>JAVQMF010000044.1:20350833-22916666 GCA_032878935.1 Erythrophleum fordii
AGTTCGGGTGCATTGACGTTGGAAAACGTCCACCAAAGGGGCTTGAGCTGTCCCAGGCCTTCTCATGGTTTTTAAGGCCTCTGAGAACCCTGAGAAATTCAAAACTTTCATTTAAAAATTCTTCCCATGTAAATTCCAAATTTTGCTCAAAATTACGAAAATACCACTACGTTTTATAAGTTTTCTGTAAGAAATTATTTCTTCATTCTAGCTCCATTTTTCTCTCCGTCTAAGCTTGAGATTTTCATTTTTAGAAGTCTAGAATGCTTCTCAATTTTTTTGAGACCTTAACTACATCATCTTGGGAGACTTCCTTTTGTATTTGGTGAATTTCATTCATTGACGGAGAAACCGTTTGTTACATTTCTCATGTTTTCTCTCGTTTTCAGAGAACCAGATGTTACAAGTGGCATTTTGTAATTTGGGTCAACTTTTTGAAACCTCAAAAGAGGGAGCTTTAAAAGATAAAATTAATTTTTCTAGGATTCTTGAAGGCCCCAAAAATCATAGAAACCCTTAGAATAGTTAAAACCCCTCCGATGTATGATTTAGGTCGTCAGTTAACTGAAACTTTGATTGAATAGTTTGATAAGGTTTTAAATTTAATTTGGGTGAAACTAATGGCATTTTACAAATTAGAGGACCTAAATTTTCATATAGAAAAGACATTTCTAAAAAAGGAGCTAAAACAAGTGAAAATAAAAAAAATGAAGTTGAAGGGCAAAATAGGAATTTTGAAAAATATTATAACTTAACCCCTTTCTTCTTAAACCTTTCCAGCACAACCTAAATCTCACAAAACAGAACCTAGACCATCTAAACTAGAGGAGGGGGGCACACCATGTAATACCTTAGCTTCCTAGCTTTTACATTTCATCACAAAGGCTTATCTTAATACAATTACATGGATATAGTACTTTTGGCAGTGGGAATTTGCATCATTGAATGTTCAATTAATTCATTATTGGCTTTAGGGACCATGTGAGCATACCAATCTCATTTTTCATCCATAAAATATCTATTCATATCAGAAACATCATAATTCATCTCAAGAATTTCAGATTTTGAACCATATTTCACAAAACCAGAATTTTGCTATTGGGTTGTTGTACTAGTTTTCTGATATAAACTTTGAAAATTCATAACTAATTCTAAAAAAATTAAAATCATACATATAATAGCTTAATGAAAATATCTGGATGTTAACTAATAGTAAAAATAATTCTAGACCAAGCCAATAATATTTAACTCATGAAAAATAATAGAACAATACATCAGGTCATGCTCTTGGATAACTACACTCCTAGAACTTCAAAAATTTGTTTCTCCCTCTATAGAGCTCCAAATGAGGTGATCTTTGTGGCTAGGGAAATCTTATGATTTAAAATTTATGCTTGAAAAATTTTATAAGCATTTGACTTCATTTGTTTCATGAGTGACACAGAAATATAAACTGACCATATGAATAGTACCCTTAACAATTCTACATGATTTGGCCAATTTTAAAAAATTGATAATAAATTCTTTAGAGCTCCAAATTGAGTGCCCTTTAGTTCTATGAAAAACTCTATATGATACCTATTTTTTACCAAATTTTATGCAAAAACTCATCCATTTGGCTAGACTTCGGTTCAGCTCAAGAAATGGTCAAAATTGAAGTCCATAAAGGGTTCAACATGTATTAAATGACTTTCTCATCTTTCCACAACCACTTGAGCACGTCTAAAAGCATAACTATAACCTATAGAAGTATGCCAAATGGTTCAAATCGTCATGGAGCTCATTCTTACTAATATAAACTTTGAAAATATACAATTAATTCTAAAAAAATCCAATCCATCCACATTATACCAATTTGGAAAGCTACAAATGTTAGCAAGAGGAGAAAAATAGTTCTAGATCAATCCAAGGGTATTTAGATACCAAAAGTTGATCAAACAGTGATGAAGGTCTGATTATGCACCTATAATAGAATAGAAATTTCAAAAATTCATATCTCCCTATCTAGACATTCAATTGGGGTACTTCCTATTGGCACAGGTCACTAAGAAGGTCTAGTTTTGTCTTGTAACATTTCATAGCAATTAGACATCGTTTTCCCCATGAATGATAGAGATCCATTTTCAGACCATATCAACAGTATCAGGGCCAAAACCAGAAAATTTGCTGTCACATTCTGAACTTTTCGTAACTATTAATGCAACCCACATTAATTAAAGATCTAACTCAGTCAAATAACATGGAAGGAGGAGGATCAAGGTGAATAAAACACTTACACCTCATACTCGTACCATGTATATATATAGCACTTAGTTAATGGGCACATCTTATTAGCCATAGAAAAGTTATAGTTTTATATATGGTATTAGATGGGAAAGAAACACCAATAGTGTAATACCATATCTTTCTAGCGTTTCTCATGCAATTCACATGTTCCATAACATGCATTGCTTGAGAGTTATAAGAAAAAAGGATATAAACAATGGATTAAATTTGTGTTGCACAACATATGAAAATTCCATTTGGTGTCACGTGGGTTGTATGAGCACATATTATACTTTACCATATTTAATTACATCAATACAACTCCTTTTCTGCACAAAATCATGCCCACAAATCATGGAAACTGAAATAAAACTCAAAATAAACAAGTCTAGCTTCGGCCAGAAATGGCCTTTTATTGTCAAATTTGAAAATTCATAACTAATTCTAGAAAAATCAAAATCATGAAATCTTGATCATTTTGGAAAGCTATGGATGTCTTCTTCACACAAAAATATGCCCCGATCATAAAATTCATCATAGAGGGCATTTGACATCCAAAATGGTCCAAAGGTCTGACTGAATTCTGGAGCGGTCACAAAATTCTGCAAAAAAATTTGAAAATGTCGAATGAATTCCAAAAAAATCCAATCTATGAAAATGATATCAATTTGGAAAGTTGTGGATGTTAGCTAGAGGGAAAAAAATATTTTCAGACTAGCTCAGGTAGCCCAAATCTCAAAATCAATAAAATAGTAACTTAGGTCGGGTAAGGGTCCTGATACTGGATAGAATGTTCAAAAATTCATATCTCCCTCTCTAGACCTCCAAATGAAGTTATTCTAGTTGGAAAAAGTCTAGGAATGTCTAGTTGCTTTGTATAAAATTTCATGGCAATTGGACATCATTTGCCCCATGAGTGACAGAATTTAATTTCGGACCATTGCTACAGTACCAATGACCAAAACCAGAAAAATTCTCAATTTCAACAATTCGCCAAATATTCCACAGACCTCCAAAAATTACCAACTTTAGCTTCCAAAAATATCTCAATAATCTCTAGATGCATGCCAAATTTTAAACCAAGAAGAGCTCATTTGGACAAAAAGTGATATAGCTTCCTAAAATGGTAAATTTTTGCTTTATATGGGTAACCAATTTGTCCAAAAGGCTTTCTTAATTGTTTGGCACCTCTTGGGCAAGTTTTAAAGCACAATTATGACTTGTAGAAACTGCTCAAATGGTCCCGAATCCCATGCATCTTATTTTGGTCTCTCAACATTCATTTATGCACTAAGCACACATGCCATTCAAGGGTCCATTTACATATCTTCATTGATTTAATACCATATATATTATAAATATAGTCTATACATCATATTACATATGCTCAATGTATTACACAACCAAAAATGACATGTACAATGCTTCTTGACACTCCGTTACAATTTACATTACAAATTACACAAAGTGTAGCCATTTAGTGTTCTTGGCTTGCATTCCCTTGGCTTTGGGCACCACCTAGACATTTTAAGCATGAGAGAGAAAGGGGGTGAGATTCCAAGAATCTCAATAGCTCACACACCCATTCACACCACATTCAAGGCATACACACATCAAATATATGAATATGCAAGCATAAAGTGTGCAATAAATCTCATTTCATGTCACATCAACAACATGTCAAGACTATTTTCATGCTCTAGGGACTTTTGGTTTAGCCTTGTAATGTCCCGTTTTCATTAAACGATGGAAATGGGCACGCTTTCAAAGTAAGTCCCCTGAGATGAGTGATTCAAGGCCAAATAAAATTTGGATAAAATGTTAAATAATAAAAAATGAAGATTTGAGCCTTGAGTTGCCCAGAAACCGAGGTCGGAGTGATTTAAAAAATTTGCCGAAAGGCCAGTGGCATTTTCGTAAATAAGTGCAATTTTGGAAAAGCACCTAGGAGGGCTTTTTAAATGGAAATTTTGAGTTGCCCAGGGTTCTCAGAGGCCCCAAAAACCATGGGAAGCCCCGGGACCGATAAAGACCCTCCGGTGTAAGTTTTCCAATGTCAATTGACCCGAACTTTGACCGATTCGTTCGGAAGGGTTTTAGCTCCGATTTGGGTGATTCCAAAGCCATTTTTATTAAATTGGGAACCTATTTGTTGTGATGTAAAAGACGGTTCTCAAAAAGGAGCTAAAACAAAGGAGAAACAAAAAAGCAAAGTATGAAGAGCAAAATGGGAATTTTTAAAGAAAGTCACTTTACCCTAGCTATATATAGGTGGCACCACACACTCTCCTTCATTCACTTCAGAATTTCCAGCCCTAAATCAGAAGCAAATCCCTTGGAGAGTCGTGCACAAAGAGAAGGGAAGAAGGAGGAAAGATTCAAGACTTTAGGTATGGAATTTTGCTTGTTTTTCATGCTTTCTCTCCTCCACTTTCTTCTCCTCTTTTTCCCTCTTCTTCTCCATGATTTCCCTGAAGTTTTAAGGGCTTTTTTGAAGGGAGAACAGAGGGGAAAGTTCGGATTCCAAGTAAGGAGGCCAAGGAAAGCAAGAACAAGCAAGAAAATCCAAGAAAAACAAGGTATTTTGCAATTCTCCCACTTGGTCTTCTTCCTCCCTTCCATGACCATTTCGACCTACACTTGGACAGATCTTAGGATTTAGATTTTCAACCAAACCAAAGGTGATTCTTAGGTATTTGATGGAGAGGAATAAGAATATGCAAAGAAAACTAAGAAAAATGCATTAGAAAGCAAGATGCAAAACCTAGGGTTTTAAGTGCACCTTCCAATTTCTGGATTTGTATGATACTTCCTAGGTCTAAGTTAGAGTATAAATGAGTTCTTGAGACACCAAAGATGCTCCCCACAAGCTTCCTCCTTCAAGAAAAGCAAGAAAACTCTAAGAAGCCCAAAGGAAGCCTATGTCTCGGCCTAGGCTTGTTTGTGTAGGTGGGGGGAGTTTTAAATTTTTCTAAGGTCATTCTTGAGTCATATTTGATGAATGAAAATGAAAGGAGGCCTTGGAAAAAATTTAGAACTCATGGAAAGTGATTTAGTGTCTTAGGTTCCATAATATGACCTAAAGAAGCAACATGGTGCTAGGCCTTTTGTTTTGATGATGTGAGGACTCTAAGAGGCTTAAATGGAGTCAAGAATCATATTTGAAAAGAAAGAATAAGGCCTAGAAATCATTTGAGGGATGTTGCTTCATTAGGTGCCAATATGGACCATAATGGAGCCTATAGAGCAATCTAGTGTTTCATTAAATTGTGTAGCCTTAGAGTGTGGTTCATGAACTTAATTGGCTCCCATAATTTGTGTCTAGGCCAAGAGACACTATTTCTACCAACTTGTGGGTGTGTGGCTAAAAGAGGAGGTTTAAAAGCTAAGGAAAAAGTGTGCACTTGCATACAAGGTAGCTCCTCCACCTTCTCTCATGCATGGATGTGTGTTTAGCTTGTTTTAGAATGCTTGTATGTGTATTTTCAAGCTTTGAAAAGTATGCTAGCATGCCTTTACATGTCATGATCCTTGATGCCATGTTATGTCTTATATGAATCCATGATGTTTGTATGAGTTTGCTTGAGTGTGGAGAGGCCAAAAACTCTTCCCTTGGGTGAGGAGGAGCCAAGAACCCTTGAGCTTGGTTGAGACAAAGTAAAGAGTCTCCCAAAAGCAAAGTGGGCTCCCAAGAGTATGGTTGAGTCCAAAGTGCTCAAAGAATGGGTGAGGCAAATCCAAAATCCATGAGGAGAAGTGTGAGGCCAATCCAAACACTTAGTGAGCTCTTGAATGTCTTGTATGATTGATTCACATGCCAAGGTTGCTTTTAAAATGCCTATGATTTCTACTTTCTCCATGCATGCATTTGTGAAACTTGCTTGCACATATTATGTGTGATGGAATGGGAGATGAGCTATTGAGATTCTTGAATCTCACTCCCTCCTCTTAAATGTCCTAATATGTTAGGTGGGCCAAGTGGACATGGCAATGGGAGCCAACCACCTTGAAGAAAGAAGATTGCCATCCTTATGCTTGATTTTTGGTCTTTTGATTCATAAGGAGACTTCATGATGTATATGATTATTGTAAATAGTCTATGACCCCTTAGACAAATGTAAAAATGATATTATATGATGTTTAGATGTATGGAAATGACGTATGACCATTAGCACATGTTTTGAGTATGAAATGCCATGGTATGAGAATGTAAAGTTTGGTGGTTATGTGTATAAGTGTGGGTTGAATGGTCAAAATGAGATGCATGAGGTTTGGGACCATTTGGGCAGCTCACACAAGTCTCAAATAAGCTTTTAAACTTGCCCAAAAGGTGCCAAGACCAAGGGAAATCCATTTGGCAATTTTGGTACCCAATATGGAGCCAAAATTGACCATAATGGAACCCTATGTCACTTTTTGGCCAAATGAGTTAGTCTTGCCCTGAAATTTGGCATACAATTAGGTCTCATTAAGAGCTTTCTGGGAAGCTAAAGATTGTAATTTTCGGAAACCTAGAGAATATTTGATGAATTTTCAAAATTGGGATTTTCCATGGTTTCTGGTATGTGCACTGTTCATACTGGCAGATTTGATTTTCGTGTCACTCGATGGCCAAATGGTGTCCAATGCTTATGAAATTTTATATGCATAAACTAGAGGGCATAAGCTTTCTGTGGCCACCGAGATCACCTCATTTGGAGGTCTGAGCAGAGAGTTATGAATTTTCGAAGTTTGCTGTCAGTAACAGTGGCATCTCCAGAGCTCAATCACTGTTTCATCAGTTCCAGATGTCTAAACCTTTCTGTTTCATTCTGGACTTATTTTTAGTGTCAATGTAACATTTGTAGCTTTCCAGAATGACTGAATTTGTGTGATTTCGATTTTTGTAGAATTAGTTATGAATTTCAGAAGTTTAGATCAGTAACCTGAATCACAGCCCAGGCAGCCAGCGAGTCTGTAGCTTCTTGGATGTCAAACGTTCTGTGTGATGAATGTTGTGATGTGGTCATATTTTTAGTGTGAATTAGACATCCTAAGCTTTCTAGAATGACCAAGATTGTATGATATTGAATTTTCTGGATTTAGTTATGATTTTCCAAAGTTGGGTCAGGAAATGGAGCAAAGCTGGCCGAAAATATGCTTGTCTATTTTAAGCTCCATTTCGGTTTCCATGAATTGTAGGCATATTTTTGTGATGGAAATGAGTTGAAACAATGAAATTAAATATGGGGAAGTATAGTATAAGCTCACACGATCCATGTGACACCGAATTGAATTTTTTGATATGACGCAATGCGAAAAAAAAAATCATTATTTCTTTAGCGTTTCCATGGAACATCAATATGATTCATGATATTATGCCATTTGAAAGCATGAGATGAGCTAGAAGTCATGGTTTTACATTTATTGGTATCAGAGCAAAGGTTCAGGCTCTCATTGTGGGTTGTGGTTTGTGTTTTTGAGTTGCCTATATGTATATGAGCTTGTTTGGATGAATTAAGTGTGTATGATGGTGGAAGTGTTCCCTAGCTCATGTTACAGTTTGTTATGATATTTCAGTACGATGGTGAACACTAGGAGAGGTCGGCCCCCTAGCCAGGCTCGTGCTGATGAAGCTGAGCCTAGTGATCCAGTTGCTGGAGCCCTTCAGTCCATCATGGCTCGCTTGGATCAGCAGCAAGCCGTCATTATGCAGCTTCAAGAACGGCTTGCTGAGAGAGATAGCCAGGGCCCCACACCTACTCCTCCTCAGCCACCTCCACACTTAGATCGTCCCGAGCATTCAGGGGCGACTCACCCGCACAGCCACACGCACAGATGGTTGCCCCGATTCCACCGGCTCAGACGCCTCCTGTACAGCAACCCTCGACCAGAAAGGTGATTACACAATTCAAAAAATTCGGGCCTCCTACCTTTGATGGTGAGATGAATGCAGATAGAGCTGAGGCCTGGATTATGGAGTTAGAGCAAATCTTCGAGGTGATGGAGTGCACGTCTGAGCAAAAAGCCAAGATGGCTGCATTCCAATTCAAGAAAGAAGCAATTTACTGGTGGAAGGGCACTGAGCCTATTTTGAGAGCGAGGAACGCCCTAATCACTTGGGAGGCATTCCTCAAGGTGTTCCACGAGAAGTATTTCCCCGATTCGATCAGAGATGAGAAGGAGTCAGAATTCATTTTATTTAAGCAGACTCCGGGGATGTCCGTGGACCAGTATGTGGCAAAGTTTGTTGAGCTCTCCAGATATTCCTCTTACCTGCAGAGACATGATGATGAGAGATGGAGGGCAGATAGATTAGAGAAGGGCTTGCTCCGTGAGATTCGAGACAGGGTTGTGCCACAGAGAATTAGGAACTTTAATACCCTAGTTGAGGTATGCAGAGTAACGGAGACGAACCTCAGGATGATGCAGCCCAGTTCCAGTGTTAGACCACCCCTTCCTCTCCCTGAGCCCAAGAGACCTAGAGAGGGTTCCCAGCCTGCAGTGACTAGCCGAAGAGGCGGAAAGAGTCAGTGGAACCAGAGAGGTAAAAGACGGAGGACTCAGTCCAGTAAAGGTAGTGCTCCACCTATCACTTGTCCCCAGTGTGGCAAGAATCATGGTACCAGACCGTGCTATGCGGGGCAGAATGTGTGCTTCAGATGTGGCAGGCCGGGGCACATAGCCAGAGATTGCACTCAGGCTCCTCCACAGGCCCCTTTGCAGATCACACAGCCGAGGGAGATGGCTCCTCCTCCCAGACCACAGACCCAGGGTAGAGTCTTCACCCTATCCCAGCAGGAGGCTAGCAGGTCCCCGAGTCTGATTCAAGGTACTATTAAAATTAATGATTTTTCTGTAACTGCTTTATTTGATTCGGGTGCTAGCCACTCTTTCATATCATATGACTGTGCTAGGAGGCTGGGTCTGAGTATGTCTATATTGCCATATGAGTTGCATGTATCTACCCTCACAGGAAACCGAGCCATTACCTCCCATGCTTGTTTAAATTGTGTGATCCAGTTTAACCATTGCCTGACCACCCTTGATTTGATTTGTATGCCCTTTGTTGATATTAATGTGATTATTGGCATGAACTGGATGTCTGCAAATAACGCCACACTAGATTGTAGCCACATGTGTATTACTTTACCTGAGTGTGGGACTGTGCCTAGTACTAAGGCTGAGTTATCTGTCATGACCACCTCCCAGGCTGAGAGATCTCTAGGGCATGGTTGTCAGGGGTATCTGGTCTTCTTTTCAGTTCAGGTCGAGGTAGAAGAGGGTATAGAAGAGATTCCCATAGTGAGGGAGTTCCCAGAGGTATTTCCTAAAGAAATTAGTGGACTACCCCCACAGAGAGAGGTAGAGTTTCCCATAGACATTGTATCTGGGATAGGTCCAGTGTCTAAGGCCCCGTATAGGATGGCTCCCACCGAGCTAGCAGAGCTTAAGAAATAGATAGAAGAACTTTTAGAGAAGGGTTTCATTAGACCCAGCGTCTCACCGTGGGGAGCTCCAGTCCTATTTGTAAAGAAGAAAGACGGGAGCCTTAGGCTATGTATAGATTACTGGGAACTCAATAAGATTACCATTAAGAATAAGTACCCTCTCCCCCGTATAGATGACCTCCTAGATCAGTTAGTGGGAGCGTCAGTGTTTTCTAAGATAGACCTCAGGTCGGCATACCATCAACTTAGGATAAAGGCTGAAGATATCCCCAAAACAGCCTTTAGAACTAGATGCGGGCACTATGAGTTTTTAGTTATGCCCTTCGGGTTGATGAATGCACCCGCAGTCTTTATGGATTACATGAACAGAGTTTTCAGGCCATACTTAGATAGATTTGTAGTGGTCTTCATAGATGACATCCTTATCTACTCAAAAAGTAGAGAGGAACATGAGCAACACTTGAGATTAGCCTTGGAGACCCTAAGAGAGAGACAGTTGCACGCTAAACTTAGTAAATGTGAGTTCTGGCTCACTGAGGTTCAATTTCTAGGTCATGTCATCTCCCAGGCAGGGGTCACAGTAGATCCCCATAAGGTAGAGGCAGTATTGCAGTGGGAGAGACCTAGGACAGTGACAGAGATCAGGAGCTTCCTAGGTTTAGCAGGGAATTATAGAAGGTTCATTCAGGGCTTTTCTCAGTTAGCGATGCCACTGACCCGGCTTACGAGAAAGAATGTACCATTTGTGTGGAATGAGAAAAGTGAGAGTAGTTTCCAAGAGCTAAAGCACAAGCTGACCACGGCCCCAGTTTTAATACTCCCTGACCCTAAAGAAACTTTTGTAGTGTACACTGATGCCTCAAAGAAAGGGTTAGGATGTGTGCTTATGCAGAAAGGCCGAGTGGTAGCTTATGCTTCTAGACAGTTGAAACCTCATGAGGAAGACTACCCCACACATGACTTAGAGTTAGCCGCAGTGGTATTTGCTTTGAAAATATGGAGACACTACTTAAATGGGGCAGCAATAGAAATTTACAGTGACCACAAAAGCCTCAAATATTTATTTGATCAGAAAGAATTGAACATGAGGCAACGGAGATGGTTAGAATTTCTGAAAGATTATGATTTCACATTGAAGTACCATCCCGGTAAGGCTAATGTGGTAGCTGATGCCCTAAGTAGAAAATCCATACACATGGCCTGTATGATGATCCGAGAGCAGGAATTGATTGAGAGATTTAGAGACATGAGTCTCTCCTGCGAGGTGTATTCAGGAAAACTATTAATGAGTGAGACCCGAATAGCAAATGACCTGAGGGATCAGATAAGAGAGGCCCAGCAGACACATGATCATGTAAATAAGATTAGAGCCCAGATAGCCCAGGGTAGTGTCCAGGAGTTCAATCTGTCTGAGGATGACATAGTAAGATATAGGGACAGGCTGTATGTGCCTAGAAACACAGAAATTAGAGAAAAGATATTAGATGAGGCACATAAGAGTAAGTACACCATTCATCCAGGCAGTAATAAAATGTACCAGGATTTGAAGAAAATGTTCTGGTGGCCCGGAATGAAAACAGACATAGCAGAGTATGTCTCCCGATGTCTAGTATGCCAAAGAGTAAAAATAGAACATCAGAAACCAGCTGGGTTGCTTCAGCCCCTAGATATCCCGGAGTGGAAATAGGATAGCATAGCTATAGATTTTGTCATGGGTTTACCCAGGACATCATCGGGGTATGATGCAATATGGGTAATAGTGGATAGGTTAACAAAGTCAGCGCACTTTTTACCTATGAAAGCCACTTATACCCTAGATAAGTTAGCCCAGCTGTACATCAGGGAGATAGTTAGACTGCATGGTGTGCCTAGGAGCATAATGTCAGATAGAGATCCCAGGTTCACATCGAATTTCTGGAGATCATTACAGGATGCTCTAGGCACCAGACTTAGATTTAGCACAGCCTACCACCCTCAGACTGATGGACAGACAGAGAGAACCATCCAAACCCTAGAGGACATGTTGAGGGCATGTGTATTAGAAATGAAAGGGAACTGGGATACATACTTGCCTCTAGCGGAGTTTGCCTATAATAACAGTTATCATGCAAGTATACAGATGGCACCGTATGAGGCATTGTATGGGAGGAAGTGCAGATCCCCAGTATGTTGGGTTGAGCTAGGAGAGCGGAGCCTCATAGGCCCAGAATTAGTAGACCTGACCTCTAAACAAATAGAGACCATTAGAAAGAAACTTCTGACGGCCCAGAGTAGACAGAAAAGTTACGCAGATAAACGTAGGCGGCCGTTAGAGTTTGAAATTGGAGACCATGCCTTCATTAGAGTGTCTCCAGTCACAGGGATAGGTCGGTCTATCAAAAGTAAAAAGCTCAGCCCAAAGTACATAGGTCCTTTCCAGATTCTTGATAAAGTAGGACCTGTGGCATACAGACTAGCCCTTCCTCCGAACCTAAGCCAAGTCCATAACGTCTTCCATGTTTCCCAGTTGAAAAAATACCGGCCTGACCCCTCACATGTCATAAAATATGAGAATGTGCAGTTACAGGATGATCTATCATACATAGTATCACCAGATCGGATCGTGGACGTTAGACTCAAGCAGTTACGGAATAAGACGATACCGCTGGTGAAAGTGGTTTGGAAAGGGTTATCTCCTGAGGAAGCCACCTGGGAACTAGAGGATGCTATGAGAAAGAAATATCCACAACTCTTCCCATGAGGTATGTTATCTAAATTTCGAGGACGACATTTTTAAAAGGGGGAGAGAATTGTAATGTCCCGTTTTCATTAAACGATGGAAATGGGCACGCTTTCAAAGTAAGTCCCCTGAGATGAGTGATTCAAGGCCAAATAAAATTTGGATAAAATGTTAAATAATAAAAAATGAGGATTTGAGCCTTGAGTTGCCCAGAAACCGGGGTCGGAGTGATTTGAAAAATTTGCCGAAAGGCCAGTGCCATTTTCGTAAATAAGTGCAATTTTGGAAAAGCACCTAGGAGGGCTTTTAAATGGGAATTTTGAGTTGCCCAGGGTTCTCAGAGGCCCCAAAAACCATGGGAAGCCCCGGGACCGATAAAGACCCTCCGGTGTAAGTTTTCCAATGTCAATTGACCCGAACTTTGACCGATTCGTTTGGAAGGGTTTTAGCTCCGATTTGGGTGATTCCAAAGCCATTTTTATTAAATTGGGAACCTATTTGTTGTGATGTAAAAGACGGTTCTCAAAAAGGAGCTAAAACAAAGGAGAAACAAAAAGGCAAAGTATGAAGGGCAAAATGGGAATTTTTAAAGAAAGTCACTTTACCCTAGCTATATATAGGTGGCACCTCACACTCTCCTTCATTCACTTCAGAATTTCCAGCCCTAAATCAGAAGCAAATCCCTTGGAGAGTCGTGCACAAAGAGAAGGGAAGAAGGAGGAAAGATTCAAGACTTTAGGTATGGAATTTTGCTTGTTTTTCATGCTTTCTCTCCTCCACTTTCTTCTCCTCTTTTTCCCTCTTCTTCTCCATGATTTCTCTGAAGTTTTAAGGGATGTTTTGAAGGGAGAACAGAGGGGAAAGTTCGCATTCCAAGTAAGGAGGCCAAGGAAAGCAAGAACAAGCAAGAAAATCCAAGAAAAACAAGGTATTTTGCAATTCTCCCACTTGGTCTTCTTCCTCCCTTCCATGACCATTTCGACCTACACTTGGACAGATCTTAGGATTTAGATTTTCAACCAAACCAAAGGTGATTCTTAGGTATTTGATGGAGAGGAATAAGAATATGCAAAGAAAACTAAGAAAAATGCATTAGAAAGCAAGATGCAAAACCTAGGGTTTTAAGTGCACCTTCCAATTTTTGGATTTGTATGATGCTTCCTAGGTCTAAGTTAGAGTATAAATGAGTTCTTGAGACACCAAAGATGCTCCCCACAAGCTTCCTCCTTCAAGAAAAGCAAGAAAACTCTAAGAAGCCCAAAGGAAGCCTATGTCTCGGCCTAGGCTTGTTTGTGTAGGTGGGGGGAGTTTTAAATTTTTCTAAGGTCATTCATGAGTCATATTTGATGAATGAAAATGAAAGGAGGCCTTGGAAAAAATTTAGAACTCATGGAAAGTGATTTAGTGTCTTAGGTTCCATAATATGACCTAAAGAAGCAACATGGTGCTAGGCCTTTTGTTTTGATGATGTGAGGACTCTAAGAGGCTTAAATGGAGTCAAGAATCATATTTGAAAAGAAAGAATGAGGCCTAGAAATCATTTGAGGGATGTTGCTTCATTAGGTGCCAATATGGACCATAATGGAGCCTATAGAGCAATCTAGTGTTTCATTAAATTGTGTAGCCTTAGAGTGTGGTTCAT
The DNA here is from genome assembly GCA_032878935.1 of Erythrophleum fordii. NCBI lineage: Eukaryota > Viridiplantae > Streptophyta > Magnoliopsida > Fabales > Fabaceae > Erythrophleum > Erythrophleum fordii. The sequence continues at coordinate 20,364,890 of JAVQMF010000044.1, forward strand.
GAACTTAATTGGCTCCCATAATTTGTGTCTAGGCCAAGAGACACTATTTCTACCAACTTGTGGGTGTGTGGCTAAAAGAGGAGGTTTAAAAGCTAAGGAAAAAGTGTGCACTTGCATACAAGGTAGCTCCTCCACCTTCTCTCATGCATGGATGTGTGTTTAGCTTGTTTTAGAATGCTTGTATATGTATTTTCAAGCTTTGAAAAGTATGCTAGCATGCCTTTACATGTCATGATCCTTGATGCCATGTTATGTCTTACATGAATCCATGTTGTTTGTATGAGTTTGCTTAAGTGTGGAGAGGCCAAAAACTCTTCCCTTGGGTGAGGAGGAGCCAAGAATCCTTGAGCTTGGTTGAGACAAAGTAAAGAGTCTCCCAAAAGCAAAGTGGGCTCCCAAAAGTATGGTTGAGTCCAAAGTGCTCAAAGAATGGGTGAGGCAAATCCAAAATCCATGAGGAGAAGTGTGAGGCCAATCCAAACACTTAGTGAGCTCTTGAATGTCTTGTATGATTGATTCACATGCCAAGGTTGCTTTTAAAATGCCTATGATTTCTACTTTCTCCATGCATGCATTTGTGAAACTTGCTTGCACATATTATGTGTGATGGAATGGGAGATGAGCTATTGAGATTCTTGAATCTCACTCCCTCCTCTTAAATGTCCTAATATGTTAGGTGGACCAAGTGGACATGGCAATGGGAGCCAACCACCTTGAAGAAAGAAGATTGCCATCCTTATGCTTGATTTTTGGTCTTTTGATTCATAAGGAGACTTCATGATGTATATGATTATTGTAAATAGTCTATGACCCCTTCGACAAATGTAAAAATGATATTATATGATGTTTAGATGTATGGAAATGACGTATGACCATTAGCACATGTTTTGAGTATGAAATGCCATGGTATGAGAAAGTAAAGTTTGGTGGTTATGTGTATAAGTGTGGGTTGAATGGTCAAAATGAGATGCATGAGGTTTGGGACCATTTGGGCAGCTCACACAAGTCTCAAATAAGCTTTTAAACTTGCCCAAAAGGTGCCAAGACCAAGGGAAATCCATTTGGCAATTTTGGTACCCAATATGGAGCCAAAATTGACCATAATGGAACCCTATGTCACTTTTTGGCCAAATGAGTTAGTCTTGCCCTGAAATTTGGCATACAATTAGGTCTCATTAAGAGCTTTCTGGGAAGCTAAAGATTGTAATTTTCGGAAACCTAGAGAATATTTGATGAATTTTCAAAATTGGGATTTTCCATGGTTTCTGGTATGTGCACTGTTCATACTGGCAGATTTGATTTTCGTGTCACTCGATGGCCAAATGGTGTCCAATGCTTATGAAATTTTATATGTATAAACTAGAGGGCATAAGATTTCTGTGGCCACCGAGATCACCTCATTTGGAGGTCTGAGCAGAGAGTTATGAATTTTCGAAATTTGCTGTCAGTAACAGTGGCATCTCCAGAGCTCAATCACTGTTTCATCAGTTCCAGATGTCTAAACCTTTCTGTTTCATTCTGGACTTATTTTTAGTGTCAATATAACATTTGTAGCTTTCCATAATGACTGAATGTGTGTGATTTCGATTTTTTTAGAATTAGTTATGAATTTCAGAAGTTTAGATCAGTAACCTGAATCACAGCCCAGGCAACCAGCGAGTCTGTAGCTTCTTGGATGTCAAACGTTCTGTGTGATGAATGTTGTGATGTGGTCATATTTTTAGTGTGAATTAGACATCCTAAGCTTTCTAGAATGACCAAGATTGCATGATATTGAATTTTTTGGATTTAGTTATGATTTTCCAAAGTTGGGTCAGGAAATGGAGCAAAGCTGGCCGAAAATATGCTTGTCTATTTTAAGCTCCATTTCGGTTTCCATGAATTGTAGGCATGTTTTTGTGATGGAAATGAGTTGACATAATGAAATTAAATATGGGGAAGTATAGTATAAGCTCACACGATCCATGTGACACCGAATTGAATTTTTTGATATGACGCAATGCGAAAAAAAAATCATTATTTCTTTAGCGTTTCCATGTAACATCAATATGATTCATGATATTATGCCATTTGAAAGCATGAGATGAGCTAGAAGTCATGGTTTTACAAGCCTCACTCCATTTCTAGGACTTTTGGATTTGCCTCACTATTGGCCTAGGGACTTTTGACCTAGCCTCACCCATTCAAGGGACTTTTGGCCTTGTCTCACCCATGCCATGAGACTTTTGGCATCTCCACACCTTCATCAAGGCACTTTTGGCATCACCTCACCCTTATGAGTTCTTTCCACATCCATAGTCATTCAAGACAACACATTGGTACCAATGCACAACAAGGATCAAGTGGCATGTTATCAAGCATCAAGAATGCATGCAAGTACACTAAGACATACATATGCACACAAGAATGCAAAGAGAATGAGGTAGAGAGCTACCTTTTAATTTATGTAAGCTTACTTTGCCCCTTCCTTTCCCTTCGTGGTCTCACAAGTGCACTTAGGTGGAGTATGGTTCTCTTGACCTAGACATCACAAACATCACACAATTACACACTTGAAGCAACCTAAGACACTAGGTTCACTCTTAAACACACACTTGGTTCCATAATAGGCATATTGGTTCCATAAATGGTCCATTGAAGCAACTCATATCATCCAAGTTCCAGGCTTCATTCTCTTGTTATTGCTAGACTTCTTGGACTCATTTAAGGTCCTTGGAGCCATCACATATTCAATTGCACCATTGGAAAACCAAGTTGCTTCATAAGGCACCATTATGGACACCATTGTCCCATCTCCCAACCTATGGCTCCTAAATTTTTTCCAATGGTTTCTCCCATCTTCTAATATCATATAAAGTCCCAAACCAAGGCTAGAACAAATTAAAACATCCTCTAGCCTAATGAACCTAGCTTGGCCAAAATATGCACCATAATGGAGGTTCATGGACTTTGTGATTTTTCTTTGATGGGAGAGCCACTTGGGAGGCTTTTTGAAGGTCTTAGGAGCTAAAGGAAACATTCAAATGGCCAAGGAAACATTTACATAAAATCAGATTTTGCAAAACCCTAGAAAAGTATACACTTTTCTAACTTGTTTTCTATTGGTTTTTCTTAGAATTTCTTGCCATATTCCATCTTACCATGGCCTAAAACCCTTGTTCCTTCCTTGTGTTTGGACAGAACATCCTCCCCTCCTTTGGTTCTATTCTTAGCTGAAATACACACAAAGGGAGGGGGAAGAAAAGATGCAACAAAAAGCAAAGATTACCTAGGATTCAAGTGAGCTTTCAAGTGTCTTTCTCCTTAATTCTCTTCTCCTTGGCAAATTCAAAATTCTCCCCTTGGTTCTAGATCTAAAATAGAACCAAAGAGTTCAACTAAACCATAGAAAGAAAGGAGGAAAGGAGAGGAAGAAGATTAGAGGAAGATGGAGCATGAAAATCTACAAGTTTCCTTACCTTTTCCTTGATTTTTTTCCTCCTTTTCTTCCCCCTTTCATGCACCTTAGGAGCTGCTATTTTTCTGTAAATTGGGCAGAAGAAGTCGTGCTCAATAAAAGGGGGAAGATGGAAGAAAAGTGTGGAAGTGTTTAGGACATTCTAGAAGCTCTTATTTTCAATTTTGCCCTTCTGTAATGGCAATTTCATTTTGGCTTCATTTTAGCTCCTTTTTTAGAACCATCTTTTTCATCATAAAATTTAGTTCCCAAGTTAATAAAATGCCTTTGGAATCACTCAATTTGGAGCTAAAACCTTACCGAATGAATCGGTCAAAGTTCGAGTCAACTGACGTTGAAAAATATACACCAGAGGGGCTTTACCAGTCTCTGGGCTTCCCATAGTTTTTAGGGCCTCTGAAAACCTTTGGCAGGTCAAAAATTTCATTTTAAAAGCCCTCCTATGTTGTTTTCCAACAATTGTACTTATTTATGAAAATGCCATTATGTTTCGTCAGTTTCCTTCACAAATTATTTCTTCATCCTAACTCCGTTTTTCTTTCTGTCTGAGCCTAGAATTATCATTTTTAGGAGTTTAGGACTCAATACAAATTTTTTGGGACATTATCTAGGTCATTTTAGAGGACTTGCTTTTATATGACTCATTTCGTCATTTTACAAAAATTACGTTCGTTGCAAATAGGCTGCCACATTATCTAGCACAAAATAGGAAATGGAAGGAAGGGATTTTAATCATTTTAATTACACCCATTTGGCATGATCACCACACAAGATTATAAGCATTCACTTGGTTACTTGGAATTATGTTTAGTTGTGGAAATTGGCATAGATTGCATGGACTAATTGGTTATATAACCTAAAGTAGAGACACCTAACAAGCAACTGGGGAGAACTAATGAAATTCCTAAATAAATAAACCCCATGCACCTAACTATTATGTTTACACCGTAGCATATATAAGTGTGGCATTTGGTGTTACCTTTGGCCGTGGGAATTAGCATGGAAAGTGCATGTAAAGGAATAGCTTATATGATCTAAAATGGGGACACCTATCCTACTCAGGGGAGAAGCAAGTGGAGGAGAATAATTAAGAATAAAAACCCCTACACCTCATGCTTGTACTATATATATGTGTGTCCATAAATTATACTCCAATCTTGCTCATAATCTGCATTGCCATGGGGATTAGGCACCATACACAATTTGTATATTAGATGGAAGTGTGATATATATATATATAAAAATTGACCACGGCTTGCTTCTTCCTTGGATGTGGGAATTTAATACCAATGCCACCTCATGCTTCCTTGTGTAAGGCGTGTGAGTAAATGTGGCGGATGGCATTTGATTACCTTAGGTAGTGCATTCAGCCGTGGAGGAGCTAGGGATGAAGGTTGAATGTAAATAAATAGCTTAATTAATTTAGAATGAGGACACCTAAACCTACACCAAATAAGCATGAAAACAAAGAAAACTTCAACACACAAAAATGAGACACCTTATGCTTGCACCACCCACCTTCATATATACATATTCAATTGTAATTTGCTAATGCCCGTATTTGGTTTGATAGTAGGAGTTAAATATTGCCTTTAATATGTAGTTTAAATGAGAATAAGACACATACATGATGCCACCTAAGCTTGCACCAAGTCAAGGAAATTTTGATTTGCCTTCATGCCATCCTAAAGCGGTGAAAAAGCACGAGCTGTCTATTGCATTAGTTACCATTCACCGTAATTCATTTTAGGCCAAGGGAAGTAGTGGTAAGAAGGGAGGAAACTCGGACAGCCATAGAATAGGAGAGAGAGGAAGAGATAAACCCAAGTACAAGGACTCCATAAAGGGTAAGTTCTAAGTTGCTTCCTTGTTTGGACTGAAATATTTTACCTTTTGTAGAATTAGTTAGAAAAGGATTTTGAAGCCAAAATTTCTATAACATGTTTTCCATTCCTTATACTTGAAATCTGGAAAATTACAGAATTTTTGGAACAAGGTAGATTACAGAAACAACCCACTAATCCAATTTAGCTTCTGGACGGGACAGCTTGGGGCTGATTTCATAAAGAATTTTGTTAAATGGGTAAATGAAAGAATTAGTGCATGAAATTTGGTGGGGAAGTAGCTAAGACGTATAAATTTAGGTCTGCAAAGTATTAGAATTTTCTGGGCTCATTTCGTGGGAAAAAAAAGCCACAAACAGCAAGGGCAGTGTACAGCGAGCTCAACTGAGGTAGTGACCAAAACAGTAGGCGTTCAGGGGTTATCCTTGGGAATTCTTGAAAACTGTTTCTGTGGCTTATAATTAACATAATAAAGGGTTACTCTACCAATTTTTATGATTTTTGGAGGTCATTTAGTGTAGGAAGGAAATTTCACAAAAACAGGTCCGAAAATGTAGTTAAATTGAGACTAAGGTAGTTTTCGTTTTTCGCCATTGTAGTGTGAAATTGTATGGTAAATTAGAGAATCAAGTTTGAAAATAAGGGATAAGGACTTAACTTCAAAGCACTGGACCACACATGCATAACTTAGATAGTAACTAATTAATGAGAAGGAAAAGAAAGCGAAGATGTGATGGTTTACAATTAGGAATTCCAATCATCAACTAACGAAAAGGGTTTAGGAATTTCGGATGGGAGGATTAGTACTTTAATTGCAATGTAAATATTAACCATGACTTGTCCTTAATTAAGGCAATGCATGATTGAAATTTAGGAAGGCGATTGGGACAGCAAGAACTGAGGAATAACGCGACAAATGACGGTGATGAAACAAGTAGATAACATGGCGTTCTGTCTGTTTACATACATAATTGCACTGAATGATTTTCTAAATTTTGTATGCTATGCATGGCTGCATATACACCCACTAATATGACTCTCTTGAGTATTAGATCATTCTTATTGGCCAATGACCGAAGTATAATAGCCTAACGAATGAATGTACATTGCTATCTTGGGATTTGCATGCTCCTATACTGAATGGTGCACCAAAGTATTCTTATTCAGTCTTCCCTATATGTGTAAATTGTGAACCCATTGTTATCTACTGGGATTATATCTCATTATAAAGCTAACTATTTTTCAAGCAATACCCATACTACAGACAAAGCCCACTCTATAGAGGATAACTGAACCAATCTAAAGACTGTAGTGGCTATAGTTGTTGTAACTTCCCTGAATAATGTTAAATGTTGAAAGTTTGACTTTAGTGAATACTTAGCGTTGTTTACTACCTCCTCGTTCGTTATGTATAAATATTACACATGAGAAATTTACTATAAGTTAATTGTGATGTTTATTAGGGCTACCGAACTCCCTATACAAGTAAACTCTTATATTTGCATTTGCATGAAACTGATTATCATACTCATAGAAGCAATTCTAACTTGTTAACATTATCAACTTATGGTTTTCTTGTGAAAATGATGAAGGTTGTCTAGGTATGACAATTATCCTCCTAGGTCTAGGATCTTGTTAACAAGATTTTGAATTCTACACTATAGAATTAAAGACCTTGTCAACAGGATCTTGGATTTTGCTTCGTAAAACTTAAGACCTTGTCAACAGGGTCTTCTGTTAGTAGTATAAGATCCTTCCATATGGTAAGTTATAGCGTATGCAAAGTGTAGGTACGACATTTTCTAACTTCAAAAATTCGCCAAAAATTCTGTAGGCCTTCAAATATTATGCACTTTAACTTTCAAAAAAGTTCTCAATAAGATCTAATGCATGCCAAATTTTAGACCAAGAAAAGCTTATTTTGACAATTTGTGCCATAGCTCACCATTATGGTCATGTTTGTATCATATAGGATATCAACTTGGTTTATATGGCTCTCTTTGGTGTTTGGCACCTCTTAGGCAAGTTTGAAACTATGAATACACCTTGTATGAACTGCCAAAGTGGTCCTAAATCTCATACATCTCATTTTGGTCATTCCCCATCCAAGAATACACTAATACATACATGCCATCAAGTGTCAAGTTTTCTCATTTGCATTGATTTTGTGCCACATATGGTCCACACATGATTCGTACATAACATTACATTCACCCAAGTGTTTACAACTCAAAAATAATATGTACAAGTTTACTTTGACATTCAATTATAAGTAAAACTACATAATTGTCAAAGTGTAGCTTCTTAAGACCCTTGGCTTGCATTTTATGCTTTATTAGTGCCACTAAACATATTAAGATGAAGGAGGGAAGGGAAGTGAGATTCATGGAATCTCAATAGCTTATACATCCATCCACGCATACATTCATGGCATACATACATCAAAGGCACAAGTATGGAAAGTAACACAACCATAAATCATACAAAATCATATTTCCACGTCATCAATTCACTTTAAATTCAAGAATATGCTCTAAGGACTTTTGGTTTTACATCACCCTAATTCTAGGACTTTTGGATTTGCCTCACCCTTGGCTTAAAGACTTTTGACTTGGCCTTACCCATACAAGAGCTTTTGGCTTTTGTCTCACCCATGCCATGAGACTTTTGGCCTCTCCTCACCTACATTAAAGGACTTTTGGCATCACTTCACCCTTATAAGCCATTTTTCATAATCAATCACATTCAAAACAACACATTGGTACCAATGCAATCTCAAAGCATCAAGTGGCATGTTCACAAGTCACAAAAGCATACACATGCACACAATGACATATATACAACAAAGAATGCAAAGAGAATGAGGTGGAGAGCTACCTTAGTATTTATGCAAGCTTCTCTTAGTCTTTCTCCTTCCCTTTGTCGGTTCCATAAGTACACCTAGGTGGGTTGGGATTCTCTTGGCCTAAGCATCATAAATAACACACAATTATACTCTTAAAGCAAGCTAAGACACTACATTTATTCTTAAAAGCATAAGCGGTTCCATAGGTTACATAATGGTTCCATAAATGTCCTATTGAAGCAACCCTTATAATTAAAGTTCTAAGCTCCATTCTTTTTCATTTCTAGGCCTCTTGACCTCATTTAAGGTCCTTGGAGCCATCATTTACTCACTTACAAGAGCCTAGACATGTATTGCTTCTTAAGGCTCCATTATGGAAGTTCTTGTCCTATCCCCTAATCCAAGGCTTCTAAATTTTTTCCAAAGGTTCCTCTAACCTTCTACCATCATATGAAGTCCCAAACCAAGGCTAGAACAAATTAAAACACTCTCTAACCTATTTTATCCTAGCTTGGCCAAACCATGTACCCTAGGAAGAGATTATCAAGCTTTTGATTTTTCCTTGATGGGAGAGACATTTGGGAGGCTTCCTAAAGGTCTTAAGAGCTTAATTAAACACTTACATAGCCTAGAAAATACATGTACTAAATCAATTTTTACAAAACCCTCAAGAGTTCTATACTTTGCTAACTTGAAATTTATTGGTATTTTTATACAATTTCTTGGCATATTCTACTTTCCCCTTGTCTAAAACCCTAATTCACCTCTTGTTTTTTAATAGAAAATCTTCCCTCATATGGTTTTGGTTTGGGCCAAAAACTACACAAAGAATGAGCAAGAAGAAGAAGCAAGTTACTAAGATGTCTACCATGGATTCAAGCTTTCTTTCAAGAGCTTTTCTTCTTGGTTTGCTTCTCCTTAAGAATTTTGAACCATTCCCCTCTGTTCTAGACTCAAAATAGAATCAAACAACTTAATAAAACCATGGAAAGAGAGGAACAAAGTTGGAAGAGGAAGAAGCATGAAAATCCTTGAATTTGCTTACCTTTCTTAGCTTTTTCTTCCTCAAATTTCTCCTCCTCTTGTGTACCCAAATTTTTGCTCTTCTTGTTTATTTTTGGATAGAACCAAGTCAGCCTAAATGAGAAGGAAGAAGTGGCATGAATGATATAGAAGGTTCAAGAAGCTACTTTTCTTAAAAATTCCATTTTTGCCTTTCTGTTATGGCATTTTTGTTTTAGATTCATTTTAGCTCCCCTTTGTGAACAGTCTTTCCATCATAAAATTTAGGCTCCTAATTTAATAAAATGTCTTTGGAATCACTCAATTTGGAGCTAAAACTTTTCCAAATGAATCCGTCAAAGTTCAGGTTAACTGTCATTAGAAAATGTTAACTAGAGGGGTTTTATCTGTCTCAGGGCTTCCTATGGTTTTTAGGGCCTCAGAGAACCCTGCACAATTCAAATTCTCCATTTAGAAAGCCCTCCTATGAGTTTTTCTAAAAATTGCTTGTATTTACTGTAATACCATATCTTTCTAGCCTTCCTCATGCAATTCACATGCTCCATAACATGCATTACTTGGGAGTTGTAAGAAAATAGGATATAAACAATGGATTAAATTTATGTTGTGCTACATATGAAAATTCCATTCGATGTCACGTGGGTCATATGAGCATATACTATACTTTCTCATATTTAATTACATCAATACAACTCCTTTACAGCACAAAATCATGCCCACGAATCATGGAAAATCGAAACAAAACTCAAAATAAGCAAGTCTAGCTTCGGCCAAAAATGGCCTCTTTTCTGGTCAAATGTTGGAAAATTATAACTAATTCTAGAAAAATTGAAATCATGTAATATTGGTCATTGTGTAAAGCTATGGATGTCTACTTCACGCTAAAAATATGCCCAGATCATAACATTAATCACAAAGGGCATTTGATATCTAAAATTGTCCAAAGGTCAGGCTAAATTCTGGAGCTATCACAGAATTCTGTAGAAAAATTTGAAAATATCCAATTAATCCCAAAAAAATCCAATCTATGCAAATGATACCAATCTAGAAAGCTGTGGATGTTCACTAGAGAAAAAAAAATATCCAGATCACTTCATCAAGCCTAAATCTCAAAATTCAATGCAACAGTACTTCTGGTTAGACAAAATTCTTGATTTTGGACAGAAACTTCAAAAATTCATATCTCCCTATCTAGACCTCCAAATGAGGTGCTTCTAGTTTACAAGAGTCACTATGATTATCTAGTTTCTATGTATGCAATTTCATAGCAATTGAACACCATTTGAGCCTCGGGTGACAGAATTCTATTTCAGACCATATGAATAGTGTAGCAAACCAAAATCATGAAAATTGCCAACTTTGAAAAATCATCAAATATTCTGTAGACCTCCACAAATTTTGATCTTTAGCTTCCTAAAAAGCTCTAGATGCATGCCAGATTTTAGACCAAGAAGAGCTCATTTGGACAAAAAGTGGTATAGCCTCCTAAAATGGTAAGTTTTTGCTCCATATGGATAACCAATTTGTCCAAATGGCTTTCTTAATTGTTTGGCACCTCTTGGGCAAGTTTTAAAGCACAATTATGACTTGTAGAGACTGCCCAAGTGGTCCCAAACCCCAAGCATCTTATTTTGGTCTCTCAACATCCATTTATACACTAACCACACATGCCATTCAAGGGTCCATCTACATAACTTCATTGAATTAACACCTCATACATTATACATATAGTCTATACATCATGTTACACATGCTCAAGGTTTTACACAACCAAAAATAATATGTACAATGCTTCGTGACACCCCATTACAATTTACATTACAAATTACACAAAGTGTAGCCATTTAGTGTTCTTAGCTTGCATTCCCTTGGCCTTGGGCACCACCTAGACATTTTAAGCATGAGAGGGAAATGGGAGTGAGATTCCAAGAATCTCAATAACTTACACAACCATTCACACCACATTCAAGGCATACACACATCAAATATATGAATATGCAAGCATAAAGTGTGCAATAAAACCTCATTTCATGCCACATCAACAACATGTCAAGACCATTTTCATGCTCTAGGGACTTTTGGTTTAGCCTCACCCTATTTTTAGGACTTTTGGATTTGCCTCACTCTTGGCCTAAGGACTTTTGACCTAGCCTCACCCATTCAAAGGACTTTTGGCCTTATCTTACCCATGCCATGAGACTTTTGGCATCTCCTCACCTTCATCAAGGGACTTTTAGCATCACTTCACCCTTATGAGCTCTTTCTACAACCATAGTCATTCAAGAAGACACATTGGTACCAATGCAATTTCAGGACATCAAGTGGCATGTTCTCAAATCACAAGAGCATATACAAGCGCACAACATATACATATGCATATAAAAATGCAAAAGAATGAGGTGGAGAGCTACCGTTTAATTTATGCAAGCTTACTTTGCTAACTCCCTTCCCTCCTTGGTCTCACAAAAGCACTTAGGTGGAGTAGGGTTCTCTTGACTTAGACATCACAAACATCATACAATTACACACTCGAAGCTACGCAAGACACTAGGTTCACTCTTAAACACATACTTGGTTCCAAAATGGGCATATTGGTTCCATAAATGGTCTATTGAAGCAATTCATATCGTCCAAGTTCTAGGTTTCATTCTCTTGTTATTGCTAGACTTCTTGGACTCATTTAAGGTCCTTGGAGCCATCACATATTCAATTGCATCATTGGAAAACCAAGTTGCTTTATAAGGCACCATTATGGACACCATTGTCCCATCTCCCAACCTATGGCTCCTAAATTTTTTCCAATGGTTTCTCCCATCTTCTAACATCATATAAAGTCCTAAACCAAGGCTAGAACAAATCGAAACATCCTCTAGTCTAATGAACCTAGCTTAGCCAAAATATGCACCATAATGGAGGTTCATGGACTTTGTGATTTTTCCTTGATGGGAGAGCCACTTGGGAGGCTTTCTAAAGGTCTTAGGAGCTCAAGGAAACATTCAAATAGCCAAGGGAACATTTACATAAAATTAGATTTTGCAAAACCCAAGAAAACACTACACTTTTCTAACTTGTTTGCTATTAGTTTTTCTTGGAGTTTCTTTCCATATTCCATCTCCCCATGGGCTAAAACCCTTGTTCCTTCCTTGTATTTGGACAGAACATCCTCCCCTCCTTTGGTTCTATTCATGGCCGAAATACACACAAAGGGAGGCAGAAAAGAAGATGCAACAAAAAGCAAAGAGTACCTAGGATTCAAGTGAGCTTTCAAGCGTCTTTCTCCTTAATTCTCTTCTCCTTGGCAGATTTGAAATTCTCCCCTTTGTTTTGGACCTAAAATAGAACCAGAAAGTTCAACTAAACCATAGAAAGAGAGGAGGAAAGGAGAGGAAGAAGATTGGAGGAAGATGGAGCATGAAAATCTACAAGTTTCCTTACCTTTTCCTTGATTTTTCTCCTCCTTTTCTTCCCCTTTTGATGCACCTAAGGAGCTACTATTTTTTCTGTAATTTGGGCAGAAGAAGTCGTGCTCAATAAAAGGAAGAAGATGGAAGAAAAGTGTAGAAGTGTTTAGGACATTCTAGAAGCTCTTATTTCCAATTTTGCCCTTCCGTAATGGTAATTTCGTTTTGGCTTCGTTTTAGCTCTTTTTTTAGAACCGTCTTTTCCATCATAAAATTTAGGTTCCCAATTTAATAAAATGCCTTTGGAATCACTCAATTTGGAGCTAAAACCTTACCGAACAAATCAGTCAAAGTTCAAGTAAACTAATATTAAAAAACGTACACCGGAGGGGCTTTACTGGTCCCAGGGCTTCCTATAGTTTTTGAGGCCTCTGAGAACCTTAGGCAACTCAAAAATTTCTTTTAAAAAGCCCTCTTATGTGGTTTTCCAAAAGGTGCACTTATTTATGAAAATGTATTACGTTTCGTCAGTTTCCGTCGAAATTATTTCTCCATCCTAACTTTGTTTTTCTTTCAGTCTGAGCCTAGAATTATCATTTTTAGGAGTCTAGGATTCAACCCAAATTTTTTGGGACATTATCTAGCTCATTTCATCATTTTACGAAAATTACGTTTGTTACATTTTCCACCCCCCTTAAAATGAATTTAGTCCTCGAAATTTAAATATATATCTTAGGGAAATAGTTCTGGATATTTCTATCTCATCTCATTCTCCAGCTCCCAGGTTGCCTTTTCAGACGTCAGACCCTGCTAGATCACTTTTGCCAGAGGGATGTTCTTATTTCTCAGCTGTTTCAACTTGGCATCTACAATCCTCTTTGATTTCACTACATAGGAAAGATTTTTCTACAATTGAACATGCTCATTTTCTATAATATGTGAGGGGTCTGGTAAGTAGTTTTTCAATTGGGAGACATGAAAAATATTATAGATTTGGGCTGGGTTTGGAGGTAAGGCTATCCAGTAGGCCACGGGTCTAATTTTCTCAAGGATTTCAAATAGGCCAATATATCTAGGACTGAGCTTTCTTATCCTCATAGACTGACCTACCCCAGTCATTGGAGACACTTGGATGAATACATAGTCTCCAATCTCGAATTCTAATGGCCTTCTTCTCCTATTGGCATAACTCTTCTGTTTACTCTGACCCGTAAGGAGTTTCCTTTTAATCATCTCTATTTGTTGGGTGGTCTGGTCAACTAATTTAAATCCTAGTAAACTCCTCTCACCTAGCTTAACCCAACATAATGGAGATCTACACTTTCTCCCATACAAAGCCTTATTAGGGGCCATCTGGATACTGGAATCGTAGCTATTATTATAAGTAAACTCTGCTAGTAATAGATACGTATCCCAGTTACCCCTCATCTCTAATACACATGCCCTCAACATGTCCTTTTGGGTTTGGATGGTTCTCTCAGTTTGACTATTTATCTGGGGGTAATAAGTAGTGCTAAATCACAACCTGGTCCTTAAGACATGCTGTAATGACCTCCAGAAGTTTGATGTGAATCTAAGGTCTCTATCAGATACTATGCTATTGGGAACTTCATGAATTTACACTATCTCACGTATATATAGCTGGGCTAATCTATCTAATGAGTACGTAGCCTTAATCACTAAAAAGTGTGTGGACTTTGTTAATCTATCTACAACTACCAAATAGCATCATGTTTAGAGGATATCCTAGGCAACCTCATAACAAAATCCATAACTATACTATCCCATTTCCACTCAAGGATATCTAGGGATTGTAATAATCCAGTAGGTCTCTAATGTTCTATCTTAACCCTCTGGCACACTAAACATCTTGCCATATAATCTATGACATCATTCTTCATTCTTGGCCACCAGAAATTTCTTTTTAAATCTTGGTACATCTTGGTGGCACCTGAGTGGATGGTATACTTACTCTTATGTGCTTCCTTTAAAATTCTCTCTTTTTCAAATCATTATTACTAGGCACATAGATTTGGTCTAGATATACTATCACGCCATCCTCAGATATTCTAAAATCTGAGGTCCTACCCTAGGAAACTTCACTCTTAATTTCTTTCAAAAATTCATCTTCTCTCTGGGCATCTAAGATCTGGTTTCTCAACTCATTCTCAATTTGGGTCTTACTTGAATACAATCTGTTTAAAAACATACATAAGTCATTTTCATATTTCTAGATTTCTCTATAAGTTCCTATTTACAAATCATTATACAGGCTATTTATATATATATATATATATATGCATATATGGATGTTATACTCAAAATATCAGCCATCCCACTGGCCTTACTTGGATGGTATTTCTTCCAGAATCCCATCTATAATTTCAATTTCACATTTAATCATTTAACTCTCTCTGGTTGGATAGGTATTCCAGACACTCGTGGTCATTGTATATTCCCAGCATCACTATACAAATAATCCCTCTAGGTTTGAGGGCAACAACCACTGCAGCTAACTCTAAAATTGATGTGAGATATTTCTCTACATATGGCCTCAACTATCCAGAGGCATCTACCACTCTACCCCTTGTTTATCAATACACATCCTAACCCTTTACACAAATTTCATTGTAAACCACACGGTTTACTAGGGTTAGGCACATCAGGCATAATTAACATAAGGGTAGTGGTCACATGGAGTTTCAACTCTCAAAAACTCCTTTCATAACTGTCATCCCACATAAACAAAACTCTTTTCTAGTTAGCCTCACCAGTGGTAAAGTTATCTGAGAAAAGTCTTGTATAATTTTTTTATCACACACTGCCAAATTTAGAAAACTTCTAACCTCAGTGATGGTTTAAACCTGCACCACTATAACACAATCTTAACTTTATGGGGATCAACCACGACCCCATCTGTGACAATACAGGACCTCAAAACCTCACTTTGGTTAGGTGAAACTATACTCACTAAGTTTGGCATATCATCTCAGACTTCTCAAAGTCTCAAGGACTACTTTCAAATACCTCTCATGTCCCTCGAACTACCCTGGAGTATATAAAATATCATCATCAAAGACCACTTTAAAGGTTTTACTCAACATAGTCTAAATACCCTATCCATATTATCCATAAAACAGCCAAAGTATCAAGCAAGTCAGATGACATAATAGGTACTCATAACATCTAGGTTAAAATCTCATTTTTAGTTCATAAAGCCCAGAGAGGATACATGTTTTTAATGGTCATCTTACTATATTATCTGTAATTCATGTACAATCTTAGGCTACCAATTCCCCAAGTAACACATTACAGTGTATGAACCCTTTCACTAACCATTTTCTTAATCCACCTTTTTAGTCCTGCTAGCTTGATGGGAAACAACTATAAAGAGCTTTAAAATCGGTCCTGATCTAGGCACAATAAAATCAAGGAACTTTATTTCTTTGTTTTATGAGGTAGATCACTGGAATCAACATTTTTAAGGAAACTTCTAAGAATTCCCTACATCAATTTCCCAATTAGGAGCTTTAAACATCTATGCTTATCCTTCAACCTGGACTATGGATAAGAAGGTAACTCAGCTCCAACACTCGATACACACTAGGCATAATGCCATGTTTAGGTAAGGTAATAATATATATACTCACATTCAAATGAAACCGTGTTACCAACCATCCAGTGCATGTTAATGATCAATTTATAATAGGAAAAAGCATGCATCACAATACAATAGTAAACAACAACAATCAATTTACACAGTGACACTTAATACACATGGGAAGTGCTCATGTAGCCTCCAACAGGAACAAATACAAACAAACCATAAGGCAAAGTATCAATCCATAAACCCAGTTTCTCATACAATACACATGGGACAATACCCAAATCAATCACAACAATCAAAAGAAACTATCAATTCTATCATACCTCTAATTAAACTGGGAGTTCTACTGATCTCATGCTCTCATAGCTCTTTTCAAACTAAGAGGCACCACTAGCCTCCTATTCTATGAGAGCAACTACTCTGCCTTGGTCAAAGTCTAAGCAAAAGGCACTGCATGTCAGAAATCAACCCCAGCTATATGTCTAGCTTCCCACGTCTATAACGTGTCACCTGGGATGGTTGTTCCCCCTCGGGACTTTACTATCCCACTATACCTTACCTTTCTTCCCAACGCTAGCAAAGACATTCACATCATCTTTTCATCTTAACCCCTTTTTATTTCAAGGGTTTGTTTCTATCTACAAAAATCCTTTACCTATGTTATATCTCGCAAGTTACATTCAATTGCTCAATCAATATCCTAACAAGGGCACTACATACTCTAATGGGGGGTTTCAATCTCTTCTCTTTTAGGGTGCAAGTAACTTGTCAGGAATTAGTTACTGTGGTTCTAGGGGCATTTTTGTTATCATCATCTATCTTTTCTAGGGCATTTCACAACTGCAGTACCACATCCTGCTGCTATAACCATCTCTACTATCCATCAAAGCCTATCATTACCTCAGGTAATTCATAATAATATAGGACTTTCAATATTTGCCCTAGTAGATTTGCCCCATTCAATACCCACCAAATTAGCCAAAGGAACCACAATCACAACATAAGGTCATAGCACACATTATAAAGTCATAATTCTTGACAAACATACATTACATGCACAAATGTAGAGCTACATTGCCTGAACCTTTGCTCTGATACCAATAAATGTAATACCATATCTCTCTAGCCTTCCTCATGCAATTCACATGCTCCATTACATGCATTGCTTGGGAGTTGTAAGAAAATGAGATATAAACAATGGATTAAATTTGTGTTGCGCTACATATGAAAATTCCATTCGATGTCACATGGGTTGTATGAGAACATACTATACTTTCCCATATTTAATTATATCAATACAACTCTTTTTCATCACGAAATCATGCCACAAATAATGGAAAACCGAAATAAAACTCAAAATAAGCAAGTCTAGCTTCAACCAGAAATGGCCTGTTTTCTGGTCAAAGGTTGGAAAATCATAACTAATTATAGAAAAATTGAAATCATGTAATCTTGGTCATTTTGAAAAGATATGGATGTTTAATTCCTGCTAAAAATATGCCTAGATCATAACATTATCACAGAGGATGTTTGACATCCAAAGTTGTCCAAAGGTTCGACTGAATTCTGGAACTGTCACAAAATTCTACAGAAAAATTTTAAAATGTCCAATTAATTCCAAAAAAATTCAATCTATACAACTGATACCAATATAGAAATTTGTGGATGTTAACTAGAGAGAAAAAATATATCTAGATCAGTTCATCAAGCCCAAATTTCGAAATTCAATGGAACAATACTTTTGGTCGGGCAAAATTCTTGATTATGGACAGAAATTTCAAAAATTCATATCTCCCTCTCTAGACCTCCAAATGAGGTGCTTCTAGCTGTCACAACTCACTATAATTATCTTGTTTCTTTGTATAAAATTTCATGGCAATTGGACACCATTTAAGCCTCGGGTGACAGAATTCTATTTCGGACCATATGAAAAGTGCAGCAAACCAGAAACCATGAAAATTGCCAACTTTGAAAAATCATCAAATATTCTGTAAACCTCCAAAAATTATGATCTTTAGCTTCCCAAAAATCTCCTAATAAGCTCTAGATGCATGCCAGATTTTAGACCAAGAAGAGCTCATTTGGACAAAAAGTGATATAGCCTCCTAAAATGGTAAGTTTTTGCTCCATATGGATAACCATTTTGTCCAAATGGCTTTCTTAATTGTTTGACACCTCTTGGGCAAGTTTTAAAGCACAATTATGACTTGTAGAGACTGTTCAAGTGGTCCCAAACCCCATGCATCTTATTTTGGTCTCTCAACATCCATTTATGCACTAACCACACATGCCATTCAAGGGTCCATCAACATAAATTCTTTGAATTAACACCACATATATTATACATAAAGTCTATACATCATGTTACACATACTTAAGTTTTTACACAACCAAAAATAATATGTACAATTCTTCTTGACACTCCATTACAATTTACATTACAAATTACACCAAGTGTAGCCATTTAGTATTCTTGGCTTGCATTCCCTTGACCTTGGGTACCACCTAGACATTTTAAGCATGAGAGGGAAATGGGAGTGAGATTCCAAGAATCTCAATAGCTCACACACCCATTCACACTACATTCAAGGCATACACACATCAAATATATGAATATGCAAGCATAAAGTGTGCAATAAAACCTCATTTCATGCCACATCAACAACATTCAAGACTATTTTCATGCTCTAGGGACTTTTGGTTTAGCCTCACCCCATTTCTAGGACTTTTGAATTTGCGTCACTCTTGGCCTAGAGACTTTTGACCTAGCCTCACCCATTCAAAAGACTTTTGGCCTTATCTCACCAATGCCATGAGACTTTTAGCATCTTCTCACCTTCATCAAGGGACTTTTGGCATCACCTCACCCTTATGAGCTCTTTCTACAACCATAGTCATTCAAGAAGACACATTGGTACCAATGTAATTTCAAGACATCAAGTGGCATGTTCTCAAATCACAAGAGCATATACAAGTGCACAACATATACATATGCACATAAGAATGCAAGAGAATGAGGTGGAGAGCTACCTTTTAATTTATGCAAGCTTCCTTTGCCAACTCCCTTCCCTCCTTGGTCTCACAAAAGCACTTAGGTGGAGTAGGGTTATCTTGACCTAGACATCACACAATTACACACTTGAAGCTACCGAAGACACTAGGTTTACTCTTAAACACATACTTGGTTCCATAATGGGCATATTGGTTCCATAAATGGTCCATTGAAGCAACTCATATCATCCAAGTTCTAGGCTCCATTCTCTTGTTATTGCTATATTTCTTGGAGTCATTTAAGGTCCTTGGAGCCATCACATATTCAATTGCACCATTGTAAAACCAAGTTGCTTCATAAGGCACCATTATGGACACCATTCTCCCATCTCCCAACCTATGGCTCCTAAACTTTTCCCAATGGTTTCTCCTATCTTCTAACATCATATAAATTCCCAAACCAAGGCTAGAATAGATTAAAACATCCCCTAGCCTAATGAACCTAGCATTGTCAAAATATGCACCATAATGGAGGTTCATGGACTTTATGATATTTCCTTGATGGGAGAGCCACTTGGGAGGCTTTCTAAAGGTCTTAAGAGCTCAAGGAAACATTCAAATAGCCAAGGAAACATTTACATAAAATCAGATTTTGTAAAACCCTAGAAAACACTACACTTTTCTAACTTGCTTGCTATTAGTTTTTCTTAGAATTTCTGCATATTCCATCTCCCCATGGCCTAAAACCCTTGTTCCTTCCTTGTGTTTGGACAGAACATCCTCCCCTCCTTTGGTTCTATTCTTGGCCAAAATACACACAAAGGGAGGCAAAAAAGAATATGCAACAAAAAGCAAAGAGTACCTAGGATTCAAGTGAGCTTTCAAGTGTCTTTCTCCTTGATTCTCTTCTCCTTGGCAGATTCAAAATTCTCCCCTTGGTTTTGGACCTAAAATAGAACCAGAAGGTTCAACTAAACCATAGAAAGAGAGGAGGAAAGGAGAGGAACAAGATTGGAGGAAGATGGAGCATGAAAATCTACAAGTTTCCTTACCTTTTCCTTGATTTTTCTCCTCCTTTTCTTCCCCTTTTGATGCACCTAAGGAGCTGCTATTTTTTTTGTAAATTGGGTAGAAGAAGTCGTGCTCAATAAAAGGGGGAAGATGGAAGAAAAGTGTGGAAGTGTTTAGGACATTCTAGAAGCTCTTATTTCCAATTTTGCCATTATGTAATGGCAATTTCGTTTTGGCTTCGTTTTAGCTCTTTTTTGAGAACCGTCTTTTCCATCATAAAATTTAAGTTCCCAATTTAATAAAATGTCTTTGGAATCACTCAATTTGGAGCTAAAACCTTACCGAACGAATTGGTCAAAGTTCAAGTCAACTGACATTAAAAAAATACAACAAAGGGGCTTTACTAGTCTCAGGGCTTCCTATAGTTTTTAGGGCCTCTGAGAACCTTGAGCAACTCAAAAATTTCATTTAAAAAGCCCTCCTATGTGGTTTTCCAAAAGTTACATTTATTTACGAAAATGCCATTACGTTTTGTCAGTTTCTGTCACAAATTATTTCTCGATCCTAACTCCGTTTTTCTTTCCGTCTAAACCTAGAATTATCATTTTTAGGAGTCTAGGACTCAACCCAAATTTTTTAGGACATTATCTAGGTCATTTCAAAGGAGTTACTTTTATACGGCTCATTTCGTCATTTTACGAAAATTATGTTCGTTACATTTATAAAAATGCCACTACGTTTCATCAATTTCGTAACAATTTTACTTCACTGTCCCAGCTCCATTTTTCTTTCTACCTACACCTAGGATTATTATTTTTTAAGAGCCTAGTATACTATCCAAATTTTTTAGGACATTATCTAGCTCATTACAAGGGACTTGTTTTTATGCATCTCATTTTGTCGTTCTACAAAATTTACTGTTCGTTACAATATAAGCTACTAATGATCATACATAAATCTTTTTCCTTGTCATATAAACTCATACATGGCAAGCATAGGCTCCCAAGGGCATTAGTCTAGCCTTACCCAATTTCTTTGGAACTTTTGGATTTGCCTCACCCACTTTCAAGGGACTTCTGACTTTGCTTCACTCTTCTTGGAACTTTTAGCTTTGTCTCACCCATTTTTAGGGACTTTTAGCTCATCCTTACCCATACTAAGGGATTTTTGGCATAACCATACCTATTTAAACCATATTGCATCCATAAGCACCTTTCAAGAAGCATAATGGTACCATCACATATAACTAATGGCTAGAAACATATCTCATAGTTCAAACATACATATAAGCACTCAATGACAAGCAAACATCTAATAATGCATGTGAGAAAGATTAGAGAGCTACCTTGAAGCAAGAAAAAAAGCTTTTCTCTTTAATTATTTCTTCCCCTTTTCGGCCAAACACATGTAACTAGGTGAAACTTGATTCTCTTGGCCTAGGTACATCAAATGACACATGATTCAATCAGTGGAACAAGTTCTAGCTTTATAGGAACTCTATGCATGCCTACTTTCTTATATGATTCGATTATGGTTTTATACAACGCACAATGAAACAACCCTTAGGATTCATGATCTTGGCTCCCATTTTTCATTCAATCTAAGTCTCTTGACTTCATTTAGACTCCTTAAAGTGATCACAATTTCAATTCGAGGATTCTAGACACAAGTTGCTTTATTATGTCTCAAAATGGAGCTTACACCTCCATCTCACAAACCATGATTCTTAAATTCATTCTAATGCTTCTTTTGGTGTTTACTAATCATGTTTAGGCCCTTCATATTCTTAAAATTAAAAAGAAATCTTCCTAGGTGCTATATCACTACCTAGCCCGAGACATGGAGGAGCAAATGGACCCATGGAGTTTCATTCATTTTCTTTAGGGAATTGGTAAATGTGAGGTTTCTTAGACATCTCGAGAACTTATACATACTCTTAGACAGCCTAAATCATCACTAGGAAGCTTCAATTTGTCAAGGTGCAACTAAATCCCTAAATTTTACGACTTAATTTCTAATGCTTCTCATTTAATTCCAACTACATATTCTTAATTCCCACACTCTAGAACCCTTGTTCCTTGCTTAGTTTTGGTCAAAACTCATTCCCTTCTAGGTGGTCTATAATTGGCTAAAACTCACCCCTAAGAGAACAACCAAGAAGAAGTAACAAGAAGTCATGATTCTTACCTTGATTGAATGCTTTTCCAAGGAGCTTTCTTATGCCTTAGCCTTCTCCTTCAATTTCTAACAGTCTTCTATTGAAGCAGTCCCAAAACAATCCCAAATCAAACATTAAAACCATAAGAGAGGAGGAGGGGAAAAAGATTAGTAAGGAAGAAGGATGAAAAATCATAGTTTTCTCACCTTTTTACTAAGCTTTTTGTGACACAATAATTCTCCAGCTCATCTTACCTCATTTCTAAGTTCCCTTCCTTGGATCATACAAGTTTGCCAAGGAAAATCATTAAATTTGCATTACGACAGGTATAAATTTTTCATTCCGTGTCCTGTGGATCATATAGAATCATTTATCTTATTCTCATATTTAATTACACAATTACAACTCATAACAAGCTCAACAAGTGGCCAATAACTTGAGCTAAGGGAGTATTGCATGAAATTAATGTGTGCAACCTTGGATTGAAATTCCAAATTTCGATCATGAACTTTGAAAAAGCATAACTAATTCTAGAAAAATTGAAATCAAGCACACTATACCATTATGGAAAGATAAAGATGTCTACTTTATGATACAAATAATTCTAGACCACAATAAGGACGTTTAGCTACCAAAAATCAATAGAACAGTAAAAAAGGTTGCCTATAACTACTGATAGTATCCTCCAAATTCAAAAATTCATATCTCCTTACTCAGATATCCAATTAGGGTGATTTTGGTGGCCATGGAAGTCTTATTATGTCTATTTTATTTTTGTAAAATGTTATAAGTATTGGACAAAATTTGACACTTGAATGATGCAGCACAAGAAACTAACCATATGAAAAGTATTTGCATCAGAACAACAGAAAAATGCCAATTTTGAAAAATCATAATTAATTCTATAGAGCTCCAAATAATCTAATCTTTGGCTTCCCAAAAATCTCTAAATGAGATCTATATGCATGACAAATTTCATGGGCAAATTTGTTTATTTGGTTAGATCTTGATATAGGGTTGCAAAATGGCTCATTTTATGTCTCACAAGGGGTTCAAATGGTCCATTTTGGTTTCTAAGGCAGCCATGGCCACTTGAGCATGTGGGAAAGCACCAAAAGGGTCTACTAATCTTGTCTCAAGGGTGTACAATTCTAGATTTCTTGTCTCAAGGGTGTACAATTCTAGATTTCTCAACCTCACTCATCCAACCCAAGATATGTTCAAGCATGTACATGCTAATTCTTGCCATTTCATACCCAAATCATGTAATATTGTACATATAGCATCATATCTCATTTTAATATGATACATTTACATACATATGTTCATGAAGTCATACAACATATGCAATAATGGATTACATCACTTGCTACTCATATGGCTACATAATAGCAATTTTTCCCACATTATTGTCAATCTTCATTATCTAGGCTTGGTGGCTCCCATTTCTTGGCTCACTTGGTCCATGTAGACAAGTTAGACATATGGGGAGGAAGGAATGAGATTTTAGGAATCTCGATAGCTCTTCTTATAACACCAAAATTTTTAGCTCATTTCATGCCTTTAGATAACTCATTTACAAGAATCATATAAATTCTCAAAGAAAAAGGCATTAAAATAATGACTATTTTAGTGTTGCATAGCGTATAAAAATTTTATTCAGTGTCACGTGAACCATGTGAGCTCATAAATCACATTCTCATATTTAATTACATGAATACAATTCATTTGCATCACTAGAAAATGACCTACAACTTGTGGAAATCAATGGGGGGCATAAAACTCATATTTATATTTTCGGCCAAATTTTTGCCATTTCCATCACAAACTTTGGAAAATCATAACTAATTCTAAAAACATTGAAATCATGCATTCTTAGACATTATGGAAAATTAAACATGTCTACTTTATGCTAAAAATACATCCAGGCCATGAAACATAACATAGAAGGTGTTTGACATTCGAAATTGTCTAGAGGTCTAACTATCCATTGGTGCTGTCACAAAATTCTGCAGCAAATTCAAAAATGTGCAATTAATTCCAAAAAAATCCAATCTAGGCAAATGATACCAGTCTAGAAAGCTGTGAGTGTTAGCTAGAGGTGAAAAATAACTCTAGACTAGGTTAGGGATGCTTAGACCTCAAAACTCAATGAAACAATACCTGTGGTTAGTTGGAGCGCCTGATACTAGACAAAATTTTTGAAAATTCCTATCTCCCTCTTTAGACCTCCAAATGAGGTTTTTCTAAGCACAAGTCATTGGGAATGTCTAATTTTTTCATATAAAATTTCCTAGAAATTGGATATCATTTGAGTCTTGTGTGATAGATTTCATTTTCAGACCTGAGTGAACAGTAACATGACCAAAATCAAAATTTTTGCCAACTTTGAAAATTCATCAAATATTCTCTAAACTTCCAAAAACAATTTTCTTTAGCTTCCCAAAAAGCTCTCAATAAGCTCTAATTTCACGCCAAATCTTAAATCAAGAAGAGTTCATTTGAATAAAAAGTGATATAGGATTCCATTATGGTCAATTTTAGCTCCATATGAGATACCAAAATGTCCAAATGGCTTTCCTTTGTATTTGGCACCTCTTGGGCAAGTCTAAAAGCATAAATAGGACTTGTGAAAACTACCCAAATGGTCCTAAACCTCATGCATCTCCATTTGACCATTCCACTTGCAATTATACACAATTACATAATGCCATCCAAGAAGCTAGTTTGCCGTATCATACTCAAATTACATTCTAATGGTCACATAACCTATTCTCCGATTTGTACATTACATATGTTCATAACATCATAGTACATATACAATCATTGATTACATCAATTGCCATTTTATATGGCCTTAAAGTAGCAAAATTCAAACACTTTAATGTCATCCTCCCTTCTTCAATGTGTTTGGCTTTCATTACCTTGCTCTCTTGATCCACCTAGCATGTTAAAACATTGGAGAGGAGGGGATGAGATTCAAAGAATCCCAATAGCTCATCTCCCATTCAATCATACATAAAAGAAGCAAACAAGTCTTACAAAAAATGCATGGCATATGGACATATGCAATTATTCAAGAAGCAATTTCAACACTTGAGCAAGTCATACATAACATACAAAGGCTTGCCAAGCAAGTGGATTGGCCTTACCTAATTACTTGTGGATGTTGGACTTGCCTTACCCATTCTTTAAGAGGTTCTTGGACTCAACCTTACTTTTGGGAGTCAATCTCACTTTTGGAATACTCTTTGCTTTGTCTCAACCAATCTTAAGGGTTCTTGGTTCATCCTCACCATGGCTAAGGGTTCTTGGCCTCATCATGCTCAAGCAAACCAAAAAAAAAACATCATAAACATTATTTGAAAACATAATGCATCATCATCATACCATGGAGTAAGAGCTCATGCTAGAACATTTTTCATGGCCTAAAATACATATACACACATTCAAAGACAAGTAAAGTAAACAATCATGCATGAGAGAAGGAGGAGTGAACTACCTTGGAAGCAACTACACATTTTTTCTCTTGAATCAATGGTCCCTTCTTTGGCCACACACACACAAAGGTGTGGGGATGATTTCTCTTGGCCTAAACACAATTTATGGAAGCCAATTAGGTTGATGGAATTAATTCTAAGGCCACACAACTTGTATAAACAATAGCTTGATCTATAAACCTCATTATGGTTCCATAAATGCACCTAAGGAAACAACACCCCTCAAATAAATTCTAGGCTCCTTTCTTTGCTTCAAATATGATTCTTAACTCCTTTTAAGCCTTTTGGAGTCATCACACAATTAAAACCAAGAGCCTAACTATATGTTGCTTCTTTAGGTCATATTATGGAACATATAAGGCCAACTCACTTTCTATGGCTTCTAAATTTTTTTCAAGGCCTCCCCTCATCTTCATTCATCATATATGACTCAAAAAGGGGCTTAAAAAAATTTAAAACTACCCCTAGCTACCCTAACCTCTCTTGATTGAACCTATGCATGGTTTTGGTACCTATGGACTTTGCTTTGTTTTCTCAAGGGAAGAAGCACATGGGGAGACTTCTAGGGATCTTAGAAGCTCAATTAAATACTTATTTAAGCCTAGGAATTGTTGTACAAAATCAGATTTTACAAGGTACACTTGAAACCCTAGCAATTGTATCTTGAAATCTATGGCTAATTTGTTGTTTTCTTTGCATATTCTTTTTCTTCTCCCTCAAATTCCTAAGATTCACCCTTGATTTAATTGAAAACTTAACTCCCTAAGGCTAACCATGTAAAGTCCCACATCGGCTGGAAGGGGCCTGTGGCAAGCCCATATAAGTTGTAACATCTGGTTCTCTGAAAACAAAAGCAAACGTAAGAAACGTAACGTACAGTTTCTTCATTAACAAATGAAACTCACCGAATATAAAAGGAAGTCCCCCAAGATGATGTAGTTAATGTCCCAAAAAATTTGGGAAGCATTCTAGACTCCTAAAAATGAGAATCCCAGGCTCAGACGAAAAAAAAACATAACTAGAATGAAGAAACAATTTCTTACGAAACGTAATGATATTTTTGTAATTTTGAGCAAATTTTGGAATTTACACAGGAGGGCTTTTTACATGAAATTTTTGAGTTCCCTAGGGTTCTTAGAGGCCATGAAAACTATGGAAACCCCTGGAATAGTAAAAACCCCTCTGGTGGACGTTTTCCAATATCGGTGTGCCCAAACTTTGACAGATCCGTTTGGGAAGGTTTTGGCTCCGATTTGAGTAATTCCAAAGGCATTTTTCTTAATTGGGAACCTAAATTTTATAATTAAAAAGACGGTTCTAAAAAAGGAGCTAAAACAAATGAGAAACAAAAATGCAAATTATGAAGGGAAAAATGGAAATTTTTGAAAAGTGTGGCTTATTCCCACCTATATATATGATGCGCCCTTCTCCTCCCTTCATTATGCACGACCATGTTCTGCCTAAAACTAGAAGAAAACCCTAGGGGATGAGGCTCACAAGAAGGGGAAGAAAAGGAGGAGAAATCAAATGCTTAAGGTATTGAAATTAGTAGTTTTTCATGCTCTTTCTCTTCCAAACCTCTTCTCCTCCATTCTCCTTTGTTTTCTATGATTAAAATGAAGTTTATAAATCTGTTTTAAGGGAGAAATTGAGGGGAAAATTCAGATTTGAAAAGAAAAGATCAAAGAACATAAGATTCAATGACAAAAAGCAAGAAACAAGGTAATTTCTCTTCCTATAGTTGTCATCTTTGGTTCCTTCCTCCTCCATTTCACCCCACTTAAGAAAACCCTAGGAGGAGATGATTCTTAGGCAGAACCAAGCATGAATCTAAGGAAAAAGGGTGTGGAGATTAAGAATATGTAAAGAAAATAACAAAATAACCATTAGAAATCAAGATGTAAATTCAAGGGTTTTATGTGCACCTTCCAAATTCTAATTTTGTATGATGATTTCTAGGTTTAATTAAGAGTTTAAATGAGTTCTTGAGATACCTAAGATGCTCCCCACAAGCTTCCTCCTTCAAGAAAACTAAGAGAACCCCAAGAAGGCCAAGAAAGCCCATAGTCTCGGCCAAGGAGGGGTTCTAGTAGTGGGGAAGAGTTTTAAATTTTTCTAAGGTCATTCTTGAGTCATATTTGATGAGTGAAAATGAAAGGAAGCCTTGGAAAAAATTTAGAACTCATAGAAATTGGTTTGGTGTCTTAGGTTCCATATTATGACCTAAAGAAGCAACATGATGCTAGGCCCTTTGTTTTAATAGTGTGATGACTCCAAGAGGCTTAAAAGGAGTCAAGAATCATATTTGAAAGGAAAGAATAAGACCTAGATATTATTTGAGGGGTGTTACTTCATTAGGTGCATTTATGGACCATAATGGGGGTTATAGAGCAATCTAGCACTTAAGCAAGTTGCATGGCTTTAGAAAATGTTTCACGAACCTAATTGGCTCCCAAAAATTGTATCTAGGCCAAGAGAAACTATCTCCATCAATTTTTGAGTGTGTGGCCAAAAGAGGAGGCTTGAATATAAAAGGAAAAGTATGTAATCGTGTGCAAGGTAGCTCTCTCCACCTTCTCTTATGCATGGATGTGTGTTTAGCTTATTTTAGAATGTGTATATGTATATTTTCAAGCTATGAAAAGTATGCTAGCATGCCTTTATATGCTATGATTCTTGATACCATTTTATGTTTCTAAATGAGTACATGATATTTGTTAGAGTTTGCTTGAGTGTGGAGAGGCCAAGAACTCTTCCCGTTAGTGAGGATGAGCCAAGAACCGTTGAGCTTGGTTGAGACAAAGTAAAGAGTCTCCTAAAAGTAAAGTGGGCTCCCAAGAATATGGTTGAGTCCAAAGCTCTTAAAGAATGGGTGAGGTAAGTCCAAAATCCATGAGGAGAAGTGGGAGGCCAATCCAAACACTTAGTGAGCTCTTGAATGTCTTGTATGATTTGTTTATATGTCAAGTTTGTTTTTAAAATATCCATTGTAACACCATAACTTCTAGCTCATTTTATGTCATTTATAAGCTTTATATCATCAATCCCACAAGAGTATATGAGAAAGAGGATAAAAATAATAGACTTTTTCGCGTTGCGCTATATCTAAAAAATTCAATTTAGTGTCACGTGGACCGTGTGAGCTTATACTATACTTCCTCATATTTAATTTCATTATTTCAACTCATTTTCATCACAAAAACATGCCTACAATTCATGGAAATCGAAATGGAGCTCAAAATAAACAAGTATATTTTCGGCCAGATTTACTCCATTTTCTGACCTAACTTTGGAAAATCATAACTAAATCTAGAAAATTCGAAATCATGAAATCTTGGTTATTCTGGAAAGATTATGATGTCTACTTCACACTAAAAATACGTTTAGTCACAAAATTCATCATACACGACATTTGACATCCAAAAACCTATCGAGGTTGCTGACTGCCTGGGCTGGTGTTCAGTTTACTGATACCAACTTCAAAAATTCATTACTAATTCTATAAAAATCAAAATCACACAAAACTGGTTATTCTGGAAATTTACAAATGATAAATTGATACTAAAAATAATTCTAGGATAAAACAGATACGTTTAGACATCTGTAACTGATGGAACAGTAACTAAGCTCATGGGGCGCTATTGATACTGACAGTTAACTTCAAGCATGCATAACTCTCTATTCAAAATGAGGTGGTCTCAGTGGCCACAAAAAGCTTATGACCTCTAGTGTATGCATATAAAATTTCATTAGCATGGGACATCATTTGGCCATCGGGTGACACAGAATTCAAAATTGCTAGTATGAACAGTACCCATACCAAAATCCATGAAAAATCCCAACTTTGAAAATTCATCAAATATTATCTAAACCTCCAAAAATTATGATCTTTAACTTCTCAAAAAGATATTAATGAGACCTAATTTCATGCCAAATTTCAGATCAAGACTAGCTCATTTGGCCAAAAAGTGGCATAGGGTTCCATTATGGTCAATTTTGGCCCCATATTGGGTACCAAAATTGCCAAATGGATTTCCCTAGTCTTGGCACCCTTTGGGCAAGTTTAAAAGCTTATTTAAGACTTGTGTGAGCTGCCCAAATGGTCCCAAACCTCATGCATCTCATTTTGGCCATTCAACCCACATTTATACACATATTCATCAAACTTTAAACCTCCATACTATGACATTACATACTCAAAACATGTGCTAATGGTTATATATCATTTCCATACATCTAAACATCACATAATAGTATGTTTACATATGT
Organism: Erythrophleum fordii; assembly: GCA_032878935.1. Classification (NCBI taxonomy): domain Eukaryota; kingdom Viridiplantae; phylum Streptophyta; class Magnoliopsida; order Fabales; family Fabaceae; genus Erythrophleum; species Erythrophleum fordii. The sequence continues at coordinate 20,394,996 of JAVQMF010000044.1, forward strand.
CTCAACGTTCATAGTACATATACAACCTCATATACATTATAACCCATCATTATGGTTCCAAAATAGACAAAATAAGACATAAGCTTGTCAATTGTCCCTCTTCAAGGTTGTTGGCTCCCTTCACCATAATTGCTTGGTCCACCTAGCATGTTAGATCATTGGAGAGGAGGGGATGAGATTCAAGAATCTCAATAGCTCATCTCCCATTCCATCACACATAATATGTGCAAGCAAGTTTCACAAATGCATGCATGGAAAAAGTAGGAATCATAGGCATTTTAAAAGTAATCTTAGCATGTAAATCAATCATACAAGACATTCAAGAGCTCACTAAGTGTTTGGATTGGCCCTACACTTCTCCTTATGGCTTTTGGACTTGCCTCACCCATTCTTTAAGTACTTTGGACTCAACCATACTCTTGGGAGCCCACTTTGTTTTTGGGAGACTCTTTACTTTGTCTCAACCAAGCTCAAGGGTTCTTGGCTCATCCTCACCCAAGGGAAGAGTTATTGGCCTCTCCACACTCAAGCAAACTCATACAAACATCATGGGTTCATTTAAAAACATAACATGGCATCAAGCATCATGGCATATAAAGGCATGCTAGCATACTTTTCAAAGCTTGAAAATACACATACACACATTCTAAAACAAGCTAAACACACATTCATGCATGAGAGAAGGTGAAGAGAGCTACCTTATATACAAGCACACACTTTTTCCTTAGCTTTCAAGCCTCCTCTTTTAGCCACACACCCACAAGTTGGTGGAAATAGTGTCTCTTGGCCTAGACACAAATTATAGGAGCCAATTAAGTTCATAAAACAATTTCTAGGGCCATGCAACTTGCTTAAACCCTAGATTACTCTAGAACCTCCATTATGGTCCATAGTGGCACCTAATGAAGCAACACCCCTCAAATGATTTCTAGGCCTCATTCTTTACTCTGAAATATGATTCTTGACTCCTTTTAAGCCTCTTGGAGTCATCACATCATTAAAACAAAAGGCCAAGCACCATGTTGCTTCTTTAGGTCATATTATGGAACCTAAGACACCAAATCACTTTCCATGAGTTTTAAATTTTTTCCAAGGCCTCCTCTCATTTTCATTCATCAATTATGACTCAAGAATGGCCTTAGAAAAATTTAAAACTCTCCCTAGCTATGAGAAACTCTTTAGGCCTAGGCTATGGAGCTTAATGGCCTTCATGGAGTTTGCTTGGTTTTCTTGAAGGGGGAAGCTTGTGGGGAGCATATTTGGTGTCTCAAAAACTCATTTATACTCTAACTTAGACCTAGGAAGCATCCTACAAATTCAGAAATTGAAAGGTGCACTTGAAACCCTAGGTTTTACATCTTGCTTTCTAATGCCTTTTTCTTAATTTTCTTTGCATATTCTTATTCCTCTCCATCAAATACCTAAGAATCATCTTTGGTTTGGTTAAAAATCTGAATCCTTAGATCTGTCCAAGTGTAGGTCGAAATGCTCAAGGAAGGGAGGAAGAAGACCAAGTGGAAGAATTGCAAAATACCTTATTTTCCTTGGATTTCCTTGCTTGTTCTTGCTTTCCTTGGCCTCCTTACTTGAAATTCAAACTTTCCCCTCTGTTCTCCCTTCAAAACAGCCCTCAAAACTTCTGAGAAATCATGGAGAAGAAGAGGGAAAAAGAGGAGAAGAAAGTGGTGGAGAGAAAGCATGAAAAACAAGCAAAATTCCATACCTAAAGTCTTGAATCTTTCCTCCTTCTTCCCTTCTCTTTGTGTGCCACTCTCCAAGGGATTTGCTTCTGATTTGGGGCTAGAAATTCTGAAGTGAATGAAGGAGAGTGTGAGGTGCCACCTATATATAGCTAGGGTAAAGTGACTTTTTTAAAAAATTCTTATTTTTCCCTTCATACTTTGCCTTTTTGTTTCTCCTTCGTTTTAACTCCTTTTTGAGAACCATCTTTTCCATTATAAAATTTAGATTCCCAATTAAAAAAATGGCTTTGGAATCACTTAAATCGAAACTAAAACCCTTCCGAACGAATCAATCAAAGTTTGGGTCAACTGACATTAGAAAACTTACACCGGAGGGTCTTTGCCAGTCCTAGGGCTTCCCATGGTTTTTGGGGCCTCTGAGAACCCTGGGCAACTCAAAATTTCCATTTAAAAATCTATCCTAGGTGTTTTTCCAAAATTGCACTTATTTACGAAAATGCCACTAGCCTTTCGACAAATTTTTCGAATCACTCTGACCTCGGTTTCTGGGCAACTCAAGGCTCAAATCCTCTTTTTTTATTATTTAACATTTTATCCAAATTTTATTTGGCCTTGAATTACTCATCTCAGGGGACTTACTTTGAAAGCGTGCCCGTTTCTATCGTTTAACGAAAATTGGACATTACATCCATGACTTCCATTTTCTCCATGCATGCATTTAAAAAGCTTGCTTTGCATATATTATGTATGATCAAATGGGAGATGAGCTATTGGGATTCTTTGAATCTCATCCCCTCCTCTCCAATACTGTAACATGCTAGGTGGACCAAGTAATTATGGTGAAGGGAGCCAACATCAATGAAGAAGGAAGAATGATAAGTTTATGTCTAGCTTTAGCCATTTTGGAACCATAATTGTGTTTCTTGATGTATATGTTGTTGTAAATGTATCATGACCCTTGAGGCATGTATAAATATGATATTATAGGATGTTTAAATATATGAATATGATGTATGACTTTTAGCCTACATTGTGAGCATGAGATGCCAAATTATGCAATGTGAAAGTATGATGGAAATGTGTATAAATGTGGATTGAATGGCCAAAATGAGATGCATGAGATTTGGGACCATTTGGGCAGCTCACACAAGTCTCAAATGTACTTTTAGACTTGCCCAAAAGGTGCCATAACCAAGGAAGGGCATTTGGCAAGTTTGGTACCTCATATGGAACCAAATTTGACCATAATGGAACCCTATGTCACTTTTTGGCCAAATGAGTTAGTATTAATCTGATATTTGTCATGAAATTAGGTCTCATTGAGAGCTTTTTTGGGAAGCTAAAGATAATAATTTTTGGAGGTCTACAGAATATTTGATGATTTTTCAAAGTTGGCAATTTTCATGGTTTCTGGTTTGCTGCACTATTCATTTAGTCTGAATTTGCATTCTGTCACAGAAGGCCCAAATGATGTCCAATTGATATGAAATTTTATACAGAGAAACTAGACAATCACAGTGACTTGTGCCAACTAGAAACATCTTATTTGAAGGTCTAGAGAGGGAGATATAAATTTTTGAAGTTTCTGTCCAGTACTAGTAATTCTGCCCAACCAAAAGTACTATTCCATTGAATTCTGAAGTCTGGGCTTGCTGAACTAGTTTGGAGATATTTTTCCTCTCTAACTAACTGGTTTGGATGTCTAGGCTTATTGAACTAGTTTGCATGGATTGGATATTTGTGAAATTAATTGGACATTTCCAAAGTTTTCTGCAGAATTCTGTGACAGCTTCAGAGTGTAGTCTGACCTCTGGACCATTTTGGATGTCAAACATCATTTGTGATGGATGTTATTACCTAGACATATTTTTAATGTGAATTAGACATCCATAGCTTCCTAGAATAACCAAGATTGTATGATTTTTATTTTTTAAGAATTAGTTATGCTTTTTCAAATTTGCTTAGAAAAGAGGCCAATTCTAGCCGAGAATGAACTCCCATTTTTCATGGCCCATTTCAGTTTCTATGAGTTGTGGGCATGATTTTATGATGCAATTGAGTTGTAATGATGTAATTAAATATGAGGATGTATACACAATCCATGTGACATCGAATGGAACTTGTAGATATATCATAATGCGAAAATAATCCCATTTTTCTTGCTTTTTCTATGAGAATCATAATATTTCATGATATTATGCCATTCAAAAAATGAGATGAGCTATAATTTATGGTGTTACATAAGTGGGGGAGAATCCCTCCCCACCAAGGTGCTCTTTTCCTACAAGAAAGGACAAAACCCAATGAACCGAGAAGGCAGGGTCAAAGACCCACAAACCGAGAAGAAAGGGACAATACCTTGGTGGCTCTGTATGTGTTGGTATCAAAGCAATCCTAGCCCATGTGTAACTCGAGGACGGGTTACCCAAAAGGGGGTAGATTGTAAAGTCCCACATTGGCTGGAAGGGGCCTGTGGCTAGCCCATATAAGTGGGGGAGAATCCCTCCCCGCTAAGGCACGCTTTTCCTATAGGAAAGGTCATAGACCCACGAATCGGGAAGGAAGGGGCAATATCTTAGTGGCTCTACATGTGTTGGTATCAGAGCAATCCTGGTGCATGTGCAACTCGAGGATAGGTTGGCCCAAAAGGGGGGTGGATTGTAAAGTCCCACATCGGCAGGAAGGGGCTTGTGGCTAGCCCATATAAGTAAGGGAGAATCCCTCCCCACCAAGGTGTGCTTTTCCTACAAGAAAGGACAAACCCTAACAAACAGGGAAGGCAGGGTCAAAGACCCACGAACTAAGAAGGAAGGGACAATACCTTGGTGGCTCTGTATATGTGACACATACAGAGCCACCAAGGTATTGTCCCTTCCTTCCCGGTTTGTAGGTCTTTGACCTTTCCTGTAGGAAAAGTGTGCCTTGGTGGGGAGGGATTCTCCCCCACTTATATGGGCTAGCCATAGGCCCCTTCCAGTCGACGTGAGGCTTTACAGACCATATATAGGTCGAAATACTCACAAGACAAGGGAGGAAGAAGATCAAGTGGAAAGATTGCATGATACCTTGATTTTCTTGGTTTCTCTTACTTGTTCTTCACCTTCCTTGGCTTCCTCACCTTAATTTCAAAATTTTTCCTTAATTTCTCCCTTAAAATAGATTTATAAACTTCAACAAAACTATGGGAAATAAAGGAGAATGGAGAAGGGGTTTGGAAGGAAGAAAGCATAGAAAACTATCAAGAATCCATACCTTTTTTGTCTTGATTTCTTCTTCTTCTTCTCTCCCTTTAGTGCACCTAAACCCTAGCTCTCTCTTTTGAATTGGGCAAAACAATATGAAGCTATATGAGTATGAGAGTGAGATGCCACTTATTTATAGGTGGAAGGAAGAAACACTTTTCAAAAACTCCTATTTTATCCTTTATTCTTAGTATTTTTTTTTCTCATTCATTTTAGCTCTTTTTTGAGAACCATCTTTTCCATTATAAAATTTAGGTTCCTAATTTAGTAAAATTCCTTTGGAATCACTCAAATCGGAGCTAAAACCTTTCTAAACGAATCCATCAAAGTTTGAGTACATCGATGTTGGAAAACGTCCACCAAAAGAGATTTAACTATTCTGAGGTTTCCTATGATTTTTAGGACCTCTAAGAACCTTAAAAAACTCAAAACTTTCATTTAAAAAGTCCTCCTATGTGAATTCTAAAATTTACTCAAAATTACGAAAATGCCATTACATTTCGGAAGATTTTCATCAAAATTTGTTTCTTCATTCTACCTCTATTTTTCTTTTTGTCAAAGCTTAGAATTCTCATTTTTAGGAGTCTGGAATGTTACTCAATTTTTTTGGGACCTTAAGTAATTCATTTTGGGGGACTTTCTTTGAAAACACACCTGTTTCCATCGTTTAACAAAAACCTGGCATTACACTTCTCCCTTTCAATCACACATAAAGAATACAAATCCATGTTTAAAAATGCATGCATGACTATCATAGAGTATGTAATCATTCAAGAAGCATTCTTATCATTAAAGGAGTCATATAAAACACACATAGGCTTGCCAAGTAAGTGATTTAGCTTCTCCCATTCTCTTCTAAGATTTTGGACTTGCCTCACCCTTTTTTTTAAAGGCTTTGAACTAAGCCTTACTCTTGGGAGACTCTAAACTTTGTCTCAACCATTTTTAGGGTTCTTGGCTCATCCTCACCATGGCTAGAGGGTTCTTGGCTTCACCACACTCAAGCAAACCCAAGCAAGTTCACAAAGCATCATTTGAAGACATAATGCAATCTCATGGTACCATGGCATCTAGATACATGCTAAAATACTTTTTCATGGTTTAAAAAATACATACACATATTCAAAGACATGATAACATCCACTCATGTATGAGAGAAAGAAGAGAGAGCTACCTTTGTTATACAAGTACACTTTCCCTCTTGGATTTGATTTCTCTTCCATGGCCACATACTCACAATAATGTGAGGCTTATTTCCTTTGGCCTAAATACATAAAATAGGAACCATTCTTAAGCTACCTATTTATGTGAAACACTACCTTTGTCTTATAGCTCATTTATGGTTCCAAAATGCACCTAATGAAGCAACATCTATCATTTGAGTTCTAGGCTCCATTGTTTCCTTCCATTTATGATTCTTACCCTATGTAAACCTCATGGAGCCATCATACAATTAAAACATAGAGCCAAACTAGGTGTTGCTTCTTTAGGCCATAATATAGAACCTACACTACCAATTCATTTCCTAGGCCTTTTAAAATTTTTCCAAGGCCTCCTTTCATCCTTTACCATCATATATGACTTAAAATCAAGCTTGGAACAAATTAAAACTACTCCTAGATGTCTCAACTACTCTAGGCCGAGAATATACTCTTTAGGCCACTCTTGGAGTTTCTTTGTTTCCTTTGGCAAGAGAAGCATGTAGAAGCTCTCTTAGTGTCTTCGAAGCTTACATGAACTCTTATACATCATAAAATATGACTAGGATTCATGGTATAGTTTAAGCTGCAATCAAAACCCTAACCTCCTTATCTTGAAACCTAAGGGTTCTTTGTTAATTTTCTTTGCATATTCTTATTCTCCACACTCAATTTCCTAAAATTCACCCTTGGTTTTGCCCAAAATCCATGCCTTCTTAGAGTTCCCTAGGCTGGTCATGCCTAAAAGGTGAAAGGAACAAGAAGAAGCTACTATAGGATGAAGTTTTACCTTATTTTCTTGGCTTCCCTTGCTTGCTCTTGACTTTACTTGGCTTCCTCTCCTCAAATATGAAATTTCTCTCTCTGTTTTGCTTTCCAAATAGACCCCAAATCATCATTAAATCCATGAAAATAATGAGAAGAAGAAGGAATAACAACTTGTTAAGGAGAAAGCCTGGTCCCAAACTCTTCAAAACAGAACTTAAAGCTTTTGGACTAGAACAAGGAGGCGTGCCAAGGAGAAGAAGAAGAAGAAGGAAAGAAGTCTAAAGAAAGATAAGAAAATGGCCCTCTTTCATGCTCTTGCCTTCACCAACTTGATTCTCCTCCTTAAGCCATTTCTTTTAATGGTTTTGACTTTTAGAAAGAAGCATTTTTATGTCTAAATTGTTAAAGGAAGGAAAGAGTTTGAAGAAACCAAGCCAAGCATCAAATTTCTCTCTTGAAAGACTTTAAAATAAAGTATGTTTTATGGTAGGAATTTTACTCAATCTTGCCTTCTCTTTCTCCATAGCTTCGGCCACACTTAGAACCATATGGGGTAGGATGATTTTTGGCCATAGCAAGGTTGACCCAAGGGTTTTGAGCATAGAGAATTAGAATATATAATTGGAATCAAGATTGGAGCATTAGAAAGTAAGATATGGAAATTAGGTTTTCAATTGCATCTTGAGAGTTTTAGAAGCTTAGGAGAATAATTCAAGCTATGTTAGATCATGTTTAAGTTAAAGAGAAGCTAAGGAATGTCCATAATCATTAAACTCCCATGGAAAGCAAGCAAAACTCTATATGGCTCTTTCTTGTATGATGGTTTGGCCAAAGAGGGGAAGAAGTATCTAAGAAGTGTTTCTTTGAGTTCTAATGAATTTAGAAACTTAGATATGATGAATAAATAATTATGAAATTATTGGATTGAATTTAGGAGCCTTAGGATGAAAGTTGAAATTTTAAGGCCTAAAAGAGGTAAATGAAGCAAGTTGGTTCTAAACTCTTTTAACCAAGCATGTAGTGATTCATATGAGTTTTTTTTAAGAGTTATAACACTTGTAACAATCAAGAGCTCAGGGTTTAGAAAGCAAAAACTAAGGGTAGCTTCATTATGGACTAAAAACTAGCTTTAGGTATCACATTGAGCTCTAATGAGATTAAACAAGGATCATGAAGCCTAGAATGACTTCTATAAGGTTAATTTATCTTGAAATTGTTGTGTAGGTCCATCTAACTTAAACACCTTAAAAAGTAAGCACCAAGAGAAGGAAAGCCAAGAGAAAAGCTAAGATCAAGTGAGTTAGTGGTTATTTAAGTTCTTGCAAGTTGTAAGGTAGCTTTATCTCCTTTTCTTACATACATTTGAATGTTTTAATAAGTTATGATACTTGTGTGTGTTGTTGCTTGATACTTTCATAAAGTATGTCATCTTATGTTTTCCATAATAAGCTTTATATATGAGTATGACATGTTTTTTTACTCCTAGCTCCCCTAAAGCATGGAATTGAGCATAATAGCTCTTCCTTGGTCTAGAGTTGAAAATAGTTAAGCCTAGCAAGTTTATGATGAAGCCATGGCTAGAGAATAAGTAAATTTTTGTTGCAAATGGTGCATTTTATTTACATGAGGCATATGCATAGCATCCTTGCATTACATGCATAGCATACACTTATGGCATTCTTATATCTATTGAATTGGTTGAGATTAGCTACTGTGATTCTCTCGAATCTCACCCCCACACTCCCATTAACCATTTCAGGGTCACAAGTGTAACACCATAATTTCTAGCTCATCTTATAATGTTCTTATGCATTATATCATGAAAGCGATGGAGGAAGTAGGCAAAATCTATCAAAATAATGCATTTAAATGCGCTGCGTCGTGTATAAAAATTTCATTCGGTGTCACGTTGACCGTGTGAGCTTATGCTATATATTCTCATATTCAATTACATCAATACTACTCTTTTGCATCATAAAATCATGCCCACAACTCATGGAAATCAAAAAGGAGCTTAAAATAAGAAAGAGTATTTTTGGCCAGATTTGGCCCTTTTTCTGGCCTAACTTTGAAAAATCATAACTAATTCTAGAAAAAAAATTGAAATCATGCAATCTTAGTCATTTTGAAAAGCTATGGATGTCTACTTTATACTACAAATATGTCTAGACCATAACATCCATCACAGAGGACGTTTGACATCCAAAATGGTCCAGGGGTCAGACTACATTCTGGAACTATCACAGAATTCTGTAGAAAATTTTGAAAATATCCAATTAATTCCAAAAACATCCAATCTATGCAAATGATACCAATTTAAAAATTTATGGATGTTAGATAGAGAGGAAAATATCTCTAGACTAGTTCATCAAGAGCAGACCTCGAAATTTAATGGAACAGTAACTTAGGTCAGGCAAAATTCCTAATATTGGATAGAATGTTCAAAAATTTATAATTCCCTCTCTAGACCTCCAATTGAGGTGCTTCTAGTTGGCATAAGTCACTGTGAATGTCTAGTTTCTTTGTATAACATTTCATGGCAATTGGACATCATTTGAGCCTTGTGTGATAGAATTCATCTTTAGACCAAATGAATAGTATAGCAGACCCAAATTAGAAAAATTGCCAACTTTGAAAATTCATCAAATATTTTGTAGACCTCCACAAATTATAGTCTTTAGCTTCCCAAAAAACTCTTAATGAGACCTAATTGCATGCCAAATCTCAAATTAAGAATAACTCATTTGGCTAAAAAGTGACATAGGGATCCATTATAGTCATTTTTGGCTCCATATGGGATACCAAAATTACAAAATGGCTTTCCTTTGGTTATGGCACCCTTTGGGCAAGTCTAAAAGCACATTTAGGACTTGTGTAAGCTGCCCAAATGGTCCCAAACCCCATGCATCCCATTTTGGCTTCTCCATGCACATATATGTACATTTCCATAAACTCATTCATAAAGCTATCCTTGCCATACATGCTCAATTCACATTCCATCATTCAAACAACATATACTTTCATTTCTACATCATATAATATCATACTTTTATAAGTATCAAGGGTCATAAACCATTTACAACAATAAGATACATCATTATGGTTCATTATGGCTTTAAAAGGAAAATGCTAGACATATGGATGTCAATCTTCTTCTTTCAATGTTGTTGGCTCCTATTAGCATATCCACTTGGTCCACCTAGCATGTGAGATCATTGGAGAGGAGGGAATGAGATTCTAAGAATCCTAATAGCTAATCTCCTATTCAATCATACATAATATATACAAAACAAGCCTTAAAAATGCATTCATGGATAAAATGGAAGTCATAAACATTTTAAAAACAAGCTTGGCATATGAATACATCATACAAGACATTTAAGAGCTCACTAAGTGTTTGGGTTGGTAATAAGCATGATTTTTATACATTTTAATTCTCCTAATTTTGGCATTTTAATAACTAAATATGACTTAATGAATTTAATTGAATGAAATTTGATTTTATTGACCATATTTGCAATTTAGGAATTAATTTACAAAATTTTCAATTATCAATACATAAATCTCTTTTTAAATAATTTTGTAATTTGTTCCTACTTAATTGTTTCCATTCCTTGGGTGTAGATCTAATTGGGCTTCCTTAATTGCATGCGGACCCATGAGCTACAAAGATGAGAGAAGGCACGAGTCTAACTTTCATTCATACATAGCCACGAGCTCACTACACTTACATGTTAACATAGGCATGATGCACACATCCAGTAGCTTCATCCTAACGTGCAGAACGTCAAGAAGAAGAAAATACTGGGTCTAGATATTGTGTGAAGAATAATGAGGCCAGAATAACAGAGCATGAGAAAAAGAAGTTGCGTAAATGAGCTGGAACCTTGTGGAATTAAAACGCAAAGGAAAGAACATGAGGTGAGGTAGCTACATGAATCCAGCTCTCTTGTTCGCATGCATGAAACCACCGCACTTCAACCTACTCAAACAGAGCAAGAAAGTGAAGAAGAGGAGCAGAAATAGAGAGCCTATAACATGTGAATGATGTGAGAAGAGCAAGAATAGAGTTATATGAGGAGTTTAAGCTGCATGGGTAAGCTACCAGCTCCAGAGAAGCAATGTGAATGGTTCAAGATAATACATGGGCAGAATGTGATGGAGGCTGAGCACGTGAGGAGCTGATGTAGCACACGTTGAATAGAACCATGCATAAATCACATTGATCTATTGAGAGACCCATCAAGGCTACACACTCCATTCCCCACACCTCATCCGAAGAAACCACACATTCGAGCTAAAATAGAGTAGAAATAGGTCCAAGGTGAGTTGTGTGGAGGAGCAGAAAAGAGGAAGAGCCACGAGTTGTTTGGAGTGAAAGAGCTTGGTTTTAATGTTGAAGTAGCTGAACATGAGTTAGAAATAGTAGCTAACGTCAAAGAAGAGCTGAACACATAGGAAACTACTAGCTTTTAGAGCTGAATGAAAGTAGAAAAAAAGACGTAAAAAATGACATAAAAAGGAGCTGAAATTTTTGGAGAAGCTCTAGAATGTGAGAAGGCATGTGTGTGTGAGAAGAAAAAGCTACAAATTCATGTAGCTAGTGTAACATCCCGTCATGCTGCAAACGTGAGAAACGTAATGTTCAGTTTCTCTGTAAATGGCAGAAATGGGCCAGATACAAAAGGAAGTCCTTGAAATAGAAGGAATTGGGGCCAACTAAAATGATAATAAAATTTTAAATATTAGAAAATGAAGATTTGAGCTTTGAGTTTCTTATAAATGAAGGCCAGAGTGATTCAAAAAAAAATTTGCCAAAAGGCCAGTTGCATTTTCGTAAATATGGGCACTTTTTGATAAATACACAAGAGGGCTTTTTAAATGAAAGTTTTGAGTTCTCTGGGGTTCTCAAAGGCCCTAAAAATCATGGAAAGCCCTGGGACAGCTAAAGCCCCTCCGGTGGATATTTTTCAATGTCAGTATGCTCAAACTTTGACGGATCCGTTCGGAAAGATTTTAGCTCCAAATTGAGTGCTTCCAAAGCCATTTTTCTTGATTTGGAATCTAAATTTTATAATGGAAAAGATGGTTCTCAAAAAGGAGCTAAAACGAAGGAGAAACGAAAATGCAAAGTGTGAAGGGCAAAATGGAAATTTTTGAAAAGTGTAACTTATTCCCACCTATATATATGATGCACCCTTCTCCTCCCTTCATTATGCACGACCATCCTCTGCCTAAAACCAGAAGAAAACCCTAGGGGATGAGGCTCACAAGAAGGGGAAGAAAAGGAGGAGAAATCAAAGGCTTAAGGTATGGAAATTAGTAGTTTTTCATGCTCTTTCTCTTCCAAACCTCTTCTCCTCCATTCTCCTTTGTTTCCTATGATTATAATGAAGTTTATAAATCTGTTTTAAGGGATAAATTGAGGGGAGAGTTCGGATTTGAAGAGAGGAGCTCAAAGAACACAAGATTCAAGTGAGAAAAAGCAAGAAAACAAGGTAATTTCTCTTCCTATGGTTGTCATTTTTGGTCCCCTTCTCCACCATTTCGCCCCACTTGAGAAAACCCTAGGAGGAGATGATTTTTAGATAGAAATAAACATGAATCTAAGGAAAAAGGGTGTGGGGATTAAGAATATACAAAGGAAATTATCAAAAAGCCATTAGATTTCAAGATGCAAATTCTAGGGTTTCAATTGTACCTTGTAAAATCTGACTTTGTATGATGATTCCTAGGCCTAAGTAAGAGTTTAAATGAGCTCCCAAGATCCCTAAGAGGCTCCCCATATGCTTCTTCCCTTGAGAAAACAAAGAAAGCTCCATGGAACCGAATATGCTGCATAGCCTCGGCCTAGATGGGTTCTCCTAGCTAGGGAGAGTTTTAAATTTTTCTAAGGCCATTCTTGAGTCACATTTGATGAATGAAAGTGAGGGGAGGCCCTTGAAAAAATTTAGAACTCATAAAAAGTGATTTGGTGTCTTAGGTTCCATATTATGACCTAAAGAAGCAACATGGTGCTAGGCCTTTTGTTTTGATGATGTGATGACTCCAAGAGACTTAAAAGGAGTCAAGAATCATATTTGAAAGAAAATAATGAGGCCTAGAAGTCTTTTGAGAGGTGTTGCTTCATTAGGTGCCAATATAGACCATAATAGAACCTATAGAGCAATCTAGTATTTCATTAAGTTGTGTAGCCTTAGAGTGTGGTTCATGAACCTAATTGGCTCCCATATATTGTATTTAGGCCAAGAGAAACCATCTCCACCAATTTTTGGGTGTGTGGCCGAAAGAGGAGGCTTGAGTCCAAAGGAAAAAGTGTGTGATTGTGTGCAAGGTAGCTCTCTCCACCTTTTCTCATGCATGGATGTGTGTTTACCTTGTTTTAGAATATGTGTATGTGTATTTTAAAGCTTTGAAAAGTATGCTAGCATGCCTTTACATGTCGTGATCCTTGATGCCATGTTATGTTTAAATGATTTCATGATGTTTGTATGAGTTTGCTTGAGTGCGGAGAGGCCAAGAACTCTTCCCTTGGGTGAGGATGAGCCAAGAACCCTTGAGCTTGGTTGAGACAAAGTAAAGAGTCTCCCAAAAGCAAAGTGGGCTCCCAAGAGTATGGTTGAGTCCAAAGTGCTCAAAGAGTGGGTGAGGCAAGTCCAAAATCCTTGAGGAGAAGTGTGAGGCCAATCCAAACACTTAGTGAGCTCTTGAATGTCTTGTATGATTGATTTACATGCTAAGTTTGCTTTTAAAATATCTATGACTTCTATTTCCTCCATGCATGCATTTATGAAACTTGCCTTACACATATTATGTATGATTGAATGGGAGATGAGCTATTGGGATTCTTTGAATCTCATCCCCTCCTCTCCAATGATCTAACATGCTAGGTGAACCAAGTGGATATGCTAATGGGAGTTAACAACACTAAAGGAAGGAGATTGACAATCATGTGTTTAGCTTTTGTCACTTTAAGACCATGATTGTACCATATGATATATATGATGTAGTAAATGGGCTATGACCCTTGAGACATGTGTAAATATGATATTATATGATGTTTAAATGTATGGATATGATGTGTGACCTCTAGAACCTATTTTGAGTATGTAATGCCAAAGTGTGCAATATGGGAGTTTATTGGAAATATGCATAAGTGTGGGTTGAATAGCCAAAATGAGATGCATGAGATTTGGGACCATTTGGGCAGCGCACACAAGTCTCAAATGTACTTTTAGACTTGCCCAAAAGGTGCCACAACTAAGAGAAGACCATTTGGCAAATTTGGTACCTCATATGGAACCAAATTTGACCATAATGGAACCCCATGTCACTTTTTGGCCAAATGAGTTAGTCTTATCCTAAAATTTGGTATACAAGTAGGTCTCATTAAGAGCTTTCTGGGAAGCTAAAGATCATAATTTTCGGAGGTCTAGAGAATATTTGATGAATTTTCAAAATTGGGATTTTCTATGGTTTCTGGTATGTGCACTGTTCATACTGGCAGATTTGATTTTCATGTCACTCGATGGTCAAATGGTGTCCAATGCTTATGAAATCTTATATGCATAAACTATAGGTCATAAGCTTTCTGTGGCCATCGAGATCACCTCATTTGGAGGTCTGAGCAGAGAGTTATGCATTTTTTAAGTTTGCTGTCAGTAATAGTAGCGACTCCAGAGCTCAATCACTGTTCCATCAGTTCTAGATGCCTAAACGTATCTGTTTCATTCGGGAATTATTTTTAATGTCAATTTAACATGTGTAGCTTCCCAGAATGACTGAATGTGTGTGATTTGGATTTTCAACTGAATCACAGCCCAGGCAGCCAGCGAGTCTGTAGCTTTTTGGATGTCAAACGTCCTGTGTGATGAATGCTGTGACTTGGATGTATTTTTAGTGTGAAGTAGACATCCTAAGCTTTCCAGAGTGACAAAAATTTTATGATTTTGAATTTTCTAAATTTAGTTATGATTTTCCAAAGTTGGGTCAGAAAATGGAGCAAATCTGGCCGAAAATATGCTTGCTTATTTTGAGCTCCATTTCGGTTTCCATGAATTGTAGGCATGTTTTTGTGATAAAAATGAGTTGTAATAATAAAATTAAATATGAGGAAGTATAGTATAAGCTCACACGGTCCACGTGACACCGAATTGAATCTTTTAGATATAGCGCAACGCGAAAAAAGTCGATTATTTCTATCCCCTTTTTCATGTGCCCTCGTGGAAATCATGATGTGAAGCTTATAAATGGCATGTAATAGAGCTAGAAGTTATGGTGTTACAGCTAGCCATGGAAAAATTCGATTAATTTTGATCATTACATGTTTGTAAAAATTCCAGAATTAGTACTGTGCAAATTACTTTTAATTTCCCCTTGATTTTAGGCCAATTGATGCAATGGTTTTTAGATTAAGTGGCTGGAATTTTTGTGCAATTAATTGTTTGAGGAATTCATTAGCCTAATTGGTTAATTAGTATCCTAAGTGGATTATGTAGCAAATTTTATTAATCAATTAAGATTGGTTATAGTGCGTTCTCATTCTTAATTCAATTAATTAATTTTTCAAGGTTTCTTATGGTTGCAATTTCATTGAATAATTGACGAATTGAATCTTGGATGGTCATTCAAAAGCTTTCATGGGGAATACACTAATAAGTAAGAAATTAAATCCAAAGTTGGTACACTAAAGTGGGAGCAAGGATAATTGAATTCTAGGGAGTCCAATACAAGCCTAGCTATCATATTTCCTTAATTGTTCACTTCATTTTAGTCTTAAGTTTCTTTTATTCTTGTCATTTAAAATTTAGTTCAATTAAATTCTAGCATTTTAAAATCCCCTAAACAAGTTCCAATTAGTAATACTTAGAATATGCCTTTACAACAAATTGAGGCACAAAGACTCCTTGGGAAATGACCTAGGTTGCACCATTATCTACAGAATTCATTTTGCTTCCTAGTTTTATTTGAGATTGCGCGACTCTTCTTAATCCTTACTTGTCTTCTAAAAGTTCTTTCAATTTCTGGATCCAAATCAATTAATTTCTCACCAAAGCTCCTTTTCACAAACCAATTAGACAAACAAAAACTAAGAAGGAACATAAGAAATCAGCAAAGAAAAATTAAAACAATAAATCCAAAAAAATTAAAAAATTCAAAAAAATACTAAAAAATTAGAAAAGTACCTTAAACATTAGAATTTGGCTAAAAACTAGTGCACCTAATAGTATTGCCATTACTTTTGCTTAAAAAACCCAAAAACCTTGGAAAACAAAGTTTGAGAATTTTCTAGGCACTTTAAACAAAAATTCTAGCAAGCGGCAAAATCAGATCAAGTAACTGAACTGTCCAAAATCCAAGCTTAAAACAAGGGAAAAACAAAAAAAAAACAGGGCAAAAATACTAAGAAACCCTTTTAAACAATTAAGAAACTAAAATCCCTCGCAACAGTGCCAAATTTTGACAGGTCTATCATGCAATCCTTAAAATAAAACTAGGTTGAATTAGATTTTATAGTTAGTGTGACGACCCTAATTTCTAATCATTCTAAATAAGGTTAAATACATGATTAACAATCATAAATATGGATTAAAAGTCATTACGACTAATTACGTTCTAAAAATGCGAGGAAATTTGAACCTTAATGTTATTAGAGTCATCAACCATACAACTACAAGCATTCATGTATATAAGGGAAACAAACCCTCATTTCTAAGCCTTTGATTCTATTACTTATTAATTCCATCTCACAAGAATTTTCTACCAATGTTTCTAAGTCATCCCTTAAGATTACCATATGGAAAACCAAGGTTTCTAGGTGAATATAAGGGTTTTAGGATGTTCGCCGCTGCCAATTCCTCTCGTATTCACTCCTTACATTGTCACTGCCGCGACGAGTTGGAGCTTTGTCGTGGCCAACCTACATGGCACCGCGGCAAGGAAGCCTCTTGGAACCTACCTCACTCACCTTTCACTATTGGCCGCGGCCAATTCCTCCCTTTGCCGCAGCTAATTCCTCTCTGGAACACCTGAAAAATTCTCACAAAAGTTCGCTGTGGCCAATTCCCATTTAGCCGCAGCAAATTACCCTTTGGACGACTCCTAGTTTTGCTCTCACATTTTGCTACGTCGAACTCCTCTCTAGCACTCTCCCTAGGCAACTTCGCCTCTATTAGCCATGGCTAACTCTATTTTAGCCGCGGTGAATTGCCGTCTGATCCTATAACTCCTAAAATCTTGTCTCATACTTTCCACTCTCCCTCCAATGACACCTTAGGGTCCCTCTACCTTAATTGTGGGGCTCGAATAGCCTTCATTAACCTAATTTATCTAGCTAATCTATCCTTACTAGTTGAAGATTTAAGGGTCAATTTCTTTTCTTTCATTACCCTCCATCAGCAAGTTTGTAGAGTAACAATAACAAGAATTCATGAACTATCAACAGTTATCATTTGATACACAATCAATGGGGTTCCATACATTAATGGTTCATATCAATATCTCAAATATTACATTTCCAATACTAGGCCATATCATAGTTTAACAAAGCTCACAGTAAATATCATAAATCCATACATCAAATACCAAACTAAAGTAAGGCCTACTCCTCAATAGGTACACGTTATATTATCAAAATATAGACTCTTACACTTAGCAATACAGATACATGATGATGCTATACAAAGGTTAACAAAATTTAGCATCTACTGTATTCTACTCAGACCAAGTGTAGCTCCTCACACCAGGCCTCAGCTTATGGATGTTCATCCACTTGCTTGCCCTTATCCTTACCCGAGGAACCTTCACCTGAAATTGTAATCCCATAAAATGGGGTAAGATATAAATCTTAGTAACCAAGGTAAATTCCATCATACATTCTAGTTTAATTAACATATATGCATAATTTCACATAAGCATCAGAAAACATACCAGTCATATCAATAAATGAAACAATTATGCTATCATGATTACTATCCCATACTAGCAATCATATTTCCACATGTTAAAGTCTAATAACACTAAGAAGGGCCCGTCCACAGCACCTACTCCCCATTGAGCACAACCAGGGCTCAGTGCATCTAGGGTTTGATCATAACCCGATGCTCGATCAAAGCACATGCACAGGTGGCAGCCGCACCACAGTTACACCATAGACTCACAAGGTCCAATCATAATACAATAGATAGCCAATCAATTCATTCAGCATTTCAAACCATTCATGTACAGTAAATATGAAATTAAAATAGATATATATGCATGGAATTAATATAGTCCCGGTTACCTCACTTATAGACAAGTTAGGAAGCTACAGTAATACCAAAATCCTCATAAATCACAATATCAGAAAATGTTCATTTTTATCAATCCATTACTATCTCATTCATTATCTGTGGTAATAACCCAATGCTAAAAGAATTAAGTTACCAACAAGTGCCTAAGGGATACCTACCCAATCACCAAGATCCTTTAATTTCGGATTTTGCCTTTCCTAGACCAAAAACATCAATATATCAGTCTAAATCATAGGAAATTTCGCACACAATTAAGGCCTAGACTATAAGTCTATTATGGGGCTCTTAAACCAGTAGAAAATGCATCAAAATGGAGATTTTATACTTACTTAATGTCAGCCCTAGCCTCAACCTACGAAATTTCACTATGGAAACCCCAAACAATCACATTTCAAATTTTGGGTATGGTGAAAATACTCTAAATGAAAAACTAATCAGGCCAAAATGAAGAGAAAGAGAAGGGCATTAAGTTATATAACTATTACCTTAGTTGAATCTTGCTCTAAAAGTGGGAAATGATGGATTTCTTGCCCCAAAACCTAGCCTCCCTTCAAACCTCCGAATTTTTCTTTTGTGTCTTTGTGTTCTGCAGAATGGGGGGTGACTAGGTTAGTTTTTAGGGTTTAAGTTGGGTTTTCCATTGGTTATAGGCTGCTCTAATGATCCAACTCTAAATGGGCTTTAGATTTAAGCTTGGTTGGGCTAGCTTCAAGGTGTTGGGCTACAAGAATTTAATTGGGTCAGACCAAGTTTGAAGGACTCAATTGATTTAGGTCTACACAAGGGTTATTGAGCCAACTATAAGGGCCTATAAAGGTGGATCTTGGGCCTTTATCACATTGAAGCAGATTGGGTCTGCACCTAACTTATTGTACGTTCATTAACCTCTTATCATGATCTCCTACATTAATTTGGGCCTAGATGAAGTTTCTATCCTAATTAAACCTCAAACTCATGTTAATAATTTATCTCCCTAGAATTTCTATTCACTTAACCTACCCGATTATTCTATATTAATTATTCTTAATTAACCCAAATCTATGATTAATACCTTAATTAATTTTGGGGTGTTACATTTTCCCCTCCTTTTAGAAAATTTTTCCTCAAAATTAGACTTACCTTACCCAAATAATGCAGGATAATCCTTCCCCATTGCCTCTTCTGTCTCCCAAGTTGCTTCATCTAGAGTAAGTCCCTTTGACACTACCTTTACTAGGAGGATGCCTTCATTACACAGCTGTTTGACTTTTGATTCCACAATCCTTTTCGGCTCGACCACATAAGATAAATCATCTTGTAGATGCACATTCTCATGCTCAATGACATGCAAAGGGTCTGGGTGGTACTTTTTCAGTTGGGACACATGGAACACATCATGCAATCTAGCCAGGTTTGGAGGTAAAGCAACTCTATAGGCCACTGGTCCTATCCTTTCAAGGATTTGGAAAGGACCAAGATAACAAGGACTGAGCGTTCTTGTCCTGATAGACCATCCTACACCCGTCACCGAAGTAGCCTTAAGGAATACATGGTCTCCTACCTTAAATTCTAAGGGTCTCTTTCTCTTATCTGTATAACTCTTTTCCCTACTCTGGGCAGCCAACAACTTCTTTCTAATGAGTTCTATTTGATGGGTGGTTTGGTCCACAATGTCTGGACCTAAGAGACTCCTCTCACCAAGTTCTACCCAACACAAGGGTGACCGACACTTCCTCCCATAAAGTTCCTCAAATGGTGCCATCTGGATACTGGAATGGTAACTATTATTATAAGCAAACTCAGCTAAAGGCAAGTACACATCCCAACTCCTCTTTAACTCTAGTACACTCGCTCTAAGCATGTCCTCAAGAGTCTGAATAGTCCTCTCAGTCTGTCCATCAGACTAAGGATGATAGGCAATGCTAAAGTTAAAACTAGTGCCTAAAGCTTCTTGTAAAGACTGTCAAAATTTTGATGTGAACCTTGGGTCTCTATCTGACACAATGCTGTTAGGAACACCATGTAATCTTACAATTTCCTAAACATATAGTTGAGCTAGTCTATCTAGAGGATAAGTGGCTCTAATAGGTAGAAAGTGGGTAGACTTCGTTAATCTATCCATAATCACCCAAATAGCATTATAACCTAAGGATGTTATAGGCAAACCCATCACAAAATCCATGGATATACTATCCCATTTCCATTCTGGAATTTCTAAAGGGTGTAGCAAACCTGCGGGTCTTTGGTGCTCAATCTTAACCCTCTGACAAACTAGACATCTAGCAATAAACTCTGTTATGTTTGACTTCATCCCATGCCACTAAAAGCTCTTCTTTAAATCCCTATACATCTTAATGGTGCCCAGATGAATGGTGTACCTACTCTTATGAGCTTTTGACAACATTATATTTCTCAACTTGTCATCTTTAGGTATGCACACTCTACCCTAGTACCTTACTAAACCATCTTCTGATAGGTCAAAATCCTTGACCTCACTACTTCCCAACTGCTCTCTAGTTCCTCCCCAGTAGGCATCCACCTCTTGGGCCTCTTTAATCCTTTTCCTAAGGTCATTTTCTATCCTTAATTTTCCTAAAAGAAGGATACTTGAATTCATTGAAATTGATAGATTCAAATCTCTCATCTCCTCAATCAACCTTTGCTCTCTAAGCATCATCATTGCCATATGAATAGATTTCCTACTCAACGTATCGGCAACTACATTCACCCTCCCTGGATGATACTTTAAGGAGAAATCATAGTCCTTAAGGAATTCCATCCACTCCTTTGCCTTATGTTTAACTCCTTTTAGTCAAACAAGTACTTCAAACTTTTGAAATCACTATACACCTCAAATTGGGTACCATAGAGATAGTGCCTCCAAATCTTAAAGGACAAAAACTATAGTCGCTAGCTCTAGGTCATGGGTGGGGTAATTCTCCTCATGGGGTCTAAGTTGTCTAGAAGCATAGGCTATCACCCTACCTTGTTGCATTAAGACACACCTTAATCCCTTTTTAGAAGCGTCACTATAGACTGTGAATGTCTCTTTAAGGTCAGGTATCACTAGTACAGGTGCGGTAGTAAGCCTATCCTTAAGCTCTTGAAAAGCATTCTCACATTTGGCATCCTACACAAATGGTTAGTCCTTCCTAGTCAATTTTGTCAAAGGCATGGCTAACTGAGAAAATCCCTTAATGAATCTTCTATAATAGCCAGCTAGACCTAAAAAGCTATGGATTTCGGTCACCGTTTTAGGTCTCTCCCAATTCAGTACCACCTCTACCTTGCTAAGATCTACCGCTACCCCTTGTTTCGATATCACATGACCTAGGAATTTGACTTCCCGTAACCAAAACTCACACTTGCTCAACTTAGCATACAATTGATGTTCTCTCAATGTTTGAGGAACTATCTTAAGATGCTCTTCATGCTCGTCACTACCCTTAGAGTAGATAAGGATGTCCTTAATAAATACTACCACAAACCAGTTAAGATAGGGCCTAAAGATCCTATTCATGTAATCTATGAAAATGGCAGGGGCATTGGTTAACCCAAAAGGCATAACTAGGAACCCATAATGGCCATATCGAGTCCTAAAGGCAGTTTTAGGTACATCCCTAGCCTTGACTCTAAGTTAGTGATATCTCGATCTAAGGTCAATCTTTGAAAAGACTGACGCTCCAGCTAATTGGTTAAGTAAGTCATCAATTCTAGGTAAAGGGTATTTATTCTTGATGGTCGCTTACTTCAACTATCTATAGTCAATGCAAAGTCTAAGACTACCATCCTTCTCCTTGACAAACAACACTGGTACTCCCTATGGAGACACACTTGGTCTAATAAACCCTTTCTCCAAGAACTCTTCTAATTGACTCTTCAACTCAACTAACTTGGCAGGCGTCATTCTATATGGGGCCTTAGAGATTTGACCAGTACGGGTACCAAATCAATGGAAAATTCTAGCTCTCTCTCCGAAGGTAGTCTACTAAACTCCTTAGGGAAAACCTCAAGGAACTCCCTAATCACAGGTATATCCTCCAACCCATCATCAGCCTCAACATGTAATGAAAAGAACACTAGAAACCCTTGGCAACCACGCCTAAGGCACCTCTCAGCTTGGGCGGTAAACACACAAGTAAGCTCAGTCACAGGGCAAGTTTTAGGTATATTTGCAAGTAAGGAAACAGTCTTACGGTTACATTCAAGTATCACATTATTAGTAGACAGCCAGTCCATACCAATGATTACATCAAAATCACACAAAGGGATGCAAATTAAGTCAATGGTAGTACAACGACTATCCAATTGTATAGTACAATTTAAGCATACATTAGATGTAATCATAGAATATCCAGTAGGGGTGGACACAGACAATTCGAATGGCAACAGGCTAATTTTGAGACCCAGATGCTTAACACAGTCATATAAGATGAATGAGTGGGTCGCACCCGAGTCAAACAATGTATCTACGACATGATTAGGGATAGGTAAAGTACCTCATATCAAACTAAAGGATCTACTAGCCTCTTGCTCCGTAAGGGCGAACACCCTTCCTTGAGTAGGTGGTTTAACTGATGAGGCCGACTCTCGTGACATCGTGTAAGTCCGCGCATAGTGTCCAAGCTTTCCACAATTATAACACACTAGACATGGCCCATTCCTATGGTTCTTCCTATACTTGGCACAAGTGGGTGGGACACTCATTGCACTTCTTAGTGGTCCCATCTTCTTCTTTAAAGGACATTTCTTGGGGGTGGTCTCCTACCCCAAGAGCCACTCCCACTATTGGCTCCTTTCTTACTTCTTCCTTAAAGGGCTTCATGCCTCCGTCACATTTTCCTTCCATGGTCTTTTTCCTCTTGGCCTTACTTTCCATCATGGCCCTCTTTGTCACTCTACACTTTTCTACTAATTCATCAAAATTACGGATCTGTAGAGATACAATCTTATCCTTGATCTCTGGTCTCAGGCCTCTCTCAAATTTTTTCGCCTTCCATGGCTCATCATCAAATCTTTTCAAGTAGGAGGAGAAGCAGGACAACCGAATGAATTTGGCCGCATATTGATCTACATTCATATCCCTTTGCTCAAGGAAGTTAAACTCGGCTTCCTTGTCAGCCCTCACTGATGGTGGGAAATATTTACTCTTAAAAGCCATTTGAAAACTCTCTCAAGTCAAGGGTATCTCCCTTGCAATCAACAATCGGGAGGCATTCCTCCACCAATGCTCAGCCTCACCCTCCAACTTGTAAATGGCCAACCTTGCCTTTTGTTCGATGGTGCAAGTCATAACCTCAAAGATTTTCTCCAGTTGCATCAGCCACCTCTCAACTTTCTCGGTGGCCAATTCCCCTAAAAATGATGGAGGACCAGCTTTTTTGAATTTAGACAACACAATAGAGAGGTCTCCATCCTCCCCTTGGTGTCCCACTCTAGGGTCATAACCAGCCCCCACACGGTTTTCCATCGGCAACTCCTAATTAGGCTTATTCATGTTTTCATGTAGCTGCTGTAGCACTTGTACAGTCACTGTATGAGCCTCGACTTGCTCTTGAAGCTGGTCAGTCATTGCCCTAATTATAGTTTCATGGGCCTCCGCTTGCTCCCTCATTTGGTTGGCCATTGCAGCCATGGCCTCTTGCATCTCTCTTAGCATCTCAGTTGTTTCTCTATGGGTAGCCATCTAACTTTGCAATGCTACAAGCACAACCACAAGCATCCCCTATTAAGCCACAGCCCAAGGCAAACAAAACACAACTCCACCCATGGCAGGTATATGCATGTATGAGAGTTATCACTAAGTCATAATACTCCTATTCCTATCATGCATACATCATGATTGCCAAGTTTTCTAATCACAAAGTTGTAAATCAAATACATTTGTCTGAACCATTGCTCTAATACCAACTGTGACGACCCTAATTTCTAATCATTGTAGATAAGGTTAAATACACAATTAACAATCATAAATATGGATTAAAAGTCATTACCACTAATTACATTCCGAAAATGTGAGAAAATTTGAACCTTAATGTTATTAGAGTCATCAACCATACAACTACAAGCATCCATGTACATAAGGGAAACAAACCCTCATTTCTAAGCCTTTGATTCTATTACTTATTAATTCCATCTCACAAGAATCTTCTACCAATGTTTCTAAGTCATCCTTTAAGATTACCATATGGAAAACCAAGGTTTCTAGGTGGATATAAGGGTTTTAGGATGTTCACCGCGGCCAAATTCCTTTTAACTGTGGCTAATTCCTCTCGAATTCGCTCCTTACAATGTCACTATCATGGCAAGTTAGACCTTCGTCGCAGCCAACCTACATGGCACCGCGGCAAGGAAGCCTCTTAGAACCTACCTTGCTCACCTTTCATTATTGGCCGTGGCCAATTCCTCCCTTCACCGCGGCTAATTCCTCTCTGGAACGCTCGACAAATTCTCACAAAAGTTCACCGTGGCCAATTCCCATTTAGCCAAGGTGAATTACCCTCTAGACAACTCCAATTTTGCTCTCACATTTCACCACGGCTAATTCCACAATTCGCCACGGTGAATTCCTCTCTGGCACTCTCCTTGGGCAACTTTGCCTCTATTGGTCGCAGTTAACTCCATTTTAGCAGCGGCGAATTGCCTTCTGATCCTACAACTCCTAAAATCTTATCTCATACTCTCCACTCTCCTTCTAATGACACCCTAAGGCCCCTCTACCTTAATTGTGGGGCTCGAATAGCCTTCATTAGTCTAATTTATCTAGCTAATCTATCCTTACTAGCTCAAGATTTAAGGGTCAATTTCTTTTCTCTAATTACCCTCCATCAACAAGTTTGTAGAGTAACAATAATAGGAATTCATGAACTATCAGTAGTTATCATTTGATACACAATCAGTAGGGGTTCCATACATTAATGGTTCATATCAATATCTCAAATATTACATTTCCAAAAGTAAGCCATATCATAGTTCAACAAAGCTCACAATAAATATCATAAATCCATACATCAAATACCAAACTAAATTAAGGCCTTCTCCTCAATAGGTACACGTTATATTATCAAAATACAGACTCCTACACTTGGCAATACAGATACATGATGATGCTATACAGAGCTTAACAAAATCTAGCATCTACTCTATTCCACTCAGACCAAGTGTAGCTCCCCACACCAGGCCTCAGCTCACGGATGTTCATCCACTTGCTTGCCCTTATCCTTACCCGAGGAACCTTCACCTGAAATTGTAATCCCATAAAATGGCGTGAGATATAAATCTCAGTAACCATGGTAAATTCCATCATACATTCCAGTTTAATTAACATTTATGCATAATTTCACATAAGTATAAAAAAACATACTAGTCATATTAGTAAATGAAATAATTAGGCTATCATGATTACTATTGTAACACCCCAAAATTAATTAAGGTGTTAATCATGGATTTAGAGTAATTAAGAATAATTAATAGAGGATAATTGGGCAAGTTAGTGAATAGATATTTTAGAGTGATAAATTATTAATATGAGTTTGAGGATTAATTAAGATAGAAACCTCATATAGGCCCAATTTAACAAATTATGATAAAAGGCTAATGGTGGCCCAATTACCCTTGTGCATACCCAAACCCTTAAGCTCTTCAAATTTGGCCCAAACCTAATTAAACTTCAACAACCCCATGCATAAGAGATTGGCCTAATAAAATTCTGCAGCCCAACACTTTAAAACTGGCCCAACAAGCTAAAGTCTGAAACCCATTTGTAGTTGGATCTTGGAGCAACCCATGACCCATCTTTGACCAAAATTAAACCCACCTAAAACCCTAATGCTTCAGCCACTTTCTCATTTGCTGAAACTCAAGAAGCAAAATTCGGAGGTTGAGAAGGAGGCTAGGGTTAGGGGCAAGGATTCTGCATTTTCTCATATTTAGAGCAAGATTCAGCCAAGGTAATAGTTATACAACTTAATCCCCTCATCTTTCTCTTTAATTTGGTCTAATTAGTTTTTCATTTGGAGAATTTTCACCCTACCCAAAATCTGAAATGTGGTTATTTGGGATTTTCTTGGTGAAATTCGTAGGTTGAGGTTAGGGCTGACATTAGGTAAGCATAAACCCTCCATTTTGATGCTTTCTTTGTTAATTTGAGACCCCCATAGTCGATTTATAAAATGGGTATTAATTATATACGAATTTGCTTAGGAATTTGAGTGATATAGCGAAATTCTAGTAGAGAACATACTTAATCCAAATTTGGGGATTTGTGGTGATTGGGTAAGTGTTATTTAGGTAGTTATTAGCATTTAAATTCCTTGGGTACTTATTGCTACTGTTAATGATGAATTAGAATGGTAATTTTCTGATGCTTTGGTTATAAGGATTTTTGTACCATTGGTGGCTATTACAAGTTGTCCACAAGTGAGGTAACCGGGGTTTACATTTATTCCATGCATATATCTATTTTAATTTCATATTTGCTGTATAAGAATGATTTGAAATGCTGAATAAATTGGTTGGCTATCTATTGTGTTATAATTGGACCTTGTAAGTCCATGGTGGAGCTGTGGTGCGGTTGCCACCCGTGCATGTGCTTCGATCGAGCACCGGGTTATGATTAAACCCCAGATGCACTGAGCCCTGGTTGTGCTCAATAGGGAGTAGGTGCCGTGGACGGGCCTCTCCCGATGTTAATGGCCTTTAACATTTGATAATATGATTGCTAGTATAGGATAGTAATCATGATAGCCCAATTGTTTCATTTACGAATATGATTGATATGATTCTGATGTTGATTTTGATTCATGCATATATTCTTATTAAATTGGATTATATGATAGAATTGCCTTGGTTACTAAGATTTGTATCTCACCCCATTTTATGGGATTAATATTTTAGGTGAAGGTTCCTCAAGTAAGGATAAGGGCAAGCAAGTGGATGAACATCCATGAGCTGAGGCCTAGTGTGGGAAGCTACACTTAGTCTGGGTGTAATAGGATATATGCTAATTTTTGTTAAGTCTTGTATAGCATCATCATGTATCTGTATTGCCAAGTGTAGGCTTTCATATTTTGATCACTGAGAATGTATGTATTGAGGGGTTAGACCCCCCTTAATTTGGTATTTAATGTATAGATTTATGATATCTGCTGTAAACTCTGTTGAACTATAATATGGCTTATCATTTGAAATGTAACCCTTGAGATATTGAGATGGATTATTGATATATGAAACCTTTATCAAAATGTGTATGAGATGTTAATTGGTGATAGTATATGAATCCTTGCTGTCATTAACCCATGAAAAGGGTGACATGTGGTGGTTAGGTGAGTGAGAATTAGTACTTGAGTGTTGATTTGATAATGGTGGAATAATTGGGTAAATAATGTAGATAAATACCATTAGAATGACATACAATGAGGGAAGG
Source organism: Erythrophleum fordii (assembly GCA_032878935.1). NCBI lineage: Eukaryota > Viridiplantae > Streptophyta > Magnoliopsida > Fabales > Fabaceae > Erythrophleum > Erythrophleum fordii. Next base: position 20,422,602 of record JAVQMF010000044.1, read on the forward strand.
TAGTCCTAGGGTGCCCCTAGGAAGAGAATTAGAGTGTAGGGGGCGAAATCTAGGAGATATTGCTACAGGAGGGAGTCACACCGCGGCTAGGAAGGCCTCGTCGCGGCGCAGAGTGAAAAAAATCGCCCAGGATGGTGACAGAATGAAACCTCATCGCGGCGCAATAAGTCCTATCGCGGCACGAGTCGAGGAAATTAATTAAGAGGGTACAGTAGCAAAACTCGTCGCAGTGCCACGTAGGTTGGCCGCAACGCAGATCCAACTTGCCGCAGCGCAAAAGGTCTGGCCCACGGCACAAGGTTAAAAACTTAATTTTTGAGCTCCAGGACCTAACTTAGCGGTGGCAGGAAGATTCTAGGTTGCGGCGGAGGTCCCCAAACTCCCACCTTTGACTTAGAAACCCTAATTTTGTTAATGCTAATGCTAGGAAATGATATAGGAGCACTTGTGGGAGGTTCTTCTGTATAGAAATCAATGCATAGATGAATCACAGACCTTTAATGATGGTACAAACCTTTTTCTTATGTTCCCATTTATGGTTGTTTAATTGATGGCCCTAATAACATCAAGGTTTAAATTTTCCTATATTTTCTTAATGTAATTGATTGTAATGACTCCAAACCTTAATCTTTAATTGTTAAATGTGTATTTAACTATAATTACTGGGATTAGAAGTTAAGGTCGTCACAACTATCCCATACTAGTAATCATATTTCCATATGTTAAAGGCTAATAACACTAGGAGAGGCCCGTCCATGGCACCTACTTCCTATTGAGTACAACCAGGGCTCAGTGCATTTTGGGTTTGATCATAACCCGATGTCCGATCGAAGCACATGCACGGGTGGCAACTACACCACAGCTCCACCATAGACTCACAAGGTCCAATCACAATACAATAGATAGTCAACCAATTCATTCAGCATTTCAAACCATTCATGTACAGCAAATATGAAATTAAAATAGATATATATGCATGGAATTAATATAGTCTCGGTTTCCTCACTTGTAGACAACTTGGAAAGCTACAGCAATACCAAAATCCTCCTAAATCATAATATTAGAAAATGTTCATTTTAATCAGTCCATTACTATCTCATTCATCATCTGTGGTAATAACCCAATGCTAAAAGAATTAAGTTACCAACAGGTGCCTAAGGGATACCTACCCAATCACCAAGAGCCTTTAATTTCGGATTTTGCCTGCCCTAAACTAGAAACATCAATATATCACTCTAAATCATAGGAAATTTCGCACAAAATTAAGGCCTATACTATAAGGCTGTTATGGGGCTCTTAAACCAGTAGAAAATTCATCAAAATGGAAAGTTTATACTTACCTAATGTCAGCCCTAGCCTCAACCTACGAAATTTCACCATGGAAACTCTAAACAACCACATTTCAAATTTTGGGCATGGCGAAAATACTCCAAATGAAAAAAGAATCTGGCCAAAATGAAGAAAAAGAGAAGGGGATTAAGTTATATCACTATTACCTTGGCTGAATCTTGCTCTAGAAGTAGGAAATGATAGATTTCTTGCCCCAAACCCTAGCCTCCCTTCAAACCTCTGAAATTTTCTTATGTCTTTGTGTTCTGCAGAATGGGTGGCGACTAGGTTAGTTTTTAGGGTTTAAGTTAGGTTTTCCATGGGTTATGGGCTGCTTTAATGATCTAACTCTAAATGGGCTTCAGATTTAAGCTTGGTTGGGTCAGTTTCAAGGTATTAGGCTATAGGAATTTAATTGGGCTTTGAAGGACTCAATTGATTTGGGTTTGCACAAGGGTTATTGGGCTAACTTACTCGATTATTCTATATTAATTTTTCTTAATTAACCCAAATCCGTGATTAATACCTTAATTAATTTTGGAGTGTTACAGTTAGTGGCATAACCTAGTTCATCTCCCTTGGAAATGGAGTTCAATGTTCAATTGGATTTTCTAAGTGTTAAAGATCCTAGAATTACCTAATTTGGGGGGTTTTTTATTGAATTAAACAAACCTAAAACTAAATTGAATCAAAATTCCTAATTGCTACCTAATTATATAAATTGTGGGTGAAGGATGGTCTTGTGACTAGCTTTGGATTCATCCCTTGATATCCACTATCCTTATCCTAATCCAATTGTGATTAATTCTGGCCTAAGAATCCCTATTTGTGTCCATTGGAAAATGATCTTGAATTACCACTCAAGATTTAAGAACCTAGCAATTTGATGTTAATTGAGACCTTAACTACCATTAAAATACTAATTCTTATGATTAAGATCTATTAACACTTGAATTGAATGATTAATTGATCAATTAGCCTTTGAATTAACACCCTAGGATGTTTAATTAACCAATCAAACTCCGAGGAATCCTTAAATTAGACAATTAGACATACCAATTCTCACAAGCATTTTGTCAAACACCTTGATTGCACACTTGAAATATGGTAGGAAAATGAAAATTTAGCACTTAATTCACATAATTAATTAGCCAATATCTCTCCTAATCAATGTCTAACCAGCCATCAATCATGAACTACATCAATTTCAATCACTTACATGCTCAACCAAGAAGATAAAATAATTAAAATTGGTATAGAAAGAGAGGAAAATAAAATGAAATTCTTAGCCCAAAATTCTAATTCTTGGATTCAAGCTTTAACTCAAGAGCTTCCTCTGAGCTAGCCACAAGGGAGAATTAAAGCTTCATTGAATGGAGATGGAGTGGGAATGGAGGATGAGGTTTGCTGGACGAAGTGTGGACGAAGGGCGTGCGAATGGAATGGATGATGTGTTGTGTGTATGGAATGAGGGACTGTGTGTCTGGATGATGGCTCAATATCACGATGGAATGGTGTGTATTAGATGCTCCTCTCACGTGAATTTTAATGATTCCATGTGCTGCCTCTTATTTATTCTACCTATAGCTACATGCATGTGTAAATAAGGTGGGCCCTACTTCATTTTTTATAATATTCCACAAAAATTCAGCCCATGCTCTTTCTCACGTCATTTTTCTCACTGTTGGCTCCCAGCTTATGCTTCTTCTTTTAACTCATGTTACTCCAGTGCCTTTTACACGTTTTAATTTCTAGCTTCAAAACCTAAAAGAGTGTGCTGCTGCTTCATGAGATAACCTAAGCCTTTTTCATCTTAAAAAATCACATTGCTTCTCTTATTTAGCTCATTCTAGCCCTCAAGTTCTGCCCCTAAACCATGGCTGCTGCACGAGTAAATGATTCTACATAAGCTCTTAGCCCATTCAACCTGTAAAACCTTCCTCTCTTCTCATGCTTTAAACCCGTTGCTTTTCACGTTTTTCATGCTTCTTAATTCTGCATGTAATTTCTCACGTAAAATTCTGCATGGTTTGGTGTTCTTCATTTTTACTTTAGCTCGAACTTCCTCTCCACGTGAATCTCTATTCTGCTCGTGTGTTTGTTTTGCTTAAAAGCTTCTTCTCTATTTCAGCAGTGTTTCTTCATTTCAGCTCCACATGACTTCGATGTACAACTCTTCTCCTTAAGTAGATGTTCATGCTCATTACTTCAACTCCTTCATTCATTCATCTTGCTTCTGAACCTCTGTTTTAGCTGTAGGCCGTAGCTACTTCTTTTTTCCAATCTCCTTTCTTATTCATTTGTGTTGCTTCCCATTCTTTAACTCATTCTCTACATTAGCTTCTGTCCACTCGAGCTGCTATGCATGTGAGTCTTATGTTGTCTCATGTTTTCCTCCACTACTAACCTACAGCTTCTTTTTCCCATTCATTATCATGAACTCAATGTGTGTGAATGGTTGTGGCTACCTCTGTTTCTGCATCTTGCTTCATCCATGTTCCTTCATCTTGTAATCACATTCTCCCTTAGCTTCCCTTCATGGATCTTCATATACCTTCTTTTCATTCATTTCTCTTCTCCTTGAGAGCCTTCCTACTATTGCTGCTACTCTCTCCCACGTCAACTTCTTCATGGTGGCTAAACATGATGCAACGTGAAAGTGTAGTGGCTGCAGTGTTCTTCTTCCATTACAATGTAAAATCTAAGCCTCGTGTGTTATGTTCTCTTCATGCAAGGCCCATCCCATAGCAGCTTCTCCTTCTTGTATTACACATGTGATTTATTTCTGCCATTCAAATTTTATTGCCTAACAAAAAATGCACTTGATCCCAACTTTTCTCTTCCTCTTCTTCAAAACAAATTCTCATTCAAGCTCTGATTTCATATTAAAATTCTACACAAAAGAGTGGGAAAAATCAAATAAGAATATTCACAAAAATTATTTAAGATAAAATTGAGCATTAAAAACCAAATTTTTGCAAATTAACTCCTAAAATATAGAAATGGCTACTAAAAAATCTTATCTAATTAAAGTCTTAAAGCCATATTTTATTATTAAAATGTCCAAGTTTAGAAGAATAAAATAGATAGAAATACGTGTTTATCAATTGGCCTCACATTTTTCCTCATGGATTTTGGACTTGCCTCACCCATTCTTTAAGAGATTCTTAGACTCTACCATACTCTTGGGAGCTCACTTTGGTTTTGAGAAACTCTTTGCTTTGTCTCAACTAATCTCAAGGGTTTTTAGCTTATCCATATCATGGTTAAAAGTTCTTAGCCTCTCCATACTCAAGCAAACTCAAACAGACATCATACATTCATTTGAAAACATAATATGTCATCATGAAATCATAGCATATAAAATCATGCTAGCATACTTTTCATAGCTTGAAAATACACATACACACATTCTAAGACAAGCTAAACACACATTCATGCATAAGAGAAGGTGGAGAGAGCTACTTTGCTTACAATCACACATTTTGTCTTTTGGATTCAAGCTTCCTCTTTCGGTCACAAACCCACAAAATTGTGGAGATATTTTCTCTTGGCCTAAATTTAATTTATGGAACCCAATTAGGTTCATGAAGCAATTTCTAAGGCCATACAACTTGTTTAAACCCTAGATTATTCTATAAATTTCATTATGGTCCATAATTACACCTAATGAAGCAACACCCCTCAAATAATTTCTAAGCCCCATTCTTTACTTCCAAATATGATTCTTGACTCCTTTTAAGCCTCTTGGAGTCATCACACCATTAAAACAAAGGGCCTAATATCGTGTTGCTTCTTTAGGTCATAATATAGAACCTAAGACACCAAATCACTTTCTATGAGTTCTAAATTTTTTCCAAGGCCCCCCCTCATTTTCATTCATCAAATATGACTCAACAATGGCCTTATAAAAATTTAAAACTCTCCTTAGCTACAAGAACATGCCTAGGTCGAGACATAAGGCAATTTGGCTTCCTTGGAGATTTCTTTGTTTTCTTCAAGGAGGAAGCTTGTGATGAGCATCTTAGGGTTCTGAAGAACTCATTTAAACTCTTAGTTAAACTTAGGAATCATCATACAAAGTCAAAATTTAGAAGGTGCACATAAAACCCTAGAATTTGCATCTTGAATTCTAATGGTTATTTTGTTGTTTTCTTTGCATATTCTTGTTCTTCTCCATCAAATACCTAAGATTCATGCTTGGTTGAGCTTGAAAATCAAATCCTCCTATGGCTCCTAGGGTTAGGCAAAATGAAGAAGATGGGTGATGGAATATATTAACCATAGGATGGAATTTTACCTAGTTTCCTTGCTTAGTTTGGCTTAAATCTTGCCTTCTCCAAGCTCCTCTCTTCAAATCCCAAATTTCCCTTGAATTATTCCCTTGAATCAGATTTATAAACTTCACTTTAATCAAAGGAAATCAAGGAGGATGAAGGAGAGGTGGTATGGATGGAGAAGAGCATGAAAAACAACCATAAAAACATACCTTTGGCTTGGATTTTTTTCCTTCTTCTTCTTCCTCTCTTAGGAGCCTCTCTCTTAAGGTTTTGCTTCTAGTTTGGGGCTAAGAAATCTGATTTCAAATGAGGGAGAATGTGAGGTGCCACCTATATATAGGTAGGGAAAAATGACTTCTTCAAAAATTTTAATTTTACCCTTTGTATTTTGTATTTTTGTTTCTCCTTTGTTTTAGTTCCTTTTTTAAAACTGTCTTTTTCATTATAAAATTTAGGTTCCCAATTAAGAAAAATGCCTTTGGAATCACCCAAATCTGAGCTAAAACCTTCCCGAACGGATCCCTCAAAGTTTGGGCACACCGACGTTGAAAAATGTCCACTGGAGGGGATTTAACTCTCCCAGGGCTTCCCATGGTTTTTAGGGCCACTGAGAACCCTGGTGAACTCAAAAATTTCATTTAAAAATCCCTCCTATGTAAATTCCAAAAATTTCCCAAAATTACGAAAATGCCATCACATTTCGTAGGCTTTTCGTAAGAAATTGTTTCTTCATTCTAGCTCTATTTTTCTTTCTGTCTGAGCCTAAGATTCTCATTTTTAAGAGTCTAGAATGCCTCCCAATTTTTTTGGGACCTTAACTACATCATTTTGGGAGACTTCCTTTTGTATCCGATGAGTTTCATTCGTTGACAGAGAAACTGTACGTGACGTTTCTCATATTTTCTCTGGTTTTCGGAGAACTAGATATTACAACAAGCCACAACCAAGATCATGAAAAGGCCTATATATAGGAAAAAAATGTATTAATGTTCTCTTTTGCACTAAATTTTGATGTATGTATCCATATGATATCTTATATATATGCCTATGGACTTATAATGTATTTGATAACAATAATCTATGTTTAATGGAGGAACATGTGTAAAAGTATAAAAATATCAATGTATGGCCATTTGTGGCAATGTATGTGCATTACGGTAGAATATGACATATGAGATGGTATAATGCAAATGTGTAATCTTAGATGTCAAGGGGTCAAATTTTGATCCAACTTTTTGGCATCTGAGGGAATGATTAGAAATACCATTTAGGATGAAAGAAATGTGATCAAAGTGGAAGAAAACCAATTGATCCTAAATGGTCCAATTTAGAACTAAGATTGGTCTTAAATTTGCTATAAACAACTTCTATGTCAAAAATGACCTAGTTTAAGTCTAAGATTTGGCATGCTTTTAGACCCTTAGAGCTTGCTAACAAGTGAAGAACAAAAATTTTTAGAGTTGTACAGAATATGTCATGAATTTCTGAAATTGTGCAAAATTTTCAAAATGGTCCTGGTATTGTTCACCCAATGCAGCGCTAATGTTTCATGTCTTTGAGCAGTCAAATGAACTCTAATGCTCATGAATTATTATAGGTAAATAGTTGACACTATAAAATTTTCGTGGCCACTAAGATCACCTGTATTGGAGTTATGTAGCTCAATCTATGCATTTCCAAATTTTGGAGGTTTTAAGTAATCAAATATAGTAAAAGAATCACTATACAACAGGCTTTCAAAAAAGGTATGACATGAGCTAAGATTTTGCTATTTCATGAATCATTTCTTGCATCTTCAATTTTGGCCTAGATAGAGACAGAGGGAAGCAAGCTCTTGTTTGATGAAAAATGCATAGAAATAAGGGTTTTAAAGGGAGTAGAGTAAGGATATGTGTAATATCCTCTGATTTGGCAATTCAAAATAGTTCCTAAAAAGTGGAATAAATTATTTAAGTAGGTCATAAGCTTAGAGGAGGGTAGTATGAAATAAGAAAAATCAAAATTTGAACCGTATGATTAATGAAAGAAGACCCTAGAATAAAATGAATTGAGGTAAATTAAGGCTAGAATGCTCAATAAAGCATCTAGAAGTGAGGTTAGGAAACCAAGGATAGCCTGAAATCAAAGCCAAAAAGGCTAAACAGGATAAACCGATATTGTAGTAGCAAAATTATAATTTCAAGTAAATTCTGAGAAACATAAAGGAAGAAGTTTAAATGGTAAAATTGAGCTCACCAATGTAACACCTTGTGAACACCGTATTTTGTCCGGACAAGCCTTAAAAATAATAATAAAGTTAAATTAGCAAAAATATATATAAATTAAAATTAAATTAAAAATTGGCAAAAATAAAAACAAAAAGAGAAAAAATCAAGAAGTGCTACACCAAAAAAAAGAAGATAGGGATATGAACCCAAAGTTTGGACTCCAAAACCTCCTTCCTCGGATTGGGCCCTTGGGACTAGATTCTATTTTTCTGATTGGGTCATTGGGCCAGCTGGATCAACCCATTACCCTGCCCATGTCTCTCTCCCTGGCGGCCTCAAACTCATTCGGACCCCAAGACACACAAGACGACACACACACAGGGGTAGAGTTCTGAAGCACAAAAGACAGGCGGCAGCGTCCAACTTTTTAGAGAAGCCAGCAGGAAAAAAGGGCAGAGGATCAGAGGGCAGGCTACAACGGTAGGCTCGAGGATTTGACTGCTTGTGAGGTCCCTTTCACGACCAAAAAGAACGAGGCGAAGCAGACGAAGGGGCTGGATACAGATGGAGATGGAGGGGATTCGAAAAAGCGGGGGGAGAGTTTTGGAGATTTGGGGGGAAGAAAAAGAAGGCATCAGAGGGTTCCTTCCTTGGGTTCGAGTCAAGGAGAAATAGGAATAGGGGGCGATGAGAGAAAAACGGAGGGGAGGCCGAGAGGAAGAAGAAGATTGAGATGGAGAGAACGAAGAGAGCAAAAAAAATCGAGGGGTGCGAAGAACAGAAGGAGGAGAAATCGGAGGAAGTTCAGAGTAGAGGGGAAAAAGGCGAGGAGGAGAGGACGAAGGGATACAAAGAAAGCAGATTTCGAGAAGGAGAGGGAGCTGATTTCGAAAGGGGACGAGGGGAACCGAAAGAAAAGGAATCAGACAGAGGGGAGAGTGCGAACAAAAGAACGAGGATAGGCAGGGAGAACCGGAAAAATCGAAAAAACAAATTGAGCGACAGAGCTAGAGAATCAGAAAACTGGGAGAAAGGGAAGAAGCAAGAATCAGAGGCAAAGGTCGAGGAGGTTCCTGGATTCGAACAACAGCAGGCGAGAGAGACCAGAAAAGCTGAGGATCAGAGAGGAGGCCGAGGAGGTCTCTGGGTTCAAAGGAGCAGAGGCAGAAAAACGAGAGCTAAGGCAGCAAACCGAAAAATTCATCCTTCAACCTCCGTCCCTACAGGTAAGCCACTGGGATTGTCTGCTCTGTTTGTGATCATCAATGATATGAAATTGAAATGGGAAGATTGGAATTCGAAATGCTGTATTCATTGTATATTTAGGAGCATGCCCAGTAGGTGCTCGACAAAATGCCTAAGAGAAATTTGAGTTAAGTCTTTGCATTTGGTCATGTAAACTGTGCTGGAATCTGGACTCTGGATATGATGGTTCTAATGTTACTATAATGTTTTGTCTGCCTACCTCGTATGCTTGGTCCCCTGTTCCGTGATTATTCTTTTGTTCGATTTGATATTGCTTAAGGTTCAGACATTGGCTAATACTTTCAGATTGGGGTTTTGATGTTTTACTGTGACATTTCATTCATGCATTTGATTCCCTATCACTCATAAAAGTATTGTTGTTGTTCTTTGTTTCGCTTGTTACCAGATCGAGGTTTATATTTTAGTTAATGATTTTTAGGATCAGTTTCCCTTCTCAGTGTTGGATTTAAGTGTGGCTGAAGTTTCATAAATGCCTCTCGTTGTGATTTCCCACTGCTGCATGAGAATGGTTTGTTGTGTAGCCGGGTCTCTTGGTGTTGGTTATATATTTTGAGTAATGAAGCAAAATTGTGAGATTATCTGTGCATTTATCTCTTCCTGCTGCTGTTAATGTGATTGTCTGTTTCTTTAATATTTGGCCATCAAGACCAATGCATTTGGTGTGATCTGATTTAACTTTAGATCAGCACATCGAGGGTCACGGATACCTGCTTGGTATATAATTCTATCTCTAATGTGGTAGCAGTTCCTGATATATAATTCTGTCTCTAATGTGGGAGCAGTTCCAGATTTTGCTGAACATTTCTCGTGCTGTTATTTATGTCGTTATTTGAAAGGGAACCTACTTTTGTTTGTCTTGTCAAATAGAGATAAAGCTAATTCATGCATTTTACTGCCTTGTACATGTTATGCTTTGGCACAAAATCATATCGGAATATTGTTCTGCTTCTTGGCTGTTTTTGGATCCAACTAGGCCCGAGGTAAATCCTGTTTTGTGCTTGGGACATATATTGCTGTTGAACAAGTTCTAAATTCGCATCACACAATTTGTCTATAGTGCTAAACTGCCAATTGAATCCAACAAATGAATGGCCTCTTCATTCTGTTTGATCTAATATTATAATGTGCATTGTGATTTCTTTTAACGCGTTGATGAAGATTTGGAAAGACATAAGAGTGTGCCCATTACTTGATGTTTGCATTGCTAGAACTGTTCCTCACATTGTCCTTTTTTTTTTGCATGAGATAAAACCATTTTGCATCAAGCATGACTGAGGAGCGCGAAGCAACTGGTGAATATAGTGGCAAGCAAGGGATTGGAAAGGGCAAGCGTAAGGAAGTTGAAAGACAAAAGCACAATCATGAAGACAAATTGGTTGTGTTTCATTTTACACGTTTTATTTCAATTTATTCTATTTTCATACTTAAAAAGTATTTGAATATGATGTTTAATTGGCTACACAAGCACCCACGAAATTGTATATATTGCATGCTTGTAAATAGTTTATCTCGATTTTATCTTATTTTATTTTAGAGTTGCCACGTAGGATTCTATATCCTCTTAGGCTTATAGGGGTCATCCGGAGTTGTGTGTGATAATAAATCTCCTCAAACACCGGGTTGGGTCATCAAACGTATTGACGTGAATTTTAGGTTTCAATAATTAACGCAAAAAAAAAAAAGTTTCAAAATAAAATAAATAGTTTTTTTTTAGAAAGGTAAAATGTTTCTTTTCAAAAAAGAGAGAGAGTTCAAGTGCTAACTAAAAATATATAATTTTGAGAAAATCAAATAAACTTTATCTTCCCAAAATAAAAAAATGAAACTAAAACAAAACAAAATTAAGATGATTAATTTCCTTCTTAAACTTATGAATTTCTTTTCAAATTTCCCGGTGAACAAAAATTTGAGATTTAAAGATAAGCCTCATGAAAAAGAGAGTAAATGAAAAAACAAAAACAAAAGATAAAACAAAAATAAGAATATCGTTCCCAAGAAAATAAATAAAGTAAAAAAAAAAAAGATAAAAATCCAAAAATGAGTAACTTAATAAAAAAAAACTTTTAAAGAATAAAAGATTAAAAATTAACCAAAAAATAAAGAAGTAGGATTAATTTGTTTTTTTTGCAAATTAAGTCACTTCCAAAGTTATTTGTGAAAATCCAAAAATATTCTTACTTGTTTTCATTCATCACTTAAAAAAAAATAAAACAAAACAAAGCAAATAAAAAAATAAAAATAAGGGAAAGAAGAAGGAATAAAACAATAACAAAAAAAATGAAAAAAGCAAGAGAAGGAAAAAGAAAAATCGAAAAATGCAAGAAAATTTAAATTAAATTTTTCTTTAACAAATGGAAGTATATCAACTAGTTTCAGACTTGTCTAATTTGGTAAAGAAAACGTAATTTATTTATTCTTCATCTGTTCAAAGAAAAAAAACAAACAACACCCAAATAAACAAACTAAATGAAGAAAAACTAAATAAAAAAAATTATTAGAAAAAAAAAACCAAAAAACAAACAAAAAAAGAAAAGGGAAAAATAAACAAAACATAAAAAAAACAACAACAAAAAAAAACAACAACCAATATGATCTCCGGTCGAACTACGTGGACTTTGATCCCTCTCAGAGGGTACGTAGGCTCTAGGCTTTCATCCTAGGTCAAGTCCGTCTTTGTAAATAAAATTTTCTTTTCTTAATTTCTCTTATTTTACTTTTCTAATTTTGTGTGTTTAATTTCTTTTTCCCTTTTTACTTTAATTTTATTTCTTTGATCTCCATTTCTTATTTTGCATATGATTTATTAGGAGAATTAAAATAGACTAAAGGCCATATCGATTTTGTACAACTGACTTAGGGTAACCGTTCTTAGCAACGGGTGTTGTGGGGTGCCTAACACCTTCCCCACTCACAATCGACTCCCGAACCTATTTTTTTTTATTCGCAGACCATTTTTCTTATTTTCCAAATAAAAAGGCTTTTCCAAAGTTTTGCCTTTTCAAAAATTAAAATTTTGGTGGCGACTCTACAACTTACACCATGATTTTGATTTCAGTCTTCATTTCTTTGGAGATTGAATCAAAAATTTCTTTTCAAGAAATTTTCTTTGTTTAAGCACCACGCGGTCGCATTTTCGGGTGTGACACACCTCAAAGTTGCTCAATAGTGATTATTTAAGGATTATGAAATTATCAAAAGGGATTTAAGGAAAATTTTAAGGAAATAGGAATTTTAAGAAAAATGACAAATTTGAGTATCTTAGTATAATAATTATTAATTAGATCATTTTAAGGAAAATAAAATAATATTTTATGGATTTAAGTATGATTTGGGCCCATGATTACTTTATGTGTGCTAAGAACATTATTAGAAGCCCAATTTTATTTTCATGGAGGCCCAACTTCATCTTAATGTGATCCAATTTAGTTAAACCCAATGAATGTTGGCCCAATACCATTGAACTTATTTAGTTCTTGGCACACACTTAGCCAAAAATTAGCCTATTTGAATAATGGGCCCATTGGACTAGCCTATTCCCCCTAAAACCCTAAGAAGCCTTTTGCCTATTCATTTGGATGTTGAAACCTACATGTTCTATAGAACAATAAGAGGAAATTCGCATTTGAGAAAAGGGGCTAGCGTTTTTCTTCATTCTTTGACCATTTCTTACTTTTAAATAGAGATTTGGTTAAAGTAATCTATATAAAACATGTCTCTCTCATTCTCCTCTACAATTTAGTCTAATTAGTTTCTGGTTTGCTGGATTTTCATCTCCTTCTCAAATCTAAAATTTTGTGTTTTAGATGATTCCTTGCAAGATTTTCAGAGTTTGGAGTTGGTGAAACGATAGGCTAAGTGTGTAAAAACCTTAGTTCTTAATTACTGTGATTAGACTTAATTATATAGGTAACTATTGTAAATCAAGGTTTAAGATCATTACAATTAATTAAAATAGGGAAAATATGAAAAATTTGAATCTTGATATTATTAGGATTATTAGTTAAGTAACCACAATTAATTGAATTCACAAGTGATCATAATTATTAATTAAGACCTTTGGTTCATCCCATTATTGATTTCAACTTACTAAAACCTCTTATGAATATTCCTAAGTCATTACATAAACTTAACATAGTGAAATTCAAGGTTTTTAAGTCAAAAATAAAAGTTTGGGAACCTTCGTTTCAACTTGGACCTTCCACACTGCAGCTAAATTAGTTACTGTAACTCAAAACTAAAATTTTGCACCTTACACTGCGGCCTGAGATTTTTGCGCTATAGTGAAGTTGCTTTTGAGTTCAACTTCTCACATTTTCACAAATATCTCCGCAGAAGAAAGACACCCTGGAACCTACTGTAGCAAATTTCCCAATTCGTGTTGCGACCGCTATACCTGCGCTGTGGCAAAACTAGCTACTAGGACATTCAACACCTTATTTTCTCAACTTGTGCTACGACAGAACATGTTGCGTTGCGGCAAGGTTGCTCTTTGTTACCCTTCCTGGGCAACATTTTCATTTTGCACCATGATGCTTCTCGCCTCTACATGACCCCTAGCTGTAACTTAGCCCATTTTGGTCGTGGCTTAGCTACCTCTTGCACCTAAACTCTCCCAATTTCATCCCAAACACTCCAACACTCCTTCCATTGGCATCCTAAGGCCATTTTACATTAATTTGTGAGGCTCTAATAGCTTTTATCTACCTGATTTGCCCAATTTATCTATCATTACCAATTCAAGACTTAGGTATTGATTCCTACTCATCTAACAATCATATATCAACAAGTTCAAAGATTAATGACAACAAAGGATTCATAAACTACCAACATTATCACTCAAACATAATTCTATTAGAGGTTCCATGCATTAATAGTTTAAGTCAACATCTATTGTATCACATGATTATATTTCCAAATAGCAAACCATATCATAGGATCAACAAGGTTTCATATCAACCAACCCCCATTTCATGACAACAAAAATGGTTCAATTACACATATCCACAGAACTAATGCTAAATGGCTATAAGACATCAAGTCATTCATCAATTATTATTCAATTACAATCACATATGTTCAATCCCATGGTGATTATATTACATAACTAATCCCTATACTTGGCAATTCATGATGCAATGTGGCAATATATAAAAAACTAATTTTCTTGTTACACAAACCAATTTGGCAAGGTTTTCAAACCTCTGTGCTACCAAATGATACATTATACTTCCATTAATTTCTCTTTGCCTCTAAGAGGTCCGGTCCCTAAAAATGTTAGCCCACAACCTAGCCTCAGTGCATATAAGGGTTTGATCACAACCCAATGTTCGATCGAAGTACGATGCACGGGTGGTAGCCGCACCATAGATCCACTGTAACACCATATCTATCTAATTGATCTCATCCCATTTCAAGTTCATTTCTCTTAGGTAACATGTAACACCATAAAATTCTAGCTCATCTCATACTTTTAAATGGCATAATATCATGAATCATATTGGTTTTCCATGGAAATGCCAAAGAAATAATGATTATTTTCGTGTTGCGTCGTATCTAAAAATTCATTTCAGTGCCACATGGATTGTGTGAGCTCATGCTATGCATCCTTATATTTAATTACATCATTAAAACTCATTTACATCCTAAAAAAATGCCTACAACCCATGGAAAACCAAAATGGAGCATGGAAAATGGGAGTTTAATTTTTGCTAGAATTGGCCCCTTTTTTGGGCAAATTTTGGAAAATCATAATTAAATCTATAAAAATATAAATAATTAAATATTGGTCATTATGGAAATCTTAGGATGTCTAATTCACACTAAAAATATGCTTAGACTATAAAATGCATCATCGAGAATGTTTGATATCCAAAAAGCTACTGAGGTCCCTACTGCCTGGGTTGCTGTTTCAGATTATTGATACAAACTTCTAAACTTCATAACTAATTCTATAAAAATTTAAATCACACAAATTTGGTCATTCTAGAAATATAAAAATGTTAAATTGATATTAAAAATAATTTCAAAATGAAACAGATATGTTTAGCTACTGGAATCCTATGGAACAATAACTGAACTCTTGGGGCACCACTGCTACTGACAGCCAACTTCAAAAATGTATAACTCTTTTCTCAGACGTCCAAATGAGGTGATCTCAGTGGCCACAGAAATATTATGACCTCTAGTTTATTCCCATAAAATTTCATAAGCATTGGATACCATTTGACTATCAGGTGATACAAAACACAAATTTGCCAGTGTGAATAGTGCCCATACCAGAATCAATAGAAAATCTCAATTTTGAAAATACATCAAATATTCTCTAGACCTCAGAAAATTATGTTCTTTATCTTCACAAAAATCTCTCAATGAGATCTACCTGGATACCAAATTTCAAATCAAGAATAACTCATTTGGCCAAAAAGCGATGTAGGGTTCCATTATGGTCAAATTTGGCTTCATATAAGGTACCAAACTTGCCAAATGGCCTCCCCTTGGTATTGGCACCTTTTGGGCAAGTCTAAAAGTATATTTAAGACTTGTGTGGATTACCCAAATGGTCTCAAACCTCATGAATCTCATTTTGGCCGTTCAACCCACACTTATGCATATTTTCATCAAACTTCCATATTGCATAATTGGACATTACAAACTCAAATTTTATTTTAAAGCTCATACATCATATCAATAGTTATAAACATCACATAATAGCATATTTATACCTTTCTCAAGGTTCATAGACTATCTACATCATAATATATATCAAGGTACATAAGTATGGTTCTAAAATAGCTAAAGCTATCATTGGAGAGGAGGGGATGAGAATCAAAGAATCCCAATAGCTCATCTCCCATTCAATCATACATAATATGTGCAAAGCAAGCTTTATAAATGCATGCATGGAGAAAATAGAAGTCATGGACATTTTGAAAGCAAACTTGGCATGTGAATCAATCATTCAAGACATTCAAGAGCTCACCAAGTGTTTGGATTGGCCTCACACTTCTCCTTATAGATTTTGGACTTGCCTCACCCATTCTTTAAGAGCTTTGGACTCAACCATACTCTTGGGAGCCCACTTTACTTTTGGGAGACTCTTTACTTTGTCTCAACCAAGCTCAAGGGTTCTTGGCTCATCCCCACCCAAGGGAAGAGTTCTTGGCCTCTCCACACTCAAGCAAACTCATACAAACATCATGTAATCATTTGAAAACATAACATGGCATCAAGCATCATGACATATAAAGGCATGCTAACATACTTTTCCAAGCTTGAAAATACATATACACACATTCTAAAACAAGCTAAACACATATCTATGCATGAGAGAAGGTGGAGAGAGTTACCTTGTATACAACCTCACACTTTTCCTTTAGGATTCAAGCCTCCTCTTTCGGCCACACACCTACAAATTGGTGGAGATGGTTTCTATTGGCCTAAATACAATATATGGGAGCCAATTAGGTTCGGGAAACAATTTCTAGGGCCATGTAACTTGCTTAAATACTAGGTGGCTTTTTAAGCCCCATTATGGTCTATATTGGAACCTAATGAAGCAACACCCCTCAATTGACTTCTGAGCCTCATTATTTCCTTTCAAATATGATTCTTGACTCCTTCTAAGCCTCTTGGAGTCATCACGCCATTAAAACAAAAGGCCTAGCACCATGTTGCTTCTTTAGGTCATAATATGAAACCTAAGGCACCAAATCACTTTCCATGAGTTCTAAAATTTTTCGAAGGCCTCCCTTCATTTTCATTCATAAAATATGACTCAAGAATGGCCTTAGAAAAATTTAAAACTCTCCCCTCCAACACAATCAAGCCTAGGCTGAGACATAGGCTTCCTTGGCCTCCATGGAAATTTCTTTGTTTTCATGAAGGAGGAACTTGTGGGGAGCATCTTAGGTGCCTAAAGAACTCATTCATACTCTAAATTAGACATAGGAAGCATCACATAAATTCAGAATTTGAAAGGTACACTAGAAACCCTAGGTTTTGCATCTTGAATCCTAATGCCTATTTCATGGTTTTCTTTACATATTCTTATTCCTCTCCATCAAATACCTAAGAATCATCCTTGGTTTGGTTGAAAATCTAACTCCTTATGGCTGTCTATAGCTAGGTCGAAATATGCTTGAAGGAAGGGAGGAAGAAGATTAGGTGGAAGAATGGCTTAATACCTTGTTTTCCTTAGTTTCCTTGGCTTGTTCTTGCTTTCCTTGGTCTCCTCACTTGAATTTCAAAATTTCCCCTCCGTTCTCCCTTCAAAACAGCCCTCAAAACTTCAAAAAAATCATGGAGAAGAAGAGGGAAAAAGAGGAGAAGAGATTGGTGGAGAGAAAGCATGAAAAACAAGGAAAATTCCATACCTAAAGACTTGAATTTTTTATCCTTCTTCCCTTCTCTTTGTGTGCCACTCTCCAAGGGCTTTGCTTCTAATTTAGGGCTGGAAAATCTGAAGTAAAAGGAAGGAGAGTGTGAGGTGCCACCTATATATAGCTAGGGCAAAGTGACTTTTTCAAAAATTTTCATTTTGCCCTTCATATTTTGTATTTTCGTTTCTCCTTTGTTTTAGCTCCTTTTTTAGAACCATTTTTTCATTATAAAATTTAGGTTCTCAGTTAAGAAAAATGCCTTTGGAATCACTCAAATGGAAGCTAAAACCTTTCTGAACGGATCCATCAAAATTTGGGCACACTGACATTGGAAAACGTCTACCGATGGGGATTTAACTGTCCCAGGGCCTCCCATGGTTTTCAGGGCCTCTGAGAACCCTGGAGAACTCAAAACTTTGGTTTAAAAAGGCCTCCTATGTGAATTCCAAAAATTGCCCAAAATTACAAAAATGCCATTATGTTTCGTAAGGTTTCCGTCAAAATTTGTTTCTTCATTTTAGCTCTATTTTTCTTTCCGTATGAGGCTACAATTCTCATTTTTAAGAGGCTAGAATGTTACTCAAATTTTTTGGGACCTTAAATAATTCATCTCGGGGGACTTGCTTTGAAAACGTGCCTGTTTCCGTCGTTTAATAAAAACTGGACATTACATAACACAACTTCTCTAGAAAACTCAAATAAAATAATAGATTATTTTGCGTTGCATAGCAGATAAAAATTTCATTTCGTGTCCCATGGACCACACAAACTATCCATCTCATTCTCCTATTTAAATACATACATACAACTCAAAAGCATCTCAAAAAGTTGCCAAAAACTCGAGCTTATAGCATACATACATAAAATAATATAAGGTTGTCTCGGGTTCTGCTACCAGATTTTTAGTGCCAACTTTAGACAATCATAACTAAATCTAGAAAAATCAAAATCATGCACTCTATACCATTCTAGAAAAATAAAGATGTTAAATTTATGCTAAAATAAGTCTAGACCAAAACTAGAACATTTAGCCACTAGAAATTGATGGAACAATACCGAAGGTACTGTTGCATTACGGGTACTGACTATAAACTTCAAAAATTCATATATCTCTGCTCAAACATCTAGTTGGGGTAATCTTAGTGGAGATAGAAAGCTTATCATAGTTTATGCCCGTAAAATTTCATGAGTATTGGACACCATTTGACCCTCAAATGACATAGGAGAAGAAACTTTGAAAATTTATAATTAATTTCATAGAGCTCCAAATAATCTGGTCTTAAGCTTCCCAAAAATATTTGGATGAGATATATATGCATGCCAAATTTCACGAGGAAATTCGTCCATTTAGTCAGTTTGTGTTATAGGGTTCCAAAATGTCACATTTTGGCTTCTTAAAGGGTCACAAAGGGTCCAATTTGGCTTCCAAGACTTCCAAGGCCACTTGAGCATTTGGGAAAGCATCAAAATTACCTATTAAACATGTCTTAAAGGTCTATAAACCCAAATCTCACAAACTTACTCTCCCACTTGAAGATATACACAAAGCATACATAGGCAATTCTAGCCACTCAATGTAAAAAACATGCCATTCCATTCATTTGCTTCCAATTCTCATATATATCACATATCCATATATTCATGCATGTTCAAATGGTTATACATCATATACATCATTAAATTACATTTTGTGACAACAAAGTAGCTACAAAAGAGCAAAATAACACATTTCCTTGTCATTCTCTCATCTTCCAACTTGGTGGCTCCCATTTCCTTGATCACTTGATCCACCTAGACATATTAGATAATGGGGATGAAAGAATGAGATTCTAGGAATCCCAATAGCTCTTCTCCCTTTCAAGCACACATAATGGATGTAAGTTTAAGTTTAAAAATGCATTCATGGCTATCTTGAAATTCATAAACATACATGTAACATTTTCTTCATTCAAGAAGCCACATATAACATTCATAGGCTTGCCAAGACAATGGTTTATCCTCACGCATTCTCTTTGGGCTTTTAGACTTGCCTCACCTATTTTCTCAAGGGACTTTTGACTAAGCCTCACTCTTTTAGAGACTTTTGGCTTCATCTCACCCATTCTTGGGGACTTTTGGCTTTACCACATTCAAGCAAACCATTCATGTTTATAAAACATCATTTAAATGCATAAGCAAAGCATAATGGTACCATGGCATATAAATACATGCTAGGAACATCTTTCATGGCTTAGACATACACACACACATTGAAAAACAAGAAAACATCCAAAAAAGAATGAGAGAAAGAAGAGAGAGCTACCTTGTACACAAGAACACATTTTCTTCCTTGGAAATGCTTCCTCTACCTTGGCCAACCACCCACAAGGAAGTGGAGCTTGATTCTTTTGGCCTAGACATATCACATGGAAGCCAATTACACTCTTAGAACAATTTCTAAAGCTACACATGCACTTTAAAGCTAGATTGCTTATAAGGTTTAATTATGGTCTTATAATGCACCCAATGAAGCAACACCAAGAATATAAGATCTTGGCTCTATTGTTTCCTTCCATCTATGGTTCTTGACTCCATTCAGACCTCTTGGAGCCATCACATAATTAATTTGAGGAGTCTAGCTACATGTTGCTTTATTATGCTACACTATGGAACCTATAGCTCCATCTCATTATCCATGACTTCTAAAATTTTGCCAAGGCTTCCTATCATAATATCCCATCATATATGATACAAAATCAAGCTTAGAAGGAATTAAAATACTCCCTAGATATTGGTTCTGCCCTAGGCCGAGACTATGCCTCTTTAAGGGGCCAAGGAGTTTTCTTTGTTTTCCATGATGGGAGATGCATGTGGGAGGCTTCCTTGATGTCTTAGAAACTTATATAAACTCTTAGACACCTTAAATTATAGTTAGGAATCATCTTACAAACCAAGGTGCAACTAAAACCCTAGGTTATGCGTCTTGGAAAATATGGTTTTTCTTTGCATATTCTTATTTCCTACACTCTAATTCCTAAGATTCATCTTTGGTTGGGTTCAAAATTAAATCCCTCTTTGCTGTCCATACATGGGGCGAAACACAGAAGAAGAAGAACATGGAAGAGTAAGCATAGAAATAGCAAAACTACCTTGGTTTCCTAGCCTTTCTTGGATGCTCTTTCTTTTGCTTGGATTCTCCTCTTTAAATTTGAAATTCTTCCCTCTATTCTAACCTCAAAATAGTGCCAAAAGCTTTAAGAAAACTATAGAAAAAAGGAGGAGATTAAGTTTACTAAAGGAAAGACTAAGAAAATCCATGAATCTCATACCTTTTTTGCCTTGTTTTTCCTCTTCCTCTTCCCTTTTCTTGTGCACCTCTCTCCCTTGGTCTCACCTTTGTTTTTAGGTAGAAATAAAGTTAGTCAAGTGGGGAGAAGAGTGGGACGTATCACTTATAAGCCAAGGGAAGTAAAATTGTTCTAAAAAATTCCATTTATGTCCTGTCTTTTTGGTATTTTCATTTCTAGTTCATTTTAACTCCTTTTTTAGAACCACCTTGTCCATCATAAAATCTAGGTTCTCAATCTTATAAAATGCCTTTGGAATCACTCAATTTGGAGCTAAAACCTTCTCAAACGATAGGGTCAAAGTTCAGGCCAATTGTTGTTAGAAAATGCATACCAAAGGAGTTTTAATTGTCTCAAGGCTTCCCATGGTTTTCTGAGCCTCTGAGAACCCCAAAGAACTCAAATTTTCCATTTAAAAAGCTCTCATGTGCATATTCTAAATATTGCTTGAAATTATAAAAATATCATTACATTACATAACTATTTCATTAAATAATGTCTAATTATTTTAGCTCTGGTTTCAGGGCACCTCTGCCCTCCTATTTTCATTACTTAATGTCTAAATCATTATTCTAATTTTTGTGAACTTAACCAATTCACTTTAGAGGACTTACTCTTAAAACGTATTCATTTTTGTTGTTTTTACGAAAATCAAATATTATATCCACCATGGACTCACAAGGTCTAATCATAACATAATTCAAGTAGCCAACCAATCATTTAGCATTTCAAAATTATACATGTACAACAAATATCATATTAAAATGAACAAAAACATGGAATTAGAAAATTAACCCTGGTTACCTCAATAAAGCCAATTACTCTTTCTTTAACTACCATCAAAATCCAAATGCACATCAAGCCTATGACAAGCATAGTTATCATCATTCATAGCAACAAATTAGATACCCAAAGAGTTGAACTACTAATGATTACCTAGAGGTTACTTACCTAACTACCAATGGATTTAAATTTTGGGTTCTAGCTTCCCTACACTAGAAACCACAATAGTTCACTCCAATTTTTTTGGTCATTTCACATAAAACTAAAGCCCATGTCATAAGTCAACTATAGGGGTCTCCAACTAGCAAAAAATGCATTAAAATGGGAAGAGGATACTTACCTAACAACACCCATAGCCTCTACCTCTGAAAATCTATCATGGAAGCACCAAGTAACAAGTTTCAGCTTTGGGTGGGAGATGAAAATGCTCTAAATGAGAAACCAATCGGTTTAAATTGAAAAGGAAGAAGAGAGGATTAACTTATATATAAATTACCTTAGCTAAATCTTGCTCTAAACTTGTAAATCAGAGCCTAAAAGATGAGAAACCCTAGCCACCTTCTCACATATGCAAAATTTTTCCTTTTATTTTGCAGAACCCTTAAGCTTTAGCACCTAAATAATGAAGTCATAAGTTCCTTAGGGTTTTAGAGTAAATAGGCTGGTCCATTGGGCACAATATTACCTATGGTCTAATTTATTTTCAAAATTGGGCCAAGGTTCATTAGGTTAGGCTGCAGAATTTTAATGTTAAGGGTAGAATGTGTTGATCCAATAGCCCAAGACCTATTTGTACTCACTTTCCCAAGTTTGGGCTAAGTCTAAATGGGCTCTTATCTTACTTAAATTTACTTCTAAGTTTTTAGGCTTCTAAAAAATTTAAGTTGGGCCTACAAGAAAACTAGTATTAGGTTCTTACAAAGCTCATGGCATAATTGGGCTTCTATATTAGGCCCCAACTGTAACATCCTAAATTCTAGCTCATTTCATGACACTCATAAGCTTCACCTCATTATTTCCATAAGAGCATATAAAGAGGGGAATGAAAATAATGGGTTTATTTACGTTGCGCGCTATACTTAAAAATTTGCAATTGGTGTCACGTAGACTGTGTGAGCTCATGTTATGTATTCTCATATTTAATTCCATCATTATAACTCATTTACATCACAAAAACATGCCTACAACCCATGAAAACCGAAATGGAGCTCAAAATAAGCAAGCACATTTTCGGCCAGATTTGCTCCATTTTTTGACCCAACTTTGGAAAATCATAACTAAATCTAGAAAATTCAAAATCATGCCATCTTGGTCATTATAGAAATATTAGGATGTTTTATTCACACTAAAAATACTCTCAAGTCACAAAATGTATTACACAGGACGTTTGACATCCAAAAAGCTACAGAGGTCGCTGGCTACCTGGGCTGTTGTTCATATTACTGATACAAATTTCTAAAACTCATAACTAATTCTATAAAAATCAAAATCACAAAAATTCAGTCATTTTGGAAAGATAAAAATATTAAATTGATGTTAAAAATAATTACAGAATGAAACAGATACATTTATCTATTGGAATCCTATGGAATAATAACTGAACTCCTGAGGCACTACTACTACTGACAGCCAACTTCAAAAATGTATAACTCTCTGATCAGACCTCCAAATGAGGTGATCTTAGTGGCCACAGAAATATTATATCCTATAATTTATGCATATAAAATTTCACAAGCATTGGACACCATTTGATCATCAGGTGACACAAAAATCAAATCTGCCAGTATGAACAGTGCAATACCAGAAACCGTAGAAAATCCCAACTTTGAAAATTCATAAAATATTCTCTAGACCTCAGAAAATTATATTCTCTAGCTTTCCAAAAATATCTCAGTGAGACCTAATTGCATGACAAATTTCAGAGCAAGACTACCTCATTTTGGCCAAAAAGTGACATAGGGTTCCATTATGGTCAATTTTGGCTCCATATTGGGTACCAAAGTTGCCAAATGGATTTCCCTTGGTCTTGGCACCTTTTGGGCAAGTTTAAAAGCTTATTTGAGACTTGTGTAAGCTGTCCAAATGGTCCCAAAATTTATGCATCTCATTTTGGCCATTCAACCCACACTTATGCATATTTCCAACAAACTTCCATATTGCACACTTTGGCATTATATACTCAAAATAGGTTCTAGAGGCCATATATCATATCCATACATTTAAACATCATATAATATCATATTTACACATGTCTCAAGGGTCATAGCCCATTTACTACATCATATATTTAGTGAAGCCTCATTATGGATTCAAAAAGAATGAAAGTTAGGCCTAGGCTTGTCAATCTCCTTCTTTCATGGTTGGGCTCCCTTCACCATAACTACTTGGTCCACCTAGCATGTTAAAGCATTGGAGAGGAGGGAGTGAGATTCAAAGAATCCCAATAGCTCATCTCCCATTCAATCATACATAATATGTGCAAGTAAGCTTTATAAATGCATGCATGGAGACAATAAAAGCCATGGACATTTTAGAAACAAAGTTGGCATGTGAACAACTCATACAAATCATTCAAAAGCTCACCAAGTGTTTGGATTGGCCTCACACTTCTCCTCATGGGTTTTGGACTTGCCTCACCCATTTCTTGAGCACTTTGGACTCAACCATACTCTTGGGAGCCCACTTTGCTTTTGGGAGACTCTTTTCTTTGTATCAACCAAGCTCAAGGGTTCTTGGCTCATCCTCACCAAAGGGAAGAGTTCTTGGCCTCTCCACACTCAAGAAAACTCATACAAACATCATGCACTCATTAGAAAACATAACATGGCATCAAGGATCATAGCATATAAAGATATGCTAGCATACTTTTCATAACTTGAAAATACACATACATACATTATAAAACAAGCTAAACACACATCCATGCATGAGAGAAGGTGGAGAGAGCTACCTTGTGCAAATCTACACACTTTTCTCCTTGGATTTCCCTCCTTTGCCTCGGCTATACACCCACAATTTGGTAGAGATGGTTTCTCTTGGCCTAGACATGATTTAAGGGAGCTAATTAGATTCATGAAACACATTCTAAAGCTATACAATTTGTTTAAGCCCTCGATTACTCTATAGGCTTCATTATGGTCCATAATGGTGCCTAATGAAGCAACAGTCTTTAAATAACTTATAGGCCTCATTCTTTCCTCTCAATTATGATTCTTGACTCCTTTTAAACCTCTTGGAGCCACCGCACCATTAAAAAAAAGGGTCTAGTACCATGTTGCTTCTTTAGGTCATAATATGGAACCTAAGCACCAACTCATTCTCTAAGCTTCCTAAATTTTTCCCAAGGCTTCTCCTCACATTCATTCATCATATATGACTCAAAAATGGGCTTGGAAAAATTTAAAACTCTCCCTCACTATGCCATCCCTACTTGGCTAAAACCTAGGGCATAAATGGGATTTAATGGCTTCTTGATTTTTACTTGATGGGGGAATCATTTAGGGAGGTTGTTAAGAGTTGTAGGAGGTCAAGGAAACACTTAAATAGCCAAGGGAACTTATGGATTAAATCAATTTTTATCCCCTTAAGTGCTCTACACTTTTCCAACTTCTATATTTATGACTTTTCATAGGGTTTTGTTCATTTTCATGGAGGAAGAGGCATATGGGGGACCTCTTAGGGATCTTAGGAGCATGTTTTAACATTCAATTAAGCCTAAAAACATTCATATAAAATCAGATTTGCAAGGGAGCATTTGGATCCCTAATGATTCCATCTTGTTTCCTAATGCTCCTTTCTTGATTCTATTGGTTCATTCTTAATCCTTGCCACTTCAAACCCCTAATCCCTCCATGAATTGGGCAGAAAATAGCCCCTAAGAATTGGGCTCATGGTGGCCAAATTCGTGCAAGAGGAAGAGGGAGGAAGAAACTACCAAAGAATGGAAGTTTTACCTTGTTTTCTTGCTTTTATTTGCTTGCTCTTTGCCTTCTTTGGCCTCCTTACTTGATTTTTGAAATTTCCCCTCTGTTCTCCCTTCAAAACAACCCTCACAACTTCAGAAAAATCATGGAGAAGAAGAAGGAAAAAGGGAAGAAGAGGTTTGTCAAGGTGAAACATGAAAAACCAAGAAATTTCCTTACCTTTGGCTTGAATTTTCTCTCCCTTTTCTTCTTCGCTTGGGGCGCCTAGAAGAGCAGAATATTTTTCTATCTTGGGGCAGCAAGAAGGTTGGCCAAATAAAGGAGAAGAAGCGTGAGAAATAGAGAGAGTTCAAGAAGCTTTAAGAATTCTAATAATTCACATTTTGCCCTTCATTCTTTGCATTTTTGTTTCTCCTTCGTTTTAGCTCCTTTTTGAGAATTTTCTTTTTCATCATAACAAATAGGTTCCCAATTTAATAAAATGCCTTTGCAATCACTCAAATCGTAGCTAAACCTTCTTGAACGAATCGGTCAAAGTTCGGGTCAACTGACATTGGAAAAATTACACCGGAGGGTCTTTACCGGTCTCGGGGCTTCCCATAGTTTTCAGGGCCTCTGAGAACCCTGGAGGACTCAAAACTTTCATTTAAAAATCCCTCCTGTATGTTTTTCAAAAAGTCCACTTATTTACAAAAATGCCACTAGCCTTTCAGCAAATTTTTTGAATCACTCCGACCCTGGTTTCTGGGCAACTCAAGGCTCAAATCCTCATTTTCTATTATTTAAAATTTTATCCAAATTTTATTTGGCCTTGAATCACTCATCTCAAGGGACTTGCTTTGAAAATTTACTCATTTTAGTATTTTATGAAAAATCGGACATTACACAAACCTTACTTAAATAAATCATAAGGCTCAAATTAATGCCCACTTTTTTTAATTAATTCTTTTAATTAAACCCATATCAACTCTTGATTAATTGTAATTATCCTTAATTAATTTTAGGGCATTACAAAGTGTTTACCTTCATTTTATAGTATAACCTTGCTCAAATTTCATGTTATAGGTTGACTTTGGTATATGGTTGATTGTATATGTGAAAATCCAAGTTGTAGGATGGCCCATGGTGTGTTCTTAGTAATTAAGGCTCAAATCAATCCATTTAATCTTCTAGATGTATGGGTAAGTGTTTCCCTTTGTTCTGTGAAGTGTATGTGCTGAATTTCCATCATTTGAATTGACTTTTGGTGCATGGCTTTTACATGTGCGAAAATGGAGATATTAGGAGTGACTTATTATGAGTTTTTTGTGTTTTGACCTTAATTGGTGCAATGGAATCTTTGTGAACTTGGTTAAGTGATTTCTAATGGATTCTTGATGAAATGGATCAATGTATAGGAAAACTCTTTTGTTAATAATGGTTAAATAATGATAATTATACTTGTCATAGGCTTAGTGGGCCTTTGGATTATGTTGGTAGCTACAGAAAGAGTAATTGGGCTTTATTGAAGTAACCAGGGTTAATTTTCTAATTCTATATATATGCTCATTTTAATATGATATTTGCTGCACATGTCCTTAGTGGAGCTATGGTGAAGCTACCATCTATGCATTGTGCTTTGATTGGGCACTGAATTATGATTAAATTCTTGAATGCACTAAGCCTAGAGTGTGCTCAATAGAGAGTCGGTACCTTGCACAGGCCTTTCCATGTTATTGGCCATTAACATATTATATGTGATTGCTAGTATGGGATAGTAGTTACTAGTAGTCCAACTAGTTTATTTACTAATGATGTTGATGCCTTAGATATGTTTTTCTATATGAATGCATTATATTGATTAATCTGTACATATATATGGAATTTGTCTCTTGTTACTGAGATTGTATATCTCACCCCTATTGTGGGATAACATTTTTAGGGACCAGACCTCTTAGTAGCTGGGAGAAGTTAATTGAAGCTTACTTTGATAGTTTAGTAATGTATAGGCTTGAATGCCTTATTGAAATGGCTTTGTATAGTATGTATTCTAGCATTGTTATTTGTGTTGTATGATTGCCACTTTGTATGATGTATTGCCAAGTATAAGGAATGGTTTTATAATATGAAGCATTATGGAATTGGTGCTTGTGGTTGTGATAGGTCGTGTTACGAAACCTCCAAAATAAAACTAGGTTGGAAAATATATATAGCTAGTGGTGCAACCTAGATCGTCTCCCTAGAAAATGGAATTCAATGTTCAATTAAGTTTTCCAAGTGCAAAAGAACTCTAAAAATTACTTAACTAAAGGGGGGTTTTGCCTAAATTTAACTAACTGAAATTAAATTTAAATAAAATTCCTAATCACTACCTAATTGCATGAACTAAGGGGTGAATGATAGACATGTGGCTAGCTTTGGATTCGTCCCTTAGTATCCACTATCCTTATCCTAATTCAATTATAATTAATTCTGGTCTAAAAGTCCCTAATTGTGTTCGTGGCAAATGATCTTGAATTACCATTCAAGATTCAAGAAATTAACAAGTTAATATTAAATTGAAACCTCAATCCTACACTAAATCATTAATTCTTTCCTTTAGGATCAATGAATACTTAAATTTGATTAATTAATCGATTAATTAGCCTCTGAATTATCACCCTACAATGCTTAATTAACCAATTAAACTCTAAGGAATCCCCAAAATTAACCAATTAAGCACGCAATTTCACTTATACATTTTATTAAACTCTTTGATTGCAGACATGGGAAATTAAAAGGAAAGTGAAAAATCTAGCACTTATCCAATCAATTAATCATTCAAAAATTCTCCTAATTAGTGTCTAACTAGCCACTAATTATAACAACACCAATCTCAATTAAATACATCTCAACCAAGCATGTACAAGAAAAAGGAAAAGCATTAGAAAGAGAGGAAATCTTAGCCAAAATCCCTTGCTATTCTCTTTTAATTCAAGCTTCAACCAAGGTCCTTCTCCTAGCTAATCATAAGATGGAGAATTAAAGCTTCATGGAAGTGGAATAATGGAGGGAGATGGAATGAGGAGCCATAACCTGAATGAGGGAGTGAATGGAAGAAGGGAATGCATGATAAAATGGTGTGAATATGCCTTAAATAAATGACTCCAGCTTTCATGTGCTTCTCCTTGTGTATATAAGTATGGGCCCCCCTTTTTATGTTGAAGTGTTAGAATATAATAAAAAATTCATCCATGCTTCTTATTCTTCTAGCCATCTATGCAGCATATTAATATTGTCACAAGCATGCTCTCCTTTTAGCTCATATGCTGCCTTCATGCCTTCTCATGTGCTCTTTAAGTTCTTTTATTCCTTCACATGCTTGTGTGTCCAAATTAGAACCATCATCTGCTCATAAGCTCCTTCTCCTCTAACCCGTGGCTACCTCTATTTTGCATGTGAGTGAATGGATGTTTCTTCAAACCCTTTGCTTCATTTGTGTTTTCTCCATTGTGTAGTTGTGTTCCTTCCCAATTCAAGCCATCAACCCAAGCTCAAGAGTACTCAGTTTCTCTTCTTTCTCTGTACATAAGTTTCCCATGTTCTCTTTCTCCCATTCCACGTTCTGCTCCTTGTTAGAACCAGTAGCTTCTTCTTTTTTAACTTCCTTCATGCAATTATTGTGTTATCGTGAGTGTTTAAAGCTCTTATAGTGTGTTTGTTCTGCTCCCAGCCATGCAAACCTTCTTCATGGAGTCCCAAAACCCGTAGCATTCCTTCTCTCCATGTAAGCTAATGTGTGTGATGTTAAGAGAAGTCTAGCCTGTAGATTTGTATTGCTTCCTCATTCATGTGTTTTCTCCTTTCCATCTTCTCCTCAAATAGCCAGTTGGACTTATGTTTGTTCTGGTCTTATAGTGTGTCTACATGTTGATGGAATGCTAGTAACCCATGGCTTCTTCCTCTACTTCCTAGCTTCATCTTCCAGCTCTTGCTTCTTGAATCATTCCCATGTGAAATCCTTTTTCTCTTTCACATGTTTTCCACATTTTGCATGATGGTGTGTGTTTGAGTGATGTGTTGCACCTATTTGCTATGTGGAGTGGTTGAAGTAAGGAAGATGGCAGTGTAAATGATGCATGAATTTAACATGAGATTGAGCTGTGTGAAGTGCAGGGGCTGACTTGTGTTTAAAGCGTGTAAATGGTGGGCTGAAATTTCTGTAATGTAGTGCAGTGCATGTGTCTCATGTATGTGTGAGCTTATAGAGTGAGTTGAAGCTGCATGGACTTGTGTGAGTGATCTAAGTGGAAAAGGCACTTGCATCTACATATTGACCAGATGAATGAGTGAGGGAATGTGTTTTTGGTGAGTGCAGATGTGAATGATGGAAGCTGTGTTGCCTCCTTTTCATTCAATCCCTCATTCATTTCATTGGAAGCTCAATTGGATCTGCATGCATGGAAAACAAAACAATTGAATTTGTCTAAGTATGAAGAAGGTGCACTTGACAATCATATTTCTTATTATTTTATATATACATTTATTTATTTATTTCATTATATATAAATATATATTTTTATTTTCTAAAATTTCATTAAAACAAATTCTAGATAAATATCCAGTACTTTAATCTGTAAACATCTAATTTTCATTTTAAGATTTTAGCCTTTAATTAGATCATGTAACCTTTAATTCATTTCCAAATTTATTTTTACCATTTTATTTTCATTTGCCCATTAACTATGCACAAAAAAGTGAGAAAAATCAAGTAGGAATATTCGTAAAATTATTTAAGAGAAATTTATGCATTAAAATCTAACAATTTTGCAAATAAATTCCTAGAGTGCAAAAATGGCTACTAAAATCAATTATCCACCTAATTAAATCCCTAAAGCCATATTTGATCATTAAAATACCTAAATTAGGAGAATTAAAATATATAAAAATAGCCTTCATTAGGTTGTATTTGGGATGATTTTTAATGAGTATTGTAAAATTATATGACCTCTAGATATTTAGCATTGTAAAATTAATGATTAAACTAT
Source organism: Erythrophleum fordii (assembly GCA_032878935.1). Classification (NCBI taxonomy): domain Eukaryota; kingdom Viridiplantae; phylum Streptophyta; class Magnoliopsida; order Fabales; family Fabaceae; genus Erythrophleum; species Erythrophleum fordii. The sequence continues at coordinate 20,453,100 of JAVQMF010000044.1, forward strand.
TAATATATTAGATTGGGATGTTTAAGCTAGTTCATATATGTTCTTACACCTACTCAAGGTGTTTAGAGGGATTTATAGGGCATAGTTTGGATTGTGATTTGTTACTCGGGGATTGTAGAAGTAGCTCTTAAATGTTGTTACCATATAAAAAGTAAGATAGATGTTAATACTTGAACCATGGTTGCTTTGGGTTTAGTTATGGTTTAGGAGCCTTGGGAGATATAGTTTGGCTATTTTGGTTATGTTGGTTGTGAGTCAATCCATCCCTTAGGCATACCTCAGCTCATTTTACTATCATGAGTCATTATGTGGTGATTTTGGGAAGTGACACAGCTATATTTTGAACCAAGGATTGTACCAAAGTGTTAAGGGATGTAGATAAGCCTAATTTGTCAATTGAAGCTTGCTAAAGTGGTTTGATGATCTTAAGTAGTGTAAAGAGGATTTTAGGTTGTCATTAGAAGCCATAACATACCATTTGCTATCATAAAGCCTTATGTGTGACATTAGGAAATGCCATAGCCATGTTTTACGTAGGAGACTCCCTTGGAGAGTCGTAGGTAAAAGCATGTTCAATTAGACCATTGAATCTTGCCCCTAAGTGGTGTGAGGACATTAGGTGGTGTATTGAGTGGTTTGAGTTGCCATTAGAGCTTACTTTCCATCCTTTTGTTGCCATAAATGAATCTTTGTGCTAATATGATATGTATTTTGGTTAGTGTGATTGGCTTTTAAATTCTTAGGCTATATAAGGTATTTTGATGGAGATTATAGGAATATAAATCTTTTAAAACCCTTACCTTTTAGCCATAAAAAGATCTTAGGATTGGTCTTAAGGTGGTAGCAACTTGTTAGTTTGCTTATTTAAGAGTTTGGGTGCAGTAAGTTTTCAAGTCATGGCTCAATTTTCTCAAGTCGAGGCCAAAATGAGCTAAGAGTGTTATAATAGTGATTTTGGCTATAGCACAAAAATTTTGGCTACAACATAAATATTTTTTGCCACAACACAAATTATATTTGCATGGAAATTTTGTCTGAACCTAGGTTTAGCCATGGTGTAAGTCCTTCAAGTCATGACATAAGCATATAATTTATCTTTTAGAGCTTCCAACGGCCAAGTTGGTCGTAACACAACCATTCTAAGCTGCGGCCTAAGTCTTGAAACTTTCAATTTAGCCATTAATTCCTAATTTTCACCACGGTAGTGATGAGTAATGATTTTTAATCCAATATATATGAGTCTTTAGGTTTCTTGGAGGTATTTTGGTTGAAACAAAAATTGATGATAAGAATTTTGAATTCCTAGGAACATTAATTCCATTATACAACTTGATGGTCAATACAGATTATATAAAGGTTCAAATTTCCCTATATTTTTATCCATTGCTAACTCATTAACCAAATTAGACCTTAAATGTACTCAATTAAGAACATAATTATGTTCAATAAACTTGATTAGTAGTTAGGGTTGTTACAACTAGGGTTTTCAAAGGACTAGAGAACCATAAGAACTGTCATAATAGTTAAAATATTTTTAATTTACAATTTAGGTTGTTGATTAACCAAAACTTTGACCAAATAGCTTGGTAAGGTTTTAAATCTAAAAAATTTTCAAATAAATGCTTTTAATAAACTAGAGGACCTAAATTTTATGATGAAAAGACGATTTCTGAAAAAGATAAGAAACAAGCTCAAACGAAGGGGTTAAAATACAAGGACGTAAATGAAAATTTGAAATTATTTTAAAAATATCCTCCCACATTTATTATATAGTCACGCCACTTAGGCTTCTTCTTCCAACTAACCTCCAAGCTCCAAAATGGGCAACCATGGTGTTATGAAGAAGGGGAAGAAAAGAGAAAGAAAGGCATATATGGTAAGGAAAAATGCTAAATTTCATACTATGGTAGTTTCCAAACTTTTTCTACTATTCAAGCTCTTTCTAATGGTGATTTCAACTTCTTCAAAGGATGGCTTTGGTGGCTAACCTCTTGAGAAAGTGGGGATTTGATGTGAACTACTATGGAACAAGAATCACCATTTAACAAGCTTTCAAATGAGGTATGGTATAAGCTATGATATTGCCATTTTCTTGGTCTTCTTTTTCTTCCATAATTCATTCTAGAGAGAAAAGGTGAGAAAAGCGCTTTTGTTTGATGAAAACATGAGAGAAATAGGGATTTTGAATGGTGTAGAATAACATTATGCAATTGGAAGCAAGTAGGAAACTTTAAAATGCAAAGTAGGCCACCTAACGTTTTGATTGCACGTTGAAATTTTTTGAGCCCTAAGAAGCTATATCATACCATATAAGATCATGTCTAGAATAGAAAAAAGACAAGGATATTCTATATGTGCCAAATTCCATAAGAATAGAAAAAAAAACTTCATGGAACTCCTTCTTAAGCATAATCTGGCCATGAAAGGGATCAAGCACCTAGGAAGTTGTTTTGTTGGTTCAAAGGTTATAAATGGTCTAGATATGATTTATAGACACTAATGGAACTATTAGTTCGAATTTAAAAGCCTTATTTTCAAAGGTGAATTTTTAAGGTTTGGTTATGCCTAAAGAAGCAACTTAGTGCTAGGCTTCTTAAATCAAGTTCATGATCATTCTAATGAGTTCTATTAGGGTCACATGGCTTACATTAAATGAGATTTTGGATCCAAGAAGTGAAATGATAGGAGTTGCTTCTTAAGCTACACAAATATGGCCATAAGCACACTTAAAACCCTAACTTGTGTATGTAAGGCTAGAAGCAACTTAGTGCTAGGCTCCTTAAATCAAGTTGATGATCACTCTAATAAGTTCTATTAGGGTCACATGGCTCATATTAAATGAGATTTTAGAGCCAAGAAGTGAAATGATAAGAGTTGCTTCTTAAGCTACACAAATATGACCATAAGCACACTTAAAACCCTAACTTGTGTATGTAAGGCTAGAAGCAACTTGGTGCTAGGCTCCTTAAATCAAGTTCATGATCACTCTAATGAGTTCTATTAGGGTCACATGGCTCATATTAAATGAGATTTTAGAGCCAAGAAGTGAAATGATAGGAGTTGCTTCTTAAGCTCATAAATATGGCCATAAGCAAACTTAAAGCCCTAACTTGTGTATGTAAGACTAGATTGAGTATAAGTATGGTTCCATTGATTGTTTTGTGCTCTGTTTGATGTGTTTAGGCCAAACAAGAGTGAGCATATTCAAGGATCACCATATGGCCATGGAATTAAGAGAAGAGATAAAAGGGAATTAGTGGAAATTTATGTGGCAAGGTAGCTCTTCCTTAATTTTTATGTGTACAAATGGTTTGCTTGAGTTTTTTGGTTCTTGTATATATTGTTTGTTATTTATATGATTTGTTCATTGATTGAATATGTTATGTAATTTCATGACATTTCATTGCATGTGAGAATAGATTGGTTTTTAAATGGATAAGGTAAGGCCAAAAGTCCCCAAGTAAGGGTGAGATTAGACCAAAAGTCCCAATTGTGGATGAGACTAGGTCAAAAGTTCATATATGTTGGATGAGGTTAGGTTAAAAGTCCCTAAAACTTGATTTTGTTCTTGAAAGAGCCATGGGACCCCTAGAATATTATTTATAATTATGTCATGGTTGTATGACATGGATACTTGCTTCTATATATTTGGGTGATCCATATATGCATGTTTGAATGTTGAATTAGTTACTGAGATTTTTTGAATCTCGCTTTACCCCTATTCCTGCTAATCATGGCTAGGTGCCTCTCAAAGAAGCAAGAATGAGGATTAAAAGGCATAAGAGTTATTTTGACAATAGACTAAATTTTAGAGCATACCATTGCATATATGAATATGTAATTGTATATTTTGATGTATGATCATTCCGACATACTTAAAAGTATGAGAGTGTGATGTAGAAACTATTTATGGATGGTAGCATACCATATTTTGTAACTTAACCCCTTAAGTTTTTAGTTATACATGCATATAATGGTAAGTGGGAAGGTAAATTTGACTTGTATGTGTAATACCATATTATGATAGCACTTAATTTATATCACAAAGTGCCTCTGGCATCCATTTTAGTAATATCAATACTTTTAATAACAGAATTTGCCACCATTAAATGTCAAAATAATTCAATTTTGGTTAAATGAACCATTTCAACTTATCAAACTCATCTTCCATCCTTAATACACTTATCCATACAGATACATCTAAAAAAGAGGCATGGAATTCAGATTCAAGCCACGCATAACCAAAACTAGCATTGCACTTCCATTTTCCAAGCTTCCATGCTTTTGTCCTTACTTCAAAAATTCATAACTTGAGCTAGAAAACTCTAAATCACATGAACTAGGACTTTCCAGAAAGCTTAGGATATTATCTAACTATTATAAAAATTTTAGATAAAAAAAACATCATTTGCATACAAAAATCTAATGGAATTGTAGCTTTATCAGTATTTCCCCCAAGCACAAACCTAGAACTATAAAAATTTATATCTCATGTTAAATAGCTCCAAATTGAATGATCTTGGTGGCTATGGAAAGCTTATGATACCAAATATGTGCATGCAAAATTTCATAAGCATTGGACTTCATTTGTCCCCTTAAATACATTAATACCAGATTGACTAAATGAATAGTGTATAAGTTATTTTTGCATAATTTAGCCAACTTTGAAAAATTATAATAAATTCCATAGAGCTCCAAAAATTATGTTTTTTTACTCTATAAAAATCCCTAATGAGATCCAAATTCCTACCAAATTTCATGCCAATATTTTTCCATTTATTTTAGTTTTTGTTTAGGGGAAGATTATGGCTCAAAATGGTAACAACATGGCATCAAATGGTGCAAAATAGCTTCCCATATGCAATATGACCATTTGAGAATGTTTATTACCTCAAACACAACATATAGGAGCATTATAACAAATCTAAATCATCATAGAACTCAAAACCACTCTCTCACTTGGCCTTATACACATACATACCATGGCTCATGCATGTCAAAAACTTAAGATTCCATACATTTGGTTACAAATATGGTACATACAGTACATTCTCATACTTTTATACATGAGTGAGGGTTTACATCACTTAAATAACAAATACATCCATATTTTGACATCAATTTCTATCCTATTGTCAAAGTAGTACAATTTAAGCTTCTTAGCCTCCATTCTTGGGTCCATGAGAGTTACTTAGGCAAGGTTAGACATAAAGTGGGGGAGAGTGAGATTCAAAAAATCTCAATTGCTCATTCACCCTTTTAAGTATACATATATGGTATGTTATCATGTGAAAGAAAGTAAGCATACATCAATGCTTCCAAGTACCAAACATAAACATGTTCCCAAGGTCATATGAATATATTAAGATCAAAAGCAAGCTCTATGGACTTTTAGTCTAGTCTCTCCCAATTATTTGGGACTTTTGGTTTAGTCTTACCCACTTTTTAGAGATTTTTGACTTAGTTTTGTCATGTCCAGCTTTCATTAAATGATGGAAACGGGCGCGTTTTTAAAGCAAGTCTCTCAAAATGAATTAGTTAAAATCCCAAAAAAATTGAGTAACATTCTAGACTCCTAAAAATGACAATCCCAGGCTCAGAAGGAAGGAAAAATGGAGCTAGAATGATGAAATAATTTCTTACAAAAAAACTTACGAAATGTAATGGTATTTTCATAATTTTGAGTAAATTTTGGAATTCACACATGAGGGCTTTTTAAATGAAAGTTTTGAGTTCTTCAAAGTTCTTAGAGGCCCTAAAAACTATGGGAAGCCTCGGGACAATTTAATCCCCTCTGGTGGACGTTTTCCAATGTCAATATACCCAAACTTTGACATATCCATTCGGGAAGGTTTTAGTTTCGATTTAAGTGATTCCAAAGGTAGTTTACTAAATTAGAAACCTAAATTTTATAATGAAAGAAACAGTTCTAAAAAAGGAGCTAAAACGAAGTAGGAACGAAAATGTCAAAAATGAAAGGCAAAACGAGAATTTTTGAAAAGCATTCTTTCTCCACCTAAATATATAGGGTGCCCCACTCTCCCATTCGCTTAGCCTAATATATTTCTACCCCAAACCAAAGAAGCGACCCTAGGAGAGTGGAGCACCAAGGGAAAAAGAAGAGGAGGAGAAATCAAGACTTGAATGTAAGGAATTTTGGTAGTTTTTCATGCTGTCTTCTTTCCAAACCTCTTCTCCTCCACTCTCCTTTGTTTCCTATGATTATAATGAAGTTTATAACTTTGTTTTAAGGGAAAAATTTGGATTTGAAGAGAGGATCCCAAAGAACATAAGATTCAAGTGACAAAATAAGAAAAAATAAGGTAATTTCTTCTTCCGTGGTTGCTACCCTTTGCTTCTCTTCTCCCTATGGTTTGGCCCTCTCAAGAAGTCCTAGGAGGGCTTGGTTTTTAGGCAAAACCAAGGGTGATTCTTAGTAAAAAGGGTGTGGAGATTAAGAATATGCAAAGAGAATTAACAAATAACCATGGAAATTCAAGATGCAAATTCTAGAGTTTCATATGTTCCTTATAAAATCTGAATTGATACCTTAACTTCTATGCCTAAATGAGAGTTTAAATGAGCTCCTAAGATCCCTAGAAGTCTCCTCAGGTGTTTCCTCCATCAAGAAAAGAAAGCAAAGTCTATAAGCCCAAAATCATGCATAATCTTGACCTAAGAGTGTTTGAGTACCTAGGGATATTTTTTATTTGTTCCAAGAACATTTTTAGGTCATATATGATGAGTGAAGATGAGTGGAGGCCTTGGGAAAAATTTAGAAACTATAAAAAATGAGTTGGTCTTATATGTTTCGTAATATGACTTAAAGAAGCAACATGTAGCTAGGCCTTTTAGTTTGATTATGTGATGACTCCAAGAGGCTTAAAAGGAGTCAAGAATCATATTTGAAAGGAAAGAATGGAGCATAGAATTTATTTGATGGGTGTTGCTTTATTAGGTGCATTTTTGGAAACATAAAAGGGTTTAAAGACCAAGTTAGTGTATGAGCAAGTTGTGTGGCCTTAAAATTAATCCATGAACCTAATTGGCTTCTATAAATTGTGTTTAGGCCAAGAGAAATCATTCCTACACCTTTGTGTGTGAGGCTAAAGAAGGGAGAGGAAATTCAAGAGAAAAAGTGTGTTCTTGCTTCTAAGGTAGCTCACTCCTCCTTCTCTCATGCATGATTGTATGCTTGGCTTATCTTTGAATGTGTGTATGTGTGTTGTAATCCATGAAATGTATTCTAACATGATTTCATATGCCATGGTATCATGATGATGCATTATGTTTTCAAAGGATGTTTATGATGCTTGCTTTGGTTTGCTCAAGTGTGGTGAAGCCAAGAACCCTTAGCCATGGTGAGGATGAGCCAAGAACCCTTAGAATTGGTTGAGACCCAAAAGTGAGGTTGATTTCCAATAACAAGGTTGAGTCTAAGAACCTTTTAAAGAATAGGTGAGGAAAGTCCAAGATCCACAAGTGAATGGATGAGGCTAATCCACTTACTTGGTAAGTCGTTGTATGCTATATATGACTCGTTCAAATGTTGAAAATGTCTCTTGAATGATTTCTCATGTAAATATGCTCATGCATGCATTTGTGAGATTTGTTTTGCATCCTTTATGTTTGATTGAAAGCAAGATGAGCTATTAGGATTCTTTGAATCTCATTCCCTCCTCTCCAATGTTCTAACATGATAGGTGGACTAAGAGAAATGGGAGCTAACCACTTGAGAGATGAAAATTTTAATATTAAAGTGCACGAATTTGGCTACTTTAAGGCTTTATGAATGATAATTAATGTAATCTATTATTGTATAAGACCTATGGCCTCTTGAACATGTATAATTATGTTAATATGTAATGTATAAATGAGAGATTATGTTATGTGACCATTAGAATGTATATTGAGTATGAAATGACAAATTTTGCTTCTTGATAGTTTGATGCATTAATGTATAAATGGAAGTGGAATGGCCAAAATGAGATGCAAGAGATTTGGGACCATTTGGGAAGTTCATATAAGTCATAATCATGCTTTTAGACTTTCCCAAGAGCCGCCAAACATCAAGAGAAATCATTTGGACACTTTGGTATCCTATATAGAGAAAAAATTAACCATATTGGAAACCTATACCACTTTTTGTCCAAATGGACTCTTCTTGATCTAACATTTGGTATGCAATTAGAGCTTGATGAGAGTTTTTTGGGAAGCTAAAGCACAGATTTTTTGGAGGTCTATGAAATATTTGATGAATTTTCAAAGTTGGGAAAAATTTTGATTTTGGTCATGTTACTGTTTATACTGGTCTAAAAATAATTTCTTTCACTTAAGGGACAAATGATGTCCAATTGCCATGAAATTTTATAAAAAGAAAATAGAAACTTCTAGTGACTTGTGCTAACTAGAAGCACCTCATTTGGATGTCTAGAGAGGGAGATATGAATTTTTAAATTTTTTGCCCAGTATCAGGCGTTCAAACTGACCTCAAGTGCTATTTGATTGGTTTTCGATGCTGAACTAGTCTGGTGTTATTTTTTCCCTCTATCTAACATCTATATCTTTCTAGATTAGTATCAATTGCATGAATTGGATTTTTTTGAAATTAATTGAATATTTTTGAAATTTATAGCAGAAAGTTGTGACAATACCCGTAGTCAGCCAGACCTCTGCACCTTTTTGAATGTCAAATGTCCTCTGTGTTATGTCTAATGGTGAAGACATATTTTTAGCATAAAGTAGACATGTTTAGCTTTCTACAATATTAAATAATGCATGATTTTGATTTTTCTAAAATTAGTTATGATTTTCCAAATTTTGTGACAAAGAAAGGAAAATTTTGGCCGAAATAATATATACTGATTTCATGTACTCCCTTGCTTTGCACAAGCCCTAGGTTAATTTTGGTGATAAAAATAAGTTGTATCCATGTAATTAAATATTAGAATATGATACATGAGCTCACATGATCCACATAACACTAAATGAAATTTTCATAGGCGATGCAATGCTGAAATAATCACTTTTTATATCATTTTTCCTTGTCTCCTCATAGAATTCATGGCATGAAACATAGAGATAGCATGAAATAAGCTTGAAATATATGGTGTTACATTTATTGGTATTAGAGCAAAGGTTCAAGCTCTTGATGTGGGTTGTGGCTTGTGTTTATAAGTTGCCTAGATGTATATGAGCTTGTTTATGGATGAATTGAGTGTGTTGATGGTGGAAGTGTTCCCTTTCATGTTAAATTTTGTTATGATGTTTTAGCGAGATGGTTAACACTAGGAGAGGTTAGCCCTCTAGAGAGGCTCATGTAGATCATAAAGCTGAGCCTAGTGATCCGATTGCTGGAGTCCTACAGTCTATTATGGCTCATCTAGATCAACAGCAGACAATGATTATGTAGTTATAGGAAGACTTGCTGAAAGAGATAGTCAGGGCCCTACACCTCCTCCCTCTAGCTACCTCACCACTTAGATCATCCCGAGCATTCAGGGGTGACTCACTCTAGTTTGCAGCCACACGCATAGATGGTTGCCGCTATCTTGCCAGCTCAAACGCCTTCAACCTAGGAGCAGCATTCTATCCGGTAGGTTATTACTCAGTTCAAGAAATTCAAGCCTCCCACCTTTGATGGTGAGATGAACACAGAGAAAGCCAAAGCCTGAATTATGAAGATAGAGAAAATCTTCTGGGTGATAGAGTGCACGTCTAAGTAGAAAGCCACTATGGCTATTTTCCAACTGGGGAAAAGAAGCAGATTTCTAGAGGAGAGGCACTAAGCATATCTTGCAAGTGAGGAACCTTCCGATTACATGGGAGGCATTCTTCCAGGCCTTTTATGAAAGGTACTTCCCTAGTTCAGTTAAGAATGAGAACGAGTCAAAATTCATACTCCTAAAATAGATGGAGGGGATGTCTATGGACCAATATGTAGTCAAATTTGTAGAGCTCTCCTGATACTCCTCTTATTTACAGAGACATGATGTGAGCGGTGGAGAGCAGATAGGCTAGAGAAAGGTTTACTTCTGGAGATCAGAGACAAAGTAGTGCCACAGAGAATCAGGCACTTTAACACCTTGGTCAGAATATGCAAAGTGACGGAGGCAAACCTCAGAACAATGAGCCTACCTCTAGTGCCAGACCACCCATCCTAGAGCCTAAGAGACCTATAAAGGAATTGCAAGCTGCAGTTACTAGCAGGAGAGGTGGCAGAAGCCAGTAGAGTCGAAGAGGCAAGAAATGGAGGATTCAGTCCATCAGAGGTAGCTTTACACCTATTACATGTCCCCAATGTGGCAAGAACCACAAAACCAGACCATGGTAGGAAGGGCAGAATGTATGCTTCCGGTGTGGTAGGCCAGGACATATGGCTAGAGATTATACCGAGGCTCCTTTATAGTTCACACAGCAGAGGGAGATGGCTCCTACTCCCAAACCTCAGACCTAGGGTAGAGTCTTTGCCCTATCACAGCAAGAGGCTAGCCAGTCCCCGAGTTTGATCCAAGGTACTATTAAAATAAACGATTTTTTTTGTAACTACATTATTTGATTCGAATGCTAGCCATTCTTTCATATCATATGATTGTGCTAGGAGGTGGGGTGATAAGCATGATTTTTATATGTTTTAATTCTCCTAACTTAAGCATTTTAATGAGCAAATATAGGTTGAGGAGTTTAATTAGGTAAAATTTGATGTTAGTAGCCATTTGTGCACTCAAGGAAATTATTTACAAGATTTTAGAATTTTAATGCATAAATTTTGTAATGAATTTTATAAAATCTTTCTCACTTAATTTGGTCCATTTTTTTATACAAATTATGGGCAAATAAAATTTGAATATTGAAAAGAAAATATATATATGCATGAGATGAAGCTGGACACCCACATCCTTCTATGAAGCTTGCATAGACATTCACTTAGCAACTACAACCACTTGAAGTTTCACATAAGAACAAAAGAGAAGCTTAGTCGTAAACAAAAGTGAAGAAACCACGTGGAAAGGAGCTGGGCTTTGAACACATTCATGAGAGCCACGGGTTGAAGGGATTAAAGAAGAAGGAGGTTTGAGTTTATGGTTTAAGAAAGAAGAAGCTTGAAAGGAGCTTGCATGGTAGCAGAACACGAATAAGCAATATGAATGCATGAAGAAATAAGCTGAACAAAGTAGGAAAAAAAAAAGGCGTGGCTGGAACAGACATTAAGCTGCACGAAGAAGGCAAAGCTACAATTTTAACGTTTGGAGAGGAAGAAGGCATAGAACTATGGGCAATATGAATGGAAATGGAATTGATGGTTCTGTGTGTTGCATAAGAGGCTAAGAATAATAAGAGAAACACAGAAGCTAATGTGGAATTACATGCAAAGTTGATGTGAAGAATATGAAGATGAAAACACATGAAGCAGCTCGCTCGAACAGAAGCTTTGAGTTAGAGATTAAAGAGAGAAAGTGAAGCTACTGAACAAAGAGGAGGTTTACATGATGAAGGCTTCAAACATATGCAAAGCTAATGTGGAAGAGAAGCAAATGAAGACATGGAATAACTTAAGCAAGGAGCAGAATGAGCTGAGAAACAAAGAGCTATGAGTTAGCGAGCAGAAAAACACACACATGTAGAATTGAGAACGAAAGGCTGAGCATGTAGAGCTGATGTGAATAATAATGTGAAGAAGGAAATAAGAAGCTCATGTGGAGGCTGCATGTGATTCATTAGAGAGCACGTGAAGAACAAATGGGAAGCACATGATAAGGTTGAACTCGGGCAGAGGCAAAATAACACATCCAGAAGCCATTCATCGTGACATTCCATATCCATGCATTCAACATTTCATCCATCATCCATTCCATTCACTTCGTCCAGCAGCCAATCCACGCCATTTGTCATCCCATTTCCTCCATTCATTAACCCAATGAAGCTCTAATTCCCCTTGTGGCTAGCTAAGAGAAGGCTCTTGGAGAAGCTTGAATCTATTAATTAGAAAGGGATTTTTTTGGCTAAGATTCTCATCTCTTTCTACACTTTTCTCTTTCTTGTATTTTCTTGGTTAAGATTATATTTGATTGGAGATTTATGTTGTTTATAATTAGTGGCTGGTTAGACATTAATTAAGAGATTGCTTTTGTTGATTTATTGATTGAATCAAGTTTTGAATTGTTCATCTTCCTCCAATTATCCATGTATGCAGTCAAGGTGTTTGATGAAATGCATATGAGAGATTGAGTGATTAATTGTCTAATTTGAGGATCCATTAGAGTTTAATTAGTTAATTGAATCTCTCAGGGTATTAATTCAGAGGCTAATTGATCAATTAATCATTCAATTCAAGTGTTCAAAGATCTTAATCACAAGAATTAGTAATTTAAAGGGAGTTGAGGTCTCAATTAACATCAAGTTGCTAGTTTCTTGAATCTTGAGTGGTAATTCAAGATCCCTTGCCAATGAACACAATTAAGAACTCTTAAACTAGAATCAATTACAAATAAATTAGGATAAGGATAATGGATACCAAGGGACCAATCCAAAGCTAGTCACAAGTCCATCATTCAACCATAATTCATACAATTAGGTAGTGTTTAGGAACTTTATTTGAATTTCATTTTAGATAGTTTAAGTCAATCAAAACCCCCTAAATTAGATAGTTCTAAGATCTTTTAACACTTAGAAAACTCAATTAAACATTGAACTCTAATTCCAAGGGAGATGACCTAGGTTGTGCAATTAGCTATATATAATTAAACCTAGTTTTATTTTAAAGGTTGTGCTATAGACCTGTCATTGGGTTTGAGTATACATACACTACCATATGATTTTCATATATCTACCTTTACTAGAAATCGAGCCATTACCTCCCATGCTTGTTTGAATTGTGTGATCCAGTTTAATCATTACCTTACCACCCTTGATTTGATTTGTATGCCTCTTATTGATATTGATGTTATTATTAGCATGAACCAGATGTTTGCAAATAATGCCACACTAGAATGTAGCCATAGATGTATTACTTTACCTGAGTGTCAGATTGTGCCTATTATGAGAACTGAGTTATCTGTTATGACCACCTCCTAAGCTAGAGATCTTTAGGGCATGGTTTTTAGGGGTACCTAGTTTTCTTTTCAGTTTAGGCTGAGATAAAAAAAAAGTATAGATGAGATTCCTGTAGTGAGAGAGTTCCCTGAGGTATTCCCTAAAGAGATTAGCGGACTACCCCTAGAGAGAAAAGTAGAGTTTCCTATTGATATTGTACCTGGGGCAGGTCCAGTGTCTAAGGCCCTGTATAGGATGGCTCCTACCGAGCTAGCAAAGCTTAAGAAATAGATAGAAGAGCTCTTAGAGAAGGGTTTTATCAGACCCAGTGTATTATCGTAGGGAGTTCTAGTCTTATTCGTAAAAAAGAAAGATGGGAGCCTTAGGCTATGTATAGATTATCAGGAACTCAATAAGATAACCATTAAGAACAAGTAACCTCTCCCTCGTATAGATGACCTCCTAGATTAATTAATAGGAGTGTCCATATTTTTTAAGATAGACCTTAGGTCGGGATACATCAACTTAGAATAAAGGCTGAGGATATTCCCAAAACAGCATTCAAAACTAGATACGAGCATTATGAATTTTTAGTTATACCCTTTAGGTTGATAAATGCACCCACAGTGTTCATGGATTACATGAACAAAGTTCTCAGGTCATACTTAAATAGATTTATAGTTATTTTCATAGATGACATCCTCATCTACTCAAAAAGTAGAGAGGAACATGAGCAGCATCTGAGATTAGCCTTGAAGACCCTGAGAGAGAGACAGTTGTACACTAAACTTAGTAAATGTGAGTTCGGGCTCACTGAAATTCAATTTCTAGGTCATGTGATCTCCCAAGCAGGGGTCGCAGTAGATCCCCACAAAGTAGAGGCAATATTACGGTGGAAGAGACCTAGGACAGTGATAGAGATCAAGAGCTTCCTAGGTTTAGTAGGTTACTATAGGAGGTTTATTCGAGATTTTTCTCAAATTGCAATGCTACTGACCTGGCTCACTAGAAAGAATGTACCATTTGTGTGAAATGAGAAATGTGAGGGTAGTTTTCAGAAGTTGAAGCACAAATTAGCCACGGCCCTAGTTTTAGTACTCCCTGACCTTAGATAGACTTTTGTAGTCTATAGTGATGCCTCTAAGAAAGGGTTAGGATGTGTGCTTATGCAAAAAAGCCAAGTGGTAGCTTATGCTTCTAGACAATTGAAACCTCACAAGGAAAATTACCCCACACATGACCTAGAGTTAGTCGTAGTGGTGTTTGCTTTAAAAAAATATGGAGACACTACTTATATAAGGCAGCTATAGAAATTTTCAATGACCACAGGAGCCTTAAATATTTATTTGAACAGAAAGAGCTAAATATGAGATAACAAAAATGGTTAGAATTTTTGAAAGATTATGATTTCACATTGAAATACCATCCCGATAAGGTTAATGTGGTAGCTAATGCCGTAAGTAGAAAATCCATACACATGGCCTATATGATGACTTGAGGGGAGGAATTGATTAAAAGATTTATAGATATAAGTCTCTCGTGTGAGATGCATTCTGGAAAATTATTAATGGGTGAAACCCAAATAGAAAATGACCTGAGGGAACAAATAAGAGAAGCTCAGCAGACAAATAACCATGTAAATAAGATTAGAACTCAAATAATCCAAGGTAGCATTCAGGAGTTCAATCTATCTGAAGATGACATAGTAAGATATAGGGACAGGCTGTATGTGCCCAGGAATACAGAAATTAGAGAGAGAAAATTAGAGGAGGCACATAAGAGCAAGTACACCATTCATCTGGGTAATAATAAAATGTATCAGGACTTAAAGAAAATGTTATGGTGGCCTAGAATGAAAATAGATATAGCAAAGTATGTCTCCCAATGTCTAGTATGCCAGAGAGTTAAGATAGAACACCAGAAACTAGCTCAGTTACTTTAGCTCCTAGATATCTCGGAGTGGAAATGGGATAGTATATGTAACATTTAGTTTTCTGAAAACGAGAGAAAATGTGAGAATATAACGTACGATTTCTCTGTAAACAAATGAAATTCACCAGATACAAAAGGAAGTCCCCCAAGATGATGTAGTTAAGGTCCTAAGAAATTTGGGAAATATTCTAGACTCCTAAAAATGAGAATCTCAAGCTCAGACAGAAAGAAAAATGGAGCTAGAATAAGGAAACAATTTCTTACGAAAAGCTTATGAAACGTAATGGCATTTTCATAATTTTGAGTAAATTTTGGAATTCACATAGGAGGGCTTTTAAAATAAAAGTTTCAAGTTCCCTAGGGTTCTCAGAGGCCCTAAAAACCATGGAAAGCCCCAAGACAGCTAAAGCCCCTCCGGTGGACGTTTTCCAATATCGGTGTACCTGAACTTTGATGGATTCATTCGGAAAGGTTTTAGCTCCGATTTGAGTGATTCCAAAGGTATTTTACTAAATTGGAAACCTAAATTTCATAATGGAAAAGACAGTTCTTAAAAAGGAGCTAAAACAAAGGTGAAATGAAAATGCCAAGAACGAAGGGCAAAATGGACATTTTTGAAAAGTGTAACTTTCTCCCACCTATATATATGATGTACCCTTCTTCTACCTTCATGTTGCACGACCAAGTTCTGCCCAAAATCAGAGGAAAACCCTAGGGAGAGTAGTGCATAAGAGGAAGGCAAAGAGGAGGAGAAATCAAAGGCTTAAGGTATGGAAATTTAGTAGTTTTCATGCTCTTTCTCTTCCAAACCTCTTCTCCTTCATTCTCCTTTATTTCCTATGATTATAATGAAGTATATGGATCTGTTCTAAAGGAGAAATTAAGGGTAAAATTCGAATTTGAAGATAAGAGCTCAAAGAACACAAGATTCAAGTGAGAAAAGCTATGAAAACAAGGTATTTTCTTCTTCCATAGTTGCTACCCTTTGCTCCCCTTCTCCACCATTTCGCCCCACTTGAGAAGACTTAAGAGGAGTTGATTTTTAGGCAGAACCAAGGGTGATTCTAAGGAAAAAGGTTGTGGAGATTAAGAATATGCAAAGAGAAATAACAAAAAACCATTAGATTTCAAGATGCAAATTCTAGGGTTTCAAGTGCGCCTTGTAAAATCTGATTTTGTATGATAATTCCTAAGTCTAATTAAGAGTGTAAATGAACTCCCAAGGTCCCTAAGAGGCTCTTCACATGCATCTCCTTTGGAGAAAATAAAGAAAGCTCCAAGAAGGCCAAAATTACCCTATGTCTCAGCCAAAAGGGGTTCTCCTAGCTAGGGAGAGTTTTAAATTTTTTTAAGCCCATTCTTGAGTCATATACGATGAATGAAAATGAGAGGAGGCCTTGTAAAAAATTTAGATCCCATAGAAAGTGAGTTAGTGCTTTAAGTTTCATATTATGACCTAAAGAAGTAACATGTAGTCCAAGAGGCTTAAAAGGAGTCAAAATCAGATTTGAAAGGAAAGAATGGAGCCTAGAATTTATTTGAGGGGTGTTGTTTCATTAGGTGCATTTATGGACCATAATGAGGTCATAAGCTAACCTAATGTCTAAGTAAATTGCATGGCCTTATAATTAAGTTCATGAACCTAATTGGCTTCCATAAATTTTGTCTAGGCCAAGAGAAAGCATCTCTACAAGTTTTTGTGTGTGTGACCGAAAGAGAGAGCCTTGATTCAAGAAGAAAAGTGTGTGATAGTGTACAAAGTAGCTCTCTCTACCTTCTCTCATGCATGGATGTATGCTTAGCTTGTCTTAGAATGTGTGTATGTGTATTTTTAACCCATGAAAAGTATGATAGCATGATTTCATATGTCATGGCTTTATGATGACATATTATGTTTTATATGATGTTTTTATGTGTGCTTGGGTTTGCTTGAGTGTGGTGAGGCCAAGAACCCTTAGCCATAGTGAGGATGAGCCAAGAACCCCTTGAGATTGATTAAGACAAAGTAAAGAGTCTTCTAAAAGCAAGATGGGCTCCCAATAGTATAGTTGAGTCTAAGAATCTCTTAAAGAATGGGTGAAGCAAGTCCAATATCTACAAGAAATTGGGTGAGGCCAATCCACTTGCTTGGCAAGCCTTTGTATGCTATGTATGACATTCTCAAATGATGAAAATACTTCTTGAATGTTTGCACATGTCAACATGACCATACATGCAATTATGACACTTGTTTGCATCCATTATGTATGATTGAATGAGAGATGAGCTATTGGGATTCTTTAAATCTCATTCCCCCTCTCCAATGATTTAACATGCTAGGTGGAGCAAATGGACAAGGTAATAGAAGCCAACCACCTTGAGGATGAAAGGATGACAACATATTGCAAAGTTTTGGTTCTTTAAAGCCATACTCATGTTCAATTATGTAACCTATGCTTGTATATGGTCTATGACCTTTGGAACATATGTAATTATGATAATATATGATGTAGAAATGAAAGAATGTGCTGTGTGAATGATAGAATGTAAATTGAGTATGTATGGACAATGTAGCTTCATGAATGGTATTATGGAATTATGCATATGTGTGGATGAAATGACCAAAATGAGATGTATGGAGTTTGGGACCATTTGGGAAGCCTACACAAGTCTTAATTATACTTTTTGACTTGCCCAAGAGGTGTCAAACCCCAAGGAAAGCCATTTGGACAATTTAGTATCCTATATGGAGCCAAATTTAACCATAATGGAACCCTATGTCAATTTTTAGCCAAATGAGCTCTTCTTGCTCTGATATTTGGCATGAAATTAGAACTTGTTGAGAGCTTTTTAGGAAGTAAAAGAATATAATTTTTAGAGGTCTACATAATATTTGATGAATTTTCAAAATTGAAAATTTTTCTGGTTTTGGTCATGTCACTGTTCATACTGGTCAAAAAATGAAATCTATCACACAGGGCTTAAATGATGTCCAATTGTGACAACATTTTATACAAAGAAACTAGAAATTTCCAATGAGTTGTGCCAACTAAAAACACCTCATTTAGAGGTCTATAGAGGGAGATATGAATTTTTAAAGATTCTGTCTAGTATTAGGAGCTTCACCCGACCTCAGTTACTGTTCTATTGAATTTTGAGGTCTGGGCATGCCTGAGCTGATATAGAGTTATTTTCCCCCTCTATCTAACATATTCATCTTTCCATATTGGTATCATTTATATGGATTGGATTTTTAAAAAAAAATTAATTGGACATTTTCAAAGTTTGCTGTAAAAATCTGCGATAGCACCAATGAGCAGTTTGACCTCTGGACCATTTCGAATATCAAACATCCTCTGTGATAGATGTTATGATTTGCACACATTTTTACTATGAAGTAGACATTTGTAGCTTTCCAGAATGGCCAAGAATGCATGGTTTTGATTTTTTTAGAATTAGTTATGAATTTTCAAACTTTAGTCAGAAAAGGGCCAAATTCTGGCCGAAAATATGCATGAATATTTTGAGCTTTTCTTTGAGTTCCATGAGTTGTAGGCCACATTTTATGGTGAAAATGAGTTGTATTCATGCAATTAAATATGGAAATGTGATTTATGAGCTCACATGGCCCACATAACACTGAATGGAATTTTTATACACGACGCAACATAAGAAAATGTATTATTTTAATGGATTTTTTACTTCCTTCATGGAATTGATGATGTCAAGCATGGGAATGTGTTATAATTAATCTAGAAATATAAGGTGTTACAATATAGCTAAGGATTTTGTCATGGGTTTACCTAGAACATCATTGGGGCACGATGCAATATAGGTAATCGTGGATAGATTAAAAAAATCAGTGCACTTCTTAGTTATGAAAGCCACTTATACCCTGGATAAGTTAGCCCAGCTATACATCAGGGAGATAGTTAGATTATATGGTGTTCCTAGGAGCATAGTTTCAAATAGAGATCCCAAATTTACATCGAATTTTTGGAGATCATTATAGGATGTTATAGGTACTAGACTTAGATTTAGCACAGCCTATCACCCCTAGACAGATGATCAGACGGAGAGAACCATCCAAACCCTAGAAGACATATTGAGGGTGTGCGTGTTAGAGATAAAAGGAAACTAAGATACATACTTGTCTCTAGTAGAGTTTGCCTATAATAATAGCTATCATGCAAGTATACAGATGGCACCGTATGAGGCATTGTATAGGAGGAAGTGTAGGTCTTCGATGTGTTGGGTCGAGTTAGGAGAACGGAGCCTTATAGGCTCAGAGTTAGTGAATCAGACTTCCAGACAAATTGAGACCATTAGAAAGAAATTGATAATAGCCCAAAGTAGACAAAAAAGTTACATAGATAAACATAGATGGCCGTTAGACTTTGAGATTAGAGACCATGTATTTGTTAGATTGTCTCCAATCACAGGGATAGGGTGGTCTATAAAAAGCAAAAATTTTAGTCCAAAATACATAGGTCCTTTCCAAATTCTTGATAAAGTAAGACCTGTGGCTTACAGACTAGCCCTTCCCTCAAATTTGAGCCAAGTACACAATGTGTTACATGTTTCATAGCTCAAAAAGTACTATCCCGACCTCTAACATGTCATAGAATATGAGAATGTGCAGTAACAGGATGATCTATCATATATAGTATCACTAGATCAGATTATGGATGTTAGACTTAAGCAGTTATGGAATAAGACGATATTGCTGGTGAAAATGGTTTAGAAGGGGTTATCTCTCAAAGAAGCTACCTGGGAGCTAGAGGAAGAAATGAGAAAGAAACATCAAGAAATCTTCCTATAAGGTATGTTATCTAAATTTCGAGGATAAATTTTTAAAGGGGGAGAATCGTAATGTTTGGTTTTCATTAAATGATGAAAATGAGCGCATTTTCAAAGCAAGTCCCCAGAAATAAATTAGTTAAGGTCCCAAAAAATTTGAGTAATATTCTAGACACCTAATAATGGAAGCCAACTACTTAAGAGATGAAAGTTTGACACTAAAATGCATGGATTTGGCTACTTTAAGGCTTTATGAATGATAATTAATGTAATCTATTATTGTATAAGACCTATGAACTCTTGAACATATATAATTATGTTAATATACGATGTATAAATGAGAGATTATGTTATGTGACCATTAGATTATATATTGAGTATGAAATGACAAATTTTGCTTTTTGAAAGTTTGATGCATTAATGTATAAATGGAAGTGGAATGGCCAAAACGAGATGTATGAGGTTTGGGACTATTTGGGCAGTTCATATAAGTCATAATCATGACTTTAGACTTGCCCAAGAGGTGCCAAAGATCAAGGAAAATCAGTTGGACACTTTGGTATCCTATATGGAGCAAAAATTAACTATATTGGAAACCTATACCACTTTTTATCCAAATGGACTCTTCTTGATCTAAGATTTGACATGCAATTAAAGGTTGATGAGGGATTTTTGGAAAGATAAAATGGAGAATTTTCAGAGGTCTATGGAATATTTGATGAATTTTCAAATTTGAAAAAATTTTGATTTTGGTCATGTTAATATTCATACTGGTTCGAAAATGATTTCTGTCACTCAGGGGTCAAATGATGTCCAATTGTCATGAAATTTTAAAGGGGGAAACTAGACACTCTCTGTGACTTATGTCAATTAGAAACACCTCATTTAGATGTCTATAGAGGGAGATATGAATTTTTAAAATTTCTGCCCAGTTTCTAACATTCAGACTAACCTCAGGTATTGTTTGATTGGTTTTTTATGCCTAGACATGCCTAAACTAGTATGGAGTTATTTGTTCCCTCTATTTAATATCTGTAACTTTCTATATTGGTATCATTTATATGAATTGGATTTTTGTGGAATTAATTGGATATTTTTAAAATTTGTAGAGAAAGTTATGATAGTACCAGTAGCCAGCCAGACCTCTGCACTTTTTTGAATGTCAAACATCCTCTGTGTTATGTCTCATAGTTAAAAAATATTTTTAACATAAATTATACATCTGTAGCTTTCCAGAATAGCAAAGAATGCATGATTTTAATTTTTTTAGAATTAGTTATGATTTTTCAAACTTTTTGATAGAAAAAGGGAAATTCTGGTCAAAATAATATATATGGATTTCATGTACTCCCTTGCTTCGAACAAGCTCTAGGATAATTTTGGTAATGAAAAAGAGTTGTATCCATATAATTAAATATGATAATATGATACATGAGCTCACATGGTCCATGTGACATCGAATAAAATTTTCATACGCGACGCAACGCTGAAATAGTCACTTTTTATATAATTTTTCTTGTCTCATAGAATTCATGGCATGGGACATGGAGATAGTATGAAATAAGCTAGAAATATATGGTATTATAAGTTTCACTCATTCTTAAGACTTTTGACCTTATCTCATCTATTCTTATAGACTTTTGGCTTTTTCTGATCTAATTGATAGGACTTTTAGCATAACTTCACCCATTAAGAGATAATCTCAATCTAAATGCATTTAAAAAATGTAACACCATATATTTCTAGCCCATTTCATAACATTTATGTGCTTCACATTCATAATTTCCATGAAAGAGCAAGAAAGGGGAATTACAATGATGCATTTTCTTTCATTGCATCGTGTATAAAAAGCCCATTCAGTGTCACGTGGATTGTGCGAGCTCATACCATACATTACAATATTTAATTATATGAATAAAACTCATTTGGATCATAAAATGGGGCCTATAACTCATGGAACTCAAAGGAAAACATAAAATAGGCATATTAAATTTTAGCCAAATTTGACCCCTTTTCTAACCAAACTTTGGAAATTCATAACTAATTCTAGAAAAATAGAAATCATAAATTCTTAGCCATTCTAGAAAGTTACAGATGTCTACTTCACACTAAAAATATTTCTAGACCATAACATCCATCACAATGGATGTTTGATATCCGAAAAGTTCTAGAGGTCAAACTGCCTTCTGATACTGTCACAGATTTCTATAGAAAACTTTGAAAATGTTCAATTAATTCTAAAAAAGTCCAATCCATACAAAGATACCAATATTAAAAGCTATGAATGTTAGCCAGAGGAAAAAAATATTTCCAGACCAGCTCAGGCAGCCTAAGCCTCAGAATTCAATGGAACAGTACCTAAGGTCGGACAAAGCTCTTGATACTGGATAGAATATTCAAAAATTCATATCTCCCTCTCTATACCTCCAAATGTTGTGCTTCTAGTCGGTACAAGTCACTGTGAATATCTAGTTTCTTTGTATAAAATATCATGGTAATTGGACATCATTTGGGCCTTGCGCGATAGATTTCATTTTTAGACTAAATTAATATTGCAGCAGACCAAAATCAGAAAAATTACCAACTTTGGAAAATCCTCAAATATTCTGTAGACCTTCAAATTTTTCATACTTTAGCTTCCTAAAAAAGCTCTCAACAAACTCTAAATGCATGCCAAATATCAAATCAAGAAGAGCTCATTTGGATAAAAAGTGACATAGGGTTCTAAGATAGCAAATTTATGCCCCATATAGGGTATCAAAATGTCTAAATGGCTTCTCTCATTGTTTGGCTCCTCTTGGGCAAGTATAAAAGTAAGAATATGACTTGCTTGAACTCTCCAAGTGGTCCCAAATCTTATGCATCTCAATTTGGCCATGCCACTTTCACATATACACTAGTGCATCAAACTTTCAAGAAGCAAAAATGGTCATTTCATACTCATTTTACATTCTAGTATTCACATGCCATAATCTCTCATTCATACATGATACATCAACATATTTATACATATTCATGACCTCATAGAACATATATAACCATGGATTACAAAATTTTTCATTTATATGGCTTTAAAGTAGCCAATTCCATGCACTTTAATATCCTACTCTTTTCTCCCAAGGGGTTGGCTTCCATTTCCTTACTCTCTTGGTCCACCTAACATGTTAGAACATTAGAGAGGAAGGGATGAGATTCAAAGAATCCCAACAGCTTACCTTCAATTCAATCATACATATATGCAAAGCAAGCTTTAAAAATGCATGCATGGATATCATGTGAACAAGTCATACAAAACATTCAAGAACTTACTAAGTGTTTGGATTGGCCTCACACTTTTCCTCATGGATTTTGGATTTGCTTCCCTCTTTCTTTGAGAGCTTTAGACTCAACCATGCTCTTGGGAGCCCACTTTGCTTTTGTGAGACTCTTTGCTATGTCTCAATCAATCTTAAGGGTTTTTGGCTTATCCTCACCATGGTTAAGAGTTCTTAGCCTCTCCACACTCAAGCAAAATCAAACAAACATCATACATTCATTTGAAAACATAACATGTCATCATGAAATCATGGAATATGAAATCATGCTAGCATACTTTTCATGACTTGAAAATACACATACGCACATTCAAAGACAAGCTAAACACACATCCATGCATGAAAGAAGGTAGAGAGAGCTACCTTGCACATAATCACACACTTTTTCTCTTAAAAATCCCTCCCTTGCTTCGGCCACACACCCACAAAAGTGTAAGGAAGGTTTCTTTTGGCCTAAACACAATTTATGGAAGCTAATTAGGTTTATGAAATAATTTCTAAGGCCATATAACTTTCTTAGACACTAGGTTGTTCTAAAAACGCCATTATGGTCCATAAATGCACCTAATGAAGCAACACCCCTCAAATAATTTCTAGGCTCTATTCTTTCCTTTCAAATATGATTCTTGACTCCTTTTAAGCCTCTTGGAGTTATCACACAATTAAAACAAAGAGCCTAACTATATGTTGCTTCTTTTGGTCATAATATGGAACCTAAGGCATTAAATCACTTTCTATGAGTTCTAAATTTTTTCCAAGGCCTTCACTCATTTTCATTCATCATACATGACTCAAGAATGGCCTTAGAAAAATTTAAAACTCTCCCTAGCTACCTCAACCTTGTTTGGCCAAGATATAGGGCTTTCTTGACCTCCTTGGAATTCTCTTTGTTTTCTTGAAGGAGGAAGCATGTGGGGAGCATCTTAGGGATCTTAGGAACTCATTTAAACTCTTAATTAGACCTAGGAATCATCACACAAAATCAGAATTTGGAAGGAACACTTGAAACCCTAGAATTTACATCTTGAAATCTAATGGTTTTTTGATAATTTCCTTTACATATTCTTAATCTCCATACCCTTTTTTCCTAGATTCATGCTTGTTTCTACCTAAAAATCATCTCCTCACAGGGTTTTCTCAAGTGGGGCGAAATGGTGGAGAAGGGAACCAAAGATGACAACCATAAGAAGAGAAATTACCTTATTTTCTTGCTTTTTCTCACTTGAATCTTGTGTTCTTTGAGCTCCTCTCTTCAAATCCGAATTTTCCCCTCAATTTCTCCCTTGAATCAGATTTGTAAACTCCATTTTAATCAAAGGAAACAAGGGAGAAGGGAGGAGAGGAGGTGTGGATGAAGAAAAGCATGAAAAACTACCATGGAAACATACCTTAAGCTTGGATTTTCTCTCCCTTTTCTTCTTCCCTTGGTGTGCCACTCTCCTAAGGTTCTTCTTGTAATTTGGGGCAAAATAATCTGAAGCTAAGTGAGGGAGATTATGAGGCGCCACTTATTTATAAGGGAGGAAGAAGCACTTTTTCAAAAATTCCCATTTTGCCTTTCGTTCTTGGCATTTTTGTTTCTCCTTTGTTTTAGCTCCTTTTTTAGAACCGTCTTTTCCATTATAAAATTTAGGTTCCCAATTAAATAAAATGCCTTTAGAATCACTCAAATTAGAGCTAAAAATTTCTTAAACAAATCAGTCAAAGTTTGGGTCAACCAACGTTAGAAAACGTCCACTATGCTTTTAGGCACATCATGCAGTCAATTATCTCCCTGATGTACAGCTGGGCTAACTTATCTAGGGTATAAATGGCTTTCATAGGTAAAAAGTGTGTTGACTTCGTCAACCTATCCACTATTACCCATATTTCATCATACCCTAATGATGTCCCGGGTAATCCCATGACAAAATCCATAGCTATGCTATCCCATTTCCATTTTGGGACATCTAGGGGTTGAAGCAACCCAACTGGCTTCTAGTGTTCTATTTTCACTTTCTAGCATACTAGACACTAGGAGATATATTCTGCTATATTTGTTTTCATTCCAAGCCACCAGAATATTTTCTTCAAATCCTGGTATATTTTATTACTACCCAGATGAATGGTGTACTTACTTTTATGTGCCTCATCTAATATCTTCTCTCTTATTTTTGTGTTTCTAAGCACATATAGCTTATCCTTATATCTCACTATGTTATCCTCAGACAAATTGAACTCCTGAATACTACCCTGGGCTATCTGGGCTCTAATTTTATTCACATGATCATCTATCTGCTAGGCCTTTTTTATCTGATCTCTCAGGTCATTTTCTATTCGGGTCTTACTCATTAACAACTTCCCTGAATACACTTCACAGGAGAGACTCATGTCTCTGAATCTCTCAATTAATTCCTACTCTTAGATCATCATATAGGCCATGTGTATGGATTTTTTACTCAAGGCATCAGCTACCACATTGGCCTTACCAAAATGGTATTTCAATATGAAATCATAATCTTTCAAAAATTCTAACTATCTCCATTGCCTCATATTCAGCTCTTTCTGTTCAAATAAATATTTGAGGATTTTGTGGTCGCTGTAAATTTCTATAGTTGCCTCATATAAGTAGTGTCTCCATATTTCAAAGCAAACACCACTGCGGCTAAGTCTAGGTCGTGTGTAGGGTAGTTTTCCTCATGAGGTTTCAACTGTCTAGAAGTATAAGCTACCACTCAACCTTTCTTCATAAGCACATATCCTAACCCTTTCTTAGAGGCATTACTATATACTTCAAAAATTTCTTTAGGGTCAGGGAGTACCAAAACTGAGGTCATGGTTAACTTGTGCTTCAATTCTTGAAAACTACTCTCACATTTCTCATTCCACAGAAACGACACATTCTTTCTAGTAAGCTGAGTGTGATGACCCTAACTTCTAATATCGGTAATTATAGTTAAATACATGATTAGTAAATAATGATCAAGGTTTGGAGTCATTACAGTTAATCACATTAAGAAAATATAGGGGAAATTTAAACCTTGATACTCTTAGGGTCATCAACTAATAACCATAACGGGAACATACATGGGAAGGTTTGTACCATCATTAGAAATTTATAATTCATCCATTTATATGTTTCAACCCACTACAACCTCCCATTAATGTACTCAAGCTATTCCCTAACCTTAACATTAATGAAATTAGGGTTTCTAGGTCAAATATGGGTGTTTGGGGACCTGCGCCGCAACCTGGAACCTTCCCGCCACGGCTAAGCTAGGTTCTGGAGCTCAAAAACTAAGTTTTTAGACTTGCGCCGCGGCTTGGAACTCTTGCGCCGTGGCCAATACTGTAACCTCCGTAATTAATTTCCTCGACTCGCGCCGCGGCGAGACTTCTTGCGCCACGGCAAGGTTACGTTCTGTCACCCCTGGGCGATTATTTTCACTCCACGTCGTGGCGAGATTTCTCAAGCCGCAGCATCCCTCGCCACTGTCACTCCCTAGGCCGCGGCGAAGCCTTCTTGGCCGCGGCGTGACTCCCTTCTGTAGCTGTTTTCACTATATTTCGCCCCCTACACTCCATTTCTCTTCTTAGGGACACCCTAAGATCACTTCCCCTTATTTTATATGGCTCTAATGGCATTTATCTACCTTATTTATTTAGCTATACTTCCATTACCCATTCAAAACTTATATGCCCATTTCTTTCCTCTAATTACCTCCTATCAGCAAGTTTATGGAATAATAACAACACCAATCATGCACCGTTGATATTTAACATTTGATACACTTTCCATTATTAGCCAATTATAATCATAAGGTTCAATTCCATGATAATCGAATTACATATACAATCCCTATACTTGGCAACTCATGATGCAATGCAGTAATGATACAAAACTAACAATTTAATTACAATACATTTTGTCAAAGCTCCCAGACCTATGTGCTACCAAACTATTTAACAGGCTCTCGTTAATTTTCTCCTTGCCACTAAGAGGTCTGATCCCTGAAAATGTTAGCCCACAACGGGGTGAGATATACAATCTCAGCAACAAAAGGAAATTTCCATCTATATGCACAAGTCAATCAATCCAAGACAATCTCATGTCATCAATATCAGAATCATCAATTCAATTGGCAAATGAACTAGTTGAGCTACCAATGACTACTGTCCTATACCAGCAATCATACATAACATGTTAAAGGCCATTAACACTGGGAGAGGCCCGTCCACAGCACCTACTCCCCGATTGAGCACAACCAGGGCTCAGTGCATCTGGGGTTGATCATACCCGGTGCTCGATCGTAGCATATGCACGGGTGGCAGCCGCACCACAGCTCCACCATGGACTCACAAGGTCCAATCATAGTACAATCAAGTAGTCAACCAGTCATTTAACATTTTAAAATGAAGCATGTGTAACAAATAGTAGATTAACATGAGCATATACATGGAATTAGGAATATAACCCAGTTACCTCAATGAAGCCAATTACTCTTCCCCTAGCTACCATAATAATCCAAATGTACACCAAGCCTATAACAAGCATCATTATCATCATTTCTGATCACAATCAAATATTCAAAGAGTTGAACTACTAATAACAGACTAGAGGTTACTCACCTAATTACCAAGGGATTTAACTTCGGATTCCAACTTCCCCACACCAGAAATTTCCATAGTTCACTCCAATTTCTGGGTAATTTCACATGAAATCAAAGCCCATATCATAAGTCAACTATAGGGGTCTCAAACTAACAGAAAATGCATCAAAATAGGGGTTTAAACTCACCTAATACCAACCCCAACCTCAACCTACGAATTTCCCCAAGAAAATCCCCAAACACCCACATTTCAGATTTTGGGTATAATAAAAATTCTCCAAATGAAAAACTAATCAGACCAAATTAAAGAGAAAGATGAGGGGATTAAGTTGTATAACTATTACCTTGGCTGAATCTTGCTCTAAGTGTGAGAAAATGCAGAATTCTTGCCCTAAACCCTAGCCTCCTTCTCCACCTCTGAATTTCTCTTGTGGTTTAGCAAAATGAAAAGTGGCTGAAGCAATTAGGATTTTAGGTGGGTTTAAGTTGGGTCAAGGGGCTATGGGTCATGGGTTGCTCCAAGTCCAAACCCAATTGGGTTTTCAGATTTTGCTTATTGGGCCAGTTTTCAATTGTTGGGCTGCAGAATTTCATTGGGCCAGTTTTATACATTGGGTTACTGAAGTTTAATGGTGTTTGGGCCCAATTTGAAGGGCTCAAGGGTTTGGGTCTGCACAAGGGTAATTGGGCCATTTAATTGAGCCTATACAAGATAAATCTTGGGCCTCTATCTCATTAAATTAGTTTGGGTCTGCCTCTAATTCATTGGGCCTCCATTAGCCTCTTATCATAGTTCATTAATTTGGGCCTAGGTGAAGTTTCTATCTCAATAAATTCTTAAGCCCATATTAATAATCTATCTATCTAAAATCCCTATTTACTTAACTTGCCCAATCATCCATATTAATTATTCTTAATTAATCTTAATCCATGATTAACACCTTAATTAATTTCGGGGTGTTACACTGAGTTAGTGGTATTACTATTTGAGAAAAGCCCTAAATGAACCTTCTATAATAACCTGTTAAACCTAGGAAGCTCTTGATATCTGTCATTGTCTTAGGTCTCTCCCACTATAATACTACCTCTATCTTATAGGGATCTATTGTGACCCCTGCCTAGGAGATCACATGACCTAGAAACTGAACCTCAGTGAGCCAGAACTCACATTTACTAAGTTTAACATTCTCTCTCAGGGTCTTCAAGACTAATCTCAGGTGCTGCTCATGTTCCTCTCTACTATTTAAGTAGACGAGGATATCATCTATTAAGACAAATACAAATCTATCTAAGTATGGCCTGAAAACCCTATTCATATAATCTATAAAGATTGTAGGTGCATTCGTCAACCTGAAGGGCATAACTAAAAATTCATAGTGCTCGTATCTAGTTCTAAAAGCTATCTTAGGAATATCCTCAGCCTTTATTCTAAGCTGATGATATCCCGACCTGAGGTCTATTTTAGAAAATACCGACGCTCCCACTAACTGATCTAGGAGGTCATTTATACGAGGGAAAGGGGTACTTATTCTTAATGGTGATCTTATTGAGTTCTCGATAATCTATACATAATCTAAGGCTCCCCCGTCTTTCTTCTTTACAAATAGAACTGGAGCTCCCCACAACGAGACACTGGGTTTGATAAAACCCTTTTCTAAAAGCTCTTCTATCTGTTTCTTAAGTTCAGCTAGCTCAGTGTGAGCCATCCTATACGAGGCCTTAGACACTGAACCTGCCCCAGGTACAATGTCTATCAGAAACTCTATTTTTCGCTCTGGGGGCAGTCCACTAATCTCTTTAAGGAATACCTCTGGGAACTCCCTTACTACGGGAATCTCATCTATACACTCTTCTACCTCGGCCTGTACTGAAAAGAAAACCAGATACCCTTGACAACCATGCCCTAGAGATCTCTTAGCCTAGGAGGTGGTCATAATAGATAAATTAGCTCTAGTACTAGGCATAGTCCACACTCAGGTAAAGCAATATACTTGTGGCTACAATCTAGTGTGACATTATTTGCAGACATCTAATTCATGTCAATAATCACATCAATATCAATAAGGGGCATGCAAATCAAATCAAGGGTGGTCAGGCAATGATTAAACTGGATCACATAATTTAAACAAGCATGGGAGGTAATGGCTCAGTTTCCTATGGGGTAGATACATGCAAATCATATGGTAGAGTATACATATTCAGACCCAACCTCCTAGCACAGTCATATGATATGAAAGAGTGGCTAGCATACGAATCAAATAATGCAGTCATAGAAAAATCATTTATTTTAATAGTACTTGAATCAGACTCGAGGACCGGCTAGCCTCCTGCTGTGATAGGGCAAAGACTCTACCCTAGGTTTATGGTCTAGGAGGAGGAGCCATCTCCCTCGGTTGTGTGATCTATAAAGGAGCCTGGGTGCAATCCCTGGCCATGTGCCCTGGCCTACCACACTTAAAGCACACGTCCTGCCCCGTATAGCATGGTCTGGTTCCGTGATTCCCGCCACGCTGGGGACATGTGATAGGTGCGAAACTACCTTTATTGGACTGAGTCCTCCGTCTCTTACCTTTTCAGCTCCATTGACTCTTTCCACCTCTACAGCTCATAACTGTAGCCTAGGAACCCTCTTTAGGTCTCTTGGGCTCAGGGAGAGGAAGGGGTGTTCTGGCATTAGAGGTAGGCTGCATCATCCTGAGATTCATTTATGTTACTCTACACACTTCAATGAGGGTGTTAAAGTGCCTAATTCTCTATAGCACTACCCTATCTCTGGTCTCAGGGAGCAAGCCCTTCTCCAATCTATTTGCCCTTCATCTTTCATCATCATGTCTCTATAAGTAGGAGGAATATCTGGAGAGCTGAACAAACTTGGCTACATATTGGTCCACGGACATCCTTTAAGTCTACTTAAACAAAATGAATTCTGATTCCTTTTCATCTCTCATAGAATCAGGGAAATACTTCTCGTGGAACACCTCAAGGAATGCCTCCCATGTGATCGGGGAGTTCCTCCCTCTCAAGATAGGCTTGGTGTCCTTCCACCAATAATCTGCTTCTCCCTGTAATTGGAATACAGCCATCTTGGCTTTCTGCTCAGACGTACACTCCATCACCTCAAATATCTTCTCTAGTTGAATAATCCAGGCCTCAGCTTTATTTGAATTCATCTCACCATTAAAGGTGGGAGGCCTGAATTTCTTGAACTGTGTAATAACCTTTCTGGTCGAGGGCTACTGCTGTGCAGGAGGGGTCTGAGCTGGTGGAATCGGGGTAACCATCTGTGTGTGTAGTTGTGCATCTGGGTGAGTTGCCCTTGAATGCTCAAGACAATCTGAGTGTGGAGGTGGCTGAGGAGGAGTAGGTGTAGGGCCCTAGCTATCCCTCTTAGCAAGCCGTTCCTGAAGCTACATAACAACAGCCTACTGCTAATCCAAGCGAGCCATGATAAACTGTAAGGCTCTAACTGCTAGATCATTAGGCTCGACTTCATTAACACGAGCCTCTCTAGAGGGCCGACCTCTCCTAGTGTTCACCATCATACTAAAACATCATAACAAGCTATAACATAAGTTAGGGAACACTTCCACCATCAAAACACACTCAAGTCATCCAAAAATAAGCTCATATGCATCTAGGCAACTCATAAACACAAGCCACAATACATATCAAGAGCCTGAACCTTTGCTCTGATACCAATAAATGTAACACCATAAATTCTAGCTCATCCCATGCCTTTAAATGTCTTAATATTATGAAGGATGTAAGTTTCTCATAAAAAGACAAGGAAAATAATGAATATTTTCGTGTTGGGTTGTATCTAAAAATTTCATTTAGTGTCACATGGACCATGTGAGCTTATGCTATACATTCTCATATTTAATTACATTCATACAACTCATTTGCATCACAAAACCCACAACTCATGGAAACCAAAATGGGCTCAAAATAAGCAAGTATATTTTCGGCCAGATTTGGCCTCTTTTCTGGTCAAACTTTAGAAAATCATAACTAATTTTAAGAAAATCAAAATCATACAATCTTAGTTATTTTGGGAAGCTATGGATGTATATTTCACAATAAAAATATGCCTAGACCATAACATCTATCATAGAGGATGTTTGACATCTAAAATTTTTTAGAAGTCAGACTACATTCTGGAACTGTCACAGAATTCTGTAGAAATGTTTGAAAATGTCCAATTAATTTCACAAAAATTCAATCTATGTAAATGATACTAATCTGGAAATCTGTGGATGTTAAATAGAGAAGGAAAAATATCTCCAGATTAATTCATCAAGCCCAGACCTCAAAATTTAATGGAACAGTACTTCAAGTTGCCAAAATTATTGATACTGGATAAAAAGTTCAAAAATTCATATCTCCCTCTCTAGACCTCCAAATGAGGTGCTTCTAGTTGACATGAATCACTATAAATGTCTAGTTTTTCTGTATAAAATATTGTGGCAATTGGACATCATTGGGGCTCGTGTGATAGAATTGAAATTTGGACCAAATGAATAGTGTAGCAGACCAAAACCATAAAAATTGCCAACTTTAAAAAATCATCAAATATTCTATAGACCTCAAAAAATTATGGTCTTTCACTTTCCAAAAAGAACTTAATGAGATCTAATTGTATACCAAATCTCAAACCAAGACTAACTCATTTGGCTAAAAAGTGACATAGGGTTCCATTATGGTCAATTTTAGCTCCATATGGGGTACCAAAATTGTCAAATGGCTTTTCCTTGGTTGTGGCACCTTTTGGGCAAGTCTAAAAGCACATTTGAGACTTTTGTGAGTGGCCCAAATGGTCCTAAACCTCATGCATCTCATTTTGTCCATTCAACCTACACTTATGCATATTTACATCAAACTTCCAAATTGGATACTTTGGCATTACATACTCAAAATATATGCTAGAGGTCATACATCATATCCATCCATTTAAACATCACATAATATCATATTTACATATGTCTCAAGGGTTATAGACCATTTACAATATCATATATATCATGAAGCATCATTATGGTTCCAAAAAGATAAAAACTAGGCATATGGTTGTCAATCTTCCTTCTTTATTGTTGTTTGCTCCCATTGCTATAGCTACTTGGTCCACCTAGCATCTTAGAGCATTGGAGAGGAAGGAATGAGATTCAAAGAATCCCAATAGCTTATCTCCCATTCAATCATACATAATATATGCAAAGCAAGCTTTACAAATGCATGCATGGAGAAAATGGAAGTCATGGACATTTAAAAAGCAAGCTTGGTATGTGAACAAATCATACAAGACATTCAAGAGCTCATTAAGTGTTTGGATTGGCCTCACACTTCTCCTCATGGATTTTAGACTTGCCTCACCCATTCCTTAAGAGCTTTGGGCTCGACCATACTCTTGGGAGCCCACTTTACTTTTAAGAGACTCTTTACTTTGTCTCAACCAAGCTCAAGGGTTCTTGGCCTCTCCACACTCAAGCAAACTCAAACAAATATTATGTATTCATTTGGAAACATAACATGGCATCAAGAATCATAGCATATAAAGGCATACTAGCATACTTCTCATAGCTTGAAAATACACATACACACATTCTAAAACAAGCTAAAAATACATCTATGCATGAAAAAAGGTGGAGAGAGCTACCTTGCACACAATTACATACTTTTTCCTTTGGATTCAAGCCTCCTCTTTCAGCCACACACCCACAAATTGGTGGAGATGGTTTCTCTTGGCCTAGATACAATTTATGGGAGCCAATTAGGTTCATGAAACATATTTTAAGGCTACACAATTTACTCAAACCCTAGATAGCTCTATAAGTTCCATTATGGTCCATAAAGGCACCTGATGAAGCAACACCCCTCAAATGACTTTTAGGCCTCATTCTTTCCTTTCCAATATGATTCTTGACTCCTTTTAAGCCTCTTGGAGTCATCACACTATTAAAACAAAAGGCCTAGCATCATGTTGCTTCTTTAGGTCATAATATGGAACCTAAGGTACCAAATCAATTTCTGAGTTCTAAATTTTTTCTAAGCTCTCCTCTCACTTTCATTCATTAAATATGACTCAAGAATGGCTTGAGAAAAATTTAAGACTCTCCCCCACTATTAGAACCCTCTTTGGCCGAGACATAGGCATCATTTGGGCTACATGGAGATTCCTTTGTTTTCTTGAAGAAGGAAGCTTATGGGGAGCATCTTAGGTGTCTCAAGAACTCATTTAAACTCTTAATTAAACCTAGGAACTATCACACAAACTCAGATTTTGGAAGGTGCACTAGAAACCCTAAGTTTTGCATCTTGATTTCTAATAGCTACATATTCTTATTCTTCTCCATCAAATACCTAAGATTCATGCTGGTTGGCCTTGAAAATTAGATCCTCCTAGGGTTCTTGGTGTGTTTCGAAGTGGAGAAGAAAGGGAGTTCAATATATGTACCATAGGATACAATCTTACCTTATTTCCTTAGTTAGTTTGGCTTGAATCTTGCTTTCTCCAAGCTCCTCTCTTCAAATCCGAAATTTCCCCTCTGTTCTTCCTTTAAAACAGCCCTCAAAAATTCAGAAAAATCATAGAAAAGAAGAAGGAAAAATAGGAGAAGAGATTGGCTAAGAGAAAGCATGAAAAACAAGCAAATTTCTATACCTAAAAGCTTGAATTTTTCCTCCTTCTTCTCCTCCCTTGGTGCGCCACTCTCCTAGGGTTTTGCTTTAGATTTGGGGCTAAAAAATCTGATACTAAATGAGGGAGAGTGTGAGGCGCCACCTATATATAGCTAGGGCAAAATGACTTTTTCAAAAATTTTAATTTTGCCCTTCATACTTTGCATTTTTGTTTCTCCTTCATTTTAGCTCCTTTTTTAGAACTTTCTTTTCCATTATAAAATTTAAGTTCTCAATTAAGAAAAATTCCTTTGGAATCACTCAAATTGGAAACCTTTTCGAATGAACCCGTCAAAGTTCAAGCACACCGATGTTGGAAAACATCTACCAAAGGGGATTTAACTGTCCCAGGGCTTTCCATTGTTTTCAAGGCCTCTAAGAATCCTGGAGAACTCAAAAATTTCATTTAAAAAGCCATCCTATGTGGATTTCAAAAATTGCCCACAATTATGAAAATGCCATTCCGTTTCATAGGTTTTCCGTCAAAATTTGTTTCTTTATTCTAGCTTTATTTTTCCTTCCCTATGAGGCTAGAATTCTCATTTTTTGGAGTCTAGAATGTTCTCAAATTTTTTGGAATCTCAACTAATTCATTTTAGGGGACTTGCTTTGAAAACATGCTTGTTTTTGTCGGTTAATGAAAACTAGACATTATAAGGTGCATTCTTGGAACCATAAAGGGGTTAATAGACCAAGTTAGTGTCTAAAGAAGATATGTGGCCTTAGAATTAATTCCATGAACCTAATTGGCTTCCC
Source organism: Erythrophleum fordii (assembly GCA_032878935.1). Taxonomy (NCBI): domain Eukaryota; kingdom Viridiplantae; phylum Streptophyta; class Magnoliopsida; order Fabales; family Fabaceae; genus Erythrophleum; species Erythrophleum fordii. The sequence goes on from JAVQMF010000044.1 coordinate 20,488,177, forward strand.
TAAATTGTGTTTAGGCCAAGAGAAACTAACCCCACACTTTTGTGTGTATGAGGTTAAAGAAAGGAGAGCAAATTTAAGGAGCAAAGTGTGTGATTGCAACCAAGGTAGCTCACTCCTCTTTCTCTCATGTATGAATGTATGCTTGACTTGTCTTTGAATGTGTGTATGTGTGTTTTAAGCTATGAAATGTGTTCTAGCATAAGCTCTTATTCCATGGTATCATGATGATGCATTATGTTTTCAAATGATGTTTATTATGTTTGCTTGTGTTTACTTGAGTTTGGAGAAACCAAGAACTCTTAGCCATGGTGAGGATGAGCCAAGAACCCTTAGAAATGGTTGAGACAAAGCAAAGTGTCTCCCATGAGTGAGGTTGAGCCAAAACCTCCTTGAGAAAATAGTTTAGGCAAGTCCAAAATCAACAAGTGAATGTGTGAGGCTAATCCACTTACTTAAGAAGCCTATGGATGCCTTGTATGACTTATTTACATGTCAAGATTGCTTCTTGAATGTTCATGTTATACAATATGCCTATGCATGCATTTGTAAGACTTGTTTTGAATCTTTTATGTGTGATTGAAAGGAAGATGAGCTATCAGGATTCTTTGAATCTCATTCCCTCCTCTCAAACGTTCTAACATGCTAGGTGGACCAAGTGGACAAGATAATAGGAGCCAACAACTTGGAAGATGAGAATATGACAACAAAGTGCATTAATTTTTACTTCTTTATGGCCATATGAATGGAAAAGTGGCTTTGTATATATTATTTTTGAAATGTAAGCTCATGTATGAATATAAAATGATGTATGACTCTTGTATAGACTATATGTGGCATAAAATCAATAGAAATGGAAATTTTGGCTTCTTGATGGTTTGGTATATTAGTGTATTAATTGAGGTGGAATGGCCAAGTTGAGATGCATGAGGTTTAGAACCACTTGGGCAGTTTATACAAGTCATATTCATGCTTTTAAACTTGCCTAAGAGATGCCAAACATTAAAGAAGGCCATTTGGATACATTTGGTATCTCATATAGAGCAAAATTGACCATATTGGTGAGTTATACCACTTTTTATCCTAACAAGCTCTTCTTGGTCTGAAATTTGGCATGCATCTAGACCTTGTTGAGAGCCTTTTAGGAAGCTAAAGTGTAGCATTTTTAGAGGTCTATGGAATATTTGATGAATTTTCAAAGTTGGAAATTTTTCTAATTTTGGTTCAGTGCACTATTTATGCTGGTCCGAAATGAAACTCTATCACTCATAGGGTAAATGATGTCTAATTGGCACAAAATTTTACAAAGAGAAACTAAACCTTCCCACTGACCTGTGCCAATTATAAACACCTCATTTGAATATCTAAAGAGGGAGATATGAGTTTTTGAAGTTTCTATCCAATATCAGAAGTCCAGTCAGACCTATGTTCATGTTTGATTAGTTTTCGAGCCTGGACGTGCCTAGACTGGTTTGAAGTTATTTTTCTCCCTAGCTAAAATCTGTAGCTTTCTAGATTGGTATCATTTGCATGGATTTTATTTTTTCAGAAATTAATTGGACATTTTTTAAGTTTATAATAAAAATCTGTATCAGTACCAGTAACCAGTCAGACCTTTGTACCTTTTTTTATGTCAAATGTGGTCCATATGCTATTTTCATGACTTGATTTTTCTTCCATAGCATGGTAAATTTAGTATAAAGTTAACACTCAGAGCTTTCTTGGAAGCTATAGCATGGCAGATTTCGATTTTTCTAAAATTAGTTATAATTTTTCAAAGTTTGTGACAGAAAGAATGCAATTCTGGCCGAGGCTACATTATGGAATTTTATGTGTTTCTTGCCTTGCACGAGTTCTAGACCACTTTTGATGATGGATTTTATTTGTATCTATGTAATTAAATATGAGAATGAGATACATGAGTCCATATAGTCCACAGGACATCGAATGGAAATTGTATCCCCTACGCAACACAAAAATATTTGCTTTTTTATATGCCATTTCATTGTGTTGTTGAGAAGTACATGGCATGAAGCTTAGAAATAGCATAAGGCAAAGCTAGAAATCTATGGTGTTACATGTGGGGCTGAAGGAGAGGAGCCAAGGTTCAAGGAAAAAGTGTGTAAATGTAAGCAAGGTAGCTCTCTCTTCATTCTCTCATACATGAGTTGAATGTCTTTCTTGTCTTTGAATGTGTATATGTGTGTTTTAAGCCATGAAAAATATTTTAGCATACGTCTAGATGCCATGGCACCATGATGTTGTATTATATGTTCAAATGATGCTTAATATGTTTGCTTTGATTTGCTTAAGTGTGGTAAAACCAAGAACCCTCTAGCTTTAGTGAGGATGAGCCAAGAACCCTTAGGATTGGTTGAGACAAAGAGAAAGTCTCCCAAGAGTGAGGTTTAGTTCAAGACCATGTTAAGGTAAGTCCAAAATCCATAAGAGAGAGGGGTGAGGCTAAACCACTTGCCTAGCAAACTTATGCATATTTGTATGACTTCTTGAATGCTAAGCATGTTCCATAAATAATTACATTTTTTATGATGTTCATGCATACATTCTAGACTTGGATTTGCATTCTTTATGTATGATGGAAAGGAAGATGAGCTATTGGGATTCTTTAAATCTCATTCCCTCCTCTCCAATATCTTAACATGCTAGGTGGAGTAGATGAGCAAGGTAATGAAAGCCATCAAATTGGGAGATGAACAATTGATAACAAAGTGTAAAGTTTTGTTCACCTTGTAGCTAGATATATGGCATATGATGTAATTCTATGATGGAAATGTTGTATGACCATTTAAACACATGTATATACCCACTTTTTTTTATGTATGTATGGAACTTAGTGTTAAATGAATGTTATTGTGGTTTTTGGACTCTTGATGACAAAGGGTAGCATGTATGTCCTTGTATATGGCATAGGGTGAGAATGTAAATTCTTAGATTATAGGCTCATGCACCTTTGAAACAAGTTTCCTAGTTCATTTTGGTGTATTCCCACGTGCTCAAGTGATCACACAAGCTTTGGAAGCAAAATTAGGCACTTTGGTGCTAGTAAAAATCATAAAAGTGACCAAACCGAAACCCTATGGCACAAACTGACCAAAGTGATAAATCTTCCTATAAAATTTGGCATATATGTAGAGCTCATTGAGATATTTTTGGGAAGCTAAAGTTTAGAAAAATTGGAGCTCTATAGAATTAATTATAAATTTTCAAAGTTGGGATTTTTCTGTTGTTTTGGTGCATGCACTGTTCATATGGTTAGTTTTGTGTTCTCTATCATCCGAGTGTCAAATGATGTCCAATGCTTGTGAAATTTTACAAGCATAAAATAGAGGTTATAAGATTTCTTTGGACACTAAGATCATCTCATTCAAAGGTCTAAGTAGAAAGTTATGAATTTTTGAAGTTTAGTGTTAGTGCCAGTAGTGCCACTTGACTTCTTGTATTGTTCCATCATAATTTAGTTCCCAAATGAACTTGGAGTGGTTTGAAGACATTTTTCCTTATGTTTAACAATTTTATGTTCTTATAATGACCAAATTTTTATGATTTTTATTTTTTTATAATTAATTATGAATTTCTAAATTTTATGATAGTAACCTGTGATAGTAGCCCAGACAGCTGAGACCTTGGGTATTTTTTGAATGTAAAAAATCTTCCACTTGATGTTTCATGACCTAAAGTTATTTTTATCATATGGTAGACATTCATATCTTTCTAGAATGGTATAGATTACTAGATTTTGATTTTTTTGGAATTAATTATGATTTTCCAAATTTAATGTATAAATTTTGGAAATTTGACCCGAGGCAACCATGTGGAATTTCATGTATGAATCCTATGAATTCAAGGTTTTGGCAACATTTTGAGATAGCTTCACCTTTCATGTATGTAATTAAAGTAGATGATGACTTAATTGAATTCAATTGGCCCACGGAATACCGAATGAAAATTTTATCCTTGACATAATGCAATTAAATTGATTATTTTAATAGTTTTTCTTCTTCCTCTTGCGTTGTTCATCGAAGGAAGCCTAGAATTTATATGAGATGAGTTCTATAAATTTGGTGTTACAAGTTTAGTTTTTGAATTACTAGTTACTATATTTCACTCTCTTAAAAATAAATTTTGTCCTCAAAATTTAGGACACGCCTCAATTTAATCATTATGACCCTTTCAAGTCACCTTTTACTAGGGAATATATTCCTACTTTCTCAACAATCTAATCATGGTACCAATCTTTGGTATTATAACCATAGAAAGATTATCCTACCATTGAAATTCTCATGCTTTATGACAAGTGAGGGGTTTGACAATTAAGCATGGAAGACTTAAAAGAATGACATTATTATAGCTAGGTCAGAAGAGAAAATAGGCCAATATAATAACCAACTAGTCTTACTCTTTCAAGTATTTCAGATGGACTATTACTAGAATTGAGCCCTTTCTTACTTTAATAGGTCAAGTGATTGAATACACATAATTTCCAATCATAGATCATATTCTAATGGCCCTATACGTTTATTTACATAATCTTTTGTCTATTTGAGGCCGTAAAGAGTTATTCTCTAATTAACTTTTGTCTGTCTAGTGGTCTGGTCTATCCTTCTCAAAGCCTATCAATCTCCTTTCACCTAGCTTAACTCAATACAAGGTGATCCACATTTTTTCCCATGTAGGGTTCTATTTAGGATCATTCAAATGCTGCAATGATAATCATCATTTACACAACATTGATATCAGTAATGGTGCATTCCAGTTTTCTTCTATTTCCTAGTACATATTCCCTCAACATATGACTTAAAGTCAAAATGATCCTTTCTATTTGACCATTTATTTGGAGGTAATGACCAATGATAGTACTGAGGTTCAATTAAATCTTTACCTGGGGTCTATATAAGATACATCATTATTCAGTATCCCATGAGATCATATTAATTCTTCAATATGCAACAGGATAATTTATTTAGTGCATACATTGTTCTAATCAATAACAATGCACAACCCTATTAATACACTCTCAGTTACCCATATATATACCTTGTCTAAATAATATCCTAGGTAACCCTATGGCAGCATCCACATCCATATCATTTCTTTTCCTACTCAGGGTTATCTAGAGAGTTCAATTACTTAACTCATCATTGATGATTAATCACAACTTTCTGTCATGTTAATATTTAGTCACATGCTAGTTAAATTTATCTTCATTTCCAATCACCAACTAATCTTTTCAAATTCTAGCATGCTTTGATGACTTCTAAGCACATTACATATTTATTACTATGTGGCTCCATTAAAACTTTTCTCCCAATTGAACTATATTTGATATATAAGCTTTATCGTGGTATATTACCATACCATCCTCAAACACTCTAAATTTTTAGGTTTTACCTTGGGGAATTTCATGTCTTGACTTGGTTCAAAAACCATCCTCTCTTTCTTTGGACATCCTTTATCTGGGCTCTCAATCATTTTCCATTTTAATCTCACTCAATACAATTTGCTTGGAAACATATTATAGGTCATATTCATTTTCTTGGATTTCTCTATGAGTCAATATTTACGGATCATTATGCAGGCTATTTATACATATATATGGATGTTCTACTCAAAATATCGGCCATCCCACTAACCTTACCTAAATGGTATTTCTTCTAGAACTCCATCCATATGTTTTGTTTTACATTTAACTCTCCTTGATCGAATAGGTATTTCAAACTTTTATGATAATTATATATTCCTATTATACAAGTAATACCTCTAAGTTTTTAGGGCAAAACCCCTACAAATAACCTTATAATATGTAGGAGGAGATTTCTCTGTGTGTAACCTTAACTATCCAGAGGCATCTACCACCGCTCTACCCTTTGTTATATTAATACACATCCTAACCTCCCCACAATTATCATTGTAAACCACAAGGTTTACTAAGGTTTGGTATATTAGGCATAATCAACACAGGGGTGGTGTAATATTTAGTAATCTAAAATTGAACTACACTTGATGAATTGAAAAGAGAACACCGTAGAGCAAGAAAAATTAAATCTAAATGGGATTTGGATGTTAATTAGAGCATCTTAAAAGATTAAAGCCTAAGGTTAGCCCAGAACCAGAGCCAAAACGACCAAACAGAGAGTTATAGAGGTCAATGGCATTTTTGTAATTTTGGGTAACTCTTAGAAAACTCCAAGGATGAATTTTTAAATGAGAAAATTGAGTTTCTTTGGGTTCTCAAAGGCTCTACAAATCATAGAAACCCTTGGAATGGTCAAAATGCTTTGGTTTGTAATTTAGAGTGTTACTTGGCCAAAACTTTGACTAAATCATTTGGTAAGGTTTTAAATCTAAATTGGGTGAAGCCAAAAGAATTCTATGGATTAGAGGGCCTAAATTTTATAATAGAAAAGATGATTTTTTAAAAGGATTTGAAATGAGCTCAAATGGAGAAACTAAAGTTTAGGGACATAGTTGAAATTTGGAAATTGTCATTAATGGCCCTTCACCTTTATATATCATGTCCCATTCTTCTCCATTTTCTTAACCAACTCATTCCCACTCTAAAATAGAATTTGAACTAGCTGAAGGTAGTGCACCATAGAGGGAGCAAAGGGGAAGGAAACCAAGCTTGAAAAGTGTAAGGAATTGTCCTTTTCTTATGCTTCTCCTTTCACTAAACTTCTTCTCCTCCTTATCTTCTATCTTTCTATGGTTTTGATGATTTGTTTGGATATGTCTTATGATTGGGTCAGTAGAGAAGAGGGAGATTTTGAAGGAAGCTTTAAAGTATAAGAAAGCTCTCTTGAAAACCTTGTAAATAAGGTAAGAAAGTATGGTTTAAGTGCATCATCTTGGCTCCTTCTTGTCTTCTTCATTTCAACCAAATTAGGGATCATATGTTAGGGACTTTATTTTGATCTAAAATTGGTAGGATATGGGGCTTTGGAGTATGATGAATAAGAATATGCAATTGGAACCAAAAGGAAAGCTTTAAAGACTAAGTTATAGTAAATAAGGTTTTGGTTGCACCTAGGGATTTATAGAGCTTTCTAGTGATGATTTAGATTGTGTAAAAGTATGTTTGAGTTCTCAAGATATCTAGGAAGCTTTATGGATGGAAAATTCCCTAAGAAAACCAAGATAAATCTATAGGCTCTTTACCTTATTAAGTGTCTCAACTAAGAGATAGTTCTTGCACTTAGGGAAATTTTTCTTTGATTCCAAGGTTACAAATGGCCTAGAAATGAATAATAGACACCAAAGGAACCATTGGTTTGAATTTAGAAACCATATCTTGAAAGTTGGAAGTTTAGGTTGCATTATGCACAAAGAAGCAACTTGATGTTTGACTTCAATTGAGTTTGTGAGAGCTCTAATGACTTTAAATGGAGTCATATGACTTAGATTGAGCAAGAAATTGGAGCCAAGATCATAGGTTATATGAGTTGCTTCAATATACTCTTGTATGGAACCATAACCATAGAATAAACTAGAAATAGCTTATATAGAGTTTATGTGAAATCGATGTGTTTATGTCTTGTTTGATATGTAACATCCCGTTTTGGTTAAATGACAGAAACAGACACATTTTCAAAGCAAGTTCCTTGAAATGAATTAGTTAAGGTCCCGAAAAATTTGAGTAACATTCTAGACTACTAAAAATGAGAATCCTAGCCTCAGATGGAAGGAAAAATGGAGCTAGAATAAAGAAACAAATTTCGACGAAAATCTTATTAAACGTAATGGCATTTTTGTAATTTTGAAAAAATTTTGGAATTCACATAGGAGGGCATTTTAAATGAAAATTTTGAGTTCTCTAAGGTTCTCGGAGGCCCTGAAAACCATGAGAAGCCCAAGACAGTTAAATTCCCTTCGATAAACATTTTCCAACATCAGTATACCTGAACTTTGACAGATTCGTTCGGGAAAGTTTTAGCTCTTGATTTGAGTGATTCCAAAGGCATTTTACTAAATTAGGAACCTAAATTTTATGATGGAAAATATGGTTCTAAAAAAGGAGCTAAAATGAAGGAAAAACGAAAATGTTAAGTATGAATGGCAAAATGAAAATTTTTGAAAAAGCCATTTTCCTCCACCTATAAATAGGTGGCACCACCCTTCCTCACTCATTTAGACACAATTGTTTATGCCTAAATTTATAGAAGAAGGCTAGGGTTTAGGCGCACCAAGGGAAGAAGAAGGAGAAGAGAAATCAAGGTAAATAGGTATGCTTTCTTTATAGTTTTTCATGCTTTCTTCCATCCAAACCTCTTCTTCCCCATTCTCCTTTGTTTCTATTGATTAAAATGAAGTTTACAAATCTATTTTAATGGAGAAACTTAGGGGAAAATTCGGATTTGAACAGAGGAGCTTGGAGAAAGGAAGATTCAAGTGAGAAAAAGTAAGAACACAAGGTAATCTCTCCTCCCATTGCTACCCCTGGTTCCCCTCCTTCCTTCATTTTGCCTCATCTAAGAAACCCTAGGAGGGTTTGATTTTTAGGCAGAACCAAGGGTGATTCTAAGGAAAAAGGTGTGGAGATTAAGAATATACAAAAAGAATTAACAAAAAGCCATTAGATTTCAAGATGTAATTTCTAGGATTTCAAGTGTACCTTATAAAATCTAATTTTGTACAATGATTCCTAAGCTTAAATAAGAGTTTAAATCAGTTCCTAAGATCCCTAGAAGTCTTGCCATGTACTTCCTCCATCAAAAAACCAAGCAAAGTCCAAGGAGGCCAAAATCATGCATAGTCTTAGCCTAGATAGGTTTGGGTGCCTAGAGAGAGTTTTAAATTTTTCTAAACCCATTTTTGAGTCATATATGGTAATTGAATATGAGAGGAAGCCTTGGGAGAAATTTAGAAACCATAGAAAGTGAGATGGTGCTTTATGTTCCACAATATGACCTAAAGAAGTAACATATAATTAGGATCTTGGTTTTGATTGTATGATGACTTCAAGAGGTTTAAAAGGAGTCAAGAATCATATTTGAGAGGAACGAATGGAGCCTAGAATTTATTTAAGGGGTGTTGCTTCATTATGTACAATTATGGAACCATAATGAGGTTTATAAGTCAAGCTAGTGTCTAAGCAAGTTATGTGGCCTTAGAATTAATTCCATGAACCTAATTGGCTTCCATAAATTGTGTTTAGGCTGAGAGAAATCATCCCCACACTTTTGTGTGTGTGTGGCCGAAACAGGGAGCTTGAATTCAAGAGAAAAAGTTTGTAATTGTATCCAAGGTAGCTCACTTCTCCTTCTCTCATGCATGATTGTTTGCTTTACTTGTCTTTGAATGTGTGTATGTGTATTTTTAAGCCATAAAAAGTGTTCTAGCATGACTTTGATTTCATAGTGCCATGATGTTATAATATGCCTTCACATGATGTTTATGATATGTGCTCGGGTTTGCTTGAGTGTGGTGAGGCCAAGAACCCTTAGCCCTGGTGAGGATGAGCCAAGAACCCTTAAGATTAATTAAAACAAAGTAAAGAGTCTCTCAAAAGTGAAATGGACTCCCAAGAGCATGGTTGAGTCCAAGAACCTCTTAAAGAATGGGTGAGGCAAGTCCAACATCCACAAGAAATTGGGTGAGGGCAATCCACTTGCTTGGCAAGCCTTTTGTATGCTATCTATGACTTTCTCAAATGATGAAAATACCCCTTGAATGTTTGCACATATCAACATGATCATACATGCATTTATGAGACTTGTTTTGCATTCATTATGTATGATTGAATGGGAGATGAGCTATTGGGATTCTTTAAATCTCATCCCCTCCTCTCTAATATTCTAACATGCTAGGTGGACCAAGTGGATAAGGTAACAGAAGCCAACCATCTTGAAGATGAGAATATGACATCCAAGAATATGAATTTTGCTACTTTAAGGCCATACAATTGACAAATGATATAATTAATGGATGTATATGTAATATGATGTTATAGCCATATGTAATTATGATAATATGTCATGTATAAATGGGAGAATATATTATATGACCATTAGAATATGATTTGGGTATGATATGGCAATATGGCTTCTTGAATGAGTTTATGTAATTGTGTATAATTGCAAGTGGCATAGCCAAAATGAAATGCATGAGTGTAGGGACCATTTGGGCAACTCACACAAGTCCTATTTATACTTTTAGACTTGCCCAAGAGGTGCCAAACCCCAAGGAAAATCATTTGGACATTTTGGTATCCTATATGGAACTAAAATTGACCATAATAAAACCCTATGTCACTTTTTATCCAAATGAGCTCTTCATGATCTGATAGTTAGCATGCAACTACAGCTTGTTGAGATGTTTTTGGAAAGCTAAAGAATAGAATTTTTGGAGGTCTACAGAATATTTGATGAATTTTCAAAGTTGGCAAAAATTCTAGTTTTGGTCATGTTACTGTTCACTCAGGTCTGAAAATGAAATCTATCATACAAGGCTCAAATTGTAAAGTCCCACATCGAATGGTTTGGTCCTGGGAACGGCCCATATAAGTGGGGGCAAAGCTTCCCCCACCAGATGCGCGTTTTCCCGTGAGTTAAGCGGGCAAGCGACAAAACCCACTGAACCGGGAAGGTTGGGTCGAAGACCCTCGAACCGGGAAGGACGGGACAATACGTCTGGTGGCTCTGTGTGTGGTTGGTATCAGAGCTGGCCGTTCGCATGTGCGACCCGAGGACGGGTCGGCCCCAAAGGGGGGTGGATTGTAAAGTCCCACATCGGCTGGAAGGGGCCTGTGCTGAGCGCTTATAAGTGGGTGCGAAGCGCTCCCCACCAGAGGCGCCTTTTCCCGTGAGTTAAGGGGGCAAGGGACAAAACCCACTGAACCGGGAAGGCTGGGTCGAAGACCCTCGAACCAGGAAGGACGGGACAATACGTCTGGTGGCTCTGTGTGTGGTTGGTATCAGAGCTGGCCGTTCGCATGTGCGACCCGAGGACGGGTCGGCCCCAAAGGGGGGTGGATTGTAAAGTCCCACATCGAATGGTTTGGTCCTGGGAACGGCCCATATAAGTGGGGGCAAAGCTTCCCCCACCAGACGCGCGTTTTCCCGTGAGTTAAGCAGGCAAGCGACAAAACCCACTGAACCGGGAAGGCTGGGTCGAAGACCCTCAAACCGGGAAGGACGGGACAATACGTCTGGTGGCTCTGTGTGTGGTTGGTATCAGAGCTGGCCGTTCGCATGTGCGACCCGAGGATGGGTCGGCCGCAAAGGGGGGTGGATTGTAAAGTCCCACATCGAATGGTTTGGTCCTGGGAACGGCCCATATAAGTGAGGGCAAAGCTTCCCCCACCAGACGCGTGTTTTCCCGTGAGTTAAGCGGGCAAGCGACAAAACCCACTGAACCGGGAAGGCTGGGTCGAAGACCCTCGAACCGGGAAGGACGGGACAATACGTCTGGTGGCTCTGTGTGTGGTTGGTATCAGAGCTGGCCGTTCGCATGTGCGACCCGAGGACGGGTCGGCCCCAAAGGGGGGTGGATTGTAAAGTCCCACATCGAATGGTTTGGTCCTGGGAACGGCCCATATAAGTGGGGGCAAAGCTTCCCCCACCAGACGCGCGTTTTCCCGTGAGTTAAGCGGGCAAGCGACAAAACCCACTGAACCGGGAAGGCTGGGTCGAAGACCCTCGAACCGGGAAGGACGGGACAATACGTCTGGTGGCTCTGTGTGTGGTTGGTATCAGAGCTGGCCGTTCGCATGTGCGACCCGAGGACGGGTCGGCCCCAAAGGGGGGTGGATTGTAAAGTCCCACATCGAATGGTTTGGTCCTGGGAACGGCCCATATAAGTGGGAGCAAAGCTTCCCCCACCAGACGCGCGTTTTCCCGTGAGTTAAGCGGGCAAGCGACAAAACCCACTGAACCGGGAAGGCTAGGTCGAAGACCCTCGAACCGTGAAGGACGGGACAATACGTCTGGTGGCTCTGTGTGTGGTTGGTATCAGAGCTGGCCGTTCGCATGTGCGACCCGAGGACGGGTCGGCCCCAAAGGGGGGTGGATTGTAAAGTCCCACATCGAATGGTTTGGTCCTGGGAACGGCCCATATAAGTGGGGGGGCAAGCTTCCCCCCACCAGACGCGCGTTTTCCCGTGAGTTAAGCGGGCAAGCGACAAAACCCACTGAACCGGGAAGGCTGGGTCGAAGACCCTCGAACCGGGAAGGACGGGACAATACGTCTGGTGGCTCTGTGTGTGGTTGGTATCAGAGCTGGCCGTTCGCATGTGCGACCCGAGGACGGGTCGGCCCCAAAGGGGGGTGGATTGTAAAGCCCCACATCGAATGGTTTGGTCCTGGGAACGGCCCATATAAGTGGGGGCAAAGCTTCCCCCACCAGACGCGCGTTTTCCCGTGAGTTAAGCGGGCAAGCGACAAAACCCACTGAACCGGGAAGGCTGGGTCAAAGACCCTCGAACCGGGAAGGACGGGACAATACCTCTGGAGGCTCTGTAGGTTGTTTACCACACACAGAGCCACCAGACGTATTGTCCCGTCCTTCCCGGTTCGAGGGTCTTCGACCCAGCCTTCCCGGTTCAGTGGGTTTTGTCGCTTGCCCGCTTAACTCACGGGTCGGCCCCAAAAGGGGGGTGGATTGTAAAGTCCCACATCGGCTGGAAGGGGCCTGTGCTGAGCGCTTATAAGTGGGTGCAAAGCGCTCCCCACCAGAGGCGCCTTTTCCCGTGAGTTAAGCGGGCAAGGGACAAAACCCACTGAACCGGGAAGGCTGGGTCGAAGACCCTCGAACCGGGAAGGACGGGACAATACGTCTGGTGGCTCTGTGTGTGGTTGGTATCAGAGCTGGCCGTCCGCATGTGCGACCCGAGGACGGGTCGGCCCCAAAGGGGGGTGGATTGTAAAGTCCCACATCGAATGGTTTGGTCCTGGGAACGGCCCATATAAGTGGGGGCAAAGCTTCCCCCACCAGACGCGCGTTTTCCCGTGAGTTAAGCGGGCAAGCGACAAAACCCACTGAACCGGGAAGGCTGGGTCGAAGACCCTCGAACCGGGAAGGACGGGACAATACGTCTGGTGGCTCTGTGTGTGGTTGGTATCAGAGCTGGCCGTTCGCATGTGCGACCTGAGGACGGGTCGGCCCCAAAGGGGGGTGGATTGTAAAGTCCCACATCGAATGGTTTGGTCCTGGGAACGGCCCATATAAGTGGGGGCAAAGCTTCCCCCACCAGACGCGCGTTTTCCCGTGAGTTAAGCGGGCAAGCGACAAAACCCACTGAACCGGGAAGGCTGGGTCGAAGACCCTCGAACAGGGAAGGACGGGACAATACGTCTGGTGGCTCTGTGTGTGGTTGGTATCAGAGCTGGCCGTTCGCATGTGCGACCCGAGGACGGGTCGGCCCCAAAGGGGGGTGGATTGTAAAGTCCCACATCGAATGGTTTGGTCCGGGGAACGGCCCATATAAGTGGGGGCAAAGCTTCCCCCACCAGACGCGCGTTTTCCCATGAGTTAAGCGGGCAAGCGACAAAACCCACTGAACCGGGAAGGCTGGGTCTATGACCCTCGAACCGGGAAGGACGGGACAATATGTCTTGTGTGTGGTTGGTATCAGAGCTGGCCGTTCGCATGTGCGACCCGAGGACGGGTCGGCCCCAAAGGGGGGTGGATTGTAAAGTCCCACATCGAATGGTTTGGTCCTGGGAACGGCCCATATAAGTGGGGGCAAAGCTTCCCCCACCAGACGCGCGTTTTCCCGTGAGTTAAGCGGGCAAGCGACAAAACCCACTGAACCGGGAAGGCTGGGTCGAAGACCCTCGTACCGGGAAGGACGGGACAATACGTCTGGTGGCTCTATGTGTAGTTGGTATCGGAGCTGGCCGTTCGCATGTGCGACCCGAGGACGGGTCGGCCCCAAAGGGGGGTGGATTGTAAAGTCCCACATCGAATGGTTTGGTCCTGGGAACGGCCCATATAAGTGGGGGCAAAGCTTCCCCCACCAGACGCGCGTTTTCCCGTGAGTTAAGCGGGCAAGCGACAAAACCCACTGAACCGGGAAGGCTGGGTCAAAGACCCTCGAACCGGGAAGGACGGGACAATACCTCTGGAGGCTCTGTAGGTTGTTTACCACAGACAGAGCCACCAGACGTATTGTCCCGTCCTTCCCGGTTCGAGGGTCTTCGACCCAGCCTTCCCGGTTCAGTGGGTTTTGTCGCTTGCCCGCTTAACTCACGGGAAAACGCGCGTCTGGTGGGGGAAGCTTTGCCCCCACTTATATGGGCCGTTCCCAGGACCAAACCATTCGATGTGGGACTTTACAATCCACCCCCCTTTGGGGCCGACCCGTCCTCGGGTCGCACATGCGAACGGCCAGCTCTGATACCAACCACACACAGAGCCACCAGACGTATTGTCCCGTCCTTCCCGGTTCGAGGGTCTTCGACCCAGCCTTCCCGGTTCAGTGGGTTTTGTCCCTTGCCCGCTTAACTCACGGGAAAAGGCGCCTCTGGTGGGGAGCGCTTTGCACCCACTTATAAGCGCTCAGCACAGGCCCCTTCCAGCCGATGTGGGACTTTACAATCCACCCCCCTTTTGGGGCCGACCCGTCCTCGGGTCGCACATGGGCCAGGATTGCTCTGATACCAAACAACCTACAGAGCCTCCAGAGGTATTGTCCCGTCCTTCCTGGTTCGAGGGTCATAGACCCACTTATAATCGCTCAGCACAGGCCCCTTCCAGCCGATGTGGGACTTTACACAAATGATGTCCAGTTACCACAAAATTTTGTACATAGAAACTATACATTCTTAGTAACCAATTGGAAGTATCTCATTGGGATGTCTAGAGAGGGAGATACAAATTTTTAAAGAATCTGTCTAGCATCAGAAATTCCAACCGACCTCAGTTACTGTTTGATTGAGTTTCAAGGTTTGGATATGTATGAACTGGTCTGGAGCTATCTAACATCCATAACTTTCCATATTGGTATCATTTGCATATATTGGATTTTTTTTGGAATTAATTGGACATTTTTTAAGTTTGTTACAGAATTCTGTGACAGTACCAATAAATAACCTGACCTCTAGACCATTTCGAATGTCAAAAATCCTCTACGGTTGATGTTATGGTCTGGACATATTTTTAGCATACAGTAGACATGTATAGCTTTCTAGAATAGTCAAGAATACATGATTTCTATTTTTCTAGAATTATTTATAATTTTCCAAAATTGTGACAGAAATGAAGACAAATCTAGTCGAAAATATATAGCTTCCCTTTGAGTTCCACGAGATGTAGGCTACTTTTGATGATTCAAATGAGTTGTATTCATGTAATTAAATATGAGAATGTGTTGTATGAGCTCACATGGTCCACATGACACTGAATGGAATTTTTATATGCGACGTAACATGAAAATAATCAATATTTTTATTGCCTTTTTCATTGAAAACTCATATGATTCTTAGAATTGAGTTACTTAAAGGCATGAGATGATCTAGAAATTATGGTGTTACATGATGTGTCTAGCCTAAGCAAACCAAGCTTCTCTTAGGTGTGAGTGTAAGCCTAAGAAGGGGAGGTAGAATTCCAAGAGGAAATTGTGCTTCTTGAATCAAGGTAGCTCTCCATCCTTTTTTGTATACATTTCTTGGTTGTATGATTGTCATTGAATACTTGTACATGTGTTTGAATCATGAGACATCCACTTGCTATGGGTTGTGCTAATTGTGAAATTAGCATTTTTGAAATTTTAATTGTGAAATTTCTTTTTATGAATGAGGTTGTGCTAAAAGTCTCTTAGAATAGGTGAGGAAAAGCCAAAAGTCCTTAACGATGGGTGAGATAAGGCCAGAAGTATCAAGGATGAGTGATGCTAAGTCAAAAGTCCCTAGAAAGTGAGTGAGGCTAATCCAAAAGTCCCAAATAATAGGGTGAGATTAGACCAAAAACTCCTAGAGCTTACTCTTGCCTTTGATATGTTTATGTGACGTGGGAAATATGATTTAAATGATTCTTGAAAGTGTTTGGTGTATACTTGTATTCTTTGACATGATTATATACCATGTATGCTTACTTGAAGGGTGAAAGAGCTATTAGGATTCTTTGAATCTCACTTTCCCCTACTTTCCATATAACTTTATGTAAGTGAAGCCCAAGGAAGAAAGAATGGAAGCCAATGAGCATAATTTGTAATACTTTAACAATAGTATATTTTTTATGTAAATGAATGTCAAAGATATACAAGTTATATATGAGATCTAACCCTTTGAGCATATGTGAAAATATGTAAATATGTTGTATGTAATAAATTTAGAGCCATATGTATGAGAATACATGATTTTAGCACTTTGAAGCCAAAAGATCATAATTTTTAGAGCTCTATGGAATATTTTATAATTTTTCAAAGTAGACTAAATTATGTAGAAATTGTCATGGTATTGTGCTTTTAGATAGTATGGTTTTTGGTGTCTTTGGAGGGACAAGTGAAGCCCAATGCTCACAAAATTTTACAAACATGTAGTTGGCATGATAAGCTTTGCATAGCCACTGAGAGCACCCTATTTAGACTTGTGTAGAAGGAGATATGAATTTTTGAAATTTTGGTTCAACTGTAGGACACCACCCAAACTTGATGTATTATTCCATTAAATTTCTCAAGTCAAACATAGTTTTTTTGGTATAAAATTTTTACGTTAGTTAGGGGACATCTTGAGCTTTCCAAAATGGTATAATTTGCATAATTTCAATTCTTTTAGAATTAATTATGAATTTCCAAATTTCTAGTCAGAATATGGAATGGTGTGAAGGTTGCCCTCTTGATTAGTTTTAATGTATATGTTCCAAACCCGAATTTCATGCCTTGTTTCATGATGTTTCTGGTTGAGTAAATGTATTAAGGATGAATTGGCATTAAACAATGTTAATACAAAGACTAAGATAAGATCTTGTAGACAAGGTCTAGGATCTTGTCGACAAGATCTTGTATTTTATACTATGAAATCTGAAACCTTGTTAACAAGGTTTTCAACTAGCAGTACAAGGTCTTTTAATTTAGCATGTTCTAGTATATGATGTGTGATGGTGTGACAGGTGGTGGTCAAATGGAGTTTCAACTCCTGGAAACTCCTCTCACATCCATCATCCTACATAAACATAATTTGTTTCTCAGTTAGCCATACTAATGGTAAGGCTACCTGAGAAAAGCCCTATATAACCTTTTATCACACCTTGCCAACCCAAGAAAACTTTTTACCTCATGATGGTTTAGGCCTGTACACTATAACATAGTCTTAACTTTATGAGGATCAATCGTAACCCCCACCTAAAACAAAACATGACCTAAGAATCTACTTTGATTAGGTAAAGCTCATATCAACTAAGTTTGGTGTATCATCTTGTGTTTCTCAAGGTCTTAAAGACTATTCTTAGATGCCTCTCATGTCCTTCAACTACCCTAGAGTGTACCAGCATATTATCAACAAAGACCACTGCAAAAAAATTATTCAAATAGCCTGAATACTCTATTCACATTGTCCATAAAACAACCAATGCATTAATCAAGGCAGATAACAACACCAAGAACTCATAACATTCATATCAAGTTTTGAAGTCTATTTTTAGAACATCCTCAGTTCTCATCCTTAATTAATAATGGACAAATCTAAAATTTATCTTAGAAAATACCAATGCTCCTAATTGATTCAAAAATCATCAATTCTAGAGAGGATAAATATTTTTAATGGTAACCTTGTTAAATTTTCTATAATTCAAACAAAATCTTTGGCTGCCATTTCCCCAGGTAACACACTAGGGTGTATGAACCTTTTCACTATCTATTTTCTCAATTCACCTTTTCAACTTTGCTACTTGATGGGAAACAACCTATAAGGAGCTTTAGACACCAATCCAAATCCAAACATACTATCATTAAGGAACTTTATTTCTCTCTTTAATGAGGTAGGTCACTAGAATTAACATCTTTATAGAAAATTCTCAGGAATCCCCTCCTATAGGGATCTTTTTCCATCCCTCTTCTTACCTCTACATATGTAGAAAGAATAATCAGGAGCCTTAAACATCCATGCTCTAATTATTTCTCATCCTGGACAGTGGACAAGGAAAACAATTCAACTTCACCATTTATTTCACACTAGAATATTTGGTCAACTTTTGAATTTGGTCCAAAATTATGAAATTATCCAGTTATTGTTCATATTGTCATGGTTTTAGTTTTCATGTACTTTTAGGGGGTTAAATGGATTCATTTTCATTTAAAATTTTGGCAAGTTAAATTTTAGAGCATAAGCTTTTCATGGACATGTAATTTGTATAAAATGGAGTTGTATACTAAAGTTATGAATTTTTTAGCCCATATTGTGCCAAATAAGGCTAAAAGTGGATATATGACTCCCTTATGCAATTACAACTTATATGATGATTGTAAGGGATCAAACAGATATGTCTATAGAGTTTATGAATTAAAATGGCAAGAAGATTAAATTTGGACCCTTTAGGAGCTCATTTGTCATATAAATTGGTTAAAAACTGTTGAAGTTTTATAGTGATTGCATTTTTATTGTCTTAGGAAGGAATTGATATGAATTAGCTATATAGAGCATGATGTGATGCTTTTTTGCATTAGAGTAGAGGTTCAGGCATGTTGTAACATTCGGTTCTCTAAAAATAAGAGAAAACGTGAGAAACGTAATGTACGGTTTCTCCGTAAATGAACGAAACTCATCAAATACAAAAGGAAGTCCCCCAAAATAATATAGTTAAGGTCCAAAAAAATTTAAGATGCATTCTAGACTCCTAAAAATGAGAATTCTAGGCTCAGACGGAACGAAAAATGGAGCTCAAATGAAGAAACAACTTCTTATGAAAAGCTTACGAAACGTAATGGCATTTTTGTAATTTTGAGAAAATTTTGGAATTCATACAGGAGGGATTTTTTAATGAAAGTTTTGAGTTCTCCAGGGTTCTCAGAGGCTCTGAAAACCATAGGAAGCCCCAAGACAGTTAAATCCCCTCTGGTGGACGTTTTCCAACATTGATATGCTTGAACTTTGATGGATTTGTTCGGGAAGGTTTTAGCGCTAATTTGAGTGGTTCCAAAGGCATTTTACTAAATTAAGAACCTAAATTTCATAATGGAAAAGACAGTTCTCAAAAAGGAATTAAAACGAAGGAGAAAAGAAAATGCAAAGAACAAATGGCAAAATGAGAATTTTTGAAAAAGTGTTTCTTCCTCCCTTATAAATTGGTGGCGCCTCATACTTGCCCTCATTTAGCTTTAGATTGTTCTGTCCAAAATCAGAGGAAAAACCCTAGGAGAATGGTGCACCAAGGGAAGAAGAAGAAGAGAAGAAATTGAAGCTTTAAGGTATGGTTTCTTGGTAGTTTTTTATGCTCTCTTCATTCCAAACCTCTTCTCCTCGATTCTCCTTTGTTTCCTATAATGGTAATGAAGGTTATAAATCTATTTTAAGGTAGAAATTGAGGGGAAAATTCGGATTTGAAGAGAGGAGCTCAAAGAAGACAAGATTCAAATAAGAAAAGCCATGAATACAAGGTAATTTCTCTTCCTATGGTTGTCATCTTCAGTTCCCTTCTCCACCATTTTGCCCCATTTGAGAAGACATAAGAGGAGTTGATTTTTAGGCATAACCAAGGGTGATTCTTAGGATAAAGGGTGTGGAGATTAAGAATATGCAAAGGGAATCAACAAAAAATCATTAGATTTCAAGATTGCAATTTCTAAGGTTTAATTACACCTTGTGAAATCTAATTTTATATGATGATTCCTAGGCCTAAATAAGAGTTTGAATGAGCTTCCAAGATCCTTAAGAGGCTCCCCACGTGTATCCTACCTTGAGAAAACAAAGAAAGCTCCATGGAACCCAATATGCTTCATTGTCTCAGCCAAGAAGGGTCTCATAGCTAGGGAGAGTTTTAAATCTTTCTAAGCCCATTCTTGAGTCATATATGATGAATGAAAATGAGGGGAGGCCTTGGGAAAAATTTAGAACACATAAAAAGTGAGTTAGTGCTTTAGGTTCCATATTATGACCTAAAGAAGCAACATGTAGTTAGGCTCTTTTGTTTTAATTGTGTGATGACTCTAAGAGGCTTAAAAGGAGTCAAGAATCATATTTGAAAGGAAAGAATGGAGCCAAGAAATTATTTGAGGGGTGTTGCTTCATTAAGTGCATTTATGGACCATAATGGGGTTTATAGAACAACCTTGTGTCTAAGCAAGTTGTGTGGCCTTAGAATTTGTTTCATGAACCTAATTGGCTTCCATAAATTGTGTCCAGGCTAAGAGAAAGCATCTCCACAAGTTTGTGTGTGTGTAGCCAAAAAGAGGAGCTTGAATCCAAAGGGAAAAGTGTGTGATTGTGTGCAAGGTAGCTCTCTCCACCTTCACTCATGCATGGATGTATGCTTAACTTGTCTTAGAATGTGTGTATATGTATTTTCAAGCCATGAAAAGTATGATAGCATGATTTCACATGCCATGATTTTATGATGCATATTATGTTTCATATGATGTTTTGATGTGTACTTAGGTTTGCTTAAGTGTGGTGAGGCCAAGACCCCTTAGCCATGGTGAGGATGAGCCAAGAACCCTTAAAATTGGTTGAGATAAAGTAAAGAGTCTCCCAAAATCAAAGTGGGCTCCCAAGAGCATGGTTGAATCCAAGAATGTATTAAAGAATGGGTGAGGCAAGTCCAATATCCACAAGAAATTGGGTGAGGCCAATTGACTTGCTTGATAAGCCTTTGTATGTTATGTATGACTTTCTTAAATGATGAAAATGTTTCTTGAGTGCTTGCACATGTCTACATAACCATACATGTATTTATAAGACTTGTTTGCATCCATTATGTATGATTGAATGGGAGATGAGCTATTGGGATTTTTTGAATCTCATCCCCTCCTCTCCAGTGATCTGACATGCTAGGTGGACCAAGTGGACAAGGTAATAGAAGCCAACTACCTTGAAGGGAAGAGTTTGACACCAACATGCTTAGTCTTTGCTTTTTAAAACCATAATGATGTCAAATGTTGTAACCCCTTAATGTATATGGTCTATGACCTCTTAGAAATGTGTAATTATGATATTATGCTATGTATGAATGAGAGAATATGTTTTATAGTCATTAGAATGTGAAATGGGTATATGGTGGCAAATTAGCTTCATTGGTGGTTTGATAGAATTATGCATATGTGTGGATGAAATGGTCAAAATGGGATGCATAGAGTTTGGGACCATTTGGGTAGCTTACATAAGTCTTAATCATACTTTTAGACTTGCCCAAAAGGTACCAAACCCTAGGGAAAGCTGTTTGGTTACTTTGGTACCTCATATGGGGCCAAAATTGACCATAATGGAACCCTAATCACTTTTTGGCCAAATAAATTCTTCTTTATCTGAGATTTGACATGAAATTAGAGCTTGTTGAGAGCTTTTTAGGAAGCTAAAGAACATAATTTTTTTTAGGTCTACAGAATATTTGATGAATTTTGAAAGTTGGCAAATTTTTTGATTTTGGTCTGCTGCACTATTCATTTGGTCTGAAAATGAAATCTGTCACATAGGGCTCAAATGCTATCCAATTGCCATGAAATTTTATACAGGAAAAATAGACATTCACAGTGACTTGTGATAACTAGAAGCATCTCAATTGGGTATCTAGAGAGGGAGATATGAATTTTTAAAGATTTTGTCCAATATCAGGAGCTTCACCAGATCTCAGTTACTATTCCATTGAATTTCGAGGTCTGGGCTGCCCAACCTGGTCTAGAGCTATTTTTACCCTCTATTTTACATCCACAGCTTTCTAGATTGGTATCATTTCCATGGATTGGTTATTTTTGGAATTAATTGGACAGTTTCAAAATTTGCTACAGAAATTTATGACAGCATCAGTGACAGTTTGACCTTTGGATCTTTTCGGATGTCAAAAGTCCTTTGTGATGGATGTTATGATATAGACATATTTTTAATATGAAGTAGACATTTGTATCATTCTAGAATGGAAAGAATGCATGATTTCTATTTTTCTAGAATTAGTTATGAATTTTCAAAATTTGATTAGAAAAGAGCCAAATTCTGGCCAAAATTATACATGAGTGTTTTGAGCTTTCCTTTGATTTCCATGAGTTGTGAGCCACATTATATGATGCAAATGAGTTGTATTTATATAATTAAATTTGATAATGTATGGTATGAGCTCACACAGTCCAGGTGACACCGAAAGAAATTTTTATACACGACGTAATGCAAGA
Organism: Erythrophleum fordii; assembly: GCA_032878935.1. NCBI lineage: Eukaryota > Viridiplantae > Streptophyta > Magnoliopsida > Fabales > Fabaceae > Erythrophleum > Erythrophleum fordii. Next base: position 20,510,441 of record JAVQMF010000044.1, read on the forward strand.
AATTGTATTATTTTAATCCCCTTTTTCATACTCCTCCATGGAATTTATCATGTGAAGTATGGTAACATGATGAAATAGACTAGAAATATAAGGTGTTACATTTATTAGTATCAGAGCAAAGTTCCAGGCTCTCTCGAATTAGATTTGGCTTGAGGATGTAGTAATAGGACTATGTAAAGGCTTGAATAGATAGGTAGAGTCTTATATAAGACATTGTGTGTGTGTGAAAGTAGTTTTGGCTTTATTCATGATAAGTAAGTTGTAGAATGGTCTTGGAGTAGTTAGTGGATGCCAGGAAAGAATGGCCTCTAGAGCAGCTTAAGCAAAGCTAACCTTGAGCAGAGTTAAGTGATCCAACGGCTTGAGCTTGATGAGATGTGATAGCTCGCGCGGGATCAATGGTAAGCCCTAGACATAAATGATAAGAAATGATCTTGTTGATATAAAAAGGCTTGCTAGAGAGAGTATGTGAGGCCTAATTCTCCCTGGTAGTCATACTTAGACTATTCCAAGATGTCCTCCAAAAAGTATGAATTTTATATGTTTTTAATTCTCCTAACTTAAGCATTTTAGTGAGCAACTATGGCTTAATGAGTTTTATTAGGTGAAAAATTGATTTTAATAGCCACTTTTGCACTTTAGGAATTAAATTGCAAAATTCTTGAATTTTATTGCATGAATTCCTTTTAAATAATTTTTTGGGTATTTCTACTTAACACTTTTCATTCTTTTGTGTAGATTTTAATGGGTTTTGAACACAATCATGAAAGCCACTAGTTGGAGGGTTGAAGAGAATAAAAATTAAATATATTCAAAGCAAGCAAGAAGAAGAAGCATGTGAAGATCAAGTGAGAAAGAAACAAGGTTTTAATGTGGAATGGGAAGGAGAAGCATGTGCAGATTTTAAGAGAAGCAACGTGATTTTTGAGCTAAATAAGAGAAGCCACAGAACCATGCATGAGGCATGCAGCTCGAGTAAAGAAATAACATGAAGAACGTGAGAAGCAACATGGAAGGAAGTAGCCTCTGTTTTAGAGAGAAAAAAATGTGACAGCCTTACAAGGAGAAGTAATGTGATGAGCAAAAGAAGCATGAGCTGCACGATAAAGAAAAGCTTGTGATGGGCTGGGTAGGACCAAATGAAGCATGAGGGAGCTCTAGCAGTAGGAAGAAATAAAATTAAGAAAAGCCACGTGAGAAGCTACAAATGGAGCATGCACACATGGAAGGAATGGGGCCCACACTTATATAAACAAAGGCTGACTTGTAAGCACGTGAAAAGCTCTTAAGGCTGAAGGCAGAAAGGATTCACGTTAAAATGACATTGATTTGGACGTCCATTTGACACACCCATCCAAATTCATCCCATCATCACATTTCATTCATTCGCACGCCTTCATTTAATCCACATCATCCATTCATTTATTCAAACATTCCATTCGAATAAATCACATCATTCACTCATTCCATTGTCTGACCCTACACACAGTCCATTCCGTCATTCATCCATTTCACCCCTTTGTCCAGAGCCATTCACCACACCATTTTCCTCCGTTCTCCACCTCCATCCACTTCCATGAAGCTCTAATCTCCATCTTGAGGCTAGCTAGGAGGAAGAACCTTGGCTGAAGCTTGAATCCATTGATTAGAAAGGGAATTTTGGCTAAGATTCTCATCTCTTTCTACACTTTTCTCTTTCTTGTATTTTCTTGGTTAAGAATGTATTAGATTGAAGATTTGTGTTATTTATAATTAGTGGCTGGTTAGACATTAATTACGAGATTATTTTTGTTGATTAATTGATTGAATTAAGTTTTGAATTGTTCATTTTCCTTTAATTTCCATGTATGCCATGAAGGTGTTCGATGAAATGCATGAGTGAGATTATGTACTTGATTGCTTGATTTGAGAATTCCTTAATGTTTAGTTGGTTAATTAAACATTTTTGGATGATGATTCAGAGGCTAATTAATCATTTAATCAATCAAATTAGGTGTTCAATGATCTTAAAGACAAGAATTAATGATTTAATGCGGGGTTGAGGTTTCAATTCAACATTAGATTATTAATCTCTTGATTCTTGCGTAGTAACTCAAGATATATTTGTTGTGAACACAATTAGGGACCTAGACCAGAATTAATCACAATTAGATTAGGATAAGGATAGTGGATACCAAGGGACGATTCCAAAGCTAGTCACAAGCCCATTATCAACCATAATTCATATAATTAGGTAGTAATTAGGAATTTTAATTCAATTTCATTTTACTTAGTTTAATTCAATCAAAAACCCCAAAATTTGATAGCTTTTAGGATCTTTAACATTTAGAAAATCCAATTGAATATTGAACTCCATTTCCAAGGGAGATGACCTAGGTTGTGCCACTAGCTACATATTTAATATCCAATCTAGTTTTATTTTAAGGGTTGCGCGACAAAACCTCTCAAAATTTGGCGTCGTTGCCAGGGATTTGGATTCTCAATTGTTTAATAAAGTTTTCTAAGTGTTTTAGTTCTGTTTTAGCTCTGTTTTGGTTCTGTTTTAGCTTAGTTTTTGTTCTATTTTGAATTTGAATTTGGATCATTTTGGTGTTGCGTATTAACTTGCCTACTTGCTGGAATTTTTGTTTGAAGTGCCCAAAAAATTCTCAAACTTTGTTTTCTAAGGTTTTTGGGTGTTTTAAGCAAAAATTCCAACGTTTAAAGCACTTTTTCTAATTTTTTAGTATTTTCTCGAATTTTTTTAAGGGAATTTTCAATTTTTCTAGATTTAATTTCTTTATTTTTTTTGTGAGTTTGTTTTATGTCATTAGCCTCTGTTTTAGAGTGTTTTTTATTGTTAGGAATTCATATCTTCATTTGATTTTATTTTCTTGATTTTGAGTTAATTTTAGTTATAATTTGTCACTGATTTGCTTTGTGCTGAAATTAATTGTGCTTCTCATTTTTCTTTGCTTTAAATAGATCCTTATTATTCTAATCAAGGTGTCTATGATTCTTATGTAGAGGAAAGGATTTCCCAAAATTTGGATAAAGCCGTTTCAATATGTAACTACCGAGAAAAGGGAAAAGGAGAAGAAAGAAGAAAAGCTAGAAATTTTCAAAATCCAGAAATTTCTCCAAGTCATCTCGCAATAGCGAGAAATGGTCTCGCTACAGCGAGATTGCTTGTTCGCAATAGCGAAAGTGATTCTAGCTATAGCGAGTGCGAGCATTCCATACAAAAACCAAGGGGCTGCTCGCTGTAGCGTACGCCATAGCGAGAGTGGAGGTCTGGAACTGACACGAGCTCGCCATAGTGAAGGGAATTTATACGTGCTCACTGTAGCGAAAGTTAAACCTCGCCATAGCGAAGGTGATTAACACGAGCTCGCCGTAGTGAAGGTTAATTTTCACCATAGCGAGGGTCAGTCTGGAAAAGAGTAAAAGGCGAGGAAATGACTTCATAACACACCCCAACTCATTTTTTCTCTCATATTTGCCCTAGACTTCGACTCAAAGAGAGAAAAGAGGCGTGGAGAGTGAGAAAGATCAAGAGAAGGAGGAAGAGCAAAGGAAAGGTAAGCAAGTTCCTCTCATTTCTTCTTAGAGTTCTGATCTCCTCTCTTTGCTCTCCTTTCTTATGGTTTTGTTTGTGAAATTAGTTAGATTTTGGGTATGGGTCAGAAGAGGGAAAGTGGAAAACACCCTTGAATCTCTTTATTTTCTTTGAAAATGTTGTTTCCACTACCTTAAGAGCTTGAGAGAGAGGAAGAGTTGATGGCATTCTAGAGAGAGAGAGAGAACCCTAGGTTCTTGTATGTTAGGAGGGTTGCTCTGAAGATTACATTTTAAGAGAGTAATTTATACTCTTTAATTGTGTCTAGGCTCAAGTGAAGCACCTCCATTAAGGTGTGAGTGTGAGACTAAGAAAGGAGAAGAGGAATTGAAAGGAAAAGCTAGTGTTGGCTCATAAGGTAGCTCTCTTTCCACTCTTTCTTGTTGCATTCTTGGATGTAATAGTCATTGTATGTTTATGTATATGCTTGTTTTATGAGATATGCCATATGTTATTGCCATGATGCATTGTTACCAATGTGCTTGTGTGTTGAATTGTGAGAATTGCTCACGTGAGGTAGTGCCGAAGGTCCCTTGAGATGGGAGAGGTAGAGTTGAAAGTCCCTTGAGATGGGTGAGACAAGGCCAAAAGTCTCATAACCAAGTGAGGCTAAGTCAAAAGTCCCTAAACTCGGGTGAGGCCATCCAAAAGTCTCTAAACTCGGGTGAGGCTAGACCAAAAGTCCCTAGAGCTTATTGTGGCATTGTTGTGATCTCCATAACATGTACAACATATATATTGTGATTGAGAGTGGTTAGATGCAAAATAACATGCTTTGACTTGTTATATGCCTTGATTTTTTACCTGAATGAGTGCATGAGCTACTAAAATTTCATGAATCTCACCCCTTCCCCTCCCAACTTAACATGCTAGGTGGAGCTCAAGGAGAAGCAAGTGCACACCAAGGAGCCTAGGAGCATGCTTAGCTAGAGTTTAGCTTTATTTTAGTTATTTTGTTGTAAAGTGGTACCGAATGAATATGCACCCACTATTTTTGAGATGTAAATGTTGTAACAAGTGTAAATGGATGGTAATATGATGTACAAACTATGCATAGAGCCAAATTAATGGAAATGTGGGTTTTGCCCCTTTTGTTGAATGTATGTGATAGTATATTTTTGGCCGTAGCATAGTGAATTTGGAATGTATGATGATTTGGACCACTTTGACTTGTTATATATACTAGTTTCATGCTTTTAAACTTGTCCATGAGGAGTGAGAATGTGTGAGAGGCCATTTGGACCCATTTGAACCATTTTGGGTGCCAAAATTGGTAATTTTGTGAGCTCCATCAAAGTATGACCGGATGAGCTCTTCTTACCATGAAATTTTGCATGCCTCTAGGATTTTTAGAGATCTTCTTTAGAAGCTAAAGTGGGTAATATTTGGAGGTCTAGAGAATATTTGGTGAATTGTTGAAATTGGGAGATTTTGGTGGTTTGGCCATGGTACTGTTTCATTAGTCCGAAAATGTTTCTGTGTCATTCATAGGCCAAATTGGGTATAAATGTTGTGAAATTTTATAAAAATAAATTAGACAACTGCAGTGACCTATAAGAATTGGAATCACCTAAATTGAAGGTCTGTAGAGAGAGAATAAACCTTCTGAAGTTCTGTATCAGCATCACAGAGCCCATCTGACCTCCATCACTGTTCCATCGGTTTTTGGGATGTAGGGGCTACTGAACTGATCTAAACTTATTTTTTTCCTCTAGTAGACATCTTTAGCTTTTCAAATTGTTATAGTTTACCCCGATTGTATTTTTGTGGATTTAATTATGGATTTTCGAAATTTATGACAGTAAACTGGGCTAGAAACAGAGACAGTCGGACCTTTACCTGATTTTTGATGTCAAACATGGTCCAAACGCTGAGATTGTGGTTGGGAATTATTTTTAGTGTAAATTTAACACTTATAGCTTTCCAGAAAGATATGGTTTTCTAGATTTCTATTTTTCTATAATTAGTTATGATTTTCCAAATTAGAGCCAAAAATTAAACTTTTGGCCGAATGTAAGAAATTACATTTTTCTAGTTTTTGACTCCATACCCGTGGCTTATGGTTTGTTTTATGCTATGTATGAGTTGTATAAATGAAGCGTGAGTAGAGAATGTGAATGATGGGTTCACAGGACCCACGGGGTAGAAGTTGAGTGTGTGAAACCCCATCGTATAGCATGAAAATGCCATGGATTGTATTGATTATTTGGAAATCATATGGAATTGAGCCCAAAGAGAGGCTAGGAAGAGATAGTACACTAAGGTGTTACATTTTTGGTATCAACGCGATGGTTCAGGCACTTTTGCTCAATTTTAGGCTCTTGAATGATGATAATTGCTTGTGTTTGGTGTGAATGGTCATGGAAGTTGTAGCATCCTTATGCATATGTGCTAGTGATATTATTGTGAACTGAGGGTTGCTACTTCTTTTAGACATGGTTGAGACTAGATGGGGTAGGGGTAGAGACAGACCGCCCAGGGCTCAGAGAGCTGAGCCAGAGGTTCCTGTTGGGACTGAGGATCCTCTGCGGGCTATCATGGAGAGACTTGACCTATATGAGGCCATGATGGGCCAGCACCAAGAGATGCTGGAACAACAGAGATATATTGCCCAGCAGCAGCATGATATGATCATGCATTTACAAGATACCCTGGCTAGGCAAGAAGAAGCCAGAAGGGATGCCCCTGTACCTCAACCATCCATATCTAGTATTCCACTTGCACCTTCCCAGGAGCCTGCTGCTCTACAGACCCAGACGCTTATCCAGAAAGTATTAAAGCAGTTTAGGCAGAACAATCTACCCTCATTTGACGGGGAGTTGGACGCGGATAAGGCGGAGGCTTGGGTTATGCAGTTAAAGAAGATATTCTCGGTGATAGATTGTACCACCGAGCAGAAAGCCCAGTTAGCCACTTTCATGCTAAAAAAGGAAGCTGATAGATGGTGGTGTAGCACGAAACCCCTAATGGAGACCAAGAACATACAAATAACTTGGGAGAGTTTCTTGGTCGAGTTTTATGAGAAATATGTCCCTAGTTCGGAGAGGAAGAAGAAAGAGATGGAGTTTATGGGCTTGAGATAAACAGATGAGATGACTGTGGACCAGTATGTGGCCAAGTTCATTGAGTTGTCTCGGTATTCCTCTTACCTCCAGAAGTATGATGATGAACCCTGGAGATGTGAGCAGTTTGAGACTGGGTTGAAGCCCCTGATTAGTGACAGAGTCACCCCACAGCGGATCAGGAAGTTCAATACCATTGTGGAAGTCAGCAGGATGATTGAGACTAACCTACAAGCTATCATGCCTGCTGCGACTACAGCTAGTCAGAAGGGGGTTTCGGGATTGAAAAGGCCGAAACCAGAAGAGGTCTCTAGTTTGAAACCTAGTACCAAGAGGAGAGGCAAGGGGCCATGGAATAGAAGGCCACAGCGAGGTGTGCCACCTCGTCGGGGCCAGTCATCCTTCCAGCAGTCTCCGATGACATGTTTCAAGTGTGGGAAGCCAGGGCACATTGCTAGACACTGTCCTCAGATAGATACAGCGCCTCCTCCTAGGCCACAGACCCAGGGCCGAGTGTTCGTCCTTACTCAGTAGGAAGCCAGCGCATCTCCCAGTTTGATCCGAGGTACGCTGATAGTGAATGGCTTTCCTATAGTTGCTATGTTTGATTCGGGTGCTAGTCACTCATTTATATCTTATGATTGTGTGAGGAAATTGGGTCTGGTCATTAGTGTCTTGCCTTTTGACTTGTCTGTCACTATACCCACTAGAGGCCACGTGGTTACTTCCTATACTTGCTTAAATGTCACTGTTCAATTTAACCATTGTCATACCACTATTGATTTGGTTTGTATGCCCTTCCATGATATTGATTTGATTATTGGTATGAACTGGTTGGCCGCAAATAATGCCATACTTGATTGTGAACACCGAACCATTTCCCTACCTGCTTGTGGGACTATACCTAGGGTAGGAGCTGAGTTATCCTTTATGACTACTGCCCAGGCTGAGAAATATTTAGAGTGTGGATGTCAAGGGTTTCTAGTCTTTTTCTCTATTCAGGCTGAGGTAGAAGAAATGATAGAGGAGATCTCAGTTGTCAGGGAATTCCCGGAGGTTTTCCCTAAAGAATTTGACTTTAGTGGCCTACCCCCTGAGAGAGAATTAGAGTTCCCTATAGACATAGTGCCTGGGGCTGGACCGGTGTCCAAAGCTCCTTACAGGATGGCTCTCGCCGAGCTTGCTGAGTTGAAAGAGCAGATAGAGGAATTGTTAGAGAAAGGGTTTATCCGCCCTAGTGTTTCACCTTGGGGAGCTCCGGTGTTATTTGTGAAAAAGAAGGATGGTAGCTTGCGTTTGTGTATAGATTACAGAGAGTTGAATAAAGTTACCATCAAGAATAAATATCCTCTCCCTAGAATTGATGATCTGTTAGATCAGTTGGCTGGGGCATCTTTGTTTTCCAAGATAGATCTTAGATCTGGGTACCACCAGTTGAGAGTGAGGACTGAAGACGTCTCCAAGACGGCCTTCAGAATGAGATATGGGCACTATGAGTTCCTTGTGATGCCATTCGGGTTGACGAATGCGCCCGCTATATTCATGGATTACATGAACCAGGTATTCAGACCGTATCTAGATCAATTTGTGGTGGTCTTCATTGATAATATTTTAGTGTACTCCAAATCCTTTGAGGAGCATGAGAGGCATTTGAGATTGGTCTTAGACACCTTAAGAGAGAAAAGGTTGTATGCCAAACTTAGTAAATGTGAGTTTTGGCTGACTGAGATGCGATTCTTAGGTCATGTGATCTCACGAGACGGGGTTGCAGTTGATCCCCATAAAGTTGAGGCTGTGTTACAGTGGGATAGACCTAGAACGATCACCGAGGTTAGGAGTTTCTTAGGTTTGGCAGGGTATTATAGACGGTTTATTTAGAACTTTTCTCGAATGGCCTTACCACTGACGAGGCTAACCAGGAAAGAGACACCTTTTGTGTTGGATGAGAGATGTGAGAAGAGTTTCCAGGAGTTGAAACTCTATCTGACCACTGCCCCTGTACTGATAATCCCTGACCCTAGTGAGCCATTTGTGGTTTATTGTGATGCTTCGGGCAAAGGGTTAGGATGTGTGTTGATGCAGCAGGGTTGAGTAGTGGCATATGCCTCGAGGCAGATGAGACCTCATGAGGAGAATTACCCCACGCATGACCTGGAGTTAGCTGCCGTAGTGTTTGCTCTTAAAATTTAGAGACACTATCTGTATGGTGCTACCATATAGATCTATAGTGACCACAAGAGTCTAAAATGCCTATTTGACCAGAAAGAACTCAATATGAGATAGAGGAGATGGATGAAATTTTTGAAAGACTATGATTATGTGTTGAAATATCATCCGGCCAAGGCCAATGTGGTGGCGGATACCCTGAGTAGAAAAACCATCCATGTAGCCCATATGATGATTAAGGAGCAGGAGCTCCTAGAGAAGTTCATAAACTTGAACCTCTCTTGTCAGGTGTTATCGGGTAAATTGTATTTGAGTGAAACCCGAGTTGAGAATATATTGAGAACCCATATCTTAGATGCCCAGAGAGAGGATGAGTTCCTGAAACGGATCAGGAATGAGATTACCTAAGGTAAGACCTCAGATTTTAAGGTGTCTGAGGATGGTATGATAGTATACCGAAATAGAATCTGTGTGCCTAGTCAGAATGAGTTGAGAGAAAGCATTTTCGAAGAGGCACATAAGAGTAAGTATACTATCTACCCAGGTGCCACCAAGATGTATCAGGATTTGAAAAAGATTTTCTGATGGCCAGGGATGAAGAGCCATGCGACGGATTATGTGGCTAGATACCTAGTGTGTCAGAGGGTAAAGATAAAACATCAAAAACTGGCTGGGTTGTTTCAACCTCTAGATATCCCTAAGTGGAAGTGGGATAGTATAGCCATGGACTTTGTTATGGGGTTACCCAGGACATCCTCTAGACACGATGCTATTTGGGTAGTTGTGGATAGACTGACGAAGTCTGCATACTTTTTAGCTATCAAGGCTACTCATACACTGGATAGATTGGCCCAGTTGTATATCAGAGAGATAGTGTGACTTCATGGAGTACCCAGTAGCATAGTTTCGGATAGAGACCCCGGGTTCACATCGAACTTTTGGAGGTCATTACAGCATGCTTTAGGGACCAGGTTGCGGTTTAGTACTGCATATCACCCCCAGACAGATGGTCAGATTGAAAGGACCATCCAAACATTAGAAGACATGTTGAGGGCATGTGTGTTAGAAATGAGGGGTAACTGGGATGCGTATTTACCGTTAGTAGAGTTTGCATATAATAACAGTTACCATTCCAGTATTCAGATGGCCCCTTATGAGGCATTGTATGGGAGAAAGTGTAGATCCCCTCTGTGTTAGGTTGAGCTAGGTGAGAGGAGTATGATAGGACCTAAGATTATGGACTAGACCACCCGACAAATAGAATTGATTAGAAAGAGACTCCTCACGGCCCAGAGTAGACAGAAGAGCTATGCTGATAAGCGTAGGAGGCCGTTAGAGTTTGAGATTAGAGACCATGTGTTCATTCGAATATCTCCAATGATGGGAGTAGGTCGGTCAATGAGGGTAAGGAAGCTCAGTCCTAGGTATATTGGTCCATTTGAAATCCTTGAGAAAATTGGACCCGTGGCTTACCAAATAGCCTTACCTCCTAACCTAGCCCAAATCCACAATGTTTTTCATGTCTCCCAGTTCAAAAAGTATTTTCCAGACTCCTCACATGTCATAGAATATGAGCATGTGCAATTGCAGGAAGATCTTTCCTATGTAGTGAAACCGGAGAGAATTGTGGATGCTAAACTGAAACAGCTGAGGAGCAAGAACATTCCTCTGGTGAAAGTGATCTGGAGAGGTCTGACATCTGAGGAAGTAACTTGGGAATTGGCAGATGAAATGAGATAAAAATATCCAGAGTTATTCCCTTGAGGTAAGTCTTTAAATTTCGAGGACGAAATTTCTTTTAAGAGGGGTAGAAATGTGACAACCGAGAAAAGGGAAAAGGAGAAGAAAGAAGAAAAGCTGAAAATTTTTGAAATCCAGAAATTTCTCCAAGTCATCTCGCAATAGCGAGAAATGGTCTCGTTATAGCGAGATTGCCTATTCGCAATAGCGAAAGTGATTCTAGCTATAGCGAGTGCGAGCATTCCATACAAAAATCAGGGGGTTGCTCGCCGTAGCGTACGCCATAGCGAGAGTGGAGCTTTGGAACTGACACGAGCTCACCATAGTGAAGGTTAAACCTCGCCATAGCGAAGGGAATTTATACGTGCTCGCCATAGTGAAAGTTAAACCTCACCACAGCGAAGGTGATTAACATGAGCTTGCCGCAGCGAAGGTTAATTTTCCCCTTAGCGAGGGTCAGTCCGGAAAAGAGTAAAAGACGAGGAAATGACTTCATAACACGCCCCAACTCATTCTTTCTCTCATATTTGCCCTAGACTTCGACCCAAGGAGAGAAAAGAGGCATGGAGAGTGAGAAAGATCAAGAGAAGGAGGAAGAGCAAAGGAAAGGTAAGCAAGTTCCTCTCATTTCTTCTTAGAGTTCTGATCTCCTCTCTTTGCTATCTTTTCCTATAGTTTTGTTTGTGAAATTAGTTGGATTTTGGGCATGAGTCAGAAGAGGGAAAGTGGAAAGCACCCTTGAATCTCTTTGTTTTCTTTGAAAATGTTGTTTCCACTACCTTAAGAGCTTGAGAGAGAGGAAGAGTTGATGCCATTCTAGAGAGAGAGAGAGAGAACCCTAGGTTCTTGTATGTTAGGAGGGTTGCTCTGAAGATTACATTTTAAAAGAGTAATTTATACTCTTTGATTGTGTCTAGGCTCAAGTGAAGCACCTCTATTAATGTGTGAGTGTGAGACCAAGAAGGGAAAAGAAGAATTGAAAGGAAAAGCTAGTGTTGGCTCATAAGGTAGCTCTCTTTCCACTCTTTCTTCTTACATTCTTGGATGTAATAGTCATTGTATGTTTATGTATATGCTTGTTGTGTGAGATATGCCATATGTTATTGCCATGATGCATTGTTACCAATGTGCTTATGTGTTGAATTGTGAGAATTGCTCGCGTGAGGTAGTGCCGAAAGTCCCTTGAGATGGGTGAGGTAGAGCTGAAAGTCCCTTGAGATGGGTGAGACAAGGCCAAAAGTCTCATAACCGAGTGAGGCCAAGTCAAAAGTCCCTAAACTTGGGTGAGGCCATCGAAAAGTCCCTAAACTCGGGTGAGGCTAGACCAAAAGTCTCTAGAGTTTATTGTGGCATTGTTGTGATCTCCATAGCATGTACAACATATATATTGTGATTGAGAGTGGTTCGATGCAAAATAACATGCTTTGACTTGTTATATGCCTTGATTGTTTACTTGAATGAGTGCATGAGCTACTGAGATTCCATGAATCTCACCCCTTCCCCTCCCAACTTAACATGCTAGGTGGAGCTCAAGGAGAAGCAAGTGCACACCAAGGAGCCTAAGAGCATGCTTAGCTAGAGTTTAGCTTTATTTTGGTTATTTTGTTGTAAAGTGGTGCCAAATGAATATGCACGCACTATTTTTGAGATGTAAATGTTGTAACAAGTGTAAATGGATGGTAATATGATGTACAAACTATGCATAGAGCCAAATTAATGGAAATGTGGGTTTTGCCCCTTTTGTTGAATGTATGTGATAGTGTATTTTTGGCCGTAGCATAGTGAATTTGGAATGTATGATTATTTGGACCACTTTGACTTGTTATATATACTAGTTTCATGCTTTTAAACTTGTCCATGAGGAGTGAGAATGTGTGAGAGGCCATTTGGACCCATTTGAACCATTTTGGGTGCCAAAACCGGTAATTTTGTGAGTTCCGTCAAAGTATGACCGAATATGCTCTTCCTACCATGAAATTTTGCATGCCTCTAGATTTTGTAGAGAGATTCTTGGGAAGCTAAAGTGGGTAATATTTGGAGGTCTAGAGAATATTTGGTAAATTTTTGAAATTGGGAGATTTTGGTGGTTTGGCCATGGTACTGTTTCATTAGTCCAAAAATTTTTTTGTGTCATTCATAGAACAAATGGGATTCAAATGTCCTGAAATTTTATAAAAATAAACTAGACAACCACATTGACCTATAGGAACTAGAATCACCAAAATCTGAGGTCTGTAGAGAGAGAATGAACCTTCTAAAGTTCTGTATCAGCATTAGGGAGCCCATCCGACCTCCATCACTGTTCCATCAGTTTTCGGGGTGTAGAGGCTACTCAACTGATCTAGACTTATTTTTCTCCTCTAGTAGACATCGGTAGCTTTTCAAATTGGTATAGTGTGCCCTGATTGGATTTGTTTGGATTTAATTATGGATTTTCGAAGTTCATGACAGTAAACTGGGCCAGAAACAGAGACAGTCAGACCTTTACCTGATTTTTTATGTCAAACATGGTCCAAACACTGAGATTATAGTTGGAAATTATTTTTACTGTAAATTTAACACTTAGATCTTTCCAGAAAGCTATGGTTTTTTATATTCCCATTTTTCTATAATTAGTTATGATGTTCCAAAGTAGAGCCAAAAATCAGACTTTTGGGCGAATGTAAGAAATTGCATTTTTCTGGTTTTTGACTCTATACCCGTGGCTTATGGCTTGTTTTATGCTATGTATGAGTTGTATAAATAAAGTTTGAGTAGATAATGTGAATGATGGGTTCACAGGACCTACGGGGTAGAAGTTGTGTGTGTGAAACCCTGTCGTATAGCATGAAAATACCACGGATTGTATTGATTATTTGGAAATCATATGGAATCGAGCCCAAAGAGAGGCTAGGAAGAGATAGTACACTAAGGTGTTACAAATGTGTTGTGGCATTCTTGAACAACAATGACAAGAACGACAAGCACAACAATATCAAAAATTCCAACCACCATGCTACCACTCATACCACTATCCCTGTGAAGTTCACCCCAGCTATTAACCATACCACTATCCATATGAAGTACACCCAAATTACCACCATCATTATGAGCCATACCATAACTTCCATATGCAAGAGCCGCAATATCATCCTTACAATTACCATGAGCCGTACATGCAATAGGAGCCCCAGAGGGAACTGAGTTCGGAAGAGAGGATGATGCAGCTAATGTAAATTCCGATTCTTTGAAAATGAGAGATTATGTTATGTGACCATTAGAATGTATATTGAGCATGAAGTATGGTAGGAGACTAAGTTAATTTAAGGGCTGAAATAATATCTCATCACCTAGGTCGAAGATCTTGTTAACAAGATCCTGTAATCTGTAGTGTAATTTCCAAGACCTTGTCGACGGGGTTTCCGCCAACAAGTACAAGGTCTTCTTGTAAAATATGTTAAACTTATGTGGTCTGGAATTGAGAATGAAGGGTTTTTTAAACTAAATTTTTGGGTTCTCCGGGGTTCTCAGAGACCCTGAAAATCATGGCAAGCCCCGAGACAATTAAATCCCCTCCGGTGGACGTTTTCTAATGTCAGAGTGTCTGAACTTTGACGGATTTGTTCATAAAGGTTTTAGCTCCGATTTAAGGGATTCCAAAGCCATTTTTCTAAATTGAGAACCTAAATTTTAGAATGGAAAAGACGGTTCTCAAAAAGGAGCTAAAACGAAGGAGAAACAAAAATGCAAAGTGTGAAGGGCAAAATGGAAAATTTTGAAAAGTCACTTTGCCCTAGCTATATATAGGTGGCACCTCACACTCTCCCTCATTTCTCTTCAGATTTTTCCAGCCCCAAATCAGAAGCAAAACCCTAAGGGAGAGGCGCCCAAGAGAGGAAGAAGAAGGAGGAAGAAAACCAAGCTTAAGGTATGTTTTCATGATGGTTTTCCTTACTTTTCTTCATCCACACCTCCTCTCCTCCCTTCTCCTTTGTTTCCTTGGATTAAAATGAGGTTTATAAATCTGATTCAAGGGAGATATTCAAGGGAAAGTTCGGATTTGAAGAGAGGAGCTTGGAGAAATCAAGATTCAAGCCAAACTAAGTAAGAAAACAAGGTAAAAATGCATCCTATAGTTCATATCTTCCATGGCCCTTCTCCTCCATTTCGACCTAGACTTAGACAGACCTAAGGAGCCATATTTTTTACCAAACCAAAGGTGATTCTTAGGTATTTGACGAAGAGGAATAAGAATATGCAAAGAAAACCAAGAAATAGGCATTAGAAATTAAGATGCAATACCTAGGGTTTCAAGTGTACCTTTCAATTTCTGAATTTGTAGGATGCTTCCTAGGTCCAAGTTAGAGTATAAATGAGTTCTTGAGACACCAAAGATGCTCCCCATAAGCTTCCCCCTTTAAGAAAACCAAGTAAACTCCATGAAGGCCATTAAGCTCCATAGCCTCAGCCTAAAGAGTTTCTCATAGCTGGGGAGAGTTTTAAATTTTTCTAAGGCCATTCTTGAGTCATATTTGATGAAAGAAAATGAAGAAAGGCCTTGGAAAAAATTTAGAACTCATGGAAAGTGATTTGGTGTCTTAGGTTCCATAATATGACTTAAAGAAGCAACATGGTGCTAGGCCTTTTGTTTTTGATGATGTGATGACTCCAAGAGGTTTAAAATGAGTCAAGAATCATATTTGAAAAGAAAGAATGAGGCCTAGAAATCATTTGAGGGGTGTTGCTTTATTAGGTGCCAATATGGACCATAATGGAACCTATAGAGCAATCTAGTGTTTCATTAAGTTGTGTAGCCTTAGAGTGTGGTTCATAAACTTAATTGGCTCCCATAAATTGTAGCTAGGCCAAGAGAAACTATCTCCACCAAATTGTGGGTGTGTGGCCAAAAGAGGAGGCTTGAAAGTTAAGGAAAAAGTGTGTGCTTGTATACAAGGTAGCTCTCTCCACCTTCTCTCATGCATGGATGTGTGTTTAGCTTGTTTTAGAATGTGTGTAAGTGTATTTTCAAGCTATGGAAAGTATGCTAGCATGCCTTTATATGCCATGATGCTTGGTGCCAAGTTATGTTTTTAAATGAATCTATGATGTTTGTATGAGTTTACTTGAGTGTGGAGGGGCCAAGAACTCTTCCCTTGGGTGAGGATGAGCCAAGAACCCTCGAGCTTGGTTGAGATAAAGTAAAGAGTCTCCCAAAAGCAAAGTGGGCTCCCAAGAGTATGGTTGAGTCCAAAGTGCTCAAAGAATGGGTGAGGCAAGTCCAAAATCCATGAGGAGAAGTGTGACACCAATCCAAACACTTAGTGAGCTCTTGAATTTCTTGTATTATTGATTCACATGCCAAGGTTGCTTTTCAAATGTCTATGATTTCTACCTTTTCCATGCATGCATTTGTGAAACTTGCTTTGCACATATTATATATGATTGAATGGGAGATGAGCTATTGGGATTCTTTGAATCTCATCCCCTCCTCTCCAATGATCTAACATGCTAGGTGGACTAAGCAATTATGGTGAAGGGAGCTAACAACCTTGAAGAGGGACAATTGACAAGCTTATATGTTATTTTGTGTAGTTTGGAACCATAATGATAGTTCATCATGTATATAATGATATATATGTACTAC
Organism: Erythrophleum fordii; assembly: GCA_032878935.1. Classification (NCBI taxonomy): domain Eukaryota; kingdom Viridiplantae; phylum Streptophyta; class Magnoliopsida; order Fabales; family Fabaceae; genus Erythrophleum; species Erythrophleum fordii. The sequence continues at coordinate 20,526,630 of JAVQMF010000044.1, forward strand.
GAACATTGAGACATGTATAAATATACTAGGATGTGATGTTGAGGTGTATGATTACCATATATGACCGCTAGCCCATGTTTTGAGTATGTAATGCCATGGTAAGAGAAGTTCAAGTTTAATGAATATGTGTATAAATGTGGGTTGAATGGCCAAAATGAGATGCATGAGGTTTGGAACCATTGGGGCAGCTCACACAAGTCTTAAATAAGCTTTTAAACTTGCCCAAAGGGTGCCAAGACCAAGGGAAATCCATTTGGCAATTTTGGTACCCAATATAAAGCCAAAATTGACCATAATGGAACCCTATGTCACTTTTTGGCCAAATGAGCTAGTCTTGATTTAAAATTTTGCATGCGATTAGGTCTCATTGAGAGATTTCTAGAAAGATAAAGATCATAATTTTTAGAGGTCTAGAGAATATTTGATGAATTTTTAAAGTTGATATTTTTCATGGATTCTGGTATGGGTACTGTTTATACTGGCAGTTTTGTATTCTGTGTCACCCGATGGCCAAATGGTGTCCAATGTTTGTGAAATTTTATATTCATAAATTAGAGGTCATAATATTTCTGTGGCCAATGAGATCACCTCATTTGGAGGTCTGAACAGAGAGTTATACATGTTTGAAGTTAACTATCAGTATCAGTAGCACCCCAGGATCTCAGTTACTGTTCCATCCGTTCCAGATGTCTAAAAGTATCTGTTTTATTCTGAAATTATTTTTAGTATCAATTTAACATTTGTAGATTTCCATAATAACTAAACGTGTGTGATTTTGATTTTTATAGAATTAGTTATGAATTTTAGAAATTGGTATCAGTAAATTGAACAACAGCCCAGGCAGCCAGCGACCTCTGTAGCTTTTTGGATGTCAAATGTCCTGTGTGATAAATTTTGTGACCTGTACGTATTTTTACTGTGAATTAGACATCCTAATATTTCTATAATGACCAATATTGCATGATTTTGAATTGTTTAGATTTAGTTATGATTTTCCAAAGTTAGGTTAGAAAATGGAGCAAATCTGGCCGAAAATATGCTAATTTATTTTGAGTTCCATTTCGGTTTTCATGGGTTGTAGGCATATTTTTGTGATGCAAATGAGTTTTAATAATGGAATTAAATATGAGAAAGTATATTATAAGCTCACACGGTCCACATGACACCGAATTGAACTTTTTAGATACGACGCAACGAGAAAATAATCATTATTTCTTTAGCGTTTCTATGGAATATCAATATGATTCATGATATTATGCCACTTGAAAGCATGAGATGAGCTAGAATTTATGGTGTTACAGCTAATGGAAGCTTGTATTATTCAAAACCAACAATTGCAGCAAATGATCCAACAAGGAACTGAATGGTTGCAACTCTAAGACCAACAAATGATGGACAACATCATGAAGGATTCAGGATTTCAAATGAATCAACCGACTTCAAGTGCTATTGAATTGACTGAAGAGCAAATTAGAAGGCAATGTATAGAGGAGGAAGAGTCTTATTCACTAGGTAATATCCTTCCATCTTCTAATACTTTACAATTTGTTGGAACTGAATCTAGTTTGCTTGATAGCACTATGACTACTGATGCATATAATGTTGTTGATTCTGAATTGCATGATGATGATGTTGATGAAGAAATTGTTGTTGAATCTCCTGATATGGTTGATTGTAGTAATGCATTGAGCAAAATTGACACAATTATTGATGTTAATGAATCCTTGTGCACTGATGCACTTGGTTTCTCTACACTTAGCTGTGATCATAATGATGAATTCATGTTTGAAACAATTGATGAATCTATTGAGTCTAGGGTAGTGGATAAGTGTGGGGGTAACTTAGAATGTAATGATTATTTTATTCCTAGTCTAGAATTAGTTGATAAGTCTATTGATGATGCATCTTCTATGTTTAAGGATAGCATACTATCTGGACCATGTGACATAGCTGATTTGAATGATTCTCTTGATTGTTTGTGTGCTGGATCTACTGTATGTGATAGATGCTCTCAAATTAACACTTTCATTGAGACTAGTGAGTTCCTCACATATACTGATCAACATGATTCTTCACTAGCATGTAATGGTATGACTGATGAAACAGTGAATGTAGCATGTAAAAAAGATATAGACAGTGAAATTGTTGAGCAGCTTATTGTTATTGATGATTCAGACCCCACTTTTAAATGTTTATGTGGTGAATTGCATACAAGTACTGTGTGTTCTGAGATAAATGAGTTTCTGGAGTCTGATAAGTCTATTGAATGCATGGAATCCTTTGCTTGCACTGAAATTGTTAATGATACTGATTCCACTGATCATACTAGTATCGATGAGAGCATGCTTAAAGATAGTGTTGATATTGAAAATTTTGTTGATCCTTGTGCTGTTGTTGATATTAGTGAGTGACTAGATTCTGTTGTTCATCATTGTTTAGAATCTTGTGAGCCTACTGATGTCTCTTTGGTCACGGAAGATACTATTTCTCTTGTTGAGAGTGTTGAACAAATTCTTGAAGTTGGTGAGCTAATTCCCAACAATCAGCAGACTCTCCTAACTGAGAAAAAGCAACTACTAGATACCTCGGAGGACTTGAACTTAAAAGGCTATGAGAAGTTGCAATTTAATTTTCCTATTGATGCAGTGACTATTACTGATGAGAGTCCAGTAGATTTCATTGGTTTTGATAGATTTTTAGAAAGTTCAAAGTTTTAGTTTGATTTTAAATTTTATTTCTTTGGTTTTAAATGTCTTAAATTTGATTTTTCTTCTTTTCTTGTTTCTGAATATGCTGAATTTGACTTTCTGAGACTACTGATGGTTAAGGAAGTCCATGAATCATCACTGCATGATCAATCCAAATGCTTCAAACTGGTTAGACTTAAATTTGTTCTGTTAAGAAGGAATAAAGCAGTTTTGATTTTGGTTTTTGATACTTATGATTAGTTAGTCTCTTATAGAGTTCTCTTTAGTTTAGGATGTAGTTTTCTTTGTCTTTTCTACATTACAATTCATTTTTTTTTTGTTTTGTAGGTAATAAATGGTTGCTAACTAGCTACATGGAAATCTTAACCTACCTTGAGATCTTTGATTCAAGTTCATCCGATTGTACACTCTCTTTTCACCCTTTATCTTGTGTTGTTTATCTATTTACTGGATTGTGTACTGACATTAAGGACAATGCAATATTTAAGTGTGGGGGGGAGGGGAGAGTCATTTCATTCCATTCCATCTTTTCCTTGTTCTGAAAAAAAAGTTTTGAAAATTTTTGAAAAACAGCGTGATTTTTTTTTAGTTTTTCTGTGAAAGTTGCAAGTTGAGATGATTATAGCTTGGATTCACTTAGACATAATAAGTAATGAATCTTGTGTTTTGATTCAAGTGAAGTGGCAATGAATTTGATTTCAATGAATTATTTGATAGCCGTTAGCTAGTGAGAATTTGAGCCTTAATTGTTCATTTCTAGTGTGTATTCACCTATCTTTGTTTCACTCTAGAACTTGTCTTGATTCTCTGTTGAGATCACATTTGCATTTGCATGCATAAAGATGATAAGGCATTCCTTTCTATTTTAGCTAGAGCCAAAAAGCCCAGCATACATTCATTTTATCCATTGTTTAGCCATTTTGAACAATGTTTTATTTTCTTGTTAACCCATAGCCATTTAAAAATATTTTCCACCTTGTTTTAAGATGCCTTAGAGATTTCAAGGAGCATTACACTTGTTTAAGATGAGAGAATGTATACTTTACATCAAGTTAGGCCATTGATAATAAAGTTGAGGAATATGTTCAAAAGAAAAAAGAAAAGCAAAGAAAGAAAAGATAGAAAAGTAAAAAAAAAAGCAATGAAAAATGAAAAAAAAAGTAATTGAAAATCAAAAGAAAGAAGTACTTGAATTTTCTTTGCAATTCTTATTATTAGTTGAAAACAAAAGGGCCTTGAATTACACATGTTCTTCTCTATCCTAGGTATTTTTTTGATTGCTTTTAAAGTTCTAAGGTATCCTTTTGTTTGTTTTTTCCCCTTGTTTTTGTTATCCATTCATTTCATTCCTTAGCCTCATTACAACCATAAATAAAGTCCTATTGATTTGTGTATTTCATTTGGCATGGGTGGTGGAGACTTAGAAGCTTGACAAGCTTATGGTAGTGAACTTTGATAGGTGGAACTTGAGCGAAACACATCCCTTTAAACACTGGAAAGTTGAGAGTAAACACAAACCTATGTGAGAAGCTATGCATTTCAATTCATTCTTTTCAAATAAATTGCCATGGATCTTATTTCTTGATGCAAATGAAAGTATCTTTGATTGTTGAAGTGATGAAAAGTTGTGATTAGTCTCTAGCTTGTGATTTTTACACTTTCTTTTCTATTTTCATATTTCCACTTGCCATTCTACTAGCCGGGTATTGCAATTCATTCTCTTATCTTTGGATTTTGAGCATTGCCCAGGAGTGCAAAGGTTTAAGTATGGGGGAATTTGATAAGCATGAATTTTATATGTTTTAATTCTCCTAACTTAAGCATTTTAGTGAGCAACTATGGCTTAATGAGTTTTATTAGGTGAAAAATTGATTTTAATAGCCACTTTTGCACTTTAGGAATTAAATTGCAAAATTCTTGAATTTTATTGCATGAATTCCTTTTAAATAATTTTGTGGGTATTTCTACTGAACACTTTTCATTCTTTTGTGTAGATTTTAATGGGTTTTGAACATAATCATGAAAGCCACGAGTTGGAGAGTTGAAGAGAATAAAAATTAAATATATTCGAAGCAAGCAAGAAGAAGAAGCATGTGAAGATCAAGCGGAGAAAGAAGCAAGGTTTTGATGTGGAATGGGAAGGAAAAGCATGTGCAGATTTTAAGAGAAGCAATGTGATTTTTGGGCTAAATAAGAGAAGCCATAGAACCATGTATGAGGCATGCAGCTTGAGTAAAGAAATAACGTGAAGAACGTGAGAAGTAAGGTGAAAGCAACATGGAAGGAAGTAGCCTCTGTTTTGGAGAGAAAAAAAATGTGACAGCCTTGCAAGGAGAAGTAACGTGATGAGCAGAAGAAGCAGGAGCTGCATGATGAAGAAAAGCTTGTGACAGGCTGGGCAGAACCAAATGAAGCACGAGGGAGCTCTGGTTGTAGGAGGAAATAAAATTAAGAAAAGCCACGTGCAAAGCTACAAATGGAGCATGCACACATGGAAGGAATGGGGCCCACACTTATATAAACAAAGGTTGACTTGTAAGCACGTGAATTGATAAATGAAGCACGTGAAAAGGTCTAAAGGCTAAAGGCAGAGAGGATTCACGTTAAAATGACATTGATTCGGATGTCCATTTGACACACCCATCCAGATTCATCCCATCATCACATTTCATTCATTCACATGCCTTCATTCGATCCACATTGTCCATTCATTTATTCATACATTCCATTCGAATAAATCACATCATTCACTCATTCCATCATCTGACCCTACACACACTCCATTTCGTCATTCATCCATTTCACCCCTTCGTCCAGAGCCATTCACCACACCATTTTCCTCCGTTCTCCACCTCCATCCACTTCCATGAAGCTCTAATCTCCATTTTGAGGCTAGCTAGGAGGAAGAACCTTGGCTAAAGCTTGAATCCATTGATTAGAAAGGGAATTTTGGCTAAGATTCTCATCTCTTTCTACACTTTCCTCTTTCTTGTATTTTCTTGGTTAAGAATGTATTAGATTGAAGATTTGTGTTGTTTATAATTAGTGGCTGGTTAGACATTAATTAAGAGATTGTTTTTGTTGATTAATTGATTGAATCAAGTTCTGAATTGTTCATTTTCCTTTAATTTCCATGTATGCTACAAAGGTGTTCGATGAAATGCATGTGTGAGATTATGTACTTAATTGTTTGATTTGAGGATTCTTTAGTGTTTAGTTGGTTAATTAAACATCTTTGGATGATGAATCAGAGGCTAATTAATTAATTAATTAATCAAATTGGGTGTTCATTAATCTTAAAGATAAGAGTTAATGATTTAATGCAGGATTGAGGTTTCAATGCAACATTACTTTGTTAATCTCTTAATTCTTGTGTGGTAACTCAAGATAACTTGTAATGAACATAATTAGGGACTCTTAGGCCAGAATTAATCACAATTAGATTAGGATAAGGATAGTGGATACCAAGGGACGATTCCAAAGCTAGTCACAAGCCCATTATCAACCATAATTCATCTAATTAGGTAGAAATTAGGAAATTTATTTCAATTTAGTTTTAGGTTAGTTTAATTCAATCAAAAACCCCCCAAATTAAGTAGTTCTAGGATCTTTTAACATTTAGAAAACCTAATTAAACATTAAACTCTATTTCCAAGGGAGATGACCTAGGTTGTGCCCTAGCTACATATTTAGTTCAACCTAGTTTTATTTTGAGGGTTACGTGATAGATCCTGTCATCCTGCTTAATGCAAAGACAAGTAATGATGCAGCGCAGTGTGAGATGAGACTGCAGTTGTACAGGACCAGTTTAGAAGGGAATGAGAAAGAAAGTTATCCCCTAGCCACAAAACCCAATTATCTAGATGAGTTCTAGAGCCCAAAAGGCTAATTCCCTTAGGCCAAAGGTTGAGTTACAAGCTAGACCCTAGAGCTTGATGGCCTTAAGATGATAAGTAGTTATGCATGAATGAAGTAAGAGGTAGAACCTTCTGGTTGATGATGGACTAGATATAGAGGCAATGAGGCTCAGGTTGATAGCTAAAGATGAAATTCAATTCCATGAAAAAGCAAGTCAATTAGAGGCCATTAACTGCAGCTAATTAGTTGCTTAGCCACGGCCAATTATTCTAAATAACAGCGAGGCAATCCAAAGAGTCCCTCACCATGACCAATTAAGAAATTAACCATGGCCAATACTCAAATAGGAAAACTAGGGTGAACCCAAGGTGGATTAGCAGTAGCAAATGATGTGCTAGTCGTGGTGAATGGCAGTATGAAATGCCTTGTTGGTCATATTCAGACCAACTTGAGGAATGAACTGATAAGGGGTTAGATGATCCATAGGAAGCAGGAACCCCTAGTATAAGTAGAGAAAAAGGTAGTGAGTAGTTACAGAAGATCAATAAGAAATCCATGGGCCTAATAGTTAAGGCTAAGGAAATAGCTCAACATTGAGAAGGTTAGACACAGGGATGATGAGGTTGTTGAGACCCGCCTTTAAGGCGTCAACTCCAACTTAGGGTATTATCCTATGAGACATTGAATGATAGAATGTTAATGTAGCCTCAAAATAATGTAAGATACGACTACTAGCAGTGAGGCATATAACAAGTGGCCTAGAAAAGTGTACCTCATAGGTGATACCTAGAGGTAAGTATGAGTAGCCCAGTAACAGAGGCTCAGAAAAAGAATGAGGATAGTCAATAAGCTACGGGTTGATGAGATAGTTAGCCTAGGCTGAGCATAAGTTGAAGCCTTAGAAAGATGACCAGTAGCATCGTTCTAGGTGAGATATATGAATAAAACACTGAGTGAAAGTTCTCCCTGAATCAAAAATGGAAAGATGAGACATCCTGAGTCAGGGAAACTACCCAGCTGTGGTTAGTAAATTCCCCTAGATAGACCCCTCTGAGTCATAAAGTATAGTGACAAGGGAAGCAAGGAAAAGTTGAGAAACTAACTACAAAAAAGATACCTTTGCTTTAGTAATGATTAAATGAGTAAGCTAAGCCCAGTAAAGTAAATAGATAGATATCCGATAGTTAGTTAGATAAGCTCCCTAATATGAGAATGCAGGGGTTAAGGCACATGTATGATTAGAGTACCCAGTAGAGCATAAGTTTTGAGTAAGGTAGAATCCAAACATTGAAAGTATGTGTCCTGGTTTAACTTAGTAAAACCCTATAAAAGTATACTGTGCTCCTAGGGTAAGGCTAAAGAGGCTAAACGGATAGAAAGCCCAGCTCTGATTTGAACATAGAAATAAGTTGAGATAGATAGTTAGTGCCTTAGTACCTACAAGGAAGCTCGAGGGAGTTAGAGATTGCCTAAGAAGGCGGTGTAAGCCGAGAGCGCCATAGAATGAAATTATTAGGATTATACAAAATAGAATTCCTCTTACTGAGAGATGGTCTAGTTAGAAATAAAGCAAGAGTATGAATGAAAAGTAGATCCCCTTGATGTTACAGAGAGTGAATAAGTGGAGGAACTCCAGGAAAATGCAAGTGCTCTTAAGCATAGAAAAACTTGAACTGACAACAGAAACAGGCAGTAGTAAAACATCCTTTTACCTAAGTAAGAGGGTAAGAAAAGTAGAAAAAGAAAATATGATAGTATTCAAGTCAAGGATATATTAAATTGAGAATAGATATTCAGTTAATGTGCTTGAGTACTTAAGAAAGTACACTTGTCCTTGGCATAAATGCCATTCTAGCATGATGCTACCAGAAGTAAAAATAGTCGGGCAATGCAGAGAGATCTCGGGATGTAGCAGAGGAAGAATCCTACTTTCCCCAAGTGTAATACCATATCTTTCTAGCCTTCCTTATGCAACTCATATGCTCCATAATATGCATTGTTTGGGAGTTGTAAGAAAAAGGGATATAAATAATGGATTAAATTTGTGTTGTGCTGCATATGAAAATTCCATTCGATGTCACGTGGGTCGTATGAGCATATTTTATACTTTCTCATACTTAGTTACATCAATAAAACTCCTTTTCAGCACAAAATCATGCCTACAAAACATGGAAACCGAAATAAAACTCAAAATAAGCAAGTCTAGCTTCGCCTAGAAATGGCCTCTTTTCTGGTCAAACTTTGGAAATTTATAACTAATTCTAAAAACATCAAAATCATGCAATATTGATCATTCTAGAATGCTATGGATGTCTTCTTCATACTAAAAAAATGCCCAAAGGTCTGACTGAATTCTGGAGCTACCACAGAATTCTACAGAAAATTTTGAAAATGTCTAATTAATTTCACAAAAATCCAATCTATACAAATGATACTAATATGAAAATCTGTGGATGTTAGTTAGAGGAGAAAAATATTTCCAGACCAGCTCAGGTAGCCCAAATCTTAGAATTTAATAGAATAGTAACTCAGGTAGGGTAAGGGTCCTGATACTGGACAGAATTTTCAAAAATTCATATCTCCATCTTTAGACCTCCAAATGAGGTTTTCTAGTTGTTACAAGTCACTGGGAATGTCTAGTTTATATGTATAAAATTTCGTGACAATTGGATATCATTTGCCTCATGAATCATGGAATTTAATTTTGGACCATTGCTATAGTACCAAGGACTAAAACTAGAAAAATTCTCAACTTCAACAATTTGCCAAATATTTCACAGACCTTTAAAAATTACCAATTTTAGCTTCCTAAAAAGATCTCAATAAGCTCTAGATGCATGCCAAATTTCAGACCAAGAAGAGCTCATTTGGACAAGAAGTGGTATAACCTCCTAAAATGGTAAATTTTTGCTCCATATGGGTAACCAATTTGTCCAACTGGCTTTCTTAATTGTTTGGAACCTCTTAGGCAAGTTTTAAAGCACCAATATGACTTGTAGAGACTGCCCAAATGGTTCCAAACTCCATGCATCTTATTTTGGTCTCTCAACATCCATTTATGCACTAAACACACATGCCATTCAAGGGTCCATCTACATAACTTCATTGAATTAACACCACATACTTATACATATAGTCTATACATCATGTTACACATGCTCAAGGTTTTACACAACAAAAAATAATATGTACAATGCTTCTTGACACTCCATTACAATTTACATTACAAATTACACAAAGTGTAGCCATTTAGTGTTCTTGGCTTGCATTCCCTTGGCCTTGGACACCACCTAAACATTTTAAGCATGAGAGGGAAAGGGGGGTGAGATTCCAAAAATCTCAATAGCTCACACACCCATTCACACCACATTCAAGGCATACACACATCAAATATATGAATATGCAAGCATAATGTGTGCAATAAATCTCATTTCATGCCACATCAACATGTGAAGACCATTTTCATGCTCTGGGGACTTTTGGTTTAGCCCCACCCCATTTCGAGGACTTTTGGATTTGCCTCACTCTTAGCCTAGGGACTTTTGACCTAGCCTCACCCATTCAAGGGACTTTTGGCCTTGTCTCACCCATGCCATGAGACTTTTGGCATCTCCTCACCTTCATCAAGGGACTTTTGGCATCACCTCACCCTTATGAGCTCTTTCCACAACCATAGGCATTCAAGAAGACACATTAGTACTAATTTAATTTCAAGACATCAAGTGGCATGTTCTCAAATCACAAGAGCATATACAAGCACTCAACATATACATATGCACACAAGAATGCAAGAAAATGAGGTGGAGAGCTACCTTTTAATTTATGAAAGCTTACTTTGCCACTTCCTTTCCCTTCTTGGTCTCACAAGAGCAATAGGTGGAGTAGGGTACTCTTGACCTAGACATCACAAACATCACACAATTACACACTTGAAGCAACCCAAGACACTAGGTTCACTCTTAAACACACACTTGGTTCCATAATGGGCATATTGGTTCCATAAATGATCCATTGAAGCAACTCATATCATCCAAGTTCTGGGCTCCATTCTCTTATTATTTCTAGGCTTCTTGGACTTATTTAAGGTCCTTGGAGCCATCATATATTCAATTGCACCATTGAAAGACTAAGTTGCTTCATAAGGCACCAATCTAGACACCATTGTCCCATCTCCCAACCTGTGGCTCCTAAATTTTTCCCAATGGTTTCTTCCATCTTCTAACATCATATAAAGTACCAAACTAAGGCTAGAACAAATTAAAACATCCTCTAGCCTAATGAACCTAGCTTGGCCGAAATATGCACCATAAGGAAGGTTCATGGACTTTGTGATTTTTCCTTAATGGGAGAGCCACTTGGGAGGCTTTCTGAAGGTCTTAGAAGCTCAAGGAAACATTTACATAAAATCATATTTTGTAAAACCCTAGAAAACATAACACTTTTCTAACTTGTTTTCTATTAGTTTTTCTTGGAATTTCTTGCCATATTTCTAATTTTGCCCTTCCGTAATGGCAATTTCGTTTCGGCTTCATTTTAGCTCCTTTTTTAAAACCATCTTTTCCATAATAAAATTTAGGTTCCCAATTTAATAAAATGCATTTGGAATCACTCAATTTGGAGCTAAAACCTTACCGACCGAATCAGTCAAAGTTTAGGTCAATTGACGTTAAAAAATATACATCGAAAGGGCTTTCTTGGTCCTGGGGCTTCCTATAATTTTTTAGGGCCTCTAAGAACCTTGGGCAACTCAAAAATTTCATTTAAAAAGCCCTCCTATGGGGTTTTCCAAAAGTTGCACTTATTTACATTACGTTTTGTCAGTTTCCATCGCAAATTATTTCTCCCTCCTAACTCCGTTTTTTCTTTTCGTCTGAGTCTAGAATTATCATTTTTAGGAGTCTAAGACTCAATCCAATTTTTTTGGGATATTATCTAGGTCATTTTAGAGGAGTTACTTTTACATAACTCATTTCGTTGTTTTACAAAAATTACATTCGTTACATATTCCACCCCCCTTAAAATACCTTAAGGAAATAGTTCTGGATATTTCTGTCTCATCTCATTTTCCAGCTCCTAAGTTGCCTCTTCAGATGTCAGACCCTTCCAAATCACTTTTACTAGAGGGATGTTCTTATTTCTCAGCTGTTTCAACTTAGCATCTACAATCCTCTCTGGTTTCACTGCATAGGAAAGATTTTCCTGCAATTGAACATGCTCATATTCTATGATATGTGAGGGGTCTGGTAAGTACTTTTTCAATTGGGAGACATAAAAAACATTATGGATTTGGGCTAGGTTTAGAGGTAAGGCTCTCCTGTAGGCCACGGGTCTAATTTTCTCTAGAATTTCAAATGGGCTAATATACCTAGGATTGAGCTTTCTTACCCTCATAGACTGACCTACCCCAGTCACTGGAGACACCCAGATGAATACATAGTCTCCAATCTCAAATTCTATCAGCCTTTTTCTCCTATCAGCATAACTCTTCTATCTACTCTGAGCTATAAGGAGTTTCCTTTTAATCATCTCTATTTGCTAGGTGGTCTGGTCAACTAATTTAGGTCCTAGTAAACTCCTCTCACCTGGCTCTACCTAACATAATGGAGATCTACACTTTCGTCTATACAGAGCCTCATAAGGGGCCATCTGGATACTGGAATGGTAGCTGTTATTACAAGCAAACTCTTCTAGTGGCAGATACATATCCTAGTTACCCCTTGTCTCTAATACACATGCCCTCAACATGTCCTCTAGGGTCTGGATGGTTCTCTTAGTTTGACCATCTGTCTGGGGGTGATAAGCAATGCTAAATCGTAACCTGGTCCCTAAGGCATGCTGTAACGACCTCTAGAAGTTCGATGTGAATCTGGGATCTCTATCAAATACTATGCTACTGGAAACTCTGTGAAGTCGCACTATCTCACGTATATACAGCTGGGCTAATCTATCTATAACTACCCAGATAGCATCGTGTCCAGAGGATGTCCTGGGTAACTCCACAACAAAATCCATAGCTATACTATCGCATTTGCACTCAGGGATATCTAGGGGTTGTAATAACCCAGTAGATCTCTGATGTTCTATCTTAACCCTCTGGCACATTAAACATCTCGCCACATAATCTGTGACGTCATTCTTCATTCCTGGCCACCAAAAATTTCTTTTTAAATCTTGGTGGCACCTGGGTGGATAGTATATTTACTCTTATGTGCCTCCTCTAAAATTCTCTCTTTCAAATCATTATTACTAGGCATACAGATTCGGTCCCGATATATTATCACGCCATCCTTAGATATTCTAAAATCCAAGGCCCTACCCTGGGAAACTTCACTCCTAATTTGTTTCAAGAATTCATCCTCTCTTTGGGCATCTAAGATCTGATTTCTCAACTCATTCTCAATTTGGGTCTCACTCAATACAATTTGCTTAAAAACATACATAGGTCATATTCATATTTCTGGATTTCTCTATGAGTTCCTATTCACAAATCATTATACAGGCTGTTTATATATATATATATGCACATATGGACGTTCTACTTAAAATATTAGCCATTCCACTGGCCTTACTTGGATGGTATTTCTTCCAAAATCCCATCCATAATTTTAGTTTCACATTTAATCATTTAACTCTCTCCGGTTGGATAGGTATTCCAGACACTTGTGGTTATTGTATATTCCCAGCATCACTATACAAATAATATCTCTAGGTTTGAGGGCAACAACCACTGCAGCTAACTCTAAAATTAATGTGGGATATTTCTCTACATATGGCCTCAACTATCCAAAGGCATCTACCACTCTACCCCTTGTTTATCAATACACATCCTAACCCTTTACACAAATTTCATTGTAAACCACACAGTTTACTAGGGTCAGGTACATCAGGCACAATCAACGCAAGGGTACTAGTCACATGGATTTTCAACTCTTAGAAACTCCTTTCACAACTGTCATCCCACACAAACAAAACTCTTTTCCAGTTAGCCTTGCCAGTGGTAAAGTTATCTGAGAAAAGTCCTGTATAATTTTTTATCACACACTACCAAACTTAGAAAACTTCTAACCTCAATGATGGTTTAGACCCATGCCATTATAACACAATCTCAACTTTATGGGGATCAACCACAACCCCATCAGTGACAATATAGGACCTCAAAACCTCACTTTGGTTAGGTGAAACTATACTCACTAAGTTTGGCATATCATCTCAGACTTCTCAAAGTCTCAAGGACTACTCTCAGATACCTCTCATGTCCCTCAAACTACCCTAGAGTATATAAAATATCATCATCAAAGACCACTTTAAAGGTTTTACTTAACACAGTCTGAATACCCTATCCATATTGTCCATAAAACAGCCAAGGTATCAAGCAAGTCAGATGACATAACCAGGAACTCATAACATCTAGGTTAAAATCTCATTTTTAGTTCATAAAGCCCAAAGAGGATACATGTTTTTAATAGCCATCTTGCTATATTATCTATAATTCATGTACAATGTTAGGCTACTAATTCCCCGGGTAACACACTAGGGTGTATGAACCCTTTCACTAACCATTTTCTTAATTCACCTTTTTAGTCGTGCTAGCTCGGTGGGAAACAACTATAAGGAGCTTCAAAATCGGTCCTGATCTAGGCACAATAAAATCAAGGAACTTTATTTCTTTCTTTTATAAGGTAGATCACTGGAATTAACATTTTTAGGGAAACTTCTAAGAATTTCCTACCTCAATTCCCAATTAAGAGCTTTAAACATCTATGTTCCAACCATCCTTTAGCCTGGACTGTGGATAAGAAGGTAACTCAGCTCCAACACTCGATACACACCAGGCATAATGCCATCTTCAGGTAAGGTAATAATATATATACCCATATTCAAATGCAACCGTGTTACCAGCCATCCAGTGCATGCTAATGATCAATTTATAGCAGAAAAAGGCATGCATCATAATACAATAGTGAAGAACAACAATCAATTCACACAGTGACACTTAATATACATGGGAAGTGCTTATGCAGCCTCTAACAAGAACAAATACAAACAAACCATAAGGCAGAGTATCAATACACAAACCCAGTTTCTCATACAATACATATGGGACAATACCTAAATCAATCATAACAATCAGAGGAAACCATCAATTCTATCATACCTTTGATTAAACTTGGAGTTCTACTGATCTCATGCTCTCACAGCTTTTTTCAAACTAAGAGGCACCACAGCCTCCTATTCTATGAGAGCAACTACTCTGCCTTAGTCAAAGTCTAAGCAGAAGGCAATGCATGTCAGAAATCAACCCTAGCTATATGTCCAGCTTCCCACGTCTATAACGTGTCACCTAGGATGGCTATTCCCCCTTGGGACTTCACTATCCCACTATACTTTACCTTTCTTCCCAATGCTAGCAGAGAGATTCACATCATCTTTTCATCATAACCCTTTTTTATTTCAAGGGTTTCTTTTTGTCTAATCCTTTACCTGCATTGTCTCTCGCAAGTTACTTTCAATTGCTCAATCAATATCCTAACAAGGGCACTACATACTCTAATGAGGTTTTCAATCTCTTCTCTTTTAGGGTGCAAGTAACTTGTTAGGAATTAATTACTGTGGTTCTAAGGGCATTTTTGTTATCATCATCTATCTTTTCTAGGGCATTTTGCAGTTGTAGTACCACATCCTGCTGCTATAACACACCATCCAAATTGAGTGCTCTTGGTGGCTATGGAAAGCTTATAATGTCAACTATATACTTGTAAAATTGCATGAATATTGGACCTCCCTTGGCCCCTCAAAGACCCAGAAAACCAAACTGATCAAATAAATAGTACCACTGATAGTTTTTACATAATTTGGCCAATTTTGAAAAATCATAATAAATTCTCTAGAGCTCCAAAAAAAATTGTCTTTAGCTCTATGAAAAGCTCCATATGAGATCTAAATGCTGGCCAAGTGTTATGCCAAAACCCATTCATTTGGTCTAGTTTTGGTTTAGGGGAAAAATATGGCACATTTTGAGGTTCAAGAAGCACCAAAATGGTCCAAATGATGTTCCTTAATATGGGTGACCATTTGGGCATGTGCAAAAGCTCAAACACAGCATATAGAAGCATCATAATAGGTCTAATTCATCATGGAACTTAAAACTATCATACCACTTGTTCATATCCACAAGTATATCAAGGTTCAAGGGTGTCAAGAACTTGCATTCTCATACATTTGGCTCCATATCCATTACATACAACATATTTATATACTTTTATATATGATCAAAGGTTTACATCTCATAAATATCATATACATACATACTTCGACATTAAATTACATAAAAAGACTATCTTATTATCAAAGTATCATTATTCATGCTCTTTGGCTTCCATTCCTTACTCTGTAAGGCTCACCTAGACAGGGTTAGACATAAAGTAGGGAACAGTAAGATTTAAAGAATCCCAATAGCTCATTTACCCTTTCAAGCATACATATGTGGCATATTTTCATGTCAAAGAATGCAAGCATGTTAAAAATACTTCTAGTAGGCATACATAATCATATTTTCAGGTCGCATGAAGTCATTCCGATTCAAATATGAGCTTGAGGAACTTTTAGTCTAGCCTTACTCAATTATTTAGGACTTTTGGATTAGCCTCACCCACTTTTAGGGACTTTTAACTTAGCCTTACTCCCTCTTAAGACTTTTGGCTTTATCTCATCCATTCATAAGGATCTTTGGCACAACCTCACCCATTAAGAGCCATACACATTCAAATTGTCATTTAAGAAACATAATGGTACCAAAGCATTAAACTAATAGCTATAAACATATCTCATGGTTCAAACATATATACAAGCATCCAATGACAATTAAACAACCAAGCAATGCATACAAGAAAGGATGGAGAGCTACCTTGAGTCAAGAATTACAAACTTTCTTCCTTGAGCTTTCCTTCCCCTTCTCGGCCTCTCATACACACACCTAGGAGGAGCTTGATTTGCTTGGCTTAGATACATCAAATAAGACACAAACACATCATTAGAATCACTTCTAATCTCACATAAACTCTACACAAACATATTCTAGCTTATGGTACGGTTATGGCTCCATACAGGGACATAATGAAGCAACTCCTATGATTCATGATATTGGAACAAATTTCTCAGTCAACCTAAGTCTCATGACTCCAAATAAACTTATTAGAGTCATCACAAACTCAATTTAAGGAGTCAAACACCAAGTTTCTTTTTTATGCCTAAGAAGGAACCTAAGCTTATATATTTGAAAATATAATTTCTAAATTCAAACCAATGATTCTTTTAGTCTTTATTACTCATATCTAGACAATTTCTATCCTTGGAATCAAAGAAAATTCTCCCTAGGTACTTGTTCTTCCTTTTGGCTGAGACATACACATGCTTAAGGAGCCTATGGAGTTTTCTTCAATTTCCTAGGGAATTTGCCACCCATGAAGCTTCCTATGTCTTGAGAACTCAAAAATGGTCTTAGATTGTCTAAATTACTATTAGAAAGTCTCATAAATTCCTAGGTGCCACCAAAACCCCAAATGCCATAACTTGTTATCTATTGATTGTTTTTTAATCCTATTTGCTCCATATGATTCCTCATACATCAAAACCCCAATTCCTATCAATTTTGGATCAAAATAAAGCCTCTTATATATAATCCTTATGCTAGCTGAAAATATAAGGGGAAGGAGAGCCAAGAAGAGCAACCTAAATCATGGTTTTTTTTACCTTGTTTGCAAGTTTTTCAAGAGCACTTTTACAAGCTTCCAAGATTTCTCCCAAATTCTCTCTTCCCTTTACTGAACCAGCCACAAAACATGTTCAATTAAATCACCGAAACCATGAGAAGAGAGACGAGAAAGAGGAGAAGAAGTTTGGTAAAGAAGAAGGCATGAAAAAGCATGGAATTCTTACACTTTCAAGGCTTCTTTCTCTTCCCTTTGCTCCCTCACTTGGTGTAGCTCTTAGGACTGCCCTTGAATTTATTTTGGACCAGAGGAATGTTAGTTAAGAGGGTGGAGAAGAGTGGGACGTGATTATAAGAGGCTAGGGGTCCATTTATGACTTTTTCCAAAATTTCAATTTAGTCCCTAAACTTGGTTTTTTCCATTTAGGTTCATTTCAACTCCTTTTTTAGAACCATCTTTTCCATCATAAAATTTAGGTCCTATAATTCATAAAATGCCTTTGGTTTCTCCTAAATTAGATTTAAAATCTTATCGAATAGTCTGCTCAAAGTTTTGATAAACTAACACTCTAAAATGCATACAGGAAGGGTCTTGGTCATTCTAGGGGTTCCTATGATTTTTAGGACCTCTAAAAACCCCAAGAACTCAATTTTTTCATTTAAAGATCCTTCCTTTGAGTTTTCTAAAAGTTGTCTTAAATTACAAAAATGCCACTGCCGTTTCATTTAATTTTATTTAGCCATCTTGACTCTGGTTTCAACACATCTTTAGCTTTGTATTATCATTTCTAGATGTCTAGATTATTACTCTAATGTTTTTTGGCCTCTAATCATTTGAATTAGGAGACTTGCTTTTGTAACTTCTTAGTTTTAGGTCTTTTTAGAACAATCAAGTATTACATGTAAATAGAAAGAATGAATACAATGTTAACTACCTGTTCTTTTATTGCAGTTCTGTCAATTTAGTCTTTAGCCCTTTTTGTCACAATTCTTTCTGTATAATTTCAATCACATAAAACCTTAACTAAGAACAAGTCATGATCAAGATTGAAAATAAAATTAAGCTACTAATTTCTTGTACGATAAATCATAATTCACTTCTGTGAGTTGAAAAATTGGAATTCTTAATTTAGGATTAATCTAACCTTTGTTTTCTTTCTTTTTCTACTCCATATTAAATTAATATCATCAAGGTTAATTATGCTAACCCAAAACTTTGTTATCCAGCCCCTAGGTATATGTTAAATGGCAATTTGGCTCACTAATTATTTTCTTTTCTAACCTTGATGTTTTCTCTTAATTGGTGTCAACCGCACACACTTACCTCCAATACTGTATGATTATGTGATTTCATTTTAATGTCAAGACTCCTTGTACATTTTGCCCCCTTTTTTTTTCTATTCTTCTAATTAAATTTAAGAAGTCCATATAATGAATTTCCCATGGCTTAAATAATTACACATATTTAAATTTCACTTTCTATCTCCCTTTTGGCCTACTTATGTTTAAGGAAGAAGAATTTAATTTCTTAACTCTAACTACTCGTGACTTTCTCCTAGATTCCCCTAGTGATCTTTGCTCAAGGTTCCATGACTGTCCAATGTAAAACCATATATTTTTAGCTTATTTCCTATCATTTCTAGGTCTCATGTTATGAATTGCATAAGGGAGTAGGAGAAATGATATTAAAATAATACATTTCTTTGCATTATGTTACGTATAAATTTTTCATTCGGTGTCTCGTGGACTATGTGTAATATTTGATTCTTTGAAAACGAGAGAAAACGTGAAAAACGTAATGTATAGTTTCTATATTAACGTATGAAATTCATCGGATACAAAAGCAAATCCCCTGAAATGACTTGGTTAAGATCTTAAAAAACTTGGGAAGCATTCTAAACTCCTAAAAATGAGAATCTTAGGTTCAGATAGAAAGAAAAACGGAGCTAAAATGAATAAAAAAATTTGAACGAAAAGATGACAAAACGTAAAGGCATTTTCGTCATTTGAGTAAATTTTGGAATTCTCATAGGAGGAATTTTTAAATGAAACTTTTTAGTTCTCCAGGATTCTAAGAGGCCCTGAAAACCATGGGAAGCCCTAGGATAGCTAAAGCCCCTCTAGTAAATGTTTTCCAACGTCAGTTGACCCAAACTTTGACTAGTTCATTTGAGAAGGTTTTAAATCCAATTTGGATGAAACCAAAAGCATTTTATGAATTAGAGGACCTAAATTTATGATGAAAAATATGGTTCTAAAAAAGGAGTTAAAATGAGCCTAAACGGAGCAAACAACCACGTAGGGGGAAAATGGCTATTTTGAAAAATTCTAAAAGAGGCTTCTTAAGTAAGATTACACCTCATCACCTTCTCCAAGCTTCCATTTGTAGAAAAATGGATAGCCATGGCATGACATTAAGAAGGGAGAGAGAGAAGAAGTTTAATCTTCCGTTTAGGTAAGTAAATGACCCCGTTTCATCCTGTGCCAGTTAGGAAGTTGTTCCTCTCTCTAAGAGCTCTCTAATGGTGGTTCTATTTTCTTGAAAACTTGAAGATTAAGGTCTAACCCAAGCCAAAAAGGAACTCTTTTCAAGAAATCAAATGGTGGAAAAAAATCTATGTAAAGAGAGCTCTATTTTAAGGTAAGTCTTCACTTGAAATACTTGCAAAATCTTATATTTCCAAGCCATTTAAGCTTAGGTCTAGAAAGAGAAAGTGAGGAGGAGATTTTTTTTATGTGATCTTGATGGAACCAAAGGTTATGGAGTGTGAGGATTAAGAATATAGAACTAGAATTGAAAAGGGAGCTTTATAATGCAAGTTATGAAATTTAGGGTTTTGATTGCACCTTGAAATCTACCATGAACCCTAGCCATATTTTATGATGTTTAAGTGTTTGTATGAGTTCCTAAGACACCAAGAGAGCTTCTTACATGATTCTCCCATCAAAGAAAGCAAAGAAACTCCAAGGATGCCAAGAGGAGTATATGCTTTGGCCTAGAGTAGAATGGCACCTAGGGGTAGTTTTAATTTGTTTTAAGCTTATTTTTAAGTCATGTATGATGGAAAAGTATATGAGGAAGCCTTGGAAAAATTTTAGAAACTATAAAAAGTGAGATGGCCTTATATGTTCCATATTATGGCTTAAAAAAGCAACACCTAGCTAGGCTCCTTGAATTGATTTTGTGATGACTCCAAGAGGTTTAAATAGAGTCAAGAATCATAAATAGATGGAGAGAATGCAGCCAAGATGATGTTCTCTTAAGGTGCTTCATTGAGTGCATTATGGAACCATAAAAGAGCCAAAAGAGTCACCTAGCTTTTCTATTGAATGTGTGGCCTTAGAATTTCATTCAAGAGTGTAATTAACTTCCGTATGATGTGTTTAGGTGAAGAGCAATAATCTCCACCTTCTTGGGCATGTGAGGTAAAGGGAGAGGACTCAAGGCTTAAGGAAAGAGTATGCTTATGTGGCAAATGTAGCTCTCTCCACCTTCTTTCATGCATGAATGTGTGCTTACATTGTCTTTGGATGTTTATATGTGTCTTTTAAGCCATGAAAAGTGTTCTAGCATAATTTCATATGCCATGGTACCATAATGATGTTTTATGCATTCAAATGATTTTTTATGTGCTTGCCTTGGTTTGCTTGAGTGTAGAGAAGTCAAGAACCCTCTAGCCATGGTGAGGATGAGCCAAAAACCCTAAAACTTAGTTGAGATAAAGTAA
Organism: Erythrophleum fordii; assembly: GCA_032878935.1. NCBI lineage: Eukaryota > Viridiplantae > Streptophyta > Magnoliopsida > Fabales > Fabaceae > Erythrophleum > Erythrophleum fordii. The sequence goes on from JAVQMF010000044.1 coordinate 20,547,632, forward strand.
AAAATCTCCCAAGAGTGAGGTTGACTGCTCAAAGTAAGGTTGAGTCAAGACCTCTAAGAGAAAATGGGTGAGGCTAGTCCACTCACTTGGCAAGCCTATGTATACTATGATCGCTTTGTTCAAAGGCCAAGAATGTGTCTTGAATGTTCACATGTTTCAATATGTCCATGCATGCATTTCTAAGGCTTGTATTGCATACTTTATGTGTGATTGAAAAGGAGATGAGCTATTAAGATTCTTTGAATCTCATCTCCTCCCCTCAAATGTCTTAACATGCTAGGTGAAACAATTGAGCAAGGTAAGGGAAGACACCAAGCTAAGGAGAAGAAGATTGACATCAAAGTGCATGAAATGGCCTAATTGTATCTCTTTTGTAGCCATACACATGGCATATAATGTAATCTCATGATAAAATTGTTATGTAATTATATGAGCATGTGTAAATACCTAAATGTGTGATGTATGAATGAAATTTGATGCCAAATACATGAGATAGCATGCTTTGGGTATTGAATGGCCAAAGCTAGCATGTGTAATGTTGTGTATATCATGGGGTAGATGAGTGAGTTTAAGAAATTTGGGTTTATGCACCTTTGAAACAAGTTTTGAAATTCATTTTGGTGTATGTCCACGTGTTCAAGTGGTTATGGTTGCCTTGGAGCTTAATTTAGCCCATTTGGACCCTTTGTAAAGCTTGAAAATGACCATTTCACATTCTAATGTCAAAATCTGACTAAATGAATGAATTTGCCCATGAAATTTGGCACAAATTTAGATCTTAGCCAAAGCTTTTTGGAACGCTAAAGACCAAGTATTTGGAGCTCTGTGGAATTAATTATGATTTTTCAAATTTTCCATTTTTCTGCTAAACTAATATAGGTATTGTTCATATGGTCAGAAACTTGAGCTATGTCATTCATGGGCCAAATGATGTCTAATGCTCATGAAATTTTACACGAATAAACTAGACATGATAAACTTTTCATGGCCACCAAGATCACTCCAATTAGACCTATGAGTAGGGAGATATGAATTTTTGCAAATGGAGATCACTACTAAGGATGACAGTTGTCCAATGCTTGAATGTCTTAACATGCTAGGTCAAACAATTGAGCAAGGTAAGGGAAAACACCAAGCTAAGGAGAAGAAGATTGACGTCAAAGTTTATGAAATGGCCTAGTTATATCTCTTTTGTAGCCATACATATGGCATATGATGTAATCCCATGATGAAATTGTTATGTAATTATATGGGTATGTGCAAATACCCAAATGTATGATGTATGAATGAAATTTGATACCAAATGCATGAGATAGCATGCTTTGGGTATTGGATGGCCAAAGCTAGCATGTGTAATCTTGTGTATATCAGGGATGGATGAGTGAGTTTGACAAATATGGGTTTATGCACCTTTGAAACAAGTTAGAAAGTCATTTTGATGCATTTCCACGTGTTCAAGTGGTCATGGTTGCCTTGGAGCTTAGTTTGGACCTTTTGTAAAGCTTGAAAATGACCATTTCACAACCCAAAGTCAAAATCTAACCAAATGAATGAATTTGCCCATGAAATTTGGCACACATTTAGATCTTAGCTAGAGATTTTTGGGAAGCTAAAGACCAAGTTACTTGGAGCTCTGTGGAATTAATTATGATTTTCCAAATTTGCTATTTTTCTACTGAATTGATATAGGTATTGTTCATATGGTTAGAAACTTGGGCTGTGTCATTCATGGGCCAAATGATGTCCAATGCTCATGAAATTTTAGACAAATAAATTAGATATGATAAGCTTTCCATGACCATCAAAATCACCCCAATTGGACCTCAGAACAGGGAGATATGAATTTTTGAAGTTGGAGATCAGTACTAGGGACGATAGCTGACCTCTGATACTGTTCCATCTATTTCTAGTGCCTAGCAGCCTTTGTTGTTGTCTGGATTTATGATTTTTCAAAGTTTAGGCACAGAATCTAGAAAACTAATTTGAGGCTGCACTAGTATGTTTTGTGTGATTGCTCCCTTTGCTCAAGGTATAGACTGTTTCTTGAGCTTGTTATGAGTTGCAATTATGTATTTAAATATGAGAATGAGATGGATGAATCTATATGACCCACAAAATACTGAGAGAAAATATTTACCATGGCAAAATGCATCTTGATTTATGATTTCTTATGCCATTATATTGCTTCCTATAGAATTAGCTTGATGATGAGGTATGGAAATTGCATGAGTTGAGTCTTAGAATTATGGTGTTACACCATGTGAGCTCATGTATCATATTCTTATATTTAATTACATAGATACAACTCATTTCTATCACCAAAAGTGGTTTAGAACTCATGCAAGGCAAGAGAATGCATAAAATTCATAGTCTCCATTTCAGCCAAAATTTTTTCTTTTCTGTCACAAATTTTGAAAAATCATAACTAATTCTAGAAAAATCAAAATCATGCATTACACATATCTAATTTATACTAAAAATATTTATAGGCTATGAAACATAACACAAAGGACATTTGAGATTAGAAAATATGCAAAGGTCTGGCTGGCTACTGGTACTATCACAGGTTTCTGCTATAAACTTAAAAAATGTTCAATTAATTTCAAAAAAATCCAATCTATGAAAATGATACCAATCTAGAAAGCTACGGATGTTAGATAGAGGGAAAAAATAACTCTAGACCAGTTTAGGTAGATCCAGATGTTGAAAACTAATCAAACAGTACCTGCGGTCTATCTGAATGCTTGATACTAGGCAGAAATTTTAAAAATTCATATCTCCCTCTCTAGGCATCCAACTGAGGTGCTTCCAATTTTCACAAGTCATTGGGAATGTATAGTTTCTTCCTATAAAATATTTTGGCAATTGGACATCATTTGCCCCCTAAGTGATAGAATTCATTTTTGGACCAGTGTGAACAGTACCATAAACCAAAATCAGAATTTTTCCCAACTTTGAAAATTCATCAAATATTCCATAGACCTACAAAATTTATACACTTTAGCTTTCCAAAAAGCTCTCAATAGGCTTTAAATGTATGAAAAATCTCAAATCAAGAAAAGCTCATTTGGATAAAAAGTGGTTTATGTTTCCAATATGGTAACTTTTTGCTCCATATAAGATACCAAAGTGTCCTTCCCTTAATATTTGGCATCTCTTAGGCAAGTTTAAAAGCATGAATATTGTAACACCATAAATTTTTAGCTTTGTCTCATACTACTTCTAAATCTCATGCCATAAAGTACACAAGAATAAGAGAAGATGGCATTAAAATAAGGCATTTCCTTACATTGCGATATGTATAAATTTTTCTTTCAGAGTTCTGTGGCCATATGGGTACATACTATCTTTTCCCATATTTAATTACATCAATATAACTCCTTTTCATCACAAAATCATGCCCAAAATTCATGGAAACCGAAATAGAGCATAGAACATGGAGTTTCATTCTCGGCCAGAATTGCTCCACTTGTTGATCAAATTTTGGAAAATCATAACTAAATCTAAAAAAATTGAAATCATATAATCTTGGTCATTATAGAAATCTTAGTATGTCTACTTTACAATAAAAATCTCCTAGACCATAATGTGCATTACAAAGGACATTGGAAATCCAAAATGGTCTAAAGGTCCGACTGAATTTTGGAACTATCACAGAATTCTACAGAAATATTTGAAAATGTCCAATTAATTCTAAAAAAATCCAATCCATGAAAATGATACTAATTTGAAAAACTATAGATGTTAACTAGAGGAAAAAAATATCTCTAGATCATTTCATCAAGTCTAGACCTCAGAATTCAATGGAATAGTACTTCTGGTTGGGCAAATTTACTAATACTGGACAGAAATTTAAAAATTCACATCTCCCTCTCTAGACCTCCAAATGAGATGCTTCTAGTTGGTACAAGTCACTGTGATTGTCTAGTTTCTTTGTATAAAATTTCATGACAATTGGACATCATTTGAGCCTTGGATGATAGAATTCATTTTGAAAAATTGCCATAAAATAGTGCAGCAAACCAAAACCATAAAAATTGCCAAATTTGAAAAATCATCAAATATTCTGTAAACCTCCAAAAATTTTAATCTTTTACTTCCCAAAAATCTCTCAATGAGACCTAATTGCATGCCAAATCTCAGGTCAAGACTAACTCGTTTGGCCAAAAAGTGACATAGGATTCCATTATGTTCATTTTTGGCTCCATATAAGGTACCAAAGTTGCCAAATGGATTTCCCTTGGTCTTGGCACCTTTTGAGCAAGTCTAAAAGTACATTTAAGACTTATATGAGCTGCCCAAATGGTCCAAAACCTCATGCATCTCATTTTGGCCATTCAACCCATACTTATGCACATTTCCATCAAACTTCCACATTGCATAATTTGGCATTACATACTCAAAATAAATGCTAGAGGTCATATGTCATATTCATACATCTAAACATCACATAATAGTATATTTACACATGTCTTAAGGCTTATAGTACATTTACAACATCATATACATCATGAACCATCATTATGGTTCCAAAATGGACAAAACAAGGCATAAGCTTATAAATCTTTTGTCTTCATTGTTGTTGGCTCCCTTCACTATAATTACTCAGTCCACCTAGCATGTTAGATCATTGAAGAGGAGGGGATGAGATTCAATGAATCCCAATAGCTCATCTCCCATTCAATCATATATAATATGTGCAAAGCAAGCTTTACAAATATATGCATGAGCAAAATGGAAGTCATGGACATTTTAAAAGCACACTTGGCATATGAACAATTCATACAAGACATTCAAGAGCTCACTAAGTGTTTGGATTGGCCTCACACTTCTCCTCATGGATTTTGCACTTGCCTCACCCATTCTTTAAGAACTTTGGATTCAACCATACTTTTGGGAGCCCACTTTGTTTTTGGGAGACTCTTTACTTTGTCTCAACCAAGCTTAAGGGTTCTTGGCTCATCCTCACCAAGGGAAGAGTTCTTGGCCTCTCCACACTCAAGCAAACTCATACAAACATTATATACTCATTTGAAAACATAACATGGCATTAAGAATCATGGCATGCTAGCATACTTTTCATAGCTTGAAAATACACATATACACATTCTAAAACAAGCTAAACACACATCCATGCATGAGAGAAGGTGGAGAGAGCTACCTTGCACATAATTACATACTTTTCCTTTTGGATTCAAGCCTCCTCTTTCGGCCACACACTCACAAATAGGTGGAGATAGTTTCTCTTGGCCTAGATACAATTTTTGGGAGCCAATTAGGTTCATGAAACATTCTCTAAATCCATACAACTTGCTTAAGTACTAGATTGCTCTACAACCCCCATTATGGTCCATAAATGCACCTAATGAAGCAACACCCCTCAAATAATTTCTAGGCCTCATTCTTTCCTTTCAAATATGACTCTTGACTCCTTTTAAGCCTCTTAGAGTCATCATACCATTAAAACAAAGGGCCTAGCATCATGTTACTTTTTTAGGTCATAATATGGAACCTAAGACACCAAATCACTTTCTATGAGTTCTAAAAATTTTTTCAAGGCCTCCCTTCATTTTCATTCATCAAATATGACTCAAGGATGGCCTTAGAAAAATTTAAAACTCTCCCCCACTATAAGAACCCTCTTTGGCTGAGACTATGGGCTTTCTTGGCCTTCTTGGAGTTCTCTTAGTTTTCTTGAAGGAGGAAGCTTGTGGGGAGCATCTTAGGTGTCTCAAGAACTCATTTAAACTCTTAATTAAACCTTGGAATCATCATACAAAATCAGAATTTGGAAGGTGCACATAAAACCTTAGAATTTGTATCTTAATTTCTAATGGTTATTTTGTTGTTTGCTTTGCATATTCTTAATCTTCACACCCTTTTTCCTTAGATTTATGCTTGGTTATGCCTAAAAATCATCTCATCCTAGGGTTTTCTCAAGTAGGGTGAAATGGAGGAGGAGGGAACCAAAGATGACTACCATAGGAAGAGAAATTACCTTGTTTTCTTGCTTTTTCTCACTTGAATCTTGTGTTTTTTGAGCTCCTCTCTTTAAATCCGAATTTTCCCCTCAATTTATCCCTTAAAAAAGATTTATAAACTTCATTTTAATCATAGGAAACAAAGGAGAATGGAGGAGAAGAGGTTTGGAAGAGAAAGAGCATGAAAAATTACTAATTTCCATACCTTAAGCCTTTGATTTCTCCTCCATTTCTTCCCCTTCTTGTGAGCCTCATCCCCTAGGGTTTTCTTCTGGTTTTAGGCAGAACATGGTCGTGCATAATGAATGGAGGAGAAGGGTGCATCATATATATAGGTGGGAATAAGTTACACTTTTCAAAAGTTTCCATTTTGCCCTTCATACTTTGTATTTTTGTTTCTCCTTTGTTTTAGCTCCTTTTTGAGAACCATCCCTTCCATTATAAAATTTAGGTTCTCAATTAACAAAAATGGCTTTGGAATCACTCAAATCAGAGCTAAAACCTTTCCGAACAGATCTGTCAAAGTTCGGGCACACCAACATTGGAAAACGTCCACCGGAAGGGTTTTAATTGTTCCAAGGGTTTTCATGGTTTTCAGGGCCTCTAAGAACCCTGGAAAACTTAAAATTTTCATTTAAAAAGCCCTCCTGTATGAATTCCAAAAATTGCTCAAAATTACAAAAATGCCATTACGTTTCGTAGGCTTTTCGTAAAAAATTGTTTCTTCATTCTAGCTTCATTTTTTTTCCATCTGAGCCTGAAATTTTCATTTTTAGGAGTCTAGAATGGTTCCTAAATTTTTTGGGACCTTAACTATCTCATTATGGGGGACTTCCTTTTGTATCCTGTGAGTTTCGTTCGTTTACAGAGAAACTGTACATTACTTTTTTCACATTTTCTCTCGTTTTCAGAAAATCAGATATTACATACACATACAGAGCCACTAAGGTATTGTCCCTTCCTTCCCAGTTCATGGGTCTTTGACCCTGCCTTCCCGGTTATATAACAAGTACCTTGGCTAATTTTGAGCTTAGAAGTGAGAAATGGTAGATTTCTTGCCTAGGACCCTAACCTCCCTCTCATGGTGTGAAAATCCTCTCGTGTTTGTGTTTCAGCAAAGTGTGGAGGGGCTAATATGTCTAGGGTTTTAGTTGGGTTTAAATTGGGTCTAATGTGAGTCATGGGCTAACCCAAAGGTCCAATACCAAGTGGGTTTCAGATTTAAGTCTTGTTGGGCCAGCTTTAACGTGTTGGGCTATAGAAATTTAATTGGGTTAGACCAAGTTTGAAGAACTCAATTGATTTCGGTCTGCACAAGGATTATTGGGCCATTTATAAGAGCATATGCAAGTTGGGTCTTCGGTCTCTAATTCATTAAATTGAATTGGGCCATCACTAGGTGCTTTCTCTTAAGTTAATTCTCACAATAAAAGGTTGAGTTTGTACCTAAAATCCTTGGGCCTCCAATAGTCTCTAACCATGGCCTATTTAATTTAATTTGGGCCTAGATGAGGTTTCTAACTTAATTAAATTTCAAACTCATTTTAATAATTTATCTCTCTAAAATTTCCATTCACTTAACTTGCTCAATTATTCTTAATTAACCCAAATCCATAATTAACACCTTAATTAATTCTGGGATGTTACACCATTCGCCTTATTCTCATTACGACGAGATTGCTCTTTGAAGAATTCCCACCCTAGATTTTACGATTTGCATTGTCGTGGTGCACTTCAGTTTTTTTACTCTCTGAACTCATTTTGGTTGCAACTCAAAAGTGCTTTAGCCATGACTTGACTACTCTCTAATCCTTAACCCATAGATACTCATCCTAACTATTTGGAACTCCCTTTAATTAAATTCTCATGTCCTTTATTGTTGAAATGCATGGTTTTAATGGCATAAAATCTCTTATATACCTCAACATACTAACTTTCCTCATTTAAGGACTTAAAGGTTGATTAAACCAATTAAACCTTACTATATATCAGTAATTCACCTATTATGATAGCAAAAGTTGTAACACCATAATTTCTAACTCATTTTATACACATTTGCATGTTTATATGATACATTCCATGAAGGAAGTGAGAAAAATCATAACAATAAGACATTTCTTTGCATTGCGTCGTGTATAAAAATTCTATTTGGTCTTATGTGGACCATGTGAGCTCATACAATACATTTCCATATTTAATTACATGAATACAATTGATTTGGAACATCAAAAGTGGCCTACACCTTAAGGAACTCAAAGGGAAGCATGAAATAAACACATATATTTTCGACCAACTTTTGCCCCATTTCTATCCCAACTTTAGAAAATCATAACTAATTATAAAAAAATTGAAATCACTCATTCTTAGACATTTTGGAAAGCTACAATGTGTACTTTATACTAAAAATATTTCTAGATCATAACATCCATCATGAAAGATGTTTGACATTCAAAATGTTCCAGAGGTCAAATTATCCACTAGTACTGTCATATATTTCTGTAGCAAATTTCAAAAATATCCAATTAATTCTAAAAAAATATCATCCATACAAATGATACCAATATGAAAATCTATGGGTGTTAGCTAGAGGGTAAAAATAATGCTAGACTAGATCAGGCATGTCCAGACCTTGATATCTAATCAAATAGTAACTGAGGTCGAGTGAAGTTCCTGATACTGGACAGATACTTTGAAAATCCATATCTCCCTTTCTGACCTCTAAATGAGGTTCTCCTAGTTGACACAAGTCTCTAGAAATGTCTAGTTTCTCTGTATAAAATTTTGAGGCAATTGGACATCCTTTGAGCCCTGTGTGACAAATTTCATTTTCGGACCTGAGTGAACAGTGACATGACCAAAATCATAAAATTTGCCGACTTTGAAAATTCATCAAATATTCTGTAGACCTCCACAAATTATGTTCTTTATCTTCCTAAAAAACTCTCAATAAGCTCTAATTTCATGCTAAATTTCAGAACAAGAAGAGCTCATTTGGGTAAAAAGTGACATAGGGTTTTAAATTGGTCAAATTTGGCTCCATATAGGATACCGAATTATCCAAATGGCTTTCCTTGGGGTTTGACACCTCTTAGGCAAGTCTAAAAGCATAATTAAGACTTGTGTAGGCTGCCCAAATGGTTCCAAACTTCATGTATCTCATTTTGGCTATTTTATCTATATTTATGCATAATTTTATAATGCCATTCATGAAGCCACATTGTCCATACATACTCAATTTACATTATGTCATTCACATAACATATTATTTCATTTCTACATCACATATTATCATAATTACATATGTTCCAAAGGTCATAGACCATATACAAGCATGGGTTACATCATGTGACATGAATATGGCTTGAAAGACTAAAAACCATGCATTATGTTGTCAAGCTCTCTTCTTCGAGGTAGTTGGCTTCCATTACCTTGTCCACTTGGTCCACCTAGCATGTTAGATCATTATAGAAGAGGGAGTGAGATTTAAAGAATCCCAATAACTCATCTCCCATTCAATCATGCATAATGGATGCAAAACAAGTCTTGAAAATGCATGCATGGTTATAATAGATGATATAAGCATTCAAGAAGCAAGCTTGGCATGTGAATAAGTCATAAAAGTCATCCAAAGGCTTGCTAAGTGGATGGATTGGCCTCACCCATTTCCTCATAGATTTTGGACTTGCCTCACCCATTCTTTAAGAGATTCTTGGACTCAACCATGCTCTTGGGAGCCCACTTTGCTTTTGGGAGACTCTTTGCTTTATCTTAACTAATGTTAAGGGTTCTTGGCTCATCCTCACCATGGTTAAGAGTTCTTGGCCTCTTCACACTCAAGCAAACTCAAACAAACATCATAACATCATTTTAAAACATAATATGTTATCATGAAATCATGGCATATAAAATCATGCTAACATACTTTTCATGGCTTGAAATTACACATACACAAATTCTAAGACAAGCTAAACACACATCCATGCATGAGAGAAGGTGGAGAGAGCTACCTTGTACACAATCATAAACTTTCCCCTTTGAAAGAATTCTCCCTTTTTTGGCAACACACACACAAAAAGTGTGGGGATGCTTTCTCTTGGCCTAGACACAATACATGGAAGCTAATTAGGTTCATGAACTCAATTCTAAGGCCACACAATTTGCTTAGACACTAGGTTGGCTTATAACCTCATTATGGTTCCATAATTGCACCTAATGAAGCAACACCCCTCAAATAATTTCTAGGCTCCATTCTTTCCTTTCAAATATTATTCTTGACTCTTTTTAAGCCTTTTGGAGTCATCACACAATCAAAACCAAGAACCTAACTATATGTTACTTCTTTAGGTCATAATATAGAATATAAAGCACCAACTCACTTTTTATGGGTTCTAAATTTTCCCCAAGGCCTCCCCACATTTTCATTTATCATATATGACTCAAGAATGGGCTTACAAAAATTTAAAACTCTCCCTAGCTATGCTTTCCTTGCTTGGCCAAGACATAGAACCTTAATGGGTTCCATAGAGCTTTCTTTGTTTTCTCAAGGGGAGATGCATGTGGGGAGCCTCTTAGGAATCTTAGAAACTCATTTAAACTCTTATTATGCCTAAGAATCATCATACAAAATCAAATTTTACAAGGTGTATTTGAAACCCTAGAATTTGCATCTTGAAATCTAATGGTTGTTTATTAATTTCCTTTGCATATTCTTAATATCCACACCCTTTTTCCTTAGATCCTGCCTTAGTTCTACCAAAAATCAACTCCTCCTAGGTTTCTTTAGGTGTGCAAAATGGAGAAGAAAAGGGAATCAAAGGTACCAACCATAGAAAGAGAAATTACCTAGTTTTCTTGCTTTTTCTTGCTTTCTCCAAGCTCCTCTCTTCAAATCCGAAATTTTTCGTAAGTTTCTCCCTTAAATCAGATTTGTAAACTTCATTTTAATCAAAGGAAATAGAGGAGAATGAAGGAGAGGAGGTTTGGATGGAAGAAAGCATGAAAAACTACCAAGAAAGCATACCTTAAAGCTTAGATTTCTCCTTCTTCTTCTTCCTCTCTTGTGCACCTAAAACCCTAGCTTCCTTCTTTGAAATTGGGTAGAATTTCTGAATCTAAATGAAGGAGAGAGTGGAGTGCCATCTATATATAGAGGGAGGAAAATTGGTTTTTCAAAAATTCTCATTTTGCCCTTCATTTTTTACATTTTCATTTCTCCTTCATTTAGTTTCTTTTTGAGAATTCTCTTTTCCATTATGAAATTTAGATTCCCAATTTAGTAAAATGCCTTCAGAATCACTCAAATCGGAGCTAAAATCTTCCCAAATGAATCCGTCAAAGTTTGGGCACACTGACATTGGAAAATATCCATCGAAGAAGATTTAACTGTCCCGGGGCTTCCCATGGTTTTCAAGGCCTCTAAGAACCTCAGAGAACTCAAAAATTTTGTTTAAAAAGCCCTTCTGTGTGAATTCCAAAAATTGCTCAAAATTATAAAAATGCATTTTGTTTCGAAAGATTTTTGTCAAAATTTGTTTCTTCATTCTAGCTCTATTTTTCCTTCCGTCTGAAACTAGGATTCTCATTTTTAAGAGTTTAGAATATTACTTAAAATTTTCAGGACCTTGACTAATTCATTTCAAGGAACTTGCTTTGAAAACGTACCTGTTTTTATCATTTAACAAAACCCGAATGTTACAAAAGGTACATGAAACTACAATTGACAACTTCAAAATGTGCATTTTCCTCCTAACTAATCTTAGACTACTTTAAGCAAGTTTCAATAGATCAAATAAACATGTTTCTATCCTCAAATCTCTAAAGTAATCTCAAGTGTAAAATATGGCTATGGCAAAGCTTAAACCACACCCAAGACATACATGATAGTAAAAACTTCACATATTAGATTTTAGCCTAAACATTCATTTCGTAACATAACCATATCTTTTGACTGATAAAACACAATTCATACAATCATAGTAGTCCAACTTTGCTTAGTATCAGATAGATATATCAAATGCCATATAAACTAAAGCCTAGTCTCCTAAAGGTTAAATCCTTGGTTACAAAACTTCAAAATACCTACACTTGGCAAAAATGAATACATCATAATGCTATACAAGTTAGATTACGAAAAGAATAACATTTACACAAGAACCAAAAGCATCCAAGTGCAGGAGTCCCACCTAAGGTCTAAATCTAAGGGTGATCATCTACTTGCTTTCTTTTTTCTTTAGTTGATGAACCTCATATGAAATTGTTAGCCTAAGAAATAGGGTGAGATATGAATCTTAGTAACCAAAGGGAAATTCCATACATACGTGCAAATTAATTAACATAAATGCATTTTTATACTAATAAATACCATAATATCAATATAATCAACAAATAAACTAATTGGACTACTATCTTATACTAGCAATCACATACAATATGTTAGTGGCTAAAAACAGAGAGAAAGGCCTATCCACGGCACCAACTCCCCATTGAGTATGCTCATAGCTCGATGCATTTTGTCATACCTTACTATATAATGCTTTTTCTACTATAAATACCTCATATAGTACTTAGAGGAATCAATGGAAACCTAAACTGATTAAAATTTTCTTTTTAAAGACTTCCTCACATAATTTCACTATTCATTTGGTCATTCCCAGAATTTTGTCCAGCCTTGAAAATACATAATTTTAGAAAAATCACATGACATTAGTTCAAGGCTCTACTTCAAGCTTTCTAAGTCCTTTACAAGGGAAAAAATACTTATTTAGTGGAGTACATACAAATTCATATAAAGTTTTCCCTAAAACAAGCTAGATGGTTTTACCCCTCATTTGTCATATTATTATTACTTTGCCTTTATATAAGCACAGGCACCCTTGCATTTTAGGCACGTTATTATCATACATGGTTGGGTATATATATGGCTTTCTATTACATACCCTATTATCATACAATATTATAACACAACTTATACATACCATAATCCAAAGATATTTAATTACATGACAAAATGTGATTACAAAAGTAAGGTCCTCAATTTATACCTCCACACCCTTTGCCCTTTCTTTGATTGAACTCAGACCTAGCATGGGTTATATTTAGGGTGAGATTATGAAATCTTAGTAGTAGTAAACTAGTCTCATTCATAAGCAAGCATGTAAGTAAATAACATAATGGCAATCAAGGTGCCACATACCATATAGTAATACAAGGAATTTCATACAAGGCCAAGCATAATCTAAGCATACATGTCTCATCTTATAGCATAAATGGCAACTTGATATAGCATAACACTCATGATTATACAAACATACAAGCTTAAAGAAAGAGAAAGGAAAACTACTACCTTAGCAAACTTTGCCCTTCAAGCCTTAGAACTCGGTTTACTTGCTTTTGGAGTTCCCAAACAAATATCAAACCCTATAATCATAATGATAATACATTACAATCAACACATAAAGCTTAACTTCTAAAGTAGTATGACCCTTTTAAAGTTATTGGAACCATTGGAATTGGAAAAATCCAACTCCTTCCCTTCTAATCCACTATGGCCGCATAGTGTGCATTTCTTGGCCAAAATTTAGAAATTTTATTCCATGAGTTTTGAGGGCTTTGCCATAGGTATTCCTAGCTAAAAACGCCCTTTTGAATCCATTAGAATGGATAAATTTGTCAAATTCCAGCCTCAAAAACATGTTTTGGTCATAACGTAACCTAGCTCTGTTTTAGGCCCAAAAGTGAGTTTCTTTGGTTCTAAAAATTCCATAGCCTCTTCCTTTATTTGTTTAGGACTTGAAAATTGGTATACATGACTTTAAGACATTAAGAAAACACCATAAAAAATTTTAGAAAATTCGGACAACATATCCCCAACATTTCTATTTTCCTAAAAATTACAATCTTTATGTTTTTCAAAGTTCTAGCACATAACAAAATGGATAAGCTCATATGGCCTCCATAGTCAATATATAAACTTCATTCCTAGGCCTTCATATTCAACATATAAACTTCATTTTTAATCATCCACATGCTGTCCAAAAGTGGCCATAGCTGGGGTTTAACAAAACTAACTTAAACCATGTAATTTTCAAGTGCAAGGTGGAGAAAACTTACTCTTTAAACTTAATCCTTGCTTCCTTTGCTTTTCTCACACTAAAATACCTTCTTTTCCAACTTAGAGCAACATAACACCTTGAAGAAAGGATGAAGATGCAGTTGCCCTTTAGAGAAAATGATTGGAGGATGAAGAAGATGAAGAAATTTGGTGAAGAATGGTGGTAGTTTTGCTTGATTTCACTTCTTCTTCCACTTTTCCTCCTTCTCTCTCTTTTCACGTTTTTCTCTCCCTCTCCCTTGTGTGTGGTGTGAAAATGGTGGAATGGAGGTGAAGGAGATGAACTTAAATGAAGTTAAATGGCTATACCAAATTTGGACCCTTGAATCAACTTTTTCAAGATCAAATCTTAGCCTTCCATTCCTTTTCTCTTTTGATTTTCTAATTTCATAACTAAATATCTTATTCCCAACACATGCTTGGATGCTTATTCTTAGTCCTTAATTTATGGTGATTTGATTGTTAGTAACCATGGTTAATTTTTTTAACTCAACCATGGTCAATTTCTAACTCAACCATGGTCAATTTCTAATCTAACCATGGTTAATTCTTTAAACTAATCAAAATCCTTTCTTTCTTTCCTTTTTATTTTATATTTATATTTGGGTTTCATCTTCTCTAAAGCCCTAATTATATCTTCTTCCTCTTATTGGACCTTTAGAATCAGCTATTGGGCCTTACAACAGTCTAAAAATCAGTGTTCGGGCTCGATTAAGGTTTTATAGTATAATACATACCTTTAGACTTTCTAAAATTTATAAATATTATTTTCTCTACTTTTTTGGCCATACTGAACCTCAAACATGGATCAAGGCCCCTCAACCTCGATCCTTATAAATTTCGGTGTCAATCGGACATCCGGGCCTTTAGGTGTAATTTTCATCGTTCTATATTATTATTGTGCTCTAAAATTTTCATTTATTGCAATTTAGTCCTTGAAACTCCTTTAGGGTTTCTAAGCCCTTTTAGCTATTTCTATTTCCATGGTTGTTACAACTTCCTCTTTCTATTTTGCTCATGACTACTGATTGGCTAACTGGATCCCAGACCGGATCCCGTCCGGCCATCCGAACAACGTGACATCATCAGACTCGTCTCATCAAATAGAGTTTAACCGTGGGTCACAGATTTATAAGATTCTTGCCCGATCTTTTGATATTCGTGCCTAAACCAACGAATAGAGGGTGAAACTAGAGTTCCCTAAACTTTTGGGCAATCTATACATTTTGCTCGACACACAACTTTTCTTTGCATTTTAGTTCCTAGCTCCTTCATACTTAAGCTTAGAGACTCTTCGGGACCTTTTTCTAATTTTTTTTTTCATCTATTTTGGCCCCAATTTTAGGGCACCTCTAACTTTGACTCATCATTATTTGTGGTCTAGAACATTATTTTAATTTTATTTGACCTTAATTTACTTTATTTGGGGGAGTCTCTTTTGTATTCAGTGAATTTCGTATGTTGATAGAGAAATTGTATGTTATGTTTCTTGTGTTTTCTTACATTTTCTTGCATTTTCGAGGGATCAAATATTACACATTCCATTAACTTTGATCATAACTCAATGCATGATCATGACACATTGCACAGGTAGCAGCATGATCACAACTCCACTAAGGACACGATCACGGTCTGAAACAATCAAGTAGCCAACTAATCATTTAGCATAAAAAATATATATGTACAGCAAATATAAAATTAAAATGGACATATACATGGAATTAAAAATAAACCCTAGTTACCTCACTCAGTTGTGCTAATTTTAGTAAGAGCTAAGAGCAAGTGCCAACACTCTAAAAGTCTTAAATTAACCGAAATACCACTCTTAGTCATTATTCATAATAGAAACCTTATGCCCATTTACTCTAATCATTATAATCTACTAAGAAAACACTTACCTTACCTCCAATGAGGTCCAAAATTCGGATTTAAGCCTTCCAACACCAGAAATTACAATGGTTCACTCCAAAGTTTAGTAAATTAGCACATCGATAGAACCCATCCTAAAAATCAATCATTGAGGCCAATTTCCAACATAATAATACATCAAAGTAGAGGGTAATATTTACCTAGTGGTCCCTTTAGCCTTTACCTACAAAAATCATCTAAGATATAACCAAACGCCCATTTTTAGATTTAAGAATGATATGAGAATCTACTAAACACAAAGCTAATCAAACTAAAATTGTTGAAGAAGATGAGAGGATCAACTTTATATAACTTACCTTAGCTAAATCTTCCTCTAAGAGTGCAAATCGAAGTCAAGACACTAAAAAACCTTAGGCTCCCTCTCAAGATACAAAACTGGAGTTCTCCCTTGGCTGCCCAATATCTTAACTAAAATGAGAATAAGGGTTCAACTCATTTTAGTGTTTTGAAGGAAATGGACTAATCTAATGGGGCTCTTGTCCAAGTGGTATCATCTTTTCTAAGTGTTGGCTTATAGCTAGACAAACCCAATTGTGTTTGGTCTCTATAAAACTTAAATTAAGCCTCTACAATTTATCCTTAATATAATTAAATTAATCATGGAGCCTTAATTAAAATTTGGCCTAATTAAATTCAAATCTATTATAACGTTATATTTTTCTCCATAAATTGCCAAATAGGAATTATTTGTCTCAAAATGTCCAAAATGATAGTTTTTTATAATTTATTCTAAAATTTTCATAATAATTCTCTATTCTCCTTATAATATCCGGTAATCCAGAATTAAACTGAAACCGATGAACTGAAAAGAGAACACCCTAGAGCAAGGCAAATTAAGTTTAAATAAGATTAGGATATTAATAAGAGTATTTTAAAATTTGGATTAGAGCCTAAGGTTATGTCACACCATACATAGCTAACATCGATTTCATATTAAAACTAGCTAGAAATATCAAATTATATTCATTTTCATGAAAGTCATACTTTTATCAACGGAAACAACCAACATTAAAAGCCAAATTAATGTATTCTTGGTTTAATGGACCATGTGAACTTACCAAATTTATTTTCCATCCTTAACACATTTGTTCAACTAAAACTAACATAATTTAGAGCTCAAAAGTCAGATCCAAAGCATACATATCAAAATCACATACACTTTGTAATTTTCCTTAACTTCCACAATCTGACATGACCTTTGGAAAATTATAATTAATTTTAGAAAAATTGAAATCATATATACTATAGCTTTTTAGAAAGCTCAGGATGTCCTCTAACTACCATTAAAAGTTTAGATTAAAAAAACTAGGTTTTCCCTACAAAATTGATAGAATAGTAACACTTGTCACTAATACAACTTGTAGCTAAACTCAAACTTCAAAAATTTATATCTCCTTCTATGAAGCTCCAAATGAGGTCTTCTTAGTGGTTATAGAAACCTTGAAAGAATACCTATTTTATAGTAAAATTTTAAAGGCATATGAGTTCATTTGACTCATGAAATCCAATGCATATAAGAAGTTATTATTGTACTTTGGCACCACCAGGCCTCTAATTTCAAACATTCATAACTCTCTCTATACAACTCCTTTTCATGCGAACTTAGTGGCCCTAGAAATTTTATAGTGTCAACTATATTCTTGTAAAATTTCATAAGCATTAGATTTCATTGGCCTTTTAATGACATAGAAATGAAAAATGACCACATGAACAGTGACTGAGGCAACTCTACATAATTTGGCCAACTTTGAAAATTCATAATAAATTCTCTAAAGCTCAAAATTAGGTGCTATTTAGCTCTATGGAAATATCTAGATGAGACCTATAATCATGCCAAATTTCATGCAAAAAATCATCCATTTGGTCAATTTGAAGTTCAAGTCAAGAATATGGCAAATTTTGCAACCATAATGGGGTCAAATGGTGTCAAATGGCCTTCTAACCAAGGCATGACCATTTGAGCACGTCCCATTGCACAAATGCAACCTATGGAAGATTTCCAAATAGTCCAAATCATCGTACATCTCAAAACCACCTTCCTACATAAACTTATGCACATATGCAACAAGGCTCCATGATGTCAAATTCTCACATACTGATTCATTTGACTCCAAGATTGATTTATACATCATAGTTACATACATTTAAACATGTTCAGAGGTCTACATCACATATACATCATATAGTTACAAACTTTGACATCAAAATGTATAATTTCCTCTTCTATTATCAAAGTCTTGCTCATCAAGTGGCTTGACTCCCATTTCTTGCTCCATGCAGCTCACCTAAACATGATTAGGTATAATATGGGGAAGAGTGAGATTTAAAGAATCCTAATAGCTCTTTACCCTTTGAAACATACATATATGATGCATTTACATGTCAACGAATGCAAGTATGCCATAAAAACTTCTAATGAACATACATAAACAATTTTCCATATCACATAAGCTCATACATGTTAAATATAGGCTCTAAGGGATGTTGGTCTAGCTTCACCCAATTTCCTCAAGACTTTTGGATTTGCCTCACCCACTTTAAGGGACTTTTGACTTAGCCTCACTCTTTCTTGAGACTTTTGGCTTTGTCTCACCCGTTCTCACCCATTCAAGCCATCTTGCACTTAAAACATATTTCAAAAAAAGCATCATGGTACCAAGATGTTTAATCAATGGCTATAAACATATCTCATGGTTCAAACACACACACAAGCATATAATGACAATGAAGCATCCAAGAAATGCATGCAAGAAAGGTTAGAGAGCTACCTTGTACTACGAAGCATAACTTTTCGCTTTGCTTCCTTACTTCCCTTTTTCGGCCACACATTTACACCTAGGAGAATCTTGATTTGCTTGGCTAGACACATCAAATAAAACACAATTCAATTGTTGGAACTAATCTTAACTTCATATAAACTCTATGTAAGCCTACTTTCTCTTATGACATCAATATGGTTCCATATAAGGGCATAATGAAGAAACCTCTAAAATTCATGATCTTAGCTCCAATTTCTCATTCAATCTTAGTTATGTAACACTACAAAATTAATTAAGGTGTTAATCATGGATTTGGGTTGATTAAGAATAATTAATATGGAATAATTGGGTAAGTTATGTGAATGGAAATTATAGAGAGATTAATTATTAATATAGTTTTGAGATTTAACTGGGTTAGAAACTTCATCTAGACCCAAATTAAATTATGTAGGCCATGGTTAGAGACTAATAGAGGCCCAATGATTTTAGGTGCAGATCCAATCTTTTATTGTGAGACTTAGCCCAAGAGAGAGTATCTAGTGATGGCCCAATCTGATTTAGTGAGATAGAGGCCCAAAACCTAACTTACATAAGCTCTTATTATAACGTCCAGTTTTCGTTAAACGACAAAAATGGGCATATTTTCAAAGCAAGTCCCTTGAAATGAATTAGTTAAGGTCCCAAAAAATTTGATTAACATTTTAGACTCCTAAAAATGAGAATCCTAGACTCAGATGGAAGGAAAAAAGGAACTAGAATGAAGAAACAAATTTTGACAGAAATCTTACGAAACATAATGGTATTTTCGTAATTTTGAACAACTTTTAGAATTCACATAGGAGAGCTTTTTAAATGAAAATTTTGAGTTCTTCAGGGTTCTCAGAGGCCCTGAAAACCATGGGAACCCTGGGACAGTTAAATCTCCTCCGGTGGATGTTTTCCAATATCGGTGCACCCAAACTTTAATAGATTTGTTCGGGAAGGTTTTAGCTCTGATTTGAGTGATTCAAAAGGTATTTTACTAAATCGGGAACTTAAATTGTATAATGAAAAAGACGGTTCTAAAAAAAGAGCTAAAACAAAGGAGAAACGAAAATATTAAGAACGAAGGGCAAAATGAAAATTTTTGAAAGAACCATTTTCCTCCCTCTATATATAGGTGGCGCCTCACTCTCCCCTTCATTTAGCTTCAAATTGTTCTGCCCAAAATCAGAAGAAAAACTCTAGGAGAGTCGAGCACCAAGGGAAGAAGAAGAGGAGAAGAAATTCAAGCTTTAAGGTATGGTTTCTTGGTAGTTTTTCATGTTTTCTTCCATTCAAACCTCCTTTCCTTCATTCTCGTTTGTTTCCTTTAATTAAAATGAAGTTTACAAATCTGATTTAAGGGAGAAACTTAGGGGAAATTTCGGATTTGAAGAGAGGAGCTTGGAGAAAGCAAGATTCAAGTGAGAAAAAAAATAAGAAAACTGGGTAATTTCTCTTCCTATGGTTGCTCTCCTCCTCCATTTTGCCTAACATGAGAAACCCTAGGAGGACTTGATCTTTAGGTAGAACCAAGGATGAATCTAAGGAAAAAGGGTGTGGAGACTAAGAATATACAAAAAGAATTAACAAAAAATCATTATATTTCAAGATGCAATATCTAGGGTTTCAAGTGAACTTTGAAAAATATGATTTTGTATGATGATTCCTAGGCCTAAATAAGAGTTTAAATGAGTTCCTAAGATTCCTAAGATGCTCCCCATATGCTTCTTCATTTGAGAAAACAAAGAAAGCTCTAAGGAAGCCAAAATTGCTCCTTGTCTTGACCAAGGGAGGCTCTCCTAGTAAGAGAGAGTTTTAAATTTTTCTAAGCCCATTCTTAAGTCATATATGATAAATGAAAATGAGAAGAGACCTTGGGAAAAATTTAGAACCCATAGAAAGTGAGTTGGTGCTTTAGGTTCCATATTATGACCTAAAGAAGCAACATGTAGTTAGGCTCTTGGTTTCGATTGTGTGATGACTGCAAGAGGCTTAAAAGGAGTCAAGAATCATATTTGAAAGGAAAGAATGGAGTCTATAAATTATGAGGGGTGTTACTTTATTAGGTACAATTATGGAACCGTAATGAGGTTTATAGAGCAAGTTAGTGTCTAAGTGAGTTGTGTGGCCTTAGAATTAATTTTATGAACCTAATTGGCTTCCATAAATTGTGTTTAGGCCAAGAGATACCATCCCTAAACTTTTGTGTGTGTGTGGCCGAAAGAGGGAGCCTTGATTCAAGAAGAAAAGTGTGTGATTGTGTACAAGGTAGCCCACTTCTCCTTCTCTCATGTATGGATGTGTGTTTAGCTTGTCTTAGAATGTGTGTATGTGCATTTTCAAGCCATGAAAAGTATGCTAGCATGATTTCATGATGACATATTATGTTTTTATATGATGTTTATGATATCTGCTTGGATTTGCTTGAGTGTGGTGAGGCCAAGAACCCTTAGCTATGGTGAGGATGAGCCAACAATCCTTAAGATATGTTGAGACAAAGTAAAGAGTCTCTCAAAAGCAAGATGGGCTCCCAAGAGCATGGTTGAGTCCAAGAATCTCATAAAGAATGGGTGAGGCAAGTCCAACATCCACAAGAAATTGGTTGAGGTCAATCCACTTTCTTGGCAAGCCTTTGTATGTTATGTATGACTTTCTCAAATGATGAAAATGTCTCTTAAATGTTTGCACATATCAACATTACCATACATGCATTTATGAAACTTGTTTGCATCCATTATGTATGATTGAATGGGAGATGAGTTATTGGGATTCTTTGAATCTCATTTCCTCCTCTCCAATGTCCTAACATGCTAGGTGGACTAAGTGGACAAGGTAATGGAAGCCAACTACCTTGAAGAGAAGAGTTTGACACCAATATACTTAGCTTTTGCTTTTTAAAGCCATAATGATGTCTAATAATATAAATGATTGTTGTATATGGTTTATGACCTTTGGAACATATGTAATTATGATAATATGTTATGTGTAAATGAGAGGATATGTTATGAGATCATTAAAATGCAATTTCAGTATGTATGGACAATGTGGCTTCATGAATGGCATTATGGAATTATGCATATGTGTGGATGAAATGGCCAAAATGAGATGCATGAGGGTTGGGACCATTTGGGTAGCTTATACAAGTCCTACTTATGCTTTTATACTTGCCCAAGAGGTGCCAAACTCCAAGAAAAGCCATTTGGACACTTTGGTATCCCATATGGAGCCAAAATTTGCCAATTTAGAACCCTAAGTCACTTTTTCTCCAAAATAGATCTTCTTGATATAAGATTTGGCATGCATTTAAAGCTTTTTGAGAACCTAAAGAACATAATTTTTAGATGTCTACAGAATATTTGATGAATTTTCAAAGTTGGCAAATTTTCTAGTTTTGGTCATGTCACTGTTCACTCAGGTCCGAAAAATGAAATCTGTCACACAAGGCTCAAATGATGTCCAATTGCCACAAAATTTTATACAGAGAAACTAAACATTCCAAGTGACTCATACCAACTAGAAGAAACTCATTTGGAGGTCTAGAGAGGAAGATATGAATTTTTAAAAATCCTATCCAGTATTAGGAACTCCAGCTGACCTCTGTTACTATTTGATTGGATTTTGCAGTCTAGGAATGCCTGAGCTGGTCTGGAGTTATTTTTTCCCTTTAGTGAACATCCATAGATTTCTAGATTAGTATCATTTGCATGGATGGGATTTTTGTGAAATTAATTAGATATTTTTTAAGTTTGCTACAGAAATTTATGACCGCACCAGTGGACAGTTTGACCTCTAGACCATTTTGAATGTCAAACGTCCTCTATGGTGAATTTTATGGTCTAGAAATATTTTTAGTATGAAGTAAATGTCTATAGATTTCCAGAATGGCAAGAATGCATGATTTTGATTTTTCTAGAATCAGTGATAATTTTCCAAATTTAAGACAGAAATGAGCCAGATTCTGGTTTGAAAATATGTATGTATATTTTAAGCTTCCTTTCGAGTTCCATGAGTTGTAGCGTACATTTCATGATGCAAGTGAGTTGTATCCATATAATTAAATATGAAAATGTTATATGAGCTCACATGGTTCACGTGACATCGAATCAAATTTTTATACACGACGTAACGCAAGAAAATATATTATTTTAATCCTTTTTCCTTACTTGTTCATGGAATTGATGATGTAAAGCATGGAAATGTTATGAAACAAGCTAGAAATATATGATGTTACATTTATAATTGGCCCAACATCCCTTATGCAGACCCAAATCAAATGAGCTCTTAAAATTTGTCTTAACCCAACTTCAATTATGCAGCCCAACTCATGAAACTTAGCCCAACAAAACTTAAATTTGAAACCCACTAGGAATTAGGCCTTTGGATCAACCCATAACCTATTTAGGACCCAAATTAAACCCTAAAAATCATTTTAGCCACCCCCATTCTGCAAAACCACAAGAAACATAAGGCAAATTCAGAGGTCTCTTGGAGGTTAGGGTTTTCACCACCTTCTTGGCCTCATTTCTCACTTTTAGAGTCAAAATCAGCAAAGGTAAGTGTTACATAACTTAATCCTCTTCTATTTCTCTTCAATTTGACTTGATTGGCTTCTCATTTGGAGCACCTTCACCATACCCAAAATCTAAAAATGTGTTTTTGGTGTTTTCCTGGTGAAATTTCGTATGTTGAGGCTAGGGGTGTTGTTAGGTAAGCATAAACTTTTCATTTTAATATATTTTCTGCTGGTTTAAGACCCCTATGGTAGATTTGTAGTATGGGTATTAATTTTATATGAATTTTCTCAAGATTTAGGGTGATACATTGAGGTTTCTAATAGAGGAAACATTCAATTCGAATTTTCCTCTTGTAATGGCTGGGCTAAGGTGGCATTGATCTTGGTTCTCCAGAAAATTGTCCGCAAGTAAGGTAACTAGGGATTTTGTAATTCCATGCATATATCTATTTTAATTTTATATTTGCTGCACATGAAATATTTGAAATGCTAAATGAATTAATTGGTTATCTGTTATATTGTGTTTGGACCTTGTGAGTCCATGGTGGAGTTGTGATACGGCTGCTACTCGTACTTGTACTTTAATCGGGCACTAGGTTATAATCAGACCCCAAATGCGCGAAGCCCTAGTTGTGATCATTGGGGAGTGGGTGCCATAGATGGGCCTCTCTTAGTGTTATTGGCCTTTAACATATGGAAATATGATTGCTAGTATGAGATAGTAATCATAGATAACCTAATTGTTTCATTTGCTAATATGACTGGTATATTTTCTGATACTCATTTGAATTCATGTGCATATATTAATTAAATTAGCATATATAAATGGAATTTGCCTTTGATTATTGAGATTTGCATTTCACCCTGTTTCATGGGATCATACTTTTAAATGAAAGGTCTTTGGGTAAGGATAAGGGGAAATAAGTGGATGAAAATTCATGAGTTCCAACCATGTGTGGGGAAGGCTACACTTGGACTGACTTGAATAGAGTAGATGCTAAATTTTATATTCCTTCTTGTATAGCATCATCATGTAATCATATTGCCAAGAGTAGGAACTTTATTGAATTCATGATGTGGTCTACTATTCGAAAATGTAATCATGTAATACATTAGATGTTGACTTGAACCAGTGATGTATGAAATCTCTAATGGAATATGTACTTGAATGATAATTGTTGATGGTTCATGAATTATTGCTGCCATTAATCTATGAACTTACTAATATTTAGTAGTTGGATGAGTAGAAATTAACATTTAAGTCTTAAACTAGTAATGATAGATAAGCTGGGTAGATTAGGTAAATGAACACTATTAGATCCCCATAAATTAAGGTAGAGTGGCTTTAGGGTGTCACTAGAGGGAGAGTTGGAGTGTATGAGACAAAATTTTAGAAGTTATAGAATCAAAAGGTGTTTTATCACGGCTAATAGAGGCGAAGTTGCCTAGGGAGAGTACCAGAGAACAATTCACCGCGACAAGAAGTGAAATTTGCTGCGGCGAAATATTATAGGCCAAACTAGAAGTCATCTAGAGAGTAATTTGCTGCAGTAAAATGGGGAATTGGACATGGCAAACTTTGTGAAAATGTGTCAGGTGTTCCAAAAATGAATTCACCATGGGAAAAATGGGAATTAGCCATGGCCAATAGTAAGAAGTGAGTAAGGTAGGCTCTAGGAGGTGTAATATCTAGTTTTCTGAAAACGTGAGAAACGTAACGTATGTTTCTCCGTAAACGAATGAAACTCACCAGATACAAAAGGAAGTGCCTCAAGATGATGTAGTTAAGGTCCTAAAAAATTTGGTAAGCATTCTAAACTCCTAAAAATGAAAATTTCAGGCTCAGATGGAAAGAAAAATAGAGCTAGAATGAAAAAAAAATTTCTTACAAAAAACTTACAAAACTTAATGGCATTTTCATAATTTTGAGCAAATTTTGGAATTCATACAAGAAGGTTTTTTAAATGAAAGTTTTCCAACGTTAGTGCACCCAAATTTTGACGGATTCGTTCGGGAGGGTTTTAGTTCTGATTTGTGTGATTCCAAAGATAGTTTACTAAATTGGGAACCTAAATTTCATAATAAAAAAGACGGTTCTAAAAAAGGAACTAAAACAAAGGAGAAACAAAATTGCCAAGAACGAAAGGCAAAATAGAAATTTTTGAAAAGTGTAACTTCCTCCCACCTATATATATGATGCGCCTTTCTTCTCCCTTCATTTTGCAAGACCAAGTTCTGCCTAAAACCAGAGGAAAACCCTAGGGAGAGTGGCACACAAGAGGAAAGCAAAGAGGAGGAAAAATCAAAGACTTAAGGTATGGAAATTTAGTAGTTTTTTATACTCTTTCTCTTCCAAACCTCTTCTTCTTTATTCCCTATGATTATAATGTAGTATATGGATCTGTTTTAAAGGAGAAATTAAGTGGAAAATTCGGATTTGAAGAGAGGAGCTCAAAGAACACAAGATTTAAGTGAGAAAAAGCAAGAAAATAAGGTAAATCTTGCATCCCATGGTAGCTACTCCTCCCCCCTTCTTCTCCATATTTCACCCCATGTATGTAGATGCTAGGGGCTGGAATTTTGAGGGGAACCAAGGGTGAATTCCATGAATTTAAGGGAGGTTAGAATATGCAAAGAAATTCAAGAAAAAGCCATGGATTTTCAAGGTAGCAAACCTAGGGTTTCATGGGTTCCCTTGAAAATATGATTTGATATAATTATTCCTAGGCCTAAATGAATGTTTAATTGAGCTCCTAAGATCCCTAGAAGTCTCTCCATGTGCTTCCTCCATCAAGAAAACAAAGCAAAGTCCATGAAGCTTTCATCCTTCCATAGCCTCGGCCTAAAGGGGTTTGAGTAGCTAGGGAGAGTTTTAAATTTTTCTAAGCCCATTTTTGAGTCATATATGATGAATGACTATGAGAAGAAGCCTTGGAAAAAATTTAGAAAGAATAGAATGTGAGATGATGCCTTATGTTCCATAATATGACCTAAAGAAGCAACATGTAGTTAGGCTCTTCGTTTTGATTATGTGATGACTCCAAGAGGCTTAAAAGGAGTCAAGAATCATATTTGAAAGGAAAGAATAGAGCTTAGAATTTATTTGATGGGTATTGCTTCATTAGGTGCATTTTGGAACTATAAAAGGGTCATTAGATCAAGTTAGTGTTTTAAGGAAGATGTATAGCCTTAGAATTAATTCCATGAGCCTAATTGGCTTCCATATGATGTGTCTAGGCCAAGAGAGATAAATTCCACCTCCTTGTGAGTGTGTGGCCATGGGAAAGGAATTAAGTTCAAAGGAAGAAAATATGCAAATGTGACAAAGGTAGCTCTCTCCACCTTCTCTCATGCATAGATGTGTGTTTAGCTTGTCTTAGAATGTGTGTATATGTATTTTCAAGTCATGAAAAGTATGCTAGCATGATTTCATATGCCATGATTTCTTGATGACTTATTATTGTTCTAAAGGATGTTATGATGTTTGTTTGAGTGTGGAGTGGCCAAGAACTCTTAACTATGGTGAGGGTAAGCCAAGAACCCTTAAGATTAGTTGAAACAAAGCAAAGAGTCTCTTAAAAGTAAAGTGGGTTCTCAAGAGTATGGTTGAGTCCAAGAATCTCTTAAAGAAGGGGTGAGGCAAGTCAAAATCTATAAGGAAAAAGGGTGAGGCCAATCCATCCACTTTGCAAGCCGTTGGATGACTTGTATGACTTATTCATGCCAAGCTTGCTTCTTGAATGTTCATGACATCTATTATATCCATGCATGCATTTTCAAGACTTACTTTGCATATATTATGTGTGATTGAAAGGGAAATGAGCTATTGGAATTCTTTGAATCTCATCCCCTTCTCTCCAATATTTTAACATGCTAGGTGGACCAAGAGAGTAAGGAGATGGAAACTAACCACTTGAGAGATGAGAGTATGACATTGAAATGTATGAAATTTGCTTCTTTAAGGCCATCAAAGTGGCAAATATTGTCATCTATGGTTGTATATGACCTATGACCTCTTGAACATGTATAATTATGTTAACAAGTGATGTATGAATGAGAGTTAAAGTTGTATGTATGAATATGCACATTTTGGTTACGTATTGGCAAGTTTTCATTATGGAAGTATGTGTATAATTGCATGTGACATAGCCAAAATGAGAGGCATGGAGTTTGGGACCATTTGGGTAGCTCACACAAGTCTTAATTATGCTTTTAGACTTGCCCAAGAGGTGCCAAACCCCAAGAAAAGCCATTTAGACATTTTGGTATCCCTTATGGAGCCAAAATTAACTAATTTAGAACCTTATGTCACTTTTTGTCCAAATGAGCTCTTCTTGATCTAAGATTTGGCATGAAATTAGAACTTTATGAGAGCTTTTCAAAAATATAAAGAACAGAATTTTTAGAGGTTTATAGAATATTTGATGAATTTCCAAAATTGGCAAATTTTTTGGTTTTGGTCATGTCACTATTCATACTCGTCTAAAAATAAAATCTATCACATAGGGCTCAAATGATGTCCAATTATCACAAAATTTTATACAAAGAAACTAGACATTCACAGTGACTTTTGAAAACTAGAAGAACCTCATTTGAAGGTCTAAAGAGGGAGATATGAATTTTTGAAAAATCTATTCAGTATCAAGAATTCCAGCCGACCTCTGTTATACTTTGATTGGATTTTGAGGTCTGGGCATGTTGGAATTGGTCTATAGTCATTTTTTTCCTCTAGCTAACACCCACAGATTTCTATATTGATATCATTTGCATAGGTTAGATTTTTGTGGAATTAATTAGATATTTTTGAAATTTACTGCAGAATTCTGTGATACCACCAGTGGACAGCCTGACCTCTAGGTAATTTCAAATGTCAAACGTCCTTTGTGTTGGATGTTATGGTCAGGACATATTTGTACCATGAAATAGACATGTGTAACTTTCTAGAATAGCCAAGAATGCATGATTTTTATTTTTCTAGAATTAGTTATGATTTTCCAAATTTGTGATAAAAATGAAGGCAAATCTGGCCAAAATTATATATATGCATTTCATGCTTCCCTTTGAGTTTCACAAGATGTAGGCCACTTTTGATTATGCAAATGAGTTTTATTCATGTATTTAAATATGAGAATGTGATATATGAGTCCATATGGCCCACAGGACTCTGAGAGAAAAATTTTTGTATAGCACAATGCAAAAAAAAAAAATGTAATGTTTTGATAGTATTTTCCCATTTTCTAGTGTAATTCATGGCATGAGAGTTAGAAGTAACATGAGGCAAGGTTAGAAATGCATGATGTTATAAGAGGTCCTCTTGCCATGGTGTGAAGATGTAAAAAGTGAACTTGAGAGCAATTGGCCACGGTGTGAAATCATTTAGCCACAGCGAAAGTTCTCAAACTCTTATATTAACCTAAAAACCTTGGTTTTTCCTATAACAGCATCAAGGGATAACTTGGAAACACTGGTAGGAGGTTCTTAAGAGTTGAAAATGAATGGATAATAGATTTAAAGGCTTTTAATTGGAGATTTGTTTAACTCATATACATGAATGCTTTTAAATGTTTGGTTAATGATTTTAATAACAGTAAGGTTCAAATTTCCTCACTTTTTCCTAAATTGATTAAT
Organism: Erythrophleum fordii; assembly: GCA_032878935.1. Lineage (NCBI taxonomy): Eukaryota > Viridiplantae > Streptophyta > Magnoliopsida > Fabales > Fabaceae > Erythrophleum > Erythrophleum fordii. Next base: position 20,576,576 of record JAVQMF010000044.1, read on the forward strand.
TTAAATGGTGCTAGACCTTGATTTATGACAATCAATTGCATGTTTAAGCTTAATTACCATTATTAGAAGTTAGGGTCGTCACAAGTTATATGACTCTATTTAAACTCATTAGAGTCATCTCCAAATTAATTTGAGGAGCCTAAATTTAAGTTGCTTCCTAAACTTCTATCTTATAAACCATGGCTTCTAAATTGAAACTTATAGTTTCCTTCGTATTTACTAATCATATCTAGGCTATTCCTATCCTTAGAATTAAAGAAAAATCTTCCTAGGTGTTTGATCTTCTCTAGGCCAAGACATACCGCTTAGGAAGAGCCCATGGAGTTTCATTTATTTTTCTTAGGAAATTGGCACTTGTGAAGCTTCCAAGATATCTCATGGACTCTTACATATTCTTACATAAGCTAGATTATCCTTAGAAAGCTTCAAAATTTGCTAAGTGCAACTAAATCCCTAACTTCCATATCTTGAATCCTAAAACTTTTTAATTGATTTCAATTGTATATTCTTATTTCTTATACCTCTAAACCTCCAATTGAATCATCTTTTAGCCACAAATAAATTCCCTCTAGCATTTCCATTAGGAGGCCGAACCAACAAAGAGAGAAAACACAAAGGAAGAGCATGTATTCTAGTTAGTATTTTACCTTGCTTATTTCCTTTTTTCCATGAAGAATTTGGTGCTATCAATATGTTTCTCAAATCCTCCCCTTCTTCCAAGAGACCAGCCATGAAAGTGTTCCTTTCAAGAAGCTAAAACCACCATTTGAGATGGCTTAGAGAGAAGAAGAAGATTTGTGAAGGCAAGATAATGAAATGTTGTAAATTTTCATACCTATTTTGCGTTGTTCTTCCTTCACTCTCCTTCCCCCTTTGGATGCTATTTTAGACCCATTTGGAGCTACTTTAGGTCAGTTTAGGAGGTGGTGGGATGTGGTTAGTTTGATTTAAGAATAAAAGAAGATATTTTAAACATTTGGCTAAATTCTCGTTAGGTCTTGCAACTTTGACTGCTTTGTTTGGGCTCATTTTAACTCCTTTTTGAAAACCGTCTTTTCCATCATAAGATTTAGTTCTTTTAATTCATAAAATGCTCTTGATTTTACTCAATTTGGATTTAAAACCTTATCAAATGAGTTGGTCAACTGATGACAAAAAATGTAAATAAGAGGGATTTTAACCATTCTAAGGGTTCTTATAGTTTTTAGGATCTTTGAGAACCTCAGGGAACTCATTTTCCCTATTTAAAGATCGCTCTTTTAAGTTTTCTAAAAGTTACTCAAAATTACAAAAATACCACTACATTTTCAGCTTCTTCATTTAGCTATTTTTGTTTCGATTTCGGGCCACCATTAGCTTTGTATTCTCATTTCTAAATGTCTAGATCATTATTCTAATCTCATTTAACCTCTAATCATTTCATTCTAGGGTCTTTCTTTGTAATCTCATTAGTTTCAATCCAGTTCTAGAGAAACCAGATATTATAGGTTAGCTCGGAACCAGAGCCAAAATGGCTAAATGAAAAGCTACAAAGGCTAATGGCATTTTTGTAATTTTGGGTAACTCTTAGAAAACACAAATAAGGGGATCTTTAACTCTGAGGCCCTAAAAACCATAGGAACCCCTGGAATGGTCAAAACCCTTCTAGTTTGCGTTTTAGAGTGTTAGTTGACAAAATCTTTGACTAAATCATTTAGTAAGACTTTAAATCTAATTTGGGCGAAACCAAAGGCATTTTATGAATTAAAGGACTTAAATTTTATAATAGAAAAGACAGTTCCTAAAAAGGATGTGAAATGAGCTCAAACGGAGAAACTAACGTTTATGGACATAGTTGGAATTTGAAAATTTTTCAGAAGTGAGCCTCCACCCTTATATTTAACGTCCCATTCTTCTCCATTTTCTTAACTGACTCATTTCCACTCCAAAATAGAAACTGAACCAACTAAAGGTGGTGCACCAAAGAAGGAGCAAAGGGGAAGGAAACCAAGCTTGAAAAGTGTAAGGAATTGCTTCTTTTTTCATTGAACTTCTTCTCTTCCTATGGTTTTGATAATTTGTTTGGACATGTCTTGTGACTGGTTTAGTAGAAAAGAGGGAAAGTTTGAAGGGAAGCTTTGGATAAGAAAGTGCTCTTGAAAAGCTTGGAAACAAGATAAGAAAGTGCTTCTTCTTGACCCCTTCTTGTCTTCTTGATTTCGGCCAGATTAGGGATGATATGTCAGGGTCATTATTTTGATCTAAAGTTGATAGGATATAGGGTTTGGAAGTGTAAGGAATAAGAATATACAATTGGAACCAAAAGAAATACGTTAGAAATTAAGTTACAACCATAAGGGTGTTGGTAGCACTTAGGGATTTATGGAGCTTTCTAGTGATGATTTAGATTATGTAAAACCATGTTTGAGTTCTCAAGACATATAGGAAGCTTTATGGATGGCAAATTCCCTAAGAATACTAAGAAAACTCCATGGGCTCTTTACCTTAGTGTGTATCTTAGCCAAGAGGGAGTTCATGTAACTAGGGAGAGTTTTCTTTTATTCTAAGGATAGAAATAGTCTAGATATAATTAATAAATATCAAAGCAACCATTGGTTTGAATTTAGAAGCCATGGTTTATGAGATGAAAGTTTAGGTTCCTTTTTAAGACATAAAAAAGTAACTTAAGTTTAGGCTCCTTAAATTGAATTGATGATGGCTCTAATGAGTTCAAAGAGAGTCATAAGACTTAGATTGAGTGAGAAATTAGAGCTAAGATCATTAGTTATGTGAGTTGCTTCATTATGCTCTTGTATTGAACCATAACCATGGCATAAACTAGAATAGCGTGCATAAAGTTTTTGTGAGACTAGAGATGGTTCCATTGACATATTTGTGTCTTGTTTAATGTGTATAGGTCAAACAAATCAAATTCTTTCTAGGTGTGGGTGTGACGACCTTAACTTCTAGTTATAGTAATTAGGGTTAAAGACGCAATTAATAATCATAATTTATGGTTTCATTTCGAATACTTATATTAGGAAAAAGTAGAGAAATGTAAATCTTAATGTTATTAGAGTCATTAATTAGTTACTCATAACCAATTATGAACATGAGGGAATCAAACTTGCAATTATAAGCCTTTAATCCATTCATTCATTAATTTTAACTCACAAGAACTTTCTACAAGTGTTCCTAAATCATTTCTTAACATTTTCATATAGAAAACCAAGGCTTCTAGGTTATCATAAGGAATTGAGTACCTTCACCACGGCTAAATTTGTAACATCCAATTATCTGAAAATGAGAGAAAACGTGAGAAACGCAACATACGATTTCTCTGTCAATGAACGAAATTCACTAGATACAAAGGGAAGTTCCCTAAAATGATGTAGTTAAGGTCTTAAAAAATTTGAGAAGCATTCTAGACTCCTAAAAATGAGAATCCTAAGCTCAAATAGAAAGAAAAATAGAGCTAAAATGAAGAAACGAAATGTAATGAAAGAGTGAAGAAACGTAAGGGCATGTTTGTCATTTTGAGAAAATTTTAGAATTCTTATAAGAGGGCTTTTTAAATGAAAATTTTAAGTACTTTGGAGTTCTCAGTGGCCCTAAAAATCATCAAAAGCCCTAGGACAGTTAAAACCCCTCCGATGGACGTTTTCCAACTTTACTTAACCCATACTTTAACTGATTCATTCGAGAAAGTTTTAATTCCGATTTAAGTGATTTCAAAGGTATTTTATTTAATTGGGAACCTAAATTTTATGATGGAAAAGACAATTCTAAAAAAGGAATTAAAATGAGCCTAAACGGAGCAAATAGGCGCTTAGGGGCAAAATGGTCATTTTGAAAAATTGTAAAAGAGGCTTCTTAAGTAAGATTACACCTCATCACTTTATCCAAGATTGAATTTACAAAAAAAATGGGCATCAATGGCATGACATTAAGAGGGGGGAGAGAGAAAAAGTTTAAGCCTCCGTTTCGGTAACTAAACGGCCTGTTTCATCCCGCGTCAGTTAGAAAAATTGTTCCTCTCTCTAAGAGCTCTCTAATGGTTTTTTTCTTTTCTTGAAAACTTGAAGATTTAGGTCTAACCCAACCTAAAAAGGAACTCTTTTCTAGAAATCAATAGGTGGAAAATAATCTACGTGAAGAGAGCTCTATTTTAAGGTATGACTTCACTTGAAACACTTGCAAAATCTTATGTTTCCAAGCCATTTAAGCTTAGGTCTAGAGAGAGAAAGTGAGGAGGAGAGTTTTTCTTTATGTGTTCTTGATGGAATCAAAGGTTATGGAGTGTGAGGATTAAGAATATACAACTAGAATTGAAAAGGGAGCTTTAGAATGCAAGTTATGGAACTTAGGGATTTGGTTGCACCTAGGCTAAGATGAAGCTTCCTAGTAGTAATTTAAGTTGTCTAAGAGTATATATGAGTTCTTAAGACACCAAGAGAGCCTCTCACATGCTTCTCCCATCAAAGAAATTAAAACAACTCCATTAGTGCCATATGGAAGCATAGCTTTGGCCAAAGAAAGTTCATGCACCTAGGGAGTGTTTTAATTCCTTCCAAGTTTAGTTTTGTATCACTTGTGATAGGAAAGTATGAGAGGATGCTTGAAAACATTTTAGAAACCATAGAAAGCAAGATGGCCTTATATATTCCATAATATGGCTTAAAGAAGCAACACCAAGCTAGGCTCCTAGAATTGATTATGTGATAACTCCAAGAGGTTTAAATGGAGTTAAGAATCATGAATGAATAGATAGAATAGAGCCAACATGATATTTCCTTAAGGTTGCTTCATTAAGTGCATTATAGAACCATAAAAGAGCCTTTTGAGTCACCTAACTTTTCTAGTGATCGCATGGCCTTAGACTTTACTTCAAGAGTGTAATTAGCTTCCATATGATGTTTCTAGACCAAGAGGAATGATCTCTACCTTCTTAGGTGTGTGAGATCAAGGGAGAGGATTCAAGACTTAAGGAAAAAATGTGTAAATGCAAGCAAGGTAGCTCTCTCCACCTTCTCTCATGCATAAATGTGTGCTTACCTTGTCTTGAATGTGTGTATGTGTGTTTTGAGCTATGAAAAGTATTCTAGCATGATTTTATATACGATGGTACCATGATGATGCATTATGTTTCTAAATGATGTTTATGATGCTTGCTTTGGTTTGCTTGAGTGTGGATAAGCCAAGAACCCTCTAGCCATGGTAAGGATGAGCCAAGAACCCTAGAACTTGGTTGAGACAAAGTGAAGAGTCTCCCAAAAGTGAGATTGACTCCCAAGAGGAAGGTTAAGTCCAAGAATCTCTTAAAGAAATGGGTGAGGCAAGTCTAAGACCCACAAGTAAATAAGTGAGGCTAATCCACTTACTTGGCAAACCTATGTATGCTATGTATGACTTTTTCAAATACCAAGAATGCTTCTTAAATGATTACACATGACAATATGCCCATGTGTAACGAACGTAAATTTCGTAAAATGACGAAATAAGTCATATAAAAGTAAGTCCTCTAAAATGACCTAGATAATATCTGAAAAAATTTTGGTTGAGTTCTAGATTACTAAAAATGATAATTCTAGGCTCAAACAGAAAGAAAAACGGAGTTAGGATGGAGAAATAATTTGCGACGGAAACTGACGAACCATAATGGCATTTTCGTAAATAAGTGTAACTTTTGGAAAACCACATAGGAGTGCTTTTTAAATGAAATTTTTTAGTTGCCCAAGGTTCTCAAAAGCCCCAAAAGCTATAGGAAGCCCCGGGACTAGTAAAGCCCCTCCGGTGTATATTTTTCAACGTCAGTTGACCTGAACTTTGACCGATTCGTTCGGTAAGGTTTTAGCTCCAAATTGAGTGATTCCAAAGACATTTTATTAAATTGGAAACCTAAATTTTATGATGGAAAAGACGGCTCTCAAAAAGGAGCTAAAACGAAGTTGGAATGAAGTTTCCATTACGGAAGGGCAAAATTGGAATTTATGGTTTCTTGAATGTTTTAAAGAGTTCCACACTTTTCTCCCTTCTTCTCCTCTTTAATAAGCACGACCCTTTTTGCCCAAAATTCAGAAAACCTTCAGCTCTCTTAGGCACACAAGAAGGAGGAGAAAAAGAGGAAGAAAGCCAAGGAGAAACTAGGTAATTTCATGGAATTTCTTGCTCTATCTTCCTCCAATCTTGTTCTCCTCTCTTGCTCCTTTCTTTCCATGGATTTTTTTGAATGATTTGGTTCTGTTTTGAGGTCAAACCAAGGAGGGAAATTTCGTGTTTGGAGAAGAGAAGCCAACCAAGGGAAGAAACATCCAAGAAACTAAGGAAAAACAAGGTAAAATCTCATTCCTATGGTAGCCTTTTCTTGTCCCTTCTTCTTGTATGTTTCAGCCAACATAGGATGGGATAGGAGGGGCTGGATTTTGGGCAGAACCAAGAGAGAAACCTAGGAAAAAGAGTGCAAGATTAGGAATATGGCAAGAAATTCAAGTAAAAACCAAAGGAAAACAAGTTAGAAAAGTGTAGTGCTTTCTAGGGTTTTGTAAAATCTGATTTTGTGAGAATGTTTCCTTGGGCATTTGAATGTTCCCTTGAGCTCCTAAGATCTCTAGAAAGCCTCCCAAGTGGCTCTCCCATCAAGGAAAAATCACAAAGTCCATGAACCTTCCTTATGGTGCATATTTCGGCCAAGCTAGGTTTATTAGGCTAGGGGATGTTTTAAATTGTTCTAGCCTTGGTTTGGGACTTTATATGATGTTAGAGGATGAGAGAAATCATTGGAAAAAATTTAAGAGCCATAGATTGGGAGATGGGACAATGGTGTCCATAATGGTGCCTTATGAAGCAACTTAGTATTTCAATGGTGCAATTGAATATGTGATGGCTCTAAGGACCTTAAATGAGTCCAAGAAGTCTAGAAATAACAAGAGAATGGAGCCTAGCACTTGAATGATACGAATTGCTTCAATAAGTCACTTATGGAACCAATATGTCCATTATGGAACCAAGTATGTGATAAGCTTTAGTTTAATGTCTTGGCTTGTTTCAAGGATGTGATTGTATGTTATTTGTGATGTCTAGGGCAAGAGAACCTTAATCCACCTAAGTGCTCTTGTGAAACCAACGAGGGGAAGGAAATTGCAAAGTGAGCTTGCATAACTTAAAAGGTAGCTCTCCACCTCATTCTCTTTGCATTCTTGTGTGCATATGTATGTTTTAGTGTGCTTGCATGCATTCTTGATGCTTGATAACATGCCACTTTATCCTTGTTGTGAATTGGTACCAATGTGGTGTCTTGAATGACCATGAATGTGGAAAGAGCTTATAAGGGTGAGGTGATGCCAAAAGTCCCTTGATGAAGGTGAAGAGATGCCAAAAGTCTCATGGCATGGGTGAGACAAGGCCAAAAGTCCCTTGAATGGGTGAGGCTAGGTCAACAGTCCCTAGGCCAAGAGTGAGGCAAATCCAAAAGTCCTAGAAATGGGGTGAGGCTAAACCAAAAGTCCCTAGAGCATGAAAGTGGTTTTGACATGTGAATGTGGCATGGAATGGAATTTATTGCACACTTTATATTTACATATTATGAATTTGATGTATGTATGCCTTGAATGTGATGTGAGTAGGTGTGTGAGCTATTAAGATTCTTGGAATCTCACTCCCCTTTCCCCCTCATCCTTGAATTGTCTAGGTGGTATTCCAAGCCAAGGAGATGTAAGCCAAGGATATTGAACATCTTTATTTTGATGTATTATGTACTTTAAGTAGTCGTTGAATGTCAAAGTAATGATGCATGTAATGTTTTTGTGATGTAAGACCATGAACAAGTGTAAAATGATGTATGAACATGATGTAGACTTTATATGACACTAAAAGTAATGGAATTATGCAATTTGGCTCCTTGATGGTTTGATGTAACTATGCACAAATGGATGTTGAGAGACCAAAATGAGATGCATGAGGTTTGGGATTACTTGGGTAGTCTCTACAAGCCATATTTGTATTTTGAAACTTGCTCAAGGGGTGCCAAACTCAAGAAGAGGCCATTTGGTGCAAAGTGACTCTTGATAGGAAGCAAAAATGATCATTTCATGAGGCTATGTCACTTTTTGTCCAACTGAGCTTTTCTTGGTCTAAAATTTGGCATGCATATAGATCTTATTGAGAGATTTTTGAGAAGCTAAAGTTGGTAATTTTTAGAGGTCTGTGGAATATTTGGCGAATTGTTGAAATTGAGATTTTTTCTGGTTTTGGTCTTTGGTACTGTAGCATTGGTCTGAAATTAAACTCTGTCACTCATAGGGCAAATGATGCCCATTTGCCACGAAATTTGATACAGAAAAAATAGAAATTACCAGTGACTTGATCCAACTAGAATCACCTCATTTGGAGGTCTAGAGACGGAGATACGATTTTTCAAAGATTCAGTCCAGTGTCAGGCGTCCAACCAGACCTTAGTCACTGTTTGATAGAAATTCAGGGTCTGGGTGAGCTTGAACTGGTCTGGAGTTATTTTTTCCCTCTATCTAACATCTTCATCTTTCCATAGTGGTATCATTCACTCAATTTGGAATTTTTTCGAATTAATTGGACATTTTTGAAGTTCATATTAGTAAACTGTGACAGCATCAGGACCCAGTCCGACCTCCAGACCATTTCGCATGTCAAACGTTCGTTGTGTGGGATGTTATGACTCGTTAATATTTTTAACATAAATTAGACATCTCAATCTTTCCAAAATGACCAATATTACATGATTTCAATTTTTCTATATTTACGTATGATTTTCCAAAGTTTTGGACAGAATAGTATCAAATCTGGCCGAAATTCATTGAGTTCCATTCATGCTCCATTTCGGTTTCCTTGAGTTATGAGCAAGATTTTGTGATGCAAAGGGGTTGTAATACTGTATTTAAACATGAAGATGCATGGTATGAACCTACACAGCCCACGTGTCACTGATTTAAAATTTTTAAGTGTAACGCAATGCGATTAAATCCATTATTGTTGGTCCATTTTCCATGTATTCTAATGAAAATGATAATAGGGAGCTTATGAATGGGGTTAGATATATATGGTATTACACCATGCATGCATATGTGAGACTTGTGTTACATGCTTTATGTGTGATTGAATGAGAGATGAGCTATTGGGATTCTTTGAATCTCATCCCCTCCTCTCCAATGTCTTAACATGTTAGGTGAAACAATTGAGCAAGGTAATGGAGGCCACCAAGCCTAGAAGAAGAAGATTGGCATCAAAGTATATGAATATGCCTAGTTTTACTTCCTTTTTATTTCTACACATGGCATATGATGAAATTCCTTGATGAAATTGTTATGTAACCATATGAGCATGTGTAATTATGTTAACATGTCATGTATAAATGAGATTTAAGACTATATGTATGTAATTATGTATTTTAGTTATGTAATGGCAAGTTTGGCTCTTGAATGGTTTGATGGATTAGTGTAATAATGGAGGTGGAATGGCTAAATTAAGATACATGAGGTTTGGGATCATTTGGCTAGTTTATACAAGTCATATTCATGCTTTTAAACTTACCCAAGAGGTGCCAAACATGAAAGGAGACCATTTGGACATTTTGATACCTCATATGGTTCAAAATTTAACCACATCCTACATCATCTTTTATCCAAATAAGCTCTTCTTGATATGAGGTTTGGCATGCATTTAGAGCTTATTGAGAGTTTTTTGGGAAGCTAAATAATAGAATTTTTGGAGGTCTAGAGAATATTTGATGAATTTTCAAATTTAGCAAAAATTCTGGTTTTGGTCATGTCATTGTTTACTCAGGTCCAAAAAGGAAATCCATCACACAGGATTCAAATGATGTCCAATCACCATGAAATTTTATATGGAGAAACTAGACATTCCCAGTGAGGTGTAACAACTAGAAGAACCTCATTTGGAGGTCTAAAGAGGGAGATATGAATTTTTAAAAATTCTATCAAGTACTAGGTTCTCTAACTGACCTCAGGTACTATTTGATGGGGTTTCGAGGTCTTCCTAGATTGGCCTAGAGTAATTTTTTCCTCTAGCTAATATCTGTATCTTTCCATATTGGTATCATTTACATAGATTTAATTTTTGTAGAATTAATTGGATATTTTTTAAATTTGTAGCTAAAAGTTGTGACAGTACCAGTAGCCAATCAGACCTCTGGACCTCTTCGAATGTCAAACGTCTTCTGTGTTGTGTTTCATGGTTTGGACATATTTTTAGCATAAAGTAGACATGTGTAGATTTCCAAAATGGCTAAGAATACATGATTTTGATTTTCTAGAATTAGTTATAATATTTCAAAGTTTGCAACAGAGAAAGGGAAATTTTGGCCGAAAATGCATATATGAATTTTATGCTTCCCTTTGCTTTCCACAAATTGTAGGCCACTTCTGGTGATGAAAATGAGTTGTATCCATGTAATTAAATATGAGAATATGATCGATGAGCTCACATGGTTCATGAGATACTAAACAAAAATTTTATACGCGACACAATGCTAGATAATGCATTATTTTGATGCCATTATTTTTGCCTCTTATGTGAGTTGCATGATGTGAGGCATAGATATAGCATGAAATGAGTTAGAAATTTATGGTATTATAAAATTCCCTTCGTACCATGGCCAATTACTCTCAGGATCACTTGACACATTTTCCTAAAATTCGCCGCGGCCAAATATCACTTATGCCGTGGCAAATTTTCCCTTGGAACTCAACCAGACTCGCCTCTCGTATTTTGTTACCCTCCTTGGGCAACTTCACCTTTATTGGCCACAAAGAAACACCTTCTAATCTTGCAACTTCTAAAATTATGTCTCATACACTCCAACTCTCCCTCTAGTGACACCTTAGGACTATTCTCCCTCAATTAGTGAGACTCTAATGGCATTTATCTACTTGATTTACCTAACTAATCTATCATTATCCACTTCAATATTTAGGTATTGATTCTTACTCGTCAATCTACCATATATAAGCAAGTTCCATATGATACTAATGAATGTCCAGATTCATAAACAACCAATATTATCACTCAAATACATATCTCATTAGAAGTTTCATACATCATTAGTTTGAGTTAGCATCAAGGCATCACATGATTACATTTCCAAATAGCGAATCATGTCACAGGGTTAACAAGGTCTCAAATGAGATACAAAAGCACATACATCAAATACTAGATTATATAAGGCCTAACTTCCTATTAGATACATCATAAGTTACCAAAACGTAAAGCTCTTACATTAGGCAACATGATTACATGATGATACTATATAAGGAAAAATACAAAACTTAGCATCTACACTACTCAACTCAGTCCACGTGTAGCCTTTCCCACACATGGTGGAGCTTATGGATTCTCATCCACTTGCTTCCCCTTATCTTTACCTAAAGGACCTTTATCTGAAATGGTTAGCCCATGAAATGGGGTGAGATACAAATCTCAATAATCGAGGTAATTTCCATTCATATAATCCAATTTAATTAACATATATGCATGAATTAAAATAAGCATCATAATCATGTTAGTATATCAGCAAATGAAATAATTAGGCTACTATGATTGTCATCCTATACTATCTGTAATGTCTAGTTCTCTGAAAACTAGAAAAAATGCTTGAAATGTAACATATAGTTTCTCCATCAACATATGAAATCCACCGGATGCAAAAGCAAGTCCTTTTAAATGACTTAGTTAAGGTCTTGAAAAATTTAGGAAGCATTCTAGACTCCTAAAAATGAGAATTCTAGGCTCCGACGGAAATAAAAATGGAGCTAGAATGAAGAAATGAAATGTAACAAAAGGTTGACGAAACGTAAGGGTATTTTCGTCATTTTGAGCAAATTTTGGAATTCTCACAGGAGGGCTTTTTAAATGAAAGTTTTGGGTTCTCCAGGGTTTTTAGAGGCCCTGAAAACTATGGGAAGCTCCGAGACAGCTAAAGCCCATATGATTTTCTAATATTAGTTTAGCTAAACTTTGACTAGTTCGTTCGGGAAGGTTTTAAATCCAATTTGGATGAAACCAAAGGGATTTTATGAATTAGAGGACCTAAATTTTATGATGAAAAAGACAATTTTCAAAAAGGAGTTAAAATGAGCTTAAACAGAGCAAACAAGCACATAAGGGCAAAATGGTCATTTTGAAAAATTATAAAAGAGACTTCTTAAGTAAAATTACACCTCATCACCTTCTCCAAGCTTCCATTTGCAGAAAAATGGGTAGTAATGGCGTGACATTAAGAGGGGAGAGAGAGAAGTTTAAGCTTTTGTTTAGGAAAGTAAACAGTCCCATTTTATCCTGCGCCAGTTAGGAAAGTTATTTCTCTCTCTAAGAGCTCTCTAATGGTGGTTTTCTTTTCTTGAAAACTTGAAGATTCAGGTGTAACCCAGCCCAAAAAGGAACTCTTTTCAAGAAATTAATCGGTGAAAAATAATATACGCGAAAAGAGCTCCATTTTAAGGTAAGACTTTACTTGAAAGACTTGCAAAATCTTGTATTTCCAAGCTATTTAAGCTTCGATCTAGAAAGAGAAAATGAGGAGGAGAGTTTTTCTTTATATGTTCTTGATGGAACCAAAGGTTATGGAGTATAAGGATTAAGAATATACAACTAGAATTGAAAAGGGAGCTTTAGAATGCAAGTTATGAAATTTAGGGATTTGGTTGCACCTAGGCTAAGATGAAGTTTTCTAGTAGTAATTTAAGTTGTCTAAGAGTACATATGAGTTCCTAACATATCAAGAGAGCCTCCCACATGCTTTTCCCATCAAAGAAAGTAAAGAAACTCCATTGGTGCCATATGGAAGCATAGCTTTGGCCAAGGAGAGTTCATGCACCTAAGGAGTGTTTTAATTCCTTCCAAGATTAGTTTTGCATCATGTATGATGGAGGCATATGAGAGGAAGCCTTGGAAAAATTTTAGAAACCAAAGAAAGTGAGATGGCCTTGTATGTTCCATATTATGCCTTAAAGAAGCAACACCTAGCTAGGCTCCTAGAATTGATTATGTGATGACTCCAAGGGGTTTAAATGGAGTCAAGAATCATAAATGAATTGATAAAATGGAGCTAAGATAATGCTTTCTTAAGGTTACTTCATTAAGTGCATTGTGGAACCATAAAAGAGCCTTATGAGTCACTAGCTTTCCTAGTGGATGTGTGGCCTTAGAAATTGATCCAAGAGTATAATTAGCTTCCATATAATGTGTCTAGGCTAAGAGAAATGATCTCCACCTTCTTGAGCGTGTGTGGTCATGGGAGATAACTCGAGGCTCAAGGAAAAAGTGTGTAAATGCAAGCAAGGTAGCTCTCTCCACTTTCTCTCATGCATGAATGTGTACTTATATTGTCTTTGAATGTGTGTATATATGTTTTGAGCTATGAAAAGTATTTTAGCATGAGCTTTTATTCCATGGTACCATGATGATATTTTATGCATTCAAATGATGTTTTATGTGCTTGCCGTGGTTTGCTTGAATGTGGAGAAGCCAAGATTTCTTAGCCATGGTGAGGATGAGCCAATAACTTTTAAAGTTGATTAAGACAAAGTAAAGAGTCTCCCAAAAGTGAGGTTAACTCCCAAGAGTAAGGTTGAGTCAAAAACCTCTTAAAGAAAATGGGTGAGACAAGTCCAAAATCCGTAAGTGAATGGGTGAAGATAATCCACTCACTTGGCAAGGCTATGCATACTATGTATGACTTGTTCATATGATAAGAATGTTTCTTGAATGCTCACATATGTCTATATGCCCATGTATGCATTTTCAAGGTTTGTATTGCATGCTTTATGTGTGATTGAAAGGGCGATTATTTATTGGGATTCTTTGAATCTCATCTTCTCCTCTCTAATATCTTAACGTGCTAGGTGGAGCAATTGAGCAAAGTAATGGAAGCCACCAAGCTAAAGAGAAGAAGATTGACATCAAAGCGTATGAAATGGCCTAGTTTTGTTTCTCTTGTAGCCACACACATGGCATATGATGTAATCCTATGATACAATTGTTATGTAATCCTATGAACATATGTAATTACCCAAATGTATGATGTATGAATGAAATTTGATGCCAATTGTATGAGATAACATGTTTTGGGTATTGAATGGCAAGACTAGCATTATGTAATCTTATGTATATCATGGGGTGGATGAGTGAGTTTGAGAAATCTGGGTTTTTGCACCTTTGAGAAAAGTTTAGAATGTCATTTTAGTGCATTTCTACGTGCACAAGTGGTCATGGTTGCCTTGGAACTCAATTTGGACCATTTGGACCCTTTGTAAAGCTTAAAAATGACCATTTCACAACTCAATATCAAGATTTAACCAAATGGACGAATTTGCTCATGAAATTTGGCACGCATGTACATCTTATCCAGTGATTTTTGGGAATCCAAGGACTAGAGTATTTGGAGCTCTATGGAATTAATATGAATTTCCAAAGTTACCAATTTTCTACTAAACTGATATAGGTACTATTCATGTGGTTAGAAACTTGGGCTATATCATTATGGGCCAAATGATGTATAATGCTTATGAAATTTTATAAGCATAAACTAGACATGATAACCTTTCCATGGCCATTAAGATCACCCCAATTGGACCTTTGAGTAAGGAGATATGAATTTTTGAAATTAGAGGTCAGTACTAGGGACGATAGCTAACCTCTAGTACTGTTCCATCGATTTTTGGTGCCTAGTAGCCTCATTGTGGATTGGATTTATTTTTAATATAAAGTATACATATGTAGATTTCTAAAATGGTATAGTGTAATTTTTGTAAAATTAGTTATGATTTTTCAAATTTCTAGCATAGAATCTAAAAAACTGATCTGAGGCTTCACTAGTATGTTTTGTGTATTTGCTCTCTTTGCTCGAGGTATGGACCAATTTTTGAGCTTCTTATGAGTTGTATTTATGTATTTAAATGTGAGAATAAGATGAATTAGTCCATATGATCCATGGGATACTGAGAGAAAATTTTTACCATGGCGAAATGTATCTTGATTCATGATTTTCTATGCCATTATGTTGCTTCCCATATAATTAGCTTGATGATGAGACATGAAAATTGCATGAGTTGAGTCTTAGAATTATAGTGTTACACTAGCAATTACATTTTCACATGTTAAAGACTAATAACACCAGGAGAGGCTTGTCCATGACACCCACTCCCCAATGAGTACAACCAGGGCTCAGTGCATCCGGGGTTTGATCATAACTCGGTGCCCGATTGAAGCACATGCACAGGTGGCAGCCACACCATAGCTCCATCATGGACTCACAAGGTCCAAACATAATACAACAGATAACCAATTAATTCATTTAGCATTTAAAACCTTTCATATGCAGTAAATATAAAATTAAAGTAGATATATGCATAGAATTACATAATCCCCAGTTACCTCACTTGTTGCCAATTTGGGAAGCTAACAGGAATACCAAAATCCTTCTATAATCACAACATAAAAAAATTACCACTCTAAGTTAGTCCATTACCATTCCCATTCATCAATTATGGCAACAACCCAATAATCAAAGAATTAATCTATCAATACTTGCCTAAGAGACATTTACCCAGCCACCAAGAGACTCAATTTCGGATTTTGCCTTCCCTAGCCTAGAAACTTCAAAATATCACCCTACATTATGATTATTTTTGCATATTAATAGAGCCCATATCATAAGTTAGCTAGTGGGGTCTCTAACTAGCAAAGAAAGCATCAAAATGAAGAGTTTATACTTACCTAACAACACCCTTAGCCTCAACTTACAAAATTTCACCATGAAAATACCAAATAACAAGTTTTCAGATTTTGGGTGTGGGTAAAATGCTCTAAATGAATCATTAATTAGGTCAAATTAAAGAGAAAGAGGAGAGGATTAAGTTATATAACAATTACCTTGGCTGATTTTGAGTCTAGAAGTGAGAAATGGTGAAAATGTGTCAAGAACCCTAGCCCCTCTCCAAGACCTTCGAATTTTGCTTTTCCTCTTATGTTTTTCTTGTAGAATGGGGAGGAGGCTAAATGTATTTAGGGTTTAGTTAGCTTTAAGTTAGGTCCTAAATGGGTTGACCCAAAGGCCCAAATCCACATAGGTTTAGATTTTATGCTTGTTGGGCCAAATTTCATGAGTTGGGCGACAAAAATTTGATTAGGTTAGACCAAGTTTCAAGAGTCAATCCAATTTGGGTCTATATAATGTGTGTTGGGCCAACTATAAGAGCTCATATAAATTGGGTCTTGGGCCTCTATCTCACGAAAGTTATTGCTAGGTGATCTCTCTTAGCCCAAGTATCACAATAAGGGGTTAGGTCTGCACCTAAAATAATTGGGCCTCCATAAATTCTTATTCATGGCTTACTAAAATAAATTTTGGGCCCAAATTAAGCTTTAACCTAATGAAAATCTTAAACCCATATTAATAATTTATTTCTTTATAAATTATCATTCATATAGCTTGCCCAATTATTCCATAATAATTATTCTTAATTAGTCTAAATCAATGATTAATACCTTAATTAATTTTGGGGTGTTACAGTAGGTGTGAGCTTGAGCCAAAGAGATAAGGAATCAAAGAGGAAATTGTGCTTCTTGAACCAAAGTAGCTCCCCATCCTTTCTTGTATGCATTTCTTGGTTGTTTGATTGTCATTGAATGCTTGCATGTGTGTTTGTATCCTGAGACTACCTATACTATTAGTTTGATGCTATGGTACCAATATACTTCCTGAATTTCATTTTGATTGTGAAATTACTCTTTATGGGTGAGGTTGTACCAAAAGTCCCTTAGAATAATAGGTGAGGTGAAGCCAAAAGTCCTTAAAGATAGGTGACAAGGCCAAAAGTCTTAAGAATGAGTAAGGCTAAGTCAAAAGTCTCTAGAAAGTGGGTGATGCTAATCTAAAAGTTCCAAATAATAAGATGAGTGTAACAAATGTAATTTTCGTAAAATGAAAAAATGAGCCATATAAAAGCAAGTCCTCTAAAATGAGTTAGATAATATCCTAAGAAATTTGGGTAGAGTCCTAGACCCTTAAAAATGATAATTCTAGGCTCTAACAGAAAGAAAAATAGAGCTAAGATAGTAAAACAAAGTGTGACGAAAACTAACGAAACGTAATGATATTTTCATAAATAAGTGTAACTTTTGGAAAAACATATAGGAGGGCTTTTAAAATGGGAAATTTAAGTTGCCCAAGATTCCCAGAGGCCCCAAAAACCTTAGGAAGCCCCAGAACTAGTAAAGTCTCTCCTATGTATTTTTCTAACGGCGGTGAGCTTGAACTTCGACGGATTTGTTCGGAAAGATTTTGGTTTCAAATTGAGTGATACCAAAGGCATTTTATTAAATTAGGAATCTAAATTTTATAATGGAAATGACAGTTCTAAAAAAGGAGCTAAAACGGAGCAAAACCGGAAATGCCATTATGAAAGGGCAAAATTGGAAAGAATTGTCTAATGGAAGCTTCTTAAATTATCTTGAAACTCCTCCATAAATCACGCCACTTCCTCTCCTTCCTTAGGCTGACTTTTTTTGCTCAATTTCAGAGAAAAAACACAGCTCCTTAGGTGCACAAGAGGAAGGAAATTTTGGAGAAAGAATAGCCAAGAAAAGATGAGAAAATCATGGAAAATTTGTGTTCTTCCTTTAGGAAACTTCTCCTCTCTTCCTCCTCTTTTATTATGAATTTATTTAGAAGTTTGGTTCTGTTTCTAGTCCAGAAAGAGGGAGAATAGTTCAAAATCCTTGAAGAGGAGTAAACTAAGGAGAAAGACCATTGAAAGCAAGATAGAATCCAAGGTGATTTCCTATCTTTGTTGCTTCTTCCCTCTTGGTGCTTCTTATGGGTGTGGTGCCTCAATACAGAACCAATTAGGGGAGGAAGGTTTTGACCTAAAACTAATGAGAAACCATGAAATTGGAATGTGAGAATTAGGAAAACACTAAGAAATTGTATGAAAAGCTAATAGAAATCAAGTTAGAAAAGTGTAGGCGTCTTTAGATTTTTGGAAAATCTAATTTTATGTGAGTATTCCCTTGGCTATTTGAGTGTTTCATTGAGGTCCTAAGACCTCTACAAACCCTCCGAAGTAGCTCTCCCATCAAGGAAAAATTAAAAACTCCATAAACCTTCCTTGGTGTGTATGTCTTGACCAAGCTAGGATAATTAAGCTAGGGAGTGTTTTAATTTGTTTTAGCCTTGGTTTAAAACTTTATATGATGTTAGAAGATGGCATTGAGAAAAATTTAGGAGCCATGGATTAAGAGATGAGACAATGATGTCCATAATGATGCTTTGTGTAGCAACTAGGTTCTATACTTGTGCAAATGAATGTGTAAGGGCTCCAAGGACTTTAGATAAGTCCAAGAGGTCAAGAAATAATAAAAGAATGGGGCCTAGAACTTGAAATGTGAGAATTGCTTCAATGGGGCAATTATAGAACCATTATGTCACTTGTAGGATTAAGTATACTTTTAAGAGTATCTTTGGTGTCTTGGCTTGCTTTAAGTATGTGATTGTGTGTTCGTTATGGTGTCTAGGACAAGAGAACATACATCCACCTAGGTGTACTTATGGGACCAAAAAAGGGAAAGAAAAGGATCAAGAAAAGCTTGTATAAATCCAAGGTAGCTCTTCACCTCATTCTCTTGCATTCTTAATTGCATATATATGTTATTGTGTGCTTGTATATGTCTATGTGATTTGAAAACATGCCACTTGATGCTTTCAGATTGCATTGGTACCAATGTGTGTTCTTGAATGGCTTTGGTTATAAAACTGGCTCATAATGGTAAGGTGATGCCAAAAGTTCCTTAATGTGGGTGAGTTGATGCCAAAAGTTTCTTGGATGGGTGAAGCCAAGTCAAAAGTTCCTAGGCCAAGGGTGAGGCATATCCCACAGTCCTAGAAATGAGATGAGGCAAAACCAAAAGTCCCTAAGGCTCCTTGATTGCTTGATTATGAAAGTGTGGCATGGAAATCTTGGAAATGTGTATTCATGGTCAAGTAGCTTGTTTATTTGAACTATTGATGTATGTATGCCTTGAATGTGTATATGAATGGGTGTGTAAGCTATTGAGATTCAAGGAATCTCACGCCCCTTCCTCCTTCCATTTTGATATGTCTAAGTGGCTCCCAAGATCCAAGGAAAGCAAGCCAAGAGCCTTGAAGAGTTACAATTGGAATATTTTGTTGTTCTCTTTGTGTATAAATGTCAAAATGAACTTGTACAAGTTTTTTTGTAATGTAATACCTTGAGCAAATGTAATATGATGTATGAATGTTATGTAGTCCATGTGTGACATTAAATCAATGCAAATATGGAATTTGGCTTCTTGAATGGTTTATGTGTGCAGTGCATTAATGGATGTGGAATGGCCAAATTAAGATGCATGGAATCACTTGGGCAATCCACACAAGTCATAATTGTGCTTTTGAACTTGCCCAAGAGGAGTCAAACCATTGGAGAGGCCATTTAGACAAAGTTGACCCCTCACATGAAGCAAAATTGACTATTTGAGTGGGCTATATCACTTTTTATCCAAATGAGCTCTTTTTGATCTAAAATTTGGCATGCACCTACAACTTATTGATAGATTTCTAGGAAGCTAAAGTGAGTATTATTTGGAGGTTTACAAAATATTTGGAAAATTTTTGAAGTTGGAAAAATTTTCTGATTTTGGTCAGTATATTGTTTATCTAGTCTGAATTTTGTTCTATGTCAATCGTGGGGCAAATGATGTCCAATTGCCACAAAATTTTATAAAGAGAAACTAGACCTTCCTAGTGACTTGTTTCAATTAGAAGAACCTCATTTGAATGCCTAGAGAGGGAGATATTAATTTTGAATTTGTTATCCAGTACTAGGTTTCCAATCAGACCCATGTTAGTGTTTGATTGATTTTTAAGGTCTAAATGCTCTTGGATTGATCTAGAACTATTTTTACCTCTATTTAACATATTTAGCTTTCTAAATTGGTATAGATTTCATGGATTGGAGTTTTTTTGAAATTAATTATGAATTTTCAAAGTTTATATTAGTAATTTGTATTAGTATCAGAAGGCAGTTAGACCTTCCTACATTTTCTATTGTCAAACATGGTGTACATGAGATTTTCATGGCTAAAAATTATTTTTAGTGTAAATTTAACACCTAGAAATTTCCAAAAAGATATATTTTACTTGATTTTAATTTTTCTACGTTTAGTTATGATTTTTCAAAGTTGCCTTAAATTCTGCCACCCTGGAACCCAAGGCAAAACGTGATTATTTTGGGTTTTTGACCCTTCATTCGTGGTTTGTGCTAAGTTTTGAGAATGTTATGACTTGTATGAATGGAAAATAATTATAGAATGTTGTTGGTGAGTTCATGGGGTCCTAGAGACGCAAAATAAAAAATTTATCTGCTACGCAACGCAATTTAATTCATTATTTTAATGCATTTTCTTGGGATTTCCTTGGAGAATTGTGTAGTCCCACTTGCACATACAACGAAAATGTTAGAAATAATATGGTATTACAATGAGGTTAGACCAAAAGTCTCTAGAGCTTACTCTTGACTTTGATATGATTATATGATATGGAAAATATGGTTCGAATGATTCTTGAAAGTGTTTGGTGCATACTTGTATTATTTGATATGATTGTATGCCATGTATACTTACTTGAAGGGTGAAAGAACTATTAGGATTCTTTGAATCTCACTCTCTCCTATTTTCTATCTAACTTTGTCTAGGTGAAGCCCAAGGAGTAAAGAATGGGAGCTAAGTAGCATAAATTGTAATACTTTGACAATAATATAATTTTTATGTAAATAAATGTCAAAGCATGTATGTACAAGTTATATATGAGATGTAAACCTTTGAGCATATATAAAAATATGTAAATATGATGTATGTAATGAATTTGGAGCCATATGTGTAACGAACATAATTTCTATAAAATGACGAAATGAGCCGTATAAAAGCAAGTCCTCTAAAATGGGCTAGATAATATCCCAAAAAATTTGGGAAGAGTCTTAGACTCCTAAAAATGATAATTCTAGGTTCAGATGGAAAGAAAAACAAAGCTAGGATGGAGAAACAATTTGTGACAAAAACTGACAAAACGTAATGGCATTTTCATAAATAAGTACAAATTTTGGAAAAATACATAGGAGGGTTTTTTAAATAGGAAATTTGAGTTGCCTAGTATTCTCAGAGGCTCCAAAAATGATGGGAAGCCCCGAGATTGGTAAAGCCCCTGGACTGGTAAAGCCCCTCTAGTGTACGTTTTCCAATATCAGTGAGCTTGAAATTTGACGGAGTCGTTTGGTAAGGTTTTAGTTCCAAATTGAGTGATTCCAAAGGCATTTTATTAAATTGGGAACCTAAATTTATAATGGAGCTTAAACAAAGCCGAAACAAAATTGCCATTATAGAAGGACAAAATTGAAATTTTTGGAAAAGTATACTTCTAGAAACTCCCACACACTTCTCTCACCTTCTTAAGCACGAAATTTTCTGCCCAAAAAAATAGAAAATTCTCAGCCCTCTTAGGAGCACAAAAGGAGGAAAAGAAGGAGGGAGAAAAGGCTATTAAAGGTAAGGAAACTTAGAGAATTTCATGCTCTTCCTTCTTCCAACTTTGCTCCTCTCTTTCTAGGCTTTCTTTCCATGATTTATTTGAGCTATCTGGTTTTGTTTTAATCCAGGATATTGAAAGAGGAGTTCAAAATTTTGAAGGGAAGCAAACCAAGGAGAAAGACTCTTGAAACTAAGTTGAAATCCAAGGTAATTCATGCTTTGAATTGTTTCTTCCCTTTGCTTCCTCTTGCTTTGAATTTTGGCCTAAATTAGAACCATATGAGGGAGGGAAGTTTTGTCTAAAAACAAGAGAGGAACAAGGGTTTTAGGCCATGGGGAGATGGAATATGGCAAGAAATTCTAAGAAAAACCAATAAAAATCAAGTTAGGAAAGTGTGGAGTTTTCTAGGGTTTTGTAAAATTTGATTTTGCGTGAGTGTTTTTCTTGGCTATTTGAATGTTTCCTTGAGCTCCTAAGACCTCTAGAAACCCTCCAAAGGGGCTCTCCCATCAAGGAAAAATTAAGAAGCTTGTGAACTCCTTCCTTGGTGCATATCTCAGCTTAGGCTAGTTCATAGAGCTAGGGAGTATTTTAATTTGTTCTAGCCTTGGTTTGGGACTTTATATGATGTTAGAAGATGGGAGAAACCATTGGAAAAAATTTAGAAACCATGGAATGAGAGATGGAGCAATGGTGTCTATAATGGTGCTTTTATAAAGCAACTTGGATTTCCAATTGTGCAAGTGAATGTGTGAGGGCTCTATAGACCTTAAATGAGTCCAAGAAGTTTAGAAATAACAAGAGAATAGAGCCTAGAACTTGAAATGTAAGAGTTGCTTCAATAGGCCAATTATGGAACCATTATGCCACTTATAGAACTAAGTGTATGTTCAAGAGTATCTTTAGTGTCTTGGCTTGCTTCAAGTGTGTGATTATGTCTTGTTTATGGTGTTTAGGCCAAGAGAACACCAACCCACCTAGGTGCACTTGTGAGACTGAAAAGAGGGAGGAATAAGATAAAGGAAGGCTTGCAAAATTCAAGGTAGCTCTCCACCTCATTCTCCTTGCATTCTTGTGTGCATATGTATGTTATTGTATGCTTGTGTGTGTTCTTGTGACTTGATGATATGCCACTTGATGCCTTGACTTTACATTGGTACCAATGTGTCTTCTTAAATGACTATGGTTGTAGAAATGGCTCATAAGGGTGAGATGATGCAAAAAGTCCTTTAATGAATGTAAGGAGATGCCAAAAGTCTTATGGCATGGGTGAGACAAGGCTAAAAGTCTCTTGGAAGGGTGAAGCCAAGACAAAAGTCCCTAGACTAAGAGTGAGGCAAATCCAAAAGTCCTAGAAATGGGGTGAGGAAAAACCAAAAGTCTCTAGAGCATGGTCTTGGCTTAAATGTGAATAAGTGGCATGAGAATTGTGACCTTGCATACTTTATGATTGCCATACCTTCCATACATATGCTTTGATGTGTATATGCCTTGAATATGTGTGTGAATGGGTGTGTGAGCTATTGAGATTCTTGGAATCTCATTCCCCTTTCCCTCTCACTCTTGACTTATCTATGTGGTGTTCAAAGGTAAGGAAATGCAAGCCAAGAACAATAGAAAGCCTTACTTTACCTATTATATAGTCTAAATTGTAGTTGAATGTCAAAGTGGCTTTGTACATGTTCTTTTTATGATGTAAGACCTTTAGCAAATGCAATATGATGTATGGATACTATATATGTTCAATATAGCATGAAAACAATAGAAATGTGAATTTTGAATCATGGATGGCATATATGTGTTAGCGTATTATTGGGTGTGAGATGATCAAAATGAGATGCATGGTGTTTGAGGCCATTTGGGTAGTTCATACAAGTTATATTAATGCTTTTACACTTGCCCCAGGGGTGCCAAACACTAAAGAAGGCCAATTGAACCAAGTTGGTACCTCATATGGAGCAAAAGTGACGATTTTGTGAGGATCCAAGGAAAGAAAGGAGAAGGGAGGAGAGGAGGTGTGGATGAAGAAAATCAAGGAAAATCAGCATGAAAACATACCTTAAGCTTGGTTTTCTTCCTCCTTCTTCTTCCTCTCTTAGGCGCCTCTCCCTTAGGGTTCTTCTTCTGATTTGGGGCTAGAAAATCTGAAGTGAAACAAGGGCAAGTGTGAGGCGCCACCTATATAGAGCTAGGGAAAAAGGACTTTTTCAAAAATTCCCATTTGGCCCTTCATACTTTGCATTTTCGTTTCTCCTTTATTTTAGCTCCTTTTTGAGAACCATCTTTCCCATTATAAAATTTAGGTTCCTAATTAAGAAAAATTCCTTTGGAATCACTCAAATCTGAGCTAAAACCTTCTCGAACAAACTCGTCAAAGTTCGGGCACACCGATATTGAAAAACATCCACCGGAAGGGATTTAACTGTCCCAGGGCTTCCCATAGTTTTTAAGACCTTTGAGAAACCCGGAGAACTCAAAATTTTCATTTGAGAAGCCCTCTTGTGTGAATTCTAAAAATTGCTCAAAATTACAAAAATGTCATTATGTTTCGTAGGCTTTTCGTAAGAATTTATTTCTTTATTCTAGCTCCATTTTTCTTCCATCTGAGGCTAAAATTCTCATTTTTAGGAGTCTAGAATACTTCCCAAATTTTTTGGGATCTTAACTACATCATCTTAGGGGGCTTCCTTTTGTATCCGGTGAATTTTGTTCATTTACAGAGAAACCGTATGTTACATTTCTCATGTTTTCTCTAGTTTTCACAAAACTGGATGTTACATGAGTACTCTATGAGAATAGGGTTGATAGAGAAAAGTAAGAGAAAGGAATACTTTAGATTGTTGGGAAACTTGTAATATACAAGCGATAGTGGCTTTGAGCTCAGTCATGAGGCACTTGTGTATTAGTGTTTGATGTTATAGTTTGCTTGCAACAATGGTTACATGATATTAGGTCTGGCTAACCTAGTAGTAATGTGACTTGAGTGCATAGCAAACAATGGCATCAATCATTAAAGTGTCTCAATAATTGAAAGGTATCCTAGTTAACTAGATAATGAGATAAGTCAGAAAAGAAAGGTAAAGGGATTCTAGTAATATTATAATAATGAGAAAAGCATGTAGAAAGGAATCCCCACCAAAAAATGTTCAGATTCAGTATGCATAGCCTAAGTCCCTTATAGTATATGTAAATGAAATGAATAGGGACTAGTGTATAGCCTCTCTCCTGCTAGAGATGTTCACCACACTCAGTGTGTAAGATGCCTTAGTGCTAAGGGACTTAAAAAAAGAATGTGGCCATAGTTAGAAACTGCAGGATATGAGAGGAGGGCTAAAATGAGTATATGTAAGTAAGTATGTAAGTCAATAGGGTAAGAAAAGAAAGCCCAAGCAAAAAGGGGCTAAAGTGGGAATCTGAGGATCCTATGAAGAGCAATAAGTGAAAATTAAAATGCTCCCTAGTATTAGTATGACGGGATCCTAGAGAATGAGATGACACAAAACCCACTTCGCACGAAGAGCATGATGTACTTCTGAGTTTAGCCTCAGCTATTATGAGTGATGGTAACCAGACTTAGTGAGCATGTATTTTATTGTCAGATACAGTGATCTTAAGCTTTGACATATCCCAGAGATGGATCATAGTAGATCCCAGCATAGCACCGCGGGTTGCAGTAGACCCTAACAGGGCTCTGAGAGGTCGCAGTAGGCTTAGGGGTCATAGTAGATCTCATAGAATTATAGAGAACCCTAATCACAGCATGATAGATCTGTGGTAGAGATGGCAGCCTAAGATAGTTTTCAGAATAGTTAGTCTCAGAGACTAGTATAGTTTCAATTAGCTTTGGTCTCAAAGACTAAAGACATTCTAAGTCTGGTGACCATTGTTGCAGAGATATAAAGGCTTTACTCAAATAGTTAAACCACTGACTAGCTCTCTTTAAAGATAAGTATAGTATATGAGATGCAGAAATCAAGAAATTAGCTTATCAGAGTTAGAGCCAAATGACCACTACCAAGCAGACAGTAGCCTTGACTAAGGGATAGAGAGATCCCTGCATGCTAGCTTATGTATTCTGAAAAGGGTCAAGTGCAGTTCTTATATGAGGTAAGTGATATAGTATGTCTCCAGTGAGCAAAACTGTGAGAATAGCTAGCATCCCATCAGGGCCCAGCAATAATCAGTGGTAGTAGCTCTTCAGTGTCAGTGTGAAACATACAGGTTAGGCCAATCAGTATTAAAATGAGGGACTATAAAATGCCACTGTAAATGAGCAAAGAAAGTGAGAAAAAGTCCCAGCCTATAGAGACAGATATAGTAATAAACAGAGAAACTGGGATCATCAAAAGCAGAAACTCCTTAAAGGAGCTATAATCCCAATAAGCAGTTGTGATACAAGGCCTATGACAGAAAGAGATGTGAACTGTAATAATGGGATGAGCTAGTAAGAAAGAACGTAAAGATGAACAGTGGACGATACTTGTAAATAAGTAAGCAGACAGACAGAAACCTCCAATGGCTCTAATGATTAGAAAAGATGATGAGATGTTATAAGTAGCATTAGAGAGGATATGGGAGACGTGATGTGAAATAAATTACCTCCCAAAATGTGTAAATGAGTCCACTGAAAAAAAAAAAGCGTTAATCCTGCGAGCAGGTTAACATTAACCCGATGGTTAGTAAGCTCTCCAAGGATAGGCCTCCAGAATCTGAAATTTCTTTCTCCTATAAGAGAGAGAACTAGCTAGTATTTTATAGTAATAGAACCCTTATTAAGAGCTAGTAATAAAAGTTCCCCGGCTAAGAGAAAATTTGAAAGAATGAAATCGCTGAGAAAGTGTATAGAGCTAGGAAGAAGGGAAAGAAAAAAATAGTTAGCCAGAAAAGAAAAGATTAAGAGGAAGTGTACCCCAAATTTTGAGGACAAAATTTATTTAAGGAGGGGAGAAATGTAATATCCGGTTCTTTGAAAACTAGAGAAAACGTGAAAACGTAACGTACAGTTTCTCTGTCAACAAACGAAACTCACAAGATACAAAAGGAAGTCCCCCGAAATGATGTAGTCAAGGTCCCAAAAAATTTGGGAAGCATTCTAGACTCTTAAAAATGAGAATCACAAGCTTAGAAGAAAAGAAAAATAGAGCTAGAATGAAGAAACAATTTCTCACGAAAAACCTACGAAATGTAATGACATTTTTGTAATTTTAAGTAATTTTTAGAATTCACACAGGAGGGCCTTTTAAATGAAAGTTTTGAGTTCTTCGGGATTTTTTAGAGGCCTTGAAAACCATGGAAACCCCCAGAATGGTTAAAACCCCTCTGGTGGATATTTTCCAATGTCGATGTGCTTGAACTTTGACGGATCTGTTTAGGAAGGTTCTAGGTCCGATTTGAGTGATTTCAAAGGCATTTTTCTTAATTGGGAACCTCAATTGTATAATGGAAAAGATGGTTCTAAAAAAGGAGCTAAAACAAAGGAGAAACGAAAATGCAAAGTACGAAGGGCAAAATGGGAATTTTTAAAAAGTGTAACTTATTCCCACCTATATATATGATGCACCCTTATCCTCCCTTCGTTATGCACGACCATGTTCTGCCTAAAACCAAAAGAAAACCCTAGGGGATGAGGCACACAAGAGGAGGAAGAAAAGGAGAAGAAATTCAAGGTAGAAAGGTATGGAGTTTCATGATTTTTCATGTTCTTTCTCTTCCAAACCTCTTATCCTTCATTCTCCTTTATTTCCTATGATTATAATGAAGTATATGCATCTATTTTAAAGGAGAAATTGAGGGGAAAATTGGAATTTGAAGAGAGGAGCTCAAAGAACATAAG
Source organism: Erythrophleum fordii (assembly GCA_032878935.1). Classification (NCBI taxonomy): domain Eukaryota; kingdom Viridiplantae; phylum Streptophyta; class Magnoliopsida; order Fabales; family Fabaceae; genus Erythrophleum; species Erythrophleum fordii. The sequence goes on from JAVQMF010000044.1 coordinate 20,603,974, forward strand.
ATTCAAGTGAGAAAAAGCAAGAAAACAAGGTAATTTCTCTTCCTATGGTTGCCATCTGTGGTTCCCTTCTCCACTGTAACAACCTGAAAAAGAAAAGGAAAAGAAAGAAGAAAGCTGAAAATTTTCGAAATCTAAAAAATTTTCTAAGTCTTCTCGCAATAGCGAGAAAAGGCCTAGCTATAGCGAAGGTACCTGTTCGCTATAGCGAGAAATGGTCTAGCTATAGCGAAAATGCTTCTAGCTATAACGAGTGCGGGCATCCCATACAAAAACTAGGGAGCTGCTCGCCGTAGCGCTTGCCATAGCGAAAGAGGGGGTTTGGAACTGATACGAGCTCATCGTAGCAAAGGTTAAATCTCGCTATAGCGAAGGTAACTGATACGAGCTCGCTGTAGCGAAGGTTAATTTTCGCTATAGCGAGGGATAGTCCGGAAAAGCGTAAAAAGGGAGAAATTGACTTCTTTAAATGACCCAATTCATTCTTTCTCTCTTATTTGCCCTAGACTTCGACCCAACGAGAGAAAGGAGGCGTGGAGAGTGAGAGAGACCAAGAGAAGGAGGAAGAACAAAGGAAAGGTAAGCAAGTTTCTCTCTTTTCTTCTTAGACTCTTGATCTCCTCTCTTTGCCCTTTCTTTCTTTGGTTTTGCTTGTGAAATTAGTTGGATTTTAGGTATGGGTCAAAAGAGGGAAAGTGGAAAACACTCTTGAACTTCTTTATTTTCCTTGAATATGTTGATTCTACTACCATTAGAGCTTGAGAGAGAGGAAGAGCTGGTGACATGCTAGAGAGACAGAGAGAACCCTAGGTTCTTATATGTTAGAAATGTTTGCTCTGAAGAACTCTTAAGAGTTGTTAAGTTGTGAGAGAGTAATTCTATACTTTTGTTGTGTCTAGGCTCAAGAAAAGCACTTCCATCAAGGTGTGAGTGTGAAACCAAGAAGGGAGAAGAGGAATTGAAAGGAAAAGCTTGTGTTGACTCATAAGGTAGCTCTCTCTCCACTCTTTCTTGTTGTATTCTTGGATGTAATGGTCATTGTATGCTTGTGTATATGCTTATTGTGTGAGATATGCCATATGTTATTGCCTTGATGCATTGGTACCAATGTGCTTGTGTGTTGGATTGTGAGAATTGCTCAGGTGAGGTAGTGCCGAAAGTCCCTTGAGATGGGTGAGGTAAAGCCGAAAGTCCCTTGAGATGGGTGAGACAAGGCCAAAAGTCTCATAACCGAGTGAGGCCAAGTCAAAAGTCCATAAACTCGGGTGAGGCCATCCAAAAGCCCCTAAACTCGGGTGAGGCTAGACCAAAAGTCCCTAGAGCTTACTTGTGGCATTGTTGTGATTTCCATGGCATGTACAACATGTATTGTATGATTGTGAATGGTTAGATGCTTATTTACATGCTTTGACTTGTTATATGCCTTGATTGTTTCCTTGAATGAGTGCATGAGCTACTGAGATTCCATGAATCTCACCTCTTCCCCTCCCAACTTAACATGCTAGGTGGAGCCCAAGGAGAATCAAGTGCACACCAAGGAGCCTAGGAGAATGTTAGATAAATTTTTGTTTGTTTTAAGTCTTTTGATGTAAAGAGGTTCCAAAAATGAATATGCACCTTCTATTTTTGAGATGTAAATGTTGTAGCAAGTGTAAATGTAAGGAAACATGATGTATAAACTATGTAGATAGCCAAAGTAATGCAAATGTGGGTTTTGCCCTTTTTGTGGCTTGCATGTGATAGTATATTTTGGCCCGTAGCATAGTGAGTTTGAAATATATGATGATTTGGACCGCTTAGATACTTTATATATGCTATGTTTATGCTTTCAAACTTGTCCATGAGGTGTGAGAACATGTGGGAGGCCATTTGGACCCACTTTGAACCATTTTGGGTGTCAAAACTGTCAATTTTGTGAGCTTCGTCAAAGTATGATCAACCGAGCTCTTCTTGCTATGAAATCTGGCATGCCTCTAGAGTTTGTATAGAGCTTCTTGGGAAGCTAAAGTGGGTAATATTTGGAGGTCTAGGGAATATTTGGTGAATTTTTGAAATTGGGAAAAACTTGATGGTTTGGTCATGGTGCTCTGTCATTAGCCCAAAACGAAATCCATGTCATTCATAGACCAAATGGTGTCCAAATGTCATGAAATTTTATATGTATAAACTAGACCCATAGTGACCTATAAGAACTAGAATCACCTCAATCGGAGGTCTGTAGAGAGAGAATAAACTATCTGAAGTTCTATATTAGCATCAGGGGAGCCACCTGACCTTTGTTACTGTTCCATCAGTTTTTGAGGTGTAAGAGCTATTGAACTGATCAGGACTTATTTTTTTCCTCTATTTTACATCTGTAACTTTCGAAATTGGTATAGTTTTCCTAAATTAGATTTTTATGGATTTAGTTATGAAATTTTGAAGTTTATGATAGTAAGCTGCGCCAGAAACAGGAATAGCCGGACCTCTGTCCCATATTCGATGTCAAACATGGTCCAAACACTGAGATTATAGTTGGAAAGTTTTTGTAGTGTAAAGTTAACACTTAGAGCTTTCTAGAAAGCTATGGTTTGCTAGATTCCCATTTTTGTATAATTAGTTATGATTTTCCAAATTTAGAGCCAAGAATCTGACTTTTAGACCCATGTGAGAAATTGCATTTTTCTGGTTTTTGGCTCCATTCCCGTGGCTTATGGCTTGTTTTATGCCATGTATTAGTTGTATAAATGGAGTGTGAGTAGAGAATGTGAATGATGGGTTCACAGGACCCACGGGGCATAAGATGAGTGTTTGAAACCCCGTTTTATAGCATAAAAATGCCACAGTTGGTACTGGTTCTTTGGAAATCATCTGGAATCGAGCCAAGAGGGAGGCTAGATGGAGTTAATATAATTATGGTGTTACATTTTTGGTATCAGAGCAAAGGTTCAGGCACTTTTGCTCAATGTTAGGCTCTTGAATAATGAGATTTGCTTGTGTTTGGTGTGAATGGCCATGGAAGTGGTAGCATCCATATGCATATGCGCTTGTGATATTATTGTGAATTGAGGGTTGCTACTTCTTTTCAGACATGGTTGAGACTAGACAGGGTAGGGGTAGAGGCAGATCGCCAAGGGCTCAGAGAGCTGAGCCAGAGGTTCCTGTTGGGCGTGAGGATCCTCTGCGAGCCATCATGGAGAGGCTTGACAGGTATGAGGCCATGATGAGCCAGCACCAAGCGATGCTGGAACAACAGAGGTACATTGCCCAGCAACAGCATGATATGATTATGTATTTACAAGATACCCTGGCCAGGCAAGAAGAAGCCAGGAGAGAAGCCCCTGTACCTCAACCATCCACATCCAGTATTCCACCTGCACCTCCCCAGGAGCCTATTGCTCCACAGACCCAAACGCCTATTCAGAAAGTGTTAAAGTAGTTTAGGCAGAATAATCCACCCTCGTTTGATGGGGAGTTGGATGCGGATAAGGCGAAGGCTTGGATTATGCAGTTAAAGAAAATATTCTCGGTGATAGATTGTACCACCGAGCAGAAAGCTCAGCTAGCCACTTTCATGTTAGAAAAGGAAGCTGGTAGATGGTGGTGTAGCACGAAACCCCTGATGGAGACCAAGAATATACAAATAACTTGGGAAAGCTTCTTGGTCGAGTTTTATGAGAAATATGTCCCTAGTTCAGTGAGGAAGAAGAAAGAGATAGAATTTATGGGCTTGAGACAAATGGATGAGATGATTGTGGACCAATATGTGGCCAAGTTCATTGAGTTGTCTCGGTATTCCTCTTACCTCCAGGGGTATGATGATGAACCCTGGAGATGTGAGCAGTTCGAGACTGGGTTGAAGCCCCTGATTAGCGACAGAGTCACTCCACAGCGGATCAGGAAGTTCAATACCCTTGCGGAGGTCAGCAGGGTGATTGAGACTAATCTGCAAGCTATCATGCCTGCTGCGACTACAGCTAGTTAGAAGAGGGTTCCAGATTTGAAAAGGCCAAAACCAGAAGAGGGTTCTAGTTTGACACCTAGTACCAAGAGGATAGGCAAGGGGCCGTGGAATAGAAGGCCACAGCGAGGTATGCCACCTCCTCGGGGCCAGTCATCCTTCTAGCAGTCTTCGGTGACATGCTTCAAGTGTGCGAAGCTAGGGCACATTGCTAGACACTGCCCTCAGATGGATACAACGCCTCTTCCTAGGCCACAGACCTAGGGCCGAGTGTTCGCCCTTACTCAGCAGGAAGTTAGTACATCTCCCAGTTTGATCCGAGGTACACTGATAGTGAATGGCTTTCCTGTAGTTGCTATGTTGTCGGGTGCTAGTCACTCGTTTATATCCTATGATTGCGTGAGGCAATTGGGTTTGGTCATTAGTGTCTTGCCATTTGACTTGTCTATCACTACACCCACTGGAGACCACTTGGTTACCTCCCATACCTGCTTAAATGTCACTGTTCAATTTAACCATTGTCATACCACTATTGATTTGGTTTGTATGCCCTTCCATGATATTGATTTGATTATTGGTATGAACTGGTTGGCCGCAAATAATGCCATACGTGATTGTGAACACCGAACCATTTCCTTACCTGCTTGTGGGACCATACCTAGGGTAGGAGCTGAGTTATCCTTTATGACTACTGCCCAGGCTGAGAGATATTTAGAGTGTGGAAGTCAAGGGTTTCTAGTCTTTTTCTCTATTCAGGTTGAGGTAGAAGAAGGGATAGAGGAGATCCCAATTGTCAAGGAATTCCCGGAGGTTTTCCCTAAAGAGTTTGACTTCAGTGGCCTACCCCCTGAGAGAGAATTAGAGTTCCCTATAGACATAGTGCTTGGGGCTAGACCAGTGTCCAAAGCTCCTTACAGGATGGCTCCCACCGAGCTTGCCGAGTTGAAAGAGCAGATAGAGGAATTGTTAGAGAAAGGGTTTATCCGCCCTAGTGTTTCACCTTGGGGAGTTCCGGTGTTATTTGTGAAAAAGAAGGATGGTAGCTTGCGTTTGTGTATTGATTACAGAGAGTTGAATAAAGTTACCATCAAGAATAAATATCCTCTCCCTAGAATTGATAATTTGTTAGATCAGTTGGTTAGGGCATCTGCATTTTCCAAGATAGATCTTAGATCTGGGTACCACTAGTTAAGAGTGAGAACTGAAGACGTCTCCAAGACAGCCTTTAGAATGAGATATGGGCACTATGAGTTCCTTGTGATGCCATTCGGGTTGACGAATGCACCTACTGTGTTCATGGATTACATGAACAGGGTATTCAGACCGTATCTAGATTAGTTTGTGGGGTCTTCATTGATGATATTTTAGTGTACTCCAGATACTTTGAGGAGCACGAGAGGCATTTGAGATTAGTCCTAGACACCTTGAGAGAGAAAAGGTTGTATGCCAAACTTAGTAAATGTGATTTTTGGTTGACCGAGGTGAGATTCTTAGGTCATGTGATCTCACGAGACAGGGTCGCAGTTGATCCCCGTAAAGTTGAGGCTGTGTTATAGTGGGATAGACCTAGAACGATCACCGAGGTTAGGAGTTTCCTAGGTTTGGCAGGGTATTATAGACGGTTTATTTAGGACTTTTCTCGAATGGCCTTACCATTGACGAGGCTAACTAGGAAAGAGACACCTTTTGTGTAGGATGATAGATGTGAGAAGAGTTTCCAGGAGTTGAAACTCTGTCTGACCACTGCCCCTGTACTGATTATCCCTAACCCTAGTGAGCCATTTGTGGTTTATTGTGATGCCTCAGGCAAAGGGTTAGGATGTGTGTTGATACAGCAGGGTCGAGTAGTGGCATATGCCTCTAAGCAGTTGAGGCCTCATGAGGAGAATTATCCCACGCCTGACTTGGAGTTAGCCGCCGTAGTGTTTGCTCTAAAAATTTGGAGACACTATTTGTATGGTGCTACCATAGAGATTTATAGTGACCACAAGAGTCTGAATACCTGTTTGACCAGAAAGAACTCAAAATGAGACATAGGAGATGGATAAAATTTTTGAAAGACTATGATGATGTGTTGAAATATCATCCGGGCAAGGCCAATGTGGTGGCGGATGCCCTGAGTAGAAAAACCATCCATGTAGCCCATATGATGATTAGGGAGCAGGAGCTCCTAGAGAAGTTTAGAAACTTGAACCTCTCTTGTTAGGTGGTATCCGGTAAATTGTATCTGAGTGAAACCCGAGTTGAGAATGTATTGAGAACCCAGATCTTAGATGCCCAGAGGGAGGATGAGTTCCTGAAATGGATCAGGAATGAGATTTCCCAAGGTAAGACCTTCAGATTTCAAGGTGTCTAAGGATGGTATGATAGTATATCGAGATAGAATCTGTGTGCCTAGTTAGAATGAGTTGAGAGAAAGCATTTTAGAAGAGGCACATAAGAGTAAGTATACTATCTGCCCAGGTGCCACCAAGATGTATCAGGATTTGAAAAGAATTTTCTGGTGGCCAGGGATGAAGAATGATGTGACGGATTATGTGGCTAGATGCCTTGTGTGTCATAGGGTAAAGATAGAACATCAAAAGCCGGCTGGGTTGTTGCAACCTCTAGATATCCCTGAGTGGAAGTGGGATAGTATAGCCATGGACTTTGTTATGGGGTTACCCAGGACATCTTCTGGACACGATGCTATTTGGGTAGTTGTGGATAGACTAACAAAGTCTGCACACTTTTTAGCTATCAGGGATACTCATACACTGGATAAATTAGCCTAGTTGTACATCAGAGAGATAATGCGACTTCATAGGGTACCCAATATCATAGTTTCGGATAGAGACCCCAGGTTCACATCGAACTTTTGGAGGTCATTGCAGCATGCCTTAGGGACCAGGTTGCGGTTTAGTACTGCATATCACCCCTAGACAGATGGTCAAACTGAAAGGACCATCCAGACATTGGAAGACATGTTGAGGGCATGTGTGCTAGAAATGAGGGGTAACTGGGATGCGTATTTACCATTAGCAGAGTTTGCGTATAATAATAGCTATCATTCCAGTATTCAAATGGCCCCTTATGAGGCTTTGTATGGGAGAAAGTGCAGATCCCCTCTGTGTTGGGTTGAGCTAGGTGAGAGGAGTATGATAGGACCTGAGGTTGTGGACCAAACCACCCGACAAATATAATTGATTAGAAAGAGACTCCTCACGGCCCAGAGCAGGCAGAAAAGCTATACTGATAAGCGAAGGAGGCCGTTAGAGTTTGAGATTAGAGACCATGTGTTCATTCGAGTATCTCCAGTGACGGGAGTAGGTCGATCAATGAGGGTAAGGAAGCTCAGTCCTAGGTATATTGGTCCATTTGAAATCCTTGAGAAAATTAGACCCGTGGCTTACCGAATAGCCTTACCTCCTAACCTAGCCCAAATCCACAGTGTTTTTCATGTCTCCCAGTTGAAAAAATATTTACCAAACCCCTCACATGTCATAGAATATGAGCATGTGCAATTGCAGGAAGATCTTTCCTATGTAGTGAGACCGGAGAGAATTATGGATGCTAAGCTGAAACAGCTGAGAAGCAAGAACATTCCCTTGGTGAAAGTGATCTGGAGAGGTCTGACATCTAAGGAAGCAACCTGAGAATTAGCAGATGAAATGAGGCAAAAATATCCAGAATTATTCCCTTGAGGTAAGTCTTTAAATTTCGAGGATGAAATTTCATTTAAGAGGGGTAGAAATGTAACAACCGGAAAAAGAAAAGGAAAAGAAAGAAGAAAGCTAAAAATTTTAGAAATCCAAAAATTTTTCTAAGTCTTCTCGCAATAGCGAGAAAAGGCCTAGCTATAGCGAAGGTACCTGTTCGCTATAGCGAGAAATGGTCTAGCTATAGCGAGAGAAGCTGTTCGCAATAGCAAAAATGCTTCTAGCTATAGCGAGTGCGGGCGTCCCATACAAAAACTAGGGAGCTGCTTGCCGTAGCACGCCATAGTGAAAGTGGGGGTCTGGAACTGATACGAGCTTGTCGTAGCGAAGGTTAAATCTCGCCATAGTGAAGGTAACTGATACGAGCTCGCCGTAGCGAAGGTTAATTTTTGCTATAGCGAGGGATAGTCCGGAAAAGCGTAAAAAGGGAGAAATTGACTTCTTTAAACGACCTAATTCATTCTTTCTCTCTTATTTGCCCTAGACTTCGACCCAAGGAGAGAAAAGACGCATGGAGAGTGAGAAAAACTAAGAGAAGGAGGAAGAACAAAGGAAAGGTAAGCAAGCTTCTCTATTTTCTTCTTAGACTCTTGATCTCCTCTCTTTGCCCTCTCTTTCTATGGTTTTGCTTGTGAAATTAGTTAGATTTTAGGAATGGGTCAGAAGAGGGAAAGTGGAAAACACTCTTGAACTTCTTTGTTTTGCTTGAATATGTTGATTCTACTACCATGAGAGCTTGAGAGAGAGGAAGAGCTGGTGACATTCTAGAGAGAGAGAGAGAACCCTAGGTTTTTATATGTTAGAAAGGTTTACTCTAAAGAACTCCTAAGAGTTGTTAAGTTGTGAGAGAGTAATTCTATACTTTTGTTATGTCTAGGCTCAAGAAAAGCACCTCCATCAAGGTGTGAGTGTGAAACCAAGAAGGGAGAAGAGGAATTGAAAGGAAAAGCTTGTGTTGACTCATAAGGTAGCTCTCTCTCCACTCTTTCTTGTTACATTCTTGGATGTAATGGTCATTGTATGCTTGTGTATATGCTTATTGTGTGAGATATGCCATATGTTATTGCCTTGATGCATTGGTACCAATGTGCTTGTGTGTTGGATTGTGAGAATTGCTCGGGTGAGGTAGTGCCGAAAGTCCCTTGAGATGGATGAGGTAGAGCCGAAAGTCCCTTGAGATGGGTGAGACAAGGCCAAAAGTCTCATAACCAAGTGAGGCCAAGACAAAAGTCCCTAAACTTGGGTGAGGCCATCCAAAAGCCCCTAAACTCGGGTGAGGCTAGACCAAAAATCCCTAGAGCTTACTTGTGGCATTGTTGTGATTTCCATGGCATGTAAAACATGTATTGTATGATTGTGAATGGTTATATACTTATTTACATGCTTTGACTTGTTATATGCCTTGATTACTTCCTTGAATGAGTGCATGAGCTACTGAGATTCCATGAATCTCACCCCTTCCCCTTCCAACTTAACATGCTAGGTGGAGCTCAAGGAGAATCAAGTGCACACCAAGGAGCCTAAGAGAATGTTAGATAAATTTTTGTTTGTTTTGACTCTTTTGATGTAAAGAGGTGCCAAAAATGAATATGCACCTTCTATTTTTGAGATGTAAATGTTGTAGCAAGTGTAAATGTAAGGAAACATGATATATAAACTATGTAGATAGCCAAAGTAATGCAAATGTGGGTTTTGCCCTTTTTGTGGCTTGCATGTAATAGTGTATTTTGGCCCGTAGCATAGTGAGTTTGAAATGTATGATAATTTGGACTACTTAGATACTTCATATATGCTATGTTTATACTTTCAAACTTGTCCATGAGGTGTGAGAACATGTGGGAGGCCATTTGGACCCACTTTGAACCATTTTGGGTGCCAAAACCGTCAATTTTGTGAGCTCCGTCAAAGTATGATCAAATGAGCTCTTCTTACTATGAAATTTGGCATGTCTCTAGAGTTTGTAGAGAGCTTCTTGGGAAGCTAAAGTGGGTAATATTTGGAGGTCTAGGGAATATTTGGTGAATTGTTGAAATTGGGAAAAACTTGATGGTTTGGTTATGGTGCTCTGTCATTAGCTCGAAAAGAAATCCATGTCATTCATAGACCAAATGGTGTCCAAATGTCATGAAATTTTATATGTATATACTAGACATCCATAGGGACTTATACAGACTAGAATCACCTCAATCGGAGGTCTGTAGAGAGAGAATAAACCATCTGAAGTTCTATATCAGCATCAGGGGAGCCACGTGACCTTTGTTGTTGTTCCATGAGATTTTGAGGTGTAAGGGCTACTGAAATGATCGGAACTTATTTTTTTCCTCTAGTTGACATCTGTAGCTTTCTAAATTGGTGTAGTTTTCCTGGATTGGATTTTTGGGAATTTAGTTATGAATTGTTTAAGTTTATGACAGTAAGCTGCGTCAGAAACAGGGACAACCGGACCTCATTCCCATTTTTGATGTCAAACATGGTCCAAACGCTGAGATTGTGGTTGGGAATTATTTTTATTGTAAATTTAACACTTAGAACTTTCCAGAAAGCTATGTTTTGCTAGATTCCCATTTTTCTATAATTAGTTATGATTTTTCAAAGTTAGAGCCAAAAATATGACTTTTGGGCCCATGTGAGAAATTGCATATTTCTGGTTTTTGGCTCCATTCCCGTGGCTTATGGCTTGTTTTATGCCATGTATCAGTTGTATGAATAGAGTGTGAGTAGAGAATGTGAATGATGGGTTCACAGGACCCACGGGGCATAAGATGAGTGTTTGAAACCCCGTTTTATAACATGAAAATGCCACGGTTGGTACTGGTTCTTTGGAAATCATCTGGAATCGAGCCCAGAGGGAGGCTAGATGGAGTTAATATAATTATGGTGTTACATCCACCATTTCGCCCTACTTGAGAAAACCCTAGAAGGAGATGATTTTAGGCTGAACCAAGCATGAATCTAAGCAAAAGGGTGTGAAGATTAAGAATTTGCAAAAGGAATTATCAAAAAGCCATTAGGATGCAAAACCTAGGGTTTCTATTGTACCTTTCAAATTCTGATTTTGTATGATGATTCCTAGGCTTAATTAAGAGTTCAAATGAGTTCTTGAGACACCTAAGATGCTCCCCACAAGCTTCCTCGTTCAAGAAAACCAAGAGAACTTTAAGGCCAAGGAAGCCCATAGTCTTGGCCAAAGAGGGTTCTTGTAGTGGGGGAGAGTTTTAAATTTTTCTAAAGCCATTCTTGAGTCATATTTGATGAATGAAAGTGAGAGGAGGCCTTGGAAAAAATTTAGAACTCATAGAAAGTGATTTGGTGTCTTAGGATCCATATTATGACCTAAAGAAGAAACATGATGTTAGACCCTTTGTTTTAATGGTATGATGACTCCAAGAGGCTTAAAAGGAGTCAAAAATCATATTTGAAAGGAAAGAATGAGGCCTAGAAATTATTTGAGGGGTGTTGCTTCATTAGGTGCATTTGTGGACTATAATGGGGGTTATAGAGCAATCTAGTACTTAAGCAAGTTATGTGGCTTTAGATAATGATTCATGAACCTAATTGGCTCCCAAAAATTGTATCAAGGCCAAGAGAAACCATCACCACAAGCTTGTTGGTGTGTGACCGAAAGAGGAGGCTTGAATTTCAAGGAAAAAGTGTGCAATTGTACACAAGGTAGCTCTCTCCACCTTCTCTCATGCATGGATATATGTTTAGCTTGTTTTAGAATGTGTGTATATATATTTTCAAGTTATGAAAGTATACTAGCATGCCTTTATATGCTATGACTCTTGATGCCATGTCATTTTCTAAATGAGTACATGATGTATGCTTGAGTGTGGAGAGGCTAAGAACTCTTTCCTTTAGTGAGGATGAGCTAAAAACCCTTGAGCTTGGTTAAGACAAAGTAAAGAGTCTCCCAAAAGCAAAGTGGGCTCCCAATAGTATGGTTGAGTCCAAAGCTTTTAAAGAATGGGTGAGGCAAGTCCAAAATCCATGAAGAGAAGTGTGAGGCCAATCCAAACACTTGGTGAGCTCTTGAATGTCTTGTATGATTTGTTTATATGCCAAGTTTGCTTTTAAAATGTCCATGTCTTCCATTTTCCCCATGCATGCATTTGTGAAGCTTGCTTTGCACATACTATGTATGATTGAATGGGAGATGAGCTATTGGGATTCTTTGAATCTCATCCCCTCCTCTTCACTGATCTAACATGCTAGGTGAACCAAGTGGATATGCTAATGGGAGCCAATAACACTAAAGGAAGGAGATTGACAATCATTTGTTTAGCTTTTGCCACTTGAAGACCATGATTGTACCATACGATGTATATGATGATGTAAATATACCATGACCCTTAAGACATGTATAACTATGCTATTATGTGATGTTTAAATGTATATATATGATGTATGACCTCTAACATTTATTTTGAGTATGTAATACCAAAGTGTGCAATGTGGAAGTTTAATGGAAATGTGCATGAGTGTGGGTTGAATGGCCAAAATGAGATGCATGAGGTTTGGGACCATTTGGGCAGCTCACACAAGTCTTAAATATGCTTTTAGACTTTCCCAAAATGTGCCAACACCAAGGGGAAGCCATTTGGCAAGTTTGGTATCCTATATGGAGCTAAAATTGACCATAATGGAACTCTATGTCACTTTTTGGCCAACTGAGTTAGTATTGGTCTGAAATTTGGCATGTAATTAGGTGTCATTGAGAGCTTTTTGGGAAGCTAAACATTATAATTGTTAGAGGTCTACAGAATATTTGATGATTTTTCAAAGTTGGCAAAATTTATGGTTTTGGTCAGCTGCACTATTCATTTGGTCCGAAATTGTTTTCTATCGCATGAGGCCCAAATGATGTCCAATTGTCATGAAATTTTATATAGAGAAACTAGATAATCACAGTGACTCATAAAAATAAAACCATCTCATTTGAATGTCTAGAAAGGGAGATATGAATTTTTGAAGTTTCTGTTTAGTATCAATAATTTTGACCGACTAGAAGTACTGTTCCATTAAATTCTGAGGTCTGGGCTTGATGAACTGATCTAGAGATATTTTTTCCCTTATTTAACATCCACATATTTCCAGATTGGTATCATTTGTATGGATTGGATTTTTGTGGAATTAATTGAACATTTTCAAAGTTTTCTATAGAATTCTATGACTGTTCCAGGATTCAATCAGACCTTGGACCATTTTGGATATCAAACGTCCTCTGTGATGAATTTTATGATCTAGAAGTACTTTTAGTGTGAACTAGACATCCAAGGCTTTCCATAATGACCAAGATTGCATGATTTTGATTTTTCTAGATATAGTTATAATTTTCCAAAATTTGGTCAGAAAAAGGGACAAATCTAGCCGAAATTAGATAACTACATTTTGTGCTTCATTTTGGTTTCCATGAGTTGTGGGCATGATTTTGTTATGCATAAGAGTTGTATTGATGTAATTAAATATGAGAATATATAATATGAGCTTACACAGTTCACGTGACACCGAATAGAATTTTTAAATATAGCGCAATGCAAAAATAATCCCATTTTTCTGGGAATCCTATATATTTCATGATATCATGCCACTCAAAAGCATGAGATGAGCTAGAATTTATGGTGTGACATAACTTGCCTAATTATTTCATATTAATTATTCTTAATTAACCCAAATCTATTATTAACACCTTAATTAATTTTAGGGTGTTACATTTCTCATGGGAGAAGATAGGGATGCACAAAGAGAAGGAATGAAGGAGAGGAAGCTTCAAAAAATGAAGAGAAAAAAAGGTAGAGCAATGAGTTCCTTTCTTAGCTTTTTAGATATAACTAATTTTCTTTTTGGCATGATAGTAATTTCGGGGAAGAAAAGTTAAATAGATATTAAAAGGGGAAAAAAAGGAACAATTGGCCTCATTTAAAATAGAATCCCTAATCCAAGCTTAGCACTTTAGCAAGCCAACCACTTGAGCTACAGCTAAAGCTTATGTCTTAGTTCCTCTTAAGCCTTCTTATCCTATTTTTAACTTAATTTAATTTAAATAATGACATATTAAGCATCCTTATTATGCAAATTAATTTAAAATATTTACATTATTTTCTAAGTTAAATGTTTTTAATCATATATACATTCCTTTCCTTAAGCTTAAATTTACACCCAAAATTTTTCTTTTAAGACTATTGGGTTATTACAAAGTCATACATAAATTGCAATTATTTAAGCATATGTTTAAATTATAAATGTTCATAAATGTTTAGTTAGCTTGTAATAACTCATTCATGACTTAATTTCAGGTAAGCATCATTTCACATGATGTTTTGGAAAGCACAATATGTAACATATATTATCAAGCACAATCTTACAAGATTTTTAATTAAACACATACTCACAAAGCCTTTCTAAGCTGTACCAAGATGTTTTAGAAATCTTTCAAGGAAGCTTCATTAATTACATAAACAATTTAAAGTCACCAGTTTTCATGTTGCTTTAACTTTATATGTTAGATGACATCTCATAGAGTTTCCTTATTATGATTTTCTAGTTTCTTTAATGTTGGAATATTTCTTCTTTCATGTTTAATGTTGCATTCCTAGATGATAGCTTCCTATACATCCTAGCTCACTTGTACTTCGATTTAGATAAGAGGTTAAATCATATTTATCAACCTAATCAATATAGTTAGAAAAAGTATATTTAATAGATGGATTGAAGCATAATCTCATCAATATGCATGTATGTTGATATTTTAATCCAATTGACTCAGGTTGCGGCATAAATGAACTTTATATAGCATGTGATGCACATGATGCATGAGCTTAAGTAGTGAAGTTTATTTAAAGAATGTATCTCAAAGTTTGCTTCCAAGGATCTTGTTACAAGTTTGCCAATGTTAAAGTATGAGAATTATCACATTTGTGAAACTTGTCAAAAAGAAATTATAGGGTGAAGATATTAAATTTTCCAAAGTAACTTAAATATTTTAGAGTTAAGAAAAAGCTCCTCATTGATGCTTTTATCTTGCTATAGTTCCTCCCTCGTATTTACTTCTTTGCAACTCAAGCAACTTCCTTTGTTCACATAGCTCTCTCTTGTTTTAGAGCAATGCTTTCGTGATGATGAAACTTGGCTAAAAACTATGTGTTTATTCATATATGATACACATATTTTATATATATCATGTACCTTTAAAATAGGAAACTATGAAGAAAAGACATACTAATTTCTATGATTATGCTAATCCAATCTTTATGATTATGTATGCAAATTACAAAAATATTTATAGTAATATTTCCTATTCTACAATAATATAAATCTTTCCTATTCTATAACACTCTCTTTCAAGCTAGAGCATAGATGTTAATCATGCTAAGCTTGTTACAAATGCAATCGATTCAGGCTCCATTTAAAGCTTTTGTGAAGGCATCTCTGAATTAATCTCTTGTTTTGAAATATTGTATAGAGATGAATTCATCTTGGATCTTTTCATGAATGAAATGATAAACAATTTCAATATGCTTGGTTTATTCATGAATCACAAGATTAGAGACAATATGAAGAGCAGCTAGGTTGTCACACTATAACTTTGTTAGCTATGAGGAGTTGAGTCCAACTTCACCTAATACTTGATATATTCATATAATCTCACACATTGACTATGCCATAACTTTATACTTCAACTTCGCACTAGATCAGAATACTACATTCTATTTTTTTCTTCCCCATGAGACCAAGTTTTCTCTAATAAAAACACAATATCCCATAGTAGATCTCTTATCAACCTTAGATCCCCTAATTTACATTAGAAAAACATTCGACATTAGTGTACCCATGATTCCCATAAAATAGACCATGTCCTAGAGCTCCTTTCAAATAGCTGAGGATTTGTTCTAAAATTGCCCAATGATTGACTATTAGGAAAGACATAAACTGACTAACAGCACTAATGGAGTAAGCAATATCAGGATGAGACACTATAAGATAATCCAATTTCCAACCAATCTTCTAAAATTCTTAGGATCTTTAAATAACTCGCCATCATCTTTTGAAAGTTGTAATTAAGAGTCATTGGTCAAGCTTACCTCCCAATTTTCATGCTTTTGTCAACACGTCAAGGATATATTGTCTTTGAAACAAGAAGAAACCTTTCTTACTCCTTATGACCCAAATCCTTGGTTTGAAACTAAGAGTGAATAATGCAACACCTATCTAGAGTTTTACTTAGTTAATTAAGCTTGTATGATAGACAATTATCTATTTAAAAGGTTATATAGCCGGGAATTTAAGGAAACTTTTCTTTACTTTAACTTATCTCCTTTATTCACTTATTAAAATTAAATTGAGCCCATGACCTTACTTTCAACTTAAAAGTTCATTTTAACTCCTAAATACGTTCAAACTAACCATAAAACAAAATAAAATAAATTCTGAATGAAATCTAGCAGAACTTCCCCTTAAAATTTAAGGTTTCTAGGCCATTAAAAGGCCACATTTATAGCCAGTTTCTCAATTTATAACATATACATAATTATTTTACACTTAACCTTCTAATCTCGCACTTTAGAATTGAGTTATTAGCTACCCCAACTCAGTGCTTATAAATATCACTTTTCAAACATACTTATTCTAGCATAACATCACATAATACAATACTTACAGAAAGAAAAAATTATGGCTTTATATACAAAATCTTACAATCCTTGAATAATAGAAATAAATCAAATTGCATATAGCTTTTTCCACATAGCTTGTAGCCATAAGCTCCCTGCTTGCCCTTGTATCTACCTTATCTTGTACTTGACACTGGCTAGTGGGAAAAATAGTGAAAGGATGAGATTTTGGCAAAAATCTTAGGAGCAGTACTCTATCCACATTCAGATACACACATAGCACTTAAACATGTAAATGCATGCATGTATGGCATACAACATAAAGCATAGAGTTGGCATGAAACATGTAACATCCAGTTTTTGTTAAAGTCGTCCCTTGAAATGAATTAGTTAAGGTCCCACAAAATTTGAGTAACATTTTAGACTTCTAAAAATGAGAATCCTAGCCTCAGATGGAAAGAAAAATAGAGCTAGGATAAAGAAACAAATTCTGACAAAAATCTCACGAAACATAATGACATTTTCTTAATTTTGAGCAATTTTTGAAATTCACATAGGAGGGCTTTTTAAATGAAAGTTCTGAGTTCTCTAGGGTTCTTAAAGGCCTTGAAAACCATGGGAAGCCCCGGGACAGTTAATTCCCCTCTGTTGGACATTTTCTAACATCGGTACACTTGAACTTTGACGGATTCGTTCGGGAAGGTTTTAGCTCTTATTTGAGTGATTCCAAAGGCATTTTACTAAATTGAGAATCTAAATTTTATAATGGAAAAGACGGTTCTCCAAAAGGAGATAAAATGAATTAGAAATGAAAATGCCAAAAATGAAGGGCAAAATGAAATTTTTTTAAAAAGCCATTCTCCTCCACCTATAAATAGGAGGCACCCCACTCTTCCATCATTTGAGTCTCATATTTTTCTGCCCCAAACTAGAGACAAAACCCTAGGAGAGTGGCACACTAAGGGAAGAGGAAGGAGAAGAGCAATCAAGCTTGAAGGTAAGGAATTTTGGTAGTTTTTTATGCTTTCTTCCATCCAAACCTCCTTTCCTCCATTCTCCTTTGTTTCCTTTGATTAAAATGAAGTTTAAAAATCTGTTTCAAGGGAGATATTAAGGGAAAATTTCGGATTTGAAGAGAGGTGCTCAAAGAACACAAGATTTTAGTGAGAAAAAGCAAGAAAACAAGGTAATTTCTTGCTTTTTGTTCCTCTCCTTTCTCCATTTTGCCTCACCTAAGAAACCCTAGGAGGACTTGGTTTTTAGGCAGAACCAAGGATGATTCTTAAGAAAAAGAGTGTGGAGATTAAGAATATGCAAAGAGAATTAACAAAAAGCCATGGAATTTCAAGATGCAATTTCTAGGGTTTCAAGTGTTCCTTCTAAAATCTGATGTGATCTCTTAATTCCTATGCCTAAATGAGTTCTTAAGATCCCTAGAAGTCCCCCCATGTGCTTCCTCCATCAAGAAAACAAAGTAAAGTCCATGGAGCCTAAAACCAAGCATAGGTTCGACTAAGAGTGGTTCATATAGCTAGGGCAAATTTTAAATTTTTCTAAGCTTATTTTTGAGTCATATATGATAAATGAATATGAAGGGAAGAATTGGGAAGAATTTAGAAACCATAGAAAGTGAAATGGTGCTTTATGTTCTATAATATGACCTAAAGAACTAACATGTAGTTAGACTCTTAGTTTTGATTATGTGATGACCTCAAGAGGCTTGAAAGGAGTCAAGAATCATATTTAAAAGGAAAGAATGGAGTCTAAAATTTGTTTGAGGGGTGTTGCTTCATTAGGTACATTTATCGAGTCATAATAAGGTTTATAGGTCAAACTAGTGTCTAAGCAAATTATATGGCCTTAAAATTAATTCCATGAACCTAATTGGCTTCCATAAATTGTGTTTAGGCCAAGAGAAGTCATCCCCATACTTTTGTGTGTGTGTGGCCGAAGGAGAGAGCATTAATTCAAGAGAAAAAATGTGTAATTACTTCCAAGGTAGCTCACTCCTCCTTTTCTCATACATGGTTGTTTGCTTTACTTCTCTTTGAATGTATGTATGTGTATTTTTAAGCCATAAAAATTACTCTAGCATGACTTTGGTTCCATGGTGCCATGATGTTACAATATGTTTCCATATGATGTATATAATGTCTGCTTGATTTGCTTAAGTGTGGTAAGGCCAAGAACCCTTAAGATTGGTTGAGACAAAGCAAAGAGTCTCCCAAAAGTGTGATTGGCTCCCAAAAGCAAGGTTGAGTCCAAAAACCTCTTAAAGAATGGGTGAAACAAGTCCAAAACCCACAAGTAAATGGGTGAGGTCAATCCACTTGCTTGGTAAGCCTTTGTTTGCTATATGTGACTTACTCAAATGTTGAAATTGCTTCTTGAATGTTTGCACGTGTCAACATGACCATACATGCATTTATGAGACTTGTTTGCATCTTTTATGTATGATTGAATGGGAGATGAACTATTAAGATTCTTTAAATCTTATCCCCTCTTCTTCAATGATCTAACATGCTAAGTGGACCAAGTGAGAAAGTTAATGGAAGCCAACCACCTTGAAGATGAGAGTATGACATTTAAGAACATGATTTTTGCTATTTTAAAGCCATACAATTGGCAAATGGTGTAATTAATGGATGTATATGTACTATGATGTTATGAGCATATATAATTATGATAATATGTCATGTGTAAATGGGAGAAAGCAATATGTGACCATTAGAATGCAATTTGAGTATGTTATGACAATGTAGCTTCTTGAATGGTTTTATCTAAATGTGTATAAGTGTAAGTGAAATGGCCAAATTGAGAAGCATGGGATTTGGGACCATTTGGGAAACTCACATAAGTTCTAATTATGCCTTTAGACTTACCCAAGAGGTGCCAAATCCCAAGGAAAGCCATTTGGACATTTTGGTATCCTATATGGAGCCAAAATTGACCATAATGGAACCCTATGTCACTTTCTATCCAAATGAGCTCTTCTTGATATGAGATTTGGCATGAAATTAGAGCTTGTTGAGAGATTTTTAGAAAGCTAAAGAACATAATTTTTGGAAGTCTATAGAATATTTGATGAATTTTCAAAATTGGCAAATATTCTGGTTTTGGTCATATCACTGTTCACTCAAGTCTGAAAATGAAATCTATCACACAGGGCTCAAATGATGTCCAATTACCATGAAATTTTATACAAAGAAACTAGACATTCCCAATGACTTGTACCAATTAGAAGCACCTCATTTGGTAGTCTAGAGAGGGAGATATGGATTTTCAAAGAATCTATCCAGTACTAGGTGCTCCAACTGACCTCAGGTACTGTTTGATTGGATTTTAAGATCTGGGCATGCCTAAGCTGGTCTAGAGTTATTTTTCCCCTCTATAATATTCACAAATTTTCATATTGGTATCATTTTCATGGATTGCATATTTGTGAAATTAATTAGACATTTTTAAATTTTGCTACAGAATTCTGTGGCAACACCAGTAGATAGCCATACCTCTAGACCATTTCAAATGTCAAACGTCTTATGTGTTGTGTTTCATGATTTGGAAATATTTTTAGCATAAAGTAGACAGAAATGGGTAAGAATGCATGATTTTGATTTTTTTGGAATTAATCATGATTTTCCAAAATTTGTGACAGAAATGAGAAAAATCTAGCCAAATATATATATGTATGTATTTTATGCTTCCCTTTGGTTTCCACGAGATGCAGGTCACTTTTGATGATGTAAATGAGTTGTATTCAGGTAATTAAATATGAGAATGTGATGTATGAGCTCACATGGTCTACATGACACTGAATGAAATTTTTATACGCAACGTAATACTAGAAAATGCATTATTTAAATCCTCTTTTTCTTGCCCCTTCATGGAATGTATAATGTAAAGCATAGAAATGTGATGGAATAAGCTAGAAATATAAGGTGTTAAAAAACATATTGATTCATAACTTCACACATCCTCTATCTTACTTTATCTTGGCCATGAGTATCTTAAGATCAGCTTAGGCTTTTCTATTAGGCCTTGGTTGAACTATTACATTCATTCCTAGTGCCACCTTTGCTCTTAGCCACAAGCCATTAAGTAACTCAAGCTTGTGATTATAGAAACATAACTAACTCAAGACAACATGAAAGCATGTAACTAGTAGCAACCAAAACAAACAATGCAAAACAAAGCTTGAACATATCATTATGCATGTAAGGAAAAGGAAGACTAAGCTACTTAGAATATGCTTAACCCCGTAGCAAAACCACTTACTCAAACTTGACCATCTTACTAGCTTTGACTCAATCCCACCACTTATGTGTGGAATGGTCCCACTAGCTTGCCCTAAAACATCAAACTAGTCAAGGTTATGGTCAACCATAGTTCAACTAGTCTTAAATCATCAATATAAGCATTGGACATAGACTAAAGGCCTTTAAGACACACTTCCCTACTCAAGCTTACTTGAAGCTCATTTTGGCCATAATTAATCCAAAATTTTGAAAAAACATAACTTGAGTTAGAGGCTTCCAAATTTAGTAAACTTTGACTCGTTAGAAAACTCTAAATATCTACTTTCTATTGTGAAGATTTTAGAGCAAAACAATTTCGTTTGATCCCTTAAATGCTTCAAAAACCAAATCTGCTATAGGGCATAAAATCTGGTTTTGACATCTTCTTAGTGCCAATTTTGGAAGTTCATAACTTTGGTTAGGAGTGTCCAAATTGGGCAAAATAAGACTTGTTAGAAAGAATTTGAGGTGCCCTAGCTGTTATAAAAATTTTAGATTTAAAATATATCATTTGGTCTCTGAAAAGAGTCAAAACTTGGAACTATCCAAAAACCAAAACTGATGGAGGGTAGATTTTTTGGGGCAAATTTGAAAATTCGTAAAATATTATGTATTGATCTAAAAATTACAAATTATATTTCATATGAAACTTTGGGATATCCTTTAAATTTCTACCAAATTTCATGTCCAAATTCGTCCAATATGGCCTTCATAGTGGAAGATGCATGTTTGGACTCATTATATGTCTGTTTTAACAACTTAATTTGCCAACTTGAGGTTTTTATGGAGTTTCTTGCTATGGGTAAATATTTTATCACTTGACTAGCCTCGTAAATTGGTTCATCAGTTAAAATTTGCCTTATTGCTCAAAATACCTTTATTTGCTAATTTGATCTTCTTGGTTGTTAAACTTTACTTTAACTTCATATATGACTTATTTGGCTCTCAAAGAATATAACTAAGCCATAAAAAACACTTGCCAAAACTTAAGCTTCTACACATTACTTAACTATGCCTTATATGTGACCCTAGATTGTGGCTTGCTAATGCTTCCATTCATCTTTATAATTTATATCTAGACCTCTTATAGCTTTAGAATCATCAAAGAAACATCTTAGGTGCTTCATCTTATGAATTGTCGAAACTACACTTATGGTGTTCTATCTTGGAGTTTTCAATGTTTTGTGCTAAATAGGTAGTAAATTCATGATCCTCATGCCTTAAAACCTCTCAATACATCAAGAGGACATTAGGAAACATCAACTATAGGATTCTCTCTATCATAGCTAAAACTTTAAGCTAGGGTTTTACATAATTCCTTCAAGTTTTAGGCAAGGAATTTTACCTTGTTTTGAAGTACTCTTTACATAAAATCTTTTCCTTCGATTAGAATTTTGAAAACAGCAATTTCCCAACTTAGGGAAGATTTGAACTTCCTCCTATTATGAAAAAAAACCCATCATTAGAAAGTTCTTTCTGTGTAGAATAATCTTTATAACTAACAAAAGATGAAAGGAGTCATTTACTTACCCGAATTGGAGGTTAAAATCTCTCTCTCTCTCCTCTCTTATGTGTACCACCATTGATGAGTTCTTAAACCTTCTAAGATGGCGTGAGGAAGATGATGACCATGTGGCTTCTCTTATAAGCCTCTTTTATAATTTTTCTAAATAACCACTTTGCTCCTAGGCACTAATTTGCTATGTTTTGGCTCATTTTTTTAAGCTTTTCAGGATCTGGCTATTTCCTATACAATTTCAAGTGCTCTTTTATGTAAAAAAATTATTTTTTGGGATTTGGTGGCTTAAAAAAATGAAAAATGGCTTTGCTTACAATCATAGCACTATCTATATTGTTTTATGTGCCACAATGGTTTTAATCATTTCTAACCATCCTTATAGTTTTTCAAGACTCCTGAAAATCCTAATGAAGTTAATTTTAGTATTTAAAACCATTTTTTTTAATTTTTTAAATTTTACTCAAAATTATGATTTTGCCACTAGTTCATCATTTAATGACATATAGCCACTTTGCTGATATTTTCGCATTATAAGTGATCTCAAAACCCCTTTTCTTGTCATTTTAGTTGCTAATATACTCTTATCATGTCTTATCTCACATTGTATTATTGTTAGTTTAATTAAAATGATGGACATTATAGTTTTCTCCAAATTACTATTTTGCCCTTTTTGTATGATAGGCTAATCCTATGCTAGTTTTTGTACTTCAAAATAATAGTGGCCATTCTTTCTCATACTAATTAAGCTCTTAGCCCTTATGTCAAAGCCTTAACCTAGTCTAAGGATATTGGATGTTATATTTCAACCCCCATAAATAAAATTTTCACCCTTGAAATTTAGACATTCCTTGGGGGATACTACTTTATTCCTTAGTTCATCTTTTATCTCCTAGGTTACTTGATAAACTCTCTTCCTGGACCACCTACGCCAAAGAAACATCTTTGTACTCTATTCTTAAGCCTTGTAACTTAAGTTTCTCTTTGGTGTCACAATAACTTAGGCCGTTCATTGGTTTTTATTCTCATAACCTTTAACATGTGAGGGATCGATTTGCCATTTGTAACAACCTTAACTCCTAATTAAGCTAATTGTTCTTTTAATTAGTCGCTTAATTAGTTGCAATTAATATTTAATTTAGATAATAGGTTAACAACAATTGAAATTATGGGAAAATTTAAACCTTCATGTCATCCATATTCACCATCAAGGCATACAAAAGGATTTATACTCATAGGTAATCAAAATTTTTGACACTTTTTATTTCATTTAAATGCCTCCAAGAAGCATAAAAACTCATATATATTGGACCACTAGTTACTACTCATCCCTAATATGTTAGAAACGAAGTTATTATAGATGAATTAAGGGTTTTAGAACACAAGTTGTGACCTGGAATGGTTAGGCTGCAACCAATTTAGCCTCTAAAACTTCTAAAAGAATAAATTTACACTTGTACCACAACTTGGAGAACTCGCACCATGGCAAAACTTGAACTTTGGACCCAAGATCTCTCAAAACATGATTCTTACCATGGCCTAGGTTGTCCACTCCATGGTGAGGTTACTCTTCGACAAGCAATCCATGCCTAGATAAGAGTCTCACCATGGTGAGCACTTCTTGCGCTACGATGAGATTGCTCTCAAGAGTAACACAAATGCCCAAACCTGTGTCTTGCTATGGTGAGATTACTCTCAGGAGTAATCCTTCTTAAGCCACATGATTTATGCTATGGCGAGGATACTTCATGCCTTGGTGTAACATGCCTCTGGTACCTTTTAAATGCAATTTGGTCATGACTCAAAGGATTTTGGTTGCAACTTGATCCCCAACTAAACCTAAAAATGGGTTGGTATCAACTTAACCATAAACCTAAGGCCATTCCAAGGCTAAAAAGTAAGGCTTTTAAGGCTTATATCCTCACTAAATCCTTAGTTAATGGATTTGCATAATCCAAGGGCCTTACAAACTAATTATACTAACCAAATTTCATATCATATCAGCACAAGACTCATTATAATAGTAAATAGTCAAGTGTAACCTCAAGTGGCTCTACCATGTACACTACATTGCTTATTGACCTTAAATCACTTTGAGCAAGTCTTAATAGAACAATTAAACATGTTCCCATCCTTAAAACCTTAAAACAATCCCAGATGCAAAACATGACTATGGCACATTCCTAAATCACACATAAAGCATACATGATAGTTGTAATGACCCTAACTTCTACTCATAGTAATTAAGCTTAATCACACAATTAATAATAAAAAATCAATGCATAAAGCCATTATAATTAATGATAATAAAAAAAAGGTGGAAAAATTTGAACCTTGATGTTATTAGGGTCATTAATGAAATAATCACAACAATTTATGCATATGAGTGAATCAAATCATCAATTCTCAATTTTAATTCATCTATCCATTAATTAAAACCTCTTACAAGTGTTTCCAAGTCATCCCTTAGCATTGCCATTGGAAAAACCAAGGTTTCTAGGTTGAAAATAATAATTTGGGAACTTTTGCCATAACTTGGACCTTCCCTGCCGTGGTTGAGTTGGCTACTAGACCTTAAAAACCAAGTTTGGAAACTCCTATTGCAACTTGGTATACCTGCGCCATGGTGTAAGTGGCTATTGTAACTCAACACTGAAATTTTGCACCTTACGCAGTAGCTTAGGTTTTCTAAGCTGTAGTGGAGTGCTCTTGGGGACCTACTATTTATGTTTTCTTGTCGCGGCGGCCCTATATGGTGCTGTAGCTGGTACGCCTCTTGGGACTCTTGACCCAATTTATTTGAATTGTGCTACTGTGGAAATACTTGAGCCGCGATGAAGTTGCATTCTGTTACCCTCTCTGGGTAAAATTTTCACCTTGCGCCGGGCTGAGACATCCTATGCCACAGCATTCCTCGCTTCTGACTAGCTCCTGGCTACAACTTAGCTATTCTTGGCTGTGCCATAACCCTCTTCTGCACTTATACCTCTTAAGTTTCATCCCATACACTCTAGCACTCCCTCTAGTAGTATTCTAGGGCCATTTTACCTTAATTTGTAAGGGCTTTAATAGCATTCAACTACCTAGTTTACTCTGCATGCCTCTTATCGCCAACTTAAATCCTGGGGTTGATTTTTACTCATCTACTATCATGCATCAACAATTTATTTATCAATGGCAATAAAAAGGATTCATAACCACTAACATCATCCTTCATGGTAATATCGTGATATACTTCTAAGAAACAAGTCTTATATATATATCCATCTAACAAGGTTCCATATGCGATATGAACCAGTTCATACATCAGACACCAAATTGTAAAGAACCTAACCCCCTATTAGTTACATCAAATTTCACGATAATTAGATTACATAATTAGTCCCTATACTTGGCAATTCATGATGCAATGTGGCAAATACACAAAACCTAATATTCTTGTTATGCAAACCCAATTTGACAAGGTTTTCAAACCTATGTGCACTAAACCATACATTATGCTTCTATTAATTTCTCTTTGCCTCTAAAAGGTCCGGTCCCTGAAAATTTTAGTCTATAATTAGGGTGAGATATACAATCTCAGTAACAAGAGAAAAATTCCATATGTATGTAAAGATTAATCAACATAATGCAATTATACAGAAAACATACCAAAGGCATCAATATCATCAACAAATGAACTAGTTGGACTACTAGTGACTATCATCCCATACCAGTAATTACATACATGTTAAAGGCCAATAACACTGGGAGAGGCCCATCCATGGCACCAACTCCCCAATGAGCTCTGTGACGACCCTAACTTCTAGTCATTGTAATTAAGGCTAAATATGTGATTAATAATCATGAATTAGGGTTGCAAGATATTACGACTAATTACCTTTAGAAAATATAGGGAAATTTGAACCCTAATGTTATTAGAGTCATCAACCACATAATTACAAGCACTCATGTACATAAGGGAAACAAAAATTCATTTTTAAGCCTTTAGTTCTATTACCCATTAATTCTAACTCACAAGAATCTTCTACTAATGTTTCTAAGTCATCCCTTGGGGTTACCATATGAAAAACTAAGATTTCTAAGTTAAAATGAAAGTTTGGGACCATTAGCCACAGCTAAATGTCCTTGCGCCGTGGCTAATTGCTCTCGAGTATCATCGTGGTGAGTTGGACCTTCGCCGCGGCTAACCTACATGGCACTACAGTGAAGAAACCTCCTGGATCCTTGCTCGTCTTTCACTATTGGCCACAGCTAATTCCCCCTTTCGCCGCAGCTAATTCCTCTCTGGAATGCTCGACAAATTCTCACAAAAGTTCATCACAGCTAATTCCCATTTAGCCGCGATGAATTACCCTCTGGATGACTCCTAGTTTTACCTCTCACATTTTGCCATGGTGAATTACTGTCTGGTACTCTCTCTGGGCAACTTCGCCTCTATTGGCTGTGGCGAAATGTCTTCTGATCCTACTACTCCCAAAATCTTGTCTCATACTCTTTACTCTCCCTCCAATGACACCCTAAGGCCACTCTACCTTAATTTATGCAACTTTAATGGTATTTATCTACCTTATTTACCCAACTATTCTACTATTACCAATTCAGAACTTAAGTATTAATTCCTACTCATCCAATTACCATATGTCAGCAAATTCATATATTAATAACAACAAAATTTCATAAGCTTTCAGCAATTATTATTCAAATATATATATTCCATTAAAGATCCCATGCATCACTAATTCAGGTCTATATCCAAAGTATTACACAATTATGATTCCCAAATGGTAAACCATATCATAAACTCAACAAAGTTCATATATCGGACACTATAAGTTCATACATCTAATACTAAGCTATAATGAGATTTAACTCCTTAATAGATACATTCCAACTAATTAAAATATAAACGCCTATACTTGACAATATGAATACATGATGATACTAAATAAAAGATTAATAAAATTGCATCTATTCTACTCAGATTAGCCCCAAGTGTAGCTTCCTCCACACATGGCTAGAGTTCATAGATTTTCATCCACTTGCTTCCCTTTATCCTGACCTGAAGAACCTTCACCTGAAATTGTAATCCTATGAAACGAGGTGAGATGTAAATCTTAGTAACCAAGGTAAATTCCATTCATATAATCTAGTTTAATCAACATATATGCTTGATTTCATATAAGCATTAGAAGACATACTAGTCATATCAGTAAATGAAACAATTAGGCTATCTATGATTACTATCCCAGACTAACAATTACAATTCCACATGTTAAAGGCCAATAACATTGGGAGAAGCCTATCCACGGCACCCACTCCTCTATGAGCACAACCAGGGCTCAGTGCATCTAGGGCAAAACCCAGTGCCCGATCGAAATACATGCATGAGTGGCAGCGGCACTACAGCTCCACTATGGACTCACAAGGTCCAAACACATATAACAGATAGCCAACTAATTCATTTAGCATTCAAAATCATAATCATGTAGCAGATTCAAAATTAAACAGACATATGCATGGAGTTAGCATGAAACCCTATTACCTCACTCTGTAGACAATTGAAAAGCCACCAATAGTGCCAAAATCTCCCTATAACCATAACATCAAAAGATTACTACTTTAAATCATAATGTATAGCAGAACAAGTACCCAAGGAATTAAAATACTAATGGCTACCCAGAAGATGCTTACCCAGCCACTACAAATCTCTAAATTTGGATTGAATATGTTCTTTACTAAAAACTTCAATATATCACCCTAATTCCTAAGTAAATTCATACATAATTAATACCCATACTACAAATCAACCATGGGGGTCTCAAACTAGTAGAAATACCTCAAAAAGAAGAGTTTACACTTGCCTAATGTCAGCCCTAGCCTCAAATGGCAAGTTTCAGATTTTGGGTGTGGTGAAAATGCTCCAAATGAAAAACTAATTAGGCTAAAATGAAGAGAAAGAGATGGGGATTAAGTTATATAATAAGTACCTTGGCTGATTTTGAGCTTAGAAGTGAGAAATGGTGGATTTCTTGCCCCAAACCTTAGCCTCCGTCTAAACCTCCAAAAATGAGTTGTGTGTTTGTGTTTCAACAAAATGTGGAGGGGCTGAAGTGTTTAGGGTTTTAGTTGGGTTTAAGTTAGGTCTAATGTGGGTTATAGGCTAACCCAAAGGTCCAATTACAAGTGGGTTCTAATTTAAACCTTGTTGGGCTAGCTTTAAGGTGTTGGGCTGTAGAAATTTAATTGGGCTAGACCAAGTTTGAAGAACTCAATTGATTTGGGTCTGCACAAGGGTTATTGGGCCATTACTAGGTGCTCTCTCTTGGGCCAAGTCTCATAATAAAAGGTTAGGCCTGCAGCTAAAATTATTAGGCCTCCGTTAGTCCCTAACCTTGCCCTACTTAATTTAATTTTGGCCTAGATGGGGTTTATAACTCAATTAAATTCAAACTCATATTATTAATTTATCTCTCTAAAATTTCTATTAATTTAACTTGCCCAATTATCCTCTATTAATTATTCATAATTAACCCAAATCCATGATTAACACCTTAATTAATTTTGGGGTGTTACAAGCACAACCTGGGCTTAGTGCATTTAGGGGTCTGGTCACAACCCAATACTTAATCAAAGCACAATGCATGGGTGGCAGCCACACCATAGCTCTGCCATGGACTCACAATGTCTAATCACAACACAATTTAAGTAGCCAACTAATCATTTAGCATTACAAAATCATACATGTATAGCAAATATCATATTAACATGAACATATACATAGAATTAGAAAATTAACTCCAGTTACCTCAATAAAGCCAATTGCTCTTCCTCTAGCTATCACCATGATCTAAAGCACACCAAGCCTAAGATAAGCATAGTTATCATCATTCAACAATCATTAGCAAGGAATTTTCCCTATCCATTGATTACTTTTAACAAGAATTCATTAAAAATTGCTTACCTATACTTCCTAAGGGTCTATTGCACCAATGTAAGGTCAAGACATCCAAAATCACAATGGTTCACTCCCCACTCCTTCATTTTCACACATGCAAAAGCCATGCAAAAAAATCAATCCAAATGGCAAAATTCTAGCATTTACACATCACAAAATGGTAGGATTAGTGACTCCTAAAATTTGGATTTGAGCCACGAAGCCTAGAAACTATAGTGTTTCACTTCCATCTCTATGTATTTTCACACTATAGTAGAACCCACTATGAAAATCAATCATAGGGGACATTTTCTAGCAAAATAATATACAAAATGGAAGGAAAATACTTACCCAATCATTCCTCTTACTTTTAATTTCGAAAATCTTGCAATAATCATCCAGAGACCAAATTTCAGATTTGAGAAGGAGATGAAAATTCACTAAACCAAAAACTAATTAGACCAAATTGAAAAGGAGAATGAGAGGGACATGTTTTATATAGACTACCTTGGCCAAATCTTCCACTAAAAGTGAGAAATGGTGAAAAAATAAAGAAAACCCTAGCCTCCTTTTTCTTATACGAAAATGGAGTTCTCCCTTGCCTAAGATTGGGTTGGTCTGCAGAATAGAGGATGAAGGGCTGAGTAAGTTAGGGTTTTAGATGTGTTTAGGCTAACCCTAAAGGCCAAAATACACTTTGGCTTAGATATGTGTTTGTTAGGCCATAAGTTAAAGGGTTTAGTTGATGAAATAAGAGTTGGGCTCTTAAGAAATGAGATTGGACCTCCTTACAAACTAGAAGTGGGCTTTCTTATTTGGCTTATGGCATAAATACATCATAAGGCCCAAATTAAATGTCCAACTTGTAACATCTAATTTTCTGAAAATGAGAGAAAATGTGAGAAACGTAATGTGCGATTTCTCTGTAAACGAACGAAACTCACCGGATATAAAAGAAAGTCCCCCGGAATGAGATAGTTAAGGTCCCAAAAAATTTGGGAAGCATTCTAGACTCCTAAAAATGAGAATCTCAGGCTCAGATGGAAAGAAAAATGGAGTTAAAATAAAGAAACAATTTCTTACGAAAAACTTACGAAACGTAATGGCATTTTTGTAATTTTGAGCAATTTTTGGAATTCCCATAGGAGGGCTTTCTAAATAAAATTTTTTATTTTCCCAGGGTTCTTAGAGGCCCTAAAAACCATGGAAAGCCCCGGGATAGCTAAAGCCCCTCTGGTGGATGTTTTTCAATGTCAGTGTACTCGAACTTTGACGGATTCGTTCGGGAAGGTTTTAGCTCCAATTTGAGTGATTCCAAAGGCATTTTACTAAATTTAAAACCTAAATTTTATAATGGAAAAGACGGTTCTCAAAAAGGAGCTAAATGAAGGAGAAACAAAAATGCAAAGTATGAAGGAAAAATGAGAATTTTTTAAAAGTGTAACTTACTCCCACCTATATATATGATGCATCCTTCTTTTCCCTTCACTATGCATGACCAAGTTCTGCCTAACATTAAAAGAAAACCCTAGGGGATGAGGCTTACAAGAAGGGGAAGAAAAGGAGGAGAAATCAAAGGCTTAAAGTATAGAAATTAGTAGTTTTTCATGCTCTTTCTCTTCCAAACCTCTTCTCCTCCATTCTCCTTTGTTTCCTATGATTAAAATGAAGTTTATAAATATGTTTTAAGGGATAAATTAAGGGGAAAATTGGGATTTGAAGAGAGGAGCTCAAAGAACATAAGATTCAAGTGAGAAAAAGCAAGAAAACAAGGTAATTTCTCTTCCTATGGTTGTCATTTTTGGTTCCCTTCTCCACCATTTCGCCCCACTTGAGAAAACCCTAGGAGGAGATGATTTTTAGGCATAAACAAGCATGAATCTAAGGAAAAAGGGTGTGAAGATTAAGAATATGCAAAGGGAATTATCAAAAAGCCATTAGATTTCAAGATGCAAATTCTAGGGTTTCAATTGCACCTTGTAAAATCTGATTTTGTATGATAATTCCTAGGCCTAAATAAGAGTTTAAATGAGCTCCTAAGATCCCCAAGAGGCCCCCCATATGCTTCTTCCCTTGAGAAAATAAAGAAAGCTCCATGGTACCTAATATGCTTCATTGTCTCGACTAAGAAGGGTTCTCATAGCTAGGGAGAGTTTTAAATTTTTCTAAGGCTATTCTTGAGTCATATTTGATGAATGAAAATGAAGGGAGGCCTTGGAAAAATTTTAGAACTCATGAAAAGTGATTTGGTGTCTTAGGTTTCATATTATGACCTAAAGAAGCAACATGGTGCTAGGCCTTTTGTTTTAATGGTGTGATGACTCCAAGAGGCTTAAAAGGAGTCAAGAATCATATTTGAAATCAAAGAATTAGGCCTAGGAATCATTTGAGGGGTGTTGCTTCATTAGGTGCAATTATGGACCATAATGGAGCCTATAGAGCAATCTAGTGTTTTATCAAGTTATGTAGCCTTAGAATGTGTTTTATGAACCTAATTGGCTCCCATAAATTGTATCTAGGCCAAGAGAAACTATCTCCACCAATTTTTGAGTGTGTGGCCGAAAGAGGAGGCTTGAATCCAAAAGGAAAAGTGTGTAATTGTGTGCAAGGTAGCTCTCTCCACCTTCTCTCATGCATGGATGTGTGTTTAGCTTATTTTAGAATGTGTGTATGTATATTTCAAGCTATGAAAAGTATGCTAGCATGCCTTTATATGTCATGATTCTTGATGCCATGTTTTGCTTTCAAATGATTCCATGATGTTTGTATGAGTTTGCTTGAGTGTGGAGAGACCAAGAACTCTTCCCTTTGGTGAGGATGAGCCAAAAACCCTTGAGGTTGGTTGAGACAAAGTAAACATTCTCCTAAAAGCAAAGTAGGCTCCCAAGAGCATGGTTGAGTCTAAAGCTCTTAAAGAATGGGTGAGGCAAGTCCAAAATCTGTGAGGAGAAGTGTGAGGCCAATCCAAGCACTTGGTGAGCTCTTGAATGTCTTGTATGATTTGTTTATATGCCAAGTTTGCTTTTAAAATGTCCATAACTTCCATTTTCTTCATGCATGCATTTGTAAATCTTACTTTGTACATATTATGTATGATTGAATGGGAGATGAGCTATTGGGATTCTTTGAATCTCATCCCCTCCTCTCCAATGATCTAACATGCTAGGTGGACTAAGTGAATATGCCAATGAGAGCCAACAACCATGAAGAAGGGAGATTGACAAGCATATATCTAGCTTTAGCCATTTTGGAACCATACTTATGTACCTTGATGTATATGATGATGTAGATAGTCTATGAACCTTGAGACATGTATAAATATGCTATTATATGATGTTTATAACTATGGATATGATGTATGAGCTTTAGAATACAATTTGATTATGAAATGCCAGAGTGTGCAATGTGGAAATTTGATAGAAACATGTATAAGTGTGGTTGAATGGCTAAAATGAGATGCATGAGGTTTGGGACCATTTGGGAAGCTCACACAAGTCTTAAATATGCTTTTATACTTGCCTAAAAGGTACCACAACCAAGGGAAAGCCATTTGGCAAATTTGGTACCTCATATGAAGCCAAATTTGACCATAATGGAATCCTATGTCACTTTTTGGCCAAATGAGCTAGTCTTGATTTGAGATTTGGCATGCAATTAGATCTTGTTGAGATATTTTTGAGAAGCTAAAGAACATAATTTTTGGAGGTCTAGAGAATATTTGATAAATTTTCAAAATTTGAATTTTCTATTGATTCTGGTATGTGTACTGTTCACATTGGCAGATTTGTGTTTTGTGTCACCCGATAGTCAAATGGTGTCCAATACTTGTGAAATTTTATAGCCACAAAACAGAGATCATAATATTTTTGTAGCCATTGAGATCACCTCATTTGGAGGTCTGAACAAATAGTTATGCATTCTTGAAGTTGGCTGTCAATAGCAGTGGTGCCCCAGGAGTTCAGTCATTATTCCATAAGATTCCAATAGCTAAACGTATATTTTTCATTTTGGAATTATTTTTAGTAACAATTTAACATTTTTATCTTTCCAGAATGACTAAATTTGTGTGATTTCTATTTTTATATAATTAGTTATGAATTTTAGAAGTTTGTATCAGTAATCTGAAACCGTAGCCTAGGCAGCAGCGACCTCAGTAGCATTTTGGATATCAAACGTCCTCCATGATGCATGTTGTAATTTTGGCATATTTTTAGTGTGAAGTAGACATCCTAATATTTCCAGAATGACCAAGATTGCATGGTTTTGAGTTTTTTAGGTTTAGTTATGATTTTTTAAAATTTGCCCAGAAAAGAGGCCAAGTCTGGCCGAAAATAAACTCCCATTTTTCCTGCTCCATTTCGATTTCCATGGGTTGTATGTATGTTTTTGGGATGTAAATGAGTTTTAGTGATGTAATTAAATATGAAGATGCATAGTATGAGCTTGCACGGTCCACGTGACACCGAAATAAATTTTTAGATACGACACAACGTGAGAATAATTATTATTTCTTTGGCTTTTTCATGGAAAACTAATATGATTCATAATATTATGCCATTTAAAAGTATGAGATGAGTTAGAATTTATGGTGTTACACAACTCCCCTTATTTAAGTCTTTAATTAAACTCATAACCATAATTAATATATCTCCACCTAACAATAACTAAACATGATTATTAGCTCGAAATATCTAAAATAAATCTATTTTTTTAGAAACTTTATTTTCCTTATTTTTCCCAAATCCTTATATTAATTCTTTAATTCACCATTATTATCATTAATAAATTTTGGGGTGTTACAATAGCAGAAAACCACATGACAGAACCAAGGCTAGCAATACAATTGGTGTCATAACCATATCCTTTGATTGATAAAGCAATCCTTCATACATAAATATTAGTTCATATTTGTTCAGTTACATATAATTACATTAGATTTAACATAAAGTAAAGCCTAGTCCCAGTGGGATTCATCCTAAATTACAAAACATCAAGATAACTACACTTGGTAATATGAAAGCATTATGATGCTATGCAAAATAAATTGCAAAAAGTTAGCATCTACATTAAATCAAAATGTCCAAGTGTAGAAGTCTCACAAAAGGCTTTAAACTAGGGGTGGTCGTCCACTAGCTTCTCTTTATCCTTGGCAGAAGAACCTTTACCTAAAAATATTAGTCCACAATAGGGGTGAGATGTGAATCTCAATAACTAAGAGAAATTTTATATATACAATCTAATCAACATAAATGTTTTTCATACAAATAAATATCAAAAGCATGGCAAATAAATCAATAATGAACAGGTTTGACTATTGGTGATTATTATCCCATAATAACAATCATATACACATGTTAATTGCCCAAAATGAAAGGAAAGGGCACAATCACGACACTAACTCCATAATGAGCACGATTGTAGCTTAGTGCATTCTAATAAGTAAGATCACAATACAATGCATGGGGAAAGCATGATCATAGCTCCACTAAAGACACAATCATGGTCTGGAGCAACAAGTAGCCAAACCAATCATTTATCATGGAAAACATAAAAGTGTAACAAATACATGGAACTAAAACCCCAGGTTACTCACTTGATTGCCAAATCCTTAAGAGCTACCAACAAATGCCACAACACCCTAAGTGTTCTAAATTAATAGAAATATAGCTTTTAGTCATCACCCATTATATGACTAGTATCTAGATTTTTTTCACATAAAACAACCAATTTTAAAAATTTATAAGATATTCTATAGAGCTTCAAAAATTGTGTTCTTTGGCTATGTAAAAAGCTTTCAATATCCTTTAATTTCCTACCAAATTTCAGCCCAAGATTTACTTATTTGGGCTATTAAGAGTAGAGGGATATTTTATAGCTCAAATGGACCGAATTTTGGCTTTAATTGGTACTAATTGAGCTCTAAAATGCCATTTCTTCTTTTGAGCAAGTTTTAATCCACATCATGTTTGGTCTGTCCAAGGTGTCTTAATTGTCATACAATTCAAAATCACCTTCCTACACCCAAAATTACATATGCAAATTCAAAAACTCAAGATACCAATTTCCATAGTATTATATGTTACAACCTATAATTTGTTTCTACATTATAATCTAGTATTTTCAAACATATTTGCATTATTATACATGAAAATACACAAATATATTTTATACATTCAATAATAATCCTTAAAACAAATTCTATTGTTAAAGTAGATTTTCTTAGGTCCTTTGATCATCATTCATGCTCTCTTGAAAACCATCCAGCCATGGTTAGTAGAAATAGGGAGAAAGTGAGATTCAAAGAATCTTAATAGCTAATCCAACATTCAAGCATACATATATAGCTCACTTAAGTTTAAAGAATGCAAGCATGCATATCATATAACCATATGTCATTCATAGTCATGCATTAAGGATCCCATGGCTCTATAAGAGCAATCTTATGCTCTAAGGACTTTTGGTCTAATCTCACCTAACAATTAGGGACTTTTGGTTTAGCTCTTACCTTTTTTTAGAGATATTTTTAACTTAGCTTCACTCACAATTGAGACTTTTTTGCTTATTTTCACCTACATTTAGTTACTTTTGGCCTCACCTCACTAATTTCAAGAGACTTTTAGCATAACCTCACCTATTTAAGAGTTAAACCAATTCCAAATGCAATCAAATGCCATGTGATTACATATGATCATCAAGTAATGAATAATACATATAATTTGTAGCCAATACATACAAGCGATCCAAAGTACTCAAGCAAAACAAGCATACATACACAAGAATGAAAGAAAAGCTACATTGATGCAAAGGATTTAATAGATTCCCCTTGGCTTCTCTCTTTTGATCCATGGCCCCACACTCACACTTGAATGGAAATTCACTTGCTTGGTCTAGGCACATTAAATGAAGTACAAACTTAACAATGGAACCATGTTTATACTCATACTAGCTTTATACAAATCAACTAGGACTTAAGACACACATATGGCTTACTTGAATGACATTATGAAGCAACTTTTATAAATCAATTTCTTGGCTCTAAAACCTCTCTTAACATGAGTCATATGACCCTATTAGAATTCATTAGAGCTAACATAAACTTGATTTAAGGACCCTAGCACCAAGTTGCTTCTTTAGGCATAATAAAACCCTAAAATTTTACCTTTCAAAATAAGCCTTCTAAATTCAAACCAATGGTTTCATTAGTACTTATAATTCATATCTAGACCATTTATAACCTTGGAATCTTTGAAAACTCTTCCTAGGTGCTAATTCGCTCTCATGGCTAAACTTATCACTCAATGGAAGGCCTTGGGAGTTCTGTGATTCTTCTTGTGATTTTTGACACCAATGGATATTCTTTAGCTTCTTTATAGTTTAATTGTGATTTCACATGGCTTGAAATACTCTTCTAAGGTTTCAAACTTCTTAAGGTGTAATCAAAACCCTAATTACACTATTTTGCATCTTATTGCTTTTTAATTGATTCTCTTGGTTCTATCTTAATCTCCACACCTGCAAACTTCTATTCTTATCATGTTTTGGTCAAAATCAAATTCCTTTCCGGTGCTTCTCATCTTGGCCGAATATGGAGAAAGAAGAATTCCAAAGGAGAAGCATGTCATCCAGGCCATACTATATACCATTTGAAAGTGTTTTGAATGGAGATTATTATGGTGCATTTGGTTCCCTTTAAAAAGCTTCTTCCTCCATAGGTTCAGCCATAAAACTCCATCTATTAGAGAACAAAAACCATAGAAAGAAGAGGAGAAGGAGTAGAAAAAGGTTTATATTAGTATCATAGGCAAAATTTGCATGTAAACTTACCTAAGTGAAGCTTCTTCCTTCTTCCTTTCTTGGTTCTTCCCTATATCTTGGTTCTAGCTTAGAGCAGAAGGAATCAATTTCGAGGGTTAGGATGTGTGACTGAACCTATATGAAGGGAAAAAGAATGTTTTATGAAAATTCTTATTATGTCCTGCAACTTTAATTCCTCCATTTAAGCTCATTTTAGATCCATTTTGAGAATCATTTTTTTTTTATCATAAAATTTAGTTCCTCTAGTTTATTAAAAAGATTTTGTTTCAAATTTATAGGATTCAGAATAATCTGAAATGATTTAGTTAAAGTTCAAGCCAATTAATGACCTAAATTGCACATTAGAAGAGTTTTAACCATTCTAACAGTTCTTATGATTTTTAAGGCCCTTGAAAACCCAATAAACTCAACTTTATCATTTACAACTTTATTTAAGTTTCTACAATTTTTCCTGAAATTACAATTTTGCTACTAAGATTTTAGTTCATTCTATTTAGTGGTTTTAGCTCCAATTTTGGGCCATTCTTGGCTTCTTAACCTCATTTTTAGATGCTTTAATTATTATTTCACCCCTAATTTGCCTCAATTTATTTTAGTTTGGGATTCTCTTTTATTAACTAAGCAGCTCTAATTTTGGTTCTTCTTTACTCATATTGTGTTTCTTTAGATCTATGACCCCATTTTAAATAATTTATTTCACTATTTATAGACTATTTTGAATTACTAATTTTTAAGATATTACAGCCTTACTAGGATCTATCACTACCCCTTGTTCTGATATCACATGACCTAATAATTTCATCTCTCATAACCAGAAGTCATACTTGCTAACTTTTGCATACATTTGATGTTCTCTCAAGGTTCGAAAGAACTATTCTAAGATGCTTCTCATGTTCCTCACTACTATTCGAATAGACAATGATATCATCAATGAACGTTACCACAAACCAGTGAAGGTATGGCTTAAAGTCCTATTCATATAGTCCATAAAGATTGTAGGGGCATTTGTTAAACCAAATGGCATGACAAAGAACTCATAATGACCATAACAGGTCCTACAGGCTATTTTAAGTATGTCTTAAGTTGGTGGTATTTAGACCTAAGATCAATCTTTGAAAAGAATTATGCTCCTAAAATTGGTCAAGCAAATCATCAATTCTAGGCAAGGGGTATTTAGTCTTAATAGTCACTTGGTTCAACTACTTATAGTCAGTGCAAAGTCTAGGGTTGCTATCCTTCTTCTTGACAAACAACATTGGTGCTCCCCATAGAGACACTCAGCCTAATGAATCCTTTTTCTAATAACTCTTTTATTTGACTCTTCAACTCAACAAGTCTGATAGATGCCATTTTATATAGAGCCTTAGAAATTGAAGTTGTACTAGGAACTAAGTCAATGGAAAACTCTAACTCTTTTTGTAGCATTTGGTTTTTAAATTAAACTAGAAGCAATATGATAATAAAAAAGGACCCCAAAGTAAAGTGAATTAAGGATAAATAAAGGTAGAATTTTAATTAGGACATCAAGAAATAGAGTTATGAAATCATTAACTATAACACCATTTCTAGCTCATATCACAACATGTATATGTCTCACATTCATACTTTCCATGACGGAGCAAGAAAATGAGTTAAAATAATACAATTTTCCTACGTTGCATCGTGAATAAAAATTTCATTCGATGTCACGTAGACTGTGTGAGCACCTACTATACATTCTCATATTTAATTACATGAATACAACTCATTTGGATCATAAAATATGGCTTACATCTCAAGAATCATGAAGGCAAGCTCAAAATAAGCCTATCAATTTTCAGCCAGAATTGGCCCCTTTTCTGACATAACTTTGGAAAATCATAATTAATTCTAGAAAAATCAAAATCATGCATTCTTAATTATTTTGGAAAGCTACAGATGTATACTATACAATAAAAAGATTCCTAGACCATAACATCCATCATAGAGGACGTTTGACATATGAAAATGTCCAGAGGTCAAACTGCCTTCTGATGCTGTTACAAATTTCTATAGAAAATTTTGAAAATATCCAATTAATTCCAAAAAAATCCAATCCATGAAAATGATACCAATCTGGAAATCTATGGATGTTAGCTAAAGGGAAAAAATAGCTCCAAACCATCTTAGGCAATCCAGAACTCAGAATTTAATATCACAGTAACTCAAGTCAGGTAAAACTCCTGATACTAGATCGAATCTTCAAAAATTCATATCTCCCTCTCTAGATATCCAAATGAGATTCTTCTAATTGGAACAAGTCACTGGAAATTTCTAGGAGAGGAGCAAAGTTAGAGGAAGAAAGAGCATGAAATTCTACAAATTTCCTTACCTTTTCCTTGATTTTTCTCTTCTTTTTCTTCCTCTCTTGGTGCGCCTCAAGAAGCTAGTCATTTTTTGTATTTTGGGCAGAGGAAAGTCGTGCTATATGAGGGGAGAAAAAGGGAGAAGTGTGTGGACGTTTCAAGAAACTCACTTTTTCAAAAATTCCAATTTCATCCTTCCGTAATGGCAATTTTATTTCAGCTTCATTTTAGCTCCTTTTTTAGAACTGTATTTTTCATTATAAAACTTACGTCTCCAATTTAATAAAATACCTTTGGAAGCACTCAAATTAGAGCTAAAACCTCCCCGAACAAATTAGTCAAAGTTTAGGCTCACCGACATTGGAAAATGTACACTGGAGGGGCTTTACTAGTCTTTGGGCTTTTTATGTTTTTTGGGGCCTCTGAGAACCCTGGACAACTCAAATTTCACATTTAAAATGCCCTCTTGTGCATTTTTTCAAAAGTTGTACTTATTTACAAAAATACTATTATATTTCATCAATTTTTGTCATAATTTGGTTCACCATCCTAACTCCATTTTTCTTTCCATATGGAATTATCATTTTCAGGAGCCGAGGACTCTACCCAAATTTTTTATGACATTATCTAGCTCATTTTCAGAGGACTTGCTTTTATATGGCTCATTTCGTTGTTTTACAAAAATTACATTCGTTACACCTTTCCTATAGTTATAATTACAAAACATTCTAACTAAGGATAAGCCATAGCCAAAGCTCAAAAACAAGATGAAATTACTAAATTCAAGTGCCATAAATTATGGTTTGCTTCTTATAAATAGAAAATTAGAATTTCCAATCTAAAGACCATTGAAATCTTCATTTTTCTCTCCCTTACTAATTTAACCTTATTAAGATTCATTAGAATAAATTCATAATCCTAAAGTTTAGCTTTTAAATATCATTTAAATGATAATTAGGCTCACCAACTTGTTTTCTTCTTTGCCTTAATGTTTCTTTCCCTACTATGGTAACAAAGTGCATGTGCATTCTACCATGGAGACCTATATGATGCCATTCATTGTCAAGGTAGCCCACACATTGTAATATCCAGTTCTCTGAAAACTAAAGAAAATGTGAGAAACGTAACGTATAGTTTCTCTGTAAACGAACGAAATTCACCAGATACAAAAGGAAGTCCCCCAAGATGATGTAGTTAAGGTCCCAACAAATTTAGGAAGCATTCTGGACTCCTAAAATGAGAATTTTAGGCTCAGATAGAAAGAAAAACAGAGCTAGAATGAAGAAACAATTTCTTACGAAAAGCCTACGAAACGTAATGGCATTTTGTAATTTTGAGCATTTTGGAATTCACACAAGAGGGCTTTTTAAATGAAAGTTTTGAGTTCTCTGGGGTTTTCAAAGGTCCTGAAAACCATAGAAAGCCCCGAGACAGTTAAATCCCTTTTGGTGGACGTTTTCCAATGTCGGTTGACCTAAACTTTGACTTGTTTGTTTGGTAAGGTTTTAGCTCTAAATTGAGTGATTCCAAAGATATTTTATTAAATTAGGAACCTAAATTTTATAATAGAAAAGATGGCTCTAAAAAAGGAGCTAAAACGAAGCCGAAACGAAATTGCCATTACGGAAGGATGAAATTAGAATTTTTGAAAAAGTGTGTTTCTGGAAGCTCCGACACACTTCCCCTTTCTTCTCCCATCTTCTTAAGCACGAAATTTCTGCCCAAAATACAGAATATGATCTGCTCTCTTAGGCTCACAAGAAGGGAAAGAAAATGAGGAGAAATCAAAGGCTTAAAATATGGAAATTAGTAGTTTTTCATGCTCTTTCTCTTCCAAACCTCTTCTCCTCCATTCTCCCTTGTTTCTTATGATTAAAATGAAGTTTATAAATCTATTTTAAGGGAGAAATTGAGGGGAAAATTCGGATTTGAAGAGAGGAGCTCAAAGAACACAAGATTCAAGTAAGAAAAAGCAAGAAAACAAGGTAATTTCTCTTCCTATGGTTGCCATCTTTGGTTCCCCTCTCCACCATTTCGCCCCACTTGAGAAAACCCTAGGAGGAGATGAATTTTAGGCAGAATCGAGCATGAATCTAAGGAAAAAGGGTGTGGAGACTAAGAATATGCAAAGGGAATTATTAAAAAGCCATTAGAAAT
Organism: Erythrophleum fordii; assembly: GCA_032878935.1. NCBI lineage: Eukaryota > Viridiplantae > Streptophyta > Magnoliopsida > Fabales > Fabaceae > Erythrophleum > Erythrophleum fordii. Next base: position 20,645,262 of record JAVQMF010000044.1, read on the forward strand.
CAAGATGTGAAACCTAGGGTTTCTAGTGCACCTTTCAAATTCTGAATTTGTGTGAAGATTCCTAGGTTTAATTAAGGGTTTAAATGATTTCTTGAGACACCTAAGATGCTCCCCACAAGCTTCTCCCTTCAAGAAAATAAAGAAATCTCCAAGAAGCCCTAAACCATACTATGTCTCGGCCAAACCATGTTCATGGTGCTAGGGAGAGTTTTAAATTTTTCTAAGGTCATTCTTGAGTCATATTTGATGAATGAAAGTGAAGGGATGCCTTAGAAAAAATTTAGAACTCATGAAAAGTGATTTAGTGTCTTAGGTGCCATATTATAACCTAAAGAAGTAATATGATGTTAGGTCTTTTGTTTTGATGGTGTGATGACTCCAAGAGGCTTAAAAGGAGTCAAGAATCATATTTGAAAGGAAAGAATAAGGCCTAGAACTTATTTGAAGGGTGTTGCTTCATTAGGTGCCTTTATGGACCATAATGGGGGTTATAGAGCAATCTAATGTTTAACCAAGTTGTGTGGCCTTAGAATATGTTTCATGAACCTAATTAGCTCCCATAAATTGTATCTAGGCTAAGAGAAACCATCTCCACCAATTTGTGGGTGTGTGGCTGAAAGAGGAGGCTTGAAATCTAAGGAGAAAGTATGTGATTGTGTGCAAGGTAGCTCTCTCCACCTTCTCTCGTGCATGGATGTGTGTTTAGCTTGTTTTAGAATGTGTGTATGTGTATTTTCAAGATATGAAAAGTATACCACCATGCCTTTATATGCTATGATTCTTGATGCCATGTTATGTTTCTAAATGAGTACATCATGTTTGTCTGAGTTTGCTTGAGTGTGGAGAGGCCAAGAACTCTTCCCTTTGGTGAGGATGAGCCAAGAACCCTTGAGCTTAGTTGAGACAAAGTAAAGAGTCTCCTAAGAAAAAAGTGGGCTCCCAAGAGCATGGTTGAGTCCAAAACTCTCAAAGAATGGGTGAGGCAAGTCCAAAATCCATGAGGAGAAGTGTGAGGCTAATCCAAACACTTGGTGAGCTCTTGAATGTCTTGTATGATTTGTTCATATGTCAAGTTTGCTTTCAAAATGTGCATGACTTCCACTTTCCTCATGCATGCATTTATAAAGCTTGCTTTGCACATATTATGTATGATTGAATGGGAGATGAGCTATTGGGATTCTTTGAATCTCATCCCCTCCTCTCCAATGATCTAACATACTAGGTGGACCAAGTAATTATGGTGAAGGGAGCTAACAACAATGAAAAAGGGATATTGACAAGTTTATGACTAGCTTTACCCATTTTGGGAACCATAATTATGTTTCTTGATGTATATGATGTTGTAAATGGGCTTTGACCCTTGAGACATGTGTAAATATACTATTATATGATGTTTAGATGTATGAATATGATGTATGACCTCTAGCATTTATTTTGAGTATGTAATACCAAAGTGTGCAATGTGGAAGTTTGATGGAAATGTGCATAAGTGTGGGTTGAATGACCAAAATAAAATGTATGAGGTTTTGGACCATTTAGGCAGCTCACACAAGTCTTAAATATACTTTTAGACTTGCCCAAAAGGTGCCAACACCAAGGGAAAGTCATTTGACAAGTTTGGTACCCCATATGGAGCCAAATTTGATCATAATGGAACCCTATACCACTTTTTGGCCAAATGAGTTAGTCATGATTTGAAAGTTGGCATTCGATTAGGTCTTATTGAGAGCTTTTTGGGAAGCTAAAGATCATAATTTTTGGAGGTCTACAGAATATTTGATAATTTTTCAAAATTGGCAATTTTCATGGTTTCTGGTTTGCTGCACTATTCATTTGGTCCGAATTTGCATTCTGTTACATAAGACTCAAATGATGTCCAATTGCCATGAAATTTATACATAGAAACTAGAAAATCACAGTGACTCGTGCCAACTGGAAGCACCTCATTTGGAGGTCTTGAGATGGAGATATGAATTTTTGAAATTTCTGTCTAGTATCAATAAATTTGCCTAACCAAAAGTACTATTCCATTGAATTCCAAGGCCTGGGCTTGATGAATTGATCTTGAGATATTTTTTCTCTCTAGTTAACATCCATAGCTTTTTAGATTGGTATCATTTGCATGGATTTTATCTTTTTGGAATTAATTGGACATTTTCAAATTTTTCTGCAGAATTCTGTGACAGTTCCAGAATTCAATCAGACCTTTGGATCATTTTAGATGTCAAACATCCTCTATGATGCATGTGATGATTTTTTTCATATTTTTAGTGTGAAGTAGACATCATAAGCTTTCCAGAATGACTAAGATTGCATGATTTTAATATTTTTAGATTTAGTTATGATTTACCAAAATTTGGTCAGAAAGTAGAGCAATTTTGGCCGAGAATGAAACTCCATATTTCATGATCCATTTCGGTTTCTATGAGTTGTAGACATGATTTTGTGATGTAATTGAGTTATAATAGTGCAATTAAATATGAGGATGCATAGCATGAGTTCATACAATCCATGTGACATTGAGCGCAAATTTTTAAAATAGCGCAATGCAAAGAAACCTATTATTTTCATCCCCTCTTCCATATGCTCTTGTGGAATTGATGATATAAAAATTATGAATGACATGAAATGAGCTAGAATTTATGGTGTTACATACATGTTCTGCCCCTTCCTTTTTTTTTCTCTCAAGTAACAACTTACTAAGTCCACAATTTATTGGTTTAACACCCATCACCATCACATGTATACATCCTCAGCTGGCTATATCTAGTTAGAAAATTTTGGAATTCATTACCTTATATGGCTTTTCCCTTCATTAATTCATTTGATGGCCTTCAAGAATGACTTCCTTCATTCTCCTCACTCCATGATAGCCCTTCTTCTCTAATTCTTTAACTAAACTAGAATCAAAATAATAGCAACTAGAAAATTAATTTGGTGGGAAAGGAAGCTCCCATAGTTTAGGTCATTTTTGCCTTCTAAAAGTTTAACGAAAAACCTCTAATCTTACCTCATGTAGCCACTTCTTTTCTAGCTCTCTCAAGATGCCATAGTAGCCATGGAAACCTCTTTCTTTCTTGTAGAAATGGTCTTAGTTAATTAGCAAGAAAAAGGAACCAAATGAGGCAATCTCGGTGGCTATCTAGGTGTTACTTTGCTATCCATGACATGCATCAATGAAATCAGTATGTTTAATGTTTCTAATTGCTTCTTCTTGCTTCCCCAAGTGCCACTGATCATGCTAAGATGTCACTTGCTCCATTATGCATTAGAATAGATTATTTAAATGGAGCTCCATAGTTTACACAGCTAAAAGATTTTAATGCTACACAATGGACACACACACACACACACACACACACATATAATAATGAATAGGGTGATGGTCAAATACTATTGATTTTAAATTTGTTTATTCCCCTTTTTGTTAAGTTCTAAACCATCAACCATATTATGTGTCATGTGTTCCAAGATACATTAAAATATTTCATTTTAATGGAGCTTCATTGTAACACCATGAATTCTAGCTTATTTCATGACATTCATGAGCTTCACATCATTAATTCCATGAGAATGTAAAGAAAAAGGGAATAAAATAATGAATATTTTCAGGTTGCGTTGTGTTTGAAAATTTTATTTGGTGTCATGTGGACCGTATGAGCTCATCCAACAAATTCTCATATTTAATTACATGAATACAACTCAGTTGTATCATAAAATGTGGCCCATAACTTATGGAACTCAAAGGAAAGCTCAAAATAGTCATGTGTATTTTCAACCAGATTTGGTCCCTTTTCTTACCAAACTTTAGAAAATCATAACTAATTCTAGAAAAATAAAAATCATGCATTATTGTCATTTTGGAAAGCTAAATATGTATAATTCACACTAAAAATATGTCCAGACCATAACATCCACCATAGAGGTCGTGTGACATCCAAAAAAGTCTAAAGGTCAAACTATCACTAATGCTATCATAGATTTCTGTAGCAAATTTTGAAAATATCCAATTAATTCCAAAAAAATCCAATCCATACAAATATACCAATCATGAAAGCTATGGATGTTAGCTAGAGGGGAAAAATAGCTCTAGACCCGCTCAAGCAACCCAGATCTCGGAATTCAATGGAACAATAACTGTGGTTAGGTAAGGGCCCTGATATTGGATAGAATCTTCAAAAATTCATATCTCCCTCTCTAGACCTCTAAATGAGGTTCTTCTAGTTGGAATGAGTCACTATGAATGTCTAGTTTCTCCATATAAAATTTTGTAGCAATTGGATATGATTGGGGCCCTATGTGATAGATTTCATTTTCGGACCAAATAAATAGTATAGCAGACCAAAATCAGAAAAATTGTCAACTTTTAAAATTCATCAACTATTCTGTAGACCTCCAAAAATTATATTCTTTAGTTTTCCAAAAAGTTCTCAACAAGTTCTAATTTCACGCCAAATCTCAGATCAAGAAGAACTCATTTGGTCAAAAAGTGATATAGGGTTCCATTATGGTCAATTTTGGCTCCATATGAGGTACCAAAGTAACCAAATGGCTTTCCCTAGGGTTTGGCACCTTTTGGGCAAGTCTAAAAGCATGATTCAGACTTATGTAAGCTACCCAAATGGTCCCAAACTCTGTGCATCTCATTTTGGCCATTTCATCCACACATATGCATATTTCCATAAAGCTATTCATGAAGTTAATGTGCCATCATATACTCAATTCATATTCTACTGGCTACATAACATATTCTCTCATTGATACATGGCATAGTGTCATAATTACACATGTCTAAGAGGCCATAGACCATATATATCAAGGGGTTACAACATTTGACACAATTATGTCCTTAAAGAACTAAAAACTTTGCATTTAACTGCCAAATTCTTTCCTTCAAGGTAATTGGCTTCCATTATCTTGTCCACTTGATCCACCTAGCATGTGAGATCATTGGAGAGGAGGGAATCATATTCAAAGAATCCCAATAGCTCATCTCCCATTCAATCATACATAATATATGCAAAGCAAGCCTTAAAAATGCATGCATGGATATCATGGAAGTCATGAACATTCAAGAGGCAAGTTTGGCATGTGAACAAGTCATACAAGACATTCAAGAGTGCACCAATTGTTTAGATTGGCCTCACACTTTTTCTCATGGATTTTGGACTTGCCTTACCCATTCTTTAAGAGATTCTTAGACTCAACCATACTCTTGGAAGCCCACTTTACATTTAGGAGACTCTTTGCTTTGTCTCAACCAATTTTAAGGGTTCTTGGCTCATCCTCACCATAGTTAAGAGCTCTTGACCTCTCCACACTTAAGTAATCTCAAACAAACATCATACATTCATTTGAAAACATAATATGTCATCATGAAATCATGGCACATAAAATCATGCTAACATACTTTTCATGGCTTGAAAATACACATACACACATTCTAAGATAAACTAAGCACACATCCATGCATGAGAGAAGGTGGAAAGAGCTACCTTGCACACAATCACACACTTTTTCTCTTGAAACTCCCTCCCTTGCTTTGGCCACACACCCATAAAAGTGTGGGGAAGGTTTTTCTTGGCCTTGTTTTCTTGCTTTTTCTCACTTGTATCTTGTGTTCTTTGAACTCCTCTCTTCAAATGTGAATTTTCCCTTGAATTTCTCCCTTAAGCATGGATTTTCTCCTCCTTTTCCTTTCCCCTTAGTGTGCCACTCTCCTAGGGTTTTTCTTTTGATTTAGGGTAAAATAATTTGAAGCTAAGTGAGGAAGAGTGTGAGGCACCACCTATTTATAAGGGAGGAAGAAACACTTTTTCAAAAATTTCAATTTTGTCCTTCGTTTTTGGCATTTTTGTTTCTCCTTCATTTTACCTCCTTTTTTAGAACTGTCTTTTCCATTATAAAATTTAGGCTCCCAATTTAATAAAATGCCTTTGGAATCACTCAAATTGGAGCTAAAACCTTCCCGAATGAATCTGTCAAAGTTCAAGTGCACTGATGTTGGAAAATGTCCACCGGAGGGGATTTAACTGTCCTGGGGTTTTCTATGATTTTCAGGGCCTCTGAGAACCCTGGGGAACTCAAAAATTTCATTTAAAAAACCCTTCTGTGTGAATTCTAAAATTTGCTCAAAATTACAAAAATGCCATTATGTTTTGTAAGCTTTTTGTAAGAAATTATTTTTTCATTCTAGTTTCATTTTTCTTTCCATTTGAGCCTGAGATTATAATTTTTGGGAGCCTAGAATGCTTTCCATATTTTTTGGGACCTTAACTATATCACTTCAGTGGACTTCCTTTTATATCCAGTGAGTTTCATTTGTTGACGGAGAAATAGTATGTTACATTTCTCACATTTTCTCTCGTTTTCAGAGAACCGGATATTACATGCATGGCTTTGCACTACTAAGAAATTTCAATGCCACTTAACCACAACTGCATACATATATACATGGATAATGGAATGGTCAACTTAAGATTGTTCATTTCTCTTTTACTAAGACTAAAGCCAATGACCAAACTAATTCCTAATTGATCCATTTTATACATTAGGAAATTCATGTAAATAAGGCTCAATAGGTGTCATTGCTGTAACAACCTTAATTTCTAATTAGCATGATTAGGATTAATTTCATGATTAGTAATCGTAAATCAATATTTAAAGTCATTACAATTAATTAAAATAGAAAAAATTTGAAAAAATTTAAACCTTGATATTATTAGGGTTATTAGCTAAACCATCACAACTATTTGAGTTCACAATGATCCAAATTATCAATTAAGACCTTTGATTTTTTTTACTATTAATTTCAACTCACAAAACCTCTTATAAATGTTTTCAAATCATTTTATAACATTATCATTATAAACTTCAAGGTTTTCAAGTCAAAAATAAAAGTTTAGGAACCTTCACGGTTATAACAAACAGTAAATTCTGGAACGCTACAGATGTCTACTTTATGTTAACAGAGACTACTAGCCATCGAAAATTGATGGAACAGTACCAGAAGTCATCTATCACTACTAGTACTATCCTTCAATTTCAAAAATTCATATCTCTTTGATCATATGTCCAATTGGGGTGATCTTGTGGCCATCGAAAGCTTGTTATGTCTAGTTTATGCTTGTAAAATTTCATAAGTATTAGAAACCATTTGACACTCGAATGACATAGCCCAAATTACTGAATATATGAATAATATCTACATCAGTTCAATAGAAAAATGCCAACTTTGAAAAATCATAAATAATTCCACAAAGCTCCAAATAATCTAGTATTTAGCTTTCCAAAAATCTCTAAATGAGATCTATATGCATGCCAAATTTCATAGGAAAATTCATTTATTTGGTCAGATTTTGGCATTAGGTTGTATAATGGTCATTTTTGTGGCTTATAAGGGGTCCAAATGGTCCAATTTGGGTTCTAAGGCAACCATGGCCACTTGAGCACGTGGAAAAGCACCAAAATGGTCTCCTGCTTCAAAGGTGCACAAACTCGAATTTCTCAAACTCACTCATCCACCCCAAGTTATACACAAGGGCATACATGTCAAGTCTTGCCATCAAATGCCCAAAATGCACTATATCATACATAAGGCATTAAATCTCATTCATACATAATACAATTACATATTTACATGTGCTCATAAGGTCATATAATGTATACAATGAAGGATTACATTATGTGACACTCATATGGCCACAAATTGGCATTTTCACACACTTTGTTGTCACTCTCCTTCCTTTAGGCTTGATGGCTTTCATTCCTTTGCTCACTTGGTCCACCTAGACATGTTAGACATGTACGGAAGATGGAATGAGATTCTAGGAATCCCAATAGCTCTTCTCCCTTTCAATCACACATAAAGAATGCAAATCTATGTCTAAAAGTGTATGTATGACTATTATGGAACATATGATCATTTAAGAAGTATTTTTAGCATTTTAAAAAGTCACACATAGCATACATAAGATTGCCAAGTAAGTGAATTAGCCTCACCTGTTCTCTTTATGAATTTTGGACTTGCCTCACCCTTTTTCTTAAAGGTCTTGAACTAAGCCTTACTCTTAGGAGACTTTAAACTTTATCTTAACCATTCTTAAGGGTTCTTGGCTTATCCTCACCATGGCTAGAAGATTCTTGGGTTTGCCACACTCAAGGAAACCAAGGCAAAGTCACAAGGAATCATTTGAGGACATAATGTAATACATGCTGAAACATTTTCTCATGGCTTAAAACATACATACACACATTCAAAGACAAGATAACATTCACTCATGCATGAGAGAAAGACGAGAGAGTTACCTTTTGTTACAAATGCAAACTTTTCCTCTCAGATTGGACTTCTCTTCCTTGGCCACACACACACAATAAGGTGGGGCTTGTTTCTCTTGGCCTACACACATCATATGGAAGCCAATTACACTCTTGACCTAATTTCTGGAGCTACACATTTATTAGAAAAGCTAGGTAGTTCATTTGACTCTTTTATGGTACTATAACGCATCTAATGAAGCAACCCTATGGAGACATGATCTTTGTTCCATTATCTTCATTCATTTATGATTCATGACTCCTTTTAAGTCTCTTGGAGTTATCACACAATCAAATCAAGGAGCCTAGCTAGGTGTTGCTTCTTTAGGCCATAATATGGAACCTATGATACCATCTCACTATCCATGGCTTCTAAATTTTTTTGAAGGATTCCTCTCATCCTTTTCCATCATATATGACTCAAAAATAAGCTTGGAACAAATTAAAACTACCCCTAGGTGCTCCAATCTCTCTAGGCCATGGCTATAGAGTATGTGAGCACCAAGTGAGTTTGCTTTATTTTCTTGATGGAAGATGCATATGAGGAGCCTTTTAGGGATCTTAAGAGCTCATCCAAACACTCATATAAGCCCAAAAATTATTGTATCAAATCAGATTTTTAGTGGAGCACCTGAAACCCTAACTTTTCTATCTTGAAAATCAATGGCTTTTACTTGATTTTCTTTACATATTCTAAAATCCCACACCTTAATTCACATGATTTATTCTTGGTTCTACCCAAAATCCAAGTCCTCTTAGACTTCTCTAAGGTGGTCAAACCTACAAGAGAGAGGGGGAGGAAGAAGCTACCATAAAAGTGAGATTTTACCTTGTTTCCTTGGCTCCTTTTGTTTGTTCTTGACTTGTCTTGGCTTCCTCTCCTCAAAGACAAAATTTTCTTCTCTGTTATGCCCCTAAAATAGTACCAAAAACTTCAAGAAAACCATAGAAAGAAAGGGGAGAAAGAGGAGAAACATTTTACTAACGAAAGAGCTTAAAATTCTGTGAAGTTTCCTACCTTTCCCTTGCCTTTTCTCCCTTCAAAACCTCTTCCCTTGGTGCACCTAAGAGCTGGCTTTCTTCTCCAGTTTTGGGGCAGAATTAGGTTGATCTAGAAGAGGGGAGAAGGAGGATGAAATATAAGGAGAGTTCAAGAAGCTTCCATTTTTCAAAAATTTCAATTTTGCCCTTCGTTCTTGGTATTTTCGTTTCTAATTCGTTTTAGTTCCTTTTTGAGAATTGTCTTTTCCATCATAAAGCTTAGGTCTTCAATCTTATAAAATGATTTTGGAATCACCCAAATTGGAGCTAAAACCTTCTTGAACGAATCAATCAAAGTTTGGGTTCACCATTATTAGAAAATGTTTACTGGAGGGGCTTTAACTGTCCCAAGGCTTTCCATGGTTTTCAAGGCCTCTAAGAACTCCAAAGAACTCAAATTTTCCATTTAGTATGCCCTCTTATGAGTATTCTAAAAATTGCCAAAAATTATAAAAATGCCATTATATTTCGTTACATTTTCGGTAAAATTTGTTTAGCTATTTTAGCTCCTGTTTCAAGGTACCTCTGACCTTAAATCACCATTATTTGAGGTCTAGAATATCATTCTAATTTTATTAGACCTCAAATCACTCTATCTAAGGGACTTCCTTTTGTATGCGTTGAATTTCATATGTTTATGGAGAAATTGTACGTTAAGTTTCTCACATTTTTTCGAAGTCAGATATTACAAAAGCAAGCTTGAATCCAAAGTAGTTTCCTATCTTTGTTGCTTCTTCTTCTTGCTCCTTCTTTGTGCAATTCTCAACCCAAACCAGAACTAAGGGAGGGGAAGATTGTATGTCTAAAAAAAAGAGAGAAACTTATGTTTTAAACCATAGGGAAGTAGAATATGCCAAGAATTTGCAAGAAAAATTAATGGAATTCAAGTTAGCAAAGTGTAGGATTCTTGAAGGGTTTGTAAAATCTATTTTGATTCATGAATTTTCTAGGCTATGCAAGTAGTTAATTGATCTCCTAAGACCTCTAGGAAGCCTCCCAAATGGCTCTCCCATCAAGAAAAAATCAAAAGCTCCATGAACTCTTCCTCGAGGGGGCGTCTCAGCTAAGCATAGATGAATAGGTTAAGGAGTGATTTAAATTGCTCTACCTTGGTTTGGGACTTCATATGATGGTAGAAGGTTAGAGGAACCCTTGGGAAAAATTTAGGAGCCATGGTTTGGGAGATGAGATAATGGTTTCCATAATGGAGCCTTATAAAGCAACACATGTTTAAGCTCTTGTAAGTGAGTAAATGATGGCTCTACGGGCCTTGAATGAGGTCAAGAGGCTTAGGACTTGAATTATAAAAGTTGTTTCAATAGGCCATTTATGGAAACATTATGTGAACTATGGAACCACTTATGATTTTAAGAATATACGTAGTTTCTTGGCTTGCTTCAAGAGTATAATTGTGTACTATTTATGATGTTTAGGCCAAGAGAATCCTAACCCACCTATGTGTGTTTGTGGGACCAAAAAAGGGAAGGAAAAAGACTAAGTAAGGCTTGCATAAATACCAAGGTAGCTCTCCACCTCATTCTCTTTGCATTCTTGGTTGTATATATTTCATTGTGTGCATGAGTATGCTTTTGTGACTTGAGAACATGCCACTTGATGCCTTGAAATTGCATTGGTACCAATTTGCTATCTTGAATGCGATTGATTGTGAAAAATCACTCATATGGGTGAGGTGATGGCAAAAATCCCTTAATGTGGGTGAGGAGATGCCAAAACTCTCATAGCATGGGTGAGACAAGGGTGAAAGTCTCTTGGATGGGTGAGGCCAAGTCAAAAGTTCCTAGCCCAAGGGTGAGGCAAATCCAAAAGTCCTAGAAATGAGATGAGGCAAAATCAAAAGTTCCTAGAGCATATCCTTGAATTTAATGTTAATTGGAGGAATAGAAATGTGACTTTGCATGCTTTATAGTTGTGCTACTTCCATACTTATGCCTTAATGTGTATATGCCATGAATACGTGTATGAATGGGTGTGTGAGCTATTAAGATTCCATGAATCTAACTTCTCTTCTGTAATGTCCCGTTTTCATTAAACGATGGAAATGTGCACGTTTTCAAAGTAAGTCCCCTGAGATGAGTGATTCAAGGCCAAATAAAATTTGGATAAAATTTTAAATAATAGAAAATGAGGATTTGAGCCTTGAGTTGCCCAGAAACCGGGGTCGGAGCAATTCGAAAAATTTGCCGAAAGGCCAGTGGCATTTTCGTAAATAAGTGTAATTTTGGAAAAGCACCTAGGAGGGCTTTTTAAATGGAAATTTTGAGTTGCCCAGGGTTCTCAGAGGCCCCAAAAACCATGGGAAGCCCCGGGACCAGTAAAGCCCCTCCGGTGTACTCTTTCTGATGTCGGTTGACCCGAACTTTGACCAATTCGTTCGGGACGGTTTTAGCTCCGATTTGAGTGATTCCAAAGGCATTTTATTAAATTGGGAACCTCTTTGTTATGATGGAAAAGACGGTTCTCAAAAAGGAGCTAAAATGAAGGAGAAACGAAAATGCTAAGAACGAAGGGCAAAATTGGCATTAAAGTGTTAAAGGAAGCTTCTTTCTTCTTCTTTATATGCCACGTTCTGCCTCCCCCTCTCTAAACCGACTTGCTTCTATCCATGTTCAGAGGAGAACTCCAGCTCCTTAGGCGCACAAGAGGAGGAGGATTTTGGAGGAAGAAATTCAAGAAAAAGGTAAGAAACTTTAAGACATTCCATATCCTTCCTTCTTGGACTTTGCTCCTCTCCTCTCAAGCTTTCTTTCTATGGTTTTAATGGAGAGTTTGGTGCTGTTTTTGGGGCAGAACAGAGAGGGGAATTTCGAAAATTTAGGGAGTAAGCCAACCAAGTGGAAGAACAAGCCAAAGGAAGCAAGAAAATAAGGTAAAACTTCCAATCTTTGGTGCTTTCTCCCTTCCCCTTCCTCTTGCACGAATTTGACCACCATGAGCCCAATTCTTAGGGGCTGTTTTCTGTCCAATTTATGGAGGGATTAGGGGTTTTAGATGGCAAGGATTAAGAATGAACCAATAGAATCAAGAAAGGAGCATTAGGAAACAAAATGGAATCATTAGGGATCCAAATGCTCCCTTGCAAATCTGATTTTATATAAATGTTCTTAGGCTTAAATGAATGTTTAAATGTGCTCCTAAGATCCCTAAGAGGTCCCCCATATGTCTCTTCCTCCATAAAATGAACAAAACCCCATGGAAAGTCATGAACCTATAAGTTGGAAAAGTGTAGAGCACTTAAGGGGATTGTAAAAACTGATTTAATCTATAAGTTCCCTTGGTTGTTTAAGTGTTTCCTTGACTTCCTACAACTCTTAACAACCTCCCTAAATGGTTCCCCCATCAAGGAAAAATCAAGAAGCCATGAAATCCCATTTATGCTCTAACTTTCGGCCAAGTAGGGATGGCATAGTTAGGGAGAGTTTTAAATTGTTTCAAGCCCATTTTTGAGTCATACATGATGAATGAATGTGAGGGGAAACCTTGGGAAAAATTTAGGAAGCTTAGAGAATGAGTTGGTGCTTTAGGTTCCATATTGTGACCTAAGGAAGCAACATAATGTTAGGCCCTTTGTTAATTATGTGATGACTCCAAGAGGCTTAAAAGGAGTCAAGAATCATATTTGAAAAGAAAGAATGAGGCCTAGAAATCATTTGAGGGGTGTTGCTTCATTAGGTGCCTTTATGGACCATAATGGAGGTTGTAGAGTAATCTAGGGTTTAAGCAAGTTGCATAGCCCTAGAAATTGTTTCATGAACTTAATTGGCTCCCATAATTTGTGTCTAGGCCAAGTGAAACTATCTCCACCAACTTGTGGGTGTGTGGCTAAAAGAGGAGGCTTGAAAGCTAAGGAAAAAGTGTATGTTTGTATACAAGGTAGCTCTCTCCACTTTCTCTCATGCATGGATGTGTGTTTAGCTTGTTTTAGAATGCTTGTATGTGTATTTTCAAGCTTTGCAAAGTATGCTAGCATGCCTTTACATGTCATGATCCTTGATGCCATGTTATGTTTTAAATGAATCCATGATGTTTGTATGAGTTTGCTTGAGTGTGGAGAGGCCAAGAACTCTTCCCTTGGGTGAGGAGGAGCCAAGAACCCTTGAGCTTGGTTGAGACAAAGTAAAGAGTCTCCCAAACGCAAAGTGGGCTCCCAAGAGTATGGTTGAGCCCAAAGTGCTCAAAGAATGGGTGAGGCAAATCCAAAATCCATGAGGAGAAGTGTGAGGCCAATCCAAACACTTAGTGAGCTCTTGAATGTCTTGTATGATTGATTCACATGCCAAGGTTGCTTTTAAAATGCCTATGATTTCTACTTTCTCCATGCATGCATTTGTGAAACTTGCTTGCACATATTATGTGTGATGGAATGGGAGATGAGCTATTGAGATTCTTGAATCTCACTCCCTCCTCTTAAATGTCCTAATATGCTAGGTGGACCAAGTGGACATGGCAATGGGAGCCAACCACCTTGAAGAAAGAAGATTGCCATCCTTATGCTTGATTTTTGGTCTTTTGATAGACTTCATGATGTATATTATTATTGTAAATGGTCTATGACCCCTTGGACAAATGTAAAAATGATATTATGTGATAGATAAATGAATGAGTATGGTGTATGTACTCTAGAACATAAATTGAGTGTTTATGCTAATGTATACACTTGAGAAAAGCTTGGTGTAATGTGTATAAGTGAGGGTGAAAAGCCCAAAATGAGATGCAAATGGTTTGGAACCATTTGGACAGCTTCCCCAAGTCTTAAACATGCTTTTAAACTTGCCCAAAAGGTGCCAAGACCAAAGGAAATCCATTTGGCAATTTTGGTACCCAATATGGAGCCAAAATTGACCATAATGGAACCCTATGCCACTTTTTGGCCAAATAAGTTAGTCTTGCCCTGAAATTTGGCATAAAATTAGGTCTTATTAAGAGCTTTCTGGGAAGCTAAAGAACATAATTTTCTGAGATCTAGGGAATATTTGATGAATTTTCAAAGTTGGGATTTTCCATGGTTTCTGGTATGTGCACTGTTCATACTGGAAGATTTGATTTTCGTGTCACTCGATGGCCAAATGGTGTCCAATGCTTATGACATTTTATATGAATATACTAGAGGTCATAAGCTTTCTGTGGCCACTGAGATCATCGCATTTGGAGGTCCGAGCAGAGAGTTATGAATTTTTGAAATTTGCTGTCAGTAACAGTGGCATCTCCAGAGCTCAATCACTGTTCCATCCGTTCCATATACCTAAACGTATCTGTTTCATTTGGAAATTATTTTTAGTGTCAATTTAACATTTGTAGCTTCCCAGAATGACTGAATGTGTGTGATTTTGATTTTTCTAAATTTAGTTATGATTTTCCAAAGTTTGTGACAGAAAAGAGGAAATTCTGGACGAAAATGCAAACATGAATTTAATGTGTTCCTTTGCTTTCCACTAGTTGTAGACCAAATTTGATGATGGAAATGAGCTATATTCATGTATTTAAGTATGAGAATATGATAGATGCATTCATATGGCCCACGGGACTCCGAAAGAAAAATTTTACCCGTGGAGAAATGCATTTTAATTCATAACTCCCTATGCCACTAGATTGTTTCCATAGAACAAACATAAGATGAGGCATGGGAATTGCATGAATTGAGTCCTAGAAGTATGGTGTTACATCTTCCCTCCTTAATCATAATATGTCTAGGTGGTACTTATGAAGTAAGAAATACAAGCCAAGGGTCTTAAGAAGCTACACTTTGTCAATTATGTAGTTGTATTTGCAAATCAATGTCAAAGTGAACTTGTACATATTATTTTTGAGTTGTAAATCATTGAACAAATGTAATATTATGTATGAATGAGGTATGGACTATGTGTGGCACAAAATCAATGCAAATGAGAAAACTTGACACTTGATGGCATGTATGTATTAGTGTATTCTTAGATGTGGAATGACCAAAATGAGATGTATAAGGTTCAAGACCATTTGGGTAGCTCATATAAGTTGTATTCATACTTTCAAACTTGCCCAAGAGGTGCCAAACAACATGGAGATCCATATCGACCAAATGGATACCTTATGTGGTGCAAAATTGTCCATAATAGTGAGCTACAATGAAATCTATCCAAATGAGCTCTTCTTGGTCTGAAATTTGGCATTCATGTATACCTTGTTGAGAGATTTTTGTAAAGCTAAAGTGCATAATATTTAGAGGTCTACAAATTTTTTGGCAAATTTTTGAAGTTGGCAAAATTTTTGGTTTTGACATTGGTGCTATTTATAAGGTCTAAAAATGAATCTTTATCATTCATAAGGCAAACGATGTCCACTTGTTGTGAAATTTTACAAGAAAAAGCTAGACCTTCCTAGTGACTTGTGCGAACTAAAATCACCTCATTTTAATGTTTAGAGAGTGAGATATGAATTTTTGAAATTTCTATTCTATTCTAGGTGCACAGTCAGACCTCCATCACTATTCCATCAATTTTTGAGGTCAGAATACTCTTAGATTGGTCTAAAACTATTTTTCCCATCTATCTAATATTTGCATTTCCAATGAATTGAATTTTTTGGGAATTAATTGTGTATTTTCAATGTTTAATATTAGTAAGTTATATCAGTAATACTAGATAAGTCAACCTTTGTGCCCTTTCTATTGTCAAAAGTGGTCCAGATGAGATTTTCATGGCTAAAATTTATTTTTTGTGTAAATTTAACATCTAGAAATTTCTAGCAAGCTATAGTTTGCTTAATTTTGATTCTTTTAGATTTAGTTATGATTTTTCAAAGCTACTAGCAGAAAACTTAAATTTTGACCCGAGGCAAAACATGAGTATTTATGATTTTTAACCCTTGGTCTGTGGTTTATGCAAATTTTTTAGATGTTTATGACTTGTATGGATGAAAAATAATTAGATAATGTTGTTGGTAAGTTTTCAGGGTCCATGGATCAAAATTTGAATTTTTAACCTCGACGTAACACAATTAAATGACATGATTTCATTCCCTTTTGTGATTTTCTTTACTTCTACATAAAAGCTAGCTAGAATATGAGTATATGGGGTCTAATAAAGTATGGTGTGACAATGATGACTTGGAGCTTCCTTATTATGGCTAAGGTGGTTACTAGAACCTAAAAATGAAGTTTGGAGACTCCCGCCACGACTTGGTTCACGTGTGCCCTGATGTGAGAGGCTACTCAAGGTTAAAATAAAAAATATGAATCTTGCACTGCAACTTAGGCTTTCTGTGTCACAGCAAAGGTGGTATTGGGACCTACTATTCATACTTTCACTAATCTCGCTATGGCTAGCAGTTGGTGTCTCCTTGCAGTGGGCCTATGTGGCGCCATAATGAGAGAGCCTCTTGGAACTCTCTAAGCTTACCTCTCGACGCTTGTTGCGGTGAGCTTCCTTTGCACTGTGGTAAGTTTGCTCTCTATTACTCTCCTTAGGTGAATTTCTTGCATTATGCAATGGCAAGGATCTTACACTATAGTGCTACTAGCTTCTGCATCTCCCTTGGCCCCGACTTAGGTACTTTTGGCCATAGCTCAACCCTCTACTACACCTAAACTCTTTAAATTTCATCTCACACATAGCAAACCTCCCTCTAGCAACATTCTAGGGTCATTTTACCTTAATTTGTAGGGTTTTAAGGGCATCCTACTATCTACATTACTCAATATACAAATTATAATCAATTTAAAACTTAGGTTTTGATTTCTACCCATCAATCTACCATATATAAGCAAATCATGGACTTTGACATAAGGAATACTAAAAGCTATTGCTATTATCATTCAAATGGAAACTCCAATTGAGGTTCCATACAATACTAGTCTAAGTCAACATTTAATGCAACACATAATTACATTCTCAAATGATAAATCATATCTCAAAGTCAAAAAGATTCCATATTAGATGTGAATGAGTGCATACATCAGATTCTAAAGCTTCAACTCCAGTACACTTGCTCTAAGCATGTCCTCAAGGGTTTGAATGATCCTCTCAGTCTGTCCATACAAGGATGATGAGCAATGCTAAAATTAAGACTAGTACCTAAAGTTTATTCTAGGGACCACTAAACTTTTGATGTATAGGGATCTTAAGAAGATTGGTGATTGAGGATGCAAAAAACAAGTAAATTTCCATACCTTAAGCTTGGATTTTCTCCTCCTTCTCTCCTTCCCTTGGTTCGCCACTCTCCTAGGGTTTTTCTTCTGATTTTGGGTAGAATAATCTGAAGGTAAATGAGGGAGAATGTGAGGCACCACTTATTTATAAGGGAGGAAGAAACACTTTTTAAAAAATTTTTATTTTACCCTTTGTCCTTGGCATTTTTGTTTCTCCTTCGTTTTAGATCCTTTATGAGAACCGTCTTTTCCATTATAAAATTTAGGTTCTCAATTTAGTAAAATGCCTTTGGAATCACTCAAATCAGAGCTAAAATCTTCTCGAACAATTCAGTCAAAGTTTGGGTCAACTGACATTAGAAAGCAGCCACTAGAGGGGTTTTAACTGTGCCGGGGCTTTCCATGGTTTTCAGGGCTTCTGAGAACCTTGAAGAACTCAAAAATTTCATTTAAAAAGCCTGCCTGTGTGAATTCCAAAATTTGCTCAAAATTACAAAAATGCCATTATGTTTCGTAGGCTTTTCATAAGAAATTATTTCTTCATTCTAGCTGCACTTTTCTTTCCGCCTGAGCTTGGAATTCTCATTTTTAGGAGTCTGGAATACTTTCCAAAATTTTTGAGACCTTAACTACATCATTTCGGGGGACTTCCTTTTGTATCCGGTGAGCTTCGTTTGTTGACAAAGAAATCGTACGTTACTTTTATCATGTTTTCTTTCATTTTCAAAGAACCGAATGTTACATCGCATGCCACAAATTCCACGAAGAGACAAGGAAAAATGACATTAAAGAGTGAATTTTTTTTGCATTGTGTAGGGAATACAAATTCTATTTGATGTCACGTGGACCATGTGAGTTCATTATTGCATTCTTATATTTAATTACATAAATACAACTCATTTCCATCACCAAAATTGGCCTAGAACTTGTGCAAGGCAAGGGAATGCATGAAATTTCATGATGTAGCCTCGGCTAGAATTTTTCCTTTTCTGTAATAAACTTTGGAAAATCATAACTAATTCTAAAAACATTGAAATCATACATTTTTTACCATTCCAGAATGCTATAGATGTTTAATTTATGCTAAAAATATTTATAGGCCATGAAACATCACACAGAGGACATTTGACATTAAAAAATGTGTAGAGGTCAGACTAGCTACTGGTACTGGTACAGGTTTCTGCTATAAAATTAAAAAATATCCAATTAATTCCAAAAAAATCCATTTCATACAAATGATACCAATATATTTGTTAGAGGAAAAAAATAACTTCAGACTAGTTTAGTCACGTCCAGGGCTCAAAAACTAATCAAATAGTAACCTAGGTTAATCTAGACACCTGATACTGGACAGAAAATTCAAAAATTTATATTTCCATCTCTAGACATACAAATGAGGTGCTTCTAGTAGGCACAAGTCACTGGGAATGTCTAGTTTCTCTCTATAAAATTTTGTGGCAATTGGACATCATTTGCCCTATAAGTGATAGAATTCAATTATGGACCTGAGTGAACAGTAACTTGAACCAATATTAGAAAATTTTTCAAGTTTGAAAATTCATCAAATATTCCATAGACCTCCAAAAATTCTACTCTTTAGCTACCTAAAAATCTCTCAAATTCTCTAAATGAGGTTTATAAATCTGATTCAAGGAAGATATTCAAGGGAAAGTTCGGATTTGAAGAGAGGAGCTTAGAGAAATCAAGATTCAAGTTAAACTAAGCAAGAAAATAAGGTAAAAATGCATCCTATGGTTCATATCTTCCATGGCCCTTCTTCTCCATTTCAACCTAGACTTAGACAAACCTAAGGAGTCAGATTTTTAACTAAACCAAAGGTGATTCTTAGGTATTTGATGGAGAGGAATAAGAATATGCAAAAAAAACCAAGAAATAGGCATTAGAAATTAAGATGCAAAACCTAAGGTTTTAAGTGCACCTTCCAATTTCTGAATTTGTATGATGCTTCCTAGGTCTAAGTTAGAGTATAAATGAGTTCTTGAGACACCAAAGATGCTCCCCACAAGCTTCTCCCTTCAAGAAAACCAAGAAAACTCCATATGGCCCAAATAGTGTTTATGTCTCGGCCAAGAGGGGATTGTGTAGGTGAAAGGAGTTTTGAATTTTTCTAAAGCCATTCTTGAGTCATATTTGATGAATGAAAATGAAGGGAGGCCTTGGAAAACATTTAGAACTCATGGAAAGTAATTTGATGTCTTAGGTTCCATATTATGATCTACAGAAGCAACATGGTGCTAGGCCTTTTGTTTTAATGATGTAATGACTCCAAGAGGCTTAAAAGGAGTCAAGAATCATATTTAAAAGGAAAGAATAAGGTCTAGAAAGTATTTAAAGGGTGTTGCTTCATTAGGTGCATTTATAGACCATAATGGAGATTATAGAGCAATCTAGCATCTAAGCAACTTGTATGGTCTTAAAGATTGTTTCATGAACCTAATTGGCTCCCATAAATTGTATCTAGGACAAAAGAAACCATATCCACCAATTTTTGAGTGTGTGGCCGAAAGAGGGGGCTTGGGTCCAAAGGAAAAAGTGTGTAATTGTGTGCAAGGTAGCTCTCTCCACCTTCGCTCATGCATGGATGTGTGTTTAGCTTATTTTAAAATGTGTGTATGTGTATTTTTCAAGCTATGAAAAGTATGATAGCATGCCTTTATATGCCATGATGCTTGATGCTATGTTATGTTTTCAAATTATTACATGATATTTGTGTGAGTTTGCTTGAGCGTGGAGAGGCCAAGAACTCTTCCCTTGGGTGACGATGAGCCAAGAACCCTTGAGCTTGGTTGAGACAAAGTAAAGAGTTTACCAAAGGCAAAGTGGGCTCCCAAGAGTATGGTTGAGTCCAAAGCTCTTAAAGAATGGGTGAGGCAAGTCCAAAATCCATGAGGAGAAGTGTGAGGCCAATCCAAGCACTTGGTGAGCTCTTGGATGTTTTGTATGATTGATTCACATGCTAAGATTGTTTTAAAATATGCATGTCTTCTACTTTCACCATGCATGCATTTGAAAAGCTTGCTTTGCACATATTATGTATGATTGAATGGGAGATGAGCTATTGGAATTCTTTGAATCTCATCCCCTCCTCTCCAATGATCTAACATGCTAGGTGGACCAAGCAATTATAGTGAAGGGAGCCAACAACTATGAAGAGGGACAATTGACAAGCTTATATGTTATTTTGCTTCTTTTGGAACCATAATGATGGTTCATCATGTATATGATGTTGTATATGTACTATGAACGTTGAGACATATGTAAACATATATGATGTTAAAATGTATGATTCTCATATATGACCACTAGCCCATGTTTTGAGTATATAATGCCATAGTATGAAACTTCAAAGTTTGATGGAAATATGCATAAGTATGGGTTGAATGGACAAAATAAGATGCATGAGGTTTGGGACCATTTGAGAAGCTCAGACAAGTCTCAAATAAGCTTTTAAACTTGCCCAAAAGGTGCCAAGACCAAGGGAAATTCATATGGCAATTTCGATACCCAATATGGAGCCAAAATTGACCATAATGGAACCCTATATCACTTTTAAGCCAAATAAGCTAGTCTTGATCTAAAATTTGGCATGAAATTAGCTTTCATTGAGATATTTCTGGGAAGCTAAAGATCATAACTTTCTGAGGTCTAGGGAATATTTGATGAATTTTCAAAGTTGGGATTTTTTCATGGATTCTGGTATGGGTACTGTTCATACTGGCAGTTTTGTGTTTTGTGTCACCTGAAGATTGAATAGTGTTTAATTCTTGTGAAATTTTATATTAATAAACTAGAGGTCATAAGCTTTCTGTGGCTACTGAGATCACCTCATTTGGAGGTCTAAGCAAAGAGTTATACATTTTTGAAGTTGACTGTCAGTACCAATGGCGCCCTAAGAGTTTAGTTACTGTTCCATAGGTTCTTGATGGCTAAACATATCTATTTCATTCTAGAATTATTTTATTATCAAGTTAATATTTGTAGATTTCCAGAATGACCGAATTTGTGTGATTTCAATTTCTATAGAATTAGTTATGAATTTCAGAAGTTTGTATCAGTAAACTGAACAGTAGCCCAGGCAGCCAGTGACCTCTGTAGCTTCTTGGATGTCAAACGTCCTGTGTGATGAATTTTGTGACTTAGAAATATTTTTAATGTGAATTAGACATCTTAAGCTTTTCAGAATGACCAAGATTGTATGATTTCTAATTTTCTAGATTTAGTTATGATTTTTCAAAATTGGATTAGAAAATATAGCAAATCTAGCTAAAAATATGCTTGCTTATTCTGAGCTCCATTTCGGTTGCCATGAATTGTAGGCATGTTTTTGTGATGTAAATGAGTTATAATGATGGAATTAAATATGAGAATGCATAATATGATCTTATATGGCCCACGTGACACCGAATAGAATTTTGAGACCCAGCACAATGCTAAAATGAGCATTATTTGTTTGCCTTTTTAATGCAAAACTCACATGATTCATGATATTAAGTTATGTAAAGACATGAGATGAGTTAAAATGAGCTAGAATTCATGGTGTTACAACTCGAGGAAAGTAGGATTTTTCCTCTACCACATCCCAAGATCTCTCGGTATCACCTGACTATTTTTACTTTGGGCAATATCATGCTAGAAGGGCATCTATGCCAAGGATTAGTGTGCTTTCTTAAGTACTCAAGCACATTAATTGAATATCTATTCTCAATCTAATATATCATTGACTTAAACCCTGTCATGTCTTCTCTTTTTATCTTTCTTATCCTCTTACTTAGGAAAAAAAATGTTTTACTACTAGCTATTTCTGTTGCCAGTTCAGGTTTTTTTTCTATGCTCAAGAGCACCTACATTTTTCTGGGGTTCCTCCATTGATTTACTCTCTGTAACATCAAGGGGGCCTACTTTTCACTCATACTCTTATTCTGCTCTTAGCTAGACTATCCTTTGGTAAAGAGGATTCTATTTCACATAATCCCAAGAATGTTATTCTATGGTGCTCTCGACTTATATTCTTTTCCTATAGAATACGAGGTTCGCCTTCTTAGGCGGTCTCTAACTTTCTCAAGTTTCCCTGAGGGTACTAAGGCACTAAGTATCTATCTCAGTTTATTTGTATTAACTTATTTCTACATTTGGATCAGAGTTAGGCTTTTTCTCTATTTCATTTCTTTAGCTTTACTCCCAAGAGCATCATATATTATTTTTAGGGTTCTGCTAACCCAAGCCAAAACATGTACTCTCAATGCCCGGATTCCACCTTACTGAAGCTTATGCTCTACTAGGTGCTCTAATCACTCATATGCCTTAACCCTATATCATTCTCATATTAGGGAGTTAGTTTGACTAATTTTCAGACCCCTATCTATTTACCTTTCTGGGTTTAGCTTACTCATCTAATTATGACTAAAGCAAGGGCATCTTTTCTATAGTAAGTTTTTTAGCTCTTCCTCATTTCCTTTATTACGAATCAAAGGGGTCTATCTAAGGGAAATTACTAACCACTACTGGGTGGTTTTCCCGACATGAGGATGTCTCATTTTTTTTTTTGATCTAGGGAGAACTTTCACTAAGCCTTTCATTCATATATCTCACCTGAAATGATGCTACTGGTCATCTTCTCTGGGCTTTAGCTTATGCTCAGCTTGGTTAACCATCTCATCGGACCTATAACTTACTAACTATCCTCATTCTTTTTTGAGCCTCTATTATTGGTTACTTATACTTACTTGTAGGTGTTACCTATGAGGTACACCTTTCTAAGGCACTCACAATGTGCCTTACTACTGCTAGTCTTATCTTACATTATTTCGAGGCTGCACTAGTATTCTATCATTCAGTGTCTCACTAGGTAGCACTCTAGGTTGGAGTCAACGCCTCATAGGTGGCTTTTAACAACCTCATTATCACTGTGTCTAACTTCCTCTGTGTTGAGCTCTTTTCTCAATCTCATTTACTAGGCCCACGGACTTCTTACTAATCTTTCGTAACTATTCAATACCCTTTCCTCTACTTATGCTAAGGGTTCCCACTTTCTGTAGGTCGTCTAACCCCTTATCAACTCTTTTCTCAAGTTAGCTTGAATATGATCAACAAGGTATTTACACTACCATTCACAGCGGCTAATCAGCCTCGGGTTCACCCTAGTTTTCCTGCCCGAGTATTGGCCACGGCTAACTTCTTAATTAGTTGCGACGAGGAACTCTCTGGATTACCTCACTGCTATCTAAAATAATTGGCCGCAACTAACAATCTCTGATTGACTTGCTTTTTTAGGGATTGGATTTTCATCTTTAGCCACTAAGTCAAGCCTCATAATCTTTATATCTAGCCCGTCATTAAGCTAAGGGTTCTACCTCTTACTTCATTCATACATAACTAGCTATTACCTCTGGGCTGTCAGGGCTCTAGGGTGTAGCTTGTAACTCAACCTCTGGCCTGAGAGAATTAGCCTTTTGGGCTCTGAAATTCATCTAGACAATTGGGTGTTGTGGCTAGTGATCCTGTGTAGTTACAATCTCATCTCACATCGCATTGCACCATTACTTGTCTTTGCGTTATGCGAGACAGCTGGGAATGGCCTGAGTATGACTACCAGAGAATTAGGACTCAAGTACTCTCTCTAGCAAGTCTCTTCATGTCAACGAGATCATTTCTCATCATTTATGTCTAGGGCTTGCCACTGATCCTGGTGAGCTATCACATCTCATCAAGCTCTAGCCGTTGGATCACTCAACTCTACTCAAAGTTAACTATACCCAAACTACTCTAGAGGCCACTCTTTCCCGGTGTCCACTAACTACTTTAAGACCATTCTACAACTTACTTATCATGAATAAAGCCACAAAGTACTTTCACACACCCACAATGTCTCATACAAAGCTCTACCTATCCATTCAAGTCTTTACATAGCCCTATTACAACATCCTCAAGCCAAATCCAATCTGGAAAAGCTTGGAACTTTGCCCTAATACTAATAAATGTAACACCATAAATTCTAGCTCATCTCATACTTTTGAGTGGCATGATGTAACACCCAAAAATTAATTAAGGTGTTAATCATGGATTTAAAGTAATTAAGAATAATTAATAGAGGATAATTGGGCAAGTTAGTGAATAAAAATTTTAGAGAGATAAATTATTAATATAGGTTTGAGAATTAATTAGGATAGAAACCTCATTTAGGCCCAAATTAATAAATCATGATAAGAGGCTAATGGAGGCCCAATGAGTTAGGTGCAAGCCCAATTACCCTTGTGCAGACTTAAACCTAATTAAACTTCAGCAACCCAATGCATAAGAATTGGCCCAATAAAATTCTACAACCCAACACTTTAAAACTGGCCCAACAAGCTAAAAATCTGAAGCCCAATTGGAGTTGGACCTTGGAGCAACCCATGACCCATATTTGACCCAACTTAATCCCACTAAAACCCTAAAAACTGACCAGCCACCTCCCCCATTCTGCAAAACACAAAGACACAAGGAAAATTCGGAGGTGAGAGGGAGAGCTAGGGTTCTTGGCATAATTCCACATTTTCTCACATTTGGAGCAAGATTTAGCCAAGGTAATAGTTATACAACTTAATCCCCTCATCTTCCTCTTTAATTTAGCCTAATTAGTTTTTCATTTAGAGTATTTTCACCCTACTTAAAATTTGAAATGTGGTTATTTGGGATTTTCTTGGTGAAATTCGTAGGTTGAGGTTAGGGCTGACATTAGGTAAGCATAAACCCTCTATTTTTATGCTTTCTTTGTTAATTTGAGACCCCCATAGCTGATTTATAATATGGGTATTAATTTTGTACGAATTTGCTTAGGATTTTGGGTGGAATATTGAGAGTTCTGGTAGAGGACACTTTAATCCGAATTTAGGATTTGTGGTGGCTGGGTAAGTGTTCTTTAGGTAGTTAGTAGCATTTAAATTCCTTGGATACTTGTTGTAACTATTAATGATGAATTAGAGTAGTAATTATCTGATGCTATGATTATAGGGAGACTCTGTACCATTGGTGGCTGTTGCAAATTTGTCTACAAGTGAGGTAACCGGGGTTTACATTAATTCTATGCATATGTCAGTTTAAATTTCATACTTGCTGTATATGAATGATTTGAAATGTTGAATGAATTGGTTGGCTATTTATTATATGATGATTGGACCTTATGAGTCCATGGTGGAGCTATGGTGCGGCTGCCACCTGTGCATGTGCTTCGATCAGGCACCGGGTTATGATCAAACCCTAGATGCACTGAGCCCTGGTTGTTCTCAATGGGGAGTAGGTGCCATGGACGGGCCTCTCCCAGTGTTAATGGCCTTTAACATGTTAAAATATGATTGCTAGTATGGGATAGTAATTATGATAGCCTAATTGTTTCATTTGCTGAGATGACTAATATGATTTTGATGTTGATTTTGATTCATGCATATATGTTAATTAAACTGGATTATATGATGGAATTGCCTTGGTTACTGAGATTTATATCTCACCCATTTCATAGGTTAAACATTTCAGGTGAAAGTGCTTCGAGTAAGGATAAGGGTAAGCAAGTGGATGAACATTCATAAGCTGAGGCCCGGTGTGGGGGAGCTACACTTGGTCTGAGTAGAATAGAGTATATGCTAATTTTGTTAAGTCTTGTATAGCATCATCATGTATCTATATTACCAAGTGTAGGAGTTTGTATTTTGATAATATAATGTGTACCTATTGAGGAGTAGGCCTTACTTTAGATTGGTATTTGATGTATAGATTTATGATATCTGTTGTAAACCTTATCGAACTTATGATATGACTTACCATTTGGGAATGTAACCTTGAGATATTGATATGAATCACTGATGCATGGAACCTCTAATGGAAAGTGTATCTAATGTTAAATGTTAATGGTGCATGAATTGTGTTATTGTTATCCCTTGGACTTACTGATATAGGGTAATTAGAGAAAAGAAATTGACCCTTGAATCTTGAATTAGAGAGGATAGATTAGCCGGATAAATTAGGCTAATGAAAGCTATTTGAGCCCCACACTTAAGGTAGAGGGGCCCTAGGGTGATATTGGAGGAAGAAAGGAGAGTATGAGTCCAGATTTTCGGAGTGTAGGACCAGAAGGTGTAATGTCCAGTTTTCGTTAAACGATAGAAACGGACACGCTTTCAAAGTAAGTCCCCTGAGATGAGTGATTCAAGGCCAAATAAAATTTGTATAAAATGTTAAATAATAAAAAATGAGGATTTGAGCCTTGAGTTGCCCAGAAACTGGAGTTGGAGTGATTCAAAAAATTTGCCGAAAGGTTAGTACCATTTTCGTAAATAAGTGCAATTTTGGAAAAGCACCTAGGAGGGCTTTTTAAATGGAAATTTTGAGTTGCCCAGGGTTTTCAGAGGCCCCAAAAACTATGGGAAGCCCCGGGACCAGTAAAACCTCTCTGGTGTACTCTTTCCAATGTCGGTTGACCTAAACTTTGACCGGTTCGTTCGGAAAGGTTTTAGCTCCAATTTGAGTGCTTCCAAAGGAATTTTATTAAATTGGGAATCTAAATTTTATAATGGAAAAGACAGTTCTAAAAAAGGAGCTAAAACAAAAGAGAAACAAAAAGGTAAAGTATGAAGGGCAAAATAGGAATTTTTGAAAAATTCACTTTACCCTAGCTATATATAGGTGGCACCTCACACTCTCCCTCATTCACTTCAGAATTTCCAGCCCCAAATCAGAAGCAAATCCCTTGGAGAGTGGTGCACAAAGAGAAGGGAAGAAGGAGGAAAGATTCAAGAATTTAGGTATGGAATTTTGCTTGTTTTTCATGCTTTCTCTCCAGCACTTTCTTCTCCTCTTTTTCCCTCTTCTTCTCCATGATTTCTCTGAAGTTTAAGGGCTGTTTTGAAGGGAGAATAGAGGGGAAAGTTCGAAATTCAAGTGAGGAGGCCAAGGAAAGCAAGAACAAGCAAGGAAATCCAAGGAAAACAAGGTATTTTGTGATTCTTCCACTTGGTCTTCTTCCTCCCTTCCTTGAGCATTTTGACCTAGACTTGGACAGACCTAAGGAGTCATATTTTTAACCAAACCAAAGGTGATTCTTAGGATTTGATGGAGAGGAATAAGAATATAAAAAGAAAACTAAGAAATAGGCATTAGAAAGCAAGCTGCAAAACCTAGGGTTTCAAGTGCACCTTTCAATTTCTGAATTTGTAGGATGTTTCCTAGGTCTAAGTTAGAGTATAAATGAGTTCTTGAGACACCAAAGATACTCCCCACAAGCTTCCCCTTCAAGAAAACCAAGCAAACTCTATGAAGGCCATTAAGCTCCATAGTCTCAGCCTAAAGAGTTTCTCATAGCTAGGGAGAGTTTTAAATTTTTCTAAGGCCATTCTTGAGTCATATTTGATGAATAAAAGTGAAGGGAGGCCTTGGAAAAAATTTAGAACTCATGGAAAGTGATTTGGTGTCTTAGGTTCCATAATATGACCTAAAGAAGCAACATGGTGCTAGGCCTTTTGCTTTGATGATATGATGACTCCAAGAGGCTTAAAAGGAGTCAAGAATCATATTTGAAAAGAAAGAATGAGCCTAGAAATCTTTTAAGGGGTGTTGCTTCATTAGGTGACTTTATGGACCATAATGGGGATTATAGAGCAATCTTGTACTTAAGCAAGTTGTATGGCTTTAGAGAATGTTTCATGAAGCTAATTGTCTCCTAAAAATTGTATTTAGGCCAAGAGAAACAATCTCCACCAAATTGTGGGTGTGTGGCCAAAAGAGGAGGTTTAAAAGCTAAGAAAAAAGTGTGTACTTGCATACAAGGTAGCTCTCTCCACCTTCTCTCATACATGAATGTGTGTTTAGCTTGTTTTAGAAAGTGTGTATGTGTATTTTCAAGCTTTGAAAAGTATGCTAGCATGCCTTTATATGCCATGAAGCTTGATGCCATGTTATGTTTTTAAATGAACCCATGATGTTTGTATGAGTTTGCTTGAGTGTGGAGAGGCCAAGAACTCTTCCCTTAGGTGAGGATGAGCCAAGAACCCTTGAGTTTGGTCGAGACAAAGTAAAGAGTCTCCCAAAAGCAAAGTGGGCTCCCAATAGTATGGTTGAGTCCAAAGTGCTCAAAAAATGGGTGTGGTAAGTCCAAAATCCATGAGGAGAAGTTTGAGGCTAATCTAAACACTTAGTGAGCTCTTGAATGTCTTGTATGATTGATTCACATGCCAAGTTTGCTTTTAAAATGCCTATGACTTATATTTCTTCCATGCATGCATTTGAGAAGCTTGCTTTGCACATATTATGTATGATTGAATGGGGGATGAGCTATTGGGATTCTTTGAATCTCATTCCCTCTTCTCCAATGATCTAACATGCTAGGTGGACCAAGCAATTATGGTGAAGGGAGTCAACACCCATGAAGAGGGACAATTGACAAGCTTATGTGTTATTTTACTTCTTTTGGAACCATAATGATGGTTCATCATGTATATGATGTTGTATATGTATTATGAACCTTGAGATATATGTAAACATACTAGTATATGATGTTTAGATGTATGAAAATGATATATGACCATTAGCACATGTTTTGAGTATGTAATGCCATGGTAAGAGAATTTAAAGTTTGATGAATATGTGTATATATGTGGGTTGAATGGCCAAAATGAGATGCACGAGGTTTGGGACCATTTGGGCAGCTCACACAAGTCTTAAATAAGCTTTTAGACTTGCCCAAAAGGTGTCACAACCAAGGGAAAGCCATTTGGCAAATTTGGTACCTCATATGGAGCCAAATTTGACCATAATGGAACCCTATGTCACTTTTTGGCCAAATGAGTTAGTCTTGCTCTAAAATTTGGCATGCAATTAGATCTCATTGAGAGCTTTCTGTTAAGCTAAATATTATAATTTTCGGAGATCTAGGAAATATTTGATGAATTTTCAAAGTTGGGATTTTTCATGGATTCTGGTATGGCTACTGTTCATACTGGTAGTTTTGAATTCTGTGTCACCCGATGGCTACATGGTGTCCAATGCTTATGAAATTTTATATGCGTAAACTAGAGGTCATAAAATTTCTGTGGCTACCAAGATCACCTCATTTGGAGGTCTGAGAAGAGAGTTATACATGTTTGAAGTTAACTGTCAGTATCAGTAGTGCCCCAGGAGCTCAGTTACTATTTCATCAGTTCCCGATGTCTAAACGTATCTGTTTCATTCTGGAATTATTTTTAGTATCAAGATAACATTTGTAGCTTTCCAAAATGACCAAATTTGTGTGATTTATATTTTTATAAAATTAGTTATGAATTTCAGAAATTTGTATCAGAAAACTGAATGACAGCCCAGGCAGCCAGTGACTCTGTAGCTTTTTGGATGTTAAACGTTCTTTGTAATGAATTTTGTGACCTGGGAATATTTTTTTTGTGAAGTAGACATCCTAAGATTTCCATAATGACAAAGATTGTATGATTTCAAATTTTCTATATTTAGTTATGATTTTCCAAAGTTGGGTCAGAAAATGGAGCAAATCTGGCTGAAAATATGCTTGTTTATTTTGAGCTTCATTTCGGTTTTCATGAATTGTAGGCATGTTTTTGTGATGCAAATGAGTTGTAATAATGAAATTAAATATGAGGAAGTATAGTATAAGCTCACACGGTCCACATGACACCGAATTGAATTTTTTAGATATAGTGCAACGTGGAAAAAGTTCATTATTTTCATCCCCTTTTCATATGCTCTTGTGGGATTAATAATACAAAGCTTATAAATGGCATGAAATGAGCTAAAAGTTATGGTGTTACAGAAGGCACTTTACTGCGGCTAAAATGGAATTGGCCGCGGCCAATAGAGGCAAAGTTGCCCAGGGAGAGTGCCAGAGAGGAATTCACCGCGGCGAAATATGTAATTGGCCGCGGCGAAATGTGAGAGGTCAAACTGGAAGTCATCCAGAGAGAAATTCACCGCAGCGAATTAGGGAATTGGCCGCAGCAAAATTTTAGGAAAATATCCCCGGCATTCCAGACAGGAATTGGCCACGGCCAATATCGAGAGGCGAGCGAGGAAGTTCCAGGAGGCTTCTTCACCGCAGCGCCATATAGGTTGGCTGCGACGAAACTAGTGATGAAGAAAGCGGTAAAACAGAAGGGAATTAGGCCACAGCGAACATGCTAAAACACTTATAATACCTAAGAAACCTTGGTTTTTCATATGGTAATCTCAAGAGATGATTTAGAGATATTGGGATGAGTTATAATTGATGAGTAATAGAATCAAAGGCTTATAAATAAATGTTTATCTCCCTTATGAATATAAGTTCTTGTAATCGTATGATTGATGACTTTAATCACATTAAGATTCAAGTTTCCCCATATTTTCATAGTGTAATTAATCTTAATATCATATAACTCTGGTTTATGGTTATTGATCACGTATTAAACCTTAGTACTCAGGATTAGAGATTAGGGTCGTCACACATGATATCATGAAATATATAGGATTCCCATAGAAAAGCTTGAGACACCATAAATTCTAGCTCATTTTATGTCATTCATAGGCTTTACATCATTCCCATGAGAGCATATGAAAGAGGGAGTGAAAATAATGGACTTATTTGCATTACATCATACTTCAAAATTTGTAATCGATGTCACGTGGATCGTATGAGTTTATACTATACATTTTTATATTTAAATATATCATTACAACTCATTTTCATCACAAAATCATGCCCACAACTCATGAAAACCAAAATGGAGCATGGAATATGAAGGTTCATTCTCAGCCA
Organism: Erythrophleum fordii; assembly: GCA_032878935.1. Taxonomy (NCBI): domain Eukaryota; kingdom Viridiplantae; phylum Streptophyta; class Magnoliopsida; order Fabales; family Fabaceae; genus Erythrophleum; species Erythrophleum fordii. The sequence goes on from JAVQMF010000044.1 coordinate 20,676,545, forward strand.
GAATTGACCTCTTTTTTAGACAAAATTTAGAAAATCATAACCGATTCTAGAAATATCGAAATCATACAATCTTAGTTATTCTAGGAAGCTATGGATGTCTACATCATATTAAAAATATTCCTAAATTATAACATCCATCACAGAGGACATTTGACATTCAAAATGGTCCAAAGGTTGGACTAAATTCTAGAACTATCACAGAATTCTACAGAAAAATTTGAAAATGTCTAATTAATTCCACAAAAATCCAATCCATACAAATGTACCAATCTGGAAAGCTGTGGATGTTAACTAGAAAGGAAAAATATCTTCAGATCAATTCATCAAGCACAGTCCTCAGAATTCAATGGAATAGTACTTTTGGTCAGGCAAAATTACTGATACTGGACAGAAAATTAAAAAATTCATATCTCCCACTCTAGACTCCAAATGAGGTTCTTCTAGTTGTCATGAGTCGTTATGATTGTCTAGTTTCTCTGTATAGAATTTAATGGCAATTGGACATCATTTAAGCCTCGTTTGATAGAATGCAATTTTAGACTAAATGAATAGTGCAGCAAACTAGAAACTATGAAAATTGCCAACTTTGAAAAATCATCAAATATTTTGTGAACCTATAAAAATTATGATCTTTAGCTTCCCAAAAATCTCTCAATGATACCTAATTGCATGTAAAATTTTAGATCAAGACTAACTCATTTGGCCAAAAAGTGATATAGGGTTCCATTATGATCAAATTTGGCTCCATATGAGGTACCAAATTTGCCAAATAGCTTTCCTTTGGTTGTGGCACCTTTTGGGCAAGTCTAAAAGCATATTTAAGACTTGTGTAAGCTTCCCAAATGGTCCCAAACCTCATGCATCTCATTTTGGCCATTCAACCCATACTTATGCACATTTTCATTAAACTTCTAAATTACATACTTAGGCATTATATACTCAAAATAGGTTCTAGAGGTCACATCATATCTATACATTTAAACATCATATAATAGCATATTTGCCCATGTCTCAAGGGTCATGGACCATTTACAACATCATATACATTGTGAAACATCATTACGGATTCAAAAAGAATAAAACTAGATATATGCTTGTCAATCTCTCTTTCTCATTGTTGTTGGCTCTCATTGGCATATCCACTTGGTCCACTTAGCATGTTAGATCATTGGAGAGGAGGGAATGAGATTCAAAGAATCCTAATAGCTCATCTCTTATTCAATCATACATAATGTAACACCATACTTCTAGGACTCAATTCATGCAATTCCCATGCCTCATCTTATGTTTGTTCTATGAAAATAATCTAGTGGCATAGGGAGTTATGAATTAAAATGCATTTCTCTATAGGTAAAATTTTTCTTTCGGAGTCCCGTGAGCCATATGAATGCATCTATCACGTTATCATACTTAAATACATGAATATAGCTCATTTCCATCATCAAATTTGGTCTACAACTCGTGGAAAGCAAAGGAACACATTAAAATTCATGTTTGCATTTTCGTCCAGAATTTCCTCTTTTCTGTCACAAATTTGGAAAATCATAACTAAATCTAGAAAAATCGAAATCTTGTGTTCTTTATCATTCTGGAAATCTCAGGATGTCTACTTCACACTAAAAATACGTCCAAGTCACAAAATTCATCACACAGGACGTTTGACATCCAAAACGCTACAGACCCACTGGCTGCCTGGGCTGTGATTCAGGTTACTGATGCAAACTTCTGAAATTCATAACTAATTCTAAAAAAATTGAAATCATACAAATTCAGTTATTATGGGAAGATACCAATGTTAACTTGACACTAAAAATAATTCTCGAATGAAACAGATACGTTTAGGTATCTGGAACTGATGGAACAGTGATTGAGCTCTGGAGTCGCCACTGTTACTGACAGCAAATTTCAAAAATGCATAACTCTGTGCTCAGACCTCCAAATGAAGTGATCTCGATGGTCACATAAATCTTATGACCTCTAGTTTATGTACATAAAGTTTCATAAGCATTGGACACCATTTGGCCATCTAGTGACACGAAAATCAAATCTGCCAGTATGAACAGTACACATACCAGAAACCATAGAAAATCCCAACTTTGAAAATTCATCAAATATTCTCTAGGTCTCTGAAAATTACGATCTTTAGCTTCCCAGAAAGCTCTTAATAAGACCTAATTGTATACCAAATTTCAGGGAAAGACTAACTCATTTGGCCAAAAAGTAGTATAGGGTTCCATTATGGTCAATTTTGGCTCCATATTGGGTACCAAAATTGCCAAATGGATTTCCTTTGGTCTTGGCACCTTTTGGGCAAGTTTAAAAGCAAGTTTAAGACTTGGGGAAGCTGCCCAAATGGTCCCAAACCATTTGCATCTCATTTTGGCCTTTTCACCCTCACTTATACACATTACACCAAGCTTTTCTCAAGTGTATACATTAGTATAAACACTCAATTTATGTTCTAGAGTACATACACCATACTCATTCATTTATCTATCACAGAATATCATTTTTACATTTCTCCAAGGGGTCATAGACCATTTACAATAATAATACACATCATGAAGTCTCATTATGAATCAAAAGACCAAAAATCAAGCATAAGGATGGCAATCTTCTTTCTTCAAGGTGGTTGGCTCCCATTGCCATGTCCACTTGGTCCACCTAGCATATTAGGACATTTAAGAGGAGGGAGTGAGATTCAAGAATCTCAATAGCTCATCTCCCATTCCATCACACATAATATGTGCAAGCAAGTTTCACAAATGGCATGCATGGAGAAAGTAGAAATCATAGGCATTTTAAAAGCAACCTTAGCATGTGAATCAATCATACAAGACATTCAAGAGCTCACTAAGTGTTTGGATTGGCCTCACACTTCTCCTCATGGATTTTGGATTTGCCTCACCCATTCTTTGAGCACTTTGGGCTCAACCATACTCTTGGGAGCCCACTTTGCTTTTGGGAGACTCTTTACTTTGTCTCAACCAAGCTCAAGGGTTCTTGGCTCCTCCTCACCCAAGGGAAGAGTTCTTGGCCTCTCCACACTCAAGCAAACTCATACAAACATCATGGATTCATTTAAAACATAACATGGCATCAAGGATCATGACATGTAAAGGCATGCTAGCATACTTTTCAAGGTCTATCATGATGTGGCTAGGGCTCTCTGTAACTCTGTGAGATCTACTATGACCCCTGGGTCTACTGCGACCTCTCAAAGCCCTGCTATGGTCTACTGCAACTCGCTGTGCTATACTGGGATCTGTAAAGTCCCACATCGGCTGGAAGGGGCTTGTGCTGAGAGCTTATAAGTGGGTGCGAAGCTCTCCCCACCAGCGGCGCGCTTTTCTCGTGAGTTAAGCGGGAAGGGACAAAACCCACTGAACCGGGAAGGCTGGGTCTGTGACCCTTGAACCGGGAAGGACGGGACAATACCTCTGGAGGCTCTGTAGGTTGTTCACACATCGGCTGGAAGGGGCCTGTGCCGAGGGCTTATAAGTGGGTGCGAAGCTCTCCCCACCAACAGCGCGCTTTTCCCTTGAGCGAAGGCTGGGTCAAGGACCCTCGAAGCTCGGGGAGAGGACAAACACCCAGGGAGCGCGGTTCACTGAACCTACGACCGGGGGACAATACTGTTGGAGGCTCTGTAAGTGACTTGGTATCAGAGCAATCCTGGCCCATGTGCGACCCGAGGACGGGTCGGCCCCAAAAGGGGGTTGGATTGTGAAGTCCCACATCGACTGGAAGAGGCCTGTGCTGAGGGCTTATAAGTGGGTGCGAAGCTCTCCCCACCAGCGGCGCGCTTTTCCCGTGAGTTAAGCGGGAAGGGACAAACTCCACTGAACCGGGAAGGACGGGACAATACGTCTGGTGGCTCTGTGTGGTGTTGGTATCAGAGCTGGCCGTTCGCATGTGCGACCCGAGGATGGGTCGGCCCCAAAAGAGGGGTGGATTGTGAAGTCCCACATCGGCTGGAAGGGGCCTGTGCTGAGGGCTTATACGTGGGTGCGAAGCTCTCCCCACCAACGGCGCGCTTCTCCTGAGCGAAGGCTGGGTCAAAGACCCTCGAAGCTCGGAGAAGGTAAAAACCCTTAAGGACGGGCGAGTTCGCCCCAGGTAGCTACGCTTCCCACCCCGCAGCGTGCTTTTCCCGTGAGTTAAGCGGGAAGGGACAAACCCCACTGAACCGGGAAGGCTGGGTCTGTGACCCTCGAACCGGGAAGGACGGGACAATATCGTTGGAGGCTCTGTAGGTTATTTGGTATCAGAGCTGGCCTTTCGAGTGTGCAACCCGAGGATGGGTTGGCCCCAAAAGGGGGGTGGATTGTGAAGTCCCACATCGGATGGTGCGGTCCTAGGAAGAGCCCATATAAGTGGGGGCACAGCTTCCCCCACCAAGGCACGCTTTTCCTACGGGAAAGGACAAACCCCATTGAACTGAGAAGGCAGGGTCGAAGACCCACGAACCGGGAAGGACGGGACAATACCTTAGCAGAAGCGTGGTGGGCCCATAACCCACAGGTCCCAGGATCGAAACCTGGCTCTGATACCAAACACCACACAGAGCCACCAGACGTATTGTCCCGTCCTTCCCGGTTCAGTGGGGTTTGTCCCTTCCCGCTTAACTCACGGGAAAAGCGCGCCGCTGGTGGGGAGAGCTTCGCACCCACTTATAAGCCCTCAGCACAGGCCCCTTCCAGCCGATGTGGGACTTCACAATCCACCCCCCTTTTGGGGCCAACCCGTCCTCAGGTCGCACATGGGCCAAGATTGCTCTGATACCAAGTCACTTACAGAGCCTCCAACAGTATTGTCCCCCGGTCGCAGGTTCAGTGAACCGCGCTCCCTGGGTGTTTGGTATCAGAGCTGGCCTTTCGAGTGTGCAACCCGAGGACGGGTTGGCCCCAAAAGGGGGGTGGATTGTAAAGTCCCACATTGGCTAGAAGGGGCCTGTGCTGAGAGCTTATAAGTGGGTGCGAAGCTCTCCCCACCAGCGGCGCGCTTTTCCCGTGAGTTAAGCGGGAAGGGACAAACCCCACCGAACTGGGAAGGACGGGACAATACCTTGGTGGCTCTGTATGGTGTTTGGTAGTCACCTACAGAGCCTCCAACGGTATTGTCCCGTCCTTCCCGGTTCGAGGGTCACTGACCCAGCCTTCCCTGTTCAGTGGGGTTTGTTCCTTCCCGCTTCCAGCCGATGTGGGACTTTACAATCCACCCCCCTTTTGGGGCCGACCCGTCCTCGGGTCGCACATGGGCCAGGATTGCTCTGATACCAAGTAACCTACAGAGCCTCCAACGGTATTGTCCCGTCCTTCCCGGTTCGAGGGTCACTGACCCAGCCTTCCCGGTTCAGTGGGGTTTGTCCCTTCCCGCTTAACTCACGGGAAAAGCGCGCCGCTGGTGGGGAGAGCTTCGCACCCACTTATAAGCTCTCAGCACAGGCCCCTTCCAGCCGATGTGGGACTTTATAGGATCTACTGTGATCCATCTCTGGGAGACGTGAAAGCCTAAGATTACTGTATTGGACAGTAAAATACATGCTCACTAAGTCCAGTTACCATCGCTCATAATAGCTAAGGCTAAACTCAGAAGTACATCATGCTCTTCCTGTGAAGTGGGTTCTGTGTCATCTAGTTCTCTAGGATCCCGTTATACTAATACTAGGGAGCATTTTAATTTTCGTTCATCGCTCCTCATAGGATTCTCAAATTCCCACTTCAACCCCTTTCTCACTTGGCTTTCTTTTCTTACTCTATCAACTTACTTACTTACATATACTCGTCTTAGCCCTCCTCTCATATCCTGCAGTTTTTAATTAAGTGGAGGAATCCTGGGAAAATGTAGGTGCTCTTAAGCGTAAAGAAACCTGAACTGGCAACAGAAACAGCTAGTAGTAGAATATCCTTTTACCTAAGTAAGAGGATAAGAAAGGTAGAAAGAGAAGGTATGACAATGTTAAAGTCGAGGACATATTACATTGAGAATCGATATTCAGTTAATGTGCTTGAGTACTTAAGAAAGCACACTTGTCCTTGGCGTAGATGCCCTTCTAACATGATATTGCCCAAAGTGTAAATAGCTGGGCGATATCGAGAAATCTCGGGATATAGTAGAGGAAGAATCCTACTTTCCCCGAGTACTCTACGAGAATAGGGTAGATAGAGAAAAGTAAGAGAAAGGTACTTTAGATTATTGGAAAACTTACAATATACAGGCGATAATGGCTTTGAGCTCAGTCATGAGGTGCCTGTGTATTAGTGTTTGATGTTATGGTTTGCTTGCAACAATGGTCACATGATATTAGGCCTGATCAACCTAATAATAATGTGACTTAAGTGCATAGTAAATGATGACATCAATCACCAAAGTGTCTCGATAATCAAAAGGTATCTTAGTTGGCTAGATAACGAGATAAGTCAGAAAAGATAGGTAAAGGGATTCCAGTAATATCAGAATAATGAGAAAAGCATGCAGAAAGGAATCCCTAGTAGAAAAGTGTTCAGATTCAGTATGCATAGCTTGAGTCCCTTATAGTATGTATAAATAAAATAAAGAGGGACCAGTGCATAGCCTCTCTCCTGCCAGAGATGTTAACCACACTCAGTGTGAGATGCCCTAGTGCTAAGGCATTTAAAAGTAGAACATGTGCATAGACCTCTGGTAGAGATGAAACCCTGAGATAGTTTTTACAGAGCAGTTAGTCTCAGAGACCAGTACAGTTTCAGCTAGCCTTTATCTCAGAGACTACAGATCTCCTGAGTCTGGTAGACCGTTGCTACAGAACTATGAAGGCTTTACTCAGATAGTTAGACCATTGACTAGCTCTCTTCAGAGATGAGCATAGTATATGGGATGAAAAAAAAGAAAAAAAATAAGCTTTCCAGAGTTAGAACCAGATGACCAACTACCTAGCAGATAGTAGGCCTGACCAAGGGATAGAGAGATCCCTGTATGATAGCTTATGTATTCAGAAAAGGGGTCAGGTATAGTTCTTATATGAGGTAAGTGGTATAGTATGTCTCCAGTGAGCAAAACTGTGAGAACAACTAGCATCCCATCAGAGCCCAGCAATAGTCAGTGGTAGTAGCTCTTCAGTGCTAATATGAGACATACAAGTTAGGCCTATCAGTGTTGAAATGAGGGACTATAAAATGCCACAACAAGTGAGCAAAGAAAATGAGAAAAGTCCGGGCCTATAAGAAACTGGGATCATTAAAAGCAGAAACTCCTCAAAGGAGTTGTAATCCCAGTAAGTAACTAAGATGTGAGGCCTATGCTAGAAAGAAATGTGAATTATAATCATGGGATGAGCTAGTAAGAAGAACGCGGAGATGAAAAGTGGACGGAATATGTAAATAAATAAGTAGACAGATAGAAACCTCTGATGACTCTAATGATTAGAAAAAGATGATGAGACCTTATGAGAAGCCATTAGGAGATGGTACGGGAGATTTGATACGAAATAAGTTACCTTCCAAGATATGTAAGCTAGTCCACTGAAAAAAGAACGATAACTCCTACGACGGGTTAAGATTAACCCGATGTGATTAGTAAGCTCTCCCAGGATAGGCCTCCAGAGTCAGAAATTTATTTCCCTTATGAGAGGAACTAGCATGTACTCTATAATGATAGAGCCCTCATTAAGAGCTAGCAATGAAAATTCCCTGGCTGAGAGAAAACTTAAACAAGCAAAACCAGAGAGAAAAATATATGGAGCCAGGAAGAAGGGAAAGAAAGGAATAGTTAGCCAGAATATAAAAGAGTAAGAGAAAGTATACCTCTAAATTTCGAGGACGAAATTTTTCAAAGGGGGAGAGAATTGTAATGTCCCGTTTTCATTAAACGATGGAAATGGGCACGTTTTCAAAGCAAGTCTCCTGAGATGAGTGATTCAAGGCCAAATAAAATTTGGATAAAATTTTAAATAATAGAAAATGAGGATTTGAGCTTTGAGTTTCCCAGAAACCGGGGTCGGAGCGATTCGAAAAATTTGCCGAAAGGCCAGTGGCATTTTCGTAAATAAGTGTAATTTTGGAAAAGCACCTAGGAGGGATTTTTAAATGGAAATTTTGAGTTGCCCAGGGTGCTCAGAGGCCCCAAAAATCATGGGAAGCCCCGGGACCAGTAAAACCCCTCCGGTGTACTCTTTCCGATGTCGGTTGACCCAAACTTTGACCGATTCGTTCGGGACGGTTTTAGCTCCGATTTGAGTGATTCCAAAGGTATTTTATTAAATTGGGAACCTATTTGTTATGATAAAAAAGACGGTTCTCAAAAAGGAGCTAAAAAGAAGGAGAAACGAAAATGCTAAGAACGAAAGGCAAAATTGGCATTAAAGTGTTAAAGGAAGCTTCTTTCTTCTTCTTTATATGCCACGTTCTGCCTCCCCCTCTCTAAACCGACTTGCTTCTGCCCATTTTCAGATGATAACTCCAGCTCTTTAGGTGCACAAGAGGAGGAGGATTTTGGAGGAAGAAATTCAAGAAAAAGGTAAGAAACTTTAAGACATTCCATATCCTTCCTTCTTGGACTTTGCTTCTCTCCTCTCAAGCTTTCTTTCTATGGTTTTAATGGAGAGTTTGGTGCTGTTTTTGGGGCAGAACAGAGAGGGGAATTTCGAAAATTGAGGGAGTAAGCCAACCAAGTGGAAGAACAAGCCAAAGGAAGCAAGAAAACAAGGTAAAACTTCCATTCTTTAGTAGTTTCTCCCTTCCCCTTCCTCTTGCACGAATTTGACCACCATGAGCCCAATTCTTAGGGGCTGTTTTCTGTCCAATTTATGGAGGGATTAGGGGTTTTAGATGGCAAGGATTAAGAATGAACCAATAGAATCAAGAAAGGAGCATTAGGAAACAAAATGGAATCATTAGGGATCCAAATGCTCCCTTGCAAATCTGACTTTATATAAATGTTCTTAGGCTTAAATGAATGTTTAAATGTGCTCCTAAGATCTCTAAGAGGTCCCCCATATGTCTCTTCCTCCATAAAATGAACAAAACCCCATGGAAAGTCATGAACCTAAAAGTTGGAAAAGTGTAGAGCACTTAAGGGGATTGTAAAAACTGATTTAATCTATAGGTTTCCTTGATTGTTTAAGTGTTTCCTTGACCTCCTACAACTCTTAACAACCTCCCTAAATGGTTCCCCCATCAAGGAAAAATCAAGAAGCCATGAAATCCCATTTATGCTCTAACTTTTGGCCAAGTAGGGATGGCATAGTTAGGGAGAGTTTTAAATTGTTTCAAGCCCATTTTTGAGTCATACATGATGAATGAATGTGAGGGGAAACCTTGGGAAAAATTTAGGAAGCTTAGAGAATGAGTTGGTGCTTTAGGTTCCATATTGTGACCTAAGGAAGCAACATAATGTTAGGCCCTTTGTTTTAATTATGTGATGACTCCAAGAGGCTTAAAAGGAGTCAAGAATCATGTTTGAAAAAAAAAAGAATGAGGCCTAGAGATCATTTGAGGGGTGTTGCTTCATTGGGTGCCTTTATGGACCATAATGGGGATTATAGAGTAATCTAGGGTTTAAGCAAGTTGCATAGCCCTAGAAATTGTTTCATGAACTTAATTGGCTCCCATAATTTGTGTCTAGGCCAAGTGAAACTATCTCCACCAACTTGTGGGTGTGTGGCTAAAAGAGGAGGCTTGAAAGCTAAGGAAAAAGTGTATGTTTGTATACAAGGTAGCTCTCTCCACCTTCTCTCATGCATGGATATGTGTTTAGCTTGTTTTAGAATGTGTGTATGTGTATTTTCAAGCTTTGAAAAGTATGCTAGCATGCCTTTACATGTCATGATCCTTGATGCCATGTTATGTTTTAAATGAATCCATGATGTTTGTATGAGTTTGCTTGAGTGTGGAGAGGCCAAGAACTCTTCCCTTGGGTGAGGAGGAGCCAAGAACCCTTGAGCTTGGTTGAGACAAAGTAAAGAGTCTCCCAAAAGCAAAGTGGGCTCCCAAGAGTATGGTTGAGCCCAAAGTGCTCAAAGAATGGGTGAGGCAAATCCAAAATCCATGAGGAGAAGTGTGAGGCCAATCCAAACACTTAGTGAGCTCTTGAATGTCTTGTATGATTGATTCACATGCTAAGGTTGCTTTTAAAATGCCTATGATTTCTACTTTCTCCATGCATGTCATTGTGAAACTTGCTTGCACATATTATGTGTGATGGAATGGGAGATGAGCTATTGAGATTCTTGAATCTCACTCCCTCCTCTTAAATGTCCTAATATGCTAGGTGGACCAAGTGGACATGGCAATGGGAGCCAACCACCTTGAAGAAAGAAGATTGCCATCCTTATGCTTGAATAAGGGCGATGAGAGCTAAAGAATGTTTCAAATAGTTGTGTTCAAACTATTAGAGTGTGTGAGCCATCTTTAGTTAATAATGATAAGAAAGAGGGCAGGAAAAACCTTAGGATTGTTGAATCCGTTTCTAAATGTGCATAGCGACTTTAAAGCAAGAGATTAAGGGAGATGATGTTCTGAAAGGAATCTTGAGAGCTTTGAGGCTCCTCCCTTAGTGTACTAAGGCAGAAAGAGAGATTATGACAAGAGGAAAGACAACCCTTTAGCATGATAAAGGTGAGGTGCACTGGCACGGGGTGCTTGTGCATGTTGTCTCTTGTGTAATTTAGTTTACTTATGCTATGTGTTGACGTACATTTGGGTGGTAGTTAGAGGCACTTTATGTGCATGACACACTCGGGGAGTGTAAGATACGATTCTACAGCACTCTGGTGCTAGAGGCACGTGGGACGTGCTCATTTATCGCCACTTCGGTGCTAAGGGCATGCGGGGCATGTCACTCATCATATGATTTGATGAATTTCAACCACCAAATTGGCATCAAACTAGGCTAAGTAGACTTTCTTCCTAGAAGGTAAAGAGGAGATCTTGATGGTAAAGACCCACCTAAAAAGAGAATAAAATTGTACCTGGTGAGTACAAGTGGTTGAGATATAGTCATCACGGGGTGATGAGCATGTGTATGTCCACAGCAAAGCATTGTCTGCTAATATTAAAAAGGCAAACCCTGATTCCACCACTGGTAATTCTATTGTCATGTATCACGTGTGGCGTGATTAAGGGGGCAGAGGTAACATTGGGAATTCAGGATGGACTAATGATTACTGTGGTAGAAAAACTCCCTAATTTTGAAAGAGAACTCCCTAATCTTGGATAATAACTCGGGAAAATGAATGAGAGATGGCATCAATGCAACTAACTTATGTTATTACAATAAACCATAGTATAATGATTGACGAGGAAGGGTGAAACACTAGTGGTAAATGACACTTGAGTTCTCTCACTGGGAATCCCTACTTGATCTGTTGATAATTAAGGAATGTTTAACAATGAAAAGACTCACTGAGTCTCTTTATTATGTTAATTTAACTCCCAATAGTCAGGCGTGGAATTGAGGCCTAAAAACTTTTAGGGGAGTGAAAGAGTTAGCTGTGGTTGGCATAGACCTTTGTGTAAGGATGAAAACTATCATACTATCTCATATTGTATGCTATAAGGTATGGTTAAATGACCTTGTACTTGCAGTCAGAGAACCTTATTGACAAGGTCTCGGATTTCACATTAAGGAATACAAGATCTTGTAGATAGGATCTTAAACCTTGTTGATAAGATATTATTTCATTACTCTTTAGGGAATGATGATGAATTTCCAAATTAAAAAAAAAAGGGGTATGCTAATTGAAGAATGACTATACTCATATGAAAATATCTTAGTTAAGGTTAGAAGATATGGAAGTGCAGTCCTTTGGGACTATATAATGACATAAAACCCAAAGAGATGTTCAGTTGACATTAAATGAGTAGAGATGCCATTAAGTTAACTACTAAAGCTTGTAGTAACTGAGAGGTAAAATGAGACATTGGGATCTATTGATCATGGTAATCTTTAGAGTCACATGTATGTAATTGTGGTAATGCCTTTGCAAATGCCAAAAAAAAAAAAAAGAGAGAGAAGGAAGAGATCTATTAAGGATTTTCCTATGTTGGTTATCCCTGAGGGGAAGTGAACAGGTTGTCTATAGTTAACCATCATCATGAGCCAACAAGGAAATTCTTAATGTTGTGGGCAAGCGATGGAAATTATGTTGTCTAATAAACCACTCACTAGAAGTATGATTGGTAAGATTGAAAGAAATTCATTCCTAAGTCCTACCGGATTACCTTGATGCTCTAGACAAGGTAGTCTCACCCTTGAGATCAAGTCTTATTAGAAAATGTAAGCTAGACCTGAAATATCGTGTTCATTTTCACTTGAAAGATCATGTTTGATTTCAATTATGTAGAAGGTGAACCTAAAGTGTTTAGGTGCCTTCAAGAGATTAGTGGTGAGATCAGACTTCATATTAGTTTTAACCCTTGGAAATCCCGACAAACGAGAATGAGTAATCTTAGGCGCTAATTGAAAACGAGAGGGGAATTCTACACGTCTAAAGGAAATAATGAACTGTCTACTAATGGACAATAAATGAGGATAATGTGTACAATAATTTATGAGGTAGTTGAATGTAAGACTTGAAAACTTAAACTAAATGAACCCGTAAAAGGCAGAACCCATTTTTGTTAAGGAGGTTGGACTAAAGAAAGGTAAGGGCAATCTAAATGAAGGACAAATGGAACTTCATTATGAAATAAGGTCACTTACCTCTAATGCCATTAGTGGAATAGATAGAAAAAAAAAAACAAGCTAAATAAGTGGAATTCCTTATAGTTCGTGGTACCAACTATTAAGGAGGGTTAAGTTAAAGTATTTAGGAGTTATCTCCTAAGTGGATTAAGAGTTAAGAAGGAAAGAAAATTAACATGAACAAGTAATAATCGGCTATTAAAACGACAAAAAATGAGAGAGGAGAGAAAGAAAAAAAAAAGAAAGGAGGAGAATATAAAACAGAATTAAACAAAAAGCTATGAAGGGAGAGAAAAATCGGGATTTATTTGAGCTAGGTGTCTAAAGCTTGTTATAAGATGATCAAGTGTCGCTTGGTCTGGATCTACTTAGCTGCAGACACAAAAGGAATACGATATGCTTAGATCGGAATGTCATTTTGCCGTAGGTAAACTAGAAGGAATAGGATTGTGGTTACCAAGTGAAGTAATAACATGATAAGGACGTCCTCCCCAGGAGAGTCGTAAGAAGGGACTAGTCTCTGGTAAGACTATTTGAGCTATCAAAGAGGAGTTTATGAGGATGAATTGTCCAACATCAATTGGGTAAGGTATAACTAATTTTGAGGACAAAATTTCTAAAAGGAGGGGAGAATGTAACACCCCAAAAATTAATTAAGGTGTTAATCATGGATTAAGATTAATTAAGAATAATTAATATGGATGATTGGGCAAGTTAAGTAAATGGGGATTTTAGATAAATAGATTATTAATATGGGCTTGAGAATTTATTGAGATAGAAACTTCACCTAGGCCCAAATTAATGAACCTTGATAAGAGATTAATGGAGGCCCAATGAATTAGAGGCAGACCCAAACTAATTTAATGAGATAGAGGCCCAAGATTTATCTTGTATAGGCTCAATTAAGTGGCCCAATAACCCTTGTGCAGACCCAAGCCCTTGAGCCCTTCAAATTGGGCCCAAACACCATTAAACTTCAGCAACCCAATGTATAAAACTGGCCCAATGAAATTCTGCAGCCCAACAATAGAAAACTGGCCCAATAAGCAAAATCTGAAAACCCAATTGGGTTTAGACTTGGAGCAACCCATGACCCAGCCCCTTGACCCAACTTAAACCCATCTAAAACCCTAATGCTTCAGCCACACCTTCATTTTTCTAAAACTCAAGAGGCAAATTCGGAGGTTGAGAAGAAGGCTAGGGTTTGGGGCAAGATTTCTGCATTTTCACACACTTAGAGCAAGATTCACCCAAGGTAATAGTTATACAACTTAATCCCCTCATCTTTCTCATTAATTTGGTCTAATTAGTTTTTCATTTGGAGAGATTTCATTATACCCAAAATCTGAAAAGTGAGTGTTTGGAGGTTTCCTTGAGGAAATTCGTAGGTTGAGGTTGGGGTTAGTATTAGGTGAGTTTAAACCCCCATTTTGATGCATTTTCTGTTAGTTTGAGACTCTTATAGTTGACCTATGATATGGGCTTTGGTTTCATGTGAAATTACCCAGAAATTGGAGTGAACTATGGAAATTTCTGGTGTGGGGAAATTGGAATCCGAAGTTAAATCCCTTGGTAATTAGGCTTGGTGTACATTTGGATTATTATGGCAGCTAGGGGAAGAGTAATTGGCTTCATTGAGGTAACTGGGTTATTTTCCTAATTCCATGTATATGCTCATGTTAATCTGCTATTTGTTACACATGCTTGATTTTGAAATGTTAAATGACTGGTTGACTACTTGATTGTTATTGTGATTGGAACTTGTGAGTCCATGGTGGAGCTGTGGTGCGGCTGCCACCCGTGCATGTGCTACGATCGAGCACCGGGTATGATCAACCCCAGATGCACTGAGCCCTGGTTGTGCTCAATGGGGAGTAGGTGCCGTGGACGGGCCTCTCCCGGTGTTATTGGCCATTAACATGTTGTGTATGATTGCTGGTATGGGACAGTAGTCATTAGTAGTTCAACTAGTTCATTTGCCAATTGAATTGATGATTCTGATATTGATGACATGAGATTGTCTTGGATTGATTGACTTGTACATATATATGGAAATTTCCTTTTGTTACTGAGATTGTATATCTCACCCCATTGTGGGCTAACATTTTCAGGGACCGGAACTCTTAGTGGCAAGGAGAAAATTAACGAGAGCCTGTTAAATGGTTTGGTAGCACATAGGTTTAATGTATTGTAATTAAACTGTTAGTTTTGTATCATTGCTGCATTGCATCATGAGTTGCCAAGTATAGGGATTGTATATGTAATTCGATTATCATGGAATTGAACCTTATGACTGTAATTGGCTAATAATGGAAAGTGTATCAAATGTTAAATATCAACGTTGCATGATTGGTGTTGTTATTAATCCATAAGCTTGCTGATAGGAGGTAATTAGAGGAAAGAAAGGGGCACATAAGTTTTGAATGGGTAATGGAAGCATAGCTAAATAAATAAGGTAGATAAATGCCATTAGAGCCATATGAAATGAAGGGAAGTGATCTTAAGGTGTCCCTAAGAAGAGAAATGGGGTGTAGGGGGCGAAATATAGTAAAAACAGCTACAGAAGGGAGTCGCGCCGCGGCCAAGAAGGCTTTGCCGCGGCCTAGGGAGTGACAGTGGCAAGGGACGTCGCGGCTTGAGAAATCTCGCCGCGGCGCGGAGTGAAAATAATTGCCCAGGAGGTGACAGGACATAACCTCGCCGCGGCGCAAGAAGTCTCGCCGCGGCGCGAGTCGAGAAAATTAATTAGGGAGGTTACAGTAGTAAAACTCGCCGTGGCGCCACATAGGTTGGCCGCGGCGCAGGTCCAACTCGCCGCAGCTATCGCCGCGGCGAAAGTCAGGAAAATACCCGAGAGAAACTTGGCCGCGGCGCAAGTCTAAAAACTCAGTTTTCAAGCTCCAGAACCTAGCTTAGCTGCGGCGGAAAAGTTCCAAGTCGCGACGCAGGTCCCCAAACACCCATATTTGACCTGGAAACCCTAATTTCATTAATGTTAAGGTTAGGGAATAGCTTGAGTACATTAATGGGAGGTTGTAGTGGGTTGAAATTGACAAATGGATTAAGTATAAATCTCTAATGATGGTACAAACCTTCCTATGCATGTTCCCGTTATGGTTGTCAGTTGATGACCTAAAGAGTATCAAGGTTTAAGTTTCCCCTTTATTAATTTAATGTGATTAACTGTAATGACTCCAAACCTTGATCATTATTTATTAATCGTGTATTTAACTATAATTACCGATATTAGAAGTTAGGGTCGTCACAGTCTTAGGATCGTTCTTCAAACAATGAGAGAACATCAGTTGTCTGCTAAGTTGAGAAAATGTGAGTTTTGGTTGCAGGAAGCTAAATTCCTAAGTCATGTGATATCAAAACAAGAGGTAGCAGTAGATCCTAGCAAGGTAGAAGCAGTACTGAATTGGGAGAGACCCAAAATGGTGACCAAAATTCGTAGCTTCTTAGGTTTAGCTGGTTACTATAGAAGATTCATTAAGGGATTTTCTCAGTTAGTCATGCCTTTGACTAAATTGACTAGGAAGGACCAACCATTTATGTGGGATGCTAAGTGTAAGAAGACCTTTCAGGAGCTTAAGGATAAGCTTACCACCGTACCTATGTTAGTGATACCCGACCTTAAAAAGACATTCACAATCTATAATGATGCTTCTAAGAAGGAATTAGGGTGTATTTTAATGCAATAAGATAGGGTGATAGCCTATACTTCTAGGTAACTTAGACCCCATGAGGAGAATTACCCCACCTATGACCTAGAGCTAGCAACTATAGCTTTTGCCCTTAAGATTTAGAGGCATTATCTCCATGATGCCCAATTTGAGGTGTACAGTGATCACAAAAGTTTAAAGTACTTGTTTAAATAGAAGGAGTTGAACATGAGGCAAAAGAGGTGGATGGAATTTCTTAAGGACTACGACTTCTCCTTAAAGTATCATCTAGGGAAGGCGAATGTGGTTGCCGATACCTTGAGTAGGAAATCTATTCACATGGCAATGATGATGCTTAAAGAGCAAATGTTGATTAAGGAGTTGAGACATTTGAATCTATCAATTTCAATGCATCTTAGCAGTCTTTTTTTTTTTTTTTTAAGTTAAGGATAAAGAATGACTTTAGGAAGAGAATCAAGGAGGCCTAAGAGCTAGATGAACATTTAGGAAGGATTAGGGAGCAATTAGGGAATAATGAGGTTAAAGATTTTGACCTATCAGAAGATGGTTTGGTGAGGTACTAAGATAGAGTGTGCATGCCCAAAGATGAGGAGTTAAGGAATATAATGTTGTCAAAAGCTCATAAGAGTAGGTATACCATTAATCTAGGCACTACTAAGATGTATAGGGATCTTAAGAAGAGTTCTTGGTGGCCTGGGATGAAGTCAGACATAGCGGAGTTTGTTTCTAAATGTCTTGTTTGTCAGAGGGTTAAGATTGTACGCCAAAGGGTTACAGGTTTGTTACACCCTTTAAAGATTCTAAAATGGAAATAGGATAGCATATCCATGGATTTTATGATGGGTTTGCCAAGAACATCCTCAAGTTATGATGCTATTTAGGTGATTATGGATAGATTGATGAAGTCTACCCACTTTTTACCTATTAGAGCCACTTATCCTCTAGATAGACTAGCTCAACTGTATGTTCATAAAATTGTGAGATTATATGGTGTCCTTAACAGCATTGTGTTAGATAGAGACCCAAGGTTCATATCAAAATTTTGGCGGTCTCTACAAGAAGCTTTTGGTACTAGTCTCAATTTTAGCACTGTATATCATCCTCAGTCTAATGGACAAACTGAGAGGACCATCTAGACCCTTAAAGACATGCTTAGGGCTAGTGTGCTAGAGTTAAAGGGGAGTTGGAATGTTTACTTTCCTTTAGCTAAGTTTGCATATAATAATAGTTACCATTCTAGTATCTAAATGGCACCATTTGAGGCACTCTATGGAAGGAAGTGCCGATCACCCTTATATTAGGTAGAACTTGGTGAGAGGAGTCTCTTAGGTCTAGACATAGTGGACCAAACCACTCGTCAAATAAAACTCATCAAAAAGAAGTTGTTGGCTACCCAGAGTAGGCAAAAGAGTTATATAGATAAGAGAAGGAGACCCTTAGAATTTGAGGTAGGAGACCATGTGTTCCTTAAGGCTACTCCAGTGATGGGTGTAGGATGGTCTATCAGGACAAGAAAGCTCAATCCTCTTAATCTTGGTCCTTTCCAAATCCTTAAAAGGATAGGACTCGTGGCCTATAAAGTTGCCTTACCTCCTAACCTAGCTAGATTGCATGATGTTTTCCACGTGTCCCAACTAAAAAAGTATAACCCTGACCCTTCACATGTCATTGAGCATAAGAGTGTGTATCTGCAAGATAATTTGTCTTATGTGGTTGAGTCGGAAAGGATTGTGGGCTTAAAAGTCAAACAGTTGTGTAATATGGACATCCTCCTAGTAAAGGTGGTATGGAAGAGACTTACTCCGGATGAAGTAACTTGGGAGACAGAGGAGGCAATGAGGAAGGATTATCTTGCATTATTTGAAACTTGGCCTAACCCATTCAAAATTCTGCAGCCCAACTTATGAACTCAGCCCAATCCAACTCAAAATCTGAACCCATATGGATTTGGGCCTTAGGGTCAACCCATAACCCATTTAGGATCCAATCTAAACCTAACTAAACCATAAAAACATCCAGTCCCTCCCATATTCTACTAAAACACAAACATAAGAACCATTTTCGCACATTAAAGGGAGACTAAGGTTCTCACCAACCTTTTGGCTCTATTATACACTTCTAGAGAGGGATTCAGCCAAGGTAACCTTTATAGAACTTAACTCTCTCATTCTCCTCTATAATTTGATTCGAATAGCTTTTGGTTTAATGGATTTTCATCTTCTTCCCAAGTCTGAGATTTTCATAGTTGGTGCTTTCATAGAGGATTTTCAGAGGTTGAGGCTAGGAGGGATATTAAGTAAGCATAAACTCTTCATTTTAATGTATTTTATGCTAGTTTAACACCCCCATGGTTAATTTGTAGTATGAATATTAATTTTATATGAATTTTCTTAGAATTTAGGACGTTATATTGAAGTTTCTGGTAGAGGAAATATTTAATCTGAATTTCACTCTTGTAGTGGCTGGGTTAAGGTAGCATTATTGTTGGTTCTCTAGAAAATTGTTCGCAAGTGAGGTAACTGGGGATTTTGCAACTCCATTCATATATCTACTTTAATTTTATATTTGCTACACATGAAAGATTTAAGATGCTAAATGAATTGATTAGCTATCTATTATGTTACGTTTGGACCTTGTGAGTCCATGGTAGAGTTGTGGTGCAACTACCACCCGTGCATGTGCTTCGATCGAGCACTGTGTTATGATCAAACCCCTGATACACTGAGCCCTGGTTGTGCTCATTGGGGAGTGGGTTCCATGTAAGGGCCTCTCTTGATGTTATTGGCCTTTAACGTGTGGAAATATAATTGCTAGTATGGGATGGTAATCATAGTAACCTAATCATTTTATTTGCTGATATGGCTGATATGATTTTGATGCTCATTTTGATTCATGCATATATGTTAATTAAATTGGATTATATGAATGGAAATTACCCTAGTTATTGAGATTCGCATCTCACCCGATTTCATGGGATCATACTTTCAGGTGAAGGCCCTTCAGGTAAGGTAAGGGGAAGCAAGTGGATGAAAATCTATGAGCTCCAGCCATGTGTGGAGGAGGCTACACTTAGACTGATCTAAGTAGAGTAGATGCAAATTTTATTATTCTTTTATATAGCATCATCATGTAATCATATTACCAAGTGTAAGAGTTTGTATTTTGACAACATAGAATGTATCTATTAAAGAGTTAGGCCTCATATTAAATGGATATTTGATGTATGAGTTTATAACATTTGATATAGAACTTTATGGATCCTATGATATGGTTTACTTTCCGGAAATGTAACCACGTGACATATTGGATGTTAACGTAAGCTAGTGATACATGGAACCGTTAATGAAATATGTATTTGAATGATAATTGTTGATAGTTCATGAATTCTTATTGTCTTTAAGTTATGAACTTGATGATATATGCTAACTGGATGAGTAGAAATTAACACTTAAGGCTTGGACTAGTAATGATAGATAAGTTAAGTAAATTAAGCAAATGAAAGCTATTAGAGCCCCATAAATTAAGGTAGAGTGGCCCTGTGGTGTCATTAGAGGGAGAGTTGGAGGGTATGAGACAAAAATTTAAAGTTGTAGGACTAGAAGGTGTTTCGTCGCAACCAAAATAGTCTTAACCGTGGCCAGTGGAGGCGAAGTTGCCCAGGGAGAGTACCAGAGAGCAATTCCCTATGGCAAGAAGTAGAATTCACCATGGCAAAATGTGAGAGGCTAAACTGGAAGTCATCCAAAAAGTAATTTGCTGTGGCAAAATGAAGAATTAGTCATGGCAAACTTCATGTAAATGTGTCAAGTGTTCCAGAGAGGAATTTGCCGTGGCGAAAAGGGGAATTAGCCATGGCCAATAGTGAGATAGGCTCTAAGAGGTCCTCTCACTACGACACCATATAGGCTCGGTGCGGCAAAATCTGTGAAGCTATAAGAAGTGAACCCAAGAGTAATTGGCCATGGCTTGAAATCATTTAGTAGCGATGAAGGTTTTTAAACTCTTATATTAACCTAAAAACCTTGGTTTTTCCTATAACAATATCAAGGGATGGCTCTAGTAAGAGGTTCTTGAGAGTTGAAAACAAATGGGTAATAGATTTAAAGGCTTTTAATTTTGAGATTTGTTTCACTTATGTACATGAATACTTGTAAATGTTTGGTTAATAATTCTAATAACATTAAGGTTCAAAATTTCCTCACTTTTTCTTAAATTGATTAATTAAAATGGTGTTAAACCTTGATTTATGACTATCAATCGCATGTTTAAGCTTAATTACCATGACTAGAAGTTAAGGTTGTCACAAGAAACCAGCTTCTTGCTTCTCTTTGTTACCTCTTTTAGTTGGAAATCCCAACTTGTACTAGCCCATTAATCTTCTTTTTCTTCTACAGTTTGGCCTTGGAAGTATGGCTATGAGCTTCCCTCTCTTCTGCCATTTTAGGCCCCAATAGCCACCAAGGTAAGTTAGTTTGTCTTCCTTGATCCCCTTTATGTTTTCTTCAAATTAGCTATTTTCTTTTTACTATGAGAGGTCAATCACTGTAATACATCTTTTTTCCATCTTGAATTTTTTTTTTGATTTTGCATGCTTATCTCCTTTGCCCAGCTGTGGTATCTGTAGGTTCTAAAAGTTTAGCAGTTGGGTATGCTTTCCTCAACCTAAAGCTTGCATTTTTTCAACTCTTTCTTGCCTTAGGCATGGGTTGTAATGAGGGTCTAATTTTTAGGTAGTTATGCTCTTATCCTATTAAAGGTTTTGGGGATTAAAGCTTACTTGGTATTACTGAGCCAATTAGGAATAATTTTTATTATATTAAGTTATAATCTTCTAAGGTAAATATTAAACCATCAATGCAACACTGATCTTATATCTTCTAGTTTAATTCCTCGAGGTAGGTTCAAACGATTTGATGCTTTAGGAATTAAATTGAATAAGTGGAACATTTAAACTAGAAGTAGTGCAAAGGCAAGGGTAACACTATTGTTAACTCATGTTCCTAGTTGCTTTTGATTAAGAGTATGTACTTACGATGGTGTTAAGGGCATAACTTTAGTACTTCAAAGTGGTGAAAGCTAACTAAACCTAGGAAATTATTTGTGAATCTAGACAAGGGGTGCAACTTGATGCTTGGAAGACTATTGGAATGGGGTGAGCTAGGATTAGTTTTGAGAATAATGATTAATTCCTTAGAAAAATTATTTGTGCAATATCTGGTTCTCTGAACACAAGAGAAAATGCAAGAAACGTGACGTACGATTTCTCTGCAAATGCGTGAAATTCACCGAATATAAAAGGAAGTCCCCAGATAAAGTGATTTGAGGTCCAATAAAATTAAAATAATATTCAAGACCTCAAATAATGGTGATTCAAGGTCAGAGGCACCTTGAAGCCGTAGCCAGAATAGCCAGACAAATTTTTACGAAAAGGCAATGAAATGTAATGACATTTTCGTAATTTAGGGCAATTTTTAGAATTCTCATAGGAAGGCCTTTTAAATGGTAAATTTGTGTTCTCCAAGGTTCTCAAAGGCCCTAAAAACCATGGAAACCCTCAGAATAGTTAAAGCCCCTCCGGTTGATGTTTTCTAATGGCGATGAGCTCAAACTTTGATGGATTCCTTTAGGAAGGTTTTAGGTCCGATTTGAGTGATTCCAAAGGCAATTTATTTAATTAAGAACCTAAATTTCATAATGGAAAAGATAGTTCTCAAAAAGGAACTAAAAGAAACTAGAAACGAAAATGCCAAGACAAAGAGGCAAAATTGGAATTTTTGAAAAGTGTTTCTTAAACCTACCTATATATATGAGGTGCCCCATCTCTTCCTTCATTTGGCAACATTTTTTTCTGCCCCAAATCAGAGAAAGAACCTTAAGGGTGAGGTGCACAAGAAGGAGGAGAAAGGAAGGAGAAAAACAAGGAAGAGGTATGGATTTTTTTGGCTTTTTTCATGCTTTTTCTTTAGTAAACTTCTTGTTCTCTATTTTCTCTTCTTTCCTATGGTTTTATTGAAGTTTTTGGATCTATTTTGAGGGAATAACAGAGGGGAAAATTCGGATTTGAAGAGAGGAGGACAAGGAAAGGAAGAAACAAGCAAGAAATCAAGGAAAAACAAGGTAAAATCTCCATCCCATGGTAGCTACTTCTTCTCCCCTTTCTTCCTTGGTTCGTCCAACATATGGAGTTCCAAGAAGGCATGGATTTTGGGCAGAACCAAGGGTGAATTTTAGGAATTTAAGGGAGGAGAATAAGAATATGCAAAGAAAATTAACTAGGAAACATTAGATTTCAAGATAGGGAGGCTAGGGTTTTGATTGCACCTTGAACTCTACCATGAACCCTAGCCATATTTTATGATGTTTAACTATTCATATATGCTCCTAAGACACCATGAGAGCTTCCTCCATGCTTCTCCCATGAAAGGAAGCAAAGAAACTCTAAAGGTGCTAAGAAGAAGCATAGCCTTGACCTAAGACACTTAGGGCACCTAGGGGTAGTTTTAATTTGTTCCAAACTTATTTTTGAGTCATATATGATGGAAAAGGATGAGAGGAAGCCTTGAAAAAATTTTAAAAGCTATAGACAGTGAGATGGTATCATAAGTTCCATATTATGGCTTAAAAAAGTAACACCTAGCTAGGCTCCTTGTTTTGGTTGGGTAATGACTCTAAGAAACCTAAAAGGAGTCAAGAATCATAAATGAATGAAGAGAATGGAGCAAAGATCATGTTTCCATAGGGTTGCTACATTAAGTGCATTATGGAACCATAAAAGAGCCATTTGAACCACCTAACTTTTCTAGTGAATGTATGGCTTTAGAATTTGATTCAAGACTATAAATTGGTTTCATATGATATGTCGAAACTAAGATAAACCTATCCCACACCCTTGTGTGTGTGAGGCCGAGGCAGAAGACTCAAGACTCAAGGAAAAAGTGTGCTTGTGTGACAAAGGTAGCTCTCTCCTCTTTCTCTCATGCATGAATGTGTGCTTAACTTGTCTTTGAATATGTGTATGTGTGCTTTAAGCCATGAAAAGTGTTCTAACATGTGCATATGTATTATAATACCATGGTGTTGTAATATGTTTCAAATGATGCCTAGTATTTTTGCTTGGGTTTGCTTGAGTGTGGTGAAGCCAAGAGCCCTTAGCCATGGTGAGGATGAGCTAAGAACCCTTCAAATTGGTTGAGACAAAGCAAAGAGTTTCCTAAGAGTGAGGTTGAGTCAAAACCTCCTAGAGAAAATGGGTAAGGCAAGTCCAAAATCTATAAAAGAATGGGTGAGGTTAATCCACTTACTTGGCAAGCCTATATATTATTTATATGACTTGTTCAAATGCCACAGATACTTCTTGAATGATCATACATGTCATTATGCTCATGTATACATTTTCAAGACTTATATTGCATTCTTTATGTGTGATTGAAAGGGAGATGAGCTATTAGGATTCTTTGAATCTTATTCCCTCCTCTCCAATGTCTTAACATGCTAGGTGGAGTAAATGAACAAGGTAATGGAAGCCACCAAGTTGGGAGATAAGAGATTGATATCAAAGTGTCTAGAATTGCCTAGTTTTGTCTCTTTTGTAGCCATACATAGGGCATATGATGTAATCCTATGATGGAATTGTTATGTAATCATTTGAATAAATGTAATTACCCAAACGTTTAATTTATGTATGAGTTTTAGTGCCAAATGAATGGTAATGTGCATTTTGGGTAGTGAATGGCAATGTAAAGCATGTGTAATCTTGCATATGGCATGGGGTGAGAGAGTGAGTTTTTAATTTATGGGTTATGTACCTTTGAGACAAGTTTAGAAGCTCATTTTGGTGCATTCCCACATGCTCAAATGGTCATGGTTATCTTAGAACTCAAAAAGGACCATTTGGACCCCTTATATGACACAAATTGAGCCATTTTGTAACCCAATGTCAAGATCTGACCAAATGAACAAATTTGCCAATAAAATTTGACACACATATAGATCTTATCCAGAGCTTTTTGGAAATCCAAAGACTAAATTTCCCCCTAATAACCCCAAAGGTTCAATAGTTTCTCCCCCCATTCAACAGAAAACACAGAAGGCAAGAGAGAAAATTCGGAGGTCTAAGGGATGTTAAGGTTCTACCAACATTGTAGCCCTATTTGTGACTTCTAAAGGGTGATTTGTCCAAGGTAGGTTATACATAAGTTGATCATCTCATTCTCCTCTTCATTTTGTTCTAATTAGTTTCTAGTTTTGGGCATTTTCATCTCCCTTTCAAATCTGAAATTTGGTATTTAGGTGATTTCTTACAAGATTTTTGGAGTTTGGAGCTAATGGAACCATAGGGTAAGTGTTTGCTTTCATTTTATGGTGTAACCTTGTTTAGATTTCATGTTATAAGCTGACTTTGGTATATGGCTGATTCCATGTGCGAAAATCCAAGTTTTAAGGATGGCCCATGGTGTGTTCTTAGTAGTTAATGCTCAACTCAGTCCATTTGACCTCTTGGGTGTATGGGTAAGTGTTCCCTCTTCTCTTGTATGGTGTATGTGCTGAATTCCCACATTTTAGATTGACTTTTGTTGTATGGTTTGTATATGTGTAAAAATGGAGTTGTGGGGATAAATCATGGTGAGCTTTGATGTATGGACCCTAATTGGTGCAATAGATCATTAGGAAGCTTGGGTAAGAAGTTCTCAATGATTTCTTATTAAGATTAATCTGTGGATAAGGAGAATTTCCTTACTAATGATAGTTAAATGATCATAATCATGCTTATGTTAGGCTTGGTATGCCTTGGATCATAGTGGTAGTTAGAGGAAGAATAATTGGCTTCATTGAGGTAATTGGGGTTAATTTCCTAATTCTAGGTATATGTTCATGTTAATATGATATTATTTCCACATATATGATTTTGAAATATTAAATGATTGGTTCACTACTTAAATTATTATTGTGATTGGACCTTGTGAGTTTATAGTGGAGCTGTGGTGCGATTGCCACCCATTCATATGCTTCGATCGGACACCAAGTTGTAATCAAACCCTAAATGTACTAAGTCCTGGTTGTGCTCATTATGGAGTAGGTGTCGTGGACAGACCTTTCCTGATGTTATTGGCCATTAACATGTTGTGTGTGATTGCTGGTATAGGATAGTAGTCATGGATAGCTCAACTAGTTCATTTGCAACTTAAATTAACGATTTTGGTATTAATGATATAAAATTGTATTGTATTGATTAATTTGTACATATATATGGAATTTGCCTCTTATTAATGAGATTGTATAACACCCCAAAATTAATTAAGGTGTTAATCATAGATTTAGGTTAATTAAGAATAATTAATATGGAATAATTGGATAAGTTATGTGAATGAAAATTATAGAGAGATAAATTATTAATATAGGTTTGAGATTTAATAGGTTAAAAACCTCATCTAGGCCCAAATTAAATTAAGTAGGCCACGATTAGAGACTAATAGAGTCCTAATGATTTTAGATGCAGACCCAACTTCTCCCTGGGTGACTTGGCTTAAGAAAGACCACCTAGTAATGGCCCAATTTGGTTTAATAAGTTAGAGGCCCAAGACCCAACATACATAAACTCTTATAATTGGCCCAACAACTCTTATGTAGACCCAAATTAAATGAGCTCTTTAAACTTGGTCTAACCTAATCAAAATTTTGTAGCCCAACTATGAAACTCAGTCTAATCTAACTCAAAATTTGAACCCATATGGATTTGGGCCTTAGGGTCAACCCATAACCCATTTAGGATCCAATCTAAACCCAACTAAACCATAAAAACATGCAGCCCCTCCCATATTTTACTGAAACAAAAACATAAGAAGCATTTTCGCACATTGAGGGGAGACTAAGGTTCTCACCAACCTTTTGGCTCTATTATTTACTTCTAGAGAGGAATTCAGCCAAGGTAACCTTAATAGAACTTAACCCTCTCATTCTCCTCTACAATTTGATCCGAATAGCTTCTTGTTTAGTGGATTTTCATCTTTTTCCTAAGTCTGAGATTTTCGTTGTTGCTGCTTTCATAGAGGATTTTTAGAGGTTGAGGCTAAGAGGGATATTGGATAAGCATAAACTCTTCATTTTAATGTATTTTCTGTTGTTTTAAGACCCCTATGGTTGATTTGTAGTATGGGTATTAATTTTATACAAATTTTCTTAGGATTTAGGGTGATACATTGAAGTTTTTGGTAGAGAAAACATTCAATTCGAATTTTCTCTTATAGTGGCTAGGCTGAGGTAGCTATTGGTGATTGTGCCCTAAGCCAATCATTGTATTGCAAACATTGTACTTTATTAAGAAATAAAAGTTTTATTTTATTATATTATTATATTTTTTGCATGTTCTATATAATAATATCCTTTGATAAATCATGTTGATTATCCTAAATATCCTTAGTCGATCATCATTGTGGGAATAATGATGAACTAAGACTAGTATAATTTTGATTGATGATTATGTGTTAATCATGTATATAGATATGAATCAAAATCATAAGCACTCATTAGGGAATAAGATGCTGGATTGACCCATTATGAGATAGCTACATGGATTAAGTGATAAGCATATCTCATATATAATTGTATCACCAAGCCCTTAGATTTAAGATCACCAAAATTTCCAACATGAGGAATAATATTTTTTGGTATAGTCAAAAGTCATCTTTAATCGGGTGATCATAAAGGCTATGATTAGGTATAGTGGAATGTAGAAGAAGATGAGTGGTCAAGATTGGATTTGTCCCTCTAATTAATAGAAAGATATCTTTAGGCCCTTCGATGAGTGAAAACTGAGAAATGCATGCAGTGCTCGAATGAAAGGGTGTCCATTTGTACTATTAGTCTACACGTAAATCGAGAAAGTGACAATCAAGTAAGATGAGGATGACATTTTCATGTCTCATACTTGATCTAGATATCGTATGACAAAAGGGATGTGATAAAGTTATATGACAGGTTGCATCGGATCACTGATCCCTATATGATTTGGGTAGTCACAATGTCTTACTAGAGACCGCTTGTGACTTATAGGTCAAATAGCATTATTAGCCCACAGCTAACATCATATGGGCTTACAGGGTCGCACACAAGAACAAGTCAATTCGAGCTAAAATGTCCAAATTCATTAAATCTGAAATTACGTCTAGATTCAATGAATCTCACGTTCAATCTAGGATGGAATAATTTTATAAATATATATATAATTTATAAAATTCAAAAAATATATATATTTATATATTCAAAATATATATATATATATATGTACATATATATCCTTTAATTAATTTAAATCAATTAGTTTTAAATTCAAATCTATATGGTAGATTTAAATTTAAACTAATATGATAATTTAAATTTAATTTATGAGACAAATTAAATTTGAATTAAGTTCTAGATTTATATTAAATAATTAGTTAAAATTTAAATCTATTAGATAGACTTAAATTTAAACTAATCTATTTAATTCAAATTTGATTTGATTTGATTTTAAATAATATATTTTAGATTAATCAAATATATCTAAAACCCTAATAAGATACCTCTATAAAAAGGTAGGAGGCTTGGGTTTCCGAAAACTACAAAACAAAAGAAAAAACCCTAGAGAGAGAAAAGTGTACTGATGGCATACGGATGCCGTACGGATCCCTAAAGAGATAAAGAGGAGAGTGCCTTCTCTACCAAGAATGTGTACGGACATTGGTCAAAGGTGCTAGCACGCTATTCGAGTTGAGCAATCATTCATGTTATATCGATAGAGGGAGCAAATCTGAAGATCAGTTCCTAAGATCCGACGATAAAAGGTAAATATTTCTAGATATACTCGATTTAAACGACATTGATGGATCCATGGGAAGGGATTTGGGTTTTAATTTTCTATTGTGCATCCCAAAAACTCCCAACAATAGCATTATTGGAGGTTCTCTAGAAAATTATCCACAAGTGAAGTAACCAGGGATTTTATAATTCCATGCATATATCTGCTTTAATTTTATATTGGCTACACATGAAAGATTTGAAATGCTAAATGAATTGATTAGCTATTTTTTATATTGTGTGGACCTTGTGAGTCCACGGTGGAGTTGTGATACGGCTGCCACCCATGCATATGCTTTGATCGGGCATCATATGATTATTAATTTTATACGAATTTGCTTAAGATTTAGGGTGATACATTGAAGTTTCTAGTAGAGGAAATATTCAATCCAAATTTTCTCTTGTAGTGGCTGGGCTGAGGTAGCATTGTTGTTGGTTCTCCAAAAAATTGTCCGCAAGTGAGGTAACTGAAGATTTTGTAATTCCATGTATATATCTGCTTTAATTTTATATTTGCTGCATATGAAAGATTTGAAATACTAAATGAATTGATTGACTATTTATTATATTGTGTTTGGACATTGTGAGTCCATGATGGAGCTGTGGTGTGGCTGTCACCCATGCATGTGCTTCGATTGGGTATTGGGTTATGATCAGACCCAGATGCACTAAGCCCTGGTTGTGCTCACTGGGGAGTGGGTGCCATAGACGGGCCTCTCTCGGTGTTATTGGCCTTTAACAAGTAAAAATATAATTGTTAGTATGGGATAGTAATCATATTAGCCTAATCATTTCACTTGATGATATGACTGATATCATTCTAATGCTCATTTTGATTCATGCATATATGTTAATTAAATTGCATTATATGAATGGAAATTACCTTTGTTACTGAGATTTGCATCTCACCCTGTTTCATAGGATCATACTTTCAGGTGAAGGCCCTTCGGATAAGGATAAGGGGAAGCAAGTGGATGAAAATTCATAAGCTCTAGCCATGTGTGGAGGAGGCTATACTCAGGCTGATCTGAGTAGAGTAGATGCAAATTTTGCTATTCTTTTATATAGCATCATCATATATTCTTGTTGCTAAGTGTAGGAGTTTGTATGTTGATCACTTAAGGTGTAACTATTGAGGAGTTAGATTTCATATTAGTTTGGTATTGAATGTATGAACTTATAACATCTGCTATGAACTTTGTTAAATTTATTATATGGGCTACCATTTGGAAATGTAATCATGTGATACATTGGATGTGACTTAAGCTAGTGATGCATGGAAACTTTGATGATATGTGTATTTAAATGATGGTTGTTAGTATTTTGTGAATCCTTACTGATATATGACAGATTGATGAGTAGGAAATCAACACTTAGATATTAGATTGGTAATGATAAAATAGTTGGGTAAATTAGGCAAATAAAAGTTATTAGAGTCCCACAAATTATGATAGAGTGGCCCTAAGGTGTCACTAGAGAGGGAGTTGGAGTGTAGGAGATAAAATTTTAAAAGTTGTAGGATTAGAAGGTATTTCACCGCATCCAAAATAGTCTTAGTTATGGCCAATAGAAGCGAAGTTGCCTAGGGAGAGTACTAGAGAGCCATTCACCGTGGCGAGAAGTGGAATTCGCAGCGGCAAAATGTGAAAGGCCAAACTGAAAGTCGTCCAGAGAGTAATTCACTGCAGCGAAATAAATAATTGGCTGTAGCAAACTTTGTGAAAATGTGTCAGGTGTTCTTGGGAGGAATTGGCTGCGAGAAAATGAGAATTGGCCGTGGCAACCAATGTGAGAGGTGAGTGAGGTAGGCTCACTGCAACAAAATCTGTGAAGTTGCATGAAGTGAACCCGAGAGCAATTGGCTACAGCGCGAAATCATTTAGCTGTGGTGAAGGTTCTCATACTCTTATATTAACCTAGAAACCTTGGTTTTTCCTATAGCAACAACAAGGGATGACTTGGAAACACTGGTAGGAGGTTCTTGAGAGTTGAAAATGAATGGGTAATGGATTTAAAGGCTTTTAATTAGAGATTTGTTTCACTTATGTACATGAATGTTTGTAAATATTTGGTAAATGATTCTAATAATACTAAGGTTGAAATTTCCTCACTTTTTCCTAAATTAATTAAGTTAAAAGGTGCTAGACCTTAATTTATGACTACCAATCGTATGTTTCAGCTTAATTACCATGATTAGAAGTTAGGATCGTCACAGATTGTATGTCTCACCCCGATTGTGGGCTAACATTTTCAAGGACCGGACCTCTAAGTGGTAAGGAGAAATTAATGGAAGCTTATTATATAGTTTGGTAGCACATAGGTTTGGAAACCTTGTCAGGTTACATTGTGTAATTAGATTACTAGTTTTATATAATTACTGCATTGTATCATAAATTGCCAAGTATAGGGACTGTGCATGTAATATAATTATCATGGAATTGAACATTATAGTTGTAATTGGCTAATAATGGATGAGTGACTTGATCTTGTATGAACATTAAGCATTGGCCCTACGCTCCTTGTGGATGAAACACTTTTGCTATCACTAAATTATGGAATTCGCTTATGTATGATAGTTTCATGAGTAGAAATCAACATTTAAATCTTGAAGTGGATAAAGATAGATTAGCTAGGTAAATCAAATAGATAAATGTCATTAAAGTTTCACAAATTGAGGAGGAATGACCTTAGAGTGTTCCTAGAGGAAGAATTAGAGTACATTGGAGGAAATTTAAGAGTTACAAGAACAAAAAGGAATTGGTCGCTACCAAAATGGAATCAGCTATGGGCAAACATGACAAAGTTGCCCAGGGAAGGAAATAGAGAGGAATTGGCCGCAGCAAAAAGTGAAGTTAGCCGCAACAAAACGCAAGAGGCAAGTCTGGTGGTGTCCCAAAAGCTAATTCGCCATGGCAAAATTTGCAAAATTTGTAAAGGTGTAAGGAGTTGAACCCGAGAGCAATTAGTCATGGCTAAGGTTCGTAATTTCTCATATTTGTAACAATCCTAACTTCTAATCATTGTAATTAAGGTTAAATACATGATTAATAACCATAAATCAGGGTTACAAGACATTACGACTAATTACATTCGGAAAATGCAGGGAAATTTGAACCTTAATATTATTAGAGTCATCCACCAAATAATTACAAGCATTCATGTACACAAGGGAAACAAACACTAATTTATAAGCCTTTGATTCTATTACCTATTAATTCTAACTCATAAGAATCTTCTACCAATGTTTCTAAGTCATCCCTTGAGGTAACCATGAGAAAAACCAAGGTTTCTAGGTTAGAATGAGAGTTTGGGACCATTAGTTGCGGCTAAATGTCTTTGTGCTACGGCCAACTACTCTCAGGTTCACTCTTTTATCTTCACAGGTTTCACCGCGGCTATCGAGCTTCACCGTGGCTAACCTACATGGCACAGTGGCGAGGAAACCTCTTAGAGCCTACCTCGCTCGCTTTTCGCTATTGGCCACGACCAAATCTCATGTTTGCCGTGGTTAATTCCTCTCTAGAACACCTAGGACATTTTCACAAAAGTTCACCACTGCTAATTCCCACTTAGTCACGGCGATTTACCCTTTGGACAACTTCCCGTTTGGCCTCTCACATTTCACCGTGGCTAATTCCACTTCTCACCGTGGTAAATTGCTCTTGGTACTCTCCCTGGGTAACTTCACCTCTATTGACCGCGGCGAAATGCCTTCTGATCTTACAACTTCTAAAACCTTTTCTCATACTCTCCACTCTCCCTCCAATGACACCTTAGGGCCACTCTACCATATTTTGTGGGGTTCCAATAGCTTTCAGTAGCCTAATTTACCCAACTTATCTATCATTACTAATTCAAGACTTAAATGTTAATTTCTTCTCCTCCAACTATCCTATATCAGCAAGTCCATAGAATAATAATAGTAAGAGTTCATGAACTATCAACCATTATCATTCAATACATATTCCATTAGAGATTCCGTACATCACTAATTCAAATCAACAATTTAATATATCCTATGATGACATTTTCAATAGTAGACCATATCATGAATTCAACAAAGTTCATACATCAAATACTATAAGTTCATACATCCAATACCAAGCTATAATGAGACTTAACTCCTTAATAGATACTTTCCAATTAATCAAAATATAAATGCCTACACTTGACAACATAATTATATGATGATGCTATATAAAAAGAATACAAAATTTAGCATCTATTCTATTTAATCAGTCTAAGTGTAGCCTTCTGCATATAGGGTTAGAGCTCATGGATTTTCATCCACTTGCTTTCCCTTATCCTTACCCGAAGAGCCTTCACCTAAAAGTATAATCCCATAAAATGGGATGAGATGCAAATCTCGGTAACCAAGGCAAATTCTATTCATATATTCTAGTTTAATTCACATATATGCATGATTTCATATAAGCATAAGAAAATGTACCAACCATATCAAGAAATGAAACAATTGGGCTATCTTTGATTACTATCCCATACTAGCAATCACAATTCCACATGTTAAAAGCTAATAACACTAGGAGAGGCCCGTCTATGGCACCTACTCCCCAATGAGCACAACTAGGGCTCAGTGCATCTGGGGTCTGATCATAACTTGGTGCCCAATCGAAGCACATGCATAGGTGGCAGCCGCACTACAGCTCCACCATGGACTCACAAGGTCTAATCACATATAACATATAGCTAACTAATTCATTTAGCATCAAAATCATAATCATACAATAAATAAAAAATTAAAATAGATATATGGATGGAATTAACATGAACCCCAGTTACCTCACTTGTAGCCAATCCTCTAAGAGCTAATTGAATGCTACTTCAGCCCAATCACCAAGAGTCTCTAATTTCGAGTTTTGCCTTCCCTAGACCAAAAATATCAAAATATCACTCCAAACCATAGGAAAATTCACACAAAATTAAGGCCTATACTATAAGTCTACTATGGGAGTCTTAAACCAGTAGAAAATGCATCAAAATGAAGAGTTTATATTTATCTAATAACACCCTTAGCTCCAACCTACGAAATTTCACCAAGAAAATCCCAAACAACCAAATTTTAGATTTTGGGTACGGTGAAAATGCTCTAAATGAAAAACTAATTAGGCCAAAATGAAGAGAAAGAGAAGGGTATTAAGTTATATAACAAATACTTTGGCTGATTTTGAGCTTAGAAGTGAGAAATGGTAGATTTCTTGCCTATAACCCTAGCCTCCCTCTCAAGGTGCGAAAATCCTCTTGTGTTTGTGTTTTAGCAAAGTGTGGAGGGGCTAATGTGTTTAAGGTTTTGGTTGGGTTTAAGTTAGGTCTAATATAGGTCATGGGCTAACCCAAAGGTTCAATATCAAATGAGTTTTAGATTTAAGCTTTGTTAGGCTAACTTTCATGTGTTGGGCTACAAAAATTTAATTGGGCTAGATCAAGTTTGAAGAACTCAATTGATTTGGGTCTGCATAAGGGTTATTGGGCCATTTATAAGAGCTTATGTAAGTTGGGTCTTGGCTCTCTAATTCATTAAATTGAATTGGGCTATCACTAGGTGCTTTCTCTTAGGCCAAGTCTCACAATAAAAGGTTGAGTTTGCACCTAAAATCCTTGGGCCCCGAATAGTCCCTAATCATGGCCCATTTAATTTAATTTGGGCCTAAATGGGATTTCTAACTCAATTAAATCTCAAATTTATATTAATAATTTATCTCTTAAAACTTTTCATTCACTTAACTTGCCCAATTGTTCCATATTAATTATTCTTAATTAACCCAAATCTATGATTAACACCTTAATTAATTTTAGGGTGTTACAATATTAACCTAGAAACTTTGGTTTTCTCTATGGAAATGATAAGGAATGATTTAGGAACACTTGTAAGAGGTTCTTCTGAGTTGGAATTAATGGATGATAAGATTAAAAGCTTATAATTGTAGGTTTGATTCTCTCATATGCAAAAATGGTTATAAGTAATTAGTTAACAACTGTAACAACATCAAGGTTTAAATTTCCTCACATTTTCCTAATGTAAATAATCTCATAATGACTTGAAACCTCGATTGTTGATTATTAATTGTGTTTTTAACCTTAATTATTATGATTAGAAGTTATGGTTGTTACATTTGGTATCAGTGCAATGGTTCAGGAAAATCATGCTAATTTAAATTTTATTGTTAGAAACTTGGCAATCATGATGCATATTTGGCATAGTATTAGCTCATAAGAGTAGTTAAATTATGTGAACATGTTTTTGTTGTTCTTTACTCTAAAAAGGAAATATAGAGGAACGATGATGTGAGGCTTGTAGTGCTTGTTAAAATGAATATTTCTTGAATCTTACTCAAAACATCACCCATCACAATGAGTGTGTGATAATTCATATATATTTTTATATTTTTAACCACTAATTTTGGACTTTCTATTCATGAATTGGTGCATTTTGAGCTTTAGTGGATGTGATTTAGTTTAGAACATAAATTCTCCTTTTTTGAAATTTTGTTGAATAATTTAGGATTTTTAATGATTTTATTTCATTTTCTTAGATGATGATTTTATTTTATTTCATTTTATTTTATTTTTGGGCTTTGATTTTTTTTTAAATTTCTTTTTACTTAAGGAAATTTATAAGGAAGAAGGCATCACATGGTGGCAACAAAACAAAGCTTCATCCTCACATGGAATAGGCATAGTTTTAAAGTGGAGAAAGGAAGCACACAGCAACTTGCATCTCCAGCTCAGTCCACTAAAACATACACAAGCAGTAGCCAGCACATTGTCACGTGAGCCCTCCATACATTCATACAACAAAATAGAGCAAGCTAACGTGGAATGCATTGAACAGAGAAGTCACATGAACATGTGAATGAAATGTAGATGGGCAGCAGTGAATGAAAGGAAGAGTATGGAGTAAGAATCACGTCATTCATGCATGCAGAAGCCACTCACTTAAGCCATGGGTTAAGGGAGATGAAGCTAAGAAAACAAGCAGGAGTTCCAGAGGCTGCACATTTTACACTCACAGCACAACACGTATGCACGTAGCATCCTCCATCCCATCCTTTCATAGCTCACATGTCTTCATTCCATATATCCACGAAGCACATAAACGAACCACACGTCCAGCTCACTTGTACATGGCTTCATGCATAAACACGTAACACACATCACACGTGGTCACTCACATGCACAAAAGCATATCCCCATGTCATAAGAAGCAGCACCCACTCCACACTTATAAATATACACACACACATCAACTCACGTGGTTAGGACAAAGAAGAAACAAACATACAGGGCTGATGTGGAATGAGTAAGAAAGAGCACGAGGAAGCAACGAGCTAAAAAGAGCCACGGTGTAACACCCCAAAATTTAATTAAGGTGTTAATCAAAGATTTAGAGTAATTAAGGATAATTAATAGAGGATAATTGGGCAAGTTAGTGAATAGGTATTTTAGATAAATAAATTATTAACATTGGTTTGAGAATTAATTGGGATAGAAATTTCATCTAGGCCCAAATTAATAGATCATGATAAGAGGCTAATGGAAGCCTAATGAGTTACGTGCAGACCCAACCTAATTTAGTGTGATAGAGGCTCAAGATCCACCTTGTATAGGCTCTTATAAGTGGCCCAATAACCCTTGTGTAGACCCAAATCCTGGAGCCCTTCAAACTTAGCCCAAACCTAATTAAACTTCAACAACTCAATGCATAAGAACTGGCCCAATAAAATTCTACAGCCCAACACTTTAAAACTGGCCCAACAAACTACAATCTGAAGCCCATTTGGAGTTAGACATTGGAGCAACCCATGACCCATCTTTGACCCAACTTAAACCCACCTAAAACCCTAATGCTTCAGCCACTTTCTCATTTGCTGAAACTCAAGAAGCAAATTTCGGAGGTTAAGAAGGAGGCTAGGGTTGGGGGCAAGAATTCTGCATTTTCTCACATTTAGAGTAAGATTCAGCCAAGGTAATAGTTATACAACTTAATCCCCTCATCTTTCTCTTTAATTTGGTCTGATTAGTTTTTTATTTGGAGTATTTTCACCTTACCTAAAATCTGAAATGTGGTTATTTGGGGTTTTCTTGGTGAAATTCTTAGGTTGAGGCTAGGGCTGACATTAGGTGAGTTTAAACCCTCCATTTTGATGCTTTCTTTCCTAATTTGAGACCCCCATAGTTGATTTATAATATGGGTATTAATTTTGTGCGAATTTACTTAGGATTTTGGGTAAAATATTAAGGTTTTCTGGTAGAGGATACTTGAATCCGAATTTGGGACTTGTAGTGGCTGGGTAAGTGTTTTCTAGGCAGTTATTAGTATTTAAATTCCTTGGATACTTGTTGCTACTATAAATGATGAATTAGAGTGGTGATTTTCTGATGTTATGGTTATAGGGATTTTTGTACCATTGGTGGCTGTTGCCAATTGTCTACAAGTCAGGTAACCGAGGTTTACATTAATTCCATGCATATGTCGGTTTAAATTTCATACTTGCTGTATATGAATGATTTGAAATGTTGAATGAATTGGTTGGCTATCTATTGTATGATGATTGGACCTTGTGAGTCTATGGTGGAGCTGTGGTGCAGCTGCCACCCGTGCATGTGCTTCGATCGGGCACCGGGTTATGATCAAACCCCAGATGCACTGAGCCCTGGTTGTGCTCAATGGGGAGTAGGTGCCGTGGACGGGCCTCTCCCGGTGTTAATGGCCTTTAACATGTTAAAATATGATTGCTAGTATGGGATAGTAATCATGATAGCCTAATTGTTTCATTTGCTGAGATGACTGATATGATTTTGATGTTGATTTTGATTCATGCATATATATTAATTAAACTAGATTATATGATGGAATTTCCTTGGTTACTAAGATTTATATCTCACCCCATTCCATGGGTTAAACATTTCAGGTGAAAGTGCTTCGGGTAAGGATAAGGGTAAGCAAGTAGATGAACATCCAAGAGTTGAGGCCCGGTGTGGGGGAGCTACACTTGGTCTGAGTAGAATAGAGTATATGCTAATTTTGTTAAGTCTTGTATAACATCATCATGTATCTGTATTGCCAAGTGTAGGAGTCTGTATTTTGATAATATAATGTGTACCTATTGAGGAGTATGCCTTACTTTAAATCGGTCTTTGATGTATGGATTTATGATATCTGTTGTAAACCTTATTGAACTTATGATATGACTTACCATTTGGGAATGTAACCTTGAGATATTGATATGAATCACTGATGTATGGAACCTCTAATGGAAAGTGTATCTAATGTTAAATGTCAATGATGCATGAATTATGTTGTTGTTATTCCCTGGACTTGCTGATATAGGGTAATTAGAGAAAAGAAATTGACCCTTGAATCTTGAATTAGAGAGGATAGATTAGTTAGATAAATTAGGCTAATGAAAGCTATTTGAGCCCCACAATTAAGGTAGAGGGGCCCTAGGGTGAGATTGGAGGAAGAAAGGAGAGTATGAGTCCAGATTTTCAGAGTGTAGGACCAGAAGGCACTTCGCCGCGGCTAAAATAGAGTTGGCCGTGGCCAATAGAGGCGAAGTTGCCCAGGGAGAGTGCCGGAGAGAAATTCACCCGGCAAAATGTCAATTGGCCGCGGTGAAATATGAGAGGTCAAACTGGAAGTCATCCAGAGAGAAATTCGCTGCGGCAAACTTTTAGGAAAATGTCCCCGGCATTCCAGAGATGAATTGGCCGCGGCCAATATCGAGAGGCAAGCAAGAAAGTTCCAGGAGGCTTCTTCGCCACGGCACCATGTAGGTTAGCCACGGCGAAGATCCAACTTGCCACGACGAGAAGAAAGGGGTAATACAGAAAGTAATTGGCCACGGCTAAGAGTAATTAGGTCGCGGCGAACATGCTGAAACACTTATAATACCTAGGAAACCTTGGTTTTTCATATGGTAATCTCAAGGGATGATTTAGAGACATTGGGATGAGTTATAATTGATGGGTAATAGAATTAAAGGCTTATAAACAAATGTTTATCTCCCTTATGAATATAAGTGCTCGTAATTGTATGATGGATGACTCTAATCACATTAAGGTTCAAATTTCCTCGTATGTTCATAATGTAATTGGTCATAATACTTTGTAACCCCAATTATTGAGATTAGAAATTAGGGTCGTCACACATAGGCTAAGCTCGTGACACACAAAAAGAAGCTCTAGAACATTGTAGTAGCTATAGGGCTTGAGTTCTACATGCATATGAATAGTACAATGATAAGAAGTAGTTATACGAATGAGAAACATAAGAGAAAGAATGCCACGGGTTGAACGTGCTGACTGGGGGCATAACGCGATGAAAAGGCAGACTAAAAAGACGTCAAAATGCAAGGGAGCTGGGCTAGAAAAGAGCAAAAGCAAGAAAGCAGTTACTACAAGTTTTTGAGAAAAGGAGAAGCCACATGGAGATAACATGAAAAGTGTAATGTTGTAGAACATGTGAAGGAAAGACCACCCATTTTCACATAAATGAAGAGCAGCACGAGTTGAGGAATTACATTGGAATAATGCATGAAGCTTCTAGTTAATAAGCTGGAGGAAGTTTCACACATAATTAAGAAGAAGCTATAGGTTATAAGATGATCATGTTAGCTTACATGTGAAGAGTATGTGGCAAGGGAGATGAGAACCATATGAGAAAGAATTAAATGGAGCAGAATACATGATTAAAGAATGTGGATTGCCACGAGCAGAATGAAAGGAAGAGCACATGAGAAGTAGAAGCATAATGAATTAAAAATGAAGCATGATGGGCACGTGATTTTTAATGAAGGGCACTATGTCCATTCATCCAAGAGAGAGCCACACATCATCAAAACAACTGATTCCATCATTCACACGCTACTATCAGTATTCACTCCATCCAGAGACTCCACACGTCGTAGCTCCTTTCTATGCCATTTCCACTTTATTCTCCACCATTTTTCCACCTCCATGAAGCTTTAATTCTCCATCTATAATTAGCTTGGAAGAAGACCCTTGGTTGAAGCTTGAATCCATGGATTATAAACAGAAATTCGGCTGAGATTTTCTTAATTTCCTACACTTTTACTTTTTCTTATACATGCTTGGTTGAGATGTATTTGATTGAAAATTTGTGTAATTATAATTAGTGGCTGGTTAGACACTAATTAGAATACTTTTTGTTGATTAATTGATTGAATCAAGTGCTGAATTTTTCATTCTCTTCCAATTTCTCATTTATGCAATCAAGGTGTTTGATGAAATGCATGAATGAAATTATGTGCTTAATTGTCTAATTTGAGGATTCCTTAAGGTTTCATTGGTTAATTAAACATCTTAGGGTGATAATTCAAAGGCTAATTAATCAATCAAATTGAAGTGTTCATTGATCTTAATGAGAAGAATTGACGGTCTGATGCAGGATTGAGGTTTCAATTCAACATTAGATTGTTAATTTCTTGAATCTTGAATGGTAATTCAAGATCCCTTACCTATAGACATGAATCGAGACTCTTAGACCAGAATAAATGACAATTGGATTAGGATAAGGATAGTGGATACCAAGAGGTGAATCTAAAGCTAGTCATAAGCCCATTATCAACCATAATTCATGCAATTCGGTAGCAATTAGGAATGTTATTTCAATTAAATTTTAGTTAGTCTAATTAAATCAAAAAACCCCTATTTAGTTAGATAATCTTTAGAGTCCTTTAACACTTAGAAAACTCAATTGAACATTGAATTCCATTTCCAAGAGAGATGACCTAGGTTGTGCCAGTAACTATAAAATTTAATCCAACCTAGTTTTATTTTAAAGGTTGCGTGATACGACCTCTTAGTGTGTCCTTGAAAATAATAGAGTATAATAAGATTCTATCTGATAATGCTTTAAATATCACTAATTTTGAGACTTGAGGTTATTAATGCTAATGAAAAGACTAGAATTTTCTCTTCTTTTTCAAAATTTATGTTACTGGTCTTAATCTAAATAGTCAACCAGTTGAGGCTTGTTGCCCACTGATTACACAGTAGATGCACCAATCACTCATTGTGAGACACTAGTTGACTAAATGAATGAGACCAGGTAATTGATAAGGATGATAAACAAGGTTACTAATAGTATTTATGACTAGTTGACTGCCATTTACTAAGCAAGCCGACTGGGTATGATCGACCAATTGACTGGCCTATCGAAGTAGTCAATTGATCACAACAAGAGTAGCAATTCTTTATTTAAGCAAAGTTCTAAGCTTTTCAAGGGCCATCTAGAGTGATGTTGAGAACTTAGAAAGCAATGATACAGAGTAAAACACCTGACTAGCTATAAAAACCTAATGAAAGGGTAAGATATAAGCCTTACTTATAATTGGGAGATTGAAAATGGAAGTTTGGGAATTAGTGTATAATAAATAAGTGTGATTGACTAAATATATGAAGTGATGTACAATCCATACTGAGTTAGAACTATGTAGACTTCGAAAGGTCCTCAAGGTAGAGGCTTTATAGGTACAAAGGTCTTAATCCACTTGCTTGATCCCAGTTAATAAAGAATGCAATTACTCAATCCTAGCTATCGCAATTTGGGCCTAATGAATAAGGGCAATAAGAGCTAAAGAACATTTCAAATAGTTTCATTCAAAATATTGGAGTGAGTATACCATCTTTAGCTAATGATGATAAGAAAAGAGGGCAAGAAACACTTAGAATTGCGAAATCCATTTTTGAATAGGGAATAGCGACTTTAAAGCAAGAGATTAAGGGAGATGATGTTTTAGAAGGAACTTTGAGAGCTTTGAGACTCCTGGTGTATCAAGATAAGAGAGGGTATGTGATAAGAAAGGGGACCCCCTTGTGAGATAAGGGTGAGGTCTATAGGCACATGATGCTTAGGCATATTGTCTCTTTTGTGTAATTCAATTTACTTATGTTATGTGTTTATGTGCATTTAAGTGGTAGTTAGAGGCACTCTACATGCATCAAACACTTGGAGAGTGTAAGGTAAGATTCTACAGCACTTTAGTGCTAGAGGCACATGAGACGTGCTCATTTACCAGCACTTCAGTGCTAGGGGCATGCGGGCGTGCCACTTATCATATTTTTTGATGAATTTTAACCACCAAATTAGCTTCAAACTAGACTAAGTAGACTTTCTACCTGGAAGGTAAAAAGGAAATCTTGATAGTAAGGATCACCTAAAAAGAGAATAAAATGGTACCTGTGTGCCTACAAGTGGTTGAGATACAGTCATCACAGGGTGATGAGTATGTGTATGGCCACAGAAAAGCATTGCCTGCTAATATTGAAGGCAAAGTCTGATTCCACCATCAATAATCTTATTGTTATGTATCACGTATGGTGTGATTAAGGGAATAGAGACAACATTGGGAATTCAAGATGGACTAGTATTCACTTTAGTGGTAAGACCCCCTAACTTTGAAAGAGAACTCATTGATTGAGAATAATAACTTTAGGAAGGGAACAAGAGGTGGTAGTAATGTAATTGACTTATGCTATTACAATAAAACCTTAGTGCAATAACAAATGAGGAAAGGTGAATCACTAGCTATAAATGATACTAGAAATCTTTCATTGGGAATCCCTACTTAACCCATTGATAATTAGGGAATGCTTGATAATGAAAAGACACACTAAGTCTCCTCATTATGTTAATTTAACTCCCAACAGTCAAGTGTAAATTGAGGCCTAAGAACTCTTAGGGGAGCAGAATAATTAGTAGTACTTGGCATAGATAACTGTATAAGGATGAAAACTATCATAACAACATATATTATATGTTATAACCTGCTATCAAAAGACCTTGTGCTTATTGTCTGAACACCTTATTGACAAGGTCTCAAACTTCACATTATTGAATACAATCCCTTACCAATAGGATCTTTGTAACACTATATTTACTAAGCTCATCTCATACCATTTGTAGGCTCATTCTCATGAAGTACATAACATTCTCAAAGAAAGGTCATTAAAAAAGTCAATTAATTTGTGTTACGTCATGCATAACTTTTTCATTCCATGTCTTATGAGCCATATGGACTCATCCATCTCATTCTCATATTTAGTTACATAAATACAACTCATAATTAGCTCAAGGAGTGGCCTAGAACTTGAGCAAGGGAAGTGGATACATAAAAACAAGGTGTACAGCCTCAGATTGAAATTTCAGGTTACTGCCATGAATTTTGAAAAATCATAACTAATACTAAAACAACCTAAATCAAGCATAATTTACCATTTAGAAAAATATAGATGTCTACTTTATGTTAAAAATAAATTCAGACCACAACAGAGGCTGCTAGTCATCAAAAATTGATGGAATAGTACCAGAGGTCAACTATCGTTACTAGTATTGTCCTCCAAATTCCAAAATTCATATCTCCCTGCTCAGATGCCCAATTAGAGTGATCTTGGTTGTCATGGAAAGCTTATTATATCTAGTTTAGGGTTATAAAATTTCATGATCATTGGACACCATTTTGCCCTCAAATGACACAACCCAAATTTCTGACTATATAAATAATGTCTGCATCAATTTAGCAGAAAAATGCCAACTTTGAAAATTCATAATTAATTTCACAGAGCTCCAAATAATCTGATATTTTGCTTACTAAAAACCTCTAGATGAGATCTATATTCATGCCAAATTTCATAAGCAAATTTATTCATTTGGTTAGATCTTGATATTAAGCTATATTTTGGTCACTTTTATGGCTTCTAATGGTGTCAAAGTGTCCATAATTGCTCCTAGGACTCTTGTGGCCACCTGAGTACGTGAAAATGCACCAAAATGGTCTATTAATCATGTCTCAAAGTTGCATAAACCCAGAATTCAAACTCACTCTCTCACCCCAAGCCATACACAAGAAGATACATACTAGTTCTTGTCATTCCATACCTAATATGTGCTGTATCATACATGTGGCATTAAATCTCATACATACATGATACATTTACATATTTACATATGTTCATAAGTTCATACAACATATATGATAAGAGATTACATCATGTGCCACTCATATGGCCACAAATTTACATTTTAACATACTTGATTGTTGCACTTTCTCCTTCTAGCTTGGTGGCTCTCACTCTTTGGCTCCCTTGGTCCACCTAGACATGTTAAACATGTGAGGGAGGAAGGAATGAGATTCTAGGAATTCCAATACCTCTTCTCCTTTTAATCACATATAAAGAATGTAAATCTATGTCTAAAAGTGCATTTATGACTGTTATGAAACATATGAGCATTGAAGAAGCATTCTTGGCATTTGAACAAGTCATACATAGCATACATAGGCGTGCCAAATGAGTGGATTAGCCTTACCCATTCTCTTCAAGGATTTTGGACTTGCCTCACCTTTTTTCTCAAAGGCCTTGAACTAAGCCTTGCTCTTGGGAGACTCTAAGCTTTGTCACAATCATTTTTAAGGGTTCTTGGCTCATCCTTACCATGGCTAAAGGGTTCTTGGCTTCACCACACTCAAGCAAATCAAAAAAAAGTAACAAGACATCATTTGATTGCATAAAACAACATAATGGTACTATGGCATATAAAATCATGCTAGAACACATTTTCATGGCTTAGCACATGTATACACACATTTAAAGACAAGACAACATTCATA
Organism: Erythrophleum fordii; assembly: GCA_032878935.1. Lineage (NCBI taxonomy): Eukaryota > Viridiplantae > Streptophyta > Magnoliopsida > Fabales > Fabaceae > Erythrophleum > Erythrophleum fordii. Next base: position 20,720,376 of record JAVQMF010000044.1, read on the forward strand.
CATGTATGAGAAAAAAGAGAGAGAGCTACCTTTGTTACAAATGAAAACTTTTTCTCTTGAATTTGGTTACTCTTCCTCTGCCCCACACACACAAGAAGGTGGAGATTATTTCTCTTGGCCTAGACACATCATATGGAAGCCAATTACACTCTTGAATCAAATTATAAAGCCATACATTCACTAGAAAAGCTAGGTAGTTCATATGGCTCTTTTATGGTTCCATAATGCATTTAATGAAGCAACCTTAAGAAAATATTATCTTGGTTCTAGTCTCTTCATTCGTTTATGATTCTTGACTCTATTTAAACCTCTTGGAGTCATCACACAATCAAATTAAGGAGCCTAGCTAGGTGTTGCTTCTTTAAGCCATAATATGGAACCTATGATACCATCTCACCATCCATGGCTTCTAAAATTTTTCCAAGGCTTCCTCTCATCCTCTTCCATCATATATGACTCAAAAATAAGCTTGGAACAAATTAAAACTACCCGTAGGTGCTCCAACCTCTCTAGGCCATGGTAATGGAGCATGTGAGCACCAAGTGAGTCTGCTTTGTTTTCTTGATGGACGATGCATATGAGAAGCCTTCTAGGGATCTCAAGAGCTCATCCAAATAGTCATTTAAGCCTAGGAATTGTTATATAAAATCAGATTTTTAGTAGAACACTTGAAACCCTAACTTTGCTATCTTGAAATCTAATGGCTATTTGATTGTTTCCTTTGCATATTCTTGTTCTCCTCCCTCATTTTCCTAAGATTCACCCTTGGTTTAGCTAGAAATCCAACCCCTCTTGGCTGGTCTCACAAAAGGGAGAAATGGAGAGAAGAAGAGCAAGGAAGATTAAGTTGGAAAATGGCAAAATACCTTGGTTTTCTTGGCTTTTCTTGTTTGTTTCTCACTTTGCTTGCCCTCCGCTCCTCAAATCCGAATTTCCCACCTCTATTCAGCCCACCATACAAACCCGAAATCTTCAATAAAACCTAGAAAGAAAGAAGGGAAAGAGGAGAAGGAGATTGGTGAAGGAGACATATGAAAAACTATAAAATTCTTACACTTTTTGCTAGGTTTCTCTCTTCCTTCTTCCCTCCATCTTGTATGCCATTCTCCTCTACCCTTGGTTCTATTTTAGCCCATAAAATTCAATCATAAGGAGTGGGGCAAAAGTGGGGACGTTTTTATAAGCCTAGGGGTTCATTTAAGTAAATTTTAACAATTATAATTTAGTCCCTCTTCTTAGTTTTGTCTATTTGGGCTCATTTCAACTCCTTTTTATGAACCATCTTTTCTATCATAAAATTTGGATCCTCTAATTCATAAAATAGCTTTGGTTTCACCCAAATTGGATTTAAAGTTATTCTAAATGGTTCGGTCAAAGTTTTGATCAATTGATGGTTGAAATTGCTCACCAGAAGGGATAAAACTGTTCTAGGGGTTCCCATGATTTTCAAAGCCTTTAAAAACCCTGGAAAGCTCAAATTTCTCATTTAAAAAGCCCTCCTATGATTTTTTTTAAATTACTCAAAATTACGAAAAATGTCATTACTTTTCGTTGCATTTTCGTTAAAATCCGTCTAGCTATTCTTGCTCCAGTTTTAGGGCACTCTGCCCTTGACTCATCATTATTTGGGGTCTAAAATATTATTATAATTTTATTGGATCTCAAATTACTTTATCTAGGAGACTTTTCTTTATATCTGGTGAATTTCGTGCACTTATGGAGAAACTATACATTATGTTTCTCGCATTTTCTCTCGTTTTAAAAGAACCGGATATTACAATCTTGGACCTTCTTGACAAGGCATTATCTCATCACTCTTTGGTAGCTATTATGAACTTCTAAATTGTAGGATACTACCTAAAAAAGAAAGGGACAAAAGCTTAGTTATATGTGAGGACCCATCATAGATAAAGGATAAGAAGCATGCTAATTGAAGTATAACTATACTTGTATGAAAGTATCTTAGTAAGGTGTAGAAGATACGAATGGGCAGTCCTTTAGGACTATATACTGACATAAAATCCAAAGGGATGACCAGTTGATTTCAAACGAGTATAGATGCTATTAAGTTGACTACTGACACTAGTAGTAGTGGAAAACTAAGATGAAACACTTGGATCTATTGATCGTTGTAGTCTTTGGAAACACATGTATGTGATTATGGTCGTGCCTTCACCAGTGCAAGACACAAACAAACAAAAAAGGGTAAGAGAGAGAGAGAGAGAGAGAGAGTGTGTGTGTGTGTAACACCATATATTTCTAGCTTATTTCATACTACTTCCATGTCTCATATCATGCAATCCATAAGAGAGTAAGAAATATGGCATTAAAATAATGAGTTTCTTAGCATTACATCGCGTATAAATTTTTTCTTCAAAGTCTCGTGGGCCATATGGACTCATATATCACATTCTCATATTTAATTACATGGATACAACTCATTTTCATTACTAAAAGTGGCCTACAACTCGTGGAAACCAAAGGGAAGTATAAAACACATATATGCATTTTTTGCCAGAATTTTCTCATTTCTGTCACAAATTTTAGAAAATCATAACTAATTCTAGAAAAATAGAAATCATCCATTCTTGGCCATTCTGGAAAGCTACACATGTTTACTTTATGCTAAAAATATGACCAGACCATGAATCACTACATAGAAGACGTTTGATATTTGAAAAGGTATAGAGGTCTAGCTATCTACTAGTACTATCATAGGTTTTCAAAAATGTCCAATTAATTCTACAAATATCCAATTCATGCAAATGATACCAATCTAGAAAGCTACAGATGTTATGTATAGGGAAAAAATAACTCTAGACCAGTTTAGGCATGTCTAGATCTCAAAATCGAATCAAACAGTATGTGAGGTCAGTTAGAGTGCCTGATACTAGGCAAATTTTTTAAAATTCATATCTCCCTCTCTGGACCTCTAAATGAGGTGCTTCTAATTTTCACAAGTCACTAGGAATGTCTAGTTCCTCCATATAAAATTTTTATGGCAATTCGACATCATTTGAGCCCTGTGTGATAGAAATCATTTTCAAACTAAGTGAACAGTACATCAGACCAAAATCAGAATTTTTACTAACTTTGAAAATTCATCAAATATTCTCTAGACCTCCAAAAATTATGTTCTTTAGCTTTTCAAAAAGATATCAACAAGATCTAATTACATGCCAAATCTCAAATCAAGAAGAACTCATTTGGATAAAAAGTAGTATAGGGTTTTAAGTTGGTCAATTCTTAGTCCATACAAGATACCAAAATGTCCAAATGGCTTTCCTTGGAGTTTGGCACCTCTTAGGCAATTCCACATCCATTTATACATGTATTTCCATTATGCTAGTTTACCATTACATGTCAAAATTGTACATTCTCATGGATATGACCTTAGCTCTTATTTATACATAACATATCAACATAATTACACATGCTCATATGGTTACATCACAATTTCATCAAGGGATTACATCATATGCCATGTGTATGTCTAAAAAGAAAGTAAAACTAGGAATATTCATATACTTTGATATCAGTCTTCTTCTTTTAGTCTTGGTGGCCTCCATTACCTTGCTCAATTGTTTCACCTAATATGTTAAGATATTGGAGACGAGGAGAAGAGATTCAAAGAATCCCAATAGCTCAACTCCCATTCAATCATACATAAAAGATGCAAAAACAAGTTTTATCAATGCATGCATGGCATGTGGATGACGGGTCTATCGCGCAACCCTCAAAATAAAATTAGGTTGGACTAAATATGTAGCTAGTGGCACAACCTAGGTCATCTCCCTTGAAAATAGAGTTCAATGTTCAATTGGGCTTTCTAAGTGTTAAAAAATCCTAGAACTATCTAATTAAGGGGGTTTTTTATTGAATTAAACTAAGTAAAATGAAATTGAAATAAAATTCCTAATTGCATGAACTAATGAGGTGAATGATAGACTTGTGACTAGCTTTAGAATCATCCCTTGGTATCCACTATCCTTATCCTAATCCAATTGTAATTAATTCTGGTCTAGGAGTCCCTATTTGTGTCCATTGGAAAATGATCTCAAATTACCACTCAAGATTCAAGAAATTAATAAGTTAATGTTGAATTGAGACCTCAATCCTACACCAAATCATCAATTCTTATCTTTAAGATCGATGAACACTTGAATTGAATGAATAATTGATTAATTAGCCTCTGAATTGACACCCTAGGGGATTTAATTAACTAATTAAAGTCCAATAGATCCTCAAATTAGACAACTAAACACTCAATCTCTCACAAGCATTTCATCAGACACCTGGACTGCATACATAGATAATTGGAGGAAGGTGAATAATTCAAAACTTGATTCAATCAATTAATTAACAAAAACAATCTCCTAATTAATGTCTAACCAACCACTAATTAAAATTACACAAATTCCTAATCAAATACAACTTAACCAAACTTGTACAAGAAAAAGAAAAAGTGTAGGAAATTAAAGAAATTTTAGCCAAAATTCTGAGTTCTTCTCCATGGATTCAAGCTTCCACCAAGAACTTCTTCCTTGCTAGTCACAGATGGAGATTAGAGCATTATTAGAGTGGAGATGGAATGGAAGAATGGATGGGAAATGGCTGCTGGACGAAGAAATGGAATAACGATGGGATGGAGTGCTGGACGAAGGGATGGAATGTCAATGACGGAATGTGCGTATCAGTGAATATGACGATGGATGCCTCCCCTCACATGATTTCTTTTAATGATTCCACATGCTTGCTCTTTTATTTTAATTCCCTGTAGCTCCTTTCTCTTTTATTATATATGAATGTAGACCCCACTTTATTTTGTATTATAATATTCCACATGCTTCCTTTTCCACATGATTACTTCTTGTGTTGCTTTGGTTTTGCCCCGTAAATAATTCTGCTCTCTAGACCCATAGCAATCTTCTTTTTTGTTCAGCTCTTCCTTTTATTCTTCACGTGTTTCATTACAAGTCAGCTCTCTTCTTACCTTCCTTCAAAATTGTAGCTTCTTCCTCTGTTCAACCACGTCCTTTATTTCTCTTTCGTTCAGCTCCATTTCTGCATGCATGTGCAGCTTCTTTCACGTTACTCCTTAATACTTTTGTTCTCAACTTCCAAAACTTGTTAGCTTTAATTACATTCTCCAGCTCATGGCTTAACCTTCAGCTTGCCTTCTTCGAATCCAAACGTAGCTTCTTCTTCTCACCAAAATCGTGGTAGACTCCCGGCTTATGTACTGATGCTAACTCGTGTTTCTTCTTCTCTTTGATTCATCCACTCCATTCTCGACCTAACTTCCATGTTGGCTTCTCTTCTTTCACGTTTTGTGCTGTTGCCTATACTCTGCACCCGTGGCACTTCTTCCAGCTTCTTTGAGTTCAAATGAATGTATGTATGTGGCAGCCTCTTTTTCCACGACACTCTTTCACTCGTGTACTGCAGTTTCCTTCAAAACCTATGGCTTCTTCCTTTGTGTTGTTTGCTTGTTTCTGCTACAGCCACGTTAGCAATCAGGTCAGCTTTCTCTCGTCTCTACCCGTAGCTTGTGCAAGCTTTTTCTCTCTGTTTCTGCATATGTGTGTATTTTTCTGCTCGCTAACCTATAACTTTGTACATGTTTCTTCTCCTCTACTCCATGCAATATTCAACTCATGCAACCCGTGGAAATCTTCTTACTTACAGGCTACTCTTTAATGAATCACATGCTTTCTTTCCTTGCCACAAGTTTCCTTTCAAGCTTCCCTTCATGTAGCTCCATTCATTGTGTTGTCTCTTCTTGGTTCTAGCCATGTCAGAATTGCATGGTGTTTGAAGCTCATACCTTCTTCAATTCAATTTACCATTCAAGCTTTAATTGTCCATTGAAATTTTGCACACAAAAATAAGAAAAATTAAGTAGGAAAAAATTCACAAAATCAATAAAAAGAAAATTATGCAATAAAATTCAAGAATTTTGTAAATAAATTCCTTGAGTGCATAAATGACTATTAAAATAAAATCTTATATAATTGAAGTCCTAAAGCTATATTTCATTATTAAAATGCCTAAGTTTAGGAGAATAAAATAGATAGAAATGTGTTCATCAGTGGACATGTGCAATCATTCAAGGAGCATTCTTGGCACTTGATAAGGTCATACATAACATAAAAAGGCTTACCAAGCAATTGGATTAGCCTCATCCATTCACTTGTGGATTTTGGATTCACCTCACCCATTCTTTAAGAGGTTCTTGGACTCAACCTTACTCTTGAGAGTCAACCTCACTTTTAGGAGACTCTTTACTTTGTCTCAACCAATCTTAGGGGTTCTTGGCCATCCTCACCATTGTGACGACCCTAACTTCTAATAATTGTAATTAAGGTAAAATACGTGATTAATAACCATAAATCAGGGTTACAAGACATTATGACTAATTACATTTGGAAAAGGCAAGGAAATTTGAATCGTAATGTTATTAGAGTCATCAACCAAATAATTACAAGCATTCATGTACACAAGGGAAACAAACACTCATTTATAAGCCTTTGATTCTATTACCCATTAATTCCAACTCACACGAATCTTCTACCAATGTTTTTAAGTCATCCCTTGAGGCTACCATATGAAAAACCAAGATTTCTAGGTAGAATAAGAGTTTGGGACCATTAGCCATGGCTAAATGTCCTTGCGCACGCAGCCAATTGCTCTCAGGTTCACTCTTTATCTTTACATGTTTCGCCACGGCTATTGAGCTTCACCACGGCTAACCTACATGGCGCCGCAGCGAGTTAGCCTCCTAGAACCTACCTCGCTCACCTCTCGCTATTGGTCGGGCCAATTTCCTCTTTTGCCATGACTAATGTAACACCATACTTCTAGGGCTCAATTCATGCCATTCCCATGCCTCATCTTATGTTCGTTCTATGGAAACAATATAGTGGCATAAGGAGTTATGAATTAAAATGCATTCCTCTAGGAGTAAAATTTTACTTTCAGAGTTCCATGGGTCATATGAATGCATCTATCACATTCTTATACTTAAACACATGAATATAGCTCGTTTCCATCATCAAATTTGGTCTACAAGTCATGGAAAGCAAAGGAACACATTAAAATTCATGTTTGCATTTCGGCCAGAATGTCCTCTTTTCTGTCACAAACTTTGGAAACTCATAACTAATTCTACAAAAATCGAAATCATATGTTCTTTGTCAATGTAGGAAGTTTTAGATGCCTACTTCACACTAAAAATATTCCCAGACCATAACATTCATCATGGAGAATGTTTGACATCCGAAAGCCTACTGAGGTCGTTGGTTGTCTGGGCTGCTATTCAGATTTCTGATATAAACTTCTAAAATCCATAACTAATTCTATAAAATCTAAATCACACATATTTGGTCATTATGGAAATCTACACATGTTAACTTGACAGTAAAAATAATTCTAGAATGAAATAGATACGTTTATCTATTGGAAACTTATAGAACAGTAACTGAACTCTGGAGGCACCCCTGTTACTGACAGTAAACTTCAAAAATACGTAACTCTCTGCTCATACCTCCAAATGAGGTGATCTCAGTGGTCATAAAACGCTTGTGACCTCTAGTTTATGAATATAAAATTTCACAAGCATTGGATACAATTTGGATATCGAGTGACACAGAATTCCAAACTGCCAGTATGAACAGTACCCATACCAGAATCCATGAAAAATATCAATTTTGAAAATTCATAAAATATTCCTTAGACCTCAGAAAATTATTCTCTTTAGCTTCATAGAAAGCTCTCAATGGGATCTAATTACATACAAAATTTAGGGTAAGACTAACTCATTTGGCCAAAAAGTGACATAAGGTTCCATTATGGCCAAATTTGGCTCCATATGAGGTACCAAATTTGCCAAATGGCCTTCTCTTGGTTGTGGCACCTTTTGGGCAAGTCTAAAAGCACATTTGAGACTTATGTGAGTTGCTCAAATGGTCCCAAACCTCATGCATCTCATTTTGGCTATTCAACCCACATTTATACACATATTCATCAAACTTTAAACTTGCATACTATGGCATTACATACTCAAAACATGTGCTAGTGGTCATATATCATTTCCATACATCTAAACATCACATAATAGTATCTTTACATATGTCTCAACATTCATAGTACATATATAACATCATATACATGATAAACCATCATTATGGTTCCAAAATGGCTAAAACCAAGGCATAAGTGTGTCAATCTCCTTCCTTTAGGGTTGTTGGCTCCCGCTAGCATATCCACTTGGTTCACTTAGCATGTTAGACCATTGGAGAGGAGGGGATAAGATTCAAAGAATCCTAATAGCTCATCTCCCATTCAATCATATATAATATGTGCAAAGCAAGCCTTTTAAATGCATGTATAGAGAAAATAGAAATCATAGACATTTTAAAGGCAACCTTGGCATGTGAATCAATCATGCAAGACATTCAAGAGCTCACTAAGTGTTTGGATTGACCTCACACTTCTCCTCATGGATTTTGGACTTGCCTCACCCATTCTTTGAGCACTTTGGACTCAACCATACTCTTAGGAGCTCACTTTGCTTTTGGGAGACTCTTTACTTTGTCTCAACCAAGCTCAAGGGTTCTTGGCTCATCCTCATCCAAGGGAAGAGTTATTGGCCTTTCCACACTCAAGCAAACTCATACAAACATCATGTGCTCACTTGAAAACATAACATGGCATCAAGCATCATGGCATATAAAGGCATGCTAGCATACTTTTCAAAGCTTGAAAATGCACATACAAACATTCTAAAACAAGCTAAACACACATCTATGCATGAGAGAAGGTGGAGAGAGCTACCTTGCACACAATCACACACTTTTTCCTTTGGACTCAAGCCTTCTCTTTCGGCCACACACCCACAAATTGGTAGAGATGGTTTCTCTTGGCCTAGACACAAATTATAGGAGCCAATTAAGTTCATGAACCACACTCTAAGGCTACACAACTTAATGAAACACTAGATTGCTCTATAACCCCCATTATGGTCCATATTGGCACCTAATGAAGCAACACTCCTCAAATGATTTCTAGGCCTCATTCTTTCTTTTCAAATATGATTCTTGACTCCTTTTAAGCCTCTTGGAGTCATCACATCATCAAAACAAAAGGCCTAGCACCATGTTGCTTCTTTAGGTCATAATATGGAACCTAAGGCACCAAATCACTTTCTATGAGTTCTAAATTTTTTCCAAGGCCTCTCCTCACCTTCATTCATTAAATATGACTCAAGAATAGCCTTAGAAAAATTTAAAACTCTCCCTAGCTAGAAGAACCCATCTAGGCCAAGGCTATGAAGCATATTGGGTTCCATGGAGCTTTCTTTGTTTTCTCAAGGGAAGAAGCATATGGGGAGCCTCTCAGGGATCTTGGGAGCTCATTTAAATACTTAGGCCTAGGAATCATCATAGAAAGTCAGATTTTACAAGGTGCAATTGAAACCCTAGAATTTGCATCTTGAAATCTAATGGCTTTTTGATAATTCCCTTTGCATATTCTTAATCTCCACACCCTTTTTCCTTAGATTCATGCTTTGTTCTGCCTAAAAATCATCTCTTCCTAGGGTTTTCTCAAGTGGGGCGAAATGGTGGAGAAGGGGACAAAAAATGACAACCATAGGAAGAGAAATTACCTTGTTTTCTTGCTTTTTCTCACTTGAATCTTGTGTTCTTTGAGCTCCTCTCTTCAAATCCGAACTTTCCTCTCAATTTCTCCCTTAAAATAGATTTATAAACTTCATTATAATCATAGGAAACAAAGTAGAATGGAGGAGAAGAGGTTTGGAAGAGAAAGAGCATGAAAAACTACTAATTTCCATACCTTAAGCCTTTAATTTCTCCTCCTTTTCTTCCCCTTCTTGTGAGCCTCATCCCCTAGGGTTTTCTTATGGTTTTAGGCAGAAGATGGTCGTGCATAATGAAGGGATGAGAAGGGTGCATCATATATATAGGTGGGAATAAGTTACACTTTTCAAAAATTCCCATTTCGCCCTTTATACTTTGCATTTCCGTTTCTCCTTCGTTTTAGCTCCATTTTGAGAACCGTCTTTTCCATTATAAAATTTATGTTCCCAAACAAATAAAATGCCTTTGGAATCACTCAAATTGGAGTTAAAACCTTTTCGAATGAATCCATCAAATTTCCAGCGCACTGACATTGGAAAACGTCCACCGGAAGGGGCTTTAGCTATCCTGGGGCTTTCCATAGTTTTTAGAGCCTCTGAGAACCCTGGAGAATTCAAAACTTTCATTTAAAAAGCCCTTCTGTGTGTTCTTCAAAAAGTGCCTATATTTACGAAAATGCCACTAGCCTTTTGACAACTTTTTTGAATCACTCTGGCTTTGATTTTTGGGCAACTCAAGGCTCAAGTCCTCATTTTCTAATATTTAAAATTTTATCATAATTTTGGTTGGCCCCAATCCCTTCTATTTCAGGGACTTCCTTTTGTATCTGACCCATTTCTGCTGTTTACGGAGAAACCGAACATTGTGTTTCTCACATTTATAGAAAGGCCGGATGTTACAACTAATTCCTCTCTGGAATGCCTGACACTATTTCACAAAAGTTCACCGCAGCGAATTACCCCCTGAACGACTTCCAATTTTGCCTCTCACATTTCACCGAGGCGAATTGCTCTCCGGTACTCTCCCTAGGCAACTTTGCCTTTATTGGTCGCGGCTAATAATATGTTGGCCACGGCAAAATGCCTTCTGATCCTACAACTCCTAAAATCTTGTCTCATACTCTCCACTCTCCCTCCAATGACACCCTAGGGCCACTTTACCTTAATTTTAAGGCTCTAATAGCTTTCATTAGCCTAATTTACCTAGCTAATCTATCATTACTAGTTCAAGACTTAAGATCAATTTCTACTCCTCCAACTACCCTATATCAATAAATTCCTAGATTAATAATAGCAGAATTTCATAAGCTTCCAGCAATTATCATTCAAATATACATTCCCTTAAAGATTCCATGCATCACTTATTCAAATCAACAATATAATATATCCCATGATGACATTTCCAATAGTAGACCATATCATGGATTCAACAAAGTTCATACATCAGACACTATAAGTTCATACATCTAATACCAAGCTATAATGAGACTTAACTCCTTAATAGATACATTCCAACTAATCAAAATATAAACGTCTACACTTGGTAATATGATTACATGATGATGCTATATAAAAGATTAACAAAATTGCATCTACTCTACTCAAATTAGCCTAAGTGTAGCTTCCTCCACACATGGCTAAAGCTCATAGATTTTCATCCAATTACTTTCCCTTATCTTTACCCGAAGGGCCTCCACCTGAAAGTATAATCTCATGAAATGGGGTGAGATGCAAATCTCATTAACCAAGGCAAATTCCATTCATATATTTCATTTTAATCAATAAATATGCATGATTTCAATAAGCATTAGAAAACATACAAGTCATATCAGTAAATGAACAATTAGGCTATCTATGATTACTATCCCATACTAGCAATCACAACTCCATATGTTAAATGCCAATAATACCGAGAGAGGCCCATCCACGGCACCTACTCCCCAGTGAGTACAACCAGGGCTCAGTGCATCTAGGGTCTGATCATAACCCGGTGCCAGATCAAAGCACATGCATGGGTGGTAGCCACACCATAGCTCCACCATAGACTCACAAGGTCCAATCACATATAATAGATAGCCAACCAATTCATTTAGCATTCAAAATCATAATCATGCAGTAGATACAAAATTAAACAGACATATGCATGGAATTAGCATGAACCTCGGTTACCTCACTTTGTAGATAATTGAAAAGCCACCAGCAGTACCAAAATCTCCCTAAAACTATAACATCAGAAGATTACTACTTTAAATCATAATGTACAACAACAACAAGTACCCAAGGAATTAAAATACTAATGGCTACTCAGAAGATGCTTTCCCAGCGACTACAAATCCTCAAATTCGGATTGAATATGTCTTATACTAGAAACTTCAAGATATCACCCTAATTCCTATGTAAATTCGTACAGAATTAATACCCATACTATAAATCAACCATGGGGGTCTTAAACCAACAAATATTACATTAGAATGGAGAGTATACACTTACCCAATATCACTCTTAGCCTTTACCTCCGAAAATCCTCTAAGAAAATACTAAACAATCACATTTCAGAATTTGGGTATGGTGAAAATGCTCGAAATGAAAAACTAATCGAGTCAAAATGAAGAGAAAGAGAAAGGGATTAAGCTATATAACAAGTACCTTGGCTGATTTTGAGCTTAAGGTGAGAAATGGTAGATTTCTTACCCCAAACCCTAGCCTCCCTCCAAACCTCAAAAAATGAGTTGTGTGTTTATGTTTCAGCAAAATATGGAGGGGTTGAAGTGTTTAGGGTTTTAGTTGGGTTTAAGTTAGGTCTAATGTGGGTCATAGGCTAATCCAAAGATCCAATACTATGTAAGTTTCAGATTTAAGCCTTGTTAAGCCAACTTTCATGTGTTGGGCTGCAGAAATTTAATTAGGCTAGACCAAGTTTGAAGAACTCAATTGATTTAGGTCTGAACAAGGGTTATTGGGTCATTTATAAGAGTTTATGCAAGTTGGGTCTTGGGTTTCTAATTCATTAAATTAGATTGGGCCCTCCATTAGTTCCTAACCTTGGCCTATTTAATTTAATTTGGGCCTAGATGGGGTTTCTAACTCAATTAAATCTTAAACACATATTAATAATTTATCTCTCTAAAATTTCCATTCACTTAACTTGCCCAATTATCCCATATTAATTATTCTTAATTAACCCAAATTCATGATTAATATCTTAATTAATTTTTAGGGTGTTACAACCATGGCTAAGGGTTCTTGACTTCACCACACTCAAGCAAACCAAAACAAGCATCATAAACATCATTTGAAAACATAATGCATCATCATGGTAGTATGGCATATGAAATCATGCTAGAATACTTTTCATGGCTTAAAACACACATCCACATATTCAAAGACAAGTCAAGCATACAATCATGCATGAGAGAAGGTGGAGAGAGCTACCTTGGAAGCAAACACACACTTTTCTCCTTGAATCAATGCTCCCTTTCTTGGCCTCACACACACAAAGGTGTGGGAATGATTTCTCTTGTCCTAAACATAATTTATGGAAGCCAATTAGGTTCATAGAATTAATTCTAAGGCCATACAATTTGCTTAAATACTAGCTTGACCTATAAGCCCTTTTATAGTTCCAAGAATGCATCTAATGAAGCAACACCCATCAAATAAATTCTAGGCTCCATTCTTTTCTTTCAAATATGATTCTTGACTCTTTTTAAGCATCTTGGAGTCATCACACAATTAAAATAAAGGGCCTAACTACATGTTGCTTCTTTAGGTCATATTATGAAACATATAAGGCCAACTCATTCTCTAGTCCTAAATTTTTCCCAAGGCTTCCCCTCATATTCATTCATCATATATGATTCAAAAATGGGCTTAAAAAAATTTAAAACTCTCCCTAGGTATATAAACCTCTCTTGTCCAAACCTATGGTAGAATTTAGCCTTCATGGACTTTGCCTTGTTTTCTTGATGGAGGAAGCACATGGGGAGACTTCTAGGGATCTTAAGAACTCATTTAAACTCTCATTTAGGCATAGGAATTAAGAGATCAAATCAGATTTTGTAAGGAACACTTGAAACCCTAAAATTTACATCTTAAATTTCCATAGTTATTTGTTAATTCTCTTTGCATATTCTTAATCTCCATAACTTTTTGCCTAAGAATCACTCTTGGTTCTGCCTAAAAGCCAACCCCTCCTAGGGTTTCTTAAGTGGTGCGAAATGGTGGAGGAAGAGGAGCAAGGGATAGAAATCATGGAAGAAGAAGTTTTCTTATTTTCTTGCTTTTTCTCACTTTAATCTTGTCTTCTTTGAGCTCTTCTCTTCAAATCCTAATTTTTCCCTTAATTTCTCCCTTAAAACAGATTTATAAACTTCATCATAATCATAGGAAACAAAGGAGAATAGAGGAGAAGAGGTTTGGATGGAAGAAAGCATGAAAAACTACTAAATTCCCTTACCTTAAAGCCTTGATTTCTCTTCTCCTTCTTCTTCCCTTGGTGCGCCACTCTCCTAGGGTTTCTCCTCTGGTTTGGGGTAGAAAAATATGAGACTAAATGAATGGGAGATTTGGGCGCCTCATATATATAGGTGGAGGAGAATAGCTTTTTCAAAAATTTTTATTTTGCCCTTCATTTTTGGCATTTTCGTTTCTACTTTGTTTTAACTCCTTTTTGAGAATGATCTTTTCCATCACAAAATTTAGGTTTCTAATTTAGTAAAATACCTTTGGAATCACTCAAATCGGAGCTAAAAACCTTCTCAAAAGAATCTGTTAAAATTCAGGTACATCGACATTAGAAAACGTCCACCGGAGGGGATTTAACTATCCTGGGGCTTCCCATAGTTTTCAGGGCCTCTAAGAACCTCAAAAAATTCAAAAATTTCATTTAAAAAGCCCTCTTGTGTGAATTCTAAAATTTGCTCAAAATTACAAAAATGCCATTATGTTTTGTAAGATTTTTGTCAAAATTTGTTTCTTCATTCTAGCTTTATTTTTCTCTCCATCTGAGCCTAGAATTCTCATTTTTAGGAGTCTAGAATCCTTCTCAAATTTTTTAGGACCTTAACTAATTCATTTCAAGGGACTTCCTTTTATATTCGATAAATTTCGTTCGTTGACGGAGAAATTGTACGTTATGTTTCTCAAATTTTCTCTCATTTTCAAAGAACTGGATCTTACACACACACACACACACACACACAGAGAAGAGATATATTAAGGGTTTTCCTATGTTTGTTACACCTATAGATGACAATGAGATTACCTATGATGAACCACCACCACGAATTGGAAATTTTAATGTTATAGGCAAGTTGTTAAAGCTATGTCATCTAATAGAACACCCACATAAATTATGAACTTGAAAGGTTTAAGGAAACTCATTCCTAAGTCTTAAAAGATTACTTTGATACTCTAGACAAGGTACTTTCACCCTTGAAATCAAGCCTTATAAGGGAATCTCACCTAGACTTGAAGGATCATATTTATTCTCACTTAAGAGATTATGTTTGATTTCGATTAGATGGAAGGTGACCTTAGAATGTTTGAATGCCTTAAATGGATTAGTCGTAAGATTAGACTTTACATTATTTCCAACCTTTGGGAACCTTAACAAATGAGGATAAGGAACCTTGGGTACTAATTGTAAATGAAAAGGGATTTTACACATCTACAAAAAAAATGATAAAAAAAGGAAGAATGGACCTTTTTCTGACAGACAATAAATGAGGATATAATGTGTGCAATAATTTTTGAGATAGTTAGACATAAAAACTAGAAACCTAGACTAGATGATTCTATAAAAGGAAAGACTTGCTTCAATTAAAAATGTTCAGCAAAAGAAATGTGAGAATATTTTGAGTAAGGGATGTAACACCCCAAAATTAATTAAGGTGTTAATCATGGATTTAGAGTAATTAAGAATAATTAATAGAGGATAATTGGGTAAGTTAGTGAATAGGAATTTTAGAGAGATAAATTATTAATATAGGTTTGAGAATTAATTGGGATAGAAACCTCATCTAGGCCCAAATTAATAGATCATGATAAGAGGCTAATGGAGGCCCAATGAGTTAGGTGCAAACCCAACCCAATTTAATGTGATAGAGGCCCAAGATCTACCTTGTATAGAAACTTATAAGTGGCCCAATAACCCTTGTGTAGACCTAAATCCTTGAGCCCTTCAAACTTGGCCCAAACCTAATTAAACTTCAGCAACCCAATGCATAAGAATTGGCCCAATAAAATTATGCAGCCCAACACTTTAAAACTAGCCCAATAAGCTAAAATCTGAAGCCCATTTGGAGTTGGACCTTGGAGCAACCCATGACCCATCTTTGGCCCAATTTAAACCCACCTAAAACCTTAATGCTTTAGCCACATTCTCATTTGCTGAAACTCAAGAAGCAAAATTCGGAGGTTGAGAAGGAGGCTAGGGTTGGGGGCAAGAATTCTGCATTTTCTCACATTTAGAGCAAGATTCAGCCCAGGTAATAGTTATACAACTTAATCCCCTCATCTTTCTCTTTAATTTGGTCTGATTAGTTTTTCATTTGGAGTATTTTCACCCTACCCAAAATCTAAAATGTGGTTATTCGAGGTTTTCTTGGTGAAATTCATAGGTTGAGGTTAGTGCTGACATTAGGTAAGTATAAACCCTCCATTTTGATGCTTTCTTTCCTAATTTGAGACCCCCATAGCTGATTTACAATATGGGTATTAATTTTGTACGAATTTGCTTAGGATTTTGGATAAAATATTGAGGTTTCTGGTAGAGGATACTTGAATCCAAATTTAGGACTTGTAGTGGCTGGGTAAGTGTTCTCTAGGCAGTTATTAGCATTTAAATTCCTTGGGTATTTGTTGCTACTATAAATGATGAATTAGAGTAGTGATTTTCTGATGTTATGGTTATAAGGATTTTTCTACCATTGGTGGCTATTGCAAATTGTCTACAAGTCAGGTAACCGAGGTTTACATTAATTCCATGCATATGTCGGTTTAAATTTCATACTTGCTGTATATGAATGATTTGAAATGTTGAATGAATTGGTTGGCTATCTATTGTATGATGATTGGACCTTGTGAGTCCATAGTGGAGCTGTGGTGCGACTGCCACCCGTGCATGTGCTTCGATCGGGCACCGGGTTATGATCAAACCCCAGATGCACTGAGCCCTGGTTGTGCTCAATGGGGAGTAGGTGTCATGGACGGGCCTCTCCCAGTGTTAATGGCTTTTAACATGTTAAAATATGATTGCCAGTATGGGATAGTAATTATGATAGCCTAATTGTTTCATTTGCTTGGATGACTGATATGATTTTGATGTTGATTTTGATTCATTCATATATGTTAATTAAACTGGATTATATGATGGAGTTGCCTTGGTTACTAAGATTTATATCTCATCCTATTTCATGGGTTAAACATTTCAGGTGAAAGTGCTTCAGATAAGGATAAGGGTAAGCAAGTGGATGAACATCCATGAGCTGAGGCCCGGTGTGGGGGAGCTACACTTGGTCTGAGTAGAATAGAGTAGATGTTAATTTTGTTAAGTCTTGTATAACATCATCATGTATCTGTATTACCAAGTGTAGGAGTCTGTATTTTGATAATATAATGTGTACCTATTGAGGAGTAGGCCTTACTTTAAATTGGTATTTGATGTATGGATTTATGATATCTGTTGTAAACCCTATCGAACTTATGATATGACTTACCATTTGGATATGTAACCTTGAGATATTGATATGAATCACTGATGCATAGAACCTCTAATGGAAAGTGTATCTAATGTTAAATGTCAATGATGCATGAATTGTGTTGTTGTTATCCCCTGGACTTACTGATATAGGATAATTAGAGAAAAGAAATTGACCCTTGAATCTTAAATTAGAGAGGATAGATTAGCTGGATAAATTAGGCTAATGAAAGCTATTTGAGCCCTACACTTAAGGTAGAGGGGCCCTAGGGTGAGATTGGAGGGAGAAAGGAGAGTATGAGTCCAGATTTTCGGAGTGTAGGACCAGAAGGCACTTTGCTGCAGCTAAAATGGAGTTGGCCGCGGCCAATAGAGGCGAAGTTGCCCAGGGAGAGTGCCAGAGAGGAATTCACCGCAGCGAAATGTGATAGGCCAAACTGGGAGTCATCCAGAGAGAAATTAGCCTCGGCAAATTAGGGAATTGGCCGCGGCAAACTTTTAGGAAAATGTCCCTGGCATTCCAGAGAGGAATTGGCCGCTGCGGAAGGAGGAATTGGCCGTAGCCAATATCGAAAGGTGAGCGAGGAAGTTCCAGGAGGCTTCTTCACCACGACGCCATATAGGTTGGCCGCAGCGAAGGTCCAACTCGCCATGAAGTGATGAAGATAGGGGTAAAACAAAAAGAAATTGGCTACGGCTAAGAGTAATTAGGCCGCGGCGAACATGCTGAAACACCTATAATAACTAGAAAACCTTAGTTTTTCATATGTTAATCTCAAGGGATGATGTAGAGATATTAGGGTGAGTTATCAATGATGAGTAATAGAATCAAAGACTGATAAATGAATGTTTGTTTCTTTTATGAACATAAGTTTTTATAATTGTATGATTGATGACCTTAATCACATTAAGGTTCAAGTTTCTCTGTATTTTCATAGCATAATTAATCTTAATATCATGTAACTCTGGTTTATGGTTATTGATCACGTATTAAACCTTAGTAATTGGGATTAGAGATTAGGGTCGTCACAAGGGACAAATGAAACTCCTTTACGAAGTAAGGTTATTTACCTACGTTGCTATTAGTGGAATAAATACTAAAAAGGCTAACTAAGTGGAATTTCTTGTAGTTCTTGGTGTCAAGGAGAGTTAGGCTAAAGTATCTAGGAGTTATCTCTTAAATGGATTGAGAGTTAAGAAAGAAAGGAAGTTAACATGAACATTCAATGATCAACTGTTGGAACAGCAAAAAAAAAACAAGAGAAGGGAGTAGGAGAAGAAAAAGAAAAAGGTAGAATAGAACAAAACAAATGCTATAAAGGGAGAGAGATTTTAAGATTTATTTAACCTAGGTGCCTAGACTTGCTATAAGGTGATCAAGTGTAACTTGGTCTAGATCTCTTTAGTTGTGGACAAAGGAAGAAGACGGAATATTTAGGTTAGTATGTCATTTGAATTGGCTTAACAAAAAAGAAATAGAATTGTAGATAATAAGTAAGGTAGTAATATAATAACGACATCTTCTATAGGAAAGTAACCGGGAAAGGACTAGGTTCTTGTGAAATTTTGAGAAACCAAAGAGGAAGCTATGAGAATGGATTATCCAGCACTAATTAAGTGAGGTATGTCTAATTTTGAGAACAAAATTCTTAAAAGGAGGAGAGATTGTAACACCTTAAAATTAATTAAGGCATTAATCATGGTTTAGACATAATTAAGAATAATTATTATAGAATAATTGGGCAAACCATGTAAATGGGAATTTAGAAAACAATAAATTATTAATATGGGTTTGAGATTTAATTAGGTTAGAAACCTCATTTAGGCCCAAATTAAATTAAATAGGTCATGGTTAGAGACTAATAGAGGCCCAATGATTATAAGTGTAAACCCAAAATAAATGGGCTCTTGAAACTTGACCCAACCTAACTAAAAATTTGAACTCTTGAAGTTGGCCCAACATTCCTTATGTAGACCCAAACTAAATGAAGTCTTGAAGTTTGGCCTAATCCAACTACAACTCTGCAGCCCAACTCATGAAACTTAGCCCAACTAACACCAACCTTTGAACCCACTAGAATTTCGGCCTTAAGGTCAACACACTTCATCTTAATTCAAAGTGTTCTGTAGCCCACCTCACCAAGCAAAGGCTCAATGACTAGAAAAGAGCCCAAATAGACCATGGGCTGATGGGTTAGCCCATTTCCCCCAAATAACCCTAAAGGTTCAACACTTTCTCCCCTCATTGAGCTACTTTACCATATTCCAAATTCAATGGTTTCAATAAATTCCTTATGATAGTTCTTCTTGGAACAGATCTAGAACTACCCTCAATAGTTTATGTAGCCATAAATCCTATTTTTGACTTCTAAAAGATGATTTAGCCAAGGTGGGTTATACATAAGTTGATCATCTCATTCTCCTCTTCATTTTGGTTTGATTAGTTTCTAGTTTTGGACATCTCTTTCTCAAATCTAAAATTTGGTGTTTAGCTGATTCTTTGTAAGATTTTCAGAGTTTGAAGTTAATCAAACCATAGGGTAAGTGTTTGCTTTCATTTTGTGGTGTAACCTTACTCAAATTTCATGTTACAAGCTGACTTTGGTATATAGCTAATTCCATGTGTGAAAATCCAAGTTTTAAGGATGGCCTATAGTGTGTTCTTGGTAGTTAACGCTCAACTCAGTCCATTTGACCTCTTGGGTGTATGGATAAGTGTTCCCTCTTCTCTTATATGGTGTATGTGCTGAATTCCCACATTATGGATTGACTTTTATTGCATAGTTTATACATGTTCGCAAATGGAGTTGTGGGGAGTGAATCATTGTGAGCTTTGATGTATGTATCCTAAATTGGTGCAATAGATCATTAGGAAGCTTGGGTAAGAAGTTCTCAATGATTTCTTGTTAAGATTAATTTGTGGATAGGGAGAATTTCCTTGCTGATGATAGTTAAATGATGATAATCATGCTTATGTTAGGCTTAGTATGCTTTGAATCATGGTGGTAGCTAGAGGAAGAGTAATTGGCTTCATTAAGATAATCGGGGTTAATTTCCTAATTCCATGTATATGTTCATATTAATATGATATTGTTTACACATATATGATTTTGAAATGCTAAATAATTAGTTGAATACTTGAATTGTTATTGCAATTGGACTATATGAATTCATGGTGGAGCTGTGGTATAGTTGCCACCTGTACATGTGCTTTGATTAGGCACTGGGTTATGATTAGACCCCAGATACACTGAGCCCTGGTTGTGTTTATTATGGAATAGGTACCATGGATAAACCTTTCCTGGTGTTATTGGCTATTAACATGTTATGTGTAATTACTGGTATGAGATAATAGTCATTGGTAGCTCAACTAGTTCATTTGTAAATTGAATTGATAATGCTGGTATTGATGATGTGAAATTGCATTGTATTGATTAATCTGTACATATATATGGAATTTACCTCTTACTACTGAGATTGTATATCTCACCCTGGTTGTGAGCTAACATTTTCAGGGACCGTACCTCTTAGTGGCAAGGAGAAATTAATGGAAGCTTATTATATGGTTTGGTAGCACATAGGTTTGGAAACCTTGTCAGATTGTATTGTGTAATTAGATTACTAGTTTTATATAATTGCCACATTGCATCATGGATTGCCAAGTATAGGGACTATGTAATATAATTATCATGGAATTGATCATCATTATAATACCATGAATTCTAGCTCATTCTAACTCATCAAGTTCCTTTACATAACTTAATATCATGAATCATGTGAGTTTTGCATGAAAAAGGCAAAGAAATAATGCTCATTTTAGCATTGCACTGGGTCTCAAAATTTCATTTGGTGTCACGTGGACCGTGTGAGCTCATACTATACCTCCTCATATTTAATTTCATCATTACAACTCATTTGCATCACAAAAACATGCTTACAACCCATGGAAACCGAAATGGGGCATGGAAACCTAAAGATCATTCTCGGCCAGAATTGGTCCTTTTTCTAGGAAAATTTTGGAAAATCATAACTAAATCTATAAAAATCAAAACTATGAAATCTTGGTCATTCTGGAAATCTTAGGATGTTTACTTCATAATAAAAATACTTCTAGGTCACAATATTTATCACTTAGGACGTTTGACATCTAAAACGCTACAGAGGTCCGACTGAAATCTGGAACTGTCACAGAACTTTGCAAAAAATGTTGAAAATATCCAATTAATTCCAAAAAAAATCCAATCCATGAAAATAATACCAATCTGGAAATTTGTGAGTGTTAAATAGAGAGGAAAAATATCTCCAGATCATTCCATCAAGCCCAAACTCTGAAATTCAATAGAACAGTACTTCTAGTCAGACAATTTCACTGATACTGGACAAAAACTTCAAAAATTTATATCTCCCTCTCTAGACTTCCAAATGAGGTGCTTCTAGTTGTCATGAGTCCCTGTGATTTCCTAGTTTCTGTGTATAAAATTTTGTGGCAATTGGAAAACATTTGGGCCTCGTGTGACAGAAAATAATTTTGGACCAAATAAATAGTGCAGCAAACCAAATCCATAAAATTTGCCAATTTCGAAAACTCATCAAATATTCTGTAGACCTCCAAAAATTATGATCTTTATCTCCCCAGAAATCTCTCAATGAGATCTAATTGAATGACAAATTTCAGATCAAGACTAGGTCATTTGGCCAAAAAGTGACATAAGGTTCCATTATGGTCAAATGTGACTCCATATGAGGTACCAAATTTGCCAAATGGTCTTCCCTTGGTATTGGCACCTTTTGGGTAAGTCTAAAAGCACATTTGAGACTTGTGTGAGCTGCCCTAATGGTCCTAAACCTCATGCATCTCATTTTGGCCACTCAATCCACATTTATACACATATTCATCAAACTTTAAACTTTCATACTATGGCATTACATACTCAAAACATGTGCTAGTGGTCATATATCATTTCCATACATCTAAACATCACATAATAGTATATTTCCATATGTCTCAATGTTCATAGTACATATACACCTTCATATACATGATAAACCATCATTATGGTTCCAAAATGGCTAAAATCAAGGCATAAGTTTGTCAATCTCCTTCCTTTAGGGTTGTTGGCTCCCATTAGCATATCCACTTAGTTCACCTAGCATGTTAGATCATTGGAGAGGAGGGGATGAGATTCAAAGAATCCCAATAGCTCATCTCCCATTCAATCATACATAATATGTGCAAAGCAAGCCTTTTAAATGCATGTATGGAGAAAATAGAAATCATAGACATTTTAAAGGTAACCTTGGCATGTGAATCAATCGTACAAGATATTCAAGAGCTCACTAACTGTTTGGATTGGCCTGACACTTCTCCTCATGGATTTTGGACTTGCCTCACTCATTCTTTGAGCACTTTGAACTCAACCATACTATTGGGAGCGCACTTTGCTTTTGGGAGACTCTTTACTTTGTC
Source organism: Erythrophleum fordii (assembly GCA_032878935.1). NCBI lineage: Eukaryota > Viridiplantae > Streptophyta > Magnoliopsida > Fabales > Fabaceae > Erythrophleum > Erythrophleum fordii. The sequence goes on from JAVQMF010000044.1 coordinate 20,743,200, forward strand.
TCAACCAAGCTCAAGGGTTCTTGGCTCATCCTCACCTAAGGGAAGAGTTCTTGGCCTTTCCACACTCAAGCAAACTCACACAAACATCATTGATTCATTTAAAACATATGTGGTATCAAGAATCATAACATATAAAGGCATGCTAGCATACTTTCCATAGCTTGAAAATACACATACACACATTCTAAAACAAGCTAAACACACATCCATGCATGATAGAAGGTGGAGAGAGCTACCTTGCACACAATTACACACTTTTTCCTTTGGACTCAAGCCTCCTCTTTCGGCCACACACCCAAAAATTGGTGGAGATGGTTTCTCTTAGCCTAGATACAATTTATGGGAGCCAATTAGGTTCATGAAACAATATCTAAGGCCATACAATTTTCTTAGATACTAGATTGCTCTATAAGCTCCATTATGGTCCATAAATGCACCTAATGAAGCAACACCCCTTAAATACTTTCTAGGCCTCATTCTTTCCTTTCAAATATGATTCTTGACTCCTTTTAAGCCTCTTGGAGTCATCACATCATCAAAACAAAAGGCCTAGCACTATGTTGCTTCTTTAGGTCATATTATGGAGCCTAAGACTCCAAATCACTTTCCATGAGTTCTAAATTTTTTTCAAGGCCTCCCCTCACTTTCATTCATCAAATATGACTTAAGAATGGCCTTATAAAAATTTAAAACTCCCCCACCTACACAAACAAGCCTAGGCCGAGACATAGGGCTTCCTTTTGGCTTCTTGGATTTCTCTTGCTTTTCCTGAAGGAAGAAGCTTGTGGGGAGCATCTTAGGTGTCTCAAGAACTCATTTATACCCTAACTTAGACCTAGAAAGTATCATACAAATTCAGATTTTACAAGGTGCAATTGAAACCCTAGAACTTGCATCTTAAAATCTAATGATTTTTTGATAATTCCCTTTGCATATTCTTAATCTCCACACCCTTTTTCCTTAGATTCATGCTTTGTTCTGCCTAAAAATCATCTCCTCCTAGGGTTTTCTCAAGTGGGGCGAAATGGTGAAGAAGGGGACCAAAAATGACAACTATAGGAAGAGAAATTACCTTGTTTTCTTGCTTTTTCTCACTTGAATCTTGTGTTCTTTGAGCTCCTCTCTTCAAATCTGAACTTTACCCTCAATTTCTCCCTTAAAACAGATTTATAAACTTCATTATAATCATAGGAAACAAAGGAGAATGGAGGAGAAGAGATTTGGAAGAGAAAGAGCATAAAAAACTACTAATTTCCATACCTTAAGCCTTTGATTTCTCCTCCTTTTCTTCCCCTTCTTGTAAGCCTCATCCCCTAGGGTTTTCTCCTGGTTTTAGGCAGAAGATGGTCGTGCATAATGAAGGGAGGAGAAGCGTGCATCGTATATATAGGTGGGAATAAGTTACACTTTTCAAAAATTCTCATTTTACCCTTCATACTTTGCATTTTTGTTTCTCCTTCGTTTTAGCTTCTTTTTTAGAATCGTCTTTTCCATTATAAAATTTAGGTTCCCAATCAAGTAAAATGTCTTTGGAATCACTCAAATTGGAGCTAAAACCTTTCTGAACGGATCCGTCAAAGTTCAGGCACACTGACATTGGAAAATGTCCACCGTGGGGCTTTAGCTGTCCTGGGGCTTTCCATGGATTTTAGGGCCTCTAAGAACCCCGGAGAACTTAAAACTTTTATTTAAAAAATCCTCCTGTGTGTTTTTCAAAAAGTACCCATATTTACAAAAATATCACTGGCCTTTTATCAAATTTTTTGAATCACTATAGCCTTGCTTTCTGGGCAACTCAAGGTTCAAATCCTCATTTTCTAATATTTAAAATTTTATCATAATTTTGATTGGCCCCAATTCCTTCTATTTCAGGAACTTCCTTTTGTATCTGACCCATTTTTGTCATTTACGGAGAAACCGAACATTGCGTTTCTCGCGTTTACGGAAGGACTGGATGTTACAATCATGGTTGTAATTGGCTAATAATAAATGAGTGACTTGATCTTGCATGAACATTAAGCATTGTCCCTATGCTCCTTGTGGTCGGAACACTTTTGCTATCACTAAATTATGGAATTTACTTATGTATGATAGTTTCATGAGTAGAAATCAACACTTAAATCTTGAAGTGGATAATGATATATTAGCTAGGTAAATCAAGTAGATAAATTATGTAATACCATATCTTTCTAGCCTTTCTCATGCAATTCACATGCTCCATAACATGCATTGCTTGGGAGTTGTAAGAAAAAGGGATATAAACAATGGATTAAATTTGTGTTGCGCTACATATGAAAATTCCATTTGATGTCACATGGGTTGCATGAGCACATATTATACTTTCCCATATTTAATTACATCAATACAACTCCTTTTCAGCACAAAATCATGCCCACAAATCATGAAAACCAAAATAAAACTCAAAATAAGCAAGTCTAGCTTCGGCCAGAAATGGCCTCTTTTCTGGTCAAACTTTGCAAATTCATAACTAATTCTAGAAAAATTGAAATCATATAATCTTAATCATTCTAGAAATATATGGATGTATTCTTCACATAAAAATACGTCCAAATCATAACATTCATCACAGAGGGTGTTTGACATCTAAAATGGTCCAAAGGTCCGACTGAATTTTGGAGCTATCACAGAATTCTGCAGAAAACTTTGAAAATATCCAATTAATTCCAAAAAAACTCCAATCCATAAAAATGATACCAATATGAAAACATGTGAATGTTAGCTAGAGGGAAAAAATATTTCTAGACCAGCTCAGGTAGCCCAAGTCTCAGAATTCAACAAAACAATAACTCAGGTCAGGTAAGAGTCCTGATACTGGATAGAATGTTCAAAAATTCATATCTTCCTCTCTATACCTCCAAATGAGGTGTTTCTAATTGGTACAAGTCACTAGGAATGTCTAGTTTTTTTGTATAAAATTTTGTGGCAATTGGACATCATTTGCCACATGAGTGATAGAATTTAATTTTGAACCAATGCTACAGTACCAAGGACCAAAACTAGAAAAATTCTCAACTTCAACAATTCGCCAAATATTCCACAGACCTCCAAAAATTACCAACTTTAGCTTTTCAAAAAGCTATCAATAATCTCTAGATGCATGCCAAATTTTAGATAAAGAAGAACTTATTTAGACAAAAAGTGGTATAGCCTCCTAAAATGGTAAATTTTTTCTCCATATGCGTAACCAATTTGTCCAAATGGCTTTCTTAATTGTTTGGCACCTCTTGGGTAAGTTTTAAAGCACAAATATGACTTGTAGAGACTGCCCAAATGGTCCTAAAGCCCATGCATCTTATTTTGGTCTCTTAACATCCATTTATGTACTAAATACACATGCCATTCAAGGGTCCAATTACATATCTTCATTGATTTAATATCACGTACATTATACATATAGTCTATACATCATATTACATATGCTCAAAGTGTTACACAACCAAAAATTACATGTACAATGCTTCTTGACACTCCATTACAATTTACACTACAAATTAAACAAGGTGTAGCCATTTAGTGTTCTTGGCTTGCATTTCCTTGGCTTTGGGCACCACCTAGACATTTTAACCATGAGAAGGAAAGGGGGCTGACATTCCAAAAATCTCAATAGCTCACACACCCATTCACACCACATTCAAGGCATACACACATCAAATATATGAATATGCAAGCATAAAGTGTGCAATAAATCTCATTTCATGCCACATCAACATGTCAAGACCATTTTCATGCTCTAAGGACTTTTGGTTTAGCCTCACCCTATTTCTAGGACTTTTAGATATGCCTAACTCTTGGCCTAGGGACTTTTGACCTAGCCTCACCCATTCAAGGGACTTTTGGCATCACCTCACCCTTGTGAGCTCTTTCCACATCCATAGTCATTCAAGACAACACATTGGTACCAATGCATAACAAGGATCAAGTGGCATGTTAAGCATCAAGAATGCATGCAAGTATACTAAGACATATATATGCACATAAGAATGCAAAGAGAATGAGGTGGAGAGCTACCTTTTAATTTATGCAAGCTTACTTTGCCACTTCCTTTCCCTTCTTGGTCTCACAAGAGCACTTAGGTGGAGTAGGGTTCCCTTGACCAAGACATCACAAACATCACACAATTATACACTTGAAGCAACCCAAGACACTAGGTTCACTCTTAAACACATACTTGGCTCCATAATGGGCATATTGGTTCCATAAATAGTCCATTGAAGCAACTCATATCATCCAAGTTCTAGGCTCCATTCTCTTGCTATTTCTAGACTTCTTGGACTCATTTAAGGCCCTTGGAGCCATCACATATTCAATTGCACCATTGGAAAACTAAGTTGCTTCATAAGGCACCATTATCCTATCTCCCAACCTATGGCTCCTAAATTTTTCCCAATGGTTTCTCCCATCTTCTAACATCATATAAAATTCCAAACCATGGCTAGAACAAATTAAAACATCCCCTAGCCTAATGAACCTAGCTTGGCTGAAATATGCACCATAATGGAGGTTCATGGACTTTGTGATTTTTCATTGATGGGAGAGCCACTTGGGAGGCTTTCTAAAGGTCTTAGGAGCTCAAGGAAACATTCAAATAGCCAAGAAAACATTTACATAAAATCAGATTTTGCAAAACGCTAGAAAACACTACACTTTTCTAACTTGTTTTCTATGTGTTTTTCTTGGAATTTCTTGCCATATTCCATCTCCCCATGGCCTAAAACCCTTGTTCCTTCCTTGTATTTGGACAGAACATCCTCCCCTCCTTTGGTTCTATTCTTGGCTGAAATACACACAAAGGGAGGGAGAAAAAAAGATGCAACAAAAGGCAAAGATTACCTAGGACTCAAGTGAGCTTTCAAGTATCTTTCTCCTTGATTCTCTTCTCCTTGGCAAATTTGAAATTCTCCCCTTGGTTCTGGATCTAAAAAAGAACCAAAAAGTTCCACTAAACCATAGAAAGAGAAGAGGAAAGGAGAGGAGCAACATTGGAGGAAGATGGAGCATGAAAATCTATAAGTTTCCTTACCTTTTCTTTGATTTTTCTCCTCCTTTTCTTCCCCTTTTTGATGCACCTAAGGAGCTGCTATATTTTTCTGTAAATTGGGCAGAAGAAGTCGTGCTCAATAAAAGGGAGAAGATGGAAGAAAAGTGTGTAAGTGTTTAGGACATTCTAGAAGCTCTTATTTCCAATTTTGCCCTTCCATAATGGCAATTTAGTTTCGGCTTCGTTTTAGCTCCTTTTTTAGAACCATATTTTCCATCAAAAAATTTAGATTCCCAATTTAATAAAATTCCTTTGGAATCACTCAATTTGGAGCTAAAACCTTACCGAACAAATTAGTCAAAGGTCAGGTCAACCGACATTAAAAAAACGTACACCGGAGGGGCTTTACGGGTCCCGAGGCTTCCAATAGTTTTTGGGGCCTCTAAGAACCTTGGACAACTCAAAACTTTCATTTAAAAAGCCCTCCTACGTGGTTTTCCAAAAGTTGCACTTATTTACGAAAATACCATTACGTTTCGTCAGTTTCCGTCACAAATTATTTCTCCATCCTAACTCCATTTTTCTTTCTGTCTGAGCCTAGAATTATCATTTTTAGGAGTCTAGGACTCAATCCAAATTTTTTGGGACATTATCTAGGTCATTTCAGAGGACTTACTTTTACATGACTCATTTCGTCGTTTTAAGAAAATTATGTTTGTTACCATTAGAGTTTCACAAATTAAGGGAGAGTAGTCTTAGAGTGTTTCTAAAGGGAGAATTGGAGTGCATGGGAGGAAATGTGGGAGTTATAGGAAAAGAAGGAAATTTGCCGTAGCCAAAATGGAATTAGCCGCCACCAAACATGACGAAATTGCCCAGGGAAGGAACCAAAGAAGAATTGGCCTGGCAAAAAGTGAAGTTAGTCACGGCAAAATGCGGGAGACAAGTTTGGTGGTATCTCAGAGGGTAATTCGTCGTAGCAAAATGGATATTTGGCCACGGCAAAATTTGCAAAATTTGTAAAAGTGTAAGGAGTTGAACCCAAAAGCAATTGGCCGCAGCAAGAAAATATTTGGCCGCAACTAAGATTCGTAATTTTTTATATTAACCTAGAAACTTTGGTTTTCTCTATGGAAATGATAAGGAATGATTTAGGAGGAGGTTCTTGTAAGTTGGAATTAATGGATGATAGGATTAAAAGCTTATAATTGTGGGTTTGATTCCCTCATATGCATAAATGGTTATGAGTAATTAGTTAACAACTCTAACAATATTAAGGTTTAAATTTCTTCACTTTTTCCTAATGTAAGTAATCTCATAATGACTTCAAACCTCGATTGATGATTATTAGTCGTGTTTTTAACCTTAATTACCATGATTAGAAGTTGGGGTCATTACACTTTGAAGGTTCCTAATACGCTTATTAGAAATATAGAATAAGGATGTTCATCAAGTAAACAGATAGGCCATCACGAAAAGCCATTGAGAAATAATGGAAGATGAATGGCCCACTAAATACACAAAAAATTTAGACAAATTATAGGGTTATGAATTATATACTCTACACTGTGAATAGGGAAGTGTTCTAGAAGATATGTGATTGTGCATTAGCCAAAGAAATGTGGGACAAGCTTCATGCATTTTATGATGAAATGGAAAATGATCCTATTGCTACTAAAGGACATATCATATTGATGAAGCATCAGATGATTAATTAGTTAAAACAAATTACTATGTCCTCAGAAACTTGAACTAAGCAATTTATAAAGAAACAAATTAATGAGGCCATTGAAGATCTTAGGCAATATCTATACATACACCTCAATGCTGACTTTGATACATAGCTAACCTCATTGATCCCTTTCGAAAACTCACCATAGTCAATCCTCCTATCATTAATGCTCTATCTTTTTCTAACAGTACTGCCAATCCTTTAATTGACTCTTCTACTTGCAATGAATCTAAGGAGTGTGACATATGACAATCCTTTGCTAGGCACTAAACTTTAATATCATAATTTGGCATCTTTAATTTAATACTTTGATGATTTGGTTTATTAGCCATTATAGGCCTAGATATTTACACTGTGTTTTGGTTTCTCTAGTATAGGCCAAATATGGTATAAATATTTTTGTATTATGCAAACCATATTTGGTGAATATATTTTAGCTTTAATCATAATAAATGTTTATGCATGCATATCTCGCTATTCTTATGCTCTTAAATGACTATTGATATTTTATGGTTTTGCTTGAATATTATATTTAGATAAGTCCTTGAAAATGCTTGAATGGGAGTACTCATGGATTGTCCTTTTTAGACCAAAAAGGGGAGTGAATAACATTGAATATTTGATTAGGACAAGTACTAGATTGGATAAAGGGAGAGCAAGGCCCTACACCCTTTTTTATGAGTATGTGCTCTGTACTCTTTGTTATTATATCAAAAGAGGGAGAAATAGTGTATTGTAAAATTGATTGTGAAATAAGGCACATAGTGAGGGGGAGTAAATGTCTTAAAGAAAACATAGAAGTGAACTTAACTCAATCAATATTATTTTGCTATATATTTAATTTATTTGCTATTTTTGCTAATTGTTTAACATAATCAAAGAAGGGGAGATTGTTAATAAAAACCTCCAAAGGAATTTTTATGAATTTTAATTATGTCAAATAATATATTATGGAAAATCGTATTATGAAAAAGAATGTTTTAATAGGCAATAAAAAAATAGTTTTTTTCTTAGAAAAGAATTTTGGAAATTAATAAGAAATTTCTTTGGCAAAGAATTTCTTTGGGAAAATTGGAGTTTTGTAAAAGGATTTATTTACCAACTTAGGCCATTATCTTTTGTGTAGCAAGTGAAGTTATTAGATCGAGTTTCATAAAAGGGTTGATAATTGACCATGTTTTACTAAACTTGTGAATTTGGAAAAAGGGCTCATGGGCTAATTTTAAAAATCATACCTCAAAGTAGGTATATTTCACTTTTTTCATAAAAGGATAAAATGGGCTTTCAATTAAGAAAAGAAGAAATTGTATCTAAGCCCATTCAGTATTTAAAAATAAACATTGACTTTTGAAATTTGTCACCTTGTGAAGTGAACAAATGGGTATTATATAGGATGCAAAAGGTATGCCTCAACAAAAAAGACAAGCTAATGCAAGACTGTCAAAAAGGAAGGAAGTGCAATTGCATGTGACAAGACATTTTTGCATCAAATTGAAAATAATATTCAAGCACAAATCAAAAGTCTCGCTCTACCTTAAAAAAAATGAAGATCAAAGGAAGACAAACAAATCTAAATGAAATCTTGACACATTTCTAACACAGTATAGTACATCAGAGATCAAGGAAATTGTTCTAAGAAGAAAAAGGGAACATGTTGTCATCTCTTGGGGATATTCTCTTGACTCTAGTGTTACCTCTAGTTTTAGATAGTCTATAATGAATTCTTTACAATACTATCATATGACATACTCTTTTCTTAAAATTTCTTCTTTTGTTTTTAAGTGTAATAACAAGGCATCTTTAGCTCTAGATTCTATCAGCATAACTAAATAACTTGGAAAAAAAATTAAAATATATTGGTCCATCACATAGATTTGATTTTATTGCTGCTATTACAGAGTCTTTAAAAGTTACACATCTATAATCCCTTAATACTAAGAATATTGGATGAATTGTAACTAACCTATGTAATGGCTTCAATGCTATCACACCATAGGTTATTCGGCTTCATATTCCCATATTAAAGGTTGGTCTAATGTAACTCAAGGAAAACTAAGAAAAAGAGAATAAAAATATTGCATTTTCTTGCGTTACGTCAGAGTATAAAATTTCATCTGACATTTTGTGGGCCCTGTGAACTCATCAATATCATTCTTTATTTATTTTCCATCTAAACAAGTCACAAATAATCCAAAACATTCCATAAACCATGGATTAGAAGCTAAAAACCAATAATTTCACATTTTAGCCTCGAGTTAGAATTTCAGTTTTCTACTAGCAAATTTGAAAACTTATAACTAATTCTAAAAAATTTGAAATCAAGCAACCCATAATTTTCTAGAAAGCTCTAGATGTTAAATTTATATTAAAAATAATTCCAAGCCATGAAAACCTCATATGGACCATGTTTGACAACAAAAAAATGGCAAAGGTCAAAATGTCCAGCATTTCTAATACAAGTTACTGATATAAATTTCAAAAATTCATAAATAATTCTAAAAAAATTCAATCTAGGAAAACTATACTAATTTGGAAAGATAAAGATATTAACTAAAGGTAACAAATAATTTTAGACTAAGTAAGATATATTTAGACCTTGAAAATTGATAGAACAGTAACCAAGGTCAGTCAGCACTATTGTCACTAATATGAAATTTCAAAAATTCATATCTCCCTCTATAGACATCCAATTGAGGTGCTTCCAATTGGCATAGGTTATCACAAAGTCTAGTTTATGTTTATGAAATTTCATGGCTATTGGACATCATTTGGCCCATGAATGATAGAGGCAAAATTTTGGACTATATGAATAGTGCCACTATCAAACTTGTAATTTTAGCCAATTTTGAAAATTCACCAAAACTTCTATATAACTCCAAATAATATGCACTTTAGCTCCCCTAAAAGCTCTAAATAACACCTATATGCATGCCAAATTTTAGACCAAGAAGAGCTCATTTGGACAGATTTTGCCATAACTCACAATTATGGTCAATTTTGCATCTCATGAGGCACCAATTTGGTCCAAAGTCTTCTTTGTGTTCTAGCACCTATTGGGCAAGTTTAAAAGCATAATTACAATATATATGAACTGCCCAAGTGGTCCAAATCATTATACATATCAATTTGGTCATTCCACATCTAAGAATACATAAGCATTTACAAGTCATCAAAGGTCCAAATCTTGCATTTACATTGATTTGGTATCAAATATGGTTTCTACATCATCCATACATGCTTTTACATTTGCTCAAATGGTTACAACTCAAAAATAATATATACATAAGCACTTTAACACTCTTATATATCAAAACGATACAAAATCATGCAAAAGTATCAAGAGATGGCCATTTATGTTTCATGGCCTCCATCCTTTGTCTCTTGAGCTCCACCTAGACAAGATAAGATTGGAGAAGGAGGGGTGAGATTCATGGAATCTCAATAGCTCATACACCCATTCAAGCACACATTCAAGGCATATAACATGTCAAAGGCACAAGTATGCAAGCTAACATAATCATAAAGCATTTCAATCCACATTTCCATGCCACAAGGTCACAACAAGGTCAAGAATGAGCTCTAGGGACTTTTGATTTAGTCTCACCCTATTTCTAGGACTTTTGGATTTGTCTCACCATTGGCCTAGGGACATTTGACTTGGTCTCACCCATCCATGAGACTTTTGGCCTTGACTCACCCTTGCCTTGAGACTTTTGGCATTTCCTCACCCATATCAATAGATTTTTGGCATCATTTCACCCTTATGAGCAATGTTCACAAGCCAATAACATTCAAGAAGGCATATTGGTACAAATGCAACAACACAACATCAAGTGGCATGTTTCAAGATACAAATTCACACACAAGCACACAATGACACATATACAACCAAGAATGCAAACAAGAATAGGGTGGAGAGCTACCTTGGTAAAAATCTGAGCTTTACTTTGCTTTATTCCTTCCCTTTCTTGGTTCGACAAGCACAACTAGATAGGGTTTGGTTTCCTTAGCCTAAACATCATGAATAACACTTAATTATGCTTTTGAAGCAAGCCAAAGCATTAAACTTATACTTAAGAAGCACACTTTGTCCCATTAGTCTTATATTGGTTCCATTAATGGCCTAATCAAGCAACTACCATATCTCAAGTTCTCGGCTCCATTCTTTTGCCATATCTAGGCCTCTTGACCTCATTTAAGGTCTTTGGAGCCATCACACACTCACTTTCACAAGCCTAGGTACATGTTACTTCACAAGACTACATTATGGAAGCCATTGCCTCATCTCCCGATTTAAGGCTTCTAAATTTTTCCCAAGGGTTCCTTCCACCTTCTACCATTATATGAAATCCCAAACCAAGGCTAGAATAAATTAAAATATCCCTTAACCTATTGCTCTAGCTTTGGTTGAGCTTATAGAGGAGAAGAGAGCCCATGGGGTTTTTTATTTTTCCTTGATGGGAGACACACTAGGAAGCTTCCTAGAGGTCTTAGGAGCCCAATTAAATACTCACACATGCAAGGAAACTCATGTATCAAATCAGTTTTTACATTATGTTCAAGAGTTCTACACTTTCCCAATTTGGAGTTCATTGGTTTTTCTTGCAATTTCTTGGCATATTATAAGTTCCCCTAGCCTAATTTTATGGATAATCACTAGTTCTTGGACAGAAATTCTCCCCCTCTACCTAGTCTCCATTTGGTCAAACCATACACTAAGAGGAGAAAGGAGAAGAAAGCAAGAAGGGATGAGAATTACCTTAAATTCAAGGCTTTTTCAAGAGGGTTTCTCTTTGCTTTAGCCTTCTCTTTGAATCTCTAACTCTTCCCCTCTAGTTCAAGGCCAAAATAGAACCATTGAAGCATCCAAAACCATAGGAAGATGGAGCAAAGGGAGGAGAATGAAATTGTAAGAAGAGAAACCATGAATTTTCTTACCCATTTCCTTGATTTTCTCCCTTCTTTCTTGGCCTCCTTGTGCGCCTCTATTTTTGAATGAAGGAAAGTTAGTTAAGGAGAGGAGGAGAGATGGGACACATAATATAAGAAGCTTCTTGATTTATTTGTTTTAAAAAATTCCATTTATGTCCTTTGTAATTAGCAATTTTGTTTTGACTTTGTTTTATCTCCTTTTTTAGAACCATCTTTTCCATCATAAAATTTAGGTTCCTAATCTTATAAAATTTCTTTGGAACCACTCAAATCATAGCTAAAATCTTCCCAAATGAACCGATCAAATTTTGGGTCAACCAACATTCAAAAACACACATCGAAGGCGTTTTAACTGTCTTGGGGCTTTTTATGGTTTTCAAGGCCTCTGAGAACTCTGGAAAGCTCAAATTTTTCCTTTAAAAAGCCCTCTTGTGAGTTTTCCAAAAAGTACCTATATTTACGAAAATACCACTAGACTTTTGACAAATGTTTTGAACCACTCCGGCCCCAGTTCTAGGCAACTCAAAACTCAAATCCTTATTTCTTATTACTTAAAATTTTATTCAAAATTTATTTGGCCTTACATCACTTATCTCATGAGACTTGCTTTTCAAACTAACATATTACAGTGTTTTTATGATGTATAGGACATTACAACTACTACCTGGATTAATCCTATATGAAGGAAATTAAATCCATTGGCCTTGTATTGATCAATTAGTTTTTCTTCTAAAAGTTTTATAATGTCTTATATTGTTCCTATTGATCTTGTAGATTCTATTGTCCTACATACATCTTGAGTACTAAAACTAAATGTTGATTCCCTATAAATTTCATTCATCTTAATGTTTAGTATTGACCAATTTGCTAGTCTAGCCTCAACTTCTACTATTACTAATTCCTTATTATTGACTTGATCTTGATCTTCTACTTCATGTTGATATGAGGATGAGGGTTGACACAGTTAACTTTACTAATTGTTATTTTATACATTTAAGCTCAATACCATTTAAAGAAACTAAACAACGGAAGATGCTTGGAAATTTTTCTTTTCTTTCATAACTTACTAACTTGGTATGATAGCATTTGGTCTCTATTACACAAAAGAGTAAGTTAGATTAGACTCAACACCTAAGAAAGCAGCCTTAAATAATCTCCACTTACTCCTGTGCATTAACATTATCACTTTAAATTTGCTTATGACCTAAATTTCATCTTTATTCAACATATAAGATATCAGTAGCTCATAAAAACATAACTTAAGCTCACTTAACTTCACATAAATCTTGTTATAACTTAGCATAAACTCAAACGTTCATGTTATCATGTTCTTGATCACAACACATCCAAAATGACGAGTAACGTAACTTACTGTTCTAAAAATATTTTGCCATAGTTTCCCTTATATTTTTAGCGGTCCAAATCCAAATGTTCACAAATATCAATCAAAACATGGTCACAAGTCAATCATATATTGTGTCATTATTTTCTAATGTAATCATACATATTAGGGCTTAATTGGCAACTAGCTCACTCAATGCAATTTCTATCACATAATATATCAAATTACATCTTGTTAAGCTTTGGAATACATAATCTCGGCTTTAATGACAACATAAACTAAACTTACTCATCTTGGCATCACAATCTCAAAGTCATTTCCATACATCAAGTATGATTCATTACATACTAAATCTTGAGTTACATCACTATATATGAGGAATCTTAGTGTAATTACATCATATCATATCTCATGCCATCATGAGATTTAATATACATCATAACATGTTCAGTTCATCATAAGGTACATTAAAATTAGCTAAAGGTTGCATAAAATCCTCCATTGAATTCTCAACCTCAAGATGCCATATTTGCCTTTGTCTTTTCCCTTGTTACTTTCTTCACCTGGCATTGGTCTGTAATGGACATGGCAGGAATGAGATTCAAAGAATCTCATAGAAAATTCTAACATTTAAGCATACATAAAGTTTACCTAACAACAAGGAAGCAAGCATACATATGAAATTGTCTCATAAAAACTAAGGAGTAGCTTGCACATAAACTAGTAAATGACTAAATACTCATCAAAACATTCTTGTTCAAACTACTCTCAATATAAGAAAGAACTATTGTGCTCAATTCTCTTACCTTGCTCAGACTAGATGCCATGAGGCACAACTAGTTAATATAACATATAAAACATATTATACATAGCCATTTCTTGTGAAAATATATTCAACTATAAGCATACAATGCATATAAGCAACTAAGTACTCAAGCAAACAATTATGCATAACAATAAGGAAGGAAATGCTACCTGGAGGGATCTTAGTCCAATTCCAAAGCCACTTAGACTCTTTTCCTCAAAACTTCGCTCTTCTCAACCAAACATAAACGATGAGGGCCAACTTTACTTGATTTGCCTAAAATGTTAAATTAGGTATAAATATGGTCAACTAATGTATAGTCAAGCCTATTTCATCTTTCCATAGTACTAAACATAGATCAAAAGCTATTCTAGGCACACTTTAAGTCCACTTTTTCACAATTCTACTTGCTAAAATCTCCATGTATTAATTCTATCATTCAAGATACTCATTTTGCTTATTCTTGATTGCTTAATCTTTTATTAAAAGAATTACTATCATTCATTTCTTTATTTGCCCTTCATCTAGAGCTAAAATTAGAGTTTTCCCTAAAAGCCTTTTCTTAACTAAATTAAGTTTCCAAAATTGATGAATTTGACCATAAACAATACATTTACTATTCATTTGGTCATTTTCTTCAATTGACATACTTAGGCATCATAATACAACTTTTAACAACAAGTGTCATTCCTTTCTCAATATGTTAGCTTCATTTTCATAACATATACAACTCATTTAAATCATAAAACACTTAGACAACCATAATCATGCTAAAATATAATCTCTATCAATATGGTTAATTAGGCCTTTCTTTGAGCTCATTTTTCAACATGTCAAAATTATGAGTTTTTGGCTCCAAATTTCATTCAAATCATATCTATAATTCATAATTAAGCCTCTTTTACTATCAAAATGACAAAACAAACATCATAGCTACATGGTTCATCATTTGGCCAAAAAACGACCATACATGCTTTAAACTTCATTTTTTTAAGATTTCAAACCAAATACACATCATTTTCAACATTCACGTCATCATAAACACTAAATTTCACTAAAAAAAATACCACAACATTTCTCTCTTTCTCTCTCTCTCTCTCTCTATCTATCTAAATATCAAGGGTTTTAAGGTTTCCAATTTCTTCATTTTCATGACTTGAAACATACCTTGTTTGAAAAAGCTTTTGGTAGTAATTATTTTAGTGTGGACTGTCACCAATTTTAACCTTTCAAGATGGTATTTGGATCAAAGGAAAGCTCTCATGGAGTAAAAGCTTTATAATTACAGAAAATCAAAAAGTGCCATTTACAAACTTAGAATTTCTCTTGATTTTTTCTTTCTCTTCCTTCTCTTTATGCCTCCATTTTTAACTTTTGGAGCTCAATTTGGCCACTGTAAATAGCAGTGGAGAAATGAGGAAGATGAAGGGTTCATTTAATTAAAAAGAAAATTATAATTTGCACTTTTTCATAATATCCATTTTACCGTTACATTTTAGCTCATGATTCAAAATTTGTTAACCAATTTGCTGTATAAATAATTTTACTTGCTCTTTTATATAAAAGTATAAATACATGGTTTCCAATGGCTTAAAATAGCTCAAAACATCTAAAATTATGATTTTTCCACTAGTTTCCTTAATTTACATGTAATCCAGATTTACCAACAATAACTTCTTTGGTTAATCTATTCTTATTTTATCATATTCAAGGGAAAAATATCATATTGTCTTAATATATTTCAAGTTATAAAAATCTCTGGCTTTTCCTTATTATAAGGCTAAACTTAGTCTTTTATCCATGTTTTGTATTTTAACTCATTTTAAACCCATTTTTCTCATCTCAATTAGGCTTTTGATTCTATCTATCCTTTTCCTTTATTTATTTTAAGGTCTAGCCAATTATATAAAAATACTAGATATAACAAGAGTGGCAATTTTATTACAACTTGGCTTATGGGCCTTAGCCTTCTCAGTAAATTAAGCCTTATCTTACTCTGATTATTCTAATACTTAGATAGATGTACGTAAAACCTATTAGGACTACCACTACTAAGGGATCACCTTTCGCTTAATCTTGGCTTAGCATGATTGACCAATGCTAGGGTACAAACATTTTCCTGGAAATTAAATTAATAAAAGTTTAACAATGATTAATCTACTAGTTCAATTCACTCTAAAGGCTTTGATACCATTATAGAACTGGACCATGTGCTAGACAATAGTAAAAGCATTTCAATAATTTTTTTTCTTTTCTGGCTTCAAAGCATTTCAATAATATAAAAACTTAAGCTTAAAATAATAATAAGCATAAAATAAAATATGATCACTGTTGAACAGAGACTTTATAAATACGGATCAAGTGTTTACAAAGATGGAGATACAAATTAGGAAGCCAGAGCGAGACAGGCAAACAAAAGCGGGGGCTCGGACAAAGGAGAAATTACTTGGAATTCAAAGCTCAGAATGGGACGTGCCTAGACTAAAGAAAACTTAATATTTAAAGAAACAAAATGCTACTGTGCGAACGTCAATTAAGTTGGAATCTGCGGACTCCAAAATTTCTTAAATCCGGAAATATTGGACTCGTTTTCCTTTAAAAGGAATCTCTATAGACTGCTTTGTACTGACAAATGCATTATTCATGTGCTAATGTACTAGTGTCAACTTTTTTTCAAGCGCTAAAATAATCTGCGCCAAAGATGCTGAACAAAATGTCACAACTGCTGAATATTGGCAGATATATACTGTAACGATCATCCTCATTCCTTGGGATGTGAGTGTGTGTGTATTATGGACGTGTTTTTGTATGGACCTACTTGTTTAATAATAATACTCATATATAAACCGCTGTGACGCTTAAATCCATAACCAAATCTGAATACCGCTACAAGAAACGAGAATTAGCAGGAGAAGCAATTCCTTGTTAATTCATTGCTAAATCAAATCAACGACCTGCAAGAGAGTCTCAACTACAAAAGGGTCACTAATTAATGAGTAAGGCTTACCTTTACTAGTTTACTATTGACTCGTAACAGCGAGAGAAATGTAGTCAATTTTTACTTTTTTTTTGGGTCAAAATCCCTCACCAATGAACAGGAGAACTTTCATAACTAATTCTTCAATAATCCGTAACTCCATTGTTAACTCTAAAAGGATACTGGTGGATTAATGTAAGCCAACCACCCCTCTATTTTCAGGCAAAAAAAGAAGATTAATTTGGCCCATGGCAGGATAACATTGATAGGGGAAAGCTTATAATAATGAGTTGAAGTAAATACAAAAATGATTTCCTCATTTTTTTTCAAAAAATTATTTCTTTAAAGAAAATCTTTTAAGTAAAATTTAGATTTGAGGAAAATTCTTTGAAAATATCATCTTGTTAACAGAACACAAGAAAATTTTTTTATCAGAAATAATTTTGTAGAAAAATTGTTCAACAATCAAATGGAATTAAAAATATATATCTTTCAAACTTATGACCTTTGTTTTAGGTTTCTTTCATTTTATTAAAAAAATTACAAAATTATTTTGATAAAATTTGGTGTTTGTTTTTTTCTGAAAAAGAAAAATTTTATCACTAACATGATTTTTTTTTTCTAATTTTTCACGGAGAGATTTTTTTTAAAGATGAATAAATTATTTTCATTTTCACTATAACCACTCTCACCTATTATGTGCCTACATCATCATTAAAACCCACCACGAACAACATTTTGACCCAAATAAAAGCTTACAAGAAAAATTAAAATTTTATCTTCCTACAAAACAAGTAAACAAATTTCTAATACCTTAAAATGACACAAACCAAACTAATTGACACCAATGTATGCAAACTGGCTTCAAAGCATATTTGCAAATTCTTGCACAGAATTATTAATATATGTTTTTTTTATTTTAATTATATGGACTAAACTCAAATGTATGCAGTCGATTTATTTGAATTGCACCACCCATTAAGATTCAACAATCATATTATGCTTCATTTCATTTAACAATATCTCACTATCACTATAACCCAACCAAGTAAATAGCGGCGATCAACAGATCAAAACATGTACTCACAGTTAGATACATCCTTAAAGGTGAATATATACAGAGAGGAGTAATAGATGCCATCAGCCAACAGCAGTACTACAATATCCATCAAGTTCGGGCAACTTCATGCACTAAGAGTCAGAGAAATAACAGAAGAGAGCTTAAACTTGCGGACTTTCGAAGCATTTTCAAGCTGAAAGATGATCTCGGTACTTGATCTTACATTTACTTCTTTCCACTCTGGTGCTGATGCCCCTTCAGTTCTATAGTCACGCTCGGCATACAGAACTTGGAGCCTAGTGGGCGCTGCAAACCGACACAAGTTAATTGAAGAAAGCCATATTTAAAGAGTACAACAAAGCAAATATATAGTTGAACCAGCCAGTTTAAGATGAGGGAAAGTTTGTAGAAGTTTTCTTTTCTGAACGCCTCTTCCTCCTTCAGACTCAGGTAATTAACAATTGAAATTATAGTCTTATTGAAGAGAACAAGAATCAAAGGTAAAATTTTAATATTTTAATTAGATGAACTTGAGCATTAGCAATCCCCACTACCAGATAAGATACATATTCTTCAAGTAAGATTACCTAGTCCAAACATGCTTGTCCGTTGAATTGTCATACGCGAAACTTTTGCTCTTCTAATATTTCTCAAAGCCTGGACATCTTCTTGCTTGCCCTTAAATTCCAGGAACTCCCCCAGTAAATATTTATTACCTTTCAGTTCCAACCTGCAAACCATACAATTTGTTCAGATAAGTGAAACTGAGTTATGTTTTGATAGTATATAGTGATACCAATAATGATCTAGTAAAGCACCAATTTGAAGGCTACATATCAGAACAATTCCATGCTCAAAATGCTAAATAATACAGGGCTACCTTAGGCCATGAAAGCAAACCATAAATGCTCAAGTCAGGAATTTACATCAACTTCTTCTTCACAGGTAGGTCTCCCCCCAAAAAAAAAAAAAAAACTGAAATATTTATCAAATTTCAATATCCTAGCAGATAAATGAAGTTATCAAATTTCACACATGAAATAATTGTGAGGCTTAATCCAAGATTGAAGTATCTTCTGACAGGCAAAAAATAATCAAAGGAATAAACGTGTCCATTCTACTGCATAGACTTGTCAGTCAGAACACATACCAAAAATATACATTTCTATGCCTTTTCTAAGGAAGAAAAAAGAAAAGTGCATGAATTTTATTTTCTGTAATATTAACTTTCATGGATAGGAACATAATTCATGTTTTGATTAATACACTTCTTACTTCACACCTCTACACAAAGGTAAAGAAATAACCATATGCAACAAATTTCAACTAATTATCAATGCTTCAAAATCAGATTGGTAATTGAACTAGAGAAGTATGCAATTAATGATTCAATGGTTCAACCAAAAATTCAAAAAAGATTAATAATTATGCAACTATGGGACCAGTTCAGTCGCAATCCACACCAGTTCAGCCCAATTTCCAGGTTGAACTGGTCAGTTTTGTTGAGTTTGATTTGTTCTATGATAGAACAATTGAAAAAGAGAATCAAAGTGGTGTACCAGCCAAGTTACCTGTTTACTAGTTGAACAAGCTGGTCTGATTTTAAGAACCATGCTAATTACTCGATAAACAAACCAAGACAAATGCCCATATAAAGTGAATTTATTTTGGCTTTTAAATAATGTAGATTGTTCATAATGCTATATGATATGGGTTCAACATTTCTCAGTTAGAAAACAGAAGTAGTTGAATCCACCGAATTAGCCCCTCTTTCCCATGTAATTAGAAACCAGGAGGACAATTCTTTAGATCAACACAAATCTTCACACCTCTGCACAATTGTAAGAGTGAAATGTGAACTGTATGCAACTACACTTAGTCATCAAAACAAACAAAAGCAACAGAATAGAAGTGAATTGTTTTGGCTTTCAAATATTGTAGTTGTAAATGCAGATTTTTTGCAATACTAGTTGACATGGGTTCAGATTTTCTCATTCACATGCTTTCACAGTACCACACTATGAAGCATGAATAGTGACACATATGGATCTATTGACACCAATTTCAAAACAAACATAAAAGACAACTTGACAAGGCAATACACATTAACACATAAATGTTTTAAGTATCTTATACTTTATTTTTTATTAAAAAAATCTACTAAATAAAAAGATGTTAATCTATATTATTCAAATTATTCATGTGAAAATAAAAAATATTCAGAAAGAACTTTTATTATCTCATCAAAATGGGGTTTCTAGTCTTACATTATTTTCTGGAAGCCAGCTATGCCTAAGCTAAAAACATCTTTCATTAACACATCCATACTCATGGACACATGTCGGTAGTCTCAATATCCAACTTGCCAACAAACCTAGATATAGGTGACAAAAGGTCTAAATTTCTTATTGTAT
Source organism: Erythrophleum fordii (assembly GCA_032878935.1). Classification (NCBI taxonomy): domain Eukaryota; kingdom Viridiplantae; phylum Streptophyta; class Magnoliopsida; order Fabales; family Fabaceae; genus Erythrophleum; species Erythrophleum fordii. Next base: position 20,763,461 of record JAVQMF010000044.1, read on the forward strand.
TGAAGAATTGTTGGAATATTCTATAGTTATTGTATATTCTATAATTATTAGACAAGTTACAATTAGGTAATTAATCTGTGATTATTCTGTAATTATGATTAGTTAATAGCATGTCCTATAACCTTCCCTATAAATTCAAAAGTTCATCTAGATCAGAGTCACTAAATAAATTTCCTCTAATGGGTTTTCTCTCTTCGTCTCTCCATATTTTAAATGATATCAAAGGTGATGATCAACAGCTCTGAAAAAGGCCACCTGCAAAGGGTCCTAACTGGTGGAAAGTTGAATTAAGTGCTGCAAAGTGTAGCCACCAAGATGTTCACTTTCCAAGGGTGGCAAATTGATTGAGACCAAAGTAGCAGGGAATGCCAAAGTCCCATATTGCGTAGTATAGACTACTCAATAGGATACTTAAGTAAAGTGATTCTCTCACATTAACAACTAGTTTTTAGGAGAAGGTTTCCCGCCTCATCTTCCTCCTTGTGTTTTTGGCACTACTTGCTTTGTCCACAATTTAACTCCAAGGCGAGATAAGTTATTTGCTCAATCCTTCAAATGTGTTTTCTTGCATTATTCTCATCTATAGAAAGGGTACCGATGTTATTCCCTTGACACCAAATGCTATTTCATGACCACTAATGTTATCTTCTTTGAGTCAACACCATTTCATTCATCAACCACTCCTCATAATCCTCCCACAGTCATTTAAGTACTTCCAGTTCTATCCTTTGATCCTAGTCTTCTTTCATCGGTTGAGCCTATAGTTGACTCCACTATTTCCTCCACGTCACTTTCTCACTCCTGTAAATTTTGTAGACGTCCTTGATGGTTCATGCATGGTTCCAACATCGGCACCTCCTCCGAACCCATCTCCTTATGATGGTTTTCCCATTGCTATTTGAAAAGGTATTTGTTCTTTTTATAATCTCCATCCTATTTATAATTTGAGTTACCATCATTTGTCATCATCTTACTATGCTTTTATTTCTTCTTTGTCTTCTATTTCCATTCCTCAACCTACTCAAGAGGCTTTCTCATCTTGGGTGGAGACAAGCTTCTATGACTAACGAAATGAAGGTTATATAGTTGAATGGCACCTAGAAACTTGTCCATCTTCCCCTCAATAAATCTGTTGTTAGTTGCCAGTGGGTTTACATGGTTAAAGGCTACACTCAAATATTTGGCTTGGATTACGACATTACTTTCTCACCTGTGGCCAAGATTGCCTTTATCCATGTGGTATTAGCTATCACTACAATTCAACACGGGCTCCTTTATCAACTTGCCATTAAGAATGCCTTTCTCCATGGCAATCTTAAGGAGAAAGTCTACATGGGGCAACCACTTAAGTTTGTTGCTTAAGGGGATCCAAATTAGTATGTAAGTTATATCGATCTATCTATAGGTTCAAACAATCACCATAGGCCTAGTTTAGGCGGTTTAGTAGTGTTATCCAATAATTTGGGTTGATCAAAAGTGAAGCCAATCACTCTTTATTCTACATGCATCCAACTTCTAATCTCTGCATATATTTGGCAGTCTATGTTAATAATATTATCACTAAAAATGATCAAGATAGAATCTCTCAATTTAAACAACATCTACTTGATCACTAAGACTAAGGATTTGGACAAATTAAAATACCTTTTGGGCATTAAGGTAACTCAATCTAATACTGGGATAGTAATTTCTTAAAGAAAGTATGCCTTGGATATCCATCCTTGAATACGGCAATTGCCATCGTGGCAGTTGAAGAAGGAAGAAGGCATGTGATTATTGAAGCCTGGCCAGTGGAGAGTCCAACTTTAGTATCCAAAAATAGTGTAGCATTCTAATATGGTCAAGGGGCAACCTGATAAGTCAAATCCAACAAAGACTTATGGTGTACCTATTGCAAGAAGTCTCAACATACAAATGAGAAGTGTTGTAAACTCCAAAATAAGCCTCAACCTATGAAGAAGGGGCAAGGGCAGGTTCATACGGAAAATTTCAACAATGAGGAAAACCCCCTCTTCATTGATATTAACAAAGAGGAGAATGAGAAGTTAAGAAGCTTATTGGAGACATTGGAGAAAACTCACATACTTGTTCTATGGTGTTCTCAAGCATTCCTTTTCAATTTTCATCTTTAATTCTATCAATAATGCATCGGATAAAGCTTCCACTGACTCGAGCCACTAACCATATGACCCATTCCTCACAAAAATTCATCTCATGAATTCTTGGTCATAGTAACAAAACAATCACCATAGTTGATGGATCAACCACTACTATAACTAGTCAGAGAGATGTTTGTTTAACTGATTGCTCTATGCTTAAGAATGTGCTTCATGTTCTAAAACATTGCATCAATCTTATTTCAACTTAGAAACTATTGATTTTGTGTATTTCAAGAATAAGGCATAAAGAGGATGATTGGACTTGCTAGGCAGAAAGATGGCTTATATTATCTTGACGAGTGAAATGGACAAAGAAGAGTTCAAGTTTGTCACCTAGTTCTTTTTATCAAGAGTCATTCAAATCCAGTAAAGATAAAATTAGGCTTCTTCACCTTTGTCTTAGTCATCCTTTGTTCTATGTTATTAAAATAATGTTTCCTTCTTTATTTATGGGATTAACCATTGAAAACTTTTATTTTGAAACTTGTGAACATGCTAAGAACAAGCATGCTTCTTTTCCAATCAATAATAAAAGAATTTCTATTCCCTTTACTTTAATTCATAGTGATATTTGAGGTCCCTCTATTGTATTTACTATTTCTAGAAACTGACGATTTGTTTCAATTATTGATGATTGCACTCATGTGACTTTGATTTATTTGTTGAAAAAAAAAAAATTTGACGTAAGCTCTATATTTCCTATTTTCTACACTGGTAAAAATTCAATTTGGGGTTGGGAAATAGAGATATCATTCTAACAGTGCAAATGCTTTTTTCAATAAGCATCTCTACCCTTTTTTAAACATAAGGAATAATACATGAGTCTTTTTGCATTCATGCACCTCAACAAAATGAGATAGCTAAACCCGAAGGAAAAAAAAAACGCAGTCATCTAGCCAATACCCGAAGTCTTTTGTTTCGAACAAATGTTCCAAAACAATATTTAAAGGAAGCCATTTTAACTGCTACTCATATTATTAGTAGACTTCCAACCTAGATTCTTGGTTCCCATAGTCCAATGCAAGTTTTCACACAATTTTTTCAAATTTCAATACATCCAATAACCTTGTTCCTAAAATATTAGATTGTTGCCTTTGTTCATGTGCAATCCCAAAATTAACCAAATTTAATTCTCGGCTTCTCAAATGTGTTTTCCTTGACTAGTCCTCCACTCAAAAAGGTTACAAATGTTATCATTCTCCTACAAAAAAATTTTCTCTCTCTAATGTCACATTTGCTGAACATACTTCCTACTTTAACAATCCTTGACTTCGGGGGGAGAATTCCTCCATCAAAGATATAGATAGGGATTTCCTCCTTGAATTCCCAAAGCTACCAACAAATGTTCCACAATTATCTAGGTCTCAATTGTAGCTAGTCACCACCTTAGGATACTATACTTTCCTAAAAGAAAATCTTGTCACTTGGAGAAGCAAAATGTAGAATGTAGTTATAAGATCTAGTGCAGAGGCTGAGTTGAAAGCAAGAGCACTCAAGATATGTGAATTATTGTGGCTAAAGATAATCTTGGAATATTTGAAGATCAATGTGGAAGACCCAATGAAACTTTATTATGATAATAAATCCGCTATTAACATTGCTCACAATCTAATACAACATAATCGTACTAAGCATATTGAAGTAAACCAACATTATATCAAAGAAAAACTAGATAGCAGTCTAATTGGTACTCATTTTACTTCTTCCAATGACCAACTTGTAGATGTGCTTATTAAAGAATTATCTAGTGTCATCTTTCATAACTTAATCACCAAGCTTGACATGGAAGATATCCATTCACTAACTTGAAAGGGGAGTGTCAAAAATGTAGAAATCCCTATAATTAATGTTATTATTGTAGTTATTAGCTTACCTTAGGACTTAGGCATATGTGTGTATTAGTTATTTAATTAGTCCCTAATTGTAATCTTGTTTCCTAGAGGATCACTTCCTGGTATCTATAACTTCTAACGTATTCTAATTCTTCAAAACTACAATAGGAATTCCAGACATTTTGTCATACAATAATCACAAAAATTACTATGATTTCAAACACTCCCTCTTATGTTAGTATATAGATATCGTTCATGCCAAGCTTGATGATTATGTCTTAAAAGATGATACTAGACAGCCCCTTGGTGGCACCTCTGCAAGTTGGTCACCAATAGAAAAAAGGAGTACAAATTAAACCACTACCTAGTTTTTCTTTGATAAAGTGCCAATCTACCTCAATATACTTAGTACAATCACGTTGCACCAAATTGCAAATGATGTTGATAGTAGATTTATTGTTATAATAACGCTTCATTGATGATAGAAGGCTGGGAATAAAGGGTAAAAATAACAGAAGAAATCTACTAATACTTGCATTAATTTTCTGATGCCTTCTATAGCTGTCCATAAAATATTTATAGGATAAAATTACCCCTTGACTCCCTAAAAACTAGGTAACAGACTCTAAAAATCAGGCATAGCAGACCTGGTCATATTTTATTATAAAAGAAGATAACAACGTAACAATAACTGATTCCATAAATCCCTACTTAATAGGAACATGTGAAACAAAAGACAAAATGCCTGAAAAATAAATGCTAAAATTAAATATTAAAATCAGATGCTTGATACACGTGGCTTCTTCTTCCTCTGATATGTATTTATGGGTCTATCATTTCTCTCCCCTTGGAAAGTCACCTTGTCCTCAAGGTGAAATTGAGGAAATTGAACCGCAATGAGATCATATTCTTCCCAAGAGGATTCTTCCTAAGGACAACCTTTCCAAGCAATGAGTAATTCCAGAATGTGTGCATTGGTCCAGTGGTGAGCAAGCACACGATCAGGTTGTAATAAGAGTTCCCAGTCATCTGAAAGTGGAAGAGGAGCAGGTGAAATTGGAGGTGAAATCCCATGTGCTGGACACAACAATGAAACATGGAAAATGGGATGGATCTTTGCATCTGGTGGCAACGCCAACTCATAAGCCACAGTGCCTATCTTCTTTAGAACCTTGTAGGGTCCAAAAAATCTAGGAGAAAGCTTCTCAAATCATCGCCTGGAAAGTGATTTCTGCCTGAAGGGTTGAATGCGCAGACAAACATAATCTCCAATGTCAAATGAAAGTTCTCTATGATGCTTGTCTTGTTGAGTCTTCATGCGAGACTGCACTTTAGTTAGATTGTCTTTCAAAAGTTTCAGCGTAGCATCTCTAAGCAGTAGCTGGTCTTCTAAGTCAGCATTTGACGTTTCACCTTCACAAAAGGATGTAAGGGTGGGGGATCCCTACCATAGACAATCTTGAAAGGTATGGTGTTGGTTGAAACATGAAAACCAGTGTTGTATGAGTATTCTGCCCAACACAAGAAGGAACTCCATTTCTTTGGTTGCTCATGTGCAAAGCACCGTAGGTAAGCTTCCAAACACCTGTTGACAACTTCGGTTTGACCATCCGTCTAAGGATGATATGAAGTACTCATTCTCAACTTCGTTTGGCTAAGGCGAAATAATTCCTACCAAAAAGAGCTTAAGAAAATGAAATCCCGATCTGAGATTATAGAGCGAGGCATGCCATGCAAACGTACAACCTCCTAACAAAAAATTCCAGCTACATGCTGTAAAGGGATGAGAGAGAGGTAAAAAGTGGTCATACTTACTCAAGTGATCAACTACCACTAATATAGTATTAACCCCATGAGACTGTGGCAAACCAGCCACAAAATCCATTGAGATGTCTTCCCAAAATTCTCTCTGGAATAGGTAGTGGCTGCAATAATCCCACAAGTGCAAAGGTTTCATATTTGTTGCGTTGACACGTCAAACATTGTTGAACATTAAGGTTGACATCCCTTTTCATACGGGGCCAATAGAACTGATCAGAGAGCCTCTTTAATGTCTTCAAATAACCTCCATGTCCACCAGTAGGAGTTTCATGCGCCTCAGCCAATAAAGTGGCTCTTAATTGGGAAAAAGGAGGAATGACCAGCTTGCCTTTGTAGAGAAGCTTTTCAGCAGACTATTGAAAGTGAGGTCGAGAAGTTGGGTCCCTTTACAGATCCAAAATTATATTTTTAGTGTAGGGATCCTGCTGTAATGCAACCTGCAACTCATCAAAATCCAAGGAAATAGGCATGATTAAGTTAAAAAAATTCAGATTGCTAAGGTCTCCTTGAAAGTGCATCTGCAGCCACATTTTCTTTGCCCGACGGATATAAAATGGAAAAATCGAAAGGTAGCAACTTCAAGATAAGTCTCTGCTGTGAATTGGTGGAAAGTCGTTGCTCCAAGAGATGTTTTAAGCTGCTAGGGTTAGTCTTAACATAGAAATGCCAGCCAAGCAAGAAATGCTTCCACTTTTGGACAGCAAACACTAAGGCTAGCAACTCGCAATCATATGCTAACTTATAGTGATTAGAATAAGAGAATCCCTTGCTAAAATAAGCGATAGGATGATTCTATTGCATCAACACAGCACCCAGCCCTTCCATAGAAGCATCACATTCAATAGTAAATGGTAAAGAAAAATTAAGTAACTTTAAAACTGGTACTGTAGCTAATGTGTCCTTAAGCTTCTGGAATGCAATTTTAGCTCGATCATTCCAGCGAAAGGCATCTTTTTTAGTGAGATCAGTAAGTGGCTTGGCAATAACCCCATAGTTTTTCACAAATCTCTTATAGTACCCTGAGACCAAGAAAACCTCAAAGCTCCTTAATGGTAGTAGGAGAAGGCCATTGCTTCACAGCATCAATTTTCTCAAGATCAACACCCACTCCTTCATGAGAAACTATAGGTCCCAAAAAATTCACTTGTTGTTGCGCAAATAGACATTCTTTTGCATTTGCAAAAAATATATAAGTGCGTAGTAATTTAAAAACCAACGCCAAGTCAAATTTATGAAGATGAAGAGAGGGACTATACACAAGGATGTCATCAAAGAAAACAAGAACAAAACGCCTTAAATAAGGATGAAAAAGGTCATTCATTACCACTTGGAAGGTTGAGGGTGCGTTAGTAAGACCGAATGGCATCACAATAAATTCATAATGACCAGAATGTGTTCAAAAGGTTGTTTTGCAAATATTCTCAGGCTGCACACGAATTTGATGATAACCGAAGCGAAGATCAATTTTTTAAAAATAAGAGATTAGGAAGGTTGCAAAAGAGATACTCGGAGAATCAAGAGGTTTCAGACCTAGGGATAAAGAATTTTAGTGGTGGGATAAAAGCATACAAGACAAAGTTAAAGTTAAAAGAGAATGTTATAAAGTATGATTTTTATGTAAAAGTGAGAAAAATTGGAAAAAAGTATAAAATAGCTAAGAAAGACACTAAAAAAGTGGTGAGCGAAGCAAAATTTAAGGCTTTTGATGGGTTATATCAATCCGTAGACACTAAAGTTGGAGAAAGAAGTATTTATAAACTTGCTAAAAGCAGAGAAAGAAAGACGAGAGACATTGACCAAGTAAGATGTATTAAAGACGCAGAAGGAAGAGTCTTGGTGGAACAGGATATTAAAGATAGGTGAAAGTGTTATTTTCATAGGCTTTTTAATGAGGGACATGGGTTTTCATTACACTCAAATAATCTAGACACTACAGAAAAAGATCAAAATTATACCTTTATCTTAGGATTCGAGAGGCGAAGGTAGAAGTAGCTTTGAAAAAGATGAAGAATAGTTGAACAATAGAACCAGATAATATACCTATTGAAGTATGAAAATGTTTATGAGTGAAAGGTATAAATTGGCTCACAAAGTTATTTAATAAGATTATGGGATCCAAGAAAATGCCTAACGAGTGGAGGAAAAATACTTTAATTCCTATTTATAAGAACAAGGGGGATATACAAAACTGTGCAAACTATAGAGGAATTAAACTCATGAGCCACACTATAAAGCTATGGGAGAAGGTTATTGAACGAAAATTAAGGCAAGAGACTCAAGTTACAGAAAATCAATTTGGTTTTATGCTTAATAGATTGACTATGGAAGCGATATACTTGTTATATAGATTAATGGAGAAATATAAGAGGAATAAAAAAGATTTACATATGGTGTTTATTGATTTAGAGAAGGTATATGATAGGGTGCTCAGAGATGTTTTGTGGAAAGTTTTGGAGAAAAAAAGAGTTCGCATTGCATATATTCGAATAATTCAGGATATGTATGATGAGATTACAATTAGTGTGAGAACTCAACGTGAGCCCACTGAGAATTTTCTGATAACTATTGGCTTGCATCAGAGGTTAACTTTGAACCCCTATCTCTTTACTTTAGTTTTAGATGTGCTTACTGAATATATCCAAGAGTCGATGCCACAGTGTATACTCTTTGCAGATGATATAATCCTAGTTGGAGTTAAGAAAGGAAATAAATGAGAGGTTAGAGATGTGGAGACTTGCTTTGGAAGATCATGGATTTCGTTTGAATAGAAGTAAAACAGAATACATGGAATGTAAGTTTAGTAAGAGGCACACTAATTCTAGTGTAGAACTGAAAATTGGAGAACACACCATACCACAAGTTACTCGGTTTAAGTATCTTGGGTCTATCTTACAGCATGACGGGAAATAGAGGAAGACGTAAATCATAGGATTCAAACAGGACGGATGAAATGAAAAAGTGATTAAGGTGTTATTAGTGATAGGAAAGTACCACTCAAGCCTAAGGGTAAATTTTATCGTACAGTTATAAAACCGGCAATGTTGTATGAGATTGAGTGTTGGGCAATAAAAGGTCAACAGGAGAATAAGTTTAATGTCGCAGAGATGAAAATGTTGCGTTGGATGAGTGGATATATCAAATTAGATAGAATTAGAAATGAATACATTAGAGAGAAAGTTGGGGTTGCACCTATTGTAGAAAAAATTGTGAAATCACGTCTTAGATAATTTGGACATGTGTGGAGAAGACTTATAGAAGCCTCAGTAAGAAGAGTAGATCAAATGGAAAATAATCCAATAATTAGAGGTCGAGGAAGACCATGGAAAACTATAGAAAAAACTATTAAAAAAGATTTAAATTTAAATGGTCTATCTAAAGATATGATTTATAATAGAACTTTATACCGTCGTTTGATCCATGTGGTCGACCCTACCTAGTGGGAAAAGGCCTTCTTGTTGTTGTTGTTGTTGTTGTTGTAAGAGGCTCCATTCAACTCATCAAGTAACTCATCCACATTAGGTATAGGATACTTATCTAGTATTGTAATGTGGTTGAGCTCCTTGTAATCAACACACATCCACTATAAGCCATCTTTTTTCTTCGCTAAGAGCATTGGGCTTGCAAATGGACTCGAACTTGGTCATATAAAACCTTTGGATAGTAGGTCAGCTACTTGTTTCTCAATCTCATCCTTTTGATAATATGGATACCAATAAGGTCGTATGTTGGGAGATTGTGCATTAGGATGTAGCACTATAGCATGAGAGTGAGAACACATTCTGCAAATAAATCTGCAAATTCCTATAAGAGGCTTGGTACATCAATGAGCAAATCAGCTAAGTTATCATTGGTGTCATCTGACTGAGCTACACTTTTAAATTCTGCAGAAGATGAATCACAACCAACCCCTTGGAGTTTGTACCGCTTACCATCCACCCGGAAAATCATAAACATATGATTCCAGTTAGCTTGAACCGTGTTGAGAGAAGCTAACCATTTAATACCCAGAACTAAATCTGCTCCAACAAGAGAGAAAGGGTAAAAATCTTCTTTGATGGTCAACCCAGGCAACTTAACTTCCACATCTTTGCAAATTTGATTGCATCTCACAATACTCCCATTCCCTATCTGAACACCAAGTCTGGGGACAAATTGAGATGGTAGATAAAGTTCTTGCACCAATGAATCAGAGTTGAAATTGTGCGTAGACCCACTATCAACAAGAAGCAAAACATCACAAGAGTGAAGAGTGCTTTTGAGTTTCATTGTTGCAACCGCTAATTTGCCTAAAATTGCATTGAAAGAAATCTCAGCATTATCTGGTGCTTCTTCTTCATCTTTCGTAGCTTCAGGAGAATCCAAGATTGGATTCCCTTCTTTATCGATCTCCGTTAAGGAAAAGGCACTTGATTTGTAGCGATGTCCAAGTTTGAACGTCTTGTCACAACGAAAGCATAATCCCTTGTCTTGCCTACGTTGTTGCTCAAGATCCCACAAATTCTGTTTGGACATTATCGATGCTGGATTTTTGGGAACAGATGCGTACGGATTTGCTTATTTGAAAAGACTCGCTGATTTTGAAGAGCTTCCCCTATTGTCACATGCACTGTAGGTTTGTAAGTAGTCAAAGTTGGCCGATTATGTGTGTTAACAGAATTGGGCTTGGGCCCACGAGCTTACAGCTTACTCTCATACTATAGGGCAAGGCTTGCTGCCTTATAAACTATGCGGGGCTTCTGAATACGTACATCAACCTTCAAATCGTCTTTTAATCTGTTGAGGAAAACACCAAGAAGACAGTGTTCAAGCCAATTTGTCACTCATGCAACACACTTCGCAAATTCTTGGCGGTATTCCTAGACAGTACCTGTTTGTTTAAGACTGCAAAGGTGCTTATCAAAATTTTGGTACTCAGGAGGTCCATAGTGCTCCTGTAATGCTCTCACAAGTTCGTCCAAATAAAGCACGGTGCGTTTAGAATTTATCTAGGAAAATAAATCTAACACATCACCTCCAAGGTACATGGAGGCAACATCCACCTTCACGTCTTCGGGTGTCTGATAATACCGAAAATATTTTTCAGCTTTGAGAATCCAACCATGTGGGTCACCTCCATTGAATTTGGGAAATTCAATTTTGGTGTGTGGAATCCAACTATTACGCCTAGACCCCCGTGAATTCTCTTCTTCATTATCTTCATCCCAATGTGAGCGCCTTCGGAAACTACCAGCTGGAGCTTTGGCCTTGTCTTGTGAAGAAGCGACTTTAAGGGCAGCCACTTTAGCTGTCAAAACATCAAGAGCATCAAGTTTTGAAGCAATGGCAGCCAATGGGTCAGCGGAAGGGACGGTTAGAACATTTGAAGGATCTGGAAGGTTGGCAGAGGAGCGAGTGGTCACCATAGTGGATCTACGGCTCTAATACCAAATTGATAGAAGGCTGGGAATAAAGGGTAAAAATAACAGAAGAAATCTACTAATTTCCTAGGAGCAAGAATCTCGCTCGAAGAAAAGTTAATAGTCAAGGGAGAATCTCCAAGGACAAAATACTTGCATTAATTTTTTGATACCTTCTACAGCTGTCCATAAAATATTTATAGGATAAAATTACCCCTTGACTCCCTAAAAACTAGGTAACAGACTCTAAAAATCACGAGTAGCAGACCTGGTCATATTTTATTATAAAAGAAGATAACAACGTAACAATAACTGATTCCATAAATCCCTACTTAATAGGAACACATGAAACAAAAGACAATGCCTGAAAAATAAATGCTAAAATTAAATATTAAAATCAGATGCTTGATACACGTGACTTCTTCTTCCTCTGATCTGTATTTATGGGTCTATCAATTGGGCCTTCCATTTTGATATTCAGATCTTCGAAGATTATCTTTAGCCACAATGATTCCCATACCCTAAGTGTTATTGTTATGAACTCAACTTCCGTACTAGATCTTGCAATCACATTTTGCTTTTTGGTTCTCCAAGTGATAGGATTTCCTCCTAATATGAAGTTTGGTATAAGACAAATAAATTAGTTTTTCCACAAGTCTCTGATAAGACCCCTTATCAACTATTGCATCTTCTAAGGCCTCACAGAGTCTATGATTTGAATTTTTAGGTGTATCTACTAGCTTTATATTTTAATTTTCCCATATCTAATGTGCCTAAAGAAGGCTCAGGATGAACAATCCCAAAACACAAATAAAAACAAAAGTAAAGAAGAACTAGCACTCCTAAATGATAAATTTGCACACCACACTGGAACAACAGGGTTGATTTGCCACGCTCTAGAAAAGAAGAAAGGAGAGTGATCAGAATCTAAGATAATTTCACCACTAAGTTTAGAAGACTTCGATAAAAAATTTGCAAGTAAATGGCTCTGCCAATTTTTTGAACACCAAAAGCTTCTTTTTCATCACAAAAAAGATGTTTTAAAGCCAAGAACAACCCTCTTGGCATAGAAATTGTTTCACATAATTTCAAAGCTAGTTAATCACAATCATACTTGAAAATAGCACTATTAATGATAATCAAACTAAAAAATAGCAAACCACCCACTTATCTTGTTTTTCTACGAAAGGAATTAAATATTACATAGAAACACACCCAAAATTAAATTTAAAACTTCAAAAATAGTAAAATTCGTCTAGAACTAATTTCCATACAATGTTGACTCTTCAAACTTCATTTCCTTCAATGCACACAATAAGATTGCTCCATTTAGGCTTGGGTTCCATGTTGGACATTAGCTTGGGCTCTAAATAGGCTAAAAGCTCTTTAAAATGCATAACTAGGGTTGCTTGAAGATTCTTGGCCATGGAACAAGTGTTCAACCCAAAATTGGCTACTCGCTACCATGATGCACATCAATATTTGCCAATAGATCCAACACATACTTTTGTTGTGATATGAAAATCCCTTCCTATGAATGAGCTACTTCAATTCCAAGAAAATATTTTAAATTTGCCCAACTCCTTGATCTCAAGCTCCTTCACCAAATTGCCTTTTTAACAACTCTATTCCCTTCAGGCCATCCCTTATGACAATGATGTCACTCACATAGACTGATAGTACCAAGACTCCCCCAGAGACTAAATGTTTCACAAACAAAATACAATCATCGTGACTTTGCTTATATCCAATACTAGCCATAGCTTTGGTAAATCTCTCAAACTATACCCTTAGGGATTGTTTTAGCCCAAACAATGCCTTCTTGAGTTTACACACAGTGCCTGGTTCAATATGTCAATCCAATCTTGGTCGAATCTGCATAGAGATCTCCTCTAGATCTCCATGCAAGAAGGAATTTCTTACATCAAACTGCTATAATTTCCAACAAAGGTTAACAACCACAAACAATAAGACTAAAGATTTGTGATAAAACAGTTAGATCCCCAAGTTTTTTTTAATTTCAAACTTCTTGGTAACGGAGGTTGCACAGTGCAAACAAAGCACTATAGTTTCTTAGAGAAAGCACACATTAGATTTATTAGAAGAGATGGGGGCGCTTGGTTGTAAATCGTCTAAAACACCAACGGAAGCAAAATTTGAAATTGGCCTTAAAGAAAACGATCATCCTATTGACCAGTAAATATCAGAGATTAGTAAGTAAGCTAATATATCTAGCTCACACCAAGTCACATATAAGCTTTCCTCTGAGTATTGTTAGCCAATTCATGAATGCACCCACTAAGGAACATCTAAAACTTGTGTATTGTATTCTTAAATATTTAAAAGCGATCCCTCAAGAAGGGATCTAACAAAAAGGTTGAAGTATACTTTAACACAAACTTGGCAAGCTTAATTATTGATTGCAGGTCCACAACTAGATATTGCTCTTATTTTTGGGCTAATGTTGTAACTTGAAGAAATAAGAAATAGTCTGTAGCGACCAGAAGTAGTGCAAAAGCTGAGTATTGGTCCTTGTCCCAAGGTATTTGTGAAGGGATCTAGTTACAACGAATACTTAAAGCTAAGAAGTACTATGAATGGACCTATAGAAGTGATGTGTGATAATTTTCCTGCTTTAAGCATAACTAAAAATCTTATTCATCATGACAGGACAAAACACATTAAACTTGATAATCATTTTATTAAAGAAAAAGTTTATTCAGGCACTATTTAACTTGTTAACATCTTACAAAATTTCAAGTGGCTAAAATGTTGACCAAGGAACTATCTAGAGTTCATTTTAAAGAATTGAAGTCTAAGTTAGACATAATTAATGTCAAGTTTGACATTGAGAATATCCATATCCCTTCGCAACCTTAGTAAACTTGTCGAAATATGCCCTAGGAGATAACCCAAATAATGATTTTTGGAGTTTACATACCTATCTCGTGCCAACAAAGACAAAACCTAGAGGCATCTCCATATACACCGCTTCTTCAAGGCCTTCATTTAGAAGGGCATTTTTAACATCTAGTTGGTGAAAAGGCCAGTCAAGGTTTGCAGCCAAGAAAAGAAGCACCTTGGTAGTATTTAGTTTGGCTACCAAAGCAAATGTGCCCTGATAGTCAATCCTATAAGCTTGAGTAAATCCCCTTGCTATTAATCTTTCCTTGTAACAATTGACACTTCCATTGGAGTTGTATTTAATCATGAAAACCCATTTGCAACCCACAGCTCTCTTTACTTTTGGTATATTAGTAACTGTCTAGGTATCATTTTTTATTAAGGCCTCCATCTCTCCTTGGATAGATATCCTCCATTCTAAAAATTTAAGAGCCTCCTAAATATTCTTGGTAAAGTACTTGCTGCAAAAGCCTTATACCCAAGTGATAAGTGCTCATATGAAATGAAATGAGAGATAGGGTGACTCATGCATGATCTCTTACCCTTTCTAAGAGTGACGAGAATGTCATGGTCATGTTGCAGAGAGTTACCTGGACTTGGCTCAAGAGGATTACTTTGCTCAAGAAGTGTATAGCCCTAATTCGCCTTCTTTCTTCCAAATAAACCATAAGCTCCTCCTAATTGTTCATAATGCCATGCTCATTTTCTAGTTCATGTATGAAGTTCTAAAGTTCAAAAGTAGGGAGCCAGGCAAGACTATTTTGAGGGCTAGTTTCTGATATAGGTGGACTATTTGGTGGTCTAGGTGGATTATTTAGATTATTTTCTAGACTAGGTAGGTTGGGTTGGTTGTTGTCTGGTCTAGGTGGGCGGCAAAAATAAAATTCATGTTCATAGCTAAGGTTCTCCCTTGAATGGACATTTTTGGGCAAAGGGGTTGATTTTAAAAAAATGTGACATCCATTGTGATAAAGAATTTTATGAGAATTGGAAAAAACACTTATAACCTTTTTTATTTTTGGGAAGAATATCCCAAAAAAATGCATTCGATGGATAGACATGAACAAATGCTATGCATACAAACATCTTGTGGGGTAAAGTGGAAACTAATTGAATTGTGGGAAAGGGTTGAGTAAGGAGTTCACAAGGAGTTTGAGTTGAGAACTTTAAAGGGCATGTGATTAATGAGATAAGTTGTAGTGAGTATAGCTCCACCCAAAAATATTTTTGGCATGTTTGTAGTCAACACTAAGGTCCTAACAACCTTAGAAAGATGCTATTTTTTCATTTAGCTATGCCATTTTGTAGTAGTGTTTCAACATATGAACTTTGATGAATTATTTTTTGACTAGAGCGACATGCATCAAATGTTGAATTAAAGTAGTCTTTGGCATTCTCTGAATGTAAGACTTTTATTTGGATATGAAATTGGTTTTTGATAAAAGTGTAAATTTTGAAAAATGGAGGATGCTTCTAACTTACCATTCATGAAGCAAACCCAGGTTACACGGGTATAGTCGTCAACAAAGGTTATAAACCATTTAGCACCATTCACATTTTGAACTTTAAGGGAACCCATATGTCACTATGTATAATAGTAAATGGTTAAGTTGGATACTAAGAACGCACGTTTAGATAGTTCACCTAACTCACATTGAGGAAAAATAGAACTTTTATTAAAAAAAATTGAGGATACATTTTTTCATATGCTGAAAATTAGGATGTCCCAATCTGTAATGCCATCTTATTAGTTCTATATCACAACCAGCAATAAAGCATCCTTTTTCTGTCTTCTTTGACCCACTAATGTGGAAAAGGCCCATACACTCCCTGGCATTGCCAATCATCCTTACAGAGTCCAAATCCGAAAAGACACAAGCATCACTAAAGAATTTAGCTGTGCAATTAAGTTCCTTGCCTAACTGACTAACAAATAAGAGTTTACAAGTCAGTTTTGGCACCAGTAACACATTGCTAGGTATCAATTTAGTTTTGGCACAGGTAACACATTGTTAGGTATCAATCTGTCTAATAAATATATAGACCTAGTTCCAGTTACTTTTAACAAAGTACCATCAGCTATTTTTTCCACCAAACCAATTGAACTAGGTGTAAAATCAATGAGATGGGTTACTCGTCATGTGGTTCATTGCATTGGAATCAATTATCAAATTATTGTTTTCCTGGAAGCTCAAAGTAGAGTGGGAATTACCTACTTGAGCAACTATACCAGCACCTACTACTTCTTCATGAGATGAGAGTTTCTGATTCTCGAATTCCCTTTGCAGCCATTCTATCTATTCTGAGTTTGATGGGCCCAATTTTGAAGTTTACTGGTCATTAGTTCTAACCATATGTACTTTAAAATCCCTCTCTGATTTTGGCTTCCACTTTAGAAGCTTATCGTGAAGCTTCCGACAAACGTCCCTAGTGTGACCAAACCTATTGCAATAGTCACACCAAGGTTCCTTGCTGTTGTCAAGCCAAGGATAGTTCAGTCCCCTTGTTGCCATAGCTGACACCTCATGATTATTTTGGGTATTTTGAGACCCCAAAGATAATATCTTCCTGCTTTCTTTCCTTCTTGCTTCTGAAATGGTTTCATGAAGGCTTGGAAGGGGCTTCGTGCCTATAATTCTACCACTCAAATCTTCAAAGTTCTGGTTTAGTCCTAATAGGAACTTGTACACATCTCCTTTCAACTATGTTGTTATACATGGCTGCATCATCTGCATAACTTCAATCATGAGTTTCAAAAAGATCAAGTTGTTGCCAATACATTATAAGAAGGGAAGAGTATTGAATGATGGTCATGTCTCATTGTTTGAAATTATGAAAGACCCCTTCAATCTCAAAGACTTCCACCATATTTTCACCGGTTGCATAAGTGTCACAAACTATCTCCCATATGTCTCGAGTCATGGTGAAAAGCATAAAGTTCTCTCCAATTTCCATATTCATCGAGATTGATGAGCCAAGATATCAACCTAGTTGTTTGGAGCCTTCCAAATGCAAGCGCCACAGTTGTTCCATTCACATAATCTTCTTTTCTCTTCCTACACAAGTACATCATCACCAAATGGATCCAATGAAGGCAATTCTATCCATTCAACTTATGTGTTGTAATGGACAAAGGCGAAGAAGACTCAGCTCCTCCAAGAGCATTTGAACCAATTGGGGTGCTCTACACCATTGATGCAAAGGAGTAGAGCTTCTCTATGTTCAAAGCTCTAAACTTTTTATGCTGCATCTTGGGTCTCGTTGAGCTAATGCCAGCTTTAATATTGTGAAGATTTGTGACAAAATGGCTGGAAGATTATTTTTGCTATCTCAATCAATTGATTTTGTTCAAATATTCCAGCTGCATAAATAATCCCAAAGGCAACAAATCTTGCCAAAAACCTAGGATACAGAAACAAATAGAAGAGATGCAAAAGTAAAATAGAAATCAGCAAATAGTGGGATAGGGATATCAATGTTTACACTTAGTTTGAATGCTAACAAGGAGATAGACCCAGATACACCCATACTCAAAAAGATACATCAACAAATATTAAAATAAATATTCTAACTTCCAACACTTACCATATTCATCATAGCAAACATGGCATAAGTTTTCATGTAGTCTATGCCATAGGTCTAGTTATACCTTTTGGCAATAAGTGGAGCTTTGTAACTCTCCAAAGTACCACTTAAATTATGTTTAGTGGTAAAGAACCATCCGCATCTAATTGATTTCTTCCCCTTCAGCAATTTCACCACATCCCAAGTTATATTTTTCTCAAGTGCTTCCATCTCAACATAACATGTATCAAGTTCTTATTCCTCAATGCCTTGAATAAAGTTGTGGGAATAGGGATGTCATTTAGACTAGTGTGAAAGGCTCTATGGTTAACAAACAAATTCTTATATGAAATGAAGACAAAAAATGCATAGCATAGTATCTTGTGTGCTTTCGCAAAGCAATAAGAATATCATAATCATTGTGTTCAAATGTTTTAGGAATATTATCAATAGGTAAAGGTATTATCTCAACATCTTCAAGAGTAGAAATGGATGATTGGACTAGCTTTGGTTGGGAGGTCAATGCATTCTTTCGAGAATAAGCCTACAATGAACAAGTAGACTCTTGAGCTTGATTTGGCTACAAATTGAACTCAAGTAAAGTGGTTGGTTGTAAGGTTGGCTCAAGGAGGGTGACTGATTGCAACTAAGGCTCAGATGAATGGGAAACATTTGCTTGTAACTCTAGCAATTCAAGAAGAAAGAAATCCCTATTTGTATCTTTGATAGAGGAATTATCTGCCTTGAAGACAAGGATTGCTAGAGTAGGAAGCATGTTTAGCAAACGTGACATCAAACAGAGACATAAAATTTCCTTATAAGAGGATGATAACATTTATAACCTTTTTAATGAAGGAATAGCCAGTAAAAATACATTTGAGAGTCTAAGGATCAAGTTTGGTTCTATTTTGGGCATGCACATGAATAAAGACAGCACATCTAAATATTTTTTGAACAAAATTATTAGATGAATTGAAATTTGGAAAAAATTGGGTGAGAACCCATATTGGACAGCAAAAACCAAAAACATGAGTTGGACTTCTATTAACGATATGAGTAGCATTAAAATGGCTTCCCCCCAAATTGTTTTTGAACTTTTTTTTTTTGAAACAAAACAGCTCTTATATTGGCAAGAAGATCACTGCTTTTTCCATTCAGCTATCCCATTTTATTAAGGTGTAAGAATGAAAGAGGGCTCAAGTATTATACCCTGTGTTTGACAATAGGTATAGAGAGACTGATTGAAAAAATCCTTTACATTTTCAAAACAAAATCTCTATATCCCAACCCCCAATTGAGTTTTAATCATATCATAGAAAATAGAAAATATTAAGCTCACATCAAATTTCTATTTTAACAAATAAATCTTAATTATAGGAGTGCAATCATCAATAAATAAAACAAACTATCAAACTCTAGAAATATCAGACACAATAGAAAAACCCCAAATATCATTATGAATTAAAGTACTGGAATCAAAGATTCTTTTATTACTAATTGAAAAGGAAGCATATTTGTGCTTGGCAAGTTTACGAATTTCACAATAAACAATTTCAATGGCTAATCCATTGATCAAAAGAAGAAACATTATTTTGATACCACTAAACAATAGATGACCAAGGCAAAGGTGGTAAAGCCAAATCTTTCTTGGATTTGAATGATTTGAAATCAAAAGAAAAAGGTGACAAACTCTAAGCTTCTACTTCATCCATTGCGCTCTTCAAGATAATGTAAGCCATCTTTCTCCCTAACATATACAATCATCCTTTTCGTGCCCTTTTCCTAAAAAACACAAGTAGTGTAAAAGGCTACACTACAATGAGAATCAATTGATGCAAAGTTTTGGAATATGAACAACATTCTTAAGTATAAAACAATCACTTAAACAAACATCTCGTTCACCAGCCACAGTATTGACTAATCCATCACCCACAATGATTTTTCTATTGCTAGGGCAAGAAGTATATGAGAGGAATTTCTATCAGCAATGAGTC
The DNA here is from genome assembly GCA_032878935.1 of Erythrophleum fordii. NCBI lineage: Eukaryota > Viridiplantae > Streptophyta > Magnoliopsida > Fabales > Fabaceae > Erythrophleum > Erythrophleum fordii. Next base: position 20,783,131 of record JAVQMF010000044.1, read on the forward strand.
ATATGATCAGTGTCTCCTAAGCCAATGAATTAGGAGTCGAAGGAAACTTTATTCAATGCATTAGAGACACTAAAGATTGAGAAGAAAAACCTAAGAACACCAAAGAACAAGTACCTGTTGTGGGAGTCTTCTCTAATGTCCCTAATAGGGTCTATAACTTCTCAATTTCCTCCTTGTTAAACTTAGTAAAGATGAAGTTTCCCTTACTACTCGAATTTGTAATTTCCATATGAGCTTGCGCTTGCCACTTCTTCATGGGTTGAGGCTTATTGTGAAGCTTTCAACACTTCTTAGTGTGTTGAGGCTTCTTGCAATAGGTACACCACAATTCCTTGATAGACTATTATGACTTATTAGTTTTCCCCTCAATCTCATTAGAATGTTGCACAGTATTTTTAAATATTAATGCAAAACTCTCCATGGATTGGGCTTCAATCATTACACAAACTTAGCCAACACAATGGCAACTGCCTCATTCAAGAATAGCAACTCCTCCCTTCCAAGTATTTGGACTCTCATAGCATCAAACTCAATGTTCAATCTTGCAAGAAATTTATAAATTTTGTCCTTTTCCACAAACTGCTTAAAAATAGCAACATCCTCACTACACATCATTTGAATGCACTAATAATGGTTCATCTCCTGCCAAAAGCCTTTCAACAAATTAGAGTACTTGATGACTGATCAGTTCCCTTGTTTGGTGTTAAAGATTTTGGTCTTAACCTTGTAAGTTTATGCTGCACCTCAAACTTTGGAGAAGATTTATTGAGTAGCATCTGATATCTCCTTTGCCGAACTCAAGAGCATGCATGTATCACTAGTCTTTGGTGATATAGAATTCCTTAACCAAGATATTACCGTAGAATTTGCTTCATCCCAAGTATCAAATTTAAGATCTCCTAGTTTAAGACTAGAACCAAGTAAATTACTTGACTTGCCTTGTCCTTTCAAAAAAGTGTGAACCAGTTAAAACCATTTTAAATAACTTTTTCCATCTAACTTGTACACCACTAGAATATTTTGCAATTCACTCATTGAAGCAGAGTGATTGCCAATCAAGATTGTTTCAAAGGTGTTGTTGGTTATAGTGGACTTAGTCATGGTCTAGGTTGTAAAAAATAGCAAGCACTCCAAAGAAGAATAAAAACAGTGAACAGAAAAGGGGAATGAACCATGAATAAAGAGAAACACCACAAACGGAGGCCAACGCATGTTTGGTTACTCAAGTAAAGAAAAGGAAAATGTTAAGTAATGTCCATTATGACCTTGTAATCATTACTCAACGATATCAATTCCAGGACACGAGTAATTTTTCATCTACAAAATTACTTTTTTCTTTTTCATTTCTATTTTAATTCTTAACTTTTTGTGTATCAAATGGACCATAAATACGGAAGGAGTAAACTTGGGCTAGCCTCTACAGTAGCTAGTGACGAGCGAATGACAAACTGAAAGGATGCTTCACATGCTTCCAAGTGCTAGTGCATGGAATTCGATCCAGAAAATGGGCGACCATGCATGTTGATGCATGTGGTGGCGATGGATGTCCAACGTCTTGGAATAAGTCAGTTGGCAATGTTTGTGATGATTCCTAAGGTGTTTGGGTCGATTTGAGAACAAATAATAAAAGAAAATAAATTGAAAGAGAGCCTAGGGCTCTAATATCATGACAAAAGGTCTGAATTTCTAATTGTATTTAAAAATCAAAATATATGAGTATTTATAGAATCATGGAGATGCTACTCTAAGAAACAAAATTAATTAGAGAGACAAATCCCTAACAATTAGAGACTGATTAATTTCCCAAAACACATGCCTAGGGTCAGCTAATAATTACAATGGTTTCAAATAATAGGTACATCCATAGAACCAAAGAAACCAAGAAAAATATAAAAGAAATTCCCAACATTCCTTTTTGTCAATTATCAAGTCAAAGGTCAAGAATTGCCTTGATCTCACTAGAACAACAATCAAGGTATGGCCAGAACTTTGGGCACATGGGAAAAAGTAATGCCACTTGGGGAAACAATTAAGGCAACAAGATAGGCTCAAAAGATTCCTTTACAGGGAAACATGTCTTCAACATTGAAAACATGAGTATCACAAGGTTTGTCAGTAAATACGTATAAGGCCCGAAGCTTAAGTAAGCTACAAAAAATTTCAGCAGATATAGTATGTAACTTTATTAAAAATAAATGCTCTAGGTAATATTCAGGTCTGATGCAGGCCATAGAAGTCACCCAAATTAAAATTTTGATCCCTAGGATCAACATCAACAGCAATTTTATTATTACCACTGCTCATATCAAGCTTGCATCTAATTTCACCATGTACATAAAAAATGTGGTAGCAAAAGTCCCAAATGATTTTAAAGCTCCAGCATCAACAAGTAAAGGCACAATCAATGAGATAGCAAGGAGACAAACTGTTGGAAATGTGGATGTGATCATATCCAGATTATTAGCATGATTGGATCTTTAATGTGCTTTATTTGATTAGCTCTTTATTTCCTTATTTTCTTCCTTTTATTTCACACATCTATTTTCTCTATCTTTTTGCTGATTTCTAGGGATTCTAGTGGCAAACTTATTGCCATGGTCCCTCATTTATGTACCTTCCTTCGTTGAATATTATGAATTTCAAAGCATTCAAACTCTGAATTTTCCACAGCTCTAAATTTTTTACATGGTATCAAAGCCCTTATAGCCTGATTACCTCATAACCAAATATGGTCAAGCAATAATGACTGATGCCAAAATTGCCACCCCAAACAGCCATAGGGCGAGCAAAACAACTCCAATTCAGCCCATCACGAGGCATTGTCTGCAAAAGATGTCTGCTAATCAACCATCTTCATTTTAAGGTGTTATAGGGCCTGGAAATATTGCTCAAATCAGGTAATTTTTCTGTAGCTTTAAGCTCTTGGTCCTTGAAAAATGATACCTGGATAGTGGATTCTGAAGCCATGGATCATATGACAAATAATGCCTCCTTAATTGATGAATTTACACCATGTATAGCACCACTAAATGTTAAAATCGCTTATGGAACATTGACTAATGTTGCTGGAATTGGCATAATCAGTTTGTTTGAGCAATTGACTTTTAAAAATGTTCTATTGGTTCCAAAGTTGACTTGTAAATGTTGTCCATTAGCAAAATTGTTAAAGACAATGACTATGTGACTAGTTTTTATGTCTCTAGTTGTGAGTTTCAGAATTTGGCATCCAAGAAAATGATTAGCAATGCTAAAGAGTGTATTAGCCTCTATCTTATTGTATCAAATAAATATGTTTTCTCTGCTAGTAGTGTACCTAAGATGTTATTGTAGCACTATCAACTAGGCCACCCAAGTTTTCAGTATATGAAATAAGTGTTTCATGATCTGTCTAATAAAAATGTGAAATTTGTCAACTTTTAAAACATATTGTTGGAAATCACATTGGACATGTGATTATTCTCAGGCTTCACTGCCTTTATTTGTTTCCTTATTTTGAGATTTTAATACCTTTATTTTCTTCCTTATTGAGGCTTTAATGCCTTCATTTGTTTTCTTATTTTTCTAATTGGGTTAACATTTTATTTCCTTTTTTTGTGATTGTAATCAAACCTTAATTAGGTCTTTTTATTAAGTTTTATTTCTCTATTTTTTTCTTTTTTGGAGGGTGTGAAGCTATCTACACTTCATGATATATTGGAAGTTTGGAACTCTTATCATACTTAAATAATAAGAGAATCAAAGTATTGATCTTTGACTTTCTTCATGATATTAGAGCCCACAAAGCCTGAATGACAAAATACATTGATGGTTAACGTGAAAAAACCATACATTGATGGTTGGCATAAGAAGCCATACGTTGTTGGCTAATGTGGAAAATCATACATTGTTAGTTAGCAAAACGCAAGATCTCTGTCTCACAAAAAGGCTAAGGTGAGGATGCCCAAAACCAAGAGTCTCACTACAAAGCAAGGGAAAAGGGGGGAAAAAATTCATGTAGACTCCATAGCAAGCAGTCATGAAGAAGAAGACAAAGGGTCAAACACCAAAATCAAGAAAAATGACAAGGAAGAAAATTTTTTAGACAACCTCCAAATGGTGACAAAAAAATAAGATTAGCAATGCTAGCTCCAAATTGTTCCCAACTTGAGGGGAGCACTAGAAATCACATTTAATATGTAATTATTTTCAAGTTTTAATGCCTTTATTTGTTTCCTTATTTGGATGTTTTAATGCCTTTATTTATTTTCTTATTTTGCCAATATTTTATTTCCTTTTCTATGTGATTGGAATCAAACTTTAATTAAATCTTTTATCATGCTTTATTTCTCTGGCTTTTTCTCTTCTTGGAGGGTGTGAAGCTGCCCACACCTCTCTACATGTTGTACCTCTTATGAGACTTAAATAATAAGAGAATCAGAGCATTGATCTCTGAATTCCTTCACATACTAAAACCTCTTACCCACCACAAACCTACAAATTCTCTCAACCTTTTTCCTTGGTTCATAATGATGTGTAGGGTCCATCAAAAATTAAAAATATCTCAGACTCAAAATTGTTTGTAACCTTTGTTGATGACCACACTGGAATGACTTGCGTTTACTTGATGAAAGACCATACTAAAATATTTTAACCTATTGGTCAAAACCCAATTTCAAGCCTAAATTAAAGTGCTTAGGTCTAATCATGGCAAGAAGTATTTCAACTCCAATCTTGACAATGACTTGGCTAAACAAGGGATTTTCCATCGAAGTTCCTGTGTCCATACATTCCAACAAAATGGAGTAGCTAAGACAAAGAATAAACATCACCTTGAGGTTGCTAGATCCCTCATGCTTATCCCAAAACTTTAGGAGAAGCCATTCTTACCTTAACCTATCCCATCAATAGAATGCCCCCCAAAGTTCTAAATTTTCAAGTCCCTTGTGAGAAACTCCTTCAACACTAACCTGCCACCTAAATTATTTCTACCATACCTACCAAAGTCTTGGACGTGCTACTTTTGCCCATATCAATAATAGCAGCAAACTTGACCCAAACCCACTAAATGCATTTTTGTCGATACTGTTCCTCTAAGAAGGGCCATAAGTGTTACTCTCCCAATTTAAAGAAATTTTTTGTTTCCACGGATACTTTCTTTGAAAATCAGCCTTACTCCCCAAAAACATCTATTTAGAGGAAGAATCAAAACCAATATGAAGAATGGAGTCTTTGGTTGGAGAATACCCCTCATGAGCCCAAGACTCCCAAGCCCAATTTGCCCACACTTGAACCTACTTATGCTCCTGAACCTCTTGCAACCCAAATGCCTCAAACTTCCTTGAATGACCCTACACCTAAACCAATATCTCCCACCTTACCTCATGTACCCAATACTAACCCTGAAACAAAAACAAATCAAGAACCAAAGGTCAATAATAATAACACTACACAGCAGAAAGTACTCATGGTTTACTGTAGAAGGACAAGGGTCCAAGAAGTGGAGGCTTGCACATCTTGCAAGCAAGACAATACCTCCAATCCAAGTCCAAGTACAGATGTCCAAAGTGAAGTTGAATGCTTAGACATGCCTATTGCTTTGAGAAAGGGTATTAGATCATGCATTAAATACTCAGTTGGAAATTTGTTATCATATGAAAATTTGTCTCCTACATACCATGCTTTTGTGGCTAACATTTCCAATGAAAAGGTTCCTAAAAATATCCATGAAACTCAAAAGCATGATGATTGAAGAATGGCAATACAAGAAGGAATGAATGCCCTTGAGAAGAATGGCACTTGGGAGTTATGTAACCTACTTGAAGAAGACAGGCCAGTTATTTGTAAATGGATTAAGGCTTTCTTATCTGTAGCAACCAACCTGGATTGGACTCTACTTGATGTTAAGAATGTTTTTCTAAATGGGGATCTTGGAGAAGAAGTTTACATGGAGATACCCTCAAGCTTTGACATTAGTTGTAATGCAAGCAAGGTATACAAACTCTATATAGTCTTAAACAATCACCTAGGAGTTTGAAAAATTTACTAATGCTCTTAAAGGATATAGGAATTCTCAGGGTCACATTGATCACATTTTCTTCAACAAATTTTCTTCTACTAGGAAAATTACTGCAATGATTGTGTATGTAAATGATATAATTGTTACAGAAGACTATGCTGATGAGATCAAGAGGTTGAAAAAGGGTCTAACTGAGGAGTTTGAGATAAAAGAACTTGGAGAGTCGAAGTATTTCTTAGGGATGGAAGTAACAAGCTCAAGAAAGGGAATTGTCATTTCTCAACAAAATACACACTTGACTTGCTAAAAGAAACCAAAATGGGCAAACACGCCTATGAAAGCCAACTATAAACTCAAGTCTTTAAAGAAAACCCTCCAATTGACACTAAAAGATATCGAAGATTGGTAAACAAACTTATCTACCTTTCTCACACTAGACTTGATATTACCTTCCTTGGGAGTCATTCATGAGCAATCCTAATGAAGAGAACCTTGAAACTGCTTGTAGAATCTACAAGTATCTTAAAATGACCCCTCAAAAGGGGATTTTCTTTCAAAAAGGAAGCAATAGAGGAATTGAAGTTTATTCTAATACTAGCTAGGCCAGATCCATCACTAACAGAAGATCTACTATTATATATTGTACTTTGTGTAGGGGAATCTATTTACTTGGTTAAGTAAAAAATAAGCTATGGTGGCAAGAAGTTGTGGTGAGGCATAATATAGAACACTATCACAAGGCATTTCATAAGGACTATGGTTAAAGAGGCTACTTGGTGGGTTAAGGATACCCACTGAAGAACCTATGAAGGTTATGTGTGATAACTTGGCAGCCATTAGTACTGCAAAGAATCCTATCTAACATGACAAAACAAAAGTGGAAATTGACCACCACTATCAAAGAAAAGGTTGATCTAGGAGTTAGAAGTTGCTCATACTCCCACTACATCACAAGTGGCTAATGTTCTGACAAAGGCTTTATCTAGAGTTAGATTTGAGAACTAAGACCCAAGTTGGGAATGATTAATATCTATTTCACAACTTGAGGAAGAGTGTTGGAAGTATAGATGTGATTATGTCCAGATTATCAGCATGATGTGATTGCCTTAAATCTGGATGTGAATATGTCCAGATTATTAGGTGGAAATCCAAATGTGATTATGTCCAGATTATTAGCATGATTTGATCTTTAATGTGCTTTATTTGGTCAGCTCTTTATTTCCTTATTTTCTTCCTTGTATTTCACACATTTATTCCAATTTATTTCTCTATTATCTTTTGCTGATTTCTAGGGATTCTAGTGGCAGACTTGTTGCCATGGTTCCTTATTTATATACCTTCTTCCTTCATCAAATATGAATTTCTGAGCATTCAAACTCTGAATTTTCTACAGCTCTGAATTTTCTACACAAACCATGAACAATCTCAAACGAACTACTTGTGGTCCTAATCCAATTAACAGAACCAATCTTATTCTCTAAATAGTATAAACGTTTAGGTTGAATTGGTTCTCGACATAAATCAAGACAAGCCAAACCAAACTTCTAACAGGCCATCTCAATTTGCTGGCCAGCAAATGTATCAACTCATTGACATCCCTACCACAGTTTTATCAGGCCAGCATCAACAGCTTTCAATCACATAAAATTTTACTAGAAGAATTAGAAAAATGGAATATAAGCAAGGACTCATCAAAAACAGATGGTAACTAACCTATCCCAAATTGGAGCAGTGCTAACAATAAAGTCAAGATTCTGATGCACAGATTCTTGCATCTCTTTCTTCCCACCACGGAAGGCACTCTTCATCCAACCAGATAACATACTCTTTGGTGCTGGCTTCAGTTGTACCCATTGTTCATAGGTAATAACTTCAGATGGAAAGCTACTTTCCGAAAAGGTACTGCAATAAAAACAGAGATAACTATCAACTTCAACATACACTGCCAGAAAATAAATAATAAACTAAAAGATTAATAGTTGCTTTTGATCAGAGTAAAATAAGATATGTTTTCTCCTTTCATACCAGCATATTTGCAATATATTTCGGGTCAAGTCAAGCAGATGCTACATGCTAGCAATTCCTTCATTACGCTTCCAACTTATACAACTTAGCAAAATTAGACCATCAGTTTCTCCAATTCTTGCAGAGTTGGTTAGTGTTCTTTGTTTCTATGCTCAGATGAGTTTTAATTGTACCAGTCTACAAGTACAAACTTTTTAAGCTGAAGGGTGAGTACTAAGAGGCATCAAAAATTTAGAAAAGTCTTGTACATTAAATAAATAGTCACTTTATTAAGATGTAAAAATTTAGGGAAGTCTCATAATTTAGGAGTTTCTTGTAGTGCACCCAATGTAAAGGGTATAAGTATCTTTGCCATCCTTGTTAATGGCATACACAATGCTCAACCATAGGTCAGGACAGAAGTACAACACATATAATTACATAATCCAACTAAAAATATAAAAGAGTAAAATAATACAATATATGTACAAAATATTAACTGAAAATATAACTCACATGTAAATGTCTAGATTATAAATTATATAAATAATAACAAAATAATTATGCAGTGTATAGATTTGTAAATTATACATGTAACTTCTTTAAATAATAATTTAAACAAAATATCCTTCAATTCCAAGAGAAGTAAAACAGAGAATAAAGAAACAGAAGCAAAACTCATAAAATAATTATACACTACATAAATTTATTAATAATTATAAACTATATAAATAATAAATTACACAAAAATAATGAAATAGTTATATATTATATAAGTTCATAATTATAAGAGAAGAAAAATCAGAAAACAATTATATGTTTATACAATTATAATTATATAAATGATCAAGTATACTATGTCTAAAATGATCAAGATATCACTATTTATTTTAAAAAAAAAAAAAACTTATAGATTCCTGGTATATTCTACATGAGCATTTGGAGTCAAAGGAAGCGAGGATGGAAGTGGGGAAAAGAAGGAAATTCAAACTAATGACTAATTGAGTTAAGGGGGTTGAGGGAGGTGAGTTTTTTTTTTTTTTTTTGGGGGGGGGGGGGGGGGGGGGGGGGGGGGGGTGTGTGGGGAAGAGGTAGCAGTCAGAGGGCATTTTAGAGGGGAGTTACTGTTAGAATGGGGTAGAGAATTTTGTGGAAGTACATGAGAGAGAGTGCTAGTCTCTCGAATGCTAGCTTTGGCTTCATTTTCTGATTTCTTTCTTTATCTCATGCTACTGTTTTCGTGTTTGTGAGTGTTGTTTAGAAGTGTTGATTGTGAGAGTTGCCTGTCAATGTTGTTTAGAGTGTTATTATCTCTGTATAAGACTATTGTTAAATGAAGTAACACTGTTCAGTGTTGTTTTCTATCACAGTTGCTTCTATTTCTCTGTTTGTTTTCTGTCAAGAGGAAGAAGGCCCTATCAAATTGGTATCAAAGCAGTGACAATCCAAGAAAGGTCAAAACAAAGAATGGATGACATCAGCGCAAAATATGAAAGAGAAATTGCTGAGTGGAAAAGGAAGGAAGAAAAGATGAAATACAAAGGGTACATGGAAAAGATTAAAGAAATTATGGAGGATATTGTGAAGCACTTAAGGAAGATGGCAGGCAAGAAAGAAGAGGAGGAACTTACCAAAGGCCAACCATTAAAGCTTCTTCCATGTTTGAATGTTCCACCTGATTTGAAAGGCAAGGAAGAGTAGAATCCTTAGGTAATTGAAGGCAGAGAAAAATGAAAGAATGAAAGAACTTTGAATTGGATAGTAGCTAATTACTTGTTGGATGCCCACGAGACAGCAAAGCTTGAGGATTTGTCATCTAGTTTACGTCAGAAAATTTTTTACAATACATAGAAGGGATCCTTTGAAAATGCCGAATTAGTTAGAAGGGGAGAGTGGGGCACTGCTTCCATGGGGACAAGACGTCCTGGGCATGTGGCGAGAGTCAAAATAGATGACATCAGTTTTTGATGGCAAATGAAGTAAACTACAAGGGCAAAGGGAAGGGAAATAAATGACTCTTGGATCAGGTTAGAGAAATTCAGTGGGGAAGAAGCCAAAAATTGAATGGGGAAGAAAAAAAAAATTGGGCCCTTGAAGAGGCTAGGCTAAGCAAAATGAACAAAGGCCCAAGGATTTTTGGTCCAATGATCAACCAAGATTCACGAGTCATACAAATTCCTAACCCAAAGACCACACAAATTTTTCACCCAACAAGACTTAATGAATAATGACGGGTAACTAACAAGGTACAAGACACGATCTTATACACCTTCAACAGCAGCCAAATTCAATGACTATAAGTGCTTATCCAACTTCGAGAAAGCAAGTAGAAATGAACTGGAGTTTGGACTTTGTGCTGTAGAGATGTCTATGGCAAATCATAGGAGCAAAAAAGGACAACTTTGACTTCTTATAATGGGAGAAGAAGAAGAAGATGAACAGGACAATGAAGATGAAAAGTGGAAAGCACCTAAGAAGTAGATTCAAATTGAGGAAAACAAAGAGGTGGTCGTTGAAGTTTCCATCCCATCTTGTATTGTTATCCTTCGTAATCCTCCTGTAGAATCTGTTGCTAGATCACATCTTCAAGCTACTAAGACAATAAAAGCATCAAATGGTGCCTACTTCAAAAAATGTGATGCCTCTAGTTCTTTGATAAAGTGGAAAGTTGGAAGTGAGTCTTTTGTCATTATCAATGCAATTCAAGAATGGACATACTGCAAAACCTTGGGAAATACCCAGCTGCTTTCATCTATCGATTGCTTCCCATGTTCCTAGGCATATATATATGCTTCGAGTCCTAATCAAGCTATGATACATGCCACACTCACTCTTTCCAAAGAACATCACCAGTACCACCACTCTTTTCATGGACCTATTGTCTTTAAGACATCATTACATGTTGTGGCACATCTACCTCTTATTGCATGTCAAGCAAGTGATGGGAGCCAATTTGGTAGTTATTGGTATGACTTGGGTCAAGAAGAAGTTAATAAGCAATTAGATATATGAGAGAAATAGGTTCTCTTATAGTAGTAGTTGTTGTTGATACATATGAAAACACAGAGCTATTAGCAAGAAAAGTTCTTGTTGAGTATGGAAAGTTCCAATATAGAATGCTATCAATGCTGAAAGTTTTCATCCTAATACAGAGAGATGTTGGAGATAAGGTGATGTGGATCACTGTTTTCAATCTAGATAGTGTGACAAGATAATTGAAGGGGAAGTTCAAATAAAAGGTCAAGAACACTTTTATTTGGAGCCATATAGCAGTGTGATAAGGACAGTGGATGGTGGGAATGAAGTTCATATGATTTCATCTAAACAAGCCCCTCAAAAGAACCAGAAACATGTTTCTCTTGTTCTCGATCTTCCTATGCCAAAGTTTGCAAAATAGAGCAAATCGGTGGTAGATTTGGGAAGAAGGAAACAAGATCATCTTTTATTGTTGCTCCATCTGCAATTCCATTGTATCTATTAAATCACCCTATGAAAATTACATTAGACCAACATATAGACATGATGATCACTAGACAGTAGCAAAGTTTTCTAGAGAAGGGCAAGTTTGGATTTACAAATGAGGGGAGGATGCTCATACTGGATCTTGGAACCTACAACAACGCTAGAAATTCTATGGGTCTATCCCTTGCAGGCCCTAAATGTGCTATGTTTCTTTAAGATAATGTGTAAGGAAGCATGGATACATGTAAAATGGAGCCGTAGCCATATCAAGTGCATATCCAATGCAGATACACATATGTTTGATACGAGTGCATCTATATCCTAGCCTTTTTTTATTTTGTTTGTGCATTTCAAAATGTGTCAGTCCATTTTGAAATGCACCAAAACGACACAAAAATAATGCTGAAATGATGTAGCCAAAAACAACATTGTTTTTTCCTTTTTATCTTCATTATCTTAGTTCTCCTCCATCTGAAATCCCTAGCTCCATTTTTCATTATCAATGTTACTATCTTTGAGTCTTCGACCCTTCACTGTGAGTGAGCTTCTTCTTTCTTTTCGTTATCTGCATGGCTTGAAACACTTGAGAAGCAAGATTTTTCTTCCTTGAGCTCGATCCTATGAGTGAGCTAGACTGCTTTCCATGAGTGAGTTTCTTCTTCTTCCTCATCTTTCTCTGGCATTCATGCTAGTAAGTTTTGCGTGTAAATTTAATCTTCTTCAATTTACGCTATTCAATCTTCAGCATGGTACTATGGCAGTATGTTACCATTTATGGTGTTGAATCTTCCATTTCAGTATGGTACTATGGTAGTAATAATTTGTTTCATTAGTTATGCTTTCATGTGTAGCTTGTTATAGACATCTTATTTATGCTTGTAACTTGTTTTATCATTTATGCTATAATTTGTAGCCTATTAAAGACTCAATTTACATTTTATTGTGTTAATTTGTTGATATATATATATATATATATATATGGACACAAATATATGTATCAATGCTTCTTATACCAAATATGAGGTTAGTGGGACAGGTCTACTTCATTAATTTCCCCAGCCACACTGCTTTCCTTGGATTTGTGGGTCCTCAAGGTAAGCCCGTTGCTGAAAATTGGATTCAAAGAATTGCTGTGGAACTCAAGAACTCAGAAGAGATAAAAGAAATAAATTTTCAAGGTGAAGGATCTGTGTTGCATTATGGCCAGCAGCTTCAGCACTACAAGTTAGCTCAGCTTTGGAATGACCTTAAGTTATCCTGTAACTCTGTGAAGACATGCGAAAAAAGTTGATTTTAATGGTCATAATCAGTGGACAATGCGTGGCATTGCTATGGTCCCACCATCTAATTCTCACCTTGAGGACAAGGTGATGCTTCAAGGGCCAGGTAATGATAAATTCTGAATGTATTCTAGATGAGAATTTGGAATCAAAGGAAGTGAGTATGGAAGTAAGGAAGAGAGGGAAATTCAAAAAAATAACTGAGTTAAGGGGGGTGAGTAGGAGCAGGGGAGAGAGAAGTGGTGATTAGAGGATATTTTAGAGGGGAGTTACTATTAGAAGGGGTAGAGAATTTTGTGGAAGTTTCTTAAGGAGAGTGCTAGCCTTGGCTTCATTTTCTGGTTTCTTTGTTTATTTCGTGCTATGGTTTCTTGTTCCTGAGTGTTGTTTATGAGTGTTGATTTTGAGAGTTGCCTTTGGGTGTTGTTTGGAGTGTCAATATCTCTGTACATGATTATTGCTGAATGAAGTAAAATTGTTCAATGCTGTTTTCTATCACACTCTCTTCTATTTCTGTGTTTGTTTTCTGTGGAGAGGAAGAGGGTCTTACCAAAAGAAAAAAACAAAAGTGAAAAAGAAAAAAAAAATAGGAGACTAAAATAGATCAACAGCAAATTATAACCATCCATCTTCTTTTCCTTGCCGTTGTTATCATTTTCTTTTATCATTATTACAATTTTCATGATTAAATATCTCAAATTTATCATTTAGGAACAACACTTATCAATGAATTCTTGATGTCTAATGTGACCAAGAAATTACAATAACAAAACTTGCAAAAACAAAACAAAACAGAAAAAAAAAAAAGCAATGCACAACTAGAAGAAGAAGAAGAAGAAGAGAAGGAGAGAAAAAAAAAAAAGAAAAAGAAAAGGCTGAAACAGATCAACAGCAAATTATCACCATCCACCTTGTTTCCCTTTCTGTCATTATCATATTCTAGCTGGTTATTGCAGCCTTCATGATAAAATATCTCAAACTTATCATTTAGAAGCAACATCTATCATTGTGCGCTTCTCTTTCAGCATCATTGAAGTATTCAAATACACAGATAAACACTTCAGAGATAAACGCTTAAGTGATAAACAACAAATCAACCCCATAATAGTATATTGTTGTACCAATTTATACTCCTTTCTCTATGCCCCTATTTTCTTTATTTTTTCATAAGAATTTGATCAAATTTTTTTTCTTTTTGGATAAAAAAACAGGTCTTGCTAGAAAATAGAGAACTTACTAAGGAGAACAAAATATCCTCCAAAAGAGAGAAAAGTAAAGGAGGGAAAGAGGAAAAAGAAAGCCAAAAAGATCAGCAATACAACAAAACTATCCAACCTCTATAAATACAAAAGAGACACCCCTTTAAAGAAACCATGCAAGGAGCACCGAAAGGTAGCCATAAACACTATCTTGTCCCAGCAGAACTGTAAAAACAGCAAAACACAAATGAAAAACAGGCATTCCTTTCTATCCAAATACACCATATCAAAGCAAAGATAGCACCCTACCCCAAAGTTTTCAGCCTCTTTTCTTGCCAAAAACTTAATGCCCCCCCCCCCCCCCAAAAAAAAAAAAAAAGAAGAGAGAGGGAGAGACTGTTCCAAAGTTAGAGGACAAACACATTGCTCCCACAAGATTACAAATAACTTATTCCAAAATAAAAACAGCCACCTGATAAAGTAGAACAAGAAGTGTAACTGATTCTCAGGTAGACAGACGCATGACACATATACCAGGAGAAAGAGCTTTTATTCACTATGCAAATTTGCAACAAGTCATTAGTATTGATCTTATTACAGAAGGCTGTCCAAATTTGACCCTGTCTAAAAGGACCTTGTCCCTACTCAGAGAATGAGAAAGACATTGAAAATAAGATTTACAAGAATAAAAACCAAAAGAATGAAGTATCCTAATCTTCCTAATTGGAACAGCGAAAAAATATGTAAAATCTTAGAGTACGAAAAGAGTTGTGAATACTAAGAATTCCTCTCACCAAGATTCTTACATAAGTGGAAATTCCAAGAGATATTTGAGTGCTGGGTTGAACAAAAATTCAGACTAGGAGCATTATGCAAAGAGAGAAGATCAGGAAAGCCTCCCTTAAACGAGATAACCCATGACCTGTATTTTCTTCCCAAAATCTGAATACCGAAAGCATCACCCAAACAGAAAATCTTAAAGAAAGAAATGGTCAAAAAGTGCAATAAACTCCTGGCATGAGTAGAGCAGTGAGCACTGGATGGCATTCTACCCATGTTAAAGTAAAACATGCTTACTACATATTACTTGATGCCATAATGAAATAGACTCATCACTCTTGAGGGAAACACCATAGCCATTTACTAACTGAAGTGTTCTAGTCTAGGTTTTACAAGTGCTCGACCAACAAAATTAGAGGCTGAACCAAGAAAATGACTAACACTAATAAACTATGGAAGTGAAAAAAGCTCAGTCTAAGATTGCCATTTAACACTTTCAAAATTGAAAGCAAGTTTCCACATACTTTCACCAAAGTTATTTTTACTGCCGATTGCAAAATTGAAAGCATTTTCCCTACTAGAAGCTACACTTATACAACTTAATGAATATCATTAACAAGAATTCTTTGCATAGGTAATAGTATTTTCTGTCTTTAAAATTTAATTATGTTACACGAATTACAAAGCACATCAGTTGACTACAAATCAAAGGAGAGGAGGTTTTCAAATAGTAGAAAATGAAAAACTTACTACTTCTAGTAACAATAGAATGAGATTAAAAATCATACCATAGTTTAGGATTTGGGAGTATAACTTTACAAGAGATGTATCCTCCAGGGAGAGTTACTCCTCTTTGTTCAAGATATGATTCTAGGATAGCCACTTGCTTCCTAGCTTCAACCACCTAGATAAAATTAGAGAGAGAGAGAGAACAATTACATATAAAATTAGACAATCAACCCATGTTATTCTAACCATTTTCAAGTATTGAAAAATGTGACTGATATGGAAGCAAGATCTACTTTTAGAACAATTACATGATTCTCCCACTTCTAAGTCAGCCTAAAGAATTTGTAAATGCATACATTGATTCTCATTATCATGTTGAGTAACGTCTCACTACAAATACCATAAATATACTTTTACAAATTACAATACATCCAATTGTACATGTTAGGCCCCCAACTCAAAGGGTCAAAAGGAGGAGAAGGCCCCAGCCTGTTGTTGGGTTAGATAGGGCCCAGAATACGGCAGTTGTAACTGAGGGGCTAGGTGCAGCACAACAATCAGGACAGGTGGCAGCAGAGCACTTGTCTGAAGGGGAAAATGGTTAAAGGCAAGAGAAATGGGCAAGAATTAGGAGCAGCTGAAGGGTAGGGAGCTGGCAATGAAGAACTGGGTTCTTTGGGAGAGCACCCCAGAATCCACTAGACTGGTATTCTCCTATCATTTTCTCTATCATTTCCTACTGCCATTGACAGCTTTACTACAGTCAGACTGTGTTAGCTGGTTTTCTGCATTGTTTCTTGTTTAGTTCTTTGGTCTGGTGGTGTTATTATGGTTCTGTCTGAAGCTTGTTAGGATAGAGGCTCCTAACAAATTGGTATCAAAGCAGCTTTTCCATTCTGTGGGTGAGATGATTGTGGTAATTCCCCCATGAGTCTGTCATCAATGCCCACTACAACAATGGTAGGGGAGTTGGCCATCTGCAGACTATGCAATTTTGAACATAGAAGGTTGGGGCTCCCTGTTTTGTCTAGAGAAGACCGAAGGGGTAGGATATTTAGAGCTGAAAGGTATTTTGCTGTGAATGGAATTGTTGAAGAGGTGTACTACAATTCAGTGAGTATGGCAGGGTAAGGTCTGCATTGGTTGCAGTGGATGGAGGCTAGAGCTCCTATACATTATTGGCCAATTGGCCAATATTCAAAGGCTGCTAATGGAGAGGATTCAATCATCAAGGGAGGGTGTGCCTGATAGAAACTTCATCTGGTTTAGTATTATGTATCACTCAAGCAATCAGTTATCCTTCCCCCATCACACTGAAATGGAGGTAAGATGAACCAGAACCAGATTACAGTAGTCTAGCAAAGAGAAAATAACAACAAAAATGACATACAAAAACAAAAGATAGCCTCCTGCTTTCAAGAGACAGGTCTCTCCTGATTCCTCTCTGTTTTATCTCTCTTTCCACCTCACTCTCCGTAGCCTATAATGCAGCAACAACCCCTGTGTCATTCTCACATGAATTCCCTCCCTCCTACAACTCACCCACTCACAAAAACAATCATTAGGAAGTTAGTTATCCCTGGTCCCCACCTTCTATACCCTTCTTTCTGATTTTTATTCATTCTCCCCCTTCTTCACCTTCTATAAGTTTTTAGTGTCTGCGGCCCAGATGCATTGGGCTCAGTGGGCCTATCATTGTTAGTTATCCCTAGTCCCCACCTTCTATACCCTTCTTTCTAATTTTTATTCATTCTCCCCCTTCTTCACCTTCTATAAGTTTTTAGTGTCTGTGGCCCAGATGCATTGGGCTCAGTGGGCCTGTCAGTGCCCAATCTTGATTGAGGAGCTTCTATCTCACAAACAATGAGGGGTGTAGCCAAGTATGGACAGCAGTGCAAATTACTGTCAGCCTATTGAGAGATCTGTCAGATGAGTTGTCGACTGAAACTTTTACATTACTTGGTGGAGGAAGTGAAAGCTGAGGTTAGGCTCATGGGATCAAATAATCTAGCTCATGTTATGACATTAGCTGAAAAGATTGAAGACAAGAACAGGGCACTAAAGAGAATTAAGGAAACAAAATAACAGAACAAACCCAAGATTTGGACATATCAACAAAGTTCTGGATTACAAGTCTAGATGCGAAACACTCAGCCCATTAAGACCAGCAAAAGGGTCATTGTGATTCCTATCACCTTGAGTTCTGATAGACAAAGTGGAAACAAAGACAAGAGAAACAGGAAGCACTGCTCAAGGGAAAGGAGCTACAAATAGCTGACTGAAGCTGAATACCAAGCAATGCGAGAAAAGGGATTTGGTTAAATACCACATAAACCACAACTGCCAGAACAAAAAATTGCAGGTAAAGGGGGGAAGAAAATGAAGAAACAGAGGGAACAGAGAAGGAGGAGATTGTGATTGAAGAAATTCAAATGGAGTTGTCTATAAGTCCCATTGTTGGGCTTAGCACTCCTAGAACCATGAAATTGAGAGGAAATTTCAGTAACAAGGAGGCAATTATCCTAATTGACAACGAAATGATACATAACTTCATCTCTAAAGAAGTTGTCTCCAAGTTACAAATTCCTGTAAAGAAGACCAAATCACCAAAAGCTTTGAGGTAATGGTGAGTAACAGCTGCCAAGAAAACATAATTGAGCAAATTGGCACCAGGCAATGGTGGAAGAAAACTCTTCAGTGCTCTGACAGGACACTAGATGAAGCCCCAATAAAATGATACAAAACTATAAACAAAAGCATTCCCAAGTCAATATTCATATTAGGAAGTCTAACCATCATTTCAAATTAATTCTAATTCAAGCTATCTTACGAACAGTACTGATCTAGCAATAAAGATGCTGCTATTCTGTTCCTGAAGAACAAAGGCATTTGAGTGATTCCTTACCGGATCAGGGTGATGCTCTACTTTATGTCTGCCTGGCCTTTCACAGGCCCAAATACCACCACTGCTAATTGACACAAGTCCTGAAAAGTTCTTGACAGAAACCACCACTAGCTCTCTACATGGTTACAGTTAGGAAGGAAAGACAAAATGATCATAATTCAAATATTGTCCACTAATTATCCAATGACTTATCAACAAGTAAACGAGAAAGATATGATAAAATAAGGGCCTTCTTGATAATAAGGAAAAAGAAAAAAGGTTATTCGAGTTTAATATTTGTCCTTCAACTTTTAAATCCAACCAGGAAAACAGCCAGAAAAACAATTACAGGTTATGCTATTCCAAGCATTCTATTTTGCTTTTCTTCTTCTGCGTGCGTTTGAACACAAATGCATATGCCCATCATTCTTTAAGAAGCTGAAATTCCTCTATGATCCTACATTTTCCGTCATTGAATCGAAACATGATGATCCATGAAAATTTTAAAATCCAGAAACAAGGAAAAGTCATAATACCCTTTTGTTACAAGAACTATATCTATGCTCTGTCGTGAGCCAGTATCAGCATCCGGAATTCGAAGCCCAACATACACATTTCCTCCATAAAACTTTTGAAGTCTAAAAATAAATAAAAATGAAAATGCCGTTACTTCGTGCTTCACTCCATTACAGTGGTAGTCCTGAATAAGAGATAAAAAATAACGCAAAACCAAAATAAATACTTTACTATTCTCCTCTTACGTCTCCCAACTGGTTCAATTTTAGCAGTAAAATATAGGTAAATTAAGTGCAACTAGGTTCAAAGCTCAACAGGGTTTCAATTATCATTCGCCTTTTTATTCAAATTTTTACAGCAACATTTGACCCTAAACTGAAATGTTGAAAGGAAACCAAGAAGATTACCTCTCAGCGACCGAGAAAAGAGCATTGGTATCAGGGTATTCAACGTCCATAATGTCATCGTCAAAGAAGAAGCGTCTGAACAAGTTGTAGATGATGAAACCACAGAGAATCGCTACCCACATGATCGCCAAAAATTCGGAAGGAGATGAATTTTCCTTAACTTTATTTCCTCTCGAATATGAAAAAGCAAATGAAGGGAACCTCCTTTTACTTTCGTTTGCATTTTTTTTTTTTTCTGAGTGTAAATAACGTTTCAAGTGACGCCGTATTGAAGGTTGCTTTTGAGGGTGTGAGGGGCGCGGGCTAAACGCGCATTTCATTTCCTTCGCGACTTGGTTTTGGAAGTGGAGACTTTTTCTTCCTCCTTATTTTTGGTCTCATTCCAGAGTTACGACATGATAGGTCAAAGTCTTACCCGCTAGACATGGCTGTGAGCCAAGTTTATAGTAAAATAGTACAAAAATATGACTCAATATTATTTATTACAATTTTAGCTCGAGTCCAAACTCAACTTAGTTAAAAGTAAGTTGAGGTTAATCCAACCTACAATACTAAAAATATTATTAAAAATACAAAAAATGAATCTCTAACAAAGAATTAAACTCAGTAATTTGTAAGAACAAAAAATACAAGAATGTTGAATCTTCTTTGCTAAATTAGCATTTGTTTTTGTTACTATTATCAATGTACTGGCAAATCACAAACTCATAGTCACACCCTTGTTTATTCATTATTACATGATATTAATTTAAAGTCTATTTCTTATAAGATATTGTAAATTTTTTATATCACATAATATACCATTTTTCATCAATTTACTTTTTATATAGATATTAGTAATTTCATCCCATGATACTACAATTTATTTTTTACTTTTACATTGAATATTACTTCCTCAATACTTGCAAGTAAAGCAAATGATAAGAATTAGGAAAGTGAAGAAAAAGATAAGTGAGATATAAATTAATAATATAAAAAATAAAAAAGACGATTTGGGTTTAGATTGGACTTAAAAAAAAGACTTAAACCTGGCTCATATTTTATTCAAGGTTTTTAAAAATGGGTTTGAAGAAAGCCAAACTTACATTTTATTCAAGTTTTTTTTAAATACAAGCCATCTTTCTTTAGATTTTTTTTTTTTTTTGGCCTAGGCTCTTATCCATTTTTTTGAGATCAGATGGGCTTTCTTTCTCATAATCAAGTCTATTACCCACGAAATATTGCATTGTGTGTGAAAATAATTTTTTATAGGAATAAGAATAAATTTTGATGGAATAAAATTTCATTATCCCTAATTATTTTAATATGACATAAAAAAGCTTAAAAAGAAATAAAAGTGTTATTTCATTTTATGTTTGGCTAAATAGAAAAGAAGGTAAGAATGGAAAAAAAAAAAAAAGATGATAAAATGAGCATAATATCCTTGGATAAAAAATGTAAGCCATGGTTTAGTCACTTTTCAATGGCATTTTAGTCATTTTATGTAGGATTCATGGAATTAGGGCTATTCCATCCATCTTTTTTAATGGAATGTCCATTCCCAAAACTTTAGGAATGAGCATTCCTAATTTCTCACGGCAATGGAATAGACATACTTTACTTTGAACCAAACATGCTTAAATAGGAAATATTTCTTTTTTTTCCTTTCCCATACATTTATTTACCTTTAACTAAACACAACATTAAATTCAACCAAAAAAAAACAATAAAAGGAAAACTTAAGCACCAAGAATGATGTCGGATAAAATTAAGAGTAAAGTATACTTTCCTTTCTTGAATTTTGTTAAAATTATAAAAAAAAATTATTTTTGAAATATATATTTTAGTCCAATTTTAAAATTTTAACTAAAATACTCTCCATTGACTTAAATACTTTTTTCTAGGCCAAAAGGTCATGTTGTTTAGTAATATAAATACCCTCACCTTCATCATCATTTTTCATTAAATTATATCCAAATATGTACAAATAAAAATAGAAAAAGAGTAGATTTTTCTTTTTTGGCCAACAATCAACCAATACTTAGTGTAGCACATGCCTTTTTCATGTAAAAATAATAGTTTTAAGATTATTATTTTTCCTTTTTTATACAAATTGACTAACTTATGATTAATTGTTACAAATATAAATTCTCAACTTTGCATAACTTTTGATATATTTAGATTTGATTCATTAGTGAATTAATTTCTTAAAGTTAATTTTCAGTATAATTTTGGCTCTTAGTAATACATTTTTTTTATTATCAAATCTACTCTCTCAAGTTGCTGAATCTAAAAAATGGAGTTTTAATTTTAAAAAGTATTTATTTTGATTAATAAAAGATATTTTAGTATAAAAAATAATTTAAATTTAAACTAACATATAATGTAACTTTTTGTTCAATGGGAAAGAATATATATTTTGATAATAAATAAAAATTTTATATAATTTTAATAAAATTCTAAAGAAAGTGAGTGTAGTTTACTTTAAAATTAATTATTTAGACAACTCAACCATAAATTTTTAATTTCCCAAGTAATTATTAAATTTTATGATTAGTTTAGTTAGGATTTCTAGTTAGTTTTCCTCGCTTTTAAATTGTCCTTCCCTTAATATATATGTATATTTTCAAAATTACCCTCTGACATTATTTTCAAATTCAAAGTTTCCTTCTTTGACCATCTCGTTTATCTTTGGCAAATCCATCTTATCTTGAACTCAAACCACTCTAATTTAAAAAGACAAATCACATGGTAAAGGGTCATTAAAGTAGAGCTATCTTGCAAAAATTACTCTTTTAAGATGGATTTCCACAACCTTTCAAGAAATTTTCCTAGTAAGCAAATAGATAATAATATCCTTTTCTCACAGATGAAAATAAAGCATACTACATGCTCTCAATTAAGAGCCAATCGTCGTTCTTGAAACTATTTATCAACATCATGTAAGATAAATTAATTAATCATATAAATTCAAAATACTATAATAATATTAAGTGAAAACATGCCTGTATTTGCCATAATGAAATTGATATCTTAGGTGCTCCTTAAACCAAGTTTGTAACACCCGAAAATTAATTAAGGCATTAATTATGGATTAGATATAATTAAGAATAATTATTACGGAATAATTGGGCAAATCGTATGAATGGGAATTTAGAGAAGAATAAATTGTTAATATGGGTTTAAGATTTAATTAGATTAGAAACCTCATCTAGATCCAAAGTAAATTAAATAGACCATCGTTAAAGACTAATGGAGGCCTAATGATTATAGATCCAAATCCAATTTCTTATTGTGAGACTTGGCCCAAGAGAGAGACCACTTAGCGTTGCCCTAATTAGGTTTAGTAAGGTAGAGGCCTAAGACCCTGTTTATATAAACTCTTATATTTGGCCTAACATTCCTTATACAAACCCAAACTAAATGAACTCAATTTAGCCTAGCCCAACTACAACTTTACAGCCTAACTTATGAGATTTAGGCCAACTCAACTCAAAGTCTGAACCCACTTGAAATTGGGCCTTTAGGTTAGCCCAAACCTACCTAAAACACTAAACATATTTAGCCTTCCCCTCCCTTATGCAGAAACACAAAACACATAACATAGTTTTGGAGGTTTGGAGGGAGGCTAGGGTTTTTCTACATTCTTCCACCATTTCTCACTTATAGGGGAAGATTTGGCCAAGGCAATCAATATAAAACATGTCTCCCTCATTCTTCTCTTCATTTTGGTCTAATTAGTTTTTGGTTTTGGGTATTTTCACCTCCTTCTCAAACTTGAAATTTAGTGTTTGGGTGATTCCTTATAAGATTTTTGGAGTTAGAAGTTAGAGGGATGATTAGGTAAGCATTTCCCTTCCATTTTGTGTATTATTTTGCTAGAAAATGTCTCTAAGGATTGATTTTCATAATGGATTTTGCTATTGTGTGAAATTACAAGGAGATGAAGGTGAAAAATTGAAATTTCTAAGCTTAATAACTCAAATCCAAATTTGAGAATGTCCCATGGTGTGTTCTTGGTAATTGAAGCTTAATCTAGTCCATTTAACTTAGATATATGGGTAAGTGATTTCTCTCCTTTTTATGAGATGTATGTACTAAATTTTCATCATTCGGACTGACTTTTGGTGCATAACTTGTATATGTGTGAAAATAGAAATGTAGGGAGTGAACCGTTGTAAGCTTTGATGTCTTGAGCTTAAATTAGTGTAGTAAACCCTTAGGAAGCTTAGGTAAGAAGTTCTCAATGTATCCTTATTAAGATTAATCTGTGGATAGGGAAATTCCTTCCTAATGGTAGTTAAATAATGATGGTTATGCTTATGTTAGGCTTATTGTGCTTGGAATCATAATGGTAACTAGAGGAAGAGTAATTGGCTTCATTAAGATAATCGGGGTTAATTTCCTAATTCTATGTATATGTTCATATTAATCTGATATTGTTTACACATATATGATTTTCAAATACTAAATGATTGGTTAACTACTTGAATTGTTATTGTGATTAGACCGTGTGAGTCCATGGTGGAGCTGTGATATAGCTACCACCCGTGCATGTACTTCGATTAAGCACTAGGTTGTGATCAAACTCTGAATGCACTAAGCTCTAGTTGTGCTCATTATGGAGTAGGTGCCATGGACGGACCTCTCCCGGTATTATTGGCCATTAATATGTTGTGTGCAATTGTTGGTATGGGACAGTGATCATTGATAGCTTAACTATTTCATTTGCAAATTGAATTGATGATTCTGGCATTGATGATATGAAATTGCATTGTGTTAATTAATCTGTACATATATATGGAATTCACCTCTTATTACTAAGATTGTATATCTCATCACGATTACAAGCTAACATTTTTAGGGATCGGACCTCTCAGTGGCAAGGAGAAAATTAATGGAAGCTTACTATGTGGTTTCATAATAGGTAGGTTTAGAAGCCTTGTCAGATTGTATTTGTATAATTAAACTATTAGTTTTATATAATTGTTGCATTGTGTCATAAATTGTCAAGCATAGGAACTGTAATCATTTGATACATCAGATGTTAACTTAAACTAGTGATGTAAGAAATTTCTACTTGGATCTATGTTTGAATGGAAATGTGAGTAGTGTATGAACTCTTTGCTGTCATTAATCAATGAACTCACTGGTTTATAGTGACTAGAGGGTTAAGGATACATATTTGAATTTTGAATAAGTAATGATAGATGTGTTAGGTAGATTAGGTAAAAGAAAGACACTAAATCTTCATAAACTAAGTTAAAGTGGTTTAAAGTGTCACTAAAAGGAGAATTAAAGAGCATGAGATGAAATCTTGAGAGTTATAGGAACAGAAGGGAATTGGCTGTGACGACCCTAACTTCTAATATCGGTAATTATAGTTAAATACACGATTAATAAATAATGTCAAGGTTTGGAGTCATTACAGTTAATCACATTAAATTAATAAAGGGGAAACTTAAACCTTGATACTCTTAGGGTCATCTACTGACAACCATAACGGGAACATGCATAGGAAGGTTTGTACCATCATTAGAGATTTATAATTAATCCATTTGTCAATTTCAACCCACTACAACCTCCCATTAATGTACTCAAGCTATTCCCTAACCTTAACATTAATGAAATTAGGGTTTCCAGGTCAAATATGGGTGTTTGGGGACCTGCGCCGCGACTTGGAACTTTTCCGCTGCGGCTAAGCTAGGTTCTGGAGCTTGAAAACTGAGTTTTTAGACTTGTGCCGCAGCCTAGAACTCTTGCGCCGCGGCTAAGTTTCTCTCGGGTATTTTCCTGACTTTCGCCGCGGCGAGTTGGACCTGCGCCGCGGCCAACCTACGTGGCGCCGCAGCGAGTTTTACTACTGTAACCTCCCTAATTGATTTTCTCGACTCGCGCCACGGCGAGGTTACGTCCTGTCACCTCCTGGGCGATTATTTTCACTCTGCGCCGCGGCGTCTCTCGCCACTGTCACTCCCTAGGCCGCGGCGAAGCCTTCTTGGCCGTGGCGCGACTCTCTTCTGTAGCTGTTTTCACTATATTTCGCCCCCTACACCCCATTTCTCTTCTTAGGGACACCCTAAGATCACTTCTCCTCATTTTATATGGCTCTAATGGCATTTATCTACCTTATTTATTTAGCTATGCTTCCATTACCCATTCAAAACTTATGTGCCCCTTTCTTTCCTCTAATTACCTCCTATCAGCAAGCTTATGGATTAATAACAACACCAATCATGCAACGTTGATATTTAACATTTGATACACTTTCCATTATTAGCCAATTACAGTCATAAGGTTCAATTCCATGATAATCGAATTACATATACAATCCCTATACTTGGCAACTCATGATGCAATGCAGCAATGATACAAAACTAACAATTTAATTACAATACATTAAACCTATGTGCTACCAAACCATTTAACAGGCTCTCGTTAATTTTCTCCTTGCCACTAAGAGGTCCGGTCCCTGAAAATGTTAGCCCACAACGGGGTGAGATATACAATCTCAGTAGCAACAGGAAATTTCCATATATATGTACAAGTCAATCAATCCAAGACAATCTCATGTCATCAATATCAGAATCATCAATTCAATTGGCAAATGAACTAGTTGAACTACTAATGACTACTGTCCCATACCAGCAATCATACACAACATGTTAATGGCCAATAACACCGGGAGAGGCCCGTCCACGGCACCTACTCCCTATTGAGCACAACCAGGGCTCAGTGCATCTGGGGTTGATCATACCCGGTGCTCGATCGTAGCACATGCACGGGTGGCAGCCACACCACAGCTCCACCATGGACTCACAAGGTCCAATCACAATAACAATCAAGTAGTCAACCAGTCATTTAACATTTCAAAATCAAGCATGTGTAACAAATAGCAGATTAACATGAGCATATACATGGAATTAGGAAAATAACCCAGTTACCTCAATGAAGCCAATTACTCTTCCCCTAGCTATCATAATAATCCAAATGTACACCAAGCCTATAACAAGCATCATTATCATCATTCTTGATCACAATTAAATATTCAAAGAGTTGAACTACTAATAACAGACTAGAGGTTACTCACCTAATTACCAAGGGATTTAACTTCGGATTCCAATTTCCCCACACCAGAAATTTCCATAGTTCACTCCAATTTCTGGGGAATTTCACATGAAACCAAAGCCCATATCATAGGTCAACTATAGGAGTCTCAACTAACAGAAAATGCATCATAATGGGGGTTTAAACTCACCTAATACCAACCCCAACCTCAACCTACGAATTTCCTCAAGGAAATCCCCAAACACCCACATTTCAGATTTTAGGTATAATGAAATTACTCCAAATGAAAAATTAATTGGACCAAATTAAAGAGAAAGATGAGGGGATTAAGTTGTATAACTATTACATTGGCTGAATCTTGCTCTAAGTGTGTGAAAATGCAGAAATCTTGCCCCAAACCCTAGCCTCCTTCTCAACCTCCGAATTTGCCTCTTGAGTTTCAGAAAAATGAAGGTGTGGCTGAAGCATTAGGGTTTTAGATGGGTTTAAGTTGGGTCAAGGGGCTAGGTCATGGGTTGCTCCAAGTCCAAACCCAATTGGGTTTTTAGATTTTGCTTATTGGGCTAGTTTTCAATTGTTGGGCTGCAGAATTTCATTGGGCCAGTTTTATACATTGGGTTGCTGAAGTTTAATGGTGTTTAGGCCCAATTTGAAGAGCTCAAGGGCTTGGGTCTGCACAAGGGTTATTGGGCCACTTAATTGAGCCTATACAAGATAAATCTTGGGCCTCTATCTCATTAAATTAGTTTGGGTCTGCCTCTAATTCATTGGGCCTCCATTAACCTCTTATCAAGGTTCATTAATTTGGGCCTAGGTGAAGTTTCTATCTCAATTAATTCTCAAGCCCATATTAATAATTTATCTATTTAAAATCCCTATTTACTCAACTTGCCCAATCATCCCATATTATTTATTCTTAATTAATCTTAATCCATGATTAACACCTTAATTAATTTTTTGGGGTGTTACATTCTCCCCTCCTTTTAGAAATTTTGTCCTCAAAATTAGTTATACCTTACCCAATTAATGCAGGATAATCCTTCCTCATAGCTTCTTCTGTCTCCCAAGTTGCTTCATCCGGAGTAAGTCCCTTCCATACTACCTTTACCAGGAGGATGTCCTTATTACGCAACTGTTTGACTTTTGAGTCCACAATCCTTTCCGGTTCAACCACATATGACAAATCATCTTGTAGATGCACATTCTCATGCTCAATGACATGCAAAGGGTCCGGGTGGTACTTTTTCAGTTGGGACACATGGAATACATCATGCAATCTGGCCAGGTTTGGAGGTAAAGCAACTCTATAGGCCACGGGCCCTATCCTTTCAAGGATTTGGAAAGGACCAAGATAACGCGGACTAAGCTTTCTTGTCCTGATAGACCGTCCTACCCCTGTCACTGGAGTAGCCTTAAGGAACACATGGTCTCCTACCTCAAATTCTAAGGGTCTCCTTCTCTTATCCGCATAACTCTTCTGCCTACTCTGGGCAGCCAACAATTTCTTTCTGATGAGTTCTATTTGATGGGTGGTTTGGTCCACTACGTCTGGACCTAAGAGACTCCTCTCACAAAGTTCTACCCAATACAAGGGTGACCGACACTTCCTCTTTGATAGCTCAGATAGTCTTACCAGAGACTAGTCCCTTCTTATGACTCTCCTGGGGAGGACGTCCTTATCATGTTATTACTTCACTTGGAAACCACAATCCTATTCCTTCTAGTTTACCTACGGCAAAATAACATTCCGATCTAAGCATATCGTATTCCTTTTGTGTCTGCAGCTAAGTAGATCCAGACCAAGAGACACTTGATCATCTTATAACAAGCTTTAGACACCTAGCTCAAATAAATCCCGATTTTTCTCTCCCTTCATAGCTTTTTGTTTAATTCTGTTTTATATTTTCCTCCTTTCTTTTTTTTTTCTTTCTCTCCTCTCTCATTTTTTGTCGTTCTAATAGCCGATTATTACTTGTTCATGTTAATTTTCTTTCCTTCTTAACTCTTAATCCACTTAGGAGATAACTCCTAAATACTTTAACTTAACCCTCCTTAATAGTTGGTACCACGAACTATAAGGAATTCCACTTATTTAGCTTGTTTTTTTTTTTTCTATCTATTCCACTAATGGCATTAGAGGTAAGTGACCTTATTTCATAATGAAGTTCCATTTGTCCTTCATTTAGATTACCCTTACCTTTCTTTAGTCCAACCTCCTTAACAAAAATGGGTTCTGCCTTTTACGGGTTCATTTAGTTTAAGTTTTCAAGTCTTACATTCAACTATCTCATAAATTATTGTACACATTATCCTCATTTATTGTCCATTAGTAGACAGTTCATTATTTCCTTTAGACGTGTAGAATTCCCCTCTCGTTTTCAATTAGCGCCTAAGATTACTCATTCTCGTTTGTCGGGATTTCCAAGGGTTAAAACTAATATGAAGTCTGATCTCACCACTAATCTCTTGAAGGCACCTAAACACTTTAGGTTCACCTTTTACATAATTGAAATCAAACATGATCTTTCAAGTGAAAATGAACACGATATTTCAGGTCTAGCTTACATTTTCTAATAAGACTTGATCTCAAGGGTGAGACTACCTTGTCTAGAGCATCAAGGTAATCCGGTAGGACTTAGGAATGAATTTCTTTCAATCTTACCAATCATACTTCTAGTGAGTGGTTTATTAGACAACATAATTTCCATCGCTTGCCCACAACATTAAGAATTTCCTTGTTGGCTCATGATGATGGTTAACTATAGACAACTTGTTCACTTCCCCTCAGGGATAACCAACATAGGAAAATCCTTAATAGATCTCTTCCTTCTCTCTCTTTTTCTTTTTCTTTTTTTTTTTTGGCTCTTGCAAAGGCATTACCACAATTACATACATGTGACTCTAAAGATTACCATGATCAATAGATCCCAATGTCTCATTTTACCTCTCAGTTACTACAAGCTTTAGTAGTTAACTTAATGGCATCTCTACTCATTTAATGTCAACTGAACATCTCTTTGGGTTTTATGTCATTATATAGTCCCAAAGGACTGCACTTCCGTATCTTCTAACCTTAACTAAGATATTTTCATATGAGTATAGTCATTCTTCAATTAGCATACCCCTTTTTTTTTAATTTGGAAATTCATCATAATTCCCTAAAGAGTAATGAAATAACATCTTATCAACAAGGTTCAAGATCCTATCTACAAGATCTTGTATTCCTTAATGTGAAATCTGAGACCTTGTCAATAAGGTTCTCTGACTGCAAGTACAAGGTCATTTAACCATACATTATAGCATACAATATGAGATGGTATGATGGTTTTCATCCTTACACAATGGTCTATGCCAACCACAGCTAACTCTTTCACTCCCCTAATAGTTTTTAGGCCTCAATTCCACGCCTGACTATTGGGAGTTAAATTAACATAATAAAGAGACTCAGTGAGTCTTTTCATTGTTAAACATTCCTTAATTATCAACAGATCAATTAGGGATTCCCAGTGAGAGAACTCAAGTGTCATTTACCACTAGTGTTTCACCCTTCCTCGTCAATCATTATGCTATGGCTTATTGTAATAACATAAGTTAGTTGCATTGATGCCATCTCTCATTCATTTTCCTGAGTTATTATCCTAGATTAGGGAGTTCTCTCTCAAAATTAGGGAGTTTTTCTACCACAGTAATCATTAGTCCATCCTGAATTCCCAATGTTACCTCTGCCCCCTTAATCACGCCACACGTGATACATGACAATAGAATTACCAGTGGTGGAATCAGGGTTTGCCTTTTTAATATTAGCAGACAATGCTTTGCTGTGGACATACACATGCTCATCACCCCGTGATGACTATATCTCAACCACTTGTACTCACCAGGTACAATTTTATTCTCTTTTTAGGTGGGTCTTTACCATCAAGATCTCCTCTTTACCTTCTAGGAAGAAAGTCTACTTAGCCTAGTTTGACGCCAATTTGGTGGTTAGAATTCATCAAATCATATGATGAGCGACATGCCCTGCATGCCCTTAGCACCGAAGTGCCGATAAATGAGCACATCCCACGTGCCTCTAGCACCAGAGTGCTGTAGAATCTTATCTTACACTCCCCGAGTGTATCATGCACATAAAGTGCCTCTTACCACCACCCAAATGCACATCAACACATAGCATAAGTAAACTAAATTACACAAGAGACAACATGCACAAGCACCCCGTGCCGGTGCACCTCACCTTTACCACGCTAAAGGGTTGTCTTTACTCTTGTCATAATCTCTCTTTTTGCCTAAGTACACTAAGGGAGGAGCCTCAAAGCTCTCAAGATTCCTTTCAGAACATCATCTCCCTTAATCTCTTGCTTTAAAGTCGCTATACACATTTAGAAACGGATTCAACAATCCTAAGGTTTTTCCTGCCCTCTTTCTTATCATTATTAACTAAAGATGGCTCACACACTCTAATAGTTTGAACACAATTATTTGAAACATTCTTTAGCTCTCATCGCCCTTATTCATTAGGCCAAATTGTGGTAGCCAGGATCGAGTAATTGTATTCTTTATTAACCGGGACCAAGCAAGTGGGTTAGGACCTCTGTACCTATAAAGTTTCAACTTTGGGGACCCTCTTGAAGTCTACATAATCCTAACTCATTATGGATTGTGCATCACTTCATATATTTAATCAACTACACTTATTTACTACACTCTAGTTCCATTATCAATTTCCTGATTGCAAGTAAGGTTTACATCTTACCCTTTCACAAGGTTCTTATAACTAGTTACGTGTTTTACTCCATACCGTTGCCTTTTAAGTTCTTAACATCACTTTAGATGGCCCTTGAAAAGTTTAGAACTTCACTTAGGTAAAGAATTGCTACTCTTGTTGTGATCAGTTGACTACTTCGATAGGCCAGTCAATTGGTCGGCCGTACCCAATTGGCTTGCTTAGTAAATGGTGGTCAACTGGTCATAAGCGCTATTAGTAGCTTTGTTCATCATCCTTATCAGTTACTTGGTCTCATTCATTCAGTCAACTGGTGCCTCACAGCGAGTGACTGGTGCATCTATTGCGTAACCAGTTGGCAACAAACCTCAACCAGTTACCTTTCTAGACTGAGACCAATAACCCAATCTCCGAAGGAAAGAAGGGCAAAATTCTACTCTTTTCATTGGCATTAACTACCTCAAGTCACAAAATAGCATTACTAAAGTGTTATGAGGTAAGATCTAACTATACTCAATTATTCTCTAGGGTATACTTATTGTGATAGGTGATGCTCTAAATAAAATTCAAGAAAAATAGTCATTTCAGTCAAGTATTACAAGCCTTATCTCATCATTCCTCTATACTTCTTTCCAGCACATAAAGCACATCAATTATATGTTTGCCTAATTAGCTATGCTCATGAGCTAATACCATGCCAAATATGCATCATGATTGCCAAGCTTCTAGTCATAGAATTTAAATTAGAACGGTTGTCCTGAACCATTGCTTTGATACCAACTGTGATGACCCTAACTTCTAATATCGGTAATTATAGTTAAATACACGATTAATAAATAATGATCAAGGTTTGGAGTCATTACAGTTAATCACATTAAATTAATAAAGGGGAAATTTAAACCTTGATACTCTTAGGGTCATCAACTGACAACCATAACGGGAACATGCATAGGAAGGTTTGTACCATCATTAGAGATTTATAATTAATCCATTTGTCAATTTCAACCCACTACAACCTCCCATTAATGTACTCAAGCTATTCCCTAACCTTAACATTAATGAAATTAGGGTTTCCAGGTCAAATATGGGTGTTTGGGGACCTGCGCCGCGACTTGGAACTTTTCCGCCGCGGCTAAGCTAGGTTTTGGAGCTTGAAAACTGAGTTTTTAGACTTGCACCGCAGCCAAGTTTCTCTCGGGTATTTTCCTGACTTTTGCCGCGGCGATAGCCGCGGCGAGTTGGACCTGTGCCGCGGCCAACCTATGTGACGCCGCGCGCGAGTTTTACTACTGTAACCTCCCTAATTAATTTTCTCGACTCGCGCCGCGGCCAACCTATGTGGCGCCGCGGCGAGTTTTACTACTGTAACCTCCCTAATTAATTTTCTCGACTCGCGCCGCGGCGAGGTTACGTCCTGTCACCTCCTGGGCGATTATTTTCACTCCGCGCCGCG
The DNA here is from genome assembly GCA_032878935.1 of Erythrophleum fordii. Taxonomy (NCBI): domain Eukaryota; kingdom Viridiplantae; phylum Streptophyta; class Magnoliopsida; order Fabales; family Fabaceae; genus Erythrophleum; species Erythrophleum fordii. The sequence goes on from JAVQMF010000044.1 coordinate 20,815,610, forward strand.
GCGAGATTTCTCAAGCCGCGGCGTCCCTCGCCACTGTCACTCCCTAGGCCGCGGCGAAGCCTTCTTGGCCGTGGCGCGACTCTCTTCTGTAGCTGTTTTCACTATATTTCGCCCCCTACACCCCATTTCTCTTCTTAGGGACACCCTAAGATCACTTCTCCTCATTTTATATGGCTCTAATGGCATTTATCTACCTTATTTATTTAGCTATGCTTCCATTACCCATTCAAAACTTATGTGCCCCTTTCTTTCCTCTAATTACCTCCTATCAGCAAGCTTATGGATTAATAACAACACCAATCATGCAACGTTGATATTTAACATTTGATACACTTTCCATTATTAGCCAATTACAGTCATAAGGTTCAATTCCATGATAATCGAATTACATATATACAATCCCTATACTTGGCAACTCATGATGCAATGCAGCAATGATACAAAACTAACAATTTAATTACAATACATTAAACCTATGTGCTACCAAACCATTTAACAGGCTCTCGTTAATTTTCTCCTTGCCACTAAGAGGTCCGGTCCCTGAAAATGTTAGCCCACAACGGGGTGAGATATACAATCTCAGTAGCAACAGGAAATTTCCATATATATGTACAAGTCAATCAATCCAAGACAATCTCATGTCATCAATATCAGAATCATCAATTCAATTGGCAAATGAACTAGTTGAACTACTAATGACTACTGTCCCATACCAGCAATCATACACAACATGTTAATGGCCAATAACACCGGGAGAGGCCCGTCCACGGCACCTACTCCCTATTGAGCACAACCAGGGCTCAGTGCATCTGGGGTTGATCATACCCGGTGCTCGATCGTAGCACATGCACGGGTGGCAGCCGCACCACAGCTCCACCATGGACTCACAAGGTCCAATCACAATAACAATCAAGTAGTCAACCAGTCATTTAACATTTCAAAATCAAGCATGTGTAACAAATAGCAGATTAACATGAGCATATACATGGAATTAGGAAAATAACCCAGTTACCTCAATGAAGCCAATTACTCTTCCCCTAGCTACCATAATAATCCAAATGTACACCAAGCCTATAATAAGCATCATTATCATCATTCTTGATCACAATTAAATATTCAAAGAGTTGAACTACTAATAACAGACTAGAGGTTACTCACCTAATTACCAAGGGATTTAACTTCGGATTCCAATTTCCCCACACCAGAAATTTCCATAGTTCAATCTAATTTCTGAGGAATTTCACATGAAACCAAAGCCCATATCATAGGTCAACTATAGGAGTCTCAACTAACAGAAAATGCATCATAATGGGGGTTTAAACTCACCTAATACCAACCCTAACCTCAACCTACGAATTTCCTTAAGGAAATCCCCAAACACCCACATTTCAGATTTTAGGTATAATGAAATTACTCCAAATGAAAAATTAATCAGACCAAATTAAAGAGAAAGATGAGGGGATTAAGTTGTATAACTATTACCTTGGCTGAATCTTGCTCTAAGTGTGTGAAAATGCAGAAATCTTGCCCCAAACCCTAGCCTCCTTCTCAACCTCCGAATTTGCCTCTTGAGTTTCAGAAAAATGAAGGTATGGCTGAAGCATTAGGGTTTTAGATGGGTTTAAGTTGGGTCAAGGGGCTGGGTCATGGGTTGCTCCAAGTCCAAACCCAATTGGGTTTTTAGATTTTGCTTATTGGGCCAGTTTTCAATTGTTGGGCTGCAGAATTTCATTGGGCCAGTTTTATACATTGGATTGCTGAAGTTTAATGGTGTTTGGTCCCAATTTGAAGGGCTCAAGGGCTTGGGTCTACCCAAGGGTTATTGGGCCACTTAATTGAGCCTATACAAGATAAATCTTGGGCCTCTATCTCATTAAATTAGTTTGGGTCTGCCTCTAATTCATTGGGCCTCCATTAACCTCTTATCAAGGTTCATTAATTTGGGCCTAGGTGAAGTTTCTATCTCAATTAATTCTCAAGCCCATATTAATAATTTATCTATTTAAAATCCCTATTTACTCAACTTGCCCAATCATCCCATATTATTTATTCTTAATTAATCTTAATCCATGATTAACACCTTAATTAATTTTTTGGGGTGTTACATTGGCCACGGCCAAAATTGAATTAGTCGCGGCCAAAAGCGACGAAGTTGCCCAAGAAAGGAAACAGAGAGGAATTCGCAGTGGCGAAGAGCGATGTTAGCCATGGCAAAAAGTGAGATGAAGTCTATTAGTGTTCCAGAGGGTAATTCACCATGGCAAAAGGGGTATTTGGCCGCGATGAAATGTGTAAAATTTGTAAAGGTGCTCAATTTCTCATATTAACCTAGAAACTTTTGTTTTCTCTATAAAAATAATAAGGAATGATTTAGAAATACTTGTAGAAGATTTTTGTAAGTTGGAATTGATGGATGAAGGAATCAAAGGCTCTTTATTGATAATTAAATTTACTTACACATTTGAATAATTATAGTTGTTTAGTTAATGATCCCAATAACATCAAAGTTCAAATTTCCTTGCATTTTCTGAATGTAATTAGTTATAATGATTTTTAACCTTGATTTATAATTATTAATCGTGTATTTAATTTTAATTATCATGATTAGAAGTTAAGGTTATTACAAAGTCTTCCAATTCCTCATAAAGGTGGTTGTTCAATAGGGTAAGCCAAAAATTAAGTTCTGTCAATATTTATAGAAAGTGGAGAGGGGACATAGCCATTATATTGTTGTAACCCTAAAAGCCCACCTAGCATGGCCCCAATAGAGTAAAGGCCTATAATGTACTACCTAATCACATTAACTAGTAAAGGTGTACAACCCACAAAATTGATCACTAATATAATTAAGCCCATTTATTATTGTCTAATGTTGATCATATAAATAACAACCTATGTTTATTAAAACATAAGAATATAATTAATGAAAGCTATAAAATTCTTACATTCTCTTATTGGGTAACATTAATTATGGTTTTAAATTTTTAAAAAGTTTATAAAATGACTCTTAAGTTGAGACAAACAAATAAAGAGTACATGGCCATATTTTTTTTAAAAAGAACTATGATCCATAGACAACACCTTCAACTAACTTGGTCTAGTAATATCAAATAATGTTTAGTCATGGTAGCCATTATATTTTGTATTTGATACAAGACCTAACCATGGTCACTAACAATACCAACGTTATTGACATTAGTCATGATATGGCAATGTAGCAAGAATTATAGTATCTAGATGTGATCTACAAACATATTATATTCACTATCAGCCTACCAATTTGTTTTCAACATATTTGAATCAAGAGAAATTTATTGTTATTTTCATATTTAACATAATACCTATCTTTATGATACTTCAAATCCCCTTGAGACTTCATACCCAATCTTAAGGTTTATATAATTTTTCTTTGAAACATGCCTTTGACGAGGCATGTTGCGCAACCCTCAAAATAAAACTATATTGTAAAATATATATAGCTAATGGTACAACCTAGGTCATCTCCCTTAGAAATAGAATTCAATGTTCAATTGGGTTTTCTAAGTGTATAAAGATCCTAGAATTATCTAATTTATGGGGGTTTCTAATCTAATTAAACTATCTAAAATGAAATTAAAATAAAGTTCCTAAACTCTACATAATTGCATGAATTATTGAATGAATGATAGGCTTGTGACTAGCCTTGGATTCATTCCTTAGTATCCACTATCCTTATCCTAATTCAATTGTGTTCACGGCAAATGTATCTTGAGTTACCATGCAAGAATTAAGAAACTAATAATCTAATGTTAAATTGAAACCTCAATCCTGCATCAAATTGTCAATTCTTGTCTTTAAGATCAATGAACACTCAATTTGACTAATTAATTGATCAATTAGCCTCTGAATTAACACCCTAAGATGTTTAATTAACCAACCAAACACCAAGAAATCCTTAAATCAAATAATCAAGCCTACAATTTCACTCATACATTTCATCGAACACCTTGATGGCATACATGAGAATTAAAGAATAATGAAAATCCAGCACTAAAACAATCAAATAATCAGTTAAACAATATTCTAATTAGTGTCTAACTAGCCACTAATTATAAACAATACAAATTCACAATCCAATATATACCTTAACCAAGATGATACAAGAAAAGGGAAAATGCAAGAAAAAGAGAAAATCTTAGCCAAAATTCCTTTGCTATTCTATGGATTCAAGCTTCAACCAAGGTTGTCTTCTAAGCTAATCATAAGATGGAGATTAGAGCTTCACTAGAGGTGGAATGGAAGATAATGGAATGAGAAAATGGCTACGGCATGGAATGGATGAAGTGTGTTCTGGATGGAGTGAATGGAATTGACAACTTTTTTATGAATGGCGTGGTGTCTGATTCTGCCCCTCAGCTTTAGCCCTTATCACATGCTTCCCCTTTTGCTTCTTTTTAATGATTCACATATTGCTTTTCATTTACTCTGCCCGTACCTTAATTCTTCTAGCTCATGCAAGCTTCTAGACGTGAGCTCATGAATGACATGGCTTCATATTCTTTTCCACGTTGCTTCTTCTTTTGTCTGCCCAAGCTTCCACATGATTCATACTCCTACGTACTTCTTTATTCCTCTCATTCTCAGCTTATTGCTGCTACTCACGTGGACCTTCCATGCAACTTCTACGAGCCTTCGTCTCAAAGAAAAACCCATAGGTTCATTTACACTTTCCCACTCATTCCCCACGTCACTTGCTCCGTCATTTCCTTTTCTTGTGCTTCCTAGCTTATTTACGTAGCTTCTTCTTCTCATGCTGTGCTGATCTAGCCTCATTATTCTACTGCTCTTCTCCAACCCAACCCCTTTACATTTTGACGTCTTTTTGGTCTGCCCTTCTCATCGTGTTATGCCCCTAGTCAACAGGTTCAGCCCGTGGCATTTGTTTGTTTATCATGTTGCTTCTTCATCTATTTAGCTCTTCCTTCACTCACTCTCTTTTGTATGTGGCTCAGTTGTATGTGAATCCATGGCTTCATGCTTCTCACTCGTATAGCAGTTGCTTGTTTCATTCTCTTCACAAGAGCTACTTCTCTTTTCCATGCACGTTTTTCTCATCCATGTGTTTCTTCCTCACTTTCTTCACATGCTCGTGGCTATTCTTATACATGTTGCCTCAGCTGTACATGAATAGACTACATGAACCATGGTCACATGCATCGTTTCCACATCATTCATATTCCCAGCTCTTACACGTGATTTCTTCTTCTTTTGTGGAGCTACTTCATTTAATCTTTTCCTTCTTTCAAGCTTCTTCTTCCCTTACTTGTGGCACGTGTGTTAATGAGAGGCTCCTTTGGCATGTTTGTTCTACTCTTAACCATGCAAATCTAGTTCATGCAAACCTCATATCATGCTTCTCTTGAACCCGTGGCTAGTTGCATCTTGCTTCTCACCAAAACAAGGCATCTTCCACGCTTCTTTCCATGCTTTTGTTCACAGCCTTGTTCACGTGTTACTCTCCCTTTTATTCCACATAATTTCCACATTTCCAATGGACGTTGCTGCATGGTTTGGTTCATGCTTCTTCTTCATGTTAACCTCCTTCTAGCTTCATCTCCCATGTGATGAACTTGAATGTGCATCTCAATCTTGGAAAACCTTCCTCTTCTAAAACTTTCTCGAACTTTTAAATTTGATTTCCCTTAAAATCTACATAAAAACAAATGAGAAAATTAAGTAGAAATATTCACAAAATTCATTCAAAATGATTTATGCATTAAAATCCATCATTTTGTGAATTATTTTCTAAAGTGCAAAGAATGGCTACTAAAATCAAATTCCAATTAATTAAACCTCTAAAACCATATTCCATCATCAAAATGCCTAAGCTAAGGAAAATAAAATGTATAAAAATCATATTTATCAGCCTTATAGTAAATAGGCTCAGAAAATTCTCTAAGATTAAGAATTAAACTAGGTTACCTTACACTTCTAACATTGTATTTGTGACATCTATAACATCTCTTCTAAATACCCATTTTTAGATTTTTTTTTCAAGAAATTCCTGATTTGAGTTTAATTACCTTTTTCTATTTTAATTATTCCTTCACAATAAAATCTAATTAATGGCGTAGTGGAATACGAAAATAATAGAAATAGACTATAATTCAGACAAACTAGTTTAAGAGTTCTATCATAGGGGAGCGAGGTCATACAGATCATATCATATTAAAAGGGATCTATCCTATAACTATCCAAAATGAAAATCCCTAGATAATAAAAAGAACTAAAAAGGTCAATCTCTATGCTCACAAAAAGGTCAATATCAGCGACTGGGCCACTATTCATGCAAATGGAGAAGAAGGAAGGTCAAATCCACCCACTGGGAATGAGTGGGATTCAAGCTCCCACAAAGTACACTAGTACAGCATGAACAACATCATCTCGTGATATGATTCGTATGTTATGGATGACGAAGACCTATCCCCGAAGTGGGAATTGGATCCATTCCGCCTAGAGTTCTAGGGTCACTCAATAAATTGGCATATAAGAAAAATTTAAACCACCATAGAGTAAGATCTATATGCATGCCAAATTTCATGGGCAAATTCATTTATTTGATCATATATTGACATTGAGTTCCAAAATGGTTATTTTTGTGTCTTTAATGGGTCTCAAATGGTCCAAAACAACTTCTAGGACATCCATGGGTACTTGAGCATGTGGAAAAGTACCAAAATGGCCTACTAAACATGTCTCAAAGGTGAAAAAACCCAGATTTCACAAACTCACACTCTCATCCCAAGGTATACACAAGGATACATAAGCTAGTTCTTGCCATTCAATGTCCAAATCATGCAATATCATACATATGACATCAAATCTCATTCATACATCAAATATTCATGTAATTACATATGTTTATAAGATTATATATCATATGCAATATTAGATTACATCATATTCCATTCATATGGCTACAAAATGGACATTTCCACACACTTTGTTGCCAATCTCCTTCCTTTATGCTTGGTGGCTTCCATTTCTTGATTCACTTGGTCCACCTAGTCATGTTAGACAAATGGGGAAGAAGGGATGAGATTTTAGGAATTTCAATAGTTCTCCTCTCTTTCAATCATATATAAAGAATGTAAATTTATGTCTAAAAATACATGCATGGATGACATGGCTTACATAATCATTCATGGAACATCTTTAGCATTCAAGAAGTCATACAAAACATATATAGATTTGCCAAGCAAGTGGTTTAGCCTCACCCATTCTCTTTAAGAATTTTGGACTTGCTTCACCCATTTCTAAAAAAGTTCTTGACTAAGCCTCACTTTTTAGGAACTCTTAGCTTTGTCTCACCCATTCTTGAGGGTTTTTGGCTCATCCTCACCATTGGTAGAGGGCTTTTGGCTTCACTACACTTAAGCAAACTAAAGCAAGTTCACAAAGTATTATTTGAATACATAACATAACATCATGGTACCATGGCACTTAGATACATGCTAAAACATTTTTCATGGCTCAAAACATACATACACATATTCAAAGACAAGATAAACATCCACTCATGCATGAAAGAAAGAAGAGAGAGCTACCTTTATCACAAATGCACACTTTTCTCCTTGAACTTGGTTCCTCTTCCTCGGCTACACACACATAAAAAGGTGGGACTTAGTTCCTTTGGCCTAGACACATAATATAGAAGCCAATTACACTCTTGAAATAACTTTTAAAGCTAGATATTCATTTCAAAAGTTAGGTGGCTCATATGGCTCTTTTATGGTTCCATAACGCACCTAGTGAAGCAACCTTAGGAAAACATGATCTTGGCTTCATTCTTTCCATCCATTCTTGACTCCTTTTAAGCAACTTGGAGTCATAAAACAATTAATTTAAAGAGCCTAGTTAGGTGTTGCTTCTTTAAGCCATAATATAGAACCTATAACTACATCTCACTATCCATGGCTTCTAAACTTTTTTTTAAGGCTTCCTCTTATCCTCTCCCATCATATATGACACAAAATCAAGCTCAAAACAAATTAAAACTACCCCTTAGTGCTCTAACCTCTCTAGGCCGTGGCTATGTATCAAGGAGGCACCAAGTGAGTTTGTCTTGTTTTCTTGATGGGAGATGCATGTGAGGAGCTTCTTAGGAATCTCTAGAACTCATTCAAACACTCATTTTAGCCTTAGAACTCTTGCATCAAAATAGAATTTTAAGGGAACACTTGAAACCCTAACTTTGCTATCTAGAAATCTAATGATTATTTTGTTATTTCTTGTGCATTTCTTGTTTTCCTCCCTCATTTTTCTAAGATTTACTCTTGGTTTGGCTAGAAATTTAACTCCTTAGGGCTGGTCTTATATAGGGCAAAAATCATAAGAAGAAGAATAAGAGAAGTCAAGCTTGAAGCATGGCAAATTACCTTAGTTTTTAGCTTTCTTTTGCTTATTCTTCTCTTTGGTTAGCATCTCCTTTCCAAAATAAAAAATTCTCTCCTTGTTCTAACCTCAAAACAAAGCCAAAAGCTTCACTAAAATCATCGGAGGAGGGAAGATGGAGGAGAAGGAATTTGCTAAAGAGAAACGAAGAAAATCCATGAAAAACCATACCTTTTCCTTGCTTTTTCTCTTTCCTTTCTCTCCTCCCTTGTGCACCTCACTCTCTTGCTTCTCTCTTTGGTTTAGAGTAGAAATAAAATGAGCTAAATAAGGAGAAGAGCAAGGTACAAGGTTATATATAGCTAGGGTTCAAGACTTGCTTCTCGTTTCTAGTTTGTTTTAACTCCTTTTTGAGAACTGTCTTTTCCATCACAAAATTTAAGTACTTAATCTTATAAAATGCTTTTGAAATCACTCAAATTGGAGCTAAAACCTTCTCGAATGAAAAGGTCAAAGTTCAGGTCAATCGACATTAAAAAACATACACCGGAGGAGTTTTAACTATCTTGGGGCTTCTTATAGTTTTCAGGGCCTCTGAGAACCCCAGAGAACTCAAAATTTTTATTTAAAAAACCCTCCTATGAAAATTCCAAAATTTGTCTAAGATTATGAAAATGCCATTACGTTACGTGCCTATTTCATTAAATTTTGTTTAGTTGTTTTAGCCTCTTTTTCAGGATACCTCTGGCCTCCTAATTCATTACTTAATTTCTAGATTATTATTCTAATTTTTCTGGACCTTAACCAATTCATTTTAAGGGACTTGCTTTGAAAATGTATCTGTTTTTGTCGTTTTTATGAAAATCGGATATTACAAAATACATATTCAAGGAAGATAAACAAAAGCTCTCAATCAATTTCTAGAGATTTCATATGTGTTCTACAATTTTCTCAAGTTAAAATTCAAGGGTTTCTTGTCAATTTCTTCATGAAAATCAAAGTTATATTAATCTTTCTCTTCCTTAGGCTTCCTTCCATTACTTTCTCATTTATTTTCTCTTCAATTTCTCCCATGGCATCTTGAAGTACAAGGTTTCATGGTTTGTAGGAAAATTGCCAAGAATAGGAATTTTCTTGAATCACATGAATCCATAAGCCATATATACGATTTCTCCATCTTTTCTTGGCTTGAATTCATAGAAACAAAAAAATTTCCTATCTCCTCTTGCCATGGCCGAAAATTAGAGAGGAAGAGAAGAAAAAATTTCTTGGAGGAAAATAAAAGAAAAACTAAGAAGAAAAAAGTTTATCTATATTACCTTAATTTCGCGGTATTTAATTTTCTCTGGTAGCTTTTCTTTCTTTCTTCCTCCTCCTTTTTCTTCTTCCTTAGGCAAGTTTCTCCTCTTCCTTCTTCTCCCTATCTTGGCCAAATTTGTGTGTGTGTTTTATGTGTGAGTGTGGCGTGAAGGTGTGTGTGTGTTTTGTATATATTTTATTTACAAATGAATAGTTAAGATTTAATCAACTTTAAGATAGAAGATCTTGGCCTTTAGATCAAATAAATGGTTAGGATTTAACTTTGAAATAAGAGATTAAATGTAGGTCTTTGGATTAGATCAAAGATTGTGATTTAATCTTGAAAAGGTGAAGAAATCTAAGCTATTGGATTACATTAATAGTTTAGATCATATCACGTTTTACGGATGAATATTAGCCGTTGGATTACCATGGTTACTTTTTCGTAATGTGTGAAGATAAGATTGTATTTAATGCTGCTTAAGTCAGCATCTATGTAATACCATAATTTCCTAACTTATCCTATGCTATTCTCATGTTTCACATCATACATTTCATGAAGGAGCAAGGAAAAAAGACATAAAATAATGAATTTCTTGAAGTTGTGCTATGCATAAAATTTTCATTCGGAGTCCCGTAAGCCATATGGACTCATGTATCACATTTTCATATTTAATTACATAGATTCAACTCATTTGTATCACCAAAAGTGGCCTACAACTCGTGGAAGCCAAAAGGAAGTATAAAATACATATATACATTTTCAGCTAGAATTTGCTCATTTCTGTCACCAATTTTGGAAAATCATAACTAATTCTAGAAAAATCAAAATGATGCATTCTTAGCTATTTTGGAAAGCTACATATGTCTACTTCATGCTAAAAATATGTCTAGACTATAATATCTAATACAAAAGATGTTTGACATTTGAAAATGCCTAGAGGTCAGGCTCTCCACTGATGCTATCACAAGTTTTTGCAGCAAACTTAAAAAATGTCCAATTAATTCCACAAAATTCTAATCCATGCAAATGATACCAATATGGAAAGCTACAGATGTTAACTAGAGAGAAAAAATAACTCAAGACCAGTTCAGGCACGCCTAGATCTCGAAACTCAATCAAACAGTAACTGAGGTCAGTTTGAGCGTCTGATACTAGATAGAATCTTTAAAAAATCAAATCATATCTCCCTCTCTAGACCTTCAAATGAGGTGATTCTAGTTGTCACAAGTCACTGGCAAAATGTCTAGTTTCTTCATATAAAATTTTGTGACAATTGGACATCATTTGTGCCCTATGTGATGGAAATCATTTTCAAACCAAGTGAACAGTACATCAGATCAAAACCAGAATTTTTGCCAACTTTGAAAATTCATCAAATATTCTTTAAACCTCTAAAAATTCTGTTGTCTAGCTTTTTAAAAATCTCTCAACAAGCTCTAATTAGATGCCAAATCTTAGATCAAGAAGAGCTCATTTAGATAAAAAGTGGTGGAGGGTTCTAAAATGGTCAATTCTTAGTCCATACAAGATACCAAATTGTCTAAATGGCTTTCCTTAAGGTTTAGTAACTCTTAAGCAAGTCTAAAAGCATACTTATGACTTGTATGAACTGCCCAAATGGTTCCAAGCCTCATGTATCTCAATTTGGCTACTCCACTTCTATTTATACACTATTGCATCACACTTTCAAGAAGTGAAGTTTGCCATCTCATGCTCAATATATATTCTAATGGTCACATGACATATTCTCCTATTTATACATGACATATTATCATAATTACATATATTCATAACATCATAGTATATATACAACCATTGATTATATCATTTGCTATTTTTATGGCCTTAAAGTAGCAAAATTCAACCACTTTAATGTCATCCTCTCATTTCTCATGTGGTTGGCTTTCATTCCCTAGCCCTCTTGGTCCACCTAGCAAGTTAGAACATTGGAGAGGAGGGGATGAGATTCAAAGAATCCTAATAGCTCATCTCCCATTTAAATATACATAAAGAATGCAAAACAAGTCTCACAAATGCATGCATGGCATATAAATATGTGCAATCATTCAGGAAGTATTCTTAGTATTTGAAAAAGTCATACATAGCATATATAGGCTTGCCAAGCAAGTAGATTGGTCTCACCTATTTACTTGTGGATTTTGGACTTGCCTCAACCATTCTTTAAGAGGTTCTTGGATTCAACTATGTTCTTGGGAGTCAACCTCACTTTTGGGAGACTCTTTACTTTGTTTCAACTAATCTTAAGGGTTCTTAGCTCATCCTCACCATGGCTAAAGGTTCTTGGCCTCACCATACTCAAACAAACCAAGGCAAACATCATAAACATCGTTTGGAAAACATAATGCATCATTATAGTACCATAGAGTAAGAGCTCATGCTAGAACATTTTTCATAGCTTGAAATACATATACACACATTTAAAGACAAGTAAAGTAAGCAATCATGCATGAGAGAAGGCGGAGAAAGCTACCTTGCTAGCATTTGTACATTTTTTCCTTAAACCTTGAATCCTCTTCCTTGACTTCACACACCCAAGAAGGTGGAGATCATTCCTTTTGGCCTAGACACATCATATGGAAGCTAATTATACTCTTGAAGTAAAGTCTAAGGCCACACAACTTGCTTAAATACTAGCTTGGCTCATTAGCCCCTTTATATTTCCAAGAATGCACCTAAGCGAGCAATACCCATTAAATAAATTCTAAGTTTCATTCTTTCTTTTCAAATATGATTCTTGACTCCTTTTAAGTTTCTTGGAGTCATCACACAATTAAAATAAAGAGCTTAACTGTTTCTTTAGGTCATATTATGGAACATAAAGCATCAACTCATTCTCTAAGCTTTCTAAATTTTTTCCAAGGCTTCCCCTTATATTCATTCATCATCTATGACTCAAAAATGGGTTTAGAAAAATTTAAAACTCTTTCTAGGTATGGTAACCCTCTTAGGCTGAGATAATGAAGCATAATGGCCTTCATAGACTTTGCTTTATTTCCTTGATGGAGGAAGCACATGGGGAGACTTCTAGGGATTTTAGGAGCTCATTTAAACTCTCATTTAGACATATGAATTAAGGTATCAAATCAGATTTTACAAGAAACATATGAAACCCTAGACTTTGCATCTTGAATTTCCATGGTTATTTGTTAATTCTCTTTGTATATTCTTAATCTCCACACCTTTTTTTCTAAGAATCACCCTTGGTTCTACCTAAAAATCAAATCCTCCTAGGGTTTCTTGAGTGGGGTGAAATGGTGGAGGAAGAGGAGCAAGGGGAAGCAGCCATAGAAGAAGAAATTACCTTATTTTTTTGCTTTTTTTCACTTAAATCTTGTCTTCTTTGAGCTCCTCTTTTCAAATCCGAATTTTTCCCTTAATTTCTCCCTTAAAATAGATTTATAAACTTCATTATAATCATAGGAAGGAGGCTCAAGAGGAGAGGAATAAGTTTGGAAGAAGAAGGAGCATGAAAATCTATAAAATTCCTTACCTTTTCCTTGCTTTTTCTCCTCCTTTCTTCTCCTCCATGGTGCGCCTAAGAGAGCTAGTGTTTTCTCTAGTTTTTGGGTAGAATGGGTCGTGCAAATGAAGGGGAGAAGAAATAACAAACTTAAAGTGTATTCAAGAAGCTTCTACTTTCTCAAAAATTTCAATTTTACCCTTCGTTTTTGACAGTTTCTTTTCTAACTCATTTTAGCTCCTTCTTGAGAACCATATTTTCCATTATGAAATTTAGGTTTCCAATTTAGTAAAATGCCTTAGAAATTACTCAAATCAGAGCTAAAACCTTCCCGAATGAATCAGTCAAAATTCAGGTCAACTAACATTAGAAAATGTCCATTGGAGAGGTTTTAACTTTCAAGGCCTTTGAGAACCCTGAAGAACTCAAAACTTTCATTTAAAAAGTCCTCTTGTGTGAATTCCAAAATTTACTCAAAATGATGAAAATATCCTTACGTTTCGTCAATTTTTTGTCACAATTTATTTCTTCATTCTAGCTCCATTTTTCTTTTTGCCTGAGCTTGGGATTCTCATTTTTAGGAGTTTAGAATGCTTCCTAAATTTTTTGAGACCTTAACTATATCATTTCAAGGGATTTCCTTTTGTATCTAGTGAGTTTTATTCGTTTACAGAGAAACCATATATTATGTTTCTCATATTTTCTCTCGTTTTCAAAGAATCGGATGTTACAATCTATGTCATACTAATGTTAGTGGTGAGATTTTCTAAGATTTGCTTACGTAAGCCTACATAATTGTTTCATAGTTTGTGTAGTTTCTAGAATTCTCTTCCAACTTCCAGTTTCTTCTTTGCACATGCCACCACATCATCACTTTCTCTCTCCCATGGTGCCACATCAGCACCTTCCCAACTCCATGGTGCCATGTCAGCTCTTCCTTGGTTAGAATTTACAAAATTACTATTAGGTTCTCCATAATATTTTATTTAATATGCATTTTTTGAGTTCTCTACTATATTTTAATATTATTTTGACCTATGTGAGTCCCATTTAATGTCTCCAACTATATATTTAAATATTATTTATTTTTCTAATATTTTATTATTTTAGGGTCTAAATAACCATTTTGCCCCTAATAGTGACATGACAGACAAGCACTTCTATTTGTTTTTCGCTTATATCTTCTTTATAACTCCATATTTTTGGATTCTGTGACTACTACCTGGTAGATTTTTCTACACAGAATTTCTTAAGACAACTAACTCAGGTTTAGGGTTTTAGTTCATCTCTCTATAAGCTTATAATCATTCCGGGCCATTTTTTGGTCCCAACGAATTCAGAATTGCACGCAACAAATTTTATAATTTTTTATGTATTATTTCCTAACTATTGATATATATATTGGACTAGTTCTAAATTTCTTTTCCTTCTAGAAAATGATCAAATTTCGTTCAGGTGACAAATAATGATTTTGCCCTTGGGCCCCCCTAAAATCTCAAAAATTCTTATGAGTCTATTTAGCTTATACTTCTCATATATGAAGCTATTTCATTTAAATTAACCTTGTTCTTAATAAATTCATTACATAAAATACTAAATAATTAGAAAATCCTAATTTTTAAACATCCTTAAAAATTAGGATTTTCTAATTATTTAATATTTTATGAAATGAATGCCTTAAATTAAGAATTAGAGTAAAATAACTTTATACATGAAGAATATAAAACTACTAATAGAATCTATAGGAATTTTTGAAGTTAAATAGGGCTTAAGGATGAAATCATTATCTGTTACCTGGACAGGCTTTGATGAATTTTTCGGAATGGTAAAGTACTAGTAACTGACATAATTTATATACCATTAGATAGGAAAATAATGCATCAAAAGTTATAAAATTTGTTATATAATTTTTAGAGATTGTTATGATTAAAAAAAGCATCAAATAGTTAAAAGTCTATATAGAATGAATCTAGACTCTAAAGTTTAATTAATTGCTTCAAGAGGTTTAGTGTAGAAAGAACTACCAAACAGTGGTGACGAAATATGAAAAAGTAAGGTTAAAATAGACATATAATCAAAATATAAACAAAGATGCTTGTCTAGATGACATTTCCTAACCATTAATTAGGGGCAAATTGGTTATTTTTACTTTAGATAATAAAATAATGAAATAATAATAAAATAAATAATTGTAAAATACAAGTGAGACCTACATAAGTATAATTAATATTGAAATATAGTAGAAAACATGATAACACTGACCAAATAAAATATGACGAAGGACTAATGGAAAGACACATCGGTAAACTCTTCCAAATGGTGGCATTTTCATAAATTCTAGCCAGGTAGGAAGGATGTGGCACCATGTGAATGATGAAAATGATATAAGCAAATCTAAATAAAATATTGTTACAACATGTTTATTGAGAAAATTTAACTAATTTGACTACTAGCGTCACTGCGGACATCAACAGTAATTATGATAAAGTAATTGGTTCAGTTACTTTAACTAAATTGAAAGGTAACTATAGTTAAATGAGAACTAAATTGTTAGAAAAAAGAGATCCAACAGTGGAAATTTATCCTTAATGTAAAATGCAATCTTATCTATTGAAATGATTTGACAATTTAGATTCTTTCTTACTTTTATGAATTTAATCTTAACCATCCATCTAGTCCAAGGGCTCACATCCATTTCTTAATATCAAGATTTAATTCTAGCCATCCATTTAATCTAATGGTTTAGATCTTTCATCATAAAACAATATTAAATCTTAATCATTCATTAAAAATAAAACATGTATAAAAACACACACACTTGCACAACACACACACTTCACTAAAACACATATACACACATGACCAAAGAGAAAAAAGAGGAAGGAGCATAGCCAAGGAGAGGAGGAGAAGAAGAAAGGAAAAAGGAGAAAGAAGAAGAAGGAAGAAAAGGGAAGAAAGAACTACAAAAACAAGGTAACATGAATTGCTTTCTTCTTCTTGGTTTTCTTTCATCTTTCACCATCACATTTTCTCTTCTCTTTTCTTCCAAATTTAGGCCATGGCTAAGGAAAAGAGATGTTCTTGATGTTTTTATGAATCCTTGTAAAGAAAAGATGGAAAATTGCTACATATGGCAAAAAGATTCATGGACTTCAAGAATATTTCTCATTTTTGGTGACTTTTCCTTAAATTATGAAACATTGATTTTCAAGAAGCCATGGAAGAAGATTGAAGAGAAAATAAGTAGGAAAAAAATGGAAAAAGGCTTAAGATGGAAGATTGGTTAATATAACTTTGATTTTTATGAAATTGTAGTAAGTTGTTCTTGAAATTTCACCTTGATGGAAGATTAGAAAATTCAAGAAATCCTAAGAATTTGATTTGGGAATTTTTTTATATCAACCTTGAATATGTAAGAATGGTCATTTGGCAAGGGAAAAATGAGAAAAATCACACACCCACACACACTCCCTAGCCACGGCCAAGCCTAAAAGAAATATCTAGGGAAGAACTTTCCAAAATCTAATTAAATTAGGTTAATCTACACTAAAAATAAGACTAAATTTTTGGTAATATTTAGATAATTATATAAAAAATCAACTTAATATGTGAAAAGTGTTAACCATATATTATCTGAATTTTTATTTGTGTTATCTGTAGTATTTTAGATGATCTGTATGGTTTGATATTCTCTATATGCTATTTGGATTACATTGATATTTATTTTGTAATTTTTGGAGTTTATTTTGTGAAAGTTAGAATTTTATGAGTATTATGATTATTTTGATCAAACGGTGGATATTTGATATGATATGATAATACGCTATTTGCTACTTGATTCATGAATTATATGACTACATATTGTTTGGTAAAAGACTAGCTTATATGTAATATGGTATTGTCTTGATTAGGGGGTGAGCCCTATGTGTGCCAAAGTTGGTACTAGATAGCTATGATTATACTAGATGTCTAATTTTAATTAATAAAGATACTTAAAATGTTTAAAAATAATGAATTAGGATTGGTAAGGGCCATTTGGATATCTCTCGGACCTACTTGGACTTATTGGGCTTTTTGAGCCTTCCCTATACCTGAATAAGCTTTTTTTTTTTTTGGCTATATTAGACCTTGACTTTGGACTTTGACTAATGAACTATTCTAAACATCGAATGAGCTCTAGGACAAATTTGGACTTAGAAAGGTAGAAAAATAATTTTAATTATTTGAATATAATTTTCTTGACTCTAGTACACTAATTTGTTATCAAGATTATTTGATTATACATAAAGTTGTATAATTTAGTTCTTCTCCAAATATACTTAATATGTCTTAATTATATAATAACATAGATAGCATATTATTATGATATTTTGATATGACTTTCTGTGGGTACCTACTAAGAGACACCTTAATAAAGGAAGCAAAGATGAGCATACTAAGTCATGGTAGTGTAACATGATTTGGGTACTAAGTTTGCTAATGTTAGTGCAACATGATTTAAGTATTGAGTCTAACAATTTCCAAGGTCTAATGGTCAAGTTAATATAGAGAAAATAATGCTTAAATTAATTGTTTATTGTATTTCTTTTACCATACTTATATTTGTTTATTTACGACATGTGAATCATGAGTCTATTAATGTCTTATTTTTTAATTTATATTTCATCCCTATTTTAATTAACATGTTAGATATTTTGAAATTTATATGTTATTTTCTATTTATTAGATCATGTAACGCCTCTAACTTCTAATCATGGTAATTATGGTTAAATATATGATTAATGCTTAATGATCAAAGTTTAGAGTCATTACAATTAAATACATCGTGAAAATAGAGGGAAATTTGAACCTCAATAATATTAGGGTCATTAGCTATACAACCACAAATGTGAGAATGCACAAGAGAAATTGTACTATATGAGGGGTTTATGATTCATTCATCCATCAATTTCAACGCACAAAAACTTCCTACAAGTGTTCCTACATCATTCCTAGCATTACCATTGGAGAAATTGAGGTTTCTAGGCTAAAGGTAGGAGTTTGGGAACCTTCGCCTTGACTTGAAACTCTCTTGCCGTGGCTAAGTTAGTAACTAGAGCTCAAAAACTAAGCTTTTCACTTTACACCGTGGCCCCAACTTTTTGCGCTACGGCTAATTTACTCTTGAGAATCTTACTGGGCAACTCATGGGAATCTCACCGCAGCGAGTTGGACCCTCATTGCGATGAGCCTATATGGTGCCGTGGCGGAAATACCTCCTGGAGCCACTATTCAAAGTCCCACGATTCTCGCCTTGGCAGGAAACACTTGCGCCATGGTGAGACTAGCTATTGGACATTCCTTATCTTGTTTCCTTGACTTGAGTCGTAGCGAGACATGTTGCACCATGGAGAGATTGCTCTCTGTCACCCTCCCTAGGCAACATTTTTGCTTTGAGCTGCGGCAAGATTCCTCATGCCACTCCCCTCGCCTTTGTCACACCCTTGGCTGCGGCGAGACCTTCCTAGCCACAGTGTAACCCCCTCCTGTGACGACCCTAATTTCTTATCATCATAATTAAGGTTAAATATGTGATTAATCACTATAGGTCATGATAATATGAAAAAATTAAAACCTTAATGTGATTAGAGTTATCAATCATACAATTACATATACTTATGTTTATAAGGGAAATAAACATCCATTTATAAGCCTTGGTTTTATTACTCCTCAGTTATAACCCATCCTAATGACTCTAGATCATCCTTTGTGATTAACATATGGAAAACCAAGATTTTCTAGTCAATATGAGTGTTTCAGCTTGTTAGCCGCGGCCAAATTACCATTAGCCCCAGCCAATTCCTTTCTGTTTTACCCCTTTCTTCATCACTAGTTTCGCCGCAGCTTAGACCTTCGCCGCGGCCAACCTACATGGCGCCGCGGCGAAGAAGCCTCCTGGAACTTCCTCGCTCGCCTCTCGATATTGGCCACGGCCAATTCCTCTCTGGAATGTCGGGGACATTTTCCTAAAGTTCATCGCGGCCAATTCCTTAATTCACCGCAGCTAATTTCTCTTTGGACGACTCCCAGTTCGACCTCTCACATTTCACCACGGCGAATTCCTCTCTGGTACTCTCCCTGGGCAACTTCACCTCTATTGGCCGCGGCCAACTCAATTTTAGCCGCGGCGAAGTACCTTCGGGTCCTACACTCCGAAAATCTGGACTTATACTCTTCTTTCTCCCTCCTGTGACGACCCTAAATTCTAACATTGGTAATTATAGTTAAATACATGATTAATAAATAATGATCAAGGTTTGGAGTCATTGCAACTAATCACATTAAGAACATATGGGGGGAATTTAAACCTTGATACTACTAGGATCATCAACTAACGACCATAATGGGAACATGCATAAAAGGGTTGTACCATCATTAAAGGTTTAGGATTCATCCATTAATCAATTTCAACCCGCAAAAACATCCCACCAATGTACTCATACTATTCCCTAACATTAGCCTTACTGAAATTAAGGTTCTAGGTCAAATATAGGAGTTTGGGGACCTGCGCCGTAACCTGGAACTTTCCTGCCACGGCTAAGTTAGGTTCTGGAGCTCGAAAACTAAGTTTTTAAACTTGCGCCGCGGCCAAGTTGCTCTCTGAAATTTTCTTGACTTTCCCCGAGGCGATAACCGCGGCGAGTTGGATCTGCGCCGCGACCAACCTATGTGGCGCCGCGGCGAGTTTTGCTATTGTAACCTCCCTAATTAATTTCCTCGACTCGCGCCGTGGCGAGACTTCTTGCGCCGCGGTGAGGTTACGTTCTGTCACCCCCTGGGCGATTATTTTCACTCCGCGCCGCGGCGAGATTTCTCAAGCCGCGGCGTCCCTCGCCACTGTCACTCCCTAGGCTGCGGTGAAGCCTTCTTGGCCGCGGCGTGACTCCCTTCTGTATCTATTTTCCCTATATTTCGCCCCTACACTCCATTTCTCTTCTTAGGGACACCCTAAGGTCACTTCCCCTCATTTTATATGGCTCTAATGGCACTTATCTACCTTATTTACTTAGCTATGCTTCCATTACCAACTCAAATCTTACATGCCCATTTCTTTCCTCCAATTATCTTCTATCAGCAAGTTTATAAAGTAACAATAATAGATTATACATGAACTACCATCAGCCATCCATAAATACTCAATCAATGGGGGTTCCACACATTAGGGGTTCATATCAATATCTCAAGAGTCACATTTCCATTAATAAGCAATATTATAGGTCAGCTTCAATTACAGCAGAAACCTGAGTCCATACAACAATTACTAAATTAGGATGAGGTCTAACCCCTCATTACATACATCCTCAATAAATCAAATGTGCAAGCCTACACTTGGCAATACAGATACATGATGATGCTATATGGAACTAAACAAAATTCAGCATCTACCCTATTACACTCAGACCAAGTGTAGCCTCCCCACACTAGGCCTCAGCTCATGGATGTTCATCCACTTGCTTGCCCTTATCCTTACCCGAGGAACCTTCACCTGAAATTATAATCCCACAAAACGGGGTGAGATACACATCTCAGTAACCAAGGCAATTCCATCATATAATCCAGTTTAATCAATATATATGCATGAATCAAAATCCATATCAGAATCATATCAATCAATTCAGCAAATGAAACAATTAGGCTATCATGATTACTATCCCATACTAGCAATCATATATTTAACATGTTAAAGGCCATTAACACCGGGAGAGGCCCGTCCACGGCACCTACTCCCCATTGAGCACAACCAGGGCTCAGTGCATCTGGGGTTTGATCATAACTTGGTGCCCGATGGTGGCATATGCACGGATGGCAGCCGCACCACAGCTCCACCATGGACTCACAAGGTCCAATCATAATACAACAGATAGCCAACCAATTCATTTAACATTTCAAATCATTCATATATAGCAAATATGAAATTAAAATAGATACATGCATGGAATTAACGTAAACCCCGGTTACCTCACTTGTAGACAACTTGTAACAGCCACCACAAATCCCAAATTCGGATTCAAGTATCTCCCACCAGAATTCTCAATGTTTCACCCAAAATCATAAGCAAATTTGTACCAAATTAATACCCATAATATAAATAAGCTATGGGGGTCTCAAACCATCAAAGAAAGCATCAAAATGAGGGTTTAAACTCATCTAATATCAGCCCTAACCTCAATCTACGAATTTCATCAAGAAAATCCCAAAATAACCACATTTCAGATTTTGGGTAAAGTGAAAATTCTCTAAATGAAAAACTAATCGGACCAAATTAAAGAGAAAGATGAGGGGGTTAAGTTCTATAACTATTACTTTGGCCAAATTTTGCTCAAGTGGGTGAAAATGCAGAGTTTTTGCCCCAAACCCTAGCCTCCTTCTCCACCTCTGAATTTCACTTTTGAGTTTCAGCAAATGGGATAAGTGGCTGAAGTATTAGGGTTTTAGATGGGTTTTAGTTGGGTCAAAAATGGGTTATGGGTTGCTCCAAGGTCCAAGTTCAAATGGGCTTCAAACTTTAGTTTATTGGGCCAGTTTTCACTTGTTGGGCTGCAGAATTATTTTGGGCCAGTTTAACACATTGGGTTGCTGAAGTTTAATGGGTTTTGGGCCAAACTTGAAGGGCTCAAGGGCTTGGGTCTGCACAAGGGTAATTGGGCCACTTAATTGAGCCTATACAAGATAAATCTTGGGCCTCTATCTCATTAAATTAGTTTGGGTCTGCCTCTAATTCATTGGGCTTCCATTAGCCTCTTATCATGGTTTATTAATTTGGGCCTAGGTGAAGTTTCTATCTCAATTAATTCTCAAGCCCATATTAATAATCTATCTATCTAAAATCCCTATTTACTTAACTTGCCCAATCATCCCATATTAATTATTCTTAATTAATCTTAATCCATGATTAACACCTTAATTAATTTCGGGGTGTTACACCTCCAATCTCACCCTAGGGCCCCTCTACCTTAATTGTGGGGCTCAAATAGCTTTCCTTAGCCTAATTTATCTGACTAATCTATCCTCTCTAATTCAAGATTCAAGGGTCATTTTCTTTCCACTCATTACCCTATATCAGTAAGTCCATTTATCAGCAATTTGTAAAATAACAATAACAAGAGTTCATGATCTATCAATAGATATCACTTATGTCAAGATTACATCTCTAATAATAAGTTACATCAAAGTTCAACAATGCTCATTGTAGATAACACAAATCCATACATCAATTACCAATTTAAAGTAAGGCCTACTCCTCAATAAGTACACATTATATTATCAAAATACAGACTCCTACACTTGGCAATACAGATACATGATGATGCTATACAAGACTTAACAAAAATTTAGCATCTACCCTATTACACTTAGACCCAGTGTAGCTCCCCCACACTAGGCCTCAGCTCATGGATGTTCATCCACTTGCTTGCCCTTATCCTTACCCGAAGAACCTTCACTTGAAATTGTAATCCCATAAAATGGGGTGAGATATAAATCTTAGTAACCAAGACAATTCCATCATATAATCCAGTTTAATTAACATATATGCATGAATCAAAATTAACATCAGAATCATATCAGTCATATCAGTAAATGAAGCAATTAGGCTATCATGATTACTATCCCATACTAGCAATTATATATTTGCATGTTAAAGGCCATTAACACCGGGAGAGGCCCATCCACGGCACCTACTCCCCATTGAGCACAACCAGGGCTCAGTGTATCTGGGGTTTGATCATAACCCGGTGCCCGATCGAAGCACCAGCACCGGTGGCAGCCGCACCACAGCTCCACCATGGACTCACAAGGTCCAATTATCATACAATAGATAGCTAACCAATTCATTCAACATTTCAAATCATTCATATACAACAAGTATGAAATTTAAACCGACATATGCATGGAATTAATGTAAACCCCGGTTACCTCATTTGTAGACAGATTTGTAACAGCCACTAATAGTACAGAGTCTCCCTATAATCATAGCATCAGATAATTGCTACTCTAATTCATCATTAACAGTTACAATAAGTACCTAAGGAATTTAAATGCTTCTGACTACCTAAAGAACACTTACCCAGCCACCACAAATCCTAAATTCGGATTAAAGTATCTTCTACCATAAATCTCAATATTCCAACCAAAATCCTAAGCAAATTCGTACAAAATTGATACCCATAATATAAATCAGCTATGGGGGTCTCAAACCAACAAAGAAAGTATCAAAATGGAGGGTTTAAACTCACCTAATACTAGCCTTAACCTCAACCTACGAATTTCACCAAGAAAATCCCCAAACACCCATATTTCAGATTTTAGGTATGATGAAAATACTCCAAATGAAAAACTAATAAGACCAAATTAAAGAGAAAGATGAGGGGATTAAGTTGTATAACTATTACCTTGGCTGAATCTTACTCTAAGTGTATGAAAATGAAGAATTCTTGCCCCCAACCCTAGCCTCCTTCTCAACCTCCGAATTTTGCTTCTTGTGTTTCAGAAAATGAGAAAGTGGCTGAAGCATTAGGGTTTTAGGTGGGTTTAAGTTGGGTTAAGGGATGGGTCATGGGTTGCTCCAAGTCCAACTCCTAATGGGCTTCAGACTTTAGCTTGTTGGGCCAGTTTTTTAAGTGTTGGGCTGCAGAATTCTATTGGGCCAGTTTTATACATTGGGTTGCTGAAGTTTAATGGGATTTGGGCCAAGTTTGAAGAGTTTAAGGGTTTGGGTCTGCACCTAACTCATTGGGCCTCCATTAGCCTCTCATCATGATCTATCAATTTGGGCCTAGATGAAATTTCTATCACAATTAATTCTCAAACCCATATTAATAGTTTATCTCTCTAAAATTTTCATTCACTAACTTGCCCAATTATCCTCTATTAATTATCCTTAATTACTCTAAATCCACGATTAACACCTTAATTAATTTTGGGGTGTTACACCTCCTGCAATTACATCTTCCAAATTTTGTACCATGCAATCCAATTCTACCCTCAAAGACACTCTAGGACCACTCTATCTTAATTTATGGGGCTCTAATAGTGTTCACTCACCTAATTTACCTGCCTTATCTATTATTACTAGTTCAAGACTTAAACATCAATTCCTACTAATCTAATTACCCTATATCAGCAAATTCATAGATCAATCACAGCAAGAACTGCATAAGATACCAATAATTTTCATTTAAAATATATATTCCATTAAAGATTTCATGCATCACTAGTTCGGGTCTACATCCAATGTATCACATAATTACATTTCCTAAATGGTAAACCATATCACAGGTTCAACAAAGTTCATAACAGAGGTTATAAGTTCATACATCCAATGCCAAACTAAAATGAAGTTAGCTCCTCAATAATTACATCCTAAGCTATTGAAATATAAACTCCTACACTGGGCAATATAATTACATGATGATGCTACAAAAAAGGATAACAAAACTGCATCTACTATACTCAGATTAGCCAAAGTGTAGCCTTCTCCACACATGGTCGGAGCTCATGGATTTTCATCCACTTGCTTCCTCTTGTCCTTACCCGAAGAGCTTTCACCTGAAAGTATAATCCTATGAAATGGGGTGAGATGCAAATCTCAATAACCAAGACAAATTCCATTCATATATTCCAGATTAATTAACATATATGCATGATTTCATATAAGCATTAGAAAATATACCAACCATATCAGTAAATGAAACAATTAGGCTATTTATGATTATTATCCTATACTAGCAATCACAATTCCACATGTTAGAGGCCAATAATATCGTGAAAGGTCTGTCCATGGTGCCTACTCCCTAATGAGCACAACCGGGGCTCAGTGCATCTGGGATCTAATCATAACCTGGTGCCCGATCGAAGCACATGCATGGGTGGCAACTACACCATAGCTCCACCATGGACTCACATGCTCTAATCACATATAACAGATAGCTAACAATTCATTTAGTATCCAAATCATAATCATTTAGCAAAATACAAAATTAAAACAGACTTATGCATGGAATTAGCATAAACCCTAGTTACCTCACTTATAGCCGATCTTCTAAGAGCCAACTCAATGCTACTTCAGCCTATGGGCACAAGACCATTCCATTACTATCTCTAATCACAATTTATATAAGCAAACCCATTACTCAAGGAGTTAAGCTATATAGGGCTACTCAGAAACACTTACCCAATTACCACAAGAATCAAATTCGGATTTGGTTGAACCTACCCTAGAAATCTCAAAACAACAGTTCAAATTATGATTAAATTTGCATAAAAACAATACCCATATCATAAATTAGCTATAGGGGTCCTAAACTAGCAGAGAAAGCATCAAAATAAAGAGTTTATACTTACCTAACAACACCCCTAACCTTAACCTACGAAATTTCACCAAGAAAATCCCAAACAACCATATTTCAGATTTTGGGTATGGTGAAAATGCTCTAAATAAAAAACTAATCGGTCAAAATGAAGAGAAAGAGAAGGAGATTAAGTTATATAACAAGTATCTTGGTTGATTTTGAGCCTAGAAGTGAGAAATGAGGCTAAGAAGATGGGAGAAGACCTAGCCTCCAAGGGGCCTCCGAAAATGTGTTTGTGTTTCTTGTGTTTTTGTAGAATGAGGGGTGGCTAGAATGATTTTTAGGGTTTAAGTTGGGTCCTGAATGGGTTATGTGTTGACCCAAAGGCCCAAGTCTATATGGGTTCAGATTTTAAGTTAGTTTAGGCTAAGTTTCATAAGTTGGGTTGTAGAATCTTATTTGGGTTAGATCAAGTTTTAAGAACTCAATTGATTTGGGTCTGCACAGGGGTTGTTTGGCCAATTATAAAAACTTATGTAAGTTAGGTCTTGGGTCCTTAACTCATTAAACCAAATTGAGCTATTGCTAGGTGGCCTCTCTTGGGCCAAGACTCACAATAGGAAGTTGGGTTTGCATCTAAAATTCTTGGGCCTCTATTAGTTTCTAACCGTGACCTAATTAATTTAATTTGGGCCTAGATGGGGTTTCTAACCCAATTAAATCTCAAACTCATTAATAATTTGTCTTTCTATAAATCCCATTCACATAACTTGCCCAATTA
The DNA here is from genome assembly GCA_032878935.1 of Erythrophleum fordii. Taxonomy (NCBI): domain Eukaryota; kingdom Viridiplantae; phylum Streptophyta; class Magnoliopsida; order Fabales; family Fabaceae; genus Erythrophleum; species Erythrophleum fordii. Next base: position 20,841,877 of record JAVQMF010000044.1, read on the forward strand.
CCCCATATTAATTATTTTCAATTAACCCAAGTCTATGATTAATGCCTTAATTAAATTTGGGGTGTTACAGATCACATGAAATTATTTATTATTTATTATTTATGTTATTCTCTGTTTATGTTATTATGAAATTTTAACTTATTTTCTATTGAATATTCTATTTATGTTTTCTTCTATTTATTAATCAAATGCTTGATTTTTCTTCATAATTATTAAGTTTTATTAATCCTATTTATATTACTAGGAAAATCATTTCTCATTTTATTGGAGTTTATATTTTTTTAGATGCTCATTTACAGCTTAACACTCGAACTTCAGGTAGAATGGATCCAATTTCCTTTTCTGGGATGGGTGTTCGTAATACACAACATCTGGATCCTATCATGTGACAAAGCTATTTGTGCTGTCTCAGTTATTTTTATGACAATAAGAGAGCAGGAATCTCCTCCATTTCCTAAGGGAGGGATCCTTCTCCATTTCCATAAATCAGAACCGTGACCTGCCATCTATTTTAGTTCTTTTTATTTATAAGGAATTGACTTGAGTAGTTTTTCTGTTATCTAGGGTTTCTTTTTGTATAGTCTTAGGCTAAACCCTAATAGTTTTTACATGGTCTATACTTATATTAACCCTATTCCCCTATTCTATTGGTGAACAAATATTATGTATTAATAGTAGGAAAATTTCATTGAAAATTCACTATCTGCTTTGTCACTATAGGTATAATTAGTGCGTAATATAATTTCATAACATGAAAGGACATTTAAAAGGTTAATGTAATTAGATATAAATTAATTAGTACTTACATTGTATAAAAAAGATTTAAATAAAAATATATTTTCTTTAAATGTATAATAAATATGGATTCAAAATCAATCATATGTATCATTAATAACCATCAATGCCTTACATTAAAATTTTGACAATATGTCAAAAACATCAATAACAAAAAGGTTTTAAATGATCGAATTAAAACAAAAACAATGTTACTACCACTTACTGTATACATTTAAGGAACTCAATGTACCCATTTTTTCCCACAAGTCCTTTAAAGGATATCGGTTTCAAACCCTTGGTTAATGAGTCGACTAACATGCATTTAGTATCAACATGCTCAACCAATATATCTCCATTTTTCACGAAATCTCTAATGGTCAACTATTTCAACTCTAAGTGTTTGACCTAATATTTTATTATTTTTTGTGAAAAAAACTACAACTCTATTGTCACAATAAATTGTGGGAGGTCTAGAGATAGAATCAATAACGTGAAAGACACTTTAATTACTTTAAGAAAAAATGTGCTATCATTATTGTTAGTAAATAAATAAGATTCCTACTACATAGGTATTATTAGGTCTAGTGCAAGCTTCAACATGCATCAAGCTTCCCACTACACTATCATAAAGTATGATTCTTATTTGATTCCTTTCAAGTTCATTTTTGGGATATTGATTTTTACAAAATTAATCACCCTTTCATGATAGGGACATCATCAATGCTGCAATCTTATATACTAAGCCTTTTAAGGATATAGTTAATGTAGGCTTTTTAAGACAAGCTTAGTAAACAATAAAATATATCTCCATAAATTTCAATCCCTAACATAAATGATGCATCTTTTAAATCCTTCATATCAAAGGTTTTAGCTAACATTTGCTTAGTCTCACTTAGTAATCCAATGTCACTACTAGCAAGTAAGATATCATCAACATATGAAATAAGAAAAATGAATTTGCTTCCATTAATCTTAAGGCATATGCATCAATTGACTCTGTTTTCTACAAAACCTAAAGAAGTTACTACATCATCAAATTTTAGATATCACTTTACAAGAAACTTGTTTTAAGCCATAAATAGACTTCCTCATCTTGCACACTAAATGCTCTCTCTTGCTTTCCTGAAAATCCTTACATCCATTAAATGCAGTTTTAAATTAAAATAAGTCATCAAGGCTATGATTATTCTAACAATACTTGATATCTTTAAACACTTGGCATTATTAGACATTTTGTATTATCATATTAGACATTTTGGTATTATCAGATTTTCTTAGCAACCAAACATGTGTTCTTAGCTTCCTAAATAAGCGTCCTTCAAGCACTTCCCTTGCTAGCTCAAAAGTCACAAAATCTTTGATTCTTAGCTAAAAAAAAACTCGATTATTTACTTCCCCAAAATTCAATGACGAGTTTAAAAATATAATCTTTCATACATTATGTTATTAGCCCTTCACAACTCTTATTAGAATTTGTTAGATGAATGCTTGGGAATATTTATGCAATGAGTTATTTGTCCCATAAAAAACTTTAGATAATATAAGGGAAGAGTGTAACACCTCAAACCATAATAGACTATACTAGTATATATTTAAGAGTAATAAAGTAAATTATTACTTTGCTAAGACATAACTATTAAAAATACTAGAAATTTAAACCCCATTAAAACCTTTATGACTAGCTTAGAAATTAAACTTAAGAGACAACCAATTAAACCCATCATCTTTAAGCTTATCCGTAGTTATCCTCATTGAGTTCCAACTCACCTCAAAGACACTTAAAAGAATTCGCAAGAAAAAAAAATTCTAAACAACTTAATCACATCTCATCCTAAGAGTTGAAGGATGAAACATAGGGAAAGATAAGCTAACAGATGCTTTTAGGAGTAGGACACTACACATTATTGTACAAATGGGCATGTAGCATGCCATATCCAACATGAAGGTGCTTAACACAGGTGTGTAGCTAGACATTGGCAGGTTGTGTAGGCGTGGAGGCAATGTAATGTCTCTAAATAACTCCACACAGCCATGTACAACAACACAAGAAGGCCATGTGCAGTAGCAGGGATAGTAAAATCACCTTAAAACATTTTCCTAACTTGACCTAATAGCTTGGGGACCCTATACTACTCCAACCATGTAACATTTAGTTCTTTAAAACCAAACTAGAACTAGTAAGATCATGAAAAAGGACCCCAAAATAAAATAAATTAAGGCAAATTAAGGGTAGAATACTAATCAGAGCATCCAGGAATGAGGTTATGAAACCATGAATGGCCTAAAACCGAAGCCAAAATGGCTAAATAGAATAAATTAGTAACACAATGACAAAATTGTAATTTTGGACAAAATTTTAGAAACTTAAAAATAGGAGTTTTAAATGGTAAAGTTGAGCTCACTAGGGTTTTCAAACCATAGGAATCATCAGAATGGCTAAAACTTTACCGGGATACAATTTAGGACAATAGTTGACTAAAAATTTAATCAAGCTCATCTAAATTATTTTGAATCCTAAAAATTTCAAAGAAATGTTTTTAATAAACTAGAGAGCATTAATTTTATGATGGAAAAGATAGTATCTAAAAAAGATCTAAAATGAGTTTAAATGGAGGAACTAAAGTATCAGGACATAACAAAAATTTTGTAAATTGTTATAAACCTCCCTTCTTCCTTAATATTTGAGCATGCCACCTCTCTAGGATCTTCTAACCAACTCATACAAACCTGAACCAATAGCCATTGTTGCATAAGAAGGAGAGAGAAAGAAGAGGAAGAAAAGCCAAGAAAGGTAAAAAAATCTTGCACTTTTTATCTTACGATAGTTAGAAATCTTCTCCTCTTCTTTGAGCTCTTTCCATTAATGGTTTTGGTTTCTTGAAAGAAAGCTTTTTGGTGGCTGAACACTTAGAGAAAGAAGGGCATTTAAAGTAACCAATTCTACCACTTAAATCTCCAATAGGCAAGGATTCAAACAAGGTATGATCTCCTTTGGGTTTTTGGTCCTCCTTGGTTCAGCCTAAATAAAGGTAACCTAGAGGGAACTTGATAAGAATAAGGGTTTTGAAGCATGGAGAATTAGATTATGCAAAGAGAATCAATTCAGAACTGTTAAAATGCAAAGTAGGTCACTTAGGGTTTTGGAAATTTTGCAACCTTAGGAAAATATTTTAAATCATTTAAGTTCATATTTAAACTAAGAAGAGTCAAGGATAGTCCATATGCATCTAATTTACCATGGAAGTAGCAAAACTTCCTTACTACCTTATTATGACATAGTTTTGGCCATGGCAGAGATGAAGTAGGTAGTAAGAGTTTTTGTTGATTCTAAGATTGTGAGTAGTCTAGATATGAATTATAGACACTAATGGAACCATTAGAATAAATTTAGGAGCTTTATTTTAAACGGTGAAATTTTAAGGCTCAATTATGCCTAAAAAAATAACTTGGCATTAGATTTGTGTAACCATGCATATAATGGCACTAATGAGTTCTAATAGAGTCATATGGTTTATATTAAGGGAGATTTTGGAGCCAAAAACTTGAATTATAAGAGTTGCTTCTTAGGACAAGTGAAGAGGCAATTAGTTGCATCTAAAGCCTTAATCTATGTTTATGAGATTAACATGAATATAACTATGGTTTCATTGATGGTTTTGTGCTCTATTTGATGTGTCTAGGCCAAATAAGTGAGTTCACATCCAATTGTGGGTGTAAGGCCATGGAAGGAGGAAAGAATACCAAAGAGAACTAATAGGAATTCTTCTATTAGGGTAGTTTTTTCTCCATTCTTGTATATGTATGTTTGGTTTGTTTTAGTATCTTTGATTGCTTGTATGTATTATTTGTAAATTATGTGTAATATGGATTACTTCATGATCATATGTAAGTGCATGACATTTGTTACATTTGAGATTGAATTGGCTCTTGATGGATGAGATTGTGCCAAAAGACCTTTAGTAATGGGTTAGGTGAGGCTAAAAATCCCTTGGAAATAAGTAAAGTTAGGCTAAAAGTCCTAATTATAGGTGAGACTAAGTCAAAAGTTCCTAAAAGTAGGTGAGGTTAAACCAAAAATCCCTAGGTATTGGGTGAGGCTAGACTAAAAGTTTTTAGGATAAAAAATTATTCTTAATAAAGCCACGGATCCCTAAAGCATAAATATTGTTTAACTATGGTTGTTTGACATGCATACTAGCATTTTTTATCTTGAGTGTGCTATATATATGTGCTTGAATGTTGGGTTAGTTATTGGGATTCTTTGAATCTTACTTTTCCTCTATCTTTATTAATCATGGCTAGGTGACTCTCAAGAAAGAAAGAATGATGAGCAAAAGGCTTAAGAAGAGCAATTTTGACAATGGAATTTAATCTACAACATAATCTTGAATATATGAATATGTACTCTTGTAATTTGATGCATGAAAATGCAAACATGTTTAAGAGCATAAGACTATGCTATAGAGACCATTTGAGGCTTATAATACATGATATAATGTAATTTGGTACCTTGAGTTCCTATATGTAAACATATATTCGTGCATATGACATGGTGATTTTTAGTTGCTTGGCAATTGTGATATGATGGATCAGTTGCATATGAGGTAGTTGGGGCATAAAAAATTGCTCAAAAGAAGAAATGGCATTTTAGAGCTCATTTGGTATCATTTGGAACTAAAATTTCATCCATTTAAGCCATAAAATATCAATTTACCCTTGATAGCCCAAATGACCTATTTTAAGGCTAAAATTTGATAAAAAAATTAAGGAACATGTAGAGCTTTCTAACAAGTTAAAGTTTGTATTTTTCAGTGTTCTGTGGAATATTTTATGAATTTTTAAATTTGGCTAAAAATGTAAAAATTCTATAGTATTGTTCGTTGTGGTTTGTCTCCAATTTCATGGTTTTTGAGGGACCAAATGGACTTATTTTGACATGAAATTTTTACAATAGATAGCTCTCATAATAAGCTTTTTAAGAACACTTAATTTGCATGAATTGGAGTTATGTAGCATAAGTTATGAATTTTTAAAATTTGGATCAAATTAGGTGTTCAAGGGTTGAAATGCACTTTTAGCTTATTCCATGGATTTAGTTCTTGTTTATGTGTTGTATGGATTGTAATAAATTGGTTTAGCATGAATTTAAGAAATGAAATGTTGAAAATCCATGTATGAGCACTATAGACCTTATTGGCACTTCTAATGATTGCAAATTTTGCTGCTAAAGGGTAATTATCACCAATTGCTATAAAAGAGTATGTATACTATGGGTTGAGCATATAATGTGTAATGGTATGAAATTTTGTTAGTATTAAAGCAAAATTTTAGGCAATCTAGCTTAAAGTTTGAATCTTGGAATGCTTGAATGGGCTATGCATGTGGTGTGATTTTCAAGAAAGAGTCAAAACGGTCAATTGTGTTATAGTACTTGTGTAAATGTATTGAAGTTGTAGTTTTTTTTAAAATACAATGGTGAACCCTAGAAAGGGTAGATTAGCTGGCACTGAGCTTGATAGAGCAATAGAGATAGATCATGTAGTAGCAGGAGGAAATGATATTGTAGCTACAAAATGTCTTAGTTAGAAGAGATGATGATAGAAGAAATGCTCCAGAACCACAGCCACCAGATCCTGGCAACTCACCTGCACCCCTTCAAGATCAAGTACAAGCCTACCTTACTAACCAACATTTGTTGAATTAATTCAAAAAGAACCATCCACCTTCATTTGATGGAGAGTTAGATGTACAAAAGGTAGAGGAGTGGATAATACAGCTAAAGAAAATATTTAAAGTGATAGGCTATACTTCTGAGCAAAAAGTGATATTAGCCACTTTCACAATAGAGAAGGAGGCTAATCATTGGTGGCATAGCAATCATGCAAGCTAGAAACATTCTAATTAACTAGGAGGATTTTTTAGCTGAATTTTATGAAAATATTTCCCCAGTTCAATTTGAGATCAGAAGGTAATGGAATTTATAAATTTGAATCAAATAGAGGAAATGTTAATGGATCAATACATGGCCAAGTTTATTGAGTTGTCTTAGTATTCCTTTTATCTACAAAAATATGATGATAAAGAGTAGAGGTGTGAACAATTTGAGAAAGATTTAAAACCCTCCATTAGAGATAGGGTAGCTCTATAGAAAGTTAGAACTTTTAATGCTCTTGTGAAGGTTAGTAGGGTGATTAAAAAAAAACCTGTGAGAGACAATGCTAGTTGTAGTTGGGGCTAGTTAGAAAGAGATCCCAGAATTAAAAAAATTGAGACAAAAGGATAGTGCAAGTGTGGCTACTAGCAATAAGAAGAAAGGTAAGGTGCCTTGGAATAAAAAGGGATAGAAAGGGAAGAGAATCCAACCCAGCAAAAGATAGCCATCTCAAGTGACTTGTTTTAGATATGGGAAGCCTAGACACATAGCCTAAAACTATTATTAGATAGAGATGGTACCTCCACCTAGACCATAGACCCAGGATAGAGTGTTTGCACTTACTCAGTAGGAGGCCAGTGCATCTCCTAATTTGATTAAAGGTATAACATAGTAAATTGTTTTCCTGTAATTTCTATGTTTAATTCTAGTACTGGGCACTCATTTATATCTTATGATTGTGTGAGTAAATTGGGTCTAATTATTGGTACTTTGTTATATGATTTGTCTATGTCTACCCCTACTAGAGGCCATGTGATTACTTTCTATATTTATTTGAATGTCATTATACAGTCTAACCATTATTTCACTACCATTGATTTGATTTGCATGCTTTTCCATAATATTAATTTGATAATTAGGATGAATTGGATGGTTGCTAATAATGTTGTGCTTGATTGTGTACATAAAACTATTACCTTACTTAAATGTGGAACCATACCTAGTATTGGGGCTGAGTTATCTTTCCTGTCCATCACTTAGGCTGAGAGATATTTGGAGCATGGATATTATAATGTTTGGTTTTCATGAAAATAATAGAAATAGATACGTTTTCAAAGTAAGTCCTATGAAATGAATTGGTTAAGGCTCAAAAAAATTAGAATAATGATCTAGACATTAAGTAATGAAATTAGGAGGCCAGAGGTGCCCTGAAACAAAGGCTAAAATAACCAGATGAAAAGTAATGAAATTGTTACATAATGTAATGGCATTTTCGTAATTTTGAATAAATTTTAGAATTCTTATAGGAGAGCTTTTTAAATGGAAAATTTAAGTTCTCTGAGGTTCTCAGAGGCCCAGAAAATCATGGAAAGCTTTGGGACAGTTAGAACCCCTCTAGTGTATGTTTTTTAATGTCTGTTAACCCAAACTTTAACCCTTTCATTCAGGAAGGTTTTAGCTCCAATTTGAGTGATTCCAAAGGCATTTTATAAGATTGAGAATCCAAATTTTATGATGGAAAAGACAGTTCTAAAAAATGAGTTAAAACGAACTAGAAAGGAAAATGCCAATATTAAAGGACAAAATTGAAATTTTTGGAAACAACTTCCTAAACCGAGCTATATATAGGACCACGCCCCACTCTTCCCTTCACTTAGCTCATTTTATTTCTTCCCTAAATCAAAGAAAGAACCAAGGAAGTGAGGTGCACAAGGGAGAGAAGAAAGGGAAGGGAAAAAGCAAGGAAAAGGTTTGGTTTTTCATGGATTTTCTTGGTTTCTTTTTAGCAAATTCCTTCTCCTCCTTCTTCCCTTCTTTCTTATGGTTTTATTGAAGCTTTTGGGTCTGTTTTGAGGTAAAAAATGAGGAGGGAATTTTCAAAAATGAAGAGGAAAAGCTAAACAAAGTGAAGATGAAGCCAAGGGAACCAAGAAATCAAGGTATTTTGCCATACTTCAAGCTTGATGTTTCTTGTTCTTCTTCTTGCATATTTCACCCTATATAAGACTAGGCAAGAGGGGTTGGATTTCTAGCCAAACCAAGAGTGAATCTTAGGAACATGAGAGAGAAGAACAAGAATATGCAAAGGAAATAATAAAATAATCATTAGATTTCAAGATAGAAAAGTTTGGGTTTTAAGTGTTCCTTTAAAATTCTATTTTGATACAAGAATTCCTAGGCCAAATTGAGTGTTTGGATGAGCTCCTAAGATCCCTAGAAGGCTTCTCACATGCATCTTCGATCAAGAAAACAAAGCAAACTCAGTGTTCATATAGTGTATAGTTTCTGCCTAGGCTAGATGAAGCACCAAAGGGTAGTTTTAATTTGTTCCAAGCTTGATTTTGAGTCATATGTGATGGAAGAGGATGAGAGGAAGCCTTGAAAAAAATTTTAGAAGCCATGGATAGTGAAATGTAACTTAGGTTCCATATTATGGCTTAAAGAATTAACACCTAAATAAGCTCCATGAAATAATCGTGTGATGGCTCTAAGATGCTTAAAAGGAGTCAAGAATCATAAATGGATGGAAAGAATGGAGCTATAATGATATCTTTCTAAGGTTGCTTCATTAAGTGCATTATGGAACCATAAATGAACCTTAAAAGCAAGCTAGTTTTTCTAATAAGTGTGTGGCTTTATAAATTGTTCTAAAAGTATAATTGGCTTCCATATGATGTGTCCAGGCTAAAGAAACCATGTCCCACCTTCTTCTGTGTGTGTGGCTGAGGAAGAGAAACCAAATTCAAGGAAAAAAGTGTGCATTTATGACAAAGGTAGCTCTCTCTTCTTTCTCTCATGCATGAGTGGGTGTTTACCTTGTCTTGAATGTGTATATGTATGTTTTGAGCCATGAGAAATGTTTTAGCAAGTATCTATATGCCATGGTGCCATGATGTTCATTATATCTTTAAATGATGCTTTGTGCACTTGCTTTGGTTTGCTTGAGTATGGTGAAGCCAAGAATCCTCTAGCAATGGTGAGGATGAGCTACAAGAATGGTTGAGACAAAGCCAAGAGTCTCCTAAGAGTAAGGCTTAATTAGAAGCCTTCAAGAAAAAGGGTGAGGCAAGTCCAAAATCCTTGAAGAAGATGGGTGAGGCTAAACCACTTGCTTGGCAAGTCTATGTATGTTTTGTATGACTTCTTAAATACTAGAAATGTTTCACGAATGATTACATGTCCTATGATAGCCATGCATGCATTTTTAGATATGGATTTGCATTCTTTATGTATGGTTGAAAGGAATAAGCGCTATTGGGATTCCTAGAATCTCATTCTTTCCTTCCCCCATGTCTAACATGTCTAGGTGGACCAAATGAGCTAAGGAATAGAAGCCACCAAGCCTAAAGGAAGAAGACTAACAACAAAGTGTGGAATTTTGCCATTTTGTAGCCAATATTGTATATAATGTATGAGCTTATGAACATATGTAATTACATGAATATTTGATATATGAATGAGATTTGATGTCATATGAATGATACTGTATGATTTGGACATTGAATGGCAAGAACTAACTTATGTATTCTTGTGCATACCTTGGGGTGAGAGTGTGAGTTTGTGAAATATGGGTTTGTGCACCTTTGAGACATGTTTTGTAGACCATTTTGGTGCTTTACCACATACTCAAGTGGGCATGGTTGTATTAGAAGCTAATGTAGACCATTTGAGACCTTTACAAGACACCAAAAGAGCATTTTTGCAACCCAATGTCAAGATTTGAACAAATGAAAGAATTTGCCCATGAAATTTGGCATGCATATAGATCTTATCTAGAGCTTTTTAGGAAGCTAAAGACTAGATTATTTGAAACTCTGTGGAATTAATTATGATTTTTCAAAGTTGCCATTTTTGCTGTTGTTCTGGTATAAGCACTGTTTATATGGTCAGTTTCATGTGCTGTGTCATTTGAGGGACAAATGATGTCCAATGCTCATGAAATTTTATAGACATAAACTAGACATGATAAGCTTTCTATGGCCATCGAGATCATCCCAATTGGATGTCTGATGAATTTTTGAAGTTCAGTGACAATACTAGTAGTGATAGATGACCTTGGTTAATATTCCATCAATTTCCAGTGGTTAGATGTCCCTATTGTGGTCTAGATTTATTTTAGCATAAAGTAGACATTTGTAGCTTTTCATAATAGTATAGTGTGCTTGATTTATATTTTTTTAGAATTAGTTATAATTTTTCAAAGTTCATGATAGAAACCTGAAATATCAACCCGAGGCTACATGTATTATTTTTATGTACATACCCCATTTGCTCGAGTTCTTGGCCACTTCTTGAGATGGTTATGAGTTTTATTTGTGTATTTAAATATGAGAATGAGATGGATGAGTCCATATGGTCCATAGGACATGAAACGAGAAATTTATCCATGACATAACGCAATTTAATACAATATTTTTAATGGCTTTCCTTGGAAATCTTGTGTTATTCATGAAAGGAAGCCTAGAAATGATAGGAGATAGCCTAAATGAATATGGTGTTATAGATGCCAAAGGTTTCTAGTCTTTTTCTCTATACAGGTAGAGGTAAAGGAAGAGATAGAAGAGATCCTTGTAGTTAGGGAATTCCTGGAGGTTTTCTTTAAGGATTTTGATTTTAATAGCCTATCTCTTGAGAAAGAGATAGAGTTCCTTATTGATATTATGCATAGGGCTGGACTGGTGTCCAAAGCTCCTTATAGAATAACTCCCATCGAGATAATAGAGTTGAAAAAGCAAATTGAGGAACTATTATAGAAAAGGCTTATACGCCTTAGTGTGTCACCTTGGGGAGCTCTTGTGTTGTTTTGAAAAAGAAAGATCCTAGCGTGAGATTATGTATAGATTATAAAGAATTTAATAAGGTTACTATTAAGAATAAATATCCTTTCCTCATAATTGATGATCTTTTGGATCAATTAGCAAGGGCATCAGTATTTTTTAAGATAGATCTTAGATCTGGTTATCATCAATTGAGGGTTAGAGCAGAAGATGTCTCAAAGACAGCCTTTAGAATTAGATATGGACATTATGAACTCCTAGTGATGCCATTTGGTTTGATCAATACACCAACTATTTTTATAGACTATATGAATAGGGTATTCATATTATATTTGGATAAATTTGTTGTGGTCTTTATTAATGATATCCTTGTATACTCCAGATCATTTGAGGAACATGATAGGCATCTGAGAGTAGTCCTTGAGACCTTTAGAAATAAGAGATTATATGCTAAACTTAGTAAATGTAAGTTTTGACTCATTGAAGTGAGGTTCTTAGGTCATGTTATATCACAGGCGGGTGGCGATTGATCTCTATAAAGTTAAAGCTATGTTACAATAGGATAGGCCTAAAACTATCATTGAGGTTAGAATTTTTTTAGGTTTGGCAAAGTATTATAGGAGGCATATAGGGCTTTTTTCATATAGCCTTACCATTGACGATGCTAACCAAGAAAGAAACACTGTTTGTGTGGGATGATAGATGTGAAAGGAGTTTTTAGGAGTTGAAACTCTAGTTGACCACTATTTCTATATTGATTATACCTGAAAGGAGTTGACCACTATTCCTATATAGATGTGAAAGGAGTTTTATGGTTTATAATGATGCTTTGAGAAAAGGGTTAAGATGTGTGTTAGTATAATAGGGTAAAGTAGTGGCATATGCCTCTTGGCAATTGAGACCTCATGAGAAAAATTACCTCACGTATGATTTAGAGTTAGCTACCATGGTATTTGCCCTCAAAATCTAAAGGCATAACTTGTATGGTGCTACAATAGAAATATATAGTGATCATAAAAGTCAAAAATACCTACTTGATAAGAAAGACTTGAATACAAAGCAAAGAAGATGGATGAAATTCTTGAAAGATTATGATTATACATTAAAATACTATCCAGATAAGGCTAATGTGGTGGTTGATACCTTGAGTAGAAAGTCCATACATGTAGCCTATATGATGATTAGAGAACAGGAACTCATCAAGAAATTCAAGGATATGAATATTTCTTATTATATGCTTTTAAGTAAGTTGTTATTGATTGAAATTAGAATAGAGAATGATTTGAGAGCTCAAATTTTAGATGCCTAGAGAGATGATGACTTCTTGAATCTGATTAGAAGTGAGATTTCCCAAGATACGATCTCAGAGTTTAGGGTGTCTAAGGATGATATGGTTATTCATTGTGAAAGAATCTATGTGCCAGTAAAATTGAATTGAGGGAAAAGATTCTATAAGAGACACATAAGAGTAAATATACACTTCAACCTAGTGCCACAAGATGTACTAGGATTTGAAAAGATTGTTTTAGTGGCCAAGGATGAAGACAGATATATCCAATTACGTGGCTAAGTGTTTGGTGTGCCAAAGGGTGAAAATTGAGCATTAGCGACAAGTTGGGTTTTTGCAACCCCTAGATATCCTTGAGTATAAATGGGATAGTATAGCTATGGATTTTATCATAGGGTTACCCAGGACATCTTTTGGATATAATGCAATTTGGATAATAGTGGATAAGTTAACGAAGTTTGCACATTTTTTTACCTATTAGTGCCTCATATACATTGGATAAATTAGCTTAGTTGTATATATAAAGAAAAATAAAGACTTCATGGAGTACCAAATAGCATAGTATCTAATAGATATCCTAAGTTTACATCAAACTTTTGGAGGTCACCGCAGTAGCTTTAGGGATAAAGTTAAGGTTTAGTATGACTTATCATGTCATACCATAACAGAATATGCATAAAACTTATTTCACATTTCTTTTATAACAACAATTATTTATAATAATACTTTTGGTAGCATAATTTACTGTTATTAAAGCATCAGTTTCTCTAATTTGCCAAAATAATTATTCTCATCATAGAAATTCCTAAATTCATGCCAAACAAGTTTGTTAGACTTAGAATATCACAATAAGAAGCTTAAATTTTGGATGTGGCCTTATGTGCATAAATTCATAACTTTAGCACGTATTAGACATCAAAATTTGAAAAATCATAACTTGAACTATACAGCTCTGATTTATGCAAACTTGATGTCTACAAAAAGTTCAAGATGTCAACTTTATACTTGTAAAATTTCATGGACAACAGACTTTATTTGGTGCGTCAAATCTATGAAAAACCATATACGAACTACGTGAATAGTACTAGGGACCAAATTGCATAATTTAACAAACTTTAAAAATTTATAAAATATTTTACAGAGATCCAAAAATTATGTTGTTTAGCTTTGTGGAAAACTCTAAATAAGCTCTAATTGCTTGTCAAATTTCATCCAAAAATTCGTTTATTGGATTGGTTTTTGATTCAAGAGTAGTTTATGGCTTAAAAATTGTCATTTTTGGTCTCAAGTGATCCTTTTTGAGCCATTTTATGCCAAGGCTTCATTTGAGCACATTTTAAATGTCAAAAACAACATGTCTTAAAAGCCATGCTACTTAAAATCACTCATCCATTTGTCATTATACACAGTTACATCATAGAACTCATATAGTCAAATTGCACACTATTACATATTTACATCAAAAAATGATTTATACATCATTGTCTAAAGTTTTTGGGTGTGTATGAGAGATTATGTAACACTTCAAAATTAATTAAGGTGTCAATAATAGATTTAGACTAATTAAGAATAATTATTATGGAATAATTAGGGAAAGCTATATGAATAAGAATTTGTAGAGAAATAAATTATTAATATGGGTTTAAGGTTTAATTAGGATAGAAGCTTAATTTGGACCCATAATTAATTTAAGTAGGCCATGGTTAGAGATTAATGGAGGCCTAATGAATTTAGGTGCAGATCCAACTTCCTATTGTGAGTCTTAGCTCAAGAGAGATCACCTAGCAATGCCCCAATTTGGTTTAAGGAGATAAAGGCCCAAAACTCAATTTACATGAACTCTTATAATTGGCTCAACATCCCTTATGCAGACCCAAATCAAATGAGCTCTTAAAATATGGCCTAACCTAACTATAATTCTGTAGCCCAACTTATGAAACTTAGCCTAACAAAGCTTAAATTTGAAACCTAATAAGAATTAGGCCTTTGGGTCAGCCCATAACCTATTTAGGACCCAACTAAAATCTAAACATATACAGCCCCCTCCATACTTTACTGAAACACAAACACAAGAAGCAAATTCGGAGGTCCAAAGGGAAGGCTAGGTTTAGCAGTAAAATTCTATCATTTCTTACTTTTAAAGCAAGATTCAGCTAAGGTAAGTGCTATATAACTTGACCATGTCCTCTTTCTCTTCAATTTGACCTAATTAGTATTTCATTTGGAGCATTTCACCCACACCTAAAATCTAAAACTTGTAATTTGATGTTTCCATGGTAAAATTTTATAGGTTTAGGCTAGGGTGTTATTAGGTAAGTATAAACTCTTCATTTTGATGTATTTTTTGCTAGTTTAGGACCCCTATAGCTGATTTATGATATGAGCATTGTAACGAATGTAATTTTCGTAAAATGACGAAATAAGATATATAAAAGAAAGTCCTCTGAAATGAGCTAGATAATGTCCCAAAAAATTTGGGTAGAGTCCAAGGATCCTAAAAATGATAATTCTAGGTTCAGACGGAAAGAAAAATGGAGCTAGGATGATGAAATAATTTGTGACAAAAACTGACAAAACATAATGACATTTTCATAAAAAGTATAATTTTTGGAAAAACACATAGGAAGGCTTTTTAAATGGAAATTTGAGTTGCCCAGGGTTCTCAGAGGCCCCAAAAACTATGAGAAGCCCCGTGACTGGTAAAGCCCATTTGGTGTATGTTTTCAAATGACAGTGAGCTCAAATTTTGACGGATTCATTTAAGAAGGTTTTAGCTCCAATTTGAGTGATTCAAAAGGCATTTTATTATATTGGGAATCTAAATTTTATAATGGAAAAGATAGTTCCCAAAAAGGAGCTAAAATGAAGTTGAAACAAAATTGCCATTACGGAAGGACGAAATTGAAATTTTTGAAAAAGTGTGTTTCTAGAAGCTCCCACACACTTCTCCCTTCTTCTCCCACCTTCTTAAGCATGACTTCCTCTACCCAAATTATAGAAAAATAGCAGCTCCTTGAGGCACACCAAGAGAGGAAAAAAGGGAGAAGAAAAAGGCAAGAAAGGTAATGAAACTTGGAGAATTTCATGCTTCTCCTTCTTTCAACTTTGCTCCTCTCTTTCTAGGCTTTCTTTCCTTGGTTTATTTGAGCTATGTGGTTCTATTTTAATCAAGAATATTCAAGGGGAGTTCAGAATTTTTGAAGGGAAGCAAACCACGGAGAAAGACTCTTGAAACTAAGTTGAAATCCAAGGTAATTCATGCTTTGAATTGCTTATTCCCTTTGCTTCCCCTTACCTTGAGTTTCAGCCCTAAACAGAATCATATGAGGGGTTTTTTGTTCAAAAACAAGAGAGTAACAAGGGTTTTAGGCCATAGGGAGATGGACTTTAGCAAGAAATCCTAAGGAAAACCTATGGAAGATAAGATAGCAAAGTGTAGGCTTCTTTAGGATTTTGTAAAATTTGATTTTGTGTGAGTATTTTCTTGGCTATTTTAATGTTTTCTTGAGCCTCTAAGACCTCTAGAAACCCTCCCAAGTAGCTCTCATATCAAGGGAAAATCAAGAACTCTACGAACCTTCCTTGGTGTGCTTGTCTTAGCCTAGGCTAGTTCATAGAGCTAGGGAGTGTTTTAATTTGTTCTAGCTTTGGTTTGGGCCTTTATATGATGTTAGAAGATGAGAGAAACCATTGGAAAAAATTTAGGAGCCATGGATTGGAAGATGGAGCAATGGTGTCCATAATGGTGCCTTATGAAGTAACTTGACTTTCCAATTGTGTAAGTGAATGTGTGAGGACTCCAAGGACCTTAAATGAGTTCAGGAAGTCTAAAAATAACAAGAGAATAGAGCCTAGAACTTGAAATATAAGAGTTGTTTCAATAGGCCAATTATGGAACCATTATGACCCTTATGGAACTAAGTGTGCGTTCAAGAGTGTTTTTAGTGTCTTGGCTTACTTTAAGTTTGTGGTTATGTGTTGTTTATGATGTTTAGACCAAGAGAACACTAACTCACCTAGGTGCACTTATGAGCCCGAAAAGAGGGAGGAATGAGACAAAGGAAGGCTTGCAAAATTTAAGGTAACTCTCCACCTCATTCTTTTGCATTCTTGTGTGCATATATATGTCTTTATGTGCTTGTGTATGCTCTTGTGATTTGAGAACATGCCACTTGATGTTTTGAGGTTACATTGGTACCAATGTGTTGTTTTGAATACCATTGATTGTGAGAATAACTCCCAAGAGTGAGGTGATACCAAAAGTCCCTTAATGTGGGTAAGAAAGTGACAAAAGTCTCAAGGCATGGGTGAGACTAGGCCAAAAGTCTATTGTATGGGTAAGGATAAGTCAAAAGTCCCTAGGCCAAGGGTGAGGCATATCTAAAAGTCCTAGAATGGGGTGAGGCAAAACCAAAAGTCCCTAGAGCTCCTTGATGGCTTGATTGTGAAATTGTGGCATGAGAATCTTGGAAATGAGCATTTATGATTTTAGTAGTTTGTTCACTTGTGCACTTGATGTATGTATGCCTTGAATGTGTGTGTGAATGGGTGTGTGAGCTATTGAGATTCTTGGAATCTCATTTCCCTTTCCCTCTCACTCTTAAATTGTCTAGGTGGTACTCAAAGGTAAGGAAATGCAAGCCAAGAATAATAGAAAGCCTTACTTTGCCAATTATGTAGTCTAAATTGTAGTTGAATGTCAAAGTGCCTTTCTTCATATTATTTTTGTGATGTAAGACCTTTAAAAAATGTAATATGATTTATGGATACTATATATACTCTATGTAGCATAAAAGTAATAGAAATATAAATTTTGAATACATATTAGTGAATTATGGGGTATGAGATGGTCAAGATGAAATGCATGGGATTTGGGACCACTTGGGTAGTGTCTACACTATATTTGTACTTTTAAACTTGCCCAAGAGGAGCCAAACCATTAGAGAGGTCATTTGGACAAAGTGGACACCTTACATGGAGCAAAATAGACCATTTGAGTGAGCTATGTCACTTTTTTTTTTTTCAAATGAACTCTTCTTGATTTGAAATTTGGCATGCATTTAGATCTTGTTGAAAGAGTTTTTGGAAGTTAAAGTGGAAAATTTTTGGAGGTCTATAGAATATTTTTTGAATTTTCAAAGTTGTGAATTTTTCTAGTTTTGGTTTAGTACTATTCATTCTAGTCCGAAATGAAACTCTATCACCCATGGGGCAAATGATGTCTAATTGCCACAAAATTTTACAGGGAGAAACTAGGCCTTCCTAGTGACTTATTCCAATTAGAAGCACCTTGTTTGGATGTCTAGAGAGGGAGATATTAATTTTTAAATTTTCTATCCAGTATCAGGCATCCAGTCAGACCTATGTCATTATTTGATTGGTTTTCAAGGTCTGGACATACCTGGACTGGTCTAGAGTTATTTTTCACCTCTAGCTAACATTTGTATCTTTCCATATTAGTTTCATTTGCATGGATTGGATTTTTTTAGAATTAATTGGACATTTTTGAAATTTATGACAACTGTATCAGTACCAAGGACAGCTGGACCTTTATGGACATTTTATTGTCGAACGTGATCCAAAGGCTATACTCATGTTCTAGAATTATTTTCAATGTGAAGTTAACATCTAAAGATTTCTAAAAAGCTATGGCTTGTGTGATTTCAATTTTTCTACATTTAGTTATGATTTTTCAAATCGCCCTTGAAATCTGCCATTGTATAGCCGTGGGAAATGAAGAAATTTTGAGGTTTTTTACCCTTGATTCGTGGTTTGTGCCAATTTTTGAGAATTTTTTGATTTGTATGTACGAAAAATAATTACAGAATGTTGTTGATGAGCTCATGGGGTTTTAGAGACGTGAAATGAAAAATTTATCTATTACGCAACACAATTTAATTCATTATTTTAATGCATCTTCTAGAGACTTCTTTGATAAAGTGCATATTCCCACTTGCAAGAGAGGGATTGATGTTAGAAATAATATGGTATTACAGGTATTATTTTTATATGAATTTACTTAGAATTTGAAGTGTTGTTATAAGATTTCTAGGGTAGGCTCAACGAAATCCGAATTTGGTTCTTGTGATAATTAGGTAAGTGTTTCTAAGTAGTCCTTTGCAGTGTAACTCCTTGAGTGATGTGCTTGTTAATATAAATGATGATTAGGGTTAGTAATGGCTTGATTTTGTGTTCATAGGCTAAAATAGCATTCAGTTGGCTCTTAAAGAATTGGCTACAAGTGAGGTAACCAGAGATTTTGCAATCCATGCATATATCTATTTTAATTTTATATTTGCTGCACATGAAAGATTTGAAATGCTAAATGAATTGATTGGCTATCTGTTGTAATTTATTTGGACCTTGTGAGTTCATGGTGGAGCTGTGGTGTGGCTGCCACCTGTGCATGTGCTTCGATAGGGCACCAGGTTATGATCATACCTCAAATGCATTGAGCCCTGGTTGTGCTTATTAGGGAGTTGATGCTATGGACGGGCCTTTCTCGGTGTTATTGGCCTTTAACATATGGAAATGTGATTGCTAGTATGGGATAGTAATCGTAGATAGCCTAATTGTTTCATTTGCTGATATGACTATTATATTTTTTAATGCTCATTTGAATTCATGCGCTTATATTAATTAAATTAGCATATATGAATGGAACTTGCCTTTGGTTACTGAGATTCACATCTCACCCCGATTCATGGGATCATACTTTCATGTGAAGGCTTTTCGGGTAAGGATAAGGGGAAGCAAGTAGATGAAAATCCATAAGCTCTAACCATATGTGGGGAAGGCTACACTTGGGCTGATTTAAGTAGAATAGATGTAAATTTTTTTATTCTTTTATATAGCATCATCATGTAATTATGTTGCCAAGTGTAAGAGTTTGTATGTTGACAACTTAGAATGTATTTATTGAGGAGTTAGGCCTTATATTAAAATAGGTATTTGATGTATGAATTTATAACATATGACATGGAACTTTATGGATCCTATGATATGGTTTACTTTCTTATAAATGTGATCATGTGATGTATTGATGCTGAATCAAACTAATAATGCACAAAACCTCCTATGAGACATGTATTAGAATGACAATTGTTGATAGTTATACATTGTTACTGTCATTAATTCATAAAGTTGCGATTATAAGACAGATAAAGGAGTTAGAATCAACACTTAACTCTTGTATGGGTAATGGTAGATTAGTTGGGTGAATGAAGTAGATAAAAGCCATTAGAGTCTCATAAATTAAGGGAGAGTGGTCCTAGAGGGTCACTAGAGGAAGAATTAGAGTGCATGGGACAAAATTTTAGGAGTTGTAGGACTAGAAGGTGTTTTGTTGTTGCCAAAATAGTCTTAGCTGCAGCCAATATAGGTGAAGTTGCCCAAGGAGAGTAACAGAGAGCAATTCACTACGGTAAGAAGTGGAATTAGCCATGACGAAATATGAGGGGCCAAACTGAAAGTCATCCAGAGAGTGATTCACTGCTACGCGAAATGGAATTCGCCATGGTGAGAGTCGATTGGCAAGTTTGGTGGTGTTTCAAAAAGGAATTAGCTATGGTGAAAATGGGAATTGGTCATGGCCAATAGTGAGAGGTGAGTGAGGTAGGCTCCAGGAGGTCCTCTTGCCGTGGTGCCAGATAGGCTCGCCACAGTGAGGCTCTAACTCGTCGCGGCTAGTGAAGATGTAAAAAGTGAACCTGAGAGTAATTGGCCGTAGCGCGAAATCGTTTAGCCATGCGCGAAAGTTCTCAAACTCTCATAATAACCTAGAAACCTTAGTTTTTCCTATAGCAACATCCAGGGATGGCTTGGAAACACTGGTAGGATGTTTTCGAGAGTTGAAAATGAATAGGTAATAGATTTAAAGGCTTTTAATTGGATATTTTTTTCACTGATGTACATGAATGCTTATAAATATTTGGTTAACGATTCTAATGATATTAAGGTTCAAATTTCCTCACTTTTTCTTAAATTGATTAATTTAAATGGTGCTAGACCTTAATTTATGACTATTAATCGCATGTTTAAGCTTAATTACCATGATTAGAAGTTAGGGTCGTCATAGATTACATATCATAATATATGTATACATAATTATATGTGTAAAAATATACATAAAAAATCAAACTAGTGTCAAAGTGGTGCTTGTAATGCTCTTTGCTCATCATTTTTGCCTCTATGAAAATTATCTAAACATGGTTAGAGAAAATATAGAGAAGAATGAGATATAAAAAATCCTAATAGCTCATTCATCATTTAAGCACACATATATGGCATATTCAAGGTCAAGGAGAGCAAGCATGGATATTACACAATCAAGTGTCATTTATAATCATGCATGAGGGATCACATAGCTCTATCAAGAGCAAAACAAGATTTAAGGACTTTTGGTCTAGCCTCACTCATTAATTTAGGACCTTTGGTTCAGCTTCACCCTCTTTTATGAACTTTTGACTTACCTTCACTCACAATTGAGATTTTTGGCTTTGTTTCACTTACATTTAGGAACTTTTCCTCATCTCGCCCAATTCAAGGGACTTTTAACGCAACTTCATTCATTCAAGAGCCAAACCAATTCCAAATGCAATCAAATGTTATGCAATTGCATATAATCATCAATCAATCAATAACATACAGAATTGTCACATAAGACATACAAGCAACCTAAAACTAATCAAACAATCAACTTACATATGCAAAAATAGATGAAAAGCTACCTTAAAGTGAGAATTCAATTTTGGTTTCCTTTGGTTCTTATCTTGGTCTCTTGGCCTCACACCTACACTTGAGGGAGATTTCACTTGCTTAGTCTAGACACATCAAATAAGGCCCAAATTATTAATGGAACTATATTTGGGCTCATGTAAGCCTTATACAAATTAGTTAAAGCTTTTGTAACACCCCGAAATTAATTAAGGTGTTAATTATGGATTAAGATTAATTAAGGATAATTAATAGAGCATAATTGGGCAAGTTAGTGAATAGGTATTCTAGAGAGATAAATTGTTAATATGGGTTGAGAATTTATTTAGGATGGAGATTTACATCTAGGCCCAAATTAATTAAATCATGATGAGAGGCTAATGGAGGCCCAGTGAATTGGAGGTAAACCCAAACTAATTTAATGAGATAGAGGCCCAAGATTTATCTTATATAGGCTCAATTAAGTGGCCCAATTACCCTTGTGCAGACCCAAGCCCTTGAGCCCTTCAAATTAGGCCCAAAACCTATTAAACTTCAGCAACCCAATGAGTGAAAACTGGCCCAACAGAATTATGTAGCCCAACACTTAAAAACTGGCCCAATAAGTAAAATCTGAAACCCAATTGGATTTGGACTTGGAGCAACCCATGACCCAGCCTTTTGACCCAACTTAAACCCATCTAAACCCTAATGCTTCACACACTTTCATTTTTCTGAAACTCAAGAGGCAAATTGGAGGTTGAGAAGGAGGCTAGGGTTTGGGGCAAAGATTCTGCATTTCCACACACTTAGAGCAAGATTTGGCCAAGGTAATAGTTATAGAACTTAACCCCCTCATCTTTCTCTTTAATTTGGTCCGATTAGTTTTTCATTTGGAGAGATTTCATTATACCCAAAATCTGAAAAGTGAGTGTTTGGAGGTTTTCTTGGTGAAATTCGTAGGTTGAGGTTGGGGTTAGTATTAGGAGACTTTAAACCCCCCATTTTGATGCTTTCTTTTATGGTTTGAGACCCCCATAGCTTATTTGTATTATGGGCATTAATTTTGTACGAATTTGCTTAGGATTTTGGGTGACACATTGAAAATTCTGGTGGGAGATACTTGAATCCGAATTTGGGATTTGTGGTGGCTGTTGCAATTGTCTGCAAGTGAGGTAACCGGGGTTTACAATAATTCCATGCATGTATCTATTTTATTCATATTTGCTGTATATGAATGATTTGAAATGCTGAATGAATTGGTTGGCTATCTGTTATATTATGATTGGACCTTGTGAGTTCATGGTGGAGCTGTGGTGCGGCTGCCACCCGTGCATGTGCCACGATCGGGCACCGGGTATGATCAACCCCAAATGCACTGAGCCCTGGTTGTGCTCAATAGGGAGTAGGTGCCGTGGACGGGCCTCTCTCGGTGTTAATGGCCTTTAACATGTGATAATATGATTGCTAGTATGGGATAGTAATCATGATAGCCTAATTGTTTCATTTGCTGAAATGACTGATATGATTCTGATATGGATTTTGATTCATGCATATATGTTGATTAAACTGGATTATATGATGGAATTGCTTTGGTTACTGAGATTCATATCTCACCCCGTGTTGTGGGATTAATATTTCAGGTGAAAGTTCCTCGGGTAAGGATAAGGGTAAGCAAGTGGATGAGAATCCATGAGTTCCCACCTATGGGGAGATGGCTACACTTGGGCTGACTTAGCTAGTATAGATGCTAATTTTGTATTCCTTAATGTATAGCATCATCATGTATCTGTATTGCCAAGTGTAGGCTTGAACATTTGATTTATTGAGGATGTATGCATTGAGGGGTTAGACCTCATCTTAATTTGGTAGTTGTTGTATGGACTCATGATTTCTGTTGTAATTGGTGCTGACATGTAATATTGCTTATCAATGGAAATGTAACCCTTGAGACATTGATATGAGCCCCTAATATATGGAACCCCCATTTATTTTGTATTAAAGGATAGCTGCTGGTAGTTCATGTATATTTTGTTGTTGATACTTTATGAACTTGCTGATGGAAGGTAATTAGAGGAAAGAAACGGGCATATAGGTTTTGAGTTGGCAATGGAAGTATAACTAAGTAAATAAGGTAGATAAATGCCATTAGAGCCATATAAAATGAGGGGAAGTGACCTTAGAGTGTCCCTAAGAAGAGGAATGGAGTGTAGGAGGCGAAATAGAGGGAAAATAGCTACAGGAGGGAGTCACGCCGCGGCCAAGAAGGCTTCGCCGCGGCCTAGGGAGTGACAGTGGCGAGGGACGCCGCGGCTTGAGAAATCTCGCTACGGCGCGGAGTGAAAATAATCGCCCAGGAGGTGACAGAATGTAATCTCGCCGCGGCGCAAGAAGTCCCGCCGCGGCGCGAGGCGAGAAAATTAATTAGGGAGGTTACAGTAGCTAACCTCGCCGCGGCGCCAAATAGGTTGGCCGCGGCGCAGGTCCAACTCGCCGCGGCGATAGAGAGTAACTGGGCCACGGCGCAGGAGTTCCAGGCCGCGGCGCAAGTTTAAAAATGTGGTTTTCGAGCTCCAGAACCTAGCTTAGCCGCGGCGGGAAGGTCCCAAGTCGCGGTACAGGTCCCCAAACTCCTATATTTGACCTAGAAACCCTAATTTCAGTAAGGCTAATGTTAGGGAATGGTATGAGTACATTGGTGGGATGTTTGTGGGTTGAAATTGATCAATGGATGAATCATAAACCTTTAATGATGGTATAAACCTTTCTTATGCATGATCCCGTTATGGTTGTTAGTTGATGATCCTAGTAGTATCAAGGTTTAAATTTCCCCTATATTTTCATAATGTAATTAATTGCGATGACTCCAAACCTTGATCATTATCTATTAATTGTGTATTTAGCTATAATCACTGATATTAGAAGCTAGGGTCGTCACAGCTTTAGGTTCCTATACGATTCAATTATTGGCATAATGAAGCAACCTTTGTGATTCAATATTTTGGCTCCAAAAATCTCACCCAATATGAGTCATATGATTTCGTCAAAACTCATTAAAGCTATTAAAAATTCAATTTAAGGAGCTTAGCATCAAGTTACTTTTTTATGCATAATAGAACCCTAAATTTTTACCTTTCAAAATAAGGCTTGTAAATTCAAACTAATGGTTCCTTTAATGTTTGTAATTCACATCTAGATTATTTATAACCTTAGAATCTAAGAAAAATCTTCCTAAGTGCTCCAACCTTAACTTGGTCGAGACATGCACAAGGTTGGCCTTCCATGAAATTTTGTTTCATCTTTTGGGAAATTGGCACCCATGTGAGTTCCTTAGCTTCTCTTTAGTTCAAGTATGCTTTTACATAGTTTGAACTAAGGCTTCACACTTCCTAAGGTACAATCAAAACCCTAGGTTCCATATCTTGCAACCAATGGCTTTCTAATTGATTATAATGGTAGATTTTTAATCTACACACTCCAAACCCCCTAATTCAAGCATGCTTTGAGAAAAATCAAATTCCCTTCTTTTTTTTTTTTAACTTACTTGGTTGAACATACAAGGTAAAGAGCCCAAGGGAAGAACAAGCCATCTTAGTATAAATCATACACTATAAGAAAGTACTTTGAATGAAGATTATTATGGTATATTTAGTTCCCCTTAAAGAGCTCTGTCTTCCATGGGTTCAGCCACCAAACTCCGTCTTTTAAAAAACTAAAACCATAGAAAAAGAGAGGAGAAATAGTCGAATGAGATTTGTTCTAAGGTCATAGGCAAAATTGCATGAAAAATTACCTATATGGATCCTTCTTTCTTTCACTTCTTCTTCCTTCTTCCTCATGCCTAAGGTTCTGGTTTGAAGTAGTGATAAGTTAGTTTTAAGGGGCTAAGGGATGTGCTGGCTTGATATGAAAGGAAAAAAAAAGGTGTTGTATGATATTTTTCAAAATTCTTGTTATGCCCCTTCAATTCAATTCAATTCTTTCGTTTGAACTCATTTCAACTCCTTTTTTAAAAGCGTCTTTTCCATTATGAAATTTCAATCTTCTAGTTTATTAAAAAAATTTTGTTTCAAATTTATGAGATTTAAACTTTACTAAATCATTTAGTCAAAGTTTTGGTCAATTGATGATCCAAATTGCACACTGGAAGAGTTTTAACCATTATGACGATTTCTATGGCTTTTGAGGCTTTTGAAACCTTAATAAACTTAATTTTATCATTTAAAACCTCTTTCTTTAAGTTTCTCAAAAGTTGCTCAAAATTACATTTTTGCCATTAGATTATCGATTTCCTTTGTTTAGTCATTTTGGGTTCGATATTAGGCTATTCTTAGTTTTCTAATCACATTTCTAGATGCTCTAATTAGCATTCTATCCTCAAATGGTCTTAATTTACTTTGTTTTAAGGTTCTCACATATCACATTATTAGTTTCAATTTAGTTTATGAAAAACCAAATATTACATACTACCCCTAGACTGATGATCAAACAAAAAAGACCATCATGACCTAGAGGATGTGTTGAGGGCATGTGTCTTAAAAATGGAAGGGAACTGGGATGTATATTTACTATTAATTGAGTTTGCATATAGTAACAATTATTATTCTTGTAATGATCCTAATTCCTGATCACTCCAATTAAGCATAATTGTACACTTATTTAATAGTACTTAAGGTCTAATGCCAATAATAGTCTATTAGTGGGTGGAAATATAGGGGAAATTTGAACTTTTGTTTTTTTAACCATCACTATTCACCTTTCAAATAAACAAGAAGATTTATATGTGTAGGAACTTCTAATTTCTCATTTAAAACTTCTATCTCATTTATAAATGATCCAATAGAGCATAAAACTCCTCTATGTTGGTTTATAAGTCATTACTTCTCATTAACATAGTGAAAACTAGGATTTAATAGCTAAAATGAAAGTTTGAGGACTTAGGCCGTGACTTGGAAAGGCTTAACCATGGCCAAGTTGGCATCTAGAACCTATAAAAGCAACATAATACACTCACCCCATAACTTAAAGGATCCATGCCATGGCTCAACTCACTATTAGGACCAAAATGCACAAAATTCCTAATCCTCGCCACAGCCTAGATTGCCCAAACCGCGGTGAGGTGCCCTCTTGGAGCTCTCTATTCACAAACACCTAACTCTCGCATTGGTGAGCCTGCGTGACGTCGCGGCGAGATTGCATACTGGAATCTTGCTAAGCAATTTGCTAGACTCTTGTTATAGCGAGATTGCTCTCTAGAGTAGTCTCTCCCTAGTTTTCACGATTCACGCCGCACGCCGTAGCCAGCGAACTTGCATTGTGGTGCATTTCACTTTTGTTACCCCTAAACTTAGTTTGGTCATGACTGAAAGACATTTTGGGCATGAGTTGGTATGCCTCTGATCCTAAACTTTTAAATGCTCATCCCAACTATTTAGCACTCCCTCTACTTGAATCCTAGGATCCTTTTATGCGTAGAATGCATGGTTTTAATGGCATAAAATCTCCTATATGCCCTAACTTACTAACTCTCATCATTTAGGGACTTAAGGATTGACCAAACCAATTAATCTTACTATATATAAGTAATTCACCAATTGTGACAGTAAAAGGGTACCTAAAGCCACTAGTGAAAATATCAAAATATGTAATTCCTTGCCAACTGACCTCAGACCACTTTAGATAAATTTCAATAGACCAATTATAGTTTTTCTTAACCTTAAATCGCTACAGTACCTTCAGATGTAAAGTATGGCTATGACATACCTTAAATCCATGCACAGTGCATACATAATGGCAAGAACTTTTATATGTTAAAATTTAGGCAAAACATTCATATAATAGCATAATCTCATCCATAGATTAACAATTCAAACTTCACACAATCACCACAATCCATGTTTAGTTAGTATTAAGTAAATACATGAAATTCCATGTAAATTAAAGTCTAGCATGCTAATGGTTATCTTTAGTTACAAAACATCAAAATACCTACACTTGGCAAAAATGAATACATAATGATGCTATACAAGTTTGATTACAAAAAGAATAGCATATACACTAAGTTAAAATTGTCCAAGTGTAGAAATCTTATACAAGACTTAAATCTAGGGGTGGTTATCCACTTGCTTCCCCTTTTTTTTAGCTGAGAAACCTTCACCTGAAAATTGTTAGCCTATGAAATTAGGTGAAATATGAATCTTAGTAACCAAAAGGAAATTTCTATACATATATGCAAAATAATCAACATAAATGCCATTTATATAGAAAAACATTAGAAGCATCAATTTAACGAGTAAATGAATTAGTTAGTCTACCAGTGACTACTATCTTATACTATCAATCACATACAATATGTTAATAGCTAAAAATAGAGGGAAAGACTTGTCCACAATGTTAATTCCCCATCGAGCAAGCTCACAGGTCAATGCATTCCATTGAGTTTGATCACAACTTAGTGCACAATCACATCACAATACATGAGTGGCAGCATGATCACAACTTCACCATAGACACACTCATTGTCCAAAACAATCAAGTAGCCAACCAATTATTAGCATAGGAAACATGGATATATGCAGCAAGTACTAGACTAAAATCTACATATATTGGGAATCAAAAATCCCTGGTTACCTTACTTAGTGGCATCAATTTCTCAAAAGCTAAGAGTAATTTCTAACCTCTCAATGTTTTAAATTACCAAAACCAAATTCTTAATCATTATCCATTACAGAAATCAATTACTCATTCATTTCTAGTATCAAGAATTACTCAAGAATCACTTACCTCGTCTCGAATGAATTTCAAATTCAAACTTAAGCTTTCTAACACCAAAAATCATGATGTCCTGTTTTAAATCCTTTGTATATTTGCGCAAAATCAAAACTTAATATGAAAGTCAGTCATTGGGGCCAATTTCCAGTATATAACACATCAAGATAAAGGGAAAATACTTATCCAATGATCCCTTTTAGCTTGAACCTTTGAAAATCATGTAAGAAACTACCAAAACAATTATTTTTAGATATAGGAAGAAGGTGAAAATTCTCCAGACAAAAAATCAATTGGACCAAAATGATGAAGAGGATGAAAGGATCATGTTTTATATAACTTACCTTGGCTAAATCTCTCTCTAAGTGTACAAATTAGAGCTAAAATGGTGGTGAAGCCTTAGCCTCCCTTGTATGTTCGAAAATGTTCTCCTTGTTTTGCAAAACATGCAGGTTTCAGCACCAAAATAAATGGGCAATAGGCTCCTTAGGGTTTTAGATGGAATGGGTTGGTCCACTAAGCCTATTATCCAAGTAGGCTGATACTCTACATGTTTACGATAGGTATATGGGTTTAATTAAGTTGGGTCCCCCTAGAACTGAAATTAGGCCTCCATTTGGTATTGTTGGCATAATTAAATCAATTATGGGGTCTTAATTAAATCTTAATCCAATTAAATTTAAATCTACTATAATATTTTATTTTTCTCTAAAAATTGTCAAATAATAATTATTTACCTTAAAATGCCCAAATGATTATTTTCCTTAGAATTTCCATTTCTTATAACTCTTCACAGTTTTCCTCATAATAATTTCTTGATTCTTCATAATTACTCTTAATTAAATTTGGGATGTTACAATTCCAATATTCAAATGGCTTCATATAAGGCATTATATGGGAGAAAATGTAGATCATCTTTGTGTTGGGTTGAGCTAGGTGAGAGGAGTATGATAAGACCTGAGATAGTAGACCAAACCACCAAGTAAAAAGACTTAATTAGAAAGAAAATCCTTATAGCTCAAAGTAGACAAAATAGTTATGTTAATAAGAGAAGAAATTCATTAGAGTTTGAGACTAGAGACTATGTATTCATTCGAGTATCTCTAGTTACCAAAGTAGGTTAGTCTATTAAGGTACGAAAGCTCAGTCTTAGATATAGTAGTCCATTTGAAATCCTTAAAAGAACTGGACTTGTTACTTATCGTATAGCCTTGCCTCTTAATCTAGCTCAAATCCATGATGTATTTCATGTTTCCTAATTGAAAAAGTACTTGTTAGACCCCTTACATGTCATAGAATAAGAAGACATTCAATTGTAGGATAACCTTTCTTATGTTGTAGTGCAAGAGAAAATTGTTGATGCCAAGATCAAACAGCTAAGAAATAAAAGTGTTACTTTCGTGAAAGTGGTCTAGAAGGGCCTATCTTTGGATTAGGCAAACCTAGATACTGGAGAAGGATAAGAGGAAGCAGTATTCATAGTTATTTAATTGAGGTATGTTCTAAAATTTGAGGACAAAATTTATTTTTAAGGGGGTGAAATGTAACATCTAGTTCTTTAAAATTGAACTATAACTAATAAGATAATGAAAGAGGATCCCATAATAAAATGAATTAAAGCCAATTAAGGGTAGAATGCTAATAAGAGTATTTAGGAATGAGTGTTATGAAACTATGAATGGCCTAAAACTAAAGCCAAAATGGCTAAATAGAATAAATCAATAATGCAGTGATAAAATCGTAATTTTGGGCAAAATTTTAGAAAATCAAAGAAAGGGGTTTTAAATGATAAATTTGAGTTCACTAGAGTTTTTAGATGTCTTGAAAACCATAAAAACCATTAAAATGGCTGAAACCTTACTAGGGTATAATTTAAGACGACTACTAACCAAAAATTTAGTCAAACTAATCCAAATTGTTTTAAATCCTAAAATTTTCAAAGTAAATGTTTTCAATAAGTTAAAGAACATCAATATTATGATGGAAAAGATGTTTTCCAAAAAGGATCTAAAATGAGTTCAACTAGAGGAATTAAAGTATTAGGACATAACGAGAATTTTGTAAATTGTTATAAACCTCCCTTCTTCCTTAATATTTAAGCATGCCATCTTTTTTGGATCTTCTAACTAACTTACACAAACTTGAACTAGTAGCCATTGTCACATAAGAAGGAAGGAGAAAGAAAAGGAAGAAAAGCCAAGAAAGGTAAGAAATCTTTCACTTTTTCATCTCATGATAGTTAGAAACCTTCTCCTCTTCTTTGAGCTCTTTCCATTGATGGTTTTGGTGGCTAAACACTTGGAGAAAGAAGGAATTTGAAGCAACCAATTCCACCACTAGAATCTCCAATGGACAAGGATTCCAACAAGGTATGATACCATGTAAGAAGCTTGCTTCTCCTTTGTGTTATTGGTCCTCCTTAGCTTGACCTAATAAGGATAATCTAGTGGGAGTTTGATTTTGACCAAAACATGATAGGAATAGGGGTTTTGAAGCATAGAGAATTAGATTATGCAAAGAGAGTTAATTAAGAAGCTTTAAAATGCAAAGTAGGTACCTAGCATTTCACTTGCATCTTGTAAATTTTGGAACCCTAGAAAGATGTTTTAAACCATTTAAGATCATACTTAAACTAGGAAAGAGTCAAGGATAATTCATATGCATTTAATTCTCCATGGAAGAAGCAAAACACCCTCAACCTCTCACTATGACATAGTTTCTGCCATGGTAGAGATGAAGTAGCTAGGAAGAGTTTTTGTTGATTCTAAGATTATGAGTGGTCTAAATATGAATTATAGACATTAATGGAGCCATTGGAATGAATTTAAGAGTCTTATTTTGAAAGGTGAAATTTTAGGGCTCAATTGGGCTTAAAGAAGTAACTTGGTATTAGGTTTATGTAACCATGCATATGATGGCTCTAATAAGTTCTAATAGAGTCATGGCTCATATCAAGGGATTTTGCAACCAAGAAGTTGAATTATAAGAGTTGCTTCTTAGGACAAGCAAAGAGGCAATTGGTTGTACCTAAAGCCCTAATCCATATTTATGAGATTAACATGAATATAACTATGGTTTCATTGATAGTTTTATGCTCTATTTGATGTGTCTAGGTGAAACAAGTGAGTTTATGTCTAATTGTAGGAGTAAGGCCATGGAAGAAGGAAAGAATATTGAGGGGAACTAGTAGGGATTCTTGTATCAGCGTAGCTTTTCCTCAATTCTTGTATCTGCGTGCTTGGTTTACTTGAGTGTTTTTTATTGTTTATATGTATTGTTTGTAAATCATGTGTAATATGAATTACCTAATGATCATATGTAATTGCATGACATTCATTACATTTAAGATTGAATTGGCTCTTAATGGATGAGGTTGTGCCAAAAGTGTAACACTATATATTTCTAGCTTATTTCATACTAATTCCATGTCTCATATCATGCAATCCATAAGAGAGTAAGAAATATGGCATTAAAATAGTACATTTTCTTAGCGTTGCGTTGTGTATAAAATTTTCCTTCAAAGTCCTGTGGGCCACATGGACTTATTTATCATATTCTCATATTTAGTTATATAGATACAATTCATTTCCATCACTAAAAGTGGCCTACAACTCATGGAAAGCAAAGGAGAGCATAAAATACATATATATATATATATATTCGGTCAGAATTTGCTCATTTCTGTCATAAATTTTGGAAACTAATTTTATAAAAATCAAAATTATACATTCTTGGCCATTCTAAAAAGCTACACATGTATACTTTATGCTAAAAATATGTCCAGACTATGAAACACAACACAAAAGACATTTGACATTTGAAATAATTTAAAGGTTTGGCTGTCCACTAGTGCTATTATAGAATTCTATAGCAAATTAAAAAATGTCCAATTAATTTCACAAAAATTTAATCCATGAAAATGATACCAATATAGAAAGATGTGGATGTTAGCTAGAGGAAAAAAATAACTTTAGACTAGTTCAGATATGTCCAGGCATCGAAAATCAATCAAATAGTACCTAAGGTCAGTTGGAGTTCCTGATACTGGACAAGATCTTTAGAAATTCATATCTCCCACTCTAGACATTCAAATGAGATGCTTCTAGTTGGCATGAGTCATTGTGGATGTCTAGTTTTTTTGTATAAAATTTCGTGGTAATTGGATATCATTTGAGTATTGTGTGATAGATTTCATTTTTAGACCAGTATGAACAGTAATATGACCAAAACCAGAAAATTTTCCAACATTGAAAATTCATCAAATGTTCTCTAGACCTCTAAAAATTATATTTTTTAACTTTCCAAAAAGCTCTCAATAAGCTCTAACTGCATGCCAAATCTCAGATCAAGAAGAGCTCATTTGGATAAAAAGTGATATAGGGTTCTATTATGGTCAATTTTAGCTCCATATAGGATACCAAAATGTCCAAATGGCTTTCTTTAGGGTTGGGCACCTCTTGGGCAAGTCTAAAAGCATAATTAGGACTTGTGTAAGCTACTCAAATGATCCAAAATCTCATGCATCTCAATTTGGCCATTCCACTTCCATCATACATGAAATTTCATAATGCAAAATTACCATTACATGACCAAAATGAGTATTTCCATACATATAACCCTAGCTGTCATTTATACACAATACATTAACATAATTATATATGCTTATAACATCATAGGTCATACACAACTAGGGATTTCATCAATTGCTATCCATAAGGCCTTAAAGTAGCAATTTCAAGACACTTTGATGTCATGCTCTCATCTTCAAGATAGTTGGCTTTCATTACCTTGCTCTCTTGGTCCACCTAGCATGTTAGAACATTGGAGAGGAGGGGATGAGATTCAAAAATCCCAATAGCTCATTTCTGATTTAATCATACATAAAGATGCAAAACAAGTCTTATAAATGCATGTATGGCATATGAACATGTGGAATCATTCAAGAAGCATTCTTAGTATTTGAAAAAGTCATACATAGCATACATAGGCTTGCCAAGCAAGTGGATTGGCCTCACCTATTTACTTGTAGATTTTGGACTTACCTCACCCATTCTTTAAGAGGTTCTTGGACTCAACCATGCTCTTAGGAGTCAACCTCACTTTTGGGAGACTCTTTACTTTCTCTCAACCAATCTTAAGAGTTCTTGGCTCATCCTCACCATGGTTAAGGGTTTTTGGCATCACCATGCTCAAGCAAACTAAAACAAACATCATAAATATCATTTAGAAACATAATACATCATCATGGTACCATGGAGTAAGAGCTCATACTAGAACATTTTTCATAGCTTGAAATATGTAACACCATACTTCTAGGGCTCAATTCATGCCATTCCCTTGCCTCATCTTATGTTCGTTCTATGGAAACAATATAGTGGCATAGGGAGTTATGAATTAAAATGCATTCCTCTACGAGTAAAATTTTTCTTTCAGAGTCTCGTGGGTCATATGAATGCATCTATTACATTCTTATAATTAAACACATGAATATAGCTCATTTCCATCATCAAATTTGGTCTACAAGTCATGGAAAGCAAAGGAACACATTAAAATTCATGTTTGCATTTCGGCTAGAATGTCCTCTTTTCTGTCACAAAATTTGGAAAATCATAACTAATTCTAGAAAACTCGAAATCATGTGTTCTTTGCCATTATAGGAAGCTTCAGATGTCTACTTCACAATAAAAATATGCCCAGACCATAAAATTAATCATGGAGAACGTTTGACATCCGAAAGCCTACTGAGGTCGTTGGTTGCCTGGGCTGCTATTCAGATTTCTGATATAAATTTCTAAAATCCATAACTAATTCTATAAAAATATAAATCACACATATTTAGTCATTATGGAAATATACACATGTTAACTTGATATTAAAAATAATTCCAGAATGAAAAAGATACGTTTAGCTATTGGAAACTTATAGAACAGTAATCGAACTCTGGAGGCGCCACTATTACTGACAGCAAACTTCAAAAATGCGTAACTCTCTGCTCAAACCTCTAAATGAGGTGATCTTAGTGGCCATAGAAATTTTGTAGCCTCTAGTTTATGCATATAAAATTTCACAAGCATTAGAAACAATTTGGTCATCAAGTGACACAGAATTCCAAACTGCCAGTATGAACAGTACCCATACCAGAATCCATGAAAAATCTCAATTTGAAAATTCATAAAATATTCCCTGAACCTCCGAAAATTATGATCTTTAGTTTCACAAAACGCTCTCAATGGGACCTAATTGTATACCAAATTTCAGGGCAAGACTAACTCATTTGGCTAAAAAGTGACATAGGATTCCATTATGGTCAAATTTGGCTTCATATGAGGTACCAAATTTGCCAAATGGCCTTCCCTTGGTTGTGGCACCTTTTAGGCAAGTCTAAAAGTACATTTGAGACTTGTGTGAGTTGCCCAAATGGTCCCAAACCTCATGCATCTCATTTTGGCCATTCAACCCACATTTATACACATATTCATCAAACTTTAAACTTGCATACTATGGCATTATATACTCAAAACATGTGCTAGTGGTCATATATCATTTCCATATATCTAAACATCACATAATAGTATCTTTACATATGTCTCAACATTCATAGTACATATACAATATGACACCTTAATCTACTACCGCTACCTAGCCTCTCACTGGGCTCGGTTTCATATGATTTCCAAAGAATCAACACCAATCCGTGGCATTTTCATGCTATGAAAACGGGGTTTCAAACACTCAACTTTTACCCCGTGGGTCTTGTGAACCCATCTCAAGCATCCTCAACTTAAACTCCATATATATGACTCATACATAGCATGAAACAAACCATAAGCCACGGGTATGGAGCCAAAAACCAGAAAATGCACTTTTCTCACTTGTGCCCAAAAGTCTTATTTTGGCTCTAACTTTGGAAAATTATAATTAATTAGAGAAAAATGGGAATCTAGTAAACTTTAGCTCTATAGAAAGCTCTAAGTGTTTTCTTTATACTAAAAATCATTCCCAATCAAAATCTTAGCATTTGGACCATGTTTGACATCGAAAATGGGAGGAAGGTCCAGCTATCACTGTTTCTGGTGCAACTTTCTGTCATGACTTTCAAAAATCCATAACTAAATCCACAAAAATCAAATCTGGGCACATTATACCAATTCGGAAAGCTACAGATGTCTACTAGAGGAAAAAAATAAGTCCAGATCAGTTCAGTAGCTCCTACACCCCAAAAACCGATGGAACAGTGACAGGGGTCAGATGAGCTCCCTAATGCTGATATAGAATTTCAGACGATCCAATCTCTCTCTACAGACCTCCAATTTAGGTGATTCCAATTCCTATAAGTCACTTTGGTTTTCTAGTTTATGTGTATGAAATTTCACCACATTTGGAATCCATTTGGTCTATGAGTGCCACAGATTTCATTTTCTGGTCTATATGAACAGTACATGACCAATTCATTGAATTTTCCCAAATTCAACAATTCACCAAATATTCTCTAGACCTCCGAATATTACCCACTTTAGCTTCTCAAGAAGCTTTCTACAAACTCTAGAGGCACGCCAAATTTCATGGCAAGAGGAGCTCATCCAGTCATACTTTGACGGAGCTCTCAAAAATACCGATTTTGGCACCCCAAAGGTCCAAAACGGGTCCAAATAGCCTCTCACACACTCTAGCCACTCATGGACAAGTTTAAAAGCATAAAAATAGTCTATCTAACAAGTCCATGTGGTCCAAATCAACATACATTCAAATCTCGCTATGCTACGGCCAAATATACACTATTGCATTCATTCCACAAAAGGGGCAAAACCCTCATTTCCATTAATTTGGCTATAAACATAGTTCATACAATATCCTTTCATACATTTACACTTGTTACAACCTTTACATCTCAAAAATAGTGGGCGCATATTCACTTGGCACCACTTTACATCAAAATTACATCAAAATTCCAAAAGAAAGTAATATCTATCTATCTATGCTCCTAGGCTCCTTGGTGTGTGCTCGGTTCTCCTTGAGCTCCACCTAGCATATTAAGTTGGGAGGGGAAGGGGTGAGATTCAGGGAATCTCAGTAGCTCATGCACTCAATCAAGTAAGCAATCAAGGTATATAACAAGTCAAAGCATGTGAATAAGTACTTAGCCATTCTCAAACAACCAACACACAATGTACATGCTATGGAAATCACAACAATGCCAAAAATCGGCTTCAGGGACTTTTGGTCTAGCCTCACCCGAGTTTAGGGACTTTTGGATGGCCTCACCCGAGTTCAAGGACTTTTGACTTGGCCTCACTTATTTGAGACTTTTGGCCTTGTCTCACCTATCTCAAGGGACTATCAGCTTCACCTCACCCATCTCAAGGGACTTTCGGCGCTACCGCACCCGAGCAACTCTCACAATTCATCACACAAGCATATTGGCATCAATGCATCAAAGCAATAGCATATGGCATATTCTACACAATAAGCATATACATAATCATACAATGACTATCATATCCGAGAATGCAACAAGAAAGAGTGGAAAAGAGAGCTACCTTTGGAGCCAAAGCCAACACTAGCTTTTCCTTTCAATTTCTCCTCTCCTTCCTTAGGTTCACAATCACACCTTGATGGAGGTGCTTCACTTGAGCTTAGACACAATTAAAGAGCATAGAATTACTCTCTCAACATGGAATCATCAGATCATACTCTCCTACATACCAGAACCTAGAGTCCTCTCTCTCTCTCTAGAATGCCATCAACTCTTTCTCTCTCTCAAGCTCCCATGGTAGTGGAAAACAACATTTTCAAAGAAAACACAAAGATTCAAAGGTGTTTTCCACTTTTCCTCTTCTGACCCATGCCCAAAAACCATCCATTTTTACAAACAAAATCGTAGGAAAAGAGGGCAAAGGGAGGGGATCAGAAATCTAAAGAGAAATAGGGGAAGTTTCCTTACCTTTCCCTTGCTCTTCCTCCTTCTCTTGATCTCTCTCACTCTCCACGCCTCTTTTCTCTCCTTCGGTCGAAGTCTAGGGCAGATATGAGAGAAGAAATGAGTTTGGGCATTTAATGAAGTCTAAATCTCGCTATTTACTCTCTTCCGGACTGACTCTCGCTACGGTGAAAACTAACCTTCGCTATAGCGAGCTCGTGTAATCTGGCTTCGCTATGGCGAGGTGTAACCTTCACTATGGCGAGCTCGTGTCAGTTCCCTTCGCTATGGCGAGATTCGACCTTCGCTATGGCGAACTCGTGTCAGTTCCAGACTTCACTCTCGCTATGGCGCACGCTACGGTGAGCAACTCCCTGGTTTTTGTATGGGCTGCTGCCAGCACTCGCTATAGCTAGAATCGCCTTCGCTATTGCGAACAAGCACTCTCGCTGTAGTGAGACCATTTCTCGCTATTACGAGAGGACTTGGCAGAAATTCTGGATTTCGAAAATTTCCAGCTTTCACTTTCTTTCTTTTCCCTTTTCTTTTCTTTTTCCCAGTTGTTACATACAACATCATATACATGATAAACCATCATTATGGTTCCAAAATAGCTAAAACCAAGGCATAAGTTTGTCAATCTCCTTCCTTTAGGGTTGTTGGCTCCCATTAGCATATCCACTTGGTTCACCTAGCATATTAGATCATTGGAGAGGAGGGGATGAGGTTCAAAGCATGCCAATAGCTCATCTCCCATTCAATCATACATAATATGTGCAAAGCAAGCCTTTTAAATGCATGTATGGAGAAAATAGAAATCATAGACATTTTAAAGGCAACCTTGGCATGTGAATCAATCATACAAGACATTCAAGAGCTCACTAAGTGTTTGGATTGACCTCACACTTCTCCTCATGGATTTTGGACTTGCCTCACCCATTCTTTGAGCACTTTGGACTCAACCATACTCTTGGGAGCCCAGTTTACTTTTGAGAGACTCTTTACTTTGTCTCACCAAGTTCAAGGGTTCTTGGCTCATCCTCACCCAAGGGAAGAGTTCTTGGCCTCTCCACACTCAAGCAAACTCATACAAACATCATGTGCTCACTTGAAAACATAACATGGCATCAAGCATCATGGCATATAAAGGCATGCTAGCATACTTTTCAAAGCTTGAAAATGCACATACAAACATTCTAAAACAAGCTAAACACATATCTATGCATGAGAGAAGGTGGAGAGAGCTACCTTGCACACAATCACACACTTTTTCCTTTAGACTCAAGCCTCCTCTTTTGGCCATACACCCACAAATTGGTGGAGATGGTTTCTCTTGGCCTAGACACAAATTATGGGAGCCAATTAAGTTCATGAACCACACTCTAAGGCTACACAACTTAATGAAACACTAGATTGCTCTATAACCCCCATTATGGTCCATATTGGCACCTAATGAAGCAACACCCCTCAAATGATTTCTAGGCCTCATTATTTCTTTTCAAATATGATTCTTGACTCCTTTTAAGCCTCTTGGAGTCATCACATCATCAAAACAAAAGGCCTAGCACCATGTTGCTTCTTCAGGTCATAATATGGAGCCTAAGGCACCAAATCACTTTCTATGAGTTCTAAATTTTTTCCAAGGCCTCTCCTCACTTTCATTCATCAAATATGACTCAAGAATGGCCTTAGAAAAATTTAAAACTCTCCCTAGCTGGGAGAACCCATCTAGGCCGAGGCTATGAAGCATATTAGGTTCCATGGAGCTTTCTTTGTTTTCTCAAGGGAAGAAGCATATGGGGAGCCTCTTAGGGATCTTGGGAGCTCATTTAAACTCTTACTTAGGCCTAGGAATCATCATACAAAGTCAGATTTTACAAGGTGCAATTGAAACCCTAGAATTTATATCTTGAGATCTAATGGCTTTTTGATAATTCCCTTTGCATATTCTTAATCTCCACACCCTTTTTCCTTAGATTCATGCTTGGTTCTACCTAAAAATCATCTCCTCCTAGGGTTTTCTCAAGTGGGGCGAAATGGTGGAGAAGGGGACCAAAAATGACAACCATAGGAAGAGAAATTACCTTGTTTTCTTGCTTTTTCTCACTTGAATCTTGTGTTCTTTGAGCTCCTCTCTTCAAATCCGAACTTTCCCCTCAATTTCTCCCTTAAAACAGATTTATAAACTTCATTATAATCATAGGAAACAAAGGAGAATGGAGGAAAAGAGGTTTGGAAGAGAAAGAGCATGAAAAACTACTAATTTCCATACCTTAAGCCTTTGATTTCTCCTCCTTTTCTTCCCCTTCTTGTGAGCCTCATCCCCTAAGGTTTTTTTCTGGTTTTAGGCAGAATATTGTTGTGCATAATGAAGGGAGGAGAAGGGTGCATCATATATATAGGTGGGAATAAGTTACACTTTTCAAAAATTCCCATTTCGCCCTTCATACTTTGCATTTCCATTTCTCCTTCATTTTAGCTTCATTTTGAGAACCGTATTTTCTATTATAAAATTTAGGTTCCCAAACAAGTAAAATGTCTTTGGAATCACTTAAATTGGAAATAAAACCTTTCTGAATGAATCCGTCAAAGTTCCAGCGCACTGACATTGGAAAACATCCACCGGAGGGGTTTTAGCTATCTTGGGGCTTTCCATAGTTTTTAGAGCCTCTGAGAACCCTGGAGAATTCAAAACTTTCATTTAAAAAGCCCTTCTGTGTGTTTTTCAAAAAGTGTCTATATTTACAAAAATGCCACTGGCCTTTTGACAAATTTTTTGAATCACTCTGGCTTTGATTTCTGGGCAACTCAAGGCTCAAGTCCTCATTTTCTAATATTTAAAATTTTATCATAATTTTGGTTGGCCCCAATCCCTTCTGTTTTAGGGACTTCCTTTTGTATCTAGCATATTTCTGTTGTTTACAGAGAAACCGAACATTGTGTTTCTCACATTTATAGAAAGGCTGGATGTTACAAAATACACATACACACATTCAAAGACAAGTAAAGCAAGCAACCATACATGAAAGAAGGTGGAGAGAGCTACCTTGCTAGCATTTGTACACTTTTTCCTTAAGCCTTGAATCCTCTCCCTTGACCTCACACACCTAAGAAGGTGGAGGTCATTTCTCTTGGCCTAGACACATCATATGGAAGCTAATTATACTCTTGAAGTAAAGTCTAAGGCCACACAACTTGCTTAGATACTAGCTTGGCTCATTAGCCCCTTTATGTTTCCAAGAATGCACCTAATGAAGCAACACCTATCAAATAAATTCTAGGCTCTATTCTTTCCTTTCAAACATGATTCTTGACTCCTTTTAAGCCTCTTGGAGTCATCACACAATTAAAATAAAAGGCCTAACTACATATTGCTTTTTTAGGTCATATTATGGAACATAAAGCATTAACTCATTCTATAAGCTTTCTAAATTTTTTCCAAGGCCTCCCCTCATCTTCATTCATCATATATGACTCAAAAATGGGCTTAGAAAAATTTAAAACTCTCCTTAGCTATGGTAACCCTTCTTGGCCGAGACAATGAGCCATGATAGCTTCCATGGAGCATGCTTTGTTTTCTCAAGGGAAGATGCACATGAGGGGACTTCTAGGGATCTTAAGAACTCATTTAAACTCTCATTTAGGCATAGGAATTAAGAGATCAAATCAGATTTTGGAAGGAACACTTAAAATGCTAGAAATTGCATCTTGAAATTCCATGGTTTTTTGTTAATTCTCTTTGCATATTCTTAATCTCCACACCCTTTTTTCTAAGAATAACCCTTGGTTCAGCTCAAAAATCAAACCTTCCTAGGGTTTCTTGAGTGGGGCAAAATGTTGGAAGAAGAGGAGCAAGGGGTAGCAACCATGAAAGAAGAAATTATCTTGTTTTCTTGCTTTTTCTCACTTGAATCTTGTCTTTTTTGAGCTCCTCTCTTCAAATCCGAAAATTTCCTTTAATTTCTCCCTTAAAATAGATTTATAAACTTCATTATAGTCATAGGAAGAAATCTCAAGAGGAGAGGAACAAGTTTGGAAGAAGAATGAGCATGAAAATCCATGAAATTCCTTACCTTTTCCTTGCTGTTTCTCCTCCTTTCTTCTCCTCCATGGTGCGCCTAAGAGATCTGGTGTTTTCTCTAGTTTTTTGGTAGAATGGGTCTTGCAAATGATGGGGAGAAGAAATAAGAAACTTAAAGAGTGTTCAAGAAGCTTCCACTTTCTTTAAAATTTCAATTTTACCCTTCATTTTGGCATTTTCATTTCTAATTCATTTTAGACCTTTTTGAGAATCATCTTTTTTATTATGAAATTTAGGTTCCTAATTTAGTAAAATACCTTTGAAATCACTCAAATTGGAGCTAAAACCTTCCTGAATGAATCAATCAAAATTTCAGTCAATCGACGTCAGAAAACGTCCACTGGAGGGGTTTTAATTGTTCCGGGGCTTTCCATGGTTTTTAGGGCCTCTGAGAACCCTGGAGAACTCAAAACTTTCATTTAAAAAGACTTCTTGTGTAAATTCCAAAACTTACTCAAAATTATGAAAATGCCATTACGTTTCGTAAGTTTTCCGTATGAAATTGTTTCTTCATTCTAGCTCCGCTTTTCTTTCCATCTGAGCTTGGGATTCTCATTTTTAGGAGTCTAAAATGCTCGCCAAATTTTTTGGGACCTTAACTAAATCATTTTGGGGGACTTCCTTTTATATCCGATGAATTTCATTCATTTACAGAGAAACTGTATGTTACATTTGTCACGTTTTCTCTCGTTTTTAGAAAACTGGATGTTACAAAAGGACCTTTAGTAATGGTTGAGGTAAGGCTAAAATTCCCAGTTGTGGGTGAAACTAAGTCAAAAGTCTCTAAAAGTGGATAAGGCTAAACTAAAAGTCTTTAAATATAGTGTGAGTCTAGACTAAAAGTCCTTAGAGCATAATATTGTTCTTGATAGAGCCATGAATCCCTAAAGTTTGAATATGGTCTATGGTTGTATGAAATGCATACTTGCATCTTGGATCTTGAGTATGCTATATACATATACACTTGAATGCTAGATTAGATGTTGGGATTCTTTGAATCTCACTTTTGCCTTATCTTTACCTAACATTGTTAGGTGACTCTCAAGGAAGAAAGAATGATGAGTAAAAAGCCTAGGAAGAGCAACTTTGACAATGGAATTTAATCTAAGGCATACTCTTGAATATTTGAATATGTACTCTTGTAATTTGATATATGAAAATGCAAACATGTTTAAGAGTATAAGACTATGCTATAAAGACCATTTGAGACTTATAATACATGATATAATGTAATTAGGTACCTTGAGTTCCTATATGTATATGTGTATTCTTGCATGTGGGATGGTGATTTTTAGTTACTTAGCAATTTTGATATGATGGATCAGCTATATATGAGGCAGTTGTGGATTGAAACTTGCTCAAAAAAAGAAATGGCATTTTAGAGCTCATTTGGTATCATTTGGAACTAAAATTTTGTCCATTTGACCTATAAAATGTCCATTTACCCTTGATAGCCCAAATCACCTAGTTTAGGGCTGAAATTTGACAGGGAATTAAGGAACATAAAGAGCTTTTTAACAAGCTAAAATTTGAATTTTTTATAGTTTTATAGAACATTTTATGACTTTTTAAATCTAGCTAAAAAATGTAGAAATTTTATAGTACTATTCATTCTACTCTATCTTGGATTTCATGGTTTTTAAGGAAACAAATGGACTTACTTTAACCTAAAATTTTTACAATAGATAGCTCTCATCATAAAATTTCTAGAGACACCTAATTTGCATGAATTAAAGTTGTATATCATAGGTTATGAATTTTAAAATTTGGATCAAATTAGGTATTCAAGGGTCAAAATGCACTTTTAGCTTATTCCATGGATTTGATTCTTGTTCATATGTTTTATAGATTGTAACAAATTGGTTTAGCATGAATTTGAGAAATGAAATGATGAAAATCCATGTATGAACATTATGGACCTGATTGGCACTTTTAATGATTATAAATTTCAGTACTAAAGGGTAATTATCACAAATTGCTATCAAAGAGTATGTA
Organism: Erythrophleum fordii; assembly: GCA_032878935.1. Lineage (NCBI taxonomy): Eukaryota > Viridiplantae > Streptophyta > Magnoliopsida > Fabales > Fabaceae > Erythrophleum > Erythrophleum fordii. The sequence continues at coordinate 20,885,047 of JAVQMF010000044.1, forward strand.
TAATATGGGATGAGCATATAATGTGTAATGGCATGGCAAAACACCTCTAATCAACCACTTCCAAATTTGGCATGAGCGGACCTTAAGTGAAGTTCAAAGAGCATGCCAAGGCTCACCTTAAAACTCAATCATTTGGACCCATTAATGTGCACATTTCCAAAATCAATCAAAATGGCTTATTTGGCACTTTTAGCACCTCTTCACTCACCGTACACTTGTCCAACCCAAACCAAAACCTTTAAGACAAATTTTGATAAGTTTAAACATTCCCAAAATGGTGCCACAAAGTCTTAAATCCCCATGAACCAAAAATTAATTAGGTGGCTTCCTCTAAGCACAAGCCAAATAAACATAAACTAATGCCATCTTATACTAAAACCATCCCAAAACATCCATAAAGACACCCATACATGACCAACAAAGTAAAGCTAGAATGCTCATATAAAAAAACAAGATAAAGGATCATAATTGCATGTAATTCATCATTAATCATGATATGATTCCAAAGTAAACTATAATTACGTGTGAGATCCCTTTACAAAAGAATAAGGCATCATTTAGGGTCCTAATTATTATCCTCACACATCATAAAATATGAGTAATCTTATGCTTGGCCTTTCATATCATAAGTTGCAAGATAGTTACAAGTTACTAGATTACAAACCAAAGCATTGACTATTGCAAAAATATGACTAATCTAGTGGTTAATTCTCAACTTGCTTCTCTTTGCCAGAGCTTGACCCTTCACTTGGAAAATGTTGGCCCACAACTGAGGTGAGATATAAAATCCCAATAACCAATAAGCATATTTCATTCACATTTATATAGCAATCAAGATCAATGCTCAACATGCAAAAATAATGAAAGATACCATATTCAAGCAACCATACTAAATAAGTTTGACATTAGTACTATTATTGTGGTACAATACCATTATTGCAACATAATGTATAATCAGGTATCGTTACTATGGTACAATACTATTATTCTAGTATATAACATATTCATTGGCTAATAATCCCTAATAGATAGGGCATACTTATCAATACTATGGCAAACAACAAGGTTCATTATGAAATGCAACAAGTAGTCAAACTTAAACACAACATTAACAAATAAACACATGCATGCTCAAGCCATCAAACATGATTTCACGCAAACATTAATGGAATGAACCATGGTTACCTTAGATGATACCTACCACTCTTCAACTAGCTATCAACACTTACCAAGAGGCAACACAAGCCTAAAGCAATTTTAAACAACAAACAAACATCCATAAGTAAAAAGGAGGCCTTAATTTTATCAACCAATTATGTTATAAACCATAAAGTCTTAACTTACCCAAACTTTCTAGAGTTCAAAAATAGTTATTTAAGCTCACTCTTTTAAGCCTACATAATAAGTCCCCACTTTCTCTTGAATTTTCGCATATACAAATAGCACTACACAAAAATCAGCCTTCGAGATGAAATTTGAGTACAATAACATTATAAAAGGAAAGGAGAAACTTACCTAATACTTGTTTAAACTTCTTCCTTCAATTTACCAAAATCGCACCAAAAATTCCAAATCTTCTAACTTAGGGTTTTACAAACCATCACTAATCTATGAGTTGTTTAGTTCAAAAGACTAATTCAAGCCTTAGGTTGTTTCTTAGGTCTCTTGTTGGTACTTTCTCGTTAAATTATCAAATGTTTTCCCCAAAAGGGGTGAGATACTCATTGCAATAGTTGCACTACCTTTTAAGACATATTTCATAAGCAAAAATGCACAAAGAACTAGCATGGCATACAAAAGAAAATTAACAATAAACATACCATATTTGATTGCATATAAGGTTCACAGGTAACCAATGTTTTCAAAATCGAACCGGTGAAGTCATTGGTTTACGATTTATTGGTTCAACCATAGTTGAATCATAGTCGAACCAATGATAATTATATATATATATTATTTTATATATTAAAAATTTAGATAATAAATAATAACAAACAAATATTAATAAATTTAAAAATATGTTATGACTAATTGTATATAAAAATAAATCATACATAACATAATATTTAAATTTTAATTTGTTTAAAATATATTTTGCATAATTTTAATAAAAATCATATGAATTTTATTTTTATTTCTCATCTATTATATTAAAATTTTAAGTTATAAATAAGACAATAATGATGGTTCAATGAAAAATATATTGTTCATCATACTAATGGTCAAGATTCGAATAAGCTATTGTCATTTTTCTATTTTAAAATAAAACCATGATAAAGTATTTTAAAATAGAACAATAATAAAGATTTTATATTAAATATTGCATATTATTATTGAAGATGCATTTAAGCTCAATAGCAGGGACATGCTTACATGCTAAGAGGACTCGAGTTTGAGTTGCAACATTGCCAATTTTGTTGAATAAACTGCGAACAGGTTCAACTAGTAACTTGACTGGTTTTTTTTTGTTCTTATCGGTTTTTGACTAGTTTCTCCAATTCTTGACTAGTTCTTAAGCCAATCGATTTTGAAGGTCAATTGGACTGTGTAATGTCCAGTTTTCGTTAAACAACGGAAACAAGTGTATTTTCAAAGTAAGTCCCCTAAAATGAATTAGTTAAGGTCCCAAAAAATTTGAGTAACATTTTAGACTCCTAAAAATAAGAATCCTAGCCTCAAATGAAAGGAAAAACGGAGCTAGAATGAAGAAAAAAATTTTAAGGAAAAACTTACGAAACGTAATGGCATTTTCGTAATTTTGAGCAAATTTTGGAATTCACACAGAGGGCTTTTAAAATGAAAGTTTTGAGTTCTTCGGGGTTCTCAAAGGCCCTGAAAACCATGGGAGGCCCTAAGACTGTTAAATCCCCTCCGGTGGATGTTTTCTAATGTCGACGTACCTGAACTTTGATGGATTCATTCAGGAAGGTTTCAGCTCCGATTTGAGTGATTCCAAAGGCATTTTACTAAATTGGAAACCTAAATTTTATAATGGAAAAGACATTCTAAAAAAGGAGCTAAAACAAAAGAGAAATAAAAATGCAAAGAACGAAGGGTAAAATGAGAATTTTTAAAAAATACTTCCTCCTCCCCCTATATATAAGTGGAACCGCACCTTCTCCCTCACTTAGACTCAGAATTTTTTGCCTAATTTTAAAGGAGAGAACTAGGGTTTTGGGCACACAAGAGAGGAAGAAGAAGAAGGAGAAATCCAAGCTTAAAGGTATGCTTCTATGGTAGTTTTTCATGCTTTCTTCCATTCAAACCTCCTCTCCTTCATTCTCCTTTGCTTCCTTTGATTAAAATGAAGTTTATAAATCTGATTTAAGGGAGAAACTTAGGGGAAATTTCGGACTTGAAGAGAGAAGCTTGGAGAAAGCAAGATTCAAGCAAGGAAACTAGGTAATTTCTTTTCCTATGGTTGCTATATTGATCCTCCCTCCTTCTCCATTTCGCCTAACCCTAGGAACCATAGGAGGATCTGATTTTTAGGCAGAACCAAGCATGAATCTAAGGAAAAAGGGTGTGAAGATTAAGAATATGCAAAGGGAATTAACAAAAAACTATTAGATTTCAAGATGCAAATTCAAGGGTTTTGTGTGCACCTTGTAAAATTTGACTTTGAATGATGATTCCTTGGTCTAATTAAGAGTTTAAATGAGCTTCTAAGATCCCTAAGAGGCTCCCCACATGCTTCTTCCCTTGAGAAAACAAAGAAAGCTCCATGAAGGCCAATAAGCTCCATAGTCTCGGCCAAGCATAGAAAGGGTAGCTAGGGAGAGTTTTAAATTTTTCTAAGCCCATTCTTGAGTCATATATGATGAATGAAAATGAGGGGAGGCCTTGGAAAAAATTTAGAATCCATAGAAAGTAAATTGGTGCATTAGGTTCCATATTATAACCTAAAGAAGTAATATGTAGTTAGACTCTTTGTTTTAATTATATGATGACTCCAAGAGGCTTAAAAGAAGTCAAGAATCATATTTGAAAGGAAAGAATAGAGCCTAGAATTTATTTAAGATGTGTTGCTTCATTAGGTGCAATTATGGACCATAATGAAGGTATAGGCCAACCTAGTGTCTAAGCAAATTGTATGGTCTTAGAATTGAGTTCATGAACCTAATTGGCTTCCTTAAATTGTGTCTAGGCCAAGAGAAACCATCTCCACAAGTTTGTGTGGGTGTGCCCGAAAGAGGAAGCCTTGATTCAAGAAGGAAAGTGTGTGATTGTGTGCAAGGTAGCTTTCTCCACTTTCTCTCATGCATGGATGATACTTAGCTTGTCTTAGAATGTGTGTATGCGTATTTTTAAGCCATGAAAAGTATGATAGCATGATTTCATATACCATGGTTTTATGATGACATATTATGTTGCATATGATGTTTTGATGTGTGCTTGGGTTTGCTTGAGTGTGGTGAGGCCAAGAACCCTTAGCTATTGATGAGAGACCCCGTATGAATAAGTCCTAGGAACCTTCAACAAGATGATATGTTGCCCGGGACCGGCTAAGAACAAGAGATGTTGGTCAGGAGGATAAGACCCTAAGAGAACTCGTCCCTTAGAACCCTAGCCTTGAGACGCCACAAAGGAAGACCACTCCTTTGATAAGTCACTTGTATTCTATAGAAGAACACACAGAAACAAGAATTCTCACGATGAGAAATAAAATTCTGAATTCATTCCAATCTCCAAAAGTACATTAGGTGGCCTATTAAATAGGCATAAAAGAAAACCCTAAACCTAACTTAATCTCTAAGAATTCTCCTCCAAGGAATAGGAAACAAAGAATCTGATTTTAATGGGAGGAGATGATACCATTTACTACAAGAAATCCTAAAGAAAAGGAAAGAAAGTAATAAATTTTCAGCAACTAACAAAAATAGAAATAAACAAAATCTGAAACTTAAATCCTAAGTCTTGACTAAATGGCATTGTTCAAACTAATGGAAATGGAAACTAATGAAAAGCAAATAAAAGACATCCTAATAAGATATAAAACTACTATTCACGTCACTTTTATTGCCCATGTGATTTGCACATGCTTTTTAATAGATTTCTTCAAGTTGGACTCTATTTGGACCTTGCAGCATATCTTGTTGGGCTTGGACAATGAGGATCAAGTCCCTTGGGCCTTGTAACTCTTCAAATTGATGCAAAAACATGGGTTCAAGCTCTTGAACTTTTTGGACAATGCAACTCAAAGCTTGCTTCATGGCTTTAGCTCTTCCTCTAGTCATTGGGCCTCCTATGCCTTGTAATGGGTCCATTTGCATGTTGGGCTCTCTTGCACACCCTCTATGCTCTTTTAGGTCATTACACCATGCTCCATTGTCTACAAGTTCACAGGTCCCTTCATCAGCTATGGTGAAGATGAGCCAAGAACTTTTAAGATTGGTTGAGACAAAGCAAAGAGTCTCCCAAAAGCAAAGTGGGCTCCCAAGAGTCTAAGAATGCATTAAAGAATGGGTGAGGCAAGTCCAACATCTATAAGAAATTGAGTGAGGCCAATCCACTTGCTTGGCAAGCCTTTGTATGCTATGTATGACTTTCTTAAATGATGAAAATGCTTCTTGAATGTTTGCACATGTCCATATGACCATACATGCATTCATGAGACTTGTTTGCATCCATTATGTATGATTGAATGAGAGATGAGCTATTGGGATTCTTTGAATCTCATTCCCTCCTCTCCAATCATCTAATAAGATAGGTGGACTAAGTGGACAAGGCAATGGAAGCTAACCACCTTGAGGATGAGAGGATGACAATATAATGCAAAGTTTTGGTCCTTTAAAGACATACCCATATCCAATTATGTAACCTATGCTTGTATATGGTCTATGATCTTTGGAGCATATGTAATTATGATAATATATTATGTAGAAACAAACAAATGTGTTATGTAAATGATAGAATATAAATGGAGTATGTATGGACAATGTGGCTTCATGAATGGTATTATAGAATTATGCATATATGGGGATGAAATGGCCAAAATGAGATGCATGGAGTTTGGGACCATTTGAGTAGCCTACAAAAGTCCTAATTATGCTTTTAGACTTACCCAAGAGGTGCCAAACCTTAAGGAAAGCCATTTGGACAATTTGGTATCATATATGGAGCTAATTTTGACCATAATGGAACCCTATGTCACTTTTAGGCCAAGTGAGTTTTTCTTAATCTAAGATTTGGCATGCAATTTGGGCTTATTGAGAGCTTTTTGAAAAGCTAAAGAACATAATTTTTGGAGGTCTACAGAATATTTCATGAGTTTTCAAAGTTGGCAAATTTTTTAGTTTTGGTCATGTCACTATTCATATTGATCTAAAAATAAAATCTATCACACAGGGCACAAATGTTGTCCAATTGCCATAAAATTTTATACAAAGAAACTAGACATTCCTTGTGACTTGCACCAACTAGAAACACCTCATTTGGAGGTCTAGAGAAGGAGATATGAATTTCAAAGATTTTGTCCAGTATCAGGAGCTTCACCTGACCTCAGTTACGGTTCTATTGAATTTCAAGGTCTAAGCATGCCTGAGCTGGTCTAGAGTTATTTTTTCCTTTAGTTAACATTCACAGATTTCTAGATTGGTATCATTTACATGGATTGGATTTTTGTGGAATTAATTGGACATTTTTTAAGTTTGCTGCAGAAATATGTGCAGCACCGGTGAGCAGTTTGACCTCTGGACCATTTCACATGTCAAACGTCCTCTATGATGCATGTTATGGTCTAAAAATACTTTTACTATGAATTATACATCAGTAGCTTTCCAAAATAGCTCAGAATGCTTGATTTCTATTTTTCTAGAATTAGTTATGAATTTTCAAATTTAGTCAGAATAGAGCCAAATTCTGGCCGAAAATATACATGAGTATTTTGTGCTTCCCTTTGAATTCCTTGAGTTGTGGGTCACATTTTATGATGCAAATGAGTTGTATTCATGTAATTACATATGAGAATGTATTGTATTAGCTCACACAGTCCACGTGACACCGAATGAAATTTTTATACACGATGCAACACGAAAATATTCATTATTTTTGTTGCCTTTTTTATTGGATACTCATATGATTCATGGAATTGAGTTAATTAAAGACATAAGATGAGTTAGAAATTATGGTATTACATTTATTAGTATCAAAGCAAAGGTTTAAGCTCTTGATGTGGGTTGTGGCTTGTGTTTATGAGTTGCCTTGTTGTAGATAAGTTTGTTTTCGGATGATTTGAGTGTGTTTGATGGTGGAAGTGTTCCCTTTTTCCATGTTATGATATTTCAGCCAGATGGTGAACACTAGGAGAGGTTGGCCCTCTAGAGAGGCTCGTGTTGATGAAGCCGAGCTTAGTGATCCAGTTGTTGGAGCCTTATAGTCTGTCATTGCTCGCCTAGATTAGCAACAGGCCGTTATTATGCAGTTACAGGAATGGCTTGCTGAGAGAGATAGCCAGGGCCCTACACCTACTCCTCCTTAACCACCTCCACACTCAGATTGTCCCGAGCATTTAGAGGCGACTCACTCAAATCCATAGCCATATGCACAGATGGTTGCCCCTATTCTACCAGCTCAGACGCCTCCTGTACAACAGTAACCTTTGACCAAAAAAATTATCACTCAGTTCAAAAAATTCAGGCCTCCCACCTTTGACGGTGAGATGAACTCAGATAAAGCTAAGGCCTAGATTATGCAGTTAGAGAAAATATTCGAGGTGATTAAAGTGCATGTCTTAGCAGAAGGCCAAAATGGTTGTATTTCAGTTGCAGAAAGAAGCAAACTATTTATGTAAGGGCACCGAGCCTATTCTAAGAGTGAGGAACTCTCTGATTACATGGGAGGTATTCCTCCAGGTATTCCACAAGAAATACTTCCCCAGTTCAATGAGGGATGAGAAAGAGTCAGAGTTTATTCTTTACAGACAAACAGATAGGATGTCCGTGGGCCAATATGTGGCAAAGTTTATAAAGCTCTCTAACGGGCTTGTCGTGTAACCCTCAAAATAAAATTAGGTTAATCTAAAAATATAGCTAGTGGCACAACCTAGGTCATCTCCCTTGGAAATAGAGTTCAATGCCTAATTGAGTTTTCTAAGTGTTCTAAGGTCCTAGAACTATCTAATTTGGGGGGGTTTGGTTGAATTAAACTAACCTAAAACTAAATTGAATCAAAATTTCTAAATTCTACCTAATTTTGCGAATTGTGAGTGATAATGGTCTTGTGACTAGCTTTGGAATTGTCCCTTGGTATCCACTATCCTTATCCTAATCCAATTATGATTAATCTTGGCCTAAGAGTTCCTAATTGTATTCAATACAAATGTATCTTGAGTTACCACACAAGAATCAAGAAATTAACAAGTTAATGTTGAATTGAGACCTCAATCCTATACCAATTCATTAACTCTTGTCTTTAAGATCAATGAACACCTAATTTGATTAATTAACTGATTAATTAGCCTCTGATTCATCAGCCAAAAATGTTTAATTAACCAACTAAACATCAAAGAATTCTCAAATAGACAATTAAGCATATAATCTCACTCATGCATTTCATCGAACACCTTCGTGGCATACATGGGAGATTAGAGAGAATAATGAAAAATCAGATTTAAATCCAACCAATTAATCAACAGAAATGTTTCCTAATCAGTGTCTAACCAGCCACTAATTAATTACACAAATTCTCAATCAAATATAACTCAACTGAGATTATACAAGAAAAAGAAAAAGTGCTGGAAAAATTAAAGAAATCTTAGCCAGAATTTTGCATTCTTCTCCATGGATTCAAGCTTCAACTCAAGAGCTTCCTCCTAGCTAGCCTCAAGAGTGAATCAAAGCTTCATGGAAGTGGAATGGAGATGGAGGAGATGGCTCTGGATGTGGTTCTGTGTGTTGTGGACGAAGGGGATGGAATGGGCGAATGATGTGTGGTGAATTAGGGAATGACGGAGGGAATGTGTGTTGTGGACGAAGTGAATAAATGAATGGGATATATGGACGACGTGGATTGGATGCTGATGGTGTGATGTCCAGCCCCTCCTCGTGCTTTATTTGTTCTTCACGTGCTCAGCCATTTCTCATCCTCCGGAGCATTTTTTTCCTTCTTTATGTATGTGAGTGTGGGCCCTATTTTATTTTATATTATAATATATTCCATATGCATTCCAGACATAGCTCCTATTCCACGTGATTGCTTCTTCTGCAGCTGGAGTTTCTCACGCTGAAGATCACGTCCTCCTTTCCTCAGCACCAGCCATGCTTCTTTTGCGTTTCTGCCCAGCGTTACTAGATGTCTCATTGTGCTCAGCTTCTTCTCTTTCACCATGTTACTTCTCCTCTGTTTCTGCATGAGTTTGTGAGCTGCTTCTACTCCATTTTAGCTCATTTAACTTGCATGACAGCTGCTGTCCAGACTCTAACTCATTTCCACGTTGTTTTCTTTTCTCCCATACAGCTCCTACGTGCCTTCTTTTTCTGCTCATTTAGCTCAAGTAAGTTCTCCTCTGTTTCTGTTTCTGCATGTATATGTTGCTGCCTCATGCAAACAGCATCTTCTTCTCTATTTTAGCCACGTAGAACCTGCTCAGCTAGTTCTCTTTTCATTCGACTCAAAACTGTCCACCTGCAGCACTTCATTCACTTTCATATTTAGCTCGTTGCTTTCTCTCAAAGAACCAGAACCCATGTTTACGTGTGAGCTTCTTCCTCTACAAATCAGAAACTCGAGCCAGCTTCTTCACCTTGCTACTTCAAAACCAAGCTCGTTTTGCTTCTCTTCATTTTGCTGCTGCTCCTTCTCCATGTTTGAACCAATAACTCGAGCTTCTCAACATGGCTTCATTCCCATCCAAACCAGAACTCATATCTCAAGTTTCTGCTCCACATAATCTTCACGTAACTCTTCTCTTAAGTAGAAACTAGAGCCTCTTCTGCTGCTGCCACTGCATGTATGTATGACGTTAAGTGGACTGCCACATTATTCTTTACATCACATGGATCTGCTACATGTATTTAAGTGGATGAAGATTCAATTTCCCATTCAAAGCTCCAATTTTCATATTAAAATTCTGCACAAAAGAGTGGGAAAAATCAAATGGAATTATCCACAAAATTATTTAAAAGAGATTCATGCATTAAAAACCAATAGTTTGCAACTTAATTCCTTAAATGTAAAAATAGCCAATTAAAATCAAATTCCATTTAATTGCCTTCATTAAGCCACATTTAATTATTAAAAAGGTTAAGTTAAGAGAAATAAAGTATATAAAAATCATGCTTATCACTCTCTAGACACTCCTCCTATTTATAAAGACATGACGATGAGAGATGGAGGGCAGACAAATTAGAGAAAGGCTTGCTCCTTGAGATTAGAGACAGGGTAGTGCCATAGAGAATTAGGCTCTTTAATACCCTTGTTGAGGTATGCAGAGTGACAAAAACGAATTTCAGGATGATGCAGCCTACTTCCAGTGCCAGACCACCCCTCTCTGAGCCTAAGAGACCTAGAGAAGGATCATAGGCTGCAGTGACCAGCTAGAAAGAGAAGGAGGACTCAATCTAGTTGAGGCAGTTTCACACCGATCACATGTCTCCAGTATGGCAGGAACCACGACACCAGATCGTGTTATGCGAGGCAGAATGTATGGTTTAGGTGTGGTAGGCCAGGACATATGGCTAGGGATTGCACACAGGCTCCTCTATCGATTCCACAGCAAAGGGAGATGGCTCCTCTGTGACGACCCTAACTTCTAATATCGGTAATTATAGTTAAATACACGATTAGTAAATAATGATCAAGGTTTGGAGTCATTACAGTTAATCACATTAAGAAAATATAGGGGAAATTTAAACCTTGATACTTTTAGGGTCATCAACTAACAACCATAACGGGAACATGCATGGGAAGGTTTGTACCATCATTAGAGATTTATAATTTATCCATTTATCAATTTCAACCCACTACAACCTCCCATTAATGTACTCAAGCTATTCCCTAACTTTAACATTAATGAAATTAGGGTTTCCAGGTCAAATATTGGTGTTTGGGGACCTGCGCCGCAACCTGGAACCTATCGCCGCGGTGAGTTGGATCTGCGCCGCGGCCAACCTATGTGGCGCCGTGGCGAGTTTTGCTACTGTAACCTCCGTAATTAATTTTCTCGACTTGCGCCGCGGCGAGACTTCTTTCGCCGCGGCGAGGTTACGTTCTGTCACCCTCTGGGCTATTATTTTCACTCCGCGCCGCGGTGATATTTCTCAAGCCGCGGCGTCCCTCGCCACTGTCACTCCCTAGGCCGCGGCGAAGCCTTCTTGGCCGCGGCGTGGATCCCTTCTGAAGCTGTTTTCCCTACATTTCGCCCCCTACTCTCCATTTCTCTTCTTAGGGACACTCTATGGTCCCTTCCCCTCATTTTATATGGCTCTAATGGCACTTATCTACCATATTTACTTAGCTATTCTTTCATTACCGATTCAAGATTCAAATACGGATCCTTAACCCTCTAGATACCATAAACTTGTGAGTTCATAGATTAATGACAGCAAATATATTATGGTCACAAGATGCATGGGGTCAATACTTAATGTTTATATAAAGTCAAATCACTTGTCCATTATTAACCAATTACAATCGTAATGTTCAGTTCAATTCCATGATTGTCAAATTACATATACGATCCCTATACTTGGCAACTCATGATGCAATGCAGCAATGATACAAAACTAGCAATTTAGTTACAATACATTTTGTCAAAGCTTCCAAACCTATGCGTTACCAAACCATTTAATGGTCTTCTATTAATTTCTTCCTCGACACTAAGAGGTCCGGTCCCTGAAAATGTTAGCCCATAATGGGGTGAGATATACAATCTCAGTAACAAAAGGTAATTCCCATATATATGTACAAGTCAATCAATCCAAGGCAATCTCATGTCATCAATATCAAAATCATCAATTCAATTGGCAAATGAACTAGTTGAACTACTAATGACTACTGTCCCATACCAGCAATCACACACAACATGTTAATGGCCAATAACACAGAGAGAGGCCCGTCCACGACACCTACTCCCTATTGAGCACAACCAGGGCTCAGTGCATCTGGGGTTGATCATACTCGGTGCTCGATCGTAGCACATGCACGGGTGGCAGCTGCACCACAGCTCTACCGTGGACTCACAAGGTCCAGTCACAATAACAATCAAGTAGTCAACCAGTCATTTAACATTTCAAAATCAAGCATGTGTAACAAATAGCAGATTAACATGAGCATATACATAGAATCAGGAAAATAACCCAGTTACCTTAATGAAGCCAATTACTCTTCCCCTAGCTACCATAATAATCCGAATGCATACCAAGCCTATAACAAGCATAGTTATCATCATTTCTAATCATAATCAAATATCCAAAGAGTTGAACTACTAATGACAGACTAGAGGTTACTCACCTAATTACCAAGGGATTTAATTTCGGATTCCAACTTTCCCACACCAGAAATTGCCATAATTCACTCCAATTTCTGAGTAATTTCACATGAAACCAAAGGCCATGTCATAGGTCAACTATAAGGGTCTCAAACTAACAGAAAATGCATCAAAATGGGAAGGAGACACTCACTTAATAACACCCATATCCTCACCTCTGAAAATCCACCATGGAAGTACCAAAAATCGCATTTCAATCATCAAGCCCAGCAAATTTAGTTTTCCACCATTTTCTCCTTGTAATCTCACACAATAACAGAACCCATTATGATAATACATCCTTAGGGGCATTTTCCAGCAAAGTGATTCACAAAATGGAAGGGAAGAGCTTACCTAATCCTCCCTCTAACCTCTAAGTTTGAAAATCTTGCAAGGAATCACCCAACACCAAATTTCAGATTTGAGATGAAGATGAAAATATTCAAACCCAGAAATTAATCAGATCAAAATGAAGAGGAGGATGAGAGGGTCAAGTTATATATAACTTACCTTGGCTAAATCATCCTCTAGAAGTGAGAAATGGAGCCTCCATGTTGGTGGAACCCTAGCCTCCCTTGAACCTCCGAATTTCCTCTCTTGAGTTTCAGCAAAATGAAGGAGAGGCTGAAGGGTTAGGGTTTTAGATGAGTTTGGGTCAACCCTAAAGCCCAAAATCCACTTAGGTTCAGATGTGTGCTTATTGGGCTTTTGTTTGGTGAAGTGGGCTGCAGAACAATTTCAGTTTAAGTGAGGTATGCTGACCCAATGGCCCAATTCCTTGTAGGTTCATATTTTTGCACTTGTTGGGCTTTGTTTCATGAATTGGGCTACAAAAATTTGATTAGGTTAGGCTAAATTCCAAGAGTCAATCCAACTTAGGTCTGCATAATGGGTGTTGGGCCCGCTATAAGAGCTTATGTAAATTGGGTATTGGGCCTTTATTTCACCAAGTCAAATTGGGCTATTGCTAGGGGATCCCTCTCGGCCCAAGTCTCATGATAAGGAGTTGGGCTTGCATCTAGAATCATTGGGCTTTTATAAGCCTCTTCTCATGATCCCTCTACATTAATTTAGGCCTAGATATAGTTTCTATCCCAATTAATTCTCGACTCATATTATTAATTTATTTTCTCAAAATTACCATTCTCTAAACTTGCCCACTTATCCCATATTAATTATCCCTAATTAATCTAAATCCATGATTAACACCTTAATAAATTTTGGGTGTTACATCCTCCTCCCAGACCTTAGACCTAGGGTAGAGTCTTTGCCCTATCACAGCAGGAGGCTAGCCGGTCCCCGAGTCTGATTCAAGGTACTATTAGAATAAATGATTTTTCTGTAACTGCATTATCTGATTCGGGTGCTAGTCATTCTTTTATATCATATGACTGTGCTAGGAGGTTGGGTCTGAGTATGCATCACTGCCATATGATTTGCATGTAGCTACCCCCATAGGAAACTGAGCCATTACCTCCCATGCTTGTTTGAATTGTATAATCTAGTTTAATCATTGCCTTACCACACTTGATTTGATTTGTATGCCCCTTATTGATATTAATGTGATCATTGGCATGAACTAGATGTCTACAAATAATGCCATACTAGATTGTAGCTATAGATGTATTACTTTACCTAAGTGTAAGACTGTGCCTAGTATGAGGGCTGAGTTATCTGTCATGACCACCTTCTAGGCTAAGAGATCTCTAGGGCATGGTTGTCAAGGGTATCTAGTTTTCTTTTCAGTCTAGGCTGAGGTAAAAGAGGGTATAGATGAAATTCCCATAGTGAGGGAGTTCCTGGAGGTATTCTCTAGAGAGATTAGCAGACTACCCTCAGAGAGAGAGGTAGAGTTTCCTATAAACATTGTACCTAGGGCAAGCCCAGTGTTTAAAGCCCTGTACAGGATGGCTCTCAACGAGCTAGCTGAGTTTAAGAAATAGATAGAAGAGTTCTTAGAGAAGGGTTTTATTAGACCTAGTGTCTCACCGTGGGGAGCTCTAGTCCTATTCGTAAAGAACAAAGATGAGAGCTTTAGATTATGTATAGCTTACTGGGAACTCAGTAAGATTACCATTAAAAATAAGTACCCTCTCCCTTGTATAGATGACCTCTTAGATCAGTTAATAGGAGTATCAGTATTTTCTAAGATAGACATTAGGCAGGATATCATCAACTCAGAATAAAGGCTGAGGATATTCTTTAGAACTAGATACGACATTACGAATTTTTATTTATGCCTTTTAGGTTGATGAATGCACCCACAGTATTCATGGATTACATGAACAAAGTTTTCAAGCCATATTTATATAGATTTTAGTTGTCTTCATAGATGACATCCTTATCTACTCAAAAAGTAGAGAGAAACATGAGCAGCACTTGAGATTAGCCTTGGAGACCCTGAGAGAGAGATAGTTGTATGCTAAACTTAGTAAATCTGAGTTTTGGCTCACTGAGGTTCAGTTTCTAGGTCATGTGATCTCCCAAGCAGGGGTCACAGTAGATCCTCATAAGGTAGAGGCAGTATTACAGTGGGAGAGACCTAGAACAGTGACAGAGATCAGGAGCTTCCTAGGTTTAGCAGGATACTATAGGATGTTCATTTAGGGTTTTTCTCAGATGGTGATGCCACTGCCCTGACTTACTAGAAAGAATGTGTCGTTTGTGTAGATTGAGAAATGTGAGAGTAGTTTTCAGGAATTGAAGCACAAGTTAACCACGGCCCCAGTTTTAGTACTCTCTGACCCTAAAGAAACTTTTCTAGTATACAATGATGCCTCTAAGAAAGGGTTAGGATGTGTGCTTATACAGAAAGGCCGAGTGGTAGCTTATGCTTCCAGACAGTTGAAATCCCACGAGGAAAACTACCCTACACACGACTTAGAGTTAGCTGCAGTGGTATTTGCTTTGAAAATATGGAGACACTACTTATACGGGGCGGCTATAGAAATTTACAATGATCATAAGAGCCTTAAATATTTATTTGAATAGAAAGAGTTGAATATGAGACAGTGGAGATAGTTAGAATTTTTGAAAGATTATGATTTTACATTAAAATACTATCCCGGTAAGGCTAATATGGTAGCTGATGCCCTAAGTAGAAAATTCATACACATGGCTTGTATGATGATCTGAGAGTAGGAATTGATTAAAAGATTTAGAGATATGAGTCTCTCCTGCGAGGTGTATTCAGGTAAGCTATTAATGAGTGAAACTCGAATAGAAAATGACCTGAGGGATCAGATAGAGAGGCCTAGTAGATAGATGACCATGTAAATAAGATTGGAGCCCAGATAGCCCAGGGTAGTATTCAGGAGTTCAATCTGTCTGAGGATAACATAATAAAATATAGAGATAGGCTGCATGTGCCTAGAAATATGAAATTAGGGAGAAAACATTAGATGAGGCACATAAGAGCAGGTATACCATTCATCCAGGCAGTAATAAAAGTACCAAAATTTAAAGAAAATGTTTTAATGGCCTGGAATGAAAACAGATATAGCAGAATAAGTCTCCCGATGTTTGGTATGCCAAAGAGTGAAAATAGAACACTAGAAACTAACTGGGTTACTTCAGCCCCTTGATGTCCCGGAGTGGAAATGGGATAGTATAACTATGGATTTTGTCATGGGTTTACCCAGGACATCATCGGGGTATGATGTAATATGGGTAATAGTGGATAAGTTAACAAAGTCAGCACATTTTCTACCTATGAAAGCCACTTATACCTTAGATAAATTAGCCCAGCTGTACATACAGGAGATAGTCAGACTATATTAGGTGCCTAGGAGCATAGTTTCAGATAGAGATCCCAGATTCACATCGAATTTCTGGAGATCATTACAGGATGCTCTAGGTACCAGACTTAGATTTAGCATGGCCTATCACCCTCAGACAGATGGGCAGATAGAGAGAACCATCCAAACCTTAGAGGACATGTTAAGGGCGTGTGTCTTAGAGATGAAAGGAAACTAAGATACATACTTGCCTCTAGCAGAATTTGCCTATAATAACATTTATCATGCGAGTATACAGATGGCACCGTATGAGGCATTGTTTAGGAAGAAGTGTAGGTCTCTAATGTATTGGGTTAAGTTAGGAGAGTGGAGCCTTATAGGCCCAGATTTAGTGGACTAGAATTCCAGACAAATGGAAACCATTAGAAAGAAACTCTTGACGGCCAAGGGTATACAGAAAAGCTATGCAAATAAACTTAGACGGCCGTTAGAGTTTAAAATTAGAGACCATGTCTTTATTAGAGTGTCTCCAATCACAGGGATAAGTTGGTCCATTAAAAATAAAAAGCTCAATCCAAAGTACATAGGTCCTTTTTAGATTCTTGATAAAGTAAGAACTGTGGCTTACAGACTAGCCCTTCCCCCAAACTTAAGCCAAGTCCATAACGTATTCCATGTTTTCCAACTTAAAAAGTACCAGCCCGACCCCTCACATGTCATAGAATATGAGAATGTGCAGTTACAGGATGATCTATTATACATAGTATCACCAGATCGGATCATGGACGTTAGACTCAAGCAGTTATGGAATAAGACAATACCACTGGTGAAAGTGGTTTTGAAGGGGTTATCTCCTAAAGAAGCTACTTGGGAATTAGAGGATGATATGAGAAAGAAATATCCAAAACTCTTCCCATGAGGTATGTTATCTAAATTTCGAGGACGAAATTTTTAAAAGAGGAGAGAATTGTAATGTCTGATTTTTGTTAAATGATGGAAATGGGCACATTTTCGAAGCAAGTCCCCTGAAATGAATTAGTTAAGGTCCTAAAAAATTTGAGTAATATTTTAGACTCCTAAAAATGAGAATTCTAGCCTCAGACGAAAGGAAAAATGGAGCTAGAATGAAGAAACAAATTTTGACGGAAAACCTACGAAACGTAATGGCATTTTTGTAATTTTGAGAAAATTTTAGAATTCACACAAGAAGGATTTTTAAATGAAACTTTTGTATTCTCTAGGGTTCTCAGAGGCCCTGAAACCATGGGAGGCCCCGGGACAGTTAAATCCCCTCCGGTGGGTGTTTTCTAATGTCAGTGTACCCGAACTTTGACAGTTCGGGAAAGTTTTAGCTCTGATTTGAGTGATTCCAAAGATATTTTACTAAATTAGGAACCTAAATTTCATAATGGAAAAGACGGTTCTAAAAAAAGAGCTAAAACAAAGGAGAAACAAAAATGCAAAGAACGAAGGGCAAAATGAGAATTTTTGAAAAATGCTTCCTCCTCCCCCTATATATAGGTGGCGCCCCACTTTCTCCCTCACTTAGACTCAGAATTTTTGGCCTAATTTCAGAGGAGAGAGCTAGGGTTTTGGGCGCATAAGAGAGGAAGAAGAAGAAGGAGAAATCCAAGCTTAAAGTTATGCTTCAATGGTAGTTTTTCATGTTTTCTTCCATTCAAACCTCCTCTCCTTCATTCTCCTTTGTTTCCTTCCATTAAAATGAATTTTATAAATCTTATTTGAGGGAAAAACTTAAGGGAAACTTCGGATTTGAAGAGAGGAGCTTGGAGAAAGCAAGATTCAAGTAAGAAAAAGTAAGGAAACTAGGTAATTTCTCTTCCTATGGTTACTATATTGATCCTCCCTCCTTCTCCATTTTTCCTAACCCTAGGAACCATAGGAGAATCTGATTTTTAGGCAGAACCAAGCATGAATCTAAGGAAAAAGGGTCTGGAGATTAAGAATATGGAAAGGGAATTAACAAAAAACTATTAGATTTTAAGATGCAAATTCTAGGGTTTTGTATACACTTTGTAAAATTTGATTTTGTATGATGATTTCTAGGTCTAATTAAGAGTTTAAATGAGCTCCTAAGATCCCTAAGAGGCTCTCCACATGCTTCTTCCCTTGAGAAAACAAAGAAAGCTCCATGAAGGCCAATAAGCTCTATAGTCTCAGCCAAGCATGGAAAGGGTAGCTAGGGAGAGTTTTAAATTTTTTTAAGCCCATTCTTGAGTCATATATGATGAATGAAAATGAGGGGAGGCCTTGGGAAAAATTTAGAACCCATAGAAAGCGAATTGGTACTTTTGGTTCCATATTATGACCTAAAGAAGCAACATGTACTTAGGCTCTTTGTTTTAATTATATGATGACTCCAAGAGGCTTAAAAGGAGTCAAGAATCATATTTGAAAAGAAAGAATGGAGCTTAGAATTTATTTGAGGGGTGTTGCTTCATTAGGTGCAATTATGGACCATAATGAAGGTATAGGCCAACCTAGTGTCTAAGCAAATTGTATGGTCTTAGAATTGAGTTCATGAACCTAATTGGCTTTCATAAATTGTTTCTAGGCCAAGAGAAACCATCTCCACAAGTTTGTGTGGGTGTGGCCGAAAGAGGAAGCCTTGATTCAAGAAGGAAAGTGTGTGATTTTGTGCAAGGTAGCTTTCTCCACTTTCTCTCATGCATGGATGTATGCTTAGCTTGTCTTAGAATGTGTGCATGCCTATTTTTAAGCCATGAAAAGTATGATAGCATGATTTCATATGCCATGGTTTTATGATGACATTTTATGTTTCATATGATGTTTTGATGTGTGCTTGGGTTTGCTTGAATGTGGTGAGGCTAAGAACCCTTAGCTATGGTGAGGGTGAGCCAAGAACCCTTAAGATTAGTTGAGACAAAGCAAAGAGTCTCCCAAAAGCAGAGTGGGCTCCCAAGAGCATGGTTGAGTCTAATAATGCATTAAAGAATGGGTGAGGCAAGTCCAACATCCACAAGAAATTGAGTGAGGCTAATCCACTTGCTTGGCAAGCCTTTGTATGTTATGTATGACTTTCTTAAATGATTAAAATGCTTCTTGAATATTTGCACATATCTATATAACCATACATGCATTCATGAGACTTGTTTGCATCCATTATGTATGATTGAATGGGAGATGAGCTATTGGAATTCTTTGAATCTCATTCCCTCCTCTCCAATTATCTAATATGCTAGGTGGACCAAGTGCACAAGGCAATAGAAGCCAACCACCTTGAGAATGAGAGGATGACAACATAATGCAAAGTTTTGGTCCTTTAAAGCCATACCCATGTCCAATTATGTAACTTATGCTTGTATATGATTTATGACCCTTTAGAGCTTATGTAATTATGATAATATATTATGTAGAAATGAACGAATGTGTTATGTAAATGATAGAATATAAATGGAGTATGTATGGACAATGTGGCTTCATGAATGGTATTATAGAATTATGCATATGTGTGGATGAAATGGCAAAAATGAGATGCATGGAGTTTAGGACCATTTGAGTAGCCTACAAAAGTCCTAATTATGCTTTTAGACTTGCCCAAGAGGTGCCAAACCCTAAAGAAAGCCATTTGGACAATTTGGTATCCTATATGGAGCCAATTTTGACCATAATGGAACTCTATGTCACTTTTTATCCAAGTGAGTTCTTCTTGATCTAAGATTTATCATGCATTTCAGAATTGTTGAGAGCTTTTTGGAAAGCTAAAGAACATAATTTTTGGAGGTCTATAGAATTTTTTATGAATTTTTAAAGTTGACAAACGTTTTGTTTTTCGTCATGTCACTGTTCATATTGATCCAAAAATGAAATATGTCACATAGGGCTCAAATGATGTCCAATTGCCACAAAAATTTATACAGAGAAACTAGAAATTCCCAGTGACATGTGCCTACTAGAAGCACCTCATGTGGAGCTCTAGAGAGGGAGATATGAATTTTCAAATATTTTGTCCAGTATCAGGAGCTTCACCCGACCTCAATTACTATTCTATTGAATTTTGAGGTCTAGGCGTACCTGAGCTGGTCTAGAATTATTTTTTCCCCCTAGCTAATATCCACATATTTCTAGATTGATATCATTTGCATGGATTGGATATTTTTGGAATTAATTGGATATTTTTGAACTTTGCTGCAGAAATCTATGATAGTACTAGTGAGCAGTTTGACCTCTGGACCATTTCGAATGTCAAACATTCTTTATTATGGATGTTATGATCTAGGCATATTTTTAGTATAAAGTAGACATCTGTATCTTTCCAAAATGGCTAAAAGTACTTAATTTTTATTTTTCTAGAATTAGTTATGAATTTTTAAAATTTAGTAAAAAAAGAGCCAAATTCTGGCCGAAAATATACATGAGTATTTTGAGCTTCCCTTTGAATTTCATGAGTTGTGGGCCATATTTTATGATGCAAATGAGTTGTATTCATATAATTAAATATGAAAATGTGTTGTATGTGCTCACACAATCTATGTGACACTACTAAAATTTTTATACACAACGCAACGCGAAAATATTCATTATTTTTGTTGTCTTTTTCATTGGATACTCATATGATTCATGGAATTGAGTTAATTAAAGGTATGAGATGAGTTAAAAATTATGGTGTTACAAACTAAATCACAGATCGATTCCCAGTCTAACTGGTCGAATTGACTAATTCGATTCAGTTTTCACAACAATGCTTGTAACATAATACTTCTTATTCTCATCATGCATCTCATGAATAACATGTTCTCATATCATTCATAAAGCCAATCACCACGGGAATCCCAGTCATACATCATCACCATAGACATGTTGTCGGGAGAAATAGTCTTCTCAACCCAATTTCTATGCATAATAATAAACCAGAGTAAGGAATAGCCTTCTCACCATAACATATCTTGTCATCGTCAATATGGTTCAAGGAGGAATAGCCTTCTTGCTTGTATTCAATCACAAACATAATCAAGTTAGGAGTAATAGTTTCTCACTTAAATTGTAATATATGTTATTTTAGCATTGGATTAAATGAAATGGTTATTATTTATATACTAAGCTAGACCCCAAATCAGAGTAAATCATTTAAGGAAAAGGAGTATAAGCCTAGTTAGAAAAGACAAATGGGCTAAAAAGTTGAGTTTTAGGCTCAAAAGAGGCAAAAATAGCAGGTCTGATAGTATATCAGGGACAAGTTAGGAAAAATTAATATTTAATAAGATAATGAGAGAGTAAGATATTTTCCATCTTAGTATGGCTAAGTGAGGTTATCAGAGTAATTGAAATGGATAAAATTGATCAAAACCTTAATGGCACATAAAACAAGGAAACTAGTGATAACATTAGAATTAAACTGTTTTAAACTATTTTGAGCCACTGTGAACCTAGAGAATGATTATATGAGTATAGATGATCTTAGAATATCCTATGCCTAAGAGTTATCTAGAAAATTTGAGTTTTTGGCCTAGAGTAAGAGCGAAATGAATGCAATGGCAAAATTGTAATTTTGACCAAATTGGTACCAAAAACTAATGTTTTGTTTTAAATAAAAAACAAATGGAGATAAGGATAATTTTCATTAGTCTAAGGTAAAAACACCTGTAGAGTTTAACTAGAGAATCCCAATTTGGCCAAAATCCCTAAATTGTGCAAGAATAGCCAAACAGTGGTAGTACCATAATTAAACTTATTTTAGATTATCTTAAGTCACTATGACTCGTGAAATTATATTTTTAATAAATAAGTAAGTTTGAAACTTCATATGGAGTAGTTAGAATCAAAAGGTACTGAAAATAAGCTAGAATAAAGGAAAAGTGTGCATAAAGGGCAAAATTGTCATTTTTGAAATATCATAAAAGGCCCTCTTTATTAAAAAATGACTAGCAACTCTTCTTCCATCTAAGAACTAACATAATCAACTAGAAATTTTTGAGGAAGAACGCACACAAAAGAGGCCATGGAAGAAGGGATAAAAACTCAAAAAAGGGATATATTTTAGCCAATTTCTCATCTTTTCCTACTTAGGAAGCTTTCTCCCCTCATTTTAAGCTTTCTAATGGTGGTTTTACTTTCTTGAGAGGATGAAAATAAAAGACATTTATGGGGAGAAAGTATCACAACTAGCTTCTTATAAACTTATCTAATCCATTCAAACTCAATAGCAATAAATTTATAATCGTTATTAAGATTTTGGCAATGGTTTTAGTCAATTTTTCATACTATTTAGAGTTATAGGGGTCAAAATTTAATTTTCTTTTCTTCTTCACTCATAATCATCCTAAAAAAGTTTGTTTTAATCCACTTAATCATAAGATACACCTTAAATGCCTAAAAGAGTCATATAGCTTGAATTCATCATTTTGCCATATTACGTATCAAATTTCAAAAATTTAAAACTTGGGTTATGTAACTCTGATTTACTCAAATTAAGTGTCTATATGTTTAAGTAAAAATAAAATCACTGAGCCTTCAAAAACTCATGAAAATGAGACTATATCAAGTGCTACAGTCCCATACCATTTTGCATAATTTTGTTAACTTTGAAAATTTATAAAATATTTTGTATAGCTCCAAAAATTTCCATTCTTCACTTGTTAAAGCTCTATAAATTGTTTAATTGTATGCGGAATTTTAACCCCAAATTAGGTCATTTAGGCCTTTAAGGGTAGAAGTGCAATTTTATAGCTTATTTGGACTAAATTTTGGTTCTAAAGTGATCCAATTGGCTTCCAAATTGCACTTTCCTACTTTGAACAAATTTTAATCATCCTAAGCATCCATTCCATATGGTTTAACACATAAAATAAAGCTTGCATCAAAATATGACCATCCAACTCCCAAAGCTACACATATACTATATAGCATGCCATATTCAAGATCATACATCACAAATTGACATATATGCATATGCTAGAGCTTATACATAAGTTTCCATTACAAAACCTTGTCATATCCATCATATATTACCATAATTACATTATACATACTTGCCATAAGATTCCGATACATACATCAAGTTTAGGTACATGTGAAATTCCTATCACATCATTTCTAGTGCTTAGTTTTTCTCAACTTCTTTGCCTTTGTTTGGAGAACCTGAAATGTTTAGTGGGAATATATGAGTGAGATTCTTAGGAGAATTTTAGTAGCTAATCTCAACCAAATTAATGTATATAAGAACAATCTGAGAAAATGCAATGCATGTGATGCAAGTATATGATTCATAGGCATTGTGTAACTCAAATATAGCTTTTAGTATAAAAACTCATTTCTCAACAAGCCATGGCATCAAAACAAACTAGCTAGACTTAACTAAACCTAACTCTGGGCCAAGGAAGAGATACTATGCTCAATTCCATGTCTTCGGAAGATAGAAGCTGTAACATAGCCATTTCACATGTATAAAACTCATAATGGCAAAGATATCAAAGCATAACTCATGAATACATTAAGCAACTATACATACAAGTGTCTCAATTCACTCAAACATTCAAATGCATACAAGATAGAGAGATAGAGCTACCTTGTGATTTTAGAAACTTGGAACTACCACTAACTCGCTTGTTAGTTCTTTTTTCCTTCACTTTCTTTGACTTGGCACCCATAAATAAGTGAGCTTGGGCTAGCTTGGCCTATATATAACTATTATAAGGAAGATTAACTCATTTGGATCCATTCTAAGTCTTATTATTATCACTTAATTTTATTAGAGTCTAATATGCAACTTGAAGCTAGTTTAGGTTCATTAAGAGGAAACTCTTGGTTTTCACTTCTTAGTTCTAAACTCTCGCTTGTTATGAGCCTTATAACTCTAATGGAACTTATTTGAATCATCATATGCTTGATTAAATAAGCCTAAGGCCAACTTATGTATTTAAGCTTATTTGAATTCTAAAATTTTAACTTTCAATTTAGGGCTTCTAAATTCAATCAAATAGTTCCATTAATGTTTATTCATCACATTTTGGCCTCTTGAATTATTAGGATCCATCAAAACACCCCCTAGGTACCCTAACTACCCCTTGGTTGAAGCTATGCTTCAATGGAAGGCTTTAGGAGTTTTGTGATTCCTCTTAAGATTTTGGCACATATGGAAATTCCTTAGCTTCTCTCTAGTTTAATTATGATCCAACATAACTTGAAATGCCCTCTCAAGGTTCTGAAACTTTCAAAATGCAATTAAAATCCTAAATGCCCTAAATTGCATTCTATTGCTTCTTACTTAATTTTCTTTGCATTATCTAATTCCTTATACTTCAGAACCATGATTCCTATCAATTTTTGGTTAAAATTAAGCTCCTTTTAAGATGCTTTTGTCTAGGGCAAAATGATGAGAGGAAAAGAACTCAAGGAGAAGCAAGTTTCCTAATTTATGCATACCT
Organism: Erythrophleum fordii; assembly: GCA_032878935.1. Taxonomy (NCBI): domain Eukaryota; kingdom Viridiplantae; phylum Streptophyta; class Magnoliopsida; order Fabales; family Fabaceae; genus Erythrophleum; species Erythrophleum fordii. The sequence goes on from JAVQMF010000044.1 coordinate 20,909,655, forward strand.
TATTTGAATCCTTATCAGATGGAGATTTTTGTGGTAGAATTACTTGCTTCACACTCTTTCCTTTCTCCAAGTAGTTGGCCACGAAAATGGTCTTTTTAGGAAACTAAAACCATTAACGAAGAGAGTTTAGAGAGGAGAAGAAGCTTTCCAACTAGTATATAATGAAAAAGTGGATGAATTCTTACCTCTATTACTTCTTCTTCCCCCTTCTTTTCCCTTCTCCTTGTGCATTTCTAAAACCTAAATCAAAGGCAGAATAAGTTAGTTATGAGGGTTGGGTGGCATGACTAACCTATCTAAAGGGAAAAGAGAAGTTTTAAAATAATTACAAAAAATTTCATTACGTCTTGTAACTTCAATTTCTCCATTTGAGCTCATTTTAAGTCCTTTTTAAGGATCGTCAATTCCATATGAAATCTTAGATTCTCTAGTTTATTAAAAACATTCACTTTGAAATTTTTAGGATTCAAAATACTCTGGAATTGCTTAGTCAAAGTTTTAGTCAACCAACAGCTTAAATCACACACTAGTAGAGGTTTAACCATTTTGAAGGCTCTTATGGTTTTCAGGACCTCTAAAAACTCTAGTGAACTTAATTTTTTCATTTAAAACTTTTCTTTTTGAGTTTTTAAAATTTTGTTCGAAATTATAATTTTGCCACTTTGGCTCTGGTTCCAAGCCATCCATGATTTTATAACCTCATTTTTGGATGCTCAAATTAACATTTTATCCTCACTTGACCTTATTTCATTTTATTCTAGGGTCCTCTTTTATTGTCTTACTAGTTCAATTTAGTTTTGGAAGGATCAGATGTTACAAAAAGAAGTTCTTCTTAGAGAATAAAGTGGAGGAAAAGAATCTAGGCAAAGAATTATGCAAAACCATGTAAATTTCCCTTTAAGAAAGTGTATGTAACTTGAGTGTTCCTCTTGAATATTTTTGTGTATCCCTTGGTCCATAGTGAATTCATGCTTTCTTGGTTGAAATATGATAATTAGATGCATAAAAGAGTGACGAAGATATGAATTAAACATGGTTTAGTATGAACTTGATGAAAACTAGTCGATTTAAGACCATGTTAGCCCACATGTAATACCTTAACCTTTTAGCCCTTGCACAATAATCCCATTGTCTATCCTAATCCATTTCAAGCATATTGGACAATATTTACAAGGAAGCATACGTTTTCATACATGAATAATTGCATGATTGGGAGACCATATTCATGATTCATGGCTTTAGGGACCATGTGAACTCATCCATATCATTTTCTATCTATAACATATCCATTCAAGTCATAAACATCATCATTTAACTCATGCTTCAAGGATTTGGAAGCCATGCACCAGAAAATTAAAGTTTGCTCTTAGGTTGGCATGTCCAGATTTCTGATATGAACTTTGAAAATTTATAACTAATTCTAGAAAAATAAAAATTATACATGTGATAACTTTTTGGAAAGATTTGGATGTTAACTAATATCTACAAATAATTCCAAACTAATGTAATGACATTTAACCTATAGAAATTGATGGAACAGTACCAGAGGTTGAGCTGTATTACTAGTACTATGTTGCAACTTCAAAAATTTGGTTCTCCCTCTACAGCGCTCTAATGGGATGATCTTAGTGGCTATGGAAAGCTCATAATGTCTAGTTTATGTCTCTAAAATTTCATGAGGATTGGACTTCATTTGGCCTACGTGTGACATAGAAACATAAATTGATCATATAAATAGTGCACATACCATTTCTACATAATTTGGCTAACTTTGAAAAATCATAATAAATTCTCTAGAGCTCCAAATTGAGTACTCTTTAGCTTTGTGAAAAGCTCTAGATAAGACCTACTTGTTGTCCACATTTCATAGAAAAACTCACTCATTTGGTCAAACTTTGGTTTAGCGCACATAATGGTCAAATTTGAAGTCCAAAGTGGGATATTAAGGCACCAAATACTCTTCTTCACTTTGCACAACCACTTGAGCAAGTGTAAAAGTATAAATACAACATATAAAAGCATGCCAAATGATCCATATCATCATGGAGCTCATTCTCACCATGCTACTCACATTTATACACATGCATATAAGGGTGCTAAAATGTCAATCTTTAACATATACATTCATTTGGGCTTGATACATACACCATATTCACATACATTTAGACATGTTCAATGGTTTATGTAATACCCCAAAATTAATCAAGGTGTTAATTATAAATTAGATATAATTAAGAATAATTATTATGGAATAACTGGACAAACTATGTGAGTGAGAATCTAAAGAAAAATAAATTATTAATATAAGTTTGAAATTTAATTGGGTTAAAAACTTCATCTAGGCCTAAGTTAAATTAAGTAGGCCATGGTTAGAGACTAATGGAGGCCCAATAATTTTAGATGTAGACCCAACTTCTTATTGTGAGACTTAACATTAGCCTAAATTTGGTTTAGTGAGGTAGAGGCCCAAGACCCTATTTACACAAACCCTTATAGTTGGCATAATATTCCTTGTGCAGACCTAAACTAAGTGAACTCTTGAAGCTTGGCTTAACCTAATCAAATTTCTATAGCCCAACTTATGAAATCTAGCCCAACAAGTATAAAATCTGAAGCCATGTGGATGTGGGCCTTTGGGTTAACCCATAACCCATTTTGGACCCAACTTAAACCTAATTAAACCCTAAATACACTCAGCTTCCTCCCCATTCTATAGAAAAAACACAAGAGGTAAAGCAAAATTCGGAGGTCTTGGAAAGGGGCTAGGGTTCTTGACACATTTTCACCATTTCTCACTTTTAAGCTCAAAATCAGCCAAGATAATTGTTATATAACTTAATCCTTACCTCTTTCTCTTCAATTTGACTTGATTAGTGTTTCATTTAGAGCATTTCACCCATACCCAAGATTTGAAACATGTTATTTAGTATTTCCATGGTAAAATTTCAGAGGTTGAGGCTAGGGGTGCTATTAGGTAAGTATAAAGTCCTCATTTTGATGCTTTCTCTACTAGTTAGAGACCCCATTAGCTAACTTATGATATAGGCTCTATTTCTATGTGAAAATAACCATAATGTAGGGTGATATTTTGCAGTTTATGGGCTAGGGAAGGCAAAATCCGAAATTAAGTCTCTTAATGGCTGGGTAAGTGTCCCTTAGGCAAGTATTGATGGATTAATTCTTTAATTATTGGGTTGTTGCCATAATTGATGAGTGGGGATGGTAATGGACTAACATAGAGTGGTAATTTTCTAATGTTGTGATTATAGGAGGATTTTGATACTGCTGTTAGCTTCCCAAATTGGCTATAAGTGAGGTAACTAGGGATTATGTAATTCCATGCATATATTTACTTTAATTTTATTTTTACTGCACATGAAGGATTTGAAATGCTAAATGAATTGATTGGCTATCTGTTGTATTGTGTTTGGATCTTGTGAGTCTGTGGCAGAGCTGTGGTGCAGCTGCCACTCATGCATGTGCTTCGATCGGGCACTGGGTTATGATCAGACCCTAGATGCATTGAGCCTTGGTTATGCTCATCAGGGAGGGGGTGCCATGGATGGGCCTTTTCCGGTGTTATTGGCCTTTAACATGTAAAAATGTAATTGCTAGTATGGGATGGTAATCATTGTAGCCTAATCATTTCATTTGCTTATATGACTGATATAATTCTGATAGTTATTTTGATTCATGCATGTACGTTAATTAAATTGGATTATATGAATGAAAATTATCTCGGTTATTGAGATTTGCATCTCATTCTATTTCATGGGCTAACTATTTTAGGTGAAGGATCCTCTGATAAAGATAAGGGTAAGCAAGTAGATGAGCATCTATGACCTAAAACCATGTGTGGGGAAGCTACACTTGGATTGACCTAACTTAGAATATATGCTAATTTTATTATTCTTTAGTATAGCATCATCATGTAATCATGTTGCAAAGTGTAGGGGCTTATATTTTGATAACCTAATCTGTATCTGTTGAGGGGTGAAGCCTTACATTAAACTGGTTTATGATATATAAACTTATAGTAGCTGATATAGGACTTGGTTAATCCTATGATATGGTTCACTATCTGGAATTGTAATCATATGTTAACTTGTATGATGACTTAGATTGATAATGCATTGTGCCCTATTAGGATTTCTATTTGAATGACTATATTAGTTGTTTATGAATTTGGTTGTTGATAAACATATATTTTATCTATTTTCATCCTCCTAACTTAGTCATTTTAATAATCAAATGTAGCTTAATGCATACAATTGAATGGAAATTTATTTTAATAGCCATTTCTATACTTTAGGAATTTAATTGCAAAATTTAGGAATTTTAATGCACAATTTTATGTTAAATGATTTTGTGAATTTTTCTGTTGAATTGTTCTTATTCTTTGTGCAGATTTTTGTTGGGCAATTGGAGCTTTGAAGGAAAGCCACAAACTAAAAGGATTATAGCCATGTAAAGAAGAGGCAAAGAACAGAACGTGATAAGGCTTGGGACTAAAAGAAGAGAATCATGCATGGGAGTATATCATGGAGAAGACATGAGAAGTTGGCCACGGGATGAGTAAAGAAATCACGTTTGAATGAAGAGCTGAAGCAACGTGATTTTGAAGAAAAAGATAGCCACGAGTTCTAGCTGAAGGGTAATAAGGGATTGCTTCTCGAGGATAAAAAGCTTGAGTTCTACGTGAAATACTATGAGCAAAACAGAGGAGAAGAATTTCTTGAGAGAAGGACGAATGAGGCAGCTCACGTGTGAAGAGAAAGAAAGCATTGAAGCTACGGGTTTAGGGTCCAGAATGAAGCCACAAAGTACATGAGAAGAGGAGATTCATGTGATGAATGAAGACACACACATGCAGAACAAAGCCTCGAATGCAGCTCCAGAACAGTAGAAGCTCGAGTTTTGTGTGATGTAGTGCAGAACTGGAAGAAACAGCAGAAACAGAGGAAAAGACGCTGGAGCTGGAGGCTTGGGATGAAGGAGCTTGCCACGAGTTGGGGAAGAAATATAAACGCATGAAGAAAACGAGCAGAATGACGGGGTAGAACCAGATAAACACATGAAGAAGAGGGAGCTGGAGATCACGTCTGGACAGCAGCAAACGAAGAAGAAAGCTGAACGCTGGAGCTTCGCATGAAAATCACGTGGAGGCAGTAGCTATACATACAGAAGCAACGTGGCTGGGATTTGAGAAAAGAGGAAGACGAGTTGGAGAGTTGATGCGAACCATGCAAGAAGCAACACAAACAGAACTCGAGCTACTGGAATAGAAATACAAGAAGGAAGCTACGTGAAAAGTGGAAAGCATGCAACAGAATATATGAAACAAAATAATAAAATAAAAGAATGGGGCCCACACTCCATACACACATGAAGGAGCTTCAGATTTGGATTAAGAGAGCTGAGCACGTGGAATTAAGGAAGCTACTGGCTGACGTAGGAATTAAGATGAAGATGAGGATTAGATTGCGGGATTTCAGCATGCAGAAACAAGGAAAGAGACGTGAACAAGGAGGGAAGGAGAAAATAAAAACTTAGAGGGGACGCTGGGAAACAGGAGAACGAGGAGAACGTAAAAAAATAAGGCTGGAGACATCGAGAGGAGGAGAATTTCCAGCGCTGAAGAAGAAGAATTTTTTCTTTCTTTCTCGATGGCTGCTTCTTTGATTGATTCTCCCTCATTTGATCCCTCCATGGCAGCTTAAATTCCTTGTGGTGGCTAGCTGAAGATTGAATTCTCCTAGATGAAGATTTGAGCTCTACATCTCCTATTGAATTTGGATAAAACTCTCTTGCTCAATCTCTTGATTTTAGCATTATTTCCTTTGTTAATTTGACTAGGTTTAGCTTTTTGGTTTAGGAATTTAATTGCTAGAATTACTGGATTGAATTAACTCTTGGATCGAACTTAATTTGAATTTTGGAATTATTTTTGATCATCATGTGTTTGGAAAAAATTCCAGAATTAATGCTGTGCAATTGAACTCTAATTTCCTCTTGAATTTGGGCTAATTGATGCAATGGTTATTGGGTTAGTTAGCTGGAACTTTTGTGCAAATTAATTGCTTGAGGAATTAATTAATCTAATTGGTGAATTAGCATCTTGAGTGAATTGTGCAGTAGCTTTCATAAATTAATCAAATTTAGTGTAGTGTGTTCTTATTTTTAATTCAATTAATTAGTTGTTAAAGGTTTCTTGTGGTTGCAAAATTCTTTGAACAATTGATAAATTGAATCTTGGATGGTTATTCAAGAACCTTATGAGGAATGCACTAAAGAGCAAGAACTTAATCTGAAATTAATAAACAAAAAGGAGCAAGGATAATTGAACTCTAGGGAATCCAATTGAAAGCTAGTTACCACATTTATTTGATTAATCACTTGAACTTAGTTTTAGATTTCTAATTTTTGTCAATTAATTTTAGTTCGATTAAATTCTAGCATATCAAACCCCCAAGTTAAGTCCTAATTAGTAATACTTAGAACTCTATTCCATAAACAATTTAAGGCATAAACTCCTTGGAAAGATGACCTAGGTTGCACCATTATCTACAAATTTACTTTGCTACCTAGTTTTATTTGAGATTGCACGACACGATCATCAGTTGTTCATTAATATCACATAGTACTTGTTGATATATGATAGATTGAAGAGTAGGAATTAGTACTTGAATCTTGAAATGGGTAATGTTAGATGAATAGGGTAATTCAAGTTAATAAATGCCATTAGAGCCTTACAAATTAAAGGAGAGTGGTCCTAGAGTATGCCTAGAGGGAGAGTTTAAATGTATGGGATGAAATTTTGAGATGTAGGTACAGAAGGTATTTTGTCGCGGCCACAAAGGGGTTAAGCCATGGCGAAAAGCGGCAAATGTGCCCAGGGAAGGTGATAGAGAGCAATTCATCGCAGCGAAAGTCAAGAAGTTGAACTAGAAGTCATCTAGAGAGTAATTTATCATGGCGAAAGGAGGGAGTTAGCCGTAGCTAATATTGTGAAGATGTGAGAAGTGAAACTGAAGGTAATTAGCCATGGCACAAAAACATTTAAACACGGCTAAGGTTCTTAAATTCTTTTATCAACCTAGAAAATCTTGGTTCTTTCTATGGTAAAGTTAAGAGATAGTTTAAAAACACTCATAATGTCATACCATATAGTTCTTATCCTTATCATTCCAAACTTTATAGATATCCACAGGCTTAGAGTAAATATTCAAGGGAAAACATCAAATTCTTGCACTTTTAATATGTCGCATCTAGGTTAAATTTTTCATTTTTTCGTTGTATGAGCCCCGAGGAGTATTCAACATCATTTGATAGCCATTTATCACTTATAAAAATCATAAATAATCCAAAAACATCAAGTAATCCATGGATTGCAATCTAGAATCCCTGAATTTTCTTCATTTTCCCGTAGATAGAACAAGGTAGATTTTAGAGGAAATTTTGAAAATTTATAACTAAATGTAAAAAAATAAAAATCATACAAACCATAGATTTTTGGAAATTGTTAAGTGTTAAATTTATAGTAAAAATAATTTCAAGTCATGAACATAGCATCTGGACCACGTTTGACATCAAAAAAGGCATAGAGGTTTGACTAGCTACTGGTACTGATACAAGTTTTTGATATGAACTTCAAAAATGTCTAATTAATTTGAAAAAAATACAATCCATGCTAATGATACCAATCTAGAAAGATATGGATGTTAGCTAGAGGAAAAAAATCATTCTAGACCATTCCAAGTTCGTTCAGACTATGAAAACCAATCAAACAGTAGCATAGGTCTGCCTAGACCCTGATACTGGACAAAAACTTCAAAAATTCATATCTTTGTCTTTAGACATCAAAATGGGATGATTCTAGTTGGTACAAGTTACTGGATGGGTCTAGTTTTTTACTATAAAATTTCATAGCAATTGGACATCATTTTCCCCATGTTTGACATAGATTCATTTTTGGACTATTGAAACAGTAGTAGTGACCATATTAGAAAACTTTTTCAACTTAAAAAATTCATCAAATATTTTGTAGAGCTCCAAATAATGCCTAATTTAGCTTCCTAAAAAGCTCTCAATAAGCTCTAGATGCATACCAAATTTTAGACCAAGAAGAGCTCATTTGGACAAAAAATGGTATAGCTCACCATTTTGGTAAATTTTGCTTCATTTAAGGTACCATCTTTGCCCAAATGGTCTTCTTAAATGTTTGGCAGCTCTGGGACAAGTTTAAAAGCATAATTATGACCTATAGGCACTGCCCAAATGGTCTTAAACACCATGCATCCCAATTTAGGTATCCCATATCCAATAATACACTAATCCATCTAGCTATCAAGAAGTCAAAAATCCACATTTCCATTGCTTTCATGCCATGAAGGGTTTATATAAGGTTTATACACTATATTACATTTGTTCATAATCTTACATTAGAAAAATAATATATACAAGACCACTTTGGTATGTAGATACAAAGAAAACCACAAAATTCTCCAAGTGTAGTCATTTAAAGCTCTTGGCTTGCTTTTCTTATGTCTTAGGAGCCACCTAGACATTTCAAGATGGAAGGGGGAAAGGGAGTGAGATTCGAAAAATCTTAATAGTTCACACACATCCATTCATATACATTCAAGGCATACATACATCAATAGTACAATTATAAAAACATAAAGTGTGCAAAGCTACAATTTTCATGCCACATTTACACATAAAAATCATTCTCATGTTCTAAGGACTTTTGGCTTTGCCTTACTCCATTTCTAGGACTTTTAGAGTTACTCACTCTTGGCCTAGGGACTTTTGACTTAGCATCACTCATCCAAGGGACTTTTGACCTAGTCTCACCCATGCCTTGAGACTTTTGGCACATCCTTACCTACTTTAAGGGACTTTTGGCATCACCTCATCCTTAGGAGCCAATCTCATAATCAAAGTCATTCAAGAACACACATTTGGTACCAATGCAATTTCAAGAGATCATGTGGCATGTTACTAAGGCACAAGAGCATATACAAACACAATGACATACATATGCATACAAGAATGCAAAGGAAGGAGGTGGAGAGCTACCTTTCAATTAATGTAAGCTTTACTTTGCTAGTTCCTTCCCCTCTTTGATTTCATAAGAGTACTTAGGTGGTTGGATGTTCTCTTGGCCTAGATATCACAAGGAACACATAATCACATACTTGAAGCAAGCCAAGACATTAAACTAAAGCTTAAATCTATACTTGGTTTCATACTTGGCATTATGGTTCCATAATTGGCCTAATGAAGCAACTATCATATTTCAAGTTCTATACTCCATTTTCTTTTCATTTCTAGGCTTCTTGTCCCCATTCAAGGTTCTTGAAGTCATCACATAATCATTTGCACAATTGGAAAATCAAGTTGCTTCTTAAGACATCATTATGGATACCATTTCTCTATCTCTCATTCTATGGCTCCTAAATTTTTCCCAATGGTTCTTTTCTTCTTCTAACATCATATGAAGTCCTAAACCAAGGCTAGAACAAATTAAAACATTCCTTAGCCCAATGCTCTTACCTTGGCTGAACCTATGGACAAGAATGGGATTCTTGAAGTTTCAAATTTTTCCTTGATGGGAGAGTCACTTGGGAGGCTTCCTAAAGGTCTTAGGAGCTCAATTAAACACTCACACATACAAGGAAATTCAAGAATCAAATCAGCTTTTACATTGTGTTCATGAGTTCTACACTATCCAAACTTAAAAATTCATTAGGTTTCCTTGTAATTTCTTTACATAACCTAAGTTCCCATAGCTTAATTTAATGAATACTTACTAATTTTAGAATAGAAACTTTCCCCCCTTCATGGTTCTATTTTAGGCATCCCACACGATGGAAGAGAAGAAGAAGAAGAAGTAACAAAGGAGGAGAAACTACCTTGAATTCAAGCTCCCTTCAAGAGTCCTTCTCCTTGCTTTAGCTTCCTCTTTGAAACTCCAATTTTTCCCTTCAGGTTCAAGGCCAAAATAGAACCATATTACTCTCTAAAACCATGGGAAGAGAGCTTAAGAGAAGAGGAAGAAGGTTCTAAGAAGAAGAAGCATGAAATTCTTAACTTTTTCTCACCTTTTTCCTTTCTTTCTTCCTCCCTTTTCTCTTTCTATTTGTATGCCTAAAGGAGTTACTTCCTTTCTAAAATTTGGGCAGAAGGAATGTCGATCTAAGTGGGAGGAGAGGGAACGTGAATCTTAAAGAAGAGATAAGAAGCTTCTTTTTAAAATTATTTCCATTTTTGCCCTTTCGTAATGGCATTTTCGGTTTGGCTTCGTTTTAACTCCTTTTTTAGAACCATTTTTTCCATTATAAAATTTAGGTTTCCAATTTAATAAAATGCCTTTGGAATCACTTAAATCAGAGTTAAAATCTTTTTGAACAAACCGGTTAAAGTTTAAGTCAGCTGACGTTGGAAAAAGTGCACTGAAGGGGTTTTAACGATCTTAGGGCTTCCCATGGTTTTTGAGGCCTCTGAGAACCCTGTGTAACTTAAAATTTTTGTTTAAAAAAGCCCTCCTAGGTGGTTTTCCAAAATTGCACTTATTTACAAAAATGTCACTGGCCTTTCAGCAAATTTTTTGAATCACTCCAGCCTCAATTTCTGGGTAACTCAAGGCTCAAATCCTCCTTTTCTATTATTTAAAATTTTATCCAAATTTTATTTGGCCTTGAATCACTCATCTTAGGGAACTTGTTTTTCAAAATGGCTGGTTCCAATGTTTTTACAACATATTGGACGTTACACATAAGGGGTTCTTGAGACTTGAAATTAACAGATAATAGATTTAGAGACTTTACTTAGGAAATTTGATTCAATTATATGTACATGAATGCTTGTAAATATTTGATTAATGATTCTAATAACATTAAGGTTTAAATTTCCTTACTTTTTCCTAAATTGATTAATTTAAATGGTGCTAGACCTTGACTTATGATTATGAACCGTATGTTTAAGCTTAATCACTATGATTAGAAGTTAGGGTTATCACAACTTACATCATATATACATCTTATGGTTACAATTATTGACATCAAAATGCAAATATAAAGCATATTTCTCTATCCCTTTATCAAAATCTTGCTTCTCAAGGTTGTTGGCATCCATTTCCTGGTCTACTTGGCTCACCTAGACATGGTTAGCATATGTGGGGGAAAAGTGAGATTCAAATAATCCTAATAGCTCTTAACCTTTTCAAACATATATAATGGATATATATACATGTCAAGAAATGCATACATGACATTCAAGCTACTAGTAAGTATACATAAATCATTTTCCTTGGCATATAAACTCATACATAGCAAACATAAACTCTCAAGGGCATTGGTCTAGCCTCACATAATTTCTTTAGGACTTTTGGATTTGTCTCACTCACTTTCAAGGGAATTTTGACTTAGCCTTACTCTTTTTTAGACTTTTGGCTGTCTCACCTATTTCTAGGGACTTTTGGCTAATTCTCACTCTTGTTAAGGGACTGTTGGCACAACCAAACCCATTCAAGCCATATTGCATACATAAATGCATTTCAAAAAGTATAATGGTACCATAGCTTATAAGCATTAGCTAGAAATATTTCTCATGGTTCAAACATACACACAAGCACTCAAAGACAAGTAAACATCCAAGCCATGTATGAGAGAAAGGTTAGAGAGCTACCTTGAAGCAAGATTTACAAACTTTTCTCTTGATTATTCTTCCCCTCTCTCGGCCACACACTTACAACTAGGTAGAGCTTGATCTCTTTGGCCTTAACAAATTAAATAAGACACAATTACATAATTGGAATAAGCTTTATCATTACACACACTCTATGTAAAGCTACTTTGTTCTATGGCTCAATTATGGTTCCATACAAGGCCTAACGAAGCAACTACTAGAATCCATGATCTTAGCTCTATTTTTTCCTTCTATCTAGGTCTCTTGACTCTATTTAAACTACTTGGAGTCATCACATGTTCATTCTTAAAAGCCTATATACAAGTTGCTTTTTTATGTCTCATTATGGAACCTATACCTTTATCTCACAAACTAAAGTTTCTAATTTTTTTTCAAGGCTTCCTTTGATGTTCTTCTATCATATTTAATCTCTTTCTATCCTTAGAAAAATTTAAAACACTCCTTAGGTGCTCATGGTGATCTTGGCCGAGACACCCTTATGGAAAGTAACCCATGGCATTTGCTTCCTTTCCTTTAGGGAGTTGGCACATGTAAGGATTTCTAGGTGTCTTAAGAACCCATAAATACTCTTAGACAACAAGAAATACCATTAGAAAGCTTTGTACATATCAAGGTGCAACAAAATCCCTAGGTTTTGGTATTTTCTAATGCTTCTTTTTGGAATTTCTTTGCATATACTTATTTCTCACCCTTAAAAACCTAGGTTTCATGCTTGGTTTAGGTCAAAACTCACTCCCTCTTAGGTGTTCTCTAGGTGGTCAAAAATTATCCATGGAGAACAAGAAGAAGGAAGCAAGAAAAGCCATGATATATACCTTGTTTCTTAGCTTTTTCAAGAGCTCTTCCACTTGCTACAAGCTTCTCCTTTAATTTCCAACTTCCTTCCTCTGAACAAGACTCGAAATAGTCCTAAATCACACACTAAAACCATAAAAAGAAAGAGGAGAAGGAGGGGAACAAGTTCAATGAAGGAAGGAGTAAGAAAATTCATGGTTTTTCTTACCTTTTCCTAAGCTTTTCTTCTCCCTTTTTCCCTCCTCTTATGAGCCCTTCTTGACTGAGTTTTCCTCTATTTTGGGTAGAAGCTTGGTCAGCTAAAGTGAGGAGAAGAGTGAGGCACCACCTATATATAGTAAGGGTTCCATAAGAAGCTTTTCAAAATGCCAATTTTGTCCTTCATTCTTGGTTTTTTCCTTTAAGGCTCATTTCAATTCCTTTTTGAGAACTATCTTTTCCATCATAAAATTTAGGTCTTCTAACCTATAAATTACCTTTGGAATCACTCAAGTCAGATTTAAAATCTTTTCAAACGAAAGGTTAAAGTTTAGGTCAACTGACATTTTAAAATGTAAACTAGAGATGTTTGAATTATTCTAGGGGTTCTTATAGTTTTTAGGGCCTCTAAAAACTCCGAGAAACTCAATTTTTTCATTTAAAGATCCCTCCTTTGAGTTTTCTAATAAGTGCCTAAAATTACAAAAATGCCACTACCTTTCATCTGATTTTATTTAGCTACTTCAGCTCTTGGTTCTAGGCATCCTAAGCCTTGGATCCTCGTTTTCTATTATTTAAAATTTTATCATCATTTTATTTGGTCTTAACTCATTCATTTTAAAGGATTCTCTTATATATCTGGCATGTTTCTATCATTTTTACGAAAATCGGGTGTTACACCATATATATGTGAGTTTTAGTCAAGACATGTGAAGGATAGTTCCTAACATTTCTTACATGTTTTGAAGGTTTAAGAACACAAGGATAATGATCCTAAGTGCTTGTAGCTTGGAACTAATGAAAAGTTCATGTTGGCCTAAAATTGCAAAGTTTAGGCCAAGGGTCCAAGAGCATGGTGTGATAATTGTCTTAGTAATTTTATAAATTTAGAGACCTGAATTGAAGCATTATTTATGCTAAAATCACATGGCTATATAAAGGAGATTTTCCAAGCCTTAAAGCATGTTTGTTTCAACCTCAAATGAGAAATAAAAGCCACGATCTATTTTTAATGAATGTGATGATTTAAAAAGTTTCTTAGAATGATTTTAAAACATATGAGTCATTGGATTAGTTAAAATTATGGTATGTTGCATTATGGAACTGTAAACCTTAATTAGGCATAAAATGAGTTATAGTTTCCAAAAATTTGCATAAAATGAGAAATGGTCATATGGTTGGTCTAGCAAGTGTAAAATGACCTAAAAATGATGTGCAAGTCATCAGATTGGAATTAGAGTCAATGAAATGCAATATGGCTACTAAGGGTGCAAAAATGGCAAGATAAAAGTCTATGAAAAATAAACAAGCGACATGTTTATATTTTAATGTGGGCTATATTTTACATTAAAGACTAGTTAAATGAATTAGTTGCTAGTTAAGAAACTTGTTTAAAAGGAGAAAATTACATGAATAGCTAATATGGAAATTTTAAAACCATGAATAGCCAAAATAGACCTATAATGCGTTTGAAAATATATCTTTACCCATGAAGCCCTTGATGGACTTTGGGCATGTAGGCATTTAGAGGACATCTTAAGGTTTTATATGAGACATAGTTTGTAATTTTTGGTTCAGTATAGGATATTTTATGAATTTCCAAAGTTGCCATAGAAAATTTGCCTTCTATTAGTTTTGGTCTCTAAATAGCCCTAAGTTTTAACTCTTTTCAGGGACCAAATGATCTAGTTTAAATCTAACATTTTTACAATAGTGAAGGCACATCAAGAACTTTCCAAAAAATTCTTATTTTATCCAATTTGGACACTCTTAGCCAAAGTTATGAATTTCCAAAATTGGCCCCAAAAAAATGTCCTGAGAGTAGGAAGTTACATAGACCAGCCATTGTTTTTTAGTTTTTATGGGCATCAAATGAATTCAATTAAATCTAAGATTTTTAGAATAAAAAGTACATATTATAAGCTTTCCAAAAAGGTATAAGTTGCCTAATTTATAAGTCCCTAGCCAAAGTTATATATTTTTAAAGGATAGGCCCTAATGTGTTATATGTAGCAACTTAGGGCATAAGAGCAAGTTGGCTTAGATACGCATTGATTATTTATTTTTCATGCTTAATATGATATTTTAGACATGTTGACATGGCTAGAGTGGTCTTTGGGAAAGAAGACCAAGAAGTGGGAAATTAAGTAGTAAAAGGGACAAGTGAAGAAAATAGATAGAGTAAGAGGCAAAGTAAGAGGTTTGGCACAAATTCTCTATCTTTCAGATAACATCTCCCCCTTCTTTGTATGCATGCTTGTTGCCCTGAGTGTTTAGATACTTGTGTGTGATAACATGTTATATGATACTGTGTTTACATGTTTGAGCTAATTTGATGTAACATGCTTTGTTTAGTATGTGTTATAATATTGATAATGCCCAAAGAGGGAATTGAGCATAATAGTTCTTCCCTAAGTGGAGGTCAGTTAATTTATGTTTTAAGAGTCATATCCACTGACTTATTAAATAAGTGTGTAAATGCTAGCCTTAGTATTTCATGAGTTATGTTACATGTACACTTATGTTCCTTATGCTTGGGATGACTTGATGTATGCATTGAATATGAAGCATGCTATTGAAATTTTTTTCCAAAATCTCACTTTCCTCTCCATTCCTAATTAACCCATGCGAGGTAAAGAAAAACAAAGCACTAGAGGAAAGCAAAGATGCCCAGTGAAGCAGTTAATTGGGAAAAGAGAACAAATTATGTTATTTAGCTTGATAATGATGTATTCATATTTATAAGATGTATAAAAGAAATCCTTAGTATGATTGTAATGTATTGGAAAGTTAAGTATACCTCTGAGTTATATAGTATATTGTATGATTAGTATCTACTATGAATGAAATAGTACTATATCTTATGTTAATCAGATTAAGCTATGGACAAATATATTAAATCATGGCATGAGAAGGGTATTATGTATGAATGACTATAGTTTTTAGTTTTATGTTAGTAACATATGACATAAGTTGAGTATGATATGGTTTATGGAAGTTATTGAAATGGCAAGTGGAGAATGGAAATGAAAAGGAAAGCGTAAAAATCACAAGTTAAAGAATGATCACAACTCCTTAACACTTCAACAATCATAGTTAGCTTCACTTTATCTAGAAAGCAAATTCACATGGAAATTTCATTTGACAAGAACAAATTAAAGTGCATAGCCCCTCACATAGGATAAGTGTTTACTCTTTACCCTTAAGTAGTTAAGGCAATGTGAATCACTTAAGTTCAACCTATCAAAACCTCACTACCATAAGCTTGTCTATTGTCTAAATCTCCACCACTTATGCTAAATGCAATGCACAAATCAAAAGGACTTTATTCAAAGTTGTAGTGGGGCTAGGGAATGAAATGAACGGATATATAAGAACAAGAAAAAACAAACAACTAAAGGACACCTTAGAACCTCAAAAGCAATAAAAGGAAATTTATGATAGGGAAAAAATGTGCATTTTAAAGCCTTATTCACTACAAGCAAATGCACCAAGAAAACAAAGGTAACTTTGCTTTCTTTCCTTTTTCTTTTTCTCATTTCATTTTATTTACTTTTCATTATATATATATATATATATATATATATATATATTTCTTTTCTATTTTCTTTCTTCAAACTATTTTTTTTTACTATGTAAATTTCCTTAACAAAAAACATCATTTTTTTTCTAGCATTTTCCAAACTATATACATTCGAAAGAGAATAAACTAAATGGCCCAAAATTGATGTGGAAATGCACATCCATCCACCTATCAAGATACAATGCTCTTGAAATCCTTAAGGTACCTTCAAACAAGGTGGAATTTGTTGTTCATGACTATGGTTTCAATTAGGAAAACAAAACAATGTGCAAAGTGGCTAAATAATGGAAAGAATGCATGTAAAGGTTGGCTATTTGGCTAATTAGCTATAAAAAGAAATGAATGCCTTATCATTTTCATGCATGCAAAAAAAAAATGTGATCTCAATAACGAATTAAGACAAGTTCTAAAGTGAAAATAATGATAGGTGAATACACACTAGAAATGAACAAATAAGGCTTAAATCTTCACAAGCTAATGGGTATCAAAATAATTTATTAAAATCAAATTCATTGCCACTTCACTTGAATCAAAACACAAGATATATAACTTGTTATATCAAAGTGTATCTAAGTTATAATAATCACAACTTGCAAGTTCCAAAAGAATTTAAAAAAAAATCACACTATTTTTCAATTTTTCTAAAAAACTTTCAATTTTTTTTAACAAAACAAAGAAAAGAGGAAATGAAATGGTTCTCCTCCCACACTTAAACATTTCATATCCTCAATGCTAGCGTAAGATCTAATTAGCAGATAGAATAAAAAGTGGAAAGGAAAGTATTGAACCAGATGAAATGGAAGTGAAGATCTCAAGGGTAGCTTAGATTTCCATGTAGCTAGTTAGCAATTTATTACCTATGAAATAGAATAAAACATAACAGTAATGCGCAAAAAGAAGGATAACAAAAACACTAAACTAAAAAGGATACTATAAAAAATAACTCATCATATGTATCAAAAACTAGAATTAAAAAAGCTTCATTTCTCTTCAGTTTAATAACTTCAAGTCTAACCACTTTGAAGCACTTTGATTGACCATTCAATGATGATTCATGGACTTCCTTAACCATCATTAGTTTGGGAAGTCAAATTTAGAACTTTTAGAAATAATAAAAGAAGAAAAATCAAATTTAGCACATTCAAATCTAATGTAAGAGAATATAAAATCAAGTTTATGAGTATTAAACACTAGACTCTTTAGATATCTATCCAAATCAATGAAATCAATTAAAATCTCATCAATAAGAGTCATTGCAACAATGGAAAAATTCAATTGCAACTTCTTATAGTCTTTCAAGTGAAAATCCTTTAAGGTATTTGGTAATTGCTTCATCTCAAATAGGGGAGTCTGTTGCTTGTTGGGAACTATTTAGGACTCTCAACAAGAGAAACAATATCTTTCCTGACTAAAGAGACATCAGTAGGCTCACAAAATTCTATACAATGATCACCAACAAAATCAAGTCTTTCACTAGTATCAATAATAGCATAAGTATAAATAAGATTTTCAATATCAATACTAGTATGATCAAAAGAATCAATATCATCAACAATTTTAGTGCAAACATAAGAATCCATGGACTTAACAGAATCATAATGATCAGAATATGTGAGAAACTCACTAGTCTCAATAAAAGAATTAATCTGGGAACATCTACCATATACAGTGGATCTAGCACACACATAATCAAGAGAATCATCTAAGTTAGCTATGTCACATGGTCTAGACAACCTACTGTCCCTAAACTCAGAAGATGCATTATTAATGAGCATATCAATAGAACTCACACTAAAAATAGAATGATCATCACATTCTTAGTCACTCTCACACTTATCTACTACCCTAGACTCAATATAATCATCATTAACTGGCTTAGCAATAAAATCATCACTATGATCACAACTAGGGATAGAAAAACTAAGTGCATCAGTACAGAAGGACTCATTAACATCAATAAATGTATCATTTTTACTCAATGTATTACCACAATTAATCATATCAGGGGATTCAACAACAATTTCTTCGTCTATATCATCCTCATGCAATTTAGAAACAACATCATCACATGCATTGGTATTCACTGTGCTATCATGTATACCAGAGCCAGGCCCAATAAAATGTAATGTATTAGAAGATGGAAGCATATTACCAAATGAATAAGAATCTTCCTCCTTTATACATTCTCTTCTGATTTGCTCTTCTTTTAATTCAGCAGTACTTAAGGTAGGTTAGCTCATTTGAATTTCCAAATCCTTCATGAGGTTATCAATTAGTTGTTGGTTTTGAAAATGCTTTTGTTCATTTTCCTATTGGAGTTGAAGATTATAGGTGTTTAATTGCCTCATCCTCTCTTCCCAACTTGGTTTCTTCTTGGGCTGTTGTTGCATATATCCCTCATGATAGTTGTAGGCATAATACCTGTGCTCTTGCACATGGAATTGTGGTATGGCTCAATGTAATTAGGGTGAACCTTATTAGGATGATGGTATAGTTGGTAGCCTAGCCATTGGTATTATTATGCTTCTCTTCGTTGTTCAATTATACCATGAAGCATTGATATAGCCTCATCCATCTTCCAGACAATCCTATCATTTGCATAAGAATCATAGACACCTCAATTAGACATATAATAGCCATCCATATTTAGACTAAGAGTATGAGGAGCACAATCAATTTAAGTACAAAAGAAATCACTAACAACTACAACTATTATTTACTCTAAAGCAAGAAAATTAAAATCAAATGAAGTTAACAACTACCTAACAATAAAAAACACTCCAAAACAGAGGAAAAACACATAAAAGAAACTTACAAAGAAATAAAGAAATTAAATCTAAAAAAATTGAAAAAATTATAAAAAATTTGAGAAAATACTAAAAATTTAGAAAAAAATTCCTTAAACGTTGGAATTTGGCTTAAAAACATTGCACTTAATAGTTTTTCTAGTACTTTTGCTCAACGCACCCAAAAACCTTGGAAAAGAAAGTTTGAGAATTTTCTAGGCAAGTTAAACAAAAATTCCAGCAAGCAGAGCAATTGATTTAAGTAACAAAAAAGACTGAAAACCAAGTTCAAAATAGAGTAAAAACTACACAAAAATAGAGTTAAAATAGAGCTAAGACACCTAAAAAATCTTTTCAAATAATTGTGAATCCAATTCCCTGACAACCGCGCCAAATTTGACACTTGTGTCGAGCAACCTCAAATAAACTATGTTGAATAAGATTTGTAGTAGAGAGTGCAACCTCCATTGGAAATAGATTTCAATATTCAATTAAGCCTTCTAAGTGTAAGAGAATTTAAAAGCTACCTAATTGAAGGGGTTTTTAATTAAATCTAACTAGCTCAAATTTAAATTGAATTAAAACTACTAACTAAATTGCATGAATTAAAAAACAAGTGATAGACATGTGACTAGCTTTGAATTTATCCCTTGATATCCACTATCCTCATCCTAATTCATTTATCATTAGTTCTGGTCTAAGAGTTCTTATTTGTGTTTATGGAAAGTTATCTTGAGTTACTACACAAGATTCAAGACATTAACAAATTGATGTTGAACTGAGACCTCAACTCCATATTAAATCATTAATTTGGATTATTGAACAATTAAATTGAGTGATTAATAAATCAAAATTGCCTCTGAATTTTTATCCTAGGGTGTTCAATTAGCCAATTAAACTCTAAGGAGGCCTCAAATCAAACATTCAAGTACACAATTTCCAACATGCATTTCATCAAACACTTTGACTGTATACATGAAAAATTGAAGGTCAATGAAAAATTCAATACTTAAATTGATTTATTAATCTTCAAATTCTCTCCTAATTAATGTCTAACTAGCTACTAATTATAAACAACACCAATCCTAATTCATTACAAGCTTAACCAAGCAAATACATGAATAAGAAGTAATGTAGAACAAGAGGAAAAATAGAATAGAAAATCTTAGCTAAAATCCCTTGCTAATCTTCATAGATTCAAGCTTTAATCCAAGGTCTTCATCCTGATTGTATGACAGAATGGTTTGGAGTTATTCATGAACGTCCACGTGCATCTGGACCTTCTAAACCTATGGCTTCTCTATGTCAGACCTGGTGGTGCTCCTATAGCCTTCAAAAACATAAGCCACCATCCTATGATTGTGTGTCAAGGAGTGGGCTTCATTGTAGTAATTTACGTGTGAGTTTACATATGAATGAATTGTTTAAGTTGGTCTTGTGAGAATAAAGCTCATGTCCTATGTGTGCATTAACTCATGCCCTTGTGGAAATGATAAATTTAGCTTTCCTTTTGTCATTCCCACATAAGTTCATATGTATAGATGTGAGTGAAATGAGTGCAGGGAGTTAGCTTGTGTAAGAGAAAGTAATGTAACTTTCTTGAGTGTGTGTTTTGTGCCTCCTGATATGTGCTGCTTATGTGCATGGATGTGTATTGAAAAACCTGTGTATGGTGTATATGTGTGAGTGTGTTTTGAATCTAGTGAATCCCATGTGTATTGCTATGTGTTTGAGTATGTTGCTTCCTTAGCCTCCCTTATTTCCAATAAACCAGTGGCTGGATGTATCATTCCCATGTGATCAGGTATGTGTATGACCTATACCCATTATAACTCATGTGACCTAGAATGTCATGGATGAAAGGTGAGTGAATGTATGATTATATGGGGCGTGGAGTGTGATATGACCTAGAATACCTAGAATGTATGATTATGGCTAACACGGGATTCACATGTTGATTTTCCACCATCCAAAATACACTCATGGCAGCTAGATTAATTACCCCTACTACTGATGGGAATAACACCACTCCATATACTGCTAAGGCTAGGACCCTCTTGAAAGTATCCCAATCCTCCCTTTCTGCTAGGTTGTTCAGGTACTTCTCTACATATTTTCTTGAAAGGCCTTCAGTTTATCCCCTTTGGTGTAATTGGATTCTACTAGGGTCTTTTCCTAAAATTTGCACCATTACCCCTTTTGATGGTAAATACCCAGGGTAGGTATAAACTGATACATTCTTTCCCATAGGTATATTTAAAAAGCTCTTATATTCTTTTAAAGTGGGTGCAATCTAGAATATAGGAAATGTAAAATATCTTAGAGAATTGTCCCAATACTTAGCCAAAGCTGAAAGTGCTTTTGATTGGATTGGTATTAGCAACAAGTCCAAGATATCCCCGTAATTCCTTCGAAAGCCTTGAATATTTCTTCCTTTAAGTTTCTTGCTTAACACAATCAAACTTTCAACTTACTCAACTTCTACCTTGACCTTGCTTTTTGTCATAGGCATGAATAGCCCAACTTTTTTTGAACTTAGATGTTGCTTATTGCGTAGAGGTTCCATTACTTCCATTATGCCAATCAACTTGAATAACAATTCACTGTTTTAGAACACGTTAGTTAGTACACTAGAGATTGTTGGTTAGGGGATTATTATTATTAACTTGATACTTTTGTTTTCTTTAGGGAACTTATTGCTCTATAAGGTATAGGCTTTATAATTTAATTAACAAGTTTACATAATAACCCCTTACATATGATGAATTCAGAATTAAGTACCCATTCATACATCATTGAGAACAATGTCTAAGAAAAGAAGAAAAACTTTATACTCTTTTACTAGAAGCCTATTGCTTCATTGGAGAAAAAGTAGTTAACAACCAATCTGTAACACCATAACTTCTAGCTCACTTTATGTCATTTATAGGCTTTATATCATCAATCCCACAAGAGCATATGAGAAAGGGGATAAAATAATAGACTTTTCCGCGTTGCGCTATATCTAAAAAAATTCAATTTGGTGTCACGTGGACCGTGTGAGCTCATACTATATATTATCATATTTAAATACATCATTACAACTCATTTGCATGACAAAATCATGCCCATAACTCATGGAAACCGAATTGGAGCTCAAAATAAGCAAGCATATTTTCGGCCAAATTTGCTCCATTTTCTGGCCCAACTTTGAAAAATCATAACTAAATCTAGAAAATTTTAAATTATGCAATATTAGTCATTCTAGAAAGCTTAGGATGTCTGTTTCACACTACAAATACGCCCATGTCACAACATTCATCACACTGAACGTTTGACATCCAAAAACCTACAGAGTCGCTGGCTGCCTGGGCTGTTATTCAGTTTACTGATACAAAATTCTGAAATTCATAACTAATTCTACAAAAGTCAAAATCACACAAATTCAGTCATTATGGAAAGCTACAAGAGTTAACTTGACATAAAAATGATTCCAGAATGAAACAGATGCGCTTAGACATCTGGAACTGATGGAACAATAACTGAGCTCATGGAGCGCTACTGATACTGACAGTTAACTTCAAACATGCATAACTCTCCGCTCAGACCTCCAAATGATGTGATCTCCATGGCCACAGAAATCTCATGACCTCTAGTTTATGCATATAAAATTTCATAAGCATTGGACACCATTTGGCCATCGAGTTACACAAAAATAAAATCTGCCAGTATGAACAGTGCACATACCAGAAACCATAGAAAATCCCAACTTTGAAAATTCATCAAATATTCTCTAGACCTCAAAAAATTATGTTCTTTAGCTTCCCAAAAAGCTCTCAATGAGACCTAATTTCACGACAAATTACAGAGCAAGACTAACTCATTTGGCCAAAAAGTGACATAGGGTTCCATTATGGTCAATTTTGGCTCCATATTGGGTACCAAAATTGCCAAATGGATTTCCCTTGGTCTTTGTACCTTTTGGGCAAGTTTAAAAGCTTATTTGAGACTTGTGTAAGCTGCCCAAATGGTCCCAAAATTCATGCATCTCATTTTGGCCATTCAACCCACACTTATGCATATTTTCAACAAACTTCCATATTGCACACTTTGGCATTACATACTCAAAATAGGTTCTAGAGGTCACACATTATATCCATACATTTAAAAATCATATAATATCATATTTACACATGTCTCAAGGGTCATAGCCCATTTACTACATCATATATATCATATGGTACAATCATGGTCTTAAAGTGACACAAGATAAACACATGAGTGTCAATCTCCTTCCCTTAGTGTTGTTGGCACCCATTAGCATCTCCACTTGGTTCACCTAGCATGTTAGATCATTGGAGAGGAGGGGATGAGATTCAAAGAATTCCAATAGCTCATCTCTCATTCAATCATACATAATATGTGCATGCAAGCTTTACCAATGTATGCATGGAGACAATAAAAGCCATGGACATTTTAGAAGCAAAGTTGGCATGTGAACAACTCATACAAATCATTCAAGAGCTCACTAAGTGTTTGGATTGGCCTCACACTTCTCCTCATGGGTTTTGGATTGCCTCACCCATTTTTTGAGCACTTTGGACTCAACCATACTCTTGGGAGCCCACTTTGCTTTTGGGAGACTCTTTGCTTTATCTCAACTAAGCTCAAGCGTTCTTGGCTCATCCTCACCAAAGGGAAGAGTTCTTGGCCTCTCCACACTCAAGCAATCTCATACAAACATCATGGATTCGTTTAAAACATAACATGGCATCAAGGATCATGACATGTAAAGACATGCTAGCATACTTTTCAAAGCTTGAA
The DNA here is from genome assembly GCA_032878935.1 of Erythrophleum fordii. Taxonomy (NCBI): domain Eukaryota; kingdom Viridiplantae; phylum Streptophyta; class Magnoliopsida; order Fabales; family Fabaceae; genus Erythrophleum; species Erythrophleum fordii. Next base: position 20,933,532 of record JAVQMF010000044.1, read on the forward strand.
AATACATATACATACATTCTAAAACAAGCTAAACACACATCCATGCATGAGAGAAGGTGGAGAGAGCTACCTTGTATACAAACACACACTTTTCCTTTAGGATTCAAGCCTCCTCTTTCGGCCACATACCCCAAAAATTGGTGGAGATGGTTTCTCTTGGCCTAAATACAATATATGGGAGCCAATTAGGTTCATGAAACAATCTCCAAGATCATACAATTTGCTTATATGCTAGATTGCTCTATAACCCCCATATGGTCCATATTAGCACCTAATGAAGCAACACCCCTCAAATGATTTCTAGGCCTCATTCTTTCTTTTCAAATATGATTCTTGACTCCTTTTAAGCCTCTTGGAGTCAACACATCATCAAAACAAAAGGCCTAGCACCATGTTGCTTCTTTAGGTCATAATATGGAACCCAAGGCACCAAATCACTTTCTATGAGTTCTAAATTTTTTCCAAGGCCTCCCCTCACTTTCATTCATCAAATATGACTAAAGAATGGCCTTAGAAAAATTTAAAACTCTCCCTAGCTAGGAGAACCCATCTAGGCCGAGGCTATGAAGCATATTGTGTTCCATGGAGCTTTCTTTGTTTTCTCAAGGGAAGAAGCATATGGGGAGCCTCTTAGGGATCTTGGGAGCTCATTTAAACTCTTATTTAGGCCTAGGAATCATCATACAAAGTCAAATTTTACAAGGTGCAATTGAAACCCTAGAATTTGCATCTTGAAATCTAATGGCTTTTTGATAATTCCCTTTGCATATTCTTAATCTCCACACCCTTTTTCCTTAGATTCATGCTTGGTTCTGCCTAAAAATCATCTCCTCCTAGGGTTTTCTCAAGTGGGGCGAAATGGTGGAGAAGGGGACCAAAAATGACAACCATAGGAAGAGAAATTACCTTGTTTTCTTACTTTTTCTCACTTGAATCTTGTGTTCTTTGAGCTCCTCTCTTCAAATCCAAACTTTCTCCTCAATTTCTCACTTAAAAAAGATTTATAAACTTCATTATAATCATAGGAAACAAAGGAGAATGGAGGAGAAGAGGTTTGAAAGAGAAAGAGCATGAAAAACTACTAATTTCCATGCCTTAAGCCTTTGATTTCTCCTCTTTTTCTTCCCCTTCTTGTGAGCCTCATCCCCTAGGGTTTTCTTCTGGTTTTAGGCAGAAGATGTTCGTGCATAATGAAGGGAGGAGAAGGGTGCATCATATATATAGGTGGGAATAAGTTGCACTTTTCAAAAATTCCCATTTCGCCCTTCATACTTTGCATTTCCGTTTCTCCTTCGTTTTAGCTCCATTTTGAGAACCGTATTTTCCATTATAAAATTTAGGTTCCCAAACAAGTAAAATGTCTTTGGAATCACTCAAATTGGAGCTAAAACCTTTCCGAACGAATCCGTCAAAGTTCCAGTGCACTGACGTTGGAAAACGTCCACCGGAGGGGCTTTAGCTATCCTGGGACTTTTCATAGTTTTTAGAGCCTCTGAGAACCCTGGAGAATTCAAAACTTTCATTTAAAAAGCCCTTATGTGTGTTTTTCAAAAAGTGCCTATATTTACGAAAATACCACTGGCCTTTTGACAAATTTTTTAAATCACTCTGGCTTTGATTTCTGGGCAACTCAAGGCTCAAGTCCTCATTTTCTAATATTTAAAATTTTATCATAATTTTGGTTGGCCCCAATCCCTTCTGTTTCAGGGACTTCCTTTTGTATCTGGCCCATTTCTGCTGTTTACGGAGAAACTGAACATTGTGTTTCTCACATTTATGGAAAGGTCGGATCTTACACAATCCAAGCGAAATATGCCTTTCTACATGATTGATCCCTTAAAAAAATGACTCCAATCTCTAACCAAGACATGATACTCATTGGTTGATGTGGCAAAAATTATAGATACCATAATTTCTTGAAATTTTTAAAATATTCCTTTTCTATGAGAAATTTGTATTTTGTAGGGATGAAAATTTTAAAGAAATAATTTTTTTAAAAAAATGGACTGTACTTCATTTATTATTTTATCTTATCTCTTTTTTATTTATACATGTGTATAAAGAAAATAAATGTATGCTATAGGTCTCCCTTTTAAGGGATCATGATAAACGTGGCTATAGCCTCTATGGGGTTGGAAAGCCACTAGGCAAAGGTTGGTTTAATTAACTTATACCTTCATCATAGTTAACGTATGCCAAACTGTGTAATGACATCTCATTAACTATTCTAGTACATAGCGATGATGTGTCACTTTCCTTACGTGTTTTATTGAATGTATGAATGTGATGAGGAAATAGTAAAAAAAAAAGGCTCCCCTTTGTCCTAATATGGGTAAACCCCTTGGTTGAGGTCACTAAGCTATGAAAGTTTGGCTCTAACTATGTAGGAAGTATTTATGGCTTGACTATTAATACATGTTTCAAGGTAGGTCTATGACTCCTAAAATTGTTGGTCTCCAAATTGCCCCCATCGTAAGATAAGGATCTCACTATATAAATTTGACCTTGAGAGGAAAAAGATTCTACACAAGTCAAATCCATATAACAAGGTACAATTTAGGCAAGGTCTTCATGATAGCCTCAGAAAGCATAAGGCTTCACAGGGAAATCAATATAAACCTCTACTAGCCTAAGGTGTACTCGGACCTGGGTATAGGGCCCATAATATGTGTACGGTAGTTGTGTGTAACACCATAAATTCTAGCTCATCTCATGCTCTCAAGTGGCATAATATCATGAATCATATTAATATTCCATGGAAACGCTAAAGAAATAATGATTATTTTCGCGTTGCGTCGTATCTAAAAAATTCAATTCGGTGTCACGTGGGCCATGTGACCTTATACTATACTGCCTTATATTTAATTCCATTATTACAACTCATTTGCATCGCAAAAACATTCCTACAACCCATGGAAACCGAAATGGAACTCAAAATAAACAAGCATATTTTCGGCCAGATTTGCTCCATTTTCTGACCCAATTTTGAAAATCATAACTAAATCTAGAAAATTCAAAATCATGAAATCTTGGTCATTCTGAAAATATTAGGATGTCTACTTCACACTAAAAATATGTCCAGGTCACAAAATTCATCACACAGGACGTTTGACATCCAAAAAGCTACTAATGTTGTTGACTGTCTGGGCTGTTATTCAGTTTACTGATACCAACTTCAAAAATTCATAACTAATTTTATAAAAATAGAAATCACACAAATTCAATCTTTTTGGAAAGATAAAAATTTTAAATTGACACTAAAAATAATTACAGAATGAAACAGATACGTTTAGACATTTGGAACTGATAGAACAGTAACTGAGCTCCTGGGGTGCTACTGATACTGACAGTTAACTTCAAACATGCATAACTCTCTGTTCACACCTCCAAATGAGGTGATCTCAATGGCTAAAGAAATATTATGACCTCTAGTTTATTCATATAAAATTTCATAAGCATTGGACACCATTTGGCCATCGGGTGACACAGAATTCGAAACTGCCAATATGAACAGTACCCATACCAGAATCCATGAAAAATGCCAACTTTGAAAATTCATCAAATATTCCATAGATCTCCGAAAATTATGATCTTTAGCTTCACAGAAAGGTCTCAATGATACCTAATTTGATATCAAATTTCAGGGCAATACTAACTCATTTGGCTAAAAAGTGACATAGGGTTCCATTATAGTCAAATTTGGCTCCATATGAGGTACCAAATTTGCCAAATGGCCTTCCCTTGTTTGTGGCACCTTTTGGGCAAGTCCAAAAGCTTATTTAAGACTTGTGTGAGCTTCCCAAATGGTCCCAAACCTCATGTATCTCATTTTGGCCATTCAACCCACATTTATACACATATTCATCAAACTTTAAATTCTCTTACCATGGCCTTGCCTACTCAAAACATGTGCTAATGGTCATATATCATTTCCATATATCTAAACATCACATAATAGTATGTTTACATATATCTCAAGGTTCATAATACATATACAACATCATATACATGATGAATTATCATTATGGTTCCAAAATGGACAAAACAAGACATAAGCTTGTCAATTGTCCCTCTTCAAGGTTGTTGGCTCCCTTCACCACAATTGCTTGGTCCACCTAGCATGTTAGATCATTGGAGAGGAGGGGATGAGATTCAAGAATCTCAATAGCTCATCTCTCATTCCATCACACATAATATGTGCAAGCAAGTTTCACAAATGCATGCATGAAGAAAGTAGAAATCATAGGCATTTTAAAAGCAACCTTAGCATGTGAATCAATCATACAATGAATCAATCATACAAGACATTCAAGAGCTCACTAAGTGTTTGGATTGGCCTCATACTTCTCCTCATGGATTTTGGACTTGCCTCACCCATTCTTTGAACACTTTGGACTCAACCATACTCTTGGGAGCCCACTTTGCTTTTGGGAGACTCTTTACTTTGTCTCAACCAAGCTCAAGGGTTTTTGGCTCATCCTCACCCAAGGGAAGAGTTTTTGGCCTCTCCACACTCAAGCAAACTCATACAAACATCATGGGTTCATTTAAAAACATAACATGGCATCAAGCATCATGGCATATAAAGGCATGCTAGCATACTTTTCAAAGCTTGAAAATACACGTACATACATTCTAAAACAAGCTAAACACACATTCATGCATGAGAGAAGGTGGAGAGATCTACCTTGTATACAAGAACACACTTTTTCCTTAGCTTTCAAACCTCCTCTTTTAGCCACATACCCACAAGTTGGTGGAAATAGTGTCTCTTGGCCTAGACACAAATTATGGGAGCCAATTAAGTTCATGAAACAATTTCTAGGGCCATGTAACTTGCTTATACCCTAGATTACTCTACAACCTCTATTATGGTCCATATTGGCACCTAATGAAGCAACACCCCTCAAATGATTTCTAGGCCTCATTCTTTACTCTCAAATATGATTCTTGACTCCTTTTAAGCCTCTTGGAGTCATCACATCATTAAAACAAATGGCCTAGCACCATGTTACTTTTTTAGGTCATATTATGGAACCTAAGACACCAAATCACTTTCCATGAGTTCTAAATTTTTTCCAAGGCCTCCCCTCATTTTCATTCATCAATTATGACTCAAGAATGGCCTTAGAAAAATTTAAAACTCTCCCTAGCTATGAGAAACTCTTTAGGCCGAGGCTATGGAGCTTAATGGCCTTCATGGAGTTTGCTTGGTTTTCTTGAAGGGGGAAGCTTGTGGGGAGACTCTTTGGTGTCTTAAGAACTCATTTATACTCTAACTTAAACCTAGGAAGCATCCTACAAATTCAGAAATTGAAAGGTGCACTTGAAACCCTAGGTTTTGCATCTTGCTTTCTAATGCCTTTTTCTTATTTTTTTTTGCATATTCTTATTCCTCTCCATCAAATACCTAAGAATCACCTTTGGTTTGGTTACAAATCTGAATCCTTAGATCTGTCCAAGTGTAGGTCGAAATGCTCAAGGAAGGGAGGAAGAAGACCAAGTGGAAGAATTGCAAAATACCTTGTTTTCCTTGGATTTTCTTGCTTGTTCTTGCTTTCCTTGGCCTCCTTACTTGAAATTCGAACTTTCCCCTCTGTTTTCCCTTCAAAACAGCCCTTAAAACTTCAGAGAAATCATGGAGAAGAAGAGGGAAAAAGAGGAGAAGAAAGTGGTGGAGAGAAAGCATGAAAAACAAGCAAAATTTCATACCTAAAGTCTTGAATCTTTCTTCCTTCTTCCCTTCTCTTTGTATGCCACTCTCCAAGGGATTTGCTTCTGATTTGGGGCTGGAAATTCTGAAGTGAAAGAAGGAGAGTGTGGGGTGCCACCTATATATAGCTAGGGTAAAGTGACTTTTTTAAAAATTCTCATTTTGCCCTTCATACTTTGCCTTTTTGTTTCTCCTTCGTTTTAGCTCCTTTTTTATAACTGTATTTTCCATTATAACATCTAGATTCCTAATTAAAAAAAATGGCTTTGGAATCACTCAAATCGGAGCTAAAACCCTTCCTAAAGAATCGGTCAAAGTTTGGGTCAATTGATATTGGAAAAGTTACACCGGAGGATCTTTACCGGTCCCGGGGCTTCCCATGGTTTTTGGGGCCTCTGAGAACCCTGGGCAACTCAAAATTTCCATTTAAAAAGCCCTCCTAGGTGCTTTTCCAAAATTGCACTTATTTACGAAAATGCCACTGGCCTTTCGGCAAATTTTTTGAATCACTCCGACCCTAGTTTCTGGGCAACTCAAGGCTCAAATCCTCATTTTTTATTATTTAACATTTTATCCAAATTTTATTTGGCCTTGAATCACTCATCTCAGGGGACTTACTTTGAAAACGTGCCTGTTTCCATCGTTTAACAAAACTGGACATTACATTGTGTCTCAGTGACATGTGTGAAGAGAGCATTTACCTTTTCATTCTATAGACTATCCAACCCTTATCTATTAGGTAGATTAATATAGTAAAAGGAACCAAAACATATATATACAGGTATAAGTAAAAGAAGTAAAGTATATACAAATATAGTCATCTACCCTAAGGTTTTATTCCATATGTTATCTAATTCTAATACATATTACGTATATAATCAAAGAATTAAAACATATGAAACAATCATGTGAATAGCATGTTATTTACCCTAATCATATGAGACAAACAATAAAAAAGAGAATCAAAATAAAAGGAAGGCCATAGTATTTTGTATAATTGACTTAAATTGAGCTTGACTCTCAAACTATCCACAATGGAGTCACCAAACTATCACACCAAAAAATACAACCGCGTGGCGCTAGGAAAAAATTTTTTTTGAAAAATTCGATTTGGTTTTCGTCAAAGCAAAAATTGAAATCAAAGTAAAGGTAGTAGAGTTGCCACCAAAATTTTAATTTTTAAAGGGAAAAACCTTTTTATAAGAAAAGAAAAAAAATGGTCGGCGAACTAAATATGGGTTCAAGAGTCGATTTTGAATGGGGAAGGTGTTAGGTACCCCACTATATCAGTTCCTAAGAATGGTTATCCTAAATTAATTGTGCAAAATTAATATGGCGTTGATTCTATTTTAATTTCTTTAATAAATCACATGCAAAATAAGAAAGAAAGAATTTGAAGAAATAAAATTTAAAGTAAAATAAGAAGGAAAGAAATTATGAAAATAAACTAAGAGTAAAATAAGATGAAATGAAATTAAGAAAATAAAATTAAAAAAATATTTATTTACAAGCACGGATTTAACTTAGAATGAGAGCTTAGAGCCCACGTATCCTTCAGGAGGGATCAAAATCCACGTAGTTTGAACAAATATTGTGTTTGTTAGTTGGTATTTTGTTTTTGTTTCATTTTTTTATGAAAAGAAAAAGATAGTTAAATAACTTTACATTTTGCAAATAAAATGGCTTTAAAATTGGTTAATAAGTTTTAATTTGTAAAAACTAAGTTAATTTCACATCTTTACTCTCTTTTTTTAAAACTTTTTTTAGCTTATTTTTGTTTTGTTTCCTTTTTCTTGTTCCTTTTTTATTAAACCCTTTTTTCATTTGTTTTTTTTTACTTTTTATTTTTTTTTCAAAAGAATGAATGTCATGTTCCAAATTTTTTGTAACTATTAATGTAACCAAAGTTAATTAAGAGCTAACTTATTTAATTAGTACTAGAAAGAAGAGTATATACTAGGGAATCTTAAAGAGATAGTAGCACATTAATTTGTGTAATATGAAAGCAAGTAGGAATAATTCAAGACAAACTTATAGCTATTCGTATCATAACATTGTGTCCATTTCAGATACATGGAAATGCAGGCATATTCGGTCATGTGGTAGCCTTCCATTAGCCATGGATAGCATGAGATAAAACTTACATAATCTTGAGATGAGTCTTAGTATCATTTATACATACATGACCGAACAAGAGGAATAGGAAGAGCCAAAGGATAACAAGGACAAATTAGTGACACATTGGCATTCCATTTATGCATGACATTCATTAGCTATTCGGTCAAGACACCACCATCCATTTAGCCGTAGGTAATTGAGAAAAATCTGCATGCAATTGAATGGGTTAAACAATCTAAAATGGAGACACACAAGTTAGATGGTGGTGTAGGAACCATAGAAGAAAGGAATTCAATAAACAAGTTACTCATACTTCATGCTTCACTATGCAGAATATAAATACCCAAATGAGATTTAATTAATTTAGGTTGTGCATTCAACCATAGGAAAGTCAAGAAGAAATATATGATGTAACGTTTGATTGCAAACATGAGAGGGAGACACATGGCTAGGTAACCGAATAGGAAATGAAGTAGGAAGAATTAAATTAAACAACCATCCTTGCCACCTCATGCTTGCACCATCCACCCATATATGTATATTCAATTGGTATTTGGTTAGTGCTCTCATTTTGCATTATCGTGGGAGTTAAATGCCTCATGCAATCCATGTATTAGGTGGGAATAGTATAGATAGGACGCTACCATATGGCTTTGCACCGAACAAGGAATAGAAAGAGGAATTTTAAAATGTAACACCCCATAACTTATTAATAAGAATTGTGGTGAATTAAGGAATTAAGACAGGGATTTGGAAAAAAAATAATAATAAGAAAATTAAGGTTTCTAAAGAAATGGATTTATTTTAGATATTTTGAGCTAATAATCATGTCTAGTTATTGTTAGGTGGATATATATATATATGAATTATGGTTACAGGTTTAATTAAGGAATTAACTAAGGTGAGTTAGACATTTAATTTGGGCCCTATGATTAATGTGTTTCTACCATGAGCCAAGTAAGAAAGCCCACTTATAGTTGGTAAGAAGGTCCAATCTCATTTCTTGAGAGCCCAACTCTCATTTCATTAACTAAACCCATCAACTTATAGCCCAATAAACACATATCTGAACCTAAGTGGATTTTAGGCTTCAGGGTTAGCCTAAACCCATCTAAAACCCTAACTTACTCAGCCCCTTACCCTCTATTCTATAGACCAACTCAATCTTAGGCAAGGGAGAACTCCATTTTCGCATAGGAAGAGAGGAGGCTAGGGTTTTCTGCATTCCTCCGCCATTTCTCACTTCTAGAGGAAGATTTAGCCAAGGTAATCTATATAAAACATATCCCTCTCATTCTCCTCTTCATTTTAGTCCGATTGGTTTGTCATTTTGAGAATCTTTCATCTCTTCTTATGATGGAATATAGTTCTTGGATGATTGTTACAAGATTTTCAGAGTTGGAGGTTAGAGGGATTATTAGGTAAGCATTTCCCTTCCATTTTGTGTATTACTTTGCTAGAAAATGCCCCTAAGAATTTATTATCATAATGGGTTCTACTATTATGTGAAATTACAAAGAGATAATGGTGGAAAACTGAATTTTCTGGGCTTGATGACTGAAATCCTAATTTTGGAATTTCCCATGGTGTGTTCTTGATAGTTGAGGCTCAACTTAGTCCATTTAACCCCTTAGGTATATGGGTAAGTGTTCCCTCTTCTCTAATGTGATATATATACTGAATTTCTATCACTTGGACTGACTTTTGGTGCATGGCTCTTACATGTGCGAAAATGGAGACATTAGGAGTGACTCATTGTGAGTTCTTGTTGTTGTGACCTTGAATTGGTACTGTAGACCCTTAGGAAGCTTAGGTAAGAAGTTGTTAATGTACTCTTGTTAAAATTAATTTATGGATAGGGAAATTCCACACTAATGGTAGTTGAATAATGATGATTATGCTTATGTTAAGCCTGGTGTGCTTGGAATCATGATGGTAGCTAGAGGATGAGTAATTGGATTCATTGAAGTAACTGGGGTTATTTTCATAATTTCATGTATATGCTCATGTTAATCTGACCTTTGTTACACATGCTTGATTTTGAAATGCTAAATGATTAGTTAACTACTTGAACTATTATTGTGATTGGACCTTGTGAGTCTATGGTGGAGCTGTGATGCGGCTGCCACCCATACATGTGCTTCGATCGAGCACTAAGTTGTGATCAAACCTCAAATACACTAAGCCCTAGTTGTGCTCTCTCGGTGTTATGGAGTAGGTGCCGTGGACGGACCTCTCTGGTATCATTGGACATTAACATGTTGTGTATAATTGCTGGTATAGGACAGTAGTTATTGGTAACTCAACTAGTTCATTTGTAAATTGAATTGATGATTCTGGTATTGATAATATGAAATTACATTGTATTGATTAATCTGTACATATATATGGAATTTGCCTCTTGTTACTGAGATTGTATATCTTACCTCGATTGTAGGCTAATATTTTCAGGGATCGGACCTCTTAATGGCAAGGAGAAAATTAATGGAAGTTTGTTATATGATTTCGTAGCAGGTAGGTTTGGAAACCTTGTCAGATTGTATTTGTATAACTAGACTACTAAGTTTTATGTAATTGTCGTATTGCATCATGAATTGTTAAGCATAGGGACTGTAATCATTTGATACATCAGATGTTAATTTAAACTGGTGATGTATGAAATTCCTAATGCAACTCATGTTTGAATGGAAATGTGAGTAGTGTGTGAACTATTTGCTATCATTGATCTATGAACTCACTGATTTATGGTGGCTAGAGGGTTAAGGATTTACATTTGAGTTTTAAATAGGTAATGATAGATGTGTTAAGTAGATTAGGTAAAAGAAAGACATTAAATCTTCACAAACTAAGTTAAAATGGCCTAGAGGGTTGCTAGAGGGGGAATTGGAGAGCATGAGATGAAATCTTGGGAGTTATAGGAACAAAAGGGAATTGGCTGCAGCCAACATTTAATTGGCCTTGGCCAAATGTGGCGAACCTACCAAGGAAGAAAACATAACGAAATTGGCCCCGTCGAATAGTGAAGTTAGCTGCAGCTAAGTCTGAAAAGCAAGTTTAGGGGTGTTACACAGGTATTTGGTCGTGGAAAAATGCATGAAATTTGTGGAGGTGTAAGGGGTAAAGCCGAGAGTAATTGGCTGTGGCTAAGAGTAATTTAGCCACAGCAAATATCCTGAAACCCTTATATTAATTAGGAAATCTTGGTTTTTCATGTGGTAACCTCAAGGGATGACTTAGAAACATTGGTAGAAGATTTTTGTGAGTTGGAATCAATGGATAATAGAATCAAAGGCTTATGAATGAATGTTTATTTCCCTGATGTATATAAGTGCTTGTAATTGTATGGTTGATGACACTAATAACATTAAGGTTCAAATTTCCTCATATTTTTTTAAATATAATTAGTTGTAATAACTTCCAACCCTAATTCAAATTTTATGGTTATTAATCACGTACTTAACCTTAATTATAATAATTAGAAGTTAGGGTCATTACATAAAATTTGTCTTAGTGCATCCTTGGGCGATGAAGAAGTAAGAGGTGTCACTACCACAATCTTCTCCACTTTAACTCCGATTAAGCCGAGAAGAAAAGGGGAAGAAGTGGACAAAGTTTTGAGTAAGTTAGCAAGCTACAAGATAAGAGGAAATAATGACGGTAGAAGAAGATTACAAGAAACTCATTGGAAGGTAAGTATAGGAAAACTTCTAAATTCCTAAATTATTCCACTTCAACTAGCTAAATCCCTAAACTTAGGAGGTTTTGTTATGGTTGGACAGCCATAAAAGCTTGGGAAAGACCACTAGAAAGCTTAGGAGGAAGCCACAGTTAATTAATGGTAAGGAACAAAAATTTTGCTCCTCTTGAATTCAATTAGATCAAGAGGATAAAAGGAAAGGAATACATGTTTTGGGGCGTGTTATCTATGATGTTTTGTCATAGGAATGCCCTCAATTTAATTAGGAAAAAAAGCATAGTAAGGGCTGAACTCTAAGGCTGTGAACTCCACTCAAGTACTTTAAATGATAGTTAATCAATAAGACCAAAAGAAACAAAAGCATAAATGCCTACAAACTAGGAACTCAAATTCCCAACTAATGAAAGAAAGTTAAAACCACAATAAAGGAGGATAGTAGCTTAGTTTTAACTTAAATTTTTATCATTAATAGCACTTATTTATTGTAATACATGACTGGAATTTTAAGGGAACAATTTTTTATCATTAATAGCTCTTATTTATGGTAATACATGACTAGAATTTTAGGGGAACAATCATAATAACAAGGGATAAAGAATAACTTAACGGAATAGAGATAACGAAATAGGTAGTTAACACTGTATTCATTTTGTTATTTATGTAATTGCACTGAATAAATTCCCTAAGTTCCTATGCTATGTATGATTGCATGTATGTCTACTAAAGTGACTCTTATGAGTATTAGATCATTGTTATTGGCAAATGACAGAAGCACATTAGCCTACTGAATGAATATATGCTATTGTTTGGATTTTACATGCTCCTACATTGAAGTATGCTTCGAATATATCTTGGATAGTATTCAATGTTGTTTATATGTATGCTTCTTGAATACATTGTTATCTACTGGCATTTTATCTCATTATAAAGCTAACCATTTTCAAGTGTCAGTCATACCTCAAACGAAGCTAAACAAGCCGAAACTAGACAAGCGGACTAGTAGACTAACGTGTTGTTCTTATAATGAGTTTTGTAAATTCTTTGTGTAGTGTAAAATGCTAAAGCATGATTTTAGTTTCAAATATGTAAATTTGTTGTGTAATCTCCTATTGTGCATCTATAGGATAATTATATGTATATAACTTCTAGTATAGGTTGATGAAGATGTTTAATTGAAGTGTTGCTGTATATGGGAAAGTAACTTTAATTACCTTTTTGCATGAAACTGATTATCATTACCATAGGATTTCTATGTCCAAATTTTTGCAATGAGTTCTCCATCCTTTGGATTAAAGGTTTGGAAAGTTACAGGGTTATTGGAATAGGTTAGATCAAGGAAATGGTGTACTGATTTGACTTAGTTTCTGCATGAGACACTTTGAGAAAATTTCATAATAAATCTTGTTAAATAGGTTAATGAAGGAATTGTTACATGAAATTTTATAGGAAGGTAGCTAGACATATAAATTTAGATATGGAAAGTCTTAGAATTTTTTGAACTCACTTAATAGGGTAACAAAGTCAAAAAAACAAAAGGGACAATGTGTAGTTAGTCCAATCAGGGTAGTAGTCTAAATGGCATTGGTTGAGGCAACACCCATAGGGATTTTTGAAACCTATTCTAGTTGCTTATAACTACCATAATAAGGAGTCTTCCTACCAATTTTTATGATTTTTGGATGTCATTTGATAGGGCAAAGAAATTTCACAACGGGATATGAATTTGAATGGTAGTTAGAAGCTTAGATGATTTGTAGCTATGGTAACTTCTATTTCTTCACAACTGGATATGAATTTGAATGGTAGTTAGAAGGACAAAGTCATAAATCAATATTTCCATGAATATAAGATAGAAATTTCCTAGGTATACCAATAGAGATCTCCTAGGTTTAGGATCTTTTTGACAGAATCTTGGAATTTTGCACTGTGGAATTCAAGACCCTGTCAACAGGGTCTTCTAATTGTAGTACAAGATCCTTCAATATTATAAGTTAGAACATATGAGAAATGTAAGTGCAATAATGAACTTTAAAAGAAGAATTATTTTTGAATTTTTGGAATACTATTGTTCAACTTTTGCAAAAGAACCTTTAAGAAAGGAAATGATAAATCTTTAAGACTCACCCTGATTTTAGTTAAAAGCTTTTTATCTTCGATTTCCTTTTTCTTTTTTTATGTTATTCTATTTGACTTTTTGAAATATCCTTTTTACTCTTCTTTCCCTTTTCGTTTAGATTTTTGTTTGTTTTCTTTTTTTTTTTTGAAAATGTTTGTTTGTTTGTTTTTTTTTTAAATAAAAGTCTTTAAAAAAATTGTCTACTTAGAATTCAACTTTTTAATTTGAAAAGTTTATTTAATTTTCTTTTCTCTTTCTTTCTTTTTTTAATCCCTTTTTGTTTTTCTTGTTCTTTTTTGGTTAAAGATTTTTCTTTAAAAAAAATTTAATGGGGACCATTGAAACCCAAAACATGTTAAAATGTAAATTTAATACCTAATGGATGTCAATGAGACTTTATTGTCCCACATGATCCTTAAGTTCACTCCTATGTGCCTGAGGAGATAAAAGATATCCTACACGACTAGTATGATTAGGTAGAAGAAAGTGACTTCAACTTCTCTGCTTTTTTGACATTTTCATTTTTTTTGAATTTTCCTTTATTCTATTCTTATGGTTATATTTTATTTAAACTGCCATTATTATTGCTATTATTTTTAACCAAATAAGATGGATGTTCACGCAATAGAAGTCCAAGTGGGTCTCTGATGATATTGAATCAACCTAACTAGCCAACTTGCCATCCTCAAGGAGTATTAACACGCAGTGAGACCATTATGGTAGTTAATCACTAAATCAAATAAGTGTAAAACAGAAATTAATGATGAATAAAGCTCCGAAAAAAAAGGCACTAGTTATACTCATCTTTCAACAAAAACCTGTTCACTAATTCTTTTCCTTTTTTCATTATCCCTTCTTCCATCTTACTCCTGCTTAGTTTTTTTTAAAAAAGAAAACCAACAACCTCGACCCAATCCAATCAAAATGTAGAGGGTAAATTCATCTCAGACAACGATTAAGGTTTAAATGTGGTAGAACAACAAAATAGTGATATGCCTAAAAAATCTTCCTCCTCTATGTAGAGAATCATAATCTAAATTCAATCTCAGTCAATGAATATCAATCCCATCAGAATGCAGGGCAAAAAAAAAAAATCATTTTAGACAATGACTAAGATTTGAACATAACAAAATAACAAAATAATGAAATGCTTCAAAATCTTCCTCCTCTATGCAAAAAAATCACGATTTGAATTCAATCCCAGTCAGTTAGAAAACATAATTTAAGCATCACATTCATTTGCAAACTCATCTCAGCATATTACATTTCCACAAATCGGACAAAAGGAAAATGAAGCATAAACTACATTTTTTATTCTAAATTTTCCCTTTGGCTTCATTTATCTTTCTTTGCCATTCATGTCCTTGCTTCTATCCGCTGTGCCACCTTTTTGGTCCTCTTTCCCTTCAATCCCTTCCTTACTGTCTTTCCATCTCTTTAATAACTCTCGATTGTTGCTCTCACTCTAGAATTTTGGCCTTGATGATTGTGTCATTTAATCTCAAATAAAACTATGTTGGAAAATAAACTTGCAGAAAATAGTGCAACCTAGGTTATTTCCTAAAGAGTTTTTTGGCTCTAATTATTTGTGAAGGAATATTCCAAGTATTACTAAATGAAAATTGTTTAAGGGATTTTGAATTACTGAAATTTAATTAAATTAATTGAAAAAATAACAAGAGCTAAAAGCTTAAGTCTAAGTGAAGTTAAAAACTAGGAAAATGTGGTAGCTAGCCTTTAGATGGAAGGATGAGATATGGGAGAGGACAATTGAAGAAATTCCTTTTTGCTCGCGTACTGAGTGCACAACCTAGCATCTAGTGTTGTTCATCACATGATTCTTTAGCTCCCTACTCCGTCTTTTCTTTGCCTTTTTATTCAACTAGCTCCCCGTTAACTTCTCCTTGCACATTCTGTCTATGTATATTTTCATTCATTCCCTCACGTGGCTTTCTTCATCTATTCATTCCTATGCTTATGCTCATATGCACATAAAACTTGAGTTTCTCACGTGCTTTTTCTCCACGTATACTGCTCCCTTTCTTCTGCATGTGTATGTGAGTGAAGTGGTAATAGCTCATGAGTGTGTTTTGCTTCGTGGACCTTCAACTCGTAGCTTAGAGATAGCTTTAAATCCCAGCTCTTTTCCACATTCTATCCAGCTACTGTGTGTGTATCATGCATGAATAAGATGTGGTCTTCCTCAAGCGCTCCTTCTTCTTTGCATGTTTCTTCCCATTCTCCAGCTCATAGCTTCACCTTCAGTACTTTTCTCACGTCAAACCTAAGCTCCTTTTTCGTATCTCTAGAGCTCACCCAGCCAACGTCTTCTCCCCTTGTTTTCACGTTACTATTTAGCTAGTTCCCAGCCATCTCTTCACATTTTTCTCAGGTCTCTTCTTTTACATTTTTCCCACGTTGGCTCCCCTTATCACATGTTGTCCTAATGCTTCATTTAATCCAATATTTCACGTGATCTGTTGCCTTCTTCTTCTTGCTTCATGCACCCAAGCTCAAGTTTGCTTTTTCTTCTACTCACAAGCTTCTTCTCTTTCCTTCATTCAGCTCCAGCATCTTCTTCTTCTTGATGCTCTCCAAAATTGAGACTGCTTCCTTCTTTCAAGCTTCTTCTTCTCTTGTGTTGCTTAACGTTTGTTCTAACCATGTTTAACTCATGCCAATCTCCACACCATTCCATGTTGCTCCTTATTAGTTCCTATAGCTTTTCTTCGTGTTTTACTCTTACTGGAACCTGTGGCTAGATGGAATGAAATTAAGTGAGAGTGAGTGCAATGCGATAGATGTGCTGCATGTATAAGTGTGTGGGAGCTTGTGTGAGCTTATGTGTGTTCTAGTGGTAACTTAAAGTGGAGCGATGCATGTGTTCTATCTTCCACATGAGAATAAGGGAGCTATGAGAGTGATGTGTCCATATATGTTATTGCATGCTTTAACCTGCCTACGTGCTAAATAAAATGGGTGTTTATGGCTTCATGCATGTGAATAAAAGAGCTAGACAAGTGTTAGTGTGTGCATGTGAACTGTTGGATGTGAGTGCCTTGTATGGAATGAAGTTGAAGCTTTTAAATCCTTTATAAACGCATTGCTTCATGGACCTTCTTTTGGATATAGTGGTTGCTCATAAGTGTTGTGAGCCCGCAAATATAGTGAGTGCATTATTATGGTATGTGAGTGAGCTGGAGTGTTGAATAAGTATGGAGTGTATTGCTTCAATATGAGTTTGTACATCTTTTTCCATCCAAAAATCCCTCAACTATAGCTTCTTCTTTACACTTCTTCCTTTCCATGAATGCTCCCCTCTCACATGCTCTCTTAATGTTGCTTTCTTGGACTTGGAAAGCTTCCACCTCTTCTCCAAATTAATCTCCTATTCAAATGCTATTTGCCCATAAAAAATTCTACACAAAAGAATGAGAAAATTTCAATAGGAAAAATTTACAAAATTATTTAAAGAAATTTATGCATTAAAATTCTAAAATCTTGTAAATAATTTCCTTGAGTGTAGAAATGGCTACTAAAATCAATTATCTACCTAATTAAATCCCTAAAGCCATATTTGATCATTAAAATGCTTAAGTTAGGAGAATTAAAATATAGAAAAATAGCCTTTATCAGGCCCTCTCAAGCTTTCTCTCAATCTCTTGCTCTTTCAGTCTCTCAGTCTCAGGCTCTTCCTCCTAATCCTTTTGCTCTTTCTAACCCGAAAACTAATTTCAAGATAACCCCTTTTCTCTTATTCACGGCTACCTCCTTTGTAGCCAGAGCCTATATCTGTTCCTCCTTGTCTCTCACGGTAAAAGGGACTTGAGAAGAGGTCAAATCCTTGAGCCTGCCACTATAGCTTGTCCCTCAGATCTTCTGAGATGCTATAGTATGCTTACCTTCCCCTTTCGTGTTTCTCCTTATGCTTCAGTCTTTCCTCTACTAATGGCAAGGATTGAATGAATGAAAGACTGTGGTCAAATGTAGAAACTCTGCATTTTGACCCTTTTTCAGCATTTTTTTTTGTATTTTGTTTTTGATGTTAGGTCGGTGGGTTCAGAGAAGGTGGGTTGGAGTTGTTTTAGTTTGTTTTTTTCCTTTTGTTTAGGCTGAAGGTTTTTTGTTTGTTTTTTTTTAGATTGTGTTATTCATTGAGATTAATGGGCTTGAGAAAAGTTGGTACTGGTGGGTTTGAATGAATTAGGCTAGAGCTGGTAACTTTTTTTCTTTTCTTTTCTTTTTTTTAAATTAGTCTTACACTTTTTCCTTCTTTTTTCCTTTTTTTTTTAAAAATTTGAGGTTGAAATCTTTTTTTTTTTCAAATATAGGATTGATGGGCTTAGACTAACAAACAAAGCAATTGGGCTTTAGTTTTAGGCTTTTTCCTTTTATTTTTTTCTCTTTTTTTATTTTTTTATTTTATATTTCTTAATTTGATTTTCAGTTTTGCATCTTTTTTTGTCTCAAGGATTGCGTTGTTTAGGTTTTTGGCATTTGGGAAAAAAATGAATATCCTTTTTTTATATATATTTTTAATATTTTTAATTTCTTTTTTCTTTTTTTCTTTTCTCCATATTTTTTACTACTTTGATTTTTATTATCATTTTTGAAGCCTGCCTGGACAAAATAAGGTGTTCACAGGGTATAGATGAAATACTTGTAGTGAGAGAGTTCCCAAAGGTATTTCTTAAGAAAATTAGAAAACTACCCCCTGATAGAGAAGTAGAGTTCACTATAGACATTATGCCTGAGGAAGGTCTAATGTCTAAGGCCCCGTATAAGATGGCTCCCACTGAGCTAGCTAAATTAAAGAAGCAGATAGAAGAGCTTTTAAAGAAAGGTTTTATTAGACCTAGTGTCTCACCGTGGGGAGCTCTAGTTTTATTTGTCAAAAAGAAAGACAAGAGTCTTAAACTGTGTATAGATTACAGGGAACTCAACAAGATTACAATTAAGAATAAATTCCCCCTTCTTAGGATAGATGACCTCCTAGATCAGTTAGTAGAAGCGTCAATACTTTTTAAGATTGATCTCAGGTCAAGGTACCATCAGCTTAGGATTAAGGCTGAGGATGTCCCTACGATAGCTTTTAGAACCAGATATGGGCACTATAAATTTTTAGTTATGCTCTTCAGGTTGATGAATGCACCTACTGTATTGATGAATTACATGAATACAGTGTTCAGGCCATACTTAGACAAGTTTGTAGTTGTCTTCATAGATAATATTCTCATTTATTCTAAAAGCAGAGAAGAGCATGAACACCATTTAAGATTAGCCTTGGAAACCCTGAGAGAAAAGCAATTATATGCTAAACTTAGGTAAATGTGAGTTTTGGCTCACTGAAGTGAAATTCCTAGGCCATGTGATCTCCTAGGTAGGGTTTGCGGTTGATCCCTATAAAGTAGAGGTAGTACTTCAGTGAGAGAAACCTAAGGCAGTGACAAAGATCAGGAGTTTCCTAGATTTGGTAGGTTATTATAGGAGGTTATCTAGGACTTTTCTCAAATAGTGATGCCAATGACTAAGCTCACTAAAAAAAATGTACCATTTGTGTGGGATGAGAAATATGAGTAGATTTTCCAAGAATTGAAGCATAGGTTAACCATAGCCCTAGTCTTAGTCATTCCTAACCCTAGAGAGACTTTTGTAGTCTACAGTGATACTTTTAAGAAAGGGTTAGGATATATGCTTATGCAAAAAAGTAGAGTGATAGTTTATACTTCTAGACAATTGAAACAACACAAGGAAAATTATCCCACTCATGATTTAGAACTAGTAGTTTTGGTATTTGCTCTTAAAATATAGAGACATTATTTGTAAAGTGTAACTATAAAGATATGTAGTGACTATAAAAGCCTTAAGTACTTGTTTAAGTAGAAAGAGTTAAACATGACGTAGAGGAGATGGTTAGGGTTTTTAAAAGATTATGATTTCATTATGAAATATCATCCAAGAAAGGCTAATTTGGTTGCAAATGTACTAAGTAGAAAATCCATAAATATGGCCTACATGATGTTAAGAGAGCAGAAACTCATTGAGAGATTTAAAGATATGAGTCACTCATGTCAGGTACATTCTAGGAAGTTATTAATGAGTGAAACCAGAATAGAGAGTGACTTAAGAGATCAAATAAGAGAAACCCAACAAGAAGATGAACATGTGAGAATAGTTAGAGCTTAGATATCCCAAGACAATGCTTTAAACTTCAATCTATCTGAGGATGGAATAATGAGGTACAGAAATAGGCTATATGTGCATAGGAACTTAAAATTAAAAGAAAGGACACTAGAAGAGGAACACAAAAGTAAATACACTATTCATCCAAGCAGTAATAAAATATATCATAATTTAAAGAAAATGTTCTGGTGGCTTGGGATGAAGACATATATAGCTGAGTATGTCTCACGATGTCTAGTATACCAGAAAGTCAAAATTGAACACCAAAAGCCAGCTGGGTTACTTTAGTCCTTAGATATCCTTGAGTGTAAATGGGATAACATAGCTATGGATTTTGTCATAGGATTACCTAGGACATCATTGGGGCATGATGCTATATGGGTGATAGTAGATAGATGAACCAAGTCAGCTCATTTCTTAGCAATTAGAGCCACCTACACCCTAGATAAATTAGCCTAACTATACATAAAGGAAATTGTGAGACTACATGGTATGCGTAAAAGTATATATCAGATGGAGATCCTAGATTTACTTCAAATTTCTCAAGATCATTACAGGATGCTCTGAGAACTAGATTGAGGTTTAGTACAACCTACCACCCTCAGATAGATGGTCAAATAAAAAGAACCATCCAAACCCTACAAGACATATTGAGGGCATATGTCTTAGAGATGAAAGGTAACTGGGATACCTATTTGCCTTTAGCAGAATTTGCTTATAATAATAGTTATCAGTTTAGTATTCAAATGACACCATATGAGGCATTATATGGGAGGAAGTGTAGGTCCCTAGTATGTTAGGTTGAGCTAAGTGAAAGAAGCCTTATAGGCTTAGAATTAGTGGACCAAACCTCTAGACAAATAGAAACAATCAGAAAGAAACTTCTAACGATACAAAGTAAACAAAAGAGTTATGTAAATAAAAGGATAAGGCCATTAAAGTTTGAGGATGGAGACCATGTATTTATTATAATGTCTCTAGTAATAGAGATAAGTAGGTCCATAAAGATTAGAAAACTCAATTAAAAGTACATAGGTCCATTCCAAATTCTTTATAAAGTTGGACTTATGGCCTATAGACTTACTCTTCCCCTAAACCTAAGTCAAATACATGATGTCTTTTGTGTATCCTAACTTAAAAAGTACTAACTTGATCCCTCACATGTCATAAAGTATGAAAATGTGTATTTACAAGATAATCTATTTGATATAGTATCATTAGATAGGATTGTGGATGCTAAGCTAAAGCAATTAAGGAATAAGACTATATCGCCAGTGAAAGTGGTTTAAAAAAGGCTATCCCCTGAGAAAGCTACCTAAGAGTTGGAAGAAGAAATGAGAAAGAAGTATTTAAAGTTATGCTAATCAGGTATGTATCTAAATTTCATGGATGAAATTTTGTTTAAGGGGGGAGAAAATGTAATATCCGGTTGTTCTAAAAAGACTTAAAACTGAGGAGTTACAAAAGCAAGTCCCCTAATTCCAATGATTAGAGGCAAAAAAATTAGAGTAATAACTAGACATCTAGAAATGTGAATACAATGCTAAAGGTGCCCTGAAATTAGAGTCAGAATGGTTAAATAAAATTAAATAAAAAGGCAGTGGTATTTTTGTAATTTTAAAAAAATTTTAGAAAACTCAAAGGAAGAATCTTTAAATAGGAAAATTGAGTTTTTCAAGGTTCTCAAAGGGCCTAAAAATCATAAGAATCCCTAGAATGGTTAAAACCCTTTTGGTATGCTTTTTAGAGTGTCAGTTGACTAAAACTTTAACCAAACTATTTGATAAGATTTTAAATATAATTTGGGTAAAATCAAAGGTATTTTATAAATTAGAAGGCCTAGATTTTATGATGAAAAAGATGGTTCTCAAAAAGAAGTTAAAAGATTCTCTTCAAGCGAACCAACCTATCCTCTGTAGGGGACTTGTGCGGTGGTTGGAGCAAAGACACATTTAATTGTGAATTCAAATGTTGCAGAGAGAATAAAGTCATATATCTGTGCAGCCCAATCAATAGTTCAAGTCACACACTCCAAGGCATAGCATTGGAACTGCTATGTGGGCTTTTTGTTTACCAAGGGTTACACTTTGTTCTAAGTTAATGTTGGATAAAAAAGATTTTGGTTATAGTTTTCCTTGCAATGGTCCAAGATAAGGTGGCACTTGTGATATTTCAGTGATTAAACAAAGATTCCCTTGGTAAGATAGAGGGAATCTTTGGGGAATCCTTAGAATTATCACTGCTTAACTTTCAATTTGCCTCTGACCATCAAAGTAAAAGTGATGTCGATTATTCAAGAATCAAAGTTGATTTGCTTTAGAAAAAGAAGATATCAATGAACTTCTATGAAATGGTTTCACAGGATTCAGCCAATTGTCTTGATCGTGGGGTTCAGTTCTTTACCTTAATGACAGAAAAAAGGATTGATCAAATTCTATTGAGTCTGACTCATAGTGATCATTTATCAAAGAATGACTCTGGTTATCAAATGATTAAACAACCAGGAGCAATTTTTCAGCCTAGCCAGGTCAGTACCTAGCCAGGCCTTTTTTGTTCTTGTGAATCTTGGATAAAAGTGATTTATTTGATCTGAAAAAAAATACTTGTTATTGAAACAAGATCAAACATAAGAATGTAATTTCTTATTACTCTTTCCTTTTTCTTCAGTAAAGCATCTAAAAGAAAAGAACCTGTCATACCATACTTTATTAGACCCCACATTCCCATATTCAAGATGACTTCCATGAGCAAGTAAAGAAAATCACAACAAGGGAATGAGATAATGCCATTTATTAGTGTTATGTTGAAAACTTACCAAAAAAATTCCTTAATTATTTTCCATTCATACAACTCATAAACATCCCAAAACTCTGCACAAACCATGGACCAGGAACTAGAAACCCAAAATAATAATGTTTTGCTTCGGATTCCATGGTGGCAGATTTTGGGCAACTTTGAAAAATCATAACTAAATTTGGAAAAATAAAAATCAAGCAAACCATAGCTTTTTGAAAAGCTCTTGGTAGTAGAAATAATTTCAAGCCATGAAAATTTCATCTGGGCTAAGTTTGGCAATAGAAAAGGCATGAAGGTCAGACTACCCAAAATACTGATATAACTTACTGAATGTAAATTTTGAAAATTCATAATTAATTTCAAAAAAATAAAATTCATGCAAAATATACCAATATAGAAAGGTGTGGATGTTATCTAGAGGAAAAAAATAGTTCTAAATTAATCAAAGAGCATTCCGACCCAGAAAATTGATGGAATAGTGCTGGAGGTCTAACTGGATGCCTAGAACAGAATATAAACTTCAAAAATTGATATCTCCCTCTCTAGACATCCAATTGAGCTGCTTTTAGTTGGCACAGGTCATTGGGAGGGTTTAGTTTCTCTTTATAAAATTTCACAACAATTGGACATTGTTTTCCTCATGAATGATAGAATTTCATTTTAGACCAAATGAACTGTAGCACTGACCAAAACAAAACAAAATTTCTAACTTTAAACATTTTCCAAAAATTCCATAGATCTCTAAATATTTTGCACTTTAGCTTTCCAAAAAGCTCTAAATAAGCTCTAGTTGCATGTCGAGTCTCAGATCAAGAAGAGATTATTTGGACAAAAAGTGACACAGGCTCACAAATTGGCCAATTTTGGCTCCCATAATGCATCAACTTGGTCCAAATGGCTTCTATTATGCTTTGTCACATCTTGGGCAGGTTTAAAAGCTTGAATACAACTTGTAGGCACTGTCCAAATGGTCCTAAATACCATGCATCTGAATTTGGATATCCTACATCCATTATTACACTAACACACCAAGCCATCAAAGGGGCACTTTGCATAATTCAATCACTTTGTTACCATCTAACATTCATACAATATCCATACATCATTTTACATTTTTTCAAGGCCTTAAATCTAAAAAATAACATCTACAAGCTACTTTAACATTCAACTACAATTAGAATTATATAATTAACAAAGTATGACATATTAAGCTCCTTGGCTTGTATTCCTTTGATCTTGAGCACCACCTAGGCATTTTAAGAAGGAAGAGGGAAGGGTAATGAGATTCATGGAATCTCAATAGCTCACACACCCATTCACACACAAATTCATGGCATATACACATCAAGTGCATAAATATGGAAAGTGAGACAACTATAAGGCATGTAAGATCATAATTTCCATGCCACCAATTCACACTAAGTCAAGAACATGCTTTAGGGACTTTTCATTTTGCCTCACCCCATTTCTTGGACTTTTGGTTTTACCTCACTCATGGCCTAGGGACTTTTGACTTGGCCTCATCCATCCAAGAGACTTTTGGCCTTGTCTCACCCATGCCATGAGACTTTTGGCATCTTCTTACCTCCATTAAGGGACTTTTGGCATCACCTCACCCTATGAGTCATTTCCACAATCAATGATTTTCAAGACAACACCTTGGTACCAATGCAATATCAAGACATCAAGTGACATGTTTTCAATTTACAAGAGCACACACTAGCACACAATGACATATATATGCAACTAAGAATGCAAGAGAATGAGGTGGAGAGCTACCTTGAATTTATACAAGCACTTCTTTACTTCACTCCTTCCTCTTTTTGGTTTTACAAGAGCACTTAGGTGGGTTAAGATCCTCTTGGCCTAGACATCATAATTATCACACAATTATGCACTTGAAGCAAGCTAAGATACCAATTTCATTCTTAAACAGACACTTGATTCTATAAGTGGCATAATGGTTCCATAAATGGCCTATCGAAGCAACATTCACAATTTAAGTTCTAGGCTCCATTCTCTTTCCATTTCTAGGCCTCTTGCCATATTTGAAGTCATTGGAGCCATCATACATTCATTTGTACAAGTTTACTTACAAGTTGCTTCTTAAGGTACTATTACGGACACCATTGTCCCATCTTCCAATCCATGGCTCCTAAGTTTTTTCCAATGGCTCCTTCTATCTTTTAACATCATATGAAGCTCTAAACCAAGGTTAGAACAGATTAAAACACTCCCTAGCCCTAAGAACCTTGCTTGGCCGAGACACCCTCCAAGAATGGGGTTCAAAGGGCTTTTAATTTTTCCTTGATGGGAGAGCCACTTGAGAGGCTTTCTAGAGGTCTTAAGAGCTCAATGGAATACTTACATAGTCTAGGAAATTCATGTATTAAATCAGATTTTACAAAACCCTAAAGAGTCTTACACTCTCCTAACTTGATTTTCCATTGGTTTTTCTTGCAATTTCTTGGCATATTCCACTTCCCCATGGCCTAAAGCCCTAGTTCCTATCTTGTTTTTAGATAGAACTCCCTCACTTCTCATGGTTATACTCTTGGTCGAAAATAGGACAAAGGAAGAACAAGAGAAGGAAGCAACCAAAACAAGAGTTTACCTTAGATTCTTTTAGCTTGGTTTCAAGAGTTTTTCTCCTTAGTTTTCTTTTCCTCAAGATACTCAAACTGTCCTCCCTTGTTCTGGACTCAAAATAGAACCATTTCATTCAAATAAACCATAGAAAGAAAGTTTGAAGGGAGGAAAACAAAATTGGAAGAAGAAGAAGCATAAAATTCCTTGAAATTGGCTACCTTTTCTTGGTTTTCTTCCTCCTTCCTCTCCTCCTCTTGTGTGTAATACCATATTATTTCTAACATTGATCCTCTTCTATGCAAGTGGGATTATACAATTCTTCAAAGAAATCCCAAGAAAATGCATTAAAATAATGAATTAAATTACATTACATAGCCGATAAATTTTTCATTTTGTGTCTCTGGGATCCCATGAACTCACTAATAACATTATCTAATTATTTTCCATTCATACAAATCATAAAATTCTCAAAAATTAGCACAAACCATGGATCAGGGTCAAAAACCCTAAAATTCTTTTCATTCATCGTGGCTATACAGTGTGACAAATTTCAGGGGCAACTTTGAAAAATTATAACTAAATGTAGAAAAAATCAAAATCACACAAACCATAGCTTTCTAGAAATCTTTGGATGTGAAATTTACATAAAAATAAGTCTCAGCCATGGAAGCCTCATTTGGGTCACGTTTGATAATAGAAAAGACAAGGAGGTCTAGCTGTCCAAAAATATGATACAGCTTACTGATATAAACTTTGGAAATTCATAATTATTTCTCCAAAAATCCAATCCATGCAATCTATACCTTTGGAAAGATACATATGTTAACTAGAGGGAAAAAATTTTTCTGGACCATTCCAAGAGCATTCAGATCCCGAAAATCAATCAAACAATAACACGAGTCTGACAAGGCATCTAGTACTAGACAATAACTTCAAAAATTAATATCTCCCTATCTAGACATCCAAATGAAGTGATTCTAATTGACAAAATTCATTGGGAAGGTGTAGTTTCTCCTTGTAAATTTTTGTGGCAATTGGATATCATTTGCCTTATGAATGATAGAGAACAAATTTTAGACCAGATGAACATTGCATTGACTAAAAACCAAAAAATTTGTCCATTTCAAAAATTCACCAAATATTTTGTAGGCCTCCAAACAGTACCCCTTTTAACTTTCCAAAAATCTCTCAAAAAGCTCTAGATTTATGCCAAATTTTAGACCAAGAATAGCTCATTTGGATAGAAAGTGATGTAGCTCACCAAAATGCCTATTTTTGCTCCATATGAGATACCAAATCTGTTCAAATGGCCTCTTTTAATATTTGGCACCTCTTGGGCAAGTTTAAAAGCATGAATATAACTTGTGTGAACTACCCAAGTGGTCCCAAACTCTATGCATCTTAATTTGACCATCCAACATCTAATAATACATATTTAACCATAACCACACATGAGGCAAATTCCATAATTTCATTAATTTAGGGCTACATAAAGTATATATAGTATCCATTCATCATTTTACATTAGCTCATGGCCTTACATCACAAAAATAATATGTACAAGTTTACTTTCACATCCAACTACAAATAAGGTTACATAATAGACAAATGCAATCTCTCAAGGTATTTGGCTTGCACTCCTTGCTTCTTGAACATTGCCTAGGCATTTCAAGATAATAGAGGGAAGGGGAGTGAGATTCCTAGAATCTTAATAGCTCATACACCCATTCATACACACATTCATAGCATATACACATCAAAGTATATGTATGGAAGGTTTAACAACTATAAGGTATGCAAGGTTACAATTTTCATGCCACTTATTCACATTCAAGCTAAGAACATGCTCTAGGGACTTCTGGTTTTGTCTCACCTTATTTTTAGGACTTCTGGATTTGCCTCACCCTTGGCCTAGGGACTTCTGACTTAGCCTTACCTTTTCAAGAGACTTTTGGCCTTGTCTCACCTATGCCATGAGACTTTTGGCATCTCTTCACCTTTATTAAGGGACTATTGGCATCGCCTCACCCTTATGAGCTATTTCCACAACCAAGGCCATTCAATGAGACACATTGGTACCAACATAATGTTAAGACATCAAATGGTATGTCATCAAGTCATAAGAACATACACAAGCATACAATGACACACATATGCACTTAAGAATGCAAGGAGAATGAGGTGGAGAGCTACCTTGAATTTTGCAAGCTTTCCTTTGTCTTATTCCTCCCTCTTTTTGGCCTCACAAGTGCACTGATAAATGCTAATTTTAGACATATTAATCCTCCTAAACTTAGGCATTTTGATGAGTAAATATGGCTTTAGGGGTTTAATTAGGTAGAATTTGATTTCATTAGCCATTTGTGCACTTTATAAATCAATTTGCAAAATTATTGAGTTTTAATGCATGAATTCTTTTAAATAATTTTGTGGATAATTCTACTAAATAATTTTCATTCTTTTGTGCAGATTTTAATGGGCAATTGAAGCTTGAATGAGAATTTGAATTAAAGAAGAAAAGGAAAGAGCATAGTCAACACAAATCTTGCACAAGCTTCATTCTCTTGTTGACCAGCCCATATGCATAGTTCCACGTTGAACACAGCAACTCCAGCCATGTACACTCACTCATATAAACACATGTATGCAAACATAAGAAGGCAACCTCCAAACACCGTACACGAAACATATGAATGGGCTTGAGAATGTGAAGCAGAGTAGAGATGAGCTATGAGTTTGATGGAATGCTATAGGCTTGTGAAGTTGTTGTAGGAGAGAAAGAAACATATGAATGAAAAGAAGAAGCAAGCAAGCAACATGGGATGGTGAATGGAGAAGAAGCTGGAATAGAACAGAACAAAACTCAGTTTCAAGAAGAAGAAGACTTGAGAGGTGAAGGAAGATGGAGCTAAGAATGAGAACAAGCAGCTCTCATGTTACTCGAGGCTTGCATGGGCTCCAGACTCACCATTAACAACAGATGAAAGAGCTAAGAATGATAAAGGAAGCTTAAAGAAAGAATTTCAAGCTTGAAAGGAAGCTCACAAGGGAATAAAGGAAGGTGCAAAGCACATGGTGAGCTTTGGTGATTCGAGAAGAAGCTTGTGAGTTGAGGTATAAGATATGTAAGTGCCATGGGTTGGGGAATGATTAAAAAAGCTAGGTTGGAAGGAGATCACATGGGAATGAGTAAGCAAGAACAAAGAAGAAAAGCTATGGACTGTAGAGTAAATGAAAGAGGAATGAAAGAGAGCCTTGCTGGAGAGAACAAACACCACAGTCCTGACGCAGCAATGGGAGAGTTTCGTGTTAACATGCACATAGCAACTGGATGGAATGTGATGTGGGAGCAATTAAATAATCCATGTGAACAGTGATAGAGCTTGAGCTGAAGCAGCACGTGAGAGATAAATGAATAAAGCATGTGAAGAGAATGTGAAAAACTACAGGAAATTAAAGCAAGGGAATTAACTTGGGCAGCTCTCACTTAAACTATGGGTTTTTGGGAGCTAAAACACAGCTGACATGGAAACTCATGGCAAATAAAGAAAACACATGAAGGAAAATGAGCTGGAATGAGTTGAATGCATGATTAAAAAAAAAGAAGAAGAAGAAAAGAAGAAGCTCTGAAATGTGAAGAACCATGTGTAATGGATTAAATGAACACACGTAAGCTGCAACAAGAAGACATGGAAAATACATGGAAGCAATATGTGAGAAAGGAAGCATAAAAAATCACGTGATTCATTAAAAATAAATTAAAGGATTTGGGCAGGGGCCATCCAGACCATTCATCTGCGCTTTATCTCATCTAAACCATCCATCCATGCACGTGAATAATGATGGAGAGGGCTGGAGATTAACAAAGAAATAACACGAGTTGGGGGGAACATGAAGAACACTACGGAGAGATGCAGTGAGCTCCAGGGGGAACGAAAAAAATATTTTCATCGATTTCTCTATGGCTACTGCTCTTATCATCAAATTTCCTCTGTTTAATTTCTCCATGGCAGCTTGAATTCTCCTTGGTGGCTAGTTGAAGATTGGATACTCCCAGATGTAGATTTGAGCTCCACATTTCTTCATCAATTTGGATAAAAATTTCTTTGCTTAATCTTTTAAATTCAGCATTATTTCCCTTATTAATTTAACTAGGTTTAACTTATTAATTTAGGAATTTAATTGCTGGAAATTACTGGACTGATTTGATTTGTGGATTGAGTGTAATTTGATATTTAAATCTTAATTGTGATCTCTATATATTTATGGAAATTCCAAACTTAGTGGCTGTGCAATTTACTCTTAATTTCCTCTTGATTATAGGCCAATTGATACAATGGTTGTTGGATTAAGTGGCTGGAATTTTTTGTGCAATTAATTGTTTAAGGATTTCATTAATCTAATTGGTTAATTAGTATTTTAAGTGGGTTGTGCAACAGATTTTATTTAGCAATTAGGATTGGTTATATAGTGTGTTCTTGTCCCTAATTCAATTGATTAATTTTTTAAGGTTTCTTGTGGTTGCAAAATCCCTGAATAATTCATGAATTGAATCTTGGATGGTCATTCAAGAGTTTTTATGGGGAATACACTAATGAGTAAGAATTTAAATCTAATTTTGGTACACTAAAAAGAGAGTAAGGATAATTGAATTCTAAGGAGCCCATCTAAAGGCTAGTTACCACATTTTCTTAATTGTTCACTTCATTTAGTCTTAAATTTTTTATTCTTGTCATTTTAAATTTAGTTCAATTAGATTTTAGTAATTCAAAATCCCCTAAACAATTTTCATTTAGTAATACTTGGAATACTCTTTCATAAACAAATTGAGGTACAAACTCCTTGGAAAATGACCTGGGTTGCACCATTACCTATAAAATTTATTTTTTCTACCTAGTTTTATTTGAGATTGCACAACACAATCGTCATACACCTAGGTGGGTTGGTGTTCTCTTGGCCTAAATACCATAAACAATACACAATTACACACTTGAAGCAAGCCAAGACATTAAACTCACTCTTAAACACACACTTGGTTTCATAAGTGACATAATGGTTCCATAAATGGCCTATTGAAGCAACCTTCACAATTCAAGCTCTAGGCTCCCATTTCTAGGCCTTTTGGCCTCATTCAAAGTCCTTGGAACCCTCACATAATTATTTGCACAAGCTTAGAATCAAGTTGATTCACAAAGCACCATTATAGACACCATTGTTCCATCTTCCAATCTATGGCTCCTAAATTTTTTCCAATGATTTCTCCCATCTTTTAACATCATATAGATCCCAAACCAAGGATAGAACAAATTAAAACATCCTCTACCCTATCCATCTTAGCTTGCTTGAACCTATAAGCAATAATAGGGTTCTTGGAGTTTCAAATTTTTCCTTAATGGGAGAGCTACTTGGGAGGCTTTCTAAGAGTCTTAGGAGCTCAAGGAAACACTCACATAGCCAAGGAATTACTCACACAAAATTATATTTTCCAAAACCCTAAAGGACATCACACTTTTCTATCTTGATTTCTATTGGTTTCTCTTGGCATTTCTTGCCATATTCCTCTTCCTCATGATCTAAAATCCTAGTTTCTCTCTTGTTTTTGAACAAAAAACCTTCCCTTCATAGGGTTTTATTTAGGGCCAAAACATACACTAAGGAGGGGTAAGAGGATAAAGCAACATAAACAAGAATTTACCTTAGATTCAAGTATGTAATCAAGGCTCTTCCTTCTTGGTTTGTTCCTCCTCAAGTAATTTAAACTTCTCCTCCTTGTTTTGGACTCAAAACAGAACTAATTCACTCAAATAAACCATGGAAAGAGAGGAGGAAAGGAGAGAAATAAAATTGGAAGAGAAAGGAGCATGAAATTCCATGGATTTACCTACCTTCCTTGCCTTTTTCTTCCTCTTTCTCTCCTCTTCTTGTATGCCTAAGAGAGGACTTGTTTTTCTGTATTTTGGGCAGAAGAGGGTCATGCTATATGAGAGGGAGAAGAGACAAGAAGCTTATGGAACATTCAAGAAACTTACTTTTTCAAAAATTTTAATTTTTTCCTTCTATAATGACAATTTTGTTTCAACTTCATTTTAGTTCCTTTTTTAGAACCATGTTTTCCAATATAAAATTTAGATTCCCAATTTTAAAAAAATTCCTTTAGAATCACTCAATTTGGAGCTAAAACCTTTTCGAACGAATCCATCAAAGTTGGGGCTCATTGCCATTAGAAAATGTACACCGGAGGGGCTTTACCAATCTTAGGGCTTCCCATGGTTTTTGGGGCCTCTGAGAACATTGGGCAACTTAAATTTCCCATTTAAAAAGCCCTCCTATGTGTTTTTCCAAAGGTTGTACTTATTTATGAAAATGCCATTACGTTTTGTTAATTTTTGTCATAATTTGTTTTTGTCCTAACTCCATTTTTCTTTCCATCTGAGTTTAGAATTATCATTTTTAGGACTTTATCCAAATTTTTCTAGACATTATCTAACTCATTTCAAATGACTTGTTTTTATATGGCTCATTTCATCATTTTATGAAAATTACGTTCGTTACATTGTGTGCCTAAGAGAGAGCTTTTTTTTTTGTTTTTTGGGTAGAGGGAGTTGTAATGTCTGATTTTCATTAAACGACGGAGACTGGCACATTTTCAAAGCAAGTCCCCTAAAATGAATTAGTTAAGGTCCCAAAAAAATTGAGTAACATTCTAGACTCCTAAAAATGAGAATTCTAGCCTTAGACAGAAGGAAAAACGGAGCTAGAATAAAGAAACAAATTTTGATAGAAAACCTATGAAATGTAATGGCATTTTTATAATTTTGAGCAAATTTTGGAATTCACACAGGAGGGCTTTTTAAATGAAAGTTTTAAGTCCTCCGAGGTTCTCAGAAGCCCTAAAAATCATGAAAAGCCTCGGGATAGTTAAATCCTCTCCAATGGATGTTTCCAACATCGGTGCACTAGAACTTTGACAGATTCATTCGGGAAGGTTTTACCTCTGATTTGAGTGATTCCATAGGCATTTTACTAAATTTGGAACCTAAATTTTATAATAGAAAAGACAGTTCTCAGAAAGGAGCTTAAAATGAAAGAGAAATAAAAATGCAAAGAATGAAGAGCAAAATGGAAATTTTTGAAAAATGCTTCCTCCTCCCCCTATATATACGTGGCGCCCCACTTTCTCCCTCATTTAGACTCAGAATTTTCTGCCTAATTTTAGAGAAGGGAGCTAGAGTTTTAGGCGCACAAGAGAGGAAGGATAAGAAGGAGAAATCTAAGCTTAAAGGTATGCTTTCATGGTAGATTTTCATGCTTTCTTCCATCCAAACCTCCTCTTCTTCATTCTCCTTTATTTCCTTTTATTAAAATGAAGTTTAAAAATCTGATTTAAGGGAGAAACTTAGGGAAAATTTTGGATTTGAAGAGAGAAGTTTGGAGAAAGCAAGATTCAAGCGAGAAAAAGTAAGAAAACTAGGTAATTTCTCTTCCTATGGTTGCTATTTTTGGTTCCTCTTCCTCTCCAATTCCACACACATAAGGAACCATAGGAGAAGTTGATTTTTAGGCAGAACTAAGGATGAATCTAAGGAAAAAGGGTGTGTGTAATATCTGATTCTCTAAAAACTAGAGAAATGATGTATCTAAGGTCCCAAAAAATTTGGAAAGCATTATAGACTCCTAAAAATGAGAATCCCAAGCTCAGACGGAAAGAAAAATAGAGCTAGAATGAAGAAACAATTTCTTATGAAAAGCTTACAAAACGTAATGGTATTTTCGTAATTTTGAGCAAATTTTAGAATTCACACAGGAGGACTTTTTAAATAAAATTTTAGAGTTCCCTAGGGTTCTTAGAGGTCCTAAAAACCATGGAAAGCCCTAGGACAGTTAAAACCCCTCCGGTGGATGTTTTCCAATGTCGATGTATCCAAACTTTGATGGATTCGTTCGGGAAGATTTTGGCTCCGATTTGAGTGATTCTAAAGGTGTTTTAAATTGGGAACCTAAATTTTATAATGGAGAAGACAATTCTAAAAAAGGAGCTAAAAAGAAAGAGAAACGAAAATACCAAAAATGAAGGGCAAAATTGAAATTCTTGAAAAGTGTAACTTATTCCCACCTATATACATTATGCACCCTTCTTCTCCCTTCATTATGCACAACCATGTTCTTCCCAAACTAAAGGAAAACCCTAGGGGATGATGCGCACAAGAGGAGGAAGAAAAGGAGGAGAAATTCAATGTAGAAAGGTATGGATTTTCATAGTTTTTCATGCTCTTTCTCTTCCAAACCTCTTCTCCTTCATTCTCCTTTATTTCTTATGTTTATAATGAAATATATGGATCTATTTTAGAGGAGAAATTGAGGAGGAAATTTGGATTTGAAGAGAAGAGCTCAAAGAACACAAGATTCAAGTGAGAAAAAGCAAGAAAACAAGGCCAAGAGAAACCTTCCCCACACTTTTGTGGGTGTGCAGCAAGGGAGGGATTTTCAAGAGAAAAAGTGTGTGATTGTGTGTAAGGTAGCTCTCTCCACCTTCTCTCATGCATGGATGTGTGCTTAGCTTGTCTTAGAATGCGTGTATGTGTATTTTCAAGTCATAAAAAGTATGATAGCATGATTTCCTATGCCATGATTTTATGATGACATATTATGTTTATATGATACTTTTGATGTGTGTTTGGATTTTCTTAAGTGTGGTGAGGCCAAGAACTCTTAGCTATGGTGAGGATGAGTCAAGAACCCTTAAGATTGATTAAGACAAAGCAAAGAGTCTCCTAAAAGCAAGATGGGCTCCCAAGAGTATGGTTGAGTCCAAGAATCTCTTAAAGAATGGGTGAGGCATGTCCAATATCCACAAGGAATTGGGTGAGGCCAATCCACTTGCTTGGCAAGCCTTTGTATGCTATGTATGACTTTCTCAAATGATGAAAATGTCTCTTGAATGTTTGCACATGTCAACATGACCATACATGCATTTATGAGACTTGTTTGCATCCATTATGTATGATTGAATGGGAGATGAGCTATAGGGATTCTTTGAATCTCATCCCCTCCTCTTCAATGTGCTAATATGCTAGGTGGACCAAGAAACCAAGAGAGTGGAAGCTAACTACATGAGAGGTGAAAGCTTGACATCAAAGTGCGTGGTTTTTTATTCTTTAAGGCCATAATTGTATCGAATGTTGTAACCCCTTGATGTATATGGTCTATGACTTCTTAGTCATGTGAAATTATGACATTATGCCATGTATGAATGAGAGAATATGTTATGTAGCCACTAGAATATGAATTGAGTATATGATGGCACATTAGCTTCATGAATGGCTTTGTGGAAATATGCATATGTGTGGATGAAATGGCCAAAATGAGATGCATCGAGTTTGGGACCATTTGGACAGCTTACAAAAGTTTTAATTATGCTTTTAGACTTGCCCAAAAGGTGCCAAACCCTAGGGAAAGCCATTTGGCTACTTTGGTATCTCATATGGAGCCAAAATTGAAGATAATGGAACCCTATATCACTTTTTAGCCAAATGAGTTCTTCTTGATCTGAGATTTGGAATTCAATTAGGTCTTGTTAATATATTTTTGGGAAGCCAAAGAACATGATTTTTGGAGGTCTACAGAATATTTTATGAATTTTCAAAGTTGGCAATTTTTTTGATTTTGGCCTGCTGCACTATTCATTTGGTCCGAAAATGAAATCTATCACACAGGACTCAAATGATGTCCAATTATCACAACATTTTATACATAGAAACTATACATTCACAGTGATGCATGGCAACTAGAAGCACCTCATTTGGAGGTCTAAAGAGGGAGATATGAATTTTTGAAAATTTTGTCTAGTATCAGGACCCTTACCAAACCACAGTTATTGTTCCATTAAATTCTGAGGTTTGGGTTGCCTAAGCTGGTCTAGAGCTATTTTTTCCCTCTAGCTAATATTCACATCTTTCTAGATTGGTATTATTTGCATGGATTGGATTTTTGTGGAATTAATTGGACATTTTCAAAATTTGCTATAGAAATTTGTGACAGCATCAGAAGGCAGTTGACTTCTGGACTTTTTTAGATGTCAAACATCCTCTGTGATGGATATTATAGTTTGGACATATTTTTACATGAAGTAGACATCCATAGCTTTTCAAAATGGCTAACAATGCATGATTTCAATTTTTGTAGAATTAGTTATGATTTTCCAAAGTGAGTGGTAGAATTGAGCAAAATCTGGCCGAAATGTAATAGGTATATTTTAAACTCCTCTTCATAATTCTTGAGATGTAGGCCACATTTTATGATGTAAATGAGTTGTATTCATATAATTAAATATAGGAATGTGTTGTATGAGCTCGCATGGGCCACGTGACTCAGAATGGAACTTTTATATACGACGTAATCCAAAGGAATGTATTATTTGCAATGGATTTTCTTACTTCCTTCATGGAATATATCACATGAGCATGTAGATGTGATAGAAATGAGCTAGAAATATATGGTGTTACAGTGTGGAGATTAAGAATATGCAAAGGAAATTAACAAACAACTTTTAGATTTTAAGATGCAAATTCTAGGGTTTCAAATGCACCTTGTAAAATCTGATCTTGTATGATAATTCCTAGACCTAAATAAGATTTTAAATGAGTTCCTAAGATCCCTAAGAGGCTCCCTACATGCATCTTCCCTTGAGAAAACAAAGAAAGCTCCAAGGAAGCCAAAAATGCTCATTGTCTCGACTTAAGTAGGTTAGGATAGCTAGGGAGAGTTTTAAATTTTTCTAAACCCATTCTTGAGTCATATATGATGAATGAAAATGAGGGGAGGCCTTGGAAAAAATTTAGAATGCATAGAAAGTGAATTAGTGTTTTAGGTCCCATATTATGATCTAAAGAAACAACATGTAGTTAGGCTCCTTATTTTAATAGTGTGATGATTTCAAGAGGCTTAAAAGGAGTCAAGAATCATAGTTGAAAGGAAAGAATAGAGCTTAGAATTTATTTGAGGGGTGTTGCTTCATTAGGTGCAATTATGGAACCATAATGAGGTTATAAGCCAACCTAGTGTCTAAGTAAATTGTATGGCCTTAAAATTGAGTTCATGAACCTAATTGGCTTCCACAACTTGTGTTTAGACCAAGAGAAATCTTCTCCAGACTTTTGTGGGTGTGTGGCCGAAGCAAGGAAGGGAATTTCAAGAGAAAAGTGTGTGATTGTGTGCAAGGTAGCTCTCTCCACCTTCTTTCATTAATTGGATGTGTGTTTAGCTTGTCTTAGAATGTATGTATGTTTATTTTCAAGTTATGAAAAGTATGCTAGTATAATTTCATGATGACATATTATGTTTCCAAATGATATTATGATATTTGTTTGAGTTTGCTTGAGTCTGGAGAGGCCAAGAACTCTCAACCTTGGTGAGGATGAGCCAAGAATCCTTGAGATTGGTTGAGACAAAGCAAAGTGGGCTCCCAAGAGCATGGTTGAGTCCAAGAATCTCTTAAAGAATGGGTAAGGTAAGTCCAAAATCTATGAGGAAAAGGGTGAGGCCAATCCATCTACTTGGCAAGCTCTTGGATGTCTTGTATGACTTATTCACATGCCAAACTTGCTTCTTGAATGTTTATGACATCCATTATATCCATGCATGCATTTTCAAGACTTGCTTTGCATCCATTATGTATGATTGAATGGGAGACGAGCTAGTAGGATTCTTTGAATCCCATTCCCTCATCTCCAATGATCTAATATGCTAGGTGGACCAAGTGAATAAGGTAATGGAAGCTAACCACCTTAAAGAGAAGAGCTTGACACCAATATGCCTAGTTTTGCTCCTTAAAGCCATATATATGTCAAATGATGTAATTCATTGATGTATATGGTCTATGACCTCTTGTACATGTATAATTATGATAATATGTGATATATAAATGAATGGATATGATATGTGAACCCTAAAATG
Source organism: Erythrophleum fordii (assembly GCA_032878935.1). Taxonomy (NCBI): domain Eukaryota; kingdom Viridiplantae; phylum Streptophyta; class Magnoliopsida; order Fabales; family Fabaceae; genus Erythrophleum; species Erythrophleum fordii. Next base: position 20,970,696 of record JAVQMF010000044.1, read on the forward strand.
TAATTTGCATATGTCATGCCAAGATATGCTTCTTGAAAGTTTGATATGTGTGTGTATGATTGCATGTGGCATAGCCAAAATAAGAGGCATGGAGTTTGGGACCATATAAGCATCCTACACAAGTCTTAATTATACTTTTAGACTTACCCAAGAGGTGTCAAACCCCAAGGAAAACTATTTGGACATTTTGGTATCTCATATGGAGCCAAAATTGATCATAATGGAACCTTATATCACTTTTTGCCCAAATGAGCTCTTCTTAATCTGAGATTTGGTATAAAATTAAAGATGTTGGAGAGATTTTTAGGATGCTAAAGAATATAATTTTTGGAGGTCTATAGAATATTTGATGAATTTTCAAATTTGACAAATTTTCTGGTTTGGTCATGTCATTGTTTATACTAGTTCGAAAATGAAATCTGTCACACAAGGCTCAAATGATATTTAATTGCCATGAAATTTTATATAGAGAAACTACACATTACCAGTGATTTTTGACAACTAAAAAAACCTCATTTGGAGGTCTAGAAAGGGAGATATGAATTTTTAAAGAATCTATCCAGTATCAGGAGCTCCACCCGACCTCAGTTACTATTTGATTAGATTTTAAGGTTTTCACGTGCTTGAGCTAGTATGGAATTATTTTTCCCCTCTATCTAACATTCATAGATTTTCATATTGGTATCATTTTCATGGATTGGATTTTTTTGGAATTAACTGGACATTTTCAAAGTTTGCTACAGAAATCTGTGATAGCACTAGTGGACAGCTTGACCTCTGAACCTTTTTAGATGTCAAATATCCTCTGTGATGGATGTTATAGTTTAGATATATTTTTAATATGAAGTAGACATCTGTACCTTTTCAGAATGGCTAAGAATGTATGATTTTTATTTTTGAAGAATTATTTAAGATTTTCTAAATTTGTGACAGAAATAAGCCAAATTCTGGGCAAAAATATATATGAATATTATAAGCTTTCCTTTGAGTTCCATGAGTTTTAGGCCACATTTTATGATGAAAATGAGTTATATTCATGTAATTAAATCTAAAAATGTGTTTTATGAGCTCACATGGTCCACATGACACTGAATGGAATTTTTATAGATGACGCAACACAAAGAAATGTATTATTTTAATAGATTTTCTTACTTCCTCTCATGTAATGCACTATATGAGCATGCAAATGTGATAGAAATGAGCTAGAAATTATGGTGTTACAGGAGTCAACCTAAAGAAAAGGCATGAAGTGTGTGGAACATTCACGAAGCAATCTTTTCTAAAAATTTCAATTTCATCCTTTTGTAATGACAATTTTGTTTTAGCTCCTTTTTTAGAATTGTATTTTCCATTATAAAATTTAGGTTCCCAATTTAATTAAATTCCCTTGAAATCACTCAAATTGGAGCTAAAACCTTTATGAACAAATCTGTTAAAGTTCAGGTTCATCAATGTTGGAAAACGTACACCGGAGGGGCTTTATGGGTCTCAGGGCTTCCCATGGTTTTCAGGGCCTCTAAGAACCCTGGGCAATTTAAATTTTTTCATTTAAAAAGCCCTCCTATGAGTTTTTTCAAAAATTACATATATTTACAAAAATGCCACTATATTTTATCAATTTCGTAACAATTTATTTTCATTGTCCTAGCTCTATTTTTCTTTCTATATGAGCCTAGGATTATTATTTTTAGGAACCTAGGACACAACCCAATTTTTTTAAATATTATCTAACTCATTTCAGGAGAGTTGCTTTTATACCGCTCATTTCGTCGTTTTACAAAATTTACCACTTGTTATAGAACCCATAGGAAGGACTGATTTAAGGGTGAGTAATTATCATTCTGACTCACCTTCTTCCTTCCCTTTTTTAAGTCCAATGACCCCTTTTTGTTAGAAAGTTTTTAGAAATGTTGCAAAAAACTAGGTATTTGGTGATTGACATAAGGCCTAGTATCTAATTCTAATAAGTATCATTTTCTTATGAGAAATCTTCCAATTGACCAATTTCATTTAAATAACATCAATATACATTAATTTCAATTAATATATTGAAAAATAAAATAGAAATTGAATTCTAAATTATTAGATTGATGATATTAATATTAGATTATATTAATAAATAATTCAAAATAATTAAAATTAATAGAATAAAGAATATAAAAATAAAAATCGATAAAAAATAGAAAAATTGGTTAAAAGGTCATTATCAATACAATTTGTCTCAGAGCGGATGGTCTAGATTAGTCCCACAAAAATGGCAAAAAAGAATCAAGTTTAGGGACTAAATTGAAATTTTGGAAAAAGTAATAAATGGACCCCTCGCGTCTTAAAACCACGTCCCTCTCTTCTTTACTCTTCTAGCTGACTTCCATCTAGTCCCAAACAGAGCCCAAGCAAGCTTGAAGAGGTGCACCAAGTGAGAGAAAGAAGGAGGAGAAAAACCAAGCAAAAAGTGTAAGAATTCAAGGCTTTTTCATGCTTTCTCCTTCATCAAATTTCTTTTCCTCTTCCTCCTCTCTCTTCTCATGGTTTTGATGACTTATTTAGGGCTATTTCATTGTTGGTTTAGTAGGAGGAAGAGAGAAATTGAAGGAAAGCTTAGAAGCTTCAGAAAGTTCCTTTGAAAAGCTTGAAAATAAGGTGAGATACCATGGCCTAGGTTGCTTCTTCTTGACTTTCCTCCTTGCTAATGTTTCGGCTAGACCTACGCCCATTTAGGAAAGGATGAATTCAGGTCATAACAAGGTAGCAACAATGGTTTTAGGGTATAAGGAATAAGAATATGCAATTGGAACTAAAAGAAAAGCTTTAGAATTTATGTTATGTTACTGAGGGTTTTAGTTGCACTTAGGAAAATTTGAAACTTTCTAATAATAATCTAGCTTGTATAAGAGTATGTATGAATTCATGAGAAGTTTAAGAAGATTCATGGAGGCCAAATTCCCTAGAGAAAGCAACAAAAGTCCATGGGCTCCCATTTGATGTTGTGTCTCAGGCAAGAAAGGGAACAGGTACCTAAGAAGAGTTTTCTTTGATTCCAAGGATAGAAATGGTCTAGATATGAATAATAAACACCAAATAAACTATTAGTTTGAATTTAGAAATCATATTTTATAAGATGAAAGTTTAGGTTCCTTTTAAGCATAAAGAAGCAATTTGATGTTTGGCTCCTTGAATTAGGTTTGTGATGACTCTAATGAGTTTAAATGGAGTTAAATGACTTACATTGAGTGAAAAATTGGAGCCAAGATCATAAAGTATATGGGTTACTTCATTATGCCCTTATATAAAACTATAAGCATACCATAAGATAAAATAGGCTTGTGTAGAGATTATCTAAGGCTAGAATGGGTTCCAATGCTATGTTTGTGTCTTATTTGATGTATCTAAACCAAGCAAATCAAACTCTTCCTAGGTGTGTGTGTAATGACTGGTATTTTAGAAACTAAACGGAATCTTATAAATTAATATTGGAACACCCTAAGGCAAGGTAAATTAAGTTTAAATGAGATTAGGATGGTAATTGGAACATCTTAAAATGTGGATTAGAGCCTAAGGTTAGCCCAGAGCCGAAGTCAAAATAGCCAAATAAAAAGCTGCGGAGGCCAATGGCAATTTCGTAATTTTGGGTAACTTTTAGAAAACTCAAAGAAGGGATTTTTAAATGGGAAAATTGAGTTTTCTTTGGTTCTCAAAGGCCTTAAAAATCACAGAAACTCTTAGAATGGTCAAAACCCTTTTTGGTTTCCATTGTAAAGTGTAGATTGACTAAAACTTTGATTGAATCATTTAATAAGGTTTTAAATAAAATTTAGGTGAAACCAAATGCATTTTATGAATTCGAGCTTAAATTTTATGATAAAGAAGATGGTTCTAAAAAAGCAGTAGAAATAAGCCTAAATGGAAAGAACCAAGATGAGGTTGGTAAGCCTAAATGGTCCATTTAACTAAAAAGGAATTTATTTGGCATTTGATAATGGTTATTTCCATTACTAAAAGTGTCAATTTCATGAAAATGGATGTTTTATGCCAATTGTAATATATATTAAGTGTTACTTCTGGCTTAAATCACATCCTTCTCTTATCCAGCCTTCTAATCAACATTCCTCTAGTCCAAAACAGATTCAAGGGCAGCTCAAGGTGGCACACCAAGTGAGGGAGCAAGAAGAAGGAAATCCAAGTGAAAAGTCTAAGAATTCTTTACTTTTTCATGCCTTCTCCTTCACTAAACTTCTTTTCCTCTTTCTCCTCTCTCTTCTCATAGTTTTGATGATTTATTTGGACATGTTTTATCACTAGTTCAATAGAGAAAAGAAAAAGTTTGAAGGGAAGTTTGGAAGCATAGAAAAGCTCTCTTGAAAAGCTTGTAAATAAGGTAAGAAAGCATGGTTTAAAGTGCTTCTTCTTGGTGGCCAAAATAGGGGTCATGTGTAGAGAGTTTTATTTCAATCCAAACTTGATAGGAATTGGGGTTTTGGAGTATAAGGAATCATATGAAGTCATTAGGATTCAAAAAGAACCTATTGATAACAAGTTATGGCATTTGGGGTTTTGGTTACACCTAGGGATTTATGGAGCTTTCTAATGATAATTTAGATGGTGTAAGACTATGTTTGAGTTCTCAAGACATCTAGAGAGCTTCATGAATGGCAAATTTCCTAGGAAAACCAAGAAAACTCCATAGGCTCATTAAGTGTGTGTGCATCTTGGCCAAGAAGGGGATTCCATACTTTGGGAGAGTTTTTCTTAATTCCAAAGATACAAATGGCCTAGAAATGAATTATAGACACCAAAGGAACCATTGGTTTGAATTTAGAAACCATATTTTGAAAGTTGGAAGTTTAGGTTCCTTTTAGGCATAAAGAAGCAACTTGGTATTTGGCTGCTTAGATTGAGTTTGTAATGGTTCTAGTGACTTTAAATAGACTCATATGACTTAGATTGAGTGAAAAATTAGAGCTAAGATCATAGATTATATGAGTTGCTTCATTATGCCCTTGTATGGAACCATAAGCATGGCATAAACTAGAAATAACTTGTGTAGAGTTTATGTGAGGCTAGAGATGGATCCAATAATGTATTTGTGTCTTGTTTGATGTGTCTTGGCCAAACAAACCAAGCCTCCTCCAAGTGTGTGTGTAAGGTCAAACTAAGGAGATAAGGAATTAAGGAAGAGATTGTATTTCTTGAACTAAGGTAGCTCTCCATCCTTTCTTATATGCATTTCTTTGGTACATGATTATCATTGAATGCTGTGTGTGTTTGAATCATAAGACATGCCTATAGCTATTGATTTTATGTTATGGTACCATTATGCTTCTTGAATTACTTTTGAATTATGAGATTGCTCTTTATGAGTGAGGTAGTGCCAAAAGTCTCTTGGATTAGGTGAGGTGAAGCCAAAAATCTCTAAGAATAAGTGAGACAAGACCAAAAGTCTCAAGAGTGAGTGAGGCTAAGTTAAAAGTGTAACACCCAATTTTCACAAAAACAACAAAAATGGGCCAGAGATAAAAGAGAGTCCTCTAAAATGAATCAGTTGAGGCCAAATAAAATTAGAATAAAATTCTAAATAATAGAAAAAGGAGGATCCAAGGCTTAGGATGCCCAGAAACTAGAGTCGAAGTGGCTAAAGAAAAGTTGATGAAATGCAGTGGCGTTTTCAAAATTTTAGACACTTTTTAGAAAACTCAAAGGAGAGATCTTTAAATGGAAAATTTGAGTTTTTTTGGGTTCTCAGAGGCTCTAAAAACTATAAGAACTCCTAGAATAACCTCTCTGGTTTACGTTTTAGAATGTTGATTAACCCGAACTTTGACCCTTTCATTTTGGAAGATTTTAAATTCAATTTGAGTAATTCCAAAGGTAATTTATAGGTTAGAGGACCTAAATTTTATAATGGGAAAGATGATTTTTGAAAAGGACCTAAAATGAGCCTTGAGGGAAGAAACCAAGAACAAAAGGTAAAATTGACATTTTGAAACGTCTTTAATGAATCCCTCCCTATATATAGGTGGCACCCCACTCTTCTACTCATTTTAGCCAACCTAGTTTTTTCCCAAAATAGAAGAAAACTCAACAAGAAAGGATACACAATAGGAGAGGAAAAAGTCTAGGAAAAAGGGTAAGAAATCCTTGGTTTTTCATGCTCCTTCCTTTAGCAAACTTGTTCTCCTCCTTCTCCTCTTTCTTTCCATGTTTTTGGTGTGTAATTTGGATCTATTTTGATTCATGTTCAGAGGAAGCTAGAAATTCAAGGAGAAGCCAATAGCAAAGGAGAAAACTCTTGAAAAGGCTAAGGAATCAAGGTAACTTCATAGCTATTCTTGCTTTCTCTTCCTTGTTCTTCAAGAGGTGATTTTTGGCCAAGTAGAGAACAATCAAGAGGGAGTAAATTCTGACCTAAGCCAAGCATGACCTAGGTTTCTGAGGGTGAGAAACAAGTGGAAAACAAGTTTTCAAAACCTAGGGATTTTATTGTACCATGGTATGTATGAAGCTTTCTAGTGGTATTTCTAAATGTCTAAGAGTATATATGGGTTATTGAGACATGTAGAAAGCCTTATATATGCCATTTCCTTTAAGAGAAGTTTCAAAATCCATGGGTTCTCATAGGTCTGCATCTAGGCAACAAGAAGCACTTAGGGAGAGTTTTAAATTTTTGTTAAGGGTAGAAAGAGACTAAATATGATGAAAGAATATTAAAGGAAGTCTTGGAAAAAATTTAAAAGCCTTGGTTTGTGAGATAGAGGTGTAGGCTCCATAATGAGATTAAAGAAACAACTTGTATCTAGGCTCTTAGGAATGAATTCATGATGACTCCAAGGAGTCTAAATAGAGTCAAGAGACCTAGATAGAAGGAGAAAATGGAGCCAAGAGCATGAATTCTAGTAGTTACTTTATTAGGTTTTGTATGGAACCATAATTGAACAATAGAACAAAGTAAGCTTCCATAGAGTATGTGTGATGCTAGAGCTTGCTTCCATGATGTAATTGTGTCCCATTTCATGTGTCTAGGCCAAAAGAATCAAGCTCCACCTAGTTGGAAGTGTGTGGCTGAAAAGGGGGAGGAATAACTAAGGGAAAAATGTGTAAATCTTACTTCAAGGTAGCTCTTTCACTTTTCTCACATGCATAACTTCGTTGTTTTCTTATCATTGAGTGCTTGTGTGTATGTTTGAGCCATGAAAAATATTTCTAGCCAATGTTTATATGTTATGGTTCCATTATATTTCTTGAAATATGTTTATAAATGCATTATGGCTTGCATGGTTTTGGTGATGCTAAAAGTCCCTAAAAATGGGTGAAACGAAGCCAAAAGTCTCAAGAAGAGTGAGACTAAATCAAAAGTCCCTTGAAAGTGGGTGAGGCAAATCCAAAAGTCCTAAAAAAGTTGGGTGAGGCTAAACCAATGCCCTTGAGAGCTTATGTTTGCCATAAATGAGTTAATGTGCCAAGGAAAATAATTTACGTATGCTCACTGTCACACCCGAAAATGCGATCGCGCGGTGTCTTTAAAAAGAAAAATATCAAAAGTGAACGCTAAAAAGATAAGAATAAATAGGATTCATTTTGTAGGGTTCAGGAGTCGCCACCAAAATTTTATTTTTGAAAAGGCAAAACTTTGGAAAAACCTTTTTAATTTGAAAAATGGTCTGCGAATCAGGAAATGGATTCGGGAGTCGATTGTGAGTGGGGAAGGTGTTAGGCACCCCACTACACCCGTTCTTAAGAACGGTTACCCTAAGTTAGTTGTGCGAAATCAATATGGCCTTTAATCTATTTTAATTCTTCTTAAACAATCACATGCATAGATCAAAATTTTAAATTTAAGAAAATAAAATTAAAATAAAGAAAAGGAAATAAAATGAAATTAAAAGAAATTAACAAAATAAAATTCAGGGAAAATGTTTACTTACAAAGGCGGACTTGACCTAGGATAAAAACCTAGGGCCTACGTACCCTTCGAAAGGGATCAAAGTCCACGTAGTTCGGTTATGGATTATATTTGTTGATATTTTTTGTTTTGTTTTGTTTTATTTTGTTTGGTTTTGTTGGGTGTGTTTTATATTGTTTTGTTTTTGGTTTTTTTTTTGTTTTGTTTTTGTTGTTGTTTTGTTTTATTTTGTGGATTTTGTTTTTTTTTTTTTTCTTTTTAGTTTTTATTTTTGGTTTTTATTCTTTATTCTTTGCTTTTGTTTTTATGTTTTTATTTATTTTTGTTTATCTTTGTTTCTCTTTTTTTTTTTTTGGTTAATGTTTTTGTTTTGTTCTTTTTCTTTTTCTTTTTGTTCTTCTTCTTTGTTTTTATTTTATTTCTTGATAGTTTTTTTTTATTTTGTTTTTGTTCATCATTTTTTTGTTGTCCTATTTTTTTGGTCTTCCTTTTTTGTTTTTTGTTGTTTGTTTTTCTATTTCTTTGTTTTATGTTTTGTTTTTGTCTTTTGTGTTTTTTTTTTAATTTTTCTAATTATTATTTTTTATTTTTTGGTTTAGGTATTATTTTTTTGCGAAAAGTCAAAGAAAATAAATTACTTTTCCTTTAACAAATAAAACAAGTTTTGCAATTGGTTGATGTGTTTTAATTTGTTAAAAAAAAAATTTAATTTAATTTTTCTTGCATTTTCAATTTTTCCTCTCATTTGTGATTTTTTTTTTTTTGTTTTTCTATCATTTTCATTTCACTTTTTGTTTGTTTTTTTATTACCTTTTTTTTGTTTTTTTGTTTTCTTATTTTTTCTTTGTTTTTGTTTTCTTTTTGTTTTTACTTTTTTGTTTTTGTTTTCTATTTTTATTTCTTTTTGGTTTCTCTTTTTGGTTTTGTTATTGTTGCTTTTTTTGTTTTGTTTTTCTATTTTTCTATTTTTTTGGATTAATTTTTATTTTTGTGTTCTATTTTAATTTTTTTTTCTTCTTCTTTTTGTTTTAAATTCTGTTTATCTTTGTTTTGTTTGTGTTTTTTTTTTTGTCTTTTTAATTTTTTGGTATATTTTTTTGTTTTTGTGTTTTTTTATGTTTTGCTTGGTTCTTTTTTTGTTTTATTATTATTATTATTATTATTATTATTTTAGAAGAGAAAAAGAAAATAAAAACCATTTTAGATTTTTACAAAACAAAACAAGTTTAAAATTGATTTATATGTCTTTATTTGTGAAAACTAAATTGACCCTACTTCTTTATTCTTTTTCTTTTCTCTTAATTTTTTTTATTTAATCTTTGATCTTTTAGTCTTTAAAAATTTTTTAGTGATTGATTTGCATATTTTAGGACTTTTTGTCTTTTTTTTTTTACTTTATTTATTTTATATTTTATTTAGGAGTGATGTTTTCATTTTTGTTTTATGTTCTTTTTTTCTTTCTTTTCCATGAAGCGTATTTTAATCTCTCATTTTTGTCCAAAAGGGAATTTGAGAAAATCATTTTGACTTATTTTTTTGTTTTTTGTTTTTGTTTTTGTTTTTGTTTTTTTTTGAAAAGAGAAAGTTTATTTGATTTTCTATCAATCATGTATATTAATTAGCATTTGAACTCTTTTTTTTTATTCAAAAAGAAGCACACTTTGCTTTCTAAAAAAAACCTATTTATTTTGTTTTACGAAACCCTTTTTTTGAAGATTTACCCTTTTATATTTTTTTTTTAATGTGTTGATTGTTAAATCCCAAAATTTGTCCAAACACATTTGATGACCCAACCGGATGACTGAGGAGACTTATTGTCACACATAGCCTTAGATGACCTCTATACACCTGAGGAGATACAAGATCTCACACGGCAATTCTAAAAAAGAAAATGAAACCTATAAAGAAAAATAATAATATTTGCAAGCATAAAACATTGGTGCTAGTGTGTGTTCTTGTGATCAACCAAACCAATATCATAATTCCAGACAAAATAAAAATATGGAAGAATTAAACCACAATTAGTTGTTTGTCTCTGAGTTCCTCGATTTTCTTGACGCCCTCCTTGTAGATCCATACCAACCATTTCCTCAGGCAGCTTGCTCTCTCTTGTTTTCATCATATCACAAGGCTCAGGTCATGGAGAAGCTTGACCTGGCGCCCGCAATCCTCTAGTAATAACTGCTTTTCCCATGCCTTTTCTAATCATCAAGCTGTGTTCCTCTTTTGAATAAAGACTTAGAAGTGACCCTTAGCATAGTCTCGATGTGTTCCTTGATGTAAGCATTAGCATATTCTTTATGTGAATTTCCATACTCGAACACCATAAATGTGCATTGGCAAGATCCATCAAGAAAAGAGAAAAAGAAGAAAACAAAAGGGGGGGGTAAGCCATCTTCACGTTTATTGAAGAACAAAGATCAGAAACTTAAACTCAGACCAAACTCTCAAGAATTGGCATTCATTCCCAAAATCCATTAACATCTTTATTTCAATATGTTTAACAATGTAAATCCATCCACAAGCACATCATGAATATCAATGATCAGGGATAAGCATCTCAATCGAAACCAAGAGCTTGCTTCCAAATATGTATATGCAAGTCTAGCAAAGGTTCAATCTGTAAAATCACATGTTCATCGCCATAATACTATAATCAAATAAAAACAGAAGTTCAATTTGCATTTGCTGTGAATATAGAGACAAAACAAAATGACTAGGCTCATACACCAACCATATTCAGCTAACTCTGTGAAATGCAAATCATTCTAAATAAATCCAAGACTGAGATCAACATTTTTTATAACATGTTAACATCCCCCGAGTGTGATTAGAACTGAAATCATATGGGAAACAGCATACTAGTTCAAACGTCAACTCCAACTAGTGTATCCATAAAGCAAGGTATAAGCCATACACATGACAACCAAATTAAGCTTTGCACTTCAGCAATCATGCTATGGCTTTGCAATTAAAAGCCTTCAAAATGTAGAAAGTAGCCAAAACAACATCCAGCACGCACATAATCCCAAAACAATTTGTATCCATAACTAAACATCATCAAGGCCTGGGAATTCAAAGACAGATGCAAAAGGCTTAAACAGTATAATTCCTAACCCACCGAGCAGAGCCAAAATTTAAGAGCCACATTCCATATCTTAAATCACTAAGTGGAGATGATATTCCCTAGCAATTTAATCATAATGGAGGTAAAATAAAGCATTACAAAGGCCGAGAATCAGGATATTAGATTCTCAGACAAGTATGAGCCACAAAACCCACTTCTCCTCTCTCAGCTCACCAATCAAAAATGATATTCGTATGCCAGCCAACAAGATGATAAGGGCCAAAGAAACACGTAGAACTTAAAACCATCAACCCACAATTCAAGAGCAGAATAAAACAGAAATGGTGAATCAAATTTTCCAAAATTATCTGACCAGATGCAATGCGAATGGAAACAAACATTCTCAAAATCAAACCATCTATCCTAGGGGTGTTGATCAAATTTTTGGATTCTAAAGTATCACATTCTCTGTCGAATAATTTTAACTACCCACGGACATCCAAACGAAATTATAGACACAAAGTAGATGAGAAGCACAGACAATGTACCTTTGCGATGTTCGAGCAGAAGAGAATGACTCCAATATCCCCAAAAAAGCTTCTCCGGCCTCTGTTTCTCCTTCCGAAAAGAATCCTCGACTTCTCCAAAACCTAAAGGCTCCTCCTCTCGAATCCCTCCTCGATTTTTTTCACTCGAAAACCAGAACCCCCTTGTCTCTCAGATTTTCCGGTCCCCTTTGTCGTGGTCCCCTCCTGCTGCCTCTTTTCTGTTTGTTTCTCCCTCTCACCTCTGTGCGTCCCTCCGTCTCTCCCTCTGTCTGTCTCACGTCTCACCACCCTCTCCTTTTTTTTTCCGTTCTGTTCTCCCCTTTTCTGCGTCTCGCGTCCCTCCTTTCTTTCTGTCTGCGTCTGCCCGAGGACAGCCTCCAAAAAGGGGGGGGGGACAAGCAGCTCCTAGGGTTTTCTCCTGCCTCCGCCTTTCGTTTTTCTTTTTTTTTTCTTTCGGGTATATGGGCTAGCAAAGCGGGGAAATGGAATCCGGAAGTTATGGGCTGAACTAAAACGGGCCTCTATTTCCTTAATCAGTTCCTTCCAAATGGGCTTCCATTCTTTGGGCCTTTTCTCTCTTTGAGTTTCTTTTTTTTTCAGTTCTGGCCCAATTTTGAGTTAGCTTTGGATGGAATTTTTTTCTTTTTTCTTTGGTTTGGACTCTCTTAAATTGTGTTCCAAAATTTTAACTCCTTTTTTTTTTGTTTCCCTCTTTTTACTATATATATATATATATATATATATATATATATATATATATATATATATATATATATATATATATATATATATATATATATATATATATATATATTTTTAAATACCCTTTTGATAATAATTTTTTTTTTTAGACTTTTATTTTTATTATCTTCTTTTACTTATTTTTGGATGATTAACTTGCTTTTTAGTCTTTTTTTTTTAGATTGTTGTTACTCCCTCTTTGATTTCTCTTTTTGTTTTAATTTTGGATTAATGAGCTTTTATTTATTTTTAATTTATTTTTGAGTTCTTCCCCTTTGATTGATTTTTTTTTAGTTTGTTGGGTTAAAAAGGGTCTATTTGACTTTTGTCTCTTTTTTGACTTTTGTCTCTTTTTTCCTATTATTTTGTTAGTTTTTTCTAATTTTTATTTTTATCATTATTTTTGGAACTTGTCTGGACAAAATACGGTGTTCACAGTTGTCCCTCTTTACTTGTTTCTTAGGCAAAGAAATTTTATTTTTGAGTTCTTCCCCTTTGATTGATTTTTTTTTGAGTTTGTTGGGTTAAAAAGGGTCTATTTGACTTTTGTCTCTTTTTTCCTATTATTTTGTTAGTTTTTTCTAATTTTTATTTTTATCATTATTTTTGGAACTTGCCTGGACAAAATACGGTGTTCACACTTACTAGTTGCTTGAATGTCATGCATGCATTCTTTGACTTGTATATGCATCCATTATGTATGTTTAAAAGGGTTAAAAGCTATTGAGATTCTTTGAATATCACTTTTCCCCACATATGCCTAACCATATTTAGATGAGCCAAGTGGACAAAGGAATGGAGGCTAACAACTTTGAGAAGCAATACTTTAACAAAGAGATAAGGAAATGACCTTTTCTGTTGCATTTTGATGCCAAGAATTGCAACGATGAGTTAGATATATGATGTAGACCCTTGAGTAAGTTCAAATATATGTATATATATGAAATATATAACACCATATTTATCTAACTTATCTCATCTCATTTCTAATGATACCCTTAGGCTACACAAATTCTCAAGAAAATACCATTAAAATAACAGAATATTTTAGCATTGCTTAGCGCATAAAAATTTCATTTCATATTCTGTGAACCATATGAACTCATCTATGTCATTCTCCTATTTAAATGAATACAGAAAACTTAAAACCATCTCAAAATATTGCCAAAAACTCGAGCTCATAGCATACATACACAAAATAATACATGGTTGCCTCAAGTTTAGCTGCCAAATTTATGGTACCAACTTTGAAAAATTATAACTAAATCTAAAAAAATTGAAATAATGCACACTATATGATTCTAGAAAGCTACAGATGTTGAATTTATGATAAAAATAAGTCTAGACTAAAATAGAAATGTTTAGCTGTTGGAAATCGATAGAACAGCACCAGAGATACTACTACATTACTAGTACTAAGTTTGAACTTCAAAAATTCATATCTTTCTGCTCAAGCATCCAATTAAGGTGAGCTAGGTGGCTATAGAAAGCTTGTCATGTCTAGTTTATGTTTATGAAATTTCATAAGCATTAGACACCATTTGTCTCTCAAATGACACAGGCAAATAAACTTATCATATGAACAGTAACCATATCAGTATAGCAGAAATTTGGAAACTTTGAAAATTCATAATTAATTCCATAGAGCTCAAAATAATATATTCTTTATCTTTTCAAAAATATCTAGATGAGATCTATATACTTGCCAAAGTTCATGAGGAAATTAATTCATTTCATCAGATCTTGATATAGGGTTGTAATTTGGTCATTTTTGTACTTCTTAAGGGTCACAATGGGTCCATTTTAGCTTCCAAGGCTTCTAAGGCCACTTGAGCACATGGGAAAGCATCCAAATAGTCTATTAAATATGTCTCAAAGGTCCACAAACCTAGATCTCAAAAACTCACTCCCCCACTCCTAGGTATACACAAGGCATACATAGACAATTCTAGCCATCCAATGTAAAAAACATGTCATTCCATTCATTTGCTTCCAATTCTCATATATACATCACATATCCATATATTCATACATGGTCATAAGGTTATACATCATATACATCATTGAATTACATCTTGTGACAACAAAGTAGCCACAAAAGAGCAAAATAATACATTTTGTTGCCATTCTCTCATCTTCCAACTTGGTGGCTCCCATTTGCTTGCTCACTTGGTCCACACAAACATGTTAGGTAATAGGGAGGAAGGAATGAGATTCTAAGAATCCCAATAGCTCTTCTCCCTTTTAAGCATACATAATGGATGCAAATTTAAGTCTAAAAATGAATGCATGGCTATCTTGAAATGCATAAATATACATGGAACATTTCTTGCATTCAAAAGGTCACATATAATATACATAGGCTTGTCTTTATCCATTCTCTTTAGGATTTTTGGACTTGCCTCACCCATTTTCTTAAGGGAATTTTGACTAAGCCTCACTCTTTAGAGACTTTTTGATACAATACCAGTAGATATGCCCATTGGAGCATAACAAGTTCAAGAAACCCTCATCCATTAAGAATATCAAAGAGCTCAAGTGGCCCAAATTGTGCACTATGTCCAAAAATTTCAAAGAGCTCAAGATAATATCTATGTTAGACGTCGGCTTAAGTTTAGAGCCCAAGATCCATATTTGATCAATTGAAAACATGCTAAATTGGACTTTAGACATGAGATCTCCTTAAAGATGCAAAAGTGGAAGTCCAAGTGGAAGCCCAATGTATTAAGAAGGTCTATGGAGCAACTAGATTCAATATCCAATATGTTAAAGGCCCAATGTAGTTATACACATATAAGAGGAGTGCCAAAGCCTAATTGGAGTCCAATTGCAAGAGATTAAGAATCATATATTGACACATGATTCTTAATCTCTTGCAATGGGACTCCAATTAGGTTTTGGCACTCCTCTTGTAGAATGGTTTTCATGATCACACCTTTTACATCTTCTTGGGCCCTCTCTTAACTCAAATAAATGGGCTCTAAGTCATGAAGCTTATGAATCAAACAATTGAAGGCTTCTTTCATTGCTTTGGCCCTAACTCTTGTTATTGGGCCTCCTATGCCTTGCAATGGATCTTTAGGCATATTTGACTTGAACTCCTGGGCTTTAATTTGCAAATCACGTCTGTGGGTTTGAAACTTAGCACCATATCCTTTATCAAGTCCACTTCTATGCTTAGCAAGGTCTCTTGGTGCTATTACATCACTCCTCCCCTCTTGAAAAGGATTCGTCCTCAAATCTATAATATCAAAGGAAGAAAGATTAGCTACATTAAAAGTAGCACTAACATTTCCATAAGAGCTAGGTAAGTCAATTTTATAAGCATTATCATTAATCCTTTCAAGAACTTGAAAGGGACCATCTCCTCTAGGTTAGAGTTTTGACTTTCTTTGCTCTAGGAAACAATCTTTTCGCAAGTGAACCCACACCCAATCATCGAGTTCAAACACCACACGCCTCCTACCCTTATTAACTTGGCTGGCAATTTACTCATTCCTTCTTTTAGTATTGGCTTTCACCTTCTTATGCAAATCTTGCACAAACTTAGCCTTTCTAACACCATCAAGGTTAGTAAACTCATGTGAAGGTAAAGGAAGCAAATCTAACAGAGTTAATGGATTAAAGCCATAAACAATTTCAAAAGAGAGAATTTTGTAGCAGAATGAACAACACGATTATAAGCAAATTCGACATGGGGCAAACACTTCTCCCAATTCTTAAGATTCTTTTGAATGATAGCTCTTAATAAAGTAGAGAAGGTTCTATTAACAACCTCGGTCTGCCTGTCAGTTTGTGGATGTGCTGTAGTAGAAAACAAAAGCTTAGTGCCGAGTTTATTTCATAACGTTTTCTAGAAATAACTCAAGAATTTCACATCTCTATCACTAATAATAGTTTTTGGCACACCATGCAACCTAACAATCTCCTTGAAAAACAATTCTACCACATACATAGCATCATTAGTTTTGGAACAAGCAATAAAATGTACCATTTTACTAAACCTATCCATAACAACAAAGACACTATCTTTCCCAGTGGAAGATTTAGGCAAACCCAAGACAAAGTCCATAGAAATATCAATCCATGGGTGAGAGGGAACTGGTAAAGGGGAATATAAGCCACGTGATTGAATTCTAGACTTAGCATGCTTACAAGTAATACATCTAGAACAAACAACAACCACATTTCTTCTCATGCTAGGCCAAAATGCGCATTCAAAAGAGCAAAAGTCTTTTCTACACCAAAATGGCCCATCAATCCCCCCCATGAGTTTCCTTAACAAGAAGCTCACAAATGGAACACATAGGAACACATAACTCGTTCTTTTTGAAAAGGAACCCATCAAACCTGTAACAGTCATTAGCACCATACAATTCACAAGATTTCCAAATATCAGCGAAATCAGAATCAAACTCATACATGCCTTTTAACATCTCAAAACCCATCAATGTAGTATGCATGGAAGTAATCAAAGTGTAACGCCTGGACAATGCATCTGCTATAACATTTTCCTTTCCCTGCTTATGCTTAATCACATAAGGGAAGGTTTCAATAAATTCAAGCCAACTTGCATGCCTTTTGTTCAATTTACCTTGGGACTTAAGAAACTTAAGATTCTCATGATCAGAATGGATAATAAATTCTTTAGGCCACAAATAATGTTGCCAAGTTTCTAAAGTTCATTTCAAGGCATACAACTCTTTATCATATGTAAAATAATTTAAAGTAGGGCCACTTAATTTCTCACTGAAATATGCAATAGGTTTGGAATCCTGCATCAACACACCACCTATGCCTATACCAGATGCGTCACACTCAATTTCAAAAACCTTAGTAAAATCAGGCAATGCAAGTATAGGGGCATTAGTTAGTTTGTCCTTTAGTATGTTAAAAGCACGCTCTTGTGCTTCACCCTATTTGAATACCACATTCTTTCTTACCAAATCATTTAAAGGGGCAGCAAGAGTAGAAAAGTCCTTCACAAATCACCTATAGAAGCTCGCCAATCCATGGAAGCTCCTTACTTCACTCGCATTCTTTGGAGTTAGCCACTCTTGGATTGCTTTGACCTTCTCCTCGTCCACTTGTATGCCACGAGCTCCTACAACAAATCTAAGAAAAACCACAGAATCCAAACAAAAAGAGCATTTCTCTAAATTGGCAAAGAGTTTATTCTCTCTAAGCACAACAAACACATCATGCAAATGACTCACATGCTCTTCTAGACTTTTAAAGTAAATCAAAATGTCATCAAAGTAAACCATAACAAATCTACCAATGAAAGGTCTAAAGACATGGTTCATTAAACTCATAAAAGTGTTAGGTGCATTAGTCAAGCCAAATGGCATAACTAACCATTCATATAACCTAAACTTGGTCTTAAAAGCAGTTTTCCATTCATCACCTTCTTTCATTCTAATCTGATGGTAACCACTTCTAAGATCAATTTTAAAGAAAACACATGCACCATGCAACTCATCAAGCATATCATCTAACCTAGGGATAGGATAGCGATATTTTACTATTATTTTGTTGATGGCACGACAATCTACACACATCCACCATTTGCCATCCTTTTTGGGCACAAGAATCACTAGGACAGCACACGGACTTAGACTTTCACGAACAAAGCCTTTCTTCATGAGCTCTTCCACTTGATGTTGTATTTCCTTAGTCTCATCTAGATTTGCTCGATAAGCAGGTCTATTAGGAATAGATGCTCCTAGGATAAAGTCTATGCGATGCTCAATACCTCTTAAAGGGGGCAATCCATTAGGTATTTCCTCTAGGAATAAGTCACAGAATTCCTACAATAAAGATGTAACACTAGCAGGCAAAGAGTGATCAAGATCATTGACAGTAAGATAAACATCTTTATAAAAGCAATAAGAAAGCATTTTCACAAATAAGAGCTCTCTTGATCTCACTTCTACCTGAAAATAAACTCACTTTCTTTTTCTCATATTTTTCTCTAATTTTCTTTCTACTCAGCTCTCCTTTCTGTTGCTTCTTCTTATTCTCAACACTCACACTCACTTTACCTTTCTTTTCTTGCTCTCTCTTCTTACACTCTCTTTCAATTTTTAACTGATCTTCATATGTTTGAACAAGACGAAGAGGGGTCAACATAATGGTCTTACCATTAAAAACAAAGGAGTAATAATTTTTATATCCATCATGTTTTACCTTTTTGTCAAATTGCCATGGCCTACCAAGTAACAAGTGACTAGCATACATGGGTGCTACATCACAAAGAATCTCATCATGATAATTACTAATAGAAAAAGAGATGAGCACCTATTTTGTTACCTTTACCTCCTCACTATGATTAAGTTATTGTAATTTATAAGGGGTAGGGTACCTCAAAGTAGGTAAGTTTAGCTTTTCCATAAGTAAAGTACTAACTACATTTGTGCAGCTACCACCATCAATAATCAAACTACATACCTTCTTGCGGATGAAGCAATGAGTATGGAAAATATGCTCATGCTGCTCTACCTCGAGATCTTCTTTAGGTTGAATGTTGAAAGCATGCCTAGCCACAAGGGCTTTACCATTTACAGCTTCAGTTAACTCTAAATCTGAGTCATCAGTCAGGGGTGGCATCTCATCCACCTCAAATTCACTACTAGCACTGGTCACATTACCATTCTCAAGAATAATCATAGTTCGTTTGTTAGGACATTGTGAAGCAATGTGACTAAAACCATTACATTTAAAACATCTAACCTTAGAGGAAGAAGTAGTAGGGTTAGAAGATGATAAAGGTTTTGAATTAGTTTTACCCTTAACCTGAAAGGGTTTTACCTTACTTTCCTCCTTAAACTTGAAATCAGTCTTTGGCTTGAAGGAGACTTTGGAATCCCTCCAAGAACTCAAGCTAGATGTCACTTTTAGCTTTTGTCGAGCCCTTAGTTACTTTTCCACCTTGATAGCTCTATGCAAGAGCTCCTCCATATCCAAGTAATTGTATAAATCAACTTGGGTAGCTATTTCAAGATTTAAGCCCTCAATGAATCGGGCCATGGTTGCTTCACAGTCTTCCTCCACATTTGCCTTAATCATGGCAATCTCCATTTCTTGATAGTAATCTTCCACACTCATAGAACCTTGTTTCAGCTTTTGGAGCCTCTTATGCAATTTCCTATAATAGTAACTAGGGACAAATCATTTACGCATAATAGTTTTCATCTCCTGCTAATCACGAATTAGACCTTCACCAGTATGTCTTCTGGTGGGTAAGAGTTGATCCCACCAGATGCTAGCATAGTCAGTAAACTCCACTACAGCAAGTTTTACTTTCTTCATCTCAGTGTAAGAGTGGCACTCGAACACATGCTCTACTCTTCTTTCCCAATCTAAGTACTGGTCCGGGTCATTTTTTCTAGGGAATAAGGGAATCTTCATCTTGATGTTTCCAATACCACCATCCTTATTAGATGATGTGTAACACCCCGAAATTAATTAAGGTGTTAATTATAGATTAAGATTAATTAAGGATAATTAATAGAGCATAATTGGGCAAGTTAGTGAATAGGTATTCTAGAGAGATAAATTGTTAATATGGGTTGAGAGTTTATTTAGGATGGAGATTTACATCTAAGCCCAAATTAATTAAATCATGATAAGAGGCTAATGGAGGCCCAATGAATTAGAGGTAAACCCAAACTAATTTAATAAGATAGAGGCTCAAGATTTATCTTGTATAGGCTCAATTAAGTGGCCTAATTACCCTTGTGCAGACCCAAACCCTTGAGCCCTTCAAATTAGGCCCAAAACCTATTAAACTTCAGCAACCCAATAAGTGAAAACTGGCCCAACAGAATTATGCAGCCCAACACTTAAAAACTGGCCCAATAAGCAAAATCTGAAACCCAATTGGGTTTGGACTTGGAGCAACCCATGACCCAGCCTTTTGACCCAACTTAAACCCATCTAAACCCTAATGCTTCAGCCACACTTTCATTTTTCTGAAACTCAAGAGGCAAATTCGGAGGTTGAGAAGGAGGCTAGGGTTTGGGGCAAAGATTCTGCATTTCCACACCCTTAGAGCAAGATTTGGCCAAGGTAATAGTTATAGAACTTAACCCCCTCATCTTTCTCTTTAATTTGGTCTGATTAGTTTTTCATTTGGAGAGTTTTCATCATACCTAAAATCTGAAAAGTGAGTGTTTAGGGGTTTTCTTGATGAAATTCGTAGGTTGAGGTTGGGGCTGGTATTTGGTGACTTTAAACCCCCCATTTTGATGCTTTCCTTGTTGGTTTGAGACCCCCATAGCTGATTTATATTATGGGTACTAATTTTATACGAATTTGCTTAGGATTTTGGGTGAAACATTGAGAATTCTGGTGGGAGATACTTGAATCCGAATTTGGAATTTTTGGTGGCTGTTGCAATTGTCTGCAAGTGAGGTAACCGGGGTTTACATTAATTCCATGCATGTATCTGCTTTAATTTCATATTTGCTATATATGAATGATTTGAAATGTTGAATGAATTAGTTGGCTATCTATTGTATCATGATTGGACCTTGTGAGTCCATGGTGGAGCTGTGGTGCGGCTGCCACCCGTGCATGTGCCGCGATCGGGCACCGGGTTATGATCAAACCCCAGATGCACTGAGCCCTGGTGTGCTCAATGGGGAGTAGGTGCCGTGGACGGGCCTCTCCTAGTGTTAATGGCCTTTAACATGTTAAATATATGATTGCTAGTATGGGATAGTAATCATGATAGCCTAATTGTTTCATTTGCTGAAATAACTGATATGATTCTGATATGGATTTTGATTCATGCATATATGTTGATTAAACTGGATTATATGATGAAATTGTTTTGGTTACTGAGATTTATATCTCACCCCGTGTTATGGGATCAATATTTCAGGTGAAAGTTCCTCGGGTAAGGATAAGGGTAAGCAAGTGGATGAAAATCCATAAGCTTCAACCTATGGGGAGATGGCTACACTTGGGCTGACTTAGCTAGTATAGATGCTAATTTTGTATTCCTTAATGTATAGCATCATCATGTATCTGCATTGCCAAGTGTAGGCTTGAACATTTGATTTATTGAGAATGTATGTACTAAAGGGTTAAACCTCATCTTAACCTAGTATTTGATGTATGGATTCATATGATCTGCTGTAAACCTTGTTGACCTATAATATGGTTGTCAATGGAAATGTAATTTTTGAGATATTGGTATGAACCCCTATTGTATGGAACCCCTAATGATTGAGTATTAAAGGATAGTTGCTGGTAATTCATGTATATTCTGTTGTTGCTATTTTATAAACTTGCTAATAGAGGGTAATTAGAGAACGAAAATGGGCATATAAGTTTTGAATTGGTAATGGAAGAATAGCTAAGTAAATAAGGTAGATAAATGCCATTAGAACCATATAAAATGAGGGGAAGTGACCTTAGAGTGTCCCTAAGAAGAGAAATGGAGTGTAGGGGGCGAAATATAGTGAAACTAGTGACAGAAGGGAATCACGCCGCGGCCAAGAAGGCTTCGCCGCGGCCTAGGAAGTGACAGTGGCGAGGGACGCCGCGGCTTGAGAAATCTCGCCGCGGCACAGAGTGAAAATAATCGCCCAGGGGGTGACAGAACGTAACCTCGCCGCGGCGCGAGTCAAGAAAATTAATTAGGGAGGTTACAGTAGCAAAACTCGCCGTGGCGCCACATAGGTTGGCCGCGGTGCAGGTCCAACTCGCCGCGGCGATAGGAAAATTCCAGAGAGTAACTGGGCCGCGGCGCAAGAGTTCCAGGTCGCGGCGCAAGTTTAAAAATGTGGTTTTTGAGCTCCAGAACCTAACTTAGCCGCGGCGGGAAAGTTCCAAGTCGTGGCACAGGTCCCCAAACTCCTATATTTGACCTAGAAACCTTAATTTCAGTAAGGCTAATGTTAGGGAATGGTATGAGTACATTGGTGGGATGTTTTTGTGGGTTGAAATTGATCAATGGAGGAATCATAAACCTTTAATGATGGTATAAACCTTTCTTATGCATGATCCCGTTATGGTTGTTAGTTGATGATCCTAGTAGTATCAAGGTTTAAATTTCCCCTATATTTTCATAATGTAATTAATTGCGATGACTCCAAACCCTGATCATTATCTATTAATTGTGTATTTAGCTATAATCACTGATACTAGAAGCTAGGGTCGTCACATGATGATTGTCTGCCTCTTTGAGTATAGGACTCCTTAAAGTCAGACTCAGCATCATCATCAGGTTCCATATGAGCTTGCCTCCTATGGGTCCTCCTATTGGAAGAAGACTCCACATCATCTAATCTGGCACTAAGTTTCTCAAGAGTACTTTGAACAGCTCTAACCCAAACTTTCATGTCAAAGTCACTATGCTCAGATTCTTCAGACATCTTGAAATATTAGTTTGTACAAAAACAAGCAAATAAAGACATAGGACCTCGCAACTCACTAGCTTACGTGTTTACACTCAAAAGATGATAAGTTCACTCATGTTTAACTCTCTTTTTGGATTTTTTTTAATGTTAATTGCACTCTTGCCTTTTACCACTCAATAATTTGTTTCTTACAAGTGTTCTAAGCAAGTCACAAGCAAATCAAATGAAAAGATCATACTAGTGGCAATCAAAAAACTAGAATCCTAAAATGTAAATTCCCAAAGAAACAAACAAAGGAAAAAAAGAGGTGTGTAACAATAAGGGAAAGAAGGAGGAAGGGGAGGCCTGGAAGGAAGGAGAAGGAAAGAAAAAAATATGAAAATAAGAAACTTTAAGAATAGGAAACTACTTGCAATTCAAGTTTAGAACAATTAGGAAAGAATATCCTTTCTTGAATGCAAATAGGAAAGTAGATAATTTGGTAGCTACTTAATGTAATCAAATTAGGAAACAAATTTCAATTAGGAAATTAACTCCAATCAGGAAATTGACTCCAATTAGGAAACTAACTCCAATTAGGAAATTGACTCTAATTAGAAAACTAGCTCCAATTAGTAAATTAACTCCAAGCTTGCTTTCAATTTTGAATTGGCACAATTTGCAATTTTGAATTCTGCAATTTGAGTTTTTTTTTTTTCTGATTTTTTTTCAATTTTTTTTGTTTTTTTTTTTTGGAGTATCACACTCTCTTCTTTTTTTTTTTGAGGATGGAGGCACATAACAATGGAAGATAGAAGAAGATAGAAGACAAAGACGAAGGTGAAAAGGTAACACTAATGGAAGGAGAGAAAGTATGAAGAACAACGGAAGGGAAACACAAAGATATACCTTGCACTAGCGATCCAAAGCTCTGATACCAAATGATGAGAGACCCTCTAGGAACCTTGTCCTAGGAACCTTTAACAAGATGACACTTTGCTCGGACTGACTAGAAAACAAGAATGTTGGTCAAAGGAAAGACCCTAAGAGAACTTGTCTCTTAGAACCCTACCCTCAAGACGCCACAAAGGAAGACTAATCCTTTGATAAGTCACGTGAACTCTCAGAAAACACAAAGAGGTAAAGACCTCACAAAGTATTGAATAATACTCAAATTTATTCATAATCCAAAATAGAGTACAATAGGAAGCCTTTTATAGGAAAAATTTCTAAAAGTCTAAAGTCCTAATAAAAGTAAAACTCTAAAATCTGATTAGAAATATTTTAAATGGTGCCTAAAATCAAGGAACTAGATTAGAATACTAATTTTAACTTGATCTCCAAGATAAGCTCTTTGACCAAGTTCAAAAAAAATAATAAAATAGTAAAAAATGAAATTAAAAAAGAACCCTAATCAAAACTAATCAACTTCTTTAAGTTGTCACATGGACTTTTGGCTTTATCTCACCAATTCTTAGGGACTTTTGGCTCATCCTCACCTTAGTTAAGGGACTTTTGGCTTCACCAAGCTCAAGCAAACCAAAATATCTTCAGAAAGCATCTTTCAAGCTCATAAACATACCAACATGGTACCATGGCATGTGATCATTTACTAGAAACATATTTCATAATTGAAACATACACACATACATTCAAAGACAAGAAAACATCCAACCATGCATGAGAGAAAGAAGAGAAATCTACTTTGATTGCAAAAGCATAGTTTCTTCCTCGAAAACTCTTCCTATCCTTTGGCCACACACTCACAAGGATGTGAGACTTGATTCCTTTAGCCTAACCACATTAAATGGGATCTAGTTATGCTCTTGGAACAAATTTTAATGTCACACATACACTAGAAAAGCTAGATGGCTCTTATGGTTCAATTATGGTTCCATAAGGCACCTAATGAAGCAACCTTAGAAGAACATGATCTTGGCTCCATTTTCTCCCTCAATCTATAACTTGTAACACCCCAAAATTAATTAAGGTGTTAATTATGGATTTAGGTTAATTAAGAATAATTAATATAGAATAATTGGGCAAATTAAGTGAATGAAAATTTTAGAGAGATAAATTATTAATATGAGTTTGAGATTTAATTGAATTAGAAACCCCATCTAGGCCCAAATTAAATTAACTAGGCCAAGGTTAGGGACTAGTGAAAGCTCAATAATTTTAGGTGCAGACCTAACCTTTTAATATGAGACTTGGCCCAAGAGAGAGCACCTAAGGAGGGCCTAATATGATTTAATGAGATAGAGGCTCGACACCCAACTTATATAAGCCCTTGTAATTGGCCTAATATCCCTTATGCAAACCTCAACTAAGTGGGCTCTTAAAAACTTAACCCAACCTAACTAAAAGTCTAAATTGTTAAAATTGGTCTAACAAATTACAACTTCAGCCCAACAACTAGCGGGAGCCCAATAGGTTCTTGGGCTAATGGATTAACCCATAACCTATTTAGAACCCAACTTAAAACCCTAAAAACTATTTTAGCCACCCCCATTATGCAGAAACACAAGAAACAACAGAGAAATTTGCAGGTCCAAAGGGGAGGCTAGGGTTCTTAACAAATTTCCATCATTTTCTACTTCTAGAGCAAGATTCAACCAAGGTAATAGTTGTATAACTTAATCCCATTTTCTTTCTCTTCATTTTGGCCCGATTAGTTTTTCATTTGAAGCATTTTCACTATACCTAAAATTTGAAATATGGTTGTTTGGGATTTTGTATTGGGAATCATGGGAGGCACACAGCGGAAACATTTAAAATTTTTTATCCCGATTCCCACCAAGGATCCATCAAAATCGCTTAAACAGAATAGGATTAGAAAATTACCTTTTTTGTTGATTGAGTTTGCTATTTACTCTTTGTCTGGATCACAGGAACTGATCGCAGATTGACTCCCTTTACTAGTGTCCACTCGAACGGGGTTCAACAACTCGAACGGTGTGCTAGCACCTGTCCGTATGACGCCCCGTACAGTCCCTCAAACAACGTCTGTACAGTTCCGTACACGTCCGTCACTGTCCCTCTCTCTAAAGTTTTTTTTTGGAGGCAGCTCTAGAATTACTTTTTGATATATGGAAACCCTATTTATAGACTAGGGTTTCAGATATATTTAATTAATCAAAATTAATTTAATATATTTATTAGTTTAAATTCAAATCTATCCTATAGTTTAAATTTAAACTAACAATATCTAAAGCCTAATTTAAATTTAAATTATCTTATTAGTTTAAATTTAAATCTATCTAATAGAATCAAATTTAAACTAATTTATTTAATTAATCAAAATTAATTAAATATATCATTAAATATATTTATTTGTTTAAATTCAAATCTATCCTATAGTTTAAATTTAAACTAACAATATCTAGAGCCTAATTTAAATTTAAATTATCTGATTAGTTTAAATTTAAATCTATCTAATAGAATCAAATTTAAACTAATTCATATATATATAATATCAAATATAATATATATAATATATATTCTGAATTTAATTATTTATATATATATATATATATATATATAAATAATTCCTCCATCCTAGATTTAAAAAATTAAAGTCATTGAATTTAGACACATTTCTAATTCAATGAATGTCGACATTTTAGCTCGAATTGGTCCGTTCTTGTGTCAACCCTGCAGGCCCATATAATGTTAGCAATGGGCTAACTGCACTATTTGACCCACAAGTCACAAGCGGCGTCTAGCAAGACATTATGACTACCCAAATCATACGGGATCGGTGATCTGATGCAACCTATTTTATAACCCTATCATATCCCTTTTGTCACACAACATCTAGATCGAGTATAAGGCATGGAAATGTCATCCTCAACTTGGTCGATCGTAACTTTCTCGATCTCCGAGTAGACTGATATAAGATGGAACCCTTTCCATCTGAGCATGGTCATGCATTTCTCAGTTACACTCATTGAAGGGCCCAGAGATATCTCTCTATTAATCAGAGGGACAAATTCCATCTTGACCACTCATCTTCCTCTGCATAGATTCCACTATACCTGATCATAACCTTTATAATCACCTGATTAAAGGTGACATTAGACTATGCCAAAGTACAGTGTCCTTCATGTGGGAATCTATGGTGATCTTAGGTCCAAGGGATCAATGACACGGTTATATATGAGATAAATTTATGACCTAATCCATGTAGCTTATCTCATGACGGGTCTATCCAGCGTCTTGTTCTCTAACACATGCCTATGATTTTGATTCATATCATAATACATGATTAACACTTAATCAATCAAAATCATACTAGTTTTAATTCATTGTTGTTCCCACAAAGATGATTGACTAGGGACATTTTGGATAATCCAAAAAAATGATTTATCTATGGATATTATTATATATAACATGCAAATAATATAATAATGTAATAAAAGAAAATTCTTATTTCTTAATAAAAACAATGTTCGCAATACAATGATTGGCCTAGGGCACAATCTCTAATATTTTTTGGTGAAATTTTGTTGGTTGGGGCTAAGGGTGTTATTAAGTAAGTATAAACTCTTCATTTTGATGCATTTTCTATTGGTTTAAGACCCCCATAGTAGACTTATAGTATGGGCCTTAATTTTGTGTGAATTTTCCTATTGTTTGAAGTGATATTTTGATATTTCTGGTCTAGGGAAGGCAAAACCCGAAATTAAAGGCTCTTGGTGATTAGGTAAGTGTTTCTAAGTAGTTCTATATAGCTTAACTCCTTGAGTAATGGGTTTGTTGATATAAATTGTAATTAGGGATAGTAATGGCTACAAGTGAGGTAACCAGGGTTCATGTTAATTCCATGCATATGTCTATTTTAATTTTGTATTTCCTGCATGATTATGATTTTGATGCTAAATGAATTGGTTGGCTATCTGTTATATGTGATTAGACCTTGTGAGTCCATGGTGGAGCTGTGGTGTGGCTGCCACCCGTGCATGTGCTTTGACTGGGCATCGGGTTGTGATCAGACCCCAGGTGCACTAAGTCCTAGTTGTGCTTATTGGGGAGTAGGTGTCGTGGATGGACCTCTCTCGGTGTTATTGGCCTTTAACATGTGGAATTGTAATTGCTAATATGGGATAATAATCATAGATAGCCTAATTGTTTCATTTACTGAAATGGCTGGTATATTTTCTTA
Source organism: Erythrophleum fordii (assembly GCA_032878935.1). NCBI lineage: Eukaryota > Viridiplantae > Streptophyta > Magnoliopsida > Fabales > Fabaceae > Erythrophleum > Erythrophleum fordii. The sequence goes on from JAVQMF010000044.1 coordinate 20,998,462, forward strand.
TGCTTATATGAAATCATGCATATATATTAATTAAATTGGAATATATGAATGGAATTTGCTTTAGTTACTGATATTTGCATCTCACCCTGTTTCATGGGATCATACTTTCAGGTGAAAGCTTTTCGAGTAAGGATAAAGGAAAGCAAGTGGATGAAAATCCATGAGCTCTGACCATGTGTGGAGAAGGCTACACTTAGACTGGTTTAACTAAAATAGATGCTAAATTTCGTATTCTTTTTGTATAGCATCATCATGTAATCATGTTATCAAGTGTAGACATTTATATTTTGATTACTTATGATGTATCTATTGAGGAGTTAGGGCTCATCTTAGCTTGGTGTTAAAAGTATGAACTTATAACATCTTATGTATAAACTTTGTTGAATTTATGATATGGTCTACTATGGGAAATGTAATCATACGATACATTAGATGTTGATATGAACCAGTGATGTATGGAATCTCTAACAGAATGTGTATCGAATAATAATTGTTAATAGTTTATGAATTTTTGCTGTTATTACTCTATGAACTGGCTGATATAGGGTAGTTAGAGGCGTAAAAATTAACCCTTAAGTCTTCAACTAGTAGTGATAGATAAGCTGGGTAAATTAGGCTAATAGAAGCTATTAGAGCCCTACAAATTAAGGCAGAATGGCCCTAGAGTGTCATTAGAGGGAGAGTGGAGAGTATAAGATAAGATTTTTGAAGTTGTAGGATCAAATGGCATTTTGCCGCAGCCAAAATAGTCTTAGCCACGGCCAATAGAGACAAAGTTGCCCAAGGGGAGATCCAAAGAGCAATTCATCGTGGCTAAATAGGAATTGGCTATGGCAAACTTTTATGAAAATGTGTCAGGCATTCTAGAAAGGAATTAGCCACGGCGAAAGGGGGAACTGGCTGCGGCCAATAACGAGAGGCGAGTGAGGTAGGCTCTAGGAGGTTTTCTCGTCGTGGCGCCATGTAGGTTAGCCACAGTGAAGCTCCAACTCACCGTAGCAAAACTTGTGAAGATAAAAGAGTGAACTGGAGAGCAATTGGCCACGATGGAAGGACATTTACCACAGCTAACGGACCCAAACACTCATTCTAACCTAGAAACCTAGGTTTTTCCCAAGGTAACCTCAAGGGATGACTTAGAAACATTGGTAGAAGATTCTTGTGAGTTGGAATTAATGGGTAATAGAATCAAAGGCTTAGAAATGAGTGTTTGTTTCCCTTGTGTATATGAATACTTGTAATTATTTGGTTGATGACTCTAATAACATTGAGGTTCAAATTTCCCTGTATTTTTCGAATGTAATTAGTCATAATGTCTTGTAACCCTGATTTATGGTTATTAATCACATATTTAACTTTAATTACAATGATTAGAAGTTATGGTTGTTACATGACTCTTGACTCCATTTAACCTCCTTGGAGCCATCACATATCCATTTCAAGGAGCCTAGCTAAGTGTTGCTTTATTATGCTACAATGTGGAACTTATACCTCTATTACACTTTCTAGGCTTTCTAAAATTTTTCCAAGGTTTTCTCTCATACTCTCCCATCATATATGATACAAAACTAGATTTGGAAGAAATTAAAACACTCCCTAAGTGCATGAACCCTCCTTAGCCAAGGCAATACTTCCAATTGGCACCAATGGAGTAGTTTTGATTTCTTTGATGGGATAAGCATGTGGGAGGCTTCTTTGATGTCTTAGAAACTCACATGGACTTTTAAACATCTTAATTAATGACTAGAATTCATCTTACAAGCCAAGGTGCAACTCATAATGTCCGATTTTCGTTAAATGACGGAAATGGGTGCGTTTTCAAAGCAAGTCCCCTGAAATGAATTAGTTAAGGACCTGAAATATTTATGTAATATTCTAAACTCCTAAAAATGAGAATTCTAGCTTCAGACTAAAGGAAAAATGGAGTTAGAATGAAGAAACAAATTTTGACAGAAAACCTACGAAACATAGTGGCATTTTCGTAATTTTAAGTAAATTATGGAATTCACATATGAGGGCTTTTTAAATCAAAATTTTAAGTTCTTTGGGGTTTTCAGAGGCCCTAAAAACCATGGGAAGCCCCGAGACAATTAAATCCCCTTTGGTTAACATTTTCCAACGTTAGTGTACCTAAACTTTGACAGATTCGTTCGGGAAGGTTTTAGTTCCGATTTGAGTGATTCCAAAAGCATTTTACTAAATTGGGAACCTAAATTTTATAATGAAAAAGATAGTTCTAAAAAAGGAGCTAAAACAAAGGAGAAACAAAAATGCCAAGAATGAAGGTCAAAATGAAAATTTTTGAAAAACCCATTTTCCTCCCCCTATATATAGGTGGTGCCTCACTCTCCCCTTCATTTAGCTTTAGATTGCTCTACCCAAAGTGGTGCACCAAGGGAAGAAGAAGAGGAGAAGAAATTCAAGCTTTAAGGTATAGTTTCTTGGTAGTTTTTCATGCTTTCTTCCATCCAAACCTCCTTTCCTCCATTCTCCTTTGTTTCCTTTGATTAAAATAAAGTTTACAAATCTGATTTAAGGGAGAAACTTAGGGGAAATTTCAGATTTGAAGAGAGAATTTTGGAGAAAGCAAGAAAAAGCAAGAAAATTAGGTAATTTCTCTTCCTATGGTTGCTATCTTGGTTCCCCTCCTCCTCTATTTCGCCTAGCATGAGAAACCCTAGGAGGACTTGATTTTTAGGTTGAACTAAGGATGAATCTAAGGAAAAAGGATGTAGATATTAAGAATATGCAAAGGGAATTAACAAAAAACCATTAGATTTTAAAATGCAACTTTTAAGACTAAATAAGATTTTAAAAGAGTTCTTAAGATCCCTAAGAGGCTCCCCACATGCATCTTCTATTAGGAAAACAAAGAAAGCTCTAAGGAAGCCAAAAATGCTCCTTATCTCGACCTAAGTAGGCTAGGATAGCTAAAGAGAGTTTTAAATTTTTCTAAACCCATTCTTGAGTCATGTATGATGAATGAAAATGAGGGGAGGCCTTGGGAAAAATTTAAAACCCATAGAAAGTGAGTTAGTGTTTTAGGTTCCCTATTATAACCTAAAGAAGCAACATGTAGTTAGGCTCTTGATTTTAATTGTGTGATGACTCCAAGAGGCTTAAAAGGAGTCAAAAATCATATTTGAAAGGAAAGAATGGAGCCTAGAAATCATTTGAGGGGTGTTGCTTCATTAGGTGCAATTATGGAACCATAATGAGGTTATAGACCAAGCTAGTGTCTAAGCAAATTGTATGGCCTTAGAATTGAGTTTATGAACCTAATTGGCTTCATAAATTGTATCTAGGCCAAGAGAAATCTTCCCCACACTTTTGTGTGTATGTGGCCAAAGCAAGGACGGGAGATTTAAGAAGAAAAATGTGTGATTGTGTATAGGGTAGCTCACTCCTCCTTCTCTTATGCATGGATGTATGCTTAACTTGTCTTAGAATGTGTGTATGTGTATTTTTAAGCCATGAAAAGTATACTAGAATGATTTTATATGCCATGATTTCATGATGACATATTATGTTTCTAAATGATGTTATGATGTGTGCTTGGGTTTACTTGAGTGTGGCAAGGCCAAGAATCCTTCGCCATGGTGAGGATGAGCTAAGAACCCTTAAGATTAGTTGAGACAAAGCAAAGAGTCTCCCAAAAGCAAGATAAACTCCCAAGAGCATGGTTGAGTCCAAGAATGTCTTAAAGAATGGGAGAGGTAAGTCCAATATCCACAAGAAATGGGGTGAGGCCAATCCACTTACTTGGCAAGCCTTTGTATGCTATGTATAACTTTCTCAAATGATGAAAATGTTTCTTGAATGCTTGCACATGTCCACATGACCATACATACATTTATGAGACTTGTTTGCATCTATTATGTATGATTGAATGGCAGATGAGCTATTGGGATTCTTTGAATCTCATTCCTTCATCTCCAATGTTCTAACATGTTAGGTGGACTAAGTAGACAAGGTAATGGAAGCCAACCACTTTGAAGAAGAGAGCTTGACAACATAATGTATAATTTTTTGTTCTTTAAAGCCATATTCATGTCAAATGAAGTAACCCATGCTTGTATATGGTCTATGACCTTTGAAACATATGTAATTATGATAATATATGATGTAAAAATGAAAGAATATGTTATGTGGATGATGGAATGTGAATTGAGTATATTATGGTAATATAACTTGAATGGTTTTATAGAATTATGCATATATATGGATGAAATGGCCAAAATGAGATGCATGGAGTTTGGAACCATTTGGGCAACTTAAACGAGTCCTAATTAGACTTTTAGACTTGTCCAAGAGCTACCAAACTTTAAGGAAAGCCATTTGGACATTTTGGTATCCTATAAGAGCCAAAACTTACCAATTTAGAACCTTATGTCACTTTTTGTCCAAATGAGCTCTTCTTGATTTGAGATTTGGCATGCAATTAGATATTGTTGAGATATTTTTGGGAAGCTAAAGAACATAATTTTTGGAGGTCTACAGAATATTTGATGAATTTTCAAAGTTGACAAATTTTCTAGTTTTGGTCATGTCACTAATCACTCAGGTCTGAAAATGAAATCTGTCTAATTGACACGAAATTTTATACAAAGAAACTAAAGATTCCTAGTGACTTGTGATAATTAAAAGCACCTCATTTTGATGTCTAGAGAGGGAGATATGAATTTTCAAAGATCCTATCTAGTATCAGCAACTCCAGCCAACATCTGTCACTATTTGATTAGATTTTGAGGTTTGGGTGTGCCTGAACTGATCTATAGTTATTTTTTTTCCTTTAGCTAACATACATAGCTTTCTAGATTGGTATCATTTACATAGATTGGAGTTTTTTGGAATTAATTGGACATTTTTGAAATTTGCTGTAGAAATCTGTCATAGCACCAGTGGACAGTTTGACCTCTAGACCATTTCAAATATCAAACATTCTCTATGTTGGATGTTATAGTCTGAACATATTTTTAGTAGGACGTAGATGCCTGTATCTTTCTAGAATGGCTAAGAATGCATAATTTTGATTTTTCTAGAATTAGTTATGATTTTCCAAAATTGTGATAGAAACGAGGGCAAAGCTGGCTGAAATTATATATGTATATTTCATGCTTCCCTTCAAGTTTCTTGAGATGTAGGCCACTTTTCATGCAAATGAGTTGTATTCATGTAATTAATATGAGAATGTGATGTATGAGCTCACATGGTCCACATGACATTGAATGGAATTTTTATACATGATGCAACACAAGAAAATGTATTATTTTTAATCCCTTCTCTTACTCCTTCATGAAATTGATGATGCAAAGCATGGAAATGTTATGAAATGAGCTAGAAATATATGGTGTTACACAACTAAAACCCTAGGTTATACATCTTGGCAAATCATGGTTCTTTCTTTGTTTCCTTTACATATTCTTATTCTCCACACTTTAATTTCGAAGATTCATCCTTGGTTTGGTTCAAAATTCAATTCCTCTTAACTGTCCATACATAGGGCAGAATACACAAGAAGAACAAGGAAGAAGAAGCATGGAAGTAGCCAAACTACCTTGGTTTCCTAGCCTTTCTTGAATGCTCTTCCTTTTACTTGGATTCTCCTATCTAAATTCAAAATTCTCCCCTCTGTTCTGACCTCAAAACAGCCCCAAAAGCTTTAATAAAACTATGGGAAGAAGGAGGAGAAGGTGGAGATTAAGTTTACTAAAGAGAATACTAGGAAATTCCATGAAAATCATACTTTTCTTGCCTTGTTTTTCCTCTTCCTCTTCCCTTCTCTTGTGCACCTCTCTCCCTTGGTCTCACTTTTATTTTAGGGCAGAAATAAAGTCAACTAAGTGAGGGAGAGAAAGGGGCGTGGTTTATAAAGCCTAAGGAAGGGAATTTGTTCTAAGGAAAATCCATTTATGTCTCGTAAACTTGGTATTTTCTTTTATAGTTCATTTTAGCTCCTTTTTTAGAACCATCTTTTTCATTATAAAATTTGGATTCTCAATCTTTTAAAATACCTTTGGAATCACTCAATTTGAAACTAAAACCTTCCCGAATGAAAGGGTCAAAGTTTGGGTCAATTGTTATTAGAATATGTATACCAGAGGGGTTTTGACTGTCTCGAGGCTTCTTATAGTTTTCAGAGCCTCTGAGAACCCTAGAGAACTCAAAATTTTCACTTAAAAAGCGCTCTTATGACTATTCTAAAAATTGCCCAAAATTATGAAAATACCATTACATTATATAGTATTTTCGTTAAATTCCATCTGGTTATTTTGGCTTCTGTTTCAATGCACCTCTGTCCTCCTATTTTTATTACTTAATGTATAAATCATTATTCTAATTTTTTTATACCTTAACTAATTCATTTCAAAGGACTTACTTTTGAAACGTATTTATTTTCGTTGTTTTTACAAAAACCAGACGTTACAAAATACATTAAGATAGACAATGGGACCATTATGTAAGAGCTAAAAGGCTAAGGTATTACAAAAAGTTCTTAGAAAAAAGGGTGAGGCTAATCAAAAAGTTCCAAATAATAGGGTGAGGGCAAACCAAAATTCCCTAGAACTTGACATTGTTCTTGACATGTTTATGTGATATTAAAAACATGATTTGTTTGATTCTTGAAAGTGTTTAATGCATACTTGTATTCTTTGACATGATTATATGCCATATATGCTTACCTGAAAGGGTGAAAAAGCTATTAGAATTCTTTAAATCTTACTCTCCCCAATTTTCCATCTACTCTTATCTAGGTGAAGCCCAAGGAAGCAAAAATGAAGGCCAAGGAGTGGTGGAATGCCCTCTTTTAATGGAGACATACTTAACCTTCTTTTTTAATCTTGTTTTTGTGAAATTTCTTTACCCTATCAAATGTAGTCCCAAAATCATAAAATTTTGTGGAATTCTCTCTTTTAATTTAATTAGATGCCACTAAAACAATCTTTAAAAATTTTGATGGATAACCCCTTAACTAAACCCATTTAGAGCCTTACCTAATTAGCACTCACTGCATGCCATCCTTGCTGTATTCAATTTAATTAGCATAGCTAAAACTTTCCAAACTTGAGCTCATTTGTCTTAGCTACTCTGCCATAAAATTTTGTGCATTGATTCCTTCATTTACTTATTTAACAACATTTATTATGAATTCTACTCAAAGATGTCTAGTACAGTAGTGTGGTTATGTTAGTGCATGGTTTCAGAAGTATAACCTACTTTAAAAATTTTATAATTTCCCACATTTGGATTCAAGAATCCCTCTTTGAAAAACTCACCATAAAAAATTTGGATTCAAGAATCCCTCTTTAAATACCTCTACAAGAGTTAAACATTGGACTATTGGATTACATACTAACTCAACATCCTAGATTAGTATATTCTATTTGTATTTAACTAAAAAGCTAGGTGACCCCTTTGTAAAATTTCAAGTTTGGTTCTCTGATACTAACCAAGCATACAACAACATTCCAAAGTTATTCCCAAAATTATGATAATCAGTTTCGTGCAGAAACAATAATTCAAATTACTTTTATATACAATTTGGTATTTCTATTAGATACAACCGTCAAACTAAATAGAAAGCTAATCATGTATCATTACAACACAGATTCAAGATAGAGGTCTACAGAAACAAAACTACACTCCTAAAATTCATGCTTAAACTTTCACACTTCTCAAAAGATTCATGGAAGCTAGCTATATTCATAATAAGTAGTCTGTTATTCCACTTGTTTATTTTCTACTAGTTTGGCTCCGCTGGCTATAAAACTATTCCCTAGAAAAGGAAGTTAGCTTTATAATGAAACAGTAATCCTAGTAGTTAACAATGCATTTAGAATATATATATATATATATATATATAAATGGCACCAAACATCATCCATGATACATTCAATGCACTATTCAATGTAGAAGTATGCAGTTACCAAATAGCAGCGTACATTCATTCATTAGGCTAACGTACTTCTGTCATTGGCCAATAACAAAGGGCTAATACTCGTAAAAGCCATTTTAATTAGAAAGTGGACATACATGCAACTAAACACAACATAGGAAATTTAGGAATTTATTTAAGTGTAATTAAATAAATATACATACTGAATATAGTGTTAACTATTTATTCTGTCACTACAATTTTGTCAATTCAGTCCTTAGCTCTTATTGTCACAATTCTTTCCCTATAATTTCAATTATACAATACCCTAACTAAAAACAAGTCATGACCAAGATTTAAAATAAAATTAATCTACTAATTCTAATATCATAAATCATAATTTGCTTTCGTCAGTTGAAATTAGAAATTCCTAATTTATGATTAATCCAACCGTCATTTCTTCTACTCCATAGTAAATTAATATCATCAAGATTAATTATGCTAAATTCAAAACCTTACTGTCCAACCTCTAAGTGTAAGTTAAATGACAATTTGGCTCACTAACTATTTCCTTTCCTAGCCTTGGTATGTTCTCCCAATTATGGAAACCACACATATGCACATTTCATCATGTCTAACTATATGGTTTTATTTATGTCAAGATATCCCTTATATGTTCTACCCCTTTCATTCTATCCTTCTAATTCAATTCAAGCAATCCATATGGTGAAGTTTTCATGGCCAAAACAATTACACACATTTTAATTTCATTCCCTACCAACTCTTGGCTAATTATGTCCAAGCAAGAAAAGTTCAATCACTTACCTCCAAAGACCTATGGCTTTCTCCTAGACTCCCCTAGTGGCCTCTCCTTAATTTTCTATGGCTGTCTAGATAACAAAATGCCAAAAATTCAAAATTCCAATCTGTTGGAATGGAAGCCACTGAAGAGTTAAACAAATTTTCCCACACATACCTCTAGTGAAATGTCTTGAAACCTTCTCCTTTCATTCATTGTTCCTCTTTATCTTCTAACTTTTTGGCTAACTTGAGGCTCTTTTCTCTTCCTCCTCGTATTGTTCTCGGTTATACTAAGGCTACAATGGAATAAAAAATTACGAATTCCACCTCATGCTTTCCTTATCGGTCAAAAATAAAGAATTGCATTGAGAATTATCCTAGTTTTATTTGTTACTCAATAGCCATGGTAGGTGTCTCATACTCACATTTCCATCCAAGGAATGTATTAAGTAATGATTCATGTCTCTCCCACGGTTGAAGCATATAATGGCATTTGACCAAATGAATTATGCATATATAAGTCATGGTGGAAGCATTAGAATTTGGTGCGTGTAATTTGTTTATCCTAATATTTCTCCCATGGCCCCACCCCACAATCTATCCTAAGTGTCACCATCCCATATTATCTAGACCATTAACTTAAATGAATTCCATGGCAATTCCCACGACTAAATGAGGATCTAAGGCCATAACTGAATACGCATATATATTTTCTGAATTAGTGGAATGTCAAGGTGGCATGGTTTTTTTCCTAATGTCTCTTACTTGCTTATTACTTCCTACACCCATCAATTGGCCATACAAGATACCAAGGTTCCCATATTCTTCCTAGCACTTCATTAAATTTTCTTGCTCATGGTTTGCACAGTTTCAAGCCCTTAAGACACATAACCAATTCTACACACACACACACACATATAGATTAATGGTTAGTGGAGTGTCAACTTAGCAAAAGGTTGTAGCTTTTGTATCTTATTCAATCTAAGGCTATTCAAGGATACATGAAATAAATGTATATACATATATGTTTGAATATAGGTTTAGATGATGTCTGGCATACTTATTCCTTATTAATCCTAATTATCCTTAACTAATCCCTTGGGACTTGCTTAATTAGTCTTTTGTGATTCAATTTTAGTAACCTCCTTTTGTACCTCCCTTCCCTAATTACATTTTAGTTTAAGGGAAAATTTGTTAAGATGCGACATGTAACATAAGCTTTCCTATTATGTCATTTCTAACAGTCTACTTCTTCCAGGTTCTTTTTCCTTGCTTGAATAACCTGTCATGGTTAGTGGGAGATGAATGGGATGAGATTCTTAGAAGAATCTCAGTAGCAAATCTCAATCTATATCAATGCATACAATGAGTGTAATGAGGAAATACAAGCATGTGACCATATATACATCAAATAACTCAAACATTAACATTCGCATGAAACTTCAAAACTCATCTAGTCATGGCATAGGATCATACTTACTAGTATCAACTAAACTCAACTTTAGGCTAAGAAAGAGCTATTATACTCAATTCCTCACCATAAGAAACTAAGACTTGAACATACTTTCATATATGCATTAAAATCATGACAAAAGCCATTTCAAAGTATAACGTATAAAGCCATCATATTATCAAACATAGAAGCATCTCAGTTCATTCACACATCCAAATGCATGTAAGATAAGGAGAGATTGCTACTTATGGAGGTTAAGACCCTTGATACACCACTAACCCATTTGCTTGTTTACTTCTTACTTTTCTCTTAGTTTCTTCTTGACTCACACTTTTAAAATGATGAACTTGCTTTAGCTTGGCCTAAACACATTAGTTCAAATACAAAGTTACCCATCAGAAGTCATTTAAACTCATTTTGCTCACATAAGGCTACTAGAACTTAAAAGAGCAAATTGGACTACTTTAAGCCACCTTAAGTGGCAACTCTTATGATTCCATTTCTAGTCTTTAAAACCTTACTTAATATGAGTTATATGACTCTAATGGAACTCATTAGGGCCATCACAAGCTTGCTCGGAGAAGCCAAACACTAATTGGTCTCAAAAAACACTTTCTTGAACCTTAAATGTTTAACATTTAAAATGTAGTTTCCAAATCAAACCAATGCTTCCATCAGTCTTCTTACATCATTTTAAGACCTTCTATATCCCTAAAATTAGTTGAACAACTTCCTAGACCCTTCAAATACCTCCATAGCTAAATAGGTACACTAAAATCCTAACATAGAAATTTCATGGATTCATTAATTTTTAGGCTTAAATTCTTGTTCCTTGCATTATAAAATATCTAAACACACTATTTAAGAGTTAAAGACAACATAACTTACCCCCTTCCATGCCTTGGCCAAACCTATATACATAATGGCATAACTTGTTGTCTTAAATAATTCAATGGAAACGAATGGTAGATCTAAAATCCTTACATGCTAACCCCCTTGGATACATCAAGAACACATGAAGACAATTTTCCTTCCTCATTTTCTCTATCAAGAACACATGAAAAAAATTTTCCTTCCTCATTTTCTCTCTCATGGTCGAACCATATAAGGCTAAGAACTAAAAATTTATTAAGTGTTTTAGCTAGAAACACACCTCAGTATGAAGCACTCTTTGCATAGATTAATTTCCATCGAACATTTTCTTAAAAGGAGCTAATTTTTATGTGGGGTCATATTGAAACTTCTCTTTTTCATGAAAAAAGAAAAACTATGATTAGAATTCCCTCAGAGAGTAAAACAAACTTTATAACTAACGTAGGATTAACTGGGGTTGTTTACTTACCTAAAATAGAGCTTAAATTCTATCTCTCTTTTCTCTTAGCAAGAGGCCATCCATGGCTGCCCAAATCAACAAATGGAACATGGTAAAAGATGATGAGGTGTATCTTTCTTTATAAGCCACTTTAAAATGAACATTTTTCCCCTGCTCACTAATTCACTTCAATCAAGCTCATTTTTCAAGCTTTTTCTGGATTTGACTACTTCCTACAATTTTTTTAGTGCTCTTTTATATAAAAATATTATTTTTTAGGTCTAAATGGCTTAAAATATTACAAATGGGCTCCAGTTAAGTTAGAGCTCTAGTAGTCTCATTTTTTATATAGAAAGGTTTAAACTGATTTTAACCATTTCTATGGTTTTCAGCACCCCTAAATACCTTAATGAATTTAATTTTGACATTTAAAATTCTTTTCATTAATTTTAAAAAAATTTACACAAAATTACAATTTTACCACTAGTATGTCGGTTTTACTCCATTTAGCCACTTTAGCTCTATTTTTACTTTTCCTGCTGTTTCCTTTCATCTTATCTAAACTACTAGTCCCTTATTATCATTGTTTTTAGCCTTTTCTTTGATGTCTAAGGATTTAGAAAACATGGGGTATAATAGTAAGTTACACAAAAGTTAATCCTTTCATCTTCTTTTTCATTTTCGTTCGATTAGTTCTTCATTTGGTGGAGTTTTATCCAAACCCTAAGTTTGAAAATTTGGTATTTTGATGTTTTTTGTAGCAACCCCAACTTCTAATCACACTAATTAAGCATAATCATATGATTGACAATCAACACTTAAAGTCTAAAGCCAATACTAATTTATTAATGGATGAAAATGTGAGAAAATTTGAACCTTCTATTAATTAATAACCACTATTCATATAAGTTAGAAGATTTAAGTTTATACGGAATTTAATTTCTCATTTAAAACTTTCAATTCATCCACAACTAAATCTAAAAACCTAAAACTCCTATATATTTGTTTATAATCATTATTTATCATTAACATAGTGAAAGCTAGGTTTTAGAAATTAAATTAAGGATTTGGGAAATTAGGCCATGACTTGGGAGGACTTCACCATGGCTAAGATCGCTACTGTAACTCCTAAAAGCATCAGGATATACTTACATCACGATTTAAACACTCCTTATTGCAACTTAATTTGATGTTGTAACTTTAGAACTAAAATTTTAGACTTGCGTTGTGATCTAAAGAGCCCACGTTGTGGCTTAGCTCACTACTAGAATTGAAAACACAAAATTTCTTGATTCTTACCATGACTTAAGGTGGTCGCACCATGGCGAGATGCCTTCCTAAATGCACTATTTAAATATTCATGATTCTTTCTACAGTGTGACCCTATTGCATTGTGGTGAGACTGCTCTCTGGAGTACTCTACCCCTAACTTTCTTAAGTTGTTCCACGACCAAAGAACCTACGTCGTGGTGCACTTTGCTTCTATTACCCCCTAAACTCATTTTGGCCATGACTCAAAACATTTTGGTCATGACTCCACTCCCCTCTAGTCCTAAGCTCTTTGTTATAAGTTCCCAACCATTTGCCACTAACTCTAATTAAATCTAGGGCCTTTCCTAGCTAAAATATATGGCTTTATTACCATATAATCTCTTATAGACCTTAGATTATGATATTATATCACTTAAAGCTCTAGGGCTAATTAAATCTATCAAATCATATAATTTATCAGCAACATCTTTTTTTAAGTGTTAGGCATTCCTATTTACACCAAGCATCCTATTTAATTAAAATTTACAGCTTGCATGACTAAAGAGTCCTAAGTGTAACATCAAGTCTTTTGAAAACTGAATTAGAACCAATGAGTTATAAAAGGAAGACTGACGGGCTTGTCGTGCAACCCTCAAAATAAAACTAGGTTGATATAAAAATATAGCTAGTGGCACAACCTAGGTCATCTCCCTTGGAAATGGAGTTCAATGCTTAATTGAGTTTCTAAGTATTAAAGAATCCTAAAAACTACCTAATTTGGGGGTTTTGGTTGAATTAAAACTAACCTAAAACTAAATTGAATTAAAATTCTTAATTTCTACCTAATTGGATGAATTGTGGTTGATAATGGGCTTGTGACTAGCTTAGGAATCGTTCCTTGGTATCCACTATCCTTATCCTAATCTAATTGTGATTAATTCTGGCCTAAGAGTTCCTAATTATATTCATTAGCAAATGATCTTGAATAACCATTCAAGATTCAAGAGATTAACAAGTTAATGTTGAATTGAGACATCAATTCTACATCAATTCATTAACTCTTGTCTTTAAGATCAATGAATATTTAAATTGAATGATTAATTGATTGATTAGCTACTGAATTAACACCCTAGGATATTTAATTAACCAACCAAACTCCTAAGAATCCTTAAATCAACAATTAAGTATATCAATTCTCATAAGCATTTCATCAAACACCTTGATTGCACACTTAGAAAATTGTAGGAAAATGAAAATCCAGGAACTAATTCATACAATTTATCAGCTAATATCTCTCCTAATCAATGTCTAACCAGCCATCAATCATGAACTACATCAATTTCAATCACTTACATACTCAACCAAGCATATAAAATAATAAAAATTGATATAGAAAGAGAGGAAAATAAAATGAAATTCTTAGCCAGAATTCTTATTCCAAATCTTGGATTCAAGCTTCAACTCAAGAGCTTCCTCCTAGCTAGCCTCAAGGTGGATGAATTAGAGCTTCATCGTGGTGGTGAGATGGAAGATGAAATGGAGAATGGAGGAGTGAATGGTTCTGTGGTGGACGAAGGGGTGGATGGATAAAAACGGAATGTGTGTTATGTACGCTGGAATGGATGGGAATGTGATGAATGCTCATGGCGTGAATTCTCCTCTGCCTCCTAATAATCCATTCATGTGATCTCTTATTTGCCAATTGCCCGAAGTTGTTTTCCTTTTCTCTTTCACGTGAATTTTGTATGATTCACGTGCTTTCCCTTCTTATTCAATTGTCTGAAGCTCCTTTTGGGTGCATAAACGTGGGACCCACTTCAATTTACATTATTATAATATTTCATTTCATGCAAGTTTTTCCACGTAACTTCTGTAGCTTCTTCGTGGCTTTAGATCTGCTTCGGCCAGCTGCACTTCCTCTTCGTACTCCACATTATTTCTGCCTTCATGTTGCTGTCTATGTATATTTCTTCTGCATGTATTTGGAGCTTCTCCGTATAAGTGTTGCCTGAGCTTCATTCTTTTCACGTCTTACTCCAGCTTTTCCACGTCGTGTTTCTGCATGTTCTTCACATTGGTTTCACGTTGCTTCCTCTGTCCAGCCATGCTTCTTTTGCGTTTCGTGAACTTTCTTCCTCCTTCTCAAAGCACTAGAACCGTGGCAAGCTCCTTCCTCTGTTTCTACTCTGTTTCTCTTCTTCGTCCAACCCTTAGGTTTCTCTTTAGCTCAAGCTCATGCTTCTTTAATCATTCCTTTCCCTTCTTCAATTCAAATTCTTATTCAAACATCATTTGCCCATTGAAAATCTGTACAAAAAGAATGGAAAGTATTAAGTGGAAATATCCAAAAATTATTTAAGATAAATTTAAACATTAAGAATCAATAATTTGCAAATTAATTCCTCAAATGTAAAAATGGCAAATTAAAATCAAATTCCACTTAATTAAATTCCTAAAACCATATTTGGACACTGAAACGCCTAAGTTAGGGGATTAAAATATATAAAATATCATGGTTATCAAAGACCCCAGAATGAGATGATTAGAGGTTAAACAAGATCAAAATAATGATCTAAACATTGAGAAATAAGAATACAAAGCTAATGATAGCCTGAAATTGAAGCAAAAATGGCCAAATGGAAAGTTACAGAGGCCAATGGCCATTTTCTAATTTCAAGTAACTTTTGAAAAATTTAATGAAGGGATCTTTAAATGGAAAATTTAAGTTTTCTAGAGTTCTCAAGGACCCTAAAAACCATAAGAACCCCTAAAATGGTTAAAACCCCTCCAGTATGCAATTTAGAGTATTAGTTGACTGAAACTTTAGCCGATTTATTCAAAAAAGTTTTAAATCCAATTTGGGTGAAACCAAAGACATTTTATGAATTAGAAGACCTAAATTTCATGATGGAAAAGATGGTTCTCAAAAGGAGTTGAAATGAGCCAAAATAGAAGAAACCAAGTTTAAGGACAAAATGAGAATTTTGAAAAAAGTGTCTTAAACTAGCCCTCTAGACCTTAAAACATGTTCCACTTCTTCTCCTCCTTATAAATGACTTTGCTCTACCTCAAAATAGAATTCCACTCATCTCAAGGTGGCACACAAGAAGAAGGAAGAAGGGAAGAGAAAACTAAAAAGAAAAGGTAAGAAATCCAACTTCTTTTGCTCTTTCTCATCTCTTTTCCTATAGTTTTGATGACTTATTTAGAGCTATATCATGGTTGGTTTAGTAGGAGGGGGAGAGAAATTCAAGGAGAAATTAGAAGCAATTGAAAGCTCCTTAGAAAAGCTCACAAATAAGGTAAGAATCGTGGATTGTTTTGCTTTATCTTGTCTCCTTCTTCGCTTGTATGTTTCAGCCAACCCTAGAACAATTAAGAAGGGAAGGAATTCAAGTCATAGCAAGGTAGAGACAAGGGTTTTCAAGCTTGAAAAATAATAATATGCAATTAGATTTAAAAGAGAAAGTTTAGAATTTAAGTTATGTGACTTAGGGTTCTTGTTGCACCTAGCAAATTTTGAACTTTCTAATGATAATCTAGCCTATGTAAGAGTATGTATGAGTTTTTAAGACATCTAGGAAGCTTCATAAGTGCCATTTCCCTAAGAAAAACGAAGCAAATTCCATGGGTTCTCACCTTGCACCATGTCTCAGCCAAGAAGGAGTTTGGGTGCCTAGAAAGAGTTTTCTTTGATTCCAAGGATAGAAATGGTCTAGATATGATTAATAAATATCAAAGGAACCATTTGTTTAAATTTAGAAACTATGGTTTTATGAGATAGAAGTTTAGGTTCCTTTTAAAGGTATAAAGAAGCAACTTGAGTTTAGGTTCCTTAATTGTCATTGGATGCTTGTATGTATGTTTGAACCATAAGATATATTTATAGCCATTGAATTTATGGCTTAGTACCATTATGCTTCTTGAAACAAGTTTTGAATGCAGGATGACTTGAATAGGTGAGGTTATGCTAAAAATCCCTTATAATGGGTGAGGAGAAGCCAAAAGTCCATAAAAATGGGTGAGATAGCCAAAAGTCCATAAAAATGGGTGAGACAGCCAAAAGTCTCAAGAATGAGTGAGGCTAAGTCAAAAGTCCCTAAAAGTGGGTGAGACAAATCCAAAAGTCCCAAAGAATTGGGTGAGGCTAGACCAAAAACCCTTAGAACTTATGTTTGACATGTATGAGTTTATGTGACTTAAGAATAAGTGTATGTATGCTTATAAGAGGCTTTTAGTACATGCTTGCATTCTTTGACATGAAAATGTGCTACTTATGTATGCTTGAAAGGGTAAAAGAGCTATTAAGATTCTTTGAATCTCACTCTTTCCCCATATATATTTAACCATGCCTAAGTGAAGCTCAAGGAGCAAGAAATGGGAGCCAAGCTACTTGAAAAATGTGACTTTGACAATAGTATAGGTATATATGTATTTTGATATCAAAGTTTGTAACTATATGATATCTATAAGATGTAAACTTTTGAACATGTATAAAAGCATGCAATTATCATGTATGAATAGAATGTGGAGCTAAATGAATAATTATGTGAGAATTTGACACCCTAGTGCTAGATGTATATGTGTATGAAACCAAGTGGAAAGGTGGTTTTGAGTTGTATGAAAATTTAACCCATTTGGGATATTTTTATAAGCTATGTTTATACTTTTGGACATGCTCAAATGGTCATAGTATGAGTCGAAGGCCATTTGGTGCACCTTAACCCCATTATCATCCCTAAAATGGCTACTTTTTTACCTAAACCAAACATTGACCAAATTAATGAATTTGTGCATGAAATTTGGCAAAAAAATATGTCTCATCTAGAGCTTTTCACAGAGCCAAAGAGCACTATTTTTGGAGCTCTAAAGAATTTATTATGATTTTTCGAAGTTAGTCAAATTATATAGAAACTGTCACTGTTACTGTTCATGTGGTCAATTTGGATTTCTGTGTCACTCAGGGGTAAAATAAAGTCTAATCCTCATGAAATTTAGACATCATAAGCTTTCTATAACCACTGAGAGCACCCTATTTGGAGCTCTAAAGAGGGAGAAATGAATTTGTGAAGTTTCTGGTTTGCTGCAAAATGACCACTAGACCTGATGTATAATTCCATCCGTTTTTATGGGTCAAACGTGGTTATTTTGATCTAAAATTTTTATGGCAGCTAGATGACATCTTGAGCTTTCCAGAAAGCTATATCTGCATGATTTGGATTTTTCTAAAATTAGTTATGATTTTCCAAAATTCATATCAGAATATGGAATTCATAAATAAATGCAAGAAAGAAAGATGCAATTTCATGTTATATGCATTGGACCCGAGTTTTGAGCTTCAAATTGTGATATTTATGATTGGACAAATGTGTTAGGGATGGAAAATAAATTTGGTAACCTCACAAGGTCCATTAAACGAAGAATGAAGAAATTTAGCTTTCAATGACACAATGATTCGCTACTAAAAGTGCTATTTGATGAAAATAAGTACTCTATACCAATTGTGCTATAAGTTGAGACCTATATAGATATGGTGTTACATTAAGGCTACTAAAACCAAATGTATTGTCATATGCATGCCTTGGTAATGAATTTGGTCAAGATGGTATTGCCTTGGAAAGTTTTTCTCTTATTCACTTGCCAACTTACTCAATCTTCAGCTATGCAAGGATATATGGAATATATATGCGCTTGTATATAGGTTTAGGTGGTGTGGCGCATACTAATTTTCCATTAATCCCAATTAACCTTAACTAATTCCTTGGGACTTTCTTAAATGGTCCCTTATAATTCTCCCCTTATTTATTTAAGTTATTAATCTTAGTAACAATCCTTTAGTACCTCCTTCTTTAGTTATATTACAACTAAAGGAAAATTTTTAGGATGTGACAAAATGATAGTATCAACCATAAAAAGTGTTCCAATAATAGAAGAGTATTCTAATCAATTCGGTCAAGGGATGAGTTAAAGGATAAAGGGAGTTATTGTAATGCTATATCTATCTAACTTATCTCATCTCATTTCAAGTTCATTTCTTTTGGCCAAGCAAAATTTCAAGAAAATATTCCATTAAAATAATGCCTTATTTTGCATTGCATAGCAAATAAAATTTTGATTTCATATCCCATGGATCATATGAACTCATCCATCTCATTCTCTTATTTAAATACATACATTCAACATAAAACTATCTTAAAATGTTGCCAAAAACTCGAGCTTATAGCATATATACACAAAATAATATAAGGTTGTCTCGGGTTCTACTGCTAGATTTTTGGTGCCAAATTTGAAAAATCATAACTAAATCTAAAAAAATAAAAATCAAGCACATTATACCATTCTAGAAATCTAAAGATATTAAATGTATACTAAAAATAAATTTAGACCAAAATAGGAACATCTAACCACTAGAAATCAATGGAACAATACCAAAGGTACTGTTGCATTACTAGTACTAACTCTAAACTTCAAAAATTCATATCTCTCTACTCAAAAATTCAATTGGGTGATCTCATTGGCTATAGAAATCTTATCATGTCTAGTTTATGTCTATAAAATTTCATGCGCATTGGACACCATTTGGCCATCGAATGATACAGGAGAAGAAACTGACCATATAAACAGTAACCATATCAATACAATAGAAATTTGGCAACTTTAAAAATTCATAATTAATTCTACAGAGCTCTAAATAATTTGGTCTTTATCTTCCCAAAAATTTATAGATAGGATCTATATTTATGCCAAATTTCATGAGAAAATTCGTCCATTTGGTCAATTTGTATTATAGGGTTGCAATTTGGTCATTTTATGCTTCTTAAAGGGTCTCAAGGGGTCCAATTTAGCTTCCAAGACTTGCAAGGCCACTTGAGTATGTGAAAAAGTGTAAGAATAGCCTACTAAACATGTCTCAAAGGTCCACAAACCCAGATCTCACAAATTCACTCTCCCACTTGATGATATACACAAAGTATACATAAGCAATTCTTACCATTCATTGTTAAAAACTTGCTATATGATTCAAATAGTGCCACTCTTTATATATACATCAAGTATCCATATAATTACACATGTTCAAAAGGGTTTACATCACATTCATCATAAGGTTACATCATATGCCATCAACATGGTTACAAAGTGAATACATAACACATTTCCATGTTAATCCTCTTCCTTTAAGCTTGGTGACTTCCATTTCTTTGCTCCCTTGGTCCACCTAGACATGTTAAGAAATGGGGAGGGAAGAATGAGATTCTAGGAATCCCAATAGCCCTTCTCCCTTTTAAATATACATAAGGGATGCAATTCCAAGTCTAAAAATGCATGCATGGTTATCTTGAAATGCTTAAATATACATACAACATTTCTTTCATTCAAGACGTCACATATAACATACATAGGCTTGCAAGACAATGGTTTAGCCTCACCTATTCTCTTTAGGCTTTTGGACTTTCCTTACCCATTTTCTCAAGGGATTTTTGACTAAGCCTTACTCTTTTAGAGATTTTTGGCTTTGTTTCACCTATTCTTAAAGACTTTTGGCTCATCCTCACCCTAGCCAAGGAACTTTCAGCCTCACCAAGCTCAAGTAAACCAAAACATGTCCATACAACATCTTTCAAGTGCATAAGCAAAAATCATGATACCATGGCATATAAATACTTGATAAAAATATTTTTCATGGCTTAGACATACATGCACACATTCAAAAAGAAGAAAACACCCAAGCATATATGAAAGAAAGGAAAGGAGCTACCTTGTACACAAGAACATACTTTAACTCTTGGAACTCTTTCCTCTCCTTCGACCAAACACCTACAAGAAGGTGGAGCTTAATTCCTTTGGCCTAAAACACATTAAATGGGGTCTAATTATGCTTTTGAAACAAATTCTAATGTCACACATACACAAGAGAAGCTAGATGGCTCATATAGTTCAATTATGGTTCCATAAGGCACCTAATGACGCAACCTTGGGAAAACATGATCTTGGCTCCATTTTTTCCCTTAATCTATGACTCTTGACTCCATTTAGTCTTCTTGGAGCCATCACACATTCATTTCAAAGACCCTAGCTAGGTGTTGCTTCATATTGCTACAATGTAGAACCTATATCTCCATTACACTTTCTAGACATCCTAAATTTTTTTCAAAGCTTCCTCTCATACTCTCCTATCATATATGACACAAAACTAGGCTTGGAAGAAATTAAAGCATTCCCTTGGTGCTCCTTCCAAGCTATGTCAAGACATAGTTTCTTTTGGGCACCAAGGAGGTTGTTTTGTTTTCTTTGATGGGAGATGTATGTGGGAGGCTTCCTTGATGCCTTAGAAACTCATATGAACTTTTAGACACCTTAAATTATGGCTAGGAATCATCTTCCAAACCAAGGTGCAACTAAAACCCGAGGTTATACATCTTGAAAAATCATGGTTCTTTCTTTGTTTTCTTTGCATATTCTTGTTTCCCACACTCTAATTCCTAAGATTCATCCTTGGTTTGGTTCAAAATTCAATCCTTATTGGCTATCCATATGGTGGCTAAAATACACAAGAAGAAGGACAAGGAGCATGGAAGTAGCAAAACTACCTTGGTTTCTTAGCTTCCTTTGGATGCTTCTTCTTTTGCTTGGACTCTCTTCCTCCAATTTGAACTTTTCTCCTCTGGTCTAACCTCAAAACAACACCAAAAGCTTCAATAAAAACTATAGGGAGAAGGAGGAGGAAGAGGAGATTAAGTTTACTAAAGAGAAGACCAAGAAAACTCATGAATTTCCATACCTTTCACTTAGTTTTTCTTCTCCTTTTTCCTCTTCCCTTGTGCACCTTTCTTTCTAGGTCTCCCTCTCTATTTTTTGCTGAAGTAAAGTTGGTTTAGGGGGCAAGAGTGAGGTGTCCTTTGTTCATTAAAAATTCCTATTATGTCTCGTTTCTTGGCATTTTTGTTTTAGGTTCGTTTTAGCTTCTTTTTTAGAACTATCTTTTCCATCATAAAATTTAGGTTCTCTAACTTATAAAATGCTTTTGGAATAGCTCAATTTGGAGCTAAAACCTTTCCAAACGAAAGGTTAAAGTTTGGGTTAACTATCGTTAGAAAACGTATACTGGAGGAGTTTTAACTGTCCTGGGGCTATCTATAGTTTTTAGGGCCTCTGAGAAACCTAAAGAACTCATATTTTCCATTTAAAAAGACCTCCTGTAAGTATTTTAAAAATTACCTAAAATTACAAAAATGCCATTATGTTATGTAACTATTTTGTTGAATTCTGTCTGGTTATTTTGGCTCTAGTTTCAGGGCACCTTCAGCCTCCTATTTTCATTACTTAATGTCTAGATTATTCTTCTAATTTTTTTAGACCTTAACGAATTCATTTCAAAGGACTTACTCTTAAAACGTATTCATTTCCATTGTTTTTATGAAAATCAAACATTACAGTTAAGGGATTCTAGTGATACTAAAAATGTAAGAAAAGTATTTAGAAGGAATCCCTAGTATAGAATGATAAAAATTAAAAGTACCTAGGGTTCTAAAGCTTTAAGACTCAAATAGCATGAGTTTAGTATGTTTATCCTGAGTCTCTTACATCATAATTGAATGAAATGAAAAAGGGACCAACTTATGGTACTTATCTTGTAAAGACAGCTAAACTTGATGTGTGACATGAAATGCCCTGTGAGATATAGATTATGCTAGTGCTAGAGGCACTTGAATGTGCAATATAGGCATAGAGATAGAAATTTGTAAGATAAAAGAAGGAAGTTAGAACAAATACATGAAAAGTGTATATCTAATTTCAATTTATTGAGCAAAGAAAATAGGATAAGTAAAAGGAGTTAGTAAGAGAAAGAAACAAAGAAAGTATGATAGGACTAAAAATGGGAAAAGGATGATCCCATAAAGAGTAGTGAGTGAATGCTAAAATACTCTCGAGTATCATTACTATGGGATTGTCTTAGAAATGAAATAGTATATAAAAACCCACTTCACAGAAGAAAAATTCAGAAGAGCATAGTAAGCAACTAAGTTAGCCTCAAAGACTATGAGTAATAGTTACCAGATGTGATGAGTATGAGTTCTAGTATGACCATTGTAGCACCCAAAATTTATCAAGAGTAATGATGGATGATTAAGAAATTATTATCAGGAAAATTAGGCAAATTTGGAAAAATGGGAATTTTTGGAGAAAAGGATTATTTAGGGCATTATGAGACAAATAATTATTTTTGATAATCTTGGAGAAAATAAAATATTATTGGGGATTTAAAATTCAAAAGGGTTAGAAACTTAGTAATTAGGCCCTATGATTAATCTATTAGTGTTGAGAACCATAATTGGAGGCTGATGTTGCCTTAATCGCTTAAGCACTCAATTAAACTAAGATTGATTTAATGCAGTATAGATCAACCCCTTCCCAAGGAGCAATTTAGGGGTTAATTGGATTGAATTTAGATGATTATTTGATGCTTAAAATGTCATGCAAATGGGGGGGTTTTGAATTGAGAAATTAAATTTCAATTAAAAGAGAAAGACTAAACAAGTAATTAAACTAGAATGCTCTAAATTGAAATAAAAAATGATTGTGAAATTGCAAAGAACAGGCAGGAGGCAACCAAGGTTTTTGCAAGGGGATTTCGGCTTTCACCACTCACCAAAGATTGATTGAGACCAAGAGAAGTGATTAAACAATAGACCAATGAATTTAATTAACTTAATCCAAGGATAGGAAACCCTAAACTCAAATACACACCACTTGACTTAACTAGGAAACTGATAAAGGCTATTTTTATATACATGAATCCTCCTAAACTTAAGCATTTTAATGATCAAATGTGGTTTTAGAGGTTTATTTAGTTGAAATTTTATTTTAGTAGCCATTTTTGCCCTCAAGGAAATTTATTTGCAAATTTTTAGTTTTTAATGCACAACTTTCACTTGAACATTTCCTTTATGAATTCTCCATTCTTAATATTTTGTTTTGTTTCATTCTACTTCATTTTATTTTTCTTGTGCAGATTTTAATGAAAAAAAGATTTAAAATGAAGATGAATTGTTGGCATTTGGAAGGCTCTTTGGAAGGTATAAGTTTTCAAACACAAAGCCATGAGTTTGATGGAAGGATGAAGCAAAACAAGAAAAGCACGAGGAAGTATTAGTCACTTGTGGGGAGAGGAAGCCACGTAAAGAAAGAGAGAACAGCTTACAGGAAGAGAATGAAAGGAAGAATAATGTGTTGGGGCTGGAAGGAACAAGTAACATGAAGAGAATAGGCTGCAGAATACGTAAAAGACGTATGGAGAGGATGAAGCAAGAAGCTACTGTTTTGAAGTGAAGGAAGAGCCAAATGAGCCTCTCATCAACACACACAAGCTTAAAACAGAGGAACTGGACATCAAGACATTGCATCAACTGAAACTAGAGACGTGGTTGAACAAAAGAAAAGTAGCTGCATGGGTTCAGATTAAACACGAGCAGCAAAATGAAGAGAAGCAGAACGAGCTTGGTTTTGAAGTAGCAAGGTGAAGAAGCTGGCTCGAGTTTCTGATTTGTAGAGGAAGAAGCTCACACGTAAATATGGGTTCTGGTTCTTTGAGAGAAAGCAACGAGCTAAATATGAAAATGAATGAAGTGCTGCAGGTGGACAGTTTTGAGTCGAATGAAAAGAGAACCAGCTGAGCAGGTTCTACGTGGCTAAAATAGAGAAGAAGATGCTGTTTGCATGAGGAAGCAACACGAGCTAAGAGTACAGTAGTTGCCACGGGTTCTGCACTCATACAAGAAGCTGCAGCACTTACAAAAGCCACGAAGAAGCAGAAACAAGAGTAGATGTTAAGTGAAAATGTGAGCAGAACAAAAGAGAGGCAACGAGAAAAGAAGCTTTGGGCAGAATAGAGAAAAAGGAAGAATACACATACATGCAGAATGTGCTACAAACAGAAACAAAGCACCAGTTACAGGCTACAGCAGAGGCTGAACTCAAGTTTCTGGTATACCAAAGAAGAAGCTAATGGAAGCTTGGGCTGAGGGAATGAAGCAGCTCACGAGCTCGAGCAGAACAGAGGTTCTCGTGCGGTCTAGACTCGAGTAGAAAACAAGCAAAAGAGAGAAAGAGAAATGAAGGAGCTTGAGAAAATGAGGCCAACATGGAAAAAGAATAACAGAAGCTTGAGCTTGGGTTTACATTGAAAGAGAAGCTCGAGTTTTGTGTGAAGAACGAGTAGAAGCAGAGAGAAATGAAGCTCAGGCAACACTTATACGAAGAAGCTCCAAATACATGCAGAAGAAATATACTTGGGCAGCACGTAAAATATGATAAAATAAGATGAAATGGGGCCCACACTCATGCATAATAGCTTCAGACAATTGAAATGGGAAGGGGGAGCAAGTGTTTCTCACAAGGGAATTAAGAAAATACATTCGGGCAAGTGAGCTGAATCAAGCACGTGGAGTCATTAACATGAGCACGTGAATAACGCCACATTCATCCCGAGGTCCATTCCATTCCTTCATCCATTCACTCCATCCCATCGTCATTCACACCTCCATTCATAGAACCAGCCATCTCCATTCCATTCTCCATCTCTCCATGCCAATATGAAACTCTAATCCACCTTGAGGCTAGCTAGGAGGAAGCTCTTGGAGAAGCTTGAATCTATGGAGAAGAATGCAAAATTCTGGCTAAGATTTTCTTATTTTTCCAACACTTTTTCTCTTTCTTATATTTGCTTGGTTAAGGAATATTGGATTGAGAATTTGTGTAATTAATTAGTAGCTGGTTAGGTACTGATTAGGAAGATAATTGTTGTTTTAATTGATTAATTTTAATTCTGAATTGTTCAATTTCTTCTAATCTCTCATGTATGCCACGAAGGTGTTCGATGAAATGCATGAGTGAGATTATGTGCCTAATTGTTTATTTGTGGATTCTTTGATGTTTAGTTGGTTAATTAAACATCTTTGGATGATGATTCAGAGGCTAGATTAATTAGTTAATCAATCAATTTGAGTGTTCAAAGATCTTAATCATAAGAATTAGTAATTTTATGGGGATTGAGGTCTCAATTAACATTAAATTGCTAATCTCTTGAATCTTGAATGGTTATTCATGATCATTTGCTAATGAACGCAATTAGGAATTCTTAGGCCAGAATTAATCACAATTGGACTAGGATAAGGATAGTGGATGCCAAGAGACGATTCCAAAGCTAGTCACAAGACCATCATTCACTATAATTCATCCAATTAGGTAGCAATTAGGAATTTAAATTTGGTTTCATTTTAATTAGTTTAAATCAATCAAACCCCCTTAGTTTAGAAATTTTTAGAGTCTTTTAACACTTAGAAACCCAATTAGGCATTAAATTCCATTTCCAAGGGAGATGACCTAGGTTGTGCCACTAACTATATTTTTAGTCAACCTAGTTTTATTTTGAGGGTTGCACGACAAGCCCGTTAGAAACCCATAGCTAATTCAAGCAATTTGCAAGTAATTAAGCTAATTACACTTCATAAAATCTTTCAACAATTAGATTCAATTAATTCTGAAAAATTTGGTTTCAATTACCTAATTGAACAATTAAGCAATTATACTACTCAATTCAACAATCAAGCAGCGCAAGAGACCAAGATATGCAATTAAAATCATAACATTAATCAAATTAATGCAAGAGAACTCTAACATCAATCTAATCAACATTATAAGGTCTAAAAACTAAAATTCCAGCAACCACAAAACATAATTTCAGTCCCAAATAACACCAATTCCAATTACAATTCAAGATAGAATAATTGTCCAACCTAAAACTAAGTCTCAACATTAAATCCACATAGAAATTCCTAAAACTATAAAATTCCTAAATTCTTGAAATTGAAAAAGGAAAAGGTAGGAAAAATAAACTCTCCAATGGTCTTTAATCTATTTAAAATTCAGAGCTCAGACCATCTTCCTCCTTGCTCCACCTTAGTGCCACCCCCTCTCTTTAAGCTTCCATGAATTTGGTTTCTCTAAACTCCTTCAAGCTTGCTGCCATGAAGATATGATCAAGGAGAATAGAACTTGTTGGATGAATGATGATTCTGCACTGGAAGGGCAACGTGCTGGTGAAAGGAGAAAAGAGTGATGATGGTTCTGCGCTAACTCTGCCTCCAGGTGCATCCTCCCTCTCCGTTTTCACATCTGTAGCACCAGAGGCAAGAGGAATGAAATGAAAGCAGTAGCTCTCCAATGCTCCAGCGTTTTCGGCCTCTTCGTGAAGTCCAGCAGCAAGAAGAATGAGCTCCAGGTCTCGCGGCGCTGTGTGCAGAGGCTAGAAGAATTCAATCAATGCAACAGTAGCCTCCTCTGATCCAGTATTTCGGCGTCTTGACTCCTTGCAAGAAAAACAAAACAAAATTAAACCTAATTTCATAATTACAAAAATACCATCAAGCTAAATAATAAAAATAACAAGAATTCGACTCCAATTTTTTCTCTCTAATCTATCTTTAATTTTCAATTTAATTGCCCAAAAATTCTGTACAAAATTAATAAACATTTTAGAGATTGGAAAATTTTAATCCCTCAAAGAAATATGAAAAATAAAATATTAGCAATTTGAATCCAAAAATTTTCCTAATTAATTCAAAATTATTTTATTTTCCAAAATTGACGAAAAATTCAAATATTGTATAATAAATCCAATTAAGCTCAAATTAATCATTAAAAACAATAATAAATGTGGATAAAAATATATGAAAATTAGCACTTATCAGAGGCCTAACTATAATCTTGTGCAAACCAAATTCAAATAAATCCATATAGCCTGGCCCAATAAGCAATTTTTTAAACCCAAATGGATCTTGGACTTTTAGGTTAGCCTAAACCCATCTAAAACCCTAACACATTCAGCCCCTCATCCTTTATTCTACAAACCAAATCTTTCTTCAACTAAGGGGGATTTTCATTTTTCCATCTTTGGGTTGAGGCTAGGGTTTTTCTGCACTCTTCCATAATTTCTTACTTCTAAAGGAAGATTTGGCTAAGGTAATTTATATGAAACTTATTCCTCTCCTTTTCATTTTTTTTTTTTTCATTGCTTTTCTTTTGCTTTCTTTTTGCTTTTCTATTCTTTTCTTTGCATTGCATTTTTTTTTTTTGAATCACAATGGCCTTAATGGATGCAAAGCACACATTCACCTATCCTATTTAGATGTAATGCTTCTTAAAATCTCTAAGGCATCTTAAAACAAGGTGGGAAACATTTTTAAATGGCTAAGGGTTAACAACAAAAGAAAACAAGGCTCAAAGGGGCTAAACAATTAAAATAGGATAAGGAATGGATAAAGTGTATGTAAGGTTGGCTTTTTGGCTATCTAGCTAAAATAGAAAGGAATGCCTTATCATTTTCATGCATGCAAATGCAATTATGGTCTCAACAAAGAATCAAGACAAGTTCTAGAGTGAAACAAAGATAGGTGAAAACACACTAGAATTGAACAATTAAGGCTCAAATCCTCACCAGCTAATGGCTATCAAATAATTCATTAAAATCAAATTCATTGCCACTTCACTTAAATCAAAATACAAGATCCATCACTTGTCATGTCTAAGTGAATCCAAGCTATAATCATCTTAACTTACAACTTTTACAGAAAAACTAAAAAAATCACACTATTTTTCAAAAATTTTCCTCAAAAATTTCAAAATTTTTTTTTTTTTTTTTCAAAATAAGGAAAAGATGGAATGGAATGAAATGACTCTCCCCCCCAACTTAAATATTGCATTGTCCTCAATGTCAGCACCAGTCCAGTAAACAGATAAACAACATAAGATAAAGAGTAGAAAGGGAAAGTATACAACCGAATGAGCTTGAATATGGAGATCTCAATGGTAGGCTAAGATTTCCTTTGTAGTCGGTTAGCACCCTTTTATTACCTACAAAGCAGAAAATAAACTGTAATGCAATAAAGAAAAGAAAACTACATCCTAAACTAAGAAGAGTTTTATTAAGGACTAACTAATCATATGTATCAAAAACCAAAATTAAAACGACTTTATTCCTTCTTAACTGAACAAATTTGAGTCTAACCATTTTAAAACATTTAGATTGATCATGCAGGGATGACCCATGGACTTTCTCAACCATCAGAAGTTGAGAAAAGTCATTTTCAGCATATTCAGGAAAAGTAAAAGAAGAAAAATCAAATTTAAGACAATTAAAACTAAAGAAAGAAAATTTAAAATCAAACTGAAAATTTGAGCTTCCTAAAAATCTATCAAAACCAATAAAATCTATTTGACTCCCTTCAGTAAGAGTCACTACATCCACACAGAAAAATTCTAATTGCAACTTCTCATAGTCTTTAAAGTTCAAGATATCCAATGTATCCGGCAGTTGCTTTTCCTCTACTGGGAGAGTCTGTAATATGTTGGGAACTATTTCACCAACCTCAGAAATCTGTTCAGGACTCTTAACAATAGAGACGACATTTTCCCTGACCAAAGAGACATCAGTAGGCTCATAATATTTTAAACAATTATCAACAGCAAAGTCAAGTCTCTCACTAGTATCAACAATAGTACAAGCATCAATAGGATTTTCAACATTAGCAGTATCACTATGCATACTATCATCAAAACTAGTATGATCAGTGGAATTAGTCTCATCAATTATTTCAGTGCAGGCAAAGGATTCCATGGATTCAATAGATTTATCAGACTCCAAAAATTCATTAATCTCAGCACATATAGGACATGTATGCATATCATCACATAAGCATTGTGAATTAGAGTCTGAATTATCCACAAGCTGCTCAACAAATTCAATGTCTATATCATTATCACATGCTTCATTCATTATTTCAGCAGGCACACCATCACAGGCTAGTGAGGAATCATGATTATCAAAATATGTGATGGACTCACTAGTTTCAATGGAAGAATTAATTTGGGAGTATTCATCACATATAGCAGATTCAACACACACACAATCAAGAGATACATCCAAATTAGTTATGTCATATGATCTAGATGGCATGTTATCCCTAAATTCAGAAGACGCATCATCAACAGAATTCTCAACCAATTCCAGGCTAGGAATAGCATGATCATCACATTCCAAATCACCCCCACACTTATCTACTATCCTAGACTCAGTAGATTCATCAATTGATTCAGATATGAATTCATCACTAAGGTTACAGCTAGGTGTAGACATCCCAAGTGCATCAGTACACAAGGGTTCATGAACATCAATAAATGTGTTAATTTTACTCAATGAGCTACCACAATCAACCAAATCAAGAGATTCAACAATTATTTCCTCATCAACATCATCAGCATGCAATTCAGAATCAACAGCATTATATGCATCAGTAATCACAGTGCTATCAGGCAAACTAGATTCAGTTCTAACAAATTGTAAAACATTAGAAGATGGAAGGATATTACCTAATGGATAAGACTCTTCTTCTTCTATACATTCCCTTCTAATTTGCTCTTCAATTGATTCATTAGCACTTGAAGTCGGTTGATTCAATTGAATTCCTGAATCCTTCATCATGTTGTCAAGCCTTTGTTGCATTTCGAGATACCACCGTTCATGTTCTTGTTTGAATTGAAGATGTTCGGCATCCCTTTGTTGGATTCGAAGATTATAGGCTTTTAAATGCTCTATCATCCTCTCTTTCAAACTTGGTTCCCTCTGGGGCTCTTGTTGCATGTACTCCTCATAGTAATTGTAAGGATGATATTGTGGCTCTTGCCTATGGAAGGTATGATATGGCTCATGATGATGGTGGTAATTTGGGTGAATCTCATATGGGTTATGGTATGTTTGATAGTTGGGGTGAACTTCATATGGATTGTGGTGTGGTTGATAGCATGGTGGTTGGAATTGTTGGTATTGTTGGGCTTGCTGTTCTTGTCTTTGTTGTTCAAGCAAGCCTTGAAGCATTGTATTGAGATTATCCAACTTTCTGGAAATCCTATCATTTGCATAAGGATCATAAGCACCTTGATTAGAAAAATATGGGTCCATTTAAAGTAAAGAAAAATGAGAAGCACAATTACTTTTAGCACAAAACAAATCACTAACAAAGTATAACAAAAATTAATCAAAATCAAGAAAATAAAATTCAAATGAAGCTAAGACTTACTTAACTATGAAAAAACACTCCTAAACAGAGGTTAGTGACACAAAACAAACTCACAAAAATTAAAGAAGATAAATCCAGAAAAATTGAAAAATTCCTAAAAAATTCGAGAAAATACTAAAAAATTAGAAAAAGTCCCCCAAACGTTGGAATTTGGCCAAAAAATGGTGCACCTAATAGCTTTGCTATTATTTTTGTTCAAAACACCCAAAAACCTTGAAAAACAAAGTATGAGAATTTTCTGGGCACTTTGAACGAAAATTCCAGCAACCAGGATACTTAACGCGCAACACCGAAATTGACCGATTCCAAGTTCAAAACAGAACGAAAATCAAATCAAAACAGAACTAAAACAAAGATAAAACAAGATAAGAATACTTAGAAAACTTTCTCAAACAATTAAAATTCCAAATCCCCGGCAACGGCGCCAAATTTTGACGGGCTTGTCGTGCAACCCTCAAAATAAAACTAGGTTGGATATTAAATATAGCAAGTGGCACAACCTAGGTCATCTCCCTTGGAATTGGAATTCAATATTCAATTGGGTTCTCTAAGTATTCTAAGATCCTAGAACTATCTAGTTTGGGGGGTTTTTGAATGAATTAAACTATCCTAAACTGAATTGAAACAAATTTCCTAATGTCTACCTAATTATGTGAATTGTGAATGATAATGGGCTTATGACTAGCTTAGGAATTGTCTCTTGATATCCACTATCCTTATCCTATCCCAATTATAATTAATTCTGGCCTAAGAATTCCTAATTATGTTCATTAGCAAATGATCTTGAATAACCATTCAAGATTCAAGAGATTAATAATCTAATGTTGAATTGAGACCTCAATCCCGCATTAAACCGTTAACTCTTGTTCTTAAGATCAATGAACATCCAATTTGATTGATTAACTAATTAATTATCTTTTGATTCATCATCCAAAAATGTTTAATTAACCAACTAAACACCAAGGAATTCTCAAATAGACATTTAAGCACATAACCTTACTCATATATTTCATCGAACACCTTCGTGGCATACATGAGAGATTAGAGAGAATAATGAAAAACCAAATTCAAATTTAACCAATTAATCAACAAAAAGGGTTTCCTAATCAGTGTCTAACCAGCTTTTGAAGGAGGAGCTCCCTAATTAATTACACAAATTTCTAATCAAATATAACTCAACCGAGATTATACAGAAAAAGAAAGAGTGTAGGAAAAATAAGAAAATCTTAGCCAGAATTCTTCTTCTTCCCCAAGGATTCAAGCTTCTACTCAAGAGCTTCCTCCCTTGCTAGCCTCAAGATGAATGAATTAGATCTTCATTCGGTGGATGGATGATGGAGTATGGAATGGAGAGATGGATGAATGGATGGAGGCGTGCGTATGAATGGATGAATAGTTATGTATATATAGACGGAGGTGTGGGCAAATGACGGCTAGGGTTTGAGTGTAGAGGCGTGTAGAGAATGGGCGAAGTGACGTGAATGGAATGGGCTCTGGACGTTGGATGGTTGATGTGAGACGATGGAATTAGACGGAATGAGCGAATGAATGGTGTGATCCCCTTCTCACGTGAATCCTTTTATTTTTCACGTGCTCAGCTTCTCATTCCAATAGTCTGAAGCCTTCTTATGTGAATATGTATAAACATGGGACCCACTTTAATTTACATTATTATAATACTTTATTTCATGCAAGCTTTCCCACGTAACTTCTGTAGCTTCTATGTGGCTTCAGATCTGCTTCGGCCAGCTGCACTTCCTCTCTGTTTCTGCTATCTCGTTGCTGTCCATGTGTGTTTGTTTCTGTTTCTCTTCCTATTATCTGAAGCTCCCTTGTGCGTGTAAAAACGTGGGCCCCAGCATCAATATAATATTCCATGTTGGCTACTGTAGCTTCTGCATTCACGTGATTTTCTTCCTCTTGCCCGAAGCTTTCTTTTGCAGTTCCAGCCTTCATTTGTTCGTGTTTTTCTTCATGTAGCCTTTACGTGAAACTCATACAGCTCCAGCGTTTTCTCGTTGCTGCTAAACCAGACTTCCTTTCTTCTTCTCAAAACTGTTCAGACGTGATTCTGCATGCGTTTCTTTTCCTTGTTTCTGCATCTTCATTTCGTTTTGCCTTTCTTCTGCTCATGCTTCGTGCTTTTGTATATAAGACCGTTTACAGAGTGCTTTGTTTCTTTCTGCTTGTTCTGCACACAAAAAAAACTCGAGCTTCTCACTCGTGTAAAACCATATGCTCAGCTGGTGTGTGTTGCTTTTGAACCTCCTCTGTTTTCACGTCCAGGCTTTCCATGCAAGCTTTCACGTCTTCTTGTTGTTTGCTTGGTTCTGTTCACGTCCCTAGAGCTTCACTCGCTGCTGTCTCTATTTCTGCATGTGTGTGTTCTCTCATGGACCTCCCACGTCTCTTTACTCGAGCTTTTATCCTCAACCCATCCACTTAAGTTTTTCTTTCCAACATAGAACCCGTGGAGCCATTAACTCAAGCCTCCAAACTCACATTCATATGAGTGTGCTTCTTGGTCCTTCCTTGATATATTCATCCAAGGATCCATGCATGATCTCTTCAACTCCATTCCTTCTTCAAATATATTTCCTCCTTTAAATTCCCTGCCCAAAATCTGCATAAAAACAAAGGAGAAAAATCACAAAATTCATTTAAAATGATTTATGCATTTAAAATCAATTATTTTGCCAATTAATTCATAAAGTGCAAGAATGGCTACTAAAACAAAATTCCATCTAATTAAAGCCCTAAAGTCATATTTAACTATTAAAAAGCTTAAGTTAAGGGAAATAAAAATATATAAAATCCATGCTTATCACCATGAGCAAAATAGAAAGAGGAAGTTGTAACAACCATGGAAATAGAAATAGCTAAAGGGCTAAGAAACCCTAAAGGAGTTTTAGGGACTAAATTGCAATAAATGAACATTTTATAGCACAATCATAATAAAGAAAGGTGAAAATTACACTTAAAGACTCAGATGTTTGATTGACACCAAAATTTATAAGGATCAAGGTTGAGGGGCCTTGATCCATGTTTATGGCTCAGTATGGCCAGAAAGTAGAGGAAATAATATTTATAAATTTTAGAAAGTCTAAAGGTATGTATTGTATTGTAAAACCTTAATCGAGCGCAGACACCGATTTTTAGACTACTGTAAGGCCTAATAGCTGATTCTAAAGGCCCAATAAGAGGAAAGAAGATATAATTAAGGATTTAGAGAAGATGAAACCCAAACATAAATATCAAATAAAAGGAAAGAAAGAAAAGATTTTAGTTAGTTTAAAGAATTAACCATGGTCAAGTTAGAAACTAACCATGTTTGAGTTAGAAATCTACCATGGTTGAGTTAAAAAAAATTAACCATGGTTATTAACCATCAAATCACCATAACTTAAGGGCTAAGAATAAGCATCCAAGTGTGTGTCCAAGGAATTTTGGGAAGAAGATATTTAGTCATGAAATTAGAAAATCAAATGAAAAAAGGAATGGAAGGCTAAGATTTGATCTTGAAAAGGTTGATCCAAGGGTCCAAATTTGGTATGACCATTTAACTTCATTTAAGTTCATCTCCTTCACCTTCAGTCCACCATTTTCATGCCACACCTAAGGGAGAGGTAGAGAAAAATGTGAAGAGAGAGAGAGAGGGAGGAAAAGTGGAAGAACAAGTGAAATCAAGCAAAACTACCACCATTCTTCACCAAATTTCTTCATCTTCTTTATCCTCCAATCATTTTCTCTAAAGGGCAGCTGGATCTTCATCCTTTCTTCAAGGTGGAATTTTGCTCTAAGTGGGAAAATAAGGGATTTTAGTGTGAGAAAAGTAAAGGAAGCAAGGACTAAGCTTAAAAAGTAAGTTTTCTCCACCTTGCACTTGAAAATCACATGGTTTAAGTTAATTTTGTTAAACCTTAGCTATAGGCCACTTTTGGACAGCATATGAATGATTAGAAATGGAGTTTATATGTTGAATATGAAGGCCTATGAATGGAGTTTATATATTGACTATGGAGGCCATATGAGCTTATCCATTTTTGTTATGTACTGAAACTTTGAAAAACACAAAGATTGTAATTTTTGGAAAAATGGAAATGCTAGGGAGATGCCATACAAATTTTCTCAAATTTTTTATAATGTCCTAAAGTCATGTATACAAAATTTCAAGTTCTAAAACATGAAGAAAGAGGCTATGGAATTTTTAGAACCAAAGAAACTCACTTTTGGGCCTAAAACGAAGCTAGGTTATGTTATGACCAAAACATGTTGGGGCTAGAATTTGATCATTTCATCAATTCCAATGGATTCAAAAGGGTGTTTTTAGCTAGGAATACCTATGGCAAAGCCCCAAAACTCATGGAATAAAATTTCTAAATTTTGGCCAAGAAATGCACACTATTCAGCCATAGTGGATTGGAAGGGAAGGAGTTGGATTTTTCCAATTCCAATGGTTCCAATGAGTTTAAAAGGGTCATAATACTTTAGTAGTTAAGGTTTATGTGTTGATTGTAATGAATTATCATTATGATTATAGGGTTTGATATTTGTTTGAGAACTCTAAAAGCAAGTAAACCAAATTCCAAGACTTAAGGAGTAAAGTTTGCTAAGATAGTACTTTTCCTTTATTTTTCTTTAAGCTTGTATGTTTGTATAATTATAAGTGTTATGCTATATCAAGTTGTCATTTATGCTATAAGATGAGACATGTATGCTTAGATTGTGCTTGGCCTGGTATGAAATTCCTTGTATTACTATGTGGTATGTGGAACCTTGATTGACATTATGTTATGTACTTATATGCTTGCTTGTGAATGAGACTGGTTTACTACTACTGAGATTTCATAATCTCACCCCAAATATAACCC
Organism: Erythrophleum fordii; assembly: GCA_032878935.1. Taxonomy (NCBI): domain Eukaryota; kingdom Viridiplantae; phylum Streptophyta; class Magnoliopsida; order Fabales; family Fabaceae; genus Erythrophleum; species Erythrophleum fordii. The sequence goes on from JAVQMF010000044.1 coordinate 21,034,157, forward strand.
ATGCTAGGTTCAAGTTCAAGAAAAGAAAGGGCAAAGGGTGTGGAGGCATAAATTGAGGACATTACTTTTATGCGTCACATTTTATCATGTAATTAAATATCTTTGGATTATGGTATGTATGAGTTGTGTTATAATACTGTATGATAATAGGGTATGTTATAGAAAGCCATATATACCTAATCTTGAAGTAAAAAGAATATGACTAGCATGCCTAAAATGCAAGGATGCTTGTGCTTATATAAAGACAAAGTAATAATAATATGACAAATGAGGGGTAGAACCTTGTAGTTTGTTTTAGGGGCAACTTTATATGAATTTATATGTACTCCAATAAGTAAGTATTTTTCCTTTGTAAAGGACTTAGAGAGCTTGAAGTAGAGCCCTGAACCAACCTCATACAATTTTGCTAAAATTAATTATGTATTTTCAAGATTGGATGAAATTGTATGAGGAAGTTTTTAAAAAGAAAATTTTACTCAATTCAGGTTTTCATTGACTCCTCTAAGTTCTATATAAGGTATTTGTAGTAGGAAAAGAGTTATATAGTAAGGTATGACATGCATTGTTAATTTGATATTTGCTACATAATATGTTTTGCTATGCTAAATGATTGGTTGGCTACTTAATTATTGTTTTAGACCATGAGCGTGTCCTTGGTGGAGTTGTGGTGTTGCTACCACCTGTGCATTGTACTTCGATCGGGCATCAAGTTATGATCAGACTCATGAATGTACAGAGCCCATAGTGTGCCCAAGAAGGAGTTAGTGCCATGGATGGGCCTTTTCTTGTGTTCTGGGCATTAACATAATGTATGTGATTGTTAGTATGGGATAGTAGTCACTAGTAATTTGTAACACCATAAATTTCTAGCTTATCTCATGCTATTTCCATGTCTTATGTCATGCATTTCATAAGGAAGCAAGAAAATGGCATTAAAAAAGCAAATAAATTTGTGTTGCGTAACAGATAAATTTTTCATTCGATGTTTTGTGGACCATATGGACTCATCCATCTCATTCTCATATTTAATTACACAAATACAAGTCATAACAAGCTCATCAAATGGCTTAGAACTCGTGCGTGGGAAGTAGATACATAAAAATCATAGGTCCAACCTCGGCCAAAAATTTCAGTTTACTGTCATGAATTTTGAAAAATCATAACTAATTCTAGAAAAATAAAAGTCATGCATTCTTTATTATTTTGGAAAGCTACCAATGTTTAATTTATGTTAAAAAATATTTCCAGACCTCAATAGGGGCTGATAGCCATCGAAAATTAATAGAATAGTACCAGAAGTCGACTGTCATCCCTAATACTTACCTCCAAATTCAAAAATTCATATCTCCCTGCTCAGAGGTCCAATTAGGGTGATCTTAGTATTTATGGAAAGCTTATCATATCTAGTTTATTTTTATAAAATTTTATAAGCATTAGACATCATTTGACGCACAAATGACATAGCCCAAGTTTCTGACCATATGAATAGTATCTATATCAGTTCAGCAGAAAAATGCCAACTTTGAAAATTCATAATTAATTCCACAGAGCTCTAAATAATTTGGTCTTTGACTTTCCAAAAAGATCTTGATGAGATCTATATGTGTACCAAATTTCAAGGGTAAATTAATTCATTTGTTTAGATCTTGATATTGGGTTGCAAAATGGCTCAATTTGTGTCACCAAAGGGGTCTAAATGAACCTTTTTGAGTTCTAAGGCAACCATGACCACTTGAGCACGTGGGAATGCACCAAAATGACCTTTTAAACTTATCTCAAAGGTGTATAAACCTAAAATTTGTGAACTCACTCTCTCTTCCTATGCCATACACAAGATCATACATGCTTTACATTGCCATTCACTACCTAAATTGCACATTACCATTCATTTGACACTAAAACTCATACATACATCAAACATTTAGGTAATTACATATGTTCAAATGATTACATCACAATTCCATCATAGGTTTACATCATATGCCATAGTGTATGGCTACAAAAGAAGCAGAACTAGGCAAATGGTTATCAAACTCTCATCTTCCAAGTTGATGGCTTCCATTACCTTGCTCACTTGGTTCACCTAGCATGTTAAGACATTGGAGAGGAGGGAATGAGATTCAAAGAATCCCAATAGCTCATCTCCCTTTCAATCACACATAAAGAATGCAAAACAAGTTTTAAAAATGCATGCATGAGCATCAAAAAGTGCATGATCATTCAAGAAACATTTTTAGCACTTGAATAAGTCATACAAAGCATACACAGGCTTGCCGAGTAAGTGGATTGGCCTCACCCATTCTCTTATAGATTTTAGACTTGCTTCATCTATTTTCTCTAATAGGTTTTGACTTAACTTCACTCTTGGGAGACTCTTTACTTTGTCTCAACCAATCTTAAAGGTTCTTGGCTCATCCTCACCATGGCTAAGGGTTCTTGGCTTTACCACCCTCAAGCAAATCCAAGCACACATACTAGGCATCATTTGAGAATATATTATAATATCATGGTACCATAATACATATGTACATGCTAGAACACTTTTCATGGCTTAAAACATACATACAAACATTCAAAGACAAGTTAAGCACACATTCATGCATGAAAGAAGGAGTGAGCTACCTTTGCTGTAACCACACACTTTTTCTCTTGGAAATGCTCTCCCTTCCTCGGCCTCACGCACACAAAGGTGTGGGATTTGTTTCTCTTGGCCTAAACACAATATATGGAAGCTAATTAGGTTTTTGGATCCATTTATAAAGCCATAAATCTCCCTTAAACACTAGCTTGGTCTAATAGCCTTTTTATGGTTCCAAAATGCACCTAATGAAGCAACATCCATCAATTGAATTCTAAGCTCCATTCTTTCCTTTCATTTATGATTATTGACTCCTTTTAAGCCTCTTGAAGTGATCACACAATTAAAACAAAGAGCCAAACTAGGTGTTGCTTCTTTAAGTCATATTATGGAACATATAAGGCCATCTCACTTTCTATGGTTTCTAAATTTTTTCCAAGGCTTCCCCTCATCTTTACTCATCATATATGACTTAAAAATGGGCTTGTAACAAATTAAAAATATCCCTAGGTACTTCAACCCTTCTAGGCCAAGCCTATACACCTTTTTGGCCTCTATGGAGTTTGTTTTTTTTGTTAATGGAAGATGTATATGGGGAGCTTCTAGGGATCTTAGGAGCTTAGTTAAACATTATTTTAGGCCTAGGAATCATTGTATCAATCATATTTTACAAGAAACACTAGAAACCCTAGGTTTGTTATCTTGATTTTCCATGGTTGTTTGTTAATTCTCTTTGCATATTCTTATTCTCCTCCCTTAATCTCCTAAGATTCACCCTTGGTTCTGCCCAAAATGCAAGCCTTCTTGAAGCTCCATGTGTGGAACAAACCAAGAAGAAGAAGGGAGTAGGGGATAGCTACCATGGAAGGAAGATTTACCTTGTTTTTCCTTGTTTTCTTTGTTGTTTCTTCCTTTCCTTGGCCTCCTCTCTTCAAATCTGAATTTTCTCCTCTGTTCTTCCCTCAAAATGGATCCAAAAACTTCAATAAAACCATAGGAAAGAAAGGGAAATGGAGAAGAAGAGGTTTACTAAAGAGAAAACATAAAAAAACTAAGAAATTCTATACCTTTTGCCTTGTTTCTCTTCTTCTCTTCTTCTCCTTCTTGTACACCTCACTCTTAGGGTTCTTCCTTTGATTTAAGGTAGAAACTAAATGAACTAAATGAGTGAGGAGGTGGGGCGCCATATATATATATAGAGAAGGGCTTAAGAAACACTTTTCAAAAATCTCAAATTGGCCCTTTCGTCTTGCCATTTTTGTTTTTAGTTCATTTTAGCTCCTTTTTTAGAACTATCTTTTCCATTATGAAATTCAGGTTCACAATTTAATAAAATAAATTTGGAATCACTCAAATCAGAGCTAAAATCTTCTCTAATGAATTAGTCAAAGCTCGAGTCAACTGATATTAGAAAGCGTCCACTAAAAGGGTTTTAACTATCTCGGGGCTTCCCATGGTTTTCAGAGCCTTTGAGAATCCTGTAAAACTCAAAACTTTCATTTAAAAAGCCCTCCTGTGAGAATTCCAAAATTTTCTCAAAATTACGAAATTGCTATTACGTTTCGTCAACCTTTTGTTCAAATTCATTTCTTCATTCTAGCTTCGTTTTTCTTTTTGTCTGGGCCTAAGATTCTGATTTTTAGGAGTCTAGAATGTTACTCAAATTTTTTCAGACCTTAACTAATTCATTTTAGAAGACTTGCTTTGAAAACGCACCCGTTTTCGTCATTTAATGAAAATCGAACATTACATAATCCAACTAATTTATTTATTGATGATGATGATACTTTTGGTAACTATGTTTAATATGCATTTATGCTAATTAAATGTATATATGTATGAAAATTATCCTTTAATTATTGAGATTCATATGTCACCTTATTTTATAAGCCAACAATTTTACGTGAAGGTTCCTTGGGTAAGGAAAATGGGAAGCAAGTAGATGAACATCCCTGATTTGAGGCCTTGTGTGAGATTTCTACACTTGGACCATGTCGACTTAAAGTATATGCTAATTTTTTTGTGATTTATTTTGTATAGCATCATCATGCACTTATATTGTTAAGTGCAGGTATTTTGACGTTCGATAATCAATGATGTAACTAATATGAAGTTAGGCCTTAAATCACTTGAAATCCAATGCTTGTACCTAAGGTGTCATACCATACTATAATAGCATATAATTTGCTTGTCAATGTGCCTAAAACATCTATTTTCATATTTCTAACACTTTTAGCAACAAAAATAACTGACATTAAAAATAAAAAATATTTCATTTTTGCTTAATTGCACTGCTTCAACTTACCAATCTCAACTTTCATTCTTAATATACTTGTTCAATCAAAAATATCACAAAAATATGCAAAGAATTCAGGTTTAAGGCCAAGCATCAAACAACTAACACAATTACATCATTCCTTGCTATTCCATAATTCTATTACAAATTTCAAATTTTCATATCTTGAACTAGAAAGCTCCAAATCATGCAAATGAGGACATTTTGGAAAGCTTATGATATGAACTACATACTATAAAAATTTTAAATTAAAAAATTTCTTTTACACTATGGAAATCCAAAGGAATAGTACCATTATTTGATTTTTATGCATATGCAGACGTAAAACTTTGGAAATTCATATCTTCAGTTACACAAATCCAAATTATGTGAAATTGGTAGCTATGGAAAGCTTGTAATGCAAAATATATTTTTATAAAATTTATGAGCATTAGAGCTCATTTGACCCCTCTGTGCCCGTTTAGAAATGTGGTGAAAAAGCACGTTTGTACAAAAGCACCAAATTTTTACTTCAAGTGAAACGTGGTTTCGGGGGAGTTATCACATTTCCAAACACACTCTTAGATACATAGAAAACCAAAACTAACCAAATGAATAGTGACAATGCAAATCTACATAATTCAACTAACTTTGAAAAATAATAAGAAATTCTACAAAGCTTCAAAAATTGTGTTCTTTGACTTGTGAAATACTCTAAATGAGATCTATATACTTGCCAAATTGCATGCCAAAAATTTGAACATTTAGTCTAGTTTTGGTTCAAAGGAAAAATATGGTTCAAAATGGCATTCATGAAGTACCAAATGGTCCAAAATGAAGGTTTTTAGTGTAAGTGACAATTTGAGCCCATCCAAAACATAATTCCCATCATATATGACCATCTCATAAGGTCCTAAATATCATGCAACTCAAAAGGGGCTATCCACTTGGCAATATACACACACTTTTCCATAGCTCATGCATACCAATAAGTTATTCTCTTGTACAATTGGTTCCAACTATGATACATATATAATAATCTCATGCATTTACATATATGAGAAGGTTTACATTACATGGATAACATATACATCTATACTTTGACATTAGATTACATAATATTCTAAAGTATTATCAAGTAACATAATTCAAGCTTCTTAGCCTTCATTCTTTGCTCCTTGAGAACTCCCTGGACAAGGTTAGATATAAAATGGGGGAAAATGAGAATCAAAGAATTCCAATAGCTTATTCACCCTTTCAAACATACATGTATGGCATGTTATAATGTCAAAGAGAGCAAGTATGCAACATTAGCAACCAATCATCAAACATAAATGTATTTATGGAATCAAATGGATCCATGGAAATCAAAATCAAGCTCTAGGAATTTTTGGTCTAGCCTTGCCCATTTTAAGGACTTTTGACTTAGCCTCACTTAACCCATAAGACTTTTAGCCTTGTCTCACCCTTACTTGGGGACTTTTGGCTTTACCTCGCCTAATTCAAGGGACTTTTGGTGTAATCTCACCTATCAAGAGTTAATCACATTCTAAATGCACTTTATGAAGTATAATGATAGCATATCATTAAACCAATAGCAATAGGCATGTTTCATGGTTCAAACACATATACAAGCAATCAATGACAATCAAACAACCAAGATATACATACAAGCATGGATGAATAGCTATTTTGAGTCAAGAGCATAAGTTTTCTTTCTTGTTTCCTAACTTTTTTTCTCGACCTCACACACACACTTGGGGGAGGCTTGATTTGCTTATCCTATACACATCAAACAAGACAAAAACACATTAATAGAACCATCTCTAGCCTCACATAAACTTTATACAAGCCAATTTTAGCTTATGGCATTCATATGATTCCATATTGTAGTAGAATGAAGCAACCCATACAATTCATTATCTTGGCTCCAATTTCTTACCCTATATAAGCCACATGACTCCATTTAAACTCATTAAAGTTGTCACAAACTCAAATCAAGGAGCCTAACACTAAGTTGCTTCTTTATGCATAATAAGACCTTAAACTTCCAACTTCCAAAATATGGTTCTTAAATTCAAAACAATGATTCCTTTGGTGTTTATTATTCATATCTAGACCATTCATAATCTTAGAACTAAAGAAAACTCTCCCTAGGTACTTAGAATGGAGCTTGGCTAAGACTATGCTTAAGGAAGGCATTAAGGGAGTTTCATTTATTTCTCTTGGGAAATCAGCATCCATGAAACTTCTTAGGTTGCTTAAGAACCCAAATGTAATATTCAGTCCCTCCGTAAATGTGAGAAACGCAATGTTCGGTTTCTTTGTAAACGGCAGAAATATGCCAGATACAAAAGGAAGTCCTTGAAATAGAAAGAATTGGGGCCAACTAAAATTATGATAAAATTTTAAATATTAGAAAATGAGGATTTGAGCCTTGAGTTACCCAGAAATCAAGGCCAGAATGATTCAAAAAATTTGTTAAAAGGCCAATGGCATTTTTGTAAATATGGGCACTTTTTGAAAAACACACAGGAGGGCTTTTCAAATGAAAGTTTTGAGTTTTCTGAGGTTCTCAGAGGCCCTAAAAACCATGGAAAGCCCCAGGACAGTTAAAGCCCCTCTGATGGATGTTTTATAATGTCAGTATGCCCAAACTTTGACGGATTTGTTCGGAAAGGTTTTAGCTCCAATTTGAGTGATTTCAAAGACATTTTACTTGATTGGGAACCTAAATTTTATAATGGAAAAGACGGTTCTTAAAAAGGAGCTAAAACGAAGGAGAAACGAAAATGCAAAGTATGAAGGGCAAAATGAGAATTTTTGAAAAGTGTAACTTATTCCCACCTATATATATAATGCACCCTTCTCCTCCATTCATTATGCACGACCATCTTTTGCCCCAAATCAGAAGAAAAACCCTAAGGGAGAGATGCCCAAGAGAGGAAGAAAACCAAACTTAAGGTATGTTTTCATGGTGATTTTCCTTACTTTTCTTCATCCACACCTCCTCTCCTCCCTTCTCCTTTCTTTCCTTGGATTAAAATGAGGTTTATATATCTGATTCAAGGGAGATATTGTAACACCCCGAAATTAATTAAGGTGTTAATAATGTATTTGGACTAATTATCATGAAATAATTAGGCAAGCTTTATGAATGAAAATTTATAGAGAAATAAGTTCGTAATATAGGTTTAAGATTTCATTTGGTTTAAAGCCTAATTAGGGCCCAAAATTTAATTTGAATAAGTCATGGATAAGGACTTATTGAGGCCCAATAATTTTTGGGTGTAAGCCCAACTCCTTATCGTGAGGCTTGGGCCAAGAGAAATTGCCTAGCAATGGCCTAATTTGATTTAGTAGAATAAGGGCTCAAGACCCAATTTATGTGAGTTGACTCAACACACATTATGCAGACCTAAATTAGATTGGCTCTTGAAATTTGGCCTAACCCAACTACAACTCTGAAGCCCAACTCATGAGATTCAGCCCAACTTATGAGATAAGGCCCAACAAGCATAAAAATCTAAACCTACAAGGAATTGGGTCATTGGGTCAGCATACTTCACTTAAACTTAAAATGTTCTGTAGCCCACCTCACTAAACAAAGGCCCAATAAGCACACATCTGAACCTAAGTGGATTTTGGGCTTTAGGGTTGACCCAAACCCATCTAAAACCCTAACTTACTCAGCCCCTTACCTTTTATTCTGCAGACCAACTCAATCTTAGGCAAAGGAGAACTCCATTTTCGCATAGGAAGAGAGGAAGCTAGGGTTTTCTGCATTCCTCCACCATTTCTCACTTCTAGAGGATGATTTAGCCAAGGTGAGTTATATATAACTTAACCCTCTCATCCTCCTCTTCATTTTGGTCTGATTAATTTCTGGTTTTGAGCATTTTCATCTTCTTCTCAAATCTGAAACTTGGTGTTGGGTGATTCCTTGCAAGATTTTTAGAGTTGGAGGTTAGAGGGATGATTAGGTAAGCATTTCCCTTTCATTTTATGTATTACTTTGCTGGAAAATGCCCCTAAGGATGGATTATCATAATGGATTCTATTATTGTGTGAGATTACAAGGAGATAATGGTGGAAAATTGAATTTTTGGGGCTTGATGATTAAAATGCGAATTTTGGTACTTCCATGGTAGATTTTCGGAGTTGAGGCTATAGTGTTGTTAAGTGAGTATCTCCTTCCCATTTTGATGCATTTTCTATTAGTTTGAGACCCCTATAGTTGACCTATGATATTGGCTTTGGTTTCATGTGAAATTACCCAAAAATTGGAGTGAACTATGGCAATTTCTAGTGTGGGAAAGTTGGAATCCGAAATTAAATCTCTTGGTAATTAGGTGAGTAACCTCTAGTCTGTTATTAGTAGTTCAACTCTTTAGATATTTGATTGTGATTAGAAATGATGATAATTATGCTTGTTATAAGCTTGGTGTGCATTTGGATTATTATGGTAGCTAGGGGAAGAGTAATTGGCTTCATTGAGGTAACTAGGGTTATTTTTCTAATTCCATGTATATGCTTATGTTAATCTGCTATTTGTTATACATGCTTGATTTTGAAATGCTAAATGTTTAGTTGACTACTTGATTGTTATTGTAATTGGACCTTGTGAGTCCATGGTGGAGCTGTGGTACAGCTGCCACCCATGCATGTGTTTCGATCGAGCATTGGGTTATGATCAGACCCCGATGCACTGAGCCCTGGTTGTGCTCATTATGGAGTAAGTGCTGTAGACGGACCTCTCCTGGTGTTATTGGCCATTAACATGTTGTGTATGATTGTTGGTATGGGACAGTAGTTATTGGTAGTTCAACTAGTTCATTTACGAATTGAATTTATGATTCTGGTATTGATGATATGAAATTGCTTTGGATTGATTGACTTGTACATATATATGGAAATTTCCCTTTTGTTACTGAGATTGTATATCTCACCCCGTTATGGGCTAATATTTTCAGGGACCGAACCTCTTGGTGGCAAGGAGAAAATTAATGGAAGATCATTAAATGGTTTGGTAGCACATAGGTTTGGGAGCTTTGACAAAATGTACTGTAACTAAATTGCTAGTTTTGTATCATTGCTGCATTGCATCATGAGTTGCCAAGTATAGGGATTGTATATGTAATTTGATTATCATGGAATTGAACATTATGATTGTAATTGGCTAATAATGGATAAGTGATTTGATTTTATATGAACATTAAGCATTAACCCCATGCACCTTGTAACCATAATACATTTGCTGTCATTAATCTATGAACTCACTAGTTTATGGTAGCTAGAGGGTTAAGGATCCACATTTGAATTTTGAATGGGTAATGATAGATATGTTAGGTAAAAGAAAGACACTAAATCTTCACAAACTAAGTTAAAGTGGCCTATAGTATTGCTAGAGGAGGAATTGGAGAGCATGAGATGAAATTTTAGGAGTTATAGGAACAAAAGGGAATTGGCCGCGGCCAAGATTTAATTGGCCTCGGCCAAATGGTAACAGAGAAGAATTATCCGCGACTAACATTTAATTGGCCTCGGCCAAATGTGGTGAACCTGTTAGGGAAGAAAATAGAGAGAAATTGGGCGCGGTGAATAGTGATGTTAGTCGCGGCTAAGTCTGGGAAGTAAGTTTGGGGGTGTTCCATAGGGTATTTGGTGCGGCGAAAGGGGTATTTGGCCGCGACAAAATGTGTGAAATTTATGGAGGTGTAAGGACTTGAATCTGAGAGTAATTGGCCGCGGCGAAAGGGTATTTAGCCACGACGAAGGTGCTCAATTTCTCATATTTACCTAGAAACTTTAATTTCTTTTATGGTAATACTAAGGAATGATTTAGAAATACTTGTAAGACGTTTTTATGAGTTGGAATTAATGGATGGGAGAATCAAAGGCTCCTTATTAATGATTAAATTCACTTGTACTTTTGAATAATTGTGGTTGCTTAATTAATGACCCTAATAACAGCAAGATTCAAATTTCTAACATTTTTCGAATATAATTAGTTGTCATGACTTTCAACCCTAATTGAAATTTTATGGTTAGTAATCACGTACTTAACCTTAATTATGATTATTAGAAGTTAGGTTCGTTACAAATATTCAAGGGAAAGTTCGGATTTGAGGAGAGGAGCATGGAGAAATCAAGATTCAAGCCAAATTAAGCAAGGAAACAAGGTAAAAATGCATCCTATGGTTGATAACTTTCATCACACTTCTTCTCCATTTCAACCTAGACTTAGACAGACCTAAGGAGTCAGATTTTTAACCAAACCAAAGGTGATTCTTAGGTATTTGATGGAGAGGAATAAGAATATGCAAAGAAAACCAAGAAATACCAATTTCTGAATTTGTATGATGCTTCCTAGGTCTAAGTTAGAGTATAAATGAGTTCTTGAGATACCAAAGATGCTCCCACAAGCTTCTCCCTTCAAGAAAACCAAGAAAACTCCATATGGCCCAAATGGTGTCTATGTCTCGGCTAAGAAGGGATTGTGTAGGTGGGGGGAGTTTTAAATTTTTCTAAGGCCATTCTTGAGTCATATTTGATGAATGAAAGTGAGGGGAGGCCTTGGAAAAAATTTAGAACTCATAGAAAGTGATTTGGTGTCTTAGGTTTCATATTATGACCTAAAGAAGCAACATAGTGTTAGGCCTTTTATTTTGATGATGTGATGACTCCAAGAGGCTTAAAAGGAGTCAAGAATCATATTTGAAAAGAAAGAATGAGGCCTAGAAATCATTTCAGGGGTGTTGCTTCATTAGGTGCCAATATGGACTATAATGGAAGTTATAGAGCAATCTAGTACTTAAGCAAAAATTATGGTCTTAGAGATTATTTCATGAACCTAATTGGCTCCCATATATTGTATTTAGGCCAAGAGAAACCATCTCCACCAATTTGTGGGTGTGTGGCCGAAAGAGGAGGCTTGAATCCTAAAGGAAAAGTGTGTGTTTGTATACAAGGTAGCTCTCTCCACCTTCTCTCATGCATGGATGTGTATCTAGCTTGTTTTAGAATGTGTGTATGTGTATTTTCAAGCTATGGAAAGTATGCTAGCATGCCTTTATATGTTACGATTCTTGATACTACATTATGTTGTAAATGAATCCATGATGTTTGTATGAGTTTGCTTGGGTGTGGGGAGGCCAAGAACTCTTCCCTTGGGTGAGGATGAGCCAAGAACCCTTGAGTTTGGTTAAGACAAAGTAAAGAGTCTCCCAAAAGCAAAGTGGGCTCCCAAGAGTATGGTTGAGTCTAAAGTGCTCAAAGAATGGGTGAGGCAAGTCCAAAATCCATGAGGAGAACTGTGAGGCCAATCCAAACACTTAATGAGCTCTTGAATGTCTTGTATGATTGATTCACATGCCAAGGTTGCCTTTAAAATGTCTATGATTTCTATTTTCTCCATACATGCATTTAAAAGGCTTGCTTTGCACATATTATGTATGATTGAATGGGAGATGAGCTATTGGGATTCTTTGAATCTCATCCCCTCCTCTCCAATGATCTAACATGCTAGGTGAACTAAGTGGATATGCTAATGGGAGCCAACAACCCTAAAGGAAGGAGATTGACAAACTTATGCCTTGATTTTAGCCATTTTGGAACCATAATGATGGTTTATCATGTATATGATGTTGTATATGTACTATGAACGTTGAGACATATGTAAAGATACTATTATGTGATGTTTAGATGTATGGAAATGATATATGACCACTAGCACATGTTTTGAGCATGTAATGTCATAGTATGCAAGTTTAAAGTTTGATGAATATGTGTATAAATGTGGGTTGAAAGGCCAAAATGAGATGCATGAGGTTTGGGACAGTTTGGGCAACTCACACAAGTCTCAAATGTGTGTTTAGACTTGCCCAAAAGGTACTAATACCAAGGAAAGACTATTTGGCAAATTTGGTACCTCATATGGAGTCACATTTGACCATAATGGAACCCTATGTCACTTTTTGGCCAAATCAGCTAGTCTTGATCTGAAATTTGGCATGCAATTAGATCTCATTGAGAGTTTTCTGGGAAGGTAAAGATCATAATTTTTGGAGGTCTATCGAATATTTGATAATTTTTTGAAATTGGCAAATTTTATGGATTTGGTCTGCTACACTATTCATTTGGTCCGAAATTGATTTCTATCACACGAGGCCCAAATGGTGTCTAATTACCACAAAATTTTGTACAAAAAACTAGGAAATCACAGTGACGCATTCCAACTAGAAGCATCTCATTTGGAGGTCTAGAGTGGGAGATATGAATTTTTGAAATTTCTGTCCAGTATCAGTGAAATTACCCAACCAGAAGTACTGTTCTATTGAATTTCGGAGTCTGGGCTTGATGAACTGATCTGGAGATATTTTTCTCTCTAGTTAACATTCACAGCTTTCCAGATTGGTATTATTTGTATGGATTGGAGGTTTGTGGAATTAATTGAACATTTTCAAAGTTTTATGCAGAATTCTGTGACAGTTCCAGATTTCAGTCAACCACTGTAGCTTTTTGGATGTCAAACGTCCTGGGTGATAAATATTGTGACCTAGACATATTTTTAGTATGAAGTAGACATCCCAAACTTTCCAAAATGACCAAGATTACATAGTTTTGATTTTTCTAGATTTAGTTATGATTTTTCAAGTTTTGCCTAGAAAAAGGACCAATTCTGGCCTAGAATAAGTTTCCATGCCCCATTTCGGTTTCCATGGGTTGTAAGCATGTTTTTGTGATGCGAATAAGTTGTAATGATGAAATTAAATATGAGAAAGTATAGTATGATCTCACACGGTCCACGTGACACCGAATGGAATTTTAAGACCCAGTGCAATGCTAAAATGAGCATTATTTCTTTGCTTTTTTCATGCAAAACTCATATGATTCATGATATTAAGTTATGTAGAGGCACTTGATGAGTTAGAATGAGCTAGAATTCATGATGTTACATTTATCGGTATCAGAGCCTAGTTCCAGGCTCTCTCGGATTGGATTTGGCTTGAGGATGTAGCCATTGGGCTTTGTAAAAGGCTTGTATGACTATAAAAAGTCCTTTATGAGACATTGTGGGTATGCGAAAGTAGTTTGTGGCTTTATTCATGATAAGTAAGTTGTGGAATGGTCTTAGAGTAGTTAGTGGACACCGGGATGAGTGGCCTCTAAAGTAGCTTGAGCAGAGTTGAGGGATCCGACAGCTAGAGCTTGAGGAGATATGATAGCTCGCCGGGATCAGTGGCAAGCCCTAGATATGAATGATGATAATGATCTCATTGATAAGAAGAGGCTTGCTTAAGAGAGTATGTGAGGCCTAATTCTCTCGAGTAGTCATACTCAGGTCATTTCCAGTTGTCTCGCATAACATAGAGACAAGTAATGATGCAGTACAGTATGAGATGAGACTGTGATGCGACTGCGACTGCACCAAACCAGTCTAGAGGGGAAGTGAAAAAAAGAGTCACCCCCTAGCCACAACACCCAAATGTCTAGATAAATATTAGAGCCCGAAAGGTTAATTCCCTCAGGCCAGAGATTTGAGTTATAAGCTATACCCTGGAGCCTGACAGCTTAGAGATGATAGCTAGTTATACATGAATGAAGCGAGAGGTAGAACCCTCTAGCTTAATGACGAGTGGGTTATAGAGGCGGTGAGGCTCAGGTTGGTAGCTAAAGATAAAAATCCAATCCCTAGAATAGTAAGCCAATCAGAAGCCATTAGCCACGGCGAATGGCACCATGAATGCCTTATTGGTCATATTCAGGCTAACTTGAAAAAGGAACTGATAAGGGGTTAGATAACCCACAGAGAGTAGCAACCCCTCATCTAAGTAAAGGAAAAGAATAGTTATGAAAGATTAATAAGAAGTCCGTGGGCATAATAATTGAGACTAAAAAAGAGCTCAGCATAGAGAAAGTTAAACACAGTGATAATGAGATTGTCGAGACTCAGCTTTAAGGTGCTGACTCCAATCTAAGGTGTTACCCTATGAGATGCTGAATAATAGAATGCCAGTGGAGCCTCAAATAACGTAAGATAAGACTATCAATAGTAAGGCACCTAACGAGTGGCCTAAAAGGGTATACCTCATAGGTAATACCTAGAAGTAAGTATGAGTAACTAGTAATAGAGGCTCAGAAAAGAATGAGGATAGTTAATAAGCTACAGGTCTGATAAGATAGATAGCCTAGGCTAAGCATAAGTTAAAGCCTGGAGAAGATGACCAGTAGCATTATCCAGGTGAGATATGGGAATGAAAGGTTCAGTGAAAGTTCTCCCTGGATTAAAAAAAAGGAAAGATGAGACATCCTCATGTCAGGGAAACCACCCAGTAGTGGTTAGTAAAGTCCCCTAGATAGACCCCCCTGATTGTAGAGTATAGTGAGCAAAGAAGCGAGGAAGAGCTGACAAATTAACCATAGAAGATATACCCTCCCCTTAGTCATGATTAAATGAGTAAGCTAAACCCAGAAAGGTAAACGAATAGGGGTCTAGTAGTTAGGTAGATGAGCTCCCTAATATAAGAATAATACAGGGTTAAGGCATATATGTGGTCAGAGCACCCAGTAGAGCATGAGCTTTAGCGGGGTAGAATCCAGACATTGAGAATATGTGTTCTGGATTGAATTAGCAGAACCCTAGAAATAACATACTGTGCTCCTGGGGATGAGGCTATAGAGGCTGAACAGAGAAAAAGCCTAACTCTAATCCGAATGTAGAAATAAGCTAAGCCAGACAGTTAGTGCCCTAGTACTTTCAGGGAAGCTCGAGAAAGCTAGAGACCACCTAAAAAGGCGAGCCTCGTCTTATGTAGAGAAAGAATGTAAGCCGAGAGCGCTATAGAATGACATTCCTAGGATTTTATGAAATAAAATCCTCCTTACCAAGGGATAGTCTAGCTAAGAGCAGAGCAAGAGTATGAGTAAAAAGTAGAGCCCCTTTGATGTTACAGAGAGTGATTAAGTGGAAGAACCCTGAGAAAATGCAAGTGCTCTTGAGCATAAAGAAACCTGAACTGGCAACAGAAATAGCCAGTAGTAAAATATCCTTTCACCTAAGTAAGAGGATAAGAAATGTAGAAAGAGAAGGTATGACAATGTTCAAGCTGAGGACATATTAGATTGAGAATAAATATTCAGTTAATGTGCTTGAGTACTTAAGAAAGCATACTTGTCCTTGGTATAGATGCCCTTCTAGCATGATATTGCCCAAAGTATAAATAGCCGGGCAATACCAAGAAATCTCAGGATGTAGTAGAGGAAGAATCCTACTTTCCTTGAGTACTCTATAAGAATAGGGCAAATAGAGAAAAGTAAGAGAGGGGTACTTTAGATTATTGGGAAACTTGTAATATATAGGCGATAATGGCTTTGAGCTCAATTATGAGGCACCCGTGTATTAGTGTTTGATGTTATGGTTTGCTTGCAATAGAGACTACGTGATATTAGGTTTAGCTAGCCTAGTAGTAATGTAGCTTAAGTGCATAGCAAACAACGACAGCAATCACCAAAGTATCCCGATAATCGAAAGGTATCCTAGTTAGAGAAAGAAATGAGTCAGAAAAGAAAGGTAAAGGGATTCCAGTAATATCATAATAGTAAAGAAAGCATGCAAAAAGGGGTCCCTAGTAGAGGATGTTTAGATTTAGTATGCATAGCTTGAGTCCCATATAGTATGTATAAATGAAATAAAGAGGGACCAGTGTATAGCCTCTGGCATAACCTCTCTCCTGCCAGAGATGTTAACCACAGTCAGTGTGAGATGCCCTAGTGCTAAAGCATTTAAAAGCAGAATGTGGATATAGTTAGAAATTATGGGATATGAGAGGAAGGCTAAAACGAGTATATGTAAGTAAGTAAGTCAATAGAGTAAGAAAAGGAAGCCCAAGTGAAAAAAGGGGCTGACGTGGGAATCTGAAGATCCTATGAGGAGCGATGAATGAAAATTTAAAACGCTCCCTAGTATTAGTATGACGGGATCCTAGAAAATGAGATAACACAGAACCCACTTCATGCAAAGAGCATGATATACTTCTGAGTTTAGCCTTAGCTATTATAAGCGATAGTAACTGGACTTAGTGAGCATGTATTTTACTGTCAGATACAGTAATCTTAGGCTTTGACATCTCCTAGAGATGGATCGCAGTAGATCCCAGCATAGCATAGCAAGTTGCAGTAGACCTTAGCAGGGCTCTGAGAGGTCGTAGTAGACCCAGGGGTCACAGTAGATCCCATAGAGTTACAGAGAGCCCTAACCATAGCATGATAGACCTCTGATAGAGATGACAGCCTAAGATAGTTTTACAGAATAGTTAGTCTCAGAGACTAGTACAGTTTCAGCTAGCCTTTGTCTCAAAGACTATAGACCTCCTGAGTCTAGTAGACCGTTACTACAAAGATATGAAGGTTTTACTCAGACAGTTAGACCACTGACTAGCTCTCTTCAGAGATGAGCATAGTATATGGGATGAGGAAAGCAAGAAATAAGGTTTCCAGAGTTAGAACCAGATGAACCACTACCTAGCAGACAGTAGCCCTGACCAAGGGATAGAAAGATCCCTGTATGATGGCTTATGTATTCAAAAAAGGGGTCAGGTACAGTTCTTATATAAGGTAAGTGGTATAGTATATCTCTAATAAGCAAAACTGTAAGAACAGCTAGCATCCCATCAAATCCTAGCAGTAGTCAATGGTAGTAGCTCTTCAGTGCTGGTATGAGATATACAAGTTAGGCCTATCAGTGTTGAAATGAGAGACTATAAAATGCCACTACAAGTGAGCAAAGAAAGTGAGAAAAGTCTTGGCCTATAAAAATAGATGTAGTAGTAAACAGAGAAATTAGGATCATCAAAGCATAAACTCCTCGAAGGAGTTGTAATCCCAGTAAGTAACTAAGATGTGAGGCCTATGATAGAACAAAATGCAAATTATAATTATGGAATGAGCTAGTGAGAAAGAACGCAGATATAAATAGTGGATAAAATATGTAAATAAACAGACAGATAGAAACCTCTGATGGCTCTAATGATTAGAAAAGATGATGAGATGTTATGAGAAGCCCTTCAGAGAGGATACGGGAGACATGATATGAAATAAGTTACCTCCCAAGATGTGTAAATGAATCCACTGAAAGAACGTTAATCCTGCGATCGGGTTAACATTAACCTGACATGATTAGTAAGCTCTCCTAAGATAGGCTTCCAGAGTCAGAAATTTCTTTCCCTTATGAGAGAGAGAACTAGCTAGTATTTTATAGCAGTAGGGCCCTCGTTAAGAGCTAGTAATAAAAGTTCCCTGGCTAAGAGAAAATTCAAAAGAATAAAATCGCTGAGAAAGCGTATAGAGCCAGGAAGAAGGGAAAGAACAGAACAGTTAGCTAGAAAAGAAAAGAGTAAGAGGAAGTGTACCCCAAATTTTGAGGATGAAATTTATTTAAGGGGGGAGGAATGTAACATCCGGTCCCTCCGTAAATGTGAGAAACACAATGTTCAGTATTTTCGTAAATGGCAGAAATGGGCCAGATACAAAAGGAAGTCCTTGAAATAAAAGGAATTGAGGCCAACTAAAATTATGATAAAATTTTAAATATTAGAAAATGAGGATTTGAGCCTTGAGTTGCTCAGAAATCAAGGCCAGAGTGATTCAAAAAATTTGTCAAAAGGCTAGTGGCATTTTTGTAAATATGGGCATTTTTTGAAAAACACATAGGAGGGCTTTTTAAATGAAAGTTTTGAGTTTTTCGGGGTTCTCAGAGGCCCTAAAAACCATGGAAAGCCCCATGACAGTTAAAGCCCCTCCGGTGGATGTTTTCTAACGTCGGTATACCTGAACTTTGATGGATTCGTTCGCAAAGGTTTTAGTTCCAATTTTAGTGATTCCAAAGACATTTTACTTGATTGGGAACCAAAATTTTATAATGAAAAAGACGGTTCTTAAAAAGGAGCTAAAACGAAGGAGAAATGGAAATGCAAAGTATGAAGGGCAAAATGAGAATTTTTGAAAAGTGTAACTTATTCCCACCTATATATATAATGCACCCTTCTCCTCCCTTCATTATGCACGACCATCTTCTGCCCCAAATCAGAAGAACAAACCTAAGGGAGAGATGCCCAAGAGAGGAAGAAGAAGGAGGAAGAAAACTAAACTTAAGGTATGTTATCATGATGATTTTCCTTGCTTTTCTTCATCCACACCTCCTCTCCTCCCTTCTCCTTTCTTTCCTTAGATTAAAATGAGGTTTATAAATCTGATTCAAGGGAGATATTCAAGGGAAAGTTCAGATTTGAAGAAAGGAGCTTGGAGAAATCAAGATTCAAGCCAAATTAAGCAAGGAAACAAGGTAAAAATACATCCTATGGTCGATACCTTTCATCACACTTCTTCTCCATTTCGACCTAGACTTAGACAGACCTAAGGAGTCAGATTTTTGACCAACCTAAAGGTGATTCTTAGGTATTTGATGGAGAGGAATAAGAATATGCAAAGAAAACTAAGAAATAGGCATTAGAAATCAAGATGCAAAACCTAGGGTTTTAAGTGCACCTTCCAATTTCTGAATTTGTATGATGCTTCCTAGGTCTAAGTTAGAGTATAAATGAGTTCTTCAGACACCAAAGATGCTCCCCACAAGCTTCTCCCTTCAAGAAAACCAAGAAAACTCCATATGGCCTAAATGGTGTCTATGTCTCAGCTAAGAAGGGATTATGTAGGTGGGGGGAGTTTTAAATTTTTCTAAGGCCATTCTTGAGTCATATTTGATGAATGAAAGTGAGGGGAGGCCTTGGAAAAAATTTAGAACTCATAGAAAGTGATTTGGTGTCTTAGGTTCCATATTATGACCTAAAGAAGCAACATGGTGTTAGGCCTTTTATTTTGATGATGTGATGACTCCAAGAGGCTTAAAAGGAGTCAAGAATCATATTTGAAAAGAAAGAATGAGGCCTAGAAATCATTTGAGGGGTGTTGCTTCATTAGGTGCCAATATGGACGATAACGGGGGTTACAAAGCAATCTAGTACTTAAGCAAATTGTATAGTCTTAGAGATTGTTTCATGAACCTAATTGGCTCCCATATATTGTATTTAGGCCAAGAGAAACCATCTCCATCAATTTTTGGGTGTGTGGCCGAAAGAGGAGGCTTCAATCTTAAAGGAAAAGTGTGTGTTTGTATACAAGGTAGTTCTCTCCACCTTCTCTCATGTATGGATGTGTGTCTAGCTTGTTTTAGAATGTGTGTATGTGTATTTTCAAGCAATGGAAAGTATACTAGCCTGCCTTTATTTGTTATGATCCTTGATACCACATTATGTTGTAAATGAATCCATGAAGTTTGTATGAGTTTGCTTGGGTGTGGGGAGGCCAAGAACTCTTCCCTTAGGTGAGGATGAGCCAAAAATCCTTGAGTTTGGTTGAGACTAAGTAAAGAGTCTCCCAAAAGCAAAGTGGGCTCCCAAGAGTATGGTTGAGTCCTAAGTGCTCAAAGAATAGGCGAGACAAGTCCAAAATCTATGAGAGAAGTGTGAGGCCAATCCAAACACTTAGTGAGCTCTTGAATGTCTTGTATGATTGATTCACATGCCAAGGTTGCCTTTAAAATGTCTATGATTTCTATTTTCTCCATACATGCATTTAAAAGGCTTGCTTTGCACATATTATGTATGATTGAATGGGAGATGAGCTATTGGGATTCTTTGAATCTCATCCCCTCCTCTCCAATGATCTAACATGCTAGGTGAACTAAGTGGATATGCTAATGGGAGCCAACAACCCTAAAGGAAGGAGATTGACAAACTTATGCCTTGATTTTAGCCATTTTGGAACCATAATGATGGTTTATCATGTATATGATGTTGTATATGTACTATGAACGTTGAGACATATGTAAAGATACTATTATGTGATGTTTAGATGTATGAAAATGATATATGACCACTAGCACATGTTTTGAGTATGTAATGCCATAGTATGCAAGTTTAAAGTTTGATGAATATGTGTATAAATGTGGGTTGAATGGCCAAAATGATATGCATGAGGTTTGGGACCATTTGGGAAACTCACACAAGTCTCAAATGTGCACTTAGACTTGCCCAAAAGGTACCAATACCAAGGAAAGACCATTTGGTAAATTTGGTACCTCATATGGAGTCACATTTGACCATAATGGAATCCTATGTCACTTTTTAGCCAAATCAGCTAGTCTTGATTTGAAATTTGGCATGAAATTAGATCTCATTGAGAGTTTTTTGGGAAGCTAAAGATCATAATTTTTGGAGGTCTATAAAATATTTGATAATTTTTCGAGATTGGCAAATTTTATAGATTTTGTCTGCTACACTATTCATTTGGTCCGAAATTGTTTTCTATCACACGAGGCCCAAATGATGTCCAATTGCCACGAAATGTTATACACAAAAACTAGGAAATCACAGTGACTCGTACCAACTAGAAGCACCTTATTTGGAGGTTTAGAGAGGGAGATATAAATTTTTTAAGTTTCTATCCAGTATCAGTGAAATTGCCCGACTAGAAGTACTGTTCTATTGAATTCCGGAGTCTGGGCTTGATGAACTGATCTGGAGATACTTTTCCTCTCTATTTAACATTCACAGATTTCTAAATTGGTATCATTTGCATGGATTGGAGGTTTGTGGAATTAATTGAACATTTTCAAAATTTTCTGTAGATTTCTGTGACAGTTCCAGATTTTAGTCGACCTTTGTAGCTTTTTGGATGTCAAACGTCCTGGGTGATAAATATTGTGACCTAGACATATTTTTAGTGTGAAGTAGACATCCCAAAATTTCCAAAATAACCAGGATTACATAGTTTTGATTTTTTTAAGTTTAGTTATGATTTTCCAAGTTTTGCCTAAAAAAAAGACCAATTCTGGCCGAGAATGATCTTTAAGTTTCCATGCCCCATTTCGGTTTTCATGGGTTGTAAGCATGTTTTTGTGATGCAAATGAGTTGTAATAATGAAATTAAATATGAGAAAGTATAGTATAAGCTCACATGGTCCACATGACACCGAATGGAATTTTGAGACCCAGTGCAATGCTAAAATGAGCATTATTTCTTTGCTTTTTTCATGCAAAACTCACATGATTCATGATATTAAGTTATGTAGAAGCACTTGATGAGTTAGAATGAGCTAGAATTCATGGTGCTACACCAAACATGATCTTACATAAGCTAAATCATCATAGAAAGCTTCATAAATCCATAGGTGCAATCACAACCCTAATTTTCATAACTTGTTATATATGGCTTCTTTTTTAGTTCTATTACTTCTATGTGATTCCTTATGTTTCAAAACCCAAATTTCTATCAAATTTAAATCAAAATTAAACCCTTTTTATGGTCTTCGAGGTCTGGCTAAAATGATGCATCCATGGAAGTATTATTTTTAACATTAATCCTTTTATGTGCAAGTGGGATTATACAATTCTTCAAAGAAATCCCAAGAAAATACATTAAAATAATGAATTAAATTGTGTTGTGTAGCAGATAAATTTTTGATTTCGCTTCTCCGGGGCCCCATGAACTTACCAATAACATTCTCTAATTATTTTCTATTCATACAAATCATAACATTCTCAAGATTTAGCACAAACCGTGGATCAAGGGTCAAAAACCTTAAATAATCACATTTTGCCTCGGGTTCCAGGATAGTAGAATTTGAGGCAATTTTGACAAATCATAATTAATTCTAAACAAATCTAAATCAAGCAAACTATAGCTTTTTGGAAAGCTTCAGGTGTTGACTTCATACTAAAAATAATTTTCAGTCATGAAAATCTCATATAAACCACGTTGGACAACAAAAAAGGCAGGGAGGTTAAGCTATCCAAAAATATGATGCAACTTACTGATATAATTTTTGGAAATTCATAATTAATTTTATAAAAATCTAATCCATGAAAACTATAACAATTTGAAAAGCTACATATGTCAACTAGAGGAAAAAAATAGTTCCAAACCAATCCAAGAGCATTCAGAGCCAAAAATCAGTCAAATAGTAACACGGGTCTGGAGGTGTGCTTAGAACAGAACAACAACATTAAAAATTTATATCTCCCTCTCTAGATATCCAAATGGGGTGATTCTAATTGGCACAAGTAACTTGGAAAGTCTAGTTTCTCCCTATAAAATTCGGTTACAATTGGACATCGTTTGCCCCTTGAATGACAGAGAACAAAATTTAGACCAGATGAACAATACCAGTGGCAAATTCTAAATTTTCAGTCAACTTAAAAAATTCTCCAAATATTCTGTAGACCTCCAAATAATACACACTTTAGCTTTCTAAAAATCTCTCAACAAGATCTAGATACATACCAAGTTTTAGATCAAGAGAAGCTCATTTGGATAGAAAGTGACATAGTTCACCAAAATGACATTTTTGCTCCATGAGATACCAAATATGTCCAAATGGCCTCCTTTAATGTTAGGCACCTCTTGGGTAAGTTCAAAAGCATGAATATGACTTGTGTAAACTGCCTAAGTGGTCCCAAACCCCATGCATCTTAATTTGACGATCCCATATGTAAGAATACACATGTAACTATAAGCCATCAAAGTACCAAGATCCACATTTATATTGATTTCATGCCACATATGGTCCATACAAGATTTATACATCATGTTACATTTTTTCAATAGCTTACAACTAAAAAACATGATATACATATCCTTTTTGACATTTAGATACAAAAGGAGTTACAAATTGTTCAAAGTATAGCATCCTAATCTCTTTGGCTTGCATTTCTTCCTTCTTGTGTGCCACCCAAACATTTTGAAATAATGGAAGAAAGGGTAGTTAGATTCCTAAAATCTTAATAGCTCACATACCTATTCATACACATATTCAAGGCATACATATATCAAGTGTACAAATAAATAAGCTACTTGGATCATGAATACACATTTTCAAGATTTCCATGTCACACTTTCACAATCATGTCATCAAGAAGCTCTAGGGACTTTTGCTTTTGCCTCACCCCATTTTTAGGACTTTTAGATATGTCTTACTCTTGGTCTAGGGACTTTTGACTTGGCCTCACCCATTCAAGAGACTCTTGGCTTAGTCTTACCCATGCCTTGAAACTTTTGGCACTTTTTCACCCACATTAAGGGACATTTGGCATCATCTCACCCTTATGAGCAATTCTCATAATCAATAGCATTCAAGATAACACATTGGTGCTAACGTAATCTCAAGATATCAAGTGGCATGTAACACCCTAAAATTAATTAAGGTGTTAATCATTGATTTAGACTAATTAAGAATAATTATTATAGAATAATTGGGTAAGCTATATGTAACACCATAATCTACTATCTCTATCTAGCCTCCCTCTGGGCTCGGTTCCATATGAATTCCAAAGAACCAATACCAATCTGTGGCATTTTCATGCTATAAAATGGGGTTTCAAACACTCATCTTCTACCCCGTGGGTCCTGTGAACCCATTATTCACATTCTCTACTCACACTTCATTTATACAACTCATACATAGCATAAAACAAACCATAAGCCACGGGTATGGAGTCAAAAACCAGAAAAATGCAATTTCTCACATTCGCCCAAAAGTCTGATTTTTGGCTCTACTTTGGAAAATCATATCTAATTATCGAAAAATAGGAATCTAACAAACCATAACTTTTTGGAAAGCTCTAAGTGTTAACTATACACTAAAAATAATTCCCAATTCAAATCTTGGTGGTTAGATCATGTTTGACATCAAAAATAGGACAGAGGTCCGACTGTCTCTGTTTCTGGCACAGATTACTATCATGAACTTCGAAAATCCATAATTAAATCCAAAAAACTCCAATCGGGGTACACTATACCAATTTGAAAAGCTACAGATGTATACTAGAGGAGAAAAATAAGTCCAGATCAGTTTAGTAGCCCTATACCCCGAAAACCGATGGAACAGTGACAGAGCTCAGGTGGGCTCCCTAATGCTGATACAAAACTTCAAAAAGTTCATTCTCTCTCTATAGACATCCGATTTAGGTGATTCTAGTTAGTATAGGTCCCTGTAGTTTTCTAGTTTATGTGTATAAAATTTCATGACATTTGGACCTCATTTGGTCTATGAATGACACAGAAACATTTTCGGACTAATGAAACAGTACCATGGCCAAACCACCAAAATCTCCCAATTTCAAAAATTCACTAAATATTCTCTAGACCTCTAAATATTACCCACTTTAGTTTCCCAATAAGCTCTCTACAAAATCTAGAGGCATGCAAAATTTCATGGTAAGAAGAGCTCATCTGGTCATACTTTGACGAAGCTCACAAAATTACCGGTTTTGGCACCCAAAATGGTGCAAATGGGTCCAAATGGCCTCTCACACATTCTCACTCCACATGGACAAGTTTAAAAGCATGAAACTAATATATATAACAAGTCCAAGTGGTCCAAATCATCATACATCCCAAACTCACTATGCTACGGCCAAAAATACACTATCACATACATTCAACAAAAGGGGCAAAACCCACATTTCCATTAATTTGGATCTATGCATAGTTTGTACATCATATATCCATACATTTACACTTGTTACAACATTTACATCTCAAAAATAGTGGGTGCATATTCATTTTGGCACCACTTTACAACAAAATAGCTAAAATAAACTATCATCTAGCTAACATGTTCCTAGGCTCCTTGGTGTGCACTTGCTTCTCCTTGAGCTCCACCTAGCATGTTAAGTTGGGAGGGGAAGGGATGAGATTCATGGAATCTCAGTAACTCATGCACTCATTCAAGTAAGCAATGAAGGCATATAACAAGTCAAAGCATGTAAATTTCCATCCAACCACTCTCAATCACATAATTCATGTTGTACATGCTATGGAGATCACAACAATGCCACAAATAAGTTCTAGGAACTTTTGGTCTAGCCTCACCCGAGTTTAGGGACTTTTGGATGGCCTCACCCAAGTTTAGGGACTTTTGACTTGGCCTCACTCGGTTATGAGACTTTTGGCCTTGTCTCACCCATCTCAAGGGACTTTCGGCTCTACCTCACCCATTTCAAGGGACTTTCGGCGCTACCTCACCCGAGCAATTCTCACAATTCAACACACAAGCACATTGGTAACAATGCATCATGGCAATAACATATGGCATATCTCACACAACAAGCATATACATAAACATACAATGACCATTACATCCAAGAATGCAATAAGAAAGAGTAGAAAGAGAGCTACCTTATAAGCCAACACAAGCCTTCCCTTTCAATTTCTCTTCTCCCTTCTTAGGTTCACAATCACACCTTGATGGAGGTGCTTCACTTGAGCCTAGACACATCAAAGAGTATAAATTACTCTCTTAGAATGTAATCTTCAGAGCAACCCTCCTAACATACAAGAACCTAGGGTTCTCTCTCTCTCTAGAATGCCATCAACTCTTCCTCTCTCTCAAGCTCCTAAGGTAGTGGAAACAATATTTTCAAAGAAAATAAAGAGATTCAAGGATGTTTTTCACTTTCCCTCTTCTGACCCATGCCCAAAATCCAACTAATCTCACAAATAAAACCATAGGAAAAGAGAGCAAAGAGAGGAGATCAGAACTCTAAGAAGAAATGAGAGGAACTTGCTTACCTTTCCTTTGCTCTTCCTCCTTCTCTTGATCTTTCTCACTCTCCACGCCTCTTTTCTCTCCTTGGGTCGAAGTCTAGGGCAAATATGAGAGAAAGAATGAGTTGGGGCGTGTTATGAAGTCAAATTCTCGTGTTTTACACTTTTTCGGACTATCCCTCACTATAGAGAGCTTTAACCTTCGCTACGGCGAGCACGTATCAGTTCCAGACCCCCGTTTTCGCTATAGCGTGCGCTACGGTGAGTAACTCCCTGGTTTTTGTATGGACTGCCCGCACTCGCTATAGCTAGAAGCATTTTCGCTATAGCGAACAGCTCCTCTCGCTATAGCTAGACCATTTCTCGTTATAGTGAACAGGTACATTCACTATAGCTAGGCTGTAGCTAGAAGACTTGAAAAATTTCAGGATTTCAAAAATTTTCAGCTTTCTTCTTCTTTCCTTTTTTCTGGTTATTACACTATATGAATGGAAATTTATAGAGAAATAAGTTATTAATATGGGCTTAAGATTCCAATTGGGTTAAAGCTTAATTTGGGCCTAAAATTAATTTTAGTAAGCCATGGATAAGGATTAATGGAAGCCTAATGATATTAGGTGCAGACCCAACCCCTTATTATGAGACTTAGGCTAAGAGGGATCATCTAGTAATGACCCGATCTAATTTAGTGAAATAGAGGCCCAAGACCTAATTTACATGAGCCATTATAGTTGGTCCAATACATATTATCCAGACCCAAATTGGATTGACTCTTGGAACTTAGCCTAACCTAATCAAGTTTCTGTAGCCCAACTCATGAAATAAGGCCCAACAAGCATAAAATCTAAACCCATATAGATTTGGGCCTTTGGGTCAACGTATAACCCATTTAGGACCTAACTTAAACCCTAAATACACTCAGTCTCCTTCCTATTCTACAAAAAAAAAAAAAAACATAAGAGACAAAGCAAAATTCGAAGGTTTAAAGGGAGGCTAGGGTTCTTAGTAAGAAACCCACCATTTCTCACTTCTAGGTTCAAAATCAACTAAAGTAATTGTTATATAACTTAATCCTCACCTCTTTCTCTTCAATTTGACCTGATTAGTTTTCCATTTAGGGTATTTTCACCCACACCCAAAATCTGAAACTTTGTTGTTTGGTGTTTCATGGTGAAATTTCAGAGGTTGAGGCTAGGGGTATTATTAGGTAAGCATAAACTTCTCATTTTGATGGATTTTCTTCTAGTTTAGGACCCCTATAGCTAATTTATGATATGATTATTGTTTTTATGCGAATTTACTCAGAGTTTTAAGTGTGTTATGAGATTACTGGTGTAGGCACAACCAAATCCGAATTTGGTTCTTATAGTAGTTGGGTAAGTATTTTCTAAGTAGTCCTTTATAGCTTAACTCCTTGAGTAATGGGTTTGCTAATATAAATTGTGATTAGGGATAGTAATGGCTTGGTTTTGTGTCCATAGGCTAAAGTAGCATTCTGTTGGCTCTTAAAGAATTGGCTACAAGTGAAGTAATCGAGGATTTTGTAATTCCATGCATAATCTACTTTAATTTTATATTTGCTGCACATGAAAGATTTGAAATGCTAAATGAATTGATTGGCTATCTATTGTATTGTGTTTGGACTTTGTGAGTCTATGGTGGAGCTGTGGTATAGCTGCCACCTATGTATATGCTTAGATTGGGTATTAGGTTATGATTAGATCCCAAATGCACTGAGCCCTAGTTATGCTCATTGGGGAGTGGGTGCCATGGACAGGCCTCTCCTAGTGTTATTGGCCTTTAACATGTGGAAATGTGATCACTAGTATGAGATAGTAATCATAGATAGCCTAATTATTTTAGTTGCTGATATGAATAGTATATTTTTTTAATGCTCATTTGAATTTATGAACATATATTAATTAAATTAGCATATATTAATGGAACTTGCCTTTGGTTACTGAGATTTACATCTCACTCCATTTCATGAGATCATACTTTCAAGTGAAGGCTCTTTGGGTAAGGATAAGGGGAAGTAAGTTAATGAAAATCCATGAGCTCCAACCATTTGTGGGGAAGGCTATACTTGGATTGACCTAAGTAGAGTAGATGCTAAATTTTGTATTTCGTCTTGTATAGCATCATTATATAATCATGTTGGCAAGTGTAGGAGCTTGTATATCGATTACTTAGGATGTAACTATTGAGGAGCTAGGCTTCATATTAGATTGGTATTAGATATATGAACTTATAATATCTGCTATGTGTAACACCATGAATTCCTAGCTTTGTCTCATACTACTTCTAAGTCTCATGCCATGAATTACACAAGAATAAGAGAAGATAGCATTAAAATAAGGCATTTGCTTACATTGCGCTATGTATAAATTTTTCTTTTGGACTTCCGCGGGCCATATGGGCACACACTATATTTTTTCATATTTAATTACATTAAGACAACTCCTTTGCATCATAAAATCATACCCACAACTTATGGAAACCGAAATGGAGCATGGAATATAAAGGTTCATTCTCAGCCAGAATTGCTCCACTTTCTAACCAAATTTTGAAAAATCATAACTAAATCTAAAAAAATTAAAATCATGCAATCTTGGTTATTCTGGAAATTTTAGGATGTCTACATCATACTAAAAATATGCCCAGACTATAACATGCACCACAAAGGACGTTTGACATCCAAAATTGTCCAAAAGTCCGATTGAATTTTGGAAATGTCACAGAATTCTGTAGAAATTTTTGAAAATGTCTAATTAATTCTAAAAAATCCAATCAATGCAAATGATACCAATCTAGAAAGTTGTAGATGTTAAATAGAGAGGAAAAATATCTCCAGATTAGGTCATCAAGTCCAAACCTCGAAATTCAATGGAACAATACTCTTGGTCAGGCAATTTTACTGATACTAGACAGAAACTTCAAAAATTCATATCTCCCTCTCTAGACCTCCAAATGAGGTGCTTCTAGTTGTCATGAGTCACTGTAATTGTTTATTTTTTCTGTATAAAATTTCATAGCAATTGGACATCATTTGAGTCTTATGTGACTGAAAACAATTTTGGACCAAATGAATAGTGCAGCAAACCAAAAACTATGAAAAATGCCAACTTTGAAAAATCATCAAATATTATGTAGACTTCTAAAAATTATGATCTTTAGCTTCCCAAAAAGATCTCAATGAGATCTAATTTCATGCCAAATCTCAGATCAAGAATAACTCATTTGGCTAAAAAGTGACATAGGATTCTATTATGGTAAAATTTGGCTCCATATGGGGTACCAAATTTGCCAAATGGCTTTCCCTTGGTGTTGGCACCTTTTGGGTAAGTCTAAAAGCATAATTAAGACTTGTGTAAGCTGCCCAAATGGTTCCAAACCTCATGCATCTCATTTTGGCCATTCAACCCACACTTATGCACATTTCCATCAAACTTCCACATTGCACACTTTGGCATTACATACTCAAAATAAATGCTAGAGGTCATATATCATATTCATACATCTAAACATCATATAATAGTATATTTACACATGTCTCAAGGGTCAAAGACCATTACAAACATAATTGTGGTTCCCAAAATAGGTAAAGCTAGTCATAAACTTGTCAATCTCCCTTCTTCATTGTTGTTAGCTCCCTTCACCATGATTACTTGATCCACCTAGCATGTTAGATCATTGGAGAGGAGGGGATGAGATTCAAAGAATCCCAATAGCTCATCTCCCATTCACTCATACATAATATGTGAAAGCAAGCTTTTCAAATGCATGCATAGAGAAAATGGGAGTCATGGACATTTTAAAAGCAAACTTGGCATATGAACAAGTCATACTAGACATTCAAGAGCTCACCAAGTGCTTGGATTGGCCTCACACTTCTCCTCATGGATTTTGGACTTGCCTCACCCATTCTTTAAGAGCTTTGGACTCAACCATACTCTTGGGAGCCCACTTTGCTTTTGGGAGACTCTTTACTTTATCTCAACCAAGCTCAAGGGTTCTTGGCTCATCCTCACCCAAGGGAAGAGTTCTTAGTCTCTCCACACTCAAGCAAACTCATACAAACATCATGTACTCATTTGAAAATATAACATGGCATCAAGAATCATGACATATAAAGGCATGCTAGCATACTTTTCATAGCTTGAAAATACACATACACACATTCTAAAACAAGCTAAACATACATCCATGCATGAGAGAAGGTGGAGAGAGCTACCTTGCACACAATTACACATTTTTCCTTTTGGATTCAAGCCTCCTCTTTCAGCCACACACCCATAAATTAGTGGAGATGGTTTCTCTTGGCCTAGATACAATTTATGGAAGCCAATTAGGTTCATAAAACACATTCTAAGGCTACATAACTTGATGAAACACTAGATTGCTCTATAGGCTCCATTATGGTCCATAATTGCACCTAATGAAGCAACACCCCTCAAATGATTTCTAGGCCTCATTATTTCCTTTCAAATATGATTCTTGACTCTTTTTAAGCCTCTTGGAGTCATCACGCCATTAAAACAAAAGGCGTAGCACCATGTTGCTTCTTTAGGTCATAATATGGAACCTAAGACACCAAATCACTTTCTATGAGTTCTAAATTTTTTCCAAGGCCTCCCCTCATTTTCATTCATCAAATATGACTCAAGAATGACCTTAGAAAAATTTAAAACTCTCCTTAGCTACCCCAACCTTACTTGGTCAAGACTATGCCCCTTTTTTAACCTCCTTGGAATTCTTTTTATTTTCTTGAAGGAGGAAGCATGTGTGGAGCATCTTATGGATCTTAGGAGATCATTTAAACTCTTAGTTAGGCCTACAAATCATCATACAAAATCAGATTTTACAAGGTGCAATTGAAACCCTAGAACTTGCATCTTGAAATCTAATGGTTATTTTGTTGTTTTCTTTGCATATTCTTAATATCCACACCCTTTTTCCTTAGATTCATGTTTGGTTCTACCTAAAAATCATCTCCTTCTAGGATTTTCTCAAGTGGGGCAAAATGGAGGAGGAGGGAACCAAAGATGACAACCATAGGAAGAGAAATTATCTTGTTTTCTTGCTTTTTCTCACTTGAATCCTGTGTTCTTTGAGCTCCTCTCTTCAAATCCGAATTTTTCCCTCAATTTCTCCTTTAAATCAGATTCATATACTTCATTATAATCATAGGAAATAAAGGAGAATGAAGGAGAAGAGGTTTGGAAGAGAAAGAGCATGAAAATCCATACTTTTCTACCTTGAATTTCTCTTCCTTTTTTTCCTCCTCTTGTGCGCCTCATCCCCTAGGGTTCTCTTCTGGTTTTAGGCAGAACATGGTCGTGCATAATGAAGGGAGGAGAAGGGTGCATCACATATATAGGTGGGAATAAGTTACACTTTTCAAAAATTTCCATTTTGCCCTTCAGACTTTGCATTTTCGTTTCTCCTTCGTTTTAGCTCCTTTTTGAGAACCGTCTTTTTCATTATAAAATTTAGGTTCTCAATTAAGAAAAATGCCTTTGGAATCACTCAATTGGAGCTAAAACCTTCCTGAACGAATTCGTCAAAGTTCGAGCACACCGACGTTGGAATCACTCAAATTGGCTTTTCTTGCTTGTTTCTCACTTTCCTTGCCTCCTCTCTTCAAATCCAAATTTTTCCTCTATTCTTCCCTCAAAACAGATCCAAAAAATTTAATAAAACCATAGGAAAGAAAGCTTAAGAGGAGAGGAACAAGTTTAGAAGAAGAAGGAGCATGAAAGTTTATGAAATTCCTTACCTTTTTCTTGTTTTTTCTCTGGTTTTTGGGCAAAATAGGTTGTGCAAATGAAAGGGGGAGAAGAAACAAGAAAGAGTGTTCAAGAAGCTTCCACTTTCTTAAAAAATTCAATTTTGCCCTTCATTTTAGGAATTTTTGTTTGTAACTCATTTTAGCTCCTTTTTGAGAACTGTCTTTTCGATTATGAAATTTAAGTTCCCAATTTAGTAAAATGCCTTCAGAATCACTCAAATCGGAGCTAAAATCTTCCTGAATGAATCAATCAAAGTTCGGGTCAACTGACGTTAGAAAACATCCACCAAGGGTTTTGAACTGTCTTAGGACTTCCCATGGTTTTCAGGGTCTCTAAGAACCCTAGAGAACTCCAAAATTTTGTTTAAAAATCTCTCCTGTGAAAATTCCAAAATTTGCTCAAATGACGAAAATGTCCTTATGTTTCGTCAACTTTTTGTCACAATTTGTTTCTTTATTCTAACTCTGTTTTTCTTTTCGTTTGAGCCTGGAATTCTCATTTTTAGGAGTCTAAAATTCTTCCCAAATTTTTTGGGACCTTAACTAAGTCATTTTGGGGGACTTCCTTTTATATCTGGTGAATTTCATATGTTTATGAAGAAATCGTACGTTACATTTCTCGCGTTTTCTCTTGTTTCAGAGAACCGGGTATTACAATATAGTCTACTATCCAAAAATGTAATCATGTGATACATTAGATGTTGACCTAAACCAGTGATGCATGGAATCTCTAATGGAATATGTATTTGAATGATAATTGTTGATAGTTTATGAATTTTTGCTGTCATTAATCTATGAACTTGCTGATATAGGATAGTTGGATGAGTAGAAATTAACACTTAAGTCTTGAACTAGTAATGATAGATAAGTTGGGCAAATTAGGTAAATGAAAGTCATTAGAGCCCCACAAATTAAGGTAGAGTGGCCCTAGGGTATCACTAGAGGGAGAGTTGAAGTGTATGAGACAAAATTTTAGAAGTTGTAGGACAAGAAGGTGTTTTGCCACGGCCAATAGAGACAATGTTGCCTAGGGAGAGTAACAGAGAGTAATTCACCATGGCAAAAAGTGGAATTCGCCGCAACAAAATGTGAGAGGCTAAAATGGAAGTCATCTAAAGAGTAATTCGCCATGATAAATTTTGTGAAAAATGTGTCAGGTGATCCAGAGAGCATTTGGCTGCGACGCAAAGGGTATTTAGCTGCGGTGAAGGTACTCAATTCTTCATAATAACTTAGAAATTTTGGTTTTTCCTATGGCAACATCAAGGAAAGACTAAGAAACACTTGAACAAGGGGTTCTTGAGACTTAAAATTAATTGATAATAGATTTAGAGGCTTTACTTAGGAAATTTGATTCACTTATGTGCTTAAATGGTTGTGATTAATTGGTAATGACTCTAATAGCATCAAGGTTAAAATTTTCTCCTCTTTTCCTAAAGTAATCAATTGTGATGACCTTAAACCTTGAATTATGGTTAATATTCGCATATTTAAGTTTAATTACTATGATTAGACATTAGGTTCGTTACAGTTGATATCAGAGCAATGGTTCAGGAAATTGTTTGATTTACAACCTTATGGTTAGAAAACTTGGCAATCATGATGCATGCATGATAGAAATAAGAACATTATGTTTGATTAATGGGGGATTCTTATAGTTGTGCTTGTGGCATTACAAAGTAAGATGGCTGCACGTAGAGAAACTACTGAGATGCTAAGAGAAATGCAAGAGGCCATGGTTACAATGGCCAACTGAATGAGAGAACAATCTCAGGCCTATAAAGCTATAGTTAGGGAAATGACTGACTGGCTTCAAGAGCAAGCCGAGGCTTATACATCAACTATTCAAGTGCTGTAACAACTACATAAAGCCATGAATAAGCAAAATTAGGAAGTGCTGGTGGAAAACCATGTTATTGCTTGTTAGAACCTTGGTGTGGGACACCAAAGGGAGGATGGTGACCTTTTTATTATGTTAGCCAAGTTTAAAAAGGCTGATCCTCATTTTTGGGGCAATTAGACATTAAGAAAGCTAAGAGGTGGCTAATGCAACTAGAGAAGATATTTGAGGTCATGACATGCACCAAGAAGCAAAAGGCAAAGTTGGATATATATAAACTAGAAGGTGAGGATGAGCATTGGTAGAGGAGTGCCTCCAAGCTATTGACTTCAAGGGGGATACCCTTGACTTAGGAAAGTTTCCAAACCACCTTTGAGGGCAAGTATTTCCCACCTTCAGTGAGGGCCGACAAGGAAGCTGAGTTTAACTTCCTTGAATAAGGGGACATGAATGTGGATCAATATATAGGCAAGTTCATTCAATTGTCTCGCTTCTCCTCCTACTTGAAACAATTTGATGATGAGCCATGGAAGGCTGAGAAATTTGAAGGAGGCCTAAAATTGAAGTTGAAGGGCAAAATTGTATCTTTACAAATCTATAATTTTGATGAATTGGTGGAAAAGTGTAGAGTGACAGAGAGGGCCATGATTGAAAGTAAGGCCAAATGAAAGAAGACCATGAAGGGTAAGTGATAAATGCTATTTTTATATCTTTTATTCCTCTTAACTTAGAGTTTTTAATTTCCAAATATGGCTTTAGGGGTTTGATTAGATAAGATTCTTATTTTAATAGCCATTTCTGCACTCAATGAATTTATTTACAAAATTCTTGAATTTTAATGCATAATTTTCTTTTAAATAATTTTGTGAATTTTTCCTACTTAATTCTTCTTATTTTTATGTGTAGATTTTTCAATTGGCAATTGGAGTTTGAATAGGAGGCTGGTTTGGAGAAGAGGCAACATGCATGGGTTCTTTATTTTTCCAACATGTTCGCATTGTTGTAGCTCATTCCATAGTTTTCACACACTCCACATGATTAAAAGAAGCATGAGAAGGCATGTGTGTGTGGGAGGAAGAAGCAAAAGTTGACATAAGAATGAATAGGAAAGAAGAGAATAAGCTTGAAAGGAGGCATGAGCAGAAAACCACGTGAAGTATGAAGTAGAGAAAAAAAAGGAGAAGCCATAGGCTGAAAGAGAATTTGGTGATGGGCAGAAGGTGCATGTAAGAGAAGGCTTCCAATGAGAAAAGAGAAGGAATGCCATGGGTTCAAGCAAGGAACAGTAGAGGATGAGCTAGAAAAGAAGGAGCACATTCATGAACTCTTTAAAATGGATGCATGAAGAAAAGAAAAAAAAGGTTAAGGCTGAAATCATGTAAAGAACGAAGATGCAGTAGAAATAGTGGAGTAGATTAAATGAAGCACATGCGAAACACAAGCTAAGAATGAAGAGGAAAAGCCATAGTTTGAGAAGGAAGAAACGCAAGAAGTTATCACATAGAGAAAATATGTAAAAAAGCTCAAACACACATGCAAGAACTGTAAGAAGATGAAGCAGAAACAAGAGGCACAATGCATGTATACGGGTTTCTCGTGCATGGAGAGAATAAACACCACAATCCTGACGCAGTGATGGGAGAGCTTCGAGTTAACACACACACAACAGCTAGATAGCATGTGATGTGGGAGCAATTAAATAATCCACGTGAATAGTGATAAAGCTTGAGCTGAAGCAGCACATGAGAGATAAATGAAAGAAGCACGTGAGAAGCTATGGGAAATTGAAGCAAGAGAAGACAAGAGGCTTTATTTATGCTTGTCTTGTGTGTTGCCCATGTAGCTTCCAGTATACACTCCTTATGTGATGAAGTGGATTGGAACCTACAAGAAGGAAAAGAACATGCTAAGGTCTCGAGAGGCAAAAGGGGGCAAGACGTCACGTGATGAAAAAAGGGGATCCATTTATTCATGATATATCATCATTCATCGAATAAAACTAGGGGAGGATCCATGGTCATTGAGCCAAATTCCATTCACTTCCTCTAGTAGCCACTCCATGCCATTTTCCACTCCATTCTCCACCATTTCTCTATTCCAATGAAGTTCTAATCCTCCATCTTGTGATTAGCTTAGAAGAAATCCTTGGAGAAGCTTGAATCCATGGAGAGATCAAAGGAGGTTTGGCTAAGAATTTCTACTTTCCTACACTTTTTCTTTTTCTTATACAAGCTTGGTTAAGTTGTATTTGATTGGGAATTGGTGTAATTGTAATTAGTGGCTAGTTAGACACTAATTAGGAAGCCTTTTTATTGATTAATTGGTTGGATTAAACATTGAATTTTTCATTTTCCTTTAATTTTCCATGTATGCCATGAAGATGTTCGATGAAATGTATAAGTGAAATTATGTGCTTAACTGTCTAATTTAAAGATTCATTAGAGTTTAATTGGTTAATTGAATCTCCTAGAATGTTAATTTAGAGGCTAATTGATTAATTAATCATTCAATTTAAGTGTTCATTGATCCTAGTGACAAGAGTTAACGATTTAATGCGGGATTAAGGTTTCAATGCAACATTACTTTGTTAATCTCTTGATTCTTGAGTGGTAACCCAAGATAACTTGTTATGGACACGAATAGGGACTCTTAGACCAAAATTAATCACAATTAAATTAGGATAAGGATAGTGGATACTAAGGGATGAATCTAAAGCTAGTCACAAGTCCATCATTCAACCATAATTCATACAATTAGGTAGCAATTAGGAATTTTAATTCAATTTCATTTCAATTAGTTTAAGTCAATCGAACCCTCCTTAGTTAAGAAAATTTTAGAGTCTTTTAATACTTAGAAAACCCAATTAAGCATTGAATTCTATTTCTAAGAGAGATAACCTTGGTTGCACCACTAGCTATATATTTTCCAACCTAGTTTTATTTTGAGGGTTGTGCGACACAACATGTCAGTAAGCATGACCGAGGCAGGGGTAGAATTAAAAACAGAACTAGCAGTGGTAGTGGCTCTTGGGGTAAGAGACCACCCCCAAAGAATATCCTTTAACGAAGAAGCATAGGACCCCTAAGAAGTGCAGTGAGTGCCTCACCAACTTGTGCCAAGTGTGGGAAGAACCATGGTAATAGACCATACCTAGTATGCTATAATTACAGGAAGCCTAGACACTATGCACGGACTTGCATGGTGTCATGAGAGTCAGCCTCATCTGTTAAACCACCTACACAAGGAAGGGTGTTTGCACTTACACAGTAAGAGGCTAATAGATCCTCTAGTCTGATCCAAGGTACTTTACTTGTCCATAATCATATTGTAGATGCATTGTTTGACTCAGGGCCAACTTATTCATTCATCTCATATGATTGTGTTAAGCATCTAGGTCTTAAAATTAGCTTGTTGCCATTTCAACTGTCTGTGTCCACCCCTACTGGATATTCTATAGTTACATCTGATGTATGCTTGAATTGTACTATACAATTGGATAGCTGTTGTACTACCCTTGACTTAATTTGTATCCTTTTGTGTATTTTTGATGTAATCACTGGTATAGACTAGTTGTCGACTAATAATGTAATACTTGATTATAACCGTAAGACTATTTTTTTACCTGCCAATATACCTGAAACTTGTCCTATGGTTAAACTTGCTTGTGTGTCTGTCGCCTAAGCTGGGAGGTACCTTAGGTGTGGTTGCCAAGGGTTCTTAGTGTTCTTTTCATTGCATGTTGAGGTTGATAATGGGTTGGAAGATATACCTGTAATTAAGGAATTTCCCAAAGTTTTCACTAAGGAGTATAGTGGACTACCTCTAGAGAGACAGTTAAAATTCTCCATTGATTTAGTACCTAGTATAGGTCCAATTTCTAAGGCTACATACAAAATGGCGCCTGCTGAATTGGTTGAGTTGAAAAGTCAGTTAGAGGAGTTTCTTGATAAGGGGTTTATTAGGCTAAGTGTGTCTTTGTGGGGAGCACCGGTGTTGTTTGTTAAAAAGAAGGATAGTAGTCTTAGACTTTGCATTGACTATAAGCAGTTGAACCAAGTAACTATCAAGAACAAATACCCTTTGCCTAAAATTGATGACTTACTTAACCAACTAGCTAGGGCATCAATCTTTTCCAAGATAGATCTTAGATTGAGATACCACCAACTTAAAGTCAAAGGTGAAGATGTACCAAAAATGGCTTTTAGGACTCGATACGACCATTACGAGTTCTTAGTTATTCCTTTTGGGTTAACCAATGCCCTCGCTATTTTCATGGATTACATATATAGGATTTTTTAAGCCCTATCTTGATGGATTTGTGATAGTGTTCATTGATGACATCCTTATCTACTCTAAAAGTAGTGAAGAGCATGAAGATCATCTTAAAATAGTTCTTCAAACATCGAGAGAGCATCAGTTGTATGCTAAGTTGAGCAAGTGTGAGTTTTGGTTGTGGGAAGTTAAATTTCAAGGTCATGTGATATCGAAATAAAGGGTTGCGATAGATCCTAGTAAGGTAGAAGCAGTACTAAATTAGGAAAGACCCAAGACAGTGACCAAAATGTATAGCTGCCTAGGTTTAGCCAACTACTATAAAAGATTCATTAAGGGATTTTCTCAGTTAGCCATGCCTTTGACTAAGTTGACCAAGAAGGACCAACCTTTTGTGTAGGATTCCAAGTGTGAAGATGCCTTTTAAGAGCTTAAAGAAAAGTTGATCGCCTCACCTGTGTTAGTGATACTTGACCCTAAGGAGACTTTCAAGGTCTATAATGATGCATCCAAGAAGAGATTAGGGTGTGTCTTGATGCAACAAGGTAAGATGTAGCCTATGCCTCTAGACAACTTAGACCCCATAAGGAGAATTATCCCACCCATGGCCTAGAGCTAGCGGTTATAGTTTTTTCCCTTTAAGATTTGGAGGCACTATCTCTATAGTGCCCAATTTGAGGTGTATAGTGATTATAAGAGTTTGAAGTACTTGTTTGACCAAAAGGAGTTGAACATGAGGCAAAGGAGGTGGATGGAATTCTTTAAGGACTATAATTTTTCCTTAAAGTATCTTCCAGGGAAGGCAAATATGGTTACCGATGCCTTGAGTGGGAAATATATTCATATGGCAATGATGAAGCTTAGGGAGCAAAAGTTAATTAAAGAATTGAGAGATTTGAACTTATCCATTTCAGTACATTCTAGTAGCCTTCTTTTGGGAGAATTGAGGATAGAAAATGACCTTAGGAAGACAATTAAAGAGGCTTAAGAGCTAGATAAATATTGGGGAAGAATTAGAAAGTAATTGGGGAGTGATGAGTTCAAAGATTTTGACTTATCAGAAGATGGCTTGGTGAGGTACTAGGGTAGAGTATGCATACCCAAAGATGAAGAGTTGAGGAATATAGTATTGTTGGAAGCTCATAAGAGTAGATACACCATTTATCCGGGCACCACTAAGATGTATAGGGATCTTAAAAAGAGTTTTTGGTGGCCTAAGATGAAGTCGGATATAGCAAAGTTTGTTGCTAGATATCTAGTTTGTTAGAGGGTTAAGATTGAACATTAAAGACCCGTAGGTTTGTTACACCCTTTAGAGATTCCATAATAGAAATAGGATAGCATATCCATAGATTTTGTGATGGGTTTGCCTAGAACATCCTTGAGTTATGATGCTATTTAGGTGATTGTGGATAGATTGACAAAGTCTGTCCATTTTTTACCTATTAGAGCCACTTATCCTCTAGATAGACTAGCCCAATTATATGTTCGTGAGATTGTGAGATTACATAGCATCCCTAATAGCATTGTGTTGGATAGAGACCCAAGGTTCACATTGAAATTTTGGCAGTCTCTATAAGAAGCCTTAGGTACTAGTCTCAATTTTAGCACTGCCTATCATCCGCAGTCAGATGGACAGATATAGAGAACCATTTAGACCTTTGAGGACATGCTTTGGGCTAGTGTATTGGAGTTGAAGGGGAACTAGGATGTGTACTTGCCCTTAGCTAAATTTACCTACAATAATAATTACCATTCCAATATCCAAATGGCACTATTTGAGGCATTTTATGGAAGGAAGTGTAGGTCATCCTTGTGTTAGATAGAACTTGGTGAGAGGAGTCTCTTAGGTCCAGAGATAGTGGACCAAACCACTCACCAAATAGAACTCATTAGAAAGAAGTTGTTAGCTATTTAGAGTATGTAAAAGAGTTACACAAATAAGAGAAAGAGATCCTTAGAATTTGAGGTCGAAGACCATGTGTTCCTTAAGGCTACTCCAATGATGGGTCTAGGATAGTTTATCAGGACAAGAAAGCTTAGTCCTTGTTATCTTGGTCCTTTCCAAATCCTTGAAAGGTTAGACCCATGGCCTATAGAGTTGCTTTACCTCTAAACCTGGCCAGATTGCATGATGTATTCCATGTGTCCTAATTGAAAAAGTATAACCCAGACCCTTCACATGTCATTGATCATGAGAGTGTGCATCTACAAGATGATTTGTCTTATGTGGTTGAGCCAAAAAGGATTGTGGACTCAAAAGTCAAACAGCTGCATAATAAGGACATCCTCCTAGTAAGGTGGTATAGAAGGGACTTACTTTGGATGAAGTAACTTGGGAGATGGAAGAGGCAATAAGGAAGGATTATCCTACATTATTTGAGTAAGGTATGTCTAATTTTGAGGACAAAATTTCTAAAAGAAGGGGATAATGTAACACCCCAAAATTAATTAAGGTGTTAATCATTGATTTGGACTAATTAAAAATAATTATTATGGAATAATTGGGTAAACTATATGAATAGGAATTTATAGAGAAATAAGTTATTAATATGGGTTTAAGATTTCAATTGGGTTGAAGCTTAATTTAGGATTTTAGTAAGTCATGGATAAGGATTAATAGAGGCTTAATGATTTTAGGTGCAGACCCAATCCCTTATTATGAGACTTGGGCTAAAAGGGATTACCTAGCAATAACCCAATCTAATTTGGTGAAATAGAGGCCCAAGACCCAATTTATATGAGCCCTTATAGTTGGGCCAACACACATTATGTAGACCCAAATCGGATTGACTCTTGGAACTTGGCCTAACCTAATTAAATTTCTGTAGCCCAACTCATGAAATAAGGTCCAACAAGTATAAATTTTGAACCCATGTGGATTTGGGCCTTTAGGTTAACCTATAACCCATTTAGGACCCAACTTAAACCCTAAATACACTTAACCTCCTCCCCATTCTGCAAAAAAAACATAAGAGGCAAAGCAAAATTAGGAGGTTTAAAGGGAGGCTAGGATTATTATCAAGAAATCTACCATTTCTCACTTCTAGGTTCAAAATCAGCTAAGGTAATTGTTATATAACTTAATCCTCACCTCTTTCTCTTCAATTTGACCTAATTAGTTTTTCATTTGGGGCATTTTCACCCATACCCAAAATCTGAAGCTTTGTTGTTTGGTGTTTCATGGTAAAATTTCGGAGGTTGAGGCTAAGGGTGTTATTAGATAAGTATAAACTTCTCATTTTGATGCATTTTCTGCTAGTTTGGGACCCCTAAAGCTAATTTATGATATAGGTATTATTTTTTGCTAATTTACTCAGAATTTAAAGTGTTGTTCTAAGATTACTGGTGTAGGTACAACCAAATCCGAATTTGGTTTTTGTAGTAGTTGGTTAAGTATTTTCTAAGTAGTCCTTTATAGCTTAACTCCTTGAATAATGGGTTTGTTGATAAAAATTGTGATTAGGGATAGTAATAGCTTGGTTTTATGTCTATAGGCTGAAGTAGCATTCTGTTGGCTTTTAAAGAATTGGCTATAAGTAGCATTCCATTGGCTTTTAAAGAATTGGCTACAAGTTGTAGGACCAGAAGCTGTTTTGCCACAGCTAAAATAGTCTTAACCACG
The DNA here is from genome assembly GCA_032878935.1 of Erythrophleum fordii. Taxonomy (NCBI): domain Eukaryota; kingdom Viridiplantae; phylum Streptophyta; class Magnoliopsida; order Fabales; family Fabaceae; genus Erythrophleum; species Erythrophleum fordii. Next base: position 21,076,141 of record JAVQMF010000044.1, read on the forward strand.
GCCAATAAAGGCAAAGTTGCCCAAAAAGAGTAACAGAGAGCAATTTGCCCTGGCAAGAAATAGAATTCGTTGTGACAAAATGTAAGAGGCCATATAGGGCAGTGCAAAAATGTAGCAAATTTTGTGAAAAATGTGCCAGGTAATTTAGATGTTGGGAATTTTTAGGATGCGCAGTGAAAAATTGAAACCCGAATCTCTTCCCATAGATCCATTAATGTGGTTTAAATCAAGTAAATCTAGAAATGTTTACCTTTTACCATTGGATCTCAGGAACTAATCTTCATATCTGCTCCCTCTACCAGTATCCACAGGAATGATTGCTCAACTCGAACGGCGTGCTAGCACCTCTGACCTACTACGTCCATACAAGTTCTTGGTAGAGAAGACACTCTCTGTAACATCTGATCCCTCCGTAAACGTGAGAAATGCAATGTTCGGTTTCTCCGTAAACGTCAGAAATGGGCTAAATATAAAAGAAAGTCCTCGAAATAGAAGGAATTGGGACCAACTAAAATTATAATAAAATTTTAAATATTAGAAAATGAGGATTTGAGGTTTAAGATGCCCAAAAACTAGAGCCAAAAGAGATCAGAAAATTTACCGAGGGAAGTAGGGGTATTTTTACAATTTTTGAAAACTTTGGAAAACTCATAGGAGGACTTTTTAAACAAAAAATTTGAGCTTTTTAGGGTTCTCAGAGGCCTTGAATACTATGGGAACCCCTAGAACAGGTGAAACCCCTCCGGTGAGCGATTTCGACTGTTGGTTGACTGAAATTTTGACCGAACGGTTTGGAATGGGTTTAGATCCTTTTTGAGTAATTCCAAAGGCAATTATTAGGATTAAGAGCCTAAGGAATATGATGGAAAAGATGGATCCTTTGCCCAGATCTCCTCATCCACTCTCTCTCACGTTAAAACAGAAGTAAGAAGGGCTGAGAGTGGCGCACAAGAAGGGAGGCCAAAGAAGGAAGAGGAAGCTTTGAAAAGTGTAAGTTTTAGCCACTTTTTCCTACTCCTTGCCTTGTTACACTTCTTCCCCTCCTTTCCTCCTCTCTTCCTATGGATTTAGTGAGATGTTTGGTTCTGTTTTGAGCCCAGAAACTGAGGGGGAAATTTCGAAATTCAAGGAGAGGGTTGAAGCAAGGAAGAGAGCTCTTGAGAAAAGCTTGGAATCAAGGTGATTTTTCTATCTTCGTTACTTCCTTTTTCTTGCCCTTTGTGTGTGGAGTTCTGCTAGAATAGAACCATCTTGGGGGGAGGCTTTTTGTCCAGAAATAAGAAGGAATTGTGGGTTTTAGACCATGAGGAGTTAGTAGATGCAAGGAAATTGGAAGAAAAGCTAATGAAAATCAAGTTAGAAAAGTGTAGAGCTCTTAGATACTTTATAAAAACTAATTTAATCCATGAATTTTCTTGCATGTGTAAATGTTTATTTGAGTCTCTAAGACCCCTAGGAAGCCTCCCAAGTGTCTCTCCCATCAAGGAAAAATCAAAAAGCCCATGGACTCCTCCTCCCTCCATCAATTTGGCCAAGACAGAACCATTGGGCTAGGGGCTGTTGTAATTTGTTTTAGCCTTGGTTTGGGACTTCTTATGATGGTAGAAGGTGGGAGGAACCCTTGGAAAAAATTTAGAACTCCTAGAAATTGATTTGGTGCCTTAGGTTCCATATTTTGACCTAAAGAAGCAACATGATGTTAGGCTCTTTGTTTTAAGGATGTGATGACTCCAAGAGGCTTAAAAGGAGTCAAGAATCATATTTGAGAGTAAAGAATGAGGCCTAGAAATCATTTGAGAGGTGTTGCTTCATTAGGTGCCAATATGGACCATAATGGGGGTTATAGAGTAATCTAGTACTTAAGCAAGTTGTATGGTCTTAGAGATTATTTCATGAACCTAATTGGCTCCCATATATTGTATTTAGGCCAAGAGAAACCATCTCCAGCAATTTGTGGGTGTGTGGCTAAAAGAGGAGGCTTGAGTCTAAAGGAAAAAGTGTGTAATTGTGTGCAAGGTAGCTCTCTCCACCTTCTCTCATGCATGGATGTGTGTCTAGCTTGTTTTAGAATGTGTGTACGTGTATTTTCAAGCTATGAAAAGTATGCTAGCATGCCTTTATATGTTATGATTCTTGATACCACATTATGTTGTAAATGAATCCATGATGTTTGTATGAGTTTGCTTGGGTGTGGAGAGGCCAAGAACTCTTCCCTTAGGTGAGGATGAGCCAAGAACTCTTGAGCTTGGTTGAGACAAAGTAAAGAGTCTCCCAAAAGCAAAGTGGGCTCCCAAGAGTATGGTTGAGTCCAAAGTGCTCAAAGAATGGGTGAGGCAAATCCAAAATCCATGAGGAGAAGTGTAAGGCCAATCCAAACACTTAGTGAGCTCTTGAATGTCTTGTATGATTGATTCACATGCCAAGGTTGCCTTTAAAATGTCTATGATTTCTATTTTCTCCATACATGCATTTAAAAAGCTTGCTTTGCACATATTATGTATGATCGAATGGGAGATGAGCTATTGGGATTCTTTGAATCTCACTCCCTCCTCTCTAATGCTCTAACATGCTAGGTGGACCAAGGAGTTATGGTGAAGGGAGCCAACAACCATGAAAGAAGGAGATTAACAAGCCTAGGCCTAGCTTTCATTCTTTTTGAACCTATAAGGAGGCTTCACCAAGTATATGATGTTGTAAATGTACCATGACCCTTGAGGCATGTATAAATACACTATTATGTGATGTTTATATATATGAATATGGTGTATGACTTCTAGCATATGTTTTGAGTACCTAATGCCAAAGTATGAGAATTGAAAGTTTGATGGATATGTGTATAAGTAGGGGTTGAATGGGTAAAATGAGATGTATGAGATTTAGGACCATTTGGGTAGCTCACACAAGTCTTAAATATACTTTTAGACTTGCCCAAAAGGTTCCAACACCAAGGGAAATCCATTTGGCAATTTTGGTACTCAATATGGAGCCAAATTTGACCATAATAGAACCCTATGTCACTTTTTGACCAAATGAGTTAGTCTTGCCCTGACATTTGGCATAAAATTAGGTCTTATGGAGAGCTTTCTGTGAAGCTAAAGATAATAATTTTCGGAGATCTAGGGAATATTTGATGAATTTTCAAAGTTGGGATTTTTCATGGATTCTGGTATGGCTATTGTTCATACTGGCAGTTTTGAATTCTGTGTTACCTGATGGCCAAATGGTTTCCAATGCTTATGAAATTTTATATACATAAACTAGATGTCATAAGATTTCTGTGGCCACTGAGATCACCTCATTTGGAGGTCTGAGAAGAGAGTTATGCATGTTTGAAGTTAACTGTCAGTATCAGTAGCGCCCCAGGAGCTCAGTTACTGTTCCATCAGTTCCAGATCTCTAAACGTATCTATTTCATTCTAGAATTATTTTTATTGTCAAGTTAACATTTTTAAATTTCCAGAATGATGGAGTGTGTCTGATTTCGATTTTTATAGAATTAGTTATGAAATTTTGAAGTTGGTATCAGTAAACTAAACACCAGCCTAGGCAGTCAGCAACCTCGGTAGATTTTTGGATGTCAAACATCTGGTGTGATGAATTTTGTGACCTGGAAATATTTTTACTATGAATTAGACATCCTAAAATATCTATAATGACCAAGATTTCATGATTTTGAATTTTCTAGATTTAGTTATGATTTTCCAAAGTTAGGTCAGAAAATGGAGTAAATCTGGCCGAAAATATGCTTGTTTATTTTGAGCTCCATTTCGGTTTCCATGAATTGTAGTCATGTTTTTGTGATGCAAATGAGTTGAAATAATGAAATTAAATATGAGGAAGTATAGTATAAGCTCACACGGTCCACGTGACACCGAATTGAAATTTTTAGATATAGCGTAACGTGAAAAAGTCTATTATTTTTATCCTCTTTCTCATATGCTCTTGTGGGATTGATGATATAAAGCTTATAAATGACATAAAATGAGCAAGAAGTTATGGTGTTACACTCTCCACTTTCTCTCTCTAGGCATTCGTATGCTTTCTCTCTCTAGGAGTCCGTATGTCGTCTGTACGCTTTCTCTCTCTAGGGTTTTTCTTTTATTCTGTAGTTCTGGGAAACCCAAGCCTCCTACCTTTTTATAGAGGTATCTTATTAGGGTTTCAGATATATTTGATTAATTTAAAATACATTATTTTAAATCAAATCAAATTTCAATTAAATAGATTAGTATAAATTTAAGTCTATCTAATAGATTTAAATTTTAACTAATTATCTAATATACATCTAGAACTTAATTCAAATTTAATTTATCTCATAAATTAAATTTAAATTATTATGTTAGTTTAAATTAACTCTATCATATAGATTTGAATTTAAAACTAATTGATTTAAATTAATCAAAGGATATATATATATATATATTTCGAATATATAAATATATTTTTTTTTTGAATTTTATAAATTATATATACATATATCACACGTTCATTAAATCTGGACACAATTTCAGATTCAATAAATTTGGACATGACATTCATTGAATCTAAATGCAATTTTCAGATTTAATGAACTTGGAAATTTTAACTCGAGTTGACTCGTTCTTATGTGCAACCCTGTAGGCCCATATGATGTTGGCAATGGGCTAATAATACTATTTGACCTACAAGTCACAAGCGGTCTCTAACAAGACATTGTGACTACCCAAATCATATAAGGATCGATGATCCAATGCAACTTGTCATATAATCTTATCACATCTTTTTTGTCACATGATATCTAGATCAAGTATGAGGCATGGAAATATCATCCTGATCTTACTTGATCGTCGCTTTCTTGATCTACGTGCAGACTGATAGTACAAATGGAAACCCTTCCATTCGAGCATGGCCATGCATTTCTCAGTCTCACTCATCGAGGGGCTCAAAGATATCTCTCTATTAATCAGAGAGATAAATCCTATCTTGACCACTCATCTTCTTCTATATGAATTCCACTATACTCAATCATAGCCTTTATGATCACCCAGTTAAAGATGATTTTTTACTATGCTAAAAAATAGTGTTCCTCATATTGGAAACTATAGTGATCTCAAGGCTAAAGGCTTGATACGGTTATATATAAGATACACTTATGACTTAATCTATGTAACTATCTCATAACGGGTCGATCCAATATCTTGCTCCCTAACGAGTGCTTATGATTTTGATTTGTATCTATATACATGATTAACACATCATCATCAATCAAAATCATACTAGTCTTAGTTCATCATCATTCCCATAATGATTAGGGATATTTAGGATAATTTATATGATTTATCCAAGAATATTATTATATAGAACATGAAAAAAATATAATAATATAATAAAAGAAAACTTTTATTTCTTAATAAAGTAAAATGTTTGCAATACAATGATTAGCCTAGGACACAATCACCAACAACTCACAGTTGCATTAGGCCCAATCATTTATGTGTCTAATACCCATTAACCTAACATAACATTCATGCTTTGCTTGTGCAAGTGGTTTAGTAAGTGGATCAGCAACATTGTCATCAATTGGTACTTGCATATCTTTATATCACCCCTATCAATGATTTCTTTGATGAGATGATATTGTCTAAGTATATATTGTTGGAGATTGTGCCTTAGGCCAATTATTGTATTACGAATATTATTTTTTATTACGAAATAAGAGTTTTCTTTTTATTACATTGTTATATTATTTGCATGTTTATATATAATAATATCCATGGATAAATCAATTTTTGAATTATCCAAAATGTCCCTAATCAATCATCCTTGTGGGAACAACGATGAATTAAGATTAGTATGATTTTGATTGATTAAGTGTTAATTATATATGATGATATGAATCAAAATCATAGGCATGTGTTAGAGAACAGGACGCTGGATAGACCCGTCATGAGATAAGCTACATGGATTAGGTCATAAGTTTATCTCATATATAACCGTGGCATTGATCCCTTGGACCTGAGATCACCATAGATTCTTACATGAAGGACACTGTACTTTGGCATAGTCTAATGTCACCTTTAACCGAGTGATTGTAAAGACTATGATTAAGTATAATGGAATCCATGCAGAGGAAGATGAGTGATTAAGATGGAATTTGTCCCTCTAATTAATAGAGAGATATCTCTGGGCCCCTCGATGAGTGTGACTGAGAAATGCATGGCCATGCTCAAATGGAAAGGGTTCCATCTTATATCAGTTTACTCGGAGATCGAGAAAGTTATGATCGAGCAAGTTGAGAATGACATTTCCATGTCTCATACTCGATCTAGATATCGTGTGACAAAAGGGATATGATAAGGTTATAAGATAGGTTGCATTGGATCACCGATCCTGTATGATTTGGGTAGTCACAATGTCTTGCTAGAGGCTGCTTGTGATTTGTGGGTCAAACAGTGTAGTTGGCCCACTGCTAACATCATATGGGTCTGCAGGGTCGCACACAAGAACGGACCAACTCAAGCTAAAATATCCACATTCATTGAATCATAAATGTGTCTAGATTCAATGAATATCTAGGATGGAGGAATTATTTATATATATATATATATAAATAATTAAATTTGAAATATATTATATATATATATATATTATATTTGATATTATATATATATATATGAATTAATTTAAATTTGATTCTATCAGATAGATTTAAATTTAAATTAATCAGATAATTTAAATTTGATTCTATCAGATAGATTTAAATTTAAACTAATCAGATAATTTAAATTAAGCTCTAGATATTGTTAGTTTAAATTTAAACTATAGGATAGATTTGAATTTAAACTAATAGATATATTTAATTAATTTTGATTAATTAAATATACCAGAAACTCTAGTCTATAAATAAGGGTTTTCATATCAGAGAAACAGATAGAGCTAGAGCTAGAGCTGCCTCCAAAATCCTTAGAGAGAGGGACATCGTATGGACTGTACGGAATTATACGGACAGATTGCTAGCACACTATTTTGAGTTGCTGAACCCCATTAGTGTGGATACCAGTAGAGGGAGCTGATCTGCGGTCAGTTCCTGTGATCCAAATAAAAGTAAACAGCAAACTCAATCGGCAGAAAAATGTAATTCTCTGAACCTATTCAGTTTAAGTGATTTTGGCGGATCCTTGGTGGGAATTGGGATCAAAATTTTAAATGTTTCCGCTGTGTGCCTCCCATAATTCCCAACAGTGGTATCAGAGCCACGTCAATAATTGCTTAAATTGAATACCTGTGTGTTATAAGAATTTTATCTTATAATCAATTTTTCGCATATGCTAATATAAGATATGTATGCGATATTGATTTGATCAAATTATTTTAAAAAGCATGAAATCTAAGCATAGAGGTTCTTTTAATGAATTTGTTTATATATATGATATATGTATAGTTTACAATGTGATTGGGAACATAATTATTAATCTGTTACATATATATATTTGATATATTTTGTATAGATTATATTTCAATTCAAATTCGTTTTGCTATGCATGTGACACATTGAATGAATCCGCCGTTGCTATCTAATCCTAGCACAACACAATCTAATTGAAAATTAATTCACTAAATTTACAACCTTTCATATGAGATGAGATATTTGTAACATGTGTATTGTGATTTGCTTGGATGGGTATGGTGCATGATATGACCCTAGGATACTTATGGTTTGTAATTTTTTAAATAAAAATAAAAAAAAAATATGGCCTGCGTGTCATGCCTCTCTCTATTCATTCTGAATGTACATTCTTTTCTCATCTCACACTCCCCTCGAATATTTAAGCGAGGTTTCTCTTTGATTTTATCTTAGCGGAATCCTCTCATTGGCTTGGGAGGAGATAGGATAGATGGGCCATATTGTATCACATTTATATTAAAATTTATGATGAGATCATATGTATGTATGTATGTATGCTATCGTAGTATATAATTGTGTAACAACTAGTTTTATGAAATAATGAAATTAAATCCCTCATATAAAATTTTAAGTTACAATGCCGCCCACTAATGAACATCTGTCAAGACTTTGATCACCTAACTGTAGGTTCTACCAAAGTGGTATATACTTAGGTTATCTTAGTAAGGCAGCTTGGGTAATGGTGATACTCATAAATTTCATAGTGGTTTGACTTAATTGAAACTATCAAAATGGTTTTGGGTTTCAAGGCATTAGATGGGATTAAACATGCCGAATCATGTGATGAATGAATCCTATAAAAGATCTAAGAGTTACATGTAATATAATTGGTAAACGAGTTGCCTACCTAAATAACTTAATTTTAAGCGTCTTGCCAAAGCAGACTTATAATTAAGTGAAATATGGGTCTTAGTCCACTAAATTAAATTGAGGGTTATTTTTAGTGGAAAGTTATTAATTTGATTTTTGCATATTCTGTTGTAGAAAAAATGTCGACAAATAACTTTGCTACACTATCATTGCGATCCGTCTTTGAGAAGGACAAACTCAATGGGACAAACTTTCTTGACTGGTTTAGGAACTTGAGAATTATTCTCAAATAGGAAAGAAAGCTATATGTCCTAGATGAGCCCATTCCTGAGGAGCTTGTAGCCAATGCTCCAAGAGCACAGAAGGATGCCCACACCAAGCATCTCAATGATTCTGTGGATATGGGATGCCTGATGTTAGCCACCATGGTCCCAGAACTTCAAAGAGATCTGGAACTTATGGAGGCTTATGAGATAATTGTGCATCTCAAGGAAATGTTCTAACAACAGGCAAGGCAGGAAAGGTTTGAAACCACCAAGGCCTTACATTCCTGTAAAATGGCTTAAGGTGCATTAGTTAGCACTCATGTTTTGAAGATGAAAGGCTACCTTGATCACCTTAAGAGGCTCGGATTTCCCATAAGTCAGGAGTTATCTACAGATTTGATCTTAAACTCACTCCCTGAAAGTTATGACCAGTTTGTCATGAACTACAATATGAACAACATAGAGAAATCTGTTTCTGAACTGCGTGGGATGCTTAAAACTGCCGAGCAAAATATTAAAAAAAATCCAAACTCTGTTTTAATGGTTCAGAAAGGAAAAGGAATGATAAAGAAAGGCAAAGGCAAAGGAAAGGGCCTGAACAATAACCAAAATAAGCCTAAACCCAAGCCTGAAGCCAAGAAGGCAAAGCCTCCCAAGGAAGGAGTTTGTTTCTTTTGCAATGAGCCCGATCATTGGAAAAGAAACTGCAAGCTCTACCTGGAAGATCTAAAGAAAAAGAAGAATAGTAAGGCTATTACTTCAGGTATCTATGTTATAAAAATTAATCTTTCTACTTCTCCTATATAGGTATTAGATACTGCATGTGGAACTCACATTTGTACAAATGTGCAGGGTCTCAAAAGGAGTAGAAAGTTGAAAAAGGGCGAAATAGACCTACGAGTTGGAAATAGAGCAAGAGTTGCTACTTTAGCCGTAGGCACTTATGAATTAGTTTTGCCCAATGGGCTTTTGTTAATTTTAAACAATTGCTATTATGTTCCTGCTTTGAGTAGAAACATAGTTTCACTTTCTTATTTGGATAAGGAAGGTTTTATTTCAATTATTGGGAATAATAAATGTTCTATTTATCGTAATGACATTTTTTATGCGAATGGTGATTTGCATGGTGGTCATTATTATTTAAATATTGATACTCCCAATAATCAAGATGTCTATAACATAACTACTAAGAGGATCAAGACTAACAACTTGAATCCGACCTATCTCTGGCACTGTCGTCTAGGCCACATAAATGAGAAATGCATTTCAAAGCTCCATCAAGATGGACTTCTGAAATCATTTGATTTTGAATCATTTGACACATGTGAATCTTGTATATTAGGAAAGATGACTAAGGCACCTTTCACTGGACACAGTGAGCAGGCCACTGACTTATTGGGCCTAGTATATACTGATGTATATGGTCCACTAAGTACAACTGCTAGAGGAGGCCACTTGTACTTTATTACTTTTATAGATGACTATAGTAGATATGGTTACATCTATTTAATGAAACACAAATCTGAAGCTTTTGAAATGTTCAAAACATTCCAAAATGAAGTACAGAATCAGCTTGGCAAATCTATTAAAGCACTTCGATCTGATCGAGGTGGTGAATATTTGAGCCAAGAGTTTATTGACCATCTTAGAAATTGTGGTATTGTCTCACAATTAACCCCACCAGGATCACCACAATGGAATGACGTTTCTGAACGAAGAAACCGAACCTTATTAGATATGGTTCGATCCATAATGAGTCAAACGGATCTTCCACCATCCTTTTGGGGCTATGCATGATAACTATGATTTTTATATATTTTAATTCTCCTAACTTAACCATTTTGATAGTTAAATAAGGCTTAATGGATTTAATTAGATGGAATTTCATTTTAGTAGCCATTCTCTATACTTTATGAAACAAGTGACAAAATGATGGATTTTAATGCATAAATTCTTTTAAATGAATTTTGTGAATCTTATCCTACTTAATATTGTTTATTATTCTTGTAGAATTTTGATGGGCAAATGCATTTGAATGGAGGGAGCAGTCACGAGAGAAGGTGTGATGAGAACTAAAAGCAAAGCCATAAGCTGGAGAATGGAAAAGGCATTGAAGCTACGGGTTTAAGGTCCAGAATGAAGCCACGAAGTATATGAGAAACAGAGGAAGCTACGTGGTGAAGCAGAAATGGAGGAAAGAGCTTGAAGAGTAGTTGGAACGAAGAAGAGAACATGAACAGAAAACACATGGCAGCAGACTCGAGCAACACACAAACCAGTAGCTAAGTAGAACGAATGAGCAACACACGAAGCACACGAACAGAAAACTAGCTGAACAGAGCTAATGGAAGCTTGCATGAATCTGGCTTTGGGTAGAGAAAAAGCACGAAGAAGCCACAGTTTCGTGCAGAATGAAGGAAGAACAAGCAAAAACACGAACTGCACAAAGAAGAAAATCACGTGGAGCAGAAGCTACAGTATGCAATGGAATATTATAATATAAAATGAAATGGGGCCCATCTCATGCATGATAGCTTCAGGCAATTGAAAATAAGGAACACATGGAATCACTTAAAGGCTCACGTGAGAGGAGAATTCACGCCATCAGCATCCATCATTCGTCCAGCCCATTTTACACGATTCCATTAAAACCCTAGCCATCATTATTCATTCGTCCATACACTCCACGCATACCCATACCCACGCCTCCATTCACATAACCATCCATCTCTCCATTCTTTCCATCTCCATTCCATCGTAATATGAAGATTTAATTCATCTTGAGGCTAGCAAGGGAGGAGGCTCTTGAGTAGAAGCTTGAATCCTTGGAAGAATGCAAAATTCTGGCTAAGATTTCTTATTTTTTCAGCACTTTTTCTTTTTCTTGTATAATCTCGGTTGAGTTATATTTGATTGAGAAATTGTGTAATTAATTAGTGACTGGTTAGACACTGATTAGGAAACCTTTTTGTTGATTAATTGGTTGGATTTGAATCTAATTTTTTTCATTATTCTCTCTAATCTACCATGTATGCCACGAAGGTGTTCGATGAAATGCATGAATGAGATTATGTGTTTAATTGCCTATTTGAGAATTCCTTGGTGTTTAGTTAGTTAATTAAACATTTTTGGATGATGAATCAGAAGATAATTAATTAGTTAATTAATCAAATTGAATGTTCATTGATCTTAAAGACAAGAGTTAACGGTTTAATGCGGGATTGAGGTCTCAATTCAACATTAGATTATTAATCTCTTGAATCTTGAATGGTTATTCAAGATCAATTGCTAATGAACGTAATTAGGAATTCTTAGGCCAGAATTAATCATAATTGGAATAGGATAAGGATAGTGGATACCAAGAGATGATTCCTAAGCTAGTCACAAGCCCATCATTCATCACAATTCATCCAATTAGGTAGTATTTAGGAATTTTGTTTCAATTTCATTTTAGATTAGTTTAATTCAACCAAAACCCCCAAATTAGGTAGTTCTAGGACCTTAAAACACTTAGAGAACCCAATTGAATATTGAATTCCAATTCCAAGGGAGATGACCTAGGTTGTGCCCTATATTGCATTTAATATCCAACCTAGTTTTATTTTGAGGGTTGCACGACAAGCCCGTCAATGCATTAGAAACAGCTGCGTTTACACTAAACCGTATTCCATCTAAGGCAGTTGAAAAGACACCATATGAGATATGGACTGGGAAAAAGCCCAGTTTATCTTTTCTCAAGATTTGGGGATGCGAGACATATGTTAAGCAATAGGCCTCAGATAAGTTAGCACCCAAATCTATAAAATGTCTTTTTATGGGTTATCCTAAGCAAACTAAATGATACTATTTTTACAACCCCACTGAGAACAAATTGTTTGTTGCTCGAAATGGTATCTTTTTAGAAAGAGAATTCATCTCTAAAAGAACCAGTGGGAGTAAGATACATCTTGAAGAAGTTCGAGAGCCACAAAATCACATTGAACCTGAGATGGAAAATCGAGAAGACTCACAACAAGTTGTTGAGCCTACTCAAGTAACCCAAGGCCCACGAAGGTCTGATAGGACACGACATCAGCTTCAAAGATATCGTGATGTGTTGCTCATTAATCAAGATGAGCCAACCACCTATCAAGAGGCTATAATGGGATCAGACTCTGAGAAATGGCTAGAAGCCATGAAGTCTGAGATGCAATCCATGTATGACAATCAGGTATGGACCTTGATTGACCCACTTGAAGGTATAAAAGCCATAGGGTGCAAGTGGATTTTCAAGAAGAAAACTGACATGGGTGGCTAAGTGCATACCTTTAAGGCACGATTGGTTGCAAAAGGATTCAAACAAACACATGGTATAGACTATGATGAAACCTTTTCACCAGTCGCTATGATCAAATCAATCAGAATCCTTCTCGCCATTGCTGCGTACTATGATTATGAGATTTGGCAAATGGACGTAAAAACAGCATTCCTTAATGGAAAGCTGCTTGAAGATGTGTATATGACACAACCTGAAGGTTTTATGTGTCCAGAGGATTCTGGGAAGGTTTGCAAGCTTCAAAAATCCATTTATGGATTGAAGCAAGTATCTCGGAGTTGGAATCATTGTTTTGATGAAGTAGTCAAAGATTTTGGTTTTATCCAAAATATTGATGAACCTTGTGTTTACAAGAAGGTTAGTGGGAGCATAATTGTATTTCTAGTACTTTATGTTGATGACATCCTACTTATTGGAAATGACATTCCTACCTTGTAGATTGTCAAGTCTTGGTTAGGAAAGTGTTTCTCAATGAAAGACTTAGGCAAGGCCAATTACATCCTTGGGATTAGGATCTATAGAGATAGATCCAAGAGGCTAATCGATTTAAGTCCATGCACCTACATAGATAAGGTATTGCATAGATTTAGTATGCAAGATTCAAAAAGGGGTTTTGTACCTATGTCTCATGGCATCAATCTCAACAAGACTCAGTGTCCAAGTACACGTGATGAGCGAGAGCACATGAGTAAGATTCCATACGCCTCGGCTATTGGATCTATCAAGTATGCCATGTTGTGCACTCGACCAGATGTCTCATATGCCTTGAGTATGACTAGTAGATTTCAATCAAATCCAGGTGAGAACCACTGGATTGCCATCAAGAATATCCTAAAATACTTGAGAAGAACTAAGGATGTATTCTTGGTGTATGGAGGATTGGATGACGAGCTTGTTGTAAACGGTTACACAGATGCAAGTTTTCAATCTGACAAAGATGATTCTAAATCGCAATCAGGATTTATATTCTGTTTGAATGGTGAAGCAGTAAGTTGGAAGAGCTCAAAGCAAAGCACTGTGGCTGATTCTACAACAGAAGCTGAGTACCTAGTAGCATCAGATGTAGCTAAGGAAGCTGTTTGGATTAAAAAGTTCATCACTGAGTTAGGGGTGGTGCCTACCATCTCAAATCCGATAGATTTGTTCTGTGACAACAATGGTGCAATAGCACAGGCTAAAGAACCTAGGTCACATTAAAAGACAAAACACATACTCAGGCGATATCACCTTATTAGAGAAATCATTGATAGAGGTGATATAAAGATATGCAAAATACCAACTGATGACAATGTTGCTGATCCTCTTACTAAGCCGCTTGCACAAGCTAAGTATGATCGTCATGTTAGGTCAATGGGTATTAGAAACATTAATGATTGAACCTAGTGCAAGTGGGAGTTGTTGGAGATTGTGCCCTAGGCCAATCATTGTATTGCGAACATTATTTTTTATTACAAAATAAGAGTTTTCTTTTTATTACATTATTATATTATTTGCATGTTTATATATAATAATATCCATGGATAAATCAATTTTTGAATTATCCAAAATGTCTCTAATCAATCATCCTTGTGGGAACAACGATGAATTAAGATTAGTATGATTTTGATTGATTAAGTGTTAATTATATATGATGATATGAATCAAAATCATAGGCGTGTGTTAGAGAACAGGACACTGGATAGACCCGTAATGAGATAAGCTACATGGATTAGGTCATAAGTTTATCTCATATATAACCGTGTCATTGATCTCTTGGACCTGAGATCACCATAGATTCCTACATGAAGGGCACTGTACTTTGGCATAGTCTAATGTCACCTTTAACCGGGTAATTATAAAGACTATGATCAAGTATAATGGAATCCATGCAGAGGAAGATGAGTGATCAAGATGGAATTTGTCCCTCTAATTAATAGAAAGATATCTCTGGGCCCCTCGATGAGTGTGACTGAGAAATGCATGGTCATGGTCAAATGGAAAGGGTTCCATCTTATATCAGTCTACTCGGAGATCGAGAAAGTTATGATCGAGCAAGTTGAGAATGATATTTTCATGTCTCATACTCGATCTAGATATCGTGTGACAAAAGGGATATGATAAGGTTATAAGATAGGTTGCATCGGATCACCGATCCCGTATGATTTGGGTAGTCACAATGTCTTGCTAGAGGTTGCTTGTGATTTGTGGGTCAAACAATGTAGTTGGCCTACTGCCAACATCATATGGGCCTGCAGAGTCGCACATAAGAACGGACCAACTCGGGCTAAAATGTCCACATTCATTGAATCAGAAATGTGTCTAGATTCAATGAATATCTAGGATAGAGGAATTATTTATATATATATATATAAATAATTAAATTCAAAATATATTATATATATATTATATTTGATATTATATATATATATATGAATTAATTTAAATTTGATTCTTTCAGATAGATTTAAATTTAAACTAATCAGATAATTTAAATTAAGCTCTAGATATTGTTAGTTTAAATTTAAACTATAGGATAGATTTGAATTTAAACTAATAGATATATTTAATTAATTTTGATTAATTAAATATACCTGAAACTCTAGTCTATAAATAGGGGTTTCCATATTAGAAAAACAGATAGAGCTAGAGCTAGAGCTACCTCCAAAATCCTTAGAGAGAGGGACATTGTACGGACGTCGTACGGACTGTATGGAATTGTACGGACAGATTGCTAGCACACTCTTTTGAGTTGCTGAACCCCATTAGTGTGGATACCAGTAGAGGGAGCGGATCTGCGGTCAATTCCTGTGATCCAAATAAAAGTAAATAGCAAACTCAATCAGCAGAAAAAGGTAATTCTCTGAACCTATTCAGTTTAAGTGATTTTGGCGGATCCTTGGTGGGAATTGGGATCAAAATTTTAAATGTTTCCGCCGTGTGCCTCCCATAATTCCCAACATATGTTTGGTTCTTTAATGTGATCTAGGCTCTTTAGCTTGTGCTATAGCGCCGTTGTTGTCATAAAATAGATCTATTGGATTTGAGATAGTAGGCACCACTCTTAGTTTAATGATGAACTTCTTAATCCAAACAGCTTCCTTAGCTGCATCTAATGCTACTAGGTACTCAGCTTCTGTTATAGAATCAGCTACTGTGCATTGCTTGGAGCTCTTCCAGCTGACTACTCCACCATTCAAATAGAATACAAATCTTGATTGTGATCTAGAATCATCCTTATTAGACTAGAAACTTGCATCTGTGTAGCCATTTACAACAAGCTCGTCTTCCAATCCTCTATATACCAAAAATACATCCTTAGTCCTGCTTAAGTATTTTAGGATATTCTTGATAGTAGTCCAGTGACTCTCACCTAGATCTAACTGATATCTACTAGTCATACTTAAGGCATATGAGACATCTGGTCAAGTGCACAATATAGCATACATAATAAATCCAATGGCCGAGGCATATGAAATTTTGCTCATGCGATCTCGCTCATCATGTGTACTAGGACACTGAGTTTTACTGAGATTGATGCCATGAGACATGAGTCTATAACCCCTTTTTGAATCTTGCATATTATACCTATGCAATACTTTGTCAATGTAAGTGCTCTAACTTAGGCCTATTAACCTATTGGATCTATCTCTATAGATCTTTATCCCTAGGATGTAAGTGGCTTTGCCTAAGTCTTTCATTGAGAAACACTTTTCTAACCAAGTCTTGACATTTTGCAAGGTAGAAATGTCATTTCCAATGAGTAGGATGTCGTCAACATAAAGCACTAGAAATATAACTGTGCTCCCACTAACCTTCTTGTAAACACAAGGTTCGTCAATATTTTGGATAAATCTAAAATCTTTGACTACTTCATCAAAGCGATGATTCCAACTCTGAGATGCTTATTTCAACCCATAAATTGATTTTTGAAGCTTGCAAACCTTCCCAGAATCCTCTGGACATACAAAACATTCAGGTTGTGTCATGTACACATCTTCAAGCCGCTTTCCACTAAGGAATGCTATTTCGACATCCATCTGCCAGACCTCGTAATCATAGTACACTGTAATGGCAAGAAGAATCCTGATTGATTTAATCATGGCGATTGGCGAAAATATTTCATCATAGTCTATACCATGGGTTTGTTTGAATCCTTTTGTAACCAATCATGCTTTGAAGGTATGCACTTGGCCATCTATGTCGATTTTCTTCTTAAAAACCCATTTGCAGCCAATGGTTTTTATACCTTTAGGTGGATCAATCAAGGTCCATACCTGATTATCATATATGGATTGCATTTCAGACTTCATGGCTTCTAGCCATGTCTCAGAGTCTAATCCCACTACAGCTTCTTGATAGTTAGTTAGCTCATCTTGATCATCGAGCAACATATCATGACTTTCAGTTAAAAGAAATCCATATCTTTGAGGCTGATGTTGTGTCCTATCAGAGCTTCGTGGCCTTTGTGTTATTTGAGTAGGCTCAACAACTTATTGTGAGTCTTCTCATTTTTCCATCTCTGGCTCAATGCGATTTTGTGTCTCTCGAACTTTTTCGAGGTGTATCGTACTTCCAGTGGTTCTTTTAAAGATAAATTCTCCTTTTAGGAAGATACCATTTCGTGCAATAAATAATTTATTCTCATTGGGATTATAGAAGTAGTATCATTTAGTTTCCTTAGGATGCCCCATGAAAAGGCATTTTATAGATTTAGGTGCTAACTTATCTGAGACTTGTTACTTAACATATGCCTCGTATCTCTAAATCTTGAGAAAAGCTAAATTGGGCTTCTTCCCAGTCTATATCTCATATGGGGTCTTTTCAACTGCCTTAGATGGTACACAGTTTAGTGTGAATGTAGCTGTTTCTAATGTATAGCCCCAAAAGGATGGTGGAAGATCTATTTGACTCATCATAGATCAAACCACATCTAATAAGGTTCGATTCCTTCGTTCAGAAACACAGTTCCATTATGGTGTTCTTGGTAGGGTCAATTATGAGACAATTCCACAATTTCTAGGATGGTCAATAAATTCTTTGCTTAAATATTCACCACCTTAATCAGATTGAAGTACTTTAATAGATTTGCCAAGTTAATTTTGTACCTCATTTTGGAAGGTTTTGAATATTTCAAAAGATTCAAATTTGTGTCTCATTAAATAGATGTATCCATATCTACTATAGTCATCTATAAAAGTAATGAAGTACAAGTGACCACCTTTGGTAATGGTACTTAATGGACCACATACATCAGTATGTATTAAGCCCAATAGGTCAGTGGCCCTCTTACTATGCTTAGTAAAAGGTGCCTTAGTCATCTTTCCTAATAAATAAGATTCACAGGTGTCAAATGATTTAAAATCAAATGAGTTGAGTAGTCCATCCTGATGGAGCTTTGACATGCATTTCTCATTTATATGGCCTAGGGGACAGTGCCATAGGTAGGTCGGACTCAAATCATTTGACTTGATCCTCTTGGCAGTTACGTTATAAATATTTTCATTATTGGGAATTTCAAGGTTCAAGTAATAATGATCACCATGCAAATCACCATCCGCATAAAAGATGTCATTAAAATAAATAGAACATTTATTATTCCCAATAACTAAAGTAAAACCTTCCTTATCTAAATAAGAAAGTGAAACAATGTTTCTACTCAAAGTGCCTACGGCTAATTAGCAATTGTTCAAAACAATCAAAAGCCCACTAGGCAAAACTAATTCATAAATGCTTATAGCTAAAGCAGCAACTCTTGCTCTGTTTCTAACTCGTAGGTCTATTTCACCCTTTTTTAGCTTTCTACTCCTTTTAAGACCCTACACATTTGTACAAATGTGAGTTCCACATGCAATATCTAATACTCATGTTGAAGAAGTAGAAAGATTAATTTCTATAACATAAATACCTGAAATAATAGCCCTGCTATTCTTATTATTCTTTAAATCTTCCAAGTAGAGCTTGTAGTTTCTCTTCCAATGACCGGGCTCATTGTAAAAGAAACAAAGTCCTTCCTTGGAAAGCTTTGCCTTCTTGGCTTCAAGCTTAGCTTTGGGCTTAGGCTTGTTTTAGTCCTCAGACTCATTGTCTGGGCCCTTTCCCTTTCCCTTGCTTTTGTCTTTTTTTTTTCATTCTTTTTCCTTTTTAAACCATTAAAACAATGCTTGGCTTTTTCTTGATATTTTGCTCAGTAGTTTTAAGCATCAAATGCTGTTCAGAAATTGATTTCTCCATGTTGTTCATATTATAGTTCATGATAAACTGATCATAACTATATGGGAGTGAGTTTAAGATCAAATCTGTAGCTAGCTCCTGGTTCATAGGAAATTCAAGCCTTTCAAGGTGATCAATATAGCCTTTCATTTTTAAGACATGAGCGCTTACTGATGCACCTTCAGCCATTTTGCAAGAATGTAAGGCTTTGGTAGTTTCATAACTTTCTTGCCTCGCCTGTTACTAGAATATTTCCTTGAGATGCACAATCATCTTATAAGCCTCCATGTGTTCCAGATCTCTCTGAAATTCTAGGATCATGGTGGCTAGCATCAAGTATCCTACATCTACAGAGTCATTAAGATGCTTAGTATGGGCATCCTTTTGGACTCTTGGAGCATTAGTTGCGGGCTCCTCAGAATGGGTTGATCTAGGACATATGACTTTCTCTCTTGCTTGAGAACAATTCTCAAGTTCTTAAACCAGTCAAGAAAGTTGGTCCCATTTAGTTTGTCCTTCTTAAGGATGGATTGCAATGATAGTATAGCAGAATTATTTGTTGACATTTTCTAGAACAAAAATATGCAAAGTCAAGTTAATAATCTCCCACTAAAAATTAACCCTTAATTTAATTTAGCAGGCTAAGACCCATATTTCACTCAATTGTAAGTCTGCTTTGGCAAGACGCTTAAAATTAAGTTATTTAGGTAGGTAACTTATTTGCCAATTACTTCACATGTAACTCTTAGATCTTTATGGGATTCTATCATCATATGATCCGGCATGTTTAATCCCATCTAGTGCCTTGAGACCCAAAATTGTTTTGATAGTCCTAATTAAGTTAAACCATTATGAACCTTATAAGAATCACCATTACCTAAGCTGCCTTACTAAGATAACCTAAATGTATCCACTTTGATGGAACATACACTTAGGTGATCAAAGCTTTGACAGGTGTTCATAAATGGGTGGCATATTAACTTCAAATTTGATTCGAGGGATTTTATTGTTATTATTTCATTGTGATTCAAATAGTTAATCATCGCATGATAATTTACTATGATAGCATCTCATACATACATATGATCTCATTATAAAGTATAAAATAAATGTGTCATAATATGACCCATCTAGCCTATCTCCTCCCAAGCCAATGAGAGGATTCTTCTAAGATAAAAAGAAACTATAAAGAGAAACCTCAATTGAACATTTAAAGGGAGTAAGATAAGAAGAGAATGTACATCTAGAATAAATAGAGAGAGACACGACACGCAGGCTGTATTTAAAGACTTGCAAACCATAAAAACCTAGGGCCATATTATGCACCATACCTATCCAATTCAAACAAACATAAGTCATATATAAAGTTACAAATATCTCATCTCACAAGAAAGGTTGTAAGCATTATGATCTTAGTGTTAAATCTGATTAGATTGCGCTAAACACGTTTCATATACATAGATTCAAATCAATATTTATCACATAATCAAATAAATAATGTGCATATAACAGATTTGAAAATCCATCTGTCAAAACTGCATATCACATACTTACAAAATAGATTTGTCAAAAAAACATGTATCATATATACATATCTGAGATTCATGTATCACATACATATATTATAGATTTAAATATATCCTATCAATGCATCTAGTTTCTTCATCATATGCAAATCACATATTCAAAATCATATTTACATACATATACGAATATGAATTGTTCGTTTATATCATGAAAGCATGTTCATAACATATATAAATATATATGTACGGAATAACATGTTATATACGAAAACATGAAGAGAATTGTTAAATAAATTTGTAAACATCCGAATTGAACAATTTATAATCCGAATTGAACAGATTTAAAATCAAATTCCAAATCAAATTCGAACCTCTTTGTAATTCACACACATATGTCGCACATAATATTGAATTGTAAAGTTTAAATATCACTTATATGAAATCAAATTTAAAATTGATTTGAACATATAATACATATGAACACCAAATTCAAACACTAATCATGTGAGCCCTAAGTTCGCATACTTATATCACATTGTAACATATTGCATCACATATAGGCCATGCGAAATCACAACAAAGGCAAAATTCATGGAACTTCACACAAAAACTTAATTTAAACAACTATTGACGTGGCTCTAATACCAATGTTAGGAATTTTTGGGATGCGGAGCAAAAAATTAAAACCCGAATCCTTTCCCCTGGATCCATCAATGTCATTTAAGTTGAGTAGATCTAGAAATATTTACCTTTTACCGTTGAATCTTAGGAAATAATCTTCAGATCTGCTCCCTCTACCGGTATCCACAAGAATGATTACTCAACTCGAACGGCATGCTAGCACCACTGACCAACATCCGCACATGTTCTTGGTAAAGAAGACACTCTCCTCTTTCTCTCTCTAGGCGTCCGCATGCTTTCTCTCTTTAGGGTTTTTCTTTTGTTCTGTAGCTCTAGGAAACCCAAGCCTCCTACCTTTTTATAGCGGTATCTAATAAGTATGATTTATATATATTTTATTCTCCTTATCTTAAGCATTTTAATAATGAATTATGGCTTTAAGACTTTAATTAGACAAGATTTTATTTTAATAGCCATTTCTATATTTTAGGAGTTACTTTGCAAAAATTTGGTTTTTAATGCTCAATTTTCTCTTAAATAATTTTTGTGAATATTCCTATTTGATTTTTCCCACTCTTTTGTGCAGAATTTTAATATGTAATTGGAGCTTGAATGAGAATTTGTTTTGAGGCAAGAGGTAGCATGCATGGATTCTTTGTTTTTCCAACATGTTGGCATTGTGGTAGCTCATTCCTCGGTTTTAACACACTCCACATGATTAAAAAAAGCATGAGAAGGCATGTGTGTATGGAGGAAGAAGTAGAAGTTGACATAGAAATGAATAGGAAAGAAGAGAAGAAGCCATATGTTAGGCTGGATTTAACGTGAAAAAAAAAAGTTAGAACATTGAGCAACAAGTCAAGACACAAGAAGAAACATATACATGCATGTGAGCAAAATAGAGGAGAAGAAAGATAAGCTAGCCACGGGGTCTGTGAAGGAAAGAACCTACAAGTTATAAGAAGAAGAAAGTAGTGTGCATTAAAACATAAAGGAGGAGTCATGCACACACAAGAGAACACGCAGAATCACGTCAATCTTGTACATAAACAGTAGCTCCTTATAGACAACAACAAGGCACGAGTTTTCTCAAGTTTCATGCATACATTCAGCTTACCTCTGATCCACATAGCTTTCATCTAGACAAACAAAGATGTAGGAGGCAACATGTGATTCATTAAGGTGCAAAACATGTGAGAGTGTGGGGAGAAAGTGATGAAGGAGCTCTTGGTTTTAACATGGAAAGGAAGCCAGGACAGCAGCAGAAACAAAGGAAGCAACATGTGGTATGAAGAGAAGGCTTGAGTTGAACGTGAAGAAATGAAGGGCTGGAACGTGCAAGGAAGCAACGGGTTAGTGAGCAAAAAAACACACACACAAAGCATGAATAAAATGCAGCAACATCCAGTAGAAACGTGCATGTAAGGAAAAGCTGCAGAATGAAGGAAGAGAGGCCACGGGCTGAACCTGCTGACTATGAAAAATAAACCCATGCAAAGCCATGTGAGAAGCTATGAATGGAGCATGCAGCACGAGTTCTACATACCACGAGCATTGAGAAGAATAATTTAAATGTTCTTGTGTGAAGAAGAGAGGCCATGAGAGTTCCAACAGCTTTGAACACTCACACACAGAGCAAAAAGAAGCTATAGGGAAGCCCACAAAGAGGAGAGTTTCACGTGGAATATTATAATAAAGACAATGTAGTGGGACCCACACTTATACACACATGAAGGAGCTTCAGGAAATTGGAATAAAAGATGAAGCACGTGAAAGTGATAAAAAGAGCACGTGAGGGAGATTATTACATTCGGGTAGAGGCTATATACCACGATATATCCATTCATCATTGAAAGCCCCTTCATCCAGAGCCACTCCACACCATTTCTCATCCTCCATTCCCATTCCATCTTCCCCCAATGATGCTCTAATCTCCATTTGTGGCTAGCTAAGAGGAAGATCCTTGGTGGAAGCTTGAATCCATTGGAGAAGAATGCAGAATTTTGGCTAAGACTTTCTTAATTTTCCTACACTTTTTCTTTTTCTTGTACAAGCTTAGTTAAGTAGTATTAGATTAAAAATTTGTGTAATTGATTAGTAGCTGGTTATGTACTAATTAGGAAAGCAATTGTTATTTTAATTGATTAATTTTAGTTCCGAATTGTTCATTTTCCTCCATTTTCTAAGTGTGCAATCAAGGTATTTGATAAAATGCTTGTGAGAATTGGTGTGCCTAGTTGTCTATTTGTGGATTCTTTAGTGTTTAGTTGGTTAATTAAACATCTTTGGATGATGATTTAGAGGCTAGTTAATCAATTAATCATTCAATTCATGTGTTCATAAATCTTAATAATAAGAGTTAGTGATTTAATACGAGGTTGAGGTTTCAATTCAACATTAGATTGTTAATCTCTTTATTCTTGTGTGGTAACTCAAGATACATTTGTATTGAACACAATTAGGGACTCTTAGACTAAAATTATTCACAATTGGATTAGGATAAAGATAACCAAGGGACGAATCCAAAGCTAGTCACAAGTCCAACATTCATTCATAATTCATACAATTAGGTAGAATTTAGGAATTTTGTTTCAACTTTATTATAGTTAGTTAATTCAATCAAAAACCCTCCCAAATTATGTAGTTCTAGGATCTTTTAACACTTAGAAAACCCAATTGAATATTGAACTCCATTTCCAAGAGAGATGACCTAGGTTGTGCCACTATCTACATATTTAATTCAACCTAGTTTTATTTTGAGGGTTGTGCGACAGAACCTTTTAGTATCTTATTAGGGTTTCAGATATATTTGATTAATTTAAAATACATTATTTAAATCAAATCAAATTTCAATTAAATAGATTAGTTTAAATTTAAGTCTATATAATAGATTTAAATTTTAACTAATTATTTAATATAAATCTAGAACTTAATTCAAATTTAATTTATCTCATAAATTAAATTTAAATTATCATATTAGTTTAAATTTAAATCTATCATATAGATTTGAATTTAAAACTAATTGATTTAAATTAATTAAAGGATATATATATTGAATATATAAATATATATATATATATATTTTGAACTTTATAAATTATATATACATATATAAAATTTATTTATTTATTTATTTATAAAATTCTTGCACCCTAAATTGAACGTGACATTTATTGAATTTGGACACAATTTCATATTCAATGAATTTGGACATTTTAACTCGAGTTGACTCGTTCTTGTGTGTGACCTTGTAGGCCCATATGATGTTGGCAGTGGGCTAATAATACTATTTGACCTATAAGTTACAAGCAGTCTCTAGCAAGACATTGTGACTACCTAAATCATATAGGGATCAGTGATCTGATGCAACCTGTCATATAATCCTATCACATCCCTTTTGTCACACGATATCTATATCAAGTATGAGGCATGAAAATGTCATCCTGATCTTACTTGATTGTTGCTTTCTCGATTTACGTGCATACTGATAGTACAAATGGAAACCCTTCAATTCAAGCATGGCCATGCATGTCTTACTCTCACTCATCGAGGAGCTCCGAGATAACTCTCTATTAATTAGAGGGACAAATCCTATCTTGACCACTCATCTTCTTTTACATGAATTCCATTATACCTAATGATAGCCTTTATGATCGCCTGGTTAAAGATAACTTTTTACTATGCCAAAAAATAGTATTCCTCATGTTGGAAACTATGGTGATCTCAAGTCTAAGAGCTCGGTGATACGGTTATATATGAGATACACTTATGACTTAATCCATGTAGCTATCGCATAACGAGTCGATCCAGCATCTTATTCCCTAACAAGTGCCTATGATTTTGATTTGTATCTATATACATAATTAACACATCATCATCAATCAAAATTATAGTAGTCTTAGTTCATCATCATTCATACAATGATGATCGACCAGGGATATTTAGTATAATTTGTATAATTTATCCAAGGATATTATTATATAAAACATGCAAATAATATAATAATGTAATAAAAGAAAACTCTTATTTCTTAATAAAGTATAATGTTGTAATACAATGATTGGCTTAGGGCACAATCACCAACACCAGAGAGCATTTAGCCATGGCACAAAGGTATTTAGCCGTGGCAAAGGTACTCAATTCCTCATAATAACCTAGAAACCTTAGTTTTTCCTATGGCAACATTAAGGGATGACTGAGAAACACTTGAACAAGGGGTTCTTGGGACTTGAAATTAATCGATAATAGATTTAGAGGCTTTACTTGGGAAATTTGATTCACTTATGTGCTTGAATGGTTGTAATTAATTGGTAATGACTCTAATAGCATCAAGGTTAAAATTTTCTCCTCTTTTTCTTAAAGTAATCAGTTGTGATGACCTTAAACCTTGAATTATGGTTGATATTCATGTATTTAAGTTTAATTATTGTGATTAGATATTAGGGTCATTATATGGCATGTTCTTAAATCACAAGAGCACACACAATCACACAAAGACATACATATGCACACAAGAATACAAGGAGAATAAGGTGGAGAGCTACCTTGAATTTATGCAAGCTTTTCTTAGTCTTTCTCCTTTCCTTTTTCGGCCTCACAAGCACACCTAGGTGGGTTGGTATTCTCTTGACCTAAACACCATAAACAACATACAATTACACACTTGAAGCAAGCCAAGATATTAAACTCACTCTTGAACACACACTTGGTTCCATAAGTGACATAATGGTTCCATAAATGGCATATTGAAGCAACCTTTATAATTTAAGTTCTAGGCTCCCATTTCTTTCCATTTCTAGGCCTCTTGGTGTCATTCAAAGTCCTTTGAGCCCTCACACAATCGTTTACATAAGCTTAGAATCAAGTCACTTCACAAGGCGCCATTATGGACACCATTGTCCCATCTTCCAATCCATGGCCTCTAAATTTTTTTCAATGATTTCTCCCATCTTCTAACATCATATAAAGTCCCAAACCAAGGCTAGAATTAAAACATCCCCTAGCCCATGAAACCTTGCTTGGCCAAACCTAGCACCATAATGGTGGTTCACAAGCTTTTTGATTTTTTTCTTGATGGGAGAGTCACTTGGGAGGGTTTCTAGAGGTCTTAAGGGCTCAATGAAATACTTAAATAGCCAAGGATTTGCTCACACAAAATCATATTTCACAAAACCCTTAAAAAGCCTACACTTTTCTAACTTGATTTCTATTGATTTTTCTTGCAATTTCTTGCCATATTCTTCTTCCTCATGGTCTAAAACCCTAGTTCCTCTCTTGTTTTTGGATAGAAAATCCTCCCCTCCTTGGTTCTATTCTTAGCCAAAATACATACAAAGGGAGAGCAATAAGAAGAAGCAACAAAGAGCAAAGATTACCTGGGATTCAAGCTAGCTTTCAAGTGCCTTTCTCCTTGGTTGGCTTCTCTTTAAGAAATTCAAACCACTCCCTTTATTTTTGGACTCAAAAAAGAACCAAAAAGCTCAACTAAACCATAAAAAGAAAGCATGGAAGGAAAGGAGCAAGGTTGGAGGAAGGAAAGGCATGAAATTCTACAAATTTCCTTACCTTTTTCTGGATTTTCCTCCTCCTTTTCTCCCTCTCTTGCACCTCAAGAAGCTGGTCATTTTCTGTGTTTTGGGCAGAGGAAATTCGTGCTATATGAGGGGGAAAAGAGACAAGAAGCTTATGGAACATTCAAGAAACTCACTTTTTCAAAAATTTCAATTTCATCCTCCTGTAATGGCAATTTTGTTTCGGCTTCATTTTAGCTCTTTTTTGAGAATTGTCTTTTCTATTATAAAATTTAGGTTCCCAATTTAATAAAATGTCTTTGGAATCACTCAATTTGGAGCTAAAACCTTCCTGAATAAATCCATTAAAGTTTGGGCTCACCATCATTAGAAAACATACACTGAAGGGACTTTACTAGTCTCGAGGCTTCCTATGGTTTTGAAGGCCTTTGAGAACCCTAGGCAACTCAAATTTTCCATTTAAAAATCTCTCTTATGTGTTTTTTCGAAAAGTTGCACTTATTTATAAAAATGCCATTACGTTTCGTCAGTTTTCATCACAATTTGGGTCTCCGCCCTAACTCCGTTTTTCTTTCCATATGAACCTGGAATTATCGTTTTCAAGAGCCTAGGACTCTACCCAATTTTTTTGGGACATCATCTAGCTCATTTCAGAGGACTTGATTTTATATGGCTCATTTCATCATTCTACAGAAATTATATTCGTTATAGGAAGAATCAAGAAGAGTAATTTATTTATGGTAATTCATACCTTATTAGCTTCCTTTCAGGATGCACTTTCTTAAGCTTCTAAGACTTTTTCCAAAATCCTTCTTCCCTTTACTGAACCAGCCATGAAATATCACCATTTAGAGCTTCAAAACCATGGAGAAAGAGAGGAGAAAGAGGAGAAGAACATTTGAGAAAGAAAGAGCATGAAAAAGTAGCAATTTCTTACCTAGTTTGCTTAATTTCCTCCTTCCTTTCTTCACTCTCTTGGTGTGCCACTTAAAGGTGAATGGGCTTATATTTTTAGCTAGATGAAAGTTGGTTGAATGAATGGAGAAGTTGGGACATGATTTTAAGAAGGGGGAGGTTTATATTATAACATTTTTAATATTCCATTTTTGTCCCTTAACTTGGTTTTCTCTATTTGAGTTCATTTCAACTCCTTTTTTAGAACCATCTTTTCTATCATGAAATTTAGGTCTTCTAATTCATAAAATGCCTTTGGTTTCACCCAAATTGGATTTAAAATCTTACTAAACTCCTAAAATGTACATTGGAAGAGTTTTAACCATTTTAGGAGTTCCTATGATTTTTAAGGCCTCTGAGAGCCCCAAAAAACTCAATTTTCTCATTTATAAATCCCTCCTTTGAGTTTTCAAAAAGTTACCCAAAATTACAGTTTTGCCACCATATTATTCCTTAAATTCGTTCAGCCGTTTTAGCCTCGATTTTAGGCTATCTTTAGGCTCTTACCCACATTTTCAAGTGTTCTAATTCTCATTCTAATCTTGATTAAATTTAATTTACTTTACTTTGGGGTCCTTATTTATTAACCCGACAATTCTGATTTCAATTTCTCATAATTCATACTAGCCTTTGCTAGGCCTGTGACCCCTCATAAGTAATTCATTTCACTTTTAGGAATTATTTTAAATTCCCAAATCATAGGATATTACATAAGGATGATCTGATATGAGTTGTTACTAATGAAGAACCATTACTTATTCACTTGAGAGTGCAATCATGTTATGTAATGAATGATTATCCATAATAGTGTTGTACGAAAGCTCCATTAGAATATATATTGTAATATTCGATCTTCCTAAAATTGAATTGAAACCAATGAAATATAAAAGGAAGGCCCTTGAATTAAAGGAATGGAGGCTTAAAAAAATTAGAATAATAATCTAGACATCTAAAAATAAGGATACAAGGCAAAAGAAGCCTCAAAATTGGAGTCAAAATGGCTGAATGAATGTAATGGTATATGTAGTGGCAATTTTGTAATTTTGGGTAACTTTTTAGAAACTTAAAGGAGGGAACTTTAAATGGTAAAATTGAATTTCCTAGAATTCTCAAAGGCCCTAAAAACTATAGGAACAATTAGAATAGCCAAAACTCCTCTAGTGTACAATTTAAACTGCCAGTTGACTAGAATTTTGATTAGATGATTCGAGATGGCTCCTAAGTTCATAAATATTGAAAGTAAATATTTTTAATAAACTAGATGACCTAAACTTTTATATGAAAAAATTATTTTTCAAAAAGGGGCTAAAATGAGCAAAAACAGGGAAAATTGAAGTTGAAAGGCAAAATGAGAATATAAAAATTGTTATAACTTATTCCCTTTCGTCTCAAATCAAGCCAGCACACCCTTTCCCTCCCTAAAATCAACTTTGGCTACTCCAAACCAAAATTAAGAGGTGCACAAGAGAGGAGGAGAAGAAGGAGAAAAGGAAGGCAAGAAAGGTAAGAATTTTAGCTCTTTTTCATGGCAATTCCTTCATCAAACTTGTTCTCCTTTCCATGCTCTCTTTCTTGATGGTTTTAGTTTTTTAAATGGAAGGTTTTCATGGCTAAACTTTAGGAAGAAGGTGAAGATTTAAGGAAACCATTTGTAGAATCAAATTCCTCCCTTGTTAAGCTTTAGGAAAAAGTATGCAACCATGGGAAAAACTTGCTTCTTTTTGGTCTTCTTCTTGTGTATGTGTTTAGCCTAACCAAAAGAGAGCATAAAGGAGAGTGTTTTGAATGAGAGCGAGGCTAACCTAAAGGTTTTAAAGCATGGAGAATTATAATATGCAATTAAAATCAAGAAAGGAGGATTAGAAACTAAGATAGAGAAGTTAGGATTTCAATTGTACCTTGAGAGTTTTGAAACCTTAAGAGGATAATTCAAGCTATGTTTAATCACATCTAAGTTAAAGAGAAGCCAAGGAATATAGGTATGTATCAAATTCCTAAAGAAAAGAAACAAAACTCTATATACCTTCCTAAGGGTATAAGTTTTGGCCAAAGTATAGAAGAAGCACCTAAGGAGTGTTTCTTTCAGTTGTAATGAATTAAGACACTTAGGTATGATGAATAAGTAATTATGGAAGCATTGGATTGAATTTAGGAGTCTTAGAATGGAAGTTGGAATTTTAAGGCCTAAAAGAGATTAATGAAGCAAGTTAGTTCTAAACCCTTCTAATCAAGCATGTAGTTATTCATATGAGTTTCTTGAAAGTTATAAGACTTGTAGCAATCAAGAGTTTGGGGTTTAGAAAACAAAAAACAAAGGTAGCTTCATTATGGACCAAGAACTAGCTTTATGCATCACATTGAGATCTAATGAGACTAAGCAAGGATCATGAAGCCTAGAATAAGTTCTATGAGGTGTTAATTTGTCTTGAAATTGTTATATATGGGTCCATCTAACTTAAACACCTTAAAGTGTAAGTGCCAAAAGAAGGAAAGTCAAGAGAAAAGCTAAGATCAAGTTGGTTAGTGGCTATTTGAGTTCTTGCAAGCTTCAAGGTGGCTTTATCTCTCTTTTTTGCATACTTTTGAGTGCTTGAATGCTTGTATGTGTTGCTACTTGATGCATTCATAAGATATGTGTTAGCATGATTTCCATAATAAAAGCTTTATGTATGAGTATGATATGTTTTTCTTCTCCTAACTCTCCTAAGGCATGGAATTAAGCACAGTAATTCTTCCTTGACCCTGAGTTGAGAAAAGTTAAGCCTAACAAGTTTATGATAACGTGATGGCTAAAGAACGAATGAATTTTTATGATATAAGATGCATTTGATTTACATGAGACATATGCATAGCATCTTTATGCTTCAACCATGGCATACACTTATAGCATTCTTGTATGTATTGAATTGGTTAAGATTAGCTACTAAGATTCTCTCGAATCTTACCCCTATGCTCCCACTAACCATTTCAGGGTCACTAAGCTAAAGCCAAGATCATGAGAAGGCCTAGATGTAAGAAAAATTGTATTACTGTTCTCTTTTGTACTAAATTTTGGTTTATATATCCATATGACACCTTACATGTATTCTTATGGACTTATGATGTATTTTGTAATGACTGATATTTTAGAAACTAAATAGAACCTTATAAATTAATACTGGAATATCTTAAAGTGTAACACCTGATTTTCTTAAAAACAACAGAAATAAGCAGATATAAAAGAGAGTCTTCTAAAACAAATGAGTTGAGGACAAATAAAATTAGTATAAAATTCTAAATAATAGAAAATGAGGATTCAAGGCTTAGGATGCCCAAAAACCAGAGTCAGAGTTACTAAATAAAATCAGATTAAAGGTAGTGGCATTTTTGTAATTTTGGGTACTTTTTAGAAAACTCAAAGAAGGGATGTTTAAATGGAAAATTTGAGTTTCTCGGGGTTCTTAGAAGCCCTAAAAACTATAGGAATCCCTAGAATGGTTCAAACCCCTTCAGTTTACATTTTAGTATGTCAGTTGACCTGAACTTTGACCGGTTCATTCAGGAAGGTTTCAAATCTAATTTGAGTGAAACCAAAGGCATTTTACAAATTAGAGGGCCCAAATTTCCTAATGCAAAATATGGTTCTCCAAAAGGAGTTAAAATGAGCTCAAATGGAAAGAACCAAGAATGAAGGGCAAAATTGAAAATTTGAAATATCTTAAATGGGTCCCTAGCCTATATATTGCATGCTCCACTTCTTCCATATACCTTGACCAACTTTCTCTTGCACTAAAACAGAACCCTAAGCTTTTTGAAGTGGTGCACCAAGAGAGAAGAAGAAGGGAAGAGAAAACCAAGCAAAAAGGTAAGAAAATCCCTGGTTTTCCATGCTTCTTCCTTCACCAATCTTATTCTCCTCCTTTTCCTCTCTGTTCTTATGGTTTTAATGTGTGATTTAGGACTATTTTGAGACTTGTTCAGAGGGAGGAAGTTAAAATTTGAAGGAGAAACTTGTAGTAAGTGGAAGAGCTCTTGAAAAGGCTAAGAAATAAGGTAAACTTCACGGCTTTTCTTACTTCCTTCTCTTCGTTCCTCCATAAAGTGGTTTTTGGCCAAGCATTGAACACATAGGAGGGAGTGAGTTTTAACTAATACCAAGCAAGAAACCTAGGTTTTTTGAGTGTGAGAAACAAGTATATGTAAAGAAATTCTAAAAAGAAGTATTAGAAAACAAGTTACCAAAACCTAGGGATTTTGTTGCACTTTGATATGTATGAAGCTTCCTAGTGGTAATTTTTCTTGTTTAAGAGTGTATATGGGTTCTCAAGATACCAAGGAAGCCTCACATATGCCAATTCCCTAAAGAAAACTTGAAAAATCCATGGGTGCTTTAATCAAGTTCCTAGTCTAGGCCTAAACAAGATGAAACACCTAAGGAGTGTTTTAAATTTTTCTAAGATAAGAAAGGGACTAAATATGATAGATGAACATCAAAGAAAGCCTTGAAATAAATTTAGAAACCTTGGTTTATGAGATGAAGGTATAAGTTCCAATTTAGGACTTAAAAAAGCAACTTGTATGTAGGTTCTTGGGAATGAAATTGTGATGGCTCCAAGAAGTCTAAATGGAGTCAAGAGACCTAAATAGAAATAGAAAATGGAGTCAAAATCATGAATTCTAATAGTTGCTTCATTAGGCCTTGTATGGAAACATATTGAAGCCATATGAGAAAGTAGCCTTCCATAGAGTGTGTGTGATGTTAGAGCTTGCTTCGATGTTGTAATTGTGTCCCATTTTATGTGTCTAGGCTAAAAAAATCAAACTCCACCTAGTTCCAAGTGTGTGGCTGAGAGAGAGGAAGAATAATCAAGAGAAAAGTGTGTGAACCTTGCTTCAAGGTAGCTCTCTAACCTTTTTGACATGCATAGCTTGGATGTTACTTGTCTTTGAGCACTTATGTGAATGTTTGAACTATGAAATGTGTTTCTACTCATTGCTCACATGTATGGTACCATTATGTTTCTTGAAAGAGGTTTATGCATGCAATATGGTTTGAATGGGTTTGGTGATGCCAAAAGTCCCTAGAAATAGGTGAGACAAAGCCAAAAGTCTTAAGAAGAGTCAAGCTAAGTCAAAAGTCCCTTGAAAGTGGGTAAAGCAAATCCAAAAGTCCCAAGGAAGTTGGGTGAGGCTAAACCAATACCTTTGAGAGTTTATGTTTGCTATATATGAGTTTATATGCTAAGAAAAATGCTTTATGTATGTTCACTAGTAGCTTGCATGTCATACATGCATTCTTTGGCATGAATTTATATCCATTATGTATATTTGAAAGGGTTAAGAGTTATTGAGATTCTTTAAATCTCACTCTTTCCCTCCCACATATGCCTAACCACTTCTAGGTAACCAAGTGGAACAAGAAATAGAGGCTAACAACCTTGAAGAACAAGACTTTGATAATGGAGTAGTTAAATAGGCATTTTGGATGACATATTGATGTTAAAATATGTAAACATGTATTTTATATATGATGTAGACTTTTGAGCAAGTACAAATGTATATATATATATGATGTATGTATCAATGTGGAAGCCAAATGAATGATTGCATGAATTTTTGCCACCTATATGCTATAATGTGCATGTGTATAAATGCAAGTGGCAAGGTGAGAATAATCTCTATGGTGATTTGGATCATTTTGCATGCTTTTATATGTTGTATTTACGCTTTTGGACTTGCTTAAGTGGTTGTGGAAAGGTAAGAAGAGCATTTGGTACCTTAAGAGCCCATTTTGAACTTCAAATGTGACCAATTTGTGTACTGAACCAAAGTCTAACCAAATGGATGAGTTTTTGTATAAAATTTGGTTAACATGTAGGTCTCATCTAGATATTTTCATAGAGCTAAATGGCACTCAATTTGGAGCTTTATAGGATTTATTATGATTTTTCAAAGTTGGTCAAATTATGCAGAAATGGTATATGCACTATTCATATGATCAGTTTGCTTCTCTATGTCATAGGAGAGTCAAATGATGTTCAATGCTCATGAAATTTTACAGCCATAAACTAGACATCATAATCTTTCCATAACCACTAGGATCACCTTATTTGGAGCTCTATTGAGGGAGAACCAAATTTTTGAAGTTACAAGTCATGTATCTATCTAAGAAACAACCTAAGTTACTATTCCATTGTTTTCATAGGCTAAATGCCATTGCATTGTTCTAGAATTATTTTTATTCATAAGTTAACATCTAGAGCTTTGTAAACTATCATATGCATAATTTTAATTTTTCTAAAATTACTTATAAATTTTCAAAGTTCATATAAAAAATTTGGACATGCCAACTCGAGAGCAAATTTTGGTTTTTGAGATGTATGGCTCCAAATCTGTGAGGCATGAGATAAATGATGATTTATATGATATGTATGGATATTTCATGGATGGAAAATGATATTGATGAGTCCATATAGTCCCTAAAGCTATGAATCACATATATGGCCTCCCAATTACACACTTCTCCATGTATAAAAGTATATTTTTTCTCATAAATCTCTTCCAATATGTATGAAGTATGTTGAGATAGCTTATGGGACAATTGTGTGAGAGCTAAGAGGTTAAGATATTACATAAAGCAAGGCAAATTAAGTTTAAATAAGATTAGGATGTTAATTAGAGAATCTTAAAATGTGGATTAGAGCTTAAAGTTAGCCTACAACTAAAGCCAAAATTGTGAAATGGAAAGCTACAAAGGCTAGTAGCATTTTCGTAATTTTGGACAACTTTTAGAAAACTTAAAGAAGAGATCTTTAAATGAGAAAATTGAGTTTTCTAAGGTTCTCAAAAGCTCTAAAAATAATAGGAACCCTTGGAATGGACAAAGCCCCTTCAATTTGCATTTTATGGTGTAAGTTCACCAAAACTTTGACCAAATCATTCAGTAAGATTTTAAATCCAATTTGAGTGAAATTAAAGCCATTTTATGAATTAGAGGACCTAATTTTATGATAAAAGAGACAGTTCTAAAAAATGAGTTGAAATGAGTCCAAATGGAAAGAACCAAGATGATGGATTAAATTAGAATTTTGAAAAATGTTGTAAATGAACTCCTAACCCCTTAAATCACATCCCACTTCTACCCACTCTTCTAACTAACATTCCTAGATTCAAGATTTGTCCCAAGAGGCATAACAAGTGAGAGAACAAAGGGAAGAGAAAGAAGCTTAGAAAGAATAAGATTTCAACACTTTTTCATGCATTCTTCTTCATTAAACTTCTTTTCCTCTTTCTCCTCTCTCTTTTCATGGTCTTAATGATTTATTTGGATATGTTTTTGTGAATAGTTTAGTAGAGGAGAGGGAGAGTTTGAAGGGAAGCTTGGAAGTATAGAAAAGCTTACAAATAAGG
Source organism: Erythrophleum fordii (assembly GCA_032878935.1). Lineage (NCBI taxonomy): Eukaryota > Viridiplantae > Streptophyta > Magnoliopsida > Fabales > Fabaceae > Erythrophleum > Erythrophleum fordii. Next base: position 21,111,186 of record JAVQMF010000044.1, read on the forward strand.
TAAGAAAACCATAACCTAAATGCTTCTTCTTGGCTTCCTCTTGCCTTCATGTTTTGGGCAGAATAAGGGGTGTATGTTAGCGACTTTATTTTGATCCAAACTTGATAGGAGATGGGGTTTTGAAGCATGAGGAATCATATGAAGCAATTAGGATTCAAGAAGAACCTATAAAAAACAAGTTATGTAATTTAGGGTTTTAGTAGTACCTAAGGATTTATAAAGCTTTCTAGTGATGATTTAGATTGTGTAAGGCCATGTTTGAGTTCTCAAGACATCTAGGAAGCTTCATGGATGGCAAATTTTCTAAGAAATGGAAGAAAACTCTATGGGCTCCTTAGGCAAGTGTGTGTCTCAACCAAGAGGGAGAACTAGTACCTAGGGAGAGTTTTCTTTGATTCCAAAGATAGAAATGATCTAAATATGAATAATAACCACTAAAGGAACCCTTGGTTTAAATTCAAAAACTGTATCTTGAAAGTTAGAAGTTTAGGTACCTTTTAGGTATAAAGAAGTAGCTTAATGTTTAACTCATTAGATTAAGTTTATGATTGTTCTAATGACTTTAAATGGAGTTATATGACTTGGATTGAGTGAGAAATTGTAGCCAAGATCATAGATTATATGAGTTGCTTCATTATGCCCTTGTATGGAACTATAAGCATGGCATAAACTAGAAATAGCTTGTGTAGAGTTTATGTGAGCCTAGAGATAGTTCCATTGATATGTTTGTGTCTTCTTTGATGTATCTAGGCCAAGCAAAGTAAGCCTCCTCCAAGTGTGTGTGTGAGGCCAAACCAAGGAGATAAGGAATCAAGGAAGAGATTATGTTTCTTGAACCAAGGTAGCTCTCCATCCTTTCTTATATGCATTTCTTGGTTGTTTGATTGTTATTGACTGCTTGTATATGTGTTTGAATCATGATACATACCTATAGTGTAATGCCATAAATTTTAGCTCAACTAATGACATTCATAAGCTTCACCTCATTATTTCCATAAAAGCATATAAAGAAGGGGGATGAAAATAATAGGTTTATTTACGTTGTGCTATACTTAAAAATTTGCAATCGGTGTCACGTGGACCGTGTGAGCTCATGTTATGCATTCTCATATTTAATTCCATCATTATAACTCATTTACATCACAAAAATATGCCTACAATTCCTGAAAATCGAAATGGAGTTCAAAATAAGCAAGCATATTTTTGGCCAGATTTGCTCCATTTTCTGACCCAAGTTTGGAAAATCATAACTAAATCTAAAAAAATTGAAATTATGAAATCCTGGTCATTCTAGAAATATTAGGATGTCTAATTCACACTAAAAATATGCCCAGGTCACAAAATTCATCACAAAGGACGTTTGACAACCAAAAAGCTATAGAGGTCGCTGGCTGCCTAGGCTGCTGTTCAGTTTACTGATACAAACTTATGAAATTCATAACTAATTCTATAAAAATATAAATCACACAAATTTGGTCATTCTTGAAAGCTACAAATGTTAACTTGATCCTAAAAATAATTCCAGAATAAAATAGATACGTTTCATGATCAGGAACCTATGGAACAGTAACTGAACTCCTGGGGCGCCACTGCTACTAACAGCCAATTTCAAAAATGTATAACTCTTTTCTCAGACCTCTAAATGAGATGATCTTAGTGGCTAAAGAATTCTTATTTCCTATAGTTTATTCATATAAAATATCACTAGCATTGAACACCATTTGGCCATTGGGTTACACAAAACACCAAACTTCCAGTATAAACAGTGCCCATATCAGAATCAATAGAAAACCCCAACTTTGAAAATTCATCAAATATTCTCTAGATCTCCAAAAATTATTTTCTTTAGCTTCTCAAAAATCTCTCAATGAGACCTAATTATATGCCAAATTTCAGAGCAAGAATAACTCATTTGGCCAAAAAGTGACGTAGGATTCCATTATGGTCAATTTTGGCTCCATATTGGGTACCAAAGTTGCCAAATGGATTTCCCTTGGTCTTGGCACCTTTTGGGCAAGTTTAAAAGCTTATTTGAGACTTTTTTGAGCTGCCCAAATGGTCCCAAACCTCATTCATCTTATTTTGGCCATTCAACCCACACTTATGCATATTTCCATCAAACTTCCATAATGCATAATTGGACATTCAAAACTCAAATTATATTCTAAAGTTCATACATCATATCCATGGCTCTAAACATTACATAATAGTATATTTACATATGTGTCAAGGTTCATTGTACATATACAACATCATATACAATATGAACCATCACTATGGTTCCAAAATGGACAAAACCATGCATAAGCTTGTCAATCTTTCCTCTTCATGGTTATTGGCTCCCTTCACCATAATTATTTGGTCCACCTAGCATGTTAGATCATTAGAGAGGAGGGGATGAGATTCAAAGAATCCCAATAGCTCATCTCCCATTCAATCATACATAATATGTGCAAAGCAAGCTTTTCAAATGCATGCATGGTGAACATGTAAGACATGCACATTTTAAAAACAATCTTGGCATGTGAATCAATTATACAAGACATCCAAGAGCTCACCAAGTGCTTAGATTGGCCTCACACTTCTCCTCATGGATTTTGGACTTGCCTCACCCATTCTTTAAGAGCTTTGGACTCAACCATACTCTTAGGAGCCCACTTTGCTTTTGGGAGACTCTATACTTTATCTCAACCAAGGGAAGAGTTCTTGGCCTCTTCACACTCAAGCAAACTCACACAAACATCATGTAATTATTTGAAAACATAACATGGCATCAAGCATCATGGCATATAAAGGCATGCTAGCATACTTTTCAAAGCTTGATAATACACATACACACATTCTAAAACAAGCTAAACACATATCCATGCATAAGAGAAGGTGAAGAGAGCTACCTTGCTTGCATTCACACACTTTTTCCTTAAGCCTTGACTCCTCTCCCTTGACCTCACACACCTAAGAAGGTGGAGATCATTTCTCTTGGCCTAGACACACTAAAAGAAGCATGAATTACTCATGGAACAATTTCTAAAGTCACACCACTTGCTTAGACACTAGGTTATCATATAGACTTTATTATGGTCCATAAAGGCACCTAATGAAGCAACACCCCTCAATTAAATTCTAGGCTCCATTCTTTCTTTTCAAATATGATTCTTGACTCCTTTTAAGCCTCTTGGAGCCATCACACGATTAAAATGAAGAGCCTGAATACATGTTGCTTCTTTAGGTCACATAATGGGGTCTATGGCACCAGTTCACTTTCTTTGAGTTCTAAATTTTTTCCAAGGCCTCTACTCATCTTCACTCATCACATATGACTCAAGAATGGCCTTGGAAAAATTTAAAACTCTCCCTAGTAATAGGAACTTGCCTAGGCTGAAACTATGGAGGGAAGAAGAGTTCATGGCCTTCTTGATTTTTCCTTGATGGGAGACACACTTGGGAGGCTTCCTAGAGGTCTTAGGAACTCAATCAAATACTCACACATGCAAGGAAACTCATATATCAAATCAATTTTTGCAAGGTGTTCAAGAGCTCTACACTTTTCTAACTTGGAAGTCCTTAGTTTTGCTTGCAATTTCTTGGCATATTCCAAGTTCCCACACTCCAATTTCATGGTTTCTTATTAGTTCTAGGTCAAAACTTTCCTCTCCTATATGGCTTTGTTTTTAGGCGTTATACACACAAGGAAGAGCAAGAAGGAAGATGCAACAAAAAGCAAGAAATTACCTTGGGTTCAACCTTCTTTCAAGAGTGTTTCTTCTTGCCTTAGCTTCCTCTTTGGATTTCTAAATTTTCCCCTCTGGTTCAAGGCCAAAACAAAACCATTTCATTCACCAAAAACATGGAAAGATGAAGCAAAGAGAGGAGAGGAAGGTTTCAAGAAGAAATACTATAGAAATCTCTACCTTTTGTTAGCCTTTTCTTCCTCCTCTTGAGCTCTCTTAGTGCATCTCTCTCCTTTGGTCTCATGCTTTTTTTTGGGCAGAAACAAGGTCGGTTAATCAGAGGCCGAAGGAAAACGTGCTTTAAGAAGGTGAAGAGTCCACTTTATGCACTTTTCTATTTTGCATTGTAGTCCTTATTCTTTGTTCTTATCATTTTGGCTCAAGTCAACTCCTTTTTGAAATCCGTCTTTTCCATCATATTCCTTAGGCTCTTAATCATAATAATTTCCTTTGGAATCACTCAAAAAGGATCTAAAACTGTTCTAAACCGTTCAGTCAAAGTTTCAGTTAATCGACGATCGAAATCACTCACCGAAGGGGTTTCAACTATTCTAGGGGTTCCCATAGTATTCAGGGCCTCTGAGAACCCTAGAAAGCTCAAATTTTTTTGTTTAAAAAGCTCTCCTGTGAGTTTTCAAAATTTTCCAAAAATTACAAAAATGCCCCTACTTCCCTCGGTAAATTTTTTGATCTCTTCTAGATCTGATTTTTTAGCATCTTAAACCTCAAATCCTCATTTTCTAATATTTAAAATTTTATTATAATTTTAGTTGGCCTCAATTCCTTCTATTTCGAGGACTTCCTTTTATATTTGGCCCATTTATGATGTTTATGGAAAAATTGAACATTGTGTTTCTCACCTTTACGGAGGGACCAGATGTTACATATAGCTATTAGCTTGATGTTATGGTATCATTCTACTTCTTGAATTACTTTTGAATGGTGAGATTGCTCTTTATAGGTGAGGTTGTGCTAAAAGTCTTTTAGAATGGGTGAGGTGAAGCTAAAAGTCTATAAGAATGGGTGAGACAAGGCCAAAAGTCTCAAGAGTGAGTGAGGCTAAGTCAAAAGTCCTTAGAAAAAAGGGTGAGGCTAATCCAAAAGTCCCAAACAATAGGGTGAGGCCAAAACAAAAGTCCTTAGAGCTTGACCTTGATCTTGACATGTTTATGTGATATTGAAAACATGATTTGTTCGATTCTTGAAAGTGTTTGATGCATACTTGTATTATTTGATATAATTATATGCCATATATGCTTACTTAAAAGGGTGAAAAAGCTATTGGAATTCTTTGAATCTCATTATCCCCCATTTTCCAACTACTTTTGTCTAGGTAAAGCCTAAGGAAGCAAAAATGGAGGGCAAGGAGTGTGATTTGCATTACTTTGACAATATGACAGTTTTGATGTAATTTAATATCAAAGTATGTATGTATAAATTATGTATGAGATTTAAACTCTTGAGCATATGTAAATGCACGTAAATATATTTTATGAACCAAATTTGAAGCCAAATGAATGAAAATGTATGATTTGACATTCTAGAGCCTTGCCATGCATGTGTATATGAACAAATAGAATGATGAATTTGAGCTCCATGATGATTTAGACTTATTGTGATGCTATTATATGTTTGTATGTGCTCAAATGGTCATAGATCATTTAGAAAGCCATTAGGTACCATTTGATACTATTTTGACTTCATTTTTTACCATATTCTTTCCTTGAAATAAACGTAGACCAAATGGACTAATTTTGGAATGAAATTTGGAAAAATATAGATCTCATCTAGAGTTTTTTACAAAGCCAAAGAGCACTATTTTTGGAGCTTTAGAGAATTTATTATAATTTTTCAAAGTTGGCCAAATTATACAAAAACTGTCTCTATTATTGTATATATAGTAAGTTTGGTTTTCTGTGTCATTCAGAGGTCAAAAAAAGTCCAATGCTTATAAAATTTTATGTTGGCATCATAAGCTTTCCACAGCCACCAAAAGCACCCAATTTGGAGCTTTGTAAAGTGAGATATGAATTTTTGAAGTTTCTGGTTTGCTGTAGAACATGTCCTAGACCTAGTTACAGTTCTATTAGAATTTCATAGGACAAATGACATTATTTTAATCTAAAATTTTTATGGTAGTCAGAGGACATTCTGAGCTTTTCAAAAAGTCTTAATTTGCATGATTTGAAATTTTTTAAAATTAGTTATGAATTTTCAAAGTTCTAATTAGAATATAAAACATGTGGAAAATGCAAGTGTGATGTTCGCTTTGTGATGTATGCCTCCAACCCAAAATTTAAGCTTCAAAGTGTGATGTTTGTGGTTGATTATGGATGGAAGATGGCTTTGGTAAACCCACACGGTCCATTTAACCAAAAATAAATTAATTTGGCTTTTATAACAGTTATTTCCGCTGCTAAAAGTGTTAATTTCATGAAAACGAATGTTTTATACCAATTGTAATATATATTAAGCATTGTCTTAATATGGTGTTACATATTTGATAATTATTCTTCATGTTTAATGATGGAAACATGTGTAAAAGCATGAGAATATCAATGTACAACCATTTGTGGCAATGTATGTGAATTATGGTAGAAAATGGCATATGAGATGATATGATGCAAATGTGTATACTTAAGTGTTAAGGGATCAAATTTTGATCCTACCCTTTTGGCATGTTATGGAATAGTTAGAAATATCATTTAGGATAAAAGAAATGTGCTCAAAGTGGAAGAAAACCAATGGGACACCAAATGTCCACATTGGAATCAATAATGGTCTTAAATTTGCTATAAAAAACTCCTACATCAAAAGTGGCCTAAATGATCTAGTTTAAGTCTAAGATTTTTCAAGAGCTTTCTAAGAAGCAAAGAACTAAAATTTTTGGAGTTATACAGAATATTTCATGAATTTATGAAATTATGCAAAATTTTCAAAATGGTCTTAGTACTATTCATCCAATGTAGCTCTAATATTTCATGTCTTTAAGGGGTCAAATGATCCAATGCCTATGAAATTTTTTAGATATATATTTGACATTATAAGCTTTTTGTGGCTACTGAGATCACCCAAATTGGAGTAGTATAGCTCAAGATATGCATTTCCAAAATTTAGGTTTGCTATATGCCCTTTTTTCTATAGTAGATTATTGTTCCATAGCATTTAATGGGGCAGATAAACTCAATTTTACCTAAAAGTTTTATAACACATAGTTCACATTCTAAGCTTTTCATAAACACCTAGTTTGCATGATTTGGAGTTATAAATCCCGAGTTATGAATTTTCAAAATTAGTGCAAATTTTTGGTCCATGTGTCATTTTGGGTTACATGCATTTCTAAGGTATACCATAAGCTAAACATGATAAATGGGGTATGAACAAATTTTTTTATGATGCAAATGAATAAAGGAAAAGAAACAATCAAGTTTGGAACCCTATAGCTTAACATGACTTGTAAATAGACCAATTTCGATGTTAAAAAGCTTATATTGGATGTGAACTTTGCTTGAATCTTCATGTATTGTATGAATTAGTTAAGTAAAGCTAGGTATGACATATATGTATTTGAATAATGTTGTTAGTAGCTTGAGTACGTAATGCTATCATAATGTGTTGATATATAGTAGTAATCAAATGTCATGATTCCTCTTAGGCCTATGAACAATGAGGATTATTAAATTGTAGTATTTGGGAGTTCGGAGGTCTATAAAACAATGTATGTTAGTTATAAAGGCCCTAGAATTCATTTAGTTTTGGATGTAGATGGCTGGAGAGCTTGAAAATGAGAGAATAGGATCCACAGTGCTTGAGTTGCAACCAAAAAGTATTATTGGGGTAACGAAATCTAAGAAAGCTACGGCATGGAATTTTGAGTCGCAGTGCAACACAAGAGAATAGACTTCAAAGGCTACCCAAAAGTAGTCTTTCCATGGTGTGAGGGGAGCTTGCCATGATAAGCATTAAGCATGATGCTTAGGAGAGTTCCAAGGAGGTCTCTCGTCCTGGTGCCATGTAGGCTCACCGTAACAAGTGTGACGACCCTAGATTCTAATATCGGTAATTATAGCTGAATACACGATTAATAAATAATGATCAAGGTTTGGAGTCATTGCAATTAATTACATTAGGGAAATATAGGGGAAATTTAAACCTTGATACTACTAGGATCATCAACTAACAACCATAACGGGAACATGCATGAAAGGGGTTGTACCATCATTAAAGGTTTAGGATTCATCCATTAATCAATTTCAACCCACAAAAACATCCCACCAATGTACTCATACTATTCCCTAACATTAGCCTTACTGAAATTAAGGTTTCTAGGTTAAATATAGGAGTTTGGGGACCTGCGCCGCGACTTGGAACTTTTTCGCCGCGGCTAAACTAGGTTCTGGAGCTTGAAAACTGAGTTTCTTAGACTTGCGCCGCGGCCTAAAACTATTGCGCCGCGGCCAAGTTGCTCTCGGGAATTTTCCTGACTTTCGCCGCGGTGAGTTGACCTGCGCCGCGGCCAACCTATGTGGCGCCGCAGCGAGTTTTGCTACTGTAACCTCCCTAATTAATTTTCTCGACTCGCGCCGCGGCGAGGTTACGTCCTGTCACCTCCTTGGTAATTATTTTCACTCCGCGCCGCGGCGAGATTTCTCAAGCTGCGGCGTCCCTCGCCACTGTCACTTCCTAGGCCGCGGCGAAGCCTTCCTGGCCGCGGCGTGATTCCCTTCTGTCACTAGTTTCACTATATTTCGCCCCCTACACTCCATTTCTCTTCTTAGGGACACTCTAAGGTCACTTCCCCTCATGTTATTTAGCTCTAATGGCATTTATCTACCTTATTTACTTAGCTATTCTTCCATTACCAATTCAAAACTTATATGCCCATTTCCGTTCTCTAATCACCCTCTATTAGCAAGTTTATAAAATAGCAACAACAGAATATACATGAATTACCAGCAACTATCCTTTAATACTCAATCAATAAGGGTTCCATACAATGGGGGTTCATACCAATATCTCAAGAGTTACATTTCCATTGACATCCATATTATAGGTCAACAAAGTTTACAGCAGATCATATGAATCCATACATCAAATACTAAGTCAAGAGGGGGTCTAACCCTTTAGTACATATATTCTCAATAAATTAAATGTTCAAGCCTACACTTGGCAATGCAGATACATGATGATGCTATACATTAAGGAATACAAAATTAGCATCTATATTAGCTAAGTCAGCCCAAGTGTAGCCATCTCCCCATAGGTTGAAGCTTATGGATTTTCATCCACTTGCTTACCCTTATCCTTACCCGAGGAACCTTCACCTGAAATATTGATCCCATAACACGGGGTGAGATATAAATCTCAGTAACCAAAATAATTCCATCATATAATCCAGTTTAATCAACATATATGCATGAATCAAAATCCATACCAGAATCATATCAGTCATTTCAGCAAATGAAACAATTAGGCTATCATGACTACTATCCCATACTAGCAATCATATATTTAACATGTTAAAAGCCATTAACACTGGGAGAGGCCCGTCCACGGCACCTACTCCCCATTGAGCACAACCAGGGCTCAGTGCATCTAGGGTTGATCATACCCGGTGCCCAATCGTGGCACATCCACGGGTGGCAGCCGCACCACAGCTCCACCATGGACTCACAAGGTCCAATCATAATACAACAGATAGCCAACCAATTCATTCAACATTTCAAATCATTCATATATAGCAAATATGAAATTAAATTAGATACATGCATGGAATTAATTAAACTCCGGTTACCTCACTTGCAGATAATTGCAACAGCCACCACAAATCCCAAATTCGGATTCAAGTATCTCCCACCAGAATTCTCAATGTTTCACCCAAAATCCTAAGCAAATTCGTACCAAGTTAATACCCATAATATAAATAAGCTATGGGGGTCTCAAACCAATAAAGAAAGTATCAAAATGGGGGGGGGGTTTAAAGTCACCAAATACCAGCCCCAACCTCAACCTACGAATTTCACCAAGAAAACCCCTAACCACTCACTTTTCAGATTTTGGGTATAATGAAATCTCTCCAAATGAAAAACTAATCGGACCAAATTAAAGAGGAAGATGAGGGGATTAAGTTGTATAACTATTACCTTGGCCAAATCTTGCTCCAAATGTGAGAAAATGCAGAATTATGTCAAGAACCCTAGCCTCCTCTCCTCACCTCCGAAATTCTCTTCTACTTTTGTGTTTTAGCAAATGGGGGGAAAAGTGGCTGAAGCAATTAGGGTTTAGATGGGTTTAAGTTGGGTCAAGGGGTTGGGTCATGGGTTGCTCCAAGTCCAAATCCAATTGGGTTTCAGATTTTGCTTGTTGGGCCAGTTTTTAATTGTTGGGTTGCATAATTCTGTTGGGCCAGTTTTCACACATTGGGTTGCTAAAGTTTAATGGGATTTGGGCCTAATTTGATGAGCTCAAGGGCTTGGGTCTGCACAAGAGTAATTGGGCCACTTAATTGAGCCTACACAAGATAAATCTTGGGCCTCTATCTCATTAAATTAATTTGGGTCTACCTCTAGTTCATTGGGCCTCCATTAGCCTCTTATCATGATTTAATTAATTTGGGCCTAGATGTAAATCTCTATCCTACATAAATCCTTAACCCATATTAACAATTTATCTCTCTAGAATACCTATTCACTAACTTGCCCAATTATGCTCTATTAATTATCCTTAATTAATCTTAATCCATAATTAACACCTTAATTAATTTCGGGGTGTTACAACAAGACTTAAGGAAAAATTTGATTTTTGAGCTCCAGTAACTCATCTCGCAGCAATGCAAGGGAAGCCCTCCATAGTAAGATTCATGAAAACTTGAATAATGGAGTCTAAGGGAGAGCTTTTGTCATACCTTACTATATAACACATTTCCCACTACAAATACCTCATATAGAACTTAAAGCAGTCAATGAAAACCTGAATTGGTTAAATTTTTTTTTTTACTTCAGGGTTGGGTATATACATGGCTTTCTATTACATGCCCTATGATCATACAACATTATAATACAACTCGTACATACCATAATCCAAATATATTTAATTACATGATAAAATGTGATGCATAAAAGTAAGGTCCTCAATTTATACCTCCACACTCTTTATCCTTTGCTTGAACTCGGACCTAGCATGGGTTATATCTGGGATGAGATTATGAAATCTCAGTAGTAGTAAACCAATCTCATTCACAAGCTAGCATGTAAATTGTGACGACCCTAACTTCTAATTATCATAATTAGAGTTAAGTATGTGATTAATAATTAATGATCAAGGTTCGGGGTTGCTACAATAAATTACTTTGCAGAAATACAGAGAAATTTGAACCTTGATGTTGTTAGGGTCATCAACTAATCAACTATAAACAGGGACATGTATACAAGCATTTGTAATTCATCCCTCTATCATTTTCAACACCCAAAAACCTCCCACGAGTGTTCCTATATCATTCCTTAGCATTAGCATTCAAGAAATCCGGGTGTCTAGGTCAAAAACTGAGTTTTTAGCCCTCCGCCGCGGCCTGGAACTCTTGCGCCGCGGCCCAGTTACTCTCTGGAATTTTCCTGACTTTCGCCGCGGCGAGTTGGACCTGCGCCGCGGCCAACCTATGTGGCGCCGCGGCGAGTTTTGCTACTGTAACCTCCCAAATTAATTTTCTCGACTCGCGCCGCGGCGAGACTTCTTGCGCCGCGGCGAGGTTACGTTCTGTCACCCCCTAGGCGATTATTTTCACTCCGCGCCGCGGCGAGATTTATCAAGCCGCGGCGTCCCTCGCCACTGTCACTCCCTAGGCCGCGGCGAAGCCTTCTTGGCCGCGGCGTGACTCCCTTCTGTAGCTGTTTTCCCTATGTTTCGCCCCCTACACTCTATTTCTCTCCTTAGGGACACCCTAAGATCATTTCCCCTCATTTTACATGGCTCTAATGGCATTTATCTACCTTATTTACTTAGCTATTCTTTCATTACCAATTCAAAACTTACATGCCCATTTCCGTTCTCTAATCACCCTCTATTAGCGAGTTTATGAAATAATAACAACACCAATCATTCACCGTTGATATTTAACATTCGATACACTTTCCATTATTAGCCAATTACAATCATAAGGTTCAATTCCATGATAATCGAATTACATATACAATCCCTACACTTGGCAACTCATGATGCAATGCAGCAATGATACAAAACTAACAATTTAATTACAATACATTTTTGTCAAAGCTCCTAAACCTATGCATTACCAAACCATTTAATGGTCTTCCATTAATTTCTTCCTCGGCATTAAGAGGTCCGGTCCCTGAAATGTTAGCCCACAACGGGGTGAGATATACAATCTCAGTAACAACAGGTAATTTCCATATATATGTACAAGTCAATCAATCCAAGACAATCTCATGTCATCAATATCAGAATTATCAATTCAATTGGCAAATGAACTAGTTGAACCACTATTGACTACTGTCCCATACCAGCAATCATACACAACATGTTAAAGGCCATTAACACTGGGAGAGGCCCGTCCACGGCACCCACTCCCCATTGAGCACAACCAGGGCTCAGTGCATCTGGGGTTGATCATACCCGGTGCTCGATCGTAGCACATGCACGGGTGGCAGCCGCACCACAGCTCCACCATGGACTCACAAGGTCCAATTACAATAACAATCAAGTAGTCAACCAGTCATTTAACATTTCAAAATCAAGCATGTGTAACAAATAGCAGATTAACATGAGCATATACATGGAATTAGGAAAATAACCCAGTTACCTCATTGAAGCCAATTACTCTTGCCCTAGCTACCATAATGATCCAAGTGCACACCAAGCCTATAAGAAGCATAATTATCACCATTTCTAGTCATAATCAAATATCCAAAGAGCTGAACTACTAATGACGACTAGAGGTTACTTACCTAATTACTAAGGGATTTAATTTGGACTCCAACTTTCCCACACCAGAAATTGCTATAGTTTACTCTAATTTCTGGGTAACTCCACATTAAACCAAATCCCATGTCATAGGTTAACTACAGGGGTCTCAAACTAACAGAGAATGCATTAAAATGGGAAGGAAATACTCACTTAACAGCACCAATAGCCCCACCTCCGAAAATCCGCCATAGAAGCACCAAAATTCGCACTTCAACCACCAAGCCCAGAAAATTTAGTTTTCCACCATTATCTCCTTGTAATCTCACACAATAAAAGAACCCATTAGGATAATCCATCCTTAGGGGCATTTTCCAGCAAAGTAATACACCAAATGGAAAGGAAAAGCTTACCTAATCCTCCCTCTAACCTCCAAGTCCGAAAATCTTGCAAGGAATCACCCAACACCAAATTTCATATTTGAGATGAAGATGAAAATACTTAAACCCAGAAATTAATCGGACCAAAATGAAGAGGAGGATGAGAGGGTCAAGTTATATATAACCTACCTTGGCTAAATCATCCTCTAAAAGTGAGAAATGGAGCCTCCATGTTGGTGGAACCCTAGCCTCCCTCAAACCTCCGAATTTTCTTCCTTGAGTTTCAGCAAAATGAAGGAGAGGCTGAAGGGTTAGGGTTTTAGATGAGTTTGGGTCAACCCTAAAGCCCAAAATCCACTTAGGTTCAGATATGTGCTTATTGGGCTTTTGTTTGGTGAAGTGGGCTGCAGAACAATTTCAGTTTAAGTGAGGTATGCTGGCCCAATGGCCCAATTCCTTGTAGGTTCAGATTTTGCACTTGTTGGGCTTTGTTTCATGAATTGGGCTACAGAAATTTGATTGGGTTAGGCTAACTTCCAAGAGTCAATCCAACTTGGGTCTGCATAATGTGTGTTGGGCCCGCTAGAAGAGCTCATGTAAATTGGGTATTGGCCCTTTATTTCACTAGGTCAGATTGGGCTATTGCTAGGGGATCCCTCTCGGCCCAAGTCTCATGATAAGGAGTTGGGCTTGCATCTAGAATCATTGGGCTTTTATAAGCCCCTTCTCATGATCCCCCTACATTAAGTTGGGCCTAGATATAGTTTCTATCCCAATTAATTCTCAACTCATATTATTAATTTATTTCTCAAAATTACCATTCTCTAACCTTGCCCACTTATCCTATATTAATTATCCCTAATTAATCTAAATCCATGATTAATACCTTAATTAATTTTGGGGTGTTACATAAATACATAACATAATGCCAATCAAGATGCCACATACCATATAGGAATACAAGGAATTTCATACAAGGCCAAGCATGGTCTAAACATACCTGTCTCATCTTATAGCATAAATAACAACTTGATATAGCATAACACTCATCATTATACAAACATACAAGCTTAAAGAAAGAGAGGAAAACTACTACCTTAGCAAACTTTGCTACTCAATCCTTGGAATTCAGTTTACTTGCTTTTAGAGTTCCCAAGACAAGCATTAAACCCTTAGAGTTCCCAAGACAAGCATCAAACCCTATAATCATAATGATAATTCATTACAATCAATACATAAACCTTATCTTCTAAAGTAGTATGACCCTTTTAAACTCATTGGAACCATTGGAATTGGAAAAATCCAACTCCTTCCCTTCCGATTCATTATGGTTGAATAGTGCGCATTTCTTGGCCAAGATTTATAAATTTTATTCCATGAGTTTTGGGGGCTTTGCCATAGGTATTCCTAGCTAAAAACACCCTTTTAAATCCATTGGAATGGATAAAATTATGAAATTCCAGCCCCAACAACATGTTTTGGTCATAACATAACCTAGCTCCATTTTAGGCTCAAAAGTGAGTTTCTTTGGTTATAAAAATTCCATAGCCTCTTCCTTTATGTTTAAAATTTGGTATACATGACTTTAAAATTTGGAAAATTTGGACAGCATCTCCCCATGATTTCTATTTTCCCAAAAATTACAATCTTTGTGTTTTTCAAAGTCCCAACACATAACAACAATAACTAAGTTCATATGGCCTTCATGTTCCACATATATACTTCATTTCAAGGCCTTCATATTCAACATATAAACTCCATTTCTAATGATCCATATGCTGTCCAAAAGTGACTCATAGGGAGGGTTTAGCAAAACTAACTTGAACCATATGATTTTCAAGTGCAAAGTGGAGAAAACTTACTCTTTAAGCTTAATCCTTGGTTCCTTTACTCTTCTCACACTAAAATCCATTCTCTTCCCACTTAAAGCAACATTCCTCCTTGAAGAAAAGATGAATATGCAGCTCCCTTTGGAGAAAATGGTAGGAGGATGAAGAAGATGAAGAAAGTTTTTTGAAGAATGGTGGTAGTTTTGCTTGATTTCACTTCTTCTTCCACTTTTTCTCCCTCTCCCTCTCTCTTCACGTTTTTCTCTCCTTCTCCCTTGTGTGTGGCATGAAAATGGTGGAATGGAGGTGAAGGAGATGAATTTAAATGAAGTTAAATGTTCATGCCAAATTTGAACCCCTGGATCAACCTTTTCAAGATCAAATCTTAGCCTTCCATTCCTTTTTTCTTTTGATTTTCTAATTTTATTACTAAATATCTTCTTCCAAATTTCCTTGGCCACACACTTGGATTCCTTTTCTTAGCCTTTAAGTTATGGATAGTAACCATGGTTAATTTTCTTAACTCAATCATGATCAACTTTTAACTCAACCATAGTTAGTTTCTAACTTAACCATGGTTAATTCTTTAAAATAACTAAAATCCTTTTCTTCTTTCCCTTTCATTTTATATTTATATTTGGGTTTCATCTTCTCTAAAACCATAATTATATCTTCTCTTCTCTTTTGCGCCTTTAGAATCATCTATTGGGTCTTACAACAGTCTAAAAATTAGTGTCCGAATCTGATTAAGGTTTTACGATACAATACAAACCTTTAGATTTTCTAAAATTTATAAATATTATTTCCTCTACTTTCTGGTCATACTGAGCTTCAAACATGGATCAAGGGCCCTTAACCTTAATCTTCATAAATTTTGGCGTCAATCAGACACTCGGGTCTTTAGATGTAATTTTCATTGTTCTGTATTATGATTGTGCTATAAAATTTTCATTTATTACAATTTAGTCTCTGAAACTCCTTCAGGGTTTCTTAACCCTTTATCTATTTCTATTTCTATAGTTGTTACAACTCCTTTTTCTATTTTGCTCATGACTACTAATCGGGATAACCGGATGCCGAATCGGATCTCGTCTAGCCATCTGAACAACGTGGCTTTATTGGACCCGTCTTATCAAATGGAGTTTAATCGTAGGTCACGGATTTCTAAGATTCTTGCCTGATTTTTTGATATTCGTGCCTAAAGCCATGAATAGATGGTGAAACTAGGGTTCCCTAAATTTTCAGGTAATTTATACATTTTGCCCAGCACATCACTTTTCTTTGCATTTTAGTCCCTGGTCCTTCTACTTAACCTTGGAGACTCTTCGGGACCTTTTTTTTTCAATCTATTTTTACCTCAATTTTAGGGCACCTCTAGCCTTGACTCATCATTATTTATGGCCTAGAATATTATTTTAATTTTATTGGACCTCAATTTACTCTATTTAAGGGACTTCCTTTTGTATCCAGTGAATTTTATACGTTGACAGAGAAATCGTATGCTACATTTGTAAAGTCCCACATCGGCTGGAAGGGGTATGTGCTAAAGCCTTATAAGTGGGAGAGAAGCTCTCCCCACCAGACACGCATTTTCCCGTGAGCACAAGTAAAGGCTCAGCGAGCTAGAAACGACAAAACCCAAGGAAGCATAGTTCGCTGAACCTGCGACCGAGGGACAATACATCTGGAGGCTCTGTAGGGAATTGGTATCAGAGCAATCCTGACCCATGTGCGACCTAAGGATGGGTTGGCCTAAAAGGGGGGTGGATTATAAAGTCTCACATCAGCTGGAAGGGGCCTGTGGTAAGGCCTTATAAGTGGGAGCAAAGCTCTCCCCACTAGACGTGCGTTTTCCCGTGAACACGGGCAAAGGCTCAGCGAGCGGGAAACGAAAAAACCTAAGGGAATGTGGTTCGCTGAACCTGCGACTAAGGGATAATATACCTGGAGGCTCTGTAGGGAATTGGTATCAGAGCAATCTTGGGCCATGTGCGACCTGAGGATGGGTCAGCCTAAAAAGGGGGTGGATTGTAAAGTCCCACATCGGCTGGAAGGGGCCTGTGCTAAGGCCTTATAAGTGGGAGCGAAACTCTCCCCACCAAACGCACATTTTCCCGTGAGCGTGGGTAAAGGCTCAGCGAGCGAGAAATGATAAAACCTAAAGGAGTGCGGTTCGCTGAACCTGTGATCAAGGGACCATACGTCTGGAGGCTCTATATGGAATAGAACAAAACAAATGCTATAAAAGGGAGAGAGATTTTAAGATTTATTTGACCTAGGTGCCTAAACTTTCTATAAGGTGATCAAGTGTAACTTAGTCTAGAGCTCTTTAGTTATGGACAAGGGAAGAAGACGGAATATTTAGGTTAGTATGTCATTTGACTTGGATGGGCAAAGAAGAAATAGAATTATGGATAATAAGTGAGGTAGTAATAGAATAAGGACATCTTCTACAGGAAAGTAGCAGGGTAAGGACTAGGTTCTTGTAAAATTTTGAGAAACCAAAGAGGAAGCTATGAGGACAGATTATCCAGCACTAATTGAGTGAGATATGTTTAATTTTGAGGACAAAATTCTTAAAAGGATGGGAGAATATAACACCCTCAAATTAATTAAGACTAATTATGGTGATTAGGCAATTGACATGAATTAATTAGGAAAATCAATTAAGAGAGATTGGTACTTACTCAAGGCCTTTTGATTAGTTCAATTATACTTGAGGCCTAATATCGAAGCCCAACTATACCATGCGCTTAGTAGAAGAGCCCAATACTAACTTTCTTGTAAGCCCAACTTAAATTTTCTAGAACCCAAAACTTGTGAGTGAATTTAAGTGAGACAAGAACCTATTTAACCTTAGCCCAAACATGGGGAAGTGAGTCCAAATAGGTCTTAGGCTATTAGATCAACACACTCTATCCTTAACATTAAAAATTCTACAGCCCAACCAAATGAACCATGGCCCAATATGTTAAACACTAGCCCACTTGAAATAATGGGCCCATTGGACCATCCCATCTTCACTAAAACTATAAGAGGCCTTCTCCCCACCTATTTGGCTGCTAGGACACTCATGTTTTGTAGAATAAGGAAGCCATTTTCGCACTTGAGAAGAGGGGCTAAGGTTTTTTCTGCATTTTTCCACCATTTCTCACTTTTAAAGGAAGATTTGGCCAAGGTAATTTATATAAAATATGTCCCCCTCACTCCTCTTCATTTTGGTCTTATTAGTTTCTAGTTTTAGGCATTTTTATCTCCTTATTAAGTTTGAAATTTGGTATTTAGGTGATTCCTTGCAAGATTTTTCAGAATTTGGAGTTAATGGAACCATAGGTTAAGTGTTTAATTTCATTTTGTGGTGTAACCTTGCTCCGATTTCATGTTTTAAGCTAACTTTGGTATATGACTGATTCCATGTGCGAAAATCCAAGTTTTAAGGATGGCCCATAGTGTGTTCTTAGTAGTTAAGGCTTAACTCAGTCCATTTGACCTCTTGGGTGTATAGGTAAGTGTTCCCTCTTCTCTTGTAGTGTGTATATGCTGAATTCCCATATTTTGGATTGACTTTTGCTGCATGGTTTGTACATGTGCGAAAATGGAGTAGTGGGCAGTGAATCATGGTGAGCTTTGATGTATGGACCCTAAATTAGTGCAATAGATCATTACGAAGCTTAGGTAAGAAGCTTTCAACAATTTCTTATTAAGATTAATCTGTAGATAGGGAGAATTTCCTTGCTAATGATAGTAAAATAATGATAATAATGCTTATGTTAGGCTTGGTATGCTTTGGATCATAGTGGTAGCTAGAGGAAGCGTAATTGGCTTCATTGAGGTACCTGGGATTATTCTTCCTAATTTCATATATATGCTCATGTTAATAAGATATTTATTACATGTGCTTGATTTTGAAATGCTAAATGATTAGTTGACTACTTGAATTACGATTGTGACTGGACCTTGTGATTTCATGGTGGAGCTATGGTGCGGCTGCCACCTGTGCACGTGCTTCGATCGAGTAACGGGTTATGATCAGACCCCAGATGCACTGAGCCCTGGTTGTGCTCATTATGGAGTAGGTGCTGTGGATGGACCTCTCCCAGTGTTATTGGCCATTAATATGTTATGTGATTATTGGTATGAGACAGTAGTCATTGGTAGCTTAACTAGTTCATTTACAAATTGAATTAACTATTCTGGTATTAATGATATGAAATTGCATTATATTGATTAATCTATACATATATATGGAATTTGCCTCTTGTTACTGAGATTGTATATCTTACCCCGATTGTAGGCTAACATTTTCAGGGACTGAACATCTTAGTAGCAAGGAGAAATTAATGGAAGCTTATTAAGTGGTTTGGTAGCACATAGGTTTAGAAACCTTGTCAGATTGTATTGTGTATTTAAATGACTAGTTTTATATTATTGCCGCATTGCATCATGAATTGCCAAGTATAGGAACTATACATGTAATATAATCATCATGGAATTGAACATTTTGGTTGTAATTGGCGAATAATGGATGAGTGACTTGATCTTGTATGAATATTAAGCATTGGCCCTACGCTCCTTTTGGTCGGAGTACTTTTGCTATCACTAAATTATAGAATTCACTTATGTATGATAGTTTCGTGAGTAGAAATTAACACTTAAATCTTAAAGTGGATAATGATATATTAGCTAGGTAGATCAACTAGATAAATGTTATTAGAGTTTCACAAATTGAGGGAGAGTGGTCCTAAAGTGTTCCTAGAGGGAGAATTAGAGTGCATGGGAAAAAATTTGGGAGTTACAGGAACAGAGGGGAATTGTCCATGGCCAAAATGGAATTAGCTGCGGCCAAACATGACAAAGTTGTTAAGGGAAGGAAACAGAGAGTAATTGGCCGCAACAAAAAGTGACGTTAGGCACGATGAAATGTAAAAGTCAAGTCTAGTGGTGTTCTAGAGGGTAATTCGTCGCAGTAAAAGGGGTATTTGGCAGTAGTGAAATGTGCAAAATTTGTTGTAAAGGTGTAAAGAGTTGAACCCGAGAGCAATTGGTTGCGACGAAAAGTGAAGCCAGCCGCAGCGAAATCTTTTCGCCATGGTGAAATGTGAAAGGTAGGTTTGGTGGTGTTCTAGAGGGTAATTCGTCATGGTGAAAGGGGTATTTAACCATAAAGAAATGTGTGAAATTTGCAAATGTGCAAGGAGTTGAACCTAGGAGTAATTGGCCACAATGTGAGACAATTTAGTCGCAGTGAAGGTGCTCAATTTTTCATATTAACCTTGAAGCTTTGGTTTTCTCCATGGAAATGATAAGGAATGATTTAGAAGCACTTGTAGAAGGTTCTTATGAGTTAAGATTAATGGATGATAGGATTAAAAGCTTATCATTGTGGGTTTAATTCCCTCATATGCATAAATGGTTATGAGTAATCAGTTAATGACTTTAACAATATCAAGGTTTAAATTTTCTTACCTTTTCCAAATGTAAGTAATCTCATAATGACTTCAAACCTCGTTACAATTACTATTCATTTGGTTAGTTTGCTTCTTTGTGTCACACATAGGTCAAACGAAGTACAATGCTCATGAAATTTTATAGCCACCAAGATCACTTCATTTGGAGTTCTATAAAGAGAGATATGAATTTTTGAATTTGCATGATAGTACTAGTAATATAGCCTAACCTGTGTTACTATTCTATTGATTTTTTATGGCTTAAGGCTAATGCATTGGTCTGGAATTATTTTTAGTCAAAATTAGATATCTACAGATTTCCAGAATAGTATGGTTTGCTTGATTTTGATTTTTCTAGAATTATTTATGAATTTTCAAAATTTATATCAAAAAGTTAGAATTTGATCCTGAGAGCAAACCATTGATTTTGTGACATGTAGCCTAAAACCCGAGGTTCTTGAGATATTTGGTGATGGTTATGACTTGTAAATGATATTGATGAGTTCACATGGTCCATGGGGCATGAATTAAAGAAATGAGATCTTATGTAATGCAATTAATACTATTAAATTTATTACCCTTTTCATGTGAGGTGTATGGTTTCTTGCATTTATGCTTCAATCCATATGAAATGCATTGAGATGGATAATGAGACCATGGTATAATAGCTAAGAGGTTAAGGTATTACAATGGGGCCAAGTCACATTTAAATCCATAAATACTATTATACTTCCTCAAAATGGTCTAATTAATAATTATTATTATGTTAAGATACTCAAATTTGTCATTTCCCTTAAACCCTCTTAATAATTTCATAATTCCTAAATAATTACTATTAATTATTCCTAAGGTGTTACAATTTTCATATGAAAAAGATGGTTCTAAAAAAAGATACAAAATGAGCCCAAACAGAGTAATCAAAGTTCAGGGACAAAGTTGGAATTTTAAAAATATTACAAAATATCCTTTCTTCCTTATCATAAAGTCACACCACCTCCTTCTTCCCCCATAACTGACTTATTTCCAACTCTAAACTAGATTTATATGGCATCCAAAAAGGGGAGGAGAGAGAAGAGAAAGAAGGTAAGTTTATTTGCCAAATTTCATGCTTTCCTAGTTAGAAACATTGCTCTCCTCTTCTTGCTCTTTCCAACAGTAGTTTAAGCTTCTTGAAAGGATGAGTTTGATGGTTGACCACTTGAAGAAAAGAGGAGATTTGGAGCAACGAATTATGCCATGAAAATCACCATTGGAAGTGCTTTCAAACAAGGTATGATACAAGCTAGAATACTTGCTCTTTCCTTGAGTTTTTCTTCTCTCTTGGTTTAGCCTAACCATGGAAATGCTAAAGGGAATATGTTTTCAACTTAAACATATTAAGAAGTAGGGGTTTTGAAGGGTGTAGAATAAGATTATGTAATTGAAATCAAGTAGAAAGCCATAAAACACAAAATAAGCTACCTAGGGTTTAAATTGCACCTTAGATGTTTTGGAACTCTAGGAAGATGTTTTAAGCCATTTGAAATCACCCTTAAACTAGAAATGAACTAAGGACATTCCATAGGTATTAAATTCCTTAAGAGAAAGACAAAAGCGCCCTTAGGCTCCCTTTTGTGCTAAGTTTGGCCATGATGGGAATTATGTAGCAAAGGAGTTATTTTATGGATTCTAAAGTTATAAATGGTTAAGATATGAATTATAAACACTGATGGAATCATTGGATAGAATTTAAAAGCCTTATTTTGAAAGATGAATTTTTAAGGCATATAAAGAGCCTAAAGAAGCAAGCTGGGTCCAGTCTTGTGTAATTGTGTAGATGAGGATCCAAATGAGTTCCATTCAACTTATATGACTTATAGCAAATGAGATTAGGGAGCCTAGAAAGTGAAATCCAAGAGTGGCCTCTTAAGGAACCTAAATGGCTTAAAGTTGCATATTAGGTCCTAAAGAAGTTAAGTATAAATGACAAGACTTGAAATGGATCTTAATGAGTTTTTTGGCATTGCATATTATTATAGATAGATCGAACAAATTCAAGTTCACTTGATGGAGGTGTGAAGTAAAATGGAAGAGGTGAGGGGCCGATGAAAAAGGAAAGGTTTATGAGAGTTAGTGGTAGCTTGAAGCTCCTAGCTCAATAAGATAGTTTATCTCCCTAACTTGCATGCATTTGAATTTTTGAATGAGTTGAGATGTTTATGTGTGTTGTTGCTTAATGTACTCTTGATTTATGCTTTGGTATGATTTCCATTATAAGCTTTATGCTTGAGTTTGATGTGTTTTTGGCTCCTAACTCTTTATGGCCAAGAATTGAGCACATAACCTCTTCCTTTGCCTAGAGTTAATTTCGAGTTGAGCCTAGCTAATATGTTGAGATTCCATGGTTAGTCGAAAAATGAGTTTTCATGCAAAGAGTTACATTAAGTTTCATGATGCATAATAATTATATGTTTACATGACATGAATTGCATTTCCTCATGGCATTCATATGTGCATTAATTTGGTTGAGATTAGCTACTAAGATTCTTCTCGTAATCTCACTCATGTCCCTCACACTAACCATTTAAAGGTTCTTGAGCAAGGAGATGAAACATAAGAAGCAATCGACTTTAGAAAGTCACGATTTGAAGCATTCTTGCAATTATGTACTTAAAATTGTATATGATACATTACCAATGTTATATATCATGTATGGCAAGAACATATCAGATGTTAAATTATGTATGAGTTAAGCATGTCAATATATGTATCGTTTTGAGGATAAAGGTAAGCATGTGTATATGTTGTCCATATTAAGAGCCATAAAGATATACATGCATGAGAAGATGGAAAGCATATTTGCATATGATGAATCTTGTGGAAATGTCATGATTATGAGATAGGAACATTGTATGAGTATAAGACTGTAATTATATGACATTTTAATGTATGAATGGCCTTTTTGTATATGGTCTCATACATGTAATACTTTATGGTTCATGTGTATAAATGGATGTGAGATAGTCAAATTTTGATGCAAGCCATATTACATGTGCTGGGTTGAACGGAAATGATGTATAGATGGATTAAAAGTTTCTTAAGGGAAAAAATTGTATATTAGAGACTAATTGGGACCACTTTAAAACCAAATTTTAGTCCAAATGAGTCATAGATTGCACCTCTACTCTTGGTAGCTCAAAAGACCTAGTTTAGGATTGAAATTTGGCATACACTTAAGAAACATTGAGAGCTTTCTTACAAGCTAAAGTTTTCATTTTTCAAAGTTTTGTGGAATATTCTATGAATTTTTGAATCTGGCTATTTTTAGTAGAATAGTCTATTATTGTTCATATCTATTGCAATTCTATTTTTTGTGTTTTTGAGGGACCAAATGGATTTAGTTACTCATGAAATTTTACAAGCATAAAGTTCACATTATAAGTTTCTGTAGCCACCAAGTATACATAAATCAGAGTTATATAGCCTAAGTTATGAATTTTTGAATTTTGATGCATAATACAAGATTTGTAACCATTTCAGGCTAGATGTTCTATTTAGGCAACCAATGTGTATTTTTCGATTTAATGGACGAAAACAAGCTTGTTTTATGATGAATATGAGTGAAGGAAAAAAAATCCAAAATTTGACCCCTATATCTCCGATTGGCAGGTAAACAAACTGATTTTTGCCATCTAAAGCATAGTGATGTTTATAGATTTCATTGCTAATGTTTATAAATAGTATAAATGAGCTAAATGAAGCTAGATATGACACTAGCTACATGTTCTATAGCTTGGCCAAACCTATACACACATACACTACACTTGGAAGTTTTTGTTTTTTCCATGGAGAAGTTGATGATTATGGAAAATCCTTAGCTCTTTTCTAGTTCAAGTTTGGTCTTATGTGGCTTAAACATCTTTCTAGGGTCTTATAACTTCCATGGTGCTATTGAAACCCCAGGTGGCTTAACTTGCTTTCTATGGCTTTTCATGAGATTCTATTTGCATAATCTTACACTACACCTTTTAAAACCCTTATTTCTATCTAATGTTCATCAAACATATGCTTGTTCCATACTTTCTCACTCTAGGGTGAATTGATGAAGGACTTGGAGCTCAAAGAAAGGCAATTTTTCTAGCTTAATATATATCTCATTTGGAAGCTCTCTTCCTGTAGTTTCTTGTAATACAATTAACTTCCTTAAATTTCCTCCTTTTCTTAGCCACAAACTTCATCCTTTCAAGAAGCTAAAACCACCATTAGAAAGGGCATGAAGAAAGGATAAGGCTTTATAACTAGTATATAGCAAAATTCTACATATTTTATTACCTATTTGCCTTGGTTCCTTTTCTCTCTCCTCCCTTTTTTCTCACACCATGGCTAGTCTAGTTTGGAGCCAAGAAGCTTGGTTATAAAGAAGAAGCCAGGTGGCATGGCCTTATATAAAGGAAGGAAGGACATTTTAAAGCAATTTCAAAACTCCATTTATGTCCTTGCACTTTAACACCTCCATTTGATCTCATTTCATATCCTTTTCAAAAACAATATTTCCATATAAAAATTTAGGCTCTCTACTTTATTAAAAATATCTATATGAAATTTTTAGAATTTAAAACAATGTGAAAAAGTTTGGTCAAAGTTATAGTCATATAGAGCCCTAAACCATACACTGTTATGGATTTAACCATTCTGACAGTCCCCCGTAAGCTTAATTTTGACATTTAAAACTCTTTTTATTGAATTTCTAAAATTTTACCCAAAATTATGATTTTGCTATTGGTATGCCGGTTCTATTTTTAAGCACTCTGGCTCCAATGCTACTCTTTCCTTTCATCTTATTCAAACTTCTAATTCCTTATTATCATGATTATCAACCTTTCTTTTGATGCCTAAAAGTTTAGAAAACACTAAGTATGACATTTCTTTCCTCTTTAAATAAATTTCATCCTCGAAATTTAGGGATATAGTCATTACCCTGCATTTCTTTTGCTTCTTAAAATTAGTCTTTCTTTTTTATTTGCCTATCTTTACTTTCTTTTCTTAAGGGCTAATTTCCTCTAAATTTGTTTTGCCAGAGAATTTCTACCACTAAAAATTTCTAATCTTATCATAAGTTATTGTCTTTTTCTAGTGTGATCTCTATAAAGCCTATGATCGCTTGCTCTTGGATTTCTCAATTCTTGACATGTAGGGACTATTTCAAGTACCAAGACCTTTTATCTTCATATATTTGGTCAAAATTAAGAGATCTTAACATTCTATATTTAATTGGTCTGAGACCAATTCCTGGAGGGTTAAACTTTTCTATTTAGTAGACTTGCTTGCATCTATGATTAGAGATATCTCACTAGTATCAAATCTGCAATACCTTATTCTAATGGCTTCCCGCATTATCTCTTATTATTCTCTACTTGTTCTAAGCCATTAGAGATTCCTTTCTTTCTAACTTAATTTACTTAAATGATTAGTCTACTATTTATTCTTATATATCCTTTTACTAGCTCATACCGCAAGGAGTTTGTATCCTTTCTCATCTTAAGCCTCATATACTAATTACCTATTGGGATCATAGCCTCTCTGATAAACTTATCTTCTTAAATATCCTAGTTCCTTTATTCACTAGTGTACTTGCCCTTATTAGACCTTCTAAGTCTGAAGCTTCCTTTTACTCTCCTTATCTATTTGAGAGTATTTACTGTTCTAATTCTCAACTTCATTACTGGCATTATGATTCTTAACTCTTATGTGCTAGCATTAAAGAATGACTACCACTAACTAACACTATATTCATGTGGGATATTATTCTTGTATAGCCTTAGCTGCTAGAGGCATAAACTACCACTTATCCTATCATAAGAATTGTACTTGACCTTTTTTGGAATACACTACTATAGTGTATAAGGATTCCTCTCTATCCTTTAGCTAGGTCTAATGTAACACCATAAACTTCTAGCTCATCTCATGCTACTTCTATGTCTTATGCCATGCACTTTACAAGAAAGTAAGAAAAATGGCATTAAAATAATGAATATATTTGCGTTGCATAGCGGATAAATTTTTCATTTGATATCCCGTGGACCTTATGGACTCATCCATCTCATTCTCATATTTAATTACACAAATACAACTCATAACTATCTAAGGAAGTGGCCTAGAACTCGTGCAAGTGGATGAAGTACATGAAATTCAAGAGTGCAGCCTTAGCCAGAAATTCCATATTTCTATAATAAATTTTGAAAACTCATAACTAATTTTAGAAAAATTGAAATCATACATTCTTTACCACTATGGAAAGCTACAGATGTCTACTTTATGATAATAATATGTCTAGACCTCAACAGGGGCTGCTAGCTACCGAAAATTGATAAAATAGTACCAGAGGTGGACTATCAGCCTTGGTACTGACCTCCAAATTCAAAAATTCATATCTCCTTGCTTAGAGGTCCAACTGGGGTGATCTCAGTGCCATGAAAATATTGTCAGGTCTAGTTTATGCTTGTAAAATTTCATTAGTATTGGACATCATTGGACCTATGAATGATACAGCCCAAGTTTCTGACTATATGAACAGTGTCTATATCAGCTCAGCAGAAAAATGCCAACTTTGAAAATTCATAATTAGCTCCATAGAGCTCCAAATAATATGATCTTTAGATTTTCAAAAGCTCTAGATAAGATCTGATGTTAGGTTGCAAAATGGCTCATTTTGTGTCATTAAAGGAGTCTAAATGGTCTATTTTGAGTTCTAAAGCAACCATGACCACTTGAGCATGTGGAAATTCACCAAAATGACCTTCTAAACTTGTTTCAAAGGTGCCTAATGTAACACCATAACTTCCAGCTCATCTTATCATATATATGCATGCCTCACATCAGATGTTCATGAAGGTATAAGGAAAAAGAGGAAAAATAATGAATATCTCTGCGTTGCGTCGTACTTAAAAATTTCATTTAGTGTTATGTGGACCGTGTGAGCTCAAACTATACATTCTCATGTTTAATTACATTAATAAAACTCATTTACATCATAAAATCATGCCCACAACTCATGGAAACCGAAATAAAGTTCAAAATACTCAAGTGTAAATTCAGACAGATTTGGCCTTTTTCTGACCAAACTTTGGAAAATCGTAACTAATTCTAAAAACATCAAAATTATACAATCTTAGTTATTCTGGGAATCTATGGATGTCTAATTCATACTAAAAATACACCCAAATTATAACATTCATTACAGAGGGCGTTTGACATCCAAAATAGTCCAAAGGTCAGACTGCATCCTGGAACTATCACAGAATTTTGCAGAAAACTTCAAAATTGTCCAATTAATTCCAAAAAAGTCTAATCCATATAAATGATATCAATTTAGAAATCTGTGGATGTTAGCTAGAGAGATAAAATATCTCTAGACCCGTTCATCAAGCCCAGACCTTGAAATTTAATGGAACAATACCTCTAGTCGGGCAAAATTCCTAATATTGGATAGGATGTTCAAAAATTCATATCTTCCTCTCTAGACTTCAAATGAGGTGTTTCTAGTTGGCATAGGTCACTATGAATGTTTAGTACCACTGTATAAAATTTTGTGGCAATTAGACATCATTTGAGCCTCGTGTGACAAATTCATTTTCAGACCAAATGAATAGTGTAGCAGACCAAAACTAGAAAAAATGCCAACTTTGAAAATTTATCAAATATTCTGTAGACCTCTAAAAATTATGATCTTTAGCTTTCTAAAAAGCTCTTAATAATACCTAATTGCATGCCAAATCGCAGATCAAGACTAACTCATTTGGCTAAAAAGTAATATAGGGTTCCATTATGGTCAATTTTGGCTCCATATGAGATACCAAAATTGCCAAATGGCTTTCCCTTAGTCGTGTGACAAATTCATTTTCAGACCAAATGAATAGTGCAGCAGACCAAAACTAGAAAAAATGACAACTTTGAAAATTTATCAAATATTCTGTAGACCTCTAAAAATTATGATCTTTAGCTTTCTAAAAAACTCTTAATAATACCTAATTGCATGCCAAATCTCAGATCAAGACTAACTCATTTGGCTAAAAAGTAATATAGGGTTCCATTATGGTCAATTTTGGCTCCATATGAGATACCAAAATTGCCAAATGGCTTTCCCTTAGTTTTGTCACCTTTTGGGCAGGTCTAAAAGTACATTTGAGACTTGTGTGAGCTTCCCAAATGGCCCCAAACCTCATGCTTCTCATTTTGGCCATTTAACCCACACTTATGCACATTTACATCTAACTTCCAAATTGTATACTTTGGCATTATATACTCAAATTCCATTCTAGAGTTTATACATTATATCCATACATTCATTCATTACATAAT
The DNA here is from genome assembly GCA_032878935.1 of Erythrophleum fordii. Taxonomy (NCBI): domain Eukaryota; kingdom Viridiplantae; phylum Streptophyta; class Magnoliopsida; order Fabales; family Fabaceae; genus Erythrophleum; species Erythrophleum fordii. The sequence continues at coordinate 21,139,826 of JAVQMF010000044.1, forward strand.
ATCATATTTACACATGTCTGAAGGGTCATAGAGTATTTACAACATCATATACATCATAAGTATCATTATGGTTTCAAAAAGAATAAAACTAGGCATATGGTTGTCAATCTCCTTCCTTCAAGGTTGTTGGCTCCCATTACCATAGCTACTTGGTCCACCTAGCATATTAGATCATTGAAAAGGAGGGAATGAGATTCAAAGAATCCCAATAGCTCATCTCCCATTCAATCATACATAATATGTGCAAAGCAAGCTTTTAAAATGTATGCATGGTTAAAATGAAAGTCATGGACATTTTAAGAGTAAGCTTAGCATGTGAATAAATCATACAAGACATTTAAGAGCTCACCAAGTGTTTGGATTGCCCTCACACTTCTCCTCATGGATTTTGGACTTGTCTCACCCATTCTTTAAGAATTTTGGACTCAACCATACTCTTGGGAGCCCACTTTACTTTTGGGAGACTCTTTACTATGTCTCAACTAATCTTAAGGGTTCTTGGCTCATCCTCACCATAGTGAAGAGTTCTTGGCCTCTCCATACTCAAGCAAACTCAAACAAACATCATGGATTCATTTGAAAACATAACATGACATCATGAAATCATGGCATATATGGTCATGCTAGCATACTTTTCATAGCTTGAAACTACACATACATACATTCTAAAACAAGCTAAACACACATCCATGCATGAGAGATGGTGGAGAGAGCTACCTTGCACACAACTACACACTTTCTTTTTTGGATTCAAGCCTCCTCTTTCTGCCACACACCCACAAATTAGTGGAGATGGTTTCTCTTGGCCTAGATATAATTTATGAGAGCCAATTAGATTCATGAAACATATTCTAAAGCTACATAACTTGGTTAAACACTAGATTGCTCTACAACCCCCATTATGGTCCATAAAGGCACCTAATGAAGCAACACCTCTCAACTAATTTCTAGGCCTCATTCTTTCCTTTCAAATATGATTCTTGGCTCCTTTTAAGTCTCTTGGAGTCATCACACTATTAAAACAAAGGGTCTAACATCATGTTGCTTCTTTAGGTCATAATATGGAACCTAAGGCACCAAATCAATTTCTATTAGTTCTAAATTTTTTCCAAGGCCTCCCCTTATTTTCATTCATCAAATATGACTCAAGAATGACCTTAGAAAAATTTAAAACTCTCCCCTACTACAAGAACCCTCTTTGGCTAAGATATAGGCATCATTTAAGTTACATGGAGATTTATTTGTTTTCTTGAAGGAGGAAGCTTGTGGGGAGCATCTTAGGGGTCTCAAGAACTCATATAAACTCTTAATTAAACCTAGGAAGCATCACATAAATTCAAAATTTGGAAGGTGCACATAAAACCCTAAGTTTTGCATCTTGAATTCTAATGGCTATTTTGTTGTTTTCTTTGCATATTCTTGTTCTTCTCCATCAAATACCTAAGATTCATGCTTGGTTGGGCTTGAAAATCAGATCCTCCTAGGGTTCTTGGTGTGTGTCAAAGTGGAGAAGAAAGGGAGATCAATATAGCTACCATAGGATGCAACTTTACCTTATTTCCTTGGTTAGTTTGGCTTAAATCTTATTTACTCCAAGCTCTTCTCTTCAAATCCGAAATTTCCCTTGAATTTCTCCCTTGAATCAGATTCATAGACCTCATTTTAATCAAAGGAAATCAAGGAGGATGAAGAAGAGGTGGTGTAGACGGAGAAGAGCATGAAAAATAACCATAGAAACATACCTTTTGCTTGGATTTCTTCCTCCTTCTTCTTCTTCTTCTCTTGGGCGCCTCTCCCTTAGGGTTTTGCTTCTAGTTTGGGGCTGAATTTTCTGAAGTTAAATGAGGACAAGTGTGAGGCACCACCTATATATAGGTAGGGAAAAGTTACTTTTTTAAAAATTCTAATTTTACCCTTCATACTTTGCATTTTCGTTTCTCCTTCATTTTAGCTCCTTTTTTAGAACCATCTTTTTCATTATAAAATTTAGATTTCCAATTAAGAAAAATTCCTTTGGAATCACTCAAATCAGAGCTAAAACCTTCCCGAATGGATCTGTTAAAGTTTGGGCACACTAACATTGGAAAACATCCATCGGAGGGGATTTAACTATCCTGGGCTTCCCATGGTTTTTAGGGCCTCTAAAAACCCCAAAAAACTTAAAATTTTCATTTCAAAAAGCCCTTCTATGTGAATTACAAAAATTGCTTGAAATTACAAAAAAGCCATTACGTTTCGTAGGTTTTCCATCAAAATTTGTTTCTTCATTCTAGCTCTATTTTTCTTTTCGTCTGAGGCTAGAATTCTCATTTTTAGGAGGCTAGAATGTTACTCAAATTTTTCAAGACCTTAACTAATTCATTTCAAGGGACTTGCTTTGAAAACGTGCCCTTTTCTGTCGTTTAACGAAAATCGGACATTACATATAAAACCCAGAATTTGAAAACTCACTCTTTCACCCTATGCCATACACAAAATCACATATGCCTTACATTGCTATCCACTACCCAAAATGCATATTACCATTCATTTGGCACTAATACTCATACATACATTAAATATTTGGGTAATTACATATGTTCAAAAGATTACATAAAAATTCCATCATAGGTTTACATCATATGCCATGTGTATGGCTACAAAAGAAGAAAAATTAGGCAAATGGTTGTCAATCTCTTATTTTCCAAGTTGATGGCTTCCATTACCTTGCTCACTTGGTTCACCTAGCATGTTAAGGCATTAGAGATGAGAGAATGAGATTCAAAGAATTCCAATAACTCATTTCCCTTTCAATCACACATAAAGAATGCAAAAGAAGTCTTAAAAATGCATGCATAAGCATCATGGAGTGTGCAATCATTGAAGAAGCATTCTTGGCACTTGCACAAGTCATACAAAGCATACATAGGCTTGCCAAGTAAGTGAATTAGCCTTACCTATTCTCTTATAAATTTTGGACTTGCCTCACCCATTTTCTCTAAGAGGTTTTGACTTAACCTCATTATTGGGAGATTCTTTACTTTGTCTCAACCAATTTTAAGAGTTCTTGGCATATCCTCACCATGGCTAAAGGTTTTTGATTTCACTACACTCAAGCAAACCTAAGCACACATACTAAGCATCATTTAAAAATATATTACAACATCATGGTACCATAATACATATGCATATGCTAGAACACTTTTCATGGCTTAAAACACACATACACACATTCAAAGACAAGTTAAGCATACGTTCATGCATGAGACAAAGAGAAGTGAGCTACCTTTGTTGCAATCACACACTTTTTCCCTTGGAAATGCTCTCCCTTCCTTGGCCTCACACATATAAAGGTGCGGGCCTAAACATAATATATGGAAGCCAATTAGGTTTATGAAATCATTTCTAAAGCTATACATCTTCCTTAAACACTAGCTTGGTCTAATAGCCATTTTATGGTTCCAAAATGCACCTAATGAAGCAAAATCCATCAATTGAGTTCTAGGCTCCATTCTTTCCTTTCATTTATGATTCTTGACTCCTTTTAAGCTTCTTGGAGCTATCACACAATTAAAATAAAGAGCCAAACTAATTGTTGCTTCTTTAGTTCATATTATGGAACATATAAGGCCATCTCACTTTCTATGGTTTCTAAATTTTTTCTAAGACTTCCTCTTATCTTCAATTATCATATATGACTCAGAAATGGACCTGGAACAAATTAAAACTATCCCTAGGTACCTCAAGTCCCTTAGGCCGAGCTTATGCACCTTCTTGGCCTCCATGGAGTTTGTTTTGTTTTCTTAATGTAAGATGCAAATAGGGACCCTTCTAGGGATTTTAGGAGCTCATTTAAACATTCATTTAGGCCTAGGAATCATTGTATCAAATCAGATTTTACAAGAAACACTAGGTTTGCTATCATGATTTTCCATGGTTGTTTGCTAATTCTCTTTGCACATTCTTATTCTCCTCCCTTAAATTCCTAAGATTCACCATTGGTTTTACCCAAAATCCAAGCCTTCTTAAAGCTCCATGAGTGGGACAAACCAAGAAGAAGAAGGGAGCAAGAGGTAGCTACCATGGAAGGAAGATTTACCTTGTTTTTTCTTGTTTTCTTGGTTGTTTCTTCCTTTCCTTGACCTCCTCTCTTCAAATCCAAATTTTCTCCCTTGTTCTTCCCTCAAAATAGATCCAAAAACTTTAATAAAACCATAAGAAAGAAGGGGAAATGGAGAAGAAGAGGTTTGCTAAAGAGAAAGCATGAAAAAAATCAAGAAATTCCATACCTTTTGCCTTGTTTTCTCCTTCTCTTCTTCTCCTTCTTGTGTGCCTCACTCTTAAGGTTCTTTCTATGATTTCGGGTAGAAACTAAATGAGATAAATGAGTGAGGAGGTGGGGTGCCTTATATATATAAGTGGGTTTAAGAAACACTTTTCAAAAATCCTAATTTTGCCCTTTCGTCTTGGCATTTTCGTTTCTAGTTCGTTTTAACTCCTTTTGTAGAATTGTCTTTTCTATCATGAGATTTAGATCCTCAATTTAATAAAATATCTTTGAAATTACTCAAATCGGAGCTAAAACATTCCCAAATGAATCAGTTAAAGTTCGAGTCCACTGATATTGGAAAACGTCCATTGGATAGGTTTTAACTATCCCAAGGCTTCCCATGGTTTTTAGGGCCTTTAAGAACTCTAGAGAACTTAAAAATTTTATTTAGAAAGCCCTCCTATGAGAATTCTAAAATTTGCTCAAAATTACAAAAATACCATTACGTTTCGTCAACCTTTCATTCAAATTCATTTCCTCATTCTAGCTCCATTTTTCTTTCCATCTAAGCCTAGGATTCTCATTTTTAGGAGTCTAGAATGCTACTTAAATTTTTTGGGACCTTAATTAATTCATTTCGGGGGACTTTCTTTGAAAATGCACCTGTTTTTGTCATTTAACAAAAACTGGACATTACATCTAATAATTGCTAGGGTAGTGGTTCATCTAACTACAACTCTGGATGCTACTTTCTTATTTTCTTTATCCCATATACTAACTCATCTATTGAGGAAATCTAGTCAACGATTTGGCTATCTGAGTAAAGCCTCGATAACTATGTTATAATAGTCTATTGACCTATAAGGACTCTGGTCTCTAAGACTAATTTGATCTGTAAAATCATCCTAGGCTATCATCTCCTAAGAAAACTATTGTAATTGTAAATATGAGCTCTTTATAACTCTGTAGGATCTATTATGACCCCTAAGCCTACTATGACCTCTCTGAGCCCTATTAAGGTCTCCTGCGACCCACTGAACTATGCTAGGACCTATGATGATCCAACTCTAAGAGATATCAGAGCCTAAAATCATTGTCTCTATAAATAAACTCATACTCACTAAGTTTGGCAACTATCTCTCATAGTTTCAAAGGCTAAACTCATATGCCTACTATGATCTTTTGAATGCTTCTCATGTGAAGTGGGTCATGTATGACTTCCTCATCTCTTTAACATCCTATAGTAATGATATTTGAGAGCAATTTGATATTTAGTTGTTCCTCCCTGTGGGACCATCATTTTCCCACTTCTAACCTCATCACACTTTTTTTCCCTTTCCTTTGTTAACTTACCTTACTTTACTTTCTTTAGTCCTCATCACACTTTTTTTCCCTTTCCTTTTTTAACTTACCTTACTTTACTTTCTTTAGTTAGGGATGCAAATTAGACTTACACTTTACATGTATATTTTCTGCCTTCTCTCTCTTATCCTACAATCTCTAGCTATGCCCATATCTTACACCTAAGTGCCTCTAGTACCAGTGTATGCTATAACTTATAGTGCATCTCCCACATCAAGTGTAACAACCCTAACTGTAACACCATATATTTCTAACTTATTTCATGCCTTTGAATAACACATTTCCAAGAATCATGTAAATTCTCAAAGAAAAAGGCATTAAAATAATGACTTTTCTAGTGTTGCATCGCATATAAAAATTTCATTCGATGTCATGTGGACCATGTGAGCTCATACATCATATTTTTATATTTAATTACATGAATATAACTCATTTGCATCATCAAAAGTGGCCTACATCTCATGGAATTTAAAGGGAAGCATAAAATGCATATATATTTTCGGCTAGATTTTTCTCTTTTTTGTCACAAATTTTGGAAAATCATAACTAATTCTAAAAAAATCAAAATCATACATTCTTTGCCATTCTGGGAAGTACACATGTCTACTTTTTACTAAAAATATAACCAGGCTATGAATCATAGCACAGAGGGCGTTTGACATCCGAAAAGGTTTAGAGGTCTGGCTGTCCACTAATGCTGTCACAGAATTCTATAGCAAACTTCAAAAATTTCCAATTAATTCCATGAAAATCCAATCCATGCAAATGATACCAATATAAAAATCTGTGAATGTTAGCTAGAGGGAAAAAAATAACTCCAGACCAACTCAGCACACTTAGACCTTGAAAATCAATCAAATAATACATTAGGTCAGTAGGAGCTCTTGATACTGGACAGAATCTTTAAAAATTCATATCTCCCTCTTTAGACATCTAAATGTGGTGATTCTAGTTGGCACAAGTCATTAGGAATGTCTAGTTTCTCTGTATAAAATTTTGTGACAATTGGACATCATTTAAGTCCTATGTGACAGATTCCATTTTTGGACCTGAGTGAATAGTAACATGACCAAAACCATAATTTTTGCCAACTTTGGAAATTCATTAAATATTCTCTAGAACTCCAAAAAATTTGTTCTTTAGTTCCCAAAAATCTCTCAACAAGATCTAATTACATGCCAAATCCCAAATTAAAAAGAGCTCATTTGGATAAAAAGTGACTAGGGTTCCATTATGGTCAATTTTGGCTCTATATATAATACCAAAATGTCCAAATGGCTTTCCTTGGAGTTTGGCACCTCTTGGGCAAGTCTAAAAGCATAACTAGGACTTGTGTGAAATGCCCAAATGATCTCAAATCTCATGCATCTCATTTTAGCTATTCCACTTCCATTCATACATGAAATTTCATAATGCATAATTGTCATTACATGACCAAAATAAGTATTTCCATACATATAACCCTAACTCTCATTTATACACAATACATTAACATAATTATACATGCTCATAACATCATAGGTCATATACTACTAGGGATTTCATCAATTGTTATCCATAAGGCCTTAAAGTAGCAATTTCAAGACACTTTGATGTCATGCTCTCATCTTCAAGGTGGTTGGCTTCCATTATCTTGCTCTCTTGATCCACCTAGCATGTTAAAATATTGGAGAGGAGGGGATGAGATTCAAAGAATCCCAATAACTCATCTCCCATTCAATCATACATAACGCATGCAAAACAAGTCTTACAAATGCATGCATGAGCATGTTGTCATGTGTAAACATTCAAGAAGCATTTTCATCATTTGAGCAAGTCATACATGGTATAAAAAGGCTTTCCAAGCAAGTGGATTGGCCTCACCCATTTACTTGGGGATTTTGGACTTGCCTTACCTATTCTTTAAGAGGTTAATAGACTCAACCATACTTTTGAAAGTCAACCTCACTTTTGGGAGACTCTTTACTTTGTCTCAACCAATCTTAAGGGTTTTTGGCTTATCTTCACCATGGTTAAGGGTTCTTGGCCTCACCACACTCAAGCAATCCAAAGCAAATATCATAAACACATTTAGAAAACATAATACATCATCATGGTACAATGGAGTAAGGGCTCATGCTAGAACATTTTTCATGGCTTGAAATACATATACACACATTCAAAGACAAGTAAAGCAAGCAATCATGCATAAGAAAAGATGGAAAGAGCTACCTTGCTAGTATTTGTACACTTTTTCCTTAAGCCTTGAATCCTCTCCCATGACCTCACACACCCAAGAAGGTGGAGATCATTCCTTATGGCCTAAACACAATTTATGGAAGCCAATTAGGTTCATGGAATTAATTCAAAGGTCACACAACTTGTTTACACTCTAACTTGGTCTATAAACCCCTTTATATTTCTAAGAATGCACCTAATGAAGCAATACCTATCAAATAAATTCTAGTCTTCATTCTTTTCTTTCAAATATGATTCTTGACTCCTTTTAAGCCTCTTGGAGTCATCACACAATTAAAATAAAGAGCCTAACTATATGTTGCTTCTTTAGGTCATATTATGGAACATATAAGGCCAAATCACTTTCTATAATTTCTAAATTTTTCCCAAGGCTTCCCCTCATCTTCACTCATCATATATGACTCAAAAATGGGCTTGGAACAAATTAAAACTATCCCTCCATACACAAACTCCCTTAGGCCAAGACTAGGAAGCTTGATGATCTCCTTGAACTTTGCTTTGTTTTCTTGATGGAGGAAGCACATGGGGAGACTTCTAGGGACCTTAGGAGCTCATTTAAACTCTCATTTAGATATAGGAATTGTAATGTCCCGTTTTCATTAAACGATGGAAATGAGCACGTTTTCAAAGCAAATCCCCTGAGATGAATGATTCAAGGCCAAATAAAATTTGGATAAAATTTTAAATATTAGAAAATGAGGATTTGAGCCTTGAGTTGCCCAGAAACAAGGGTCGGAGCGATTCGAAAAATTTGTCGAAAGGCCAGTGGCATTTTTGTAAATAAGTGTAATTTTGGAAAAGCACCTAGGAGGGCTTTTTAAATGGAAATTTTGAGTTGCCCAGGGTTCTCAGAGGCCCCAAAAACCATGGGAAGCCCCGAGACCAGTAAAGCCCCTCCGGTGTACTCTTTCCGATGTCAGTTGACCTAAATTTTGACCGATTCGTTCGGGACGGTTTTAGCTCCGATTTGAGTGATTCCAAAGGCATTTTATTACATTGGGAACCTCTTTGTTATGATGGAAAATACGGTTCTCAAAAAGGAGCTAAAACGAAGGAGAAACGAAAATGCTAAGAACGAAGGGCAAAATTGGCATTAAAGTGTTAAAGGAAGCTTCTTTCTTCTTCTTTATATGCCACATTCTGCCTCCCCCTCTCTAAACCGACTTGCTTCTGCCCATTTTCAGAGGAGAACTCCAGCTCCTTAGGCGCACAAGAGGAGGAGGATTTTGGAGGAAGAAATTCAAGAAAAAGGTAAGAAACTTTAAGACATTCCATATCCTTCCTTCTTGAACCTTGCTCATCTCCTCTCAAGCTTTCTTTCTATGGTTTTAATGGAGAGTTTGGTGCTGTTTTTGGGGCAGAACAGAGAGGGGAATTTCGAAAATTGAGGGAGTAAGCCAACCAAGTGGAAGAACAAGCCAAAGGAAGTAAGAAAACAAGGTAAAACTTCCATTCTTTGGTAGTTTCTCCCTCCCCCTTCCTCTTGCACGAATTTGACCACCATGAGCCCAATTCTTAGGGGCTGTTTTCTGTCCAATTTATGGAGGGATTAGGGGTTTTAGATGGCAAGGATTAAGAATGAACCAATAGAATCAAGAAAGGGGCATTAGGAAACAAAATGGAATCATTAGGGATCCAAATGCTCCCTTGCAAATCTGATTTTATATAAATGTTCTTAGGCTTAAATGAATGTTTAAATGTGCTCCTAAGATCCCTAAGAGGTCCCCCATATGTCTCTTCCTCCATAAAATGAACAAAACCCCATGGAAAGTCATGAACCTAAAAGTTGGAAAAGTGTATAGCACTTAAGGGGATTGTAAAAACTACTTTAATCTATAAGTTCCCTTGGTTTTTTAAGTGTTTCCTTGACCTCCTACAACTCTTAACAACCTCCCTAAATGGTCCCCCATCAAGGAAAAATCAAGAAGCCATGAATCCCATTTATGCTCTAACTTTCGGCCAAGTAGGGATGGCATAGTTAGGGAGAGTTTTAAATTGTTTCAAGCCCATTTTTGAGTCATACATGATGAATGAATGTGAGGGGAAACCTTGGGAAAAATTTAGGAAGCTTAGAGAATAAGTTGGTGCTTTAGGTTCCATATTGTGACCTAAGGAAGCAACATAATGTTAAGCCCTTTGTTTTAATTATGTGATGACTCCAAGAGGCTTAAAAGGAGTCAAGAATCATATTTGAAAAGAAAGAATGAGGCCTAGAAAGCATTTGAGGGGTGTTGCTTCATTAGGTGCCTTTATGGACCATAATAGGGATTATAGAGCAATCTAGTACTTAAGCAAGTTGTATGGCTTTAGAGAATGTGTCATGAACCTAATTGGCTCCCAAAAATTGTATTTAGGCCAAGAGAACCCATCTCCACCAAATTGTGGGTGTGTGGCCAAAAGAGGAGGTTTAAAAGCTAAGGAAAAAGTGTGTACTTGCATACAAGGTAGCTCTCTCAACCTTCTCTGATGCATGGATGTGTGTTTAGCTTGTTTTAGAATGTGTGTATGTGTATTTTCAAGCTTTGAAAAGTATGCTGGCATGCCTTTATATGCCATGATGCTTGGTGCCATGTTATGTTTTTAAATGAATCCATGATGTTTGTATGAGTTTACTTGAGTGTGGAAAGGCCAAGAACTCTTCCCTTGAGTGAGGATGAGCCAAGAACCCTTGAGCTTGGTTGAGACAAAGTAAAGAGTCTCCCAAAAGCAAAGTGGGCTCCCAAGAGTATGGTTGAGTCCAAAGTGCTTAAAGAATGGGTGAGGCAAGTCCAAAATCCATGAGGAGAAGCGTGAGGCCAATCCAAACACTTAGTGAGCTCTTGAATGTCTTGTATGGTCGATTCACATGCTAAGGTTGCTTTTAAAATGCCTATGATTTCTACTTTCTCCATGCATGCATTTGTGAAACTTGCTTGCACATATTATGTATGATGGAATGGGAGATGAGCTATTGAGATTCTTGAATCTCACTCCCTCCTCTTAAATGTCCTAATATGCTAGGTGGGCCAAGTGGACATGGCAATGGGAGCCAACCACCTTGAAGAAAGAAGATTGCCATCCTTATGCTTGATTTTTGGTATTTTGATTCATAAGGAGACTTCATGAGTTGTAATAATAAAATTAAATATGAGGAAGTATAGTATAAGCTCACACAGTCCACGTGACACCGAATTGAATTTTTTAGATATAGCGTAATGCAGAAAAAGTCAATTATTTTTGTCCCCTTTTTTATGTGCCCTCATGGAAATCATGATGTGAAGCTTATAAATGGCATGTAATAGAGCTAGAAGTTATGGTGTTACATTTATTGGTATTAGAGCAAGTTCCAGGCTCTCCCGGATTGGATTTGGCTTGAGGATGTTGTAATAGGGCTATGTAAAAGGCTTGAATGGATAGGTAAAGCCTTGTATGAGACATGTTGGGTGTGTGAGGATGGTTGTGGCTTTGTTCATAATGAGAAAGTTATAGGATGGTCTTAAAGTAGTAGTGGACACTGGGGAAGAGTGGCCTCTAGAGTAGCTTGAGCAGAGTTAAGTTTGAGCAGGGTTGATGGATCTGACGGCTAGAGCTTGATGAGATATGATATCTCACCGAGATCAGTGGCAAGCCCTAGATATGAACAATGAGAATGATCTTGTTGATAGGAAGAGGCTTGCTAGTGAGAGTATGTGAGGCCTAATTCTCCCTGGTAGTCATACTCAGGCCATTCCAAGATGTCCTGCTTAATGCAAAGAGAAGTAGCGATGCAGCATGGCATAAGATGAGATTGCGGCTGCATAAGACCAGTTTAGAGGGGAAATGAGAAAGAGAGTCACCCCCTAGCCACAACACCCAAATATCTAGATAAGTATTAGAGCTAGAAAGGTTAGTTTCCTCAGGCTAGAGGTTAAGTTATAAGCTACACCCTGGAGCCTGACAGCCCGAAGGTGATAGCTAGTCATGCATGAATGAAGCAAGAGGTAGAACCCTCTAGCTTATGGACGGGCCGGTTACAGAGGCGGTGAGGCTCAGGTTGGTAGCTAAAGATAAAAATCTAATCCTTAGAATAGTAAGCCAATCAGAGGCTATTAGCCGCGATGAATGATGTGTTAGCTGTGACAAATGGCAGTGTAAATGCCTGGTTGGCCATATTCAGGCCAACTTGAGAAAGGAATTGATAAGGGGTAAGACAACCCATAGTGAGCGGGAACCCCTAGTATAAGTAGGGAAAATGAGTAATAAATAGCCACGGAAACTTAGTAAAAAATTCGTGGGCCTAATAGTTGGGACTGAAAAAGAACGCAACATAGAAAAGTTAGACACAAGGATAATCAGGTTGTTGAGACCCGCCTATAAAGTGTTGACTCCAACCTAGGGTGCTACCCTGTGAGACATTGAATGATAGAATGTTAATGTAGCCTTGAAATAATGAAAATTCTCCCTGGAGCGAAAAATGAAAGATAAGACATCTTGATGTCAGGGAAACCACCTAATAGTGGTTAGTAAATTTCCCCAGATAGACCCCGCTGAGTCATAAAGGGAAGCGAGGAAGAGCTAAGAAACTAGCTACAGAAAAGATGCCTTCGCTTTAGTCATGATTCGATATGTAAGCTAAGCTCAGAAAGATAAACAGATAGGGGTCAGATAATTAGTCAGACGAGCTCCCTAATAGGAGAATAATATAGGGTTAAGGCACGTGAGTGATTAGAGCACCCAATAGAGCATTAGCTTCTGTGAGGTAGAATCCAGACATTGAGAGTATGTGTTCTGGATTGAGTTAGCAGAACCTTAAAAATAGTATATTGTGCTCCTGGGGTAAAGCTAAAGAGGCTAAATAGAGAGAAAGCCTAGCTCTGATCCAGCTGAGACAGACAGTTAGTGCCTTAGTACCCTCAGGGAAGCTTGAGAAAGCTAGAGACTGCCTAAGAAGGTGAGCCTCATCTTATATAGAGAAAGAATGTAAGCCAAGAGCACTATAGAATGACATTCCTAGGATTTTATGAAATAGAATCCTCCTTACTAAGGGATGGTCTAGCTAAGAGTAGAGCAAGAGTATGAGTAAAAAGTAGACCCCCTTGATGTTACAGAGAGTGATTAAGTGGAGGAATCTTGGAAAAATGTACGTGCTCTTAAGCGTAAAGAAACCTGAACTAGCAACAGAAATAGCTAGTAGTAGAATATCCTTTTACCTAAGTAAGAGGATAAGAAAGGTAGAAAGAGAAGGTATGACAATGTTAAAGCCGAGGACATATTACATTGAGAATAGACATTCAGTTAATGTGCTTGAGTACTTAAGAAAACACACTTGTCCTTGGCATGGATGCCCTACTAGCATGATATTGCCCAAAGTATAAATAGCCAAGCGATACCGAGAAATCTCGGGATGTAGTAGAGGAAGAATCCTACTTTCCCTTAGTACTCTACGAGAATAGGGAAAATAGAGAAAAGTAAGAGAAGGGTACTTTAGATTATTGGAAAACTTGCAATATATAGGCGATAATGGCTTTGAGCTCAGTCATGAGGCGCCTGTGTATTCGTGTTTGATGTTATGGTTTGCTTGCAACAATGGTCACACGATATTAGGCCTGATCAACCTAATAGTAATGTGACTTAACTGCATAGCAAATGATGATATCCATCACCAAAGTGTCCTGATAATCGAAAGGTATCCTAGTTAGAGAAAGAGATGAAGTATAAAAGAAACGTAAAGGGATTCCAGTAATATCAGAATAATGAGAAAAGCATGCAAAAAGGAATCCCTAGTAGAAAAGTGTTCAGATTCAGTATGCATAGCTTGAGTCCCTTATAGTATGTATAAATAAAATAAAGAGGGACCAATGCATAGCCTCTCTCCTGCCAGAGATGTTAACCACACTCAGTGTGAGATGCCCTAGTGCTAAGGCATTTAAAAGTAGAACGTGTGCATAGTTAAGAACTGCAGGATATGAGAGGAGGGCTAAGACGAGTATATGTAAGTAAGTAAGTTGATAGAGTATGAAAAGAAAGCCAAGTGAGAAAGGGGCTGAAGTGGGAATTTGAGGATCCTATGAGGAGCGATGAACGAAAATTAAAATGCTCTCTAGTATTAGTATAACGGGATCCTAGAGAACTAGATGACACAGAACCCACTTCACACGAAGAGCATGATGTACTTCTGAGTTTAGCCTCAGCTATTATGAGCAATGGTAATTAGACTTAGCAAGTCTTTATTTTACTATCAGATACAGTAATCTTAGGCTTGACGTCTCCCAGAGATGGATCGTAGTAGATCCCAGTATAGCACAGCGAGTTACAGTAAACCCTAGCAGGGCTTTGAGAGGTCGCAGTAGACCCAGGGGTCACAGTAGATCTCACAGAGTTACAGAGAGCCCTAGCCACATCATGATAGACCTCTGGTAGAGATGAAAGCCTGAGATAGTTTTTACAGAGCAGTTAGTCTCAGAGACCAGTACAGTTTCAGCTAGCCTTTATCTCAGAGACTACAGATCTCCTAAGTCTGGTAGACCGTTGCTACAGAACTATGAAGGCTTTACTTAGATAGTTAAACCATTGACTAGCTCTCTTCAGAGATGAGCATAGTATATGGGATGAAAAAAAAGCAAAAAAATAAGCTTTCCAGAGTTAGAACCAGATGAACAACTACCTAGCAGATAGTAGGCCTGACCAAGGGATAGAGAGATCCCTGTATGATAGCTTATGTATTCAGAAAAGGGGTCAGGTATAGTTCTTATATGAGGTAAGTGGTATAGTATGTCTCTAGTGAGCAAACTTGTGAGAACAGCTAGCATCCCATCAGAGCCCAGCAATAGTCAGTGGTAGTAGCTCTTCAGTGCTAATATGAGACATACAAGTTAGGCCTATCAGTGTTGAAATGAGGGACTATAAAATGCCACAGCAAGTGAGCAAAGAAAATGAGAAAAGTCCCGGCCTATAAGAAACTGGGATCATTAAAAGCAGAAACTCCTCAAAGGAGTTGTAATCCCAGTAAGTACCTAAGATGTGAGGCCTATGCTAGAAAGAAATGTGAATTATAATCATGGGATGAGCTAGTAAGAAGGACGCGGAGATGAAAAGTGGACGGAATATGTAAATAAATAAGTAGACAGATAGAAACCTTTGATGACTCGAATGATTAGAAAAAGATGATGAGACCTTATGAGAAGCCATTAGGAGACGGTACGGGAGATTTGATAAGAAATAAGTTACCTTCCAAGATATGTAAGCTAGTCCACTGAAAAGAACGATAACTCCTACGACGGGTTAAGACTAACCCGATGTGATTAGTAAGCTCTCCCAGGATAGGCCTCTAGAGTCAGAAATTTATTTCCCTTATGAGAGGAACTAGCATGTACTCTATAATGATAGAGCCCTCATTAAGAGCTAACAATGAAAATTCCCTGGCTGAGAGAAAACTTAAACAAGCAAAACCAAAGAGAAAAATATATGGAGCCAGGAAGAAGGGAAAGAAAGGAACAATTAGCCAGAATATAAAAGAGTAAGAGAAAGTATACTTCTAAATTTCGAGGACAAAATTTTTAAAAGGGGGAGAGAATTGTAATGTCCCGTTTTCATTAAATGATGGAAATGGGCACGTTTTCAAAATAAATCCCTTGAGATGAGTGATTCAAGGCCAAATAAAATTTGGATAAAATTTTAAATAATAGAAAATGAGGATTTGAGCCTTGAGTTGCCCAGAAACCGGGGTCAGAGCGATTCGAAAAATTTGCCGAAAGGCCAGTGGTATTTTCGTAAATAAGTGTAATTTTGGAAAAGCACCTAGGAGGACTTTTTAAATGGAAATTTTGAGTTGCCCAGGGTTCTCAGAGGCCCCAAAAACCATGGGAAGCCCTGAGACCAATAAAGCCCCTCCGGTGTACTCTTTCCGATGTCGGTTGACTTAAACTTTGACCGATTCGTTCGGGATGATTTTAGCTCCAATTTGAGTGATTCCAAAGGCATTTTATTACATTGGAACCTCTTTGTTATGATGGAAAATACGGTTCTAAAAAAGGAGCTAAAACGAAGGAGAAACGAAAATGCTAAGAACGAAGGGCAAAATTGGCATTAAAGTGTTAAAGGAAGCTTCTTTCTTCTTCTTTATATGCCACATTCTGCCTCCCCCTCTCTAAACCGACTTGCTTCTGCCCATTTTCAGAGGAGAACTCCAGCTCCTTAGGCGCACAAGAGGAGGAGGATTTTGGAGGAAGAAATTCAAGAAAAAGGTAAGAAACTTTAAGACATTCCATATCCTTCCTTCTTGAACCTTGCTCCTCTCCTCTCAAGCTTTCTTTCTATGGTTTTAATGGAGAGTTTGGTGCTGTTTTGGGGCAGAACAGAGAGGGGAATTTCGAAAATTGAGGGAGTAAGCCAACCAAGTGGAAGAACAAGCCAAAGGAAGCAAGAAAACAAGGTAAAACTTCCATTCTTTGGTAGTTTCTCCCTCCCCCTTCCTCTTGCACGAATTTGACCACCATGAGCCCAATTCTTAGGGGCTATTTTCTGTCCAATTTATGGAGGGATTAGGGGTTTTAGATGGCAAGGATTAAGAATGAACCAATAGAATCAAGAAAGGGGCATTAGGAAACAAAATGGAATCATTAGGGATCCAAATGCTCCCTTGCAAATCTGATTTTATATAAATGTTCTTAGGCTTAAATGAATGTTTAAATGTGCTCCTAAGATCCCTAAGAGGTCCCCCATATGTCTCTTCCTCCATAAAATGAACAAAACCCCATGGAAAGTCATGAACCTAAAAGTTAGAAAAGTGTAGAGCACTTAAGGGGATTGTAAAAACTACTTTAATCTATAAGTTCCCTTGGTCTTTTAAGTGTTTCCTTGACCTCCTACAACTCTTAACAACCTCCCTAAATGGTCCCCCATCAAGGAAAAATCAAGAAGCCATGAATCCCATTTATGCTCTAACTTTCGGCCAAGTAGGGATGGCATAGTTAGGGAGAGTTTTAAATTGTTTCAAGCCCATTTTTGAGTCATACATAATGAATGAATGTGAGCGAAAACCTTGGAAAAAATTTAGGAAGCTTAGAGAATAAGTTAGTGCTTTAGGTTCCATATTGTGACCTAAGGAAGCAACATAATGTTAGGCCCTTTGTTTTAATTATGTGATGACTCCAAGAGGCTTAAAAGGAGTCAAGAATCATATTTGAAAAGAAAGAATGAGGCCTAGAAAGCATTTGAGGGGTGTTGCTTCATTAGGTGCCTTTATGGACCATAATGGGGATTATAGAGCAATCTAGTACTTAAGCAAGTTGTATGGCTTTAGAGAATGTGTCATGAACCTAATTGGCTCCCAAAAATTGTATTTAGGCCAAGAGAACCCATCTCCACCAAATTGTGGGTGTGTGGCCAAAAGAGGAGGTTTAAAAGCTAAGGAAAAAGTGTGTACTTGCATACAAGGTAGCTCTCTCAACCTTCTCTGATGCATGGATGTGTGTTTAGCTTGTTTTAGAATGTGTGTATGTGTATTTTCAAGCTTTGAAAAGTATGCTGGCATGCCTTTATATGCCATGATGCTTGGTGCCATGTTATGTTTTTAAATGAATCCATGATGTTTGTATGAGTTTACTTGAGTGTGGAAAGGCCAAGAACTCTTCCCTTGGGTGAGGATGAGCCAAGAACCCTTGAGCTTGGTTGAGACAAAGTAAAGAGTCTCCCAAAAGCAAAGTGGGCTCCCAAGAGTATGGTTGAGTCCAAAGTGCTTAAAGAATGGGTGAGGCAAGTCCAAAATCCATGAGGAGAAGCGTGAGGCCAATCCAAACACTTAGTGAGCTCTTGAATGTCTTGTATGGTCGATTCACATGCTAAGGTTGCTTTTAAAATGCCTATGATTTCTACTTTCTCCATGCATGCATTTGTGAAACTTGCTTGCACATATTATGTATGATGGAATGGGAGATGAGCTATTGAGATTCTTGAATCTCACTCCCTCCTCTTAAATGTCCTAATATGCTAGGTGGGCCAAGTGGACATGGCAATGGGAGCCAACCACCTTGAAGAAAGAAGATTGCCATCCTTATGCTTGATTTTTGGTATTTTGATTCATAAGGAGACTTCATGAGTTGTACTAATAAAATTAAATATGAGGAAGTATAGTATAAGCTCACACGGTCCACGTGACACCGAATTGAATTTTTTAGATATAGCGTAATGCGGAAAAAGTCGATTATTTTTGTCCCCTTTTTTATGTGCCCTCATGGAAATCATGATGTGAAACTTATAAATGGCTTGTAATAGAGCTAGAAGTTATGGTGTTACAGGAATCAAGGTATCAAAATAGATTTTTCAAGGAACATATGAAACCCTAGACTTTGTATCTTGAATTTCCATGGTTATTTGTTAATTCTCTTTGCATATTCTTAATCTCCACAACCTTTTTCCTAAGAATCACCCTTGGTTCTACCTAAAAATCAAACCCTCCTAGGGTTTCTTGAGTGGGGCGAGATGGTGGAGGAAGAGGAGGAAGGGATAGCAACCATAGAAGAAGAAATTACCTTGTTTTCTTACTTTTTCTCACTTGAATCTTGTCTTCTTTGAGTTCCTCTCTTAAAATCCGAATTTTCCCCTTTGTTCTTTCCCTAAAACAGATCCAAAAACTTCAATAAAACCATAGGAAGAAAGCTCAAGAGGAGAGAAACAAGTTTGGAAGACGAAGGAGCATGAAAATCCTTATCTTTTCCTTACTTTTTCTCCTATTTTCTTCTCCTCCATGGTGCGCCTAAGAGAGCTAGTGTTTTATCTATTTTTTAGGCAGAATGGGTCATGCAAATGAAGGAGAGAAGAAATAAGAAACTTAAAGAGTGTTTAAGAAGCATCCACTTTCTTAAAAATTCTAATTTTGCCCTTCGTTTTGGCATTTTTGTTTCTAACACATTTTAGCTCCTTTTTTTAGAGCCATCTTTTCTATTATGAAATTTAGGTTCCCAATTTAGTAAAATGCCTTTGGAATCACTTAAATCGGAGCTAAAACCTTCCCAGCCAATCTGTGAAAGTTTAGATACACTGACGTTAGAAAACGTCCACCGGAGGGGATTTAACTATCCCGGGACTTCCCATGGTTTTCATGGCCTCTGAAAACCCAGAGAACTCAAAATTTTTATTTAAAAAGTCCTCCTGTGTGAATTCTAAAATTTTTTTAAAATTACGAAAATGTCATTACCTTTCATAAGTTTTTCATAAGAAATTGTTTCTTCATTCTAGCTCTGTTTTTCTTCTTGTCTGAGTTTAGGATTCCCACTTTTAGAAGTCTAGAATGCTTCCCAAATTTTTTGGGACCTTAACTAAGTTATTTCGGGAGACTTGCTTTTGTATTCGTTGAATTTCGTTCATTGACGGAGAAACTGTACGTTACGTTTCTTGTATTTTCTCTCATTTTTAGAGAACTGAATGTTACACTAACTCCTAATTACAATGATTTAATTCTAATTTCACTATTAAGGGTCATAAATCAATGTCTAATGTTGGTGCAACTACCTATTTAGGTGAAATAATGTGGAAATTTAAACTTTAATATTATTGGAAATTATTAATCAAAGGACAAAGTAGATTAAGCCTATAAGTGATTTAGGTTATCAAATAAAACCTTTAATTCCTTTTTATCACTAATTCCATACTATCAAAATCCTCTTATAATTGTCCCCAAGTCATTACACAATATTCCATGTGAAAGCGAAGGATTTCTAAGCAAAAAAATAAGGGTTTTGAGACTTAAGCTACAACTTGGACCTTTCCCACCACGGCTAAATTGGTTACTAGAACTTAAAAACCAAGTTTGTGAATTTACGTCATGACTAGGTATACCCATGTTACAACTTGAGGGACTACTAGAGCTATAAAGAAAAATATACGAACTGTGCTATGGCGAAGACGTTCTTCAGGAACTTACTGTTCAAATTCTCTCTATTCTCACTATGGCGAACTTTCCTCGCACTGTGACGAGTTGAGCTATTGGACCCATGTCTTACAGCAATAAGTGTATATGGTGCCCCAGTGAGAGAGACTTTTGGAACATTTTAAGCTTACCACCTGATACTCACCTTGGCGAGCTTCCCTTGCACCGCGACAAGTTCACTCCCTAGTACCCTCAAAACTTACAACTCTTGTGTTGCACCACGACTCAGACCTATACGCTACGATGCTCCCCGCTTCTGGATGACTCCTAGCCCTACTTAAGTGGTTTTGGCAGTGGCTTAACCTTGTTCTGCATCTAGACTCTCTAAGTTTCATCCTAGTAGCATCTTAATGTCATTTTCTCTTAATTTATAAAGCTTTAATGGTGACCAGCTACCTAAATTACTTAGCATACCTATCACAATCACTTAGAGACTTAAGTGTTAATTTCAAATCTCTCTATCAAACATACATAAACAAATTCATGAATTTGATAGCAAGGAGTGCATAAACTATTGATAACATCATCCAAAGGGTGTTTTAATAGAAATTCCATACCACACTAATTCAATATTACCATTCATGATGATACAAAAATATGCTTTCAAATGACAAGTCATATTTCCATACTAGTAAGGTTTCATATCAAAGAATAAGTGAATACATACATCATAATCTCCTATTATAAGGTTTCCCTCCTAATGGCTACACCATTGTTTACAAAACACCATACTACCTACACTTGGCAATATGATTACATAATGATGCTATAGAAAATGAACCATAAAATTAGTATTTACCCTAAGTCAAATTAGCCCCAGTGTAACATTCCCACACATGGTCTCAGCTCATAGATGTTCCACTTACTTTTCTTTATCCTTACTTGAGGAACCTTCACCTAAAACAATTAGCCTATAAAACAGGGTGAGATGTAAATTTCAGTAACTAAGAGGTAAATTCCATTTATATGTACCAAATTAATCAATATATGTGCATTTTATATCAGAATAGCGTCAGAAACATTAGTCATATCAGCAAATGAAATAGGTGAGCTATTAGTGACCACTATCCTATACTAGCAATCACATACAACATATTAAAGGCTAATAACACCGGAGAAAGCTTGTCCTCAACACTAACTCCCCAATGAGCACAACCTAGGCTCAGTGCATAAAAGAGTCTGATCACAACTTAATGCCCAATCGAAGCATGATGCACTGGTGGCAGTTATACCACAGCTCTACCTTAGACTTACACGAGATCCAAACACAATAATTCAGATAGCTAACCATTTATTTAGCATTCAAAATCATACAAGTGCAGTAGATATAAGATTAAATTGAACACATGCAAGGAATTAGAATTAACCCTTGTTACCTTACTTTGTTGAATCAAATTCTAAAGCCAAAATCAAATCTCTATAATCTAGATTCCTAAATTAAATCAAGGCACATTCTTAGTTCCTAATTATAGCACAAAGCAAATACCATGACACTAAACTATCAAGAAGTTCTTAGAATTTACTTACCCAATCACCAAGGAGTCCCAAATTCAAACTTGAACTTCACCCAACTAGAAACCACAATATTTCCCTCCAATATTTGGGTAATTTTGCATAGAATCATGGCTCATATCATAAGTCAGCTATAAGGGTCTCTATCCAATAGAAAATACAACAAAATGGAAAGCAGATACTGACCTAACAACCCTCTTAACTTTAACATGTGAAAATAAACATGAAAACACCTAAACAACAAATTTCATATTTGGAAAAGAAGAGGAAAATTCATTAAACCAGGAGCCATTTGAGTTAAAAAGTATAGGAGAATGAGAGGAACAAGTTTCATATAGATTACCTTGGCTAAATCTGGCTTTAGAAGTGGGAAATAATGAGATTGTGCTGAAGAAACCCTAGCCTCCTTAGAACCTCCAAATTTCCTCTCTTGAACTCCTTTTGTTTATGCAAAATGGGGGAGAAGACTATGGAGAGTTTAAGGTTTTAGTAGGGTCTTAGGCTAACACCAAAGCCCAAACTTCACTTGGGTCCATTTTCTTGGTTCTAGGCTTTTACATAATTAAACCAAATTAGGCCAGTATTAAGTGGGTTCTCTTAGGCTAAGTCTCATAAGATGAAGTTGGGTCTGCTCAAAATATAATTGGGCCTCCATAAGTCTTTATTCTTGACAAGCTTAAATTAATTGTAGGCCTAGATTAAATTTCTAACCCAATAGAATTTTAAATCCACACTAATAATTTATTTCTCCATAAATTTCTATTTCTCATAACTTACCTACCTCATAATAATTCTTTAATTGCCCATAATTACTCTTAATAAATTTTAGGGTGTTACATCAAGTGTCTAATTTCTTTAGCAAGATAAGTATCATATGGTGGTCCCTTTAACATTTCGTTCTAATTATTTTATAAAAGACTCTTGCTAAATATTCTAGATTTGTAAGGCTTAAATCTTTTAAGCCTTAGTGCCCTGGGCACTTTCCATTTTACATTACTTATACCAGAGATTCCTTCTCAATACTCTTTCTTAAAGGTTTAGTGTTATTAGAATCCCTTAGCTTCTTCTTCTTTAACTTATCCTTTAACTTAACTAACTAGGATAATCTTTGATCATTGGGATGCTTTTTATGGTTGATACTATCATTTGCTATGCACTTATGTTATATTACCATTAAGATGGCTAGACCCAATACCATGTAATTCTCATGGCAAGTAAATCACAACATCAATCACTAATACACAGGTGTATCATGACCAAGCTCAAGCCACTATCGCCTGTATATTACAAGCTTTCTAATAATCTAGAATACCTTTTTCTTGCCTTTCTAATAACTACTGTATCCTCCATGATTGTTTTTTCTAATGCAATTATCTTTATTTAGGGCATTATATTATAGCTTATAAACAATCATACCAAGGACAAAAACACTCTCTAAAACACTTGTTCACATTGCATTTCCATTTGCCATTGACTTTATTAAGTCTTTAGCTTTAAAGTTGCCATATTACTTTACTCATACCAAAGGACTATCCTTTTTTCTTATTTAATTTTTCATTATTCTAGTACTTATCTATAGTCAAGAGCATTCTCATACTTTTTTGGGTTCACCTTAGCTTATTCATTTTCTATAAAGATTAGGGGGTTTGACTTATCTCAATCTCTTCATCTAGTTCTTAACTGAATTGTTTCTCTTAAAAGGAACTTTATCTTGAGTGAATCCTAACCTATCTTCCTTTAAAGCTTTTAAGCTAACACAGCTACTTTCTGTGTCTTGGAACTTACCAACCTAGCTAGTTTTTTAACTTTCCATAACTTCCTTACAAATATTATAGCACTAATTACTTACCTCAATTCATCTCTTTATCCTTGTTAAAGACTAGAATCTTTTCTTTCTTAAACTTTCTACTTTTCATCTTTATGAGCATAATTTACTAATCTTAGAGTCTTAATAACCTATTCAAGTCACATACCCTCAATGTTTTGAATCTACTTTACTGGCAACATTACGCTCCATCTACTAACTTTGTTACTCGTGTGCTTCTATGCTACACCTATATCATGCTAGGGAAGCTCATCTAACTTAGTGGTGAATGCTTATCTTTCACATGTTATCAGGTTCTAACTCTCATTTTATGTTTGCTTTTGTTATACTTAATCTACTAACTCTTCTTTAGTCATTACTAAAGCAAAGGTATTTTTTTAGCATGCAAACTTCTTAACTCTTCCTCACTGTCCTTATGTCACTGTAATTACTAAATTACGGTTTTATTATCTTGAATGGCTACTAACTAATTAAGGGATCTTCAACCTTATTGCTTTTTACCTTCTACTTCTTAAACTAAAGAGAACCTTCCTTTAATTAATTTTTCGTAGCCATTTTTGCTTTAAGATTAAGGTTCTCTTTTCTGCTCATCTCATCTTATATTTAAGTTTCTACTTATTATCATTCTTAGACTTTAACTCATAATTTAGCCTAAGACACTTGCCTTGCTAAAGGTTTCTTGGAATTCACCAGGTAATAGCTTACCATGGATCTAGCTAACTCATTCTAATGTACAACATAGTTGTCATTGAATCCCTTAAGTTTTTTCCTTGTTGATCTTATTCTCTTCCCTAGTTCTAACATGAATATTTTCCCAAATCTTAAGATTCTTTGAATACCTTATGCTAAGCTAATTATGTTCATTTTAAATACAACATCTCTAAGGAACATCTTTTCCATGTACACATACACTCTTTGTACATTTATGTTGTTCCTTTACATATACTTATGATATTTTTTGCATGTCTTAGGCCTAACTATTGGCCTATCCCCTATTATCACATAGAGTAACTATCTAGGTTGGAATCAATGCCTTCATTGCAGTCTCTACAACCTTCACTAATCTATGTACCTATATCATCACTCTAAACCACTACTCAATCTTTTGTAATTTTAGGCTTAGCCATAAAGCATTCCAGTCTCTTTGGAGGCTCTCATACTAAGTTCATTACACTTCTGTAACTTATCTATTTTCTATGAGCATTCAGTGTATTTCTCGGGGTCTATAACTTCCTCTTGTGTATTTTACCCATAATAATCCACTTCTTTCTTTAGCTTAAATATAGCCAACAAGGCCTCTTATTCTGAGGTACACTTTATTACCTTGAATATCCTCTAACTAAAAAATTCAATCCTCAACTTTCTTTACATTCAATTCACCATCAAGGGCTAAGGGAGCTAACTTTCTAAATTGATTATTTATTAGTTAGATGGTGAGGTGAGGTTAAGCAAGGTTTATCTAGAGTAGAGTTTGTAGGTTATGGCTTGAAGGGTTAGATTTTAGATTCTCAAGGTCATCTAAGTGGTTATGGTGGAAGGGAGTAACTTTCTCAATTACCTTCTAAACTAATCTATCTTGCAGCTACATTCATACTTGATGCTGCTGTTGTACCATTGCCTATTATCACTCCAAGCAAAATGTTATACCCTACAGAGCTACTAGCTTAGAATCTACAAGCTCTACTCTATATGGCCTTCCACTTCTAATACTTATTATTCTGCCTAGGCCAACTAGAAACTTTAATACATAACTTACCTATATCCACCAACATACACACCCAGACTTCCTTAGAAAGGCTAACACCTAACGCATTTTCCCCTTATCCTCAAGCCTTAACTAAAGTTGACATGCCTAAACCTTTGTTCTTATATAAAAAAGTGCCATAACATACATTATATAGCCAAACTCATAACATTTCATTCCTATGGCAACAAATTACAACTGCAACCAAACTTTTGGCAATGCTTTTGCCCCTTCCTAGAATCAATTGGAACTATGGGAGTCAAAATTTCAATTTCTTTTCATTTTCACTTATGTGTACCATAGACAAGTTTGTTTTGATCTATAAGATTAAGATATAAGCCTCATTTGTGTGTATGAGTCATATAGCTAGATTTGGCCACTTTGGATATAAAGGAGTATTAAACCTAAAAAATTCATAACTTTGGTTACACAACTCCGATTTATGCAAATTTAGTGTCTACAGAAAGCTTATGATCTAAACTTTATACTATAAAAATTTCAAGTGAAAATGAGTCATGTGACCCCTAAAAAGTCATGAAATCCGAGGTTATGACAACATGAATAGTAACTACATAATTTTAGTTTTTGAAACCAACTTTAAAAATTCATAAAATATTCTATAGAGTTCAAAAAAATTTTATCTCAAGCTTGTTGGAAAGCTCCATAAATTATTTAGATGCTCACCAATTTTTAGCCCAAAATAGGTCATTTGGGCTATCAAGGGTAAGGTTGCAATTTATGAGTCATTTGGAGCCAAACTTGATTCCAAAATAGTCCATTTGGCCTCTAAATTGCAATCTCTTATTTTGAACAAATTTTAATATACTCATGTTTTATTTTCATGGGAACCATCACATGAAATAAGGCTAGGTACAAAAGTTCACTATCTCATTTGTTTACTTTCATATAGAACCCTTAGTGTTTATCATGGCATAATAGGTTCTATTCTTTTATAAGAACATCCAATTGGGCTACATTCATGCTCACAACATTATACACAAGGCACCATCTCATACCGTCATAAAGTATATCACATTTGCTATCTCTTTAATTTCCATAGCATACATCAACTACAATATATAAATAAATTCCCAAAATAAAGTCTAGTTACAAGCTTGGCATCAATATCACACACATACATATTGTCAAGCTTGTTCAAGGTTTTCCATTACATAACCTTATCATATATACATGGTTTATCACTAATTATATGATGATTCACTACTCTTGTGCCATGCATACATCAAGTACTTAATTGCATCAAAATGCTCCTATTACATCACTCTTAGGCCATAATACTTCTGGGTTCTTTATCTTTGATGGATGTACATATCATGGTTATGCGAAGATAATGGGGGTGAGATTCTTGGGAGAATCTCAATAGCAAATATCAATCCATATCAGTGCTCACAATGAATGCAAATGAGGAAATGCATGCACGAAGGCATATATGCCTCAAGTAACTTAAACATGAGAATTGGCATGAAACTTTAACTTGTATCTAGCCATGGCATGAAATCTTACTAGCTATGCTCAACTAAGCTTAAGCTAAGGAAGAGCTACTGCACTCAATTCCATGGTAACATCTCCAAATTATTTAAGTGTAATTATAAGGAATTATGAAACTATTAAGAGGAATTTAGGGAAATTGTGGAAAATAGAAATTTGTAAGGAATGGATTATCTTGGGCATTTTTAAGACAAATAATTATTGCAAAAATTTTTGAAGAAAAATAAAATATTATAATGGATTTGAATTTAATTAAGTTAAAGATTAAATTTAGGCCCAAGATTGACTTAAAATCTGTCCAGGAATTTGTAGAGGCCCAAAACCATTAGGCTTGTCTTGTTTTTGGCCCACACATAGTAAAAATCAAACCATTTGGAAATAGGGCCCAATAGGCTTGCCCATTTGTAACATCCGATCTTTCTTAAAAGGCCCCAAAATGTAAGACTTTCAAAAGAAGTTCTAAAAATTGAATGGGTAACAAACCAATGAAATCAGAGTAACAATCTAAACCCTTAAAAATAAGGATTTAAGGCTTCAGTTACTCAAAACCCGAGCTAGACACGCTAAGAAATTTTGTGAAAGAAAGTTAAGGCATTTTCGTAATTTCTAAAAATTTTGGAAAAACTCATAGGAAGATTTTTTTTAAATAAAAATTTTGAGCTTTTTGGGGTTCTCAGAGACCCTGAAAATTATAAGAACCTCCAAAACAGCTGAAACTCCTTCAGTGAGTGATTTTGGCCATCAATTGACTAAAACTTTGACCGAATGGTTTAGAATGATTTTAAATCCATTTTGAGTGAAACCAAAGCTAATTTATAAGTTAAAGGACCTAAATATTATGATGGAGAAGACGAATTTCAAAAAGGAGTTGAATTGAGCTAAATGGAAAGAACCAAGAAAAGGGACTAAAATTCAAAGTTAAAAAGTGCATAAAGTGACTTTTTAGCTCTTTATATCACGTTCCTTTTCAGCTCTCTCTTCACAAACATTTTTGGACATCTGAAATTAGAATTCTTATGAGGCTTGAGGGTACTAAACTAAGAGGAGGAAGAAAGGATAGAATTTGTGAGAAAGGTGAGAAAAACCATGCTTTCTTCTTGCCTTTTTCTATCTTAGCTTCTTTTCCTCCTTCTCTTCTCTTTTTCTATGGATTGCAAAGCTAATATGGGTCTATTTTAAGGTTAGCACAAGTAAAAGAAGTGAGTTTTTGAAGAAGAGACTCGTGGCAAGTGGAAGCTCCTTAGAAAAACAAGCATACAAGGTATGATTCATGGATTCCTTTAGCTTCTCCTTTGATGTCCTCCTTAGTGATTTTTTAGTCAGACTTGGCTCTTCTTGAGGGAGTTAAATTCTTACCTTAGCAAGAAAGGAATAAGTGTTTTAGAGTGTGGGAATTAGGAATATGCAAATGGAATCAAAAGGGAAGTAAGGAAATTCAAGATTGTGAGCTTTGGGGTTTGGAGACAAATGTTAATATCTAATTTTTTTTCCAAGGGTATTCTAGCTTATGTAAGAGCTTGTGTAAGTCCATTAGACCTCTAGAAAGTTTTACATGAGACATTCCCTTCAAGAAAAAGCAAGTAAACCTTGAGCTCCTATGTGTGTGCTATGTCTCTACCTCAAAGGGGTTTTTACACCTTGGGAGTGATTTTTTTATTCTAAGATTATAAAAGGCTTAGATATGAGTTATAGGTGCTAGAGGAACCAATGGATTGAATTTAGAAAGATTGGTTTGAGAGTTAAGGTTTTAGGTCCCAATTTAGGCATAATGAGGCAACCTAGACTTTGGCTACCTAGAATGAGTTTGAGAGGGCTTAAATGAGTTTATATGGAGCCATATGATCTAGAAAGAATGAGAGTTGGAAGCTAGGAGCAAGATTTAAGGTGGTTGCTTCATTGTGCCTTAAATGGACCATATGTCTGATTCAAGACCAAGTGAGCTAGCTTAGGATTTTATGAAGCTAGAATTAGTTCAAAGGCTTGATTTGTGTTATGTTTAATGTGTCTAGGCCAAGAGAATCAAGAGCCCTCCCTTTGTGGGTGCTTGGCCAAGAGAGGAAAGGAAAAAAGAAAGTGGAAAGCCTGAATTTCTAGCTTAAGATAGCTCTCTAACCTCTCTCTCATGCATTACTTGATTTATTGCTTGTCTTGGATTGCTTGTGTGTGTGTTTGACAATTGTGAAATGTTTTTAGCCATTGGATTAGAGTCTTGGTGCCTTGACTTATTCTATGAAATTGTTTTATTGTGAAATGGCTTGAATGGGCTTGATAAGGCCAAAAATCTCTTAAGAAGGGTGAAGAGGAGCCAGAAGTCCCTAAGAGTGGGTGACATAAGGCCAAAAGTCTTAAGAGAGAGTGAGGCTAAGTCAAAAGTTCTTAAATATGGGTGAGGCAAATCCAAAAGTTCCAAGAATATGGGTGAGGCTGAACTAATAAACCATAGAGCCCATGTTTGAGTTATTTGAATTTGATTGACATGAGATTTATGGCTATGCATGATTCTAAAAGCTTTCATGAGATGCTTGCTCCCCTTCACTTGTAATTGCATCATATATGTATGTTTGAAAGGGCAAAAGAGCTATTAGGACTCTTTGAATCTCACTCTTTCCCCCACATATTTACTTTTGCCTAGGTCAAGCCTAAAGACCAAGTGGAAGAGGTAATGTGGCTTGAAGTGAAAAGTTAGACACTAGAATAAGATTTTTGGCACTAAAATGACAAGATTAATGTACAAGAGTTGTATGTATGATGTAAATGGTTGAACATATGTAAAATCATGTATTTATGATGAATGAAAGGATTTTAGAACCAATTGTGTATGTGTGTATGTTTTTTACATCCGTATGCCTAGTTAGGCTTATGTAATCTTGCATGTAAGAGCAAGTGAGGAAGTGATTTTGAGTTACATGAGTAATTGGACCTCTTAAAAAAGTCTTGTATGCTATTTTTAACCTGCTCAAAAGGTCATGGTTAGGGTAGGAGAGCATCTGAGCTCATTTTGACCCCAAATGGTGCCTAAAATTCTCAGTTTAGCACCCTATATCCCAAACTGACCAAATGAACGAATTTAAGTTTGAAATTTGGCATGAATATAGGTCTCATCTAGAGATTTTTGTTGAGCTAAGAACCACATTATTTGGAGCTCCAAAGAATTAATTATGAATTTTCAAAGTTAAGATAAGTATGTAGACTTAGTCAAGTTACTATTCATATGATTAGTTAGTGTTTCTGTATCATCCAAGGGCCAAATGAAATCCAACGCTCATAAAATTTTACAAGCATAAACTAGATATGATAAGTTTTTCGTAGCAATTGAGAGCTCCCTAATTGGAGGTCTATAGAGGGAGAATCGAATTCTTTAAGTTGATGGTTAGTATCAAGATACAGCTGGACTTTTCGTACTATTCCATTATTTTTTATAGTCCAATTGATGTTTTCATGGTCTTGAATGATTTTTATCCTTTATTTAACATTTAGAGAAAGCCATCATAGCACAGATTTCAATTTTTCTAGAATTAATTATGATTTTCCAAACTTTGCATTAGTAAACTGCCCTGCAACCTGAGATGAAAACATGGAAATTCTGATATATGAGCTTTTGATCAGTGTTGCAAGCTTTAAAATGAGTTTTTTTTTAATTCTTTTGGATATGGTATGGATGAAAATAATTTGAGGTAAATTTAAATGACTTATGTGGGCAAAATTAAACAATTTTGGTGTCCATACGCTTGATTTCCATTGCTAAAGTATGCAAATTCTATGTAAATGAGTATGTAATGCTTTGAATATTATGGTATAGGGTGTATGAACTTATGGTATTACACCATTTGCTCTAGAACCCTAAGAAGCCCATTTGCCACTTACTATGAAGCTGAAAAACTTTAGGGTTATACAGAACAAGGAGAGCATTTTCGCACATTTGAAGAGGGGCTAGGGTTTTTCAACTTTGTACCACCATTTTGCACTTTTAGAGAGAGATTTAGCTAAAGTAAGCTATATAAAACTTGATGCTCTCATCCTCCACTATATTTTGGTCTAATTAGTTTTTGGTTTAGTGGATTTTCATCCTATCTCCAAATCTAAAATTGGATGTTTTAATGGTTCTTGTATGATTTCAAAGGTTGAGGCTAAAGGGACTATTAGGTAAGTATCTTCACCTAATTTTGATGTATTTTCTACTGGTTATTGGCCCTAATGGCTAGCTTATGTAATTGGCTTTGATTTTGTGCAAAAATGCCAGGAAATTGGAGTAAGACATTGAAATTTCTGGTGTTAGAAGGGTCAAGTCTAAATTTTGAAATTCACTGGAGGCTAGGTAAGTGATTCTTATATGGTTCTTGATGTTAAGATGAATGAGTAGCTAATTCTTGTAATGGATAATGATTAAGAATTTGGCATCAATTAATTTAGGATCTGTTGAGGGTTGGCATCTATTCTTAGCTTTGGAGGACTTTGATAACTAAATGAGGTAAATGGGGTTTAATTTTAATTCCTTACATATATCATTTTAATCTTATATTTGCTGCACATATATGTTTTTCTATGCTAAATAATTAGTTGGCTACTTACTTGTTGATTTTGGACTGTGAGCGTGTCCTTGGTGGAGCTGTGATCATGGTACCACTCGTGCATTGTAACGTAATGTCCAGTTTTCGTTAAACGATGGAAACGGGCATGCTTTCAAAGTAAGTCTCCTGAGATGAGTGATTCAAGGCCAAATAAAATTTGGATAAAATGTTAAATAATAAAAAATGAGGATTTGAGCCTTGAGTTGCCCAGAAACCAGGGTCGGAGTGATTTGAAAAATTTGCCGAAAGGCCAGTGGCATTTTCGTAAATAAGTGTAATTTTGGAAAAGCACCTAGAAGGGCTTTTTAAATGGAAATTTTGAGTTGTCCAGGGTTCTCAGAGGCCCCAAAAACCATGGGAAGCCTCGGGACCGGTAAAGACCCTCTGGTGTAAGTTTTCCAACGTCGATTGACCCGAACTTTGACCGATTCGTTCAGAAGGGTTTTAGCTCCGATTTGAGTGATTCCAAAGCCATTTTTCTTAATTGGGAATCTAGATGTTATCATGGAAAAGACGGTTCTCAAAAAGGAGCTAAAACAAAGGAGAAACAAAAAGGCAAAGTATGAAGGGCAAAATGGGAATTTTTAAAAAAGTCACTTTACCCTAGCTATATATAGGTGACACCTCACACTCTCCTTCATTCACTTCAAAATTTATAGCCCTAAATCAGAAGCAAATCCCTTGGAGAGTGGCACACAAAGAGAAGGGAAGAAGGAGGAAAGATTCAAGACTTTAGGTATGGAATTTTGCTTGTTTTTCATTCTTTCTCTCCACCACTTTCTTCTCCTCTTTTTCCCTCTTCTTCTCCATGATTTCTCTGAAGTTTTAAGGGCTGTTTTGAAGGGAAAACAGAGGGGAAAGTTCGAATTTCAAGTAAGGAGGCCAAGGAAAGCAAGAACAAGCAAGAAAATCCAAGGAAAACAAGGTATTTTGCAATTCTTCCACTTGGTCTTCTTCCTCCCTTCCTTGAGCAGTTCGACCTACACTTGGACAGATCTAAGGATTCAGATTTTTAACCAAACCAAAGGTGATTCTTAGGTATTTGATGGAGAGGAATAAGAATATGCAAAGAAAACTAAGAAAAAGGCATTAGAAAGCAAGATGCAAAACCTAGGGTTTCAAGTACACCTTTCAATTTCTGAACTTGTAGGATGCTTCCTAGGTCTAAGTTAGAGTATAAATGAGTTCTTGAGACACCAAAAATTCTCCCCACAAGCTTCCCCCTTCAAGAAAACCAAGCAAACTCCATGAAGGCCATTAAGCTTCATAGCCTCGGCCTAAAGTGTTTCTCATAGCTAGGGAGAGTTTTAAATTTTTCTAAGGCTATTCTTGAGTCATATTGATGAATGCAAATGAGGGGAGGCCTTGGAAAAAATTTAGAACTCATGGAAAGTGATTTGGTGTCTTAGGTTCCATAATATGACCTAAAGAAGCAACATGGTGCTAGGTCATTTGTTTTAATGATGTGATGACTCCAAGAGGCTTAAAAGGAGTCAAGAATCATATGTGAGAGTAAAGAATGAGGCCTAGAAATCATTTGAGGGGTGTTGCTTCATTAGGTGCCAATATGGACCATAATGGAGGTTGTAGAGTAATCTAGGGTTTAAGCAAGTTGCATGGCCCTAGAAATTGTTTCATGAACTTAATTGGCTCCCATAATTTGTGTCTAGGCCAAGAGACACTATTTCCACGAACTTGTGGGTGTGTGGCTAAAAGAGGAGGAGGCTTGAAAGCTAAGGAAAAAGCGTATGCTTGTATACAAGGTAGCTCTCTCCACCTTCTCTCATGCATGAATGTGTGTTTAGCTTGTTTTAGAATGTGTGTATGTGTATTTTCAAGCTTTGAAAAGTATGCTAGCATGCCTTTATATGCCATGATGTTTGTATGAGTTTGCTTGAGTGTGGAGAGGCCAAGAACTCTTCCCTTGGGTGAGGATGAGCTAAGAACCCTTGAGCTTGGTTGAGACAAAGTAAAGAGTCTCCCAAAAGCAAAATGGGCTCCCAAGAGTATGGTTGAGTCCAAAGTGTTCAAAGAATAGGTGAGGCAAGTCCAAAATCCATGAGGAGAAGTGTGAGGCCAATCCAAACACTTAGTGAGCTCTTGAATGTCTTGTATGATTGATTCACATGCTAAAGTTGCTTTTAAAATGCCTATGATTTCTACTTTCTCCATGCATGCATTTGTGAAACTTGCTTGCACATATTATGTATAATGGAATAGGAGATGAGCTATTGAGATTTTTGAATCTCATCCCCTCCTCTCCAATGGTCTAACATGCTAGGTGGACCAAGCAATTGTGGTGAAGGGAGCCAACAACCTTGAAGAGGGACAATTGACAAGCTTATGTCTTGTTTTGTCTATTTTGGAACCATAATGATAGTTCATCATGTATATGATGTTGTATATGTATTATGAACCTTGAGATATATGTAAACATACTATTATGTGATTTTTAGATGTATGGAAATGATATATGACCATTAGCACATGTTTTGAGTAGGCAAGGCCATGGTAAGAGAATTTAAAATTTGATGAATATGTGTATAAATGTGGGTTGAATGGCCAAAATGAGATGCATGAGGTTTGGGACCATTTGGGCAGCTCACACAAGTCTTGAATAAGCTTTTGGACTTGCCTAAAAGGTGCCACAACCAAGGGAAGGCCATTTGGCAAATTTGGTACCTTATATGGAGCCAAATTTGACCATAATGGAACCCTATGTCACTTTTTAGCCAAATGAGTTAGTCTTGCCCTGTAATTTTACATGCAATTAGGTCTCATTGAGACCTTTCTGTGAAGCTAAAGATCATAATTTTATAAGATCTAGGAAATATTTGATGAATTTTCAAAGTTGGCATTTTTCATGGATTCTGGTATAGGTACT
The DNA here is from genome assembly GCA_032878935.1 of Erythrophleum fordii. Taxonomy (NCBI): domain Eukaryota; kingdom Viridiplantae; phylum Streptophyta; class Magnoliopsida; order Fabales; family Fabaceae; genus Erythrophleum; species Erythrophleum fordii. The sequence goes on from JAVQMF010000044.1 coordinate 21,173,601, forward strand.
GTTCATACTGGCAGTTTCGAATTCTATGTTACCCGATGGCCAAATGGTGTCCAATGGTTATGAAATTTTATATGAATAAACTAAAGATCATAATATTTCTGTGGCCACTAAGATCACCTCATTTGGAGGTCTGAGCAGAAAGTTATACATGTTTCAAGTTAACTATCAGTATCAATAGTGCCCCAAGAGCTCAGTTACTGTTCTATCAGTTCCAGATGTCTAAGTGTATCTTTTTCATTCCAGAATTATTTTTAGTGTTAAGTTAACATTTTTAGCTTTCCAAAAAGACTGAATGTGTGTGAGTTTGATTTTTATAGAATTAGTTATGAATTTTTGAAATTGGTATCAGTAAACTGAACAACAGCCCAGGCAGTCAGTAACATTAGTAGCTTTTTGGATGTCAAACGTCCTGTGTGATACATTTTTGACCTGGATGTATTTTTAGTTTGAATTATACATCCTAATATTTCTAGAATGACTAAGATTTCATGATTTCGAATTTTCTAGATTTAGTTATGATTTTCCAAATTTGGGTTAGAAAATAGAGCAAATCTGGCCGAAAGTATGCTTGTTTATTTTGAGTTCCATTTCGGTTTCCATGGGTTGTAGGCATGTTTTTGCGATGCAAATGAGTTGTAATAATGGAATTAAATATGAGAAAGTATAGTATAAGCTCACACGGTCCACGTGACACCAAATTGAATTTTTTAGATACGACGCAATGCGAAAATAATCATTATTTCTTTAGCGTTTCCATGGAATATTAATATGATTCATGATATTATGCCACTTGAAAGCATGAGATGAGCTAGAATTTATGGTGTTACATGTTACAATCAGGTATTGAGGTGTAATTAAACTCAATGAATACACCGAGTCGTGAGCATGCTTGATAGGGAGTTAGCACTATAGATAGGCCTTTCCTTCTATTTGTGGCCATTAATATGTTGTATGTGATTACTAGTATGGGATAATAGTCACTAGTAGTCCAACTAGTTCATTTGCTAAGTATGTTGATGCTTTCGGTATTTTTTTGGATAATATGCATTTATATTGATTAATCTACACATAAGTATAGAATTTCCCCTTTGGTTACTGAGATTGACATCTTCCCCCTTTCATGGGCTAATAATTTCAATTGAAGGTTCCTCTGTTAAAGAAAATGGAAAACAAGTGGATGATCATCCCTAATTTAAGACTTTGTGTAGGGATTTTGCATTTGAAGGCTTAATTTAGTGTAGATACTATTTTTTTTTTTTGTAATTTATTTTGCATAGCATCATGAGACATTCATATTGCCAAGTGTAGGTATTTTGATGTTTTCTAACCAAGGATGTAATCATTAGGAAGCTAGACTCTAAATTACATGGATTTTAATGTATTTACCAAATGCTAATCTGATATGGATTTTTGTGAATGTATGAAGTTTAAATGGTTAATTTATGAATCAGAATTTTGTTATTATATGAATGCCAGCCTAAAATTCTGATGTATGAAGATTCATGCTAATATTGATGCCTTGTATGTAGAATTATGATGTGTCATAGCTATAATTATATCTAAGGATACTTTCATAATTTATGGTTAGGAACAAGTTCATCTAGTTCATTAAGACTTGTCTAGAGTGGTCTGGGGTTAGATGGTAGGGATTTGCACACTTTGATATTGTAACTACTAGCTTTGGGTACCCTTTTACTGCCATAATAGGTAAATTGTTGATATAAGGCAAGGTTGATTATCTTAGTCAAGCTTTAAGTTCCTAAATGATAGGAGTTAGTAAGTTGAGGCATATAGGAGATTTTATGCTATTAAAACCATGCATTCTAGGCATAGAAGGACCTTATAATTCAATTAGAGTGAGTGCTGAAGGGTTGGGGGGAGCATCTAAGTATTTAAGATCAAAGGTGTGCCAGGTTGTGGCCAAAACATCTTTGAGTCATAACCAAACTAAGTCTAGAGGGTAACAAAAGTGAAATGCGCCACGACTCAAGTTTCTCAATCACAGCACAAATCATGAAAATCGAGTAAGGGTGCTCTTGAGAGCAATCTCACTGTAACATGAGAGGGTCTCATTGTAGTGAAAATTGAGTGAATGTCTTGGCGAGGCTCTAATGAGCAATCTCACCATAATGAGACATGGGATTTTATGAACAAGAATATCGTCCCCTCCTTTTAAGAATTTTATCCTCAAAATTAGACATACCTCACTCAATTAGTGCTGGATAATCCATCCTCATAACTTCCTCTTTGGTTTCTCAAATTTTCACAAGAACCTAGTCCTTTCCCTATTACTTTCCTGTAGAAGATGTTCTTATTCTGTTACTACCTCACTTATTATCCACAATTCTATTTCTTCTTTGTCCACCCAATTCAAATGATATACTAACCTAAATATTCTATCCTCTTCCCTTGTCCACAACTAAAGAGATCTAGATCAAGTTACACTTGATCACCTTATAGGAAGTCTAGGCACCTAGGTCAAATAAATCTTAAAATCTCTCCCTTTGTGGCATTTGTGTTGTTCTATTCTATCTCTTTCTTTTTCTTCTCCAACTCCCCTTTCTCATTTTTTTTATGTTCCAACAGTCAATCATTGAATGTTCATGTTAACTTCCTTTCCTTCTTAACTCTCAATCCATTTAAGAGATAACTCCTAGATACTTTAGCTTAACTTTCTTTAATAGTTGATACCAAGAGCTACAAGGAATTCCACTTAGTTAGCCATTTTAGTATTTATTCCACAAATAGCAACATAGGTAAGTAACGTTATTTCATAATGAAGTTTTATTTGTCCTTCACTTAGATTACCCCCACTTTCCTTTAGCCCAACCTTCTTAATTGAAATGGATTTTACCTCTTACAGGGTCATCGAGTCTAAGTTTCCAACTCCTATATTCAACTATCTCATAAAATTATTGCAAACATCATATCCTCATTTATTGTCCATTAGTAAAAGGTTCATTATTTCCATTGGACGTATAAAATTTCCCTTTCATTTCAATTAGTACTCAAGATTCCTCCTCCTCATTTATTGAGATTCCTTAGTGTTGAAACCAATATAAAATCTAATCTCATAATTAATCTATTTAAGGCATTTAAAGACTCTAAGGTCACCTTCCATCTAATCAAAATCAAACATAATCTCTTAAGCAAGAATAAATATGATCCTTCAAGTCTAGGTTATATTCCCTCATAAGGCTTGATTTCAAGGGTGAAAGCACCTTATCTAGAGTATCAAAGTAATCTTTTAAAACTTAGGAATGAGTTTCCTTAAATCTTACAAGTCTATAGTTCAAGTGGGTATTCTATTAGATGACATAGCTTCAACAACTTGCCCATAGCATTAGGAATTTCTAGTTCCTGATGATGGTTCATTATAGACAACCTGATCATCATCCTTAGGTGTAACCAACATAGGAAAATCCATAATAGATCTCTCCCCCATCTCCTTTTTTTTCCTTTCTTTTTGTTCTCTCTTTTCCTTTTTGTAATGGTGAAGGCATCACCACAATCACATACGCGTAATTTCAACGACTACCATGATCAATAGATCCAAATGTTTCATCTTAGTTTTCCACTACTATAAGCATTAGTAGCCAACTGCATGCCATCTACACTTGTTTGATGTCAACTGAACATCTCTCTGGGTCTTGAGCCATTATATAGTCTCAAAGGACTGCCCCTTTATATTCCTTACACTTAACTAAGGTATTTTCACATAAGCATAATTATTCTTCAACTAGCATACTACTCACCCTCTCCAAGATGTACCAACTTCCCTCTAACATCCTTACACATAGCTAAGTTTTTTTTTGGGTAATATTCTATAATCTAAAAATTCATAATGATTCCTTAAGAGTAATGAGATAATATCTTGTTAGCAATATCTAGGATCTTATCAATAAGATCTTATATTCAGTAATGTGAAAACCGAGACCTTGTTAACAAGGTTTTCTAATGGTAAGTACAAGGTCTTTTAACAGTGAACTATAGTACATAATATATGATGGTATGACAATTTTATTTTTGGTTCTTGTACAATGGTATGTTCCAACCACAACTAATTCTTCTACTCGCCAAAAGTTCTTAGGTCTCAATTTTTACACCTAGCTGTTAGGAGTTAAATTAACATAATGAGGAGACTTGGTAAGTCTTTTCATTATCAAGCATTCCCTAATTATTCACGGGTGAAGTAGGGATTCCCAATAAGAGACTTTTAGTTCACCTACAACTAGTGATTCATCTTTCCTCATCCGTTATCACACTAAGGTTTTATTGTAATAGCATAAGTCAATTACATTACTACCACCTCTCATTCACTTCCCTCAGGTTATTATTCTAGATCAAAGAGTCCTTTTTCAAAATAAGGGAGTTTTACTACTAGAGTAAATACTAGTTTATCTCAAATTCCCAATGTTGTCTCTATCCCCTTAATCACACCACACGTGATACATGACAATAAGATTACTAATGGCAGAATCAGACTTTGCCTTCAATATTAGCAGGCAATTCTTTTTTGTGGCCATACACATGCTCATCACCCCATGATGATTGTATCTCAACCACTTGTATGCATATGGGTACCATTTTATTCTCTTTTTAGGTGGATCCTTGTAACATCCGATTTTCTAAAAATGAGAGAAAATGTGAGAAACGTAACGTACGATTTCTCCGTAAATGAACGAAACTCACCGGATACAAAAGGAAGTCCCCCAGAATGAGATAGTTAAGGTCCTAAAAAATTTGGGAAGCATTCTAGACTCTTAAAAATGAGAATCTTAGGCTCAGACGAAAAGAAAAATGGAGTTAGAATGAAGAAACAATTTTTTATGAAAAACTTACAAAACGTAATAGCATTTTCGTAATTTAGAGCAAATTTTGGAATTCACATAGGAGGACTTTTTAAATGAATTTTTTTAGTTCCCTAAGGTTCTTAGGGGCCCTAAAAACCATAGAAAGCATCGGGATAGCTAAAGCCCCTCCGGTGGACGTTTTCTAAAGTCGGTATGCCCGAACTTTGACAGATTCGTTCGGGAAGGTTTTAGCTCCAATTTAAGTGATTCCAAAGGCATTTTACTAAATTGGGAACCTAAATTTTATAATGGAAAAGAAAGTTCTCAAAAAGGAGTTAAAATGAAGGAGAAACAAAAATGAAAAGTATGAAGGGCAAAATGGGAATTTTTGAAAGGTGTAACTTATTCCCACCTTTATATATGATGCACCCTTCTCCTCCTTTCATTATGCACGACCATGTTCTGCCTAAAACCAGAAGAAAACCCTAGGGGATGAGGCTCACAAGAAGGGGAAGAAAAGGAGGAGAAATCAAAGGCTTAAGGTATGGAAATTAGTTGTTTTTCATGCTCTTTCTCTTTCAAACCTCTTCTCCTCCATTCTCCTTTGTTTCCTATGATTAAAATGAAGTTTATAAATCTGTTTTAAGGGAGAAATTGAGGGAAAATTTCGGATTTGAAGAGAGGAGCTCAAAGAGCACAAAATTCATGTGAGAAAAAGCAAGAAAACAAGGTAATTTCTCTTCCTATGGTTGTCATTTTTGGTTCCCTTCTCCACCATTTCGCCCCACTTGAGAAAACCCTAGGAGGAGATGATTTTTAGGCAGAACCAAGCATGAATCTAAGGAAAAAGGGTGTGGAGATTAAGAATATGCAAAGGGAATTATCAAAAAGCCATTAGATTTAAAGATGCAAATTCTAGGGTTTCAATTGTACCTTGTAAAATCTGATTTTGTATGATGATTCCTAGGCCTAAATAAGAGTTTAAATGAGCTCCTAAGATCCCTAAGAGGTCCCCCATATGCTTCTTCCCTTGAGAAAACAAAGAAAACTCTATGGAACCTAATATGCTTCATTGTCTCGGCCAAGAAGGGTTCTCATAGTTAGGGAGAATTTTAAATTTTTCTAAGGCCATTCTTGAGTCATATTTGATGAATGAAAGTGAGGGGAGGCCTTGGAAAAAATTTAGAACTTATAGAAAGTGATTTGGTGTCTTAGGTTTCATATTATGACTTAAAGAAGCAACATGGTGCTAGGCCTTTTGTCTTGATGATGTGATGACTCCAAGAGACTTAAAAGGAGTCAAGAATCATATTTGAAAGGAAAAAATGAGGCCTAGAAAGTATTTGAAGGTGTTGCTTCATTAGGTGCATTTATGGACCATAATGGAGCTTATAGAGCAATCTAGCATCTTAGCAGATTGTATGGTCTTAGAGATTGTTTCATGAACCTAATTGGCTCCCATAAATTGTATCTAAGCCAAGAGAAACCATCTCCACCAATTTGTGGGTGTGTGGCCGACAGAGGAGGCTTGAGTCCAAAGGAAAAAGTGTGTAATTGTGTGCAAGGTAGCTCTCTCCACTTTCTCTCATGCATGAATGTGTGTTTAGCTTATTTTAGAATGCTTGTATGTGTATTTTCAAGCTTTGAAAAGTATGCTAGCATGCCTTTATATGCCATGATGCTTGGTGCCATGTTATGTTTTTAAATGAATCCATGATGTTTGTATGAGTTTACTTGAGTGTGGAAAGGCCAAGAACTCTTCCCTTGGGTGAGGATGAGCCAAGAACCCTTGAGCTTGGTTGAGACAAAGTAAAGAGTCTCCCAAAAGCAAAGTGGGCTCCCAAGAGTATGGTTGAGTCCAAAGCTCTTAAGGAATGGGTGAGGCAAGTCCAAAATCCATAAGGAGAACTGTGAGGCCAATCCAAGCACTTGGTGAGCTCTTGAATGTCTTGTATGATTGATTCACATGCCAAGTTTGCTTTTAAAATGTCTATGACTTCTATTTCCTCCATGCATGCATTTGAAAAGCTTGCTTTGCACATATTATGTATGATTGAATGGGAGATGAGCTATTGGGATTCTTTAAATCTCATCCCCTCCTCTCCAATGATCTAACATGCTAGTGGACCAAATAATTATGGTGAAGGGAGCCAACAACCATGAAGAGAAAAGATTGATAAGCTTATGCATGGTTTTGTCCATTTTAGAACCATAATGATGGTTCATATTGTATATGATGTTGTATATGTACAATGAATCTTAAGACATATGTAAATATACTATTATGTAATGTTTAGAGCCATAGATATGATTTATGAGCTTTAGAACACAAATTGAGTTTTGAATGTCAAATTATGCATTATGGAAGTTTGATGGAAATATGCATGAGTGTGGGTTGAATGGCCAAAATGAGATGCATTAGGTATGGAACCATTTGGACAGCTCACACAAGTCTCAAATAGGTTTTTAAACTTGCCCAAAAGGTGCCAAGACCAAGGGAAATCCATTTGGCAATTTTGGTACCCAATATGGAGCCAAAATTGACCATAATGGAACCCTATATCACTTTTTAGCCAAATGAGTTAGTTGTGCTCTGAAATTTTTCATGTAATTAGGCCTCATTGAGAGATTTTTGAGAAACTAAAGAACATAATTTTTGGAGGTCTAGAGAATATTTGATGAATTTTCAAAGTTAGAATTTTTTATTGATTCTGGTATAGGTACTATTCATACTGGCAATTTTGTATTTTGTGTCGCCCAATCACCAAATGGTTTCCAATACTTGTTAAATTTTATAAGAATAAACTAAAAGTCATAAGCTTTTTGTGGCCACCAAGATCACCTCATTTGGAGGTCTGAGCAGAGAGTTATGCATTTTTGAAGTTGGCTGTCAGTAGCAATGGTGCCCCAGGAGTTCAGTTATTGTTCCATAGGATTCTGTAACACCCCGAAATTAATTAAGGTACTAATCATGGATTAAGATTAATCAAGGATAATTAATAGAGCATGATTGAGCTAGTTAAGGAAATAGGGATTTCAAATAGATAAATTATTAATATGGGTTTAAGAATTTATTTAGGATAGAAATTGCATCTAGGCCTAAATTAATTAAACATGATAAGAGGCTAATGGAGGCCCAATGAATTAGGGGCAGATCCAAACCCTTGAACCCTTCAAATTAGGCCCGAAACCTATTAAACTTCAGCAACCCAATAAGTGAAAACTGGCCCAACAGAATTATGCAGCCCAACACTTAAAAACTGGCCCAATAAGCAAAATCTGAAACCCAATTGGGTTTGGACTTAGAGCAACCCATGACCCAGCCTTTTAACCCAACTTAAACCCATCTAAACCCTAATGCTTCAGCCACACTTTCATTTTTCTGAAACTCAAGAGGCAAATTCGGAGGTTGAGAAGGAGGCTAGGGTTTGGGGCAAAGATTCTGCATTTCCACACACTTAGAGCAAGATTTGGCCAAGGTAATAGTTATAGAACTTAACCCCCTCATCTTTCTCTTTAATTTGGTCCGATTAGTTTTTCATTTGGAGAGTTTTCATCATACCTAAAATCTGAAAAAGTGAGTGTTTAGGGGTTTTCTTGATGAAATTCGTAGGTTGAGGTTGGGGCTGGTATTTGGTGACTTTAAACCCCCCATTTTGATGCTTTCCTTGTTGGTTTGAGACCCCCATAGCTGATTTATATTATGGGTACTAATTTTATACGAATTTGCTTAGGATTTTGGGTGAAACATTGAGAATTCTGGTGGGAGATACTTGAATCCGAATTTGGAATTTTTGGTGGCTGTTGCAATTGTCTGCAAGTGAGGTAACCGGGGTTTACATTAATTCCATGCATGTATCTATTTTAATTTCATATTTGCTATATATGAATGATTTGAAATGTTGAATGAATTGGTTGGCTATCTGTTGTTTTATGATTGGACCTTGTGAGTCCTTGGTGGAGCTGTGGTGCAGCTGCCACCCGTGCATGTGCCACGATCGGGCACCGGGTATGATCAACCCCAGATGCACTGAGCCCTGGTTGTGCTCAATAGAGAGTAGGTGCCGTGGACGGGCCTCTCCCAGTGTTAATGGCCTTTAACATGTTAAATATATGATTGCTAGTATGGGATAGTAATCATGATAGCCTAATTGTTTCATTTGCTGAAATGACTGATATGATTCTGATATGGATTTTGATTCATGCATATATGTTGATTAAACTGGATTATATGATGGAATTGTTTTGGTTACTGAGATTTATATCTCACCCCGTGTTATGGGATCAATATTTCAGGTGAAAGTTCCTCGGGTAAGGATAAGGGTAAGCAAGTGGATGAAAATCCATAAGCTTCAACCTATGGGGAGATGGCTACACTTAGGCTGACTTAGCTAGTATAGATGCTAATTTTGTATTCCTTAATGTATAGCATCATCATGTATCTGCATTGCCAAGTGTAGGCTTGAACATTTGATTTATTGAGAATGTATGTACTAAAGGGTTAGACCTCATCTTAACCTAGTATTTGATGTATGGATTCATATGATCTGCTGTAAACCTTGTTGACCTATAATATGGTTGTCAATGGAAATGTAATTTTTGAGATATTGGTCTGAACCCCTATTGTATGGAACCCCTAATGATTGAGTATTAAAGGATAGTTGCTGGTAATTCATGTATATTCTGTTGTTGCTATTTTATAAACTTGCTAATAGAGGGTAATTAGAGAACGAAAATGGGCATATAAGTTTTGAATTGGTAATGGAAGAATAGCTAAGTAAATAAGGTAGATAAATGCCATTAGAACCATATAAAATGAGGGGAAGTGACCTTAGAGTGTCCCTAAGAAGAGAAATGGAGTGTAGGGGGCGAAATATAGTGAAACTGGTGACAGAAGGGAATCACGCCGCGGCCAAGAAGGCTTCGCCGCGGCCTAGGAAGTGACAGTGGCGAGGGACGCCGCGGCTTGAGAAATCTCGCCGCGGCGCAGAGTGAAAATAATCGCCCAGGGGGTGACAGAACGTAACCTCGCCGCGGCGTAAGAAGTCCCGCCGCGGCGCGAGTCGAGAAAATTAATTAGGGAGGTTACAGTAGCAAAACTCGCCGCGGCACCACATAGGTTGGCCGCGGCGCAGGTCCAACTCGCCGCGGCGAGCAGGAAAATTCCAGAGAGTAACTGGCCCGCGGCGCAAGAGTTCCAGGCCGCGGTGCAAGTTTAAAAATGTGGTTTTTGAGCTCCAGAACCTAACTTAGCCGCGGCGGGAAAGTTCCAAGTCGTGGCGCAGGTCCCCAAACTCCTATATTTGACCTAGAAACCTTAATTTCAGTAAGGATAATGTTAGGGAATAGTTTGAGTACATTGGTGGGATGTTTTTGTGGGTTGAAATTGATTAATGGATGAATCCTAAACCTTTAATGATGGTACAAACCCCTTTTATGCATGTTCCCGTTATGGTTGTTAGTTGATGATCCTAGTAGTATCAAGGTTTAAATTTCCCCTATATTTTCTTAATGTAACTAATTGCAACGACTCCAAACCTTGATCATTATCTATTAAGGGAAATCCATTTGGCAATTTTGGTACCCAATATGGAGCCAAAATTGACCATAATTGAACCCTATATCACTTTTTAGCCAAATGAGTTAGTTGTGCTCTGAAATTTTGCATGTAATTAGGCCTCATTGAGAGATTTTTGAGAAACTAAAGAACATAATTTTTCGAGGTCTAGAGAATATTTGATGAATTTTCAAAGTTAGAATTTTTTATTGATTCTGGTATAGGTACTATTCATACTGGCAATTTTGTATTTTGTGTCACCCAATCACCAAATGGTTTCCAATACTTGTTAAATTTTATAAGAATAAACTAAAAGTCATAAGCTTTTTGTGGCCACCAAGATCACCTCATTTGGAGGTCTAAGCAGAGAGTTATGCATTTTTGAAGTTGGCTGTCAGTAGCAATGGTGCCCCAGGAGTTCAGTTATTGTTCCATAGGATTCCAATAGCTAAACGTGTCTATTTCATTCTAGAATTATTTTTAGCATCGATTTAACATTTTTAGCTTTCCAGAATGACCAAATTTGTGTGATTTATATTTTTATAGAATTAGTTATGAATCTTAGAAGTTTGTATCAGTAATCTAAATAGCAGCCCAGATAGCTAGCGACCCTAGTAGATTTTCAGATGTCAAACGTCCTCCATGATGAATTTTATGGTCTAGGCATATTTTTAGTGTGAAGTAGACATCCTACGATTTCTATAATGATTAAGACCATATATTTTTTATTTTTCTAGATTTAGTTATGATTTTCCAAAGTTTGCCCAAGGAAGAGGCCAATTCTGGCGGAAAATAAACTTCCATTTTCCATGCTCCATTTCGGTTTCCATGGATTGTAGGCATATTTTTGGGATGTAAATGAGTTTTAATGATGAAATTAAATATAGGGATGTATGGTATGAGCTCACACGGTCCACATGACACCAAAATGAATTTTTAGATATAGCGCAATGCGAAAATAATCCCACTTTTTCTTGCTTTTCCCATGGAAATCCTATATTATTCATGATATTATGCCATTCAAATGTATGAGACGAGCTAGAAATTATGGTAGTACAATCCTTACTATCAAAATCTCCTCTTTACCTTCCAAGTAGATAGTCTACTTAGTCTAGTTGGATACCAATTTGGTGGTCGAAATTCATCAAATCATATGATAAATGGCACGCCCCACATGCCTCAAGCATCAAAGTGGTAAAAAATAAGCACGTCCCATGTGCTTCTAGCACCAAGGTGCTGTAAAATCTTACCTTACACTCCTCGAGTGTATCAGGCACATAAAGTGCCTCTAAATACCACCCAAATGCACATCAACATATAGCATAAGTAAACTAAATTACACAAAAGAGACAACATGCACAAGCACCCCGTGCCGATACACCTCACCCTTATCACACTAAAGGGTTGTCTTTCCCCTTATCATAATCTCCCTATTTTGCCATAGTACACTAAGGGAGGAGCCTTAAAGCTCTCAAGATTCCTTTCAAAACATCATCTCCCTTAATCTCTTACTTTAAAGTCACTATCTCCCATTCAAAAATGGATTTTGCAATTATAAGGGTTTCTTGCCCTCCTTCCTTATCATCATTAACTAAAGATAGCTTACTCACTCCAATAATTTTGAATGAAACTATTTGAAATATTCTTTAGCTCTTATCACCCTTATTCATTAGGCCCAAGTTGCGATAGCTAGGATCGAGTAATTGCATTCTTTATTAACCAAGATCAAGCAAGTGAGTTAGGACCTCTGTATTTATAAAGGCTCAATCTTGGGGACCTTTTGAAGTTTACATAATTCTAACTCATTATGGATTGTACATCACTTCATATATTTAGTCAGTCACACTTATTTATTACACACTAGTTTTCAAACTTCCATTATCAATTTCCTAATCATAAGTAAGGTTTACATCTTACCTTTCTGTAAGGTTTTTATAGCTAGTCAGGTGTTTTACTCTATACCATTACCTTTTAAGTTCTGAACATCACTCTAGATGGCCCTTAAAAAGTTTAGAATTTTGCTTAGATAAAAAATTGCTACTCTTGCTGTGATCAGTTAACTACTTCGGTAGGCTAGTTAATTAGTTGGTCATACCCAGTTGACTTGCTTAGTAAATGGCAATCAACTGGTCATAGATACTATTAGTGGCTTTGTTCATCATCCTTATCAGATACCTATTCTCATTCATTTAGTCAACTGGTGTCTCACGGTGAGTGATTGGCGCATCTACCATGTAGCCAATAGGTAACAAGCCTCAACTAGTTATCTATCTAGACTGAGACCAGTAACCCAATCTTTGAAGAAAAGAAGGGTAAAATTTTAGTCTTTTCATTGGCATTAACAACCTCAAGTCTCAAAATTGGTATTACTAAAGTGTTATGAGGTAGAATCTCACTACACTTTATTATTCTCAGGGGCATACTTATTGTGATAGGTGATGTTCTAAATAAAATTCAAGAAATTCGTTTTGAACAATCACTACAAGCCTCACATCATTATTCCTCTATATTTACTTCCAGAACATAAAGAGCAACAGCCATATGGTCACATAATTAGCTATTCTTATGAGCTAATACTATGCCAAATATGCATCATGATTGCCAAGCTTCTAACCATAAAATTTAAATTAGAACGATTTTTCTGGACCATTGCTCTGATACCAAATGTAACGACCTGAACTTCTAATAATCATAATTAAGGTAAATACGTGATTAATAATCATAAATCAAGGTTGAAAGTCATTACAACTAATTACATTCAGAAAATACAAGGAAATTTAAACCTTGATGTTATTAAGGTCATTAACTAAACAACCACAATTATTCGAATATGCAAGTAAATTTAATTATCAATGAGGAGCCTTTGATTCCTCCATCCATCAATTCCAACTCATAAAAACTCCTACAAGTGTTTCTAAATCATTCCTTAGCATTACCATAAGAGAAACTAAGGTTTCTAGGTGAATATGAGAAATTGAGCACTTTCGCCTCTACTAAATTCTCTTGCGCTGCGGCCAATTATTCTCGGGTTCAACTCCTTATACCTTCACGAATTTTGCACATTTCGCCACACTAAATACCCCTTTTGCTATGGCTAATTACCCTCTAGAATACCACCAGACTTGCTTCTCATATTTCGCCGTGGCTAACATCGCTCTTCACCGTGACCAATTCCTCTCTATTTCTGTCTTGGGCAACTTCATTACATTTGCCCACGACTAATTACATTTTGGCTGCAGCCAATTCCCCTCTATTCTTGTAACTCTGAAAGTTTCATCCTATGCTCTCTAATTCTCCCTCTAGTAACACTCTAGGCCACTTTAACTTAATTTATGAAGATTTAGTGTCGATCTTTTACCTAATCTGCCCAACACATCTATTATTACCCATTCAAAACTCAAATGTAGATCCATAATCCTCTAGCCACCATAAACCAATGAGTTCAAAGATCAATGTTAGCAAAGAGTTCATAAACTACTCACATTTCCATTCAAACATAAATACCAGTAGAAGTTTCATACATCACTTGTTTAAGTTAGCATCTAATGTATCACATGATCACAGTCTCTATGCTTGGCAATACATGATGCAATGCAGTACTTACATAAAATTAGTAATCTAATTACATAATACAATCTAATAAGATTTTCAAACATATGCTACTAAATCATATAATAAGCTTCCATTAGTTTCTCATTGCCACTAAAAGGTCCAGTCCCTGAAAATATCAACCTACAATTGGGGTGAGATATACAATCTCAATAACAAGAGGAATTCTATATATATGTACAGATTAATCAATACAATGTAATATCATATCATCAATACCAAAATTATCAATTCAATTTACAAATGAACTAGTTGAGCTACTAATGACTACTGTCCCATACCAGCAATCACACACAACATGTTAATGGCCAATAACACTGAGAGAGGTCCGTCCACGGCACCTACTCCATAATGAGCACAACCAAAGCTCGATGCATCTGGGATCTAATCACAACCCAGTACCCAATTGAATCACATGCACGAGTGGCAACTGCACCATAGCTCTACTATGAACTCACAAGGTCTAATCACAATCGTTCTTCAAGTAGTTAACCAATTATTTAGCATTTCAAAATCAAGCATGTGTAACAAATATCAGATTAACATGAGCATATACATGGAATTAAGAAAAATAACTCTGGTTACCTCAATGAAGCCAATTACTCTTCCTCTAACTACCACCATGATCTAAAACATATCAAGTCTAACATAATTATGATTATCATCATTATTCAACTACCATTAGCAAGGAATTTCCCTATCCACAGATTAATCTTAACAAGAAATCATTGAAAACTTCTTACCTAAGCTTCCTAATGATCTATTGCACCAATTTAGGGTCCATACATTAAAGCTCACAATGATTCACTCCTCACAACTCCATTTTCGTACATGTACAAGCCATGCAGCAAAAGTCAATCCAAAATATGGGAATTCAACACATATACCCCACAAGAGAAGAGGGAAGGTCAAATGGACTAAGTTGAGCCTTAACTACCAAGAACACACCATGGGCCATCTTTAAAACTTGGATTTTTGCACATGGAATCAGCCATATACCAAAATCAACTTATAACATGAACTCTGAGCAAGGTTACACCACAAAATGAAATTAAACATTTACCCTATGGTTCCATTAACTCCAAACTCTGAAAATCTTGCAAGGAATCACCCAAACACCAAATTTCATATTTGAGAAGGAGATGAAAATGCCCAAGACCAGAACTAATCAAACCAAAATGAAGAGGAGAATGAGGGGGATATGTTTTATATATATTACATTGGCCAAATCTTCCCTTAGAAGTGAGAAACAGTGGAAGAATGCGAAAAAATCCTAGCCCCTCCTCTCAAGTGCGAAAATGGCTTCCTTATTCTACAGAACATGAGTGTCTTAACAGCCAAATAGGTGAGGAGAAGGCCTCTTAGGGTTTTAATGAAGATGGACTGGTCCAATGGACCCATTATTTCAAGTGGGCTAGTGTTTAACATATTAGGCCAAGGTTCATTAGGTTGGGCTACAGAATTTTTAATGTTAGGGATGGAGTGTGTTGATCCAATAGCCTAAGACCTTTTGGACTCACTTCCCCAAGTTTAGGCTAAGGCTAAATGGGTTTTTGTCTCACTTAAATTCACTCATAAGTTTTGGGCTTTTAAAAAATTTAAGTTGGACTTACAAGAAAGTTGGTATTGGGCTCTCCTACCAAGCTCATGGTATAATTGGACTTTGATATTAGGCCTTGAGCATAATTGAACTAATCATAAGGCCCTAATTAAGTATTAATCTCTCTTAATTGATTTTGCTAAGTAATTCATGTCAACTCCCTAATCATCATAATTAGTCTTAATTAATTTTGAGGTGTTATAGGTATTATAAAACCATAAATCTCTATCTTATTTCATGTTATATCTATGCTTCACATCATACAACTCACATAAGAGGCAAAATAATGGAAAAGACAGTTCTAAAAAGGGAGCTAAAATGAAGGAGAAACAAAAATGCAAAGTATGAAGGGCAAAATGGGAATTTTTGAAAAGTGTAACTTATTCCCACCTATATATATCATGCACCCTTCTCCTCCCTTCATTATACATGACTATGTTCTGCCTAAAACTAGAAGAAAACCCTAGGGGATGAGGCTCACAAGAAGGGGAAAAAAAGGAGGAGAAATCAAAGGCTTAAGGTATGGAAATTAGTAGTCTTTCATACTCTTTCTCTTCCAAACCTCTTCTCCTCCATTCTCCTTTGTTTCTTATTATTAAAATGAGGTTTATAAATCTGATTCAAGGGAGATATTCAAGGGAAAGTTCGGATTTGAAGAGAGGAGCTTGGAGAAATCAAGATTTAAGCCAAACTAAGCAAGAAAACAAGGTAAAAATGCATCCTATGGTTCATATCTTTCATGGCCCTTCTTCTTCATTTCGATCTAGACTTAGACAGACCTAAGGAGTCAGATTTTTAACCAAACCAAAGGTGATTCTTAGGTATTTGATGGAGAGGAATAAGAATATGCAAAGAAAACCAAAAAATAGGCATTAGAAAATAAGATGCAAAACCTAGGGTTTTAAGTGCATCTTCCAATTTTTGAATTTGTATGATGCTTCCTAGGTCTAAGTTAGAGTATAAATGAGTTCTTGAGACACCAAAGATGCTCCCCACAAGCTTCTCCTTTCAAGAAAACCAAGAAAACTCCATATAGCCCAAATGGTGTCTATGTCTCGACCAAGAAGGGATTGTGTGGGTGGGGGAGTTTTAAATTTTTCTAAGGCCCTTCTTGAGTCATATTTGATGAATGAAAATGAGGGGAGGCCTTGGCAAAAAATTTAAAACTCATGGAAAGTGATTTGGTGTCTTAGGCTCCATAATATGACCTAAAGAAGCAACATGGTACTAGGCCTTTTGTTTTGATGATGTGATGACTCCAAGAGGCTTAAAAAGAGTCAAGAATCATATTTGAAGGAAAGAATGAGGCCTAGAAAGTATTTGAGGGGTGTTGCTTCATTAGGTGCATTTATGGACCATAATGGAGCTTATAGAGCAATCTAGTAGCTAAGCAAATTGTATGGCCTTAGAGATTGTTTCATGAACCTAATTGGCTCCCATAAATTATATCTAGGCTAAGAGAAACCATCTCCACCAATTTTTGGATGTGTGGCCGAAAGAGGAGGCTTGAGTCCAAAGGAAAAAGTGTGTAATTGTGTACAAGGTAGCTCTCTCTACCTTCTCTCATGCATAGATGTGTGTTTAGCTTATTTTAGAATGTGTGTATGTGTATTTTCAAGCTTTGAAAAGTATGTTAGCATGCCTTTATATGCCATAATTCTTGATGCCATGTTATGTTTCCAAGTGAGCACATGATGTTTGTGTGAGTTTGCTTGAGTGTGGAGAGGCCAAGAACTCTTCTCTTTGGTGACGATGAGCCAAGAACCCTTGAGCTTGGTTGAGACAAAGTAAAGAGTCTCCTAAAAGCAAAGTGGACTCCCAAGAGTGTGGTTGAGTCCAAAGCTCTCAAGAATGGGTGAGGCAAGTCCAAAATCCATTAGGAGAAGTGTGAGGCTAATCCAAACACTTGGTGAGCTCTTGAATGTTTTGTATGATTGATTCACATGCTAAGTTTTCTTTTAAAATGTCCATGTCTTCCATTTTCCCCATGCATGCATTTGTGAAGCTTACTTTACACATATTATATATGATTGAATGGGAGATGAGCTATTGGGATTCTTTGAAACTCATCCCCTCCTCTCCAATGATCTAATATGCTAGGTGGACCAAGCAATTATGATGAAGGGAGCCAACAACCATGAAGAGGGACAATTGACAAGCTTATGTGTTATTTTGTCTATTTTGGAACCATAATAATGGTTCAAGATGTATATGAGGTTGTATATGTATTATAAACCTTGAGACATATGTAAACCTACTATTATATGATGTGTAGATGTATGGAAATGATATATGACCACTAGCTCATGTTTTGAGTATGTAATGTCATAGTATTAATGGAAATATGCATAAGTGTAGGTTGAATGGCCAAAATTAAAAGCATGAGGTTTGGGACCATTTGGGCAGCTCACACAAGTCTTAAATATGCTTTTAGACTTGCCCAAAAGGTGCCAATACCAAGGGAAGACCATTTGGCAAATTTGGTACCTCATATGAAGCCAAATTTGACCATAATGAAACCCTACATCACTTTTTGGCCAAATGAACTAGTCTTGATCTGAAATTTGGCATGCAATGAGATCCCATTGAGAGCTTTCTAGGAAGTTAAAGATCATAATTTTTAGAGGTCTACAGAATATTTTATGATTTTTTGAAATTAGAAAATTTTATGGATTTGGTATGCTGCACTATTCATTTGGTCCGAAATTGTTTTCTGTCACACGAGACTCAAATGATGTCCAATTGCCACAAAATTTTATACAGATAAACTAGGCAATCACAGTGACTCGTACCAATTAGAAGCACCTTATTTGGAGGTCTATAGAGAGAGATACGAATTTTTGAAGTTTCTATCCAGTATCAATGATTTTACCCGACCAGAAGTACTGTTCTGTTGAGTTTTGGAGTCTGGGCTTAATGAACTGATCTAGAAATATTTTTTCTCTCTAGTTAACATCCACATATTTCCATATTGGTATCATTTACATAGATTGGATTTTTTTGGAATTAATTGGACATTTTCAAAATTTTCTACAGAATTCTGTGACAGTTCCAGATTTCAGTTAGACCTCTGTAACTTTTTGGATGTCAAACGTCCTAGGTGATGAATATTGTGACCTTAACATATTTTTAGTATGAAGTAGACATCCCAAGCTTTCCAGAATGATAAGTATTGCATGATTTAGAATTTTTTAGATTTAGTTATAATTTTTCAAAGTTGGGTCAGAAAATGAAGCAAATCTGGCCGAAAATATGCTTGCTTATTTTGAGCTCCTTTTTCAGTTTCCATGAATTGTAGTCATGTTTTTGTGATATAAATGAGTTATAATGATGGAATTAAATATGAGAATGCATAAGATGATCTTACATGGCTCACGTGACACCAAATGAAATTTTGAGACCCAGCGCAATGCTAAAATGAGCATTATTTTCCTTGCGTTTTTCATACAAAACTCACATGATTCATGATATTAAGTTATGTAAAGGCATGAGATGAGTTATAATGAGCTAGAATTCATAGTGTTACATTAGCTAGAGGGAAAAAATAACTCCAGACCATTTCAGGCACACCTAGACCTCAAAAATTAATTAAACAGTACCAGAGGTCAGTTGGAGTGCCTGGTATATCTCCCTCTCTAGACATCTAAATGGGGTGTTTCTAGTTGGCACAAGTCACTGGGATTGTCTAGTTTCTCCATATAAAATTTTGTGACAATTGGACGTCATTTGGCCCTCTGTAACAGAAATCATTTTTGAACCAAGTGAATAGTGCATTAGACCAAGACTAAAATTTTTTACCAACTTTGAAAATTCATTAAATATTTTCTAAACCTCCAAAAATTATGTTCTTTAGCTTTCCAAAAATCTCTCAACAAGCTCTAATTGTATGGTAAATCTCAGATCAAGAAGAGCTCATTTGGACAAAAAGTGGCATAGGGTTCTATTATGGTCAATTTTGGCTCCATATAAGGTACCAAAATGTCCAAATGCTTCCCTTTGTATTTGGCACCTCTTGGGCAAGTCTAAAAGCATGATTATGACTTGTATGAACTGCCCAAATGGTCCCAAACCCTATGCATCTCAATTTGGCCATTCCACTTCTACTTATATACTAATGTTTCAAATTTTCAAGAAGCAAAATTTGCCATTACATACTCAATATACATTCTAAGGGTCACATAACATAATCTCTCATTTATATATGACATATTATCATAATTATACATGCTCATAAAGTCATTTTTCATATACAACCATAAATTACACATTTGCCACTTTGATAGCCTTAAAGAAGCCAACTCTATGCATTTCAATGTCATGCTCTTATCTCTCAAGTGATTGGCTCCCATCTCTTTACTATCTTGATCCACCTAGCATGTTAGAACATTAGAAAGGAGGGGATGAGATTTAAAGAATCCCAATAGCTCATCTCCCATTCAATCATACATAAAGCATGCAAAACAAGTCTCACAAATGCATACATGGGTATATTAACATGTGCAAGTATTCAAGAAGCATTTTCAACATTTGAACAAGTCATACATAGTATACAAAGGCTTGCCAAACAAGTGGATTAGCCTCACCTGTGACAACCCTAACTTCTAATCATTGTAATTAAGTTAAATACGTGATTAATAACCATAAATCAGGGTTACAAGACATTACGACTAATTACATTCGGAAAATGAAGGAAAATTTGAACCTTAATGTTATTAGAGTCATCAACCAAATAATTACAAGCATTCATGCACACAAAGGAAACAAACACTTATTTATAAGCCTTTGATTCTATTACCTATTAATTCCAACTCATAAGAATCTTTTATTAATGTTTCTAAGTCATCCCTTGAGGTTACCATGGGAAAAACCAAGGTTTCTAGGTTAGAATGAGAGTTTGGGTCCGTTAGCCGTGGCTAAATGTCCTTGTGCCACAGCCAATTGCTCTCGGGTTCACTCTTTTATCTTCAAAGGTTTCGCCGCGGCAGTTGGAGTTTCACCATGGCTAACCTACATGACGCTGCAGTGAGAAAACCTCTTAGAGCCTACCTCGCTCACCTCTTGCTATTGGCTGCGACCAATTCCCCCTTTTGCCGTGGCTAATTCCTCTCTGGAACGCCTGACACATTTTCACAAAAGTTCACTGTAGCCAATTCCCATTAGCTGTGGCGAATCACCCTCTGACAACTTCCAATTTGACCCTTCACATTTCGCCACAGCTAATTCCATTCCTCACCTCAACGAATTGCTCTCTGGACCTCCCCCTGGGCAACTTCGCCTCTATTGGCCGCGGCTAAGACTATTTTGGATGCGGCAAAATGCTATTTGATCCCATAACTTCAAAAATCTTGTCTCATACTCACCACTCTCCCTCCAATGACACCCTAAGGCCACTTTACCTTAATTTTTGGGGCTCCAATAACTTCCATTAGCCTAATTTACCCAGCTTATCTATCACTACTAGCTCAATCTTAAAGGTTAATTTCTACGCCTCCAACTACCCTACATCAGCTAGTTCATAGAGTAATAATAACAAAAATTCATGAACTATCAACAATTATAATTCAATACACATTCCGTTAGAGATTTCATACATTACTGGTTCATATCAACATCTAATGTATCACATGATTACATTTCCCATAGTAGACCATATTATAAATTCAAGAAAGTTTATATATCAGATGTTATAAGTTCATACTTCTAATACCAAGCTAAGATGAGGCCTAACTCCTCAATAGATACATCCTAAGTAATCAAAATATAAATGCCTACACTTGGCAACATGATTACATGATGATACTATACACAAAGAATACAAAATTTAGCATCTATTCAAGTTAAACTAGTCTAAGTGTAGCCATCTCTACATATGGTCAGAGCTCATGGATTTTCATCAACTTGCTTCCCCTTATCCTTACTCGAAGAGCCTTCACTTGAAAGTATGATCCCAGGAAACGGGCTGAGATACAAATCTCAGTAACCAAAGCAAAATCCATTCATATATTTCAGTTTAATTAACATATATGCATGATTTCATATAAGTATCAGAAAATATACCAGTCATGTCAGTAAATGAAACAATTAGGCTATCTATGATTACTATCCTATACTAGCAATCACAATTCCACATGTTAAAGGCCAATACTCCCCAATGAGCACAACCAAAGCTCAGTGCATCTGGGGTCTAATCACAACCCGATGCCCAATCGAAACACATGCACGGGTGGCAGCTGCACCACAGCTCCACCATAGACTCACAAGGTCTAATCATATATAATAGATAGCCAACCAATTCATTTAGCATCAAAATCATAATCATAATCATACAGCAAATACAAAAATAAAATAGGCATATGCATGGAATTAGCATGAACCCCAGCTACCTCACTTGTAGCCAATCCTCTAAAAGCCATTTGAATGCTACTTCAACCTATGGATACAAAATCAAGCCATTACTATCCTTAATTACAATTTATATCAACAAACCCATTACTCAAGGAGTTAAGTTATATAGAACTACTCAGAAACACTTACCCAATCACTAAGAGCCTCTAATTTCAGGTCTTTCCTTCCCTAGACCAGAAACATCAAAATATCACTCCAAACCATAGGAAAATTCACACAAAATTAAGGCCCATACTATAAGTCTACTATGGGGGTCTTAGACCAGTAAAAAATGGATCAAAATGAAGAGTTTATACTCACCTAATAACACCCTCAGCCCCAACCTACGAAATTTCACCCAAAAAATTCCAAACAACCACATTTCAGATTTTGGATATGGTGAAAATGCTCCAAATAAAAAACTAATCGGGCTAAAATGAAGAGAAAGAGAAGGAGATTAAGTTATATAACTATTACCTTAACTAAATCTTACTCTAGAAGTAGAAAATGATGGAAATGTGTTAATAACCCTAGCCTTCCCTTTGGACCTCCAAATTTCCCTTTTGTTTCTTGTGTTTTTTGTAAAATGGGGGTGGCTAAAATGGTTTTTAGGGTTTTAAGTTAGGTTTTAAATGGATTATAGGTCAACCCATCAGCCCAAGGACCTATTGGGCTCCCACTAGTTATTAGGCTGAAGTTGTAATTTGTTGGACCAACTTTAACAATTCAGACTTTTAGTTAGGTTAGGTTAAGTTTTCAAGAGCCCATTTAGTTGAGGTTTGCATAAAGGATATTGGGCCAATTACAAGGGCTTATATAAGTTGGGTCTTGGGCCTCTATCTCATTAAATCAGATTGGGCCCTCCCTAGGTGCTCTCTCTTGGGCCAAGTCTCACATTAAAATGTTGGATCTGCACCTAAAACTATTGGGCCTTCACTAGTCCCTAACCTTGGCCTACTTAATTTAATTTGGGCCTAGATGGGGTTTCTAACTCAATTAAATCTCAAACTCATATTAATAATTTATCTCTCTATTTTCATTCACCTAACTTGCCCAATTATTCTATATTAATTATTCTTAATTAACTCAAATCCATGATTAACACCTTAATTAATTTTGGGATGTTACATCACCCATTCACTTGTGGATTTTGGACTTGTCTCACCCATTTTTTAAGAAGTTCTTAGACTCAACCTTGCTCTTGGAGTCAACCTCATTTTTTGGAGACTCTTTACTTTGTCTCAGTCAATCTTAAGAGTTTTTGGCTCATCCTCACCATAATTAAGGATTCTTGGCCTCATCATGCTCAAGCAAACTAAAACAAACATCATAAATATTGTTTAGAAACATAATACATCATCATGGTACCATGGAGTAAGAGCTCATATTAAAACATTTTTCATAGCTTGAAATACACATACACATATTCAAAGACAAGTAAAGCAAGCAACCATGCATGAGAAAAGGTGGAGAGAGCTACCTTGCTAGCATTTGTACACTTTTCCTTAAGCTTTGAATCCTCTCCCTTGACCTTACACACCCAAGGAGGTAGAGATCATTCCTCTTGACTTAGACACATCATATGGAAGCTACTTATACTCTTGGGGTAAAATCTAAGGCCACACAACTTGCTTAAACTCTAGCTTGACCTATAAACTCTTTTATGGTTCTAAAATGCACCTAATGAATCAACACCCCTCAAATAAATTCTAAGCTCCATTCTTTCCTTTCAAATATGATTATTGACTCCTTTTAGCCTTTTGGAGTCATCACACAATTAAAATAAAGAGTCTAACTATATGTTGCTTCTTTAGGTCATATTATGGAACATAAGGCACCAACTCACTTTCTATGGTTTCTAAATTTTTTCCAAGGCCTCCACTCATCTTCATTCATCATATATGACTCAAAAATAGGTTTAGAAAAATTTAAAACTATCCCTAGCTATATAAACCCCTTTAGGCTGAGGTTATGGAAGACTTTGGCTTCCATGGAGTTTACTTTATTTTCTTGATGGAGGAAGCACATGGGGAGACTTCTAGGGTCTTAGGAACTCATTCAAACACTTATTTAGGCATAGGAATTAAAAGATCAAATCAAATTTTGTAAGGAACACTTGAAACCCTAGAAATTGCATCTTGAAATTCTATGATTTTTTATTAATTCTCTTTGCATATTCTTAATCTCCACACCCTTTTTTTCTAAGAATCACCCTTGGTTCTGCCTAAAAACCACTTCTAGGGCTTCTTAAGTAGGGCGAAATGGTGGAGGAAAAGGAGCAAGGGGTAGCAACCATAGAAGAAGGAAATACCTTATTTTCTTACTTTTTCTCACTTGAATCTTGTATTCTTTGAGCTCCTTTCTTGAAATCCGAATTTTTCTCTTAATTTCTCCCTTTAAAAAATTTATAAATTTCATTATAATCAAAGGAAACAAGGAAGAATGGAGGAGAAGAGGTTTGGAAGGAAGAGAGCATGAAAAACTACTAAATTTCCTTACTTTTTAGCTTAAATTTCTCCTCCTTTTCTTCTTCCTCTTGTGTGTCTCATCCCCTAGGGTTTTCTTTGGTTTTTGGCAGAGCTTGGTCGACCAAAATGGGGGGGAAGAAAAGGCGCATCATATATATAGGTGGGAGGAAGAAACACTTTTCAAAAATTTTCAATTTACCCTTCGTTCTTGGCATTTTTGTTTCTAATTCGTTTTAGCTCTTTGTTGAGAACTATCTTTTCCATTATAAAATTAAAGTTCCAAATTTAGTAAAATTCCTTTGGAATTACTCAAATTGAAGCTAAAACCTTCCCGAATAAATCTATCAAAGTTCAGGTGCATTGATGTTGGAAAACGTCTATCGGAGGGGCTTTAGCTATCTCAGGGCTTCTTATGGTTTTTAGAGCCTATGAGAATTTTGGAGAACTCAAAACTTTCATTTAAAAAACTCTCCTATGTGAATTCCAAATTTTTCTTAAAATTACGAAAATGTCATTACGTTTTGTAATTTTTTCATAAGAAATTGTTTTTTCATTCTAGCTCCATTTTTCTTTCTATCTAGCCTGAGATTCTCATTTTTAAGAGTCTAAAATGCTTCCCAAATTTTTTGGGACCTTAACTAATTCATTTTAGGAGACTTCCTTTTGTATCCGGTGAGTTTTATTCGTTTACGGAGAAATCGTACATTACGTTTCTCACATTTTCTTTCGTTTTCAGATAACTGAATGTTATAGGTGTAACACCATAATTTCTAGCTCATCTTATACATCTAATTAGCATAATATCATGAATCATAGTGGTTTTCCATGGAAAAACCAAAGAAATAATGCTTATTTTCGCATTGCATCGTATCTAAAAATTCATTTCGGTGTTACGTAAACTGTGTGAGCTCATGTTATGC
Source organism: Erythrophleum fordii (assembly GCA_032878935.1). Classification (NCBI taxonomy): domain Eukaryota; kingdom Viridiplantae; phylum Streptophyta; class Magnoliopsida; order Fabales; family Fabaceae; genus Erythrophleum; species Erythrophleum fordii. Next base: position 21,198,932 of record JAVQMF010000044.1, read on the forward strand.
ATCCTCATATTTAATCACATCATTACAACTCATTTACATCCCAAAAATATGCCTACAACCCATGGAAACCGAGATGGAGCATGAAAAGTGGAAACTCATTCTCAGCCAGAATTGGCCTCTTTTCTGGGCAAATTTAGAAAAATCATAAATAAATTTAGAAAAATCAAAAACATGTGTTCTTGATCATTCTGGAAATCTTCTGATATCTACTTCACACTAAAAATATGCCTAGACTATAACATTTATCATGGAGGACGTTTGACATCCGAAAATCTACTGAGGTCACTGGCTGCTTGGGCTGCTGTTCAATTTACTGATACAAATTTCTAAAATTCATAACTAATTCTATAAAAATAAAAATTACACAAATTTAGTCATTCTAGAAATCTAAAAATGTTAAATTAATTCCAAAAATAATTCTAGAATGAAAAAGATACGTTTAGCTATTGGAATCCTATGTAATAGTAACTAAACTCCTGGGGTGCTACTGATACTGACAGTTAACTTCAAATATGCATAACTCTCTGCTCAGACCTCCAAATGAGGTAATCTTGGTGGACACAGAAATATTATGAACTCTAGGTTATGCATATAAAATTTCATAAGCATTGGACACTATTTGGCCATCCGGTGACACAAAACACAAAACTGCTAGTATGAATAGTACCCATACCAGAATCCATGAAAAATCCCAACTTTGAAAATTCATCAAATATTTCCTAGACCTCCGAAAATTATGTTTTTTAGCTTTCTAAAAATATCTCAATGAGACCTAATTGCATGCCAAATTTCAGATCAAGACTAACTCATTTGACCAAAAAGTGACATAGGGTTCTATTATGGTCAATTTTAGCTCCATATAGGGTACCAAAATTGCTAAATGGATTTCCCTTAGTGTTGGCACCTTTTGGGCAAGTCTAAAAGAATGTTCAAGACTTGTGTGAGCTGCCCAAATGGTCCCATATCTCATGCATCTCATTTTGGCCATTCAACCTATACTTATGCATATTTTTAACAAACTTCCATATTGCACACTTTGGCATTACATACTCAAAATAGGTTCTAGAGGTCATACATCATATCCATATATTTAAATATCATATAATATCATATTTACACATGTCTCAAGGGTCACAACCTATTTACTACATCATATATATCATATGGTACAATCATGGTCTAAAAGTGGTAAAAGCTAAACACATGATTGTCAATCTCCTTCCTTTAGTGTTGTTGGCTCCCATTGGCATATCCACTTGGTTCACCTAGCATATGAAATCATTTAAGAGGAGGGGATGAGATTCAAAGAATCCCAATAGCTCATCTCCCATTCAATCATACATAATATGTGCAAAGCAAGCTTTTCAAATACATGCATGGAGGAAATAGAAGTCATGGACATTTTAAAAGAAAACTTGGCATGTGAATCAATCATACAAGACATTCAAGAGCTCACCAAGTGCTTAGATTGGCCTCATACTTCTCCTAATGGATTTTAGACTTGCCTCGCCCATTCTTTAAGAGCTTTAGACTCAACCATACTCTTGGGAGCCCACTTTGCTTTTGGGAGACTCTTTACTTTGTCTCAACCAAGCTCAAGGGTTCTTGGCTCATCCTTACCCAAGGGAAGAGTTCTTGGCCTCTCCACACTCTAGCAAACTCACACAAACATCATGTAATCATTTGAAAACATAACATAGCATTAAGCATCATGGCATACAAAGGCATGCTAGCATACTTTTCAAAGCTTGAAAATACACATACATGCATTCTAAAACAAGCTAAACACACATCCATGCATGAGAGAAAGTTGAGAGAGCTACCTTGCACACAATTACACACTTTTTCCTTTGGACTCAAGCCTCCTCTTTTGGCCACACACCCATAAATTGGTGGGGATGGTTTTTCTTGGCCTAGATACAATTTATGGGAGCTAATTAGGTTCATGAAACAATCTCTAAGACCATACAATTTGCTTAGATGCTAGATTGCTTTATAAGCTCCATTATGGTCTATAAATGTACCTAATGAAGCAACACCCCTCAAATACTTTCTAGGCCTCATTCTTTCCTTTCAAATATGATTCTTGACTCCTTTTAAGCCTCTTGGAATCATCACATCCTCAAAACAAAAGGCCTAGCACCATGTTGCTTCTTTAGGTCATAATATGGAACCTAAGGCACCAAATCACTTTCCATGAGTTTTAAATGTTTCCCGAGGCCTCCCTTCATTTTCATTCATCAAATATAACTCAAGAATGGCCTTAGAAAAATTTAAAACTCTCCCTAGCTAGGAGAACCCATCTAGGCTGAGGCTATGAAGCATATTAGGTTCCATGGAGCTTTCTTTGTTTTCTCAAGGGAAGAAGCACATGGGGAGCCTCTTAAGGATCTTAGGAGCTCAATTAAATTCTTATTTAGGTCTGGGAATCATCATACAAAATCATATTTTACAAGGTATAATTGAAACCCTAGAACTTGCATCTTGAAATCTAATGATTTTTTGTTAATTCCCTTTGCATATTCTTAAACTCCACACCCTTTTTCCTTAGATTCATGCTTGGTTCTACCTAAAAATCATCTCCTCCTAGGGTTTTCTCAAGTGAGGCGAAATGGTAGAGAAGGGAACTAAAAATGACAACCATAGGAAGAGAAATTACCTTGTTTTCATGCTTTTTCTCACTTGAATCTTGATTTCTCCAAGCTCCTCTCTTCAAATCCGAACTTTCCCTTGAATATCTCCCTTAAAATAGATTTATAAACTTTATTATAATCATAGGAAACAAAGGAGAATGGAGGAGAAGAGGATTGGAAGAGAAAGAGCATAAAAAATTACTAATTTCCATACCTTAAGCCTTTGATTTCTTCTCCTTTTCTTCCCCTTCTTGTGAGCCTCATCCCCTAGGGTTTTCTTCTAGTTTTAAGCAGAACATGGTCGTGCATATTGAAGGGAGGAGAAGGGTGTATCATATATATAGGTGGGAAAAAGTTACACTTTTCAAAAATTTCCATTTTACCCTTCATACTTTGCATTTTTGTTTCTCCTTCGTTTTAGCTACTTTTTGAGAACCGTCTTTTCCATTATAAAATTTAGGTTCCCAATTAAGAAAAATGGCTTTAGAATCACTCAAATCGGAGCTAAAACCTTTCTGAACAAATCTGTCAAAATTCAGACACAATGATGTTAGAAAACATCCACCGAAGGGGATTTAACTATCCCGGGGCTTCCCATGGTTTTTAGGGCCTCTGAGAACCCCGAAGAACTCAAAAACTTTATTTAAAAAGTCCTCCTATGTGTTTTTCAAAAAGTACCCATATTTACAAAAATGTCACTGGCCTTTTGGAAAATTTTTTGAATCACTCTGGCTTTGATTTCTGGGCAACTCAAGGCTCAACCCCTCATTTTCTAATATTTAAAATTTTATCATAATTTTAGTTGGCCCCAATTCCTTCTATTTCAAGGACATCCTTTTGTATCTTGCCCATTTCTGCTGTTTACGAAGAAACCGAACATTGTGTTTCTCACATTTACAGAGGGACCAGATGTTACAATAGGTATGGCAAGGAAGTTTTATGTCACAATGTAAGTGTATCCTAATGCTTTTAGGAGTTACAATAACCATCTTGGTTGCAGCAAAGTCCTCCTAAATTGCAGCCAAAGTCCCCAAACCCTTATTTTAGCTTCTAGAATTTAGTTTTCACTATGTTAATGATAAGTAATGACTCGTAAGCAAATATACAAGAGTTTTTAGCTTCTAGAAAAATGAGTTGGAGTTTCTAAATAAGGATTTAAATTCCATATGGGCTTAAGTCTTCTAGTTAATATGAATAGTTATTATTTAATAAAAAGTTCAACTCTCCCTACATTTTCACCCTCTAGTAGACTAATGTTTTATTTGGACTTTAAGTATCGATTATCAATCATGTGATTATGTTTAATTAACGTAATTAGGAGTTAAAGTTGTTACAGCTAAGAGCCAAACATGCATAAATCTCATGATAAAACCAATTCAAAGCATAACTGTAAAATCCAATTCTTTGAAAATGAGAGATTATGTTATACAACCATTAGAATGTATATTGAGCATGAAGTATGGCAGTAGACCAAGTTAATTTAAGGGCTGAAATAATATCTCATCACCTAGGTCGAAGATCTTGTCGACAAGATCCTATAATCTGTAGTGCAATTTTCAAGACCTTGTCGACAGGGTTTCTGCCAGCAAGTATGAGAAGGAATTAAATATGAGGAAGTATAGTATAAGCTCACACGGTCCATATGACACCGAATTGAATATTGTCGATATAGCGCAACGCGAAAAAATTCTATTATTTTCATCCCCTTTCTCATATGCACTTGTTGGATTAATGATACAAAGCTTATAAATGGCATGAAATGAGCTAGAAGTTATGGTGTTACAATAACTCATGAAATCATCAAACAATCAAATATACAAATATCTCAACTCATTTATACACTCAAATGCTTGCAAGACAAGGAGAGATAGCTACCTTATGCAACTAGGAGCCTCAAGTTACCACTAATTCCCATAATCCTTTTTCCTTTCTTTAGTCCTTTGCCTTATCCTTCTCGGGCTCACGCACACCCAAAGTGGAATTGCACTAGTTGGGCTTGAAATACATCAATTTAAATAGAAGGCAACTAATTAGAACTTAGTCTAACTCATTTAATTACTATATAAACTAACTAAAACTAATAAGGTAGTTTAAGCTACTTTGAATGCCTTAAGAGGAAACTTTCATAATTCAACCTTTAGGCATTAAAAGGTCACTTGATATGAGCCATATAACTCTAATGGAACTCATTAGAATCATCACATGCAAATTAAAACAAGCTAAATCCCAAGTTGCTTCATTAGCCCCTTTATGAATCCTAAAATTTCACCTTTTAAAACAAAGTTTCTGAATTCAATCCAATGATTCCATTAGTTTTTATTCATCACATTTAGGTCTCTTAAAACCTTAGAATTCAAAAATGCATTCCCTAGCTACTTATTATATAGCTTGGCCAAACTTACGGGCACATACACCATGCTTGGGAGTTTTTGTTTCTTCCATGGAGAAGTTGATGAATATGGAATATCTTTGGCTCTGCTCTAGTTCAAGTTTGGTCTTATGTGGCTTAAAACATCTTCTTAAGGTCCTATAACTTCCATGGTACAATTGAAACCCTAGGTGGCCTAACTTGCTTTCTCTGGCTTTTCATGAGATTCCATTTGCATAATCTTACTCTACACCTTTCAAAACCCTTATTTCTATCTAATGTTCATCAAACATACGCTTGCTCCATACTCTCTCATTCTAGGCTGAATTGATGAAGGACTTGGAGTTCAAAGAAAGGAAAATTTTCTGGCTTAATACATACCTCATTTGGAAGCTCTCTTATTGTAGTTTCTTATAGTAAAATTAGCTTCCTTAAATCTCCTCCTTTCCTCATGAAGTCAGCCATAAACTTCATGTAACAACCGGAAAAAGAAAAGGAAAAGAAAGAATAAAGCTGAAAATTTTCGAAGTCCAGAAATTTTTCTAAGTCTTCTCTCAATAGCGAGAAAAGTCCTAGCTATAGTGAATGTACCTGTTCACTATAGCGAGAAATGGTCTAGCTATAGCGAGAGTAGCTGTTCGCTATAGCGAAAATGCTTCTAGCTATAGCGAGTGCAAGCATCCTATACAAAAACTAGGGAGCTGCTCGTCGTAGTGCGCGCCATAGAGAAAGCGGGGGTCTAAAACTGATACGTGCTCGCCGTAGCGAAAGTTAAACTTCGCCATAGCGAAGGTAACTGATACGAGCTCGCCGTAGTGAAGGTTAATTTTCGCTATAGCGAGGGATAGTCTGGAAAAGTGTAAAAAGGGAGAAATTGACTTCTTTAAACGACCCAATTCATTCTTTCTCTCTTATTTGCCCTAGACTTCGACCCAAGGAGAGAAAAGAGGCTTGGAGGGTGAGAGAGACCAAGAGATGGAGGAAGAACAAAGGAAAGGTAAGCAAGATTCTCTCTTTTCTTCTTAGAATCTTGATCTCCTCTCTTTGCCCTCTTTTCTTATGGTTTTGTTTGTGAAATTAGTGGGGTTTTAGGTATGGGTCAGAAGAGGAAAAGTGGAAAACACTCTTGAACTTCCTTGTTTTCCTTGAATATGTTGATTCTACTACCATGAGAGCTTGAGAGAGAAGAAGAGTTGATGAAACTTTAGAGAGAGAGAGAGAACCCTTAGGTTCTTATATGTTATGAGGGTTTGCTCTGAAGAACCTTTAATAGTTGTTGAGTTACATTCTAAGAGAGTAATTCCATACTCTTGATTGTGTCTAGGCTCAAGAGAAACACCTCCATCAAGGTGTGATTGTGAAACTAAGAAGGGAGAAGAGGAATTGAAAGGAAAAGCTTGTATTGGCTCAAAAGGTAGCTCTCTCTCCACTCTTTCTTATTGCATTCTTGGATGTAATGGTCATTGTATGCTTGTGTATATGCTTATTGTGTGAGATATGCCATATGTTATTGCTTTGATGCCTTGGTAGCAATGTGCTTGTGTGTTGGATTGTGAGAATTGCTCGGGTGAGGTAGTGCCGAAAGTCCCTTGGGATGGGTGAGGTAGAGCCGAAAGTCCCTTGAGATGGGTGAGACAAAGTCAAAAGTCCCTAAACTCGGGTGAGGCCATCCAAAAGTCCCTAAACTCGCGTGAGGCTAGACCAAAAGTCCCTAGAGCTTACTTGTGGCATTGTTGTGATTTTCATGGCATGTACAACATGTATTGTATGATTGTGAATGGTTGGAAGCTTATTTACATGCTTTGACTTGTTATATGCCTTGATTGCTTCCTTAAATGAGTGCATGAGCTACTGAGATTCCATAAATCTCACCTCTTCCCCTCCCAACTTAACATGCTAGGTGGAGCTCAAGGAGAATGAAGTGCACACCAAGGAGCTTAGGAGAATGTTAGATGAATTTTTGTTTGTTTTGACTCTTTTGATGTAAAGAGGTGCCAAAAATGAATATGCACCTTCTATTTTTGAGATGTAAATGTTGAAACAAGTGTAAATGTGTATAAATATGATGTACAAACTATGTAGAGAGCCAAAGTAATGAAAATGTGGGTTTTGCCCTTTTTGTGGCTTGCATGTGATAGTGTATTTTACCCCGTAGCATAGTGAGTTTAAAATTTATGATGATTTGGACCACTTAGATACTTCATATATGCTATGTTTATGCTTTCAAACTTTCTCATGAGGTGTGAGAACATGTGGGAGGCCATTTGGACCCACTTTGAACTATTTTGGGTGCCAAAACCGTCAATTTTGTGAGCTGCGTCAAAGTATGACCAAACGAGTTCTTCTTGCTATGAAATTTGGCATGCCTCTAGAGTTTGTAGAGAGCTTCTTGGGAAGCTAAAGTGGGCAATATTTGGAGGTCTAGGAAATATTTGGTGAATTTTTGAATTTGGAAAAAATTTCATAGTTTGGTCATGGTGCTCTATCATTAGCCCGAAAAGAAATCCATGTCATTCATAGACCAAATGGAGTCTAAGTGTCATGAAATTTTATATACATAAACTAGACACCCATAGTGACCTATAAGAACTAGAATCACCTCAATTGGAGGTCTGTAGAGAGAGAATGAATCATCTGAAGTTCTGTATCAGCATCAGGGGAGCCACCTGACCTTCGTTACTGTTCTATCAGTTTTCAAGGTCTAAGGACTACTAAAATGATCAGGACTTATTTTTCTCCTCTAGTAAACGTCTGTAGCTTTCCAAATTAGTATAGTTTTCCCAGATTGTATTTTTTTGGATTTAGTTATGAATTTTCGAAGTTCATGATAGTAAGCTGTGCCAGAAACAGGGACAGCCAGACCTCTGTCCCATTTTCGATGTCAAATATGGTCCAAACGCTGAGATTATGGTTGGAAAGTATTTTTAGTGTAACTTTAACATTTAGAGCTTTCTAGAAAGATAGGGTTTGCTAGATTCTCATTTTTCTATAATTAGTTATGATTTTCCAAAATTAGAGCCAAAAATCTGACTTTTGGACCCATGTGAGAAATTGTATTTTCTTGGTTCTTGGCTCCATTCCCGTGGCTTATGGCTTGTCTCATGCTATGTATGAGTTGTATAAATGGAGTATGAGTAAAGAATGTGAATGATGGGTTCACAGGACCCACGGGGCAGAAGATAAGTGTTTGAAATCCCATTTTATAGCATGAAAATGCCACGATTGGTACTGGTTCTTTGGAAATCATAGAGAACCGAGCCCAGAGGGAGGCTAGACAACGTTAATATATTATGGTGTTACACTTCATCCTTTCAAGAAGCTAAAATTACCATTAGAAAGAAAGAGAGGAGAAGGTTTCATAACTAGCATATAGCAAAATTTCATATATTTTCTTACCTATTTGCCTTGGTTCCTTTTCTTTCTCCTCCCCTTTTTTCTCACACCATGGCTAGCTTGGTTTGGAGCCAAGAAGGTCAGTTATGAAGAAGAAAACAGGTGGCATGGCTTTATATAAAAGAAGGAAGGATATTTTAAAACAATTTCAAAATTCCAATTACATCTTGCATTTTAACCCCTCCGTTTAAGCTTATTTCATATTCTTTTTAGAAACCATCTTTTTCATATGAAAATTTAGGCTCTCTACTTTATTAAAAATATTTACTTTGAAATTTTTATAATTTAAAACAATTTGAAAAGGTTTAGTCAAAATTACAATCAACCAAAGCCTTAAACCATAAACCGTCAGAGATTTAACCATTTTGATGATCCCTACAATTTTTGAGACCTCTGAAAACTCCAGTGAACTTAATTTTGGCATTTAAAACTCCTTACCTTGAATTTCTAAAATTTTGTCCAAAATTACAATTTTGTTACTAGTATGCCAATTTACTCAATTTAGGCACTTTGGCTTCGTTTTCACACTTTCTGTTATTTTCTTTCATCTTATCTAAACTTCTAACTCATTATTATGTTTATCAACCTTTCTTTTGATGTTTAAAGATTTAGTATACACTAGGTATTACAATATGCATTTGAGTCGCCACTAAATTCTCTCAAGTTGTGACCAAAAAGGGTTTGGAGTGACCCAATGACGAATCATGTTGTAGCATAAAATTTTTGGCCATAGTGCAATTCATGGAACTTGATAAAAATTTAGACCAAGAGCAATCTCACTACAGTGCAAGCAAGTCGAGTCGCGACAAGAATCACGCTTCCCTATGGAATTTTTTGATTTGAAGCATCTTGTCGTGGCATAACCCTTTTTAGCCATGGTGAGAATTGTGATTTTGTTAGAAGTTCTATCCAAACTCATGTTTAGCCATAATGTGGAATTTCCAGGTCACGATGAAAATGCTAAAATGTAATTTTAGGAGTTTCCAAAGACCATTTAAGCAACAACTCAACCTTTCTAAGTCGTGATTTGAATCTTGAAGTCTATATTTCATCTCTTAAAACTTGTTTTCATTATGCTAATGATGAATAATAGTTAGGGGCTCAACATACACTTATTTTAATGCTTTAAAGGGTATTTTGAGTGGAGTAACTAGGTCTAATAGGAATCATGTTGTCATGTGAATATGAATCTCCTTATATGGCCTTGGTGATGTAGCTTGTTGATATAAAAATTTAAATTTTCTTGTATTTTTGTATCTTGGTGATCCATTATTTAATTTTATACATTAATTACAACTAATTTAAAATCAAATTGTGTTGTTTAGCTTAATTAGGAATGAGGGATGTTACAGTCTCCAATAAATATGTCTACACCTTTGGATTTCTCTCTCCATGATCTTTCATTTGGTACCCTCACATGGCCCAATGAAGGTGGGGGTGGACTTGATGCAACACTTAGATAGTGGAAATCCCACTTCATCTTCAACTTCTAGACAAAAAATTTTTAGAAATCTTTAGAATTTTCATTTCATACTTCCATTTTTAAGGATCCATATCTCCTTCATTTATTGTCCAAATTGGACAAACTACATATTGTTAGAAAGCTTGCAAAATAAACTTCTAGATGAACATGTTTTTTTCAAAAACATATTTTGGACCTAATTTCGAATTATCATATTTCACTCAATTTTCATCCAAACGAAATGAAATTAGTGGCATTAAAAAGCTTTCCAATCATTGCTATGCACACATTTACCACTTTGTTTTTTCATATAATCCAAATAAAAGAACTTTGTTATAGAATTTTTTTTTCCTTACTTGATCACGCACTAATATGTCATTTTGTTATTTTTCATTCTATCAATGAAAAATATAAACTTTACTTTAGAAGGATGTAAGATACAGTATAGTCAAAAAAAGGTGCAAGATATATTTGTTCTTAATAATCTCAATTATTGAATTGGTAGAAGTATTAGTTCATAATTCATTAATCCAACCAAGATTGAACTAATAATAATTAGATATATTTTTTTTAAAATATTATATATTAAAATTCTAATATAACAAATAAATACTAATAAATTTTAAATATTGATTACTAATTTAATATTTCTTAAAATGTTTGAGAAGTCATATTTTTAATTAAAAAACAAAAGCTACCCATTGTGACGACCCTAAGTTCTAACATCGGTAATTATAGTTAAATACATGATTAATAAATAATAATCAAGGTTTGGAGTCGTTGCAATTAATTACATTAAGAAAATATAGGGAAAATTTAAACCTTGATACTACTAGGATCATCAACTAACAAGCATAACGGAAACATGCATAAAAGGGTTTGTACCATCATTTAAGGTTTAGGATTCATCCATTAATCAATTTCAACCCACAAAACATCCCACCAATATGCTCATGCTATTCCCTAACATTAGCCTTACTGAAATTTGGGTTCCTAGGTCAAATATAGGAGTTTGGGGACCTACGCCGCGACCTGGAACTTTCCCCGCCGCGGCCAAGTTGCTCTGGAACTCGAATTTTCTTGACTATCGCTGCGGCCAAGTTGCTCTCTGGAATTTTCTTGACTATCGCTGCGGCAAGTTGGATCTACGCCGCGGCGAGTTTTGCTACTGTAGCCTCCCTAATTAATTTCCTCGACTCGCGCCGCGGCGAGGTTACGTTCTGTCACCCCCTGGGCGATTATTTTCACTCCGCGCCGCGGCGTCCCTCGCCACTGTCACTCCCTAGGCCGCGGCGAAGCCTACCTGGCCGCGGCGTGACTCCCTTCTGTAGCTGTTTTCCCTATATTTCGCCCCCTACACTCCATTTCTCTTCTTAGGGACACTCTAAGGTCACTTCCCCTCATTTTATATGGCTCTAATGGCATTTATCTACCTTATTTACTTAGCTATGCTTCCATTACCAACTCAAAACTTATATGCCCATTCCTTTCCTCTGATTACCTTCTATCAGCAAGTTTATAAAGTAACAACAACAGATTATACATGAACTACCAACATCTATCCCTAAATACTCAATCAATGGGGGCTCCATACATTAGGGGTTCATATCAATATCTCAAGGGTTACATTTCCATTGATAAACAATATTATAGGTCAGTATCATTTACCGCAGATATCATGAGTCCATACAACAATTATTAAATTAAGATGAGGTCTAACCCCTCAATACATACATCCTTAATAAATGAAATGTGCAAGCCTACACTTGGCAATGCAGATACATGATGATGCTATACGAAACTAAACAAAATTCAACATCTACCCTATTACACTCAGACCAAGTGGACACTAGGCCTCAACTCATGGATGTTCATTCACTTGCTTGCCCTTATCCTTACCCGAGGAACCTTCACCTGAAATTGTAATCCCATAAAACGGGATGAGATACACATCTCAGTAACCAAGGCAATTCCATCATATAATCCAGTTTAATCAACATATATGCATGAATCAAAATCCATATCAGAATCATATCAGTCCTTTCAGCAAATAAAACAATTAGGCTATCATGATTACTATCCCATACTAGCAATCATATAATTAACATGTTAAAGGCCATTAACACCGGGAGAGGCCCGTCCACGGCACCTACTCCCCATTGAGTACAACCAGGGCTCAGTGCATCTGGGGTTCGATCATAACCCGGTGCTCGATCGTAGCACATGCACGGTTGACAGCCGCACCACAGCTCCACCATGGACTCACAAGGTCCAATCATAATACAATAGATAGCCAACCAATTCATTCAGCATTTCAAATCATTCATATACAGCAAATATGAAATTAAAATAGATACATGCATGGAATTAATGTAAACCCCGGTTACCTCACTTGTAGACAACTTGCAACAGCCACCAATGGTACAGAGTATTCCTATAATCATAGCACCAGATAATTACTACTCTAATTCATCATTAACGGTTACAACAAGTACCCAAGTAATTTAAATGCTATTAACTACCTAAAGAATACTTACCCAGCCACCAAAAATCCTAAATTCGGATTAATGTGTCCTCTACCAGAAATCTCAATATTCCACCCAAAATACTAAGTAAATTCGTACAAAATTAATACCCATAATATAAATCAGCTATGGGGGTCTCAAACCAACAAAGAAAGCATCAAAATGAGTGGTTTGAACTCACCTACTGTCAGCCTTAGTCTCAACCTACGAATTTCATCAAGAAAACCCCAAATAACCACATTTCAGATTTTGGGTAGGGTGAAAATCCTCCAAATGAAAAACTAATCGGACCAAATTAGAGAGAAAGATGAGGGGATTAAGTTGTATAACTATTACCTTGGCTGAATCTTATTCTAAGTGTGTGAAAATGCAGAATTCTTGCCCCCAACCCTAACCTCCTTCTCAACCTCCAAATTTTCTTTGTGTTTCAGCAAATGGGGGGAAAGTGGCTGAAGCATTAAGGTTTTAGGTGGGTTTAAGTTGGGTCAAGGGGCTGGGTCATGGGTTGCTCCAAGCCCAAATCCAATTGGGTTTCAGATTTGGCTTATTGGGCCAGTTTTCAATTATTGGGCTGCAGAATTTCATTGGGCCAGTTTTATACATTGGGTTGCTGAAGTTTTAATGGGTTTTGGGCTAAGTTTGAAGGGTTCAAGGGTTTGGGTCTGCACCTAATTCATTGGGCCTCCATTAGCCTCTTATCATGGTTCATTAATTTGGGCCTAGATGCAATTTCTATCCTAATAAATTCTCAAACCCATGTTAATAATTTATCTCTCTAAAAATCCCCATTCACTTAACTTGCCCAATCATCTTATATTAATTATTCTTAATTAATCTTAATCCATGATTAACACCTTAATTAATTTCGGGGTGTTACACCCATTTTTGGCCAAACACTTTACTATTTGAAAGACATGCTACTAAGATATAAGGTATAATGAAGAGTAAGTACAAAAAATAGCCAAATATGCACTTTTTATTTCTCTTATATTCTTTTTTCTTTTAATTTCTCTTTGTTTTAAGCCATTCTTTATTCTAGTATCTTTTATTTTTAGTTTTCTAGATCTATTTAAGATGAATTACTTATTTTATAAAAAAATATTTTAAAAAAATTTAATCATTGGTTCAACCAATTTTTTGAATGATTTGATTTTGACCAATTCAATTGATTTTTTACCAATTCTTTGGTTAACTGATTTTTTTGAATCAAACTTCATCTGATTCAAAGAACATTGGCTCTTAATAACATTGCCAAAACAAATTTAAACTTTACCCATCAATTGTCGTCATTATCATTATCAAACTTTATTTTTATTTTATTTTTAATTAATTTATCTATTTTAATTTAATTTCTTAATTTTTAATTTGCATGTTTCCTTAAATTTCTTTTTAATATTTCATAGTAATTCCTTAAGTTTTTTATTTTTTTAAAATGGTATTTAATTAATGTTACAAAAAATGATTATGACATAAATTAAACATTAAGAGATCAAACCAAAATAAAAAATTTAAAAACCAGATAAATAAGTTAAGAACTAATAACTAAACCTTATTGTTACTATTATGGTTAATTAGGATATCTTTTTAAGCTTCACTTTGTTTAACTAGTTATAATAGATGGACTGGTAAATTCAACTGTGCCAGACACAATCCCATACGTGACCTGAACAATAATAATAATAATAAAGGTAGAAATTGAACTTATATCCAGATATTAATTAGCATTCTGATGACAAAAATACAATCCAACTCGCCACTTCTCTTGTCAAATCTAGACTAGTCTCCAGATAAGAGGGCAAGGAACAGGACCAGAAATAGAACCTCGAAAAAAAAAATCATCACATACAACATAATTCACTGCCATCATGGAGAGCCATAACCCAAGGGACAAAAAGTAAGGAAAAATGCTAAACAATATTACAAGCCTCGTCATTCTTCTAAACCTATTCCCAGAAGCAAAAATCACAAAGCAAACACGAGCAAACAAATTAATATCCAATGATGAATAGTTTTCTATTTCTGGTTGCCAGTACCCCTTTTCTTTAGCAGGTTGCCAAACTTGCCCAGCAAAGGCTTCTTCTTTTTCTTCAGCCGTTGTTGCTTTGATGGTGATTTTGCATTGTCATCAATAATTTCTTTAAAATCAACTTCTATCTTTGAATCTACTTCCTCTTCAAAGGATTCAAGCTCTTTTTCTCCCTCTGGTGAGAAATCTTTATTCTCTATCTTGCCCTCATCTTCCCTCAAATTACCATTCACATTCTCAAGATTGGGGGATTCAATGTTTTCAGCCTTGTCATTCAAGAGAATATTAGTTTCATTCTGCAAGTTTTGTCTGATTCCCTCCCCATCAACTGAAAGATCTACCTTGGACATATTTTCTCCGTGTCCATTTTGTTCAGAGAATTCAACAACTTTGGGAAGCAAATCATAGTCCTTCTCACTTTCTGTAGGATCCCCATTGTCTTCAGTCTGGTTTGGGGTTGTAGCTTCTTCAAGCAACTTGGACAATTCCTCCACCTTCTTAATAGAAGCAGCTTCCTTAGTTCGGAGATTCTCATTTTCTTGAAGAATACTCTGCAACTCATTTTCTTTATCAAATAAGCTTTCCTTCATTTTCATGCCCCCAGCATTTGCTTCCTTAAGAGCTTCCTGCAGCTGGATCACCTCAGCCTCAACTTCCTTCAGATTTTCCTTCAGCAGAGCTTCTTCTTCCTTGTTTATAATAGCTTCTTCCTCTGTTTCTTTCAGCAAATAAACCAATCTATTTATTTCTTTTCCAAGGCAAGAGTTCTCTTCTTCGGTTTTCTTTAAGCAGCTGACTAGATGAAGTTCTCTCTGCTCCCACTCAGCCTTGTAGTTCTCAAATTCATTCTTGGATTTTTCAATACAACTTGTAAGAACATCAATCTCATGTTGTGCATCATCAAGCATGGACTTGTACTTTTCATTACTAGCTTTTAAGACCAACTTTAAATCTTCCATCTGGGTCTCATACCCTTCATGCTCAGCTTGGCTGCTTAACAGTTTTTCTTTGGCTTCTCTGGCTTCTGCAGATACTTCATGTAATGCGGAAGCTAAGCTTTCCATTGCCTTCTTACTCTTTTCCTCTTCATCCCTAGAATTTTCCAATTCATTGATAAGCTTGTTTTTCTCTTCTAATAGGGTCTGCACACTAGAAGCTGCAAGCTTTTCATTGTTCAAAGCTTGAACTTTCTCCTCCTTAACTATTTCAAGTTCAGATTTGAGAAACTCAACCTGCTTTGACATTTCAGAACTTTCTTCTTTAGCCATAAGACAGCGACATTCTGAGTCCTCAAGATCCCCTTTTTGTCTGCCAATTGTCATTTCCAGCAATCCCAACTTCTCTTTAAGTGTAGTAATTTCAGATTCTGCATCATGCAACAAATCATTGTTTCCTTCCAATTGTTTCATTACAGATTCCAAAGATTCTGATGCAGATCTCTCCAATTTATTTGCTTCTTCAATCCCTATTTCTAGTTGCTCAACCTTCTTTTTCCACTCCTCTAACAGACTATGTGCATATGATTCAGCCATCTTCGCAGCCTCAAGCTCCAGATTAAGTTGTTCAATTGAAGTCTCTT
Organism: Erythrophleum fordii; assembly: GCA_032878935.1. Taxonomy (NCBI): domain Eukaryota; kingdom Viridiplantae; phylum Streptophyta; class Magnoliopsida; order Fabales; family Fabaceae; genus Erythrophleum; species Erythrophleum fordii. The sequence continues at coordinate 21,214,918 of JAVQMF010000044.1, forward strand.
TCTCTGTTAACTTTTCTTCATAATCCTTTGCCTTTTCAAGTTCTTGTTTGAGAGTTTCTATCTCAGTTTTCAGCTTCAATGCAGTCTTATTTTCACTAGCTTCTGTTTCAAGCTTTGAATCGAGTAAGGATTTCAACTGCATAAGCTCTGCTGATAGAATCTCTGCTTTTTCAACATGAATCTCAGCAATTTTAGTTGCATCATCAGCATGACTCAGTGCCTGGTTCTTTGCATCACAAGCCATGGTGAGTTCATGCTTAACCCGTTGAAGCTCCTGAGTGGTAGTGAGAAGGGCAGCAACATCCAATGCATGCTGGCTCCTCACACTTTCAAGTTCTTTCTGCCATTCTTCTTCCTTCTTCTTTGCAGCTTCAATTCCTGCCTGTTCCAACTCAACAGCTCGGAATTTCTCAATCTCAGAATTCTCCTCAGCCCGCTTTTGAGCCATCAATGCCTCCCTGACTTTCTCATTTGCCTCCTCAGCCACTCTTTGAGCTTCTTTGAAGTCATCAATTGCTTTTTCCTTCTCCTTCCCAGCCTGGATCAGCTGTTCCTTTGCTTTCTTTAAATCTTCTTGAACAAGGTTCAACTGGCTCTGCAATTCTGAACCCTTTCCCACTCTTGGGGCCTGCTTCTGAAAAATTAAGAAAAGCATGATTAAATTTATTTACGTTTTTAATTTTAAGCATACGAAGGAATGACTTATAAAAAGAAAACACCATACCAAATACTGTAATCTCAGCACACAGGGTAATAAGCTATGCATTTCTAAAATTTCAAATCCCAACCAAAAAAAAGATCAAATAACCAACACTAACACATCCTTCAACATCTCAGTTGTTACCTCATTACACTTGTCAAGTGATAGGGAAGTTCAAATGCTTCATTCAGAAATAGAAATGGAAAACAAGAAACCATTTCAAGTGCAGCCATTTGATAATAAAGCCAAACATAACCCAGTCTCAGAGAGAGAGAGAGAGAGAGAGAGAGGATAAAACTGCAACTTACATCAGGTGTTGTGTTGGTGAGTCTTGGTGATTTCCTCTCAACAGCGGGCTTTGAATTCCCAGATCGCGGTGTTGAAGGGCGCGGATTTTGCACAGGTGACGGGCGTGAATTTTGCAAAGGTGATGGCGACTCAGGTTCTGATTGGCATACTCCTTTGCTGGGCTTACTAACTTTAGGGGTTGCTGGTGACGACTTCTTGGGAGTTTCAGATAAATTGGATCTACGAAACTCATAATGTCAACACCATATCAATAATCAAATAGTCAGATCTAAGCAAGTAATGTAAATGTCAATTCAGCACTTAGAAGCATTTCCAAACCAAACGAAGCAAACAAAGAACACCGAGTAACAGATGGAGGAAAAAAATAGTAATTGTGAACGTAGGGCGAAAATAGCAAATAGTGATCCAGTAAATATTACAAAAGCCTGGACTAACATGAATAAATAAAGATCAGAAAAAGTGGCACATCTTCAGGTTTTACGTAGAATGCAGGTACGATTAAAAAGAATTGAAAGTCCGGGCAAATTTTCCACTTTAGAATAGAAGAGCATACTGCGCAGATCAAACCCATCAACAAGAAAATTCGCATGAAATCTGACAATAACAGTGCCCCTAAAGAAATCAAAATCCCAAATCAGATCTTCGCCTACCTAGATTTTGAAGCCATAGTGCGGAAGTGAGAAAGAGACGCGTTAGCTTAGAGGGTCAGTTGCCAAATTTAAGAATGCTGTAGTACGGACATTGTAAAGAAAGAAGAAGCCGAGACAAATTTTGGATGAGATTGAGGGAGAGGTACTTTGTTTCAGGAAGTAGAAGATGTTGAAGCAGGGGAATTTACAGAGCAGAAACAATTTGAGTTGGTCTCCCTTTCACTCTCTCACTCACTCTTCAGGTGGAAGATGAATAGACAAAACTGACCCTGGATTTTCCTAGTCTGTCGTCAAAGGCTTGGGTAACTTTTTCAGAGGCAAAGACCTGTGACTCTACCTAGTGGACCCTTCTCTTTTGGGGAAAGCAGATAACATGTCTCATGACATGGATTATAAATTGCCGTGCAAACTGACTTTTATTTTATATTTCTTGCAATAAATTAAAAAATGCTTGAAATGATTTTAAATGAACAAAAACATAGTTCGACGAATCCCAGAAGGAATGAGAAAGAATAACTTGGATTGTGTATGGCTTGAAAAAAAAAATGTTTTAATTTTCTTAAGGTGAAGCGTTTTTTATATATTTTTATTTTGTTCTTGATAAAAAATAAATAAAATGTAAAAGTTAAACAGCAACAATCACGTAGTAATGCACCCACTAAAACTAGCCAAAAGCCTTCAACTGTACCCTCCTACAAAGCTATTTACTTGAGTTAAAGCATGTAATCCTTTCCTTATATTCACAGCATGTGTGAGAAGTTTTCCATCCACACACATTTGCTCGCCAGTATATATGTTTGTCAATAAAAATTATACATACAATTTTGAAAGTTTCAGCTAACAGTCTAGCATTCTTATTGATCATGAAAGCTTCACTTGCCAACATCAACAACAAAACGAAACACAAAGCACAATCTAAACAAGAAGTGGGTGTCTTTATTGTGGTTAATGGAGCACATTCAAAGAACTACACATAAATATTCTACAGCTCACAAGTTCAAAGTGTGGTATTTATCAAGGAAGGAGCACTCTCCAAACTCTTAAAAGAAATATATGAGAGACAAATAAACGCGTTTGGAAAATTCAATAAAAAGATAATGCATACTATAACGAAAATGGGATGAACTAGGATGAGGGTAGGTACAGATCGGTCGACATTTTTCACATGTTTTACAAAGGGGGCCCTTATTTTCATGTTTTTCATTCCTTAACTGAATTCTGAATATATTTATGGGAAGAAAATAGCGTTTTTAAAAATTTTTAACTTCTAATTGTATTCCTATGAAAAAAAAATGTTAAAGTTGAAAAATAGTATAATCATTCAAAATTTTTGTTCGGGTCTATAAACTATATGCCTTCCGCTTGGATCAAACCGACTTTCTTCCACTTTTATCTCCCTGTAGTATACATATAAAATTATGTCGAATCACTTAAAAAACAAAACCTAAAATCATATTTTCATTATGGCAACGAACCTAAAACATACCATTAGGAAGTGATTCAGTAATTAAACCCTCATGAGTCCAGTTATTTCTTCTATTCTTATTCCAGTTAAAATCCCTTACCATATTAACTAATTAATTAATATTCAAAGTTTGTTTTTGAAATTTAAAATTACTCTATATATTTAGTGTGAAATTTAAAAAAGGGAAAAATGAATTATCTAATTATGTGTGATCATGCAAAAGTGTGTGCACGTATTTGGGAAAACAAATAGTGAAAAAAAGAAACACACAAACTTCCAATACAGAATACCAAAAAAGTCTTCCATTCATCCCTCCTCCTCTAGTATTGGTTGATCTGCTGTGAAACCAAAGTCAAAGTCCAAATTATGACTATGATTGCAGCACATGGGGCAGTAGATCAAGGAAAACTCATTCGCTACAGGTAAGTATCCATACCATTTTAAAATTTCTCTCATTGGTAAATATTGCCTCGACAAAAGGAGAGAAAGGAAGGTTGAAATGAGATTCGAATACATAAATATATGTGGATCAAATTATTGATTCCACTATCCATAATATATTTAGCAAAATAAAAAAAAAATTAGGTGCTAAGGGAAATAAGTAAAATGATAGAATTCAAGTTAAGTATTATGTACCTCAATTAAGATTTGTATAGTGTTGATAAATAAATCAAATTGACATATATTTTTATGAAATAAGAGAAACAATATAACATGCAATTTATACTACATATACTTAATAAGCGCAATTAGAATGTAAGTGAATAAATCCTTACTTTATTATTATGTAAATCCTAAAAAGAAACATATCATTTTATTGTTGTTTCTTGTAACTTTGATAATATCATAAAAGGGATGAGTTAGTATTTACTAATTTAGTATACATTTTATGGTTATAGTAATATAACTTAAAGGAGTATTGCTAAAAACAAGTAATTGGTTTTAATCCAAGTGATATATAAACAAAAAGAATATTACCCAAAATATTCTTAACTAAGCTAGTATTTAAAGTATACATTCATTATGAAGTTATTATAATAACATGATAAATGCAGATCCTATGCATATGAGAGCAATATGAGTAAAATCAAACTTAAAAAGAATTAGATTGGCCGTGAATATAGAGTACAATATGTGTGGATGAGTCTAAGGCATACAAATAAATTTGTAATATATATTTAAGAAATGTGTCTCTTATATTAGTCCTATAATAAAGTTTGTTAGTGTAAAAGCTCCTTAAAATTGTGTCCAATCAATCACAAAAGAGCACTTGATATAAAAGTTCAAAAAAAAAAAAAGTTTTATACAGAACATTCCATTATGTGCAAATGAAAATATTGGAATTTGGATAATGTCACCATGGATTGACTCATAATCCAACCTAGTTAATTTGTTTAATTAATTAATTAATTAATTAATTTTTATTAATTATTTAATTAATAATTATTTATGTATTTTTTAAGTTCAAAATTTAAAGAATTGGTTATTAGCAATTTAATTGGGGGAGTTTTATTTTTTGAAAATGAGAAAATTGATCAAAGAGTTAATGCACGATCAATCTCTCTCTTCCTTCACTACTCTGAAAAATATACAAATAGACAAGAAAGGAAGAGAACACAGAGACAAGAGTCTCTCTAATTTCTTCCTTCACGGACTATGTGCATCTATTGTGAATAGAAATCAGAGTCCACTCATAATTACAGTCCAAACCGCATACAACAGAGGATTCAAGAAGACCTATCTCTGCACAAGTAATTACCCAAACTTTCCTTCTCTTAGAAACTGCCTCTTCTCTTTTTTTTTTCACCAAAAAAAAATGTATGTGAGTTTCTCATATAATTCAGATATTAGAAAGATTACTGTATATAAAAACTGAGAATTTTTCTTACAACTTTGGAGAAATAGAGAAGACATTCCTGTGTGAAACTTTATCAGCCACTTTACTTCTTCCTAGCGAAAGAACTTGTCACTTAATGTTTAGAATACCCTGGAATGCAAATAAGGACTCAATTTGCAAGAAAAAGCAGTGAAGTTCAGTGGTGTCCTAATACCCTTGAATGTTTATAGCATAAGATGCTCTAGGGTCCTAAAACACATATTAAGATTAAAATTTGGTGTCCTTTGTTTACAAACATAGATCAATCTAATGATTTATGCAATAACACCTTAGTGATCACTCAGCCGGGGAACCATGTTATATATAGAGGCACAAATTATACCGCGAAGCTTCATAGATAATAATTTTGTTATCCCTTGAATAATTTTGAGACTATTAGATTCAAAGTCGCCTTTTAAACTTGAGCGACGGCAATATTTTAACATGTTTTGCAATTGCTATAAATAAATGACAACTAATCTCTATCTCACTTTGGTCTCTACTTGCCAAGACAACATATAATTGAGGTCAATTTTATGTTGCACTTTCAACAGGAATAAATAGAAAGTGACTCAATTTTGATTTGTGGCAAAGAAATACAACTACAAGCTCAGAGAATGAATATAATTTTCAAATAAGTTTTCCAAAACTTAATTATATACATCATACTATCAGAATTCTGATATTAGAAATGTTACTTAACATAATTAGATCATATGTAATATTACACTAGCAAAAATTTTCAAATGCACTCCTTTATTATTATTATTATTATTATTATTATTATTATTATTATTATTATTATTATTATTATTGTAGCAAAGTAATGTCAAGTCAATTGTATAAGAAAAAAAATTTAGGTATAATTTTTATATCTTTATTATTAGATTTTTCAATAAAAGTATAGTAACTTAATTTTTTTCACAGCTCAACTAAAAAAAATTTGCATATGATTATTTTTATTAAAAGATCAAATACTAAATATATACAAAACAATATTTATAAAGGGCCTTGGGCGGTGAGTTTCATATACACACACTTACACTTATAGTATAAGGGCCAAGATTGAGAATATGTGGCTATATTTATTATCACTTATTCCAATTAACTTTGCCACGCCAAGAAGATAAAGGAAGTTTGTAGGTTGCTAGTCAACTTCTTACCACACAAAAAATGGATCCCACGACACCTTAATTTGTCAATTACTCCAAAAAGCGAACAATTTTCAACTGAAGAGACGCAAAAGTGATTTAATCTTGAAGCTCTTGATTTGAATAAGAAGTTGTACTACAAAAAAATAGACTTTTAGTAACGACTTTTAGCGGCAACTTAAAAAAGTAGTCGCTAAAAAATGTTTTTAGCAACGACTTTATTAAGTTGTAGCTAAAAGTTATCGCTAAAAAACTATTATTGATTCTAAAAATATTTTTAGCGACGACCAAAAAAAAAGTCACTAAAACTATTTAGTAGCAAAAAAAAACTCACCGCTAAAAATATTTTGCGGCGATATCGACATAGTCGCCATAAAAAAATATATTTCAAAACACAATTTTTAGCGACCACTAGTTTTAGTCGTCACTAAAGTATAAATTTTAGCGACGATAATCTTTAGTCGTCACTAAAGCATAACATTTAGCGACGACAAACTTTAGTTATCATTAAAGCATAACATTTAGCGATGACGTAACTGGTCGTCACTAAAAGTCTGCAAAAATTTTTAGCGACCACAAGTTTTAGTCGTCACTAAAATATAACTTTTAGCCACCACAAGCTTTAGTCATCACTAAAAGGTCTGGTGTCAAATTTTTGTTCAAATATTAAAAATTTGTGCGCCAAAATGTTTAGCAGCGACTGATTTTAGTTGTTACTAAAAGATATATTATAGCAGCGACTTTTTTTTAGTCGCCACTAAAAATTCTGGCGCCAAAATTTTGGTCAAATGAAAATATTTTACGCCAAATCTTTTAGCGACGACTAATTGTATTCGTCACTAAAATAGTCGCCGCTAAAAGTTTTGACGCAAAATTTTTTACTTATTAAAAATTTTTGCATGAAATATTTTTGTAACTTATTTTTAAATAAAAATATTTGAAATTAAAAATTTTTAAATTAAAAAAATAAATTATACGTACCAATTAATATATGCAAATATATATGATAAAAAATAAATTAGAATATTTTTAAGTTAAAAAAATATTTTTAAAGTTAATAATTAATATATGCAAATATATAAGACTAATCATTAATTAAAAAAATAAAACTAGAATTTTTATTAAGTTTAAAAAACCTAGTAGATTTAATAGATTTAAGAAGTTAAAATTTCAATTTTTGAAATTCATGAAATTAATATGTCTAACATTTCATATGTTGAAGAATCCATATATTTAAATTTTGAATTTCTATTTCTATGATTCATTTTATTAATGGGTCCTTTTCAACTTTGAAGCAACGTAAACAACAAAGAGGTAGAAGGAAAGAAAAAAATGAAAGAGAAAAAAAAAGGAATGGATAAAAGATTGAACTCCACCTAAATCTCTTATCATTGCAACATTAATTTTAGTTGGGTAACCCTTTTAAATTCCTATTCTATCTTCTTCTTCATCCATTAATGTCTTCTTCTTCTTTATGTTCCATGGCTTTAAACTTGATGCTTTATAATTTCAGCAAAAATATAATGATTTCTATGGATTTTTTGGTAAAGGGGCAGCCATGGATGTGAATTTAGAACTTCACTCTTGATACTTCAAACTTGGAGAGACCTTAAATGATTTTTTTTATAAAGATGAGCCCCAATGAAATGTAATGAGTCCTAATGTAATGATTTAGCATGCATTTCTTATCGAGACAGCAACATATACAAATTCTAGAGAGATAAGTTAGATGATGACTTATATTTAGGATTAAGAACTTCAAATGTTTTAGTTAGAACAAAAATATTATGGGTAAATCATAGAAAAAGATAATTAATCTGGGTTTTATGTATTTTGACACTTTTAAGGATTAAAAAATAGAAGATAATTGGGCCATTAGTTCTATCTATTGCATATTAAGAGCATGCTATTTTATTTGGACCTATACTTAAGCATTATAAGCCTAAAATAAAGTTAAAAGAAGTAAAAAAAGTAGAAAGAAAAATAAGATAAGTGGTTTGGGTCTTAGTTTTATTATTGGATTGTAGAATCTTTAATGGGCCTAAATTCATGTTATTAGCCCTTAACAATCATAATGGGCCTAAATCTTTTTTTGGAGCTTAATTTATAAGCCTAAAATAGGAAAATAAAGAATTAGGCCCATTGTTTAAAAAAAAAAAAAGATAGGCCCAAGAAGGCAAAAAAGGGCTGGATCTCCAGTTAAAAAGAAAGTGGACTGCACATACTTCTCCTTATATTATATAAAGCCTAATTAGAGTTAGAAATGCACAATAAGCCCAATGGACTTAGTAATTTATGGAGGAAAAATAAGAAAGAAAAAGAAATATTTCTATTAGGTAAAGTAAAGTAAAATATGCAGTGATAGAATATCATTGGGCTATGAAAAGAGAAATGATACATGGAAGAATATGAATGGTGAAGAGAAATTATTATAAAGAAAATACAAAAATAGCAAGATGAGTATCTATGTGAATACAAAAGAGGTATTCTTGTACTGATTATAGAAAGTAAAGTAAATACCAAATGAATGAAAAGTTAAGTCACCAAGCCCAACAGTCATGAGAGGCATAATCTTGAACAATTATGAAGAAAAGATAATTAATCTGGGCTTTATGTATTTTGATACTCTCAAGCCTTAAAAAATTGGAAGATAATTGAGCCACTAGTTCTATCTATTGGGTATTAATAGTATGTTATTTTATTTGGGCCTATAGTTCAGCATTATAAGCCCAAAATAAAGTTAGAAAAAGTAAAGAAAAATTAAAAAAAATTTAATTAAGTGGTTTGGGTCTTATTTTATTATTGGACTCTAGATTCTTTAATGGGCTTAAACTCATGTTGTTGAGCCTTAACAATCATGATAGGCTTGAATCTTCTATCAGGGTCTTAGATCTTTTAATTCATTTGATTAGAGTCCAAAGGGCAAGGAATGTGAAGTTTGATTAGAAGAAATTCTTTATGCTTTTTATTAGTGAATATAACATTTATCTTTTATAGCAATATTATTGTGTTATTTTTATATAATTAATATAAATTGTTTTTATATATAAATCATTTTAATAAATTTTTAAATAAAAACATTATTTTAATAATTATTTAATAAAATTACACACACACACATATATATATATTACGTAATTTAATAATTAATAATATAATTTAGGATTGTAAAAGATATAATTGATCATAATGCATCATTAAATATACAAATATGTAAAACGTAATGGCAACAAAGCCAATGACATGCAGTAGTCCAATTGGTAACTCGTTCTTTATCAACCCATGTGGCCAGGGCTCGATTCCTGGAATTGACAAAACGAGCTTTTCATTTTAAAAATTTAAAATTCATGTAAAATGTGTGAGCACGGATTCGAGCACGTGATATCCTAGTTGGCGGAGAGGAGCATAACCACTAAGGCTGGTTCATTTGTCAGCGCTGATGATACATCTTATTTTATATAAATAAGATATTTGAAATTTCTAAACTTAAAAATTCCCAAAACCCAAATCCCTCCATTTCAGATTCAATGAGAGACGGGGGAAAAGATACGAGAGAGGGGGAGAACGTGAGGATCAGAGCGATGGAGACCAGAAAAAAATGGAGAAGCAGAGGAGAGGAGTGAAGAGAGGCCGAGAGAAAAAAGGGAGGAGAAGGAGAAGAGGATTTCAGAGGAGAAGAAACAGGGGGATTCGAGACGAGGAGAATCAGAGAGCGAAAATCGAGAGGCAGAGAGGGAGGCTGAAAAAGAAATTGGGAAGGGATTGGATTTTAGGGATTTGAGAGAACCATCGAAGAAAATCGAGGGAGAGGTTGGAATAGAAGGCGAAGAGAGCGAAGGGGAAACCGGTAAAAATCGAGGAGGGGGCTTTTATTTCGAGTTGGAGGAAATCGAAGGGGAGAGGAGTCTCGAGATTAGAGGAGAGGAGGATTTGGGGCAACCAGAAAAAAAAAGGGCTGGAGAGGCAAAGAGCTTGAAGGAAGCGAGGGGCTGAGACTAGGAGAGAGAGAGTGGGGATTCGAATAAAAAGAGAAAGCGAAGGAGAGGTTGAGGATTTTTCTGATTCGAGTGGAGGCGAGACAGACCAAGGCAGAGGAATTGGAGAATCAGGGGCAAGAGGAAACGAGTCCAGAATTCGAAAGCTCACAAAGGTATTTTGTTAATTTTTGCAAAAAAAATTTGTATGCTGGCTATTGGGGAGACTATGTCTTGAAGTCATTCGATTCATTGGGTTTATTTGCTCTCTTGTTTCTCTGTGAGTATGCTGTGTTAACCCCGTAACCCAACCCTGCTCTGAATAATGAGTGATCGTAGGTGAACTATCGCCGAAAATTTCTAAGGTTGTGATGTGTAATGTTGTGCTGTTTTGATGCATGAACAGAGGGTTTACTTTATGGTTTAATCTTGTTTTCAATTTCCTGTCACGTTGGATGCGGAGTGGGAATGAATCCTGTCACTGAGGGGATCTCAATGCAGGATTCGTTAATTCCATATTAAAGCTAAGATTGCTTTGGTTTCTGATTTATTGTCGAGTAATTGGTGTTGCCTCTGCTGGCTGTTTCATGGGTAGCTTAGCGTAAATCCTGACTCCAACCAGTGCATCGCATGAGTTCATAATCTAGTTGAGTTAAAAAGAGAGATGTCGTCATGCATATTTGAAGACTAAACTACAATCACTTTAATTGAAGACAATGAGATGTCAGAGCTTTGATGAAACAAATCCAAACTCTTGGTGCAATGGTCAAACTAAAGAGAAGCTTTAAAATAGAATGCCATTTCAGCAAGGTTATTAGAAAACAAAAAAGTTTTAAAGTTTACAAGTGAACATCCTTGACTTAGGTTTTCTTAGTTTTTCTTATTTATCTTTTAAAATTTCTGATTGTGTTATACTCACTTTGAGATTATTAATTTGTTAGCATCATTGTAATCCCTTATAAATAAAAAGGTACATTATCCTATTCCTTTTTGTTCTACTCTCCTAGCTTAGGAAAGTATAAACAAAGTTCATTTTTGGTTAACGTGTAAAACCTTCATTGAAAATTGTTTTAAATAAGCAAGATAAAACCTATAATTATTAGTGAGCAAATGAAAACCATCTTTGTAAGCTCAGGTGGATAGAGTGGAAAGACTATATATTTGTGGTGAGCTTCTGAATACCTTCCATTACTTGTAAGTGGTTGTAAAAATAAGTTAGTTATTATTGAAAATCTCTTGCTTTGCAAAGAGAATTAGAAGTAGGTCATGTTTGCTAAACCTAGATAGATTTGAGTGTTCAATTCATCTTTCTTATCTTTTTAATTCTTTCTTGCATTATTCATTGCATTTACACATTGAAGTCAAGGGTTAAAACTGCCTAGCATTCAATTAATTTTTGCTTCCTGTTTCAGATGTGTAAACTAGGTTTTTATTTCTCTTTAATCAGTTACTTTGTTGTTGTAATAAGATAAAATTGCTAGTTAGAACAGAATCTTGGTGTTTAGATATTTAATATTTATAAGTGTTTACAAGTTTTCATTTGTAAAAATTCTCTCCTCTAGGTGTAATTGTCACCTCTTTAGAAGCTATGACTAATTCTCTAACCCACAAGAAAATTTTACAACCGTAATTTTGCTTTTAAGAATTTACTTTGGACATTAGACTTTACTATGCTTGTATACTACAAGAAATGTTACTTTCAGTGACCACTTTGACACTTCAAGAAATATTACTCTAGTTTGTTGCTACTAAAAATCAATTGCCAGATATTTTTTATGTTGACTTTATAAAGTTGCCATATTGAGGCTTTCGGTGGCTACTTTGTAAAGTTGCCGCAAATGCTTATCCCATAACATTAAAATTTTAACCCACCAAAAGAATTTACTTGGTGGAAAGTCTTTTAGTTACAACTTTGGGAGGTTGCTAAGTAAGACTTTTAGCATGAATGTTGCCATTGAAAGTGGCTTCAATGGTGACTTGAATATTTGAGTGTTATCTTCAAAGGCAATTTTCTCCAAATATCAAAAGCATACATTTTTAGTGACAAATTTTCCTAGCTTCGATGGTAACATTTGTTGGACCTTTTTAAGTTACCATTGAGAGCTATAATCATAGAGTTTTTTGGACGACCTTTTGTCCTCATTCGATCGTTATTATTGATAATTATGATGAAAGACCTTGTTACAACTAGATTTTTTTCAAAATTACAATTAAATCCTTATAAAATTGATTTTCACATAATTAAGGTCCTGAATGTAATTTCTCTTTCACCTTTTGCCTGTGATAGCAGGGCTAGAACTTACTTATGGTCTATAAAATCATGTGTAAAACTAGTAGTTAATGTATCCCTTTGTTTTTGCATTGGAGTTGTTGACTCAACTACGAGTCATCCAGCTGTAGCTCCTTTTTTTGAAATGCCCAACATGCTACAAAGTGGCAAGAGTGCTTTCAACTTTCGTTTATTTTAAAGTAAAAAATTTTATTTGATCCTTTTTTATTTTAAATTTCATTTAAATCCTTAATTTTCATTTATTCTATATAAAGCTATAACTTTACATAAAAGTTTCCCATTGGTTGTTTTGACTATTGCTGTTAATTAGCTCTATTAAATGCAAGGTGGCAATCTACATGGGTTCTTTTGGCTATTGCTGATTACGTTTTAGCATTTTCCAGATTTGAGATCTACGGCCTACTTAGAATGAAGAGAGGAACGGAATGGAAACAAATTTTTTTAAAAAAGTTGTTTGATATAAAGAATCATTTGTTGATCCATAATGGTAAGTGAAAAGTAGCATTCCTTTATCGTTGGTAGCATTTCTCCAAAATGTTGGAAAGTCGATTTTGTCCTTTATCGTTGGTAGCATACACCCCAGTTGGTGTATGTTGTCCTTCATTGTGAGGTGTTTCACTTTTCCAATGTAACATTAGATAAGCATAAACTTGATATTGTAGATCGATTGTGTTTTCTTTCTTTGGTTATTTTCTATTTTATTGTTTATGATTTTTTAAATTAGTGATCCATATGATAGCTATCAAAAAAATAGACTTTTTAATTAGTGATTCAAATAAAAGGATATAATGAAATTGATAGGAAAAAAAACAAACAACAAAATGATATTAAAAAATAAAAGGATTCTCTTTTCAAATAAAAAATAAAGCGGTTTTAGAATAAAGAAATAAGAAAAAAAAAAGCAAAAGATATTAAGGAGTTTTCTTTCCAACCTAAACCCTTATTTCAAATACTAAAATTAATACAAAAGAGAGGGAAAAGAAGAAAGGAAAGGAAAACTTATCTTTAGTTAAATTAAAATAAAGATAAAAATATATGTGATAACTAAAAGATTCAAGAACTAAAAAGAAAAAAATTAAAAGTACAAAAACCAAAATCAAAAATTGAGGAAAAAAATTAAAAAAAAAAAAGAAAAGATAAGCCTTTCAACAAAAAAAAAATCTAAGGAATATATTCAAAAGACAAATCAATAATCAAGAATAATCATTAAAAATTTAAAGAAAAAAATTGAATACAACTAATTCAAAATCAATCAAAAGTCAAAACCAAAAAGAATAAAAATCAAAACAAAGAAATAAAAAATCTAAATCAGCAGAATTAAAACAAAAATGATAAAAAAAGAAGAATCATTAATAAAAAAAAGAAGGGGCTGAAAATGAAGAAAGAGCAAAGAAATAAAATTAATTTTATTTTTAGCAAATTAAAACACATCAAATAATTTTAAATCTGTTTTATTTGCTAAAGGAAAAAGTAATTCTTACTTTCCTTTCTCTTTTCACACAAAAATAATAATGACTTAATCATTTAAGACAAAAGAAAAAAGAAAACAAAAAAGAACAAAAATAAAAAAATAAACAATAAACAATAAACAAAAACAAAAAAGAAACCAATAGACTAAAAATAACAAAACAAAAAAAAACAAAAAGAAAAACAGGGAAAACAAAAAAAAGGAAGCAGAAAAAAAACAAAAAAAATACTAAGTTTAAAAAAAAAAAGGGAAGAAAAATGAAAACAATGATTAAAAAAAACTAAAAAATACAAGAAAAAAATAAAAAATTAGTTCTACTTTCAGTAAATTAAAACTCATTAACCAATTCTAATTTTATTTTATTTGTTAAAGGGAAATGCAATTTTGATTTCTTTTGTCTTTTCACTAAAAAAAAGAGAAAAAAGAAGAAAAAGGAAATAATAACACAAAAACAAGAAGTAAATGGAAAAAGAAGAAAAAAAATAAAACAAAAATAAAAACCAAACATCAACTAAAAGACGATTTTTTAACTGTTCGAACTACATGGACTTAGTGTGGGACTCTTTTTCTTTTCAATGTTAAAAAACATAATGTTATGTTTCTTTTCAGTAGGGAAATGTACCTCTGATGAACAATGCTTCAAGTGGAGAAATTTAACAATTTTGTGAGTAATTAAGAGTTTTAATGATTGATAATTCAACTAACACAAATAATACATCTTAATTTATAATACCATTTTCTTTTTAAACTTTTGACATTACTTTATTTATGGCATACATAGTCTTTCAAACATTATGCTTTACTGAAATTGGAATGTGGTCTCAATTTGTCACGCAGGTAATTGCTTTGATAGAGAAAGTCTTGACATTTACAAAACAAAATGAAGTGTCTAGATTGAATGCTAGTGCCCCTCCCTTGAATTACGAAGATTCAAGCAATTGCCAATACTAACTTCTCGCTCTTTTCCTTTTGTTTAGTAATATTATAATGCTATTTTAAATATTGAATTGTGGAGTGTATGAGTGAGTTTAAAAAATTATTTATATGACAAGTTTTTGTATTTATACTTGTTTGATAGACCTCTGCAGTAATGTATATATCAAACTTATTAGCAAAGTTTGATTTGCTCTTTTTTGGTTTATGTATTTTAAAATGTTAGATTTTGTAAAGTGGTATATGTTATTACAGATTTAGAAGATTTATTTTTCACTATTTATAATATTATAAAATCTATTTTAGTAGACAGGATTGAAGAAAATAATTAAGAAAAATATTAAAAATTTCAAAAAAAATAAAATAACCTTTTTAGCGGCTATTAAAGTTGTCGCTAATAGTATACCAATATTGTTGATAATAGTTGATCACTAAATCTTTTAAACTAAAAGGTCATCGCTAAAAATATGCATTAAATGACCACAACTATTGGCAAAAGTCGTCGCTAAAAGTGTTTAGTGTCAAAAGATATTTGTTGCCGCTAAAACTATATATTTAGTGACGACTTTTTTCGCCTCTAAAAATATTTTTTGTGACAACATGAATCTTTATAAACCTTTAGCGGCAAAAATTGTTGCTTCTAAATGCCGTAGTCCCAATAGTTTAGTAGTTTTAGCGACGAAATTACATATATTTAGGGGCGATTTTTGTCGTCGCAAAATATCTTTTTAGTAACAACAATTTTTTGGCCATTAAATCTCTTTAGCTATGGCTGTAATTGCGACGACTACAGTGTCGTCGCTAAATAGTTTTTGCGAGGACTTCTGATGTTTTAGAGATGACTTTTATAGCCACAAATTCCATATTTTTTTGTAGTGTTGGTAGTGATGTTGATAATGTCAAATGAAAGAAAATTGATATTGAAAATTTAAATAGAGTAAACTGATTCAAAGATTTGTTAGAACTTGAGATGAAAAGAGATTTAGTAAAAATTGATTTAACAGAACAGCTTTTTTATTTAAATGAAAATTATTTCAAAAAATTGTTATTTAGGTTGGCCAAATAGCAACTTAAATCTACTTTAAAAATTGTCAAGTGTCAACTTTGCTTTCATCGAATTAAAATGGTTTCTAAAACTCGAAGTTAGCCTTATTTATGCTCTCAATCAATTTTGCCATCTCTAAATAAATTTTTGAATTAAATTAAGAGAATTTTTATTTATAATTTTATTAATTAGGTTTTAAAAATATATATCTATAAAATAAAAATTTTCAAAGTAGTTTGTAGTTGATATTTTCTATCATAGATTTACAAGCATGGCTAGCGATGGCAACAGGGTTGGAAAAGGCCAAGGAAGCTTTCCTTACTCTCTATTCCCATCTTATATTTAAAAATCAGACTAGTTGATCAATTTTTTTTAGCTTCTGAAATCCATAATTGGAAATATCAACCGAGATGAACACAGTTGAGGTGGCAACGGAGGTTGACCAGCCAAGAAATACTAGTTGAAGAGCATAATAGAAAGAGCGAAAAGTTACGAGACATATTCTTGCAGTAGGTGATTTCATAGGGCAGATATATGACACAACCAATGTGATGGGGCTATAATGCGAAAAAGGACACTAAAAAGGAGTTGTGGCTGGACATGGGAATGGTTTTCCCTAACAGAGAAGCTATAAAAAGGGACGGATGATATTGAAGAACGGCACACAAAGAACTTGATTTATAATTCCCTTTATCTGCTTTTGTTTATTTACTCACTTCATTTACAGATTTCTACAATTTATTTTAGCCTTTATCAATCCTTTATTCAAGTTGTAAACAAGTTTCTTTTGAAGTTTTTATTGTTAATTAAACTTGTATATGTAACTCCTATTGCAATTGATTGGCTCCATTTCCAATTCATATCATTGATGTAGTTTTTTAACTGAAAAGACTCACACTAATTTTGTTGATATGATAAAACTAACTTAAATACATAAAAGATTCAACAGAAAAATCCAGAAAAAATGGTGATCGTGGATCAACAACAAACAATAGAAAACTAATGTGAGAACATGCTAGAGCTGCCCCTAAAATATAGGTCTATAATTAACAACGTCCCTTGACCCAATCAGGCTTTTAAATTAAAAAAATAACACCCAATGAGTTACAACTCTATTGACTTGACATCAAGACATTAACTTTGACACCTAAACTCTAAATTGACACATAGACTAAATCAGCACACTTCACTAGCACAGTTGTAACATATTTCCTATAGCATTTAAGGCACATTTCGTACACTCCTCCTTGTCTTTGATGCTGCAAACTCCCAATTTTTCTCTTAGCATATGAAACTTGGCTTTAGTCAAAGCTTTTGTAAAAATATTAGCAGCTTATTCCTCAATTCTGCAATATTCTAAGGAAACTTCTCCTTCTTTCTGAATTTTTTCTCAAAAAATAAAACTTTATCTTAAAATGCTTTGTTTTGCCATGGAACACTGGATTTGAAGAGATTGATATAACTGCTTGATTGTCAACAAGAATTTGAGTTGGTTCTTGTTGCACCATATTTAGATCCTGGTGTATTTTTCTGAGCCATATTGCATGATTTGCTGTTGTAGTTGTAGCAACAAACTTAGCTTCTGTAATGCTTTGAGCTATGATTTCTTGTTTCTTTGAACCCCAGTTGATCACACCTGAGCCAAAACTGAAGCAATATCCTATTGCACTCTTTATATCATCAACCGAACCTGCCCAATCACTATAAAAAAAACCTGTTAGCTTAAAATTTGAGCAACTTGCATACTTAACACCATAGTCAATAGTTCCTTTGATGTAACGAACAACACGTTTGCCAGCCTGCATGTCTTCCTCGCTTGCACAATGCATAAACTTGAACAAAAAACTTACAGCTTGCACTATGTTAGGTCTAAAAGTTATGAGGTACATGAGGCATCCAATTAAACTCCTGTAATGGTTCTTGTTCACTTTGGCAACACTATCATCTTTGCAATACTTAACTCTTGGCTGCATTGGAGTTTCAGTAGACTTACAGCCTTCCATGTGAAACTTCTTCAGGATCTCCTTAGCATATTTGCATTGACTTATGAACATTTCATTTTCCTGTTGCCTCACTTCCAAACCAAGGAAATAAGACATCAATCCCAAGTCAGTCATCTCAAATTCCTTTAACATTTCTGCTTTGAAAATATCAATAAGCTTTTGATTGCTCCCTGTAACCAATAGATCATCAACATATACAGAAACAATAATTAAATCAACACCTTCCTTTTTATATAAAGTGTTGCTTCACTTAGACTTCTAACAAAGCCTAAGCTCAATAGGTGACCGTTTATACGACTGTACCAAGACCTTGGAGCTTGCTTGAGGCCATATAAGGCCTTCTTCAACAAATACACCTTCTCCCCTTGCCCTTGCACAATAAAACCTTCAAGCTATATGACATAGATTTCTTCCTCTAAGAAACCATTCAAAAATGCAAAATTCATATCTAGTTGAAACACTTTCCAACCTTTTTGTGCTGCAATAGCAAGCAACAATCGAATGGTATCAAGCCTTGTCACAGGAGCGACGGTTTTAGAAAAATCCACCCAAAAAATCTGTGCATATCCTTTAATAACCAACCATGCTTTATACTTATTTATAGAGCCATCAACATTGAACTTAGTCCTGAAAACCCATTTTACCCCAATAAAAATTTTATTTTGAGGTCTTTTAACAAGTTTCCAGGTTTGGTTTTTTTTCAATCATTTGAAGTTCTTCTTTCATGGCAGCTATCCATTTATGATCCTGCATTGCTTCATTAACACTTGTTGGTCTAGGATTGCAACATTGCACTTGGCATAAATTTCAGTGAGTGATCTATTGCCTCTAACTGATGGGTCATCAAAATCCTCTTCATTAAGTTGTAGTCCACCAAGATGCTGATCTTCATAACTTGCTTTCCAGTCCCACTGCTCTTCCTCTATAAAGACAACATCTCTGCTGATGATAATCTTCTCAGTTTGAGGTTGAAATATTCTATAGGCCTTGGAGGTGCTGTTATAGCCTATGAAGATTCCAAGCTCATATTTTTTGTCCAACTTGTCTCTCTTAACCTAAGGAACAAGAGAGAAAAACAAACAACCAAATACTTTCAAATTTGAAAGAGAAGGTTTATAACCAAACCATGCTTCATAAGGTGTTTGATTTTGAAGAGCTCTTATGGGTAATCTATGCAGTAAAAAAAAAATAGTACTGGCTGCCTCTGCCCAAAATCTTTTAGGTAAATCCTTCTCATGCAATAGACATTGAGTCATCTCCATGATGGTTTTATTTTTCCTTTCACTAACTCCATTTTGCTGTGGTGAATAAGGAGTAGTAAATTGATGCTTAATCCTAGCCTCTTCACAAAATCTATTGAACTTTTCTGATGTGTATTCCTTGCCATTGTCAAACCTTAACACCATAATCTTATAGCCACTTTAGTTTTCTACCCAAGCTTTAAATCTTGAGAAGATAGTAGGTACTTCATATTTAAACTTGAGAAAGTATATCCAACATATTCTAGTCAAATCATCTATGAAACCAATATAATACTTGTTCCCTTTAAGAGATGGTGTTTGGTAAGGCCCTTCAAGTTTTGTAAGGCCCTCCAAGATTTGTATGCACGAGCTGAAGCTTATGAGAGGCTCTCCAAGCATTTTGTGGAAAGGGAAGCCTTGTCTATTTGCCAAATTGACAAGCTTTGCAGCTTGATATGCTTTCTTCTAATGGATCTAAGCCTTGCACTAGTTCATGTTTCTGCATTAAAAGGATTGCAGAATGATGGTAATGCCCCAATCTCTTATGCTAAAGGTCAGTAGTTCTCATAGAAGCTTTAAATGCAGCTTGTTCTTCCTCTATGAGATCAAGTAAGAAGCTCTTTCCCTTCATTTTAATAGAGAAGATATCTAGCCCTTTTACATCTTTAATAAAACATTTTTTGTCCTCAAAATGCACCTTGAAACCTTTTCAACTAATTGACCAACACTTAACAAATTTTGGTCAATGTTTGGAACATATAACACATTAGTAATAATTTTAACTCCAAAAAGAGTTTCAATTGCAACAAAACCTTTACCTTTTGCAGATACATACTCCCCATTTCCAACTCGTATCCTTGAAACTAATGTGTTGTCAAGCTCTTTAAAAAGTTTTGCATTATTGGTCATGTGATTTGTACAGCTAGAATCTACTAGCCATGTTTCATGTTTGCTACTTCTTAGATAACATGAAGCCACGAACAATTGCTCCTCCTCCTCTTGGTTCACAGGTCGAGCTTCATTGATTTGTTGCTTTCCTTTATTCTTGCAAATTCTGTCCACATGACCCATTTGGTTGCACTTATTGCACTTTGCATCTACTCCAGCACTTGGAATGAGGATGGTTGGTTTTGCTATAATGTTTGTAGGATGGATATTTGACACCTTTATTATTATTTGTTCCATTTCTTCCTGCATCATTGTTGCTTGCTCCAAGAGCTTCATTGTTGGAAGCATTTGCACTTGAATTGCCTTTGTTTTTCTTCCACTTTTTCTTTTTGCCTTTGCTAGAATTGTGAATCTGCAATTTTGCTTGCATTACACCTTCCAAAGTGGCATTTTCTCTAATCTTCCTTCTTTGCTCATGAGCTTCCATAGCATTAAGAAGCTCTGTCAATGTGATCTCTTTAAGGTCTTTAACCTCTTCCAATGTAGAAATCTTCACTTCAAATCTTTTTAATAAAGTTACCAGAAGCTTTTCAACTACTCTGCTATCTGGCATATCTTCACCAAGGAGTCTGAGCTTGTTGACAACCTCTAGTAGCCTATCAAAATACTCCTTCACAGTCTTGGAGTCTTTCATCTTGTGCAACTTAAACTCTCTCTTGAGATTCAAGACTCGCATATTTCTTGTCCTTTCATTGCCTTGAAATTCAGCCTTGAGATACTCCTAGTGTAACACCATATATTTTGAATTCATTTCATACTAATCTCATGCCTTAAACCATGCTACTTACACAAGAGGCAAGAAACATAACATTAAATAGTGGATTATTTTCGTGTTGCGTCATGTTTAAATTTTTTATTCGATATTCTGTGGACCATGTGAGCTCATGTATCACATTCTCATATTTATTTACACAGATACAACTCATTTTCATCATCAAAAGTGGCCTATAACTTGTGGAAAGCAAAGGGGAGCATAAAACTTATACTTGTATTTTCGGTCAGAATTTTGTCATTTCTATCACAAACTTTGAAAAATCATAAATAATTCTAGAAAAATCAAAATCATACATTATTGGCTATTCTGGAAAGCTATACATGTTTACTTTATGCTAAAAATATGTCCAGGCTATGAAATTCAACACAGAAGATGTTAGATAATCAAAAAAGTCCAAAGGTCTGATTGCCCACTGGTACTGTCACAGGTTTCTGCAGCAAATTTCAAAAATGTCCAATTAATTCCAAAAAAATCTAATCCATGCAAATAATACCAATTTAGAAATTTGGGGATGTTAGCTAGAGGGAACAAATAACTCCAGACCAGTTCAGGTACACGTAGACCTGGAAACCTAATAAAAAATACCTAAGGTCAACTTGAGCGCCTAATACCGAGTAGAATCTTTAAAAATTCATATTTCTCTCTCTAAACATTCAAATGAGGTGCTTCTAGTTAGTGCAAGTCATTGGAAATGTCTAGTTTCTCCATATAAAATTTTGTAGCAATTGGATATCATTTGCTCTATAAGTGACAAAATTTAATTTCGAACCAGTGTTTTAGTACCAATGACAAAACCAGAAAAATTTTCAATTTCAACAATTTGCCAAATACTACACAGAGCTCCAAAAATTACCAAATTTAGCTTCCCAAAAAGCTCTTAATAAGATCTAAATGTATGCCAAATTTCAGACCAAGAAGAGCTCATTTAGACAAAAAGTGACATAGTCTCATTAAATAGTCATTTTTGCTCCCTATCAAGAGTCAATTTGGTCCAAATAGCCTTCTCTTGAAACCTCCAAAAATTACCAAATTTAGCTTTTCAAAAAGCTCTCAATATGCTCTAGATGCATGCCAAATTTTAGACCAAAAGGAGCTCATTTGGATAAAAAGTAATATAGTATCATGAAATAGTCATTTTTGCTCCCTATCAAGAGTCACTTCAGTCCAAATAGCCTCCTCTTGAGTTTGACACTTCTTGGGCAAGTTTAAAAACATAATTATGACTTGTGAGAACTACCCAAATGGTCTTAAATCCCATACATCTAAATTTGGCCACTCCACATCCAATAATGCACATGTAGCCATAACCACACAAGAGGCAATTTCCATGATTTGCATTGATTTAATGTTACACATGGGCTACATAATATTCATACATCATGTTACATGTACTCAAGGTCTTATATTACCAAAAATAATATGTACAAAGCTTCTTGACATTCCATTACAAGTTAGACTACAAAATGAACAAAGTGTAGTCATTTAATGTTCTTGGCTTGCATTTCCTTGGTTTGGAGCACCACCTAAACATTTCAAGAATGAGAGGGAAAGAGGAATGAGATTCTAAGAATCCCAACAGCTCTCACACGCCCATTCACATACATTCAAGGCATATATACATCAATAACACAGTTATGAAGCATAAACTGTGCAAGGTCACAATTTCATGCCATATCTACACATCAAGATCATTCTCATGCTCTAGGGACTTTTAGTTTTGCCTCACCCTATTTTTAGGACTTTTGGAGTTGTCTCACTCTTGATTTAGGGACTTTTGACTTAGCCTCATCCATCAAAGGGACTTTTGGCCTGGCCTCACCCATGCCTTGAGACTTTTGGCACATCCTCACCCACTTTAAGAGACTTTTGGCATTACCTCACCCTTAGGTGCCAATCTCACGTTCAAAGCCATTCAAGAACACACATTGGTACCAATGTAATTCCATGAGATCATGTGGCATATTACCAAATCATAAGAGCACATATAAGCACACAATGACATATATATGCACACAAGAAAGTATGAAGAATAAGGTGGAGAGCTGCCTTTCAATTAATGCAAGCTTTACTTTGCTAATTCCTTCCCCTCCTTGATTTCACAAGAGCACTTAGATGGTTGATTGTTTTCTTAGCCTAGACATTACAAGGAATACACAATCACATAATTGAAGCAAGCCAAGACATTAAATTAAAGCTTAAACATACACTTGGTTTCATACTTGGCATTATGGTTCCATAATTAGTCTAATGAAGCAACTCTTGGAATTCAATTTCTAGGTTCCATTCTCTCGGTATTTCTAGACTTCTTGGACTCATTTAAGGTCCTTGGAGCAATCGCACATTCAATTGCACAATTAAAAAATTAAGTTGCTTCACAAAGCACCACTATGGACACCATTGTCCTATCTCCCGATCCATGGTTCCTAAATTTTTTTTAATGGTTTCTCCCATCTTTTAACATCATATAAAGTCTTAAACCAATGTTAGAACAAATTAAAACATCCTCTAGCTCCTTCTTCCTAACTTGGTCGAGATACCCTCTATAAATGGGATTCTTAGAGCTTTTGAATTTTCCTTGATGGGAGAGCTAATTGGGGACGTTTCTAAGGGTCTTAGGAACTTAAGGAAACATTCAAATAGCCAAGAAAACTCTTACACAAAATTATATTTTACAAAACTCTAAGAAAGCCTACATTTTTCTATCTTGATTTCCTTTGGTTTTTACTTAAATTTCTTGCCATATTCTTAATCCTTGCACTCTTTTTCCTAAGTTCCTTTCTTGGTTCTGCCCAAAATTCATCTCCTCCTACCCCCTTTATGTTGGCCAAAAATAGCACAAGGAAGAGCAACAAGGATGAAGCATCAAGAATGGAGAATTACCTTGTTCCAAGCTTATTTCCAAAGCCTTTTTCCTTGCTTCTCTTCTCCTTGGCAAATTCGAAATTTTCCCCTTGGTTCTAGACCTAAAATAGAACCAAAAAGCTCAACTAAACCATAGAAAGAGAGGAGGAAGAGAGGAGAACAAAATTGAAAGAGGAAGAGGCATAAAATTCTATGAAATTACCTAGCTTTTCCTTGGTTTTCTTCCTCTTTTTCTTCCCCTTTTGGTGCGACTAAGAGAGCAGATCAACTTCTTTATTTTGGGCAGAAAACTTAATGCTTAAGAAGGTGGGAGGAGAAAGGAGAAATGTGTGGGAGTTTTTAGAAACATACTTTTCCAAAAATTTTAATTTCTTCTTTTCGTAATGGCAATTTCGTTTTGGCTTTATTTTAGTTTCTTTTTTAAAACTGTCTTTTCCATTATAAAATTTAGGTTCCCAATTTAATAAAATGCCTTTGGAATCACTCAATTTGGAGCTAAAACCATGTCGAATGACTCCATCAAAATTTATGCTTGTCGACATTGGAAAAGGTACACCAGAGGGGCTTTACTAGTTCTGGGGCTTCCCATAGTTTTTGGGGCCTCTGAGAACCTTGGGCAACTCAAAACTTTCATTTAAAAAACCCTCCTATATGTTTTTTGTAAAAGTTACACTTATTTATGAAAATGCTATTACGTTTCGTCAGTTTTCATCGCAAATTATTTCTCCATCCTAACTCCGTTTTTCTTTCCATCTAAGCCTAGAATTATCATTTTTAGGAGTCTAAGACCCTACCCAAATTTTTTGAGACATTATCTAGGTAATTTTGAAGGACTTGTTTTTATACAGCTCATTTCGTCATTTTACATAAATTACGTTCGTTACATTTTCCACCCCCTTAAGATAAATTTCGTCCTCAAAATTTAAATACGTACATTAAGGAAATAGTTCTGGATATTTCTGTCTCATCTCATTTTCTAGCTCCCAGGTTGCCTCCTCAAACATCAGACCCTTCTCGACCACTTTCACTAGAGGGATGCTCTTATTTCTCAACTATTTTAACTTGGCATCCACAATCCTCTCTGGCTTCACTACACAAGAAAAATTTTCCTGCAATTAAATATGCTCATATTCTATGACATGTGAGGGGTCTGGTAAGTACTTTTTCAATTGGGAGACGTGAAAAATATTACGGATTTGGGCTAAGTTTGGAGGTAAGGCTATCTGATAGGCCACGGGTCCAATTTTCTCAAGGATTTCAAATGGACTAATATACTTTGGATTGATCTTCCTTACCCTCATAAACTAATCTATCCCAATCACTGGAGACACCTGGATAAATACATGGTCTCCAATCTCAAATTCTAAATGCCTCCTTCTCCTATTGGCATAACTCTTCTGTCTACTCTGGGCTGTAAGAAGTTTCTTTCTAATCATCTCTATTTGTTGGGTGGTCTGGTCAACAAATTCAGGTCCTAGTAAGCTCCTTTCACCTAGCTCAACCCAACATAATGGAGATCTACACTTTCTCTTATACAAAGCCTTATAAGGGGCCATCTCGATACTAGAATGGTAGTTGTTATTATAAGCGAACTCTGCTAGTGGCAGATACACATCCCAGTTAGCCCTCGTCTCTAACACATATGCCCTCAATATGTCTTCTAGGGTCTGGATGGTTCTCTCAATCTAACCATTTGTCTGGGAGTGATAAGTAGTGATAAACTGCAACCTGGTCCCTAAGGTGTGCTATAACAACCTCTAAAAGTGTTAGGAATCATGGGAGGCACACAGCAGAAACATTTAGAATTTTTTATCCTGATTCCCACCAAAGATCCGTCAAAATCACTTAAACCAAATAGGTTCAAAGAATTACCTTTTTTTGTCGATTGAGTTTATTATTTACTCTTCATTTGAATCACAGGAACTAACCGCAGATCGGCTCCCTCTACTGTTATCCACACGAACGGGGATCAGCAACTCGAACAATGTGCTAGCACCTGTCTGTATAGTTCGTACAACGTCCGTACGATTTTCGTACACGTCCGTGCACTGTCCCTCTCTCTAAGATTTTTGGAAGCAGCTCTAGAAAAAAAAAAAACTTTCTGATATGGAAACCCTATTTATAGCCTAGGGTTTCAGATATATTTAATTAATCAAAATTAATTAAATATATCATTAAATATATTTATCAATTTAAATTCAAATCTATCCTATAGTTTAAATTTAAACTAACAATATCTAGAGCTTAATTTAAATTTAAATTATCTGATTAGTTTAAATTTAAATCTATCTGATAGAATCAAATTTAAATTATCTGAACTAATTCATATATATACATATATATATAATATCAAATATAATATATATATATATATAATATATTTCGAATTTAATTATTTATATATATATATAATTCCTCCATCCTAGATTTAAAAAATTAAATTCATTGAAACTAGACACATTTCTGATTCAATAAATGTGGACATTTTAGCTCGAGTTGGTCTGTTCTTGTGTGCGACCCTGCAGGCCCATATGATGTTGGCAGTGGGCCAATTGCACTGTTTGACTCACAAGTCACAAGTGGCCTCTAGCAAGATATTGTGACTACCCAAATCATACGGGATTGGTGATCATATGCAACCTATCTTACAACTCTATCATATCCCTTTTGTCACACGACATCTAGATCGAGTATGAGGCATGAAAATGCCATCCTTAACTTGTTCGATCGTAACTTTCTTGATTTCCGAGCAGACTGATATAAGATGGAACCCTTTTTATTTGAGCATGGCCATGCATTTATCAGTCACACTCATCGAGGGGCCCAGAGATATCTCTCTATTAATCAGATGGACAAATTCTATCTTGACCACTCATCTTCCTCTGCATGGATTCCACTATACCCGATAATAGCCTTTATAATCACTCGGTTAAAGATGACATTAGACTATGCCAAAGTACAGTGTCCTTCATGTAGGAATCTATGGTGATCTCAGGTCTAAAGGATTAATGACACGATTATATATGAGATCTCATGACGGGTCTATCCAGCGTCCTATTCTCTAACACATGCCTATGATTTTGATTCATATTATCATACATGATTAACACTTAATCAATCAAAATCATACTAGTCTTAATTCATCATTGCTCTCACAAGGATGATTGACTAGGGACATTTTTAGATAATCCAAAAAATGATTTATCCATGGATATTATTATATATGAACATGTAAATAATATAATAATATAATAAAAGAAAACTCTTATTTCGTAATAAAAACAATGTTCACAATACAATGATTAGCTTAGGGCACAATCTTTAATAAAAAGTTTGATGTAAATCTGGGGTCTCTATCGGATACTATACTACTGGGTACTCCATGAAGTTGCACTATCTCACAT
The DNA here is from genome assembly GCA_032878935.1 of Erythrophleum fordii. Taxonomy (NCBI): domain Eukaryota; kingdom Viridiplantae; phylum Streptophyta; class Magnoliopsida; order Fabales; family Fabaceae; genus Erythrophleum; species Erythrophleum fordii. Next base: position 21,242,012 of record JAVQMF010000044.1, read on the forward strand.
ATATACAATTGGGCTAATTTATCTAATGAATAAGTAGCCCTAATCGCTAAAAAGTATGCGAATTTCGTCAATCTATCTATAACTACCCAGATAGCATCGTGTCCAGAGGATGTCCTGGGTAACCCCATAACAAAATCCATAGCTATAATATCCCATTTTCACTCGGGGATATCTAGGGGTAACAATAACTTAGCAGGTCTCTGATATTCTATCTTAACTTTTTGGCACACTAAACATCTCGCCATGTAATCCGTGACGTCATTCTTCATTCCTGGCCACCAAAAATTTCTTTTTAAATTTTGGTACATCTTAATGGCCCCTAAGTGGATAGTATATTTACTCTTGTATGCCTCCTCTAAAATTCTCTCTCTCAAATATTATTACTAAGCACACAGATTCTATCTTGATATATTATCACACGATCCTCAGATATTCTGAAATCTGAGGTCCTACCCCGGGGGATCTCACTTCTAATCTGTCTCAAGAATTCATCTTTTCTCTGAGCATCTAAGATCTGAGCTCTTAACTCATTCTCAATCTAGGTCTCAGTCAAATATAATCTACCTGATATTAGTTGACAGGAGAGATTCAAAATTTTAAACTTCTCTAGGAGCTCCTTGTCACGACACATTCAGAAGAAGCAATCCGGAGGAGGTTTTAGAGTGTCTAAAATCTTCTGGAATCTTCCAGAATGTTCTAGAGAAGACTAGAATACTTTTGAATCTCGAAGAACCTTCGAGAAACTAGAAACTTCTAGAATTATTTACATAAATATCTCATGTAAATATCTTATATAATATTCTAGAATTTAATATAGATTGTTGGATGTAATTGATCCTAACTATCCATTAAGGAGGTGGGAAAGTTCTAGAACAAGCGGGAAGTCTATACATACCCCTACACCCTCGTTTGTAACCAACCAAGAAATTGTGCAATACAAGTGTTCCTTTTAGCTCTCTAGCTTACTCATCTTGCCTACTTTGAGGGTTCGGCTGACTTAGCCAAGATCAAGGCAGTGATCAAGCTAAGGCCGGCACAGTTGAGGATTGGGAGAAAAGTTCCAAGACCGTGACAACGTGGTATCGGAGCTTTGGTTCGAGAGAACCTAGTTCTATCGTTGGTTCAAGGGAGCCAAGATCGTAGGCAAGGATGTCTGGCACAACCGAGGAAGTTTGCTGTTTGCGTGGAAGGAAAGAGAAGGGAGTCCCAACCACCACACGAGGGAGGCAAGAAAGGGCGAGGCTCTAGCAAGGTACGTGCCGAGGACTTTGCTACCTTGTCCGTGAAAGTCTCCGCACTAGAGGATGCCATGCTAGAGATGGCTTCTAGGGTAGAAAAGGTAGAAGGTGATTTGAGTACTCTCGAGACTCATTCTTTGGGAGAACTTGAGAGTCTGAAGACGAGCGTGGATGCCTTGCATAATACTGAGGAGCAATGTGCTGAATCCATGCGATCATTAGAGGGAGTGGTGATAGATGCCATCACTACTATGCAACACCACCTAAACTCCTTTAAGGCTTCATTAGAAAGCCAAGGGAGGAGTCCATTGGTGGCTAGGACCAGTGGAGCGAGGGAAGTAAGGTTGGATCTTCCCAAACCCAAGAGTTCAAGGGAGTACACGATGCCAAGGAAGTGGAGAACTTCTTGTGACAAATGGAGCGCTATGCTGAAGGCTTAGGGTTGAACGATGACCGAGCCAAGGTACATACTACTTCTTTGTTCTTTACTGATAACGCTATGTTATGGTGGCGAAGGAAGCATGCCAACATAAAAAAGGGCCTTTGCACCATTAATACATGGGAAGAATTCAAGAAAAAGTTAAAGAGGCAATTCTACCCAGAGAATGTGGTATATGAGGCATGCAAGAAGTTGAGGGAACTTAAACACAAGACCACTATCTCCGAGTATGGGCGAGAATTTACAACACTCATGCTGCAAATTCCTAACTTGAGTGGAGAAGATTTACTCTTCTACTTCATCGATGGCCTTCAAAATTAGGCCAAGCATGAGTTACAATGTCGAGGGGTGAAAGACGTGGACAAGGCCATTGCCGTAGCCGAGAGCTTTATAGAATACTATAAGGAGAAAGGTAACACCTCCAAGCCAAAGTCTTCTAAACCTAACCAAGGTAAAGGTGGGGGAGACAAGGGCAAGGCGGTGTACAAGAGTGGTGATGGCAAGTCGCCTTAAAAGAAACAATTTGATAATCAACAAAAGAAGAACTTTAGTAGTTTGACCGGGTGTTTCGTGTGCAAAAGACCCCACAGAATGAAGGATTGTCCTAAGTTGGGGATGTTGGCAGCCATGGCCGAGGAACGAGAAGCTCAAGAAGAAGAAGAGGAGAAGGTAGGAATGGGGTCACTCTGACTTCTTAATGCCCTAAAGGCCAAGCCTGCTCCTAAAGTCCCTAAGGGAGAGGGATTGTTATATATGGAAGCCAAGTTGAATGGGAAACCTGTTAGCATCATGCTGGACCCTGGGGCTACCTACAACTTTATCACACCTGAAGAGGCCAGAAGGGTTGGTCTCAATGTGGCACAAGGAGGAGGATGGTTGAAGGCTGTCAACTCTTCTCCAACACAACTTCATGGCATTATGCATGGAGTTGAGCTACACCTTGGGAGTTAGTGTGGCAAGGTTGATTTCTCAGTCGTCCCCATGGATGACTTCAAAGTGGTGCTTGGCATGGAGTTCTTGAGGATGGTATATGTCTGCCCCATTTCTTACTATGATTCAGTTTGTGTTCTTGAAAAGGGGGTTACTTGCATGGTGCCCGCCTTAAGGGGTTGTAGTGGGCCTCAGTTGTCTGCCATGCAAGTGAAGAAAGGCTTCAAAAGAGGAGAAGTCACCTACTTCGCTGCTCTAAGGGAGGTGGATACTAGGGAGTAGCCAAGTAAAGAGATCCCTCCTATCATCAAACATGTCCTAGAGGAGAACCAGGACATGATGTCGCCTGAGTTGCCCAAGAAGCTCCCACCTCGTCATGAGGTGGATCATAAAATAGGATTGGAGCCAGGGGCAAGGCCACCTGCCTTAGCACCCTACCGGATTGCATCGCCAGAATTGGAGGAGTTGAGAAAGCAATTGAAAGAGTTACTTAACGCTGGTCTTATTCTAAAAGAAGCAAGATGGATCGTTACGATTGTGCATCGACTACCGGGCTCTCAACAAGTACCCTATTCCTTTGATAGCTGATTTGTTTGATCGGTTGGGAAAAACAAGATACTTTTCGAAGTTAAACCTAAGGTCTGGGTATCATCAAGTTCGAATTGCCAAAGGAGATGAGCCCAAGACCACTTGTGTAACACGTTACAGGTCTTTTGAGTGGCTGGTCATGCCGTTTGGACTAACTAATGCACCAGCAACATTCTGCACGCTAATGAATAAAATCTTTCATCCATACTTAGACCGGTTTGTGGTAGTGTACTTGGATGATATAGTTGTTTACAGTAACTCCTTGGAGGAGCATGCTGATCACCTACAAGCTGTGTTCAAGACCTTGCAAGAGAATGAACTTTATGTGAAGTAAGAGAAATGCTCTTTTGCAAGGGAGGAGGTGCACTTCTTGGGATATGTCATCTCTCAAGAGACCCTACGTATGGATGAGAAGAAGGTGCAAGCTATCAAAGAGTGGGAGCCACCAACCCGAGTGCCGGAGTTGAGATCATTCCTTGGGTTAGTGAATTATTATCGGCAGTTTATTAAGGGCTACTTTGCGAGAGCAGCCCCTCTTACTGAGTTACTAAAGAAAAATAGATCATGGGCCTGAACCATGGAGTGTCAAAAGGCCTTTAAGGATCTAAAGGCGACTGTGATGGAAGAACCGGTATTGGCTCTCCCGAATTTTTCCAAACCATTTGAGGTGCACATGGATGCGTCAGATTTCGCAATAGGCATGGTCCTTATGCAAGAGAGGCATCCAATTACCTTTGAAAGTCGCAAGCTGAATGATACCGAGAGAAGGTACACTGTGCAAGAAAAGGAGATGACTACGGTGATCCATTACTTGTGTACTTGGAGACATTACTTGCTTGGGCCGAAGTTCGTGATCAAGACTGATAATGTGGCGACAAGGTACTTCCAGTCCCAAAAGAAGCTGACCCCCAAGCAAGTTAGATGGCAAGACTTCCTGTAACACCCCGAAATTAATTAAGGTGTTAATCATGGATTAAGGTTAATTAAGGATAATTAATAAAGGATAATTGGGCAAGTTAGTGAATAAATATTTTAGATAGATAAATTATTTATATGGGTTTGAGAGTTAATTGGAATAGAAACTTCATTAGGGCCCAAATTAATGTATCATGATGAGAGGTTGATGGAGGCCCAATGCATTAGAGGTAGACCCAAACTAATTTAATGAGATAGAGGCCCAAGATTTATCTTGTATAGGCCCAATTAAGTGGCCCAATTACCCTTGTGCAGACCCAAGCCCTTGAGCCCTTCAAATTAGGCCCAAAACCCATTAAACTTTAGCAACCCAATGTGTGAAAACTGGCCCAACAGAATTATGCAACCCAACAATTAAAAACTGGCCCAACAAGGAAAATCTGAAACCCAATTGGATTTGGACTTGGAGCAACCCATGACCCAACCCCTTGACCCAACTTAAACCCACCTAAAACCCTAATGCTTCAGCCACCTTTCCCTTCATTTGCTGAAACACAAAAATAGAAGAGAAATTCGGAGGTGATGAGAGGAGGCTAGGGTTCTTAACTTAATTCCATCTTTTCTCACATTTGGAGCAAGATTTGGCCAAGGTAATAGTTATACAACTTAATCCCCTCATCTTCCTCTTTAATTTGGTCCGATTAGTTTTTCATTTGGAGAGATTTCATTATACCCAAAATCTGAAAAGTGAGTGGTTGGGGGTTTCCTTGGTGAAATTCGTAGGTTGAGGGTGGGGCTGGTATTTGGTGACTTTAAACCCCCCCCCCATTTTGATGCTTTCTTTGTTGGTTTGAGACCCCCATAGCTTATTTATATTATGGGTATTAACTTGGTACGAATTTGCTTAGGATTTTGGGTGAAACATTGAGAATTCTGGTGGGAGATACTTGAATCCGAATTTGGGATTTGTGGTGGCTGTTGCAATTATCTGCAAGTGAGGTAACTGGGGTTTACGTTAATTCCATGCATATATCTATGTTAATTTCATATTTGCTGTATATGAATGATTTGAAATTGCTGAATGAATTGGTTGGCTATCTATTGTATGATGATTGGACCTTGTGAGTCCATGGTGGAGCTGTGGTGCGGCTGCCACCCGTGCATGTGCCACGATCGGGCACCGGGTATGATCAACCCCAGATGCACTGAGCCCTGGTTGTGCTCAATAGGGAGTAGGTGCCGTGGACGGGCCTCTCCCGGTGTTAATAGCCTTTAACATGTGATAATATGATTGCTAGTATGAGATAGTAATCATGATAGCCTAATTGTTTCATTTGCTAAAATGACTGATATGATTCTGGTATGGATTTTGATTCATGCATATATGTTGATTAAACTGGATTATATGATGGAATTATTTTGGTTACTGAGATTTATATCTCACCCCGTGTTATGGGATTAATATTTCAGGTGAAGGTTCCTCGGGTAAGGATAAGGGTAAGCAAGTGGATGAAAATCCATAAGCTTCAACCTATGGGGAGATGGCTACACTTGGGCTGACTTAGCTAGCATAGATGCTAATTTTGTATTCCTTAATGTATAGCATCATCATGTATCTGCATTGCCAAGTGTAGGCTTGAACATTTAATTTATTGAGAATGTATGTACTAAAGGGTTAGACCCCCTCTTGACTTAGTATTTGATGTATGGATTCATATGATCTGCTGTAAACTTTGTTGACCTATAATATGGTTGTCAATGGAAATGTAACTCTTGAGATATTGGTATGAACCCCCATTGTATGGAACCCCTATTGATTGAGTATTAAAGGATAGTTGCTGGTAATTCATGTATATTCTGTTGTTGCTATTTTATAAACTTGCTAATAGAGGGTGATTAGAGAACGGAAACGGGCATATAAGTTTTGAATTGGTAATGGAAGAATAGCTAAGTAAATAAGGTAGATAAATGCCATTAGAGCTATATAAAATGAGGGGAAGTGACCTTAGAGTGTCCCTAAGAAGAGAAATGGAGTGTAGGGGGCGAAATATAGTGAAACTAGTGACAGAAGGGAATCACGCCGCGGCCTAGGAAGTGACAGTGGCGAGGGACGTCGCGGCTTGAGAAATCTCGCGGCGGTGCGGAGTGAAAATAATCGCCCAGGAGGTGACAGGACGTAACCTCGCTGCGGCGCAAGAAGCGAGTCGAGAAAATTAATTAGGGAGGTTATAGTAGCAAAACTCGCCGCGGCGATAAAATTCCCGAGAGCAACTTGGCCGCGGCGCAAGTCTAAAAACTCAGTTTTCAAGCTCCAGAACCTAGCTTAGCCGCGGCGGAAAAGTTCCAAGTCGCGGCGCAGGTCCCCAAACTCCTATATTTGACCTAGAAACCTTAATTTCAATAAGGCTAATGTTAGGAAATAGTATGAGTACATTGGTGGGATGTTTTTGTGGGTTGAAATTGATTAACGGATGAATCCTAAACCTTTAATGATGGTACAACCCCTTTCATGCATGTTCCCATTATGGTTGTTAATTGATGATCCTAGTAGTATCAAGGTTTAAATTTCCCCTACATTTCCCTAATGTAATTAATTGCAATGACTCCAAACCTTGATCATTATTTATTAATCATGTATTCAGCTATAATCACTGATATTAGAATCTAGGGTCGTCACACTTCCTGGTTGGGTTTGATTATACATTAGAGTACAAGCCAGGAACATCTAATGTGGTGGCTGATGCACTCAGTAGAAAGGCCAAGTTCGCTGCCTTAAGTCAGGTGGAAGGAAACCCGATGGCCAAGATTAAGGAGGGTATGGCTCAAGACCCCTTGGCCCAGCAATTGGTAGAGCTAGCCAAAGGAGGGAAGACTAAGAGATTCTGGGTTGAAGATGGTCTTCTCTATACTATGGGACGACGGATCTTTGCCCTCAAATGGGCCAACTTGAGGAAAGAGTTAATCAAGGAGTATCACGACTCCAAGTGGGCTGGCCACCTTGGGCAAAGGCGAACCTTGGCATTATTGGAGGCAACTTATTTCTGGCCACACATGAGGGATGATGTGGAGCTTTATGTGAAGACTTGTCTTGTTTGCTAACAAGACAAGGTTGATAATCAATTACCTGGAGGATTATTGGAGCCTCTACCTATACCAGGCCAACCCTGGGAGAGCATCTCTATGGACTTCATATTAGCCTTGCCGAAGTCCAAGGGGTTTGGATCCATCATGGTGGTGGTAGATCAATTTTCTAAGTATGCTACATTCATTCCTGCCCCAATCGATTGCACCACTGAAGAGGCCGCCCGATTGTTCTTTAAGAATGTGGTAAAATACTGGGGGCTTCCAAAAACTATCATCAGTGATAGGGATCTTCGGTTCACTGGGAAGCTGTGGACCGAGTTATTCAACATGCTGGGGACGGAGCTACACTTCTCAATAAGCTTTCACCCACAAACAGATGGGTAAACTGAGAGGGTGAATGCCTTGTTGGAGTGCTACTTGAGGCACTTTGTAAGTGCCAACCAGAAGGATTAGGCCAAGTTACTTGATGTGGCTCAATTCTCTTACAACTTACAGAAGAATGAATCCACGGGAAGGAGTTCGTTCGAGGCTGTGATGAGGCAACAACCACTCACTCCCCATGCTCTTGCCATAACCTACAAAGGGAAAGAGTCCTAGAGCATTTCACATGGCTAAGTCTTGGCAAGAATAAGCGGACGTGATAAGATCCTTTCTTGTCAAAGAGGCCAAGAGAATGAAGAAATTTGCTGACAAAAGAAGGCGTGATATGGAGTTTCAAGTAGGAGATCAAGTGATGGTGAAACTTTTCCCACAACAGTTCAAAGCCTTTTGGAAGGTTCACAAGGGCCTCATCCGAAAATATGAGGGACCCTATAAGGTGATCAAGAAGGTTGGGAGAGTTTCTTATAAGTTGGACCTTCCGCCTCATTTGAAGATTCATCTTGTCTTTCATATAAGCATGCTCAAGTCTTTTCATGAAGACAAGGATGATCCAAGCAGAGGAGTATCGGTACGTGCACCACCTGTGATGACGAAGTTATTTGATCGACAAGTTGAAGATATACTCACTTACAGGGTTGTACGTAGGAGAGGGTACCACCGAGTACCCAATACTTGATCAAGTGGAAGGACCTGCCAGAGAGTGAAGCAACATGGGAAGAACAGAAAGATCTTTGGCAGTTTGAAGACCACCTACACCGATATAGAGATGAATCCATGACGAGGGCGTCACCGAAATAGGTGGGGGAGAGTGTCACGATGCATTCAGAAGAAGCAATCTAGAAAAGGTTTTAGAGTGTCTAGAATCTTCCAAAATCTTTCAAAGAAGACTAGAATACTCTTAAACCTTGAAGAACCTTCGAGAAACTAGAAACTTCTAGAATTATGTACATAAATATCTCATGTAAATATCTTATAAAATATTCTAGAATTCAATGTAGACCGTTGGATGTAATTGATCCCAATCATCCATTAAGGAGGTGCGAAAGTTCTAGAACAAGGGGGAAGTCTATAAATACCCCCACACCCTCATTTGTAACCAACCAAGAAATTGTGCAATATAAGTGTTCTCTTCAAGTTCTCTCTAGCTCTCTAGCTTACTCATCTTGCCTACTTTGAGGGTTCAACTGACTTAGCCAAGATTAAGGGAGTGATCAAGCTAAGGCCAGCACGGTTGAGGATTGGGAGAAAAGTTCTAAGACCGTGACATCCTGCTCCCTAATCATTATATAGGCAAGATGGATGGATTTCCTACTCAGGGCATCAGCCACCACATTGGCCTTACCCGAATGATATTTCAATACATAGTCATAATTTTTCAAGAATTCCATCCATCTCCTCTATCTCATATTGAGTTATTTCTAATCGAATAGGTATTTCAAACTCTTGTGGTGACTATAGATTTCTATACTCATACCATACAAATAGTGCCTTCAAATCTTAAGAGCAAATATTACTGCGGCTAACTCTAGGTCATGTGTGGGATAGTTCTCCTCGTGAGGCCTCAACTGTCTAGAGGCATACGTCACTACCCTACCCTACTGCATCAACAGACATCCTAACCCTCTCCTCGAGGCATCATTATACACCACAAATGGTAAACTAGGGTCAGGAATAACTAGCATAGGGGTAGTGGTCAATCGGAGTTTCAACTTATGGAAACTCCTCACATCTATCATCCCACATGAAAGGTGTATCCTTCCGAGTCAACCTCGTGAGTGGCAAGGCCATTTGAGGAAAGCCCTGAATAAATTGTCTATAGTATCCTACCAAACCAAGGAAGTTCCTAACCTTGGTAACCATCCTAGGCCTATCCCACTGTAACATAGTCTCAACTTTATGGGGATCTACCACAACCCCATCTCGTGAGATCATATAATCTAAGAATTTTACCTCGGTTAGCTAAAACTCACATTTACTCAGTTTGGCATATAATATGTTTCTCTCAAAATCTCTAGGACTAATCTCAGATACCTCTCATGTTCCTCAAAAGATCTAAAGTACATTAAAATATCATCAATAAAGACCACAACAAATTTATCTAAATACGATTTGAATACTCTGTTCATATAATTCATAAATACAACGGGCGTATTCGTCAGCCCGAATGGCATCATAAGGAACTCATAATGCCCATATCTAGTTCTAAAGGCCATTTTCGGGACATCTTCAACTCTCACCCTCAGTTGGTGATACCCAGATCTAAGATCTATCTTAGAAAATACCGATGCCCCAGCCAACTGATCTAACAAGTAATCTATTCTAGGGAGAGGATACTTATTCTTAATGGTAACTTTATTCAGCTCTTTATAATCTATGCACAATCTTAACCTACCATCTTTCTTTTTCACAAACAACACTGGACCTCCCTAGACACGCTAGGGCGTATGAACCCTTTCTCTAACAACTCCTTTATCTATTTCTTTAACTCAGCAAGTTTGGTGGGAGCCATCCTATAGGGAGCCTTGGACACTGGTCTGGCCCTAGGCACTATATCTATGGGGAACTCTATCTCTCTCTCAGGGGGCAGGTCACTAAAGTCAAAATCTTTAGGGAAGACCTTTGGGAATTCCCTAACTATCGGGATCTCCTTTATCCCTTCTTCTACCTCGACCTAAATAGAGAAAAATACTAAAAACCCCTGACATCGATGCTGTAGTTGTCTCTTAGCCTGAGTAGTAGTCATAAAAGATAACTCAACCCTTATCCTATGTATGGTCCCATAAAAAGGTACAGATATAGTGTGGTGTTCACAATCAAGGACAGCATTATTAGTAGTCATCTAGTTCATGCCAACAATCAAATCAATATCAAGAAATGACATACAAATCAAATCAATAATAGTATGACAATGATTAAACTCTACAGTGACATTCAGACAAGCATGGGAAGTAACAACGTGGCCTCCAGTAAGTATGGTGACAGACAAATTAAATGGTAAAGTACTAACAGCCAAACCCAAACGTCTCATACAATCATAGGATATAAACGAGTGACTAACACCCGAATCAAACATAGCAATCACAGGAACATCATTCATTATAAGCGTACCTCGGATAAGGCTGGGAGACGTACTAGCCTCTTACTGAGAAAGGGCAAACACCTTGCCCTGGGTCTATGGCCTAGGAGGAGGTGGTCTGAATGGAGGCACTAAATCCACCTGGGGATAGTTTCTGGCAATGTGCCCTGGCTTTCCACATTTGTAGCATGTCACTGTGGATTGCTGTGTGGATGACTAAGTCCTCTAAGGCCATACCTTTTTTCCTTTCGGTGGCTTTCTACTCCACTACACCTTACTCTTCTTTTTACTAAAAGGTGCAGAGCTAGCTCCTTCCTCTGGTCTCAGTTTCTTCAACTCCAAGGTTCCCTTTTGACTAGATGCTATGACAGTAGGCATAATTTCTCTCAAATTATTCTCGATTACACTGCTAATCTCTACAATAGCATTAAAGCTCTGGATTCTGTGTAGAGTCACTCTATCTCTGATCTAGGGTTTCAACCCAAGCTCAAACTATTCGTACTTCCAGGGCTCATCATCATATCTCTAAAGGTAGGAAGAATACCGAGACAATTATATAAATTTGGCCAAGTATTGGTCTACAGTCATGTCATCAGTCTACTTTAATCCCATAAATTGCACCTCTTTTTGTTTTCTCATAGAATTGGAGAAATAGGCCATGTTTGGTTTCTTGTTTCCAAAATAGTTTTCTATTTTTAAGAACAAAAAAATAAAAAAATTTGTTTGATAATGTGTTTTTAACAAAGTGTTTTGTAAAACAAAAAAAAATAGAATTTTGTCTTCAAAAACAGAAAAATCAGAACACTTTTAGGTGTTTTGTAATTTTTGTTCTACAGAATCAGAGAAAAAAATAAAAAACAACTACTTTTCAAAATAATGATTCAAACGAATTTTTTAATTTTTTTTATTCTTAAAATTTATTCTAAAAAATATTTGTTTTAAAAATATTAAAACAAAAACTGTTTCAAACAGGCCCATACTTCTTATAAAACTGTACTAAGAAGTTCTCCTAAGTAATCTACAAATTTATAGTCTCCATTAGGGACCTTGCACTGAGCCACCACTTATCGGCTTCTTTTCGTAACATAAAGGAAATTGAGCTTTTTGTTCTGAGGTGTAATCTATTACTGTGAAAATTTTCTCTATCTCTATCACCCAAGCCTCTACCTTGTCTGCATCTAATTCCTCATCAAACACTAGCGGGTTATTCTTCCTGAATTGATTTAATTGTTTATGAATTGAAGGTGGAGTCTGGACTGGCTCTTGGGGAGGCGAGGGTGGAACACCTGAGGTGGAAGGCTGTGGGGTGGCTAAAGTAAAAGGCTGAGGCTGAGGTTAAGGCTTAAGGATCTCTCTCCTGGCTTCCTCTTGTCAAGCCAGAGATTCCTGTAGCCGCACGATCATCTCATGCTGCTGTTGAATTATATACTGCTGCTGGGCCATTACATTTTCAAATCTATCGAGTCGTTCTATGACAGCTTGCGAGAGTCCTCGGATTCAACCTCCGAGCCCCTAGCCGATTTGCCCCTGCCTCTACCACTTCTTGTCTCAACCATTTTCATTGAAAAATAGAGCCACAACCTTTAATCCATAATACAATTTAAACACATATACATAGATATTCCACCCAAAAACAAGACAATTTCATCACTCAAGAGCCAAATACAGAGCAAAAGCACCTGAACCTTCGCTCTAATACCAATAATGTAATACCATATATTTTTAACTCATTTTATACTAACCTCGTGCCTTAAACCATGCTACTTACACAAGAGGCAAGAAAAATAGCATTAAATAATGGATTATTTTCGTGTTGCCTCGCGTTTAAATTTTTCATTTGATGTCCCACGGATCATGTGAGATCATGTATCACATTTCCATATTTATTTACATAGATACAACTTATTTTCATCATCAAAAGTGACCTATAACTTATAGAAAGCAAAGGGAAGCATAAAACTCATACTTGTATTCTTGGCCAAAATTTTGCCATTTCTATCACAAATTTTGGAAAATCATAACTAATTCTAGAAAATCAAACTAATATATTATTGGCCATTTTGGAAAGCTACACATATCTACTTTATGTTAAAAATACGTCTAGACTGTGAAATATAACACAGAAGACGTTTGAAATTCGAAAATATCTAGAGGTCTAGCTGTCCACTGGTACTGTCACAAGTTTCTGTAGTAAACTTAAAAAATGTCCAATTAATTCCACAAAACTCTAATCTATGCAAATGATACCAATCTAGAAAGCTGTAGATGTTAGCTAGAGGAAAAAAAATAACTTCAGACTAGTTCAAGCATGCCCAAACCTCGAAACCTAATCAAATAGTACCTGAGGTCAGCTTGAGCACCTAATACTGGGCAGAATCTTTAAAAATTAATATTTCCCTCTCTAGACATTCAAATAAGGTGCTTCTAGTTGGCACAAGTCACGAGAAATGTCTAATTTCTCCATATAAAATTTTGTGGCAATTGGGCATCATTTGCCCATGAGTAACAAAATTTAATTTCAAACTAGTGCTACAGTACTAATGACCAAAACTAGAAAAATTCTTAACTTCAATAATTCGCCAAATATTTTACAGACCTCCAAAAGTTACCAAATTTAGCTTCCCAATAAGCTCTAGATGCATGCCAAATTTTAGATTAAGAAGAGCTCATTTGGACAAAAGGTGACATAGTCTCATGAAATGGTCATTTTTTCTCTCTATCAAGAGTCACTTTAGTCCAAATGGCCTTCTTTTGAGTTTGGCGCCTCTTGGACAAGTTTAAAAGCATAATTATGACTTGTGAGAACTGTCCAAATGGTCCTAAAACCCATGCATCTAAATTTGGCCACTCCACATCCAATAATGCACATGTAGCCATAACCACACAAGAGGCAATTTCCATGATTTGCATTGATTTAATATCACACATGGGTTACATAATATTCATACATTATGTTACATGTACTCAAGGTCTTACATTACCAAAAATAATATGTACAAAGCTTCTTGACATTCCATTACAAGTTAGACTACAAAATGAACAAAGTGTAGTCATTTAATGTTCTTAGCTTACATTTCCTTGGTTTGGAGCACCACCTAAACATTTCAAGAATGAGAGGGAGAGGGGAATGAGATTCTAACAATCCCAACAGCTCACACACATACCCATTCACATACATTCAAGGCATATATACATCAATGACACAATTATGAAGCATAAACTATGCAAGGTTACAATTTCATGCCACATCTACACATCAAGATCATTCTCATGCTCTAGGGACTTTTGGTTTTGCCTCATTCTATTTTTAGGACTTTTGAAATTGTCTCACCCTTTGTCTAGGGACTTTTGACTTAGCATCATTCATCCAAGGGACTTTTGGCCTAGTCTCACCTATGCTTTGATGCTTTTGGTACATCCTCACGTTCAAGGCCATTCAAAAGCACACATTGGTACCAATGTAATTCCATGAGATCATGTGACATATTACCAAATCATAAGAGCACATACAAGCACACAATGACATACATATGCACACAAGAAAGTTTGAAGAATAAGGTGGAGAGCTATCTTTCAATTAATGCAAGCTTTACTTTGCTAATTCCTCCCCCTCCTTGATTTCACAAGAGCACTTAGGTGGTTGATTGTTCTCTTGGCCTAGACATCACAAGGAATACACAATCACATAATTGAAGCAAGCTAAGACATTAAATTAAAGCTTAAACACTTACTTGATTTCATACTTGGCATTATGGTTCCATAATTAGTCTAATAAAGCAACTCTTGGAATTCAATTTCTAGGTTCCATTCTCTTAGTATTTCTAGACTTCTTGGACTCATTTAAGATTCTTGGAGCCATCACACATTCAATTGCACAATTGAAAAACTAAGTTGCTTCACAAAGCACCATTATGGACACCATTGTCCCATCTCCCGATCCATGGTTCCTAAATTTTTTCCAATAGTTTCTCCTATCTTCTAACATTATATAAAGTCCTAAACCAAAGCTAGAACAAATTAAGACATCCTCTAGCTCCTTCTTCCTAGCTTGGCCGAAATACCCTCCACAAATGGGGTTCTTGGAGCTTTTGAATTTTTCTTGATAGGAGAGCCGATTGGGGACATTTCTAAGGGTCTTAGAAACTCAAGGAAACATTCAAATAGCCAAGAAAACTCTCACATAAGATTAGATTTTACAAAACCCTAAGAAAGCCTACACTTTTCTATCTTGATTTCCTTTAGTTTTTACTTGAATTTCTTGCCATATTCTTAATCCTTGCACTCTTTTTCCCAAGTTCCTCTCTTGGTTCTGCCCAAAATTCATCTCCTCCTACCCCCTTTATCTTGGCCAAAAATAGCACAAGGAAGAGCAACAAGGATGAAGCATCAAGAATAGAGAATTACCTTAGTTCCAAACTTATTTCCAAAGCCTTTCTTCCTTGCTTCTCTTCTCCTTGGCAAATTCAAAATTTTCCCCTTGGTTCTAGGCCTAAAATAGAACAAAAAGCTCAACTAAACCATAAAAAGAGAGGAGGAAGAGAGGAGAATAAGATTGGAAGAGGAAGAGGCATAAAATTCAATGAAATTACCTAGCTTTTCCTTGATTTTCTTCCTCTTTTTCTTCCCCTTTTGGTGCGGCTAAGAGAGCATATCAACTTTTGTATTTTGGGCAGAAAATTTCATGCTTAAGAAGGTGGGAGAAAAAAAAAGAAGTGTGTGGAAGTTTCTAGAAACATACTTTTCCAAAAATTTCAATTTCATCCTTTCGTAATGACAATTTCGTTTCGACTTTGTTTTAACTCCTTTTTTAGAACCATCTTTTCTATTATAAAATTTATGTTCTCAATTTACTAAAATGCCTTTGAAATCACTCAATTTGGAGCTAAAACCTTATCGAATGACTCTATCAAAGTTTAGGCTCGCCGATGTTGGAGAATGTACACCGAAAAGGCTTTAACAGTCTTGGGGCTTCACTAGTTTTGGGGCTTCTTATAGTTTTTAGGGCCTCTGAGAACCTTTGAGAACTCCAAACTTTCATTTAAAAAGCCCTCTTATGTGTTTTTCCAAAAGTTACACTTATTTCTAAAAATACCATTACGTTTCGTCAGTTTCTGTCGCAAATTATTTCTCCGTCCTAACTCTATTTTTCTTTTCGTTTGAGTCTAGAATTATCATTTTTAGGAGTTTAGGACTCTACCTAAATTTTTTGGTATATTATCTAGGTCATTTTGAAGGACTTGTTTTTATATGGCTCATTTCGTCATTTTACAAAAATTACGTTCGTTACACCTATATTTGAAAAGCTGTTTGCAAATTCATACTTCTAAGAAATAAATTTTCAAACAAGGTTGAATATAGGCAAATTTAGCCTTCATCTTTTTCGCAGTTCTCTCCTGATGATTTCTAATTTGTTGCATAATAGGATATTCAGGTAATGGTTGGATTTCCAGCTCCTCCACTACTGTTTCCCAAAGATCCCAAGCCTACAAATAAGCAGTCATCTTCATAGCCCATGACTGGTAATTTTCACCGGTGAATACTAGAGGTGAAACCAATGCAAAGGTTTTTTAGGCCATTAAGTCACTTAAGTAATATGAGTTGAAAAGAAATTGTTTGTTTGAAACACTCACACTTAACTCAACTCTCAGCTTGTAGCACAGGTCCCTTAAGAAGAGGGCTTTGATACCAGATGTAGTTTTTTAATTGAAAAAACTCACACACTGATTTTATTGATATCATAAAACTGACTTAAATACATAAAAGACTCAACAGAAAATCCAGAAAAATGGTGATCGTGGATTAGCAACAAACAACAGAAAATGAATGTGAGAACATGCTATAGCTGCTCCTAAAATATAAGCCTATAGTTAGCAACGTCCCTTGACCTAATCAGACTTTTAAATTGAAAAAATAACACCCAATGAGTTACAACTCTATTAACTTGACACTTGGACATTAACTTTGACACCTAAACTCTAAATTGACACCTGGACTAAATCAAAACACTTGACTATCACAGTTGTAACATATTTCCTGCAGCATCTAAGGCACATTTCATACAATTCTATCTTTCATTACAATTTGATACCTTCTTTCCAGGCTAAGCTTTGCTTAGGATATAAGAGATACATCATTGGAGAGTTGTGTCTATTTCCATTTGCCAATTATAGAACAAAAACATAAGAGATACCCAATACTCCTTTTCAGCTAATGTCTCTCGACTACATAACTAACAAGATTATTGGCACCAACATCCATTTTTAGCACATCCATTGGGACCACTTAGGTTCCTAGTAGTTGTGTATATTCAAAAAGGTCCATTGTTCAAACAATTACCTATACACAAGCCTTGTCATCAATAAGGAAATGACAACAAATGAAACACAATAATATTCAAAAGATCAAGCTAGAACAATAACAATCGGAAGACAATATGTCTGAGGTGTCTTTGCTAATGATAACCACTATTCCATCATTAAGAACACTATATCATGAAAGGAATGTAGGAATGCATGTCTACCATGCGAACTACTTTCATAAAAACTCTCAAGCCCATGGTGGTCAACGAGATGCACAATGAACGTGAAAGGGAAAGGATGGCTTCGAAATGAACGAAGGGGTAGTAATGATTAAAATTTAGCATACCATTGCATAAGAATAAATTTTATCTCTGACAACAGTACTAAAAACTTAATGTGTAGTAGCTTATAGCAAGTATACTAGATGTTCAAGTAGTATAAAATGGATGTTGAGTTTGACTACTATATCTCTTAGGGAGTTCAGGAATGACGCAAAATCTTACTAGTTAAAAAGGAAGGAAAAGAATAGAAGCAAAGCTTAATTATATACACTACAACTAGTAGCCTATCTAAAAATCATGTTGTTTGATTAAGAAAATTAAAAAGAAAGCAAATTAAAACAAAGACACAAGACACTAACAAAGAAAAGACTCAAAAGGTAGGACTTGGACATTTGAATGGATATGAATTAAGCCCCTTATTCAATAACTATGCCTAGTTATTAAGTGCTAGTAAAGTTCCTATAATGGCTGAATGTGTCTCGCAATTATCAACCTATCTTGCTTAATAAATCTCACTTAGGATGTGCCTTGCAATTACCTAAGCTCAAATTATTAGCAAGCATCATTAAGTACGTAAACTTATAGACAACTATATTCTTGGGCGTGCCTTGCTATTACCTTACATAGAATTTTCATTGTTACACTCCATTAGGCACCTTATAAGCATCTTCTAAAGAGTGCTATGATTGCAAGCTTAAGGCCCGTTTAGTTGGACAAATGTTAGTAATATAAAGAAAAGAAAATGTAAAAAGTAGATAAGTGAGATAAAAAATTGTAATACCTGGTTTTTGTAAAAATGACAAAAATGGGCCAAATATAAAAGAAAGTCTTCTAAAATGAATCCGTTAAGGTCAAATAAAATCAGGATAAAATTCTAAATGTTAGAAAACAAGGAACTAAGGCTTAGAGTGCCCAAAAACTAAAGCCAGAATGTCTAAAAAAAATCTTGATAAAATACAGTGACATTTTTGTAATTTTGGAAAACTTTTAGAAAACTCAAAAGAAAAATTTTTAAATGAAAAATTTGAGTTTTTCGGGGTTCTCAGAGGCCTTAAAAATCATAAGAATCCCTAGAACAGATACAACCCCTTCAATTTACATTTTAGAATGTCGGTGAACCTAAATTTTGACCCTTTCGTTTGAGAAACTTTTAGACCCAATTTAAATGATTCCAAAAGCTATTTATAAATTAAAAAACCTATGAAAAGGAATTGAAATGCCTAAAACAAAAAAGCCAAGAATGAAGGATAAATTTTGCATTTTAAGAAGTTTCTTAATGATCCTTAGCTATATATAGGCGGCGTCCCACTTCACCCTCACATTTGGCTGACCTAAATTCTATCTAAAACCATGGAGAAGTTTTGCAAAGAAAGGCACACAAGAGGGAGCTTCAAGGGAGGAGAAAAACCTAAGAAAAGGTACATAAAATTAAGGAATTTCTTGCTCTTTCCTTCATTGAACTTGTTCTCCTTCTTCTCCTCTTTCTTTCCATAGCTTTGGTACATGACTTAGATCTATTTTAAGCCTTGTTTAGGGGGGAGAAGTTCAAAATTTCAAGGAGTGAAAGCAAGAAAGAAAACTCTTGAAAAGGCTAAAGAATCAAGGTGTCTATGACTTTACTTGCTTCTTCCTTCTTGTTCCTCTATAGCTATGTTTTGGCCCTATATAGAACAAGCAAGAGGGAGAAAAATCTAACTTAAACCAAGCATGAAATCTAGGTTTTTAAGAGTAAGGAATAAGTAGATACAAAGAAATTCCAAAAAGAACCATTAGTTTTCAAGTTTCTAAAACCTAGGGTTTTCTTTGCACCTTAGTATGTATGAAGTTTCCTAATGATATTTCTAATTGTCTATGAGTATATATGGGTTCTTGAGATGCCTAAAAAGCCTCACATGTGCCATTTCCTTTAAGAAAACAAAACTAACTCTATGAGTCTAAAACCTAGTGCATATCTCGCCTAAGTATGGTTCTTATGCCTAAGGAGAGTTTTAAATTTTTCTAAGGGTAGAAAGGGACTAAATACGATAGGAGAACATCAAAGGAAGACTTGAAAAAAATTTAGAAACTTTAATTTGTGTGATGGAAGTGTAGGTTTTATAATAAGACTTACAGAAGCAACTTGTATCTAGACTCTTGGGAATGAAATTGTGATGACTCTAAGAGGCTTAAATGGAGTCAAGAAACCTAGATGAAAGGAGAAAATAGAGCCAAGACTTTGAATTCTAGCACTTGCTTCATTAGGTCTCATATGGAACTATTATGTAACCATAGAACAAAGTGAGCTCTCATAGAGAGTATGTGATGCTAGAACTTGCTTCCATGATGTAATTATGTCCTATTTGATATGTTTAGGCCAAAGGAATCAACCTCCATCTACTTGCAAGTGTGTGGCCAAAAAGAGAGAGGAATAGCTAAAGAAAAGGTATTGAGTTCTTGCTTCCTTCAAGATAGCTCTTTAACCTTTTTCTCATCCATGGCTCAGAGATTTGCTTGTCTTTGAGTGCTTGTGTATATGTTTGAGTTATGAGAAATGTCTTTAGCCTATGCTTACAAGTTATGGTACCATTATATTTTTTAAAATATGTTTATAATTTCATTATGGCTTGCATGGGTTTGATTGTACCAAAAATTCCTTAACAAGGGTGAGGATGAACTAAAAGTCCCTAAAATTGGGTGAGATAAAGTCAAAAGTTTTAAAAAGAATAAAGCAAAGTCAAAAGTTTAAAAAAGAATAAAGCTAAGTCAAAAGTCCCTTGAAAGTGGGTAAGATTAGACCAATACCCTTGAGAGCCTATGTTTGCTATGTATGAGTTATGTGATAAGAAAAATATCTTGTACATGTTCACTAGTTGTTTGAATATCATGTACGTGTTCTTTGACTTATTTATGCATCCATTATGTATGTTTGAAAAGGTTAAGAGCTATTAGGATTTTTTGAATTCACTCTTCCCCCACACGTATCTAACCATGTCTAAGTGAGTCAAAGAGACAAGGAAATAAAAGCCAACAAGCATGAGAAGCAAGATCATGACAAATGGATAGAGAAATGATCATTTTGTTTGTATTTTGACGTCAAACTATGTAACCATGAGATGTATATATAATATAAACCCTTGAGCATGTTCTAATGTATGTATAAATAGTGTGTGTATCAATATGGAAGCTAGATGAATGGAAATGTGAGATTTTGCCACTCCTTTGCCATTATGTGACTTCATGTTCTTATGTATATATGGATGTGGCAAGGTGAGTTGAACTATGTGAGTTCTGGCTCACTGAGATTCAGTTTCTAGGTTATGTGATCTCCCAGGTAGCGGTCGCAGTAGATCCCCATAAGGTAGAGGCAATATTATAGTGGGAGAGACCTAGGACAGTGATAGAGATCAAGAGCTTCCTAGGTTTAACAGGTTATCATAGGAGGTTCATTCAAGGCTTTTCTTAGATAGTGATGCCACTGACCCGGCTTACTAGAAAGAATGTGCCGTTTGTGTGGAATGAGAAATGTGAGAGTAGTTTTCAAGAGTTGAAGCACAAGTTGACCACGGCTCTAGTTTTAGTACTCCCTGACCCTATAGAAACTTTTATAGTATACAGTGATGCCTCTAATACCTCCACAAGGGTATTAAAGTGCCTGATTCTCTATGGCACTACCCTGTCTCTAATCTCAGAGAGTAGACCTTTCTTTAATCTATGTGCTCTCCACCTCTCGTCATCATGTCTCTGTAAATAGGAGGAGTATCTCGGAGCTCTACAAATTTGTCCACATATTAGTTCACGGACATCCCCTTAGTCTGCTTAAAAAGAATAAACTCTGATTCTTTCTCATCTCTAATAGAACCAGGGAAGTATTCCCTCAAAATCGGCTCGGTACCCTTCCACCAATAATCTATAGCTCCTAGGGTTAGGCGAAATGGAGAAGAAGGATGGGTAAAGATATCAACCATAAGATGAAATTTTACCTAGTTTTCTTGCTTATTTTTACTTGAATCTTGCTTTCTCTAAGCTCCTCTCTTCAAATCCGAAAATTCCCTTGAGTTTCTCCCTTGAATAATCAAAGGAAATAAAGGAGAAAGGAGGAGAGGAGGTGTGGATGAAGAAAAGCATAAAAAACTACCATGGAAACATATCTTAAGCTTGGATTTTCTTCTTTTCTTCTTCCTCCTTTGTTGTGCCTCTCTCTTAGGGTTTTTCTTCTGATTTGGGGTAGAATAATCTGAAGCTAAATGAGGGAGAGTGTGAGGCGCCACCTATTTAGGAAGAAGTGACTTTTTGAAAATTTTTAATTTTACCCTTCATTTTTTACATTTTCATTTCTCCTTCGTTTTAGCTTCTTTTTTAGAACCATCTTTTCCATTATAAAATATAAGTTCCCAATTTAATAAAATACCTTTGGAATAACTCAAATCGGAGCTAAAACCATCCCGAATGAATCCGTCAAAGTTCAGGTGCACTGACGTTGGAAAATGTCCACCGAAGGGGATTTAACTGTCCTTGAGCTTCCCATGGTTTTCAGGATCTTTGAGAACCCCAGAAAACTCAAAACTTTCATTTAAAAAGCCCTCCTTTGTGAATTTCAAAAATTGCTCAAAATTACGAAAATGCCATTACATTTCATAAGTTTTTCGTTAAAATTTGTTTCTTCATTCTAACTCCATTTTTTCTTTCGTCTGATGCTAGAATTCTCATTTTTAGGAGTCTAGAATATTACTCAAATTTTTCAAGACCTTAACTAATTCATTTCAGGGGACTTGCTTTGAAAACGCGCCCGTTTCCGTCGTTTAACGAAAACCAAACATTACAAGCTCTATAGCAGTTGGCATACTTTTGTACATGGCATTTATGCTTTTAGACTTGCTTATGTGGTGGTGAAAAGTGTAAAAGAGCATTTGGTACCTCAAAATGTCCATTTTGAACTTTAATTTTGACCAAATGATGTGCTAAATCAAAGTATAACCAAATGAATGAATTTTTTCATAAAATTTGACCAACAAGTAGATATCATCTAGAGTTTTTCACAGAGCTAAAGAACACTTAATTTGAAACTTTATAAAATTTATCATGATTTTTAAAATTAGCCAAATTATGTATAAATGGTATGATTACTGTTTATTTGGTCAATTTGCTTCTCTATATCACATGTAGGCCAACTGAAGTCTAATACTCATGAAATTTTACAGACATAAACTAGACATTATAAACTTTCCATAGCCACCAAAATCACCTCATTTAGAGTTCTGTAGAAGGAGATATGAATTTTTGAAGTTGCATGACAATACCAGTAATGCAGCCTGACCTGTGTTATTCTTCCATTGATTTTCAGTGGTTTAAGGCTACAGCATTGGTCTAGACTTATTTTTAGTCAAAAGTAAACATTCACAAATTTTCAAACTGATATAATTTGTTTGATTTTGATTTTTTTAGAATTAGTTATAAATTTTTAAAATTTGTATCAGAAAATTAAAATTTGAACTCGAGAGCAAACCATGAGTTTTGTATGATGTAGCTCCAAGCCCGAAATGAATGAGATCATATATGATGTGTATGACATGCATGGATATGTTATGACTAAAAAATGATGTTAATTAGCTCACATGATTCGTGGAGCATAAAATGAGAAAATGAGATCTTACGTAACGAAAGTAATATCATTAAATATATTGCCTTTTTCATAAAAAGTGCTTGTTCCTTTACACATTTGTGCTCTATTCCATATGAAATACATTGAGATGGATAATGAGGCCATAGTAAACTAGCTAAGAGGTTAAGGTATTACAAAAATAACACCTATGCCTCTAGTTTTGAAAAAGTAATAAAAAGAGACAAGTAATGTTGAGTAATAATTATAAGGACATAATAGATTTTGCAAAAAAGATTATATTGCAAATTATATCAGGGCGAGTGAACCAAATGAGATCATCTAATCATAATAACATGCCTTGTAATTATATTACACTTAGACTCAATCTTATCTTTGTTATTTCTTCCTCAGTTATATTTGTAGCTTAGCTACAGGCCTCACAATTAAGCTAAAATCACATGTTATAATTGAAATCAACAACTCAAACAAGAATGCATGAAGAATGGCAAACATACAACACCATAATAACATAAATACTAATAAATCCTTACAAAACATTATTATATCAACAAGAATCCATTCATCCTTAAAATCTTAAATTAAATCAATAAAACAGCAAATGCAAACTAAAAATAAGGAATGGACAAATGGGTAAAGAGGTGAGAAAAGATTAAATTAAAAAAAGGCTTCAAATATGCAAATCCAAACCACTTCAATCAGTAGAATCCACCTCAAATGCCTTCAAATTTGGTTTTTGGCCAGCATTCCCTAGTGCTTAAACTTTTCGGTGTCTGATAAACACGTATTTCTATCTATTTTACTCTTCTAACTTGAGCATTTTAGTGTCCAAATATGACTTTAGGGGTTTAATTAGATGGAATTTTGTTTTAGTAGCCATTCTCTACACTTTATGAATTAATTGACAAAATAATTGATTTTAAATGCATAAATCATTTTAAATGAATTGTATGAATATTCCTATTTTATCTTTTCTACTCTTTTTGTGCAGAATTTTAATATGAAAATTGAAGCTTTGAATGGGAAATTGAGTCATCATCCACTTAAATACATGTAGCAGATCCATGTGATGTAAAGAACCATGTGGCAGTCCACTTAACTTCATATAGGCTCTAGTTTCTGCTTAAGATAAGAAGAAAACGTGGAGCATTAAGACAGCACCTGTGTTAAAGAAGAAGAAGCCACGTCTGGTTTGAAAGAGGAATGGAGCAACCACGTAGAAAGCAACACATCAAGAAGATGTAGCTGAACGAAGGAAACATATACAAAACCACGAGTTGGAGCTGGAAGTAAAATACATGCAGAACAGAGCAAACATGTGAAGAATGAGCAGAAACAGAGAGAAATGAAGCTCAGGCAAAATGTGAAGCAGCTGCATGGGACGTGAAAAAACAACACGAAGAAGCCTTGCATGGAGAAAACAAGAAGAGAACCTCGAGTGAGGCTTGTACAGAAGCTGCGTGAAGAAAAACACGAACAAATGAAGGCTGGAACATGCAAAGAGCCGCGGGTTCTGGTCTGTGAAGAGAAGAAGAAGAAATTGCTGGAAGTTCTGGTTGATAATGAAGGCAAGGCGTGATTCCAGAACAAGTGAGCAGAATCTACAAATACACACGAACAGGAAATGGAGAGGAACTGTAGAAGAAAGCTACGTGAAACGTGGAAGAGCTGCATGATTTGAAGAAAAGCCACGTTCTGGTTTGAATGAAAACGCTGGAGCTGGAATGCATGTGGAATAAATTATAATATAAAATGAAATGGGGCCCACTCTCTACATATAATCACATAGAAAGCTTCAGGCAATTTGAAAAATGAGGGCTGAACACGTGAATCATTAAGTGTGCACGTGAAAGAGAGCATTTTCAGATCCAATCCTCATCGTCCATTTATCATTCGCTTCGCCCACACCTCCGTCTTTTTCTATTCGCTCACACGCCCAGTCCATACATTCAATTCACGACGCCGTCATACGCCTTTATTCAACCACACGCCTTCACGCCTCCACTCACATAACCATCCATCTTTCCATTCTCTCCATCTCCATTCCATCGTAATATGAAGATCTAATCTCCATCTTGAGGCTAGCAAGGGAGGAAGCTTTTAGCTGAAACTTGAATCCTTGGAAGAATGCAAAATTCTGGCTAAGATTTCTTATTTTTCCAGCACGTTTTCTTTTTCTTGTATAATCTCGGTTGAGTTATATTTGATTGAAAAATTGTGTAATTAATTAGTGACTGGTTAGACACTGATTAGGAAACATTTTTGTTAATTAATTGGTTGAATTTGAATCTGATTTTTCATTATTCTCTCTAATCTCCCATGTATGCCACGAAGGTGTTCGATGAAATGCATGAGTGAGGTTATGTGTTTAAATGTCTATTTGAGAATTCTTTGGTGTTTAGTTGGTTAATTAAACATTTTTGGATGATGAATAAGAGGCTAATTAATCGGTTAATTAATCAAATTGGATGTTCATTGATCTTAAAGACAAGAGTTAACGGTTTAATGCGGGATTGAGGTCTCAATTCAACATTAGATTGTTAATCTCTTGATTGTTGTGTGGTAACTCAAGATAACTTATAATGAACATAATTAGGAATTCTTAGGCCAGAATTAATCACAATTGGAATAGGATAAGGATAGTGGATACCAAGAGACCATTCCTAAGCTAGTCACAAGCCATTATCTACCACAATTCATCTAATTAAGTAGCAATTAGGAATTTTAATTTGGTTTCATTTTAATTATTTTAAATCAACCAAACCCCCCTTAGTTTAGAAATTTTTAGGGTCTTTTAACACTTAGAAACTTAATTAAGCATTGAATTCCATTTCCAAGGGAGATGACCTAGGTTGTGCCACTTGCTATATTTTTAGTCAACCTAGTTTTATTTTGAGGGTTGTACGACAAGCCCGTCAGTGTCCTCTCTAAGCTAAAAGTCACCAAATGAATGGTTAATGATCTATTTATAGCAAATAAATTAAGAGTTAAATTTTTTAATCCATCGCCTAAGCGACGAACCTTTCATTGCACTATTCCTAGCTGTCACATCGCCTAGGCATTTCAATATATTTCCTAGGTAATGGCCCTTAATATTCTCTTGTTGTTGGGCCTCTTAAGTTTTGATCCAATTGTAATCTTCTTCTAATATATACAAATTAAGCCCAAATACAATAGTCATAATTTTTTTATTGAAATGACTAAAAAATAATTAAAATGTAATAATTTTTAATATTTACCATCAAAATGCAAAATAATAAGAAATTGACACAAAATTTATAAAATACTTATAAAAGCCTATAATAAGTACTCAAATAAGCTCATAAAAACATATAAATTTAAAACTAATCACACTCCTCACACTTGAATCTTTGCTTGCCCTCAAGTAAAGCCAAAAAACAAGACACCAGAAAGCCAAAGAACCCCCTCGTATTAGCTTATTAGTATACTACAGATGCTAATTACATCTCTCAGCAATTGTTAACTGATAAGTGCTAATTTTTATATATTTTCTCCCACATTTATTATTATTTTTAGTAATTAATTTGATCTTAAATGGATTTATTATTCAATATTTGAATTTTTGGTCAATTTTGAAAAATAAAATAATTTTGAATTAATTAGGAGAATTTTTGGATTTAAATTGTTAATATTTTATTTTTCATATTTCTTTGAGGGATTAAATATTTCCAATCTTTAAAATGTTTATTAATTTGTGCAGATTTTTGGAGATAAATTAAGAATTAATGGTGAAGATAATTTTGGGCAATTGAATTGAGGATTTAAAATGGATCAAATCAAAAAAAAATGGAGCAGAATTTTTATTATTTTTATTAATTAACTTGATTATGGCATTTTTGTAAATATGATTTTAGGTTTTATTTTGTTCTTTTTTGTAGGGGTTGAGGGCACCAAAATACTGGAGCATTGGAGGCTACGTTTTAATTAATTCTTCTTACCGCTGCATACACACACTCAATGCCAAAATACTGGAAAAGGAGATTGGCTGCTGGAGAAAAATTTTCTTCTCGGTCAGGAGGCCTGGAGCTTGTTCTTCTTGCTTCTGGACTTCAGAGACACAGAGGAGGTGCTGGAAACGAGTTGCTTCTTCCTTTTGCTTTACCTCTGTACTGAACGCTAGAGGATGCCTGGAGCTTGAAGAGCAGCTGCTTCAATCTCTCATTTTCTGGTCTTCATACTAACACCTAGAGGACGCCTTCTCTCTCTCGCTGGACGCTGGAGTAGCTTCATTTATTCACTCTTCTTCAAAACCTGGACTTCACGCAGAGACGTTGGAGGCAGAGCACCATCATCCAGTTTCTTTCCTCTATCCAGCACGTTACCCTCCTAGCTAATTCACCATCATCCATCCATTTTCCATCATCATCTCTTCATGGCAACAAGATTGAAGAGGTGTAAAAGAACCAATTTCATGGAAGCTTAAAGAGGGGGTGGCACCAAGGTGAAGCATGGAAGAGAAAGGCTTGAGCTCTTGATTTTACATGGATTGAAGAACATTGGGGAGTTTACTTTTTCTACCCTTTTCCTCTTTCAATTTCAAGAACTTAGAGATTTTTTAGTTTTAGGAATTTCTATATAGATTTAATGTTGAGACCTAGTTTTAGGTTGGACAATTATTTTATCTTGGATTGTAATTAGAATTGGTGTTGTTTGGGACTGGAATTATATTTTGTGGTTACTGGAATTTTGGTTTTTTAAACCTTATAATGTTGATTGGATTGATGTTTGAGTTCTCTTGCATTGATTTGATTACTATTATGATTTTAATTGCATATCTTGGTCTCTTACGCTACTTGATTGTTGAATTGAGTAGTATAATTGCTTAATTGTTCAATTAGGTAATTAAAACAAAAAATTCCAAAATTAATTGAATCTAATTGTTGAAGGATTTGATAAGTTTAATTGGCTTAATTACTTGCTTAATTACTTGAATTAGCTAAGGGTTTCCTAATTAAGTCAAGTGATGTGCATTTGAGTTTAGAGTTTCCTATCCTTGGATTAAGTTAATTAAATTCATTGGTCTATTGTTTAATCACTTCTCTTGGTCTCAATTAATCTTTAGTGAGTGATGAGAGCCGAAATCTCCTTACAAAAACCTCGGTCGCCTCCTTGTTAGTTCTTTGCATTTTCACAATCATTTTTATTTCAATTTAGAGCATTCTAATTTAGCTACTTGTTTAGTTTTTCTCTTTTAGTTAAAATTAAATTTCTTAATTAAAATCCCCCATTTGCATAACATTTTAGGTATCAAATAATCACCTAAATTTAATCTAACTAACCCTTAAATTGCTCCTTGGGAAGAATGACCTAGGGTTGATTTATACTGCATTAAATCAATCTTAATTTAATTGAGTACTTAAGCGACTGAGGCAACATCATTAACAGTACAATGATAACTAAGAAACATCTATCAAGTTTTCAAGTCCAAACTATAATAAAGAGCTTCTTAATTACCCTTGATGTGTAGGTATATAGCCATACAAAATCTAAATACTAGAGTTAAAATAGGGCACGCAAAGTAAATTGCACTCCTAATCCCTAGCCTCGAAGCTTTATATACTTGCTTTCCTATTTCCTCTCTGCTAAGGCAAGCTATATATAATTAATAGATCATCATGTCTTTATAGCTTGTAACATGGCCTAAGGTTTAAGGTTCATCACAATTAAAAGATAAAGGAAATAGTGAGCAAAGTTCCAAGAGAATACAATTAAGTATGATGAACTTAACAACCCACTCTCTCAAGCTCACACACACTTTACTTTCTTTTTCTTTCCCAAATTATTTATCTTCTTTATTTTCTTTTTCTTTTAGGATACCCCCAAACTTATATCATTTTGATCTACTAAATTTTGCTTTACTCAACTTGGTGTTCCTCAAATATTAATATTTCCTTTTTTACCCTTCTTTTTCTATGATTCTGCCCTCTATAAATGCTTTTGCATACAATATACAGGACACAAAATGATAAACATATATAAAACTTTAAAACTTGTGATTATACACAAATTTTTTCACTTACACTTATTTTACACACTTAGCCAAAGATGTACCCTCTCACAAGAGAAACAAAACTCTGATGTGTTCTTTTGAAAAAGGGTTATAATCATGGTTTTTGGGGCTAAAGATAAACTAATGTAGGTAAAAGAAGAAAATTATTGCATCTAAAACAGAAATATGATTAGTAGAAACTTAAAAGGGAACTACTAATGTATATTGAAAGAATTGGCTTATCAGACTATCATGCACAACCTAGGATTTTCCCTTATGAAAATATCAAACAAGTTTGAGAGTTCCTATGTTCAAAACTAGTCATATAATCTATAATGTATACAATACCTTAACACGAGTAGATAGACTTATATGGCTTTGTGCTCAAATTTTATCAGGAAGCAAAGGCAAATCCACAAAATAAGATGCAACCCAACTTCCTAATCAACAACTACTATCAACAACATATTAACATCATTGAAAATCAACATAGCAAATAGACAAAAACTAGTGACAGTCAGCTTTCAATTTGGAAAAATCAAAAAGAAAGTTGGGGAAAATTTTGAAAAACTAATTTAAAAGATATCAAAGTTAAAAAATTCTGGTAGAAAAATCAAATTTCCCAAAAAAATTTGCACAACTTTTACCCCCACACTTAAATGAGACATTGTCCTTGATGTTTAATAGTAAAAATAGGTAAAAGGGGTAAAGGAGAAAAAAGACTCCTTGTATTATTGCCTTAGGCAAAAGCTTGGATAAAGCATATAATCCAAATCTAAAGTTTGGCTTTCATCTATCTTAAGAAGGAAAAACAAAATAAGAACAATATAAAACTAAACTAAATTTATTTTAAGAATATTAAACTACTCTTTCATTAATACTTTTAGGGCAAGAGGCTATAGATTTCCTAGAGGTGGCAATTATTTTACTTATATTTCTTGCTTGAACATCCTATAAAAGTAAAACAAAACATAAATAGTAAAAAAATAACAATGCTAAATTAAACTAAAAAATCAATAAAATATTTACATATGTAAAGATTTTGTTTCTAGAACATACAAAATAATTAAAATGAAAGCAGTGTTTCCAGAATGCATAGAAAAATCAAACAAAGATAACTTTACAAAAGTTTTAAAAAACAACAAAAACTAGAAAATATACTCTATCATCTCTGATCTTTTTCCTCAAACTCATCTTTAGTAGTATTAGGGTTAATTGTGTCATTGGTAGCATTGACATCTCAGTCTATAAGGTCATGGGGATCATTAGCAACAACAAGAGCATGTGGATCGACAACATAGTCCTAGGAGAGATGGCTCAAGAATCTCACCCATCTAGAAATATCAATATGGCAATGTAGTGCAACATCCCTTATAGATGCATCTAATAGTGTGCAATGACTTTGGAATATGGTACTCTCAACTCCAGCAATGTGCTCTAAAGTCATGTCCTATACTAGTCTCCTTTTAGGATGTACTAGCCATGGTGGTAGTGGTGGTGATGCAGTGGATGAGGCTCTAGCTCCAAAGTGGTTTTTGGATCCTCTCATAGCTATAATGCTACTATCATCAGTAGCGTTCCAAGGAGCTAGAACCTCCTTAGAAGAATTAGACTGGAGTCTGGCTTGTCTACACAACTCTATGATCGATGAAGAAAGCTAAAGTGCTTCCTTCCTTCCTCGTGCTAACTTGAAAATGTTCTTGTAAATGAGTGAACCCATATTAATCTAGCATTTACTCATCAATACACGTAGCAAAATTGCAAAATCTCTAGTCACACGAGATGTGAGAGTTAGGAATCAATCTAGCATAGATGAAGAAGAACCACACTTTACATTTTACATTCAGCTTAGTGGCTACGAAGTAGATAAGCTCAGCATTAGTGTAATGCTAACCCTTTCCAATGGTCTAACATAGATCTCAATGGATCATCTCATAGTTTGGCTCTCTTTGTAGCATCTCCGGGTAATCATCATGTACTACTATTGATGTCTTATAAACAATGTTGATCGTCATGTGATCAAACAATATTATAGTAGTCCTTATCATGCTGCACCCTCTAGTATAGTTAAGGACATTCATTTAGAACTCCTTGACAATAGGTGATATGGCTACTCTTGACTGCTTGCAAAACTCATACCATCCCAAATCACACATCACCTTATAATATCAAGGATGGGTGTTAGCTATCAAGTCAAATTCATGCTCCCATGCCATTCTTTTCTTGTAGATGGTGCTAAAGAGTCTCCTCTAGGCTGGAGGTGAAGAGAATTTGGTGTCATAATCCTCAGTGTAGTCTCTCTCCTACCTCTCTTCAAAGCCTTCTGCAACAATTAAAGCATAATTCCTAGAGCAAAAGATGGGATAATCCTTAATTGGAGACCTAAATGATTTGGCTCTAAAAATTTAATGATTCACAGTGAAATTTCTATCAATAAAGCTTGAAAATACTTCACTGAAACTAGGAAAGAATATCCTAAATTTCTCAAAAAATTGAAAAATAAAATTTTGAGAAATTACATTTTTGCCCCCAATTTTTCAAAAATTACACTTAACTCCCAAAATTTTCAAAAAAATATAGTATACCTCAAAATTTTAGTTCATGCAAAAACAATTTTTGTGCAATCTAGTCCCTTCCAAAAAATAAAAACACCTCAACTTCCACAAAATTGAACTAATTAAAAGCTTCTAGATCATCCCTAGACCTAATCCTAACCAAAAGAAACAAGAATTTTTACCTAGATTGGCCTAGATCTGAAGAAAAGTGGATTGGAAGTTACAAGTATGAAAACTCAAAGTTCAATTTGACTGAATGCTTTCAAATGATTTAATCTAGTGTTTAAATGGTAGAAATGAAATTGAATGTGCTGAAAATGGATATACAAGTGGATCAGTTGTGAAAAGTTGACAAAAAAATGGGTTTAGGCAAAGAAAAATAGCTGAAAATATTCTTTTTCTCACCATAAACAGTCGCATTATTTAGGCGATGAACCCTAATTTTGTATTTTAGAGAAGGGATGAAAGCCTATGTGATTCGTAGGTGATGGAGTGCGAATTTTAAATTTTTATTAAATTTTTATTTTATTTTTATAATTTTTCATTTTTATATTTTTATTTAATTCCTAAAAGTTCAAAATTAAATTCTAAATATTCCCAAAAATTATCCTAAAATCTAAAAATTTATATTTACACAAAATTGATTGCTAAACATTTAAAGATCAGCAAAACTGCCCTCTTTAAAGTCTATAGCTAAATTGAAATGCTCTCGAAGCTTAGCAAATATCAATTATTCAATGAAAATCAATACTCCCTGGTAATTTGTTCCAAAAAATTAAATTACTATA
This sequence comes from Erythrophleum fordii, assembly GCA_032878935.1. Lineage (NCBI taxonomy): Eukaryota > Viridiplantae > Streptophyta > Magnoliopsida > Fabales > Fabaceae > Erythrophleum > Erythrophleum fordii. Next base: position 21,274,192 of record JAVQMF010000044.1, read on the forward strand.
TAGCGCCATCTAGTAATAGTGATGCATAGTAATTACATATGCTCAAATTCTAATTGACTAATGATCAATTAATCAATTAAAAAGTAAACACTGTGAAAAAAAATTCTTATCTACATATCAATATGCAGGTTATCGTAATTTTCAGCACCTTAGTATGCTGAACTCCTCAATATTTAGATATTCACAATAAAAAATAAAAAAAATCATTCATACACAAAATATCTGAAAATTTTCCACATATCAATATGTGGGCTTATCAGCATGTTAGTATGCTAATTTTTCGCCTACATTCAAATCAATTAAACACAAGATATCTCAACAAAATTGTTGAACTCAAACCGGATAAATTTGTTTGCATATCAGTACGCAGACAGAGAGCCATACTGCTGCTGCTCCTAATCAATTTTTTATGTTTTTGACTTTTTCAACTTTTTTTTCAAATTAAACAATTCAATAAAACAATAAAATTGATTACTAGTTTCTTAGATAGCATGCATCATCCAAAGAACCATCATCATCAATAAAAATTAAAAAACCATTAATAAAAATATCCACCAATAAAAAGAGGTAAACAAAAATAAACCTGTTGTCTTGATCATTTGCTTGTTTTTATACTCCTGAGCTAGACTTTCTTTGATCACTAGGAAATGGACGGAGGAGCAGATATCCCACTTTGTGTGGCTCCCTTGGGATTCTTCGCAATATCACTTGGTAATGTCCCTTGCAAAGATGGAATATAAAAATTAATCTACTAAAGTGTCCACCAATTTCAAGCATTTATGCCAACATTTCATGATCATATAACCTCATATTATTCATTCAAATCTGATTCATGACGAAGGATATCAGGCTTTCAATAAAAGCAATGGTATGAAACATTCACCTATCAAGTCTAGAATCATGCAAAATTTCAGCTTAAGTGCTAAACAACAACATTACTGGACCACTGATACAAACCCAGTTGAAAAGCAGCATTATTGAACTCAAAAATTCACTTCAAACTTCGTAGTTATTCTACACTCAATACAAAACATCTTAGCAAAATTTCAGATCAAAACTCCTCTCCAATAATTCCTAGAGTTTTAAACTTAGCTCTTATTGCAGCAAAATAAAAAAAGGGCAATAGGGGAGCAGTTGAAAACTAAATTCAAAACCCAACCCCAAATCACAAAAAATTCTACCAAAATTATAGATGAAGGACGACATATAGGAAAGCTTTCATGTAAAAATTCACAGTGAAATTACATCTGGTCTGTTCCTAGAAATTCATCAAAGTCGAACTAAAACCATGAACATGCAAAAACGGGGAATTCTAACCAATGTGCAAGAATTAGGGCACTTGGCCATTCAAACCAACCCAGAAAAATCTAGAAAAATTCTAGAGGATTCACAACAAGTTAAGAAAGGGATTTCCCAAAAATCATGATTTAATTCCACCAAATGAAGTCTCAGTAAATTCAACATAGACTTAGAAAAATCACACTGAAAAAAAATTTCAGCATTCCATGTGTATTTTTCAACAAATTTTCTAAACTAACAAATAAACTCAAAACTAACAAAAAATTGCTCTAAACTACTTCTAAACACATTAGCAATATAAAACAAAAAAGAGTTTATAGAATTGAATGCTTACAAATACTATACAAATTTAATAACGCTATAAACTTTACGGAAGAATGAATGCATAATAAAATGAGAATATAATAAATTCATATGCTAATACTTCAAAAATGAACACATTTACAACCTTCTACATCATTTACACACCTAAAAACAGAACATAGAAATAACCTATACATGCTTAAAAACAAATTACAAAGATATACAAACATATACACGTGTATATAAAACACACAAGCTCAAGATTAAAAGAAACTAAAATTAAAAATTGATTTCGCACATTCAATAATTCCTTTTAAGATAAGATGCATATAGACAACCATTGTGGAGGGCAAAAATATCCAACCAGCAACCAATAAAACAACTAACAAACCAAGAAACCTTTCCAACAACAGCATCAAAAGCTTGATGACTAGAATTTAGCATACCGTAGCACAAGAATAAGCAAGAAACTGATAAAGGAAGTTGCTAACATCCAAACAAAGGGAGAAAGCACTACATGGCTGCAGAGTTCGAACCATCGAAGGAAATCATTGATAGGGACTGGTATAATGAAGGGAGGGTTGACGTACACTTCATAAACCATGTAAAGGACTTATGTCTGAAGCACATTTTCAGGCAGAAAGTCGCCACAATGATGGAATTTTAGACTGAAGCAGAAAGAGTGGGGCCCTTGCTGTTGCGTTTACTACACAGCAAATCCAAGAGATTTTGCGAGCTTTGGTTTTGGACGATAAGATCGTCAACGCGAAGAGCACCGGATTTGGAAACCGCGTGCCTAAGGGCTGTATGGTTTGAGGGGAGGGACCTCCCTTTATGGAAAAGTCGGAGGGGAGGAGGGGGAGCGAATTTGGAAACCGCGTGCCTAAGGGCTGTTTGGTTTGAGGAGAGGGGACCCTCTCCTTATTTGGTATGAAAAAGTTGGAGGGGAGGAGAGGGGTACAAACCCTCTCCTCCAAAGTGAGGGTTTTTGAAAGGGGGAGAAAATTTATATCTTCATTTAATAAAATTATCTTTCACTCTAATTTTTATTTAAAATATAATATAAATTTTATTTTTTTAATGGGGTTTAAAATAATTTTTTATAAAAATAAAAAATATATTTTGAATAAAAATAAAAAATTATTTTTTATAATAAAAAATAAGAAAAAGTCTTTTTTTATAAAAATAAAAAAAATTAAAAATTCTAATACAATAAAAATATAATTGTCTATTTAATTTTATCTCCTCTCCTCTCCCCTCCTCGACCAAATAAGATTTCATTAAAATCACTCCCCTCTCCTCCTTTGAACCAAACACTCCCTAAGTTGATGCTTTACGGGTTAAATTACACTTACTATCCTTGAGATCACAAAGCCCAAAAATAGAGGTGCTTTGGGAATCGTACACGAACCGATGTCTCGGAGAATGATGTTTTCAAAGAAGGGATCCAGTGTGTTTCTAGCTTGACAGATGGAGAGATCTAGGCCCAATTCGAAGCCTCGTTGGGGGCCCACTAAACAGGATCGAAGCACACCCAAAGGTTGGTGATCTGAACTGTTGAGGAACTTGTCACTTGGATTCTGTCTCCCATAATTCATCACCAAATTAGCCAGATCTGATCAAGTTGGTTTGGGATGTTGAGAAGGATGGGCTCTTCTCCTCTGCCACTGCTCCATATTTCATAGCCCAAGAAGGCAACCCAGACTCTAAGAATGATTGCTGTTGGATTTTGTTAATGATGCAGTTCTTATCACACAAATATTGCTGTCCGGAAAGGCCAACCCACATGATTGGCGACTGCGTCGAGGTTGCCATCATTTGGTATGACGGAAATCAAAAGAAAGGGAAAGGAGAATAGAATTAGGAAAAATAAAAAACGGGGGGGGCCCACTTCTTTTGCTTTCGTCCATAGAGCGACGGATTGGGAGGCAAAGGAAAACAGTGGGATCCGGTTCTCGTGTTGTATAAGCAATTTATTTATCTGGCTTTCCGATTTTGTGCTACAATTTATTTACTCAAATGGAGGGACCCACCAATATTATTTGTCTTATATAAATTATTCTTGAAAATAAAGCAAAGAATTATAAATAAATAATAAAAAATATCAAAATGGAATATATAAAATATATATATATATATATATGTAAACAAATAAAGATGCGATATAATATATTTATAATAAATATATTTAATTAAATAAAAAAAATAAGTTAATATTTTATTTATATGTATTTTATTTCTTTTTCTTGATAAAATTAAATAACAGAAGAGAAATATTTATTTCTTCTTCTCCTATCACATTAAACGAAGTGTATGATAGTTCATTCTCTCTCTTTCTCTCTCTCGCTTTCTCTTGTTTTTTTTTTCTTTTCCCCTTTTTATTATACCAAACAATAGATGAATCTATACAAACTCCCGTAACGATAAATGAACCTAAAACTCGAATGGCAAGGGTCCAAACCCTGTCGAGAAAACTATGTTCCTTTGTTGCCGTTGGGACATTTAAAAAAACAGGAACGAACTTGTGCTCCAAAATGGAAAGTCTGATCTTGAAAAGACTTTCATTTTTGCCCATGAAAGAATCGCTGATTTTTTTTTAAATAAAAAACTATTACTGTAAACTCTTTATAGAAGGGAACTTTCCAATTAAGCGACGAATATTAGTTGGATTAAAACGGACGATGATTTAGGAGTGGTGTGTTAGGATGGATGAAACTATCCTAACTCATACAACTTCCTGACTTTCAAATTCTTCCAAACTAAAGGGGTTGGTATAATTTGAATTTTTTAAAATAATTTTTCATTTTTTTTAACTCCCACCACCTGTTTCCGTTTTTTTTTACGCATCAATTCCTTCTTTTTACGTGCTCTTCTTGTCTCTGCCAGAACTCCTCCCGAATCCAACTACTTCTTTAATAAATTCAGCTTCCCAAGTTCTCTGGCCCCTCTCTCTCTCTCTCTCTCTCTCTCTCTCTCTCTCTCTCTCATATTCACAAACACACACAAAAAAAAACAAACACAAAAACAAAAAAGCAAGAAGTGAGCCTTTGCAGTTTGTATATATATAGGATATACTGAAAATAACATATGCGCATGATTTTACCCATTGCATATTTGTATGTAAACATTGGCTGATACGTGTATAATTAAGGTGCTGCCATACTTTTCTCGCAATTCATTTGATTTCAGCATTTGAGGAGTGCACATCTAATCTGGTAAGCGTCACCAACCAAGTCTTGTGTCAGAGGGTGATATTTAAACTCTTTTGGAGGGGTTAAATATTGACAACATTGATTATATGTTTCTAATCAACGGCCCCAACGCACAGAAAGTTATGTCCTTTGTTACCTTTATCTTGGTCACGTTTCCACATTTCTACGTTTAGTGTTTAAGGTAATACTACTAAAAATTTTATTCTTCAAACTCACCCTATCTTTTCAATAACATTATATTATTCAATTAGTCCCGAGTGGTTTCCTTTTTTTTTTTCTCATTAACAAAAATACTACAGAGCGTCAACTGCTTTACCATCAGATGCATATGGTGATATGTGCATCTAATGGTTTTTTTTTTTTTAAAAATAATTATATACAATATGATATTTATATAAAGTATTATTTATATAAATAAATAAATTATGTTATAAATGCTAGAAAAATTATAGATACTTTTTTTTTCGATTGCTTGTTAACGTAACGATAAATTGTGTCATTCAATACTGTTGTACTTCATTCAAGTGCTTTTTAATCATCCTATAACGTTTTACAATATTATATCCAAATTTTAACAAAAATAATTATGTAAATGTTAAGACAATGAATTTTTTATTATTAAATTTATATTTCACTTAAATTTTGAATATTTTCACAATATTTTGAGACTACTACTGGAATTAAGTAGACAATTTTAATTTGAAATGTCAACTTCCTAGAAGGTAGGAAAAAAAATAACACAGGGTGTTAATTGATAACAAAACAAATCATCTGAGTTGAATAAGGCATTGTAAACCTATATATATATATATATATATATATATATATATATATATATATATATATGTATATTGTAATAATATTATATTAAATATAAATCATTAAAGAAATAACAATCATCAAATGCATGTATTTCTATGGGCGTCTATAGGCTGAGCTGTTGAACTTCTAATCAATATAATGGATCGTCTAACTCACCCCAACCCATTAATAACCTCAAAACTTCGGATAAAGCCCGGAACTTCTTCAAAATTAACATGGACGAATTGGCCAGTAAGAGCCCAGAATCAATCGGAATCGGTAGGGGCAATTGGAGATCACACGAATGAGGTTCTGCCGTTAAAAAGGGCTTCGGTTCAGCTTTCCTAATTGAACCCGCAATCCTGGAGGCATTGGAGCTCACTAATAACTTGGGGATCAAGTTCCTTCACTTGGCTTTCTTCTCATAAGAATGAATTTGAATTATGTATATTCTTTTGGATAAAATATTATTTTATAGTATACAAATAAAATTTCTGAAGCTACATAGTCTTTTACATGTATTTTTTTTTAATTAGAGAAAAATTGCGTTAAGGATCGAACTAGTGGAACCGTGATTGTTCTCATAGCTCCATATGCTCAACGCACAATGCTTGCATATCAGGTCCGATATGTTATGAAAGATAAATTGTAGGGAAAATTGCATGTCCCCATCCTAATTTTGCTTTCAATCGCAATGTTTCTTATAAGATAAAAAATCGCAATTGATCCTTGTTTATTAGTCCCACTTAGGAAGTCCCCCAATATCTAAATTTGAAAGGTTTTAACCATGTAAACTAATTAAAATACCTTTCTTACATCCTGTTAATCTTCTTTGTTGCAATACCCTTCCTCTCTCTCTCTCTCTCTCTCTCTCGGATAAGGGCGCACATGAGTAGATGAACCGAGCTCAAGCTAACTAAATTGGACCGGGGAAGAAAGAAAAATGAGCCAAAATTTGGCAAATAACCGGGCTGGTAGATTAGGTTAGCCAAGTCGCTAGCCAAGCAATGAGGCCATATATGCCCTATCAAACCTAATGGTATATTTTTTTTTTAAAAAAAAAAGTTAAGAACGTCAGCATAATATTGTGCCCTGAGTCTTCTCCTTCTCACAACATTTAGATTTCAAAATTCCTTTCATATATATAATATCATAATAATAATTCATTTGTAATAAGTTTGTAGAAATCTCAGCAAAATATCCTTTATAAATATGACATCCCAAATTATGTACAACATCTAATCAATCAGAAATAACAAAAAAGAAATAAACATAAGTTAATACTTCAATACAATAGTACCTTTCAAGTAAATTCCCCTATATCAGATTCCTTTCATATGTAATATTATATTAAAAATTCATTTGTAAGAAGTTTGTAAAAATTTCAACAAAATATCCTTTATAAATAGGACATTTCAAATTACTTACAACAACTAACCAATTAAAAATAACAAAAGAAATCTTTGCTCTCAATTTCTATTCAACAAACAAACATAACTATATAAAGCATGAATCCTACTTATAGTCTATGGAAGCACCATGTCACGAGCCCACATTGGATAGACTGGGGGTTGGTTCTAGGCATATAAGCGGGAACACTGCACACCTCAACAGGTAGCTTTTGGGGAAAGGGTAATAGCCCCATTACAACGTGAAATTCGCTGACAAAAGAAGGCGTGATGCGGAATTTCAAGAGGGAGATCAAGTAATGGTAAAACTTCTCCCACAACAGTTCAAAGCTTTTCGGAAGTTCCAACTTATAGGAGACTTTCCCAACCTTCTTGATCACCTTAACCTTGTGGTCGTGGGTTCGAGCCCCACAGTGGGCACCAGTTCTAGACATATAAGTGGGAGCGCTGCACACCTCAACAGCTAACTTTTGGGGAAAGGGTAACAGTCCCGTGACAACCAGCTCCAAAGTTCAAATATATACATAAACATAAAAGACAATAACTAGTAATGTTAAATGAACTTACTACTGGCTCATCACTGGCTATATCTTTAGATAGACTAAAAAACATTCAAATATATCTCTATTATATGCAATGATAAATAACAAAATAAGTTGCGATATTCAGTAAGTAAAAAATAAAATATGATAACAAATGGGATAAGCGGGTATAGAGTTTTTTTTTCCCCTTCTAATAAAAGTAAGTTTTGTTGAAATATTCTATAACAAAAGTTTAAACGAAAATTAAGAAGGAAAGTAGCTTAGATAAGAATAATATTTCAATACTAACATAAAGAGTTAAAAAAATATTACTGTGAAATTTATTAGTGTTACCATAATAAAAAAATTAATATATATATATATATATATATAAAGTGCAACAAGTTTAACCTAATATAACAATTAATTAATTTGTTAAGAAGATTTGCATTATCAATTAAAAACAACTGAGTAAAGTTTAGTATGGTCAAATAGCCCATTTTGAAATTAAGTACTAAAAAAATATTCGAATATCGTTATAGAAATAATTGCATAAAAACATTTCTATTAGAATGTTTGTGCAGAACTTTAATTTTTGACATGTATTATATATAAAATATCATATAATAAAATATAATTTCTACATTAAAATCTTCCAAATAAAGTGATCTACAATATGAATTTACATAGTCATAAAATATTTAAGCAAACTCATAAAAATATACTGAGGTAACTTACCACCTTTAAATTTCCAAATGTAACACTTTTAATCATCAAACCATCATATCCATTTAATAACACAAGCAAACATAGGATATCGTAGTCTGGAAGATGTAATATAATGATATACACATAAGGAATCACTACCTAGGATGTCCATACCAACAAATACGTAGAGTTTAAACAAGAAATAGATGAGTAAAAACTAAATGAAAATTAAAAACATATAATATACTCACAATACTTGTTGGACAGTAGCAATCCTTCAATCTAAAGCCCTGACACACCCCTTTCAACATGGAAAAATCCCAAGATGTTCCTAGAACACATTCATAACATATTACACACTATTATTCTTCAAGCACATAATCAATTCTATCAAGTATACAAATTATAGTTCCCATTAAGTTCCAAGAGATTAATTAAATTTTCTTTTTCGACTTTATTTGTTAACGAGTCTATTGTATTTATTTCCTACTCCAGTATTTGTTCTCATTTAGTGCTTATTTTAGTTAATTCATCATCTATTTTTATTCTTATCTCATGCACTAATTTCCTGCAATTTATGCTTCAAATTATTTCACAATAGCTTGATGCTTACCTTATGTTAAGTCTTATTATTATACTAATTACCATTAAATTTATTATTCCGTTCAACTAGATTATCCTTAATCAAACCCTACTTAACTTAGTTAAGTTCCGCCTATTTTTTTTTCTACTTAAATATTTGTCCTCACATAGTATTTATACTTATTTAATTTACAACCTACTTGATTCCTACTAGAATATTAGTCATTTATCTACCATCTTATAGTTGAGGTTATTTCACTGAGCACAAATAAATGATAAAATGGCCTATGATTCTCCCCAACATCAATTTTACAATTTATTAGGCTTTTTAATGCACAAGCTAAAAATAATGAAAAATTAATTGAAAAATGCAACTACCAAAACTATTGACAGAAATGCTTAAACTTTTTTTTTAAGGGTTGCAACCTAATGTATGTTGTGACCAATTAAATTTTTTTTTTTAAAAAGTCTTAAAGGGATGTGGACCAATCTTATCCATGTCGTCTATATCCCTCACGCACACACACACGCGCACATGCACACGTGCACACACACATTTAAAAAGAGGATGTCGACCAACATAGTCCACATCTATTTTGAAATTCTTTTAAAAGCTTTTTCTTTTATAATTTTTATTACATCAAAGAAAAAAATTAATAAAAAGCATTACAATATTGTAAATAATTATAATATTTTAAAAATATGTGCAAAAAATAAATTTTAAATAAATAAAAATTTTCACATTTATAAAGAAGTAAATGAAAAACTATAAATATAAAAATAAAAATAATATAAGTTTATCAAATCAACTAATGTATCGTCCTATCTTGCATTAAGGCTTTTTTCTTAGTTGCTATGAATGGTGTTAAATTGGCTCCTCTTCTTTTTACTCTTTTTCTTTTTCTTTTCCTTTTTCTCTTTCCCTCTCTTCTTCTTTTTCATCATCATCATCATCAGAAGATCCGTTATTATTAAAATTATGAGTTAACTAAGAATTCAAGTCCTATTTAGGGGACTAAATAGGTGAAATTGGTTAGTTAGGGATGAAGAATCTTTGTTGCTATTTGAAAGATAATCATCAATGTCTTAAAGATGCACTGACATACTTTGAGTTAAATGTAAATGGATTGAAGAGTAATTTTGTGAAGGGCACACCACCAGCTTATTGCTTTGGGGTGGCAAAGTGGAAAAGCATGACTAAGGAACTAGTGATGTGAATGAAGAAGGACTAGCACTCCTAAAATCTATGAATGATGTATTAGGAGCAAAAAAAAAAAAGGACTAGCACCCCAAAAATCTATAAAAGGTAAAATTAGTACAAAAGAAGAAGGATCAGCACATTCGAAATATGCAAGCATTGCAGTAGGTGTAAAAGAAGAAGGACTTGGACCTCCAATGTCTCTATAGATTAATGTCAGGGTGTAGTACAATGGTGGGACATTTGTTTGACTACCACCACCACTTGCAGCATCTACCAATGGCTCCCTAGTAGATATAAAATCATGTTTACACTTTCTCGGCCGAGTCTTTGGCTCTATTGGTTTTTGCAAATAAGGTGTAAGTAGAGCATGTTAGAAGACTATCATCTCTAGATGTCTACTAAGGGCATATAATATCATCCTAATGTCTCCACTTACCTTATTCCTTAACCCTGCATAATCAAGAATCAAAGGATCAGTAATGACAAGTTTGTATAAGCCCTCTAATGCATCGAACTATGAAAAAAAAATCAACAATTATGTGTATAGATCAAGTATAAAAGTATAAATTAGGTGGAAACAAAACAAATGCAAGTATACAAAACCTTACCATGAAACCTTAAGAGCCACTTTCAAGATAGATCCACCATCTTGTATGTTGCCAATACTAACATATGTAATTGGAGGTGTAATCCAAGGGAGATGTCTTGTAATAACCTTAATGACAAATTAGTTCTTAATCAGTTGTAATTAAGATTCAACTTTGATAATGGGTTAACTACTAATGAAAATACGAGAAAAATTTGAACTTTTAAACTATCAACTATCTCCAACAAAACATGCCAAAGATTTATGTTAATAAGAAATCATAATTCTCCATAAACTTGGTCATTCCATTCATACTGCCTTCAAAGAGTATAGAAATACGTACATGTTGAGCCATTAATCATCATCCATCATTAACATATTGAAAAACAAGCCTTTATATATAAGTTGGGGATCCACCAAATTTAGACCACGGTTTGGAATGATTTGGTAGTGAATAAATTGGCCTTTAGGACTCCTAAAACCTAAGTTTTAAACTTGCGCTATGACCTAGAAAACTCTCATTATGGCTAAACTTGTCTTTGAACCTAAGAATGCCTCAACATACAATTCTTGTCGTGGCTGAGGATGCCTACACTGTGGAGAGATTACTCTTGGACAAGCAACCCATGCTCAGACATGACTCTCACCATGGCGGGCCCTTCTCTCATTCTATTGAGATTGCTTTCAATAACGACAAAAGCACCCCTTTCCCATGTCTCACTTAGCCTTACTTACGACACATTGAGAATGCCTCTTGAGCACATCTCCTTTACTTTCCTTTATTCGTGCCACGCTAGACCTCTTGTGCTATGATGTGCTTTATCTCTAGTACCATCCACTTAAGTGTCTCTTATACCTAAACACTAGGATACATGAACTAACCAACTAGCAACCTTTCAAATTTATTCCTAGGGTCTCTCTAAAACTAAAATGCATGGTTTTTATGGCATATAACTTTCTATAATCCTCAAGTTAGAAACTTACATCACTTATTGATCTAAAGGTTAATTAGACCAATCCAACCTTGCATTATATCAATGCAACAACCATAATAACAGCAGAATGGCATTTGAAACCTCAAGTGACAACAAAAAATGTGCAGTTTACTACCTATTGGTCTCAAACAACTTGGAGCAAGTTTTATTGAACTAATTAAACATGTTTTTACTCTCAAAACTCTTGAACAAACTCAAATGCAAAATATAGCTATCGCACATCCCTAAAATCACCTAATAAGGACTTATGATAACAATATCTGCTAGGGCAACACAAAAGGAGTAAACCATTTCACCTTCCACCTAATCAAGGCAACAAAAGCACATTCTTAGGGCTCTTAAATCGCAACCAAAACCTAGAACCATAATTGGTCAAGTATTGATATCCACTTAATGCCTTATATGATGACAAAATGACCATAAGGACAACAAGATGAGCTAAGATACATTCAAGGGATGGATTAACAGATAACTTATATGAGCAAAGTAACCAAACCATATTTTCTTAGGCTATCACTACACAAATTCAAACCAGAATCCATATTTACATAGGGATCAATCCTTATAATTAACTATACATGACAATAATAATCATAGAGTTACTTCTAAAACTTCTAAGTGACACTTTAAAATGCAAAATATGCCTCTTAAATTGCTCTAAACACCTGGAGCAATTGTAAAGGATATGTTTAAACTTGCCCAAACATCCAACCCCTTTATACTAATAGTTCAAACATTAATTTTATAGTACTAAATGTTTAGTGGTCATATAATTCTAGGGTACTCATCAAGAATTATCCAAATACAATCACAAGTATGAATTTCATAATGACTCAAATTATATAATTAGTCCCTATACTTGGGAATACATGAGGTAATGTGGCAATTATATAACATAATAAGTAATGCTAGTATGCCTACTATACAAAACTAATTAAACGAGGCATTCAAATCTATACACTATTAAACCATCATGGTAGGCTTCCATTGCGACGACACTAACTTCTAATAATCATAATTGAATTTTAAATACGCAATTAATAATCATAAATCAAGGTTGAAAGTCATTATAACTAATTACATTCTGAAAATGCAGAGAAATTTGAACCTTAATGTTATTAAGGTTATTAACTATGTAACCACAATTATTCGAATGTGCAAGTGAAAATAAAGAGCCTTTGATTCCTCAATCCATCAATTCCAACTCACAATAATCTCCTACAAGTGTTTCTAGATCATTCCTTAAGATTACCATAAGAGAAACTAAGGTTTCTAGATGAATATGAGAAACTAGGCACCTTCACTGTGGCTAAATTCTCTCGCGCCGCAGCAAATTACTCTCTGGTTCAACTCTTTACACCTTCAAAAATTTCACACATTTTGCCTCAGCCAAATACCCCTTTTGCTGCGGCAAATTACCCTCTAGAACACCACTAGACCTACCTCTCACACTTTATCGTAGCTAACTTCACTATTCACTGTGCCCAATTGCTCTCTATTTTCTTCCCTGGCAGCTTCTCCACATCTGGCCGAGGCCAATTAAATTTTGGCCATGGCTAATTACCCTATGTTACTCTCCCTAGGCAACTTCGTCACTTTTAGCCTAGGCCAATTAAATTTTGGCCGTGGCCAATTCCCTTCTGTTCTTAAAACTCTTAAATTTTGTCCCATGCACTCCAATTCTCCCTTTAAGAACACTCTAGGTCCACTCTCCCTTAATTGCTGAAACTCTAATGGTATTTATCTACTCGATTTACCTAGCTAATCTATCATTATCCATTTCAAGATTTAAGTATTAATTTCTACTCACCAAACTATCACACATAAGAAAATTCCATAATTTAGTGATAGTAAAACTGTTCTGACCACAAGGCGCATAGGGCCAATGCTTAATATTCATACAAGATCAAGTCACTCATCCATTGTTAGCCAATCACAACCATAATGTTCAATTCCATGATAATTATATTACATGTACAGTCCTTATCTTTGGCAATTCATGATGCAACGCAGTAATTATATAAAACTAGTAATCTAATTACACAATATAATCTGACAAGGCTTCCAAACCTATGTGCTACCAAACCATATAATAAGCTTCCATTAATTTTCTCCTTGCCACTAAGAGGTCCAGTTTCATCTCTGAAAATGTTAACCCACAACCGGGGTGAGATATACAATCTTAGTAAGAGGAGGAAAATTCCATAAATTTGTATAGATTAATTAATACAATGCAATTTCATATCATCAATACCAGAATTATCAATTCAATTTGCAAATGAACTAGTAGAGTTACCAATGACTACAGTCCCATGCCAGCAATCATACACAACATGTTAATGGCCAATAACATAGAGAGAGGTCCATCCACGGCACCTACTCCATAATGAGCATAACCAGGGCTCAGTACATCCGATGTTTGATCACAACCCAGTACCCGATCGAAGCACATGCACGGGTGGCAGCTGCACCACAGCTCCACCATAGACTCAAAAGATCCAATCACGATAACAATTCAAGTAGTCAACCAATTATTTAGCATTTCAAAATTATATATATGCCAATAATAATATATTAACATAAACTTATACATGGAATTAGGAAATTCACCTCATTTACCTCAATGAAGCTAATTACTCTACCTCTAACTACCATTATAATTCAAATGCACACTAAGCCTAAAACAAGTATAGTTATCATCATTTCTAGCAATAAGTCATATATCCGAAGGGTTAAACCACCAATGACTACCTAAAAGTTACTTACCTAGCTTCGTAAAGGGTCAATTGCACCAATTCAAGGTCAAGACATCAAAGCTTACAATGGTTCACTCCCCACATCTCCATTTTCGCACATATACAAGCCATGCATTAAAAGTTAGTCCAAATGATGGGAATTTAGTACATACATCTCATAAAAGGAGAAAAATCACTTACCCATACATCTAAGAGGTTAAATAGACTGAGTTGAGCCTCAACTACCAAGAACACACCATAGGACATTCCCAAATTCGGATTTCAATCATCAAGCCTAGAAAATTCAGTTTTTCGCTTTCATCTCCTTGTAATTTCGCACAATAGCAGACCTTATTATGAAAATCAACCCTTAGGGACATTTTCCAGCAAAATAATACACAAAATGGAAGGGAAATGCTTACCTAATCATCCCTCTAACCTTCAACTCCGAAAATCTTGCAACAATCATCTAAAAACCAGATTTCATCCTAAGAAGAAATGAAAATTCTCCAAATGACAAACCAATTAGACCAAAATATAAAGGAAGATAAGAGGGTCAAGTTATATAGAACCTACCTTGGCTAAATCTCCTTCCAAGAGTGCAAATCTGAGCCAAAATATTGAGAAACCCTAGCCCCTCTCCTAACATGCGAATTTCTTCTCTTGCCTTTTTTGTTTTCTATTGAATGGGGGGAGAAATTGCTAAACCTTTAAGGTTATTAGGAGGAAATGGGCTGATCCATTAACCCATGGTCCACATAGGTTTTTCTTTTTTGTCATTGGGCCTTTGTTTGGTGAGGTGGGCTGCAGAACACTTTGAATTAAGATAAAGTGTGCTGACCTTAAAGCCCAAATTCTAGTGGGTTCAAAGATTAGTATTAGTTGGGCTAAATCTCATGAGTTGGGCTACAGAGTTGTAGTTGAGTTAAGCCAAATTTCAAGAGTCCATTTATTTTGGGTCTGCACCAATAATCATTAAGCCCAAATATTATCCATAATCTGATTTATTTTTAGAATTAGGCCAAGGTTCATTAGTTTGGGCTGTAAATTTTTTGTGTGTGTTAGGGATAGAGTGTGTTGATCCAATAGCCCAAGACCTAATTGCCCTCACTTCCCCAAATTTGGGCTGAGGCTAAATGAGCTTTTGTCTCACTTAAATTCACTAACAAGGTTTGGGCTTTCCAAAAAATTTAAGTTAAGCCCATAAGGAGACTAGTATTGGGCTCTCCTACTAAGCTCATGGCATAATTAGGCTTCTACATTTAGTCTAAAACTTAATTAAGTTTTCTATATGGCCTAAAGTAAAAGTCCACCCTCTTAATTAATTTTGCTAATTAATCCATATTACTCCCTAACTGCCATAATTAGTCTTAAATAAATTTTGAGGTGTTACATTCTCCCCTCCTTTTAAGAATTTTGTCCTCAAAATTAGTCATATCTTACTCAATTGATGTTAGACAATTCTTCCTCATAACCTCCTCCTTGATAACTGTAACACCATAGATTCTAGTCCATCTCATACATTTGAATGGCATAATATCATGAACTATGTAGGATTTCCATGGGAAAAGCAAGAAAAGTGAGATTATTTTCGCATTGCGCTATGTCTAAAAATTCATTTCGGTGTCACATGGACCATGTGAGCTCATACTATGCATCGTCATATTTAATTGCATCATTAAAACTCATTTAGATCCCAAAAACATGCCTCCAACCCATGAAAACCGAAATGGAGCATGAAAATTTGGAGATCCATTTTCGGCCAGAATTGGCCTCTTTCCTGGGCAAACTTTGGAAAATCATAACTAAATGCAGAAAATTCAGACTCATGCACTCTTGGTCATTCTGGAAAGCTTAGGATGTCTACTTCATACTAAAAATACGTCCAAGTCACAAAATTCATCACATAGGACGTTTGACATCCAAAAAGCTACAGACTCGCTGGCTGCCTGGGCTGTGATTCAGTTTACTGATAGAAACTTCTGAAATTCATAACTAATTCTACAAAAATCTAAATCACACATATTTAGTCATTATGGAAAGCTACAAATGTTAACTTGACACTAAAAATAATTCCAGAATGAAACAGATACGTTTAGGCATCTGGAATTGATGGAACCGTGATTGAGCTCTAGAGACGCCACTGTTACTGACAGAAAACTTAAAAAATGTATAACTCTCTGCTCAGACCTCCAAGTGAGGTGATCTTGGTAGCCACAGAAAGCTTATTACCTATAGTTTATGCATATAAAATTTCATAAGCATTGGACACCATTTGGTCATCGGATGACACAGAAATCAAATCTGCCAGTATGAACAGTGCACATACCAGAAACCATAGAAAATCTCAACTTTGAAAATTCATCAAATATTCTCTAGACCTCCGAAAATTATGATCTTTAGCTTCCCAGAAAGCTCTTAATGAGACCTAATTGTATGCCAAATTTTAGGGTAAGAGTAACTCATTTGGCCAAAAAGTGACATAGGGTTCCATTATGATCAAATTTGGCTCTATATGGGTACCAAATTTGCCAAATGGCCTTCCCTTGGTTGTGGCACCTTTTGGGCAAGGCTAAAAGTACATTTGAGACTTGTGTGAGCTGTCCAAATGGTCCCAAATCTCATGCATCTCATTTTGGCCATTCAACCCCCACTTATACACATATCCATCAAATTTTCAATTCTCATACTTTTGCATTAGATACTCAAAACATATGTTAGAGGTCATACATCATATTCATACATATAAACATCATAAAATGGTGTATTTATACATGCCTCAAGGGTCATGGTACATTTATAACATCATATACTTTGTGAAACCTCATTATAGGTTCAAAAAGAATGAAAGCTAGGCCTAGGCTTGTCAATCTCTTTCTTTCATGGTTGTTGGCTCCCTTCACCATAACTCCTTGGTCCACCTAGCATGTTAGAGCATTGGAGAGGAGGGAGTGAGATTCAAAAAATCCCAATAGCTCATCCCCCATTCAATCATACATAATATGTGCAAAGCAAGCTTCTCAAATGCATGCATGGAGGAAATATAAGTCATAGGCATTTTAAAAGCAAACTTGGCATGTGAATCAATCATACAAGACATTCAAGAGTTCACTAAGTGTTTGGATTGGCCTCACACTTCTCCTCATGGATTTTGGACTTACCTCACCTATTCTTTGAGCACTTTGGACTCAACCATACTCTAGGGAGCCCACTTTGCTTTTGGGAGACTCTTTACTTTGTCTCAACTAAGCTCAAGGGTTCTTGGCTCATCCTCACCCAAGGGAAGAGTTCTTGGCCTCTCCACACTCAAGCAAACTCATACAAACATCATGGGTTCATTTAAAAACATAACATGGCATCAAGCATCATGGCATATAAAGGCATGCTAGCATACTTTTCAAAGCTTGAAAATACACATACACACATTCTAAAACAAGCTAAACACACATCCATGCATGAGAGAAGGTGGAGAGAGCTACCTTGTATACAAGCACACACTTTTTCCTTAGCTTTCAAGCCTCCTCTTTTAGCCACACACCCACAAGTTGGTGGAAATAATGACTCTTGGCCTAGACACAAATTATGGGAGCCAATTAAGTTTATGAAACAATTTCTAGAGCCATGCAACTTGCTTAAACCCTAGATTACTCTACAACCTCCATTATGGTCCATATTGGCACCTAATGAAGCAACACCCCTCAAATGATTTCTAGGCCTCATTCTTTACTCTCAAATATGATTCTTGACTCCTTTTAAGCCTCTTGGAGTCATCACATCATTAAAACAAAAGGCCTAGCACCATGTTGCTTCTTTAGGTCATATTATGGAACCTAAGGCACCAAATCAATTTCTAGGAGTTCTAAATTTTTTCTAAGGGTTCCTCCCACCTTCTACCATCATAAGAAGTCCCAAACCAAGGCTAAAACAAATTAAAATAGCCCCTAGCCTAATGGTTATGTCTTGGCCGAATTGATGGAGGGAGGAGGAGTCCATGGGCTTTTTGATTTTTCCTTGATGGGAGAGACACTTGGGAGGCTTCCTAGGGGTCTTAGAGACTCAAATAAACATTTACACATGCAAGCAAATTCATGGATTAAATCAGTTTTTATAAAGTGTCCAAGAGCTCTACACTTTTCTAACTTGATTTTCATTAGCCTTTCTTCTAATTTCCTTGCATCTACTAACTCCTCATGGTCTAAAACCCACAATTCCTTCTTATTTCTAGACAAAAAGCCTCTCCTAAGATGGTTCTGTTCTGGCAGAACTCCACACACAAAGGGCAAGAAAAAGGAAGCAACCAAGATAGAAAAATCACCTTGATTCCAAGCTTTTCTCAAGAACTCTCTTCCTTGCTTCAACCCTCTCCTTGAATTTCGAAATTTCCCCCTCAATTCTGGGCTCAAAACAGAACCAAACATCTCATTAAATCGATAGGAAGAGAGGAGGAAAGGAGGGGAAGAAGTTTAACAAGGCAAGGAGTAGGAAAAAGTGGCTAAAACTTACACTTTTCAAAGCTTCCTCTTCCTTCCTTGGCCTCTCCTCTTGTGCGCCACTCTCAGCCCTTCTTACTTCTGTTTTAACGTGTGAGAGAGTGGGAGAGGAGATATGAGCAAAGGAGGGGCGTTTTTATAAGCTAGGGTTTCACTTAAGCAACTTTTACACTTTGCAATTTAGTCCCTCTTCATAGTTTTATTCGTTTGGGCTTGTTTCAACTCCTTTTTGAAATCCGTCTTTTCCATCATATTCCTTAGGCTATTAATCATAATAATTGCCTTTGGAATCACTAAAAAAGGATCTAAAACCATTTCGAATTGTTTGGTCAATTTTCGGTCAACCGACAGCCGAAATCACTCACCGGAGGGGTTTCAACTGTTCTAGGGGTTCCCATTGTATTCAGGGCCTCTGAGAACCCTAGAAAACTTAAATTTTTTGTTTAAAAAGTCCTCCTATGAGTTTTCCAAATTTTTCAAAAATTACAAAAATGCCCCTACTTCCCTCGATAAATTTTTTGATCTCTTTTGGCTCTAGTTTTTGGGCATCTTAAATCTCAAATCCTCATTTTCTAATATTTAAAATTTTATTATAATTTTAGTTGGCCCCAATTCCTTCTATTTCAAGGACTTCCTTTTATATTTGGCCTATTTCTGACGTTTACGGAGAAACTGAACATTGTGTTTCTCACATTTATGAAGGGACCGGATGTTACAATAACTTAGATAGTCTTACCAGAGACTAGTCCCTTCCTACTACTTTCCTGGAAAGGGTGTTCTTATCATGTTACTACTTCACTTGGTAACTATAATTTTATTCCCTCTAGTCAACCTACGTCAAATAACATGCCAATCTAAGCATGTCGTATTCCTTCTTTGTCTGCAACTAAAGAGATCTTAACCAAGCTACACTTGATCATCTTTTAGTAAGCTCTAGACACTTAGCTCAAATAAATCCTAATTTTCTCTCCCTTCATGGCTTTTGTTTTGTTTGGTTTTATATTTATCTCTTTTTTTTTCTTATTCTTTCTCCCCTCTCTCAATTTTTTGTTGAGTTCCAATAGTCGATCACTGAATGTTCATGTTAACTTCCTTTCCTTCTTAACTCTCAATCCATTTAAGTGCTAATTCCTAGATACTTTAGCTTAACTCTCCCTAATAGTTGATACTAAGAACTACAAGGAATTCCACTTAGTCAGCCTTTTTGGTATTTATTCCATTAATAGCAACATAGGTAAGTAACCTTATTTCATAATGAAGTTTCATTTGTCCTTTACTTAGATTACCTCCACATTTCTTTAGCCCAACCTTCTTAATTGAGGTGGGTCTTACCTTCTATAAGGTCATTTAATCTAAGTTTTTAAGTCTTGCGTTCAATTATCTCATTAAATCATTGCACATATTATATCCTCATTTATGGTTCGTCAGTAAAAGGTCCATTATTTCCATTAGACACATAAATTCTCTTCCTATCTCTAGTTAGTACCTAAATTCTCCTTTTTTATTCATCAAGATTTTCCAAAGGTTGGAACTAATATAAAGTTTGATTTTACAACTAATCCATGTAAGGCATTCAAACACTCTAAGGTCACCTTCTGCCTAATTGAAACCGGATATAACCTCTTAAGCGAAAATAAACATGATCCTTCAAGTCTAGGTTATATTCCCTGATGAGGCTTGATTTCAAGGGTGAAAATACCTTGTTTAGAGTATCAAGGTAATCTTTTAAGACTTAGGAATGAGTTTCCTTAAATGCTACAAGCCATAACTCCAGTAGATGTTTTATTAAATGATATAGCTTCAACAACTTGCCTATAACATTAGAAATTTCCATTTCATAATGATGGTTTGTTATAGATAATCTAATTGTTGTCCATAGGTGTAACCAACATAGGAAAACCCTTAGTAAACCTCTTCTCTCTCTCCCTCTTTTTCTTGTTTTTTTTTTGGCACTTGCAAAGGCATTACCACAATCACATACATGTGACTCCAAAGACTACCATGATTAATAGGTCCCAATGTCTCATCTTGATTCTCAGTTACTACAAGCTTTAGTAGATAACTTAATGGCATATACACTTCTTTGAAATTAACTAAACATCTCCTTAGTTTTTATGCCATTATATAGTCCCAAAGGACAATGCTTTTGTATTTTCTACCCGCAACTAAGATATTTTCATACAAGTATAGTCATTCTTCAATTAGCCTATTTCTTATCTTTTTTTTTTTAATATTCTTTAATTTGGAAATTCATAATAATTCCTAAAGAGTAATGAGATAATATCTTGTCAACAAGGTTTAAGATCATATCAACAAGATCTTGTATTCATTAATGTAAAATCTGAGAACTTGTCAATAAGGTTCTCTGACAACAGGTGCAAGGTCTTTTAACCATAAGTTATAGCATATAATATGAGATGGTATGATAGTTTTTGTCCTTACACAATGGCCTATGCCAACCACAACTAACTCTTTCACTCCCCTAAAAGTTTTTAGGCCTCAATTCACGCCTGACTATTGGAAGTTAAATTAACATAATAAGGAGACTTAGTAAGACTTAGTGAGTCTATAATTATCAAGCATTCCCTAATTATCAACAGATCAAGTAGGGATTCCCAGTGAGAGAACTCAAGTATCATTTACCAGTAGTGTTTCACCCTTCCTCGTCAATCATTATACTAAGGTTTTATTGTAATAACATAAGTTAATTGCATTACTACCACCTCTCGTTCATTTCCCTCGGGTTATTATTCTGGGTCAGGGAG
Organism: Erythrophleum fordii; assembly: GCA_032878935.1. Lineage (NCBI taxonomy): Eukaryota > Viridiplantae > Streptophyta > Magnoliopsida > Fabales > Fabaceae > Erythrophleum > Erythrophleum fordii. The sequence goes on from JAVQMF010000044.1 coordinate 21,295,799, forward strand.
TCCTCTTTCAAAATTAGGGAGTTTTACTACTATGGTAAGTACTAGTCTATCTCAAATTCTCAATATTATCTTTATCCCCTTAATCACACCATACATGATACATAACAATAGGACTACTGATGGTGGAATCAAGCTTTGCCTTCAATATTAGTAGGCTATGCTTTCTTATGGCTATATACATGCTCATCACCCTATGATGACTATACCTCAACCACTTGTACGCACACGGGTACTATTTTATTCTCTTTTTAGGTGGATCCTTACTATTAAGATTTCCTCTTCACCTTCTAGGTAGAAAGTCTACTTAGTCTAGTTTGATGCTAATTTGATGGTCGAAATTCATCAAATCATATGATAAGTGGCATGCCCCGCATGCCTTAAGTATTAAAGTGCTAAAAAATGAGCACATCCCATGTGCCTCTAGTACCAAGGTGCTGTAAAATCTGACCTTACACTCCCTGAGTGTATCAGGCACGTAAAGTGCCTCTAACCACCACTAAAATGCATGTCAACACATAGCATAAGTAAACTAAATTACATAAAAGAGACAACATGCACAAGCACCCCGTGTCGGTGCACCTCACTTTTATCACACTAAGGGGTTATCTTTTCCCTTATCATAATCTCCCTCTTTTGCCATAGTACACTAAAGGAGGAGCCTCAAAGCTCTCAAGATTCCTTCCAAAACATTATCTCCCTTAATCTCTTGCTTTAAAGTCACTATCCTTCATTTAGAAATGGATTCAACAATCCTAAGTGTTTCTTGCCCTCCTTCCTTGTCATTATTAACTAAAGATGGCTTACTCACTCCAATAGTTTGAATAAAACTATTTAAAATATTCTTTAGCTCTTATTTCCCTTATTCATTAGACCCAAATTGTGGTAGCTAGGATCGAGTAATTGCATTTTTTATTAATCAGGACCGAGCAAGTGGGTTAGGACCTTTGTACCTATAAAGTCTCAATCTTGGGGACCTTCCAAAGTCTACATATTCTAACTCATTATGGATTGTACATCACTTCATATATTTAGTCAATCACACTTACTTATTATACACTAGTTCCCAAACTTCCATTGTCAATTTCCTAATCGTAAGTAAGGTTTACATCTTACCCTTCCATAAGGTTTTTATAACTAGTCAAGTGTTTTACTCTATTTTGTTGCCTTCTAAGTTCTCAATATCATTCTAAATGGCCCTTGAAAAGCTTAGAATTTTGCTTAGGTGAAAAGTTGCTACTCTTGTTATGATCAATTAACTACTTCGATAGGCCAGTCAACGGGTCAGCCATACCCAGTTGGCTTGCTTAGCAAATGGCGGTTAATTGGTCACAAATACTATTAGTAGCTTTGTTTATCATCCTCATAAGTAATCTGGTCTCATTCATTCAGTCAACTGGTGCCTCACAATGAGTGACTGGTGCATCTATTGCGTAGCTAGTTGGCAACAAGTCTTAACCAGTTATTTATCTAGACTGAGACTAGTAACCTAATCTCCAAAGAAAAGAAGAGCAAAATTCTAGTCTTTTCATTGGTATTAACAATCTCATGTCTTAAAATTAGTATTACTAAAGTATTATGAGGTAGAATCTCACTACACTCTATTATTCTCAGGGGCATACTTATTGTGATAGGTGATGTTCTAAATAAAATTCAAGAAACAGTCATTTTAATCAAGTATTACAAGCCTCATATCATTATTCCTCTATATTTCCTTCCAGAACACAAAGCATAACAACTATATGTTCACCTAATTAGCTATTCTTATGAGCTAATACCATGCTAAATATGCATCATGATTGCCAAGTTTCTAACAATCAAATTTAAATTAGAATGATTTTCTTGAACCATTGCTTTGATACCAAATGCGACGACCCTAACTTTTAATAATCATAATTGAAGTTTAAATATGTGATTAATAATGATAAATCAAGGTTAAAAGTCATTACAACTAATTACATTTGGAAAATGTAAAAAAATTTGAACCTTGATGTTATTAAGGTCATGAACTAGACAATGACAATTATTCGAATGTGTAAGTGAATTTAATTATCAATGAGGAGCCTTTAATTCCTCAATCTATGAATTCTAACTTACAAAAACCTCCTACAAGTGTTTATAGATCATTCCTTAGTATTACCATAACAGAAACTAAGGTTTTTGGATGAATATAAGAAATTGGGCACCTTCGCCACTGCTAAATTCTCTCGTGCCATGGCCAATTACTCTCAGGTTTAACTTTTTACACCTTCACAAATTTTGCACATTTCACCTCAACCAAATACCCCTTTCACCACAATGAATTACCCTTTGGAACTCCACTAGACCTACCTCTCACACTTCGCTGTAGCTAACTTCACTGTTCACAGCTGGCAGTTGCTCTCTGTTTTCTTCCTTGGCAACTTCGCCATATTTGGCCGAGGCCAATTAAATTTTGGATATGGCCAATTATCCTCTGTTACTCTCTCTGGGCAACTTTGTCATTTTTGGCCTAGGCCAATCAAATTTTGGCTGCGGCCAATTCCCTTCTGTTTTTAAAACTCCTAAATTTTATTCCATGCACTCCAATTTTCCCTTTAGGAACACTCTAGGACCAGTTTCCCTCAATTGGTGAAACTCTAATGGTATTTATCTACTTGATTTACCTAGCTAATCTAGCATTATCCATTTCAAGATTAAAGTATTGATTTCTACTCACCAAACTATCACACATAAGCAAATTCCATAATTTAGTGACAGCAAAAGTGTTCTGACCACAAGGCGCGTAGGGCCAATGCTTTATATTCATACAAGATCAAGTCACTCATCCATTGTTAGCCAATCACAACCATAATGTTCAATTCCATGATAATTATATTACATGTACAGTCCTTATCCTTGGCAATTCATGATGCAATGCAGCAATTATATAAAACTAATAATCTAATTACACAATGTAATCTGACAAGGCTTCTAAACCTATATGCTACTAAACCATATAATAAGCTTCCATTAATTTTCTCCTTGCCACTAAGAGGTCCGGTCTCATCTCTAAAAATGTTAACCCACGACCGGGGTGAGATATACAATCTTAGTAATAGGAGGCAAATTCCATAAATTTGTATAGATTAATCAATACAATTCAATTTCATATCATCAATACCAGAATTATCAATTCAATTTACAAATAAACTAGTAGAGTTACCAATGACTATAGTCCCATACCAGCAATCATACACAACATGTTAATGGCCAATAACATCAGGAGAGGTCCGTCCACGGCACCTACTCCATAATAAACACAACCAGGGCTCAGTGCATCTGAGGTTTGATCACAACCCGGTGTCCGATCGAAACATATGCACGGGTGGCAGCTATATCACAGCTCCACCATGGACTTACAAGGTCTAATGACAATAACAATTCAAGTAGTTAACCAATTATTTAGCATTTCAAAATCATATATATGCCAACAATAATAGATTAATGTGAATTTATATATGGAATTAGGAAATTTACCTCAGTTACCTCAATGAAGCCAATTACTCTGCCTCTAGCTACCATTATAATTCAAATGCACACCAAGACTAAAACAAGTATAGTCATCATCATTTCTAGTAATAAATCATATATCCAAAGGGTTAAACCACCAATGGCTACCTAAAAGTTACTTACCTAGCTTCTTAAAGGGTCAATTGCACTAATTCAAGGTGAAGACATTAAAGCTCACAATGGTTCACTTCCCACATCTCCATTTTCACACATATACAAGGCATGCACCAAAAGTCAGTCCAAATGATGGGAATTTAGTACATACATCTCATGAAAGGAGAGAAATCACTTACCTATACATCTAAGAGGTTAAATGGACTGAGTTGAGCTTTAACTACCAAGAACACACCATGGAACATTCCCAAATTCGGATTTCAGTCATCAAGCCCAGAAATTTAATTTTTCACCTTCATCTCCTTGTAATTTCGCACAATAGCAGAACTTATTATGAAAATCAGCCTTTAGGGACATTTTCCAGCAATATAATACACAAAATGGAAGGGAAATGCTTACGTAATCATCCCTCTAACCTTCAACTCTGAAAATCTTGCAACAATCATCTAAAAACCAAATTTCATCCTAAGAAGAGATGAAAATTCTCCAAATGACAAACCAATCAGACCAAAATGTAGAGAAAGATAAGAGGGTTAAGTTATATAGAACCTACCTTGGCTAAATCTCCCTCTAAGAGTGCAAATCTGAGCCAAAATGTTGAGAAACCCTAGCACCTCTCTTAATATGCGAATTTCTTCTCTTGCCTGTTATGTTTTTTGTTGAATGGGGGGAGAAATTATTAAACTAGTAGGTTTATTAAGAGGAAATGGGCTGACCCATCAGCCCATGGTCCACTTGGGTTCTTTTTTTTTTTAGTCATTGGGCCCTTACTTAGTAGGGTGGGCTGTATAACACTTTGAATTAAGATGAAGTATGCTGACCTTATGGCCCAAATTCTAGTGGGTTCAAAGATTAGTGTTAGTTAGGCTAAGTCTCATGAGTTGAGCTACAGAATTGTAGTTGAGTCATGCCAAATTTTAAGAGTCCATTTATTTTGGGTCTGCACCTATAATCATTAGGCCCAAATATTATCCATAGTCTAATTTATTTTTAGAATTAGGCCAAGGTTCATTAGTTTGGGCTGGAAATTGTTTTTTTTATGTTAGAGATGGAGTGTGTTGATCTAATAGCCTAGGACCTAATTGGCCTCACTTTTCTAAATTTGGGCTGAGGCTAAATGAACTCTTGTCTCACTTAAATTCACTAATAAGGTTTGGGCTTTCTAAAAAATTTAAGTTAAGCCTACAAGGAGACTAGTATTAGGCTCTCCTACTAAGCTCATGACATAATTGGGCTTCTACATTTAGTCTGAAACTCAATTAAGTTTTTTATATAGCCTGAAGTAAAAGTCCACCCTCTTAATTAATTTTGCTAATTAATCATATTACTCCATAACTATCATAATTAGTCTTAAATAAATTTTGGGGTGTTACATCCATTAGTTTCTCTTTATTACTAAAAGATTCGACCAAGGTAAGATATAAATCTCAATAACAAAAAGGCAAATTTCATATATACATAAATTAATTAACATAATGCTTAGATAAACATTTATAACAAGAGGAAAGCATACATCATTTCACATGAACAAGTTTGACTACAAGTGACTACCATCCTGTATTAGCAATCACATCCAATGAGTTATTGGCCAATAACTAAAGGGAACACAATCACGGCACAAGCTTTTTATTGGGCATGATCACGGCTCGGTGCATTCATAAAAGTACAATCACAATTCACTGCACAATCACAACACATTGCATAAGTGGAAGCATGATCATAGCTCCATATATAAAGACATGATAATGGTCTAGGTTATACAATCGATAGTCAAACTAATCATTAATCATGAGAGTAGCATGTACAAGTAAACACATGATCAAAACTATACATATTCATAGAATTAACTCCCGGTTACCTTAATAAAACCCAATTACTGTTTCTCTAACTACTAACATGATCTAAAAGGCTCACCAAGCCTAAGACAAACATAGTTGTCATCATTTAACTCTTATTAGTAAAAGAACTTTATATCCATTGATTAATTTCACCAATAATCCATTAGAAATTGCTTACTCATATTTCCAAAGAGCTGATTACACCAATTTAAGATCAAAACACTAAGAACTAATAGTGGGTCACTCTCAACCTTTCCATTTTCATACAAACCTCTAGCCATATATGAAAATTAGTTTATAATATGAAATTTAAGCAAGGTTATACTACAAAATGAAGGCAAACCCTTACCCAATAGTTCCACTAACTCCAAGCTCTGAAAATCCTACAATAACACACTAAGAACAAACATTTTAGACCTAGGGTTTAAGTGAATCTCCAATAGATGGAAAGCCAAACAGACCAAAATGAAGAGGAAGATGAAAGGATAAACTTTTGTATAATTTATCTTAACTAAATCTTTCTTTAAGTGTACAGATTAGAGTCAAAATAGTGGAAAACCCTAGGTCCCTTCTCCTTATGCAAAAATCCTTTGGTGGTTCTATTGCCCAAGTTTTTTTTTGCTGAAATAAATAAGTAGATAGATCTTATTTTAGGGTTTTAAGAAAGGGTGGATGATCTAAGGACATTTTTGTCTAAATGGGTACTATATCAAATAACTAGGCCATGGTCAGATAAGCCCAACTGAGTTGGTCTTCATTAAAACTTAAATTAGGCTTTTAAAAATTATTTTTGGTGCAATTAAATTAATTATGAAGCTCAAATTAAATTTTTACCGCCATTAATAAAATTTTCTCAAATAAATTTCAAATTTATGATTAAATTTATTTTTAGCCCAAAATTGCCAACTAATCATTATTTGCCTCAAAATGTCTAAAATGATTATTTTCCTTAAAAATTCCTATTTTTTTGTAATTTTTCTTAATTTTGATGACAATTCCTTATTTTGCCAAATCAAATTCTTAATTCTCTATAATTCCACTTAATTAATTTTTAGATATTAAATTTTCCCCTCCTTTTAGGAATTTTGTCCCTAAAATTAAATGTACCTTACTCGAAAAGCATTAGATGGTCCTTATTCATTGCTTCCTTGATTTCTTAAGTAGATTCATTAAAAGTTAGTCCTTTTTATACCACTTTCACTAAGAGTGTAATGAACTTTTAGAAATTAAATTGAACCTTATAAATTAATACTGGAACACCCTAAAGCAATGCAAATTGAGACTAATTGAGATTATAATGAGAATTAAAACATCTCAAAATGTGGTTTAGAACCTAAGGTTAGCCTAGAACTAGAGCTAAAATGGCCAAATGGAGAGCTATAAAGGCAGTAGCATTTTCATAATTTTGGAAAACTTTTAGAAAACTTAAAAGAAGGATCATTAAATGGAAAAATTGAGTTTTCTGAGGTTCTCAGAGGCCTACAAACCATAGAAACCCCTAAAATGGTCAAAACTCTTTCAGTATGCATTTTTGAGTATTGGTTAACCAAAACTTTAACTGAATTGTTTGATGAGGTTTCAAATCCAATTTGAGTGAAATCAAATGCATTTTATAAGTTAGAGGACCTAAATTTTATGATAAAAAAGATGGTTCTAAAAAAGGAATTAAAATGAGCCCAAATGGAAAAATCAAGAGGAGGGACTAAATTGGAATTTTGAAAAGTGTTATAAGTGAGCCTCCACCCCTTTAAAATCATGTTCCACTCCTACCTAGCATTCTAATTGACTTTCCTCTAGTCCAAAATAGATCCAATAGTAGTTCAAAGTGGCACATAAGAAGAGGGAGCAAAGGAAGAGAAAAAAGCCTTGAAAGTGTATGAATATGCTATTTTTTCATGCTTTCTCCTTTACTAAATTTCTTATCCCCTTTCTCCTCTCTCTTCTCATGGTTTTGATAACTTAATTGGTGATGTCTTATGGCTGGTTCAGTAGAGGGAAGAGAGAATTTGGGAGAACTCTTGGAAGCTTGTGCAAGCTCTCTTGAAAAGCATTAAAACAAGGTAAACTTTGCTATGGGAAATTGCTTCTTCTTAGCTTTTCTCCTTTTTTATGTTTCAGCCAAACCTAGGGGTATATGTAGGGAACTTTATTTTGATCCAAACTTGATAAGAATTGGGATTTTGAAGCATGAGAAATCATATGGAACAATTAGGATTCAAAAAGAACCTATAGATAACAAGTTATGGCATTTAGAGTTTTAGTTACACCTAGGAATTTATGAAGCTTTCTAATGGTAATTTAGACTATCTAAGAGTATATTTAAATTCATAAGAGGCCTAAGAAGCTTCATGGATGGCAAATTCCCTAAAAAATTGAATGAAACTCCATAGGCTCTTCACCTAAGTCTATGTCTGAGCCAAAGAGGGAAGGAGATACTTAGGGGGAGTTTTCTTTGATTCCAAGAATAGAAATGGTCTAAAAATGAATAATAAAGACCAAGGAACCATTGATTTAAATTTAGAAACCATATTTTAAAAGTTGAAAATTTAGGATTCCATTATGCATAAAGAAGCAACTTGGTGTTAGACTTCTTGAAATGAGTTTGTGATGACTCTAATGACTTTGAATGGAGTCATGTGACTTAGATTGAATGAGGAATTAAAGCCAAAATCATAAATTATATGAATTACTTCATTATACCCTTGTATGGAATCATAAGCATGCCATAAATTAGAAGTAGCTTGTGTAGAGTATATGCAAGGCTAGAGATGGTTCCATTGATGTGTTTGTGTCTTGTTTAATGTATCTAGACCAAGCAAATCAAGCTTCTTCTAAGTATGTGTATGAGGTCAAACCAAGAGGCTAAAGCAATCAAGGAAAAGATTGTGTTTCTTAAACCAAGGTAGCTCTTCATTTATTCTTGTATGCATTTTTTAGTTATTTGATTGTCATTGAATGCTTGTATATGTCTTTGAATCATAGGATATGCTTATAGCTATTGATTTGATGCTTATTACCATTATGTTTCTTAAAGTGTGTTTTGAATGTGAAATTGCTCTTTATGGGTGAGGTTATGCTAAAAGTCCCTTAGATTGGGTGAGGTAAAACCAAAAGTTCTAAAGAATTAGTGTGACAAGGCCAAAAGTCTCAAGAGTGAGTGATGCTAAGTCAAAATTCCCTAGAAAATAGGTGAGGCTAATCTAAAAGTTCCAAATAATAGGGTGAGACTGGACCAAAAGTCCCTATAGCTTGATTTTGATCTTGATATGTTTATGTGGTTTTAAAATATGGTTATGATTAGTTCTTTGAAGCTTTTGATGCATACTTATGTTTTTTGACATGAAAACATGCCATATACGCTTACTTAAACGGGTGAATGAGATATTGGGATTCTTTGAATCTCACTATCCCCCACTTTTCATCTAATCTTGTCTAGGTGATGCTCATGGAAGCAAGAATGGAGGCCAAGGAGGGTAATTTGTATTACTTTGACAATAGGATAGCTTTTAATGTAATTTGATGTTAAAGTATGTATGTATAAGTTATTTATGAGTTGTAAACCTTTGATCATATGTAGAAATATATGGATATGTTGTAAGTGATGGATATGGAGCCAAATGTATAAGAATATGAGTTTTTGACATTCTTGAGCAATGTTATGCATGTGTATATGAACAAGTGGGATGATATATTTGAGTTCTATAATGATTTGGACCTATTATGATGCTTCTATATGCTGTGTTAGAGATTTTGGATGTGCTCAAATGGTCATTGTTCTTGTAAGAAGTCATATTGGACCATTTGATGCTATCTTGGTACCAAATTTGACCATAATCTTGCCTTAAACTAAAACCAAACCAAATGGACGAATTTTGGCATGATATTTGGTAGACATATAGATCTCATCTAGATCTTTTCACAGATCTAAAGAGTACTATTTTTGGAACTTTAGAGAATTTATTATGATTTTTCAAAATTGGCTAAATTAAGTAGAAACTATCAAGGTATTGTTCATTTGGTCAGTTTGGTTTTCAGTATCATTGAAGGGTCAAATGAAGTCCAATGCTTATGAAATTTTACAAGAATATAGTTGACACTGACATTACCCAATTTGGAGCTTTGTAGAGTGAGATATACATTTTTAAATTTGCTGATCTACTACAGGAAGAGAATCAGACCCAGTTACTATTCCATTAGCATTTCATGGGTTGAATGATATTGTCTTGATCTAAAATTTTAATTTTAGTATAGTTAGATGATGTCCTGGGGTTTCCAAAGAGTTTAAGTTTTAATGATTTTAACTTTTCTAACTCAAGTTATGAATTTCTAAAGTTTGACAGAACATGAAACCTATAGAAATTAAGAGTGTGATCTTGAATTTGATACGTATGGCCCAAAATTGAATGGCATGCTCCTTCATTTAATAAATGTGCTAAGGATGGAAGATGAGATTAGTAAGCTCAAATGGTTCATTTAATAAAAAACGAATTAATTTGGCTTTTGATAACGATTCTTTCCGCTACTAAAAGCATTTATTTCATGAAATTGGATGTCATATGCCAATTGTGATGTAATTAAGGTGACATCCTAACATAGTATTACAAAGAGGATGTTCTTATTACACTACTACCTCACTTTAGTATCCACAATTCTTTTTATCCAACCAAGCATGATCAAATGATATATAGACATGCATAACCCCATTTGTCCAAAACTGGAAAAATCCTGGTTAAGTTTCACATGATCACCTTACAGTGAGTTCTAAGCACGTAGCTCAAATAATTCTTAATTTCTTTCTCACCCCCTTCAATTTTTTTTTTAATTCCAAAGTACCAATAGTTGATTATTGAGTTTCATGTTAACTTCTTTCCCATCTTAACTCTCAATTCATTAAAGGAGTAGCCCCTAAATACTCAGTCTAACTTTTCTTAATAGATGACATCAAGAGTTATAAGAGAATTCCACTTAATTAACCTTATATTATTCATTTATCTAACATCAACCTACAAAGATAAATCTTATTTCATAGTGAACTTTCACTTGTCCTTTACTCAAGGTAATCTTACTCTTCTCTAGCCTAACTTCCATAATTAAAGAAAGTCTTTCCTCTCATAAGGTCATCTAGTCTAAATATCCAAACCTTATGTTCTGCTATCTTATAGACATATTGCACATATTATATCCTTATTATTTTTACTATTATTATTATTATTATTATTATTATTATCTAATAAAATGTATGATATTTCCATTTAACATAAAAAGCCCATCTTAATCCCAGTTAGTACTGTTCCCCCTTCTTGTTTGCCATAATTCCTAAAGGTTGGAGCTAAGATAGAATTTAATCTCATGATTGGTCCATTTAAAATCCTTAGACATTCTAGGGCCACGCCTTGAACATATACAGAATCAAACATAATCTTTCAAGTCTAAGTTATGCTCCTTAATAAAGCTTGACCTCAAATGTGATAATACATTGCCTAAAGTATGAAGGAAATATTTACGACTTAAGGGACGAGTTTCCTTAAATTTTACAAGCCATACTTCAAGCGGATGTTCCACTAGATCACATATCTGCAATGACCCACACCAAAACAGCTTGTCTAAAGCACTAAAAATTCTTAGTTCATGATAGTGGTCCATCCTAAACAATCCAATTGTTGTCTTAGATGTAACCAACCTAAGAAGATCCTTAGTAGCCTTTTTAGCACTTATTAAGGTATCATCAAAATCCCATGCATATGATTCCAAAGATTACCATGATCAATGGGTCCAAGTGTTCCATCTTGACTTCCAGTTATTGCAAGCATTAGTAGTCAACTTAGCAATGTTTATTGTAACAAACATAATTTCCGTAAAATGACGAAATGAGATGTATAAAATCAAGTCCTCTAAAATGAGCTAGATAATGTCTCAAAAAATTTGAGTAGAGTCCTAGGCTCCTAAAAATGATAATTCTAGGCTCAGACAAAAAGACAAATGGAGCTAGGATGGTGAAACAATTATGATGAAAACTGATGAAATGTAATGGCATTTTCATAAATAAGTGAAACTTTTAGAAAAACACATAGGAGAGCTTTTTAAATGGAAAATTTAAGTTGCCCACGATTCTCAGAGGTCCCAAAAACTATAAGAAGCCCCAGCACTAGTAATGCCCCTTCGGTGTATGTTTTCTAATGGCAATGAGCTCGAACTTTAACGAATTCGTTTGGAAAGGTTTTAACTCCAATTTGAGTGATTTCAAAGGCATTTTATTAAATTGTGAACCCAAATTTTATAATGGAAAAGATGGTTCTTAAAAAAGAACTAAAACGAAGTTGAAACAAAATTTCCATTATAGAAGGACGAAATTAAAATTTTTGAAAAAGTGTGCTTCTAGAAGCTCCCACACACTTCTCCCTTCTTCTCTCACCTTCTTAAGCACAAAATTTTCAACCCAAAATATAGAATATAATCTACTCTCTTTAGCACACAAGAAGGGGAAGAAAAGGAGGAGAAAAATTAAGAAAAAGCACATAAGGGGAAAGTTAGAATTAATTGAGAGGAGGCCAACCAAGGAGAAAAAGTCTTGAAAACAAGCTTAAACCTAAGGTAAATCCTTGCTTATGTTGCTTTCTCCTCTTGTTTCTTCTTGTATATGATTTCGGCCTTGTATAGAACCATTAGAGGTGAGGGAGTTCTATCCAAAAGCAAGAGAGAAACAAGGGTTTTAGGCCATGGGGAGATAGAATATGGTAAGAAATTCTAAGGAAAACTAATAGAAAACAAGATAGAAAAGTATAGGCTTCTTTAGGGTTATGTAAAATTTGATTTTGTGTGAGTAATTCCTTGGCTATTTAAATGTTTCCTTGAGCTCCTAAGACCTCTAGAAACCCTCCCAAGTGGCTCTCCCATCAAGGAAAAATTTGAAACTCTAAGAAGCCCTTCCATGGTACTAGTTTCGGCCAAGCTAAGTTCAAGGGGCTAGGGAGTGTTTAAATTTGTTCTAGCCTTGGTTTGGGACTTTATATGATGTTAGAAGATGGGAGAAACCATTGGAAGAAATTTAGGAGCCATGGATTAGAAGATGGAGCAATGGTGTCCATAATGGTGTCTTAAGAAGCAACTTAATTTTCCAATTGTGCAAGTGAATGTGTGAGGGCTCCAATGACCTTAAATGAGTCCAAGAAGTATAGAAATAACAAGAGAATAGAGCCTAGAACTTGAAATATGAGAGTTGCTTCATTGGGCCAACTATGGAACCATTATGCCACTTGTGAGACTAAGTGTGTATTCAAGCTTTAGTTTAGTGTCTTGGCTTGCTTCAAATGTGTAATTGTGTGTTGTTTATGGTGGCTAGGCCAAGAGAACATCCACCCACCTAGGTTCACTTGTGAAGCTGAAAAGAGGGAAAGAAAGGATCAAGAAAAGCTTGCATAAATCCAAGGTAGCTCTCCACCTCATTCTCCTTACATTCTTGTGTACATATGTATGTTATTATATGCTTGTGTGTGTTTTTGTGACTTGATGCCTTGACATTACATCAGTACCAATGTGTCTTCTTGAATGACTATGGTTGTGAAAATGGCTCATAAGGGTGAGGTAATGCCAAAAGTTCCTTAATGAAGGTGAAGAGATGCCAAAAGTTTCATGGCATGAGTGAGACAAGGCCAAAAGTTTCTTGGAAGGGTGAAGCCAAGTCAAAAGTCCCTAGGCCAAGCGTGAAGTAAATTCAAAAGTCCTAAAAATGAGGTGAGACAAAACCAAAATTCCCTAGAGCATGGTCTTAGCTTAAATATGAATAAGTGGCTTGGAAATTGTGAGTTTGCATACTTTATGGTTGCCAAACCTTTCATACATATGCTTTGATGTGTATATGCCTTAAATGTGTAACATCCAGTTTTCTGAAAACGAGAGAAAAACTTGAGAAACATAACATACAGTTTCTCCTTAAACAAACGAAATTCATCGGATACAAAAGGAAGTCCCCTAAGATGATGTAGTTAAGGTCTCGAAAAATTTGAGAAGCATTCTAAACTCTTAAAAATAAGAATCACAGGCTTAGATGGAAAGAAAAATGGAGCTACAATGAAGAAACAATTTCTTTTGAAAAACTTATGAAACATAATGGCATTTTTGTAATTTTGAGAAAATTTTGGAATTCACATAAGAGGGCTTTTTAAATGAAAGTTTTAAATTCTTCAGGGTTCTCAGAGGCCTTGAAAACCATGGGAAGCTCTGGGACAGTTAAATCTCCTCTAGTGGACATTTTCTAATGTCGATGTACCCGAACTTTGATAGATTCGTTCAGAAAGATTTTAACTATGATTTGAGTGATTCCAAAGAAATTTTACTAAATTGGAAATGTAAATTTTATAATGGAAAAGACAGTTCTAAAAAAGGAGCTAAAACGAAGGAGAAACAAAAATGCAAAGAACGAAGGGAAAAATGAAAATTTTTGAAAAATGCTTCCTCCTCCCCTTATATATAGGTGGCACCCCACTTTCTCCCTCATTTAGACTCAGAAATTTCTGCCCAATTTCAGAAAAGGGAGCTAGGGTTTTAGGTGCATAAGAGAGGAAGAAGAAGAAGGGGAAATCCAAGCTTTAAGGTATGCTTTCTTGGTAGTTTTTCATGCTTTCTTCCATCTAAACCTCCTCTACTCCATTCTCCTTTATTTCCTTTGATTAAAATGAAGTTTTCAAATCTGATTTAATGGAGAAACTTAGAGGAAATTTTGGATTTGAAGAGAGGAGCTTAGAGAAAGCAAGATTCAAGCAAGAAAAAGTAAGGAAACTAGGTAATTTCTTTTCCTATGGTTGCTATCTTGATCCTCTCTCCTTCTCTACTTCTCCTAACCCCAGGAACCATAGGAGGATCTAACTTTTAGGCAGAACCAAGCATGAATCTTAGGAAAAAGAGTGTGGAGATTAAGAATATGCAAAGGGAATTAACAAAAAATTATTAGATTTCAAGATGTAAACCTAGGATTTCAAGTGTTTCTTCCAAAATCTGATTTTCTATGATGATTCCTAAGCATAAATAAGGGTTTAAATGAGTTCTTAAGATTCCTAAGAGGCTCCCCATATGAATCCTCCTTCAAGAAAACAAAGCAAAGTCCATAAAGCCATTATTCCTCCACAGCCTCGACCTAAAGGGGTTTTGATAGCCAGGGACAGTTTTAAATTTTTCTAAACCCATTCTTGAGTTATATATGATGAATGAAATGAGGGGAGGCCTTAGAAAAAATTTAGAACCCATAGAAAGTGAGTTGATGCTTTAGGTTTCATATTATGACCTAAAGAAGCAATGTGTAGTTAGGCTCTTTATTTTAATTGTATGATGACTCCAAGAGGCTTAAAAGGAGCCAAGAATCATATTTGAAAGGAAAGAATGGAGCATGGGATTTATTTAAAAGGTGTTGCTTCATTAGGTGCAATTATGGACTATAATGAAATTAGAGGCTAACCTAGTGTCTAAGCAAATTGTAGGGTCTTAGAATTGAGTTCATGAACCTAATTGGCTTCCATAAATTGTGTCTAGGCTAAGAGAAACCATCTCCATAAGTTTGTGTGTGTGTGGCCGAAAAAGGAAGCCTTGATTCAAGAAGGAAAGTGTATGATGGTGTACAAGGTAGCTTTCTCCACCTTCTCTCATGCATGGATGTATGCTTAGCTTGTCTTAGAATATATGTATGTGTATTTTAAAGCCATAAAAAGTATGATAGCATGATTTCATATGCTATGGTTTTATGATGACATATTATATTTCATATGATGTTTTGATGTGTCCTTGGGTTTGCTTAAATGTGGTGAGGCCAAGAACCCTTAGTTATAATGAGGATGAGTCAAGAACCCCTAAAATTGGTAGAGACAAAGCAAAAAGTCTCTCAAAAGCAAAGTAGGCTCCCAAGAACATGGTTGAGTCCAAGAATGCATTAAAGAATGGGTGAGACAAGTCCAACATCCACAAGAAATTGGGTGAGGCTAATCCACTTGCTTGGCAAGCCTTTGTATGCTATGTATGACTGTCTTAAATGATGAAAATGCTTCTTGAATGTTTGCACATGTCAACATGACCGAAAAAGCCTTCTGGAACTTCCCCGCTCGCCTCTCGATATTGGCCGCGGCCAATTCCTACTTTTGTCGCGGCCAATTCCTCTCTGGAATGCCGAGAAAATTTTTCTAAAAGTTCGCCGCGGCTAATTCCTCTCTAGACGACTCCCAGTTTGATCTCTCACATTTCGCCGCGGCCAATTTACACTTCGCTGCGGCGAATTCCTCTCTGGTACTCTTCTTGGGCAACTTCGCCTCTATTGGCCGCAGCCAACTATATTTTAGCCACGGCGAAGTACCTTCTGGTCCTACACTCCAAAAATCTGGACTTATACTCTCCTCTCTCCTTCCAATCTCACCCTAGGGCCCCTCTACCTTAATTTTGGGGCTCAAATAGCTTTCCTTAGCCTAATTTATCCGACTAATCTATCCTCTATTAATTCAAGATTCAAGGGTCATTTTCTTTCCTCTAATTAACCTATATCAGCAAGTCCATTTATCAACAATTTGTAAAATAACAATAACAAGAGTTCATGAACTATCAATAGATATCACTTATGTCAAGATTACATCTCCAATAATAAGCTACATCAAAGTTCAACAAGGCTCATTGTAGATAACACAAATCCATACATCAATTACCAATTTAAAGTAAGGCCTACTCCTCAATAAATATACATTATATTATCAAAAAACAGACTCCTACACTTAGCAATACAGATACATGATGATGCTATACAAGACTTAACCAAAATTTAGCATCTACCCTATTACACTCAGACCAAGTGTAGCTCCCCCACACTAGGCCTCAGCTCATGGATGTTCATCCACTTGCTTGCCCTTATCCTTACCCGAGGAACCTTCACCTGAAATTGTAATCCTATAAAACGGGGTGAGATATAAATCTCAGTAACCAAGACAATTCCATCATATAGTCCAGTTTAATTAACATATATGCATGAATCAAGTTCAACATCAGAATCATATCAGTCATTTCAGCAAATAAAATAATTAGGCTATCATGATTACTATCTCATACTAGCAATCATCTTTTAACATGTTAAAGGCCATTAACACCAGGAGAGGCCCGTCCACAGCACCTACTCCCCATTGAGCACAACCAGGGCTCAGTGCATCTGGGGTTTGATCATAACCCGGTGCTCGATCGTAGCACATGCATTGGTGGTAGCCGCACCACAGCTCCACCATGGACTCACAAGGTCCAATCATCATACAATAGATAGCCAACCAATTCATTCAGCATTTCAAATCATTCATGTATAGCAAATACGAAATTAAACAGATACATGCGTGGAATTAATATAAACCCTGGTTACCTCACTTGTGGACAACTTGCAACAGCCACCAATGGTATAGAGTCTCCCTATAATCATAGCATCAGATAATTACTACTCTAATTCATCATTAATAATTATAACAAGTACCCAAGAAATTTAAATGCTATCAATTACCTTAAGAATACTTACCCAGCCACCACAAATCCTAAATTCGGATTAATGTGTCCTCTACCAGAAATCTCAATATTCCACCCAAAATCCTAAGTAAATTCGTACAAAATTAATACCCATAATATAAATCAACTATGGGGGTCTCAAACCAACAAAGAAAGCATTAAAATTAGGGGTTTAAACTCACCTAATACTAGCCCTAACCTCAACCTACGAATTTCATCAAGAAAATCCCCAAACACCCATATTTCAGCTTTTGGGTATGATGAAAATACCCCAAAATGAAAAATTAATCGGACCAAATTAAAGAGAAAGATGAGGGGATTAAGTTGTATAACTATTAGCTTGGCTGAATCTTACTCTAAGTGTGTGAAAATGAAGAATTCTTGCCCCCAATCCTAGCCTCCTTCTCAACCTCCGAATTTTGCTTCTTGTGTTTCTGCAAATGGGAAAGTGGTTAAAGCATTAGGGTTTTAGGTGGGTTTAAGTTGGGTCAAGGGATGGGTCATGGGTTGCTCCAAGTCCAATTCCTAATGGGCTTCAGACTTTTAGCTTGTTGGGCCAGTTTTAAGTGTTGGGCTACAGAATTTTATTGGGCCAGTTTCATACATTGGGTTACTGAAGTTTTAATGGGATTTGGGCCAAGTTTGAAGAGCTCAAGGGTTTGGATCTGCACCTAACTCATTAGGCCTCCATTAGCCTCTCATCATGATCTATTAATTTGGGCCTAGATGAAATTTCTATCCCAATTAATTCTCAAACCCATGTTAACAATTTATTTCTCTAAAATTTCCATTCACTAACTTGCCCAATTATCCTCTATTAATTATTCTTAATTACTCTAAATCCACGATTAACACCTTAATTAATTTTGGGGTGTTACAATCATCATATAATTATATTATTAAGTGTAGGAGTTTTGTGTTTTGGTGAACTATAATGTAACTAATAGGGAGATAGGCTTTACAAAACTTGGAATTTGATGTATGCGCTTGTTTACATTTGATATGAAATCTTGCTAACTTTGAAATAAGATTCATCATTTGAGAATGTGATCTTGTAATACCTTAATTGTTGGCTCATATTAGTAATGCAGGGAACTTATATTGGAATTTATAATTAGATGATAATTGTTAGTAGTCATGAATCCTTCTTGTTGTCCTTGATATATAAATTGCTGATGTATGATAGCTTGATGAATAGGAATTAACCCTTAAGTCTTGAAGTAGTGATGATAGGTAGGTTAGGTAAATCAGGTAAATTAATGCTATGAGAGTCCCGCAAATTAATATAGAGTGGCTTTGGAGTACTATTAAAGGGAGTGTTAGAGTGTTTGGAATGAAATTAGGAACTATAGGTGTAACACCCTAAAATTAATTAAGGTGTTAATCATGGATTAGTAATAATTAAGAATAATTATTAAAGAATAATTGGGCAAACCATGTGAATGGAAATCTAGAGAGAAATAAATTACTAATATGGGTTTGAGATTTAATTGGGTTAGAAACTTCATCTAGGCTCAAATTAAATTAAGTAAGCCATGGTTAGACACTAATAGAGACTAATGGAGGCCCAATGAAATTAGGTGCAGACCCAACTTCCTATTGTAAGTCTTGGCCCAAGAGTGACTACCTAGCAATAGCCCAATTTGGTTTAATGAGTCAGAGACCTAAGACCCAACTTACATAAGTTCTTATAATTGGCCCAACAACCCTTATGCAGACCCAAATCAAATGAATTCTTAAAATTTGGCCTAACCCAACTATAATTCAGCAACCTAGCTCATGAAGCTTAGCCCAACAAAGCTTAAATCTAAAATCCACTTGGAATTGGACCTTTGGGTCATCTCATAGCCTATCTAAGACCCAACTAAAACCCTAAACACATGTAGCCCTTCCACACTTTTCTAAACCATAAACACAAGAAGCATTTTTGCACTTTAAGAGGGAGGCTAGGGTTCTAAGCAAGAAATCCACCATTTCTCACTTGTAGGCTCAAAATTAGCTAAGGTTGAGGCTAGGGATATTGTTAGGATTTAAGGTGATACATTGAAGTTTCTGATAGAGGAAACATTCAATCCAAATTTCACTCTTGTAATGGCTAGGCTGAGGTAGCATTGTTGTTGGTTCTCTAGAGAGGTAACCAGGGACTATATTAATTCCATGCATATATCTTCTTTAATTTCATATTTGCTGCACATGAATGTTTTAAAATGCTAAATGAATTGGTTGGCTATCTACTGTATTGTGTTTGGACCTTATGAGTCTATGATGGAGCTATGGTGTGGTTGCCACCCGTGTATGTGCTTGCAATCGAGCACCGGGTTATAATCAGACCCTAGATGTACTAAGCCCTGGTTGTGCTTATTGGAGAGTGGGTGCCATGGACGGGCCTCTCTCGGTGTTATTAGCCTTTAATATGTGGAAATCTTATTGCTAGTATGAGATAGTAATTATTGGTAGCCTAATTGTTTCATTTGTTGATATGATTGATACATTTTCTGATGCTTATATAATATCATGCATATGTGTTAATTATATTAGAATATATGAATGGAATTTGCCTTTGGTTACTGAGATTTGCATCTCACCCCATTTCATGGGATCATACTTTTAGGTGAAGGCTCTTCAGGTAAGGATAAAGGGAAGCAAGTAGATGAAAATCTATGAGCTCCAACCATGTGTGGAGAAGGCTACACTTAAAGAGATTTAAATAAAGTAGATACTAAATTTTGTATTCTTTTTGTATAGCATCATCATGTAATCATATTGCCAAGTGTAGGTGTTTATATTTTGATTACTTAGAATGTATCTATTAAGGAGTTAAACCTCATTTTAACTAGGTTTCGGATGTATGAACTTTGTTGAACCTATGTTATAGTTTACCATTTGGAAAATGTAATTATGTGATACAATGGATGTAACACCTCAAAATTAATTAAGGTGTTAATCATGGATTTAGAGTAATTAAGAATAATTAATAGAGGATAATTGGGCAAGTTAGTGAACGAAAATTTTAGAGAGATAAATTATTAATATGGGTTTGAGAATTAATTAGGATAGAAACCTCATCTAGGCCCAAATTAATAAATCATGATAAGAGGTTAATGGAGGTCCAATGAGTTAGGTGCAGGCCCAACTTAATTTAATGTGATAGAGGCCCAAGATCCACCTTGTATAGACTCTTATAAGTGGCCCAATTACCCTTGTGCAGACTCAAACCCTTGAACTCTTCAAACTTGGCCCAAACCTAATTAAACTTTAGCAACCCAATGCATAAGAGTTGGCCTAATGAAATTTTGCAGCCCAACAAGCTAAGATCTGAAACCCATTTGGAGTTGGACCTTGAAGCAACCCATGACCCATATTTGACCTAACTTAATCCCACTAAAACCCTAAAAACTGACCAGCCACCTCCCCTATTTTGCAAAACATAAAGACACAAAGAAAATTCGGAGGTGAGAGGGAGAGGCTAGGGTTCTTGGCATAATTCCACATTTTCTCACATTTGGAGCAAGATTTAGCCAAGGTAATAGTTATACAACTTAATCCCCTCATCTTTCTCTTTTAATTTGGCATGATTAGTTTTTCATTTAGAGTGTTTTCACCATACCCAAAATCTGAAATGTGGTTGTTTGGTGTTTCTATGGTGGAAATTCGTAGGTTGAGGTTAGGGCTGACATTAGGTAAGTATAAACCCTCCATTTTGATGCTTTCTTTACTAATTTGTGACCCCCATAGCTAATTTATAATATGGGTATTAATTCTGTACGAATTTACTTAGGATTGTGGGTGAAATATTGAGATTTCTGGTATAGGACACTTCAATCCGAATTTGGGATTTGTGGTGGCTGGGTAAGTGTTCTTTAGGTAGTTATTAACATTTAAATTCTTTGGGTACTTGTTGCTACTATTAATGATGAATTAGAGTGATAATTTTCTGATGCTATGGTTATAGGGATTTTTGTACCATTGGTAGCTGTTGCAAATTGTCTACAAGTGAGGTAACCGGGGTTGACATTAATTCCATGCATATATCTATTTTAATTTCATATTTGCTGTATATGAATGATTTGAAATGCTGAATGAATTGGTTGGCTATCCATTGTATTATGATTGGACCTTGTGAGTCCATGGTGGAGCTGTAGTGCGGCTGTCACCCGTGCATGTGCTTCGATCGAGCACCATGCACTTCAGAGTGTAAGACCAGAAGGCACTTCGCTGCAGCTAAAATGGAGTTGGCCGCGGCCAATAGAGGAGGAGTTGCCCAGGGAGAGTGCCAGAGAGGAATTCACCGCGGCGAAATATGTAATTGGCTACGGCAAAATGCGAGAGGCAAAACTGGGAGTCGTCCAGAGGGAAATTGGCCACGGCGAAATGGGAAATTGGCCGCAGTGAAATTTTGCAAAAATGAGCCAAGTATTCCAGAGAGGAATTGGCCATGGCAAAAGGAGTTATTGGCGGCGGCCAATATCGAGAGGCAAGCGAGGAAGTTCCAAGAGGCTTCTTCGCCGCGGCCAACCTAAATGGCGCCGTGGCAAAACTAGTGATGAAGAAAGGGGTAAAACAGAAAGGAATTGGCGCGGCTAAGAGTAATTAGGCCACAGCAAACATGCTGAAACACTTATATTGACTAGAAAACCTTGGTTTTTCATATGTTAATCTCAAGGGATGATGTAAAGATATTAGGGTGAGTTATAAATGAATGTTTGTTTCCCTTTCGAACATAAGTGTTTATAATCGTATGATTGATGGCTCTAATCACATTAAGGCTTAAGTTTCCCCGTATTTTCATAGTGTAATTTGTCTTAATATCATGTAACTCTAGTTTATGGTTATTGATCACGTATTAAACCTTAGTAATCGGGATTAGAGATTAGGGTCATCACAATGGATGTAGACCTGAACTAGAGATGCATGAAATCTTTAATGAAATATATATTTGAAAGATAATTGTTGATAGCTTATGAAATTCTTACTATCATTAATATATGAACTTACTGATATATGGTAGTTGGATGAGTAGGAATTTACAGTCTTGAATAGGTAACAATAGATAAGTTAGGTAAATTAGGTAGAGGAAAGCCAATAGAACCCTATAAATTAAGGTAAAGTGACCTTAGGGTGTCACTAGAAAGAGAGTTAGAGTGTATGAGACAAAATTTTAGAAGTTATAAGATCAGAAGGTGTTTCGCCACAGCCAATAGAGGTGAAGTAACCCAGGGAGAGGTCCAGAGAGTAATTCATCACGGCGAGAAGTGGAATTAGCCGCGGTGAAATGTGAGAGGCCAAACTGTAAGTCGCCCAGAGGGTAATTCACCATGGTAAAATAGGGAATTGGCTACGGCAAACTTTGTGAAAATGTCCCAGGTGTTCCAGAAAGGAATTAGCCATAGCAAAAATGGGATTTGGCCGTGGCCAATAATGAGAGGCGAGTGAGGTAGGCTCTAGGAGGTCCTCTCGCTACGGTGAAGTTGTAAGGAGTGAAACTGAGAGCAATTGGCCATGACATGAAAGTATTTTGTCATATCCGGTTCTTTGAAAATCATAGAAAACGCGAGAAACGTAACGTACAGTATCTCTGTCAATGAACGAAACTTATCGGATACAAAAGGAAGTCCCCCAAGATGATGTAGTTAAGGTTCCAAAAAATTTGGGAAGCATTTTAGACTCCTAAAAATGAGAATCCCAAGCTCAGACGGAAAGAAAAACAGAGTTAAAATGAAAAAATAATTTCTTACGAAAAGCTTACGAAACGTAATAGTATTTTCGTAATTTTGAGCAAATTTTGGAATTCACACAAGAGGACTTTTTAAATGAAAATTTTGAGTTCTTCGGAGTTCTCAAAGGCCCTGAAAACCATGGAAACTCTTGGGACAGTTAAAACCCCTCCGGTGGACATTTTCCAATATCGGTGTGCCTGAACTTTGATAGGTCCGTTCGGGAAGGTTTTAGCTCCGATTTGAGTGATTCCAAAGACATTTTTTCTTAATTGGGAACCTAAATTTTATAATGGAAAAGACGATTCTAAAAAAGGAACTAAAACAAAGGAGAAACAAAAATGCAGAGTTTGAAGGGCAAAATTGAAATTTTTGAAAAAGTCATTTTCCTACACCTATATATAGGTGGCGCCCTACTTTCCTCCCCATTTGGAATCAGAAAATTTTGCATAATTTCAGAAGGGAGAGCTAAGGTTTTGGGTGCACCAAGAGAGGAGGAGAAGAAGAAGAAATTCCAAGCTAAAAGTATGTTTTCATGATTGTTTTTTATGCTTTTCTCTATCCACACCACCTCTCCTTCATTCTCCTTGATTTTCTTTGATTAAAATAAAGTTTATAAATCTGATTCAAGGGAGAAATTAAAGGAAAATTTTGGATTTGAAGAGAGGAGCTTGGAGAAAGCAAGATTCAAGCCAAACTAAGCAAGGAAACTAGGTAAAATTGCATCCTATGGCTGATATCTTCCACCACCCTTCTTATCCATTTCACCTAACCCTAGGAGCAATAGGAGGATCTGATTTTTAAGCCCACTTGATTTCCTTTGATTAAAATGAAGTTTATAAATCTGATTCAAGGGAGAAATTCAAGAGAAATTTCGGATTTGAAGAGAAGGGCTTGGAGAAAGCAAGATTCAAGCCAAACTAAGTAAGGAAACTAGGTAAAATTTCATCCTATGGTTGATATCATCCACCAGTCTTCTTCTCCATTTCGCCTAACCCTAGGAGCTATAGGAGGATCTGATTTTCAAGCCCAACCAAGCATGACTCTTAGGTATTTGATGGAGAAGAATAAGAATATACAAAGAAAATAACAAAATAACCATTAAATTTTAATATGCAAATTCTAGGGTTTTGTGTGCACCTTTCAAATTCTAATTTTGTGTGATGCTTTCTAAGTCTAATTAAGAGTTTAAATGAGTTCTTGAGACCCCTAAGATGCTCCCTACAAGCTTCCTACTTCAAGAAAACAAAGAAATCTCCAAGGAAGCCAAATTGTCCTAAGTCTCAGCCGAGGCATGTTCTTGTAGTTAGGGAGAGTTTTAAATTTTTATAAGGCCATTCTTGAGTCATATTTGATGAATGAAAATGAAGGGAGGCCTTGGAAAAAGTTTAGAACTCATAGAAAGTGAATTGGTGCCTTAGGTTCTATATTATGACCTAAAAAAGCAACATGATGTTAGGCTCCTTGCTTTAATTGTGTGATGACTCCAAGAGGCTTAAAAGGAGTCAAGAATCATATTTGAATGGAAAGAATGGAGCCTAGACATTATTTGAGAGGTGTTGCTTCATTAGGTGCATTTATGGACCATAATGGAGCTTATAGAGCAATCTAGCATCTAAGCAAATTGTATGGCCTTAAAGATTGTTTCATGAACCTAATTGGCTCCCATAAATTGTATCTAGGCTAAGAGAAACCATCTCCACAAGCTTGTGGGTGTGCAAGGTAGCTCTCTCTACCTTCTCTCATGCATGGATGTGTGTTTAGCTTGTCTTAGAATGTGTGTATGTCTATTTTCAAGTCATGAAAAGTATGCTACCATGATTTTATATGCCATTATTTCATGATGTCATGTTATATTTTCAAATAAATGTATGATGTTTGCTTGAGTTTGCTTGAGTGTGGAGAGGCCAAGAACTCTTCATCATGGTGAGGATGAGCCAAGAACCCTTGAGCTTGGTTGAGACAAAGTAAAGAGTCTCCCAAAAGTAAAGGGGGCTTCCAAGAATATGGTTTAGTCCAAAGCTCTTAAAGAATGGGTGAGGCAAGTCCAAAATCCATGAGGAGAAGTGTGAGGCCTGTAACATCTGGTCCCTCTATAAACGTGAAAAACGCAATGTTTGGTTTCTCCGTAAACGGCAGAAATGGGCTAGATACAAAAAGAAGTCCCTGAAGTAGAAGGAATTAGGTCCAACTAAAATTATGATAAAATTTTAAATATTAGAAAATGAGGATTTGAGCCTTGAGCTGCCCAGAAATCAAGGCATGAGTGATTCGAAAAATTTGCCAAAAGGCCAGTAGCATTTTTATAAATATGGGTACTTTTTGAAAAACACTCAGGAGGGCTTTTTAAATAGAAGTTTTGAGTTCTCCAGGGTTCTCAGAGGCCCTAAAAACCATGGAAAGCTCTGGGACAGTTAAAGCCCCTCCAGTGGACGTTTTCCAATGTCAGTGTGCCCGAACTTTGATGTATCCATTCGGAAGGTTTTAGCTATGATTTGGGTGATTCCAAAGGTATTTTTCTTAATTGAGATCCTAAATTTTATAATGGAAAAGACGGTTCTCAAAAAAGAGCTAAAACGAAAGAGAAACGAAAATGCAAAGTATGAAAGGCAAAATGGGAATTTTTGAAAAGTGTAACTCATTCCCACCTATATATATGATGCACCCTTCTTCTCCCTTCATTATGCACGACCATGTTCTACCTAAAACTAGAAGAAAACCCTAGGGGATGAGGCTCACAAGAAGGGGAAGAAGAGGAGGAGAAATCAAAGGCTTAAGGTACGAAAATTAGTAGTTTTTCATGCTCTTTCTCTTCCAAACCTCTTCTCCTCCATTCTGCTTTATTTCCTATGACTAAAATGAAGTTTATAAATCTGTTTTAAGGGAGAAATTAAGGGGAAAATTCGGATTTGAAGAGAGGAGCTCAAAGAACACAAGATTCAAGTGAGAAAAAGCAAGAAAACAAGGTAATTTCTCTTCCTGTGGTTGTCATCTTTAGTGGCTTTCTCCACCATTTCGCCCTACTTAAGAAAACCCTAGGAGGAGATGATTTTTAGGCAGAACCAAGCATGAATCTAAGGAAAAAGGGTGTGGAGATTAAGAATATGCAAAGAGAATTATCAAAAAGCCATTAGATTTCAAGATGCAAATTCTAGGGTTTCAATTGCACCTTGTAAAATCTGATCTTGTATGATAATTCCTAGCCTAAATAAGAGTATAAATGAGCTTCCAAGATCCTTAAGAGGCTCCCCATATGCTTCTTCCCTTGAGAAAATAAAGAAAGCTTCATGGAACCCAATATGCTTCATAGCCTCAGCCTAGATGGGTTCTCCTAGCTAGGGAGAGTTTTAAATTTTTCTAAGGCCATTCTTGAGTCATATTTGATGAATGGAAGTGAGGGGAGGCCTCAGAAAATATTTAGAACTCATGGAAAGTGATTTGGTGGCTTAGGTTCCATATTATAACCTAAAGAAGCAATATGGTGCTAGGCCTTTTGTTTTAATGATGTGATGAATCCAAGAGGCTTAAAAGGAGTCAAGAATCATATTTTAAAAGAAAGAATGAGGCCTAGAAATCATTTGAGGGGTGTTGCTTCATTAGGTGTCAATATGGACCATAATGGAAGTTGTAGAGTCATCTAGGGTTTAAGCAAGTTGTATGGCCCTAGAAATTATTTCATGAACTTAATTGGCTCCCATAAATTGTGTCTAGGCCAAGAGAAACTATCTCCATCAACTTGTGGGTGTGTGGCCAAAAGAGGAGGCTTGAAAGTTAAGGAAAAAGTGTGTGCTTGTATACAAGGTAGCTCTCTCCACCTTCTCTCATGCATGGATGTGTGTTTCGCTTGTTTTAGAATGTGTGTATGTGTATTTTCAAGCTATGAAAAGTATGCTAGCATGCCTTTACATATTATGTTTCAAATGATTACTTGAATGATTTGTATGAGTTTGCTTGAATGTGGAGAGGCCAAGAACTCTTCCCTTTAGTGAGGATGAGCCAAAAACCCTTAAGCTTGGTTGAGACAAAGCAAAGAGTCTCCCAAAAGTAAAGTGGGCTCCCAAGAGTATGGTTGAGTCCAAAGTGCTCAAGAAATGGGTGAGGTAAGTCCAAAACCCATGAGGAGAAGTGTGAGGCCAATCCAAACACTTAGTGAGCTCTTAAATGATTTATATGAGTTGTTCACATGTCAACTTTGCTTCTAAAATGTCCATGGCTTTTTATTTTCACCATACATGCATTTGAAAAGCTTGCTTTGCACATATTATATATGATTGAATAGGAGATGAGCTATTGGGATTCTTTGAATCTCATCCCCTCCTCTCCAATGATCTAACATGCTAGGTGAACTAAGTGGATATACTAATGGGAGCCAACAACCCTAAAGGAAGGAGATTGTCAAACTTATGCCTTGGTTTTAGCCATTTTGGAACCATAATAATGGTTTGTCATGTATATGATGTTGTATATGTACTATGAACATTGAGACATATGTAAAGATACTATTATGTGATGTTTAGATATATGGAAATGACATATGACCACTAGCACATGTTTTGAGTATGCAATGTCATAGTATGCAAGTTTAAAGTTTGATGAACATGTGTATAAATGTGGGTTGAATGGCCAAAATGAAATGCATGAGGTTTGAGACCATTTGAACAGCTCACACAAGTCTTAAATATGCTTTTAGACTTTCCCAAAAGGTTCCAATACAAAGGGAAGACCATTTGGCAAATTTGGTACCTCATATGGAGCCACATTTTACCATAATGGAACCTTATGTCACTTTTTAGCCAAATGAGCTAGTCTTGATCTGAAATTTGGTATAAAATTAGGTATTATTGAGAGATTTTTGGAAAGCTAAAGATCATAATTTTTGGAGGTTTACAAAATATTTTATGATTTTTCAAAATTGGCAAATTTTATGGATTTGATTTGCTACACTATTCATTTGGTCTGAAATTGTTTTATGTCACACGAGGCCCAATGATGTCCGTTTGCCACAAAATTTTATACAGAGAAACTAGGTAATCACAGTGACTCATGCCAACTAGAAGCACCTCATTTGGAGGTCTTGAGAGAGAGATACGAATTTTTGAAGTTTCTATCCAGTATCAGTGATTTTGCCCGACCAGAAGTACTGTTCTATTGAGTTCTGGAGCCTGGGCTTAATGAACTGATCTGGAATTATTTTTTATCTCTAGTTAACATCCACAAATTTCCAGATTGGTATCATTTGGATGAAGTGGATTTTTGTGGAATTAATTGGACATTTTCAAAGTTTTCTGCAGAATTCTGTGATAGTTCCAGATTTTAGTTGGACCTCTGTAGGTTTTTGGATGTCAAACGTCCTGGGTGATAAATATTGTGACCTGGAAGTATTTTTAATGTGAAGTAGACATCCCAAGCTTTCCAGAATGACCAAGATTGCATAGTTTTGATTTTTCTATATTTAGTATGATTTTCCAAAGTTTGCCTAGAAAAAGGACCAATTCTAGCCGAGAATGATCTTTAAGTTTCCATGCCTCATTTCGGTTTCCATGGGTTGTAAGCATGTTTTTGTGATGCTAATGAGTTGTGATGATGAAATTAAATATGAGGAAGTATAGTATGAGCTCACACGGTCCACGTGACACCGAATGGAATTTTGAGACCCAATGCAATGCTAAAATGAGCATTATTTCTTTGCCTTTTTCATGCAAAACTCACATGATTCATGATATTAAGTTATGTAAAGGCACTTGATGAGTTAGAATGAGCTAGAATTTATGGTGTTACAAGGCCAATCTAAACACTTGGTGAGTTCTTGAATGTCTTGTATGATGTGTTCATATGCCAAACTTGCTTCTTGAATGTTCATGATTTGTATTATGTCCATGCATGCATTTTTAAGGCTTGCTTTATATATATTATGTATGATTGAAAGGGAGATGAGCTATTGGGATTCTTTAAATCTCATTCCCTCCTCTCCAATGATCTCATATGCTTGGTAGACCAAGTGGCTATGGTAATGGGAGCCAACAACATTGAAGGAAGGAAATTGACATCAATATGTCTAGTTTTTGCCTTTTTGAACCATAATGATGCTTCATGATGTATATTATTGTTGTAAATGGTCTATGACCCTTGAGACATATGCAATTATGATATTATGTAATGTAGAAATGAAAGAATGTGTCATATGAATGATAGCATGTGAATTGCGCATGTATGGGAAAGGTAGCTTCATGAACGAATTTACTGAAATGTGCATAAGTGTGGGTTAAATGGCCAAAATGAGATGCATGGGGTTTAGGACCATTTGGACAGCTCACACAAGTCTTAAATGTGCTTTTAGACTTGCCTAAAAGGTGTCAACATCAAGGGAAAGCCATTTGGCAATTTTGATATCCCATATGGAGCCAAAATTGACCATAATAGAACCCTATATCACTTTTTAGCCAAATGAGTTAGTCTTGATCTGAAATTTGGCATGCAATTAGGTCTCATTAAGAGCTTTTTGGAAAGATAAAGATCATAATTTTCAAAGGTTTACAAAATATTTGATGATTTTTCAAAGTTAGCAATTTTTATGGTTTTGGTCTGCTGCACTATTCATTTGGTTTGAAAATGAATTCTGTCACACAAGACCCAAATGATGTCCAATTGCCATGAAATTTTATACAAAGAAACTAGACATTCATAGTGACTCGTGTCAACTAGAAGCACCTCATTTAGAGGTCTAGAAAAGGAGACACAAATTTTTGAATAGTCTATGTAGTATTAGGAATTTTGCCCGACCTGAGTTACTGTTCCATTAAATTCCAAGGTTTGGGCTTAATGAACTGGTCTAGAGATATTATTTTCTCTCTAGCTAACATCTACAGCTTTCCAGATTAGTATCATTTGCATGGATTGGATTTTTTTGAAATTAATTAGACATTTTCAAATTTTTCTACAGAATTCTGTGATAGTTCCATAATGTAATCTGACCTCTAGACCATTTCGGATGTCAAACATCCTCTGTGATGGATGTTATGGTTTGGGCATATTTTTAGTGTGAATCAGACATCTGTAACTTCCTAGAATGACCAAGATTACATGATTTCAATTTTTTTAGAATTAGTTATGATTTTCCAAAATTTGACTAGAAAGAGAGCCAAATCTGGCCGAAATTAAAGAGCCACATTTTATACTTTATTTCGGTTTCCATGAATTGTGGGCATGATTTTGTGATGCAAAGAAGTTTTATTGATGTAATTAAATATTGGAAAGTATAGTATGTACTCATACGGCTCACGTGACATTGGATGGAATTTTCATATGTAGAGCAACGCAAATTTAATCCATTATTTATATCCCATTTTCTTACAACTCCTAAGCAATGTATGTTATGGAGTATGTTAATTGCATGAGGAAGCCTAGAAAGATATGGTATTACATTTATTAGTATCAGAGCAAAGTTCTAGGCTATTTTGGATTGGATTGGCTTGAGGATGTAGCATTAGGGCTATGTAAAGGCTTAAATGAATGGATAGGTAGAGCTTTAGATGAGACATGTGGGGTATGTGAAAGTAGTTTGTGGCTTTATTTATGATAAGTAAGTTGTAGAATGGTCTTGGAATAGTTAGTGGACACTGGGAAAGGTTGGCCTCTAGGGTAGCTTGAGCAGTGCTAAGTTTGAGCAGAGTTAAGGAATCCAACGACTAGAGCTTGATGAGATGTGATAACTCGCCGGGATCAGTGGCAAGCCCTAGACATAAACAATGAGAAATGATCTCCTTGATAGGAAGAGACTTGCTAGAGAAAGAGTACTTGAGGTCTAATTCATGGTTGAGTCTAAAGCTCTTAAAGAGTCTCCGAAAAGCAAAGTGGGCTCCCAAGTCACTATTTTCCATATCCTCCTGAGTACTCTACAGAGAGATCATATTTACATGCTAAGGATTATCTTAATTAGAGCTCTTAATTAGACCTAGGAAGCTTCCTGTGATGCTTTGATCTTGGTATCAAAGCAAAGTGATATATAAAGATGTAATTTCTTCATTTGAAATTCAATAAAATAAGTTATTGAATATAAGCAATTGAGAGAGGATACGTTTGGTTTAATAAAATATCATAATTAAGTGATATCTCTTTCCAAAGTTTCATAAATGTAATACCTATTTACATACTTCTGATAGGCCTAACATTTAAGTTCGTTTGAGCTTTTTATGTAATAACATGTAATTAGCCTATCAGGCTCTACCTATTTTATGGCAATTGGATATCATTTGAGCCTTGTGTGACAAAATTCATTTTCGGACCAAATGAATAGTGCAGTAGACCAAAACCAAAAAAATTTTCAACTTTGAAAATTCATCAAATATTTTGTAGACCTCCAAAAACTATGGTCTTTAACTTCCCACAAAGCTCTTAATGAAACCTAATTGCATGCCAAATCTCAAACCAAGAATAACTCATTTGGCTAAAAAGTGACATAGAGTTCTATTATGGTCATTCTTAGCTCCATATGGGATACCAAAATTGCCAAATAGCTTTCCTTTGGTTTTGGCACCTTTTGGGCAAATCTAAAAGCATATTTAAGACTTGTGTGAGCTATCCAAATGGTCCCAAACCCCATGCATCTCATTTTGGCCTTTCCATCCACATATATACACATTATATCAAGCTTTCCAAAATGCATACTTTGGCATTACATATCCAATTTCTGTTCTAGGGTTCATACATCATGTTCATACATTTATACATCACATAATATCATAATTACATATGTCTAAGAGGTCATAGACCATATACATCCAAGGGATACATCATATGATACAATCATGGTCTTAAGGTGGCAAAACTTAAGCATTTAGTTGTCAATCTTCTTTCTTCAAAGTAATTGACTCTCATTACCATGTCGACTTGGTCCACCTAGCATGTGAGATCATTGGAAAGGAGGGAATAAGATTCAAAGAATCTCAATAGCTCATGTCCTATTCAATCATACATAATATATGCAAAGCAAGTCCTAAAAATGCATGCATGGATATTAAGGAAGTCATGAACATTCAAAAAGCAAGCTTGGCATGTGAACAAATTATACAAGACATTCAAGAGCTCACCAAGTGTTTAGATCAGCCTCACACTTTTCCTCATGGATTTTGGACTTGCTTCACCCCTTCTTTAAGAGCTTTAGATTCAACCATACTCTTGGGAGCCCACTTTGCTTTTGGGAGACTCTTTACTTTGTCTCAACCAATCTCAAGGATTCTTGGCTCATCCTCACCATGGTCAAGAGTTCTTAACCTCTCCACACTCAAGCAAACTCAACAAATATCATACATTCATTTGAAAGCATAACATTACATCATGAAATCATGGCATATAACATCAAGCTAGCATACTTTTCATGGCTCGAAAATACACATACACACATTCTAAGACAAGTTAAACCCATATCCATGCATGAGAGAAGGTGAAGAGAGCTACCTTGCACACAATCACACACTTTTTCCTTGGATTTCAAGCCTCTTCTTTTGGCCACACACCAACAAATTTGTGAAAATGCTTTCTCTTGGCCTAGACACAATTTATGGAAGCCAATTAGGTTCATTAAGCAATCTCTATGGCCATACAATTTGGTTAAACACTAGATTGCTCTATAACCCCCATTATGGTCCATAAGTGCACCTAATGAAGCAACACCCCCAAACAATTTATAGGCTCCATTCTTTCCTTTCAAATATGATTCTTGGCTCCTTTTAAGCCTCTTGGAGTCATCACACAATTAAAACAAAGGGCCTATCATCATGTTGCTTCTTTAGGTCATAATATAGAACTTAAAGCACCAAATCACTTTCTATGAGTTCTAAATTTTTTCCAAGGCCCCCCCTCATTTTCATTCATCAAATATGACTCAAGAATGGCCTTAGAAAAATTTAAAACTCTCCCTAGCTACAAGAACATGCTTAGGTCGAGACTATGAGCACTTTTAGCCTTCATAGAGATTTCTTTGTTTTCTTGAAGGAGGAAACATGTGAGGAGCATCTTAAGGGTCTTAAGAACTCATTTAAACTCTTAATTAGACCTAAGAAGTATCACACAACATCAAAATTTGAAAGGTTCATATAAAACTCTAGAATTTGCATCTTGAAATCTAATGGTTATTTTGTTATTTTCTTTGCATATTATTGTTCTTCTCCATCAAATACCTAAGATTCATGCTTGGTTAGGCTTAAAAATCAGATCCTCCTATAGCTCCTAGGGTTGGGCGAAATAGAGAAGAAGGGTGGGTGAAGACATCAACTATAGGATGAGATTTTACCTAGTTTCTTTGCTTATTTTGGCTTGAATCTTGCTTTCTCCAAGCTCCTCTCTTCAAATCTGATATTTCCCTTGAATTTCTCCCTTGAATCAAATTTATAAACTTCATTTTAATCCAAGGAAATCAAGGAGGATGAAGGAGAGGTGGTGTGGATGGACAAGAGCATGAAAAACAACCATAAAAACATACCTTTGGCTTGGATTTCTTCCTTCTTCTTCCTCTCTTGAGCGCCTCTCTCTTAAGGTTCTTCTTCTAATTTAGGGCAAAATAATCTGAAGCTAAGTAAGGGAGAGTGTGAGGCGCCACCTATTTATAAGGGAGGAAGAAGCACTTTTTCAAAAATTCTCATTTTGCCCTTTGTTCTTGGCATTTTTGTTTCTCCTTCGTTTTAGCTCCTTTTTTAGAACTGAGAGATCTTGAGTTACTGTTTGAAATATGATCTAGGAAGCATCACATGAATTAGGTGCATTCTTTAATATGTAAATAGGGTTTTGAGTGTAATGTCTCGTTTTCATTAAACGATGGAAATGGGCACATTTTCAAAGCAAGTCCCCTGAGATGAGTGATTCAAGGCCAAATAAAATTTGGATAAAATTTTAAATAATAGAAAATGAGGATTTGAGCCTTGAGTTGCCCAGAAACCAGGGTCGGAGCGATTTGAAAAATTTACCAAAAGGCCAGTGGCATTTTCATAAATAAGTGTAATTTTGGAAAAGCACCTAGGAGGACTTTTTAAATAGAAATTTTGAGTTGCCCAGGGTTCTCAGAGGCCCCAAAAACCATGGGAAGCCCCGGGACCAGTAAAGCCCCTCTGGTGTACTCTTTCCGATGTCAGTTGACCCAAACTTTGACCGATTCGTTCGGGACGGTTTTAGCTCTGATTTGAGTGATTCCAAAGGCATTTTATTAAATTGGGAATCTCTTTGTTATGATGGAAAAGACAGTTCTAAAAAAGGAGCTAAAACGAAGGAGAAACGAAAATGCTAAGAACGAATGGCAAAATTGGCATTAAAGTGTTAAAGGAAGCTTCTTTATATGCCACGTTCTTTCTCTCCTCTCTAAACCGACTTGCTCCTGCCCATTTTTAGAGGAGAACTCCAGCTCCTTAGGCGCACAAGAGGAGGAGGATTTTGGAGGAAGAAATTCAAGAGAAAGGTAAGAAACTTTAAGAAATTCCATATCCTTCCTTCTTGAACCTTGCTCCTCTCCTCTCAAGCTTTCTTTCTATGGTTTTAATGGAGAGTTTGGTGCTGTTTTTGGGGCAGAACAGAGAGGGGAATTTCGAAAATTTAGGGAGTAAGCCAACCAAGTGGAAGAACAAGCCAAAGGAAGCAAGAAAACAAGGTAAAACTTCCATTCCTTGGTAGTTTCTCCCTCCCCCTTCCTCTTGCACGAATTTGACCACCATGAGCCCAATTCTTAGGGGCTGTTTTCTGTCCAATTTATGGAGGGATTAGGGGTTTTAGATGGCAAGGATTAAGAATGAACCAATAGAATCAAGAAAGGAGCATTAGGAAACAAAATGGAATCATTAGGGATCCAAATGCTCCCTTGCAAATTTGATTTTATATAAATGTTCTTAGGCTTAAATGAATGTTTAAATGTGCTCCTAAGATCCCTAAGAGGTCCCCCATATGTCTCTTCCTCCATAAAATTAACAAAACCCCATGGAAAGTCATGAACCTAAAAGTTAGAAAAGTGTAGAGCACTTAAGGGGATTGTAAAAACTGATTTAATCTATAAGTTCCCTTGGTTGTTTAAGTGTTCCCTTGACCTCCTACAACTCTTAACAACCTCCCTAAATGGTTCCCCCATCAAGGAAAAATCAAGAAGCCATGAAATCCCATTTATGCTCTAACTTTCGGCCAAGTAGGGATGACATAGTTAAGGAGAGTTTTAAATTGTTTCAAGCCCATTTTTGAGTCATACATGATGAATGAATGTGAGGGGAAACCTTGGGAAAAATTTAGGAAGCTTAGAGAATGAGTTGGTGCTTTAGGTTCCATATTGTGACCTAAGGAAGCAACATAATGTTAGGCCCTTTGTTTTAATTATGTGATGACTCCAAGAGGCTTAAAAGGAGTCAAGAATCATATTTGAAAAGAAAGAATGAGGCCTAGAAATCATTTGAGGGGTGTTGCTTCATTAGGTGCCTTTATGGACCATAATGGGGATTATAGAGCACTCTAGTACCTAAGCAAGTTGTATGGCTTTAGAGAATGTTTCATGAACCTAATTGGCTCCCAAAAATTGTATTTAGGCCAAGAGAAACTATCTCCACCAACTTATGGGTGTGTGGCTAAAAGAGGAGGCTTGAAAGCTAAGGAAAAAGTGTGTACTTGCATACAAGGTAGCTCTCTCCACCTTCTCTCATGCATGGATGTGTGTTTAACTTGTTTTAGAATGTGTGTATGTGTATTTTCAAGCTTTGAAAAGTATGCTAGCATGCCTTTATATGCCATGATGCTTGGTGCCATGTTATGTTTTTAAATGAATCCATGATGTTTGTATGAGTCTTCCCTTGGGTGAGGATGAGCCAAGAACCCTTGAGCTTGGTTGAGACAAAGTAAAGAGTCTCCCAAAAACAAAGTGGGCTCCCAAGAGTATGGTTGAGTCCAAAGTGCTCAAAGAATGGGTGAGGCAAGTCCAAAATCCATGAGGAGAAGTGTGAGGCCAATCCAAACACTTAGTGAGCTCTTGAATGTCTTGTAGGATTGATTCACATGCTAAGGTTGCTTTTAAAATGCCTATGATTTCTACTTTCTCCATGCATGCATTTGTGAAACTTGCTTGCACATATTATGTATGATTGAATGGGAGATGAGCTATTGGGATTCTTTGAATCTCATCCCCTCCTCTCCAATGATCTAACATGCTAGGTGAACCAAGTGGATATGCCAATGGGAGCCAACAACACTAGAGGAAGGAGATTGACATTCATATATCTAGTTTTTGCTTTATGGAACCATAATGATGTTCAATGATGTATATGAATATTGTAAATGGGGTATGACCCTTGAGACGTGTAAGTATGATATTTTATGATGTTTAAATGTATGGATATGATGTATGACCATTAGCATATGTTTTGAGTATGAAATGCCATGGTATGAGAATGTAAAGTTTGGTGGTTATGTGTATAAGTGTGGGTTGAATGGTCAAAATGAGATGCATGAGGTTTGGGACTATTTGAGCAGCTCACACAAGTCTTAAGCATGCTTTTAAACTTGCCCAAAAGGTGCCAAGACCAAAGGAAATCCATTTGGCAATTTTGGTACCCAATATGGAGCCAAAATTAACCATAATGGAACCCTATGCCACTTTTTGGCCAAATGAGTTAGTCTTGCCCTGAAATTTGGCATACAATTAGCTCTTATTAAGAGCTTTCTAGGAAGCTAAAGATCATAATTTTCGGAGACCTAGAGAATATTTGATGAATTTTCAAAGTTGGGATTTTCTATGGTTTCTGGTATGTGCACTGTTCATACTGGCAGATTTGATTTTCGTGTCACTAGATGGCCAAATGGTGTCCAATGATTATGAAATTTTATGTGCATAAACTAGAGGTCATAAGCTTTCTGTGGCCACTGAGATCACCTCATTTGGAGGTCTGAGCACAGAGTTATGCATTTTTGAAAATTGCTGTCAGTAATAGTGGCGACTCCAGAGCTCAATCACTGTTCCATCAGTTCCAGATACCTAAACGTATCTGTTTCATTCGAGAATTATTTTTAGTGTCAAGTTAACATTTTTATCTTCCCAGAATGACTGAATTTGTGTGATTTCAATTTTTGTAGAATTAGTTATGAATTTCAGAAGTTTGCATCAGTAACCTGAATCATAGCCCAGGCAGCCAGTGAGTCTGTAGCTTTTTGAATGTCAAACGTCCTGTGTGATGAATTTTGTGACTTGGACATATTTTTAGTGTGAAGTAGACATCCTGAGCTTTCCAGAATGGCAAAGAACATATGATTTTGATATTTCTAGATTTAGTTATGATTTTCCAAAGTTTGTGACAGAAAAGAGGAAATTCTGGACGAAAATGCAAACATGAATTTTAATGTGTTCCTTTGCTTTCCACGAGTTGTAGACCAAATTTGATGATGGAAATGAGCTATATTCATATATTTAAGTATGAGAATGTGATAGATGCATTCATATGGCCCACGGGACTCCGAAAGAAAAATTTTACCAGTAGAGAAATGCATTTTAATTCATAACTCCCTATGCCACTCGAGTGTTTCCATAGAACAAACATAAGATGAGGCATGGGAATTGCATGAATTGAGTCCTAGAAGTATGGTGTTACATTGAGTACATCTTAAAGAGTAATTAAATATGATACCTCTTAAATGGATGTTATGGTTGGCAATTTGGATGGTAATTTCATTATATAAATAGAGAGACCAAAACCAAATTGGATGAAAATTGGACATTTAGGTATTTCAAAATAGGTAGAGCCTAATAGGCCTACCAAAGTTTCATTATATAAATAGGGAGAAATATGATATTTTGCAATTTGGATGGTTATTGAAACTTTGGAAAGAGATATCACATAATATTAAATTTACATACTATATTCAAACTACTTTCAAAGTTTGATATGCCTAATTCAGTTAGACCATAACATCCATCACAGAGACATTTCAAAACCATGTAAAAACTATAAGAGCTTTGATACCAAGATCAAAACCATCAATTACTAAAGTGTCCCGGTAATCGAATAGTATCCTAGTTAGTTAAAGAATAAGACAAGTTAGAGAAGAAAGGTAAAGGGATTCTAGTAGTATCAGAATGGTAAGGAAACCATGTAGAAAGGGATCCCTAGTAGAAAATGTTCAGATTCAATATATATATCTTGAGTCCCTTATGGTATATATAAATGAAATGAATAGGGACCAGAGCATCGCCTCTCTCCTGCCAGAAGTGTTAGCCACATTCAGTCTGTAAAATGCCCTAGTGTTAAGCACTTAAAAGTATAAAGTGGGCATAGTTAGAAACTGCAGGATATGAGAGGAAGGTTAGAACAAGTACATGCAAAGTAAGTAAGTTAATAGATTAAGAAAAGAAAGCTAAGTGAAAAAGGGGCTGAAGTAGAAATCTAAGGATCCTATAAGGAGCGATAAGTGAAAATTTAAAACGTTCCCTAGTATCAGTATAATGGGATCCTAGAGAATCAGATAACACAGAACCCACTTCGCACAAAGAGTACGATCTACTTCTAAGTTTAGCCTTAGTTATTATGAATGATGGTTACTAGACTTAGTGAGCATGTATTTTACCTTCAGATATAGTGATCTTAGGCTTTGGTGTCTCCTAAAGATGGATCGCAGTCAATCCTAGCATAGCACATCAGGTTGCAGTAGACCCCAACAGGGCTCTAAAAGGTTGCAGTAGACCCAGGAGTCACAGTAGATCCCACGGAGTTACAAAAAGCCCTAGCCACAGCATGATAATTATCTGGTGAGATGATGGCTTGAGATAGTTTTACAGAGCAGTTAGTCTCAGAGACCAGTATAGTTTTAGCTAGCTTTTGTCTTAGAGACTAGAGACCTCCTGAGTCTTGTAGATCATTGCCACAGAGATATGACAGCTTTACTCAGACAGTTAGACCATTGACTAGCTCTCTTTAGAGATGAGTATAGTGTATGGGATGAGGAAAGCAAGAAATTAACTTTCCAGAGTTAGAGCCAAATGAACCACTACCTAACAGGTAGTAGCCCTGACCGAGGGATAGAGAAATCCCTGCATGCTAGCTTATATATTCAGAAAGAGGTCAAGTGTAGTTTTTATATAAGGTAAGTGATACAGTATATCTCCAGTAAGCAAAACTGTGAGAATAGCTAGCATCCCACTAGAACTCAGCAGTAGTCAGTGGTAGTAGCTCTTCGGTGCCAGTATGAGATATACGTTAGGGCAATTAGTATTGAAATGAGGGACTATAAAATGCCACTATAAGTGAGCAAAGAAAGTGAGAAAAAGTCTCAGCCTACAGAGACAGATGTAACAATAAACAGAGAAACTGGGACCATCAAAAGTAGAAACTCCTCAAGAGAATAGTAATCTCAGTAAGTAATTGAGATGTGAGGCCTGTGACAAAAAGAATGTGAATTGTAATTACGGGATGAGCTAGTAAGAAAGAACGTAGGGATGAACAGTGGACGGAATATGTAAATAAGTAAATAGACAGACAGAAACCTCTAATGGCTGTAATAATCAGAAAGATGATGAGACGTTATAAGAAGCCATTGAGAGAGGATACGAGAGATGGGATATGAAATAAGTTACCCCCCGAGATATGTAAATGAGTCCACTGAAAGAAAAATTAATCCCTATGAACGAGTTAACATTAACCCGATATGATTAGTAAGCTCTCCTAGAATAGGCCTCAAGAGATAGAAATTTCTTTCCCTTATAAGAAAGAACTCACTAGTATTTTATAGCAATAGAGCCCTTATTAAGAACTAGTAATAAAAGTTCCCTAGCTGAAAGAAAATTTGAAAGAATGAAATCGTTGAGAAAGCATATAGAGCTAGGAAGAAGGGAAAGAAAAGAGTAGTTAGCTAGAAAAGAAAAGAGTAAGAGAAAGTGAACCCCAAATTTTGAGGACGAAATTTATTTAAGGGGGAGAAATGTAACATCTGGTTCTCTGAAAACGAGAGAAAAGGTAAGAAACATAACGTACGATTTCTCCATCAATAAATGAAACTTACTGGATACAAAAAGAAGTCCCCCAAGATGATGTAGTTAAGGTCCCAAAAAATTTGAAAAGCATTCTAGACTCCTAAAAATGAGAATTCTAGGCTCAGACAGAAAGAAAAACAGAGCTAGAATGAAGAAACAATTTCTTACGGAACGTAATAGCATTTTCGTAATTTTGAGCAAATTTTGGAATTCACACAAGAGGGCTTTTTAAAATGAAAGTTTTGAGTTCTCCAAATTTCTCAAAGGCCTAAAAACCATGGAAACCCCCAGGACAGTTAAAGCCCCTCTGGTGGACGTTTTCTAATATCAATGTGCCCAAACTTTGATGGATTTGTTCGGGAAGGTTTTAGCTCTAAGTTGAATAATTCCAAAGGAATTTTATTTAATTGGGAACCTAAATTTTATAATAAAAAATATAGTTCTAAAAAAGGAGCTCAAACGAAGAAGAAACGAAAATGCAAAGTACGAAGGGCAAAAGTGGAATTTTTGAAAAAGTCACTTTCTTGCACCTATATATAAGTGGCGCCCCACTTTCTCCTTCATTTGGAATCAGAATTTTCTGCATAATTTCATAAGAAGGGAGCTAGGGTTTGGGCGCACAAGAGAGGAAGATGAAGAAGGAGAAAATTCAAGCTTAAGGTATGTTTCCATGGTAATTTTTCATGTTTTTCCTCATCCACACCTCCTCTCCTCCCTTCTCCTTTGTTTCCTTTGATTAAAATGAAGTTTATAAATCTGATTCAAGGGAGAAATCCAAGGGAAATTTTGGATTTGAAGAGAGGAGCTTGGAGAAAGTAAGATTCAAGTCAAAATAAGCAAGAAAACTAGGTAAAATTTCATCCTATGGTTGATGTCTTCACCCACCTTTCTTCTCCATTTTGCCTAACCCTAGGAGCTATAGAAGGATCTGATTTTTAAGACCAACCAAGCATGAATCTTAGATATTTGATGGAGAGGAATAAGAATATGCAAAGAAAACAACAAAATAACGACTAGATTTCAATATGCAAATTCTAGGGTTTTGTGTGCACCTTTTAAATTCTGATTTTGTGTGATGCTTTCTAGGTCTAATTAAGA
This sequence comes from Erythrophleum fordii, assembly GCA_032878935.1. Taxonomy (NCBI): domain Eukaryota; kingdom Viridiplantae; phylum Streptophyta; class Magnoliopsida; order Fabales; family Fabaceae; genus Erythrophleum; species Erythrophleum fordii. The sequence goes on from JAVQMF010000044.1 coordinate 21,336,571, forward strand.
GTTTAAATGAGTTCTTGAGACCTCTAAGACGCTCCCCACAAGCTTCTTCCTTCAAGGAAATAAAGAAATCTCCAAGGAAGCCAAATTGCCCTATGTCTCGACTTAGGCATGTTCTTGTAGCTAGGGAGAGTTTTAAATTTTTCTATGGCCATTCTCAGCTATCTCACGTAACGCAGAGACAAGTAATGATGTAGTATAACACCCCAAAATTAATTAAGGTGTTAATTATAGATTTAGAGTAATTAAGAATAATTAATAGAGGATAATTGGGCAAGTTAGTGAATAGAAGTTTTGGAGGGATAAATTATTAATATGGGTTTGAGAATTTATTTAGGATAGAAATTGTATCTAGGCCTAAATTAATGAAACATGATGAGAGGCTAATGGAGGCCCAATGAGTTAGGTGCAGACCCAACCCAATTTAATGTGATGGAGGCCCAAGATCCACCTTGTATAAACCCTTATAAGTGGCCCAATTACCCTTGTGCAGACCCAAACCCTTGAGCCCTTCAAATTAGGCCCAAAACCCATTAAATTTCAGCAACCCAATGTATAAAAACTGGCCCAATGAAATTCTGCAGCTCAACATGAAAACTGGCCCAATAAGCAAAATCTGAAACCCAATTGGATTTGGACTTGGAGCAACCCATGATCCAACCCCTTGACCCAACTTAAACCCACCTAAAACCCTAATGCTTCAGCCACTCTTCCCCCCATTTGCTGAAACACAAAGAAAATTCGGAGGTTGAGAAGGAGGCTAGGGTTAGGGGCAAGAATTCTGCATTTTCACACACTTAGAGCAAGATTTAGCCAAGGTAATAGTTATGCAACTTAACCCCCTCATCTTTCTCTTTAATTTGGTCCGATTAGTTTTTCATTTGGAAGATTTTCACTTTACCCAAAATCTGAAATGTGGTCATTTGGGGTTTTCTTGATGAAATTCGTAGGTTGAAGCTAGGGTTGACATTAGGTGAGTTTAAACCCCTCATTTTGATGCTTTCTTTGATGGTTTGAGACCCCCATTGCTTATTTATATTATGGGTATTAATTTGGTACGAATTTGCTTAGGATTTTAGGTGAAACATTGAGAATTCTGGTGGGAGATATTTGAGTCCGAATTTGGGATTTGTGGTGGCTATTGCGAATTTGTCTACAAGTGAGGTAACCGGGGTTTATATCAATTCCATGCATGTATCTATTTAATTTCGTATTTGCTGTATATGAATGATTTGAAATGTTGAATGAATTGGTTGGCTATCTATTGTATGATGATTGGACATTGTGAGTCCATGGTGGAGCTGTGGTGCGGCTGCCACCCGTGCATGTGCTACGATCGAGCATCGGGTTATGATCAAACCCCAGATGCACTGAGCCCTGGTTGTGCTCAATGAGGAGTAGGTGCCGTGGACGGGCCTCTCCCAGTGTTAATGGCCTTTAACATGTTAATATATGATTGCTAGTATGGGATAGTAATCATGATAGCCTAATTATTTCATTTGCTGAGATGACTGATATGATTCTGATGTTGATTTTGACTCATGCATATATGTTAATTAAACTGGATTATATGATCGAATTGTCATGGTTACTGAGATTATTATCTCACCCTGTGTTATGGGATTACAATTTTAGGTGAAGGTTCCTCAGGTAAGGATAAGGGTAAGCAAGTGGATGAACATCCATGAGTTGAGACCCAGTGTGGGGATGTTACACTTGGTCTGAATGTAATAGGGTAGATGCTAATTTTGTTAAGTTTGGTATAGCATCATCATGTAACTGTATTGCTAAGTGTAGGAGTCTGTATTTTGATAATGTAATGTGTATTTATGAAGGAGTAGACCTTACTTTAAATTAGAGATTGATGTATTGATTTATGTTATCTGAATGAGCCTTGTGGAATGCATGATATTATTGTATTACAAATTGCTGATAAATGGACGTGCTGACATAGGGTAATTAGAGGAAAGGAAATGACCCATTAAATCTTGATTTAGAGAGGATAGATTAACTGGTTAAATTAGACTAACGAAGGACATTTGAGCCCCACAATGAAGATAGAGGAGCCCTAGGGTGATAATGGAAGGAGGGTGGAGAGTAGGAGGCAAGAAATTCAGAGTTATAGGATCAGGAGGAGTTTAGCCGCGGCTAAAATATGATTGGCCGCGGCCAATAGTGGCGTAGTTGCCCAGGGAGAGTGCCAGAGAGGAATTCGCCGCGGTGAAATGTAAATTGGCCGCGGCGAAATGTGAGAGGTCAAACTAGAAGTCATCCAAAGAGAAATTCACCGCAGTGAATTACGGAATTGGCCGCGGCGAAAGGAGAAATTGGCCGCGGCCAATATCGAGAGGCGAGCGAGGGAGCTCCAGGAGGCTTCTTCGCCGCGGCGCCATGTAGGTTGGCCACGGCGAAATTAGTGATGAAGAAAGAGGTAAAATAGAAGGGAATTGGCCGCGGCTAAGGGTAATTTGGCCGCGGCTAACATGCTGAAACACTTATATTAACTAGAAAACCTTGGTTTTCCATATGTTAACCATAAGAGATGATATAAAGTCATTAGGATGAGTTATAATTGATGAGTAATGGAATCCAAGGCTTATAAATGGATGTTAATTCCATTATGAACATAAGTGTATGTAATTGTATGATTGATGACTCTAATCACATTAAGGTTTAAAATTGTCCACATTTTCATGACCGATAGTGAGTAATCACGTGTTTAACCTTAATTATGATGATAAAAAATTAGGGTCGTCACATGTAGCATGGTGTGAGATGAGACTACAGCTGCACAAGACTAGTTTAGAAGGGAATGAGAAAGAGAGTTATCCCTTAGCCACAACACTCAATGGTCCACTTAGCATGTTAGAACATTGGAGAGGAAGGAATGAGATTCAAAGAATCCCAATAGCTCATCTCCCATTCAATTATATATCAAGCATGCAAAACAAGTCTCACAAATGTATGTATGGTGTAAGGAAATGTGGAATCACTCAAGAAGCATTCTTAGTATTTGAAAAAGTCATACATAGCATACATAGGCTTGCCAAGCAAGTGGATTGGCCTTACCCATTTACTTATGGATTTTAGACTTGCCTCACCCATTCTTTAAGAGGTTCTTAGACTCAACCATGCTCTTGGGAGTCAACCTCACTTTTGGGAGACTCTTTACTTTGTTTCAACGAATCTTAAGGGTTCTTGGCTCATCCTCACCATGGCTAGGGGTTCTTGGCCTCACCTCACTCAAGCAAATCAAAGCAAACATCATGAACATCATTTAGAAAACATAATGCGTCATCATGGTATCATGGAGTAAGAGCTCATGCTAGAACATTTCTCATGGTTTGAAATACACATACACACATTCAAAGACAAGTAAAGCAAGCAATCATGCATAAGAGAAGGTGGAGAGAGCTACCTTGGAAGTAAACATGCACTTTTTCTCTTGAATTTTCCCTCTTTGCTTCGGCCTCACACACACAAAGGTGTGGGAATGATTTCTCTTGGCCTAAGCACAATTTATGGAAGCTAATTAGGTTCATGATGTTAATTCTAAGGCACACAACTCGCTTAAACTCTAGCTTGACTCATTGACCTCTTTATGTTTCCAAGAAAGTACCTAATGAAGCAATACTCATCAAATAAATTATGATTCTTGACTTCTTTTAAGCCTCTTGGAGTCATCACACAATTAAAATAAAGAGCTTAACTACATGTTGCTTCTCTACATGTTGCTTCTTTAAGTCATATTATGGAACATATAAGGTCATCTCACTATCTATGATTTCTAAAATTTTCCCAAAGCTTCCTCTCATATTCTTTCTGGCGCTGGATGAAATGGAACTGTTTACTTACCTAAATAGGAGATTAAACTTCTTCTCTCTCTCCCCTCTTAATGTCACACCATAGCTACTGAATTTTTTGCAAATGGAAGCTTGAAGAAGGTGATGAGGTGTAATCTTATTTAAGAAGCCTCTTTTACAATTTTTTAAAATGAACATTTTGCCCTACGCACTTGCTTACTCCTTTTAGGCTCATTTTAACTCCTTTTTGATAACCTTCTTTTCCATCATAAAATTTAAATCTTTTAATTCATAAAATGTCTCTGGAATCACTCAAATCGGAGCTAAAACCTTTCCAAACGAATCAGTCAAAGTTTGGGTTAATTAATATTGAAAAACATTCACCGGAGGAGTTTTAACTGTCTTGGGGCTTCCCATGGTTTTCAGGGCCTCTGAGAACCCTGGGTACTCAAAAATTTCATTTAAAAAACCCTCCTATGTGAATTTCAAATTTTAATCAAAATGACGAAAATGCCCTTACGTTTCGTCAACATTTCGTCACAATTTGTTTCTTCATTCTAGCTCAGTTTTTGTTTCTATCTAAGCCTTGGATTCTCAGTTTTAGGAGTCTAAAATGCTTTTCAAATTTTTTGGGACCTTAACTACATCATTTAAGGGGACTTCCTTTTATATCTAGTGAGTTTCGTTTGTTGACGAAGAAACCGTACATTACGTTTCTCACATTTTCCCTCGTTTTCAGAGAACTGGATGTTACAACTCATGTATTTTACCCTCAACAATGGTAAATGCTAAAGGTAAAACTTATTGGTCTCACCTTGTGAACAATTAGCACAGTGCCCTTGTACTTTTGCATAACAAAGGGTTTCATTAACTTGGATCATTCACTTCAAATTGAAAGTATCAACACATGGCCTAAAGGTCCAAAATATTCAACAAAATATCATTGAAAGTTTTGCAGTTGAGTTAGTTTGTGGGCACTCCTTATGAATAAACTCGTAATATGACATTGGCATAAAAGGTTGAACAGCAGCAAACTATCTTGGCAAGAAAGCATATGATCATTCCTAGCTTGCAAATGTGATATCGATTGCTTCATACTTTGAAGTCCATGCTTTTTTATGTAATACTGTATAGCCAAATATGATATCTACCCTTTTAATAACTTGCCTTATAAATATTAACATATTCTCAGTCATCATTGCCACAATGTGTGATGATATCATATAAGAGTCAAGTTTTAAATGATCCTATGATAATGATAGAGAAACACATGCATGTGGCCTCTTATATCTTTTGATTTTCTAGTGATTTTCCTTGTCATCTTAGCTTGTTCTGACTCTCCAATTACACCAGCTACCATACTCTAGACAATGATATTCCTCATACTTCTCTAACAAGTAATGCACTCTAAAGGTATGGTATATATAAAAAGAATATATTTTCACTACACAATGCATAGACTGCTTATCTTGGAATCCTATGCCAATATGCAACTTTTGACTATTATTCAAATCAATATCCTTAACCATCTCAGAGATCTCAACATAACTCCCATCATCTATGTTAATCTATGATAGCATAACATATTTCAATCCACATATTGAGCCAATGGAGTCATCTAATCCTTGCTAGCATCATCTCCCTTGGAATCATCTTCTCTATGGTTAAACAGTGAGGCATGCCCATTAGTATAATGGAACCAATTAGTGGAAGGGAGTGTTAGCGATGCATAAACCTTATCCTATGCCACATTTAAATCTACATTGGTAGTTGATATATGTGTGTATATATCTAGTGCACCTAATTGGTTTAAAAATTTTTAATTAGCTTCCCTCATTGATTGGACATCAGAATCATCCTCTAGAATGCATGTCAAGTATCTTGTGGGATTACAAAAATAAGAGTACCTATATACTAACTTAGATATAAATTGATTTTAGACAATTGTAACTTTTCTCTCATTACCTTCTTAAACCCAGCAAGAGTTATGTTTGGATCAACTTTTAATATTTTTGTTCTATCACATATAAATGTTACACCTTCATTGCTATCATAAATCTTTTCATTTGCCCAAATGTATATAATTTCATTTCTCATACTTATTATGATTCCTATCATAGAATTTATGTATAGGTAAGTCAAAAAAAAAAAACAATAATAACAGTTATATTATAATATAAATATTTATTTATTTTATATAATTTTTCATCTTTATATATTTGTTTATGCATTTTTCATTTTTTTTCTTCTCAATTTATATTAATGATAATAAAAATTCTTATCTATGACAAAAGCAATAAATTTTCAATTGGAGTAAAATTAATATTGCAACACATTAGTCAATTAATATTGGAATAAATTATTATTTTTTTCTTAGACCAATCTAGGCTATAGAACAAACCTTTTTCTATATGTTTCAAAAGAAACATCACAATGAATAATCAAAACTATTCTTTTTTTATATATATATCATACTTAAAAAAGTAAAACATATCCATGAGGTAGTGCACTACAAGGGGATTGCAACACAATATATATTCTATAAATATATATAATATATAAAATAAACATATAAATTGATTAAAATTATATATATAGCATATAGAATATATATTTTATAAATATATAATTATATAATTAAAATAAATACATAACTAAATGCTATAAATATATAATTTAATAAACATAATTTAAATACTATATATATACTTAAAATTATATGTCAATATATATAGTAGATCACTTATTATATAATATATAAATAAAAATTATTTATAATTATAAAATAATATTTTTTTTATATATGTATTTATTTATATTAAAATTTTAATTATATGTGTTTCTTATTTAAATTATATTTACTTATATATAATTTTATATCATATATATATTATTTATTTATTTTAAACATGTATTCAGTTATATTAACATTTTATTAAATTAGATTTGATTATAGTTTTACATTATTAAATTATATATTTATTTTATATAATTATTTGGTATCTTATATATATTTATAGAATATATATTATATATTCTATAAACATATATAGATTGACATAGTATAGCATTTGCTGTGTCAATCTATATTCCTTTGATTTTAACTAAAAAATAACTTTTAAAGATCGTGATATAAGTTATGCCACATTCTTTTTTTTAAGTAGGTGAGACAAAAGTTTTGATAGCATAAGTTTTTATGGATTTTTTTTTAAGTATGATAGTCAAAAAGTGCAAAAAGATTCTATTCATAAAAGAATAAAAGATCAAATAAATTACCACAACATTAACAAAATAAGTAAAGGTAATATATCACAAAATAAAATTAATATTATTGTAAATAAATATCAAAATTACTCTTTTTTAATTAAATGTTAGAAGAAAAAAAATAAACCCAACAAACTAAACATATTTATATGAAAAATATAATTACTATATTATAAAAAAAATTTCTCACCTGTAATAAAATCTTAATCAACAAAAGATATTAATAACCCATACAATTTTTGTAAAATAAACAATTAGCAAAAGGAGTTGATATATGGTTTACTATACTTCTTTTTTTTTATTGGATCATAAAATAATTTTTTTAACTTACGTTGAGAATAATAAAAAATATCAAATATCTTTAAATAAGAAAGTAAAGAAAGTGATAGCACTGAAAATACTAATGGGTAATGAAAAAGATCAAATATTTTTAAATGAAAAGAATTAAAGAAAATAAAAATATTAACACCAATTGAAGATAAAAAAAGAAACATCTAAAAATTTTCTTTGAAATAAGCATGCTTTGAGTTTGCAAAAAAATTTGTAGCTCACCAAACTATCGAAAGGCAGAGAGATAGACCTTTACACAAAATGTAACAAAGCAGGAGAAATTTTACAACCGATTCTAAAGTGAGGTAAAGGACGGGAGAGAGCATTTCTATAATAAAAGAAGAGCTGCTGTTTGCACAGTTTCACCGACTCCTCAAGAGTGACGCAGATCAACTTTTATTGAAAATTTAATTTCAAAAAAAATCAGGAACGTGGACTATTGTATTCCGCTTCCTTTTAATTAAAATAATATATTCAAACATTTCAAGCAAATGTTTTTATGGCGCATCATTTAAATTATTTCTTTTTTCTTTTGCTATATCAATGTCAAAAAGCCTTCCGTATTCCTTAATTCAACTCCCCAAATTATTCTGACTTAATAAACACAGAAGAAAAATTCCTCTGGGTACATAATGAATGGACAGTCTGTCCCCAAGATCAGCAACTTACCTAAACTTCTGGGACCTAAAGCCTTTCCCACGCCTCCAAAAGTGTAGCTTCACAAGGAACCCTCTACACAAGCTCTTGGCCACTCTAGGCTGAAAATAGAAATCACAAGTGTGAGAAACAATTATCGAGTTGCTAAAACTTCAAAATAAAGGGAAACAGAGATTTGACATTTGCAAACTAAAGATGAGTACAAGAGCTTACACGGTTTGCTAAAATTTCAGAACAAATGAAATGGAGCTTTTGGTGAATGAAGAAACTAAAAGAAGGCAAAGTTGAGATAAGATCAAAAAGACCAAAACAGGGTGCAATAGGGGAAAGGTGCAGAAACGAAGGAAGAAGCTAGAGATCAAAGAACCCATTTCTTCAGTAGCACCAACTAGAGACCGTGAAAAACAAATAGGGATAGTAGGTAGGGTTTGACGGCAAAAATGGAGCTGCAAGTCAAAAGCTTAAACTGCTACCATCCAACGAGACAGAAGCTGGGAACAACAAAGACAATTTCCAAGTGAGACCAGTTTGAACAGAAAACGAATTGCAAGCTCAAAACACGGGAATAGACGCGCTGCTGGTTTGGCACAATAATAGTTTGCTGCCTACTAACTTGAGAAAATGTAATTAAAAGCCGGAACAAAGGAGCCAAGCAACAGGAGACAGAGCCACGATGAGGGGAAGAACCAGAAGCTTCGACGCTGCACCTAAAACACTAAGGATGAAAGCTGAACGATGAAGACGAATGAAGCAAAAAGGAAGGATAATGCTGTCGTGAAAGAAGGCAAGTCTTACCTAGAGTTAATGACACCCATCTCCATCTACTTACTTTAGGCCCAAAATAGAGCACAAAATACAAAGGAAATAAAATACGAGTCTGGACCAAGTGAGATGAGAATTTAGCTGAAGTGAGGAGAGAGAAAGAGAGGGAGAGGTGGGTTCCGCTCCAGCTGAAGTGAATTCAGAGGATCTCATCCCCTAAAAATAAAGCCCAAGCAAGACGCAAAAACAAGAGGGAAGGAAAATAAAAAATAAAAATACAGAACCAAAAATGAAAGAAGGAGCAGGAGTTGCAGCAAATCTGATGCGGGAAGAGAACAGAACTTGTCTTGTCAAATAAGGGATGAGCAACCCGGATCCTCTCTCCTTTATTCCTTTTCCGTTACCTTCCTCATGGAATCTAAATTGTCCGAAGGTAATCTTCAAAATTTGCAGTTTAGACTCTAATATCATCTACTGAATGTGCAGTAACGAAGGAGAAAAAGAGAAGAAGAAAATAATGGTAAGATATTCTCACTTAATTATTATTATTATTTTAATTTGTTGAATTAATTTGTTATTATTAACCTTGAATATTTGAATCCTTAAGTTCAATAGGCATCACAACTCACGTATCAATTTTTGATTAATTTTCTGATTATTTTAAGCTTGTAATTTATATATTATTACACCTTCCTTTGTAATTTTTGAGATAGCAAAGAAATCTCATTGTTACTTATGTTGTGATGACTAGGTTGTAGTTAATTTTGTAGGCCATGTAAATACTGTTTTGCCGTGGTTCATACTTCATAGTGTTACCATTAGAAAGTATCCATAATTATATACATATATATATATATATATATGTATAATTAATTTGATCTATTTATTTATATTGATGCTACCTGAAAAGTTTTCTTTATATGAAATAGAAAACAATGATAGCAAACCAGTTTAGTTGAGTATCAAATTTTTAAATTTGATTTGTCAAATTAAATATATTTTGACTAGATTTATTTATTTATTTAATAAATAAGTCAAGTTAAATTTAAGTAGTTCACAAATTTAAGTAGTCTCACGGAGAGGATTGAAAGATTGAGCTTTAAATCCTAGCTTTGTTAAGAAAAGATTATGCAACAGGTTATTGTAAGTGCTTGTTTTCATGTGAATAAACATCTTAATTACTAGTTACTAAATGTGAATAAACATCTTAGGGACAAATGCACTAATGGCAAACTAAAGTATTGAACAAATACAAGGCCAATTCCAACTCCAACCCTAACTTAGCTCCATTCCTAATTAAAACTCTCCTACTTTAAATGTTGCTACTACTACAACCTCTACTATTATCATAGATTCTATATTTGTGCTAATAACATGTGCATATTTTGTTAGACTTAACATACTTTGTATTATTTATAGGTATCAAGGAATCTGATAGTGGTTTAGCTTCACCAAGTTAGTGGGATCTCGTTCCTCATAAACAATGGATGCAAGAGGAGTAGCCTCTTCAGGTGGTATATTTGTATTTTTGGTTCAAAATAGTTTTTGTATTCGTAAGCACTACTCAATGTGACTATGTATTGAACAAGTGAACAAGTGCATAAAGATAACAAATCCAAATTTTGAAGATGCTATATATGTCAACAATGTTAAGCAAATTGCAAAGGTACCCTTACTTCTTGCAAATTGTTTATTATTTTCCACCATGTCTACTAGATTGTTTTTTGTTTGATGACATCTAGCCCAATCTTCTATTTTATTGAACCAAAAAAGAAAAAAATTGGTCTGGCTTAGCTTGACCCAATATGAAACTAGGCCTATCCAGTCTAGATTAGACTTTAGGGAAAAAAAATGGCTTGAGCAATGCATGTGCTAAGTATTGAGCTAACTCAATGCTTGGCCCAACCTAGCTCATCTGCACTTCTACTCTTTGATATGCCAATAGTAACCTTCAAAGGCTATTACAATATAAGCCCTTTTGATCTAACATGGATTAAAAGCATATGATAATTACACCTAAAAGGAAGATGACTAGGTGTATGTGGAATTTTGTCACAACAACTACAAGCTTCCAAGAGCTAGTCCAAAGGCATAAATTAAAGTGAATAACGAGAAGACTAACTTAAGATAACACTAGTTAGTAATTGGCACTTAGAAATGGTAGCTGAAGAGTAAAAAAAGTATCAACTAATTAGAACAGTAGTAAGTAAGTATGACATAACACTAAATAGCCTTTATGTAACACCATGCATCTTAATGCAAGTAACTAATGCAAAATCAATAAGCACGATATGAGGTAGCTAATAGAAGGTAAGAGAAAGATATTTATCATGGTTTAGGATCTATATCTAGTCCTTTTGCAAAGCAAGAGATTTTTCAGTCAATCAATAAACTTATTTTACATCCACTAATAAGCAATGGTAACACTTGAAGGTTTTCAATGCTCATGCATAATGCTGAGGTTTGCTCCTGCTCACTTAAAATAGATTACATGTTAGATTTCACTTGCTCATCAACAACAATTTCAATGGAGGTTAAACACCTAATAGCCATAATACTTGCCCAAGCTAGAAGAGTAAATAATGGGAAATTATGGAAGGCTTATTTTAGGTTAAGAAGTTCTAATTTTAAAATATTTTAGGTTCATGTATTTGTTTTTTTTTTTGACTTTTTATTTATTTCCATTTCTTATATTTTCTTAGACTAGCGAGACAAGTTGATATTAGTTGTTTTTTTTAGAGCAATTTTCTCTTCCAACTTCCTCCCTTCCTTTTTTTCTCTCTATTTCTCCCTTTTTCTCTTTACTCTTCCCTTTTGTTATCTATTGTAATGCATCAATGGTATAAAAAGGTGAACCTTTTCTTTTATATGAGATTACAAATAAGCTCACATTTTAAACACTCTTAAAATATATATGATTTAAACACTAAATCCAAAAAAACCTATTGAAATTAGTGCCATCAAATTGATTGAGTTTGACAAAGCCTTGGTTTATCACTTTAAATGCAAATTCACATGTGGACTCCATAAACTATTGCTTTAAGATTATTAGCAAATAGGAAGATATGGAGTAGAGAAAAAAAAAAAGAAAGCTTTGAAACATGTGTAAGGCACACTATTCTTAAAGCAATAAACCTATTTGATAGTTAAATATTGTCTAAACATCAAAAAGAGAGATAATATTTATTTCCTTAAGATAAACATGCAAATTGAAAAAAATTATTGTGCTTAATTCATAAAAAGTTCCATTCTTATCATAACTTTTCTTTCTAATTTTTTTAAGTAGGGGTATTTTTATTATTTCTCTATCATTCTTTTCGATTCCAACACTATTTTTATCCAACTAAACATATAAATAAAATAGTATTCTAATTCTTTTCTATATCATATAAAATAAAATTATTTTATTTCATTTATATTCTTATTTTTTTTCTATTTCCATTAAGAACAATTTTATGTATCAAATGACTTGGATTAGCATGTATCAAATGAATTACATTTAGCACCAATGGAAATTTCTCTTTAAGATCACTTATAAAGGTGTTCAAAGAAATAGGGAGATCAATGATATATCAAAAAAATAATTCTTCTATGTTCATAATCAATTTATATAATTGATTCTAAATAATCATACATTTTAATTAGAACATTAATTTTCAATTTGGATGTTAAGTTTAATCATGTTAATTTGAATATTCATAGTGCTTTTAATATCTATAGTCACTTGATTCCAAACAATAATACTCCTTTGATTGTTCTAAGTATCTTATAAAAATACATTTCTTACTCCTTGAGTCTAATTTTCATGTTCATGGGAATTATTATGGACATAAACAGTTGACTTAATGGTCTTAGGATGCTTAAAACTAACTTATTATTATGTTTACAATTCAAATGGTGTACAAATAACTAACTTAGAGGGCACTCGATTAAGTCCGAAAACATCAATTTATAACTCATTAACCCTAATAGGAAATGGTTAAGTTTGCTTAAGTTATTATTAACACAATTATCTTGCGTCAGGCTTTTATGCTTTTTTCTCAACATCTTCATTTGCTGTAGAGCATTAAGGAATTATCAATTGTCTCATGATTTCTTTCTCTTCATGTAGTTCACTAAACTAATCTAACAAATATTTACTTCTTCAAACATAACTTAAAGTTTTAATTTTCTTATTCATTTGATTCTCAACAATATTTATATAATGTTTAAAGCACTCAAGTGCTTCTTATAACACCTTAAAAATTTATTAAGTAAAATTATAGAAATTAAGTATTTAATTTAAAAAAAAAAAAGGAAATTATCATGATAGTTAAAGAAAATTATGAAAAATAAAAATTTTCAAGAAAAATAGTTATTTGAGTATTTTTTAGGCAAAAAATAAATCTAATTGTAGAGAATTAAAATTTTTTAGGAGAAATTAATTAGTGGAGTTTCGAAAAATTAATTTAAAACCTCATAATTTGCTTGATCTACTAAAAGTAATTTTTAAAAGCCTAAATTAAGTTATAAATTGAGATCTAACATTTTTAAAATTAGTAGGCCATAGTTTTATTTATAAACCTAATTAGACAAAAATGTCTTGGGATTAGCCACACACTCACTAAACCTTTGGAAGGGCATCACACACTTCATTAGTTAAGCTAAAACATTTTGGACAACAACTAGCAAGAAGGAAAAAAGTAGAAGAGGAGAGCTAAGGTTCTTCAATTTTGTGGCTTCGATCTGCTAAGTTAGAGGAAGCTTTGGGCAAGGCGAGTGTTATGAAAGTTGTTCCTTTCATTTTGGTTCAATTAGTATTCCATTTGGTGGATTTTTCATCCAAGCCCAAAGTTTAAAATTTTGTGTTTTTGGATATTTCTTGCATGATTTTTTAAGCTTAAGGCTAGAGAAACTATTGAATAAGTATTCTCCTTCATTTTGATATGTTAGTATGCTAAAAATTGGTCCTTATGACTGATTCATGATATTTTAGATGAATGAATATATGACTCCTTTGGTGGATAATGACTAAAATTTGGTTTTTAGTTTGTTTAGGATATTTAAGATGCTCTTGGTGCTTGTTGATAGCTTTTAAAAGTTGGTATTTTAAATGAGGTAATGGGGATTTAAATTTCATGTTTATGTTTAATGTTAATCATATGTTGTTGCACATGAATTTTAGATAAAATGGTAGGTTTGGTTACTTGTTATTTGTGGACTATGATCATGTCCTTATATGCAACTATGATCATGCTTTCACTTGTGTATTGTATTGTGATTGTGTACTAAGTCATGATCATACTCTTTGGAATGCACCAAGCTATGATCATGCTTAATAGGGAGTCTGTGCAATGTCCATCCCCCTTCCCTTTTGTTTTTAGCCATTAACATATTGTATGTGATTGTTAGGATATGATAGTAGTCATTTGTAGTCAAATTTTTTCATTTGGAAATCTACATATATAGATATCTTGTTACTTTGTGTTTCTATATTGATCATTATGTTAGTTAAATTGTACATATAAATGTGATTTCTCTTGGTTATTGGGATTTATATCTCATCTTGGTTGTGGGTTAATATTTTTAAGTAAGATTCTTTCGCTAAGGGCAAAGAGAAGCTATTAGATGTTAATTCCTAACTTGAGACTTTATATGGGATTTCACACTTGGACATTTTGATTTAGTTTTAGATGTTACTCTTTTTGTGAGCAAAACCTTATATAACATCATGTTGCATTCATATATTGCCAAGTGTATGTATTTTAATATTTTGTAACTTAGAGTGGACCTTATAGGATTAAGCATCAAATCATGTTTAACATGATGACTTTACTTATAATTGATTAATTATGATTTGTCATGATTGTATGATGGATTATCTTACCAAATGTTGAATTTAGATATGGCATTTGCATGTCATTTGGATTTTGTTACTGTAACATGGTGGATTTTACTATCATAGGGAAGTGTAATATGGATATTAAGGCTTGAATAATTTTGGTTTTGGGTTTGGTTGTGGTGTAGAAGCCTTAGGAGTATGTATTTATTGTCTTGGTCATGTGGAATGTGAAATGGTTCATCCTTTAGTGTTACCATAATGTATTATGCTGTCATGAGTCACTATTTTGGTGAATTAGAGTGTAGCATGGTTGTGTCAAGACTTTGGGTTTTTTGGTAAGCCTAATTGGTTGATTAAAACTTGCTTAAAATGGTTAGATGAATTTAGGTGTTGTGGTGTAGATTATGGAGTTGCCATTTGAGGTCAATTCCTTCCATTTGCTATCATGAAGGGGTTTTCCTACTATCATAAAGAAGTAAGATTAGTTTTGGTTAGCTTTTAACTCCTGAGTTATATTAGGTGATTGGATGATAATTATAAAAATGTAAACCCCTATAAAGCCTTGCCTTATAGCTCTTGAAAGACCTTAGGATTGATTATGGGGTGGTAATAACTTGATGGTTCATCCATTTAAGTTTTATGGTTAGTAGGTATTTAAGCCGCGACCTGATTCCCTTAAGTTATAGCTAAAATGGGTTAGGAGTGATCTAATAAGCATTTGTGCCATGACTGAAGCATTTAAGTCATTTCGCAACTCGTGAAATTTGCAAAAGAAATGGTCCAAAGACAATTTTTAGAAAGTTTTGCCTGAAACCCTTGTTAAGTCGCGACCTAATCATTTTAAGTCATGACTTGAATCTTGGAATTCAAATATAATTTTTTGGAACTTGTTTACTTGGAGCTATTGATGAATATGGGTTAGAGCCTCAAACTTACACTTGTTATAATTATTTTAAAGGATATTAAAGAAAGGTAATTAGGCTTAATGGAGATATGTATCTTATTGAACAAAGTTTTAATTTACTTGCATATTTGCATCTTTATGGTTCATTAACTGACCTTACATTTAAATTACCATTAATTAATAACTTAACTGCATGATTTAGCTTAACTGGAGATTAGAGATTTGCACTTCTGACTTATGGAAGATTAAATGAATTTGACCATATTGTAAATAATTGTCTTGCCTTTACTCTTTTTGGATCATATATATTAGAATGAATTAATTACAATGGATTTTTCTTAATCCTAGTTTCCTCGTCCAAATGGTTTTTGCTAGGCAGCATTCTTATAATGACATTTCTAACCTAAAAATGTATCGTAGCCTATCTCATTGCTAGTTTACTCATTCTCTCTTTGTTTTGATATCTAAATATTTATTAATAAACAGAGTATTGGATAAACCAATCATCATATTAATTGTGTCCAAACAATAACACTATTTTAGAAGAAAGTAAAATCTCATTCATTATCCTTTTTTTAATGTCAATAGAATAGTCATGGAAAAATAGTACTAAAACTTGGATTAAGAAGAGAGATCATAGATGTTTAAATTTATCATCTCTCTAAAAGTGTATAAAACACTATGTAGGATGAGAGTTTGTCCTCCATGCAAAACTAATTTTGCAATTCTAATCACTTTTTTTAAAAAAAGAATTTTGCATTCCTTCTAACATAAAGTTATCTGCTTTTGGAAGCAACTAATAGTATTTTACAAAGCATTCTCGATACTTAGTCACATGGTTTATGGCCTTTGACTAATTTTGTTTAGCACAATCATGAGCAAAAAAGGCTTAGTCATTGACAAATATAATACTTCTTCTTTACTATGTCAAGCTTTTCTTTACCACGTTTGTTTTTTTCCTTAATTTGTTTCTTGGCTTTATTAAAATGTTGGCCAAATCTTTTCTTGATATGAAAGTGTTATCTTTTTTATGGACTTTGAAGTCATAGCTATCTTAATCATATAGGCATGTCCAAGAGGTCTAGCAACTTCTAATAGCTCATCCTAAAGTTCTATATGATAAGCAACATTATTTTAAAAATAATGATGCTCTCTTTATGGGTCAAACTTTATTTTCATATCTTCCCAACTAATAGAAAAAGATCTTATGATAGCCAATACTTATTGTTCATTAGTAATCAATAAAGATCTGACTAATTATTTCAATTTATTGATTGTTAGTGTTCTTAGTTTGGTTAAACTTTTATAACCAAACTTGCCCTTGGGGACTATCAACATGGCTTGAATAGTTGGATATAATTTATACTCACATATGAGGTTATCAGCCATGTTGCTTAGCATTGTTATGTGAACAATATTATTCTTTTCTTTTTCCAATAAAAAATATAGATCTCTCTTTCACTAAGTTGCATTTTCATGTTTAAACTCCTACATGACATTATTTAATAGTTTCTCAATATCCTATTCTTTTTTAGGATGTATTAACCTTACAATGTCAAATTCCCTAATTGACAAAATCTAATTTGTCTCTTTTATCAAGCTAGGCAGTAATATTTTTAATAGCCATAATCATATAAACATAGTACAGAGTGACTACATACACACACTACTATGTATACATTTGCAATAAACTTTGATTAGACTAACAATAATATTATTAGATTCATGATTGGAAATCTACATTTGTATTACGTCCATCACATGTGTCTTAAGATTATCATTATTTTTCTATCGAATTCATATGTAAATATTATTTAAGCTATTGTTCTTTAGATGGGCCTTAGGTTATTGATATAAGAACTCCCATATGATAAAGTATTTTTCACATTTCTTTATTAAATTTACTTTTATATGAGCTTAAAGCCTACTAAATCAAGAACTCTCACTTAATAGAGCACTTCTCTTAATTTTATTTAATTTCTTTAATATAACACATTCATAAATTATGTTAATATTGAATTCATATGTAAAAGTATCTCATTTTAAAAATGTTTGTCATCTTAAAGATTTTCTCTTCAGCCATCACATCTCTATTTCCAATTGTAACAATCATTTCAATATATATTAAAAATATGCTTCATGTGTTTGATCAATTATCTTATAGAGAGTGTTTTTTTTTGTGCATTATGCCTCAAAAATATATTTCTCATATAAAAAAAAGTAAGCATATTGGCTTATCAATATTCATGATAGTATGATGTTTCTTACAAAACTCTAATCTCTGACACACACTAATCAAAAGACAAATTATTGTCTTAATTTGGTTCTCCAAGTTTCTTCCTAAGATTCTTATTGATTGTTGTTTACCAAACATTATCTAGGAATGTATTGATCAAACCTAAGATTGACGAGAAATGATCTCATTTTTAGGTTAGTCTAAAAGGTTTCATGAGTGTCCATTGCATGTTTGAATAGTACCCAAACTTATCTTAACATACTTAACTCATATACCTCCATGCAGAGTATGATTTTAAAGATTTTTAAAAACAAAAATCACTTCAAAAACATGTGGCACACACCTCTATGCACCTTAAGAAGTTTCAACTTCAAAAAATGGTTTAACATTGAAAAAATGAAGAAGCCTACTTGCCTAAGTGGCACATGAGCACCATATGCCACTGTAAAGACATTTTCTGACAGCAAGACTACCACTATCAAACTCCTATTAATCTCCTCCTTTTAGTGGTAAGCTCACTTAGCCCAATAGAGGTGGGGGTAAGTCTCACTCAGCCCTCAGAGTGAGATTCCTATTTCATCTTCAACCTCTAAATGAAAATTTTAAAAGATTTTTAGGTTTTTAATTTTGAATGGCTAAATTTTCGAAGCCATATCTCTTTTATTACTTGTCTAAATTGGACAAATTATATGTCATTGAAAAGCTTGCAATAAGAACTTTCCAATGATATAAAGTTTGCATAAAGGAATGGTTTAAGAAAAGAGAAACAGTCCTTAAAATGTGACAGTTTGGTCATTTTTTCCATAAATTCTAGACTCAGAGTGCCTCATAACTAACTCATCTTTTATTTATTTTAGAAAAAATTTATAGCACTGGTAAGATTATTTAACAAGCTTTTCCAACCATATATGGTTTATATTAAATGATGACTTGTGGTGAAAGCATCATTCTTTGAAATTTAACTGTTCAATCATTAATTTTCAGCAAATTTAAATCTCAAAATCTCCATAATGGCTAATATTCTTCCTACCATTTTTCTACCACCTAATCATCATACCCTAGACTTCACTTAATGTGAGATTCATGGCCTAATTTAGTCTCTAAGAGATTATGCCACTGAGTATATTCTATGTTCATTTATGAATTTTCTTTTGCAATTCTTATTTCTTCTATCTAATTTCATATAATAAGACATGAAAATTCATATATAAATTAGGGAAATAGTAGAGCTAAGCCAAATAAACTCTGATACTAATGAAAGAAAGTAAAGATTCAGATACTTACCCATTGCAATGAATGCGTATCTAGTTGAATCTTCGTCCAGTGTAATTTAAAATAGAATCACCATATGGAATTCCATCATTTTCCGCAACAGATACACATAGTCCATGGAGAAATTCTCTCTCTATGTTCTATGTATATCTCTACTTCCTGGAGTTTTTCTAAAGAAAAGGAAAGAAAAGAGTACAAACTCATGTCTTTATAAAAATGATAATGTTTGTGTTTCACAAAAAAAAAACCCTTCCTTTGACCCGTTTTAGAAATGTAACTTCCTTTTATTTAAATTTTGAATTCAAAAAATCAAAATTCAAAAAATAGTAATCTAATAAGTAATAATTAATTAAGTAATAACTTAAGTAATTAATTAATTTTCTCTTTTTGGATCGAATTAGTCTATCAATGGTGTTCTATATTTTAACATTTAGGCATAACTTCTTAAGTTCTCATATCACTTAAGTTTTTTTAAACTATCTTTAAGAAGTTCTCATATCACTTAAGTTTTTTTAAACTATCTTTAATAATAACTTTGTGAACTCTAAGATATATTTTTTGGGATTTCTATTATCTTAATTATTCTACCAAATTGACATGGTCACTTTTAAAGAGAAATAGATACAAAAAATATGAGAATCACACTCATTATATGACACATCATTCAAACGAAACCCATTATGCCTGTGTCTATTTTGCTTCAAGAGTAAAAGTGTTGATTTCAAAATGAAATTGAGAGGACACAAATCTTATTTTTTTAAAAGTCAATGTATGATCATTATATGCGATAAGCTATCCTCCTATTGGAGCTCTAAGAGAAACCCCCTTCCTTCTCTTGCCAATTTTATACCTTTTTGCTATCGTGGGCGATGAGGTATATGTTTTTAATAATTTTTACTAATGCATGTATGTTTTTTTATAATTTAACATCATATAATTAAATTTTCAAATTTTTTTCACACGTCATAATTTAACTGAAATAGTGAACAATAAAAATATAATAATCTGCATTTACGTCGAATGGAATAACATTTTGTTCTAGGCCAAAAATATGATTATGTGACCACATAACAATTGCTATATTGGCACTCGTTCGCAGCCGCCAAACTCATTCTAGCCAGTGCCCCCGTCTCCTTCATCTCACTCTTATTCAGTGGGTTTTTCATTTTTTTCAAGGAAAAGGAGCAGAGGGAAGCCCAGCGGGTTCTCTTGCAGTGGTGCGTGAACCACTTTAGATGCTGCAACTATCGCGGCGGGATCTCGAAGTTGACCGTTGTAAGGATTTTGAAATTGTGAGCGATTCAAAATATTCTAACTTTCTTCCTATCTCGTGTTCCATTGCTTCTATTTCTCCAGCTCTATTTGTGTATTTAATCGAGAAAGTTGAATCTGCAGAGGAGAGGTTCCATACAATAGGTAGAGATATCAAAATTGTTAATCTCTATGTTTATCTCTATCTCTGTCTACTGATTCAAAAGATATAAAAGAAAGGTTTTACCCGTATATTTCGTTTTTCATGATCAGTGGATAACTCATTGCCTATCTATATGTCTCTCTCGTCTATCTCTAATGATTCAAGAATTGTGCAAATTGAAGCTACAGGGACTATCAGTATGATTTAACCTTTAAGTCAGCAATTTGGCGCGGGCACGCAAGTAAATTGGAAAATGAAAAATAGGTCATTTTCATTATTCAGATGGTCTCCGTATGATTTTGCTTCGTGGTTGCAAAAATGCTTGAAAGGAAAAGCTTTGAGACCTGGCATGCAGGTCCATTCCATGTTGTTGACAAGTGGAATGGAAATGAGTATCTTGTCTTTGAATTCAAAGCTTGTTGGAATGTATGCTAGCTGTGCAGATATAAAATCAGCAAAGCTTGTATTTGGTCAAATACAATATCCAAATGTCTTTGCATTCAATTGGATGGTTTTGGCTTTGGCATTTAATGGGCATTATGAAGACGCACTTGTGTATTTTCGCTCAATGCTTGAGCTAGGGAACATAGGTAATAAGTTCACATTTTCAATTATTCTTAAAGCGTTTGTTGGCTTAATGGATGTAAACAAGGGCAGAGAAGTTCATGCAATGGTCTACAAATTGGATTTTTGTAATGATACCTCTATTGCTAATGCTTTGATAGATATGTATGGTAAATGTGGAAGAGTTTCTTATGCTTCCGATGTGTTTGACAAAATGACTGAGAGAGATGTTGCCTCATGGACATCAATGATCAATGGATTTTGTAATATAGGGAAAATTGAGCAAGCACTAGTGTTGTTTGAGAGGATGAAGTTGGAAGGATTGCAACCAAATGATTTCACATGGAACACGATGCTTGCTGCTTATGCCCGGTCAAGAGACATCTATGAAGCTTTTGCGTTCGTCACTAGAATGAAAAGAGAGGGCCTTGTTCCTGATCTGGTTTCATGGAATTCATTAATTTCTGGTTTGGCACAAAATCATAAACACATTGAAGCATTTTCATTGTTCCGGGAAATGCTAGTTTCAAGGATTCAGCCGAATTGCATAACCATCACAGCACTACTGCCTGCATGTGGGTCAATGGGTTCCAATAAATGGGGAAGAGAAATTCATGGATTCATATGTCGGAAGGGGTTTGATGTCAATGTTTTCATTGCAAGTGCTCTTGTTGACATGTATTCAAGGTGTGGGAATTTAAAAGATGCTCGAAATGTGTTTGACAAGATTCCAAATAAGAATGTTGCATCGTGGAATGCAATGATTGATTGCTATGGGAAGTGTGGCATGGTTGATTCCTCCATTGAACTCTTTGGAAAAATGCACGAAGAAGGACTACAAGCAAATGAAATTACTTTGACATGCATTCTTTCAGCGTGCAGCCACAGTGGTTTAGTGGAAAAAGGTTTAAAGATCTTTAGATTAATGAAGGAATCTTATGGCATTGAAGTAAGCCCAGAGCATTATGCTTGTGTTGTTGATATCTTCTGCCGTTCAGGGATGATGGTAGAAGCATACGAATTTCTCAAGGCCATACCAATTGAACTTACAGAGTCAATTCTTGGAGCTTTTCTCAATGGATGCAAAGTCCATGGAAGAAGAGATCTTGCAAAAATGATGGTTAAGGATATAATAAGAATGGAATTAAAAAGACCTGGAGGCTTTGTAACACTATCAAACATATATGCAGCTGATGGGGAATGGGAAAAGGTTGGAAATGTGAGGAAGGTGATGAAGGAGAAGAACGTCCACAAGAAGCCTGGTTTTAGTTGGCTTGAGAAAATGGATGAGATTCTTGAATTGAAGAAAGAGAAAGAAGGAAACAATGGGACCAATGCATTGGCTAGGGGTTCATAACCCACCAACTCGTTTCAACTTGACTGAATCTGAAAACTATTAATGATTTTGGCCGGGTTTGGGCAGGTTATTAGGTTTTGCGCAGTGAAATTTTAGGTAAAAACCGGTTTTTCCCAATTTAGGCAGGTATAAAGTTTTAAAAGTAATATAATAAGTATGTCAAAATAAACTGGTTTGTGATATAACCCACCTGACCTATTTGAACCCAAAAAGTGCAGGTTAATAGAAAAATCTGTCGGTTTTTGGGTAGAGTTTTTCCCACCTAACTGATGGTTGTTCGGGTTGATCACCTGATCTAACCTGATCACATCCAACCAATGCTCATCCCAGCACCAGGTATGCAACATCATTTGATGTGAGTGATCTAGTCTTTCTCATGTTAATTGCAAATTTGTCTCTTTGGTGTTAGATGAAAGCTTAGATCTACCTAAACTAGAAATGAATTATATTTGTTTAGCAGTACGATTGGGTTGATAGTGGAAACAAAAAGTGAAAGAAAGAAAAGAAATAAGGTATATTTTTGTTGGTTTTAAACCTTTCATTTTTCAGATGCATGAATCTTTGATCTTTGATACATCAAATACTTGCCATGGTTTCTTGAATCAGGTTTGTAGTTTCATATTGATGACCATTGTAGGAGACAAGCGACAACAAATAAAGATCAACAAGAAAATAAATAAAGAACAAAATATATATATATATATATATCTACAGAAAAAAGGCCATTAGATATGACCCCCGACATCAACCTAAATTATTTTATTTGCCCAACTTCAAATGTAAGATTTGAAAATTAGTTCAATATATGGCTAAAATGTTGTTCCTGGCTTGGGTTAGATTAGTGTTTTGTTTGGTTTTTTCTTTTTGTATTGGAGCATTTGTGTCAAACTATTATGTTTATCTTGATTTCTCAAGTACTCATCAATTCTTCCAGAAAATATTATAGTGGCGATTGGAGAAGAATGATCATGATTACATTTATATATAGTCTATGGCTTTTGGTGGTTAAAGAAAGAAGCTTAGGCTTGTAATACCTCACACTTAACTAGGTTTCCGTTTGAGCATTATGTTTTCTTGTCCTTTGTTTTGACATCTTTCATAGTTACATATTTGGCCTTGAACTTTTGATTAAGACATATTATATTCTTGACAACAGCATATCCTCTGCCTGATTCTCTCTTCTCATCCATTTTTTATTGCTTTGTTCTGAAAGAGCTTGTGAATGCTGCTCCCAGGAGGATTTGTTGTAATGAAACCACTGGTGTAGAGCAAAAGCCAGTTCATTGTCAATTCTGGTATGATTGGGTTAATAATAGGTTTTATGCTATCCTAAATCCATGGGAATGAAGATGCAGAATTGGCCATTGACATCAAGGTTGGGCTTGAGATGATCATACATTAATGCTTCTTGAAGGTTGTTTTCAGTGTCACAGGTGCTGAAATCCTTATTTGGCTCTCAGCAGGTAATCCTTCCCTAGAGTTCTGTCTCTCTCTTGCTCATACACAGGCTGATCTGTTTCTGTGGCTCATAGGTACAAAATATTCAAATGCTTAGGAAAGAAAAACAATAATACAATTAACACTTGCAACATTGCATCCATTGATACATAGTGTTCTTCATTTTGTCTTTGCTCCATTTCTTCAAAGTATATTTGAAATTTTGAAAATTTTGGAATTCAATTTGATTCAATTCTAAACCTTTTTAAATTGTATGGAATGCAACTAATTTTAGAGTTCAATTCTATTTTTTGGAAAAAAAAAGAAGTATGCATTCCAGTACAAAATTAAATTCTGATCAAACTTGGTGGGATTTCAGGGAATCTAGAGTTTAAGACCATTTTGATCCTATCTTTTTATAATTTTGAGTAAATTACACAGATGTCCTCTAAATTTTGTTAAAATTACACAGGTTTCTTTTTTATTTTTAAAATATATACAAACCCTCCTTAAAATAGAAAGTAACCCTACACTTTAGTCTAATGTAAATTCTGTTGACCAAAATACTCTCCATTAAACCTAAATACATATTTTTTTAAACTAAAAAATTTTTAAAATGGAGGGTATTTTAGTCAAAAATTTTAAAATTAGACTAAAATATATGTTAACTTTTTGTTTCAAGGGAAGTCTATGTATATTTTGAAAATAAAAGGGAGATTTGCATAATTTCAACAAAATTTAAGGGAGGTTTATGTAATTTAGTCAATAACCTGGGGCACTATCTTACTCTCTTGAGTGCCTCTATATTGTGAGGCTTTTGGTTTTTTTAACTTCTCACAAATGGGTTGAAATGAACCCTATAAGCTTGTCAAGCAACCTTAGAGAGTAGAGATTGAAAAGGAGCTCATTGTGGCACCATATTCATCATTTGAGGGACGGAGAAGAGATAACCCTCACTCAACATCAGGAAATTTTAACTTCAGGTTTCCCGTTTGAAAGCTAATGGACCCATGCCCCTTGGGCCCTGGCCAATGAGGTATATAATAGAAAGAACAAAAAGACAATAGGAGGGGGGCCTAAGAGACGGATGATGAGGTGTCCCAGGTTTAGTTGCCTGGTCACAAGGTATAGGGTAAAAGAGAGGAATTTAGTTAGAGAAGGCTATTTTAGGCACTGAGAGGGTGTGAGGAGAGGTAGACAAGAGATCATTTTGGCTTAGGAGAGTCTCTAGCCTCTTGAATGCTAGTGAACACCTTTTCTTCCTGTTTTCGTTTTCCTTCTTGTAAGCACTGGTTCTGCATTTTTTTTGGTTCTTCCATTCACTATTGGATAGGAATTGCTGACCATTTTATATAAATAATACAAGTGTACTAGAGGTTTCCATCAATTTGGTGTCAAAGTGGTACAATTACAAGGGAATGGATAACAGAATTGAAGTCTTGGAGAGGGATTTTGCAGAGATGAAGGGAAAAATGACCTCCATCAAGGAATTGACAATTGAGATGCGTGATCAAGTTGCTCAAATGGTTGGAGATGTTAGAAGAAGAATAGAATGAGAATCTTCAGTGAAGGATTTGAAAGAGTGATTGCCAAGTGGAAAATGGAGTTAAGAAAAGAGAAGGCAGAGTTTGAAAAAGAAAAAGATGAAGAAATTGAGGAGAAACTTACCTCAGATCATCAGTTAGAGTTTTTGTTGTTTTCTGGTGAAGGTTCGGCAGAGTTGAAAGCTGCGGAAGAGTTTCATCATCAGGTGAAGGAAGTTAGAGGAAATAAAAATTTTTTTTGAAGGAGATAGTATTGTTGCCAGATTTGTTGTGGTAGTGGCTTGTGAGAACAAATCAGAAGAAGTAGAACCAGCCAAACTAGCTTTTGTCACAGTTTCAGCAGACCCCCGAAGTATGTTTGAGTCAATCACACTAGTGGGCTTGACCCATCAGTACTCACGGGTCGTGCCCATCTTGCCCTGAAGGAGATTGCAGAATGAGTTGAGTCCATCCTTGCTTTGGAGGGGATTGCAGAATGACAACTAAAAACAGTGGAAAAGGCCAGCTCCTTTACACATTCAACACAACTAATTTTGATGATTACCAGCAACTATCCGATGCCAAGGGAGCAGGACAAATAGGACTAGTGTTTAGTCTCCATTCTATTGAGACAAACAACTGGGGAATGAATTGACAATTTCGACTTATAATGATAGAAGATGAAGATGAAGAGATGATAAAGATAGAAGAGGAAAGGCACCTTAGAAGAAGATTAAAGTGTCCTAGGGGATATTGCTAAAAGGTGGACTGGTATTCAAAGCAATTGAACCTAGTTATGGCCATAAGGTTAGAAATCACATAGCAAAAATTTCTTATTATATTCCTAGCTGTGAAAAGAAGCTCTTGCTGTGGAAAAGATACCCTTCACCCCAATGGAAGGGCAGTCGTTGACCATAATGAAAGGAAAGACCTCCCATCTGTTTCTGTTGAAAATTTTGAGTATTTCCCTGGTAGAGGCCTTATTGCTACTCTCAACAGCATTGAGTAAGAAATTGGAGGAGCCACACTTTCAAAAGCATCAATTGGATCTGTTAGATTTCATCACCTCATTTTGTCAATCTCAAAACAAGTCAAAGAGGATCAGGGAAGCAGATAACGCATCTTCTTATAGAAGTAAATTTGTTCATGTTAATCTCTCAGTTGATCAAATGGTAACACTGATTCACTTAGAGGATAGGTCTGAGCCTGGGGCTTACAGGAATTGCAAGATGAAGCAAAGTTCAGTGTGATAATGTTAAGTGGTGACCATGAGTCTGGCACAAGGAGAGCTGCAAGAGCTGTGGGCATCAATGAAGTTTACTCCAACTTGAAGCTTGGTAAAATTACTTAGCACCAGATGACATATCTAGAGAAAATTGAGTTTGTTCCCAAGGATTGGTGGGTCGAAGATAATGGTGAGATGAACATTGATCTTTACAAACAAGCAATGATTGCTACAAAATCCAAAGGAAGGAGGGATGGTCTTGTGAGTGGGGAGGCACTAAAAATCTTTGCAGTAGGGTCGTTTCTTGATTCTATTGATGCATTAGTTTCTGAACTTGATACATGGAGGATCAAATTTTTGGTGGAAACAATGGTTTGTTTGTTGCTATTTGACAATATTGTGTGTTCATGTAGTTTCTTGCTGAGGCCACTGAAAATGACCATTTTAGTAGAAGCAGGTGAGTCATCAACCGAAGAATTAATGAGGAGCATCTGCCTTAACTGGCATGAAACTTCTGTCAAAAGGTTTATTGATCTTTGCAAGGTCTCCTTAGAGCACCATAAATGGTTTTCAGTTGGTACAACGTCTTTTGAATTGATATATGAATGAGAAAGGCGGCAACTGCATTAAGGAAGTTGCTGAGAATGAAGACAAGGGAAGGAATTGAGCTATTGTTGCACATAGGTCCTTTATGCATGTTGGATAGTTGGCGGACAATTTTCTTGCAGAAATTGCACATGACCTAAATCTCAGCCTCTCTAATTTTGTTGGTTTGTCGCAAATGGTTCCCAAGGTTGGCTAGACCAAATGCAGATGATAGAGCTATTAATATTTACTTAAAAGAGCACTCAAATATGACAAAAATGGAAGAGAAAAAGCTATGTGGACTGATGGACATAAAGGAAGTGACTATGGTGCATTGGGAACCATTTGGATCTGCTGAACCATGTACATTATGCCTTCGCCACAATGAAAGCTGGAATGAAAAGTTCTTCCAAGTGAAATCTTCTCTACGTGATAATGAAAAGAAGTTAGATAAGGTGGTAGAACTTATAGAGAATGGTGCATTGTGATTGGTTGCACCGCCATAAACAACAAACTTCAGGAGGGAGTACCCGCTGCTATAGAGACATTTCAAAGAGCCGGCATTAAGATTTTGAATGCCTACAGGGGATTTAGAGGCTGTGACAGTTGAGTAGCTTGCGATGGTGGTAATGAGGTAGAGGTGTCCAACATTATGGAGGGATTTATGATCTTGCAAAGTGGATTGGGACTGTGCTTGGTTCATGTTACTGTTATTGGCTTTTATGATAGGTTGAAAGATGCTTATTTCAATCCTTTGTTGAAACAAACACTTGGTTCGATGGAAAAGAAGCCCCTGGTCATAACTTCTAATTCCCACCTTGAGGACAAGGTGGAACTAGTTGGGGTGGGTGTTGATGGACCTGCGCCCATTGGGCCCTAGTTGAATGGGGCATATAAAAAAGAAAGACCAGAGACAAGAGAAGAAAAAAAAGAGGGGGGGGGGGGGACCTAGGAGAGGAATGATGAGATGTCCCATGCTTAGCTGCCTGGTCAAAGGTATACGGATAAAAGAGGAATTCAGTTAGAGAAGGCTATTTTAGGCACTGAGAGCTTGTCAAGAGAGGCAGGAAAGAGACCATTTTGTCTTAGGAGAGCTTCTACCCTCTTGAATGCTAGAGAACATCTTTTCTTTCTTCCTGTTTTCATTTCCCTTCTTGTAAGCACTGGTTCTGCATTTTTTTCTTCTTTATTCACTGTTGGATAGGAATTGTAGACCATTTTATATAAATGATACAAGTGTACCAGAGGTTTCCATCAAAAGCATTCTTACTTCTGCTTCAGTGTTAAGCTAAAACCTCTCATTTTCTCTACATTTCTCCCTTCTTTTGGGCTAGCTGATAGGCAGTTTTTCTTTTCCTTTTTTGCTTGAAATGGGTTTGGTTTGGACATAAAATATCTATCTTGGTATAATTACTAAAGGCAGTTGTAGTTCATGAATTATGTGGTCAAAATGATGGAATGGCCCAAATACATATGTCCCAAGAGAAAATATAAGAAGAGATACCTGCAGTTCACAGTGTGAATGAATGATGGGGTCCAAGCGGGGGTTGGTGAATAATCAACGGAGAAGCATACGAGCTTTAGAGTCGAGAGTCGAGAGTGAAGACTGGAACTTGCAAGGTTGATTTGATAGTTTGGCTACTTAAAGATTGCCTTACATCACAATCATTATATTAAAAAGAAAAGACATTAAAAAGACCCCTTGAA
The DNA here is from genome assembly GCA_032878935.1 of Erythrophleum fordii. Taxonomy (NCBI): domain Eukaryota; kingdom Viridiplantae; phylum Streptophyta; class Magnoliopsida; order Fabales; family Fabaceae; genus Erythrophleum; species Erythrophleum fordii. The sequence continues at coordinate 21,365,429 of JAVQMF010000044.1, forward strand.
CTTTGAATCAATTGCAATAAGCTCTTTGAAGTTTCAAAATCGAAAAATAGATCCTTCAACTTTCACATTTCAGGACATAAGTCCTTCTGTTTATTTCACCCTTAATGCGATTCTCTCATGTTCCACATGCTAACATTGGAAACAAATTGGAGCTTGCCACATCAATTATGGGAGAATCTAAAGTGGCATATCAAGTAACAATGTTAAAGGTGAAATAGATAGAAGGACCTCTTTCCTAATGTATGAAAGTTGAGGGACCTATTTAGGAGACTATTTGTAAATTACCCAAAGTTTAAGAAGGATTTTTGCATTTTTTTTTCCTTGATATAAACTGAGGTGGTTGCCAGGCACCAGTTAAAACTTTAGAGAATCAGAATTGTGAGTGATAGAACAGAACATTTGGACTGTGTTGCAATCACTTTCTTTGGTATTGGTCTTTTACCTGCCAGGCAATAGTTGAAGCCTTTGAACGAGAAGAAAGTTAATTAGAATCTCTTGAAGTGCTATATCTAGGTGCTGAACTCTGTGATTCAATTTCTATTGTGACTAATTAGCTATATTGTTCATGTGGTTCTCCATGAAGCTATTATTGTATATTACTATTAAGTTGCTTTTAGTTGCAATTACTAATTAGTTGTATTTTTTATTTGCAATTAATCATTATTATTATTATTATTATTATTTTGGAACAGGAAAATACCATGTGAAAAAAAGCCATGCTGATTTTATGATAAACGAGGCTTGGAAGAAGACATTTTTTACTGGCATAGTTTCAGATCGACTACTTTTAGTTTTTGTTGTTACAATCAATTGTTTAAGCATATGTTATCACTTCTATAGGTTGGACCTTTAAGGCTATCATAGTTTTGATAGTAGTGCATATTTTGTATATATCTTTATATAATTGTAATGATACTCTATTTTGTTAATGATCAGTTGTCTGCTATTGGTAATTCTAATCTGATTTAAACACCAAGTAATTTGTTACTATTTTTGTGTTAAAAATTTAAAATAAAAATAATTAAATAATGAATGTGGCAACGATATTTTCTTGTTGTCAAAGGATAAATAACAAAAATAACTACCCTGTAAAGTTGATTTTAAACAAGCCAAACAGCTAAAGTTGTTGCCATATCTAAAAAGCTTTGGCAATGGAGTCTTTTTGTTCCTAAACGGTTGAATTAATCTTAAATAAGTGGCTTTTGAGAAATGAAAAGTAATTTGAGGCAACAACGTTTGTAATTGTTGAATCGACCTTTTGTCACAACGACACGCTATCTTCCGTTACAAACTTTATCGTTCCCAAAATGCTTATTTCTTATAATAATTTGTTTACGGATTCATTGACATAGTATATTCTCTCCGAAACAGCATCATTAATGTTACTACATTCATTAGCAAAATTAACAATGAAGAACTATATGAGATAAATTTTAAAACATTAGAAACTAAAATGAAAATTGAAATATGTTAATGACTAATTTAAAAATTGCATGTATTTATGGGGGAGTCAATTTTTTATTCAAAATTTTAAAGTCTAAAATTTTAAATTTATTATTTAGGATTAATAAAGTACACCTTGATATCTTTTCAAAAGACATTAAACACATAAGATTTTCAAAATAATTTTTAATATAGAAAATAAACAAAAAAGAAACGTCCGTGACTACTATTTCAAAGTTGTAAAAAGAATAATTTCTTTTTTATTTTTACATTTTTGTTAAAAAAATTGCAATCAGATAGTATATTTAGCTTTTACACAAAATTATGCAGTGAAAAAAAAAAAAAAATTGCATAGCATCCGTACGTTCGCAAAGAATCCCGCATTACCTTCTGCATAAACTCCTTAGCTTTCCTGTTACCGACGCAAATGCTTCGAGTCATAAAGTTGACCCATATTATTCCGCCATCGCCATCAATTTTTTCGCACCTCCCAAGCTTTATTTATCTATGATGATATGGACCTGTGGCAAACCTTCCAATGTAAGATAGCGTTTCAATTCTCCAAGTATTTAAAATTTGAGAGCGCGCAAATACTCTCTCTCTCTCTCTCTATCTCTCTCTCTCATACACACAAAATTAATATTAGTATGTTACATTAGAATAAACAAAGCAATTTTCAAAATTTTTATTTTAAATATTCACAAACATTTTACAAACTTGACTTAGTACATGTCAATCCACTTTATTGGTATTTTTTATCTAATTATTATTATTATTATTATTATTTTTTGTACATAAAGAGATGTGTCCTGAAGGGAGTGAATGAGATCACAATGTGTCTTTATAGTAATAGAAGAGATTAAGCAATTAGATATATTTGGTCACATGATATAAAAAAAAAAAAAAAAATTAACTTTTGAGTCTGCTTTAAAAAAATAATTTCATGGTTAAAATGATAATTTAAAAGATGAAGTAATCGTTACAAAAAGCATTATAAATATTACATAAACTGCATAAAAAGAATTCGTTTGTATTACTATTTCTGCGAGAGTAACTTGTCATCCTAATATATATATATATATATATATTAATTCGTACTTATACAGCTAATATCACTTAATAAGCTTTCGACTGCCTAGGATATCAATTTTTCATATCCACCTAAAATATACTCCAAGTTTACATGTCAGTAACCACGTCATCTAGTAGTTGACTATGCCTGCTTCTTAACCATAGCAGCATGTTTCTGCCCAGCGAGGTGAGAATTAAAGACCGTCTCGCTGTTGCATACCACATTGCATAGATTGCACACTTTGAAAGAAGTTGTTGCAGCCCCACCCACAAGTTCACGTTTGCGTTTCTTTGTCTCGATATGCTTTTCTGGAGGTTCTAGCATGACTGCATTTTCTGGTTTATGTGAATTAATCCCTTCTTGTTTACTAGCATCCGGCTTTTCCTGTGGCTCAATTACTGGATTCGTTTCCTTTTGCATAGCATTTGCTGTTATAATCGCCACAGTGGCACCAGCTACACTGGTACCAGCACCAGCACCAGCAATTTCTGATTTTGATAGTTTCTCCAGGTTCCTCAGGTGTTTCTTCCCACACAAGTGTCTGATATAAACATCCTTACTATTACAATCGATCATGCAAATTTCACACCGCGCAGGTTGAGTAACCTCAATTTTCTTAGGACCAATCCCATTATTAGATGTCAAGCCAACCTAAAGGGTGACCAAAAATGCTCAATCAATTTAGGAATATTGCTCTTGTGGTTCCCTGCCATCATGGCGCTCGTTGCATTACAACACAAAAGTTAATAAAAGACACCACTGACCAAAATGAAGTAAGGTATTGAACTAAACAATTAATCAAGCAATCCGGATCAGAGAAACTGAGCAAGGCTGCAAAAAATCTAATACGAATCATCGAATGGTTATAGATGATAAACCTAAGGTCATCATGGGACCTTTTCTGAAAAAAAAAAAAAGGAATAGAGCCAACCTAAAGAAAAATTAAAAAAAAAAGAAAAAAGGAGTAGAGCCAACTACTCTGCACATGCATTACTTTATTCAACTACATTATCCACTTATGTAGTTCTCCGTTATCATTTAATGTTCTCCTGTATGACCATTTCAGGTCCTCACTGCCCTCGTCGAAGAACAATTAATAGACTTTTACCTAATTGGCATATTGATGTTAAGGAAAAAATTATAGGAGTTGTCATGTTCAACTATTTATGAGTTATTAGCCCCAAGTGAGAGAGTTCATGGGTAGGGCCGGACCGGATATCTAGTATGCCCGATGTCTGACTTGAATAAGATATTGGGCTTGTTTTTATGCCCGTGGCCCGGTCCGACCTAAACAAACCTAATTTTAGAGCAAGTTAAGGCCACTCGAAAAAATTTTTTTATGATTTGATACTTAATATAAAAATATTTTTTTGTAAACTCATAGGCATATACTTCAAAACAATAAACTTTTGAAATCTTCATATTTTTATCAATAATAAAAAAATAACTTAGTATTATCAAGCAAAATATAAGTTATACTAACATAATTAGTTTTAGGTAAATAAATGTATTTTCATTATTCAATAAAAGAAATGTCAGTAAGCATACACATCAATAATGAAAATAATTAAGAAATAAGGAAGAGTTTAAGTAGATAATGAAAGTTACCGTATGTAAAGAGAATCAGATATATATATATATATATATATATATATAAGATGACAAAATATTAATAATTAAAAAAAAATAACTATTAGGACAAGTTGGGCAGAATATGTCTTTGCCTGTGATCCGATCCGACATAGTTTTGTTTAAAGTTCTATCCATTTATATTTTTAACCCGACCCGATAAAAGAGATATCTAGAATTTAGCCAAGCAGTATAAGATCAGGTACAGATTAGCTGATGAGGTTATATTGGATTTTATTTTGGACTAGCAAAACACGACAAATTATAAAAGAGTTTGCAGTAAGATTCAGTGTCACAGCATCCTTACAAGTGAAACCATGATCAAGAGATTGTGTAGGTAATTCTATCAAGGCAAGTTAAGATTAGCACAAGAAATAAAGCACTTAGAAAATTGAAAAGTGGACTGCAATAATTGAAGATAAACACATATAAACAATTAAACAAATGAAGGGGAAGAAAACACGCGAAATACATAACCTTATGCTATTGCTGGCAAGTAACCTAAAGAAAATCTGCCCAACTCACCTGAGCAGCATGCTTTTTTCCAGCTAGATGTTTGCTAAATATTTCTTGACTATTGCAAGCAATATTGCATATCGTGCAAACCCTTACTGAATCAACTGCTGCACTACCACTCAAAAGCTTCTGTTTCTTAGACTCTAACTCCTTGCCTACAGCAACAAATAGTTCTTGTCCTTGGATACCACCGGCTTGGATTTGTGAATTTACAGGAGAGGTTCCTGATAATATTGTATTACCGGGACTATTCTGCAGCTGCATATTCCTCTTGTGTTTCTTTCCTGATATGTGGTTTTCAAACACACTCTTGCTATTACAATCAATTTTGCAAACTTCACATCGCATTGGCTTGTTGATTTTGGTTTGTTTAGGCAACATCACTGGGGTTTCATTAGGCAAAAGTTGATATGCCCAGCTGTCACTCCACGCAGAATGAAAAATTGAGGGCACATCTGAGGTCCCATGAGAAGTTTCTACAGCCTGCATATCAAAAGAATTATCATCCAAAATAACAGTTTAAATCAGGAACAGCTCATTACATTAATATAGAAAAGGATAAGTTCACCTAAACACTAGAGGCCAACTGACCCATACATTCTGGGCTCCACCAGACCCACCATTCAAGTGGGTCCTATATGTGTTTATGTCCTGTTTATTTTGGAAAAAAGTTGAAAACGTCGAAATCCAACTCCAATAATCGAATACTAGAATTCCAGAGTTCAACTCAACAACAGAAAGGAACCAACCAGCCGAAATTTTTTATATAAAAAACTATCAAATTTGCCACTATTTCACAATTGAAAACTACCTTTCGGATTTAACATCTTCCAAACTAATAAATGGGATAATTTCAACTCACATCTTCAAGTCTTGTGGGGCGAACTTGTTTGACGATCCAATTCTGAACACTTGCGTTTGAGTCCAGATAATTTGTTGTTTGGCCCCCGTAAGCAGAAGGATTGTAGGATAGCGCAGAAGGAAGCGATGGTTGAGGTAAAGACAAGAAGAGTGTGTTTGAAGAGAGGGAAGATTGGGGCTGAGGGTGCATGTTGGAGGAATGTATGATAATTAGGCAAAAGCTAGGGCAAGAGTTTTCTCAGCTGCATTTCTAGTACTGTTCAAGTACAAACTTGCGGGGCACGTTCATGGAGGACAGAGGTATAGCAGAGCCATTGTACGACTACAGAACAATTAATGAGTAAATTGTACTGACTTTGTTTGGGTTACTGACGAGAATCTAGATACTAAATACCAAGGGCTAGTAGCTCCTCGGCCGACTGTGTTGGGCCTAAATACTTGGCTTGTAATCATTTCTGGGCCGAACCTATGTTGGAGAGGAAGAGGCGTAATTTTTTGAGGAATTTTCTTTAATTCTTAAAAAAATTAAGTGTAATTTTTATATTTTTACTATTATATTTTTTAATTAAATATAATAAGTTTTTTATTTTATAATAATAATATAACAAATATGTGATTTTTTGTAAATAAATATATGATTTTTAGTTAAATTATATATTCGTTACATTATTATTAGAAAATTATATATTTATTAAATTTTAATTAAAAATTTAATAAAAAATATATAAGAAATTGTATCTAAGTCTAATTCTTAATTTTTTTTCTTACTTTTTGTTTGAGCTTTTTTGTTTCAAGGAAAAAGGAAAAAAATAATTTTATAGCAAAATTTTCTGTTATTTGTTTTGTTAATTTTTTTTATAATTTTTTTGTTTGAAGTACATGAGAAAAAAATAAAATGGTAACCAGTGATAGACAATGATGGTAATGTAGTTGGTGACATGTCATGAGGATGGGTGGAATGTATGTATGTATGTGTATGCGAATACACATTTAATGGATAAGGAAGAAGATTTTGGAAACATCAATTTCATAGGTTCTTATATTTCAACATCTATTTCTAAAGTGATGATGCTATAAACTTCCATTCTCATGTGGCTGATGGATTTAGAATAAAAAATATGTGAAGAAAATGAGAATGTTAAATGTAACACCATATCTATATAACTCTTAACTATGGCATACTTGGTATATGAAACTTATTTGTAGGAAACTAGAACTTTTTATCGTGGTGTTTTGCATAATTGAAAGCCCATTTGATTCATTTTTGGCTTTAGGAACCATGAGGGCATATCAATTCCATTATCCATGCATAACACATCCATTTATATAAGAAACATCACAATTTAATGCACAAAATTCAGATTTTGGACCATACTTCACAATATCAGAATTTGCTCTCAAGTTTCAAGGTCAATTTTCTAATATGAATTTTAAAAATTTATAACTAATTCTAAAAAAATTAAAATTATACATGCTATAGCTTTCTAGAAAGCTCTAGATGTTAAGTAACTAATAAAAATAATTTTGGACCAAGATAAAAGCAATTAGCCTTTGAAAATCAATAGAACAGTAATATAGGTCATGCTCTCAGATTGATGCAAACCTTGAAATTCAAAAATTCATAACTCTCTCTATACTGATCCAAATTGAGTGCTCTTAGTGGCTATGAAAATTTTATAATGTCTAATTTATGCATGCAAAATTTTATAAATATTGAACTTCATTTTATTCATAAGTGGTACAGGAATGCAAACTAACCATATGAACAATCTCCTTGACAATTTCTGTATAATTTAGCTAGCTTTGAAAAATTATAATAAATTCTCTAGGGCTCCGAATTAAGTACTCTTTAGCTTTGTGAAAAGGTCTAGATGAGACCTATTTGCTTGCCAAATTTTATGCAAAAACTCATCCATTTGGTCAGACTTTGATTTAGCTCAAGAAAGTGGTCAATTTGGAGTCCATAAAGGGATAAAAGGCACCAAATGGCTTTCTACTCAATCGACGACCATTTGAACATGTCCAAAAGTATAAACATAGCCTATGAGAGTATGTTAAATGGTCAAAATCCTCATGTATCTCAAAACCACCATCCTAGTTGCCAATATATATATATATATATACATCAAGGCACATTGATGGCAAAAACTCACATATGCATACATTTGGTTTCAAAATGGATTCATACATCATATTTACATACTCTTATACATGCTCAATAATTTACATCACATAAACATTATTAAGTTACAAACTTTGATGTCAAAATACCTAAAATTTATATTCCATTATCAAAGTCCCATGCTTCAAGATGTTTAGCCTCTATTCCTTGGTCTACTTGACTCACTTAGACATGGTTAGATATATGTGAGAGAAGAGTGAGATTCAAAGAATCCCAATAGCTCTTTACCCTTTCAAACATACGTAAAGGATGCATTTTCATGTCAAAGAATGCATGCATGCTATAAACATCTCTCATGAACATACATAAATCAATTTCCTTATCATATGAACTCATGCATATCAAACATAGATTCTAGGGAATAATGGTTTAGCTTCACCCAATTTCCTTAGAACTTTTAGATTTGTTTCATCTACTTTAAGGGACTTTTAACTTAGCCTCATTTCTTCTTAAGACTTTTCGCTTCGTTTTATCCATTCTTAGAGACTTTTGGTATAATTACATCCATTCAAGTCACTTTGCATTCAGAATTGTATTTCAAGAAGCATAATGGTGCCATACATGTAATCAATAGTTATAAACATATTTCATAGTTCAAACATACACACAAGCATCCAATGACAAGCACACATATAAGAAATGTATGTAAGAAAGGTTAGAGAGCCACCTTAAAGTAAGAACACAAACTTTTTTCCTTTGGTTACTCCTTTCCCTTTTCGGCCACACACATGCAACTAGGTGGGGCTTTGTTCTCTTGGCCTAGAAATATCAAATGAGCCATAATTACATCATTGGAGCAAGTCCTAACTTCACACAAACTCTATACATGCTTACTTTATTCTAAGACTTGGTTATGGTTCTATATAAGTGCATAATGAAGCAACCCTTAGGATTCATGATCTTAGCTCCAATTTCTTATTCAATCTAAATCTCTTGACTTCATCTAAACTCTTTGGAGTCATTACAATTTTAATTCAAGGAGCCTAGATTTAAGTTGCTTCTTTATGTCTTAAAAAAGAACCTAAACCTCCATCTCACAAATCATAATTCCTAAATTGAAATCAATACTTCCTTTGATGTTTACTAATCATATCTAGGCCATTCTAATCCTTGGAATTAATTAAAACTCTCTCTAGTTGCTTGTTCTAGGTTTGGTCGAGACATGTGCACACTTAAAGAAGACCTATGGAGTTTGCTTGGTTTCTCTTAGAGAATTGGTACTTGTAAAACTTTCTAGATGTCTTAGGATGTCATATATACTCTTACATAGGCTAGAATATCTTTGGAAAATTTCAAGAATGGTTAGGTGCAACAAAAACCCTAAAGTATACAACTTAAATTCTAAAATTTTTCTTTTAAATCTAATTGCATATTCTTGTTTCGTATACTTTAAAACTTTTGTTTCTTCCTTACTAAGACTCGAAATCATCCTCCCTTTAGTGGCCTAGGGTTGGCTGAAAATTTACCCATAGAGAACAAGGAAATAAGCAAAGAAAGCCCTGGAAGTTACTTTGATTTCACACTTTGTCAAGAGCTCTTTCACTTGCTACTTGTCTCTCCTCCAATTTCTATCCTCCTCTCACTGAACTAGCCATGAATCATCCTTAAATCAATCATCAAAATCATAGAAAAAGAGAGGAGAAAGAGGAGAATAAGATTGGTAAAGGAAGAAGCATGAAAAAACATGGATTTTCTTACCTTTTTGCTTGGTTTTCTCTTCCTTTCTTCCTTCTTCTTGGTGCGCCACTTCAAGAAGTTTAGGATTCTGTTTTGGTGTAGAAGAAAGTTGGTTAAGGTAGATGGAAGAAGTGGGGCATGCTATACATAGGCTAGGGATTCATTTAAGACTTTTTAAAATTTTAATTTTGTCCTTCATTCTTAGTTTTTTCTATTTGAACTCATTTCAACTCTTTTTCGAGAATCGTTTTTTCCATTATGAAATTTAGGTCCTCCAATTCATAAAATTTCTTTAGTTTCATTCAAATTAGATTTAAAATCTTCTCGAACGAATGGGTTAAAATTTGGGTCAATTAATGTTCTAAAACATAAACCAGAGAGCTTTTAACAATTTTAAAAGTTTCTATAGTTTTTAAGACCTATAAGAACTTTGAAAAACTCAAAATTTTCATTTAAAGATCCCTCTTTTAGATTTTTTTTAAAAGTGCCCAAAATTACAAAAATACTATTAGTTTTTGTTTGATTTTATTTAGCTATTTTGACTTTCGTTTTTAGACATTTTAAACCTTATATTGTCATTTTTAATTTTTTAGATATTTTTCATTTTTTAGATTATTATCCTAATTTTATTTGGTCTCAAATCTTTCTATTTATGAGACTTTCCTTTATAACTAGTTCATTTTTATCGTTTTTAGGAAAATCATACATTACACTAAAAGTGAGGGATTTTTTTTAAAGCATTTTTGGTAGAGGAGATACAAAGTTCACTGGACCTTTAAGATTTTGAAAAAAATAGCAATGTATTATACAACAAAAGATTATTTGAAAGGTGATGCAAGGGGAGTACTGATACATTTTTTTTTAATTTTTTAATAATAAATAAAATCTTAATATAATTTGATAATTTTAAAAATTTAATATTAAATACTTTTAAATTTTAATTATGATAGTATTTATATTTCAATTGAAAAATAATTTTTCAAATGTTTTAAGAAATATGAAATTAATAATTAAATAATTAAAATTTATTGTTATTTATTATGTCAATTTTTTATATATAAAATTTTAAAAAATATATAATTATTAAATATTTACAGTCAAATTAATAAGTTATGAATTAATATTTTTATTAATTTAATGATTAATTTTATTTTAAAAAAATTATTTGTTCCTCAATGGATAGTTAGAAAAGAGACACACCAGTTGAGATATAATTGTTAAAGTGCATTTAATGTTTCCACCGGCCTTAATAGATAAGATAGATAATCTAGCACGCATAAAGTACATAGGAATGATAATCTGCACATGTGAAGTGGATAGGCGTGAAATTTAGTTCTAGCGCATGCAATCCAAATCAAAGATAGAACAAGATTAAACCATTTGAAATCTCGCGAAGTATAATTTAATATTACAATTTTAAAAAACTCAGTTTGAATAAGCAGCATTATTATAGATTGCTAGAGGGAGAGAGTGCCAATACTTTGAACTTGATAACATGGCCTCAATGGCTTATTTAGGTGCCATTGACAAGAAGGCTTGACCTCTTAAGTGATAAATCTCTCCACTGAAATGCATGGGAAATGTCACAGTTCACTCAAAAGCAGCAGATGCAGGGGGTGGCAGGTCAACTAGAAACAAATCAAGAAGTTGATCAATGGACGTGTAGTCATAATCAGGATAGATCTTTGAAGCCTCAATGCAATATTCTTCTTCCACCTCCCAGTTCACAAGGTCCCCTCTCACAAATACGCTGTGAATGATGGACATTGGTATATTTTGTGGAGAAGGTAAGGCTGCAGCATCATCGCCAGAGTATACCATTAACTTATTCAATAGTAATTACATGATTTGACAGAATATAAAGAAGGAAGCAAAAATTTCTAGCTTCATGTCTACGTACTTTTCTTGTGAGAAAATAAAATTTAAAATAAAAATTAAAAAAGGAAGATACAAGCCATAATTTACAAGCAGACTAGGGCTCTTTACTCAATAATGTGAAATTTTCAATAAAACTCGAATTATTAAACCTTGTTTCAATGTGAAATTTTTATCTAAATTAAAGATTTTTGTGAAACTCAAACCGGAATAGTGGAAATCTTAATTCTACTATATTAGGATAGGATAAGATATTTTCGGTATAAATGCTTTTATTGATAATCTCTAAAGTACTAGCAATTAACACTAATTATTAAAATACAAATTCTTAAATCTTAAACAGTAACAATGAAAACAATAAGAAATAGTTTTTATTGGTTTAAATACACTTTTGCATCCTCTAATTTTATAAAAGTTTCAGTTTAGTCCCTTACTTCAAATACAGGCAATATTGAACCTTGACACGGAAAGGCGTGAAGAAGAAAAGATAGACGGTAGGAGGAGGAACAGGGGAGAGGAGAGAGAAACTACAACTCGCAAATGGCTTATCATCCTTTTGAAGAGCCCCTCTTTTATATATATATATGTATTTTTTGATGGACCCTTATATATATGTATATATATAATGACCTAAGTCAGTATGATGTTCATTAACTTCTAAACAGGGTGTAAGTTAGAATCAATAGATTGATGAATAGTCTGACTTATTATAAGCTATTCAATCGCGTAATTTAATCCATTTTAGATAGTGTTGATTTCAAACTGATTATTATATCATCAAACATGAATCCAACATGAGTCCATTAGTTAGTCAAGTAACTAATTAATGATAATTCAACACACATTAATTAAAATTAGTCTAACAATAGGATTTTATACTTGGCAAGTGTTTTAGATTACAGAAATCTAATCTTACGCTTGTCGACTTAGTATTAGCATTTAACTTTGGCATCTGAAGTATCCAATTTTATATTCGTAAGTGAAAATAACCATGTATCAATATCCTTATTTAATTTTCTTGATAGAATTATACAAAAAAGAGTAAGTTATATAATTTTTTTTGAATTTTATTAAAATTATAATATTTTTTCTTTTTTTTAAATATATACAGACATCCTTTAAAATAAAAAGTTTTCTTATATTTTAATCTAATTTTAAATTTTTGATCAAAATACCCTCTATTTAAAAAATTTTTTAGTTGAAAAAATATATTTATATTAATAGAGGGTATTTTAACTGAAAATTTTTAAAATTGAATTAAAATATAAGGTAATTTTTTGTTTCAAAAAAAGTTTATATAATTTCAACAAAATTTTAAAAAAAATCTATATAATTTACTTTAAAATAAATAGTTGTGAGGGTAAAAGTTCTTACTCTCAGACAGCTTGGCGATGTCTTTCTCTGGAACAAAATCCCTATCGAAATTCCGACCAGTCTTCCTCTCCCACAATGAAATCAACTCATTTTGCGATAAAACACTCTTGGAGCATCGATAAACAACGATGCGATTGCATGTTCTTGGATCGTTAGCCACTTTGATGGTGTACATGGCAATGTCTTCTTCATAATTGAATATCGCTATAGATAATGCAAATTTCCCAAGCAATCATTAGAAAAAGGCAAGTTTTATTTTTTTTAAAAGGAAGATATATTTACACTAATGAAATTATTAAGGGACCTTGTACTCACTAGACACATTAGTTTTTCATCTTCAAAACACGCAATAGCTTAATCCAACGAAATGCAAACTAATTACCATAATCTTCAACATATGTAAAATAAATAATAAAAGTAAAACTAGTGTGTTATGGAAACTTAAAGCAAAAGAAGGTTGTAATATTTAAAATTAGAGGGAATGCAAGCATTAATTTATTTAAAAAAATTAAGAAAAGTAAATGCACTTTACTCTTTTGTTTATAATTAATAGCCTTTAACAGTTTTAAATCCTGATGAGTTGTAAGGGATATCAATTACATGACTTCACATGAAATTTTAGTAGAAAAAAATTCTTGAATTATTATATATTGCCTCTAATTCTTGTATTTTACAGATATATATATATATATATGTATGTATATAAAACAAAAGATGTACAAGTTTTTTAGAGTAGAAGATATGGGTCATGAATTTACTCAGGTTCATTAAGATCCCGTGGCATTTATATCTATCAATAATATGTGTCCCTGAATAAGGACCCTGGACTATAGGTATCTCTTGTCATCTTTAACTGGGGATGATAGTTTGGTGTGGATTTTACGAATTTTTTGGCGACAAAAGAGTGTAAGGCACTATTAAGTAGTCGAAGTACTTACTTTTCTATTGATAATGATTAGGGAATATTACTTTAACTTGCTAATATTTAAATACAGTGTAAAGTGCAATTAATAATAAAATCTTGATATCTAGGTTATTGCTGTATGTTGCTCTTAAAATTCGAAAATATTTTAAATCCTGAATTTCATAATTACAGGTTAATAGAAATAAGGAATACCTTTGGTTTCACCAGTGCCGTAAACAACAATGGCATCTTCTTTCTGATTTGGACGAAGCAGAAAATTGACGAAGTAAGCACCAAATAAATTTGCTGAGACAAAAGTGTAAGGAATTCCAGCTACTTCAGTTTCCCTTCTGATACGTCGTTTTTTATCCAGGAAAGCTTGAAACGGAGGAAGAGGATTTATTTTATCCTCTTCCACACCAAAATCAGATGGAAGGAACCTCTACAATTCACATTCATCGTTCCAAAGTCAGAGGTACTGTCTCATACAGTTAAAATTCTCTTTTATAACCATATGGAGTTGGAGATAAGGAAGTTACTCTTCTTAAATTGCTAAATAGCCATTCTAAAATGTAATAGAGTATTTCTTTTAAATTTTAAAATATAACAAAATATCTTCCCAAACACTAAACACCAAACATTTCTGATATGTTCAACATAAAAAATGTCGTTTATTAAAAATAAATAACATAAAACAGCGGTGTTTGTCATACAAGTTTTTGTAAAAGTAATTATACATAATTAAGTGCAATTTTTAATGCAGTTTATTTATTTAATATTTCATTTATATATTATCAGCTGAAAAGACAATATACATGTGAGAAACATAACAATTTCAAGGGCACTCACAATACACACACATATGACATTTGAATCTTTAAGTATTTCATTCCAAAATCATATATTAGTATAAGTAAAATAAAAATATATAAGTAATTATTGACATAAAAGAAAAGTGAAAAGTTATTTAACTTTTCATTATTTTATTTATTTATTTATTTTAAAATATAAAAATTATTTTTGTTTAAAAAATAAATTTAAAAAATTAACATACACTTTAATGCATACCAAGCCATCGGTATGTATAATTATATGTGTTTCACTTTGTGAGATCATGATTCAGACAATGAAGGAATCAAAGGGAATGAGATATCAAAACGCTAATGATTTATATTATAAAGGAATTTTTCAACAGGGATACAATAGTAAACAAAGCAAAAACTATGTCTCTTAATTGAGCTTAGTAAGATGATACTAAGTAGAATGGATTTAGAACTTTGCTATGAGGTGTCTTTATTTATAAACTTTTTAAATGGAGCATTAATGATGACAGTTAGGCCGAGCTGCATAGTTAAACCATACAAGTCATCTGCTCAATTTGGCTTATCATGCTATAAAGCTCGATGAATGGTAGCCGTTGAGTCTTTTGGACTTCCTAAAAGTAGGTCGGACTGAGCTGAACTGATTCAAATACTTATGAATAAGAGGCCTTATGATACTTGCTCCCAAGTTCGCTAGCAAAGCGATGAGCTAGGAAGGCTTAAAGTAGTTGGTTCATCTTAGCTGTCATGTAATTATTGTTCGCAACCTTATTATTTCACATTCTTATGATTCACCACATTTGTATGAAGTGCTCTATAGAATGTGAGAAGTCATGGGATGTGAATGGTTATTTACTAGTATTTTTAAGTCTTGTTTGCTATGTAATACCATAAATTTTAGCACATTTCATGACATTCATGAGCTTCACATCATCGATTCCATGAGAATGTAAAGAAAAAGGGAATAAAATAATAAATATTTTTAGGTTGCGTCGTGTATAAAAATTCCATTCGGTGTCACATGGACCGTATGAGTTCATATTATACTTTTTCATATTTAATTATATGTATACAACTCACTTGCATCATAAAATGTGGCTCACAACTCAAGAAAACCAAAATAAAGCATAAAACATGGAGGTTTATCTTTGGACAGATTTTGCCTCTTTTCTGTCTAAAATTTGAAAAACCATAACTAATTCTAAAAAAATTGAAAACATGCATTCTTGGTCATTCTGGAAAGATACAGATGTCTACTTAATACTAAAAATATGTCCAAACCATAACATCAATCACAGAGAATGTTTGACATCCAAAAAGGTCCAGAGGTCAGACTGTATTCTGGAACTGCCACAGAATTCTGTAGCAAATTTTGAAAATGTCCAATTAATTCCAAAAAAATTCAATCTATGCAAATGATACCAATCTAGAAAGCTGTGGATGTTAGCTAGAGGGGAAAAATATTTCTAAATCAGCTCAGGCAGTGCAGACCTCATAATTCAATAGAACAGTAACTCAGGAGGCTTTCTAGAAGTCTTAGGAGCTCAAGGAAATATTCAAATAGCCAAGGAAACATTCACATAAAATCAGATTTTGCAAAACCCTAGAAAATACTACACTTTTTTAACCTGTTTTCTATTAGTTTTTCTTAGAATTTCTTGCCATATTCCATCTCCCCATGGCCTAAAACCCTTGTTCCTTCCTTGTATTTGGACAGAACATCCTTCCCTCCTTTAGTTCTATTCTTGGCCGAAATACACACAAAGGGAGGGGGAAGAGAAGATGCAACAAAAAGCAAGGATTACCTAGGATTCAAGTGTCTTTCTTCTTGGTTCTCTTCTCCTTGAAAAATTTGAAATTCTCCCTTTGGTTTTGGACCCAAAAACAAAACCAAAAGCTCAACTAAACCATAAAAAGAGAGGAGGAAAGGAGAGAAACAAGATTGGAGGAAGATGGAGCATAAAAATCTACAAGTTTCCTTACCTTTTCTTTGATTTTTCTCCTCCTTTTCTTCCCCTTTTTGATGCACCTAAGAAAGCAGATCAACTTCTGTATTTTGGGCAAAAAATTTTGTGCTTAAGAAGGTGTAAGAAGAAAGGAGAAGTGTGTGGGAGTTTCTAGGAGCATACTTTTCCAAAAATTCTAATTTTATCCTTTTGTAATAGCAATTTTTTTTTGGCTTCATTTTAGCTCCCTTTTGAGAACCATATTTTCCATTATAAAATTTAGGTTCCCAATTTAATAAAATGTCTTTGGAATCACTCAATTTGGAGTTAAAACCTTACTGAATGAACTAGTCAAAGTTCGGGTCAACTGACGTTGAAAAACATACACCGGAGGGGCTTTACTAGACTCAGGGCTTCCCATAGTCTTTGGGGCCTCTGAGAACCTTAGGCAACTCAAAAATTTCATTTAAAAAGCCCTCCTATGTGGTTTTCCAAAAGTTACACTTATTTATGAAAATGTCATTATGTTTTGTCAATTTTCGTTGCAAATTAGTTTTCTATCCTAACTCTATTTTTCTTTCCATCTGAGCCTAGAATTATCATTTTTAGGAGTCTAGGACTCAACCCAAATTTTTTGGGACATTATCTAGGTCATTTTAGAGGACTTACTTTTATATGGTTCATTTTGTCATTTTACGAAAATTACGTTCGTTACATGGTACAACTCTTTTCATCTTTCATTAGTTTGCATGCTATTTCCTTGACTCTTCTATGTAGATCAATCTTGTTAAGTGATTATGCCTTTTCTAGGTGATTTCAAGAGTGACATGTTAGGAGATAATTTTTGTTATTTTTGAAATGAAAATTGTTTTTCTTCAAATATTGTTCTGATGTTGCCTTCTATTTAGCTAGGGGTTTTTGATGTAGAAGATGGTGGAGTTTCTCTAATGCTATATGAGGATGCTTTTAGAAGAGTAGTGTGTTTCCCTTTGAATGGTTATTTCAATTTTATAATAGTGTTGATAAAGGTAGCTTTTTGTTAGTTGACCCCACTAGCAGTTTAGTATGTGTTGGGTTATGTGGCTTTATGTTAGTTTTTGAGGGTAGAGCCATATTCTCCTTTGTTTTGCTTTTTTTTTTTTTTTTAATGTTGGTTAATATGCCCTTATTCGGGGTATGTTCACAATCAATGATAGACCTGATCATTGTTGTCTCTTTGTAAGTGGTTCTTTGAGTTCGAGGTCAAGGTGGTTTATCATTTCTTCTTTATGTGGAGTACTGGTGATCCTTTTTCCTTTTCTTAGCATTACGTAGACAAGATCAATTATAACATAATGAGGTGAGGAGGCAAAGCAAGGGTATGGTTGAGAATGATTCAGTTGTTCTATTGGGTTTAGCCAATAGGTTCCATCTAGGTGAGATTCATTTGCAGTTGATGAGCTTGAAGTTGGTGCTAAGATATGCTAATGTGATATGATGGTTCTCAAAGGCTTAGATAGTCATATTGACCAAAATGGTCTTGACTTTTTGCCTATGACTTCTTTGGATTCTCCTTTAGCTGCTTCTCTTCTTATAAGTTCTTTGTTCGCGACTTCTTTGTCCTAATCTTCTAAGGAGGTTACTTTATGAAAATGTTATTAAGAGGCATAAGAGTCATCTTATGATTCTAAGGATGAGGTTATTGAGAAAAAGGCCTTTGTGTCTTTACTTAGGATTGACCTAGGCAAGCTTAAGAGGTCCCTAAAAGTGAGAGCTAGCAAAGCTATACTAAAACAAGTTGCATATGTTAATGGTTTTATGGAAGGTGTCCAAAGAGCTATTGAAATGTACTCAAATTTAGGCCTTTGTGAAAATGTAAAAGGTATAATGTAACATGTAATAAATCATATGAAAGGTCAGTAATAAACTTCATTAAGTACTTATGTATTAAAGTACCATTGTCTTCCAGTTGTCGTGTCATATCCAAGGTTATATTAATTAGTCTTAATATGTATACCAAGTGGGTCACTTAAGTTTAGGTCAAGGTAAAAGGTCGTGTAGACTATATTTTGGGGGGGGGTGTATGAAGTAATGTTACCACACTTAAGTCATGATGTCCTTGTAAGTGGATATGCAAGCATACAAATAACATTGTTTCTAATTTTGTGCTGCCCTTCATAGGGTACGGAGCTTTCCTAACTTACTTATTTCCCTCCTTCCTAATGTAAGTTTTCTAAGGTCAATTAGTCCTATTTTTCTCTATTGAAGTCATTGGTTCTAAACTTCAACTAAAGCTATTCTAAATCAATACTATTCATCAACTAAGTTTTCCTTAATTAACATTTTCTACCAACTGTCTTTAACTAACATTATTCATCAACTAAGTTCTCCTTACTCAACACTATCCATCAACTATCCTTAAGTAACACTGTTTATCAACTAAATTTGTATAAAAATTTTCTTCAAATCAATGTTGCACATCATCTAAGGTTTCTTTAATCATTATTGGAGATTGTGCCTAAGCCAATCATTGTATTGCAAACATTGTACTTTATTAAGAAATAAGATTTTCTTTTATTATATTATTATATTGTTTGCATGTTCTATATAATAATGTTCTTGGATAAATTATATTGATTATCCTAAATATCCTTAGTCGATCATCATTGTGGGAATGATGATGAACTAAGACTAGTATAATTTTAATTGATGATTATGTGTTAATCATATATATAGATACGAATCAAAATCATAGGCACTCGTTAGAGAACAAGATGCTGGATCGACCCGTTATAAGATAGCTATATGGATTAAGTCATAAGTGTATCTCATATATAACCGTGTCACTAAGCCCTTAGACTTGAGATCACTATAGTTTTCAACACGAGGAATACTATGTTTTGGCATAGTCAAAAGTCATCTTTAACCGGGTGATCATAAAGGCTATGATCAGGCATAGTGGAATTCATGTAGAAGAAGATGAGTGATTAAGATGGAATTTGTCCCTCTGATTAATAGAGAGATATCTTTGGGCCCCTCGATGAGTGAGACTGAGAAATGCATGACTGTACTTAAATGGACTAGTTTTTATTTGTACTATTAGTCTGCATGTAGATTGAGAAAGCGACGATTGAGTAAGATAAGGATGACTTTTCCATGCCTCATACTTGATTTAGATATCGTGTGAGAAAATGGATGTGATAGAGTTATATGATAGGTTGCATCGGATCACCGATCTCTATATGATTTGAGTAGTCACAATGTCTTGCTAGAGGCCGCTTGTGACTTGTGGGTTAAATAATATCATTAGCCTACTGTCAACGTCATATGAGCTTACAGGGTCGCATACAAGAATGAGTCAACTTGAGTTACAATCTCCAAATTCATTGAATATGAAATTGCGTTTAGATTCAATAAATGTCACGTTCAATCTAAGGTAGAAGAATTTTATAAATAAATAAATACGCATATATATATATATATAGTTTATAAAATTCGAAACATATATTTGTGCATATATATTTATATATTCGAAATATATATATATATAGATCCTTTAATTAATTTAAATGAATTAGTTTTAAATTCAAGTCTATATGATAGATTTAAATTTAAACTAACATGATAATTTAAATTTAATTTATGAGATAAATTAAATTTGAATTAAGTTATATATTTACTTTAAATAATTGGTTAAATTTAATTTATTAGATAGACTTAAATTTAAACTAATTTATTTAATTAAGATTTGATTTGATTTCAAATAATATATTTTAAATCAATCAAATATATCTGAAACCTTAATGGGATACCTCTACAATAAAAAAGAAAAGGCTAGGGTTTTTTAGAACAAAGAGAAAAAAAACCCTAGAGAAAGAAAGAGAAGAGTGTCTTCTCTACCAAGAACGTGTACAGACATTGGTCAAAGGTGCTAGCATGCCGTTCAAGTTGAGTAACCATTTGTGTGGATACCGGTAGAGGGAGCATATCTGAAGATCAATTCCTGAGATTCGACGGTGAAAGAAACATTACGCAATAAAGGTAAATATTTCTACATCTATTGGATTTAAATGACATTGATGGATCCATGGGAAGAGATTTGGGGTTTTAATTTTCCGCTGTGTCCCAAAATTCCCAATACACTATTCATAAGCTAACACTACTTATCAACTAAGTTTATAATCATTATTGTTTAACTGCTAAGCTTTTATTATTTGAATCAAATATGTTCTATCCATTAATCCTTGAGCTAAACACTATTCAACAACTAAGATTCTATACTTATAATGTGTTGACTAATTTCCTCTATTACTAGTTTGTTTGTTGCTACAAATACTAACTTTGTGCTTTGTAGTTTTTCATTCCTTTCTGTTTGTTAGGGAGTACCTTTTGGTTTTGTAGCTATTGCCATAGGGGTTCAAGTAGCTTTATCCATTATTTGGGAGCAAGCTATCTTTGCCAACATTGCAGTTGGCGATGAGCCATTTGGATCTTTTTCCCTTGCTTCTATTGATGATGTTAAACCTTTTTGAGGAGATTATCTTTTTCTTCATCCTTTGGTAGGACTTTTTGACCATTCATAGAAGAATGTCATGTTTCTTTGTAAGGGTTTAATGTTTTGTTGATGTATTATTAGAACTTTGTAAAGAGTATATGAATAATGAGACAGAAGTTCTATAATTTTGGATGTGTACCTTGAGACGATGTTTCCTCTTGTTCTTTAGACTTTTGTAAATAAAATAATTAGCCTAGTCTAATGCAAGGCCTAATATATCTACACTAAACTAACCCAATGTGAAGCCTAACAAATTCATAAAACAATAAATCAAAGTAATTACTATCCTTTCCAAATGCCTTAATAATTGCATTTGCTAGTTTTAAGATTTTAAGAGTTGCCAAGGGATCCTTTTTTACCTCCTGATACATCCTTTCATGAGGTTTGATCATCAATGCCTTCCTTTCTTTCAATATGAATAAAATAGTAGGTTGATTAGATTCACACTTTGTACCATGTTTGGAAGAAAGGGAGCATCATCATTTGATCTTTGCAATGGTGATCGGTCACCACTTTTGTGCTTTTTTGACATTTTTAAAAGAGGGTTTAGAGAAAATTTCCTCAGGTCCTTGTGGTGTCACTTTACTTTAAGGTGGGTTTGACTTTCCTTTGTTGCCTCTGCTATGACTTTAGCCTTAATCCTATGAGATTACCTTTGTCTAGTAGCACAAGGTTGATTAAGTCTTTACCATAAGCCATTTTTAATGGTGTTTCAAACTTGTAAGACCTTATAGCTTATATGTATCTTGTTGACATAACTTTTGTATCAAGGTTTTTGTAGAAGGGAAATTAGCCTTTGGCACCTAAGTAGTATTTATCAAAGCAAATTCCTATAACTTTGGTAGAAAACAAATCTTGTAACTTCATGAATATTTAATAATAGCTTCTTATTGAAGTTTCTTCCAAAGTTTTAATTGTATTGATAGTCATATCCCTTTGTATCCTTTAGGACGTGAAGCATGTTAGGATTTTTTTATGCTTAGGCTTTCCTGGCTATATAAAAGGCTAAAGTAAATCTGAACCATAACCAAATGGTGTCTTTATGGATAAAAGGTACTAAGGATGAGCCTAGCCGATGTTATGGGCTATCAAGGATTTAGTTCCTTTTGATATGGTGGTCTTATCCACTCAATGTTTACTCTTCTTAGAAGGAACAATATTTTGATGATTGGTATCAGTGGTAGTAACAACTGTTTGGTTTATCTTCACTTAGATGTTACTATCATCATTCTTAAACAATGGGGGGTAACTAAAGGTGGTGGCTTTTTACTTTATGCTTATTATTTGAGGCGGAGCCATCGAACTAGAGATACTATGATAATTTGAGGTTATAGATTCACCCTATTAAGCTCTTTGGAATGCTTTTTTGCTTACTTTTCCTAATTAGTAGCCTTTTCTCCTATGCCAATAATATTGTATAGGTCTTCATAGGGTTGGAAAAGATGTATTTGAGGAGTTATTTTGTAGAAGGTGTAAAACATGCTCTGGAAGATAAACATTTGTAGATTCTTTAGCCAATGATGCAAGTAATAAAAGGGATGCTTTTCAAAAAAGCTTAAGTGTGTGTAGTAAGATGCATTTATAAAAAATGTGTTTTTGTAAACCAAATGTATAAAAGATAGATCTTTTTCTGAAAAGATGCTTTGTTGTAAGGTGTATATATTAAAGGCATACCTTTGAAAAGATACATTATGTAAAATTGGAAAGTAAGCATTTTATAAATAGGACATGCCTTTGAAAACATTTCATAAACAAGAAATATCCTTGATCTTTAATCAACTTTGTTATAGAAAGGCGTATCCTTTTTGGTTTAAAGTATTTTTTGAAGTTTTGGTGGACTCCAAACTCTTTCTTTTGGTTTTCTTGGATGACTAGGTCTTTGGTGAAGGTACCTTGAATATTTTAGCCATGCGTGCTTGAGGCTTGTAATACCATATCTTTCTAGCCTTTCTCATGCAATTCATATACTCCATAACATGCATTGCTTGGGAGTTGTAAGAAAATGAGATATAAATAATCGATTAAATTTGTGTTGTGCTACATATGAAAATTCCATTCGATGTCACATGGGTAATATGAGCACATACTATACTTTTTCATATTTAATTACATCAATATATCTCCTTTGCAGCACAAAATCATGCCCACAAATCATGGAAACCGAAATAAAACTCAAAATAAGCAAGTCTAGCTTCGACCAGAAATGACTTCTTTTCTGGTCAAATTTTGGAAATTCATAACTAATTATTGAAAAATAGAAATCATGAAATCTTGATCATTATGGAAATATATAGATGTCTTCTTCATAGTAAAAATATGCCCAAATCATAACATTCATCACAGAGGGCGTTTGACATCCAAAATGGTCCAAAGGTCTGACTGAATTCTGGAGCTGTCACAGAATTCTGCAGAAAACATTGAAAATGTCCAATTAATTCCAAAAAATCTAATCCATGCAAGTGATACCATTATAGAAAGATGTAGATGTTAGTTAGAAGGAAAAAATATTTCTAGACCTGCTCAGGTAGCCCAAATCTTGGAATTCAATAAACAGTAACTCAGGTCGGGTAAGGGTCTTGATACTGGATAGAATGTTCAAAAATTTATATCTCCCTCTCTAGACTCCAAATGAGGTGTTTCTAGTTGGTACAAGTCACTGGAAATGTCTAATTTCTTTGTATAAAATTTTGTGACAATTGGACATCATTTGCCCCATGAGTGACAGAATTTAATTTCGGACCAGTGCTACAGTATCAAGGACCAAAACCAGAAAAATTCTCAACTTCAACAATTCACCAAATATTTCACAGAGCTCCAAAAATTACCAACTTTATCTTCTCAAAAATCTCTCAATAAGCTCTAGATGCATGACAAATTTCAAACCAAGAAGATCTTATTTGGGCAAAAAGTGGTATAGCCTCCTAAAATGATAAATTTTTGCTTCATATGGGTAACCAATTTGTCCAAATGGCTTTTTTAATTGTTTGACAGCTCTTGAGTAAGTTTTAAAGCACAAATATGACTTGTAGAGACTGCCCAAATGGTCCAAAACCCTATGCGTCTTATTTTGGTCTCTCAACATCCATTTATGACTAAACACACATGCCATTCAAGGGTCCATCTACATAACTTCATTGAATTAACACCACATACATTATACATATAGTCTATACATCATATTACACATACTCAAGGTTTTACACAACTAAAAATAATATGTACAATGCTTCTTGACACTCCATTACAATTTACATTACAAATTACACAAAGAATAGCCATTTAGTGTTCTTGGCTTGCATTCCCTTGGCCTTGGGTACCACCTAGACATTTTAAGCATGAGAGGGAAAGGGGGTGAGATTCTAAGAATCTCAATAGCTCACACACCCATTCACACCACATTCAAGGTATACACACATCAAATATATAAATATGCAAGCATAAAGTGTGCAATAAATCTCATTTCATGCCACATCAACAACATGTCAAGATCATTTTCATGCTCTAGGGACTTTTGGTTTAGCCTCACCCCATTTCTAGGACTTTTGGATTTGCCTCACTTTTGGCCTAAGGACTTTTGACCTAGCCTCACCCATTCAAGGGACTTTTGGCCTTGTCTTACCCATGCCATGAGACTTTTGGCATCTCCTCACCTTCATCAAGGGACTTTTGGCATCACCTTACCCTTATGAGCTCTTTCCACAACCATAGTCATTCAAGAAGACACATTGGTACTAATGCAATTTCAAGACATTAAGTGGCATGTCTGATAATCATGATATTTTATATATTTTAATCCCTTAACTTAGACATTTTAGTTCCGAATATGGCTTCAAAGGTTTAATTAATTGGAATTTGATTTTAATAGCCATTTTCTGCATTTTAGAAAATAAGTCACAAAATCTTGGATTTTTAATGCATAAATTTCTATAGATAATTTTGAAGCTTTTCCTACTTAATTTTTTTTTCCTTTCTTGGTATGTAGATCATTGGGTTTTCTTAGTTTCATACATGGGATGGACTTCCACATGTGGCTCCATTTGTAGCAATCACACACTTAAAACAGAGGAGCTGGAAGAAGTGCCACAGGTGGAGAGTTTTGAGCTGAATGAGAAGAAAACCAGCTGAACAGAGCTAACGTTGAAGCTTGCATGAGCTAAAAAAGTGTGCAAAGAGCCACGAGCTGCAGCAACAACATGAATAAGAAGAAGCTGAACACGACGTGGGAAGCTTAGGTAGAACCATTATGCACACGTCATATGTAAGCAGCCAAATGGGAATGAAGTGTCAGCTGAACCATGTGGAAAGAAATATGAAGCTACGTGTGTAACACCATAACTTCTAGCTCATTTTAAGTCATTTATAGGCTTTATATCATCAATCCCACAAGAGCATATGAGAAAGGGGATAAAATAATAGACTTTTCTGCGTTGCGCTATATCTAAAAAAATTCAATTTAGTGTCACGTGGACCGTGTGAGCTCATACTATATATTCTCATATTTAAATACATCATTACAACTCATTTTCATGACAAAATCATGCCCATAACTCATGGAAACTGAATTGGAGCTCAAAATAAGCAAGCATATTTTCGGCCAGATTTGCTCCATTTTCTGGCCCAACTTTGAAATATCATAACTAAATCTAGAAAATTAAAAATCATTCAATCTTTGATCATTCTAGAAATATTAGGATGTCTACTTCACACTAAAAATACGCCCACATCACAACATTCATCACACAGAACGTTTGACATCCAAAAAGCTGCAGAGTTGCTGGCTGCCTGGGCTGTTATTCAGTTTACTGATACAAACTTCTGAAATTCATAACTAATTCTAAAAAACTATAAATCACACAAATTCAGTCATTCTGGAAAGCTACAAATGTTAAATTGACACTAAAAATAATTACAGAATGAAACAGATACGTTTAGATGTATGGAACTGATGGAATAGTAACTGAGCTCCTGGGGCGCTACTGATACTGACAGTTAACTTCAAACATGCATAACTCTCTGCTCAGACCTCCAAATGAGGTGATCTTGGTAGCCACAGAAATCTCATGACCTTTAGTTTTTGCATATAAAATTTCATAAGCATTGGACACAATTTGGCCATCAAGTGACACAAAAATAAAATCTGCCAGTATGAACAGTGCACATACCAGAAACCATAGAAAATCCCAACTTTGAAAATTCATTAAATATTCTCTAGACTTCCAAAAATTATGTTATTTGAATTCTTAAAAATCTCTCAATGAGACCTAATTGCTTGCCAAAGTTCAGAGCAAGACTAACTCATTTGGCCAAAAAGTGACATAGGGTTCCATTATGGTCAATTTTGGCTCCATATTGGGTACCAAAATTGCCAAATGGATTTCCTTTGGTCTTTGTACCTTTTGGGCAAGTTTAAAAGCTTATTTGAGACTTGTGTGAGATGCCCAAATGTTTCCAAACTTCATACATCTCATTTTGGTCATTCAACCCACACTTATGCATATTTCTAACAAACTTCCATATTGCACACTTTGGCATTACATACTCAAAATAGGTTCTAGAGGTCACACATCATATCCATACATTTAAATATCATATAATATCATATTTACACATGTCTCAAGGGTCATAACCCATTTACTACATCATATATATCATATGGTACAATCATGGTCTTAAAGTGACAAAAGCTAAACACATGATTGTCAATCTCCTTCCCTTAGTGTTGTTGGCTCCCATTAGCATCTCCACTTGGTTCACCTAGCATGTTAGATCATTGGAGAGGAGGGGATGAGATTCAAAGAATCCCAATAGCTCATCTCTCATTCAATCATACATAATATGTGCAAGCAAGCTTTACCAATGCATGCATGGAGACAATAAAAGCCATGGACATTTTAAAAACAAAGTTGGCATGCGAACAACTCATACAAATCATTCAAGAGCTCACTAAGTGTTTGGATTGGTCTCACACTTCTCTTCATGGGTTTTGGATTGCCTCACCCATTTCTTGAGCACTTTGGACTTAACCATACTCTTGGGAGCCCACTTTGCTTTTGGGAGACTCTTTGCTTTATCTCAACCAAGCTCAAGGGTTCTTGGCTCATCCTCACCAAAGGGAAGAAGAGTTCTTGGCCTCTCCACACTCAAGCAATCTCATACAAATATCATGGATTCATTTAAAACATAACATGGCATCAAGGATCATGACATGTAAAGACATGCTAGCATACTTTTCAAAGCTTGAAAATACACATACACATATTCTTAAATAAGCTAAACACACATCCATGCATGAGAGAAGGTGGAGAGAGCTACCTTGTATACAAACACACACTTTTCCTTTAGGATTAATGTTTCCTTGGTTATTTGAATGTTTCCTTGAGCTCCTAAGACCTCTGGAAACCCTCCCAAGTGGATCTCCCATCAAGGAAAAATCAAAAAGCTTGTGAACTCCTTCCTTGGTGCATATCTCAACCTAGGCTAGTTTATAGAGCTAGAGAGTGTTTTAATTTGTCATAGACTTAGTTTGGGACTTTATATAATGTTAGAAGATGGAAGAAACCATTGGAAAAAATTTAGGAGCCATGGAATGAGAGATGGAGCAATGGTGTCCATAATGGTGTTTTGTGAAGCAACTTGGATTTTCAATTGTGTAAGTGAATGTGTGAGGGCTCCAAGGACCTTAAATGAGTCCAAGAAGTCTAGAAATAACAAGAGAATGAGGCCTAAATCTTGAAATATGAGAGTTTCTTCATTGAGCCAATTATGAAACCATTATGCCACTTATGAGACCAAGTGTGTATTCAAGCTTTAGTTTAATGTCTTGGCTCGCTTCAAGTAAGTGATGGTGTAATAATTGTGATGTTTAGGTCAAGAGAACTTTACTCCACCTAGGTGCACTTGTGAGGCCAAAAAGATCAAGAAAAGTTTGTATAAATCCAAGGTAGCTCTCTACCTTATTCTCCTTACATTCTTGTGTGTATATATATGTTATTGTATGCTTGTGTGTGTTCTTGTGACTTGATGATATGCCACTTGATTCCTTGACTTTACATTGGTACCAATGTGTTTTCTTGAATGACTATGGTTGTGGAAATGGCTCATAAGGTTGAAGTGATGCCAAAAACCCCTTAATGAAGGTGAGGAGATGCCAAAAGTCTCATGGCATGGGTGAGACATGGCCAAAAGTCTCTTGGAAGAGTGAGGACAAGTCAAAAGTCCCTAGACCAAGAGTGAGGCAAATCCAAAAGTCCTAGAAATGGGGTGAGGCAAAATGAAAAGTCCCTAGAGCATGGTCTTGCCTTGAATGTGAATAAGTGGCATCGGAATTGTGACTTTGCATATTTTATGGTTGCCAAACCTTCCATACATATGCTTAGATGCATATATGCCTTGAATGTGTGTGTAAATGGGTGTGTGAGCTATTGAAATTCTTGGAATCTCATTCCCCTTTGCCCTTCCATCTTGAATTGTCTAGGTGGCTCACAAGAACCAAACAGAGCAAGCCAAAAGCCCTGAAGGGCTATACTTTAAACTTTTATAGTCTTCTTTGTGTATAAATGTAAGAGTGACATTGTACGTGTTATTTTTGTAATGTAAAGCCATGAAAAAAATGTAATATTATGTATGAATGATGAATGAACCTTGTATAGTGTCAAGACAATGAAAATATGGAAATTTAACACTTGGGTGCACACTTGAATGTATATATTCTTGAGTGTGAGATGGTCAAAATGAGATGCATGGTGTTTGGGACCACTTGGGCAGTACCTACAAGTCATATTCATGCTTTTAAACTTGCCCAAGAGGTGCCAAACTCAAGGAAAAGCCATTCGGGCCAAAGTGATACCTTATGAGAGGCAAAATCTACCAAATTGGTGAGCTATGTCACTTTTTATCCAAATGAGCTCTTCTTCTTGATTTGAAATTTGGCATGCATCTAGAGCTAGTTGAGAGCTTTTTGGGAAGCTAAAGTGGGTGTTATTTAGAACTATACAGAATATTTGATGAATTTTTGAAGTTGGAAAAATTTTCTGATATGGTCATTGCTACAGTACACATGGTCCAAAAATTGTTCTATGTCAATCATGGGGCAAAAGATGTCCAATTGCCATGAAATTTTATAGGCAGAAATTGGACCTTTCCAACAACTTGTGACAATTAGAAGCACCTTATCAAGATGTCTATAGAGGGAGATATTAATTTTTGAAGTTGCTATCCAGTATCAGGCATCCAGTTCGACCTGTGTCACTTTTTGATTAGTTTTCGAGGCTTGGACATGCCTAGACTGATTTAAAGTTATTTTTTCCCTTTAGCTAACATTGTAGCTTTCTAGATTCATATCATTAACATGGATTAGATTTTTTGGAATTAATTGGATATTTTTGAAATTTATGACAGTAAACTGTATCAGTACTAGGGATAGTCAGACCTTTGTAGCTATTTCATTGTCAAACGTGGTCCAAAGGCTACGTTCATGTCCTAGAATTATTTTTAATTGAAGTTAGCATCCAAATATTTTTAGAAAGCTATAGTTTATGTGATTTTTAGTTTTTTACATTTAGTTATGATTTTTCAAAGTTGCCCCTAAAATCTACCACTGTACAGTTGCGGGAAATGAAGAGATTTTGGGGTTTTTGACCCTTGATCCGTGGTTTGTGCAATTTTTTGAGAATTTTATGATTTGTATGTATTGAAAATAATTAGAGAATGTTGTTAATGAGTTCATGGTGTAACAACCGGGAAAAAGGAAAAGGAAAAGAAAGAAGAAAGCTGAAAATTTTCAAAATCTAGAAATTTTGCTAAGTCTTCTCGCAATAGCGAGAAATGGTCTTGCTACCGCGAGAGTGCCTATTCGCAATAGCGAAAGTGATTCTAGCTATAGCGAGTGCGGGCATTCCATACAAAAACCAGGGCGCTGCTCGCCGTAGCGTACGCCATAGCGAAAGTGGGGGTTTAGAACTGATACGAGCTCACCGTAGTGAAGGTTAAACCTCGCCATAGCGAAGGGAATTGATACGAGCTCGTCGTAGCGAAGGTTAAACCTCGCCATAGCGAAGGTGACTAACACGAGCTTGCCGTAGCGAAGGTAAATTTTTGCCATAGCGAGGGTCAGTCCGGAAGAGAGTAAAAAGCAAGAAATTGACTACTTTACACAACCCAACTCATTCTTTCTCTCATATTTGCCTTAGACTTCGACCCAAGGAGAGAAAAGAGGCGTGGAGAGTGAGAAAGACCAAGAGAAGGAGGAAGAACAAAGGAAAGGTAAGCAAGTTTCTCTCTTCTCTTCTTAGAATTCTGATCTCCTTTCTTTGCCTTCTCTTTCTATGGTTTTGTTTGTAAGATTAGTAGGGTTTTGGGCATGGGTCAGAAGAGAAAAAGTGGAAAACACCCTTGAACCTCTTTGTTTTCCTTGAATATGTTGATTTTACTACCATGAGAGCTTGAGAGAGAAGAAGAGTTTATGAAACTCTAGAGAGAGAGAGAGAGAAAGAAGGGTTTGCTATGAAGAACCTTTAATAGCTGTTGAGATTACATTTTAAGAGAGTAATTTCATACTCTTGATTGTGTTTAGGCTCAAGTGAAGCACCTCCATCAAGGTGTAAGTGTGAAACCAAGGAGGGAGAAGAGAAATTGAAAGGGAAAGCTTGTGTTGGCTTATAAGGTAGCTTTCTTTCCACTCTTTCTTGTTGCATTCTTGGATGTAATAGTCATTGTATGTTTATGTATATGCTTGTTGTGTGAGATATGACATATGTTATTGCCATGATGCATTGTTACCAATGTGCTTGTGTGTTGAATTGTGAGAATTGCTCGGGTGAGGTAATGCCGAAAGTCCCTTAAGATGGGTGAGGTAGTGTTGAAAGTCCCTTGAGATGGGTGAGACAAGGCCAAAAGTCTCATAACCGAGTAAGGCCAAGTCAAAAGTCCCCAAACTCGGGTGAGGCCATCCAAAAGTCCCTAAACTCGGGTGAGGCTAGACTAAAAGTCCCTAGAGCTTACCTGTGGCATTGTTGTGATCTCCATAGCATGTACAACATGTATTGTATGCTTGAGAATGGTTAGAAGCTTGTTTACACGCTTTGACTTATTATATGCTTTGATTGCTTACTTGAATGAGTGTATTAGCTACTGAGATTTCATGAATCTCACCCCTTCCCCTCCCATATTAACATGCTAGGTGGAGCTCAAGGAGAAACAAGTGCACACCAAAGAGCCTAGGAGAATGTTAGATGAATTTTTGTTGTTTTAACTCTTTTGATGTAAAGAGGTGCCAAAATGTATATGCACCTTCTATTTTTGAGATGTACATGTTGTAACGAGTGTAAATGTAAGGGAACATGATGTATAAACTATGTAAAGAGCCAAAGTAATGAGAATGTGTGTTTTGCCCCTTTTGTTGAATGTTTGTGATAGTGTATTTTGGCCCATAACATAGTGAGTTTGAAATGTATGATGATTTGGACCACTTGGACATGTTGTGTAGACTATTTTTATGCTTTTAAACTTGTCCATGAGGAGTTAGAACGTGTGAGAGGCCATTTGGACCCATTTGAACCATTTTGGGTGCCAAAACCGACAATTTTGTGAGCTCCGTTAAAGTATGACCAGATGAGCTCTTCTTACCATGAGATTTTTCATGCCTCTAGAGTTTGTATAGAGCTTCTTGGAGAGCTAAAGTTGGTAATATTTGGAGACCTAGGAAATATTTCGTGAATTGTTGAAATTGGGAAAATGTGATGGTTTGGTCATGTACTGTTACCATGGGTCAAAAATGAATTCTGTGGCATTCATGGACCAAATGGAATCCAAATGTCATGCAGTTTTATACAAATAAACTAGACAACCACAGTAACCTATATGAACTAGAATCATTTAAATCGGAGGTCTGTAGAGAGAGAATGGACCTTCTGAAGTTTTATATCAGCATCAGGGATCCCACCTGACCTCCGTTACTGTTCTATCCGTTTTCGAGGGCTAGGGGCTATTGAACTGATCTGGACTTATTTTTTTCCTCTAGTATACATTTGTAGCTTTTCAAATTTGTATATTTTGCCTAGATTGGAGTTTTTTGGATTTAGTTATGAATTTTCGAAGTTCATGACAGTAAGCTGCGCTAGAAACAGAGACAGTCGAACCTCTGTCCCATTTTCGATGTCAAGCATGGTCCAAATGCTAAGATTATGGTTGGGAATTATTTTTAGTGTAAATTTAACACTTATATATTTCTAGAAAGCTATGGTTTGCTAGATTCCCATTTTTCTATAATTAGCTATGATTTTCCAAAGTAGAGCCAAAAATCAGACTTTTGGGCGAATGTGAGAAATTGCATTTTTCTGGTTTTTGACTCTATTCCCGTGGCTTATGGTTTGTTTTCTGCTATGTATGAGTTGTATAAATGGATTGTAAGTATAGAATGTGAATGATGGATTCACAAGACCCACGGGGTAGAAGATGAGTGTATGAAACCCCGTTTTATAGCATGAAAATGCCATGATTAGTATTGGTTCTTTGGAAATCATAGAGAACCGAGCCCAGAGGGAGGCTAGATGGAGTTCATGTATTATGGTGTTATATTTTTGGTATCAAAGCAATGGTTCAGGCACTTTTGCTCAATGTTAGGCTCTTAAATGATATGATTTGCTTGTGTTTGGTGTGAATGGCCATGGAAGTGGTAGCATCCATATGCATATATGTTTGTGATATCATTGTGAACTGAGAATTGTTACTTCTTTTCAGACATGGTTGAGACTAGATGGGGCAGGGGTAGAGGTAGACTGCCCAGGGCTCAGAAAGCTGAGCCAGAGGTTCCTGTTGGGCCTGAGGATCCTCTGCGGGCCATCATGGAGAGGCTTGACCAATATGAGGCCATGATGGGCTAGCACCAAGAGATGCTGGAACAACAGAGGTATATTGCCCAGCAACAGCATGATATGATCATGCATTTACAAGATACCCTGGTCAGGCAAGAAGAAGCCAGAAGAGATGCCCCTGTACCTCAACCATCTACATCCAATATTCCACCTGCACCTCCCCAGGAGCCTGTTACTCCATAGACCCAGATGCCTATCCAGAAAGTATTAAAGCAGTTTAGGCAGAATAATCCACCCTCGTTTGACGGGGAGTTGGATGCGGATAAGGCAGATGCTTGGGTTATGCAGTTAAAGAAAATATTCTCGGTGATGGATTGTACCACCGAGCAGAAAGCCCAGCTAGCCACTTTCATGTTAGAAAAGGAAGCTGATAGATGGTAGTGTAGCATGAAATCCCTGATGGAGACGAAGAATATATAGATAACTTGGGAAAGCTTCTTGGTTGAGTTTTATGAAAAATATATCCCTAGTTCGGTGAGGAAGAAGAAAGAGATGGAATTTATGGGTTTGAGACAGACGGATGAGATGACTGTGGACCAATATGTGGCCAAGTTTATTGAGTTGTCTCAGTATTCCTCTTACCTCCAGAGGTATGATGATGAACCCTGGAGATGTAAGCATTTTGAGACTGGGTTGAAGCCCCTAATTAGTGACAGAGTCACTCCACAGCAGATCAGGAAGTTTAATACCCTTGTGGAGGTCAGCAAGGTGATTGAGACTAACCTGCAAGCTATCATGCCTGCTGTGACTACAGCTAGTCAGAAGAGGGTACCGAATTTGAAAAGGCCAAAACCAAAAGAGGGTTCTAGTTTGACACCTAGCACCAAGAGGAGAGGCAAGGGGACGTGGAATAGAAGGCCACAGCGAGGTCTGCCACCTCCTCGGGGCCAGTCATCCTTCCAATAGTCTCCGGTGACATGTTTCAAATGTGGGAAGCCGGGGCACATTGCTAGACACTGTCCTCAGATGGATACAATGCCTCCTCCTAGGCCACAGACCTAGGGCCGAGTGTTTGCCCTCACTCAGCAGGAAGCCAATGCATCTCCTAGTTTGATCAGAGGTATGCTAATAGTGAATGGTTTTCCTGTAGTTGCTATATTTGATTCGGGTGCTAGTCACTCGTTTATATCCTATGATTGTGTGAGGCAATTGGGTCTGGTCATTAGTGTCTTGCCATTTAACTTATCTCTCACTACACCCACTAGAGGCCACGTGGTTACTTCCCATACTTGCTTAAATGTCACTGTTCAATTTGATCATTGTCATACCACTATTGATTTGGTTTGTATGCCCTTCCATGATATTGAATTGATTATTGGTATGAACTCGTTGGCCGCAAATAATGCTATACTTGATTATGAACACCAAACCATTTCCCTACCTGCTTGTGGGACCATACCTAGGGTAGAAGTTGAGTTATCCTTAATGACTACTGCCCAGGTTGAGAGATATTTAGAGTGTAGATGTCAAGGGTTTCTAGTCTTTTTCTCTATTTAGGCTGAGGTAGAAGAAGGGATAGAGGAGATCCCAGTTGTTAGGGAATTCCTAGAAGTTTTCCCTAAAGAGTTTGATTTTAGTGGCCTACCCCCTGAGAGAGAATTAGAGTTCCCTATAGACATAGTGCCTGGGGCTGGACCGGTGCCCAAAGCTCCTTACAGGATGGCTCCCGCCGAGCTTGCCGAGTTGAAAGAGCAAATAGAGGAATTGTTAGAGAAAGGGTTTATCCGCCCTAGTGTTTCACCTTGGGGAGCTTCGATGTTATTTGTGAAAAAGAAGGATGGTAGCTTACATTTGTGTATAGATTACAGAGAGTTAAATAAAGTTACCATCAAGAATAAATACCCTCTTCCTAGAATTGATGATTTGTTAGATTAGTTGGCTGGAGCATCTGTGTTTTCCAAGATAGATCTTAGATCTGGGTACCACCAGTTGAGAGTGAGAACTGAAGACGTCTCCAAGACGGCCTTCAGAATGAGATATGGGCACTATGAGTTCCTTGTGATGCCATTTGGGTTGACAAATGTGCCTGCTGTGTTCATGGATTACATGAACAGGGTATTCAGATTGTATCTAGATCAGTTTGTGGTGGTCTTCATTGATGATATTTTAGTGTACTCCAGATCCTTTGAGGAGCACGAGAGGCATTTGAGATTGGTCCTAGACACCTTGAGAGAGAAAAAGTTGTATGCCAAACTTAGTAAATGTGAGTTTTGGCTGACCGAGGTGAGATTCTTAGGTCATGTGATCTCACGAGACGGGGTAGCAGTTGATCCCCATAAAGTTGAGGCTGTGTTACAGTGGGATAGACCTAGAACGATCACCGAGGTTAGGAGTTTCCTAGGT
Organism: Erythrophleum fordii; assembly: GCA_032878935.1. Taxonomy (NCBI): domain Eukaryota; kingdom Viridiplantae; phylum Streptophyta; class Magnoliopsida; order Fabales; family Fabaceae; genus Erythrophleum; species Erythrophleum fordii. The sequence goes on from JAVQMF010000044.1 coordinate 21,400,476, forward strand.
TTGGCAGGATATTATAGACAGTTTATACAGAACTTTTCTCAAATGGCCTTACCACTGACGAGGCTAACCAGGAAAGAGACACCTTTTGTGTGGGATGATAGATGTGAGAAGAGTTTCCAAGAGTTGAAACTCTATCTGACCACTGCCCTTGTACTGATTATCCCTTACCCTAGTGAGCCATTTGTGGTTTATTGTGATGCCTCGGGCAAAGGGTTAGGATGTGTGTTGATGCAGCAGGGTCGAGTAGTGGCATATGTCTCTAGGCAGTTGAGGCCTCATGAGGAGAATTATCCCATGCATGACCTGGAGTTAGCTGCCGTAGTGTTTGCTCTTAAAATTTGGAGACACTATCTGTATGGTGCTACCATAGAGATCTATAGTGACCACAAGAGTTTGAAATACCTGTTTGACTAAAAAGAACTCAATATGAGACAGAGGAGATGGATGGAATTCTTGAAAAACTATGATTATGTGTTGAAATATCATCCAGGCAAGGCCAATGTGGTGGCGGATGCCCTGAGTAGAAAAACCATCCATGTAGCCCATATGATGATTAGGGAGCAGGAGCTCCTAGAGAAGTTCAGAAACTTGAACCTCTCTTGTCAGGTGGTATCGGGTAAATTGTATCTGAGTGAAACCCGAGTTGAGAATGTATTGAGAACCCAGATCTTAGATGCCCAGAGGGAGGATGAATTCTTGAAATGGATCAGGAATGAGATTTCCTAAGGTAAGACCTCAGATTTCAAGGTATTTGAGGATGGTATGATAGTATACTGAGATAGAATCTGTGTGCCTAGCCAAAATGAGTTGAGAGAAAGTATCTTAGAAGAGGCACATAAGAGTAAGTATATAATCCACCCAGGTGCCATCAAGATGTATCAGGATTTGAAAAGAATTTTCTAGTGGCCAGGGATGAAGAATGATGTGACAGATTATGTGGCTAGATGCCTAGTGTGTCAGAGAGTAAAGATAGAACATCAAAAGCCAACTGCGTTGTTGCAACCTCTAGATATCCTTGAGTGGAAGTGGGATAGTATAGCCATGGACTTTGTTATAAGGTTACCCAGGACATCCTCTGGACATGATGCTATTTGGGTAGTTATGGATAGACTGACGAAGTCTGCACACTTTTTAGCTATCAGGGCTACTCATACACTGGATAGATTAGCCCAGTTGTACATCAGAGAGATAGTGCAACTTTATGGAATACCCAATAGCATAGTTTCGGATAGAGACCCCAGGTTCACATCGAACTTTTGGAGGTCATTGCAGCATGCCTTAGAGACTAGATTGCGGTTTAGTACTGCATATCACCCCCAGACAGATGGCCAGACTGAAAGGACTATCCAAACATTAGAAGACATGTTCAGGGCGTATGTGCTAGAAATGAGGGGTAACTGGGATGCGTATTTATCGTTAGCAGAGTTTGCGTATAATAACAGCTACCATTCCAGTATTCAGATGCCCCCTTATGAGGCTTTGTATGGGAGAAAGTGCAGATCCCCTCTGTGTTGGGTTGAGCTAGGTGAGAGGAGTATGATAGGACCTGAGATTGTCGACCAGACCACCCAACAAATAGAATTGATTAGAAAGAGACTCCTCACGGCTAAGAGTAGGCAGAAAAGCTACGCTGATAAGCAAAGGAGGCTATTAGAGTTTGAGATTGGAGACCATGTGTTCATTCGAGTATCTCCAGTAATGGAAGTAGGTCGGTCAATGAGGGTAAGGAAGCTCAGTCATAGGTATATTGGTCCATTTAAAATCTTTGAGAAAATTGGACCCGTGGCTTACCGAATAGCCTTACCTCCTAACTTAGCCCAAATCCACATGTCTCCCAGTTGAAAAAGTATTTGCCAGACCTCTCACATGTCATAGAATATGAGCATGTGCAATTGCAGGAAGATCTTTCCTACGTAGTAAGACCGAAGAGAATTGTGGATGCTAAGCTGAAACAACTGAGAAGCAAGAACATTCCTCTGGTAAAAGTGATCTGGAGAGGTTTGACATCTGAGGATGCAACTTGGGAATTGGCGGATGAAATGAGGCAAAAATATCTAGAGTTATTCCCTTGAGGTAAGTCTTTAAATTTCGAGGACGAAATTTCATTTAAGAGGGGCAGAAATGTAACAATCGGGAAAAAGGAAAAGGAAAAGAAAGAAGAAAGCTAAAAATTTTTGAAATCTAGAAATTTTGCTAAGTCTGCTCACAATAGCAAGAAATGGTCTCGCTACCGCGAGAGTGCCTGTTCGCAATAGCAAAAGTGATTATAGCTATAGCGAGTGCGGGCATTCCATACAAAAACCAGGGGGCTGCTCGCCGTAGCGTACGCCATAGTGAAAGTGGGGGTCTGGAACTGATACAAGCTCACCATAGAAAAGGTTAAACCTCGCCATAGTGAAGAGAATTGATACGAGCTCGTCGTAGTGAAGGTTAAACCTCGCCATAGCGAAGGTGACTAACACAAACTCACGTAGCGAAGGTTAATTTTCGCTATAGTGAAGGTCAGTCCGGAAGAGAGTAAAAAGCGAGAAATTGACTACTTTACACGACCCAACTCATTGTTTCTCTCATATTTGCCCTAGACTTCGACCCAAGGAGAGAAAAGAGGTGTGGAGAGTGAGAAAGACCAAGAGAAGGAGGAAGAACAAAGGAAAGGTAAGTAAGTTTCTCTCTTTTCTTCTTAGAATTCTGATCTCCTCTCTTTGCCTTCTCTTTCTATGGTTTTGTTTGTAAGATTAGTGGGGTTTTGGGCATGGGTCAGAAGAAGAAAAGTGGAAAACACCCTTGAACCTCTTTGTTTTCCTTGAATATGTTGATTTTACTACCATGAGAGCTTGAGAGAGAAGAAGAGTTGATGAAACTCTAGAGAGAGAGAGAGAGAGAGAAAAGAGGATTTGCTCTGAAGAACCTTTAATAGCTATTGAGATTACATTTTAAGAGAGTAATTCCATACTCTTGATTGTGTCTAGGCTCAAGTGAAGCACCTCCATCAAGGTGTGAGTGTGAAACCAAGGAGGGAGAAGAGAAATTGAAAGGGAAAGCTTGTGTTGGCTTATAAGGTAGCTCTCTTTCCACTCTTTCTTGTTGCATTCTTGGATGTAATAGTCATTGTATGTTTATGTATATCCTTCTTGTGTGAGATATGCCATATGTTATTGCCATGATGCATTGTTACCAATGTGCTTGTGTGTTGAATTATGAGAATTGCTCGGGTGAGGTAATGCCGAAAGTCCCTTGAGATGGGTGAGACAAGGCCAAAAGTTTCATAACTGAGTAAGGCTAAGTCAAAAGTCCCTAAACTCGGGTGAAGCCATCCAAAAGTCCCTAAACTCGGGTGAGGCTAGACCAAAAGTCTCTAGAGCTTACTTGTGGTATTGTTGTGATCTCCATAGCATGTACAACATGTATTGTATGCTTGAGAATGGTTAGAAGCTTGTTTACATGCTTTGACTTGTTATATGCCTTGATTGCTTACTTGAATGAGTGCATGAGCTACTGAGATTCCATAAATCTCACCCCTTCCCCTCCCATATTAACATACTAGGTGGAGCTCAAGGAGAAACAATTGCATACCAAGGAGCCTCGGAGAATGTTAGATGAATTTTTGTTGTTTTAACTCTTTTGATGTAAAGAGGTGTCAAAATGTATATGCACCTTCTATTTTTCAGATGTACATGTTGTAACGAGTGTAAATGTAAGGGAACATGATGTATAAACTATGTAAAGAGCCAAAGTAATGAGAATGTGGGTTTTGCCCCTTTTGTTAAATGTATGTGATAGTGTATTTTGGCCTGTAGCATAGTGAGTTTGAAATGTATGATGATTTGGACCACTTGGACATGTTTTATAGACTATTTTTATGCTTTAAAACTTGTCCATGAGGAGTGAGAACGTGTGAGAGGCCATTTGGACCTATTTGAACCATTTTGGGTGCCAAAACTGGCAATTTTGTGAGTTCCGTTAAAGTATAACCAGTTGAGCTCTTCTTACCATGAGATTTTTCATGCCTCTAGAGTTTATATAGAGCTTCTTGGGGAGCTAAAGTTAGTAATATTTGGAGGCCTAGGGAATATTTCGTGAATTGTTGAAATTGGGAAAATGTGATGGTTTGGTCATGTACTGTTACCATGGATCAGAAATGAATTCCGTGGCATTCATGGACCAAATGGAATCCAAATGTCATGCAGTTTTGTACAAATAAACTAGACAATCACAGTAACCTATATGAACTAGAATCACCTAAATCGGAGGTCTGTAGAGAGAGAATGAACCTTCTAAAGTTCTGTATCAGCATCAGGGAGCCCACCTGACCTCTGTTACTGTTTGATCAGTTTTTGAGGGCTAGGGGCTACTGAACTGATCTGGAATTATTGTTTTCCTCTAGTATACATCTGTAGCTTTTCAAATTGGTATAGTTTGCCTAGATTGGATTTTTTTGGATTTAGTTATGAATTTTTGAAGTTCATGACAGTAAGCTGCGCTAAAAACAGAGACAGTCAGACCTCTGTCCCAGTTTCGATGTCAAGCATGATCCAAATGCTAAGATTGTGGTTGGGAATTATTTTTAGTGTAAATTTAACACTTATATATTTCCAGAAAGCTATGGTTTGCTAGATTCCCATTTTTCTATAATTAGCTATGATTTTCCAAAGTAGAGCCAAAAATCGGACTTTTGGGCGAATGTGAGAAATTGCATTTTTCTAGTTTTTGACTCTATTCCCGTGGCTTATGGCTTATTTTATGCTATGTATGAGTTGTATAAATGGAGTGTGAGTAGAGAATATGAATGATGGGTTCACAGGACCCACGGGGTAGAAGATGAGTGTATGAAACCCCGTTTTATAGCATGAAAATGCCACGGTTAGTATTGGTTCTTTGGAAATCATAGAGAACGGAGCCCAGAGGGAGGCTAGATGGAGTTCATGTATTATGGTGTTACACATGGGGCCTCGAAGATGCAAAATGAAAAATTTATCCTCTACACAACATAATTAAATTCATTATTTTAATGTATTTCTTAAGATTTCTTGAATGAATTATATATTCCTACTTGTGAGATGAAGTTCCATGTTGGAATATAATATGATATTACAGCCATAGATAAAATGACTCAAGTCACGCCCAAGGGTCAGTTAAAAGTGAGGAGCACCGTGGCTTGGGGTGAAAAATTCGCCCAGGAGGGTAATAATAAGTAATCTCGCCATGGTGCAATGAAAGCTCAATGTGGCGAGCGCCGAGAGGCAAGGTTGGAATGCTCCAGGAGGTTCTCTCACCATGGTGCCATATAGGCTTGCCATAGTGAGGCTCTAAGCCACTACGCCAATATCACAAAAACATGAATAGTAGGTCCCTGAGAGCACTTCGCTGCAGTGCAGAAACCTAAGTCACAATGCAAGGTGCGAAATTTTAGTTTTGAGTTATAATAACCACTTATGCCGTGGTGCGGGTGTACCAAGTGGCGACAGGAATCTCTAAACTTGGTTTTAGGTCCAATAACTAACTTAGCTACGATGAGGAATGTTCAAGTCACAGTGAAGGTTCCCAAACCTCTATTTTTGACCTAGAAACCTTGAGATTCACTATGATATTGTTATGTAATGACATAAGAATATTTATAAGAGCTTTGTGAGTTGAAATCCATATTATGATGAATTAAAGGTCTTAATTACTAATTGTGATCACTTATGAATTCAATTAGTGGTGGTTACTTAATTATTAACTCTAATGATACTAAGGTTCAAATTTCTCCACTTTTTCGTATTTTAATTAATCATAATGATTTTAGACCTTGATTTACAATAGTTAACCATATAATTAAGCCTAATCATGATAATTAAGAATTAAGGTTGTTACAGAATGAATATGCATTTCAGGGCCATATTCACCAAAAACAAGTTTATGGACTAAGAAAATAAATGTAACTTTTCTTTCCTTCTTTTCTTTTTCTCATTTCATTCATCCTTTTTTTTTTTTCTTTTTTTTCACTTTCATTATTATTATTTTTAATTTTTAATTTTTTTTTGGATTTTCTATTTTCTTTCTTCAAACTTTTCCAACTATGTATATTCTTCAACAAAAGCATCATTCATTTTTCATTTTTTTACTTGGTATATTTTCAAAAAGAGTAAACAAATGGCCTAAAGTTTATGTGAAAAATGCACCTCCACCCACCTTAGCAAGATACAATGCTTTTTATAATTAAAAGTATTCTAATTAAGGTAGGAAGAATGTTTGTTTGCTTTTCATGACCAAAAAGGTCAAAAAGAAAACATACAACGCTCAAAGGGGTAAAACAAATAGATAAAATACATAAAGAATGGTTTTTTTAGCTCTATCTAAAATAAAACAATACAACAATGAATGCCTTAATCCTTTTCATGCATGGTAAGTGAACAAATGTGGTCTTGAATAAGATTCAAGCCAAGTTTTAGAGTAAAAGCAAGATAGAGGATACATATTAGAATTGAATATCTAGACACAAAATCTCACAAGCTAAATTGACCATCATCAAAGTTCATTAAAGCTAAGCTAATTGCCATTTAACTTGCATTATTAATATAAGATCAATTTCCTACCAAGTCAAGACATAACAAAGTCATGATAAAACCTTAGTACTAGCAACTTCCATAAAAACCAACTTTTTTAAAAACACAACAAATAGCACAAGAATAAAAGTAATAAAAAGACTAAAGATCACCTAATCAAAACAAGACAAAACCAAGAATTTTATTTGAATTCTCCTTCGACCCTCTAATAGCTTCATCCAATAGCTCCACTATACCAAAAGGAAAAACATGAGATATAGTATAAAGACCTTCCCATTTAGAATGAAGCTTACCTGGTATGAGCTTTAAGCAGGACTTGTAAAGTAAAACTTTTTCTCCAACCATAAACTCTTTTCTTGCAATCATCTTATCATGGAAAGCCTTTGTCTTTTCTTAATAAATCCTTGCATTATCATAGGCTTCGAAATGGATCTCTTCAAGCTCTTGGAGTTGAAATTTTCTATAAGACCTCACTCCATTTAAATCCAAATTATATTTCTTCATGACCCAATAAGCTTTATGCTCCACTTCCACTAGTAGGTGACAAGCTTTTTCAAATACTAGTTGATAGAGTAACATGCCAATAGGAGTCTTGTAAGCAGTCTTATAAGCCCAAAGTGGATCATCTAACCTCTTGCTCCAATCCTTCCTATTTGGCTGCACTATTTTCTCCAAAATTTGCTTCACCTCCTAGTTGGAAATCTCTACTTGGCCATTTGTGTAACACCATAATTTCTAGCTCATCTCATATATTTAAATGGCATAATATCATGAATCATAGTGGTTTTCCATGGAAAAGTTAAAGAAATAATGATTAATTTCGTGTTGCGTCACACTAAAAATTCATTTCGGTGTCATGTGGACCGTGTGAGCTCATGCTATGCATCCTCATATTCAATTACACCATTAAAACTTTTTTACACTCCAAAAACATGCCTACAACCCATGGAAACCGAAATAGAGCATGAAAAATGGGAATTCATTTTCGGCCAGACTTGGCCTCTTTTCTGGGCAAACTTTGAAAATCATAACTAAATCTAGAAAAATTAAAACAATGCAATCTTGGTCATTCTAGAAATATTAGATGTATAATTCACACTAAAAATGTTCCCAGATCATAACACACATCATGGAGGACGTTTGACATCCGAAAAGCTATAGAGGTCGCTGGCTGCCTGGGCTACTGTTCAGATTACTGATGCAAACTTCTAAAATTCATAACTAATTATATAAAAATAAAAATCACAAAAATTCAATCATTCTAGAAAGCTACAAGTGTTAAATTGATGCTAAAAATAATTTTAGAATGAAACAGATATATTTAGCCATTGGAATCCTATGGAATAGTAACTAAACTCCTGGGGCACCACTACTGCTGACAACCAACTTCAAAAATACATAACTCTTTGCTTAGACCTCCAAATGAGGTTATCTCTATGGCCACAGAAATCTTATGACCTCTACTTTATGCATATAAACTTTCACAAGCATTAGACATCATTTGGCCATTGGGTGATATAAAACACAAAACTGCCAGTGTGAACAGTGCCCATACCAGAAACAATAGAAAATCCAAACTTTGAAACTTCATCAAATATTCTCTAGACCTCCAAAAATTATGTTCTTTAGCTTCACAAAAATCTTTCAATGAGACCTATTTTCATGCCAAATTTCAGAGCAAGACTAACTCATTTGGCCAAAAAGTGATATAGGGTTCCATTATGGTCAATTTTGGCTCCATATTGGGTACCAAAGTTGCCAAATGGATTTCCCTTGGTCTTGGCACCTTCTGGGCAAGTTTAAAATTTTATTTGAGATTTGTGTGAGCTGCCCAACCTCATGCATCTCATTTTGGCCATTCCACCTACACTTATGCATATTTCCATCAGACTTCCATAATGCATAATTGGACATTCAAAACTCAAATTGTATTCTAAAGCTCATACATCATATCCATGGCTCTAAACATTACATAATAGTATATTTACATATGTCTCAAGGTTCATTGTACATATACAACATCATCTACAATATGAACCATCATTATAGTTCTAAAATGGACAAAACCATGCATAAGCTTGTCAATCTTTCCTCTTCATGGTTGTTGGCTCCCTTTACCATAATTACTTGGTCCACCTAGCATGTTAGATCATTGGAGAGGAGGGGATGAGATTCAAAGAATCCCAATAGCTCATCTCCCATTCAATCATACATAATATGTACAAAGCAAGCCTTTTAAATGCATGCATGGTGAAAATGGAAGACATGCATATTTTAAAACTAATCTTGGCATGTGAATCAATCATACAAGACATTCAAGAGCTCACCAAGTACTTAGATTGGCCTCACACTTCTCCTCATGGATTTTGGACTTGCCTCACCCATTCTTTAAGAGCTTTGGACTCAACCATACTCTTAGGAGGCCACTTTGCTTTTGGGAGACTCTTTACTTTATCTCAACCAAGCTCAAGGGTTCTTGGCTCATCGTCACCCAAGGAAGAGTTCTTGGCCTCTCCACACTCAAGCAAACTCACACAAACATCATGTAATCATTTGAAAACATAATATGGCATCAAGCATCATGGCATATAAAGGCATGCTAGCATACTTTTCAAAGCTTGAAAATACACATACACACATTCTAAAACAAGCTAAACACACATCCATGCATGAGAGAAGGTGGAAAGAGCTACCTTGTATACAAACACACACTTTTTCCTTAGCTTTCAAACCTCCTCTTTCGGCCACACACCCACAAGTTGGTGGAGATAGTTTCTCTTGGCCTAGATACAATTTATGGGAGCCAATTAGGTTCATGAAACAATCTCTAAGACCATACAATTTTCTTAGATGCTAGATTGCTCTATAAGCTCTATTATGGTCCATAAATGCACCTAATGAAGCAACACCCCTCAAATACTTTCTAGGCCTCATTCTTTCCTTTCAAATATGATTCTTGACTCCTTTTAAGCCTCTTGGAGTCAACATATCATCAAAACAAAAGGCCTAGCACCATGTTGCTTCTTTAGGTCATAATATGGAACCTAAGACACCAAATCACTTTCTATGAGTTATAAATTTTTTCCAAGGCCTTCCCTCACTTTCATTCATCAAATATGACTCAAGAATAGCCTTAGAAAAATTTAAAACTCTCCCTAGCACCATGGAACATGCTTGGGCGAGACTATAGCATTATTTGGGCTTCTTAGAGTTCTCTTGGTTTTCTTGAAGGAGGAAGCTTGTGGAAGCATCTTAGGTGTCTCAAGAACTCATTTATACTCTAAATTAAACCTAAGAAGCATCATATAAATTCAGAAATTAGAAAGTGCTCTTGAAACCCTAGGTTTTACATCTAGATTTCTAATGCCTATTTCTTGGTTTTCTTTGCATATTCTTATTCCTCTCCATCAAATACCTAAGAATCATCCTTGGTTTGGTTAAAAATCTGACTCCTTAGGGCAGAACACATGTTGGTCAAAATGAAGAAAAAGGGCCATGGAAGATATCAACCATAGGATGTATTTTTACCTTGTTTCCTTGGTTAGTTTGGCTTGAATCTTGCTTTCTCCAAGCTCTTCTCTTCAAATCCGAAAATTCCCCTTTATTCTTTCTTCAAAACAGCCCTCAAAACTTCAGAAAAATCATGGAGCAGAAGAGGGAAAAAGTGGAGAAGAGATTGGTGGAGAGAAAGCATGAAAAACAAGCAAAATTCCATACCTAAAGTCTTGAATCTTTCCTCCTTCTTCCCTTCTCTTTGTGCACCACTCTCCAAGGGTTTTGCTTCTGATTTGGGGCTGGAAATTCTGAAGTGAAATAAGGGAGAGTGTGAGGTGCCACCTATATATAGCTAGGGTGACTTTTTCAAGAATTTCCATTTTGCCCTTCATACTTTGCATTTTCGTTTCTCCTTCGTTTTAGCTCTTTTTTTAGAACTATCTTTTCCATTATAAAATTTAGATTCCTAGTTAATAAAAATGGCTTTGGAATCACTCAAATCAGAGCTAAAACATTTTCAAACGAATCTGTCAAAGTTCGAGTACACCGACATTATAAAACGTCCACCGGAGGGGATTTAACTGTCCCGCGGCTTCCTATGGTTTTCAGGACCTCTGAGAACCCTGGAGAACTCAAAACTTTGGTTTAAAAAGCCCTCCTATGTGAATTCCAAAAATTGCCCAAAATTACGAAAATTCCATTATGTTTCGTAAGGTTTCCGTCAAAATTTATTTCTTCATTCTAGCTCCATTTTTCCTTCCATCTGAGGCTACAATTCTCATTTTTTGGAGGCTAGAATATTACTCAAATTTTTCAGGACCTTAACTAATTCATTTCGGGGGACTTGCTTTGAAAACGTGCCCGTTTTCATCATTTAATGAAAATCGAACATTACAATTTGTTTGAGGGTGATATGAAGTAGCCACTTTATGCACAACACCATACTTGCTAAGCAAGCTTTTCATATTTCGGTGCAAAAGTGGGTGCCCTGGTTGCTAAGAATGGCTTTGGGAATACCAAACCTACAAAAAATATGAGAGTGAACAAACTCTACAACCACAAAAGAATCATCAATCTTAGTGGGCTTTTCTTCCACCACTTTGAAACATAATCAATAGCTAATAAAATATATGCAAAGCTAAAAAAATAGGAAAAAGTCCTATAAAATTAATGCCCCAAACATAAAAAATCTCGTAAAACAAAATGGGATGCTGTGGCATTTCGTTTCTCCTAAATATGCTCCCCATTTGTTGACAACTAATGTAATACCATAAATTTTTATCTCATTTCATGCTATATCTGTACCTCACATCATATAATTCACATAAGAGGCAAAATAATAGCATTAAAATAATGTATTATTTAGCGTTGCGTCACGTATAAAATTTTGGAGCAGCATCTCGTGGACCATGTGAGCTCATGTATCATATTCTCATATTTAATTATATGAATACAACTCATTTTCATCATTAAAATTGGCCCACAACCTGTGGAAACCAAAGGGAAGCATAAAATACATGCATTTTCGGCTAGAATTTTCTCACTTCTGTCACAAATTTTAGAAAATCATAACTAATTATAGAAATATCAAAATTATACATTCTTGGCCATTCTGGAAAGCTATACATGTATACTTTATGGTAAAAATATATTCAAACTATAATATCTAACACCAAAGATGTTTGACATTCGAAATGGTCCAGAGGTTTGGCTGTCCATTGGTGCTATCACAAAATTCTGCAGTAAACTTCAAAAATGTCCAATTAATTCCAAAAAACTCCAATCCATGCAAATGATACCAATATGGAAATTTGTGGATGTTAGATAGAGGTAAAAAATAACTACAAATCAGTTTAGGCATGCCTAGACCTCGAAACTCAATCAAACAGTAACTGAGGTTAGCTGGAGTTTCTGATACTGGATAGATTCTTTGAAAATTCATATATCCTCCTCTAGACATCAAAATATGGTGCTTCTAGTTGGCACAAGTCACTGGTAATGTTTAGTTTCTTTGTAGTAAATTTCATGGCAATTGGACATCATTTGAGCCCTGTGTGATAGATTTTATTTTCGAACTAGTATGAATAGTGACATGACCAAAATCAGAAAATTTTCCAACTTTGCAAATTCATCAAATATTTTCTAGACCTCCAAAAATTATGTTCTTTAGCATCCCAAAAAGCCCTCAATAATCTATAATTACATACCAAATCTCAGATCAAGAAGAGTTCATTTGGAAAAAAGTGATATAGGGTTCCATTATGGTCAATTTTGGCTCCATATAGGATACCAAAATGTCCAAATAGCTTTCCTTAGGGTTTGACACCTCTTGGGCAAGTCTAAAAGCATGATTATGACTTGTGTGAGCTGCCCAAGTGATCCTAAACCTTATGCATTTCATTTTGGCTATTCCACCTCCATTCATACATCAAATTCCATAATGCAAAATTGTCATTATATGACCAAAATGAGTATTTCCATACATATAACCCTAGTTCTCATTTATACACAATACATTAACATAATTATACATGATCATAACATCATAGGTCATATACAATAAGGGATTTCATCAATTGCTATCCATAAGGCCTTAAAGTAACAATTTTAAGACACTTTGATATCATGGTCTCATCTTCAAGATGATTAGCTTCCATTACCTTGCTCTCTTGATCCACCTAGCATGTTAGAACATTAGAGAGGAGGGGATGAGATTCAAAGAATCCCAATAGCTCATCTCCCATTCAATCATACAGAAAGCATGTAAAACAAGTCTCATAAATGTATGCATGAGGGAGGCAAAGAGGACGAAAACCCTAGGGAGAGTAGCGCACAAGAGGGAGGAGGAGAAATCAAAGGCTTAAGGTATGGAAATTTAGTAGTTTTTCATGCTCTTTCTCTTCCAAACCCCTTCTCCTTCATTCTCCTCTATTTCCTATGATTATAATGAAGTATATGGATATGTTTTAAAGGAGAAATTGAAGGGAAAATTCGAATTTGGAGAGAGGAGCTCAAAGAACACAAGATTCAAGTGAGAGAAAGCAACAAAATAAGGTAAATCTTGCATCCCATTGTAGCTACTCCTCTCCCCCTTCTTCTCCATATTTCGCCCCATATATGTAGATGATAGAGGGCTAGAATTTTGAAGGGAACCAAGGGTGAATTCCATAAATTTAAGGGAGGAGAGTAAGAATATGCAAATAAATTCAAGAAAAAGCCATGGATTTTCAAGATAGCAAACCTAGGGTTTCATGGGTTCCCTTGAAAATCTGATTTGATATAATTATTCTTAGGCCTAAATGAATGTTTAAATGAGTTCCTAATATCCCTAGGAGTCTCCACATATGCATCTACCATGTAGAAAACAAAACAAACTCCATGAAGGCCAAAAGGAGACATAGGCTCGGCCTAAAAAGGATGAGACACCTAGGGAGAGTTTTAAATTTTTCTAAACCCATTTTTGAGTCATATATGATGAATGAAAATAAGGGGAGGCCTTGGGAAAAATTTAGAACCCATAGAAAGTAAGTTGGTTCTTTAGATTCCAAATTATGATCTAAAGAAGCAACATATAGTTAGGCTCTTGGTTTTGATTGTGTGATGACTCCAAGAGGCTTAAAAGGAGTTAAGAGTCATATTTGAAAGGAAAGAATGGAGCTTAGAAATTATTTGAGGGGTGTTGCTTCATTAGGCATAATTATGGAGCCATAATGAGGTTTATAGAGCAAGTTAGTGTCTAAGTGAGTTGTGTGGCCTTAGAATTAATTCCATGAACCTAACTGGCTTCCATAAATTGTGTTTAGGCCAAGAGAAACCATCCCCATACTTTTGTGTGTGTGTGGCCGAAAGAGGGAGCCTTGGTTTAACAAGAAAAATGTGTGATTGTGTATAAGGTAGCTCTCTCCACCCTCTCCCTTGCATTGATGTATGCTTAGCTTGTCTTAGAATGTGTGTATGTACATTTTCAAGCCATGAAAAGTATGCTAGTATGATTTTATATGCCATGATTTCATGATGACATATTATGTTTCCAAATGATGTTATGATATGTGCTTAGGTTTGCTTGAGTGTGGTGAGGCCATGAACCCTTAGCTATGGTGAGGATGAGCCAAGAACCCTTAAGATTGGTTGAGACAAAGTAAAGAGTCTCCCAAAAGCAAGATGGGCTCCCAAGAGCATGGTTGAGTCCAAGAATCTCTTAAAAAATGGGTGAGGCAAGTCCAACATCCACAAGAAAGTGGGTAAGGCCAATCCACTTGCTTGGCAAGCCTTTGTATGCTATTATGACTTTCTTAAATGATGAAAATGTTTCTTGAATGTTTGCACATGTCAATATGACCATACATACATTTATGAGACTTGTTTACATCCATTATGTATAATTGAATGGGAGATAAGCTATTAGGATTCTTTAAATCTCATCCCCTCCACTCCAATGTTCTAACATGCTAGGTGGACCAAGAGAGCAAGGAGATGAAAGCCAACTATTTGAGAGATGAGAGTATGACATTGAAATGTATGAAATTTGCTTCTTTAAGGCCATCAAGGTGGCAAATGTTGTCATCTATGATTGTATATGACCTATGACCTCTTGAACATGTATAATTATGTTAATATGTCATGTATAAATGGGAGAATGCATTATGAGACCATTAGAATGCAATTTGAGTATGTTGTGACAATGTGGCTTCTTGAATGAGTTTATGTAATTGTGTATAATTGCAAGTGGCATAACCAAAATAAGAGGCATGAGGGTTGGGACCATTTGGGCAATCCACACAAGTCCTAATTATGCTTTTAGACTTGCCCAAGAGGTGCCAAACCCCAAAGAAAACCATTTAGACATTTTGATATCCTATATAGAGCCAAAATTGACCATAATGGAACCCTATGTCACTTTTTTTCCAAATGAGCTCTTCTTGATCTGAGATTTGGCATGCAATTAGAACTTGTTGAGGGATTTCTGGAAAACTAAAGAACAAAATTTTTGGAGGTCTACAGAATATTTGATGAATTTTCAAAGTTGGAAAATTTTCTGGTTTTGGTCATGTCACTGTTCATACCAATCTGAAAATGAAATCTGTCACACAAGACTCAAATGATGTCCAATTACTATGAAATTTTATAAAGGAAACTAGAAATTCACAGTGACTTGGCCAACTAGAAGCACCTCATTTGGAAATCTATAGAGAGAGATATGAATTTTCAAAGAATCTGTCCAGTATCAGGAACTCCAGCCGACTTCTATTACTGTTTGATTGAATTTAGAGGTCGGGCTGCCTGAACTGGTTTGGAGTTATTTTTTCCCTCTAGCTAACATCCACAAATTTCCATATTAGTATCATTTGCATGGATTGGAGTTTTTTAGAATTAATTTGATATTTTTGAAATTTGTTGCAGAATTCTGTGACAATGCCAGTGGACAGCCTGACCTCTGGACCATTTCACATGTCAAACATCCTTTGTGTTAGATGTTATAGTTTGGACATGTTTTTTACATAAATTATACATGTGTAGCTTTCTAAAATGGCTAAGAATGCATGCTTTTTATTTTTCTAGAATTAGTTATAATTTTACAAAGTTTAGTAAAAAAAGAGCCAAATCTGGCCGAAAATGGATATGAATGTTTCATGCTTCCCTTCTAGTTTCTTGAGATGTGGGCCACTTTTGATGATGCATATAAGTTGTATTCATGTAATTAAATATGAGAATGTGTTGTATGAGCTCACATGGTCCATATGATACCGAATGAAATTTTTGTATACAACGCAACGCCAAATAATGCATTATTTTAATAGATTTTTTTTACTTCCTTCATGGAATTTATGTTATCAAGCATGAGAATGTTCTGAAATGAGCTAGAAAAATATGGTGTTACACTTGGCTCCATTTTTTCCATCCATTTATGATTCTTAACTCCATTTAAGCCTTTTGAAGTCATCACACAATTAATTTAAGGAGCCTAATTACATGTTGCTTCTTTAAGTCACAATATGAAACCTATGATACCATCTCACTTCTTAGGCTTCCTAAAATTTTTCTTGGGCTTCCTCTCATCCTCTCCCATCATATATGATTCAAAACCAAGCTTGGAAGAAATTAAAATCACTTCTTGATGCTTCTTCTAGCTTAGGCCGAGGCTATGGACAATAAAGGGGAGCAAGGAGTTTTTTTGTTTTCTTGATGGGAGATGCATGTGAGAAGCTTTCTAGGGATTTTAGGAGCTCATATAAACACTCACCTTACCCTAGAAAATCTTGCATCAAAACAAAATTTTGATTAAGTACTTGAAACCCTAACTTCACTATCTTAAAATTTAATGGTTGTTTTGTTGTTTCCTTTGCATATTTTTGTTATTTTCCTTCATTTTCCTAAGATTCACTCTTGGTTTGGCTCAAAAATCAACCCCTTATGGCTGTCCTTATTATGGTCAAAACACATAAAAGGAAAGCAATGGAAGAACAAGCTTAGAACTTAGCAATTTACCTTGGTTTCTTGGCTTCCTTTGAATGTTCTTCTCTTTGCTTAGCTTTTTCTTCTAAAACTCAAAATTTTCCCCCTTGGTCTATCCTCAAAATAGACCCAAAAGCTTTAATAAATCCATGGGAAGGAAGAAAAGAAGGAGGAGAAGGGATTTATTAAAGAGAAACTAAGAAAATTCATGAATTTCCATACCTTTCACTTGATTTTTCTTCTCCTTTTTCCTCCTCCCTTGTGCGCCTCACTCTTTAGGTCTTTTCTCTAGTTTAGGGCAGGAATGAAATCAGCTAAATGAGGAGAAGAGTGGGGTGTGGTATATATATAGGTAGGGTTTAGAAGTTGTTTCCAAAAATTCCATTTATGTCTTGTAAACTTAGCATTTTTGTTTCCAATTCATTTTACCTCTTTTTTTAGAACTGTCTTTTTCATCATGAAATTTAGATCTCCAATCTTATAAAATACCTTTGGAATTACTCAATTTGGAATTAAGACCTTCCTAAATGAAAAGGTCAAAGTTTGAGTTAACTGACATTAGAAAACATACACCGAAGAAGTTTTAATTATTTTGGGGCTTTCCATAGTTTTCGGAGCTTATGAGAACCCTAAAGAACTCAAATTTTTCCATTTAAAAAGTCCTCTTATGAGTATTCCAAAATTTGTCCAAAATTACAAAAATGCCATTACGTTATGTAACTATTTTATTAATTTTTGTCTGGTTATTTTAGCCTCTGTTTCAGGGCACCTCTAGCCTCCTAATTTCATTACATAATGTCTAAATCATTATTCTAATTTTTCTAGACCTTAGCCAATTTATTTTAGGGGACTTATTTCTAAAACGTATCTGTTTCTATCGTTTTTAAGAAAATCGGACATTACGGAGCCTAGGTTGTGCTCAATAGGGAAGTGGCACTGATAAACACATATTTTATCTATTTTTATCCTCCTAACTTAACCTTTTTAATAATTAAATGTGGCCTAATAAATGCAATTAAATGGAAATTGATTTTAATAGCTAGTTTTGCACTTTAAGAAAACAATTGACAAAATAATGAATTTTAATGCATAAATTCTTTTAAATGAGTTTTGTGAATCTTATCCTACTTAATATTATTTATCATTCTTGCAGAATTTTGATGGGTAAATGCATTTGAATGGAGGTTGGTTTGGAGAAGAGGTAGCATGTATGTGAATGAGAACAAAACAGAAGCTACAGGGCTGGAAAGGAAGACACACATGGGCAGCTCTCATCACACTCCACGTTGAAAAGCATCAAAAGAGAACTCGAGGGCTGTGTTAAATGAAGGAAGCAACGAGTTGAAGTTTGGAATGAGCTGCAGAATAGAGAAGAAGCCACGAGTTGGAGAAGAAATAAACATACATGCAGAACCACGTAAAAGCTGCAGAATAGAGAAGAAGCCACGAGTTGGAGAAGAAATAAACATACATGCAGAACCACGTAAAAGCTGCAGAATAGAGAAGAAGCCACCAGCAGAAACAGAGGAAGAGCAGCTCGTGGTCTGTAAACAGAAGCTAGAGAACGTGGAAAGCTATGGGTAAAGGAGAGAAAGTGACGTGATTGCTAATGTGGCTGCAGTAGAAACAAGCAAACAGCACGAGGGGCTTAGAGCTGAAAAAGAATACACATGCAAGTTACACCAGCAGAAACAGAGCATGGATGAAAGTAACACGAAGGCTGGAATTTTTTTAGCAGAAACAAGGGAAAGCCATGAGCTCGAGTTAATGGAAGCAACGCGCATGAACTGGGTTTTAAGCGTGAGAAAAGGAGCTGAGAAACGAATAGAACAAGCCACGGTTTTGTGCAGACGAGGAAACTCGTGGAAAAGCTGCTGGAACAAAACAGCAGCTGCATGAGAATAGTTTCAACGTGGAAAAATGACGGGATTAAAGCTAGGAACAGCAGCAGAATAAATGAGAAAGAAAAGCAACGTGAATATCACAAACTCCAGTAGAAACAGAGTTGGAGAACGCTGCAGTAGAAAACGAATGCAGAACTGCACGTGGAGATTTAAATGAAGGAAGAAAGCTTGCATGGACGAAGAAAGTAACGTGGTTTCAGCGTCCAGAGTGAAGGCTGAAGCAAGCACGTGAATCATTAAGTGTGCACGTGAAAGAGGGCAGTTTCAATGAGAACCATCCAGCGTCCAGAATGAAGAACTGAAGAAGAAAGTCACGTCTGGACAGCACACGCAGAAGCAACAAGTTACAGGCTACAGCAGAAGCTGAACTCGAGGGCTGGAAAGGAAGTTAAATACGAGAAGAGAGCTTCAGGTTGCTCGATGCATGATCTGAAAAGAAAAAAGCAAAGAGCTGGGAAGAACAACGTGGGAAACACGAACAGAAACGCTAGAGCAAAATGTGGATTATTATATTCACAATGGGGCCCACCTTACATGCACATGCAACCTTCAGCCGATTAAAATTAGATAAGAGAGCACGTGAGAATAAATGAAGCACGAGGAGAGGCTACCATTCACGTCTCTATTCATCACACGACTCCAGATCCCTACGCCTCATTAATCCTTATTCCCTCGGTCATTTGCCTTTTAAAAACACCCACGCATCCATCATTCAAGGAGGTCTTCACGCCTGATCATCAACCATTCACCCACGCCTCCATTCACCCATCCCTTTCGATTTCATCCATTCCATATTCCATCTCCATCCATCCACCGAATGAAGATCTAATCTCCATCTTGAGGCTAGCAAGGGATGAAGCTCTTGAGTAGAAGCTTGAATCCATGGATGAACAACAAATTATGGCTAAGATTTTCTTATTTTTCTTACACTTTTTCTTATTCTGTATAATCTCGGTTGAGTTATATTTGATTAGAAATTTGTGTAATTAATTAGTGGCTGGTTAGACACTGATTAGGAAACCCTTTTTGTAGATTAATTGGTTGGATTTAAATATGATTTTTCATTATTCTCTCTAATCTCCCATGTATGCCACGAAGGTGTTCGATGAAATACATGTGTAAGGTTATGTGTTTAAATGTCTATTTGAGAATTCCTTGATGTTTAGTTGGTTAATTAAACATTTTTGGATGATGAATCATAAGATAATTAATTAGTTAATCAATCAAATTGGATGTTCATTGATCTTAAAGACAAGAGTTAACGGTTTAATGCGGGATTGAGGTCTCAATTCAACATTAGATTATTAATCTCTTGAATCTTGAATGGTTATTCAAGATCATTTGCTAATGAATATAATTAGGAATTCTTAGGCCAGAATTAACCACAATTGGAATAGGATAAGGATAGTGGATACCAAGAGACAATCCCTAAGCTAGTCACAAGCCCATCATTCACCATAATTCATCTAATTAGGTAGAATTTAGAAATTTTGATTCAATTTAGTTTTAGGATAGTTTAATTCATTCAAAAACCCCCAAATTAAATAGTTCTAGGATCTTAGAACACTTAGAGAACCCAATTGAATATTGAATTCTAATTCCAAGGGAGATGACCTAGGTTGTGCCACTTGCTATATTTTTATTCAACCTAGTTTTATTTTGAGGGTTGCACGACAAGCCCGTCAAAATTTGGTGCCGTTGCCGGGGATTTGGAATCTCAATTGTTTGAGAAAGTTTTCTAAGTGTTTTTGTTTTGTTTTATCTTTATTTTAGTTCTGTTTTGATTTGATTTTCGTTCTGTTTTGAACTTGGAATCGGTTAATTTCGGTGTTGCGCGTTAATTGTCCTGGTTGCTGGAATTTTCGTTCAAAGTGCCCAGAAAATTCTCATACTTTGTTTTTCAAGGTTTTTGGGTGTTCTGAGCAAAAGTAATAGCATAGCTATTAGGTGCACCATTTTTTGGCCAAATTCCAACGTTTGAGGCACTTTTTCTAATTTTTTTAGTATTTTTTCGAATTTTTTAGGAATTTTTCAATTTTTCTGGATTTATTTTCTTTATTTTTTGTGACTTTGTTTTGTGTCACTAACCTCTGTTTAGGAGTGTTTTTCATAGTTAAGTAAGTCTTAGCTTCATTTGAATTTTATTTTCTTGATTTTGATTAATTTTTGTTATACCTTGTTAGTGATTTGTTTTGTGCTAAAAGTAATTGTGCTTCTCATTTTTCTTTGCTTTAAATGGATCCATATTTTTCTAATCAAGGTGTTTATGATCCTTATGCAAATGATAGGATTTCTCAGAAGTTGGATAATGCCATGTCAATGCTTCATGGTCTTCTTGAAAGACAAAGACAAGAGCAACAAGCCCAACAATATCAACAAGCATGCTACCAACCATACCACCATCCATATGAGATTCGTCCAAATTACCATCCTCATTATGAACCACATCATAACTTCCATATGCAAGAGCCATACCTTGATTACCATATGCAAGAGCCAAACTATCGTCCTTACAATTACCATGAGGGGTACATGCAACAAGATCCTCAAAGGGAACCAAGTTCGGAAGAAAGGATGAGGCAACTAATGGAAGCTTGTGATGTTCAACATCAGCAAATGCAGCAAATGCAGCAAATGGCCCAACGGATAACTAAACGGTTACAACTCTTTGACCAACAATTGAAGGATTCAGGATTTCAAATGAATCAACCGATTTCAAGTGCTACTGAACCAATTGAAGAGCAAATTAGAAGAGAATGTATAGAGGAGGAAGAGTCTTATCCATTGGGTAATATCCTTCCATCTTCTAATGTTTTACAATTTGTTGGAACTGAACCTAATTTGCATGATAGCACTTCAATTCCTAATGCATATAATGTTGTTGATTCTGAATTACATGATCATGTTGTTGATGAAGAAATAATTGTTGAATCTCCTAATTTGGTTGATTGTGGTAGTTCATTGAGCAAAATTGATACATTTGTTGATGTTCATGGACCCTTGTGTACTGATGCACTTGGGATGTCTACTCCTAGCTGTGATTATAGTGAAAATTTTATTTCTGAATCAATTGATGAATCTATTGAGTCTAGGGTAGTAGATAAGTGTGGGGGTGACTTAGAATATGATGATCATGCTATTCTTGGTGTGGGATTAGTTGATAAGTCTGTTGATGATACACCTATTGAGTTTAGAGACAACATGCCATCTGGATCATGTGACATAACTGATTTGGATGCATTTCTTGATTCTATGTGTGTTGAATCCACTCTATGTGATGAATACTCTCAGATTAATTCTTCCATTGAGACTAGTGAGTCCATCACATATACTGATCATTATGATTCCTCACTAGCATGTCATGATGTGACTGCTGAAATGGTAAATGTAGCATGTGAAAATAATATAGGCATTGAATTTATTGAGCAGCTTGTTGATCATTTAGACCCCACTCTTAAATGCTTATGTGATGATATACATACAAGTCCTATGTGTGTTGAAATTAATGAGTTTGTGGAGTCTGATAAGTCTGTTGAATCCACGGAATCCTTTGCCTGCACTGAAATTTTTTATGCTTTTGATTCTACTGATCATACTAGTATTGATGAGGGCATGCATAGTGATACTGTTGATGTTGAAAATTCTATTGATGCTTGTGCTGTTGTTGATACTAGTGAGAGACTTGATTTTACTGTTGGCAATTGTTTAGAATATTATGAGCCTACTGATGTCTCTTTGGTCAGGGAAGATATTATCTCTATTGTTGAGAGTCCTGAACAGATTCTTGAAGTTGGTGAGCTAGTTCCCAACAATCAACAGACTCTCCAAATTGAGAAAAAGCACCTGTCAAATGCCTTAGAGGACTTGAATTCAAAGGACTGTGAGAAGTTGCAATTAGATTTTCATATGGATGTAGTGACTCTTACTGATGAGAGTCCAGTAGATTTTATTGGTTCTGATAGATTTCTAGAGAATTCAAAGTTTAAATTTGATTTTAAAATTTCTTTCTTTAGTATTAAATGTCCTAAATTTAATTTTTATTCTTTTACTTTTCCTACATTTGCTGAATATGACTTTCTGAAACTACTGATGGTTGAGAAAGTCCATGAGTCATCACTGAATGATCAATCCAAATGCTTTAAAGTAGTGAGACTTAAATTTCTTGAGTTAAGAAGGAATAAAGATGTTTTAATTTTAGTTTTTGATACTTATGATTAATTATTCCTTCATAAAGTTCTTTTTAGTTTAGGATTTAGTTTTCTTTTTCTTTTTCGCATTACAGTTTCTTTTGTCTCTGTTTTGTAGGAAATAAATTGCTAACCAGCTGCAAAGGAAATCTGAGCCACCTTGAGATCTCCATTTTCAAGTTCATCCGGTTGTATTCTCTCTTTTCACTCTTTATCTTATGTTGTTTATCTGTTTACTGGACTGGTGCTGACATTGAGGACAATGTAACATTTAAGTGTGGGGGAGAGAGTCATTTCATTCCATTCCATTTTCCATCTCCATCCATCCACCGAATGAAGATCTAATCTCCATCTTGAGGCTAGCAAGGGATGAAGCTCTTGAGTAGAAGCTTGAATCCATGGATGAACAACAAATTATGGCTAAGATTTTCTTATTTTTCTTACACTTTTTCTTATTCTGTATAATCTCGGTTGAGTTATATTTGATTAGAAATTTGTGTAATTAATTAGTGGCTGGTTAGACACTGATTAGGAAACCCTTTTTGTAGATTAATTGGTTGGATTTAAATATGATTTTTCATTATTCTCTCTAATCTCTCATGTATGCCACGAAGGTGTTCGATGAAATACATGTGTAAGGTTATGTGTTTAAATGTCTATTTGAGAATTCCTTGATGTTTAGTTGGTTAATTAAACATTTTTGGATGATGAATCATAAGATAATTAATTAGTTAATCAATCAAATTGGATGTTCATTGATCTTAAAGACAAGAGTTAACGGTTTAATGCGGGATTGAGGTCTCAATTCAACATTAGATTATTAATCTCTTGAATCTTGAATGGTTATTCAAGATCATTTGCTAATGAATATAATTAGGAATTCTTAGGCCAGAATTAACCACAATTGGAATAGGATAAGGATAGTGGATACCAAGAGACAATCCCTAAGCTAGTCACAAGCCCATCATTCACCATAATTCATCTAATTAGGTAGAATTTAGAAATTTTAATTCAATTTAGTTTTAGGATAGTTTAATTCATTCAAAAACCCCCAAATTAAATAGTTCTAGGATCTTAGAATACTTAGAGAACCCAATTGAATATTGAATTCCAATTCCAAGGGAGATGACCTAGGTTGTGCCACTTGCTATATTTTTATTCAACCTAGTTTTATTTTGAGGGTTGCACGACAAGCCCGTCAGGCACCATGGATGACCCTTTCTTGATGTTATTGGCCTTTAACATGTTATATGTTATTGCTAGTATGGAATAGTAGTCACTGATAACTCAACTATTGTATTTTGTTGACATTATGATGTTTCTGATGCCTATCTGATTTAATGCATATATATTGATTAATTTAAAGCATATAAATGGAATTTACCTCTAGTTACTGAGATTTGCATCTCACCCTATCTTATGGGCTAACTATTTTAAGTGAAGGCTTCTTCGATAAGGATAAGGGGAAGGAAGTGGATAAACATCCATGAGCTAAAATCATGTGTGAAAATGCTATACTTGGACTGATTTGAGTTAGAGTAGATGCTAAATTTTGTACTACCTTTTGTATAACATCATGATGTAATCATATTGTCAAGTATAGGAGTTTTGCATTTTGGTAACCTATGATGTAACTAATAAGGAGCTAGGCTTTATACAATTTGGAATCTGATATATGCACTTACTTACAATCTGATATGGAATCTTATCATTATGATTATATGACTTGGAACTTGGAAGTATGTTACTGTATCATCATAAATGATAATTTTAGTGGTTTATACATATTGTTGCTATCAATAATTCATGAATTTGTTAATGTATGATTGATAAAGAGATTTGAAGTCAATACCCTAGTTTCTAAGTGGATGTAAGGGGTATGCTGAGTAGTTTAGTTAGTTATTTGCCAATTAAACCTTACAAATTAAGGTAGGATAACCCTAAAATGCTACTAGGGGAAGAGTTGGAGTATTTGGGATGAAATTGGGAGTGTCTAGGTGTAGAATGAAGTTGAGTTGCAACCAAAACTACTTAAGCCACAGCCAAAGCTCTTCTAGAAGTGAGGGGCACTGCAGCTTGAGACACCTCACCGTAGTGCAAGTTCGTGATTTTCATCCATGAGGGTAACAAAGATTCAGTTTTCTATAAAACCATGTATTTCTAGCTTATTTCATACTATCTCTATGCCTCATATCAAGCAATTCACATAAGAGGCAAGAAAAATGGCATTAAAAAGTGAATATTTTAATGTTGCGTTGCGTATAAATTTTTTATTCGGTACCCCGTGGACCGTGTGAGTTCATACATCACATTCTCATATTTAATTACATACCTACAGCTCATTTCCATCACCAAAATGGCCTACAACTCGTGCAAAACAAGGAGATACATAAAATTCAAGGTTGTATTTTCGGCCAGAATTCTCTCTCTTCTATCACAAATTTTGAAAAATCATAACTAATTCTAGAAAAATCAAAATCATGTATTCTTTACCCTTTTAAGAAGATACACATGCTTAATTTATGCTAAAAATATGTATAGATCATGAAACACAACACAGAAAGCGTTTGACATTCAAAAAAGTGCAGAAGTCTAGCTAGCTACTGGTACTGTCATAGCTTTCTATTACAAATTTCACAAATGTCCAATTAATTCCAAAAAAATCCAATCCATGCAAATAATACCAATTTGGAGAGCTACAGATGTTAGCTAGAGGGAAAAAATAACTTCAAACTAGCTCAGCACATCCACACATAAAAAATGAATCAAATAATACCTAAGGTCAGTTTGAACACCTGATATTAGGCAGAAATTTTAAAACTTCATATTTCCCTCTCTAGACATCCAAACAAGGTGCTTCAAGTTGTTACAAGCAACTGGGCACATCTAGTTTCTCCCTATAAAATTTAGTGGCAATTGGACATCATTTGAGCTCTGAGTGACAGAAATCATTTTCAGACCAGTATGAACAGTAACATGGCCAAAATCAAAATTTTTTCCAACTTTGAAAATTCACCAAATATTCCATAGACCTCTAAAAATTCTGCTTTTTAGCTTCCTAAAAATATATTAACAAGCTCTAATTGTATGCCGAATCTCATATCAAGAAGAGCTCATTTGGACAAAAAGTGGTATAGATTTCCAATATGATCAATTTTAGCTCCATATAAGATACCAAAATGTCCAAATGACTTTTTTTTTTTATATTTGGCACCTCTTGGGCAAGTTTAAAAGTATGATTATGACTTGTGTAAACTGCCTAAGTGGTCCCAAACCTCATGCATCTTAATTTGGTCATTCTACTTCCACTTATACACCAATGTATCAAACTTTCAAGAAGCAAAATTTGTCATTTCATGCTCAATAACATTCTAATAACCACATAACATAATCTCTCATTATACATAACATATTAACATAATTATATATGTTCAAGAGGTCAGAGGTCATATGCCACTTAAATGGCCTTAAAGAAGCATATTCCATGAACTTTAATGGCATTCTCTCATCTTTCAAAAGGTTGGCTTCCATTTCCTTGTTCTCTTTGTCTACCTAGCATATTAGAACGTTGGAAAGGAGGGAATAAGATTCAAAGAATCCCAATAGTTCATGTCCCTTTCAATCACACATAAAAGATGCAAAACAAGTCACACAAATGCATACATGGGCATATTAAAACATGTGAGCATTCAAGAATCATTCTTGGCATTTGAACAAAACATATATGGCATACAAAGGCTTGCCAAGTAAGTGGATTAGCCTCGCCCATTCACTTGTGGATTTTAGATTTGCCTTACCCATTCTTTAAGAGGTTCTTGGACTCAGCCTTGCTCTTGGTAGTCAACCTCACTTTTGGGAGACTTTTTACTTTGTCTCAACCAAACTTTAAGGGTTCTAGGCTCATCCTTACCATGGCTAAGGGTTCTTGGCCTCACTATACTCAAACAAACCCAAGCACACATAACAACATCATTTGAAAATATAATGGATCATCATGGTACCATGGCATATGAAATCATGTTAGAATACCTTTCATGGCTTAAAACACACATACACATACTCAAAGACAAGCCAAGCATACATTCATACATGAGAGAAAGCAGAGTGAGCTACATTGGAAGCAACTACACACTTTTCTCCTTGAACCAATGCTCCCTTCCTCGGCCTCACACACACAAAGGTGTGGGAATGATTTCTCTTGGCCTAAACACAATTTATAAAAGCCAATTACATTCATGTAATTAATTCTAAGGCCACACAACTTGCTTAGACACTAACTTGGCTTATTAACCTCTTTTATATTTCCAAGAATGCACCTAATGAAGCAGTACCTATTAAATAAATTGTAGGCTCCATTATTTCCTTTCAAGTATGATTCTTGACTCCTTTTAAGCCTCTTGGAGTCATCACACAATTAAAATAAATAGCCTAACTACATGTTGCTTCTTTAGGCTATATTATGGAACATATAAGGTCAACTCACTTTCTATGATTTCTAAATTTTTCCCAAGGCCTCCCCTCATCTTCACTCATCATATATGACTCAAAAATGGGCTTAGAAAAAATTTAAAACTCTCCCTAGGCACCCTAACTCATTTAGGGCGAGACTATGCTTGATTTTGGCCTCCATGGAGTTTGCTTTGTTTTCTCAAGGGAATATGTACATGGGGAGACTTATAGGGATCTTAGGAGTTCATTCAAACATTTATTTAAGTCTAAGAATCATTGTATAAATCAAATTTTGCAACGAACACTTGAAACCCTAGAATTTACATCTTGAATCTCCGTAGTTCTTTTGTTGTTTTCTTTGCATATTTGTTATTCTCCACACTCTTTTTCCTAAGATTCACCCTTGGTTTATTTGAAAACTCAACTCCCTAGGGCTGGCCATATGTAGGTTGAAATGCTCACAAGAGAAGAGAGGAGGAAGATCAAGTGGAAAGATTGCATGATACCTTAATTTCCTTAGTTTTTCTTGCTTGTTCTTCACCTTCCTTGCCTTCCTCACCTCAATTTCGAAATTTCCCCTCTATTCTTCCCTAAAAACAGACCTAAAAACTTCAGCAAAGCCATAGGAA
Source organism: Erythrophleum fordii (assembly GCA_032878935.1). Lineage (NCBI taxonomy): Eukaryota > Viridiplantae > Streptophyta > Magnoliopsida > Fabales > Fabaceae > Erythrophleum > Erythrophleum fordii. The sequence continues at coordinate 21,428,138 of JAVQMF010000044.1, forward strand.
AGATGAGGGAAAAGGAGGAGAAGAGATTGGCTAAGAGAAAGCATGAAAACAACCAAAATTTCATACCTTATGCCTTGAATTTCTCCTTCTATTTCTCTCCCTCTTGTGCACCTCTCTCTTAGGGTTTCTTCTCTGATTTAGGGTAAAAAAATATAAGGCTAAGTGAATGTGAGAGTGGGGCACCCTATATATATAGGTGGAGGAAGGAAGATTTTTCAAAAATTCTCATTTTGCCCTTTGTTTTTGGCATTTTTGTTTCTAATTTGTTTTAGCTCTTTTTTGAGAACCATCTTTTTTATTATAAAATTTAGGTTTCTAATTTAGTAAAATGCCTTTGGACTCACTCAAATCGGAGCTAAAACCTTTCCGAATGAATTCGTCAAAGTTCGGGTATATCGACATTAGAAAATGTCCACCGGAGGGGTTTTAACTGTCCCAGGACTTCCCATAGTTTTCAGGGCCTCTAAGAACCCTGAAGAACTCAAAACATTCATTTAAAAAGCTCTCCTGTGTGAATTCTTAAATTTTCTCAAAATTACAAAAATGCCATTACGTTTTGTAAGTTTTTTGTCAAAATTTGTTTCTTCATTCTAGCTCAATTTTTCTCTCCATCTGAGCCTAGGATTTTCATTTTTAGGTGTCTAGAATGCTTCTCAAATTTTTTTGGATCCTAACTAATTTATTTCGGGGGACTTGCTTTGAAAATATACTGTTTCTGTCATTTAACAAAAATCAGACATTACATTTGCCATAGCACAAGTGGAACTCGTCACGACAAGAATTAAAGGAAGAAAAATCTAGGTTCCAATAGCTCATCTCACCACAGCGCAGATGGGGAAATTTTGAATAGTAGGGTTTAAAGGGTTATCTCATTGTGACGCGAAAAAGCCCAAGTCACAATGCAAAACATATATTTTTGGTCTTAAGTTCTAGTTGCTACTTATGTAACAGCATGGACATACCAAGTCGTAGCGTAGATTCGCAAACTCGATTTTTAGGTTCTAATAACCAACTTAGTAGCAGCGAAGAGGGTCCAAGTCACGGTGAAAGTTCCTAAAGTCCTATTTTGACTTAAAAACTTGAGATTTACTATGATGATATTATGTAATGACTTGAGACTATTTATAAGAGGGTTTTGTGAGTCTTGAATCAATGGTAACTTAAATCAAGGGTACTAATTAATAATTAGAAAAACTTGTGGGCCTAAATGGTTTTGATTGTTTGGTTAATAACCCTCAATAATATCAAGGTTCAAATTCCCTCACTTTTTCTTAATTTAATTAATTATAATAACTTTAGACCTTGAGTTGCGATCATTAATCATGCAACTAAGCCCAATCATTGGAATTAGGAATTAGGGTTGTTACATTTAAGGGATTTTGATTTACTAAAATCAAAATGAATTAAAGAAAATAACAATAACTTAAAAACTTAAAACTAAATGATGACAACAACTAGGCAAGAATGGTAATGAGCTTTTGAATGGACTTACTAGAATTGAATTATCCTTGCTTCCTTTTAATATACCAAAACTTGGACTTAACTTCTCACTTCTTAGTGTATTCTTTATAAAAAATTTTGAATTACCATCCAAGGCTCAAATTACTAATTATCAAGGAATTTGTAACCACAAAGAACCATGAAAAATTAGCTATTTGAGTTAGGAATATGAACACACCAAAATAGTACCTAAATGCTCATTAAAGTCACTGAACAATTCACTTAGAGATGCTAATCAACCAATTAAATTAAATATTTCCTCAAGTATAAAATCACACAAAATTTCAGCCACTTAATACAATGGCTATTGCACTAAATAAGCTAAAAACAAGAGGAAATAACTAGCAAATTGGACAACCATTAAGTCTAGAATTCCAACAAACACTTAGGCATCAAAATAAGTCTCCAAATGTAAAATTACATAGCAAATGAATCTAATACAATCAACCATCAAAATCTCCATTTAACAAGCTAAACCAGGCAAATTGAACAAGGAAATTACTAAAAGTAAGGGATAGGGAGAAGAGAAGTTAACCAATTTTTTAGATGAATCTTAGAGCTTAAATCTTTATCCATAGAAGTCACATTCTCAGCCAGCTACCAAAGTGGTTTCAAGCTTCTGTTGGAGGAAATGATAGAGGAATTGAAGGGAAGAAGCCATCATTCTAGAGCTTAAAGATGGATAATCACGTCCCTTCTCTGTTCCATGTTTTTGCCTCCCCAAGACTTGACCCGTGCCTCTTCTTTTGTTCTATATTTCTCCCTTTTCAAAAAGCCCCAAAACTCGAGCCACTCTCGCCTTTTTTTTTTCTTCTTGTTCTGCACATGTCTCTCACAGCTAAAAGTCATGTGATTCTTCATTCCTCCCATTAGCATTAGTAATCTTACATGTCAATCAATTTGCTCCTTTTTTACTCGAGAATGCTTCCACCAAACTTAAACCAATAGCTCCTCTTTTTTTCATGTGACGTGAGCATTCTAATTGGAAGAATTCAAATATCATGTTTTGCTTGTGCTACTTTCTCTCCATCACATGCCTCTTATTCCATGTCAACTTTGCATGTGTGTTTTTCTCCTCATAACCAGTGGTTCTTTCTCCTGCTCCCAGTCTTGGGAGTCTCTCTCTCATGTGATGTGTGCTTCTTCCTCCAAAGAACTCATGGGCCTATAGCTACTGTGTATGATTCATCCATCTTGGTGTGTGTTCAAGTGAGGAAAAGGGCTCGTGTGTGTGATGTGCAAATGGATGATTCTACATGCATGAATGTGTATGACCTATCCCCATGCATGTAATGATAATAGAGGCTATGTAAGTGTGAAAGAGTTGTGATTTGTGTATCAAGTGAGGGAGAGGCCTATGTAGCTACCTTTTTCTTTGCATACTTGGTATGCATCTGGATCTTCCTATCCAACCCATGTCTTTCACACATTTTCAATCCATCCAAACCAAACCCATGCCACCTCCTCTCTGTATATGTCTTCATAAAGCTCTTGATGATGTCTATGTGTGCTCCCTTCCTCACCTCTCATGTTTGTTATTCCTTCATTCCTTGGAACCCAAGACCAAATCACCTGAATGTGGGATTAATGGGTTGTGTGAATGAAAAACCTGTGTTTCCCTTGAGCCTCCATGTGACCTGGTGCATGAATGATGATTGTGTGTGCATCAATATGAATGAGAAAGTTGGACTTGCTTCAAAGTGTGAGGGAGTGGGCCCGAGAGGGAGAAAGAAGCTAATATATTAATGATCCATGAAGTTTCTTTTTGCATGAAGAGCCTATGCCTCTCTCCCAATCTAACATGCATCCATGCCAAATCATCCTTCATTAAATTCCCTAAGTAAAGAAAAAAAAATAAAATAAAAATCAAAGCTCATGAAATGAAATCATCATCTAGAAAATAAAATCATTAAAATGCCTAATTTATTCAACAAAATTCCAAAAGATGGGATTTTATTTCGCAAACTAAATAATATCCAACTAAAGCTCAAAGTGTCATCAATTTATGAATAAAAATTCTAGAATTAATGGGTAAAAATATAAAAAAAAATATGTGAATTATCAATGGTGCAGAAGGCCTAAGTTGTAACACAGAATTCATATTTTTGGTCTTGAGCTGTAATAGCCACTCAAGTCATGGCACGGGTATACCAAGTCCCAGTGTAAGTCCACAAACTTAGTTTTTAGGCTCCAGTAGCCAACTTAGCTATGGCAGGAATGTCCAAGTCATGATGTAAAATACTAAACTCCTATTTTTAGCCTCCAAAACTTAATTTCCTTAAGGTTAATGGTATGTAATGACTTATAAACAATTATAAGGGGATTATGTGAGTATAGAATCAGTGATAAAATGAACCAAATGTTTTTATTTGATAACTTGAACTACTTGTAGGCTTAACTTGCTTTGTTCTCTGATTAATAATTCCCAATGACAATAAGGTTCAAATTTTCCCACTATTTTACCTAAATAGCTATCTGTACTAACATTAAACTTTGATTTATGATCATTAGTCATGCAATTAAGCTTAATCATTATAATTAGGAGTTAGGTTTGTTACACACGTTGCTTTGAACTAGGATAAATGTTGTGATGTGATGTTATCTTTTTCCTATACTTTATAGCATTTTAATGGTCACAAATTTTAGATCCTAAAAAGAATCATTTTTCTTACTTAAAACCTTCACTCAAATCAATGTTTTGAAAAGCCATATCTTGATTACACAATTTTTCAAGAAGCTTGTTTTCATACTACATTTTAGGATGTAAAGCTTCTAATTATAAGGTCTTTATTTCATTATGGTTTCTAGCAAACTACTTTTCAAAATCCAAAGTCTTATTTCTGTATATTAGTGATCATGACTTCAAATTTATATTTATGACCTCATAAGTCAAGTGGTTTTCAAAAACATGATTTTAATACTTATTACTGATATGACTTCCTCATTCTATTATTTTCACGTTTTTTAGAAATTTGTTCCTTTTTGTGATCTAACTCTTGTCATACTATGTGCCATTAGTCTTTCACTCTTTGTTATTCTAAAAATTTAAGAAGAAAATCATTTTTGGAAAAGTTTTTCTAGTTACATTTAAGCCTTTAAAATCACTACTTACATTTCATTATTTGTCTAGTCACATTGATTTTCAGGAAGGAGATTTTTCAAAAACATTAAAACAAAAACAAAAGTTTTGAATTCAAAAATTATAATTTACCCTTCCTTAGACTCTCTTGGAGTTAACATGTAAACAAGTAAAAGGAAAAACAAAAGATAGTAAAAGAACCAACAAAAAACTATTTTTGGCTTTATATTGAAAACATCTAAGTAAACTTGTACCATTGTAAAAGTTATCCAAATGATTAAACACATTTTAACAAATTTTCTACACAAAAGTACAACTAATATGAAAAAAAAAAAGGCTTTCTTTTTGTCGAGAGCTAGATGTCTAAGTTCCTCTTTTAATGCTTTTGGTCAAGAGCTGCACTTGCTCTTGCCTACTCCCTTATTCTAGCTAGATAATAAGTTTGCCTTGTGACTAAGCTAATTCTCCAATGTCTTCATAGATGCTTCTTGGTTATTGATTCTTGTCTCCATGTTTACCATAAACTTTGTAAATGTATCCTCTAAACCTAACTTCTTCCTTTAATGATGTATGGATCTTTCTATCTTTAGGTTAAAGGAGATGATATTATGCTTTTATCTTCTCATACGACATGTGTGTGGCTTACCTACATGTCAAACAAAGAACCACAGTATCAACATTTATAGAAGAAATAAGCTTGATAATCATTTTTCCAAAAAAAATTGATTTATTAAAACATATTCACATTTCTAGTTATAAACAAAATAATAATCATTTCATCCCATCTTTGAGAAGGAAACTCAATCATACTAGCTTATGATGTAGAAGTTATAGAACAAAATTTATTGCTTAAGAAAGGAAATAGTTTGGTAACATCAAGAAATCATTGATGTTAAGAATAATTGAGGTGGTCATGTTTTGTCACAATGTTGTCCAATAAAGTTGATTGCATGGATTAAAGCATATACCTATCATGATCAAAACAAAGGTGGTCATGTTTTGTCATAATGTTGTCCAATAAAATTGATTGCATGGATTAAAGCATATACCTATCATGATCAAAACAACAAGTCAATTTTTCTTATGAAATGCAACACCTAGATTCTAAATACCTAATTTATACAATGAAATTTAAAAATTCTTCAATAATATACATTTACAAAAACATAAAACCATAATAATATATCCAAAATAAAGGATAAACTAGATTAATAATCTAAATATCCATAATTTAAAATTTTCTTATAATTTCTAAAGTAATTATCCAATATAATCCATAAGGAGTAAATCCAAATTGAAATAAACTAAAGTATTGTAGAACATCATCTTATTACATCACAACTCAAAGTACTACTATTACATTAACTCTACTAATCAAATTCAACTAAGATACTCATTATAAATCCTTCCTCTACCATTATTTGACCTTTGACTTGGAAATGCCAAATACAAAAAGCATAGATGAGATAAAAATCTTGATATCTAGTGAAAGTTAAAAGCAACATTTTAGCCATAAAAATAAAGCTTTTTAATATAAAATTTAATTAAATAAAACATAAAATTTATAATGGCCTTTGCAATTTGAAGCAACTAGCTTTCCAATCATTTCAATAAAAACAAATTTAAAAAAATACATAAACAATTTTATCTTCACAAATTAGTTTTTATAAACGCACAACTCAAAAAACGATATGCTCATTTCACAAAAGTAACTAGATATGAGGGATTTAACCATGGTCCCTATCTCCAAGTGACTCTGTAGTATATGAGCTACATCACCATTCACTCACCTATCTCATACTAGCATGATTTGTGACCTTAAAGGCTAGCCCTGCTTTAGGCAAGCATGTACCACCTCATTTAATCATCATTAAGTAAATAGTTTCCTTAGGACTTTTGTAATGTCCAGTTTTCGTTAAACGATGGAAACGAGCATGCTTTCAAAGTAAGTCCCCTGAGATGAGTGATTCAAGGCCAAATAAAATGAATAAAATGTTAAATAATAAAAAATAAGGATTTGAGCCTTGAGTTGACCAGAAACCGGGGTTGGAGTGATTCGAAAAATTTGCCGAAAGGTCAGTGGCATTTTCGTAAATAAGTGTAATTTTGGAAAAGCACCTAGGAGGGCTTTTTAAATGAAAATTTTAAGTTGCCCAGGATTCTCAGAGGCCCCAAAAACCATGGGAAGCCCTGAGACCGGTAAAGACCCTCCGGTGTAAGTTTTCCAACGTCGATTGACCCGAATTTTGACCGATTCGTTCGGAAGGGTTTTAGCTCTGATTTGAGTGATTCCAAAGCCATTTGTCTTAATTTGGAATCTAGATGTTATAATGGAAAAGATGGTTCTCAAAAAGGAGCTAAAACAAAGGAGAAACAAAAAGGCAAAGTATGAAGGGCAAAATAGGAATTTTAAAAAAAATCACTTTACCCTAGCTATATATAGGTGGCACCTCACACTCTCCTTCATTCACTTCAGAATTTCTAGCTCCAAATCAGAAGTAAATCCCTTGGAGAGTGGCACACAAAGAAAAAGGGAAGAAGGAGGAAAGATTCAAGATTTTAGGTATGGAATTTTGCTTGTTTTTCATACTTTCTCTCCACCACTTTCTTCTCCTCTTTTTTCCTCTTCTCCTCTATGATTTCTTTGAAGTTTTGAGGGCTGTTTTGAAGGGAGAACAGAGGGGAAAGTTTGAATTACAAGTAAGGAGGCCAAGGAAAGCAAGAATAAGCAAGAAAATCCAAGGAAAACAAGGTATTTTGCAATTCTTCCACTTGGTCTTCTTCCTCCCTTCCTTGAGCATTTCGACCTACACTTGGACAGATCTAAGGATTCATATTTTTAACCAAACCAAAGATGATTCTTAGGTATTTGATGGAGAGGAATAAGAATATGCAAAGAAAACTAAGAAAAAGGCATTAGAAAGCAAGATGCAAAACCTAGGGTTTCAAGTGCACCTTTCAATTTTTGAATTTGTAGGATGCTTCCTAGGTCTAAGTTAGAGTATAAATGAGTTCTTGAGACACCAAAGATTCTCCCCACAAGCTTTCCCCTTCAAGAAAACCAAGCAAACTCCATGAAGGCCATTAAGCTCCATAGCCTCGGCCTAAAGAGTTTCTCATAGCTAGGGAGAGTTTTAAATTTTTCTAAGGCCATTCTTGAGTCATAATTGATGAATGAAAATGAGAGGAGGCCTTGGAAAAAATTTAGAACTCATGAAAAGTGATTTGGTGTCTTAGGTTCCATAATATGACCTAAAGAAGCAACATGGTGCTAGGCCATTTGTTTTAATGATGTGATGACTTCAAGAGGCTTAAAAGGAGTCAAGAATCATATTTGAGAGTAAAGAATGAGGCCTAGAAATCATTTGAGGGGTGTTGCTTCATTAGGTGCCAATATGGACCATAATGGAGGTTGTAGAGTAATCTAGGGTTTAAGCAAGTTGCATGGCCCTAGAAATTGTTTCATGAACTTAATTGGCTTCCATAATTTGTGTCTAGGCTAAGAGACACTATTTCCACCAACTTTTGGATGTGTGGCTAAAAGAGGAGGCTTGAAAGCTAAGGAAAAAGTGTGTGCTTGTATACAAGGTAGCTCTCTCCACCTTCTCTCATGCATGAATGTGTGTTTAGCTTGTTTTAGAATGTGTGTATGTGTATTTTCAAGCTTTGAAAAGTATGCTAGCATGCATTTATATGCCATGATGCTTGATGCCATGTTATGTTTTTAAATGAACCCATGATGTTTGTATGAGTTTGCTTGAGTGTGGAGAGGCCAAGAACTCTTTCCTTGGGTGAGGATGAGCCAAGAACCCTTGAGCTTGGTTGAGAGAAAGTAAAGAGTCTCCCAAAAGCAAAGTAGGCTCCCAAGAGTATGGTTGAGTCCAAAGTGTTCAAAGAATGGGTGAGGCAAGTCCAAAATCCATGAGGAGAAGTGTGAGGCCAATCCAAACACTTAGTGAGCTCTTGAATGTCTTGTATGATTGATTCACATGCTAAGGTTGCTTTTAAAATGCCTATGATTTCTACTTTCTCCATGCATGCATTTGTGAAACTTGCTTGCACATATTATGTGTGATGGAATGGGAGATGAGCTATTGAGATTCTTGAATCTCATCCCCTCCTCTCCAATGATCTAACATGTTAGGTGGACCAAGAAATTGTGGTGAAGGGAGCCAACAACCTTGAAGAGGGACAATTGACAAGCTTATGTCTTGTTTTGTCTATTTTGGAACCATAATGATAGTTCATCATGTATATAATGTTGTATATGTATTATGAACCTTGAGATATATGTAAACATACTATTATGTGATGTTTAGATGTATGGAAATGATATATGACCATTAGCACATGTTTTGAGTAGGCAAGGCCATGGTAAGAGAATTTAAAGTTTGATGAATATGTGTATAAATGTGGGTTGAATGGCCAAAATGAGATGCATGAGGTTTGGGACCATTTGGGTAGCTCACACAAGTCTTAAATAAGCTTTTGGACTTGCCCAAAAGGTGCCACAACCAAGGGAAGGCCATTTGGCAAATTTGGTACCTCATATGGAGCTAAATTTGACCATAATGGAACCCTATGTCACTTTTTGGCCAAATGAGTTAGTCTTGCCCTAAAATTTGACATGAAATTAGGTCTCATTGAGACCTTTCTGTGAAGCTAAATATTATAATTTTCGGAGATCTATGGAATATTTGATGAATTTTCAAAGTTGGCATTTTTCATGGATTCTAGTATGGGTACTGTTCATACTGGCAGTTTCAAATTCTGTGTCAGCTGATGTCCAAATGATGTCTAATGCTTATGAAATTTTATATTAATAAACTAGAGGTCATAAGCTTTCTATGGCAACTGAGATCACCTTATTTGGATGTCTGAGCAGAGAGTTATGCATGTTTAAAGTTAACTATCAGTATCAGTAGCGCCCCAAGAGCTCAGTTACTGTTCCATCCGTTCCAGATTCTAAGCGTATCTGTTTCATTCTGAAATTATTTTTATTATCAAGTTAACATTTGTAGCTTTCCAGAATGGCCAAATTTATATGATTTCGATTTTTATAGAATTAGTTATGAATTTCAGAGGTTTGTATCAGTAAACTGAATGACAGCCCAGGTAGCCAGCGACTCTGTAGCTTTTGGGATGTCAAACGTTCTGTGTGATGAATGTTGTGATCTAAGCATTATTTTAGTGTGAAGTAGACATCCTAAGATTTCCAGAATGACAAAGATTATATAATTTCTAATTTAATATATTTAGTTATGATTTTTCAAAGTTCGGTCAGAAAATAGAGCAAATCTGGCCGGAAATATGCTTGTTTATTTTAAGCTTCATTTCGGTTTCCATGAATTGTAGGCATGTTTTTGTGATGCAAATGAGTTGTGATAATGAAGTTAAATATGAGGAAGTATAGTATAAGCTCACACGGTCCACATGACACCGAATTGAATTTTTTAGATATAGCGCAACGCAGAAAAAGTCCATTATTTTCATCCCCTTTTCATATGTTCTTGTGGGATTAATAATACAAAGCTTATAAATGGCATGAAATGAGCTAGAAGTTATGGTGTTACAACTTTCATCCGGAGTGTGGCAAAACATCAATTGATATGAACATATGTTTGAAAATATAACATAGCAATTCCCAAAACCTTTTAATTCAAGAGTCCAAGGCAACATTAAATGTTTTATATAGTTCCATCAATAACATTTCAACAATAACTAATCTCTCTTTCGACAATTGAATTTTTCTAGCAACTCTTGAAATATAAAAGCATGTGCATAAATGATCGTTTCAATAAAATATGAGAAAGCATTAAAGTTATATTTTAGGATACTAGCTACCTTAATTAGATGCCAAAGAGACACAAGCCAAGCAATCCACCAAAAGTCTCTAGCTAAGTATGTATAATAATTAGAAAAAATAAATGTATAAATACATTAAATTCCAATGTTATATAATTCATTTTTGAATAATCTAATTCTACTACTTACCACTAACAAGGTCCTTTGCAAGCTTGATACTTCCCCAAATGTCATAACCATTAATTTTTGTAAGTCCCTAGATATTAATATATATATATATATATATAAGAAAGATAATAAAGAAATATTAGAAGCCTAATTAAAATGAAAGAAAAGACTAAAAGTGAAAGAAAATGGTAAAATAGGAGAAAAATAGACCAATTTAATTATAAAAAAGGAAAATCAAGGATGTGTATAACTTAAAATATAAAAAAAGAAACTAGTTTATCTCATCAAAATATAAAAGTAGAGGAGGAGTACTGCAGCCAAAGGGGTCATTAGGGTATAAAATACTGATAGCATGAAAAATGAGAGAAATGAGATAAATGCAATTTTAATTGCACTAAGCTATTTTAAGCCCCTAAAAATTATGAAATTTTACTTTTTATCTAAAAGACAGATTTTATACGGAGAAGTTATATTAAAAAATATAAAAATGAGCTAGAATAAAAGAAAAGTACACTATAAGGGCAAAAGGACCATTGTAATAAAATTATATGATTTAAGGCTAAACTTGGTCATCTTCTCTCACTTTCTTCCATTGACTTTTAGCTACAAATTGGAGCTCCTAAGCATGTTCATAGAGGTCTAGAGAGAGAGAGAGAGAGAGAGAGAGAGAGAGAAAACAAAATCCATTTAACTTAGTTTTTCTGTACTTTTTCATCTCTCTTTAGTTACGAAACTTTTACTCCATGAGAGTTTTTCTTTTATCCAAATATCATCTTGAATGGTTGAAGTTGGTGGCTATCCAAGAGGGGAAAAGTTGCTCTTTTGAAAGATTGAATTTTACTAAAAGAATTTCTACCAAGAACTCTTTCAAATAAGATATGATTCAAGCAATGGAAATGTGTGGATTTGAAACCCTAAGGCGTGTTGATTTTGTCTAGAGAGAGAAGGGTGATATGATATTTTTTTTTAGTGAAATTTGGTGTTTGTGATGATGAAAATGTTGAATATGAAATGTATTTGGCTTGAAATTTTTGAAAAATAAAGTTTGAAGCACGTATGGTCATCTTCTAGCTAATGAGGGATTATATAACTATGATGATTTTTTTGCCATTTTGATGATAAAAAAGGTTTAATTATAAATTATAGAGATGTTTGAATAAAGTTTTGCATTAAAAACTCATAATTTTAATATGTTGAAAATTTGAGTTCAAGAATGACCTAAATGACCATATTAATGGAGATTATGTTTTGACATGATTATGGCTATCCAAGTAAGTCACTTATAGTCCAGATGAGTCATATATGTCATGAAAATGAAGCTAAAATGCTAAGAAAAGAATGACACTTATTGGCACTCAAAGTGGTGTCATGATATCTAAGTATGTCAATTGAGGAAAATGACTAAAATGAATAGCAAAAGTGTTGTTTATGGTCAAATTTATGAATTTAGAGAGTTTAATAAGAAAATATACCTAGGAAAAGCCCTAATTTGGGCCCTAGATGAAGGGAAATAGAGAAAGGACTAAAGGCTATGCTTTTAATTAAAAATTAGACCACCAAGAGTAAGCAAAATAAATACATTGAATGATAGAATTCTTATTATGGCATAAATTGACATAAAGAGATTTAGATATTCAAGTGGAGTATGTTTTGGATATGCAAGTAGAATCATCATTTTAAGAAAATATGGCTAATTTTATGTAATGAACCAAGTTAGCAAATTAGTTGCTTGAGATGAAATTTGATCATAATAAAGAATTCAATAGAATTGCTGGCTTGGACATTTAAAATGGAAAAACATAACCATAAAGAACTTCACAATGCATGTCTATTCTTGAGGGCCTTAAAGCTAAAATTTGGCATGCACTTAAAGAACATATAGAGATTTGATTTGAGACCAAGATGATAATTTTTGGAGCCTTGTAGAATATTATATGAATTTTCAAATTTGGCCCAGAAAAGTTGCCAATGACAATTTTTTTTGCATAATTTCAATTTTGTTCTGGGAGTTTTTAGGGACAAATGAAATCTATTTACCTTAAAATGTTTGTAGTAGGAGCTTTAAAACAAGATAAAATTTGCTTAATTTGGATGTCCCTAGCTAAAGTTATGATTTTTTAAGTATGATGCCTATATAAAGGATAAATAGAATTATGAGATGTAAAAATTTAAAGTATGCCTAGAAATTATATCTAGCCTATGTTAAGTTTTATAGTGAGATGAGTTATTATATAGCAGTTGACCTTTTTATATTTAATTTATTATGTTTAGGCCAAGCTAGCATAACCATACTCTTGTGGATGTGTAGAACTGAGAAGAGTAAAAAGAGAGGAAAAGTATAATAGTTCTTTGGTCAAGATTCTTATCTTGTGTCAGATAGCCTACTCTTCCTTTCTTACATGCATTTAGATGCATTGTGTGTATTGGTTGTTTTATGATTTCCCTAGTTTACACTTCAATTAGCTATACTAGAATGATTTTTTATGTATATATGAGATGTCTTTGGCTTTTACTAAAAGTGGCAAGAAATTGAGCATAACAGCTCTTCCTTAGCTTAGAGATAAGCCTAGCTAGTATATTTCATGCCAACTCAATGTTTTATGTTGAAATGGCTACATGCTTGCATTTCATTTTTGAGTTATATATTGTATGTATTACAATGGTTGAATACTACTATTAAGATTCTCCCCAAAATCTCATCCCTTGTATCTTACTAACTATACTTGGTGAAGTTAGCAAGGAAAAAGAAAAAGAGATAGTTTCATGAAGCCAAGACATAGATAGAACTTATATGGTTGTATATTCATTTTAATGTATATTTGACAGTTGTGTAAGATATGATATAATTTGAACATAAGTACTTTAATAGTTATGAATTTGAATATATATATATGATCATGGATATTTCTAATATATATATATAATAGTTATTTCAGTATATATATTGAGAGATTTTGGACCTATGCTATGAGTAAGGTTGAAATGTTATGTTGAGTTGTATAAGTAGTTTAGTTGTTACTTTACTATATGGATGGGGGATGTGCCATTTGTGGTATCGAAACAAAGGTTCAAGTAACCTAGCTTTGTTTATGGTTTGGGGACACGGATTTCTAGGTGATTGAATATCTGTGGCTTATCTATAAATTATGTACTGAAATTTCTGACAAGAATGGTGAACATTAGAAGAGAAAGGCCAACTAGTGTAAAGTTTGCAGATCCTATGACAAGAACCCTACGAGCCATAATGGTTCGCTTGGATCAATAATAGGTGATAATACAACAATAATTGGAAGTTACATAGGAGTTGCATGAAACATTAGCCTAAAGGGAATATGAGAGAGACAATCTCCCTTAGTAACAACACTTAGGTAACCCAAGGAATCCATAAATTTATCCCTTAAACTAAAACCCATAGAAGCACCTCTAAATAAAGCCTATCCAACCTTAACTCACCAATCAGCAAGTAATGAATCAATTCAAAAAATATGATCCCTCAGCCTTTGATAGTGAGTTTAATACCAAGAAAGCTAAGCCCTAGATCATACAACTAGAAAAGATATTTAAGATGATGGAGTGTACCTCAGGATAGAAGGCCTTATTAACCACATTTAAGTTAGAGAAAGAAGCAAATTGTTGGTAAAAGAGTACAAAGCTGATTATGCAGTCAAAGAACATCCCAATTAATTAGGAGACCTTTCACATGAATTTTATGAAATGTATTTTCTCAATTCAGTAAGGGATGAAAGAAGTTAGAGTTCATCTTACTAAGGCAAACAGAAGATATATCAATAGATCAATATGTGGCTAAATTTCCTAAACTCTCTAGATATTCCTTCAACCTCTAGAAGCAAGATGATGAGTAGTGGAAAATAGAGAATATATATAACACTTATGGAGTATAGATTATCTCAATTCTACCTCTGTCACAAACCTAAATTTCACCTAGACAATAAATCAAACAATTAGTGTGCATCCAACATGTTCAACATAAATTAAACACCTAATCATTAATCCAACCCCACCAATTACTACTTAATTTCAACCTCAATTAAGAAAATCCCCAAATCACCAAAACCTAGAATCCATACATCCTAATTTCTAAATTCCAATCAGTTCAAAATGAAGCTAAAGGAGAGTAGAATATTTTTTTTTCTTGTAGTACCTTGGCCAAATCCTCAAGCAAAGACCTCAAATACAACTTGCAAGATGAAGAGATGAATTTCTTAATCCCTTAACCCCTATGTAACATTGAACTCCCTTGTGAAATGAGTGCTTTGATTTTTCTAAAATGTAGACTACGGTATAATAAGTGATATAGGCATGGGTTAATCTATGGGTCATGGGTAAAGGGAAATATCCATAAGAAAATAACTTTAGGCAAAGGTGATTCATTAAAAGAGTTATTATTGGGCTATTTAATAAATAAAAGTTGTGATTTAATTAATGGACTTTTCTATTTCTTTTCATTTTAATTAGGCTAACACTCACTATTGGGCTCTCATCTTTTTCTATCATTTCTTTTTTTTATTAAATCCAAAACAACTTAAAAAAGATGGCCCACTAACTAATTACCTAAAAGTCCATTAAATAAAATGAATCCTTATAATTTCCTAATTATTTGAATAATTACCTCTCGCTAAATCCTTAAATACCCAAGTAAATAAAATTAATTCTTAATCATCCAATATTCAAGTAATTCACACCTTGTAATATCATAAAAATAATAAGTAATTTAAACCAAAAACAATTGAGTGAGGATGTAACATCTTAACTATTTAACTCTTTTTTTAGCTATTATAGTCCAACAAAGAGTCCATTTTAGTCACATAGGCAAATACAAAGTCTAAAATTTATACTCTATCTTCAATAACGTTTTTGTAATTCCATGTCTTTCCAATTAAATTGACTTATTTATTGGTAATTATTTATTACCAATTACCTTATCAATTAAGAGTTAAAACACTTCCTATTAAATCTTGGGAAAATTTTGGCAAAGTTTTGCCTTAAAATCTTAGTCATCCAGACCAATTAAATGGCCACATTTTATACCAGAACTCACAGACATGGAAAATACAAGAATCATAATTATCAAATAAGAGTAATTGAGTATATAAGCTTTAACAGATACTAAATAAGCTGAAACTAAAATTACATGACTGGTAGACAAAATACTAGTTTCCCATTTTACATTACTGATGAGTCAAACTTATCATATAAATTCATCATAATGATACAACAAAATTCAAATACATGTATAATCCAAAATTTTTTACTTCAGACATCATTTTGTTTCCTTTCCTTTTCATGTATTATTACTTCCACCCAACACTAGTCAGTGGAAAAAATAAAAAGAGAGGTGAGATTTAGGAGAATCTCAGTAGCTATACTCCTACCACCAATGTATGCATGAGACAATTGAGTAAGAAAAATGCAAGTTTATATAGTCATTCAATCATAAACATAGAAAGTGACATAGATGTTTTTACAAGCTTTCATCATGCTTTATCATGGCAATGAAATTTATCTTAACTTAAGCTCTTCTTCTTGGGATTAGGAGAACTATTATGTTTGCTCCCATTGCCCTTCTTTGTTTTAAAAACATTAGCTCATTAAATATAACGTGAAAAATATGACATATAATTGATGTAAGACATCATAGAATATACTATGAGAACAACCAATATAATATAATACATAACGAGCTCAAGCAAATCTGCATACAACAAGGTAGGGAAGACTAAGCTACCTTGTATAATTGAAATGAAGCCAATAATACCTCTAACCTTTTCGCTCTTTTTCTTGCTTCTCTTCCTTTTCCATTTTGGCTCTACACCTACAATAAGATAAAGTCTCACTAGATCCTAAAATTATAAACATGAACATAATATCATCATCTTAAGCTTATAACAACTTTTTTGAAACTTTTTTGACTCTTAAGTATGCATTAGGCCGCTTAAAGTGTACTTAAAACTTTCTTTTGCACACATTTAAGATGCATGCCTACTAGGTGGCAATTACATAATCTAAAACACTCATTTTTTACCACATTTGATGGCCTAGATTTATGTAACCTTTTTTAGGTTTTAACTCATCCTAAATTGTCTTTTACTTAGGCTCTAGGTTAAGGATTTCACTTAACATGGATCTTAGGTGTAACGCCCGGTATGTTGGAAAAACACAGAAACGGGCTGCTTTGAAAAGCAAGTCCCCTAAGATGAGTGATTCAAGGCCAAATAAAATATATGGTGTTACACTAGATAAACTTATGCTTCTAGAATTCATAATTCAAGCCACAAATTCCATATTTACTATTCATTTGGTATTTTCACTTTTTGCATATTTAGAGCTCATTATATAATATTAAGCTTCAAGGAATAACTTTCAATATTCAACTTCTAGACTTCAAAATCTCATCATATATAATCTATATGATCCCATTAAGACTCATTAGAGTCATTACAAGCTTGCTTAAACAAGCCTAACACTAAATGGTCTCATATTGCCCTTTCTCGAACCCTAAAAGTTTAACTTTCATAATGTGGCTTATAAATTCAATCTAATATTTCCATTAGTATTCTTACATCATTTTAAGAACCAATTGAACAACTTTCTATACCCTTTAACCCTCCATGGCTGAATAAGTACCCATAAAACCCTAACAATGAAAATTTTACGGATTCATTCAATTCTAGGCTTAAATTCTCATTCTTTGCATCATAAAATATCTAAACACACAAATTAAGGGTTGAAAACAACGTCATTTCCCCCACTTCCATGCCTTGGCCAAAACCACACATATAATAGTCTCACTTATTATTTTTCATGAATTAACGTAAACTAATGGTAGATAGAAATCCTCATTGCCTAAAATCTTTGAATATACCAAGATTACATGAAGACAAATTTTTCTCCTTACTTTCTAATAGCTGAACCATATAGGGACAAGAAAATCAATTTTCAAATCATTTTAGTTAAAATTTGCCTCAATGCAAACCACTCTTCATGTAGACTGATTTCCACCTAACAATTTCTTAAAAAGAGTTTTTTTTGTGCAGGGTTAAATCCAAACTTCAACTTTTCATGCTTCCAGAGAGTATATTAATCTTTCTAACTATGCAAAATGAATAGGGGTTGTTCTAAATCAGAGCTGGAAATCTCTCTCTTTCCTCTCTTTTTTAAGATGTAATGTTCAGTTTTTGTTAAACGATGAAAACGGGCGCGTTTTCAAAGCAAGTCCCTTAAAATGAAGTAGTTTAGATCCCAAAAAATTTGAGCAACATTCTAGACTCCTAAAAATAAGAATCCTAGCCTCAGAAGAAAGGAAAAATGGAGCTAGAATGAAAGAAAAAATTTTAACGGAAATCTTACAAAACGTAATGGTATTTTCGTAATTTTGAGCAATTTTTGGTATTCACACAGGAGGGTTCTCAAAGGCCCTGAAAACCATGGGAAGCCCCGAGACAGTTAAATCCCCTCCGGTGGATGTTTTCCAATGTTGGTGTGCCTAAACTTTGATAGATTCGTTCGGGAAGGTGTTAGCTTCAATTTGAGTGATTCCAAAGATATTTTATTAAATTGGGAACCTAAATTTTATAATGAAAAAGATAGTTCTCAAAAAGGAGTTAAAATGAAGGAGAAACAAAAATGCAAAGAACAAAGGGCAAAATTAAAATTTTTGAAAAATGCTTCCTCCTTCCCCTATATATAAGTGGCGCCCCACTTTCTCCCTCATTTGGACTTAGAATTTTCTGCCTAATTTCAGAAGAGAGAGCTAGGGTTTTGGGCACACAAGTGAGGAAGAAGAAGAAGGAAGAATTCAAGCTTAAAGGTATGCTTCCATGGTAGTTTTTCATGCTTTCTTCCATCCACACCTCCTCTCCTTCCTTCTCCTTTTTTCCTTTGATTAAAATGGAGTTTATAAATCTAATTTAAGGGAGAAACTCAAGGGAATTTTTGGATTTGAAGAGAGGAGCTTGGAGAAAGCAAGATTTAAGCAAGAACAAACAAGGAAACTAGGTAATTTCTCTTCTTATGGTTGATATCTTGATCCTCCCTCCTTCTCCATTTCGCCTAACCCTAGGAACCATAGGTGTTGATTTTTAGGCAGAACCAAGGATGAATCTAAGGAAAAATGGTGTGGAGATTAAGAATATACAAAAGGAATTAACAAAAAACCATTAAATTTCAAGATATAATTTCTAGGGTTTCAATTGCACCTTGTAAAATCTGACCTTATAAGATGATTCCTAGGTCTAATTAAAAGTTTAAATGAACTCACAAGATCCCTAAGATGCTCTCCACATGCTTCCTCCTTCAAGAAAACCAAGCAAAATTCGTGAAGACCAATAAGCCTCGTGGTCTCGAGCTAAGGAGGTTGGGATAGCTAAGGAGAGTTTTAAATTTTTCTAAGCCCATTCTTGAGTCATATATGATGAATGAAAATGAGGGGAGGCCTTGGAAAAAATTTAGAACCTAGAGAAAGTGAATTGGTGCTTTAGGTTCCATATTAAGACCTAAAGAAGTAAGATGTAGTTAGGCTCTTGGTTTTAATTGTATGATGACCCCATAGGCTTAAAAGGAGTCAAGAATCATATTTGAAAGGAAAGAATGGAGCCTAGAATTTAATTGAGGGGTTTTGCTTCATTGGGTGCATTTATGGACCATAATGAGATTATAAGCCAACCTAGTGTCTAAGCAAATTATATGGCCTTAGAATTGAGTTCATAAATCTAATTGGCTTCCATAAATTATGCCTAGGCTAAAAGAAAGCATCTCTACAAGTTAGTGTGTGTGTGGCTAAAACAGGAAGCCTTGATTCAAGAAGAAAAGTGTGTAATTGTATACAAGGTAGCTCTCTCCACCTTCTCTCATGCATGGATTTGTGTTTAGCTTGTCTTAGAATGTATGTATGTGTATTTTCAAGCTATGAAAAGTATGCTAGCATGATTTCATGATGACATATTATGTTTCTAAATGATATTATAATGTTTATTTAAGTTTGCTTAAGTGTGGAGAGACCAAGAACTCTTAACCATGGTAAGGATGAACCAAGAATCCTTAAGATTGGTTCAGACAAAACAAAGAGTCTCCCAAAAGTAAGGTGGGCTCCCAAGAGCATGGTTGAGTCCAAGAATCTCTTAAGGAATGGGTGAGGCAAGTCCAAAATCTATGAAGAAAAGGAATGTCTTGTATGACTTATTCACATGCCAAGCTTGCTTATTGAATGTTCATGACATCTATTATATCCATGCATGCATTTCAAGACTTGCTTTGCATCCATTATGTATGATTGAATCGGAGATGAGCTATTGGAATTCTTTGAATCTCATTCCTTCCTCTCTAATGATTTAATATGCTAGGTGGACCAAGTGGACAAGATAATGGAAGCCAACCATCTTGAAGAAAGGAGATTGACAACAAAATACTCGATTTAGGGTTCTTTCAAGTCATATTCATGTCAAAGGATGTAATCTAATGATGTATATGGTATATGGCCTCTTAGACATATGTAATTATGATAATATATGATGTAGAAATAAAAGAATGTGTTATGTGAATGATAGAATGTAAATTGAGTATATATGGACAATGTGGCTTCATGAATGGCAATATGGAATTACGCATATGTGTGGATGAAATGGCCAAAATGAGATGCATGGAGTTTAGGACCATTTGAGTAGCCTTCACAAGTCCTAAATATGCTTTTAGACTTACCCAAGAGGTTCCAAACCCCAAGGAAAGCCATTTGGACAATTTGGTATCCTATATGGAGCCAAATTTGACCAATTTAGAACCTTATATCACTTTTTTCCCAAATGAGCTCTTCTTGATCTAATATTTAGAATGAAGTTATAGGTTAGTAAGAGATTTTTGGGAAGCTAAAGAACATAATTTTTGGAGGTCTATAGAAGATTTGATGAATTTCCAAAGTTGGCAAATTTTCTAGTTTTGGTCATGTCACTGTTCACTCAGGTCCAAAAATGAAATCTATCACACAAGTCTCAAATGATATGAAATTGCCATGAAACTTTATACAGAGAAACTAGACCTCCCAATGACTTATGCCAACTGGAAGCACCTCATTTGGAGGTCTATAGAAGGAGATATGAATTTTTAAAGATTCTGTCCAGTATCAGGAACTTCACCCAACCTCAGTTACTATTTGATTGGATTTTAAGGTCTAAGAGTGCCTAAACTAGTCTAGAGTTATTTTTTCCCTCTAGTTAACATCCACAGATTTTCATATTGGTATCCTTTTCATGAATTGGATTTTTTTGGAATTAATTGAATATTTTGAAAGTTTACTGCAGAAATTTATGACAGCACCATTGGACAGTTTGACCTCTAGACCATTTCAAATGCCAAACATCCTCTGTGATGGATGTTATGGTCTAAAAATATTTTTCATATGAAGTAGACATATTTATCTTTCTAGAATAGCTAATAATTCATGATTTCAATTTTTTTAGATTTAGTTATGATTTTTCAAAGTTGTGATAGAAATGAGCCAAATTCTGTTCGAAATTGTGCATGTATATTTTAAGCTTTCCTTTGAGTTCCATGAGTTGTGGGCCATATTTTATGATGAAAATGAGTTGTATTCATGTAATTAAATATGAAAATATATGATATGATCTCACACGATTAACGTGACACCGAATGGAATTTTTATATACGACGCAACACAAAGAAATGCATTATTTTAATAGATTTTCTTACTTCCCCTCATGAAATGTATCATATGAGCATGTAAATGTGATGGAAATGAGATAGAAATTATGGTGTTATATAAGACACCACTAATAGCTTTCCAAGGATGAAAGTAGAATGTGGCAAAAGATGATAAGGCGTGGCTTTCTTAATAAGTCTCTTTATAATTTTTCAAGATGACCATTTTGCCCTTAATTGCAAATTCCCTCCATTCAAACTCATTTTTTAGGCTTTTTAGGATCTAACTGCTCTCTACATAACTTTGAGTTCTCTTTTACATAAAAACATTATTTTTAAGGTTTAAATGGCTTAAAATAGTAAAAAAATAGCTCCCTGTATGGTCATAGCATTGTCTATCTCATTTTACGTGCCGTATAGATTTTAATTGATTCTGATAGTCCTTATAATTTTTAAGATCTCTAAAAACCCTAGTAAGCTTAAATTTTGGCATTTAAAACTCTTTTCTTTGAATTTCTAAAATTTTGCTCAAAATTGCAATTATGCCACGAATGTGCCACTTTACTCTTGTGTGCCAATTTGGCTTCGTTTTCACATTGTGAATGATTTCATAATTTTGCTTTCTTGATATTTTAATTTATATTCTACCCTTATTTGACCTTAATTTATTTTAATTTAGAGTCCTCTTTCATTAACATATTACTTCCAATTTAGTTAAAAAGCTAGATGTTATAGAAAGGATATTAAGGAGAAATAATTAAATAAGGAATTACTAAAGAAAAGTAGCCAAATTAGGAATTTTGGAAGAAAATGAGTAAATAGGGAATTATTAAGGAAAAGTAATTTATTTAGGTATTTTAAGGCAAACAAATTTATTTATGGGTTTAAAATTAATTACATAGAAATTAATAGATGACCCTATGAAAAATTAATTAGAGCTCATTATTCCCTAAAACTTGATTAAAACCTAGTTTTAGTGGAGGCCCAGGAAAAAGTTAGCTCAAGCCCATAACCTAGATGATGCAAAAATTGACCCATGACCTAGCCCATTTAGAAAGCCCACTTTAACACTTGGACTTTCCCTCTTTAGCCCATTTCATGTCAGTAGAAGAGAAGAAGAGAGAGAGAGATGTGCAATAAAAGAAAAAGAACATAAAAGAGAAAGGAACATGGTTTGTAACTTTAAGGCTTTAATCTAGTGGGTAAACAGCTATTTTTACTTAGGAGAGTGAAAACAAAATCGATCCTCTTCTTCTCTTCTTTCTTTTGATACTTACAAAGTATGATTTAGTATTAGTTGATGGAACTTTAGATTCTTGGATTGGGTGGTTTTGAGGTGGGTTTTGGTGATTTAGAGGAAGAAGAAGCTTAACCAACCTTTGAATAATTAAAACCCTTCCTTTTATGATGTTATTTTGTCTAATTTTCACCTCCTTGACTGACTTTTGCTTGGCACTATGCATATATGCAAGTTTTTTAAGGTTCTTGGTTAACTCTTGAATCCTTATAACTTTAGGCTATTACAAAACTAGAATTCAGCAATATGACAAAAGAGAACCCTATAATAAAATAAATTAAGGCCAAATTGAGGATAAAATATTAATTAGAACATCAAGAAATAGGGATAAAAATTAATGATGGCCTAAAATTGGAGCTACCACACACAGAGCCACCAGACGTATTGTCTCGTCCTTCCCGGTTCGAAGGTCACTGACCCAGCCTTCCCGGTTCAGTGGGTTTTGTGGCTTGCCCGCTTAACTCACGGGAAAACGTGCGTCTGGTGGGGGAAGCTTTGCCCCCACTTATATGGGCCATTCCTAGGACCAAACCATCCGATGTGAGACTTTACAATCCACCCCCCTTTGGGGCTGACTTGTCCTCGGGTCGCACATGCGAACGGCCAGCTCTGATACCAACCACACAGAGCCACTAAGGTATTATCTCGTCCTTTCTGGTTCGAGGGTCACTGACCTAGCCTTCCCGATTTAGTGGGATTTGTCCCTTCCCACTTAACTCACGGGAAGAGCGTGCCTTGGTGGGGGAAGTTTCGCCCCCACTTATATGGGCTGTTCCTAGGACCAAACCATCCGATGTGGGACTTTACAGAGCTAAAGTGACTAAAAGGAGGAAATTGATGCACTAGTGGAAAAACATAATTTTCAGTAAAGTTTTAGAAACTTAAAAGAGAGTTTTAAATACCAAAGTTAAGTTCACTAGGGTTTTCAGATGTCCTAAAAACTATCATGACAATTAAAATGGCTAAAATCCTTACAATGTACAATTTAGGACGTTAGTTAACTATAATTTTGATCGAACTTTTCAAAATGATTTTAAATCTCAAAAATTCCAAAATGAACATTTTTAAAATGCTAGAGGGCCTAAACTTTTATATGAAACTAATGGTTTTAAAACAAGATTAAATGGGGCAATCAAAGTATAATGGCAAAATTGTAATTATGGAAAAAGTTAAAATATTTTTTTATATATATAAGATGCACCAACCACTTTCTTCTACATTCTAAAAGCAACATGTCATACCATGGTTAAAAGCACATAATTTATATCACAATGTGCCTACAATATCCATTTCCTCACTTTTAATACTTTTAGTAGCTGTAAATACCGACATTAAAGGCCAAACTTATCTATTTTAGCTTAAATGCACCATTTTAACTTACTAATCTCAAAATTTGGCCTTGATATATTTACTCAACTAGAAACATCACAAAAGAACCAAGGAATTTGGGTTTAAGCCATGCATTACAAACTAGTACAATTTCATCATTTCTTACATGTTTATAATTCTGTCACAAATTTCCAAAATTCATATCTTGAGTTAGAGAACTTCAAATCATGCAAATGATGAATTTCTAGAAAGATCAGTACATAAAATAATGCTATAAAAATTTTAGATAAAAAAATTGTTTGAACCACAAAATTCCAATAAAATAGTAACACTATTAGAATTTCATGCATGTGTAGATCTAAAATTTTGAACATGCATAGCTTGAGATACACAACTCTAAATTGAGTGCTCTTATTGGATAAGAAAGCTTATAATGCCAACTATATGTCTAGAAAGTTTCATGAGCATTGGAGTTCATTTGGATCCTCAAATACATGAAAATCCATAGCTAACCAAATGAACAAGGTAGAGGTACATTTACATATTTTAGCTAATTTTGAAAAATCATAAGAAATTCTACAAAGCTCTAAAAATTGTGTTCTTTGGCTCTGTGAAAAACTATAAATGAGATCTAAATGTGTGCCAAATTTAATGTCAAAACTCGTTCATTTATTCTAGTTTTGGTTTAGGGGTAGATTATGACTCCAATTGACACTCATGTAGCATCAAATGGCTCAAAATGGATTTCCTTAATGCAAGTGACCATTTGAGCACACCAAAACATAAAATACAGCATATATGGCCATCTTATTAGGTCCTAAATATCATGCAACTCAAAATGACCTATCCATTTGGCAATATACTCACACTTTCCATAGTACTTACATAGTCAATTTACACAATTTAGCATATAAACATCCACCATTGATATTTATATCATAATCATATACTTTTACATATGAGTGGATGTTTACATTACAAAAATAACATGTACAATCATTCTTGTGCACTAAATTACATAATTCCTTAAATCATTGTCAAAGTAGCACCATTTATGCTTATTGGCTCCCATCCTTGGCTCCTTGAGAGTTCTTTAGAGATAATATAAGAGAGAGTGAGATTCCAAGAATCTCAATAGCTTATTCACCCTTCAAGCACACTTATATGGCATGTTATCATGTCAAAGAAAGCAAGCATGTATCATAGGATTTCAAGCATCCAACATAATCATATTTATAAAATCATATAGATCCATGAAAGTCAAAATCAAGCTCTAAAGACTTTTAGACTAGTCTCATCCAATTATTTGGGACTTTTGGATTAGCTTTATCCATTTTAAATACTTTTGACTTAGCCGTACTCATTTTATAAGTTTTGGCCTTGTCTCACCCTTTGTGACTTTTGGCTTTGCTTCACCCAAGTTAGGAACTTTTGGCATAATCTCACCCATTAAGAGCCATGGCTTTTCCCAAAGTATTTTAGGAACCATAAAGATATCATATCATCAAACCAATGGCAATAGGCATAATTCATGGTTCAAACATACATACAAGAGATCCATGACAATCAAACAACTAAGATAAGCATACAAGAATGGATGAAGAGCTACCTTTCTTAAGAAAGACAAAATTCTTTTCTTGGTTCCTACTTCCTTGCCTCAATCTCACAAGCATACTTAGGAGGAGCTTGATTGCTTGTCTGGACACATTAAACAAGACACAATTGCATCAATAGAACCATCTCTAGCCTCACATAAGCATTTTATAAGCTACTTTTAGTTCTAGGCTTCCATATAGATTCATATTGTAACATAATGAAGTAGCTCAGATAATTCATTATCTTGGCTTCAATTTCTCATTCAATCTAAGTCATATGACTCTATTCAAACTCATTAGAGTCATCACAAACTCAAATCAAGAACCTTAACACTAAGTTACTTCTTTATGCATAATGAAACCTTAAACTTTCAACTTTCAAAATATGATTCTTAAATTCAAACAAATGATTCCTTTGGTGTTTGTAAGTCATATTTAGACCATTTCTATCCTTAGAATCAAAGAAAACTCTCCCTAAGTATCTCAAACTATTTGAGGCTGAGAGATGTATAAGGAAAGCCACCCATAGAGTTTTGTTCATTCTTCTAGGGAATTTAGCACCTATATGAGTTTGTTAACCGCTTTTTAGCTCAATCATATTATTACATGGTCTATAATATCATTTTAAAGCTTCATATTTTCTAAGATGCAATCAAAACCCTAGGCATGGAAACTTACAACCAATAGCTTTCTATTTACTTCTTTTAGTTCCATATGAATCTTCATGCCTCAAAACCCCATTTCCTATCAAATTTGAGCCAAAACCAAGCTTCTTCTTTATTCCCCTAGGTTAGGACAAAATGAAGAAGATATGAAAGAGCTTAGAAGAATAAGTTTTGCATAGGAAGGTATACCTTGTTTAATTCCTTGCTAAATGATGCTTCTTATGCTCCTAAAGCTTCCTTTAAATTTTTCCTTCCTTATACTGAACCAACTACAAAATTCCACCATTTAAAATTCTAAAACAGTAGAAAGAAAGAGGAAAAAGAAGAGAAGAACTCTTATGAAAGCAAGGAAGGCAAATTCTTTATGTTTACTTACCTTTAGTAGCCTTGTCTTCTCCCTTTTTCCTTCCTCTCTTCCTTCACACCTTTTGTTCTATTTTTGGTCCATTTTGAGAGTGCTAAGTCAGTTATGGGCAGAACAAGTAGTGTGGGTGACTATAAAAGGAAGAAAGAATAATTATAAAATATTTTCTAAAATACCATTTGTGTCCCACAACTTCATTTCCTTTGTTTGAGCTCAGTTCAACTCCTTTTTTGAAAACCATCTTTTCTATCATAAAATTTAAGTATTCTAATTCATTAAATGCCTTTGATTTCACATTAATTGGATTAAAAACCTTATCAAACCGTCTGGTCAAAGTTTCAGTCAATCGATAAAGTAAATTATAAACCGAAAGGGTTTTAACATTCTGATGGTTCCTAGGTTTTTTTAGGCCTTTGAAAACCATAGCAAGCTCAATTTTATCATTTAAAGCACCATCCTTTGAGTTTTCAAAAAGTTGTTAGAAATTACAATTTTGTCACTACATTTTGATTCATTCTGCTTAGCCATTTTGGCTCTAATTTCGGGTCATCCTTCATTTCCTAACCTCATTTCTAGATGTTTTATTTAGCATTCTATTCTTAATTTACCTTAATTTACTTTACTCTAGGGTCTTCATTTATTAACTAAATAGTTCTAATTTTGGTTTCTCGTAATTCATATTTGCCTTCTTTGGGCTTATAACCCCTTATAAATAATTCATTCCACTTTTTTAAGAACTATTCTGAATTTTATAAATCATAGGATGCTACACAACATCCACAGCTCTAAATCAATGTAAAAATGGCATTAAAAATGGAAGAAGAGAGAAGAGAAAGAAAAGCTACCAAAGGTAAGAAATTATGTAGAATTTTGCTACAAGCTAGTTATGAAATATTCTTCTCTCTTCATCCTCTTTCTAATAATGGTCTTTGCTTCATGAAAGGATAAGTTTGGTGGCTGATCACTTAGAGAAAAAAGGAAATTTGAAGCAACCAAATATAGCAAGAGAATTAGCATTTGATAAGCTTTCAAATGAGGTATGTTATACAATAGAAAGCTTACTTTTGCTTTGAATTCTAATGGCCTTCATCTTAAGCCAAGAGAGAGAAACCAAAGAATGAATTTGAATTTGGTTAAAACTTAATGTAAATAGGGGTTTTGAAAGGTGTAAAGCAAGATTATGCAATTGGAATAAATTAAAGAGCTACAAAACTCAACTTAGACCACCTAGGGTTCAAATTACACCTTAGAAGTTTGGAACCCTAAGAATATGTTTCAAGCTATGTAAGACCATATATAAACTAGAAAGGAACCAAGGAATCTCCACATGCATCAAATTCCTAAAGCAAATGAGTAAAACTCCCTTAAGCTACAATGTAGGCATGGTCTTGGCCAAGTAAGGAAAGGGTAGCTAGGGATGTTTTGATGGATTCTAATGTTTTAAGAGGCCTAAATGTGATGAATAATTATGGATTCATTGGATTAAATTTATAAACCTTATTTTGAAAGGTGAATTTTTAGGACACATAAAAGGCTTAAAAAGCTACTTAGTCTTAAGCTTGTTAAATCATGTGTATGATGCCCCTAAAGGGTTCTATTAGAGTTATATGTCTCATAGTAAGTGAAATTTTGGAGCCTAGAAAATGAAATCTAAGAGTTGCCTCTTAAGGGACTTAAAATGATCTGAAGTGGCATAATGAACTTTAGTAGAGTTAAGTGCAAATGACAAGAAATAAAATGAATTCTAATGAGTTATTTTACATTATAACTTGTCATATGTAGGCTGAGCTAATGCCATTCCTTGTGAGGTGTGTATGAACCTATGGATGGATAAAGTAAACAACCAAAGAAAAAGGAAGGTTGGGAGTTAGTGGTAGTTTAAGGCTCTTTACTCCACAAGGTAGCTTTATCTCCTTATCTTGCATGCATTTGAATGTTTGATTGAGTTGAGATGCTTTTATGTGTAGTTGCTTGATGTGTTTATGAGTTATGTTTTACTATAATTTCTATTATGAGTGTTATGCATGAGTTTGATATATTTTTGGCTCCTAGCTCCCTTTGGCAGGCAATTGAGCATAGTAGCTATTTCTTAGCTCAAAAATGAGTTTAGTTGAACCTGGCCAATATGTTTTTGGCTCCTAACTCTTTATGGTAGGATTTGAGTGTAGTACTCTTCCTTGGCCTAGAGTTGAACTTAGTTGAGCTTAGTTAGTGTGTTTTACTACTATGCTTGATGAGAAATGAGTTTTCATGCTAAAAGTTATGTCTAAGATACATGATGCATATGAATCATATGTTTACACTACATGCATTGCATTTCCTCATGGCATTCATGTATGCATGGATATGGTTGAGATTAGCTACTGAGATTCTTCCCAAAATCTCACCTCATGTGCCTCCCATTAACCCTTTTTAGTTTTCTCAAGCAAGGAGATGAAAGATGAAAAGAATTAGAGTTTAAAACTGATGTATTGGGAACTTGATATGTAATTATGTAATGACCTATGTATAAGATACATTTGTAAGGAAATATCTTGTATATGACAAGAATATGTAATTGTAACACGTGTATGATCTGGTGACCATAAATGTATGCTAGTATGATGCATTATGTGGCACTTTGTATATGGTTTACATACTAGATGCCATGAAGCAATATATATGCACAATTGGGTGTTGAATGGTCAATCTTTTATATATTCCTTATTTCATACCATTGACTTTATGGAAATGATGTCTGGATATATTGAAATTTGCTCAAGAGAAGAGATTGCATATTAAAGGTCAATTGGACCACTTTAGAACCAAATTTTGGTCTAAATGAGTTATAAATTGTACCTCTACTTTTGACAACCCAAATAGTTGAGTTTAGAGCTATACAAAAAATTTTATGAACAAGACAAGAATAAAGCTTTCTAACAAGTCAAGAATAAGAATTTTTGGAACTATATAGAATATTTTATGAATTTTTAAAGTTGACAAAACTATGCAAAATGGCCTAGTATTGTTCGCTCTAATCAGGTTCTATTTTCATAGGTTTTGAGGGACCAAGTGAATTCATTTTTACTTGAAAGTTTTACAAAATAAAGTTCACACACTAAGCTTTTTGTAGACACTTAATTTACACAAATTGAAGTTATGTAACCTAATGAATGCTAGTTTTATATAAATGAATCATCCTAATTTTGGCACTTTAATAATTAAATATAGCTTAATGGATGTAATTCAATGGAATTTGATTTTAATTGGTCATTTTCTACATTTTAGGAATTAATTTGCAAATGATTGGTTTTTAATAATAAATTTATCTTAAATAATTTTGTGAATATTTCTATGTGATTTTTGTCTATTATTCTTACAGAATTTTTGATGGGCAATTAGCATTTGAATAGGAGATTGGTTTGGAGAAGAGGCGGAAACTTTTCAAGTCCAAAGAAGCAACATTAAAAGAGCATGTGAGAGGGCAGCATTCATGGAAAGGAAGAAGTGTGAAGAAGAAGCTATGGTTGAGGGATTTTTGAATGGAAGATATAACATCCGATTCTCTGAAAACAAGAGAAAACGTGAGAAACATAATGTATGGTTTCTTCGTAAATGAATGAAATTCACCGGATATAAAAGGAAGTCCCCCAAAATAATGTAGTTAAGGTCCCGAAAAATTTGGGAAGCATTCTAGACTCCTAAAAATGAGAATCCCAGGCTCAGACAGAAAGAAAGACGTAGCTAGAATAAAGAAACAATTTCTTACAAAAAGCTTACGAAATGTAATGGCATTTTCGTAATTTTGAGCAAATTTTGGAATTCATATAGGAGGGCTTTTTAAATGAAATTTTCTAGTTTTGTAAGGTTCTCAGAGGCCCTGAAAACCATGGAAAGCTCTGAAACAGTTAAAACCCCTCCAGTGGACGTTTTCCAATGTTAGTATACTAGAACTTTGACGAATTCATTCGGGAAGGTTTTAGCTTCAATTTGAGTGATTCCAAAGGTATTTTACTAAATTGGGAACCTAAATTTCATAATGGAAAAGATGGTTCTAAAAAAGGAGCTAAAACAAAGGAGAAATGAAAATACCAAGAATGAAGGGCAAAATGGGAATTTTTGAAAAATATAACTTACTCCCACCTATGTATATGATGCACCCTTCTACTCCCTTCATTATTCACGAACATGTTCTACCCAAAACCAGACGGAAACCTTAGGAGATGAGGCGCATGGGAGGAGGAAGAAAAGGAGGAGAAATTCAAGGTAAAAAAGGTAAGGATTTTCATGGTTTTTCATGCTCTTTCTCTTCCAAACCTCTTCTCCTTCATTCTCTATTTCTTATGATTACAATGAAGTATATGGATCTGTTTTAGAGAAGAAATTGAGGGGAAAATTCGGATTTGAAGAGAGGAGCTCAAAGAACGCAAGATTCAAGTGAGAAAAAGCAAGAAAACAAGGTAATTTCTCTTCTTATGGTTGTCATCTTTAGTTCCCTCCTCCTCCATTTAGCCTAACATGAGAAAACCCTAGGAGAACTTGATTTTTAGGCAGAACCAAGGATGAATCTAAGGAAAAAGGTTATGGAGATTAAGAATATGCAAAGGGAATTAACAAAAAACCATTAGATTTCAATATATAAGTTTTAAGGTTTCAATTGCACCTTGTAAAATCTGATTTTTTATGATGATTCCTAGGTCTAAATAAGAGTTTAAATGAGCTCCTAAAATCCCTAAGAGGCTCCCCATATGCTTCTTGCCTTGAGAAAACAAAGCAAACTCCAAGAAGCTCCATTTCCTCCACAGACTCGGCCAAGCAAGGATAGTATAGCTAGAGAGAGTTTTAAATTTTTATAAACCCATTCTTGAGTCATATATGATGAAGGAAAATGAGGGGAGGCCTTGGAAAAAATTTAGAACTCATAAAAAGTGAGTTGGTGCTTAAGGTTTCATATTATGACCTAAAAAAGCAACATATAGTTAGGCTCTTGGTTTTAATTATGTGATGACTCTAAGAGGCTTAAAAGGAGTCAAGAATCATCTTTGAAAGAAAAGAATGGAGCCTAGAATTTATTTGAGGGGTGTTGCTTCACTAGGTGCATTTGTAGACCATAATGAGGTTATAAGCCAACCTAGTGTCTAAGCAAATTGTATGGCCTTAGAATTGAGTCCATGAACCTAAATGGTTTCCATAAATTGTGTCTAGGTCAAGAGAAAGTATATCCACAAGTTTTTGTGTGTGTGGTCGAAAGAGGAAGCCTTGATTCAAGAAGAAAAGTGTGTGATTGTGTACAAGGTAGCTCTCTTCACCTTCTCTCACGCATGGATGTATGCTTAGCTTGTCTTAGAATGTGTGTATGTGTATTTTCAAGCCATGAAAAGTGTGATAGCATGATTTCATATGCCATGGTTTTATGATGACATATTATATTTCATATGATGTTTTGATGTGTATTTGGGTTTACTTGAGTGTAGTGAGGCTAAGAACCCTTAGCCATGGTAAAGATGAGTCAAGAACCCTTAAGATTGGTTGAGACAAAGCAAAGAGTCTTCCAAAAGCAAAGTGGACTCCTAAGAGTATGGTTGAGTCCAAGAATGCATTAAAGAATGGGTGAGGCAAGTCCAATATCCACAAGAAATTGGGTGAGGCTAATCCACTTACTTGGCAAGCCTTTGTATGCTATGTATGACATTTTCAAATGATGAAAATGCTTCTTGAATGTTTGCACATGTCAACATGACCATACATGCATTTATGAGACTTGTTTGCATCCATTATGTATGATTGAATGGGAGATGAGCTATTGGGATTCCTTGAATCTCATTCTCTCCTCTCCAATGATCTAAAGGTAGATCAAGTGGACAAGGTAATGGAAGCCAAGCACCTTGAAGAAGAGAGCTTGACAACCTAATGCATAGTTTTTGGTTCTTTAAGGTCATATTTGTACCAAAGCATGTAAACCCATGATGTATATGGTCTATGACCTCTTAAACATGTGCAATTATTATATTGTGCCATGTATGAATGAGAGAATATGTTATGTAGCCAGTAGAATGTGAATTGAGTATATGATGGCAAATTAGCTCCATGAATGGTTTGATAGAATTATGCACATGTATAGAAGAAATAGCCAAAATGAGATGCATGGAGTTTGGGACTATTTGGACAGCTTACACAAGTCTTAATCATGCTTTTAGACTTGCCTAAAAGGTGCCAAACCCTAAGGAAAGTCATTTGGTTACTTCGGTACCTCATATGAAGCCAAAATTGACCATAATGGAACCCTATGTCACTTTTTGGCCAAATGAGCTCTTCTTGATCTAAGATTTGGTATGTAATTCGAGCTTGTTGAAATATTTTTGAGAAGCTAAATAATATAATTTTTGGAGGTGTACAAAATATTTGATGAATTTCCAAAGTTGGCAAATTTTTTTATTTTGGTCTGTTGCACTATTCATTTGGTATGAAAATGAAATTTGTCACACAAAGCTTAAATGATGTCCAATTGCAATGAAATTTTATACAAAGAAACTAGACATTCATAGTGACTAGTGTCAATTAGAAGCACCTCATTTGGAGTCTAGAGAGGGAGATATGAATTTTTAAAGATTCTATCAAGTATCAGGAGCTTTATCCATCCTCAGTTACTATTCCATTGAATTTTGAGGTCTGGGTTGCTTGAACTAGTCTGGAATTATTTTTTCCCTCTAGCTAACATCCATAGCTTTCTAGATTGGTATCATTTACATAAATTAGATTTTTTATAGAATTAATTGGACATTTTTAAAGTTTGCTGTAGAAATCCGTGACAGCATCTATGGCAGTTTGACTTCTAGAATTTTTTGGATGTCAAACGTCCTCTGTGATGGATGTTATAGTCTATACATATTTTTAGTATGAAGTAGACATCCCTAAATTTCCAGAATGGCCAAGAATACATGATTTTGATTTTTTTAGAATTAGTTATAAATTTCCAAATTTTGGTCTAAAAAGGGGCAAATTCTGGCCAAATTTTAATATGTATATTTTAAGCTTCCCTTTGTGATTTATGAGTTGTAGGCCACTTTTGATGATGCAAATGAGTTGTATCCATATAATTAAATATTAGAATGTATTGTATGAGCTCACACGATCCATGTGACATCGAATGGACTTTTTATACACGACGCAAAGCAAGAAAATACATTATTTTAATTCTCTTTTCTTGCTCCTTCATGGAAATTATGAATGTAAATCATGAGAATATTATAGAATGAGCTAGAAAAATATGGTGTTATAGAAGAAGATGCATAAACTCACGTTGAAGCACATACTTGCATGCATGGCACCAAGTTGCTTTGCTATCCATTCACCCACGTAGCTTGCATTGATATTCACTCTCATCCATTCTCTCACTTGGAGCAACACACTCCACACTCATGCAACACTCTAGCTTACTCAGACACCATAATAATGCACTCACTATATCCATAGGCTCACAACACTCATAAGTAGCTGCCATATCCAAAGGAGAGAGAGGCTTGGGTTCTACATGGAAAAGTGCTTGGGTGGATGACGCACAAGGCACAACACTTACAAGTAGGCCACGGGTTTAAAAGGCTAGAATAAATAAAGAAAAGAAGTAGATGAGAAGTAATAGGTTTTAAGAAGAAGCAAGCTCTAGCTCCCTTGTTCTTACATGGAAGACACACACATAAGTTCACACAAGCTCCCACACACTCATACATGCAGCACATCTCTCACATTGCACTCACTCTTACTTAATTTCATTCCATGTAGCCATGGGTAAAGGAAGAAGAAGTTACATGTTAAGAAGAAAATGAAGCATGAGCTATTGTGTTAAGACAAGCTACAGGTTGTTGGTGAAGAAAGCCGAAGCTAAAACACATACAAAAGCATGAGTATGAGAGAAGAAGGTTTCACGTGGCAAAATGGGGGAGGTTAACACAAAGAAGCAGCCATGGGTTAGCAAGACTTTGATGTGGAAGTAAGGAAAGAAACATATGGACATCAAGAAGAAGAAGATGCTGGAGCTAAATGAGAGAAAAAGATAAAGCAGCAAATGAGGGAGTAACAAACACGTGGAGGCAACATGAGAGAAGCAGACGCTAAGGTGAAAGCTACATGAAGCACACTAGAAACTAGAACGTGAGAAGGCTTAGGTTTTACATGCATGGAGAGGAGAAATAGATGTGAGAACCAAGACTAGAAAAAACACGTTAGGCAGAACGTGGAAGCACCAACTATAGCACTTGATAAAAGGGATTAACATAAAAAATACAAAGAGAAAAGCTACTGCATAACAATGCGAAGAGAAGACAGGAAAAGGAGCTGGAGAATAATGCTGGCTGTGAACAGAAGCATGGAGGAATCATGTGAAGAAGAGCCAGAATGAGCACATGATTATTACTTGGGCAAGGGAATTAAGAAGGAGGTGAGGAGCTAGAATAAATAATTGAATGAAGCTTACAATTTTCAGCAAAAGGAAGCACGTGAATCATTAAAAAAAGAATGGAAGTAGCATGTGATTTGGAGGCTGAGGTTGATGGTAGAACCAATCATCAATCCATCAAATAAAATTGTATCGAATTAATGTTATTCCATACACCATTCCATTCATTGTCATTCTCCACTTCACCATGTTGTAGCTTCATTCCATTCCATTTCTTCCATCAACTTCCATCTCCAATGAAACTCTAATTCTCTTGAGTGACTAACTTGGAAGAAGACTTTTAGAGAAGCTTTGTAACACCATAATTTCTTATCTCATTCTATGCTATTTTCATGCTTCAAACCATGCATATCTTAGGAATTACAAGAAATATTACATAAAATATTGATCAATTTAGCGTTATGTCACATATGAAAATTTGATTCGATGTCATGTGGACCATATGGGCTTATGTATCATATTCTCATATTTAATTACATGGATACAACTCATTTCCATCACCAAAAGTAGCCTACAACTCGTGGAAGGCAAAGGGAAGCATAAAATTCATAAATGCATTTTCGGCCAGAATTCTCCCTTTTCTGTCACAAATTTTGAAAAATCATAAAAAATTATAGAAAATTTAAAATCATTCATTATTTTTCATTATGGAAATATAAACATGTCTAATTTATGCTAAAAATATGTCTATACTATGAAATACAATATAGAAGATGTTTGACATTCAAAAAGGTGCTGTCATAGCTGTTCACTGGTACTGTCATAGCTTTGTACTAAAAACTTCGAAAATGTTTAATTAATTCTAAAAAATTCTAATCTATGCAAATGATACCAATATTGAAAGCTACATATGTTAGCTAAAGGAAAAAAATAACTCCAGACCAGTTTAGGCATGCCCAGACCTCAAACCTAATCAAATAGTACCTGAGGTCAGTTTGAGTGCTTGATATTGGATAGAATTTTTAACAATTCATATCTCCCTCCCTAGACCTCCAAATGGGGTGCTTCTAAACGAAAAACTTCACTGGGAATGTCTAGTTTCTCCCTATAAAATTTCATGGCAATTGGACATCATTGGCCCCCTAAGTGACAGAAATCATTTTCGGACCAATATGAACAGTAACATGGCTAAAACCAAAATTTTTTCCAACTTTGAAAATTCACCAAATATTCCATAGACCTCAGAAAATTATGCACTTTAGCTTCTAAAACATCTCTCATCAAGGTCTTAATACATGCCAAATTTCACATCAAGAAGAGCTCATTTGGAGAAAAAGTGGTATAGGTTTCCAATATGGTCAATTTATGTTCCATAGAGGATACCAAAGTGTCCAAATGACTTCCTTTGATGTTTGGAACCTCTTGGGCAACAGTAAAAGCATGATTATGACTTCTATAAACTACCCAAGTGGTCTCAAACCTTATGCATCTCAATTTGGCCATCTCACTTACATTTATACATATTTACATAAAACCATTCTAGAAGTCAAATTGCCATAACATACTCAATTTACATTCTAATAGTCACTTAACATAATCTCTCATTTATACATCACATATTAACATAATTACATATGTTCAAAAGGTCATAGACCATATACAACAATGGATTACATCATTTGACATCAATATGGCCTTAAAGAACAAAACTATGCACTTTGATGTCAAGTTCTCATTTCTCATGTGGTTGGCTTCCATTCCCTTGATCTCTTGGTCCACCTAACATGTTAGAACATTTGAGAGGAAATAATGAGATTCAAAGAATCCCAATAGCTCATATCTCTTTCAATCACACATAAAAGATGTAAAACCAATCTTACAAATGTATACATGAGCATATTAATATGTGCAAACATTTAATAAGAATTTTCAACATTTGAGCAAGTTATACATAGCATACAAAGGGTTGCCAAGTAAGTGGATTAGCCTTACCCATTCACTTGTGGATTTTGGACTTGCCTCACCCATTCTTTAAGAGGTTCTTGGACTTAACCTTGCTCTTAGGAGTCAACCTCACTTTTGAGAGACTCCATACTTTGTCTCAACTAATCTTAAAGGTTCTTGACTCATCTTCACCATGGCTAAGGGTTTTTGGCTTCACCACACTCAAGCAAAGCAAAGCAAGCATCATAAACATCATTTGGAAACATAATGCATCATCATAGTACCATGGCATATGAAATCATGTTAGGATACTTTTCATGGCTTAAAACACACATACACACATTCAAAGATAAGCCAAGTATACAATCATGCATGAGAGAAGGAGGAGTGAGCTACCTTGGAAGCAAGCACACACTTTTTCTTTTGAATTTCCCCTCCCTTCTTCGGCCTCACACACACAAAGGTGTGGGAATGATTTCTCTTGGCCTAGACATAATTTATGGAAGCCAATTAGGTTCATGGAATTAATTCTAAGGCCACATAACTTGCTTATTCACTAACTTGGTCTAGAAATCCCTTTATGTTTCCAAGAATGTACCTAATGAAGCAACACCTATCAACTAAATTCTAGGCTCCATTCTTTCCTTTCAAATATGATTATTGACTCCTTTTTAGCCCCTTGGAGTCCTCACACAATTAAAATAAAGAGCCAAACTACATGTTGCTTTTTTAGGTCATATTATAAAACATAAAGCACCAACTCACTTTCTATGGTTTCTAAATTTTTCCCAAGGCCTCCACTCATCTTCACTCATGATATATGACTCAAAAAAGGGCTTAGAAAAATTTAAAACTCTCCCTAGATACATAAACTCCTTTAGGGTGAGACAATGCTTGATTTTGGCTTCCATGGAGTTTGCTTTGTTTTCTCAAGGGAAGATACACATGGGGGGACTTCTAGGGATCTTAGGTGCTCATTTAAACTCTCATTTAAACATAGAAATCAAGGTATCAAATTAGATTTTGTAAGGAACATATGAAACCCTAGAATTTGCATATTGAATTTTCATAGTTATTTGTTAATTCTCTTTGCATATTCTTAATCTCCACACCCTTTTTTCTAAGAATCACCCTTGGTTTTGCCTAAAAATCAAGCCCTCCTAGGACTTCTTGAGTGGGGCAAAACATAGGAAGAAAGGAAGCAAGGGGTAGCAACCATGGAAGAAGAAATTACCTTGTTTTTCTTTATTTTCTCACTTGAATCT
This sequence comes from Erythrophleum fordii, assembly GCA_032878935.1. Taxonomy (NCBI): domain Eukaryota; kingdom Viridiplantae; phylum Streptophyta; class Magnoliopsida; order Fabales; family Fabaceae; genus Erythrophleum; species Erythrophleum fordii. The sequence goes on from JAVQMF010000044.1 coordinate 21,466,188, forward strand.
TGTCTTCTTTTGGGCTCCTCTCTTCAAATCCCAATTTTTCCCTTAATTTATCCCTTAAAATAGATTCATAAAATTCATTATAATCACAGGAAACAAAGAAGAATAGAAGAGAAGAGGTTTGAAAGGAAGAAAGTATGAAAAACTACCAAAATTTCTTACATTCAAGCCTTGATTTCTCTTCCTCTTCTTCTTCCCTTGGTGTGCCACTCTCCTAGGGTTTCTTCACTGATTTGTGGCATAAAAATATGAGGCTAAGTGAATGGGAGAGTGGGGCACCCTATATATATAGGTGGAGGAAAAATGACTTTTCAAAAATTCCTGTTTTGCCCTTCGTTTTTGGCATTTTCGTTTCTAATTTGTTTGAGCTCCTTTTTGAGAACCATCTTATCCATGATAAAATTTAGGTTTCCAATTTAGTAAAATTCCTTTGGAATCACTCAAATTAGAGCTAAAACCTTTTCGAACAAATCTATCAAAGTTTGAGTACACTAACGTTGGAAAACGTCCACCGGAGGGGTTTTAACTGTCTCGGGGCTTCCCATGGTTTTCAAGGCCTCTGAGAACCCCAGAGAACTTAAAATTTTCATTTAAAAATTCCTCTTATATGAATTCTAAAAATTGCTCAAAATAACGAAAATACCATTACGTTTCGTAAGATTTCCGTCAAAATTTGTTTTTTCATTCTAGTTCTATTTTTCTTTCCGTTTGAGCCTGGAATTCTCATTTTTAGGAGTCTAAAATATTACTCAAATTTTTCAGGACTTTAACTTATTCATTTCGGGGGACTTACTTTGAAAGCATGCCTATTTCTGTGTTTAACAAAAACTGGACATTACAAGCTTGAATCCATGGATTATAAACAGATTTTCGGGCTAAGATTTTCCTACCTTTCTACACTTTTCCTTTTTCTTGTACATGCTTGGTTGAAATGTATTTGATTGAGATTGGTATAGTTGTAATTAGTGACTAATTAAACACTAATTAAGAGACCTTTTTAGAGTAATTAATTAATTGATTAAGTACTGGATTTTGATTATTCTCCAATTTTTCATGTATACAATCAAGGTGTTTGATGAAATGCATGAGTGAGATTATGTGATTAATTGTTTGATTTGAGGATTCCTTGGAGTTTGGTTGGTTAATTGAACATCTTAGGGTGTTAATTCAGAGGCTAATTGATTAATTAATATATCAAATTTAAGTGTTCATTGATCCTAAAGGCAAGAATTAATAATTTGATGTGAGATTGAGGTTTCAATTCAACATTAGATTATTAATTTCTTAAATCTTGAATGGTAATTCAAGATCATTTGCCATAGACATAGTTAGGGACTCTTAGACCAGAATTAATGACAATTGAATTAGGATAATGATAGTAAATACCAAGGGACGAATCCAAAGCTAATCACGTGTCTATCATTCACCCCATAGTTCATGTGTTTAGGTCAAAATTAGGAATTTCGATGCAAATTAATTCTAGCTAGTTTAATTAGATCAAACCCCCCTATATTAGGTAGTTCTAGGATTCTCTTACACTTAGAAAACCTAATTAAATATTAAATTCCATTTCCAAGGGAGATGACCTAGGTTGTGCCACTAACTATATATTTTCTCAGCCTAGTTTTATTTTGGAGGTTGCGTGACACAACCGTCATAATCTAAGTTATGAATTTTTAAATTTTAGGGTCTTATTATGTCCAAAAGTCTAAATTGGGCTATTCAACTCCCTCATGAAAATGGGTTTGTATCTTGGTTTTATGGATCCAAACAAACTTATCTATAGTAGCCAAGAGTGAAAAAGAAGAAGAATTAACAAATTGAGGTATTAAACGCGCTAAAACCGTCACCTTATGTGTTGTAACGGTTGATATTTTGTTGCTATATGAAGCTACTTATGGTAGTAGGAGCTCTTGAAGGCTTGGGTAAGTCAGGAAAGTATTATTAAGGGGTGTTGGAAGAATTTTGGTATGTGGGTCTTATGGAATTGATGATTGGGTGTGGTTTATCTATTTTTAGGCATATGCTAGTCTTGTGGTGGCTATTAGACTTAAGCTTAAGTGTGGAAATCATCATTTGAGGTAACAGAGAGTTATTCCATTCATATTGGTTGGATTAATCTTGTTTGCTTACCCATACATGCATCTGTGTTTTATTATATTGCCATACAAAATTTAACTATTTGATTATTATGTTATCATGGACCTAGTTATGTTTTGATATTTCATGGTTGTTGAAAAGGGCCTTGCCATCCTCTATTCCAACCACTTAGGGCCTGGTTATGCTCCTTATAAGCCTTGCTATGCTCATTCATTCATTGGCCAATAATTGTTTGTATATATCATAGTAACAGCAATATTGTCAAATCTTACTTGATATGAATGATGGAATGTGGCATGTTTTGTGATTTATGTGTGCATGGCATTAATCTTGATTATTTTGTCTGAATGCAAATGGAATTGCTACTTAGTTCCTATGATTATATATCTCAACCTGGTTATGGGATAATATCTTTCCAGGTGAAGGTTCAAGCTTTGGGAGGGAGGAGCAAGTTAAGAGTTGATCTCATAGACTAAGCTTACTTGTATAACCTTTGTTTTGGTATTTATATTTTGATAATTGTACATCTAACTTACAACTTGTGATATGACATGCTAGGTGTAGGAAAATTATGGTATTTTATACATGAAATGGTATAAAATAAATGCTTGATGACTTTTGATTCTTTTGTATATGATTATCACATGTAAGTATGGACCTTTTAAGTTATTTTGCATTTGTATGCTCAATGTAAGAAAATACTCCTTTATGTTGAATACTAAATATTGAGGCTAGCCTTATGTTAGTTTTGGGTTGAGATGATCAATTGTTGCATTTCGATCTAATAGTAGTACTTTATGGCCTAGACTAGTGTGATGCTACATTCAAAACTTGTCTATGGTGATTTGGGTATGTATCATGCCTTAAGGATGGTTTTATAGTGATCCAAGAGTATTGACAAAGATAGGTGTAGTGATATGGCTAGTGGTTCAGGAAAGTCACAGGGCCAATTTTTGACTCTTAAAGGTTTGGACTTTGCCGGCACCACCTATAAGTTAGTTTTAGATATAAGAATTTGCTTAAGGAAGTTTAGTAATGTTTGGAGATGGCTAGAGTGCCATTTGTTGCACCAAAAATTACACTCTTGACATTTTAGGCATAAATTAAGTAGTTAAGGAAATTGGTGAATTTGAGAGCTTTAGGGTTGAAGTTTGGGTATAAGGTCTTGCATGCCCTTAGACCATGTATAAGTGTCCCTTCATATCAGATTTGGTGGTTTTTGAAGTAATGTAAGCACCCCAAACCATCTAACTATGTTAGGAGAAGTCGTAAGGAGTTTTCTAATACCCTGCTACTACACACAACCAAGTCATGTGGGACAACCATGTGCAACTCATGTCAAGCAAACAACCTTGAACATGGCCAAACCATGCTAAGGTAGTTCTTGGACATGGCTAGGTTATGTTCAGCATTGTTTGGAGGTAGCTTTCAAGTGTGTTCAAGTTGGTTTTGTTGCTCACTTTGTGGGGGTTTGTTTATAGTGTTTTGGGAACTTTTATTAGGTGATTTTTAGGTGTTTCCCTTTTAGGCATGGTCATTTGTTTAAAAGAAGAGTATGGTAGATTATCTTTTAAATTTGAGTGCTATGGTTTGAAAAAGGTTTAAATTTCCCTATATTTTAAGGTGGGTCAGGTTAAAGTGTTAACTTGAGTTTTGATTTACTTCTAAAAATTTTTATTTGCTTTCTAGGTTGAGTGATATGTTTAGTGAGGGATGTTACATGCCTAACCCAAATTTCCTAATTAGTAAATAAACTAAATACTAATTAATTCCTAAAAAATCTATTTCCATGTCCCAATTACTTATTTAATAATTGACATAAATTGAATTAACTAATAACTCCTTATTTAATTATAAACATTGATTTATTAATTTAGTGTAATGCCTTAACTTATTAACCTTTTTCCCTTAGCTATTACAGAGTATAAATGAGTGCACTTTACTTATACAAGCAAATGCAGATCCAAAAATTTCTCAGAGCATTCAATTAATCTTTCTATGATTCTATTTCTTTCTAATTTAATTAGCTCATTATTGGTAATTCTTTATTACCAATTATGTTGTCAATTAGTGACTAAAAACTCTTCATTAAATCTTGGGAAAAATCCAGTAGAACTTTCCTTTATAAACTTAGCCATCTAAACAATTCAGTCCAAAACTCATGGACATGGAAAATACAAGCATCATAATCATCAATTAAAACTAAACTAAGCATACATGCTTTATCAAATATAACTTATAGTAAGCAAACTTAAACTTAGCTACAACACTGACATTGAAACATTAGTTCTTCATATACATTAATGATGATTTAAATTAATAATATACAATGTAGATAAAAACTATGCATAAGCACAAGTTGGTTGCTTTTGGACATCATTGAGTACTAGCTCATTTATTCCCTTTTCCAATACTTGCACTCTCACTTAGCACTAATTAGTGGGAAAAATAGAAAGAAGGATGAGATTTGGGAGAATCTCAGTAGCTTTACCCAGGCTACCGAATACTTCATATGAAGTCAAGTAAAGATTACAAGCATGCAAGATCACATAGATAAAGATGAAAACTAGTAAACATATTATAACTTCTCATCATGGCAAAAATATCTAGCTCGGCTTAGGTTTTTCCTCTAGGCTTATAGGTGAACTATTGCATTCAATTTTCTGCCCCTTAGCTCTAGCCATAAACCATAAACTTATTATGTTGTACATAGCTTGAAAGCTAGTACAATCATCATACAACATGTTATCAATCAATACATAGCAATGCAATCAAGCCCAAAGAATCATCATGCATGAAAGGTAAAAAAGAGTAAGCTACGTTGAAATAGCATAGACCAATGATAAACTCTTCTTAACCTTTTCTTAATCCCCTCCTAGGTCTCACACCTACATTGGTGTGTGTCTCCACTAGTTAGGCCTAAAAAAAATAATCAAGATTAACATACATATTATCAATCAAAGCCCATGCTTGCTTAATCTTATTTTAATGACCCTTGAACTATGACTTAGATCACTCAAAGTGCATTTGGGACCCTCATTCTCACATTCCCTTTAGGCACACTTTCTAAGTGGCTTTTACATCATATATTATGTTTATTTTTACCTTATTTGGTGGCCTATAACTTGTGAAATTTCTTTAGGATTTAACTCCCCTCAAGCTATCTTTCACTTAGGCTATAGGTTAGGGATCTCACTAAACATGGATTCTAGTCAAACTTAAGCCTCTATAACTCATAATTCAAATCATAAATTCCATATTTACTATTTATATGGTCATTGGCGCTATTCATTGAAGTGTTTTTTCTCTTGACAACCTTAAAACTCATTATGTTAACTTAAGCCTCAAAGGGTAACTTTCAAAATTCAATTTCTACGCCTCAAAATATCATCATACATAATCTATATGACTTCAATGGGACTTATTAGAGCCATCACAAGCATGCTTAATGTAATACCATAGCCTCCTAGCTCTCACACAATGGTCCCATTATCTATCTCAATGTATCTCATATGTATTAGAGTACAAATACAAGGAATACATACACTTGGCCATGAAAAATAAAGAATATTTAATGGAATTTAATTGTGTTACGTAACGCCTCATTACTTCATTTTGTGCTCCATGGACCATGTGCACTCATCCACATCATTTTCTAGTTATAACACATCCATACAAGTCATACACATTGCATTTGGTATCATTCATTTCGAGTTTGTAGCTACATCTTACAAAACCAGAATTTGGTCTCGGGTTCCATGTTCTAACTTTCTTATACAAATTTTGAAAATTCATAACTAATTATAGAAAAATATAAATCAAGCAACCCATACCATTATAGAAAGCTATAGATGTATAATTGTGACTAAAAAAAATTTTAGACCAATGCAGTACCCTTGAGCTACTCAAAATTGATGAAATAGTAACATAGGTTCAGCTGCATTACTAGCACTATCATGCAATTTCAAAAATTCATATCTTTCTATACAGAGCTTCAAATGAGGTGATCTTAATGGTTATGGAAATCTTATAATATCTAGTTTATGCCTGTAAAATTTCATGAGCATTGGATTTATTTGACCCACTTGTAACACAAAGAAGCAAACTGACCAAATGAACAGTAACCATACCATTTCAGCATAATTTGGCAAATTTTGAAAAATCACAATAATTTTATAGAGCTCCAAATTAAGTGTTATTTAGCTCTGTACAAAGCTCTAGATGTGACATACTTTTTGGCCAAATTTCATGGACAAACTCACTCATTTTGTTAGACTTTGATTCAACACACAAAATGGTCAAATTTGAAGCTTCAAATGGGATTTGAAGACACCAAAAGCTTTTCTTGAATTTCCACTACCACTTGAGCAAGTCTAAAAGCATAAATACCATATATAAAAGCATACCAAATGATCAAAATCCTCATGGAGTGACGATTGTGTCACACAATCTCAAATAAAACTAGGTAGAAAAATAAATTTGTAGGTAATAGTGCAACCTAAGTCATTTCCCAAGGAGTTTTTGCCTCTAATTGTTTGTGGAAGAGTATTTCAAGTATTACTAAATGAAAATTGTTTAGGGAATTTTGAATTTTTAAAATTTAATTGAACTAAATTTGAAATGACAAGAATAAAAAACTTAAGACTAAGTGAAATAAACAACTAATAAATTGTGGTAGCTAGTCTTTAGATGGACTCCATAGAATTCAGTTATCCTTACTCTCTTTTTATTGTACCAAATTTAGATGTAAATTCTTGCTCATTAGTGTATTCTCCATAAGAACTCTTGAATGACCATCCAAGATTCAATTCACTAATTATTCAAGGATTTTGCAACCACAAGAAACCTTGACAAATTAATTAATTGAATTAGGAATAAGAACACACTATAACCAATCCTAAATGCTTATAAAAATCTGTTGCACAATCCACTTAAAATGATAATTAACCAATTAGATTAATGAATTCCTCAAACAATCAATTGCATAATAAATTTCAAACACTTAATCCAATAACCATTGCATCAATTGGCCTATAATCAAGAGGAAATTAAGAGCAAATTGCACATCCATTAAGTTTGGATTTTTCACAAACATGTAGAGATCAAAATTAACATCCAAATATCAATTTACAACCAATCCAATAATTTTCAGCAATTAAATCCCTAAATTAATGAGCTAAACCTAGTCAAATTAATAAAAGAATCAATGCTGAAATTAAAAGATAAAAGAGGAAGAATTTATCCAATTTGGAGAAGTAATTTAGAGCTCAAATATGCATCTTGTAAGGTCTACTTTTCAGTTAGCCACTAAGAGGAATTTAAGCTACCATGGAGGAATTTCGATGGTAAGTGCTACAGCCATGTGGAGAAAATGATGGATGAACTTGTCTTGTTCACCTCTGGAGCTCAAAGCATCCTTCGTTATCTTTTTTTGTTTTTTTCTCTAGCTCCCCTTGCATTATCCTCTTTCACATTCTTTTCATAACGTCCTTCTTCCCGCTGCCTCCCCTCATGTGGCTTTTATTCTCTTTAGTAAGTACATGCTCAGCATGGAAAATGGATGGAATGGATGCTGATCGAGTGTAGTGTTTGGATGTATTCTTCTCTAGATGGGTCAATTAATCCATGGATCCTCCTCTCCCTTAGTGATTAAGTCTCACACTCCCTCATGTGCTTGTTTATTTTTCACGTGTTTACAAGTCGGCCCATAGCTCATTCATTTATCCATTTCTCTCTTTTAATCCTAGCCTCTTCCTCACGTGCTTCATTACGTTACTCTCAACCCATGCTTCCCGTGTGTTCAGCTCATTTCAGCTCGTAGCAATCCATGTGTTTTTCTTCAGCCAGCTCCCAGCTCATTTTCCTTCACGTGTTTTCTTTCTTTTCCATGAGTTTCCACATCAGCTGCATTTTATCTCCAAAAACCTGTAGCTTAAGTGAGAGCTGCCCAGGTTAATTCCCTTATGCTTCATTTAATCTTGTCTTCTGTTCCTCACGTCAGAATTAATGAACTCGTAGCTTCTTCATCATGAATGAATCATGTGTTGCATGCTGGTGCTTCCTTCTCTTTCTCTTCTACACAAAATTGTGGATTCTTTGTGCTATTCCTCTCCTATGTTTCAGCTCCAAGTGAATCTCTTCTCAAAGCTCTCTTCTCTTCACCAAAACTGGGACTACATCTTATGCTATTGCTCACATGGACTTCTCTTATTCCTTCTCCACGTCAGCTTTGTATGTGCTTGACGTTAAGAGCTGCTTCTATGTAAAAACTGGATGTTACTGCAAGTTGCTGTGTTCATGTTAGCTTATAGCTCCAAGAACTCGTAGTTGTGTGTGTTGTTCTCTACGTGGAGCTGCTTTGCCATCTTCTGAACTCCCTCTTCTCCCCAATATTTAAATTCAAATGCCCAAATTCTGCATAAAAACAAAGAGAGAGATGAAGTAAGAGTGTTCACAAAAAATCATTTAAATAGATTTGTGAACCAACCAAAATTTTGCAAATTGATTTCTAGAATATAAAAAATGCCAATAAACTCAATTATCCTCCAATTAAAATCTTTTAAGCCAAAATGTATAATCAAAATGCCTAATTAAAAGGGAAAAAGTATAAGGAAATTGGCAATAATCAAATTTTGACGGTCGTGTCGCACAACTCTCAAAATAAAATTAGGTTGGATTAAATTTTATAGTTAGTGACACAACTTAAGTCATCTCCCTTGGAAATGGAATTCAATATTTAATTGGGTTTTCTAAGTTTATAAAATCCTAGAATTAACTAATTTATAGGGGTTTTTGATCTAATTAGACTAACTAAAATGAAATTGAAATAAACTGGCTAACTACCTAATTGTATGAGTTATGAGGTGAATGATAGACTTGTGACTAGCTTTGGATTCGTCCCTTAGTATTCACTATCCTTATCCTAATCAAATTTTAATTAATTCTAGTCTAAAAGTCCCTAATTGTGTTCATTAGCAAGGGATCTTGAATTACCACTCAAGATTCAAGAAATTAGAAATTTGATGTTAATTAAGGCCTTAACTCCCATTAAATTACTAATTCTTGTGATTAAGATATTTGAACACTTAGATGAATGATTAATCAATCAATTATCCTCTGAATTATTATCCTAAGATATTTAATTAACTAATTAAACTCCAAGGAATCCTCAAATTAGACAATTAAGGATTCAATTTTCATTCATGCATTTCATCGAACACCTTGATGGCATACACGAAAAATTAGAGAATAATGAAAATCTAGTACTAAATCAATCAAATAATCAGTCAAACAATATCCTAATTAGTGTCTAACCAGCTACTAATTATGAACAATACAAATTCCTAATCCAATGCAACCTTAACCAAGATAATACAACAAAGGGGAAAATGCAAGAAAAAGAGAAAATCTTAGCCAAAATTCCTTGTTCTTCTCCATGGATTCAAGCTTCCACCAAGGATCTTCCTCTTAGTTAGCCACAAGGAGGATTAGAGCTTCATTGTGGTAGAAGAATGGATGAAGAATGGCTACGGTATAGTGGATGGATGGAGTGAATGACGATGGAATGGAGTTCTAGATGTATGGAATCGATGAATGGAATGTGCTGGATGTCTCGATGATTCATGCCTCTGCCCAAGTATATTTCTTTTAATTCCTCTCATGTGCTCATCCCATCTTGATGAATGGATGAGATGGAGTGATTCTTTTTACCTCTACCCCAGCCCTTTATTAAATCACGTGCCATCCATGTGAGCTTTATTTAACTTTCTTTCTTTGCTCCTCATGTGCTAGTCTTCATGTGATCCTTGATTTCCTACTTGTAGCTCATATAACCTAGCATGCATTTTTTGTGTGCTATTCGTGGCTCCTTCAATCACACACTCCTTCATGTGCATTCAATTGATGCTGCTCACGTGTTCTTGGGCCCATGGAATGAATAAAGCGTGTGATCAAAATGCGTGGATGCTCCCTCACATGCTTGTTTATTTTTCACATGCTCTTTCTTTTGTTTATGCTCGTGTATGGCTGTGGACCTCTCATCCTCGTTTTAAACTCATAACTTCATCTTTGTATTTTACTACATGTTGTTGCCTAGTAACTCCTCTAGCTGAGAGCTCCATCATCATGTGCTACAGCTGGGCTTCCTCTCAAATCCATATATAAGTGGGCTTTATTTTGAGCTTCCTTCTTTTCTACGTTCTTCATGCTCCATCCAACCCGTAGTAATCATGCAGTAGCTTTAGTCACTCATGTTGCTTCCTCTATTCCAACCATGTTTCTTCCACATTCTCCTTCTATCATTTCTCTTCTCATGTGGAAATCTTTTTCATGTTACTCTTCTCCTCTGTTTCAGCTAGTTCTTCATCTGCTCGTAACTTGCTTTGTTGATTCTTTGTGTTTTCTCCATCAGCCAAGCACGAAGCTTCTCTTCCTCTTTCCCACTCAACTCGTAGCTTGCATGCTTTGTGTTTTACTCACGTGCCTTCTCCTTCCATTCTGCCTCTGCATGTCTGTGTATTTAAGCATGTTACATATGCTTTTATGACGTGTTTGAATCAATGTGGGCTTACGATTGGTGCTATTCATGTGTGTGTGTTCTAGTGGTGGCTTTTAAGTGGAGATATGCATGTGTGTTAGTGTAATGGTTGTAAAGTAGAGTGTGGGTGATATGGAGAAGCTGCCTTGTATGGAATGAAGCTGAAGTTTAAAGCTCCTAACCCGTAAACGTAGAGAAATGAAAGGAGAAAGAGAGTATGAGTGTGAGATTGAGTGAGCTGACCCTACATGTGTGCATGGAAGCTTATGTGAGCTTATGTATGTGTCTTCCACGAGAGAGACAAGAGAGCCGGAGCTTGCTTCTTCTCAAAACCCATTGCTTCTATTCAAATGCTATTTTATTCCTCCATTCCAATTTTATTGCCCAACAAAAAGCATACTTGAAGCCCAACTCTTCTCCTCCTCTTCTTTAAATCAAATTTTCATTCAAGCTTCATTTACCTATTAAAATCTGCATAAAAGAATGGAAAGTATTAAGTAGAAATACCCATAATTTATTTAAAAGAAATTCATGCATTAAAACTCAATAATTTTGCAAATTAATTCATAAAGTGCATAAATGGCTATTGAAATCAAATTCCACCTAATTAAATCCCTAAAGCTATATTTAATCATTAAAATGCTTAAGTTAGGAGGAATAAAATATATACAAATCATATTTATCATGGAGCTCAATCTTACCTTGTCATATGCATACATACATAAGTACATCATATCACATAAGGGTAAATGGGTGGCAAAACCTCATATTCTCATTCATATAGCTCCCACATTGATACATGTATCATTTATACATACATTAGAACATGTTCAAGAGTTTACATCAAGTATACATCTCATGGTTACATAGTTTGACATCAATATACCACCAAAATGCCTATTTTTCATAACCATTTGTCAAAGTCTTGATCTTCAAGGTTGGTGGCCTCAAATTCTTGGTCTACTTGGCTTACCAAGACATGATTAGGCATATGTGGGGGAAGAGTGAGATTTAAAAAATCCCAATAGCTCTTAACCCTTTCAAACATACATAATGAATACATATATAAGTCAAAAAATACATGCATGACATTCAAGCAATTAGTGAGCATACATAAATCATTTTCCTTGGCACATCAACTCATACATTATAAACATAAGCTCTCAAAGGCATTGGTTTAGCCTCAACCATCTTTCTTGGGACTTTTGGATTTGCCTTACCCACTTTCAATGGACTTTTGACTAAGCTTCACTCTTCTTGAAACTTTTGGCTTTGTCTCACACATTTCTAAGGACTTTTGGCTCTTCCACACCTTTGCTAAGGGACTTTTGGCATCACCAAACCCATACAAGCCATAATGCAACCATAAACACATTTTAAGAAACATAATGGTACCATAACAAGTAAGCATTGGCTAGAAACATTTATCATGGCTCAAACATATACACAAGCACTCAAAGACAACAAACATCCAAGCCATGCATAAGAGAAAGGTTAGAGAGCAACCTTGAAGCAAGAACGTAACACTTTCCTCTTGAAATTCTTCCTCCCTTTTCTCAGCCAAGCTTTGCAATTAGGTGGGCCTTGGTTCTCTTGGCCTAGACATATCAAAAGAGACACACATCACTCATGGGAACAAGCTCTAGCCTGATGAAATTACTATGGAGGCTTACTTTCTCACATAGCTTCATTATGGTTCCATACAAGACCTAATGAAACAACTATGGGAATTCATGATCTTGGCTCTATTTTCTCCCTCAATCTAAGTCTTTTGACTCCATTTAGACTCCTTGGAGTCACCACACATTCATTTTGAAGAGCCTAGCTATAAGTTACTTCTTAATGTCTTAAAATGGAACCTAAATCTCCATCTTATACACCAAGGCTTCTAAAATTTTTCCAAGGCTTCCTTTGATGTTCTTCCATCATATTTAGTCCCATTTTAGGCTAAAACAAATTAAAACTCTCCCTAGGTGTTTGAACTAGGTTTGGCCAAGACTATGCACTAGGTGTGAGCCTATGGAGTTTACTTACTTTCTCTTAGGGAATTGGCACCTGTGAAGCTTCCTTTTCTCATATGTACTTTTACATAGGCTAGACTATCCTTAGAAAGCTTCAAGTATGGCTAGGTGTAACAAAAGCCCTAAGTTATACAACTTGAATTCTAAAGGTTTTCCTTTGAATCTAATTACATATTCTTAATCCTTATGCTTAAAAAGCCTTGGCTTTGCCTTATTGTAGCTTGAAATCATTCCCTAGAGAGTGGGCTTTAAGTTGGCTGAACATGCTCCCATGGAGAACAACAAGAAGATGCAAAAAGAAGCCATGATTCTTACTTATTTCCACGGTTTTCAAGAGTTCTTTCACTTGCTTCTTATATCTCCTTCAATTTCTATCTTCTCCTCATTGAATTAGCCATGAATCATCTTCAAATCAATCATCAAAATCATAGAAATAGAGAGGACAATGAGGAGAACAAGATTGGTGAAGGAAGAAGCATGAAAAACCATGGATTTTTTTACCTTTTTGTTTGGTTTTCTCTTCCCTTCTTCCTCCCTCTTGGTGTGCCACTTCAAGAAGCTTAGGGTTATGTTTTGGTACAGATGAAATTTGGCCAAGGAAAATGGAAGAAGTGAGGCGTGCTATATATAGGCTAGGGACCCATTTAAAAAAATATTTTAAAATTGCAATTTTGCCCTTCGATCATGGCTTTTTTATTTTAGGCTTATTTTAACTCCTTTTCTAGAGCCATCTTTTCCATCATAAAATTTAGGTTTTTTAACTTATAAAATACCTTTGGAATCACTTAATTTTGGATCTAAAACCTTTCTTAACGAAAGGGTCAAAGTTCGGGTCCACTGACGTTCTAAATTATAAACTGGAGGGATTTGAACCATTCTAAGGGTTTCTATAGTTTTTAGAGCCTTTAAGAACCTCGAGAAACTCACTTTTCCTATTTAAAAATATCTCTTTTAAGTTTTTTAAAAAGTGTCTGAAATTATTAAAATGCCACTGCATCTTCATTAAATTTCGTTTGGTTATTCTGGCTCTATTTTCAGGGCACCTATGGCTTTAGATCCTCATTATTTGAGATCTAGATTATTGCTTTAATTTTATTAGACCTCAAATCATCCTATCTGGGGGACTTCCTTTTATATCTGGTGTATTTCATACGTTTAAGGAGAAATCAGATATTACGTTTCTTACGTTTATAGAGGAATCGGATGTTACACTTAAACATGCATGGAACCTCATTGCCCCATTTAGGCATTCTTAAATCCTAACTTTTCACTTATTAACATGTGGTTCCTAAATTCTTTCCAATGCTTCTATTAATGTTTATATTTCATGTCTAGGCCATCTAAACCTTAAAATCAATTAAACGACTCCCTATGTGGTCCGTTTTCTAAAATGCTAAATTAGTACCCTTGGTATCCTAACTTGAAGTTTTTCAAGACTCAAGCTAAACCAAGCTTAGATTCATGATCCTTGCATCTTAAAATATCTAAATACATCAAATGGGGATTAAAACAATTGAATTTTAGCCCCTTCCTTAATTAGGCATCCCCCTTTAGTGTTCTAACTTGTTCTTTTTCATGATTCAATGCAAACTCATAGTAGATATGGAATCCTCATGGCCTAAAACCCTTGAATGCACCAAGGCTACATGAAGAAAACTCTTCCTCATCATTTTCTCTCACTTGGTTGAAATCTCTAGGGCCCAAGCATCCTAGTTCCTTTAAGATCAAAAACACAAGCTCTTAGCATATCCTCTAAGGTTTAGATGGTTCACTCAATTTATCTATCTGATCAAGGGTGGTAGGCTATACTAAAGTTCATCCTAATCCCTAAGGCTTTCTAAAGTGTTTTCTAGAATATAGATGTAAATTTGGGGTCTTTATTTGACACTATATTTAGGTATATGCTTCTCGTGTTCTATCTTAACCCTTTGATAAGTCAAACACCTAGACACATACCTTGCTACATTTAGTTTCATATCAGGCCACCAAAAGATTTTCCTAAGATCTTGATACATTTTAGTGGTACCTAGGTGAATAGTATACCTACTTTTATAGGCTTTAGTAAAAACTAGATCCCTCATATGATGTCTTTCTAGGACACACATCCTATCTTGGTATAATGTCACATCATCCTTAGCAATATTAAACTTTTGGAATCTACTTAAAGGAATATGTTTTCTAACCTTTTTTGAAAATTCATCTTCCATTTGGGCTCTCTTAATCATGTCTTTAAAATTATTCTAAGTCCTAAACTCACTCAGCCAAAAGCATCCTAGATTCAAAAAAATTAATAGGTTTAAATCCCTCAAATCATCAATCAATTGCTACTTTCATATAATCATGATAAGTCATGTAGGTCTATTTCCTACCCAAGGCATCGACTACCAATTGGCCTTCCTTGAGTGATACTTCAAAACAAAATCATAGTCCTTAAGGAATTCTACCCACCTTTTTTGCCCCACTTTCAACTCCTTATGGTCAAATAAATACTCAAGACTTTTATAATCATTAAAAACCTTAAATGATGTTCCATAAAGATAATTCTCTAAATTTTCAAGGCAAAAACCATGGTTGCTAACTCTAGATCATAAGTTGGATAATATTCCTTGTAATATCCAGTTCTTTGAAAATGAGAGAAAATGTGAGAAACATAATATACGGTTTCTCTATAAATGAACAAAATTCACCGGATACAAAAGCAAGTCCCCCAAAATGAATTAGTTAAGGTCCTAAAAAATTTAAGAAGCATTCTAGACTCTTAAAAATGAGAATCCTAGGCCTAGACGGAAAGAAAAATGGAGCTAGAATGAAGAAATGAAATCTGATGAAAGACTTATGAAACGTAATAGCATTTTCATAATTTTGAGCAAATTTTGGAATTCTCACAGGATGGATTTTTAAAAGAAAGTTTTAAGTTCTTCGAAGTTCTCAGAGGCCTTGGAAATCATGGGAACCCTAGGACAGTTAAAACCCCTCCGGTGGACGTTTTCTGATGTCAGTTGACCTGACTTTAATTGATTTGTTTGGGAAGGTTTAACTCCTATTTAAGTGATTCCAAAGGCATTTTACTAAATTAGGAATCTAAATTTTATAATGAAAAAGAAGGTTTTAAAAAAGGAGCTAAAACGAGTTAAAAACAAAAATGTCAAAAATGAAGGGCAAAATTAGAATTTTTAAGAAAGTGGAAGTTTCTTGAACATTCTTTAAGTTTCTTATTTCTTCTCCCCTTCATTTGCATGACCCATTTTGACCAAAAACCAAAGAAAACACCAGCTCTATTAGGCGCACCATGGAGGAGAAGAAAGAAGGACAAAAAGCAAGGAAAAGGTAAGGAATTTCATGAATTTTTATGCTCCTTCTTCTTCCAAACTTGTTCCTCTCCCTTTGAGCTTTCATCTTATGGTTTTAGTGAAGTTTTTGGATCTATTTTGAAGGAAGAATAGAGGAAAAAATTCAGATTTAAAGAGAGAAGGCCAAGGAAAGTGAGAATTAAGTAAGAAAACAAGGTAAATCTTCCATTCCATGGTAGCTACTTCCTCCCCTTTCTTCTCCCTATTTTGCCCCATGTATGTAGCTGTAGGAGGGCTTGAATTTTGGGTAGAACCAAGGGTGAATTCTATGAATTTAAGGCAGAAGAATAAGAATATGTAAAGAAATTCAAGTAAAAGCCATAGATTTGCAAGACAGGGAGGCTAGGGTTTTGATTACACCTTGAACTCTATCATCAACCCAAGCCATATTTTATGATGTTTAAGTGTTCATATGAGTTCCTAAGACACCAAGAGAGCCTCCCACGTGCTGCTCCCATCAAAGAAATTAAAACAACTCCATTAGTGCCATATAGAAGCATAGCTTCAGCCAAGGAGAGTTTATGCACCTAGGGAGTATTTTAATTCCTTCTAAGCTTAGTTTTGCATCATATGTGATGGGAGAATATGAGAAGAAGCCTTGGAAAAAAATTTAAAAACCATAGGTAGTGATATGGCCTTATTTGTTCCATAATATGGCTGAAAGAAGCAACACCTAGCTAGGCCCCTAGAATTGATTGTGTGATGACTCCAAAAGGTTTAAATAGAGTCAAGAATCATAAATAGATGGAAAGAATGGAGCCAAGATGATGTTTTCCAAAAGTTACTTCATTAAGTGCATTATGGAACCATAAAAGAGCCTTATGAGTCACCTACTTCTCTAGTGATTATGTGTGTAACACACCAAAATTAATTAAGGTATTAATCATGGATTTAGATTAATTAAGAATAATTAATATAGAATAATTGGGTAAGTTAAGTGAATGAAAATTTTAGAAAGATAAATTATTAATATGAATTTGAGATTTCATTAGGATAAAAACTTCACTTAGGCCCAAATTAATGTAGGAGATCATGATAAGAGGCTAATGGAGGCCCAATAAGTTAGGTGCAAACCCAATTTGATTCAATGTGATAGAGGCCCGAGATCTACCTTTTATAGGCTCTTATAATTGGCCCAACAACCTTTGTGCAGACCTAAATCCTTTGAGCTCTTAAAACTTGGCCTAATCCAATTAAAACCCAACAACCCAACATATGAAAGCTAGCCCAACCAAGATTAAATCTGAAGCCCATTTAGAGTTAGATCATTAGAGCAGCTCATAACCCATAGAAAACACAACTTAAACCCTAACAAATAACCTAGCCACCCTTCCATTCTGTAGAACATAAGAACACAAAAGAGAAATTCAGAGGTTTGAAGGGAGGGTAAGATTCGGGGCAAGAAATCTACCATTTCCTACTTCTAGAGCAAGATTCAGTCAAGGTAATAGTTATATAATTTAATCCTCTCATCTTTCTGTTTAATTTGACCTAATTAATGTTTCAATTAGAGCATTTTCACCCACACCCAAAATCTAAAACTTGCCATTTGATGTTTCCATGATGAAATTTTGTAGGTTGAGGCTAGGGCTAACATTAGGTAAGTATAAACTCTTCTTTTTGAGGTATTTCTACTAGTTTGAGACCCCAATGATTGGATTATAGTATAGGTACTAATTTTTCACAAATTTGCTTAGGATTTAAGGTGACATATTGAGGTTTCTAGTAGAGGACACCTCCATTCTGAATTTTGGGATTAGTAGTGGCTAGGGAGATTTTTGTACCATCAGTGGCTTTTGTAAATTTGCCTACAAGTGAGGTAACCAGGGTTTCATACTAATTCTATACATATATTTGTTTAATTTTGTAATTACTGCATGATTATGATTTTGATGCTAAATGAATTGGTTGGCTATATGTTATATATGATTGGACCTTGTGAGTCCATGATGGAGCTGTGGTGCGGTTGCTACCCGTGCATGTGCTTCAATTAGACACCGAGTTATGATCAAATCCCAGATGCACTGAGCCCTGGTTATGTTCATTAGGGAGTGGGTGTCGTGGATGGGCCTCTCTTAGTGTTATTGGCCTATAACATATGGAATTGTGATTGCTAGTATGGGATAGTAATCATAGATAGCCTAATTATTTCATTTACTGATATAACTGGTGTGTTTTCTAATGCTCATGCATCTATGTTAATTAAACTAGAATATATGAATGGAATTTGCCTTGGTTACTAAGATTTGCATCTTACCCCATTTCATGGGCTAAATATTTAAGGTGAAGGTTCTTCGAGTAAGGATAAGGGCAAGCAAGTAGATGAATATCCATGAGTTGAGGCCTGGTGTGGGGAGCTACACTTAGTCTTAGTGGAATAGAGTAGATGCTAATTTTGTTAACCTCTATATAGCATCATCATGTATCTGTATTGTCAAGTTTAGGAGTTTGTATTTTGATAATATAGAATGTAACCAATGAGAAATAGGCTTCACATTAGTTATTGATAGACATGTGAGTTATGACACTTATTATGGCTTGTAAACCTGTGTTTTAACTGACTATTTAAGTAATAAAATCATGTGACATTTTGATTGTAGATTTGAGCTAGCAATGTGATATGCATGATTTTTATACATTTTATTCTCCTTAGCTTAAGGTTTTTAAGGGTTAAATCTTAATGGATTTACTTAGGTGGATAATTGATTTTTGTAGCCATTTTCTGCACTTTAAGAATTTAATTGCAAATAATTGATTTTAAATGCACAAATCATTTTAAATGAATTTTGTGCTTTTTTTCTCCTTTGTTTTTATGCAGATTTTGGGCAATGGAATTTAAAGGAGGAAATTTATTTGAAGAAGAATGGAGTTGAAGTGGACATGCATAGATCTTTGGATGAATATATTAGGAAGCACCAGGACACACATGGCTTTGCTCAAGGAAGCATGAAGATAGAATGAATGAAGAAACAAAGAGCTAGGAGGAAGGGAAACACGTGGTCACTTACACATTCACCCACGTTGGCAGCTCACACACTAACACGTAGCATCGGCCATTCACTCACACTCCACAACACTCTTACATTGCACCACTCCACACTTAAATTTATACACACACACATCAGCCCACGTGAACTCCCACTCATGCAGAAATAGAGCAAAGACTAAAGCTTGAGCTGACTTGATTACTACGGGGTAGAACGCGACATGTAGAAGAATGAGCTGGGGAGAAGTCCAGGCCATGAACAAACATACATGTAGCCACTCTTCCATATACTCATGTGAAGAGAAGACACAAAACAGAGGAGAGGGATAAAGGCTTGGGCAAGGCAACATCCAGCAGTGAATGAAAGGAATTACGTTGGAATGAATTAAGAAGCATGAGCAGTAGATGAACAAGGAAGAAGCAACTCTAGAATAGAAAGAAGAAGCTACGTTTGGATTCGAAGAAAGTAAAACAGAGGAGAGTAACTCGTGAACAGTAGAAAATGAAGTAGAAACACAAAAGAAGCTAGCATGGAGAATAAATGGGAGCTGGAGAAGCTTACGCAAGAACCAGATTATTCCATGGAAGAATACACACTCGAGTAAATGGATGGAGAAGATAGCACCAGCTGAAGCTACGTGGTGAAGGAGAAGGAAATGAGCTCAATTAAGGAAGAAGGAGGCTCGAGTTATGGTCTGTGAAGAGAAGAGCTACACGCGAGAAGAAGCGAGGAGCTGATGTAGAGCTGTCCAGAACGCCAAATAAAGCCATGAAGCATAAGCTGGGAGCCAACATGAGCAAAATGACATTATAAAAGAACTTAGGCTGGAAATCACGTGGAAAGCATGCAAAGTTGACGTTGGGGCCCACACTTATTCATGCAAAGAAGAAAAGAATGCTACGGGCAGTTGGGCAAAAGCTGAGCACATGAATTTGGCTGGGTCAGTAGCTGTAGGTTGAGGTGTATAAATGAAAATGTGAGCTGAGAGAAGGCAAAAGCTGAAGAGAGCACGCGAAATCATTAAAATCGATGTGAGAGGAGCATCCAATCTTTATCCATCCAATCCATCGAATAAAAGAGATCCATCCATTCATTCCAAATCATCATGATATATACGCACACATCGGCCCTTCGTGACACACACATTCCACATGCCCCCTTCGTCACACTCTATCCATCATTTTCACCCTTCATCCATTCCACATCCAACAGCCTCTCATCTACTCCTCTATTCTCATTCTACCTCTGGTGAAGCTCTAATCCATCTGTGACTAGTAAGGAAGAAGATCCTTGGTGGAAACTTGAATCACTTGGAAAAGGATGAAGAATTTTGGCTAAGACTTTCTTAATTTTCCTACACCTTTTCTTTTTCTTGTATTTGCTTGGTTAAGTAGTATTGGATTGAGAATTTGTATAATTGATTAGTAGCTAGTTAGGTACTAATTAGGAAAGCAATTTTTATTTTATTTGATTAATTTCAGTTCTGAATTGTTCAATTTCCTCTAATCTCCCATGTATGCCACGAAGGTGTTTAATGAAATGCATGAGTGAGATTATGTGCTTGATTGTTTGATTTAACGATTCCTTAGTGTTTAGTTGGTTAATTAAACATTTTTGGATGATGATTTAGAGGCTAATTAATCATTTAATCAATCGAATTAGGTGTTCGTTGATCTTAAAGACAAGAATTAATGATTTAATGCGAGGTTGAGGTTTCAATTCAACATTAGATTGGTAATCTCTTGATTCTTGCGTGGTAACTCAAGATACATTTGCTGTGGACACAATTAGGAACTCTTAGGCTAGAATTAATCACAATTGGATTAGAATAAGGATAGTGGATACTAAGGGATGAATCCAAAGCTAGTCACAAGACCATCATTCAACCATAATTCATCCAATTAGGTAGAAATTAAGAAATTTATTTCAATTTAGTTTTAGGTTAGTTTAATTCAATCAAAAACCCCCCAAATTAAATAGCTTTTAGGATCCTTTAATACTTAAAAACTCAATTAAGCATTGAACTCCACTTTCCAAGGGAGATGACCTAGGTTGTGCCCTATATTGCATTTAATATCGAACCTAGTTTTATTTTGAGGGTTGTGTGACAGAACCTATCATGATGCATGAATTATCTGATGAAAACATAATTGAATGACCATGGCAAGAAATTTATAAACTTACTGATATAAGACCAATGAATGAGTAGGAGAATCCACCTTTAAATGTGGGATGGGTAATGATATAATGGCTGGGGCAAATCAATTAGGTAAATGCTATTAGAATCTCATAACAAGTAGGAGAGTGGCCCTAGAGAATGTGATAACCTTAACTTCTAATTATTGTAATTAAGGTTAAATACGTGATTAATAATTATGAATTAGGGTTACAAGACATTACGACTAATTACATTCAGAAAATACAGGGAAATTTGAACATTAATGTTGTTAGGGTCATCAACCATATAATTACAAGCACTTATGTACATCAGGGAAACAAACATTCATTTTTAAGCCTTTGGTTCTATTACCCATTAATTCCAACTCACAAGAATCTTCTACCAATGTTTCTAAGTTATCCCTTGGGGTTACCATATGAAAAACTAAGATTTTTAAGTTAGAATGAATGTTTAGGACCATTAGTCATGGCTAAATTCCTTGCGCCATGGCCAATTGCTCTCAGGTTAGCTGCTGCGAGTTAGACTTTCACCGTAGCTAACCTACATGGTGCCACAGCAAGGAAGCCTCCTAGAACCTACCTCGCTCACCTCTCACTATTGGCCGCAGCCAATTCCCCCTTTCGCCGCAGCTAATTCCTCTCTGGAACGCCTGACAAATTCCCACAAAAGTTCACTGCGGCCAATTCCCATTTAGCCGTGATGAATTACCCTCTAGACGACTCCCAGTTTGGCCTCTCACATTTCACCGCAACTAATTACTCTCTGGTACTCTTCTTGGGTAACTTCACCTCTATTGGCCATGGCTAACCCCATTTTGGATGCGACGAAATGCCTTCTGATCCTACAACTCCTAAAATCTTGTCTCACACTCTTCACTCTCTATCTAGGGGTTCTCTAGAGCCACTCTCCCACTTGTTATGAGATTCTAATAGCATCTATTTAGCTGATTTGTCCCAGATATTATATCATTACCCATCCCACATTTAAAGGTGGATTCTCCTACTCATTCATTAGTCTTATATCAACAAATTTATAAATTTCTTACAATGGTCATTCAATCATGTTTTCATCAGATAATTCATGCATCGCTAGCTCAAATCCATAATCAATATATCATATGATTTCATTACTTAAATAGCCAGTAAAACACAGGTTTACAAGCCATAATAAGTGTCACAAACTCATACATCCATCAATAACTAATATGAAGCCTATTTCTCATTGGTTACATTCTATGTTATTGACAATTGTGTCGTGCAATATCAAATAAAACTAGGTAGCAAAATAAATTCTGTAGGTAATGGTGCAGCCTAGGTCATTTTCCTAAGGAGTTTGTGCCTCAATTTGTTTATGAAAGAGTGTTCCAAGTATTACTAAATGAAAATTGTTTAGAGGGGTTTTGGATTACTAAAATTTAATTGACAAAAATTAAAAACTTAAGACTAAATGAAGTGAACAATTGAGAAAATGTGGTAGCTAGCCTTCAGATGGACTCCCTAGAATTCAATTATCCTTGCTCCCTTTTTAGTGGATCAAATTTGGATTTAATTTCTTGCTCATTAGTGTATTCCCCATAAAAGCTCTTGAATGACCATCCAAGATTCAATTCATCAATTATTCAAGGAATTTGCAACTGCAAGAAACCTTGAAAAATAATTAATTGAATTAAGAACAAGAACACACTAAAACCAATCCTAATTTATCAACAAAATCTGCTGTACAATTTACTTAAGATGCTAATTAACCAATTAGATTAATGAATTCCTTAAACAATTAATTGCACAAAAATTCTAGCCACTTAATCTAATAACCATTGCATCAATTGGCCTAAAATCAAGAGGAAATTAAAAGTAATTTGTACAGTACTAATTCTGGAATTTTTACAAACATGTAATGATAACAAATAATATTCCAAAGATCAAATTATACTCAATTCATAAATCAAACCAATCCAATAATTTCTAGCAATTAAATTCCTAAATTATTAAACTAGACTTGGTCAAATTAATAAGGAAAATCATTCTGAAATTAAAAGATGGAGCAAAGAATTTTTATCTAATTTGGTGAGATATTGTGGAGCTCAAATCTTCATCTGGGAGTTTCCAAGCTTCAGCTAGCCACCATGGATGATTCAAGTAGCCATGGAGAATTTAATCGGAGGAGAATCAATGGAA
Organism: Erythrophleum fordii; assembly: GCA_032878935.1. Classification (NCBI taxonomy): domain Eukaryota; kingdom Viridiplantae; phylum Streptophyta; class Magnoliopsida; order Fabales; family Fabaceae; genus Erythrophleum; species Erythrophleum fordii. Next base: position 21,489,532 of record JAVQMF010000044.1, read on the forward strand.
TGAGTAGCAACCATGGAAAACCGATGAGAAAATGCTTCCTCGTTCAGCCTCTGGAGCTCTCCAGCATTTTACATCGTGTTCCCTTTATCCTTTTTCCAGCTCGCGTTAATTCCCCCCGATGAATGCTTCAACATTTTTCCTTAATCCTCACGTGCCCCTCAACTCGTGTTTTCTCACTGAATGCCTCATGCTATACGCATTTTTTTCTTCTCCCAACTCACATTTTCATTAATACATGTAAACCTTCTTTAAACTCTAGCTCCCAGCTCATTGCTTGCAATGATTCTCGCGTCAACCCTAGCTTTATTTACATCATTTCCACGTGATCTATAGCTTCCAATCCAGCTTGTGCAAGGTTCTTCATCTAGCCTACCACAAAAAACTCGAGCTCTCTTCTTGTCAGCTTTGCATGTGTTCCATTTATTTATTTAGCTACGTTGACTTTCCACTCGAGTTGCATGCATCTCTCCATAAGCTCAAGCCCTTAACTGCCTCTCCATGCTTCTTTGATTTAGACTTGTTTCTTTTCACACCACCACACATTGCTTCTTATCTAGAACTCGTGGCTAGTTGCATGAATTCATAGCTTTTTCTTCTCACACACACAAGCCTTCTCATGTTCTAAAGCTTCTCCAGAAATTTTAGCTCCTTTTTATGTCATTTCTGACGTCTTTTTTTCTCCTTTCATTTAGCTCCAAAAGCTAGTAGCTTCCTATATGTTTAGCTCCTTTAAATCTTCCTTCATTCACTTGCATGCTTTGTTTTGCTCACGTAACTTCTCCTCCTATATTTGTTGTTGCCCCATGTCAACTCCTTCATCTTTTCTCACGTGGAATCTCTCACATGCACATTCTGCCTAGGTCAAGACTACCTCAAGCTCATGTGCATCTTCATATAGCTTTTTTTTATCTTTCCCAGCTAGAGGTAAATGAATGCAGCTCTCTCATGCTCTATGTAACATTCGATTTTCTGAAAACGAGAGAAAATGTGAGAAACGTAACGTACGGGTTCTCCGTCAATGAATGAAACTCACCGGATACAAAAGGAAGTCCCTCTAAATGAGATAGTTAAGGTCCCAAAAAATTTGGAAAGCATTCTAGACTCCTGAAAATGAGAATCCCAGGCTCAGACGAAAAGAAAAACAGAGCTAGAATGAAGAAACAATTTCTTACGAAAAGCTTACGAAATGTAATGGCATTTTCATAATTTTGAGCAAATTTTGGAATTCACATAGGAGGGCTTTCTAAATGAGATTTTTGAGTTCCCCAAGGTTCTCAAAGGCCCTAAAAATCATGGAAAGCCTTAGGATAACTAAAGCCCCTCCGGTAGATGTTTTCCAACGTCGGTGTGCCCGAACTTTGACTGATTCGTTCGGGAAGGTTTTAGCTCCAATTTGAGTGATTTCAAAGGCATTTTACTAAATTGGAAACCTAAATTTCATAATGGAAAATACGGTTCTAAAAAAGGAGCTAAAAAAAAGGAGAAACGAAAATGCCAAGAATGAAGGGCAAAATAGGAATTTTTGAAAAGTGTAACTTATTCCCACCTATATATATGATGCACCCTTCTTCTCCCTTCATTATGCACGACCATGTTCTGCCTAAAACCAGAATAAAATCCTAGGGGATGAGGCACACAAGAGGAGGAAGAAAAGGAGAAGAAATTCAAGGTAGAAAGGTATGGTTTTTCATGCTCTTTCTCTTCCAAACCTCTTCTCCTTCATTTTCCTTTATTTCCTATGATTATAATGAACTATATGGATCTGTTTTAAAGGATAAATTGAGGGGAAAATTCTTATTTGAAGAGAAGAACTCAAAGAACATAAGATTCAAGTGAGAAAAAGCAAGAAAACGAGGTAATTTCTCTTCCTATGGTTGCCATCTTTGGTCCCCTTCTCCACCATTTCGCCCCACTTGAGAAAACCCTAGGAGGAGATGATTTTTAGGTAGAACCAAGTATGAATCTAAGGAAAAAGGGTGTGGAGATTAAGAATATGCAAAGAAAATAACAAAATAACCATTAGAAATCAAGATGCAAATTCTAGGGTTTTATGTGCACCTTCCGAATTCTGATTTTGTATGATGATTCCTAGGTTTAATTAAGAGTTTAAATGAGTTCTTGAGACACCTAAGATGCTCCCTACAAGCTTCCTCCTTCAAGACAACCAAGAGAACTCCAAGAAGCCCAAATGATGCCCTAGTCTCGGCCTAGACATGTTCTAGTAGTGGGGGAGAGTTTTAAATTTTTCTAAGGCCATTCTTGAGTCATATTTGATGAATGAAAGTGAGGGGAGGCCTTAGAAAAAATTTAGAACTTATAGAAAGTGATTTGGTATCTTAGGTTCTATATTATGACCTAAAGAAGCAACATGATGCTAGACCCTTTGTTTTAATGGTGTGATGACTCTAAGAGGCTTAAAATGAGTCAAGAATTATATTTGAAAGGAAAGAATGAGGCCTAAAAATTATTTGAGGGGTGTTACTTCATTAAGTGCATTTATGGACCATAATGGGGGTTATAGAGCAATTTAATACTTAAGCAAGTTATATGGCTTTAGAGAATGTTTCATAAACCTAATTGGTTCCCAAAAATTGTATCTAGGCCAAGAGAAACTATCTCCACCAATTTGTGGGTGTGTGACCGAAGGAAAGAAGGGAATTTCAAAAGGAAAAGTGTGTTTTGTATTATTCGATAGTCAAATGGTGTCTAATGCCTATGAAATTTTACAGTCATAAATTAGAGGTCATAAGCTTTCTGTAGCCACCAAGATCACCTTATTTAGGGGTCTGAACAAAGACTTATGCATTTGTGAAGTTGGCTGTCAGTAGCAGTGGCGCCCTAGGAGTCCAGTCACTATTCCATAGAATTATAATAGCTAAACATATCTATTTCATTCTAGAATTATTTTTTTTATCAAGTTAACATTTGTAGCTTTCTATAATGACTAAATATGTGCAATTTTGATTCTTATAGAATTAGTTATGAATTTTAGAAATTTGTATCAGTAATCTGAAATAGCAGCCTAGGCAACAGCGACCTCAATAGTTTTTCGAATGTCAAACGTTTTCCCCTTAATGATTCATGAACTAAAATTATTTTTATCATAGGGTAGACATCCAAAGCTTTTTGGAATGGTAAATATTGTTGGATTTTGATTTGTTTGGATTTAGTTATGAATTTCCAAAGTTGTGACAAAAAGACTAAAATTCTCACTATGGCAAATCCGTGGGAATTAATGTGTTTCACCCATTTGTATGAGTTCCAAGCCACTTTCTTAGATGGTTTTGAATTGTATTGGTGTAAATAAATATGAGGATGTACTGTATGAGCTTAAATGGTCCATGTGATATTGAATGGAATTTTTATACACTACGCAACACGAAAATATTCATTATTTATATTGCCTTTTTCCTTGAGAGCTTGTATAATTCTTGAAAATGAGATACCTAAAGGCATGAGATGAGCTAGAAATGATGGTGTTACACTCTGTAAAAATGTGGCTTGTTCTACACTTGTCTCCACGTATGTTGCTTCTTCTTTTGTTTACTTTCATGTCAAGCTCATTCTTCAGCTACTGTTCTGTGCATTCTGGACATCATTCTTCCACGTTCATGAGCTTGCATTGCTTTTCTCGAGCCTGTAGCTTACCCATGCAGCTTAAACTCCTCATGTAGCTCCTCACATGTTCCTTCATGCATCTTCTTCTCACATGCAGCTCTGTTATAGCTTCTTCATGCATTCTATCTTCATCTAAACTTCAGCCCATCCAACTCGTGGCCAGTATGTGATTATGTTCTGTTAGTGAAACAGAGTGAAGTGATGGAATGGACTCGTGGCTCCCTTCTCAAAATAACCTTCCATAATTTCTCCAACATTAAGATTTAATTTGCTGAAAGTCTGCATAAAAACAATGGAGACAATTAAGTAGGAATAATCTTACAAATTATTTAAATAAATTTATGCATTAAAACCAATAATTTTGCAATTTAATTCCTAAAATACTAAAATGGTCAATAAACTCAATTATCCTCTAATTGAAGTCCCTTAAGCTAAAATTTATAATAAAAAAGCCTAATTAGAAGAGGAAAAATATATGAAAATTAGTAATTATCAGTTATCAAAATACAAACTCCTACACTTGGCAATACAGATACATGATGATGCTATACAGAGGTTAAAAAATTAGCATCTACTCTATTCCACTTAGACCAAGTATAGCTTCCTACACCAGGCCTCAACTCATGGATGTTCATCCACTTGCTTGCCCTTATCCTTACCTAAAGAACCTTCACCTGAAATATTTAGCCCATGAAATAGGGTGAGAAGCAAATCTCAGTAACTAAGGCAAATTCCATTCATATATTCCAATTTAATAAACATATATGCATGATTCCATATAAGTATCAGAAAACATACCAGTCATACCAGTAAATGAAATAATTAAGCTATCATGATTACTATTCCATACTAGCAATCATATTTCTACATGTTAAAGGCCAATAACACTAGGAGAGGCCCATCCACGGCGCCCACTCTCTAATGAGTATAACCAGGACTCAGTGCATCTGGGGTTTGATCATAACCCAATACCCGATCGAAGTACATACACGGGTGACAGCTGTACCACAGCTGCACCATGGACTCACAAGGTCCAAACACAATACAATAGATAGCCAACCAATTCATTTAACATTTCAAATCATTCATGTACAGCAAATATGAAATTAAAGTAGATATATGCATGGAATTAATGTAATCCCGGTTACCTCACTTGTAGGCAAATTTGCAAAAGCCACCAGTGGTACAAAAATCTCCCCAGCCACTACTAATTCCCAAAATTTGGAATGGAGTGTCCTCTACAGAAACTTTAATATATCACCTTAAATCCTAAGCAAAATCATGAAAAATTAGTACCCATACTATAATCCACTCATTGGGGTCTCAAACCAGTAGAAATACCGTAAAAAAAAGAGTTTACACTTACCTAATGTCAGCCCTAGCCTCAACCTACGAAATTTCACCATGGAAACATCAAATGGAAAGTTTCAAATTTTAGGTGTGGGTGAAAGTGCTCCAATTGGAACATTAATTAGGTTAAATTAAAGAGAAAGAAGAGAGGATTAAGTTATATAACTATTACATTGGCTAAATCTTGCTCTAGAAGTGGGAAATGGTGGATTTCTTATCCCAAACCTTAGCCTCCCTTCAAACTTCTAAATTTCTCTTTTGTGTTCTTATGTTCTGCAGAATGGAGGGTGGCTAGGTTATTTGTTAGGGTTTAAGTTAGGTTTTCTATGGGTTATGGGCTGCTCTAATGATCTAACTCCAAATGGGCTTCTAATTTAAGCTTGGTTGGGCCAGTTTTCATATGTTGGGCTATTCGGTTTTAATTGGATTAGGCAAAGTTTTAAGAGCTCAAAGGATTTGGGTCTGCACAAAGATTGTTGGGCCAATTACAAGAGCCTATAAAAGGTAGATCTTAGGCCTCTATCACATTGAATCAGATTAGGTCTACACCTAACTTATTAGGCCTCCATTAGCCTCTTATCATAATCTCCTATATTAATTTAGGGCTAGGTGAAGTTTCTATCTCAATTAAATCTTAAACTCATATTAATAATTTATCTTTCTAAAATTTCCATTCACTTAACTTACTCAATTATTCTATATTAATTATTTTTAATTAACCCAAATCTATGATTAACACCTTAATTAATTTTGGGGTGTTACAGAGAGCCCCTAGATAGAGAGTGAAGAGTATGAGATAAGATTTTAGGAGTTGTAGGATTAGAATGCATTTTACCATGGCCAAAATATTATTAGCCGTGGCTAATAGAGGTGAAGTTGCCTAGGGAGAGTACTAGAGAGCAATTCGCCGTGGTAAAATGTGACAGGCAAAATTGGGAGTTGTCCAGAAAATAATTTACCGAGGTTAAATGGAAATTGGCCGTGGCAAACTTTTGTGAGAATTTTTTAGGCATTCCAAAGAGAAATTAGCCGCGGTGAAAGGGGGAATTGGGCGCGGCCAATAGTAAGAGGCAAGCAAGATAAGTTCCAGGAGGCTTCCTCGTCGCGGTGCCATATAGGTTAATGACAATGTAAGGAGTGAGCTTGAGAGCAATTGGCCATGGCTAAGAGGAATTTAGCCGCGATGAACATCCTGAAACCTTATATTCACCTAGAAATCTTGGTTTTTCATATGGTAACCTCAAGGGATGTCTTAGAAACATTGGTAGAAGATTCTTGTGAGTTGGAATTAATGGGTAATAGAATCAAAGGCCTATAAATGAGCATTTGTTTCCCTTGTGTACATGAATGCTTGTAATTAGTTGGTTGATGACTTTAATAACATAAAGGTTCAAATTTCCCCGTATTTTTCGAATGTAATTAGTCTTAATGTCTTGTAACCCTGATTTATGGTTATTAATCATGTATTTTACCTTGATTACAATGGTTAGAAGTTAGGGTCGTCACATTGTGGCCTTAGAATTTGATTCAAGAGTATAATTAGCTTCCATATAATGTGTCTAGGCTAAGAGAAGTGATCTTTACCTTCTTAGGTGTGTGAGGTGAAGGGAGAGGACTCAAGACTCAAGGAAAAAGTATGTAAATACAAGCAAGGTAGCTCACTCTTCCTTCTCTCATGCATGAATGTATGCGTGGCTTGTCTTGAGTGTGTGTATGTGTGTTTTAAGTCATAAAAAGTATTCTAGCATGATTTCATATGCCATGGTATGATGATGATTCATTATGTTTCTAAATGATATTTATGATATTTGCTTGGGTTTGCTTGATTGTGGTGAAGCCAAGAACCCTTAGCTATGGTGAGGATGAGCCAAAAACCCTTAAAGTTAGTTGAGACAAAGTAAAGAGTCTTCCAAAAGTGAGGTTAACTCTCAAGAGTAAGGTTAAGTCAAAAATCTCTTAAAGAAATAAGTGAGGCAAGTTCAAAATCCACAAGTGAATAGGTGAGATTAATCCACTTACTTGGCAAGTCTATATATGCTATATATGACTTGCTCAAATGTTAAAAATATCTTTTGAATGATTACACATGTCAATATGCTTATGCATGCATTTGTAAGACTTGTTCTGCATCTTTTATGTGTGATTGAAAGGGAGATGAGCTATTGGGATTCTTTGAATCTCATTTCCTCCTCTCCAATATTCTAACATGCTAGGTGGACCAAAAGAATAAGGAAATGGGAGCCAACCACTTGAAAGATGACAGTATGACATCAAAGTGCATAGATTTTATTTCTTTAAAGCCATATGAATGGCAAATATTGTAATATATTGTTGTATATGTCCCATGATGTTATGAACATGAATAATTATGCTAATGTATCATGTATAAATGAGATTTAAGGTTATATGTATGGAAATGTGCATCTTGTACATGTAATGGCAAATTAGTATCTTGGAAATGTATGTAATAATAGAAGTGGAAAGGCCAAATTGAGATGCATGAGGTTTGGAATCACTTAGGCAGTTCATAGAAGTCATATTCATGCTTTTAAACTTTTCCAAGAGGTGCCAAGCATCAAAGGAGACTATTTGGACATAATTGGTATCTCATATGGACCATAATTGACTATATTGGAAACCTATATCACTTTTTGTCCAAATAAGCTCTTCTTAGTATGAGATTTGGTATGCATTTAGAGCATGTTGAGAGCTTTTTGGGAAGCTAAAGTACAGAATTTTTGGAAGTCTATGGAATATTTGATGAATTTTCAAAATTGAAAAATTTTCTAAAATTGGTTCAGGGTACTATTCACTTAGGGCCAAAAATGATTTCTATTACTCATGAGGCAAATGATGTCCAATTACCACGAAATTTTACAGGAAGAAACTATACATTCTCAATTACTTATGCCAACTAGAAGAACCCAATTTAGATGTCTAAAAAGAGAGAGAGATGAATTTTTAAAGTTTCTACCCAATATCAGCATTCAGACACACCTCAGGTACTATTTGATTGGTTTTCAAGGTCTGGATGTGCCTAGAATGGTCTGAAGTTATTTTTTCCCTCTAACTAATATCTGTAGCTTTCCATATTGGCATCATTTACATGAATTGAATTTTTTTAGAATTAATGGATATTTTTGAAGTTTGTAGCAGGAACCTGTGTAAGTACCAATAGCTAGTTAGACCTCTGCACTATTTTGAATGTCAAACACCTTCTATGTGATGTTTCATGACCTGTACATATTTTTAACATAAAGTAGACATGTGTATCTTTCTAGAATGATAAAGAATACATGATTCTATTATTCTAGAATTAGTTATGATTTTTCAAAGTTTGTAACAGAAAGGTGAAGTTTCTGGCCGAGGCTACATCATGATGTTTATGTGTTCCTTGCACTTGCACGAGTTTTAAGCCATTTTTGGTTATGGATTGGATTTTTATCTATGTAATTAAATATTAGAATTTGACACATGAGCCCATATGGCCCACGGGACTCTGAAAGAAAACTTTATACGCTATGCAACACAAGGCAATTCATTATTTTAAAGCCATTCTTCCTTGCTTCTTCATGAAATACATGTATGAGTCTTGGAAGTAGCATGAGATAAGCTAGAAAGTTATGGTGTTACATTCCTTGTATGGTCTAAGCTGTTTAGAGGCATAGGCTACTACCCTTCCTTGCTACATAAGCATTGTTATACCTTACCATTAAGTGTCCATTATAATGAAAATAATCACAACCAAACTTTTAGTAGTGAAATTCCAATTACTAATACATCAAATGGAATCATGAGGTTCAAAAGTGGATCTTCACAATTTCATCTCACAAATTTATGTTCAAGCATCTAGTTTCATCCAAGTGAACATATATGTAGAGCTTAATCATGTAGAATTGATCATTTCCTCATTTAGGTCATAGAACATATAATAGAGTATTAATTTCAAAAATTCATAACTTGAATTACACAATTTTGATTAAAGAAAGTTAGGCGTTATTTTAAAGCTTATGATGTAAAATTTTTACTATAAAAATTTCAAATCAAATCAAATCCATTTGGTCCCTTAAATCCCACAAAACTCAGATTTGGAATAGTATGAATGGTAACTGTCGTGACAACTTTTTTGGGCTAATTTTGAAAATTCACTAAATATTCTATAAGAATTTAAAAATTACAATCCTTGACTCTATAAAAATTTCTAAATGTCCACTAATTGCTAACCAAATTTCAACTCCAAATTCATTCATTAAGGTAGTCAATGGTAAAAGGACATTTTATAATTCAAATGGTCCAAATTTTGGTTCCAAAATGCACCGAATGAGCTCTAATATGCCATCTCTTGCCATAAGCAAATTTCAATTCTTATATGCACCAAATATAAATGGTTTATCACATGAAATTTTCCTTGCAATTAAAAATCACTATTCCACATGAAAGCATGCACATAAACTACATGGATTTCCATATGCCAAATTATGTTCCTATATCTCATACATGCATCCATTGGTCACAAAATCATAATCCAACACTTTTTACACATATTGCTATTACATATTGCTATAGCAATGAGAATTAAAGAAGATGGAGCACGTGAAATTACTAAAAAATTCACGTGAGAATGAGATAAGGGCTGAACACGTGAATAAGGCATTCATTCCATGCATTTTGACGTGAATTCATTATCATTGAGAATACATCCATCACTGAATTTTGCATTTCTCTCTAATCTCCCATGTATGCCACAAAAGTGTTCGATGAAATGCATGAGTGAGATTATGTGCTTGATTGTTTGACTTGAGGATTCCTTAGTATTTAGTTAGTTAATTGAACATCTTTGGATGATAATTCAAACATTAATTAATCAGCTAATCAATCAAATTGGTTGTTCGTTGATCTTAAAAATAAGAATTAACAATTTAATGTGGGATTGAAGTTTCAATGTAACATTACTTTGTTAGGTTCTTGATTCTTACGTGGTAACTCTAGATCATTTGTATTGGACACAATTAAGGACTCTTAAACTGAAATTAATTACAACTGGATTAGGATAAGGATAGTGGATACAAAGGGACGATTCCAAAGCTAGTCACAAGACCATCATTCACCCATAATTCATCCAATTAGGTAGTTAGTCATTTTAATTCAATTTTAATTCAATTTAGTTTAATTCAATCAAAAACCCCCCAAATTAGATAGCTTTTATGATCCTTTAACACTTGGAAGACCTAATTGAACATTGAACTCTATTTCCAAGGGAGATGACCTAAGTTGTGCCACTAGCTATATATTTAATTAACCTAGTTTTATTTTGAGGGTTGTGCAATAGAACCCATCAAGTAGCTAGGATCGAGTAATTGCATTCTTTATTAACCAGGATCAAGCAAGTGGGTTAAGACCTCTGTACCTATAAAGCTTCAACTTTGGGGACCTTTCAAAGTCTATATAGTTCTAACTTAGTATGGATTGTATATCACTTCATATATTTAGTCAATCACACTTATTTATTATACACTAGTTCCCAAACTTCCATTGTTAATTTCCTAATTATAAGTAAGGTTTACATCTTACCCTTCTGTAAGGTTTTTATAGCTAGTCATGTGTTTTACTCGGTTTTGTTGCCTTCTAAGTTCTTAACATCACTCTAGATGGCCCTTGAAAAGTTTAAAATTTTGCTTAGGTAAAGAAGTGCTACTCTTGTTAGGATCAGTTGACTACTTCGATAGGCCAATCAACTGGTCGACCGTACCCAATTGACTTACTTAATAAATAGCTGTTAACTGGTCATAAATACTATCAATAGCTTTGTTCATCATCCTCATCAGTTACCTGGTCTCATTCATTCAGTCAATTGGTGCCTCACAACAACTGACTGGCGTATCTATCGCATAGCCAGTTGGCAACAAGCATCAACTTGTTGTTTATTTAGACTAAGACCAGTAACCCAATCTCTGAAGAAAAGAAGGGCAAAATTCTAGTCTTTTAATTGGCAATAACAACCTCAAGTCTCAAAATTAGTATTACTAAAATGTTATGAGGTAAAATCTAATTACACTATTATTCTCTGGGGCATACTTATTGTGATAGGTGATGTTCTAAATAAAATTCAAGAAACAACCATTTTAACCAAGTATTACAAGCCTTATATCATTATTCCTCTATATTTCCTTCCAGAACATAAAGCACAACAACTATATGTTTACATAATTATCTATTCTTATGAGCTAATACTATGCAAAATATGCATTATGATTGCCAAGCTTCAAACCATAAAATTTAAATTAGAACAGTTTTTCTAAACCTTTGCTCTGATACCAAATGTAACAACCCTAACTTTTAATCATCATAATTAAGGTTAAGTACATAATTAATAATCATAAATCAAGGTTGAAAGTCATTACGACTAATTATATTCAAAAAATGTAGGGAAATTTGAACCTTGATGTTATTAGGGTCATTAATTAGACAACCACAATTATTTGACTGTGCAAGTGAATCTAATCATCAATAAGGAGCCTTTGATTCTTCCATCCATCAATTCCAACTCACAAAAACCCCCTACAAGTGTTTCTAAATCATTCCTTAGTATTACCATAAGAGAAATTGAGGTTTCTAGATAAATATGAGAAATTGAGCACCTTCACCGTAGCTAAATTATCTCACGCCGTGGCCAATTACTCTCAGGTTCAACTCCTCACACCTTCAAAAATTTCACGCATTTCATCGCGGCAAAATACCCCTTTCACTGCAGCGAATTACCATATGGAACACCACCAAACCTGCCTCTTGTAATGTCCCGTTTTCAGTAAACGATGGAAATGGACACGTTTTCAAAGCAAGTCCCCTGAGATGAGTGATTCAAGGCCAAATAAAATTTGGATAAAATTTTAAATAATAGAAAATGAGGATTTGAGCCTTGAGTTGCCCAGAAACCGGGGTCGGAGCAATTCGAAATATTTGCCGAAAGGCCAGTGGCATTTTCGTAAATAAGTGTAATTTTGGAAAAGCGCCTAGGAGGGCTTTTTAAATGGAAATTTTGAGTTGCCCAGGGTTCTCAAAGGCCCCAAAAACCATGGGAAGCCCCGGGACCAGTAAAGCCCCTCTGGTGTACTCTTTCCGATGTCAGTTGACCCGAACTTTGACCGATTCGTTCGGGACGGTTTTAGCTCCGATTTGAGTGATTCCAAAGGCATTTTATTAAATTGGGAACCTATTTGTTATGATGGAAAAGACGGTTCTGAAAAAGAAGCTAAAACGAAGGAGAAACGAAAATGCTAAGAATGAAGGGCAAAATTGGCATTAAAGTGTTAAAAGAAACTTCTTTCTTCTTCTTTATATGCCATGTTCTGCCTCCCCCTCTCTAAACTGACTTGCTCCTGCCCATTTTCAAAGGAGAACTGCAGCTCCTTAGGCACACAAGAGGAGGAGGATTTTGGAGGAAGAAATTCAAGAGAAAGGTAAGAAACTTTAAGAAATTCCATATCCTTCCTTCTTGAACCTTGCTCCTCTCCTCTCAAGCTTTCTTTCTATGGTTTTAATGGAGAGTTTGGTGCTGTTTTTGGGGCAGAAAAGAGAGGGGAATTTCGAAAATTGAGGGAGTAAGCCAACCAAGTGGAAGAACAAGCCAAAGGAAGCAAGAAAACAAGGTAAAACTTTCATTCTTTGGTAGTTTCTCCCTCCCCTTTCCTCTTGCACGAATTTGACCACCATGAGCCCAATTCCTAGGGGCTGTTTTCTGTCCAATTTATGGAGGGATTAGGGGTTTTAGATGGCAAGGATTAAGAACGAACCAATAGAATCAAGAAAGGAGCATTAGGAAACAAAATAGAATCATTAGGGATCCAAATGCTCCCTTGCAAATCTGATTTTATATAAATGTTCTTAGGCTTAAATGAATGTTTAAATGTGCTCCTAAGATCCCTAAGAGGTCCCCCATATGTCTCTTCCTCCATAAAATGAACAAAACCCCATGGAAAGTCATGAACCTATAAGTTGGAAAAGTGTAGAGCACTTAAGGGGATTGTAAAAAACTGATTTAATCTATAAGTTCCCTTGGTTGTTTAAGTGTTTCCTTGACCTCCTACAACTCTTAACAACCTCCCTAAATGGTTCCCCCATCAAGGAAAAATCAAGAAGCCATGAAATCCCATTTATGCTCTTACTTTCGGCCAAGTAGGGATGGCATAGTTAGGGAGAGTTTTAAATTGTTTCAAGCCCATTTTTGAGTCATACATGATGAATGAATGTGAGGGGAAACCTTGGAAAAAATTTAGGAAGCTTAGAGAATGAGTTGGTGCTTTAGGTTCCATATTGTGACCTAAGGAAGCAACATAATGTTAGGCCCTCTGTTTTAATTATGTGATGACTCCAAGAGGCTTAAAAGGAGTCAAGAATCATATTTGAAAAGAAAGAATGAGGCCTAGAAATCATTTGAGGGGTGTTGCTTCATTAGGTGCCTTTATGGACCATAATGGGGATTATAGAGCACTCTAGTACTTAAGCAAGTTGTATGGCTTTAGAGAATGTTTCATGAACCTAATTGGCTCCCAAAAATTGTATTTAGGCCAAGAGAAACCATCTCCACCAAATTGTGGGTGTGTGGCCAAAAGAGGAGGTTTAAAAGCTAAGGAAAAAGTGTGTACTTGCATACAAGGTAGCTCTCTCCACCTTCTCTCATGCATGGATGTGTGTTTAGCTTGTTTTAGAATGTGTGTATGTGTATTTTCAAGCTTTGAAAAGTATGCTAGCATGCCTTTATATGCCATGATGCTTGATGCCATGTTATGTTTTTAAATGAACCCATGATGTGTGTATGAGTTTTCTTGAGTGTGGAGAGGCCAAGAACTCTTCCCTTGGGTAAGGATGAGCCAAGAACCCTTGAGCTTGGTTGAGACAAAGTAAAGAGTCTCCCAAAAGCAAAGTGGGCTCCCAAGAGTATGGTTGAGTCCAAAGTGCTCAAAGAATGGGTGAGGCAAGTCCAAAATCCATGAGGAGAAGCGTGAGGCCAATCCAAACACTTAGTAAGCTCTTGAATGTCTTGTATGATTGATTCATATGCCAAGTTTGCGTTTAAAATGCCTATGACTTATATTTCCTCCATGCATGCATTTGAGAAGCTTGCTTTGCACATATTATGTATGATTGAATGGGGGATGAGCTATTGGGATTCTTTGAATCTCACTCCCTCCTCTCCAATGCTCTAACATGCTAGGTGGACCAAGGAGTTATGGTGAAGGGAGCCAACAACCATGAAAGAAAGAGATTGACAAGCCTAGGCCTAGCTTTCATTCTTCTTGAACCTATAATGAGGTTTCACAAAGTATATGATGTTGTAAATGTACCATGACCCTTGAGGCATGTATAAATACACCATTCTATGATGTTTATATGTATGAATATGATGTATGACCTCTAGCATATGTTTTGAGTATCTAATGCCAAAGTATGAGAATTGAAAGTTTGATGGAAATGTGTATAAGTGAGGGTGAAAAGGCCAAAATGAGATGCAAATGTTTTGGGACCATTTGGGCAGCTTCCCCAAGTCTTAAACATGCTTTTAAACTTGCCCAAAAGGTGCCAAGACCAAAGAAAATCCATTTGGCAATTTTGGTACCCAATATGGAGCCAAAATTGACCATAATGGAACCCTATACTACTTTTTAGCCAAACGAGTTAGTCTTGCTCTGAAATTTGGCATACAATTAGGTCTTATTAAGAGCTTTCTGGGAAACTAAAGATCATAATTTTTAGAGACCTAGAGAATATTTGATGAATTTTTGAAATTTGCTATCAGTAACAGTGGTGATTCCATAGCTCAATCACTGTTCCATCAGTTCCAGATACCTAAACGTATCTGTTTCATTCGAGAATTATTTTTAGTGTCAAGTTAACATTTGTAGCTTCTCAGAATTACTGAATGTGTGTGATTTCAAGTTTTGTAGAATTAGTTATGAATTTCAGAAGTTTGCATCAGTAACCTGAATCATAGCCCAGGCAGCCAGTGAGTCTGTACCTTTTTGGATGTCAAACGTCCTGTGTGATGAATGTTGTGACTTGGACGTATTTTTATTGTGAAGTAGACATCCTGAGCTTTCCAGAATGACAAAGAACACATGATTTAGAATTTTCTAGATTTAGTTATGATTTTCCAAAGTTGGGTCAGAAAATGGAGCAAATCTGGACGAAAATGCAAACATGAATTTTAATGTGTTCCTTTGCTTCCCACGAGTTGTAGACCAAATTTGATGATGGAAATGAGCTATATTCATGTATTTAAGTATGAGAATGTGATAGATGCATTCATATGGCTCATAGGACTCTGAAAGAAAAATTTTACCTGTAGAGAAATGCATTTTAATTCATAACTCCCTATGCCACTAGATTGTTTCCATAGAACAAACATAAGATGAGGCATGGGAATTGCATGAATTGAGTCCTAGAAGTATGGTGTTACACCTCTCACACTTCGCCATGGCTAACTTCATTGTTCACCATAGCTAATTGCTCTCTGTTTTCTTCCTTGGCGACTTCATCACATTTAGCAGAGGCTAATTAAATTTTGGCTACTGCCAATTACCATCTGTTACCATTTGGCCGAGGCCAATTAAAGTTTAGCCGCGGCCAATTTCCTTCTGTTCCTATAACTCCTAAGATTTAATTGCATGCTCTCTAATTCCCCCTCTAGCAACACTCTATAGCACTTTAACTTAGTTTTTGAAGATTTAGTGTCTTTCTTTTACCTAATCTACCTAACACACCTACCATTACCTATTCAAAACTCAAATGTGAATCCTTAACCCTCTAACCACCATAAATCAGTGAGTTTATAAATCAATGACAGCAAATAGTTCATACACTACTCACATTTCCATTCAAATATAAGTTTCATTAGAAATTCCACACATTACTAGTTTAAGTTAACATCTGATGTATCAAATGATTACAGTCCTTATGCTTGGCAATTCATGATGCGATGCAATAATTATGTAAAACTAGTAGTCTAGTTATATGAATACAATCTGACAAGGTTTCTAAACCTACTTACTACTAAACCACATAATAAGCTTCCATTAATTTTCTCCTTACCACTAAGAGGTCCAGTCCTTGAAAATGTTAGCCCATAATTAAGGTGAGATATATAATCTCAATAATAAGAGGCAAATTCCATATATATGTATAGATTAATCAATACAATGTAATTTCATATCATCAATACCAGAATCGTCAATTCAATTTACAAATGTACTAGTTGAGCTACTAATGACTACAGTCCCATACCAACAATCATACATAACATGTTAATGGCCAATAACACCGGGAGAGGTCCGTCCATAGCACCTACTCTGTAATGAACACAAGCAGGGCTCAGTGCATCTAGGGTCTAATCACAACTCAGTGCCCGATCGAAACACATGCACGGGTGGTAGCCGCACCACAACTCCACCATAAACTTATAAAGTCTAATCGCAATAACAATTCAAGTAGTCAACCAATCATTTAGCATTTCAAAATCAAGCACGTGTAACAAATATGAGATTAACATGAGCATATACATAGAATTAGGAAAATAACCCTGATTACCTCAATAAAGCCAATTACTCTGCCTCTAGCTACCATTATAATTTAAATGCACACCAAGCCTAAAACAAGTATAGTCATCATCATTTCTTGCAATAAATCATATATCGAAAGGATTAAACCACCAATGGCTACCTAAAAGTTACTTACCTAGCTTCTTAAAGGGTCAATTGCACCAATTCAAGGTCAAGACATCAAAGCTCACAATGGTTTACTCCCCACATCTCTACTTTTGCACATATACAAGGCATGCACCAAAAGTCAGTCCAAATGATGGGAATTTAGTACATACATCTCATAAAAGGAGAGAAATCACTTACCCATATATCTAAGAGGTTAAATCAACCGAGTTGAGCCTCAACTACTAAGAACACACCATGAGACACTCCCAAATTCGGATTTGAGTCATTAAGCCCAGAAAAATTACTTTTTCACCTTCATCTCCTTGTAATTTCGCACAATAGTAGAACCCATTATGAAAAGCAACCCTGAGGACATTTTTTAGCAAACTAATACATAAAATGGAAGGGAAATGCTTACCTAATCATCCTTCTAACCTCCTACTCCGAAAATCTTGCAACAATCATCCAAGAACCATATTTCATCCTAGGAAGAAATGAAAAATTCTCAAACTGACAAACCAATTAGACCAAAATGAAGAGGAGAATGAGAGGGACATGTTTTATATAGATTACCTTGGCCAAATCTTCCTCTAGAAGTGAGAAATGGTGGAAGAATGCAAAAAACCCTAGCCTCCTCTCTTCCTATGCGAAAATGAAGTTCTCTCTTACCTAAGATTGAGTTGGTCTATAGAATAGAGGACAAAAGGCTGAGTAAGTTAGGGTTTTAGATGGGTTTAGGGCAACCTTAAAGCCCATAATCCACTTAGGTTTAAATATATGCTTATTAGGCCATAAGTTGATGGGTTTAGTTAATGAAATGAGAGTTGGGCTCTTAAGAAATAAGATTGGACCTTCTTACAAACTAGAAGTAGGCTTTCTTATTTAGCTTATAGCATAAATACATTGATCATAAGGCCCAAATTAAATATCTAACTCCCTTTAATTAATTCTTTAATTAAACCCATAATCATAATTAATATATCTCTACCTGACAATAACTAAATATGATTATTAGCTCAAAATGTCTAAAATAAATCCATTTCTTTAGAAACCTTATTTTCCTTATTTTTCCAAAATCCTTGTATTAATTCCTTAATTCACCATAATCCTCAATAATAAATTATGGGGTGTTACAATGGAGTGTGAGATTAAGAATATACAACTAGAATTGAAAAGGGAGCTTTAGAATGCAAGTTATAGAATTTAGAGACTTGGTTGCACCTAAGCTATGATGAAGCTTCCTACTAGTAATTTAAGTTTTCTAAGAGTATATATAAGTTCCTAAGACACCAAGAAAGCCTCTCACATGCTTCTCCCATCAAAGAAATTAAAACAACTCTATTGGTGCCATATAAAAGCTTAGCATCAGCCAAGGAAAGTTCATGCACCTAAGGAGTGTATTAATTCCTTCCAAACTTAGTTTTGTACCATTTGTGATGGGAGAGTATGAGAGGAAGCCTTGGAAAAATTTTAGAAACCATAGATAGTGAGATGGCCTTATATGTTCCATAATATGGCTTAAAAAAGCAACACCTAGCTAGGCTCCTAGAATTGATTGTGTGATGAATACAAGAGGTTTAAATGGAGTTAAGAATCATAAATAGATGGACAGAATGGAGCTAAGATGATGTTTTCCAAAGGTTGCTTCATTAAGTGCATTATAGAACCATAAAACAGCCTTATGAGCCACCTAGCTTTTCTAGTGATTGTGTAGCCTTAGAATTTGATTCAAGAGTATTATTAGCTTCCATATAATGTGTCTAGGCCAAGAGAAATGATCTCCACCTTCTTGGGTGTGTGAGGTCAAGGGAGAGGACTCAAGGCTCAAGGAAAAAGTGCATGAAAGCAAGCAAGGTAGCTTACTCCACATTCTCTCATGTATGAATGTGTGCTTACATTGTCTTTGAATGTGTGTATACATGTTTTGAGCTATGAAAAGTAATTTAGCATTAGGTTTTACTCTATAGTACCATGATGATATTTTATGCATTCAAATAATATTTTATGTGCTTGTCTTGGTTTGCTTGAGTGTGGAGAAGCCAAGAACCCTCTAGGCATGGTGAGGATGAGCCAAGAAGCCTAGAAATTGGTTAAGACAAAGTAAAGAGTCTCTCAAAATTGGGGTTGACTCCCAAGAGTGAGGTTGAGTCAAAAACCTCTTAAAGAAATGGGTGAGGCAAGTCTAAAATCCACAAGTGAATGGGTGAGGCTAATCCACTTATTTGGCAAGCCTATGTATGCTATGTATAATTTGTTCAAATGTTAAAGATGTCTATTGAATGATTGCCCATGTCAATATGCTTGCAACATTCGGTCCCTCCGTAAACATGAGAAACGCAATGTTCAGTTTCTCCGTAAAACGTCAGAAATGGGTTAAATATAAAAGGAAGTCCTCGAAATAGAAGGAATTGGGGCCAACTAAAATTATAATAAAATTTTAAATATTATAAAATAAGGATTTGGGTTTAAGATGCCTAAAAACCAGAGCCAAAAGAGATCAGAAAATTTACCGAGGGAAATAAGGGCATTTTTGTAATTTTTGAAAAATTTGGAAAACTCATAGGAGGGCTTTTTAAATAAAAAATTTAAGCTTTCTAGGGTTCTCAGAGGCCCTGAATATTATGGGAACCCCTAGAACAGTTGGAACCCCTCCGGTGAGTAATTTCAGTTGACTGAAACTTTGACCGAACAGTTCGGAATGATTTTAGATCCTTTTTTAGTGATTCCAAAGGCAATTATTATGATTAAGAGCCTAAGGAATATGATGGAAAAGACAGATTTCAAAAAGGAGTTGAAACAAGCCCAAACGAACAAAACTATGAAGAGGGACTAAATTACAAATTTTAAAAGTTGCTTAAATGAATCTCTAGCTTATAAAAACGCCCCTCCTTTGCTCAGATCTCCTCACCCACTCTCTCACACATTAAACAGAAGTAAGAAGGGCTGAGAGTGGGGCACAGGAGGGGAGGCCAAGGAAGGAAGAGGAAGCTTTGAAAAGTGTAAGTTTTAGCCACTTTTTCCTACTCCTTGCCTTGTTAAACTTCTTCCCCTCCTTTCCTCCTCTCTTCCTATGGATTTAGTGAGATGTTTGGTTCTGTTTTGAGCCCAGAACTGAGGGGGAAATTTTGAAATTCAAGGAGAGGGTTGAAGCAAGGAAGAGAGCTCTTGAGAAAAGCTTAGAATCAAGGTGATTTTTCTATCTTGGTTACTTTCTTTTTCTTGCCCTTTGTGTGTGGAGTTCTGCCAGAACAAAACCATCTGGGGGGGAGGCTTTTTGTCCAGAAATAAGAAGGAATTGTGGGTTTTAGACTATGAGGAGTTAGTAGATGCAAGGAAATTGGAAGAAAGGCTAATGAAAATCAAGTTAGAAAAGTATAGAGCTCTTGGACACTTTATAAAAACTGATTTAATCCATGAATTTTCTTGCATGTGTAAATGTTTATTTGAGTCTCTAAGACCCCTAGAAAGCCTCCCAAGTGTCTCTCCCATCAAGGAAAAATAAAAAAGCCCATGGACTCCTCCTCCCTCCATCAATTCGGCCAAGACAGAACCATTGGGCTAGGGGCTATTTTAATTTGTTTTAGCCTTGGTTTGGGACTTCTTATGATGGTAGAAGGTGGGAGGAACCCTTGGAAAAAATTTAGAACTCCTAGAAATTGATTTGGTGCCTTAGGTTCCATATTTTAACCTAAAGAAGCAATATGATGCTAGGCCTTTGTTTTAAGGATGTGATGACTCTAAGAGGCTTAAAAGGAGTCAAGAATCATATTTGAGAGTAAAGAATGAGGCCTAGAAATCATTTGAGGGGTGTTGCTTCATTAGGTGCCAATATGGACCCTAATGGAGGTTGTAGAGTAATCTAGGGTTTAAACAAGTTGCATAGCCCTAGAAATTGTTTCATGAACTTAATAGGCTCTCATAATTTGTGTCTAAGCCAAGAGAAACTATCTCTACCAACTTGTGGGTGTGTGGCTAAAAGAGGAGGCTTGAAAGCTAAGGAAAAAGTATGTGTTTGTATACAAGGTAGCTCTCTCCACCTTCTCTCATGCATGGATGTGTGTTTAGCTTGTTTTAGAATGTATGTATGTGTATTTTCAAGCTTTGAAAAGTATGCTAGCATGCCTTTACATGTCATGTTCCTTGATTCCATGTTATGTTTTAAATGAATCCATGATGTTTGTATGAGTTTGCTTGAGTGTGGAGAGGCCAAGAACTCTTCCTTTTGGTGAGGATGAGCTAAGAACCCTTGAGCTTGGTTGAGATAAAGCAAAGAGTCTCCCAAAAGCAAAGTGGGCTCCCAAGAGTATGGTTGAGTCCAAAGTGCTCAAGAAATGCGTGAGGCAAGTCCAAAACCCATAAGGAGAAGTGTGAGGCCAATCCAAACACTTAGTGAGCTCTTGAATGATTTGTATGAGTTGTTCACATACCAATTTGCTTCTAAAATGTCCATGGCTTTTATTGTCTCCATGCATGCATTGGTAAAGCTTGCTTGCACATATTATATATGATTGAATGGGAGATGAGCTATTGGGATTATTTGAATCTCACTCCCTCCTCTCCAATGCTCTAACATGCTAGGTGGACCAAGGAATTATGGTGAAGGGAGCCAACAGCCATGAAAGAAGGAGATTGACAAGCCTAGGCCTAGCTTTCATTCTTTTTGAACCTATAATGAGGCTTCACAAAGTATATGATGTTGTAAATGTACCATGACCCTTGAGGCATGTATAAATACACCATTATGTAATGTTTATATGTATGAATATGATGTATGATCTCTAGCATATGTTTTGAGTATCTAATGCCAAAGTATGAGAATTGAAAGTTTGATGGATATGTGTATAAGTAGGGATTGAATGGCCAAAATGAGATGTATGAGGTTTAGGACCATTTGGGTAGCTCACACAAGTCTTAAATATACTTTTATACTTGCCCAAAAGGTTCCAAGCCCAAGGGAAATCCATTTGGCAATTTTGGTACTCAATATGGAGCCAAAATTGACCATAATGGAACCTTATATCCCTTTTTGGCTAAATGAGCTAGTATTGATCTGGAATTTGGCATGCAATTAGGTATCATTAAGAGCTTTCTGAGAAGCTAAAGATCATAATTTTTGGAGGTCTAGAGAATATTTGATGAATTTTTAAAATTGGGATTTTTCATGGATTCTGGTATGGGTACTGTTCATACTGGCAGTTTTGTGTTTTATGTCACCTGATGGCCAAATGGTGTCCAATGCTTATTAAATTGTATATTCATAAACTATAAGTCATAAGATTTCTGTGGCCACCGAGATTACCTCATTTGGAGGTCTGAGCAGAGAGTTATGCATGTCTGAAGTTAACTGTCAGTACCAGTAGCGCCCCAGGAGTTTAGTTACTGTTTCATAGGTTTCTGACAGCTAAATGTATCTGTTTCATTCTGAAATTATTTTTAGTATCAAGTTAAAATTTTTATCTTTCCATAATGACCGAATTTGTATGATTTCAATTTTTATAGAATTAGTTATGAATTTTAGAATTTTGCATCAGTAAACTGAACAATAGCCCAGGAAGCCAGCGACCTCTGTAGCCTTTTGGATGTCAAACGTCCTATGTGATGAATTTTGTGACTTGAGCATATTTTTAGTGTGACGTAAACATCCTAAGATTTTCATAATGACAAAGATTGCATGATTTCAATTTTTTTAGATTTAGTTATAATTTTCCAAAATTTGCCCAGAAAGGAGGCCAATTCTGGCCGAGAATGAAACCTCATTTTCCACCTTCCAATTCGGTTTCCATGGGTTGTAGGCATGTTTTTGTGATGAAAATGAGTTGTAATGATGTAATTAAATATGAGAATGTATAGCATGAGCTCACACAGTTCACGTGACACCAAATGAAATGTTTAGTCATGATGCGGCACAGAAAGTGTGTTATTTTTAATAAAATTATCACTTCCTTCTTACTATATATCACATGAGCATATAAGTGATGATGGATGTGAGCTAGAAACTATGGTGTTACAATGCTCATGAACGCATTTATAAGACTTGTTTTACATCCTTTATGTGTGATTGAAAGGGAGATGAGCTATTAGGATTCTTTGAATCTCATTCCCTCTTCTCCAATATTCTAACATGCTAGATGGACTAAGAGAGCAAGGAAATGGGAGCCAACCACTTGAAAGATGAGAGTATGACATTAAAGTGTATAGATTTTTTTACTTGAAGGCCATATGAATGGAAAATATTGTAATCTATGGTTGTATATGTCCTATGATGTTATGGACATGTATAGTTATACTAATGTATCATGTATAAATAAGAGCTAAGATTATATATATGGAAATGTGCATTTTGGACATGTGGTGGCAAACTAGTGTTATGGAAATGTATGCATAAATGGAAGTGGAATCGCCAAACTAAGATGCATGAGGTTTGGAACCACTTAGGCAGCTCATACAAGTCCTATTCATGCTTTTAAACTTGCCCAAGAGATGTCAAACATCAAGAAAGACCATTTGGACACATTTGGTATCTAATATGGACCAAAATTGACCATATTGGAAACCTATACCACTTTTTATCCAAATGAGCTCTTCTTAATCTGATATTTGGCATGCATTTAGATCTTGTTGAGAGATTTTTAGGAAATTAAAGTACAAAATTTTTGGAGGTCTATGGAATATTTGATAAATTTTCAAAGTTAGGAAATTTTTTAATTTTGGTTCAGGGTACTGTTCACTCAGGTCAGAAAATGAATTCTATCACTCAGGAGGCAAATGATGTCTAATTACCATGAACTTTTATAGAGGGAAACTAGACATTTCCAATGACTTGTACCTACTAGAATCACCTCATTTGAATGTCTAGAGAGGGAGATATGAATTTTTGAAGTTTCTATCCAATATTAGGTGTCCAGATTGACCTAGGTTATTGTTTGATTGGTTTTCGATGCCTAGACATGCCTAAACTAGTCTAAAGTTATTTTTTTCCTCTATTTGACATTTGTAAATTTCTAGATTGGTATCATTTGTATGGATTGGAGTTTTGTGGAATTAATTGGACATTTTTTAATTTCATAGTAGAAAGTTGTATCAGTACTAGTAGCTAGTCAGACCTCCGCACTTTTTTAAATGTCAAACGTTTTCTGTGTTATATTTCATGGACTAGACATATTTTAAGCATAAATTAGACATCTGTAGCTTTCCATAATGGCAAAGAATGCATGATTTCAATTTTTCTAGAATCAGTTATAATTTTCCAAAATTTGTGACAGAAATGGGGAATTTCTAGCTGAATAGCATCTATGAATTTTATGTATTCCCTTGCCTTACACAAGTTCTAGGCCACTTTTGGGGATGGAAATGAGTTGTATCTGTAACAACCAGGGAAAAGGGAAAAAGAAAAGGAAGAAGAAAGATGGAAATTTTTGAAATCCAGAAATTTCTCTAAGTCTTCTCGCAATAGCGAGAAATGGTCTCGCTACAGCGAGAGTGTCTGTTCACAATAGCGAAAGTGATTCTAGCTATAGCGAGTGCGAGCATTCCATATAAAAACCAGGGGGCTGCTCGTCGTAGCGTGCGCCATAGCGAGAGTGGAGGTCTGGAACTGACACGAGCTCGCCATAGCGAAGGTTAAACCTCGCCATAGCGAATGGAATTTATACGTACTCGCCGTAGCAAAAGTTAAACCTCGCCATAGCGAAGGTGATTAACACGAGCTCTCCGTAGCGAAGGTTAATTTTTGCCATAGCGAAGGTCAGTCTGAAAAAGAGTAAATAGCGAGGAATTTGACTTCTTAAACGACCCAACTCATTCTTTCTCTCATATTTGCCCTAGACTTCGACCCAAGGAGAGAAAAGAGGCATGGAGAGTGAGAGAGACTAATAGAAGGAGGAAGAGCAAAGGAAAGATAAGCAAATTTCTCTCATTCCTTCTTAGAATTCTGATCTCCTCTCTTTGCCCTATTTTTCTATGATTTTGTTTGTAAAATTAGTTGGATTTTGGGCATGGGTCAGAAGAGGGAAAGTGGAAAACACCCTTGAATCTCTTTGTTTTCTTTGAAAATGTTGTTTCCACTACCTTAGGAGCTTGAGAGAGAGGAAAAGTTGATGGCATTCTAGAGGGAGAGAGAACCCTAAGTTCTTGTATGTTAGGAGGGTTGCTCTGAAGATTACATTTTAAGAGAGTAATTTATGCTCTTTGATGTGTCTAGGCTCAAGTGAAGCACCTCCATCAAGGTGTGATTATGAACCTAAGAAGGGAGAAGAGAAATTGAAAGGGAAGGCTTGTGTTGGCTTATAAGGTAGCTCTCTTTCCACTCTTTCTTGTTACATTCTCGGATGTAATAGTCATTGTATGTTTATGTATATGCTTGTTGTGTGAGATATGCCATATGATATTGCCATGATGCATTGCTACCAATGTGCTTGTGTGTTGAATTGTGAGAATTGCTCGGGTGAGGTAGTGCCGAAAGTCCCTTGAGATGGGTGAGGTAGTGTCGAAAGTCTCTTGAGATGGGTGAGACAAGGCCAAAAGTCTCTAAACCGAGTGAGGCCAAGTCAAAAGTCCCTAAACTCGGGTGAGGCCATCCAAAAGTCCCTAAACTCGGGTGAGGCTAGACCAAAAGTCCCTAGAGCTTATTTGTGGCATTGTTGTGATCTCCATAGCATGTACAATATATATATTGTGATTAAGAATGGTTGGATGCCAAATTACATGCTTTGACTTGTTATATGCCTTGATTGCTTACTTGAATGAGTGCATGAGCTATTGAGATTCCATGAATCTCACCCCTTCCCCTCCCAACTTAACATGCTAGGTGGAGCTCAAGGAGAAGCAAGTGCACACCAAGGAGCCTAGGAATATGTTAGCTAGACTTTAGCTTTATTTTGGTTATTTTGTTGTAAAGTGGTGCCAAATGAATATGCACCCACTATTTTTGAGATGTAAATGTTGTAACAAGTGTAAATATATGGATATATGATATACAAACTATGCATAGAGCCAACTTAATGGAAATGTGGGTTTTGCCCCTTTTGTTGAATGTATGTGATAGTGTATTTTTTGCCATAGCATAGTGAAATTGGAATGTATGATGATTTGGACCACTTAGACATGTTATATAGACTATTTTTATGCTTTTAAACTTGTCCATGAGTGGTTAGAACATGTGAGAGGCCATTTGGACCCATTTTGGACCTTTTGGGTGCCAAAACCGCCAAATTTGTGAGCTTCGTCAAAGTATGACCGGATGAGCTCCTCTTGTCATGAAATTTGGCATGCCTCTAGAGTTTTTAGAGAGCTTCTTGGAAAGCTAAAGTGGGTAATATTTGGAGGTCTAGAGAATATTTAGTGAATTGTTGAAATTGGGAGATTTTGGTGGTTTGGCCATGGTACTATTTCATTAGTCTGAAAATGTTTCTGCGTCATTCATAGACCAAATGGAGTCCAAATGTCATGAAATTTTATACACATAAACTAGAAAACCACAGAGACCTATACCAACTAGAATCACCTAAAACGAAGGTCTGTAGAGAGAGAATGAACCTTCTGAAGTTCTGTATCAGCATCAGGGAGCCCACCTGACCTCCGTCACTGTTCCATCGGTTTTTGGGGTGTAGGGGTTACTGAACTGATCTAGACTTATTTCTTTCCTCTAATAGACATCTGTAGAATTTCAAATTGGTATAGTTTTCCCAGATTAGATTTTTTTGGATTTAATTATGGATTTTCGAAGTTCATGACAATAATCTGTGCCAGAAACAGAGACAGCCGGACCTCTGTCCCATTTTTGATGTCAAACATGGTCCAAACACCAAGATTTGGATTGGAAATTATTTTTAGTGTAAATTTAACACTTAGAACTTTCTAGAAAGCTATGGTTTTTTGGATTTCCATTTTTCTATAATTAGATATGAGTTTCCAAAGTAGAGCCAAAAATCGGACTTTTGGGCGAATGTGAGAAATTGCATTTTTCTAGTTTTTGACTCCATTCCCGTGGCTTATGGCTTGTTTTATGCTATGTATGAGTTGTATAAATGGAGTGTGAGTAGAGAATGTGAATGATGGGTTCACAGGACCCACGGGGTAGAAGTTGAGTGTGTGAAACCCCGTTGTATAGCATGAAAATGCCACGGATTGTATTGATTATTTGGAAATCATATGAAATCGAGCCCAGAGAGAGGCTAGGAAGAGATAGTACACTAAGATGTTACAGTATCTATGTAATTAAATATGAGAATATGATACATAAGCTCAAATGGTCTACGAGATATTGAAGGAAAATTTTATACGCCATGCAACGCTAAGAAATTCATTATTTTAATGTCATTTCTCTTATTCCTTCATGAATTGCATGATATGATACATTAAAGTAATATGAAATAAGCTAGAAAAGTATGGTGTTACATAAGACACCAAACCCACCATATAAGAGAGTATAAGGAGTAGAAATTTCATAACCACATCATAACAAAATTTGGCCTAAATCCTAACCTATTTTAGTTTTCTTTCCATCTTTATCCTTCCTTCTTCATGCCACCATGGAAGAGTTTTTTTAGAGTAGTCTAGGTTAGTTAGCCAAGGAGAAAGATGAGAGGTTTGATATTTATAGGAAATATCTGGGGTTTTTAACAATTTTAGCAATAACCATTTTGTCCCTACACTTTATTTCCTCTGTTTGAAATCATTTTTTAGTCTTTATAGAAATCAACTACTCCATATCAAATTTTATACTCCTCCTTCATTAAAAATATCAACTTAAATGTTCAAGGACTTGAAACATTATGAAAAAGTCTAAAAAAAGAATATTGTTATCACAAATCCTAATTTGGGTACTGCCAAGGATGTAGCCAAACCGACCTCATATGGTTAATTTGCTAGTCTTATATTATAATATTATGAGGAGGGATATTCATTTCTCATCCAAATCCTTAATTTTCCCTCGATTAGGCCTAATTGGCTCTTTTATACTTAATTGGTTCTTTTCTCCCAATGAATCTTTTGTAAATATTTCTTTTTATTCCTTAAGGACAATATTAGCTCACAAAATATAAAATATTATAAGCACACACCCCCTAAAACTAAATTTTGTCATCCAAAATTTAGGACATACCTCAAATAAATAACTATGGATGCTACTTTTTCATGTCATCCTTTAGTTCTCAAGCTGCCTCATCCAAAAATAGGCCTTTCTAGACCATTTCCACAAGAGGAATGCTTTTATTTTTCAGCTGTTTGATCTCAATATCAATAATTTTCTCTAGTACTATAACATAAGAAAGATTATCCTATAATTGACAATTTTCATATTCTATGCAATGTAAGGGATTTGGCATATACTTTTTAAACTAGGCAACATGGAATACATTATAAATTTGAGCTAGGTTAGAAGGCAAAGCAATATAATAAGTGTAACATCCTGAAATTAATTAACTAAAATTATGGAGAATTAAGGATTTAATTTGAAAAAAATAAGGAATTATCATGAGAATTAAGAAAAATTATAAAAAATAGAGATTTTCAAGGAAAATAATTATTTGGGTACTTTTGAGTCAAATAATAATAATTTGCTCATTTTTTGTGAAAATAAATTTAATTGTAGAATTTGAACTTAATTAGGAGAAATTAATAAAAGGCATTTTGAAAAATTAAATTAAAGCCCAATAATTAGCTTGAGTCTATTAAAAATAATTTTGAGAGCCTAAAATGAAATATAAATTGAGACCCAGTCAAATTAGATGTAACATTCGATTCTTTGAAAACGAGAGAAAACACGAGAAACGTAACAAATTGTTTCTCCGTAAACGAACAAAATTCATCAGATACAAAAGTAAGTCCCCCGAATTGACTTAGTTAAGGTCCCAAAAAATTTTTGAAATATTTTAGACTCCTAAAAATGAGAATCTCAGGTTCAAACGAAAAGAAAAATAAAGGTAGAATGAAGAAATGAAATGTAACGAAAGGTTGACGAAACGT
This sequence comes from Erythrophleum fordii, assembly GCA_032878935.1. Classification (NCBI taxonomy): domain Eukaryota; kingdom Viridiplantae; phylum Streptophyta; class Magnoliopsida; order Fabales; family Fabaceae; genus Erythrophleum; species Erythrophleum fordii. Next base: position 21,518,163 of record JAVQMF010000044.1, read on the forward strand.
AAGGGCATTTTCGTCATTTTGAGAAAATTTTGGAATTCTTATAGGAGGAATTTTTAAATAAAATTTTTGTGTTCTCCAAGTTTTTTAGAGGCCCTAAAAACTATGGGAAGCCTCAAGATAGTTAAAACCCCTCCAGTGGATATTTTCTAACGTCGGTAGATCTGAACTTTGATTGATTCGTTCGAGAATGTTTTAACTCTGATTTGAGTGATTCCAAAGGCATTTTATTTAATTGGAAACTAAATTTTATGATGGAAAAGATGGTTCTCAAAAAGGAGTTAAAATGAATCTAAACGGAGCAAACAAGCACATAGGGGCAAAATGGTCATTTTGAAAAATTGTAAAAGAGGCTTCTTAAATAAGATTAAACCTCATCATCTTCTCCAAACTTCCATTTGCAGAAAAATGGGAAGCAATGGTGTGACATTAATGGGGGAGAGAGAGAAGAAGTTTAAGCTTCCGTTTAAGTAAGTAAACAGCCCCGTTTCATCCTGCGCCAGTTAGGAAAGTTATTCCTCTTTCTAAGAGCTCTATAATGGTGGTTTTCTTTTCTTAAAAACTTGAAGATTCATGTCTAACCCAAGCCAAAAAAGAACTCTTTTCAAGAAATCAGTCAATGAAAAATAATCTACGCGAAAAGAGCTCCATTTTAAAATAAGACTTCACTTGAAATACTTGCAAAATCTTATGTTTCCAAGTCATTTAAGCTTAGGTCTAGAGGGAGAAAGTGAGGAGGAGAGTTTTTCTTTATGTATTCTTGATGGAACTAAAGGTTATGGAGTGTGAGAATTAATAATATACAACTAAAATTGAAAAGAGAGCTGTAGAATGCAAGTTATAGAATTTAGGGATTTGGTTGCACCTAGGCTAAGATGAAGCTTCCTAATAGTAATTTAAATTGTCTAAGAGTATATATAAGTTCTTAAGATACAAAGAGAGCTTCCCATATGCTTCTCCCATCAAAGAAATTAAAACAACTCCATTGGTGACATATGGAAGATGAAATTGTGACAAGAAAGTGTTTGAATTTTATTACTTTAAGGCCATATGAATGACAAATGTGGTATTCTATTGTTGTATATGTCTTATGATGTTATGACCATGTATAATTATGCTAATTTTATCTTGTATAAATGAGAGTTAAGGTTGTATGTATAGAAATGCTCATTTTGGACATGTAATGGCAACCTTACATTATGGAAATGTATGTATAAATGGAAGTGGAATGACCGAATTGAGATGCATGAGGTTTGGGACCATTTAGGCAGTTCATACAAGGCATAATCATGCTTTTAAACTTTCCCAAGAGGTGCCAAATATCAAGAGAAGTCATTTGAACATTTTGGTATATTGTATGGAGCAAGAATTGACCATATTTGAAACCTATTCTAGTTTTTGTCCAAATGAACCCTTCTTGACCTAAGATTTGGCATGCATTTAGAAATTGTTGAGAGATTTTTGGGAAGCCAAAGAATAGAATTTTCGGAGGTCTAGAGAATATTTGATGAATTTTCAAAATTGGAAAAGAATTCTAATTTTGGTCATGTGTACTGTTCATACTGGTCCGAAATTAAAATCTGTCACTAGAGGCCAAATGATGTCCAATTGCCACGAACTTTTATAGGAAGAAATGAGACACTCCTAGTGACTTGTGCCAATTAGAAGCACCCCATTTAGATGTCTAGAGAGAGAGATATGAATTTTAAAAATTCTATCCAGTATCAGGCACTCAAGCTGACCTTAGGTATTGTTTGATTAGGTTTTGAGATCTGGGTGTACCTGAATTGGTTTAGTGTTATTTTTCTCCTCTAGCTAACATCTGTAGCTTTCTAGATTTGTATCATTTACATAGATTAAATTTTTGTAGACTTAATTGGACATTTTTGAATTTTGTAGCAGAAAGCTGTGACAATACCAGTAGCCAACCAGACCTTTGCATCTTTTCAAATGTCAAACGTCTTTTGTGTTGTGTTTCATGGCATGGACATATTTTTAGCATAAAGTAGACATGTGTTGATTTCAAAATGGGCAAGAATGCATGATTTCTATTTTTCTAAAATTAGTTATGAATTTCCAAATTTTGTAACAGAAAAGGGGAATTTCTGGTCGAAAACGTATATATGAATTTTATGCTTCCCTTTGCCATCCATGAGTTGTAGGGCACTTTTGGTGATGGAAATGAGTTATGTCTATGTAATTAAATATGAGAATGTGTTACATGAGCTTATATGATCTATAGGACACCAAAAGAAGAATTTATATGTGACGCAACGGTAAAATACTCATTATTTAATGCCATTATTTTTGCCTCTTATGTGAGTTGCATGATGTGAAGCATAGATATAGCATGAAATGAGTTAGAAATTTGTGGTGTTACATTAGACCTAGCAGACTAAAGGTTAGAACCTAGATATAAGCCTAATGGACAAAAATGCCCCTAGGTTAGCCTAAACCCTCATTTAAACTCATTAAAACAATGAAACCTCCCATTTCATGAAGAAAAGTATGCTAGGTGGCTAAGGGGAGGGGGAAAATGTAGAAGAGAGAAGAGAGGCATGGTTCTTCACCTTTCAAGCTCTAAACCACTAAGAAGGCACGAGATTTGGCTAAGGTGAGTGAAGGGAAACTTGTTCTACTTATCTTTCTCTACATTTGACTTAATTCTGGCTATAGTTTTGTGACTATTAGGTTGGTGAAATTGTCCCTGAATGGTCATGTCGTGTAACTTCAAAATAAACTAGGTTGGATAATATTTTGCAATATAGGGTTCAACCTAGATCGTCTCCCTAGGAAATGAAATTCAATGTTTAATTGGGTTTTCTAAATGTAAAAAGATTCTAAAACTATCTAATTAAAGGGGGGTTTAATCTAATTAAACTAACTAAAATTAAATGGAAATAAAGTTTCTAGCTACTATCTAAATGCATGAATTAAGAAGTGAATGATAGACATGTGAATAGCTTTGGATTCATCCCTTGGTGTCCATTATCCTTATCCTAATTCAATTGTCATTGGTTCTAGTCTAAGAGTCCTAAATTGTGTTCATACAAATTATCTTGAGTTACCACATAAGATTCAAGAGATTAACAAGTTAATGTTGAATTGAAATCTCAACTTTGTATCTTATTATTAACTCTTATCATTAGGATCAATGAAAACTTAAATTTGAGTGATTAATTGATCAATTGGCCTCTAAATTAACATCCTAAGATGTTCAATTAACCAATTAAACTCCAAGGAATCCTTAAATCAAATAATTAAACACACAATTTCACTCATGTGCTTCATCAAACACCTTGGTTGCATACATGGGAAATTAAAAGAAATTAATTTATAAAATGCTTTTAGTTTCACATTATTTGGATTCAGAATAATCCTGAATGATTCAGTCAAAATTTTGGTCAACCTACAGGCTTAGAATATACACCAGAGGGGTTTTGGCTATTTTAACAGTTTCTATGATTTTCTAGGCCTCTGAAAATCCTGAAAAACTCAAATTTTCCATTTAAAAGTCCCTTCTTTGAGTTCTTAAAAAGTTTCCTGAAATTACAATTTTGCCACTACGTTTATCCTTTAATTCGTTCAGCCGTTTTGGCTCCATTTTTTAGCTATCTTTAGGCTCTTAACCACATTTTTAAATGTTCTTATTAACATTTTAATATCAATTAGCCTTAATTTGATTTGCTTTAGGGTGATCCTATCTCATTTATCAGTTTCAGTTTAGTTTCTAAAAAATTATTATATACAAAAAGCTTATGATTTGAACTTTATATTGTAAAAATTTCAAGTGAAAATGAATCCATTTTACTCGTAAAAGTACATGAAAACCAAGGTCATGATAGCATGAACAATAATAGCATAATTTTATTTTTTTAAAACCAGATTAAAAAATTAACCAAATATTTTGTAGGGCTCAGAAAAATACCATATTTAGCTTGCTAGGCAGCTTTACTAATTCTCTAAATGTCCATCAAAATTTAACCCCAAATTAGGTCATTTAGTCTATTAAGGGTAAGGTTACATTTTATGGCTCATTTTGACCAAAATTTGCTCCCAAGGTGGTCCATTTGAGCTCCAAAATGTAGTCTCTTTCCCTGCATAAAAATCAATCCATTTCTACCTCATTTCTATAAATGCCAATTTAAGAAATTTGGCTGGCTATTTAAAATCACTATCTCCCCCCACATTATACATAAAAAACCTATAGCCTCTTATACATAGAATTATGTTCCATTCTAATATAAAGACACTAAGTGGGTACATATTCATCATTAAAGTGGGTACATACACCAAGTATAAAATTCAATCAAGGACTTCTATTACATCATTTCTAGAATTTAACTCTTCTTGGTTTGTTAGCCTTGCTTGAGATACTTGTCATGGTTAGTACGGAATAAATGGAGTGAGTTTCTTACAAGAATCTCAATAGTAAATCTCAATCCATATCAAGGCACACAATGAATGTAAATGAGAAAATGCATGCATGGAGGCTATATGCCTCAAGTAACTTAAGTATGAGAATTAGCATGAAATTTTTACTCTTATCTTGCCAAGGCATAAAAACATACAAGCTAAGCTCAACTCTGGGCTAAAGAAGAAATACTACACTTAATTCCTCACCATAGCAATTTAGGAGCCAAGAATAACATCACGCATGCATAAAACTTATGAAAAAAACCAATTCAAATCATAACTCATAAAATCATCAAGCTAAAATCATTAAACAACTAAACATATAAGCATCTCAACTCATTCATATATTCAAATGCATGCAAGATAGGGAGAGATAGCTACCTTATAAAGTTAGGAACTCTAATGTATTACTAACCACTTGATTCTTCTCTTTTTCACTTTGCTCCTCTTTAGGTTCACATGCATACAAGGAGGCTCTAACTTGGCCTAACTATATCAATTAAAATATAAGCAACTCATTATAACCCATTTTAACTCATTTCATTGCTATATAGGTCTATGGGAGCTTAACATGCATATTTAAGCTAATTTAGGCCCCTTAAATGATAACTCTCATAACTCAATTTCTAGGCTTCAAAATCTTACTTGATGTGAGTCATATGACTCTAATGGAATTCATTAGAGCCATCACATGCAAGTTTAAATAAGCCAAATATCAAGTTGTTTCTTTAGGTTTATTTGAACTCTAAAATTTCACTTTTCAAAATAGGGTTCCTAAATTATTCCAATGGTTCCATTAGTGTCCTTTGCTTATATTTAGACCTCTTAAAACCTTAGAAGTCATGAAACACTCTCGTAGGTGCTTCATCCATGGCTTGGCCAAGACTAGGTACCCTTGATAGCCTAATGGAGTTTTGTCACTTGGGGAATGTGAAACATATGGAGTATCTATGGCTCTTTTCTAATTCCGCTTGGTCTTAGATGGCTTAAAACATCTTGCTAGAATTTTATATCTTTCATGGTGCAATTGGAACCCTAAGTGCCCTAACTTGCTCTCTATGGCTTTCTTCTTACATAATCTTATTCTCCATCCTTCAAAACCCTTATTTCTCTCAAGTGTTCATCAAACCAAAGCTTCCCTTGTGCTCTCTGTAACATCCGATTCTCAGAAAATGAGAGAAAACATGAGAAATATAACGCATAATTTTTCCATAAACGAACGAAACTCACTGAATACAAAAGGAAATCCCCAAAAATGATGTAGTTAAGGTCTCAAAAAATTTAGGAAGCATTATAGACTCCTAAAAAAGAGAATTCCAAGCTTAGATGGAAGGAAAAATGGAGCTAGAATGACGAAACAAATTTTGACAGAAATCTTACGAAATGTAATGGTACTTTTGTAATTTTAGAAAAAATTTGGAATTCACATAGGAGGGCTTTTTAAATTAAAGTTTTGAGTTTTTCGAGGTTCTCAGAGGTCCTGAAAACTATGGGAAGCCTCAGGATAGTTAAATCCCCTCCGGTGTATGTTTTCCAATGTCAGTGCACTCGAACTTTGACGGATCTGTTTGGGAAGGTTTTAGCTTTGATTTGAGTGATTCTAAAGGCATTTTACTAAATTGAGAACCCAAATTTTATAATGGAAAATATAGATTTCAAAAAGGAGCTAAAACAAAAGAGAAACGAAAATGCCAAGAACGAAGGGCAAAATGAGAATTTTTGAAAAAGTCATTTTCCTCCACCATAAATAGGTGGCACCACCCTTCCTCACTCATTTAGACACAAGTGTTTCTACCCAATTTTAGAGAAGGAAGGCTAGGGTTTAGGCGCACCAAGGGAAGAAGAAGAGGAGAAGAAATTCAAGCTCTAAGGTATGGTTTCTTGGTAGTTTTTTATGCTTTCTTCCATCCAAACCTCCTCTCCTCCACTCTCCTTTATTTCCTTTGATTAAAATGAAGTTTAAAAATATATTTTAAGGGAGAAACTTAAGGAAAATTTTGGATTTGAAGAGAGAAGATTGGAGAAAGCAAGATTTAAATGAGAAAAAGTAAGAAAACAAAGTAATTTCTCTTCCTATAGTTGCTATCTTAGTTCCCCCTCCTTTTCCAATTTGCCTTATCCTAGGAACCCTAGGATGAATTTGATTTTTGGGCAGAAACAAGGGTGAATCTAAGGAAAAAGAGTGTGGAGATTAAGAATATGCAAAGGGAATTAACAAAAAGCCATTAGATTTCAAGATGTAATTTCTAGAGTTTCAATTACACTTTCTAAAATCTGATTTTGTACAATGATTCCTAGGCCTAAATAAGAGTTTAAATGAGTTCCTAAGATCCCTAGAAGTCTCCCCATATGCTTCCTCCATCAAGAAAACCAAGCAAAGTCCAAGGAGGAGAAAATCATGCATTGTCTCAACCTAAGGGAGATAGCATAGCTAAGGAGAGTTTTAAATTTTTCTAAGCTCATTTTTGAGTCATATATGATGATTGAATATAAGAGGAAGCCTTGGGAAAAATTTAGGAAGCTTAGAGAATGAGTTAGTGCTTTATGTTCTATATTATGACCTAAAGAAGTAACATATAGTTATGCTCTTAGTTTTGATTGTGTGATGACTCCAAGAGCTTAAAAGGAGTCAAGAATCATATTTAAAAGAAAAGAATGGAGCCTAGAATTTATTTGAGGGGTGTTGCTTCATTAGGTACAATTATGGAACCATAATGAGGTTATAGATCAAGTTAGAGTTCAAGCCAGTCATGTGGCCTAGAATTTATTCCATGAATTTAATTGGCTTCCATAAATTGTGTTTAGGCCAAGAGAAATCATCCCCACACTTTTATATGTATGTGGCCGAAAAAGGGAGCTTGGATTTAAGAGAAAAGTGTGTAATTATATCAAAGGTAGCTCTCTCCACCTTCTTTCATGCATGGATATGTGCTTAGCTTATCTTTGACTGTGTGTATGTGTATTTTTAAGCTATAAAAAGTGTCTAGCATGACTTTGATTCCATGGTGCCATAATGTTACAATATGCTTTCATATGATGTTTATGATGTGTGCTTGGGTTTGCTTGAGTGTGGTGAGGCCAAGAACCCTTAAGATTGGTTGAGACAAAGTAAAGAGTCTCCCAACAGTGAGATGGACTCCTAAGACCATAGTTGAGTCCAAGAATTTCTTAAAGAATAGGTGAGGCAAGTCCAACCTCCACAAGAAATTAGGTTAGGCTAATCCACTTGCTTGGCAAGCCTTTATATGCTATGTATGATTTTCTCAAATGATGAAAATGCCTCTTGAATGTTTACACATATCAACATGACCATACATGCATTTATGAGACTTGTTTGCATTTATTATGTATGATTGAATGAGAGATGAGATATGGGAATTCTTTGAATCTCATTCCCTCCTCTCCAATATTCCAACATACTAAGTGGACCAAGAGAGCAAGGTAATAGAAGGCAATCGCCTTGAAGAAGAGAGCTTGACAATATAATGTATGGTTTTTGGTTCTTTAAGGCCATACTTATGTCAAATGATGTAACCCATTACTTTATATGGTATATGGTCTCTTGAGTATATGTAATTATGATAATATGTCATGTATGAATGAAAGAATATCTTATGTAGCCATTGGAATGTAATTTAAGTATATGATGGCCAAAATGGTATTGTGAAATTATGTATAAGTGTAGATGAGATGGCCAAAATGAGATGCATAAGGGTTGGGACCATTTGGGTAGCTCACACAAGTCCTAATTATGCTTTTAGACTTGCCCAAGAGGTGCCAAACCCCAAGGAAAACCATTTGGATATTTTGGTATCCTATTTGGAGCCAAAATTGACCATAATGGAATCCTATATCATTTTTTGCCCAAATGAGCTCTTTATGATCTAATATTTCACATGAATTTAAATCTTGTTGAGAGATTTTTGAAAAGCTAAAGAGCATAATTTTTGGAGATGTAGAGAATATTTGATGAATTTTTAAAGTTGGCAAATTTTTTGATTTTGGTCAAGTTACTATTCAGTTAGGTCCGAAAACGAAATCTGTCACACAAGGCTCAAATGATGTCCAATTGCAATGAAATTTTATACAAAGAAATTATACATTCCCAATGACTTGTGAAAACTAGAAGCACCTCATTTTGATGTCTAGAAAGGGAGATATGAATTTTCAAAGAATCTATTCAGTATCAAGAACTTCAGCCGACCTCAATTACTTTTTGATTGAGTTTCGAGTCTGGGCATGCCTGAACTAGTCTGAAGTTATTTTTTTCCCTTAATTAACATTCACATATTTTCATATTGGTATCATTCACATAGATTGGATTTCTTTGAAATTAATTGGATATTTTTTAAGTTTGCTGCAGAATTCTGTGACAACACCAGTGAATAGCCTGACCTCTAGACCTTTTCAAAAGTTAAACGTCTTCTATGTTGGATGTTATGGTCTAGAAATATTTTTTAGCATAAATTAGACGTGTAGCTTTCCATAATGACCAAGAATGCATTATTTCAATTTTTTTTAAATTAGTTATGATATTTCAAAGTTGTGATAGAAATGAGGAAGAATCTAGCCGAAAATATACATGTATATTTCATGCATTCCTTCTGTTTCCATGAGATATAGGGCACTTTTCATGATGCAAATGATTTGGATTTATGTAATTAAATTGAGAATGTGATGTATGAGCTCACGTGATCTACATGATACCAAATGAAATTTTCATACACGACGCAAAGCAAAAATATTTATTATTTTTATGTTATTTTCTTAGTTCTTCCATGAGATGCATACTGAGAAGCATAATATAGCATGAAATGCGTTAGAAATTATAGTATTACACACTCTCTCTCACTCTAAGGCAAAGCATGAAGGCCTTTGAAACTCAATGAAAAGCAAGTTTTCTAGCCTAACACATACCTTATTTGAAAGCTCTCTTCTTGTAGTTGGCTTCCTTTTATCTACTCTTTTCCTCATAGGGTTAGCAACTAATTTCATCTTTTTAAGAAACTAAAACTACCATTATAAAAGGTTTGAAGAGTAAGAGAAGGTTGCTAACTAGTAAATCATGAGATTATGCAAGTTTCTTTACCTATTTTGCATTCTTTTTCCTTCTCACTCTTCCCTCCCTTTCACATCATGTGAGCTTTGGTTCAAAGCTTCTAAGTCTATTTGGAGAGGTGGAGGAGGTGACGTGGCTATATTAGAGGTGGAGGAGATTTTTGTAATAATTTTTAAAATACAAATTATGTCGCTTTGCTTAATTTCCTCCATTTGAGCTCATTTCGTGTCCTTTTCAAAAACCATCTTTTCCATATGAAAATTTAGGCTTTCTTCTTCATTAAAAATATTTACTTTGAAATTTTTGGGATTCAAAATAGCCTTGAACTATTCAATCAAAGTTACAATCAACTAGAACCCTACCTAAACCATACACCGTAAGTGATTTAACTATTCCAACAGTCCCTATGGTTTTTCACAATCTCTGAAAAACCTAGTAAGCTTAATTTTGACATTTAAAACTCTTTTCTTGAGTTTATAAAATTTTATTAAAAATTATAGTTTTGCCACTAGTATGTCAATTTACTCAATTTATGCTCTTTCCTTTTATCTTATCTGAACTTCTCGTCTCTCATTATTGTAACGCCTGGTACGTTGTAAAAACACTGAAACGGGCCAATGTAAAAAGCAAGTCCCCTGAGATAAGCTATTCAAGGACAAATAAAAATTTGATAAAATTTTAAATAATAGAAAATGAGGATTTGAGCATTGAGTTGTCCAGAAATCGAAGTTAGAGTGATTGGAAAAATTTGCCGAAAGGCTAGTGGTATTTTCGTAAATAAGTGTAATTCTTGAAAAACACCTAGGAGGGCTTTTTAAATGGAAATTTTGAGTTACCCAGGGTTCTTAGAGGCCCTAAAAATCAAGCAAATCCCTGGGCCCGGTGAATCCCCTTCAGTGTACTCTTTCCGACGTCAGTTGACCCAAACTTTGACTGGTTCATTCGGGAAGGTTTTAGCTCTGATTTGAGTGATTCCAAAGGCATTTTATTAAATTGGGAACCTAAATTTTATGATGGAAAAGATAGTTTTCAAAAAGGAGCCAAAATGAAGCTAAACTGAAAATGCCATTATAGAAGGGCAAAAATGGAAACAATTTGCAAATGGAAGCTTCTAAATTCTCCTTTTAAGTCCATGTTCTTCCTCTCCCTCCCTAAACTGACTTTCTTCTACCCAAATTTCAAAAAAGAAGCTATTGTCTTGGGCATACAAAGAGAAGGAATTTTATAGGAAGAAAGTAAGGCAAAAGGTGAGAAAAGGTTAAGGATTTCATACTCTTGCTCTCCCACTCTTGCTCTCCTCCTTCTATGCTCTCTTTCTATGGCTTTCTTGTAATGGTTGGTTCTGTTTTAGTCCAGAATGTTAGAGGGGAAGTTCAAATTCCTAGTTTCTTCTTCTTCTCCTTCTCCTCTTTCATGGTAGGACGCCTCAAATAGAACCATGAAGAGGGAAGAGTTTCTGTTTTATAATCCATAAAAATTCATCAAACTAGGCCATGGGAAGATGGAAAACACTAAAGAAATGCATGAAAAGCTAGTAAAGTTCAAGTTGGAAAAGTGTAGGATTCTTGAACACAATCTAAAATTTGAGTTGATTCAAGAATTCCCCATCATATGTGAGTGTTTGTTTAAGTTTCTAAGACTCTTAGGGAGCCTCCCAATTGCCCCATCCATTAAGAAAAAATTCCAAACTCCATAGGTCCTTAATGGAAGTATAAATCAGTCAAAACCCTTAGAGATAGCTAGGGGATATTTTAAATGGTTCCAAGCTTGATTTGGGACTTTATATGATATAAGAAGATAGTAAAAACCCTTGGAAAAGATTTAAAAGCCTTAGGCTGGGAGATGAGACAATGGTTTCCATATTGTAACCTTATCAAGCAACATGGACCTAGGTTTGTGAAAGTGAGTGTGTGATGGCTTCAAAGACCTTAAATGAGGTCAAGAGGTCTATATATGGCAAGAGAATGGAACCAAGAATGTTAATTATGGTAGTTGCTTCATTAGGTAGCTCTCCACCTTTTCTTGTTGCATTTTCTTGTTGCATATGTGTCATTGTGTGCTTGTGTGTATATTTATTTGTTTGAGACATGCCACTTGATGCTATGTTACTATTTTGGTACCAATATGCTTTCTTGGATGCCTTTGAATTGTGGAAATGGCTCATAAGGGTGAGGTAGTGCCAAAAGTCCCTTAATGTGGGTGAGGAGATGCCAAAAGTCTCATGGCATGGGTGGGACAAAGCCAAGAGTAGCTTGGATGGGTGAGGCTAAGTCAAAAGTCCAAAAAACCAAGAGTGAGGTAATCCAAAAGTCTTAAAAATGAGGTAAGGCCAAACCAAGAGTCCTTAGAGCTCATTCCTATGCTTGATACGCGTTTGTGACATAAACATGTGGAAATTGAATGCTTCATAGATTGAGTAGTTGCATACTTGTGCCCTTGACATGTTGTATGCCTTGAAAATGTGCTTGAATAGGTATATGAGATATTGATATTCAATGAATCTCACCCCCTCCTTTCTCTCATCTTATATAATCTAGGTGGAGTTTAAGATCCAAATGATGGAAACCAAGGAGTTTAAATATCCATCTCTTAACAAATTTTGCTAGTTTTGATATATTAGAATGTCAAAGTATATATTTATATCTTATTTTTGAGTCATGACACTTTGAACAAGTGTAAAATGATGTAAAGATAGTATATGTATCAAGAATAGAGTTAAATGAGTGGAAGTGTGCAATTTGACCCCTTGGAAGCTCACTTGTGCATGTATGTTTACGGAAGTGGCATGATAAATTTGAGTTGCATGATGGTTTAGACCTTATGAGAGACTTATTTATGCTATATTTATGCTTTCTAAATTGCTAAAATGTGTGTGGAGCAATGTAGAGCTCATTTGGACCAAATTTGCCTCTTGTTGGGACCAAAAGTGCCATAATCTTGAGCTATGACAAAGTATGACCAAATGACCTCTTCTTGAGTTAAATTTTGCATTAAATTAGATATTTCCTAGATATTTTTAGGAAGACAAAGATCAGGTCATTTAGAGGTTTGTGGAATTTTCTATGATTTTTCAAAATTGGTATAAAAAATTCAGATTTTGCACCAATACTATTCATTTGGTCAGTTGTGTAATTGTGTCATCCAAGGGGCAAACGTGGTCCAATGACCACTAAATTTTATAAGAAGAAACTAGACATTCATAGTGACTTTTAATGACTAGAAGCACCACATTCAGAGATTTGAGCTAAGAGATATGAATTTTTGAATTTCTAGAATAGCAACAGTAGTGCAGCACGACCTGAGTCATTGTTCCATTGAATTCCAGTGGATAAACATGTTTGTTTTAGTATGAATCTATTTTTACCATGAATCAAACATTCATATATTTCTAAATTGGTATTATTTGCATAGATTGGAGTATTTTGGAATTAATTGGACATTTTTTAAGTTTATAGCAGACACTTGCATCAGTACCAAAAGCTGTCCGAACCTTTGCACCTTTTCACATGTCAAATGTCTTCTATGCTATGTGTCATGGCCTGTACATATTTTTGGCATAAAGTAGACATATTTATATTTCCATAATGCCATAGTATATTTGATTTTAATTTTTCTGGAATTAATTACGAATTTCCAAATTTGGTGACAAAATTGACAAAATTCTGGCCGAAAATAATAGTGTGAGTTTGATGCTCTCCTTTGAATTTCACGAGTTATGAGCCAATTTTGGTGATGCAAATGAGTTGTATCCATGTAATTAAATATGAGAATATAATGTATGAGCTCATATGATCCGCGTGATACCGAATGGAATTTTCATACGTGACGCAATGTTAAATAAGACATTATTTTAATATCATTTTCCCATTCCCTTTGTGCAATTCATGATGTGAGACTTAGAAATGATAGAAAGTAAGCTAGAAATATATGGTGTTACAATTATCATGGTCATTAACCTTTTCGTTTACGTCTAAGGGTTTAGAAAACATGAGGTATGACACTCATCGCACTACAAGTGGGTTTAGCCGCGATGAGAATCATGTGGGTGTGTTATTTTTGTGAATGAGAGAGGTCTCACTGCATCACGAGAATCTTGAGTCTTGGTGAGAATCATGTTTTGAGAGAATTTTGATCCAATCTTGAGTTTAGTTGTGATGAACAATGCAAGTGTAAAATTAAGCTTTTAAAAGTTTTAAAGGCCAAATTGACCGTGGTCTAACCATTCCAAGCTATAGCCTAAGTCCTAAAATCCCTCAATTCAACTGAAAAAAAATGGTTTCCAACATATTAGTGATGAGTGGTGACTAGTAGTCTAATATATAAGAGTTTCTATGTCTTTTTTAGAGGTATTTTAAATGAGATGAAAAGCGTTAATAAGAATTTTAATTTCCTATGAACATGAATTCTCTTATATGCCTTTTTGGTGGATATGGATGATATGAAGGTTCAAATTTCCCTTAGTTGCAGCTATTATTAATTCATTAGCAAATTTTAAATCTTAATTATGATTGATTAAAAACACAATTATGCATAATTAGCTTAAATAATAATGAAGTTTGTTACAATAAGGAACATGCCTAATTCTTTCAAGGATTTTAAATGGACTTATATTACCTAGGACTCCTTTCACCTAGCTCAACCCAATACAAAAGTGATCTATACGTTCTTCCATATAAAATCTCATTAGGCCAATCTGAATACTAGAATGATAACTGTTATTATGTGTAAACTCAACCCATGGCAAATACGCATCTTAGCTCCCAGTTCCCTTTTGTCTCTAAAACGTATGCTCTTAACATGTCTTTTAGGGTTTGAATGGTCCTTTCTATTTAACTATCTATTTGGGGGTGATAAATAGTACTAAAACTAAGTTTAGTCCCTAAAGCTATTTGAAGAGATTTGTAAAATTTTGATATAAACCTAGGGTTTCTATTTGATACAATATCAGGCATCCCATGTAGCCTTACTATTTCTTTTATATACATCTGGGCTAATTTATCCAAAGTATATTTAGCCCTAATAGATAAAATTTGTGAAAAATTTTTAGCCCATCTACTATTACATAAATAGCATCATATCCCAATAATGTCCTAGGTAATCCAATGATAAAGTTCATAGTGATGTTATCTCATTTCCACTTAGGGTTATCTAGAGGTTACAACATCCTAACTAGTCTCTGGTATTCAATTTTTACCTTCTAATATACCAGACATCTAGCCACATAATTGGCTATGTCTATTTTCATCTTTAGCCACCAATATAATCTTTCAAATCTTAATAAATCTTTGTGGCACTTGGAAAAATTGTTTATTTACCTTTATGAGCCTCCTCTAATATATTTTCTCTCAATTCAATCTCATTTGGTATAGAGATTTTATCATCGTATGTAATGTCCAGTTTTTGTCAAACAACGGAAACAGATATGTTTTCAAAGCAAGTCTCCTGAAATGAATTATTTAAGGTCCTTAAAAAATTTATATAGCATTCTAGACTCTTAAAAATGAGAATCTCATACTCAAACAAAAAGAAAAATAGAGCTAGAATAAAGAAACAAATTTTAACGAAACGTTGACGAAATGTAATGGCATTTTCGTAATTTTAGGAAAATTTTAGAATTCTCATAGGAGGGATTTTTAAATGAAAATTTTGAGTTGCCCAGGGTTTTCAAAGGCCTTAAAAATCATAGGAAGTCTTAAGACAGTTAAAACCCCTCTAGTGTACGTTTTTCAACGTTAGTTGACTCAAACTTTAACGGATTTGTTCGAAAAGATTTTAGCTCCAATTTGAGTGATTCCAAAGCCCGTTTATTAAATTGAGGACCTAAATTTCATGATAGAAAAGATGGTTCTAAAAAAAGAGCTAGAACGAACTAAAAATGAAAATGCCAAGATGAAAGGACAAAATTGAAAATTTTTGAAACTATTTCTTAAACCACCTTTACATAAGAACACGCCCTACCTCCTTCTTCATTTAGCTCATTTTTTTTTTGCCCTAAACCAAAGAAGAGAGAAAGGGATTGAGGCACACAAGAAGGAGAAGGAAGGAAGAAGAAAAAGCAAGGAAAAGGTATGGTTTTTCATGCTTTCTCTTTAGCAAACTCTTTCTCCTCCATCTCCCCCTCTTTCCTATGGTTTTGTTGAAGTTCTTGGATCTGTTCTGAGGGCATAATAGAGAGGAAATTTTTAATTCTAGGTGAGGTATCCAAGGAAGTGAAAAACAAGTAAGAAGAATCAAGGAAATCAAGGCATTTTGTCATCCCTATGCTTAATCTTCCTCCTTCCTCCTCTTGTGTGTGGTTCGACCTAGATAAGGCCAGCCCTAAACGGTTGAGTTTCTAGCTAAACCAAGGGTGAATCTTAGAAACTTGAGTGTGGAGAATAAGAATATGCAAAGAAAATAACAAAATAACTATTAGATTTCAAGATAGAAAAGTTAGGGTTTTAAGTGTCCCTTGTAAATTTTGATTTGATACAATAATTTCTAGGCCTAAATGAGTGTCTGGATGAGGTCCTAAGATCCCTAGAAGGCTCCCCACATGCATCTTCCATCAAGAAAATAAAGAAAACTCCAAAAGTGCCAAGAAGGAAGCATGCCTCGGCCTAAAGGGTTCAAGGCACCTAGGGGTAGGTTTAAATTTTTCTAAACTTATTTTTTAGTCATATATGATGGGTGAACATGAGGGAAAGCCTTGGCAAAAATTTAGAAGGCCTAGGGAATGAATTGGTAGTCGAGGTTCCATATTATGGCCTAAAGAAGCAACACTTAGTTAGGCTCCTTTTTTTAATTATGTGATGACTCCAAGAGGTTTAAAAGGAGTCAAGAATCATAAATAAAAGGAAATAATGGAGCCAAGAACTCAAATTATGGATGTTGCTTCATTAGGTACATTTTGGAGCCATAAAAGAGCAATTAGACCAAGTTAGTGTTTAAAGAAGATGTGTAGCCTTAGGAAAAATTTCAAAAGCTTAATTGGCTTCCATATATTGTGTCTAGGCCAAAGGAAACAAGCCTCCCATCATTGTGAATGTGTGGCCAAGGAAGGGAGTGTATTTCCAAGAGAGAAAGTGTGCTTATGTGGCAAAGGTAGCTCTCTCTGCTTTCTCTCATGCATGGATGAATGTTTATCTTATCTTTAAATCTATGTATATGTGTTTCAAGCCATGAAAAAAATTATTCTAGTATGTATTCATATGCCATGGCACCATGATGTGGCTTTATGCATTCAAATGACATTTTGTGTAATTGCTTTGGTTTGCTTGAGTGTGGTGAAGGCAAGAACCCATTAGCCATGGTGAGGATGTGTAATGACCTTAACTTCAAATTATAATAATTAAGGTTAAAGATGTAATTAATAATCATAAATTAAGGTTGAAAGTCATTATAACTAATTATATTCAAAAAATGCAGGGAAATTTGAACTTTGATGTTATTAGGGTCATTAATTAGACAACCACAATTATTCAAAAGTGCAAGTGAATTTAATCATCAATAAGGAGCCTTTGATTCTTCCATCCATTAATTCCAACTCATAAAAACTGCCTACAAGTGTTTCTAAATCATTCCTTAGTATTACCATAAAAGAAACTAAGGTTTCTAAATGAATATGAGAAATTGAACACCTTCATTGCGGCTAAATTCCCTCGTGCTGTAGCCAATTGCTCTCGGGTTCAACTCCTTACACCTTCACAAATTTTGCACATTTCACTGCTGCCAAATATCCCTTTCACTGTGGCCAAATACCCTCTAGAACACTCCCAAACCTGCCTCTCAAGTTTAGCCTCGGCTAACCTCACTGTTCGCCGTGGCCAATTGCTCTCTGTTTTCTTCCCTGGCAGCTTCGTCACATTTGGCCAAGGCCAATTAAATGTTGGCCGTGGCCAATTACCCTCTATTACCATTTGGTTGAGGCCAATTAAATTTTAGTTGTGGCCAATTCCCTCTGTTACCCTCACTAGGCAACTTTCTTCGCTTTTGGCCAAGGCCAATTAAATTTTGGCCACAGCCAATTCCCTTTTGTTGCTATAACTCATAAGAACTCATCTCATGCTCTCCAATTCCCCCTCTAACAACACTTTAGGCCACTTTAACTTAGTTTGTGAAGATTTAGTGTCTTTCTTTTACCTAATCTACCTAACACATCTATCATTGCCCACTCAAAACTAAAATATTAACCCTCTAGCCACTATAAACCAATGAGTTCATTGATCAATGACAGCAAAGAGTTCATACGCTACTCACATTTCCATTCAAACATAAGTCCCATTAGAAATTCCATACATCACTAGTTTAAGTTGACATCTGATGTATCAAATTATTATAGTCCTTATGCTTGGCAATTCATGATGCAATGCGGCAATTACATAAAACTAGTAGTCTAGTTATATGAATACAATCTGACAAGGTTTCCAAACCTACCTACTACCAAACCACATAATAAACTTCCATTAATTTTCTCCTTGCTACTAAGAGGTCTAGTCTCTAAAAATATTAGCCCACAATCGAGGTGAGATATACATTCCATATATATGTACAGATTAATCAATACAATGCAATTTCATATCATCAATATCAGAACCATCAATTCAATTTACAAATGAACTAGTTGAGCTACCAATGACTACTGTCCCATACCAGCAATCATACACAACATGTTAACGGCCAACAAACACCGGGAGAGGTCCGTCCACGGCACTTGCTCCGTAATGAGCACAACCAGGGGTTAGTGTATCTGGGGTCTGATCGCAACCTGATGCTCGATCGAAGCACATGCACGAGTGTTAGCCGCACCACAGCTCCACCATAGACTCACAAGATCCAATCACAATAATAATTCACGTAGTCAACTAATCATTTAGCATCTCAAAATCAAATATGTATAATAAATATCAGATTAACATGGACATATACATGAAATTAGGAAAGTAACCCTAGTTACCTTAATGAAGCCAATTACTCATCCTCTAGCTACCATCATAATTCAAAGCACACTAGGCCTAACATAAGTATAATTATCATTATTCCACTACTATTAGTAAAGAATTTTCCTATCCATAGATTAATCTTAACAAGAGCACATTAAGAACTTCTTACCTAAGCTTCCTAAGGGTCTACTGCACAAATTCAAGGTCACAATAACAAGAACTCACAATGGGTTACTCCTAACATCTTTATTTTCACACATATAAAAGCCATCACCAAAAGTCAGTCCAAATGATAAAAATTTTTGTATATATACCACACAAGAGAAGAGGGAACACCCACCCATATACCTAAAAAGTCAAATGGATTGAGTTGAGCCTCAACTATCAAGAACACACCATGGAAAATTCCAAAATTCGAATTTAAGTCATCAAGCCCAGAAATTTTAGTTTTTCACCTTCATCTCCTTATAATTTCACACAATAGCAAAACCAA
This sequence comes from Erythrophleum fordii, assembly GCA_032878935.1. NCBI lineage: Eukaryota > Viridiplantae > Streptophyta > Magnoliopsida > Fabales > Fabaceae > Erythrophleum > Erythrophleum fordii. Next base: position 21,537,049 of record JAVQMF010000044.1, read on the forward strand.
TTATAAAAATCAATCCTTAGGGGCATTTTCCAACAAAGTAATACATAAAATGAAAGGGAAATACTTACCCAATCATCTCTCTAACTTCTAACTCCAAAAATCTTATAAGGAATCACCTAAACACCAAATTTCATATTTGAGAAGATGAAAATGCCCAAAACTAGAAATTAATCTGACCAAAATGAAGAGGAGAATGATAGGTACATGTTTTATATAGATTACATTGGCCAAATCTTCCTCTAGAAGTGAGAAAGAGTGGAGGAATGCGAAAAACCCTAGCCTCCTCTCTTCCTATACGAAAATGGAGTTCTCCCTTGCCTAAGATTGAGTTAGTCTACAAAATAGAGGATAAGGGGCTGATTAAGTTAGGGTTTTAGATGGGTTTGGGCCAACCTAAGGCCCAAAATCCACTTAGGTTCAAATATGTGCTTATTGGGCCATAAGTTGAAGGGTTTAGTTGATGAAATGAAAGTTGGACTCTTAAGAAATGAGATTGGACCTTTTTACAAACTAGAAGTGGATTTTCTTATTTGGCTTATGACATAAATACATTGGTCATAAGGCCCAAATTAAATGTCTAACTCCCCTTAGTTAACTCCTTAATTAAACCCCATAACCATAATTAATATATCTCCACCCAACAATAACTATACATGATTATTAGCTCAAAATGTCTAAAACAAATCCATTTCATTAGAAACCTTATTTTCCTTATTTTTTCCTAAATCCTTGTATTAATTCCTTAATTCACTATAGTCCTCATTAATAAATTCTGGGGTGTTACAGGATGAGCCAAGAACCCTCAAGAATGGTTGAGACAAAATCTAAAGTCTCCTAAGAGTAAGGCTTAGTTCAAGGCCTTTAAGAAAAAGGATAAGGCAAGTCCAATAATCTTGAAGAGAATGGGTAAGGCTAATCCATTTACTTGGCAAGCCTATGTATACTTTGTATGACTTGTTCAAATGCCAAGAATGCTTCTTGAATGATCATACATTCCATTATACTCATGCATGCATTTTTAAGACTTGAATTGCATTCTTTATGTATGCTTGAAAGGGAGATGAGCTATTGAGATTCTTTAAATCTCATGCCCCCCTCTCCAATGCCTTAATATGATAGGTGGACCAAATGAGCAAGGTAATGGAAGCCATTACATTGGAAGATGAGAGTTTGACAAAGATTTGTTGTTATGTTCATTTTGTAGCCATAGAGATGGCATACGATGTAATCCTAGTGTGGAAATGTTGTATAATCATTTCAACACATGTAAATGTTCATATATTTGATGTATGTATGGAACTTAATGCTAAATGAATGATATTGTAGTTTTTGGACATTGGATGGCAACATAAAGTGTATGCATTCTTGTGGATGGCATGGGATGAGAGAGTGAATTTTAAATCTTTGGGTTTGTGCACCTTTGAGACAAGTTATTAGACCATTTTGGTGCTTTCCCACATACTCAAGTGGCCATGGTTGCCTTAGAAACCAAAATGGACCATTTGGAGCCCTTATAAGACACAAAATGAGCCATTTTGCAACCCAATATCAAATTCTGACCAAATGAACGAATTTGTTCATGAAATTTCGCATGTATATAGATATCATCCAGAGGTTTTTGGAAAAGCCAAAGACCAGATTATTTGGCACTCTGTGGAATTAATTATGATTTTTTAAAGTTGGCATTTTTCTATAAAACTGATGCAAATACTATTCATATGGTCAGTTCCTTGAGCTGTGTCATTCGAGGGGAAAATGATGTCCAATGCTCATAAAATTTTATTGCAATAAATGAGACATAATAGGATTTCCATGGCCACTAATATCACCCTAATTCATCTAAGTAGGAAGATATGAATTTTTGAAGTTGGAGGACAGTACCAGTAGTGACAAGCGACCTCTGGTACTGTTCCATCAATTTTTGATGGCTAGACTCTTTGTTGTAATTTGAAATTATTTTTAGCATAAGTTAGACATCTATAAATTTCTAGAATGGTATAGTATGCTCAATTTTGATTTTTCTAAAATTAGTTATGATTTTTCAAAATTCATGTCAAAATTCTGGAAACTCAGTCGAAGGCTACATCATTGATTTTCATGTATACTATCCATTTGCATGAGTTCTAGGCCACTTCTTGAGATGGAATTGGGTTGAATTTGGGTAATTAAATATAAGAATGAGATGAATTAATTCATATGGTCAATGGGATATCGAATAAAAAATTTATGCACGACGTAACACAATTAAATTGATTATTTTAATGGTTTTCCTTCTTCTTCTTGTGTTGTTCATGGAAAGAAGCCTAGAATCTATATGAGATGAGTTCTATAATTATGGTGTTACATGGTATGTAACCATACCACCTTCAAACACCTTAAACTATAAGGTCTTACCTCGGGAAGTCCTGTTCTTGATCTAACTCAAAAAGTCATCTTCTTTCTAAGCATTTAAAACTTGAACTCTCAAGTCATTCTTTATTCTAGTCTCACTTATCAATAGCCTACCTAAAACTATTTAGTAAGAAATATTCATATTCCTAAAATTCTCTATAAGTTCTTGTGCCTGATCATCATATAAGCCATATGTATGAATTTTCTACTAAGGGCATTAGCCACCATATCGACCTTGCTTGAATGGTATTTCAATGTATAGTTAGACTTTTTTCATTACTATATATCTTTATTGTAGTACCATATAGGTAATGCCTTCATATTTTGAAGGCAAATACCATAACAACTAACTCTAAATCATGTGTGAGATAATTCTCCACATGCAGCCTCCACTGCCTAAATGCATATGCCACTATTTTATCATATTACATCAATACACATCGTAATCTTTTCTTCGAAGCATCACTATAAATTACAAAAAGTTCTCTAGGGTTAGGTATAACTAGTAAAGGACTAGTGGTCAATTGGAGTTTCAACTCCTAGAAACTCTTCTCACATCTATTATTCCACACAAACTGTGTATCTTTTCTAGTCAACCCAGTTAGTGTTAAGGCTATCTGAGAAAAGCTTTTCTAGTTAACCGTCTGTAGTAACCTGCCAAACCTCAAAAACTTTTGTCATACCTAATATTTTCTAAATTCTTAAACCTAAAATGAAAGGTTAAAAACCATGATAATGAGGGACTAGAGGTTCAAATAAGATGAAAGGAAAGAGTAAAAAGGGTAAAATTGTAAAACTAAAAGGAAAAGAGGCCAGTCAAATTGAAAAACTGAAAAAAAAGCAAGGATTTAAAAATAATGAGATTTGACATGGGACACTCATATTCCTCATCATAATATGATATAATAAGATTAGTAGATTAACCAAATACGGTTAGAATGGCTAAATCCTTAACGGCGTATATTTTAGGCTTCCCTATAATGATATTTTTTATTGGACTTTTCTAGACTATTTTAAATCCTAAAAATTCCAAAATAGATATTTTTAATAAATTAAAGAGCTAAATTTTAATTTAAAAAATTCAAGTTTTTAAAAGGATACAAAATAATCCTAGATAAAAGGGTTAAAGAGTAAGGATATAAATGAAAATTTGGAAAAGTTTTAAAATAATCTCCCTTTTTCCTTTTAAGTGTAACACCCAGTTTTCGTAAAAATGACAGAAACAGGCCAGATATAAAAGAGATTTCCTTAAAATAAATCAGTTAAGGCCAAATAAAATTTGCATAAAATTCTAAACATTAGAAAACAAGGAATCAAGGCTTAAGATGCCCAGAAACTAGGGCTAGAATGGCTAAAGAAATCTTTGACGAAATCAGTGGCATTTTCGTAATTTTGAGTAATTTCTAGAAAATTCAAAGAATGGATCTTTATGAAAAAATTGAGTTTCTTGGAGTTCTCAAAGGCTCTGAAAACTATAAGAACCCTTAAATAGTTAAAACTCCTCCGGTTTACGTTTTAAAATGTTGGTGACCCCGAACTTTAACCCTTTCGTTTGGGAAAGTTTTAGACCTAATTTGAATGATTCCAAAAGCTATTTATAAGTTAAAGAATCTAAATTTTATGATGGAAAGATGGTTTTTTAAAAGGAGTTGAAATGAGCCTTAAACAAAAAAGCTAAGAACGAAGGACAAAATTGGCATTTAAAAAAGCTCCTTAAGAATCCCTAGCTATATATAGGTGGCACCCCATTTCTCCTTCACATTTGGCCCACCTAAATTCTATCCAAGACCAGGGAGAAGTTCTACAAAAAAAGTGACGCACAAGAGGGAGCTTTAAGGGAGGAAAAAACCTAAGAAAAGGTAAGGAAAATCAAGGAATTTCTTGCTCCTTCCTTCATTGAACTTGCTCTCCTTCTTCTCCTCTTTCTTTCCATGGTTTTGATGCATTAATTGGACCTATTTTGAGCATTATTCAGAGGGGAGGAGTTTAAAATTTCAAGGAGGACAGAAGGCAAGGGAGGAAGATCTTAAAAGGCTAAGGAATCAAGGTATTTTCATGGTTTTCCTTGCTTCTTTCTTCTTGCTCCACCATGAATGATTTTTGGCATTAGGTAGAACAAATAAGAAGGAGCAAAATATAACCCAAAACCAAGCATGAAACCTAGGTTTTTAAGGGTAAGGAACAAGTAGATGCAAAGAAATTCCAAAAAGAACCATTAGTTTTCAAGCTTCCAAAACCTAGGGTTTTCTTTGTATCTTAGTATGTATGAAGCTTTCTAGTGATATTTCTAATTATATATGAGTGTACATGGGCTCTTGAGATGCCAAGAAAGCCTCACATGTGTCATTTCCTTAAAAAAAACAAAGCTAGCTTTATGGGTCTAAAACCTAGCATTTATCTCATCTAAGCTTGGTTTTGTGCCTAGGGAGAGCTTTAAAATTTTTCTAAGGGTAGAAAGGGATGAAACATGATAAGAGAACATCAAAGAAAGGCTTGGAAAAATTTTAGAAACCTTGGTTTGTCTTATAGAAGTGTATGCTCTATAATAAAACTTAAAGAAGCAACTTAGGTCTAGGCTCTTGGGAATGAAATTACGATGACTCCAAGAGGCTTAAATGAGGTCAAGAGACCTAGATGAAAGGAGAAAATGGATCCAAGACCTTGAATTCTAGCACTTGCTTCATTAGGTCTTATATGACACCATTGTGAAACCATAGAATAAAGAGAGCTTTCATAGTGAGTGGGTGATGATAGAACTTACTTCCATGTTATAATTGTGTCCTATTTAATGTGTTTAGGCCAAGAGAACCAAGCCCTATCTCATTGCAAGTGTGTGGCCAGGAAGGGAGAGGAATATCTAAGGAAAAAGTGTTGAACTCTTACTTCAAGGTAGCTCTCTCTTTTTTCTCTCATGCATAAGTGGATGTTTATCTTGTCCTTGAATATGTGTGTGCATGTTTTAAGCTATGAAAGAGGATTTAGCATGTATCTATATGCCATGGTACCATAAAGCTTTGTTATGTACTTGAATGATGTTTTGTGAACATGTTTTGATTTGCTTGAGTGTAGTAAATCCAAAAGTCCCTTGGCAATGGTAAGGATGAGCCAAAAATCCCCTAAGAATAGGTGAGACAAAGCCAAAAGTCTTTAAAGAATGAGGCTTAGCCAAAAGTCCCTTAAGAAAATGGATGAGGCAAGTCCAAAATCCCCAAAGAGAATGGGTGAGGCTAAACCACTTATTTGGCAAGCCTATGTATGCTTTGTGTGACCTCTTACGTGCAAGAAATGTTTCATGAATGCTTATACATTCCATGTTATCCATGCATGCATTTTTAAACTTGGATTTGCATTCTTTATGTATGGTTGAAAGGAAGAAGAGCTATTGGGATTCTTAGAATCTCATTCCTTCCTTTCTATTGTCTAACATGTCTAGGTGGACCAAGTGAGCTAAAGAATGGGAGCCACCAAGCTTGAAGAAGAGAGATTGACAAAAAGTGTGCTATTTTGCTTATATATGAATGGCATAAGATATAATGCAATGTTGTAGATGATATATAAGCTTATGAACACTTGTAAATGTATGGATATATTGTATATGTATGAGAATTAGAACTATTTAATGATATTACATGATTTTAACATTGAATGGCAAGATGAAGCTTGTATGTTCTTGTGTATGTCTTAGGGTGGAAGAGTGAGTTTGTGAAATCTAGATTTGTGCACCTTTGAAACAAGTTTAATAGACCATTTTGGTGCCTTCTCATGTGCTCAAGTGGCCATAAAAGCTTTGGGAGCAAAATTGGACCATTTAAGACCATTAGGAAGCAAGAAATTGGCCATTTTGGAACCCAACGTCAAGATCTGACCAAATGAACAAATTTTCCTTTGAAATTTGGCATGCATATAGATCTCATTTAGATATTTTTAAGAAGCTAAAGATTAGATTATTTATATCTATGTGGAATTAATTATAAATTTTCAAAGTTGCCAAATTTTAGCTGTTCCAGTATAGTTACTATTTATATAGTCAGTTTCTTCTCCTATGTCATTCAAAGGCAAAATGGTGTCTAATGCGTATGAAAGTTTACAAGAATAAACTAGACATGATATTCTCTTTATATCCACTAAGATCACTCTAATTGGATGTCTGAGCAGGGAGATATGAATTTTTGAAATTCTATAATAGTACTAGTAGTGACAGACGAGTTTGGTTACTATTCCATCAATATCCAGTGGCTAGACATCCCTATTGTGGTCTAGACTTACTTTTAATACAAAGTAGACATCTGTATCTTTCCAAAATAGTATAATGTGCTTAATTTCAATTGTTCTAGAATTAGTTATGATTTTTCAAAATTTATGACAGAAAGCTAGCCCATGAACCCGAGGCTGCACATGTAATTTTTATGTATATGGTTTATGAGCTCGAGTTATTAGCCACTTTTTAAGATGGTTTTAAGTTTTATTTGTGTATTTAAATAGGAGAATAAGATAAATAAGTTCATATAGTCCATGAGACATGAAATGAAAATTTTATCCATAACGTAACACGAAAATAATCTAATATTTTAATAGAGTTTTCTTGGAAAACTTGCTATATCCATAGGAGAAAGCTAGAATGTGAATGAGGTGAAGTAATTAAACATGGTGTTACATTAAGTGTCATGCCAGCCTTCTCCTTCCTCTAGAACCAATGTTGAACTACCCCATTTAGCCATGGATGGCATGAGGAAGAATTAAGGAGAGTGAAAGGAAAGCAAGGCAAATAGAGTGAAGTTGGTAGTTAACCTTTTAAGGAAAAGTGAAGATTTGAAGCAACCAATTATGACATAAGAATCTCTATTCAACAAGCTTTCCAATAAGGCCAAGCTAGTGCAATTTCACTTTATGTGCCTATGAACTTGAGAAGGACAAGGCAAAAGACCAAAGAAAAGAGAAACATCATATGGGTTAATGGTGCATCAAGGATTCTAGTCTCCAAAGATAGCTATCTCATACTATATTGCATGAATTTGAGTATATATACATAAGATGAGATGCTTATATGTTTAGTTGTTTGATTTTTGCATGGTTTATGTTTTGAATTGTTTCATAGCATAAGTTGCATATGCATATGAAATAAGGTTGGCTCCTAGCGTAATTGAGCCTAACTAGTAGGTCAGGAGTGTACAAGTTCTTTTTTAGTCCAAAGTTGAGCTTAGTTAAGCCTAACTAGTAAGTTCCAATGCCATGGCTAGATGAGTATAAGGATTCCATGCCATTTATATGTTTGAGTTACTTTTATGCATTATAACTACATGTTTGCATTTCCTCATGCTTATCCATTATGTGCATTGATTTGGAATAAGGTTTGCTACTTAAATTCTCCCAAGAATCTAACTTCCTTCATCTCCCACTAATTGTAATAGGTATTTTAAACAAGAAAAAGGAAACCAAAAGGAATTAAAACCTTAGGAAGTATAGCAGTAGCCTTTTGATGTATGTTATGGTACCAAGTGGTAGCAAATATGATGTATACTATGATAATATGTAATAGCAAGTGCAAGATTGTGATCATGAATATAACAAGTGAATGGAGCATGATTTGCTACATTATGTATTATGGTTTCCATGTGTAATATTCGATTTTTCAAAAGCAAAGCTGAAACTAATATCTTCACAAAAGAAGACCCTAAAGAAAAGTAAATTAAGGCCAATTAAAGGTAAGATGATAATTAGAGTATTTAAAAATGTGGTTAAAAAACTAAGTATAGCCTAGAACTAGATCCAAAATGGCCAAGTAGAATAAACCAAAACCCAGTGGCAAAATCATAATTTTTGACAAGTTTTGGGAAACCTAAAGGAGGAAGTTTTAAATGGAAAAGTTGAGTTCACTAGGATTTTTAGAGGTCTAGAAAACCATAGTAGCTATTAGTGTAACACCCCGAAATTAATTAAGGTGCTAATTATGGATTAAGATTAATTAAGGATAATTAATAGAGCATAATTGGGCAAGTAAGGGAATAGGTATTCTAGAGAGATAAAATTGTTAATCGGGGTTAAGAATTTATTTGGGATAGAAACTTCACCTAGTTCCAAATTAAGGAATCATGATAAGAGGCTAATGGAGGCCCAATGAATTAGAGGTAGACTCAAACTAATTTAATGAGATAGAGGCCCAAGATTTATCTTGGATAGGCTCAATTAAGTGGCCCAATGATCCTTGTGCAGACTCAAGCCTTTGAACCCTTCAAGTTTGGCCCAAAACTCATTAAACTTCAGCAACCCAATGTGTGAAAACTGGCCCAACAGAATTATGCAGCCCAACACTTAAAAACTGGCCCAATAAGCAAAAATCTGAAACCCAATTGGATTTGGGCTTGGAGCAACCCATGACCCAGCCTTTTGACCCAACTTAAACCCATCTAAACCCTAATGCTTCAGCCACACTTTCATTTTTCTAAAACTCAAGAGGCAAATTCGGAGGTTGAGAAGGAGGCTAGGGTTTGGGGCAAAGATTCTGCATTTCCACACACTTAGAGCAAGATTTGGCCAAGGTAATAGTTATAGAACTTAAACCCCTCATCTTTCTCTTTAATTTGGTCCGATTAGTTTTTCATTTGGAGAGATTTCATTATACCCAAAATCTGAAAAGTGAGTGTTTGGAGGTTTTCTTGGTGAAATTCGTAGGTTGAGGTTGGGGTTAGTATTGGGAGACTTTAAACCCCCCATTTTGATGCTTTCTTTTATGGTTTGAGACCCCCATAGCTTATTTATATTATGGGCATTAATTTTGTACGAATTTGCTTAGGATTTTGGGTGACACATTGAAAATTCTGGTGGGAGATACTTAAATCCGAATTTGGGATTTGTGGTGGCTGTTGCAATTGTCTGCAAGTGAGGTAACCGGGGTTTACATTAATTCCATGCATATATCTATTTTAATTTCATATTTGCTGTATATGAATGATTTGAAATGTTGAATGAATTGGTTGGCTATCTGTTGTATTATGATTGGACCTTGTGAGTCCATGGTGGAGCTGTGGTGCGGCTGCCACCCGTGCATGTGCTACGATCGAGCACCGGGTATGATCAACCCCAGATGCACTGAGCCCTGGTGTGCTCAATGGGGAGTAGGTGCCGTGGACGGGCCTCTCCCGATGTTAATGGCCTTTAACATGTTAAATATATGATTGCTAGTATGGGATAGTAATCATGATAGCCTAATTGTTTCATTTGCTGAAATGACTGATATGATTCTGATATGGATTTTGATTTACGCATATATGTTGATTAAACTGGATTATATGATGGAATTGTTTTGGTTACTGAGATTTATATCTCACCCCGTGTTATAGGATCAATATTTCAGGTGAAGGTTCCTCGGGTAAGGATAAGGGTAAGCAAGTGGATGAAAATCCATAAGCTTCAACCTATGGGAAGATGGCTACACTTGGGCTGACTTAGCTAGGATAGATGCTAATTTTGTATTCCTTAATGTATAGCATCATCATGTATCTGCATTGCCAAGTGTAGGCTTGAACTTTTAATTTATTGAGAATGTATGTACTAAAGGGTTAGACCCCCTCTTGACTTAGTATTTGATGTATGGATTCATATGATCTGCTGTAAACTTTGTTGACCTATAATATGGTTGTCAATGGAAATGTAACTCTTGAGATATTGGTATGAACCCACATTGTATGGAACCCCTATTGATTGAGTATTAAAGGATAGTAGCTGGTAATTCATGTATATTCTGTTGTTGCTATTTTATAAACTTGCTAATAGAGGGTGATTAGAGGACGGAAATGGGCGTATAAGTTTTGAATTGGTAAAGGAAGAATAGCTAAGTAAATAAGGTAGATAAATGCCATTAGAGCTATATAAAATGAGGGGAAGTGACCTTAGAGTGTCCCTAAGAAGAGAAATGGAGTGTAGGAGGCGAAATATAGTGAAACTAGTGACAGAAGGGAATCATGCCGCGGCCAAGAAGGCTTCGCCGCGGCCTAGGGAGTGACAGTGGCGAGGGACGCCGCGGCTTGAGAAATCTCGCCGCGGCGCGGAGTGAAAATAATTGCCCAGGAGGTGACAGAACGTAACCTCGCCGCGGCGCAAGAAGTCCCGCCGCGGTGCGAGTCGAGGAAATTAATTAGGGAGGTTACAGTAGCAAAACTCGCCGCGGCACCACATAGGTTGGCCGCGGCGCAGGTCCAACTCTCCGCGGCGATAAAATTCCAGAGAGTAACTGGGCCGCGGCGCGAGAGTTCTAGGCCGCGGCGCAAGTTTAAAAATGTGGTTTTTGAGCTCCAGAACCTAACTTAGCCGCGGCGGGAAAGTTCCAAGTCGCGGCGCAGGTCCCCAAACTCCTATATTTGACCTAGAAACCCTAATTTCAGTAAGGCTAATGTTTGGGAATGGTATGAGTACATTGGTGGGATGTTTTTATGGGTTGAAATTGATCAATGGATGAATCATAAACCTTTAATGATGGTATAAGCCTTTCTTATGCATGATCCCGTTATGGTTGTTAGTTGATGATCCTAGTAGTATCAAGGTTTAAATTTCCCCTATATTTTCATAATGTAATTAATTGCGATGACTCCAAACCTTGATCATTATCTATTAATTGTGTATTTAGCTATAATCACTGATATTAGAATCTAGGGTCGTCACAATTAGAATAGTTAAAACCCTTCTAGTGTGCAATTTAGGTTGTTAGTTAACCTAAATGTTGATTGGATCATTTTGGATTATTCTGAGTCTCATAAATTTGAATTAAAACATTTTTAACAAACTAGAAGACCTAAATTTCATGATGGAAAAGATGGTTCTCAAAAAGGAATTAAAATAAGCTTAAACGAAGGGATTGAAGTTGAGGAACGTAATCATTATTTTAAAAAATGTTATAAAACCTTTCTTTCTCCCTTTTATGAACAACCACGCCATTTATTCTTCCCAAAACTAACTTAACACATCTAGAACAACACAGAAACAGATCTTGAAGAGTGTCTAAGTGAAGGGAAAGGGGGAAGGAAGAAAATGCTACAAAGGTGAGAATTCTTGCATTTTTTTTAATGACATATTAGTTACTCCTCTCTAAACCCTCTCCAATGATGGTTTCAATTATTTGAAAAGATCACTTTGGTGCTTGAACCAATGGTAGAAGAAGATAATTTGGAACAATTATTAGTAGCATAAGAATCTCTATTAGATAAGGATTTGAACAAGATGTGCTACTATATGTAAAAATTGCTCTTCCTTGTTCTTTCTTGTCTTCTCACGTTTGGCTGGCATAGGGAGGTTTTAGGGGAAGACTAATTCTGACCTAAACATGGTAGTTTTAGAGATTTAGGAGTATGGAGATTAAGATAAAATCAAAAGAAACAACTAAGAAGCCATAAGTTACAAGATATGGTGATTAGGGTTTTGATTGTGTCTTATGAAATTTTAAACCTTAGAAGGGTATTTTAAGTCACATGAAATTATAACTAAACTAAAAAGAAGCTAAGGAATATCCATTGGTGCCTAAAATCTCAAAAACAATCACAAAACTCCCTTGGCTCTCAATAGTTACATAGTTTTTTCTATGAAGGAGAAGGGACACCTAAGGAAAGTTTTCAATTATTCCAAGGTTATAAATGGTCTAGATATAAATTATAAATACTAAAGGAACTATTAGTTTGAATTTAGAAGCCTTATTTCGAAAAGTGAAAATTTAGGATTCAATCATGCTTAAAGAAGCAACCTGGTGCTATCCTCCTTAAATCAAATTTATGATGGCTCTAAGTTTTAATAGAGTCATATAACTAACATTGAGTGAGGTTTTAGATATAAGAAATGGAATTGTGAAAGCTGCTACATTAGGTATTCAAATAAACCATATATGCACCTAAAACCTTAACTTGTACATGTAAGGCTTAAATGAATACAAGCATGGTTCCATTATTAATTGTGCGATTCATTTGATGTGTCTAGGCTAAGCAAGTGAAATTTCATTCAAATGTGAGTGTAGAGCCTTGGAGGAAGGAAAAGAAACAAAAGAGAACTAATTGGAATTATTGGATCAAGGTGGGTTTTCCTTCATTCTTATACATGTATGCTTAGTTGCTTGAGTGTCTTGGATTGCTTGTATATATTGTATGCAAATTATGTGTAATATTTATTGTTTGATGATTATATACAATTACATGGCATTTGGTTGCATTTAGAATTAGTTTGGCTCTTAAGGGGTGAGATTATTCCAAAAGTCTATTGAAATGGGTGAGGTGAAGCTAAAAGTTTCTAAATGTGGGTGAAACTAAGCCAAAAGTCTCTAATAGATAGATGAGGCTAAATCAAAAATCTTTAGAGTATAAAATTGCTCTTAATGGAACCATGAAATCTTTAATGCATGAATTTGAATGATATATAGTTGTATGATATGCATGCTTTCATCTTTGAACTTGAGTGAACTATATATGTATGCTTGAATGTTGGATTAGTTATTAGGATTCTTATAATATCATTTTCCCCCTATTTCCACTAACCATGACTAGGTGGCTCTCAAGGAAGCAAAAATGATGATCCAAAGGTATGAGAAAAGCTACTTTGAGAATAGATTAAGTTTTTGAACCTACTTGTGCATATATGATGATGTAATTATATATTTTGATATATTATCATTCCAACACATCTAAAAGTATGAGAACATGATGTAAGAACCATTTGAGGATACTTATATGCAATATTATGTAATTTGACCCTTGAGTTCTTAGAAATGTGTGTATTGTAACAACTCTAACTCTGAATTATAGTAACTAAGCTTAATTACATAGTTAATGATTGTAAATCAAGGTCTAATGATAGTACAAACAACTAAATTAGGAAAAAGTAAGGAAATTTGAACCTTGATATTATTAAGGATTATAAATTAAAGAACAAAATAATTTCCAGTGATTTAGGTTATCAAATAAAACTTTCAATTCATTCTATCATTGATTCTCTATCCACAAAACCTTCTTATACTTGTTCCTAATGTAACACTCAAAAATTAATTAAGGTATTAATCGTAGATTTAGACTAATTGAAAATAATTATTATGGAATAATTAGGCAAGCTATGTGAATAGGAGTAGAGAAATAAATAATTAATGTAGATTTAAGATTCAATTGGGTTGGAACTTAATTTAGACCTATAATTAATTTGAATAGGTCTTGGATAAAGACTAATGGAGGCCATAATAATTTCAAGTGCAGACCCAACTTTCTATTGTGAGACTTAGCCCAAGGGAGACCATTTAGCAATAGCCCAATTTGGTTTAATGAGTTAAAGGCCGAAGACCCTACTAAAATCCTAGAAATTTTATAGTCCAACTCATGAAATCTAACCCAGTAAGACACTATCTAAACCCCCATATGGATTTAGGCCTTTGGGTTAGTCCATAACCCATTTAGGACCCAACTTAAACCTTAAAACTAACTTTAGCTGTTCTTACTCTGCAGAACCACAAAACACACAAGAAACACACAAAGCATTTTCAAAGGCTTTAGAGAAAGGCTAGGGTTCTTGGCAAAAATCCATCTTCTCCTATTTATAGAGTCAAAATCAGCAAAGGTGAGTGTTATATAACTTGACCCCTCCTCTTCCTCTTCAATTTGACCTAATTGATTTTCCATTTAGAGCATTTTCATCACACCTTAAATCTAATATGGATCATTTGATGTTTCTTGGAGGATTTTTGGAGGTTAAGGCTAGAAGGGATATTGGGTAAGTATAAACTCCTCATTTTGATGCATTTACTACTATTTAGAGACCCCAATAGCTCTTCACACTTAAATCCTTTGCACTCCTAAGCAACACTAAAGATCAAAGAAAGGCTAATAAAATGAGAAGTGGAAGATGGAAATGTAAAAAGGAAGCGTAGAAATCACAAGATAAAGAATATTCATAGCTCTTCAACACTTCAATAATCAAATTAACTTCACTTGCATTAAGAAAGCAAATTCCATGGCAATTTCATTTGAAAAGAATGAATTAAACTGTCTAGCCTCTCACATGAGATAAGTGTTTACTCTTAACTCACAAGTGGTTAAGGCAATGTGTATCACTCAAGTTCCACCTATCAAAACCTCACCATCATAGGCTTGTCAAACTTCTAAATTTCCACCACCTATGCCAAATGCAAGGCACAAATCAAGAGGACTTTATTCATGTTTGTAATGAGGCTAAGGAATGAAATGATGCGTATACAAAAACAAGGAAAAACAACCAATGGATACCTTAAAAGCTCAAAAACAATAAAAAGAACTTATGATAGAGAAAAATGTGTTCAATTCAAGGCCCTATTTCCAACAAGTACAAACAAAATTCAAAATACTTCTTTCTTTGATTTTCTATTACTTTCTTTCTTTTTTCTTTTTTATTTTCATTTTTCATTCATTCATTTTCTTTCTTGCTTTTCTATATATATTTTTCTTTTGAATATCTCTTAAACTTTTACTGACCTAAATGATGTAAAGCATACATTTACCTATCCTAATTAGATGTAATGCTCTTTAAAATCCATAAAGTATCTTAAAACAAGGTGCGAAATTTTTTTTTTTTTCACTTTTCATGGCTATGGTTTCAACAAGAAAATAAAACAAGGTCCAAATTGGCTAAACAACAGATAGAATGCACATAAGGTTGGCTTTTTTGTTAACTAGCTGTAAAAGAAAGGAATGCCTTATCATTTTCATGCATGCAAATGCAAATATGGTCTCAACAAAGAATCAAGAAAAGTTTTAGGGTGAAAGCAAAGATAGGTGAATACACATTAGAAATGGACAAATAAGGCTCAATTCCTCACTAGTTAAGGGCTATCAAAATAATTCATTGAAATCAAATTCATTGCCACTTCACTTGAATCAAAACACAAGATTTATTACTTATCATGTTAAAATGAACTAAGCTACAATCATCTCAACTTGCAACTTTCACAAAAAATTTAAAAAAATAACATCATTTTTTAAAAAAAAAAATTCAAAATTTTTTAATTTTTAATTTTTTTACAAAACAAAGAAGGGATAAAATGAAATGGCTCTCCCCCCCCCTATTTAAATATTGCATTGTCCTCAATGTTAGCACAAGATCCAATCAACAAATAGACAACACAATATAAAGAGTAGAAAGGAAAGTGTACAATTGGATGAAGTTGAAGTGAAGATCTCAAGGGTGGCTTAGATTTCCATGTAGCTGGTTAGCAACCATTTATTACCTACAAAATGGAACAAAACAAACAATAATTTGGAAAAGAAAAGATAACTACATCCTAAACTAAAAGTAACTTTATAAAAGTTCAACTAATCATAAGTGTCAAAGACCAAAATTAAAATAGCTTCATGTCTCCTTAGTTGAACAATTTTAAGTCTAACTACTTTGAAACATTTTGATTGATCATTCAAGGATGATTCATGGACTTTCTTTGTAACACCATACTTCTAGGACTCAATTCATGCAATTCCCATGCCTCATCTTATGTTTGTTCTATGGAAACACTCGAGTGGCATAGGGAGTTATGAATTAAAATGCATTTCTCTAATGGTAAAATTTTTCTTTCGGAGTCTCGTGGGCCATAGGAATGCATCTATCACATTCTCATACTTAAATACATGAATATAGCTCATTTCCATTATCAAATTTGGTCTACAACTCGTGGGAAGCAAAGGAACACATTAAAATTCATGTTTGCATTTTCGTCCAGATTTGCTCCATTTTCTGACCCAACTTTGGAAAATCATAACTAAATCTAGAAAAATCTAAATCATGTGTTCTTTGTCATTCTGGAAAGCTCAGGATGTCGACTTCACAATCAAAATACGTCCAAGTCACAACATTCATCACACAGGACGTTTGACATCCAAAAAGCTACAGACTCACTGGCTGCCTGGGCTGCGATTCAGGTTACTGATGCAAACTTCTGAAATTCATAACTAATTCTACAAAAATTGAAATCACACACATTCAGTCATTCTGGGAAGCTACAAATGTTAACTTGACACTAAAAATAATTCTCGAATGAAACAGATACGTTTAGGTATCTGGAACTGATGGAACAGTGATTGAGCTCTGGAGTCACCACTGTTACTGACAGCAAATTTCAAAAATGCATAACTCTGTGTTCAGACCTCCAAATGAGGTGATCTCGGTGGCCACAGAAAGCTTATGACCTCTAGTTTATGGACATAAAATTTCATAAGCATTGGACATCATTGGCCATCGAGTGATACGAAAATCAAATCTGCCAGTATGAACAGTGCACATACCAGAAACCATAGAAAATCCCAACTTTGAAAATTCATCAAATATTCTCTAGGTCTCCGAAAATTATGACCTTTATCTTTCCAGAAAGCTCTTAATAAGACCTAATTTTATGCCAAATTTCAGGGCAAGACTAACTCGTTTGGCCAAAAAGTAGTATAGGGTTCCATTATGGTCAATTTTGGCTCCATATTGGGTACCAAAATTGCCAAATGGATTTCCTTTGGTCTTGGCACCTTTTGGGCAAGTTTAAAAGCATGTTTAAGACTTGGGGAAGCTGCCCAAATGGTCCCAAACCATTTGCATCTCATTTTGGCCTTTTCACCCTCACTTATACACATTTCCATCAAACTTTCAATTCTCATACTTTGGCATTAGATACTCAAAACATATGCTAGAGGTCATACATCATATTCATACATATAAACATCATAGAATGGTGTATTTATACATGCCTCAAGGGTCATGGTACATTTACAACATCATATACTTTGTGAAACCTCATTATAGGTTCAAGAAGAATGAAAGCTAGGCCTAGGCTTGTCAATCTCTTTCTTTCATGGTTGTTGGCTCCCTTCACCATAACTCCTTGGTCCACCTAGCATGTTAGAGCATTGGAGAGGAGGGAGTGAGATTCAAAGAATCCCAATAGCTCATCCCCCATTCAATCATACATAATATGTGCAAAGCAAGCTTCTCAAATTCATGCATGGAGGAAATATAAGTCATAGGCATTTTAAACGCAAACTTGGCATGTGAATCAATCATACAAGACATTCAAGAGCTCACTAAGTGTTTGGATTGGCCTCACACTTCTCCTCGTGGATTTTGGACTTGCCTCACCCATTCTTTGAGCACTTTGGACTCAACCATACTCTTGGGAGCCCACTTTGCTTTTGGGAGACTCTTTACTTTGTCTCAACCAAGCTCAAGGGTTCTTGGCTCATCCTCACCCAAGGGAAGAGTTCTTGGCCTCTCCACACTCAAGCAAACTCATACACACATCATGGGTTCATTTAAAAACATAACATGGCATCAAGCATCATGGCATATAAAGGCATGCTAGCATACTTTTCAAAGCTTGAAAATACACATACACACATTCTAAAACAAGCTAAACACACATCCATGCATGAGAGAAGGTGGAGAGAGCTACCTTGTATGCAAGTACACATTTTTTCCTTAGCTTTTAAACCTCCTCTTTTGGCCACACGCCCACAATTTGGTGGAGATAGTTTCATTTGGCCTAGACACAAATTATGGGAGCCAATTAAGTTCATGAAACAATTTCTAGGGCTATGCAACTTGCTTAAACCCTAGATTACTCTACAACCTCCATTATGGTCCATAAAGGCACCTAATGAAGCAACACCCCTCAAATGATTTCTAGGCCTCATTCTTTCTTTTCAAATATGATTCTTAACTCCTTTTAAGCCTCTTGGAGTCATCACATAATTAAAACAAAGGGCCTAACATTATGTTGCTTCCTTAGGTCACAATATGGAACCTAAAGCACCAACTCATTCTCTAAGCTTCCTAAATTTTTCCCGAGGTTTCCCCTCACATTCATTCACCATGTATGACTCAAAAATGGGTTTGAAACAATTTAAAACTCTCCCTAACTATGCCATCCCTACTTGGCCGAAAGTTAGAGCATAAATGGGATTTCATGGCTTCTTGATTTTTCCTTGATGGGGGAACCATTTAGGGAGGTTGTTAAGAGTTGTAGGAGGTCAAGGAAACACTTAAACAACCAAGGGAACTTATAGATTAAATCAGTTTTTTACAATCCCCTTAAGTGCTCTACACTTTTCCAACTTATAGGTTCATGACTTTCCATGGGGTTTTGTTCATTTTATGGAGGAAGAGACATATGGGGGACCTTTTAGGGATCTTAGGAGCACATTTAAACATTCATTTAAGCCTAAGAACATTTATATAAAATCAGATTTGCAAGGGAGCATTTGGATCCCTAATGATTCTATTTTGTTTCCTAATGCTCCTTTCTTGATTCTATTGGTTCGTTCTTAATCCTTGCCATCTAAAACCCCTAATCCCTCCATAAATTGGACAGAAAACAGCCCCTAAGAATTGGGCTCATGGTGGTCAAATTCGTGCAAGAGGAAGGGGGAGGGAGAAACTACCAAAGAATGGAAGTTTTACCTTGTTTTCTTGCTTCCTTTGGCTTGTTCTTCCACTTGGTTGGCTTACTCCCTCAATTTTCGAAATTCCCCTCTCTGTTCTGCCCCAAAAACAGCACCAAACTCTCCATTAAAACCATAGAAAGAAAGCTTGAGAGGAGAGGAGCAAGGTTCAAGAAGGAAGGATATAGAATTTCTTAAAGTTTCTTACCTTTCTCTTGAATTTCTTCCTCCAAAATCCTCCTCCTATTGTGCGCCTAAGGAGCTGGAGTTCTCCTCTGAAAATGGGCAGAAGCAAGTCGGTTTGGAGAGGGGGAGGCAGAACGTGGCATATAAAGAAGAAGAAAGAAGTTTCTTTTAACACTTTAATGCCAATTTTGCCCTTCGTTCTTAGCATTTTCGTTTCTCCTTCGTTTTAGCTCCTTTTTGAGAACCGTCTTTTCCATCATAACAAATAGGTTCCCGATTTAATAAAATGCCTTTGGAATCACTCAAATCGGAGTTAAAACCGTCCCAAACGAATCGGTCAAAGTTCGGGTCAACTGACATCGGAAAGAGTACACCGAAGGGGCTTTACTGGTCCCGGGGCTTCCCATGGTTTTTGGGGCCTCTGAGAATCCTGAGCAACTCAAAATTTCCATTTAAAAAGCCCTCCTAGGCGCTTTTCCAAAATTACACTTATTTACGAAAATGCCACTGGCCTTTCGGCAAATTTTTCGATTTGCTCTGACCCCGGTTTCTGGGCAACTCAAGGCTCAAATCCTCATTTTCTATTATTTAAAATTTTATCCAAATTTTATTTGGCCTTGAATCACTCATCTCAGGGGACTTGCTTTGAAAACATGCCCATTTCCATCGTTTAATGAAAACGGGACATTACATTCTCAATCATTAGTAGTTTCAAAAAGTCAGATTTAGAACTTTTAGAAGGAAGAAAAGAAGAAAAATCAAATTTAGGACATTCAAAGCTAAAGAAAAAGAGTCTAAAATCAAGTTTAAACATTTGACCCTCTAAATATCTATCAAAACTAATGAAATCAATTAGACTTTCATCAGTAAGAGTCACTACATTAACAGAAAAATTCAATTGCAACTTCTCATAGTTTTTCAAGTGAAAATCCTTCAAGGCATCTGGTTGTTGCTTCATCTCAGTTAGGGAAGTCTGTGGCTTGTTGGGAACTAGCTCACCAACTTCATGAACCTGTTCAGAAACCTTAACCAGAGAAATAATATTCTTCTTGACCAAAGAGATATCAATAGAATCACAAGACTCTAGACAATGATCAACAACAAAATCAAGTCTCTCCTTAGTGTCAACAATAGAACAATTATCAATAAGATTTTTAGTATTAACACTAGTATGATCAAAAGAATCAATATCATCAACAGTTTTAGTGCAAACACAAGAATCCATGGACTTAACAAAATCATGATGATCAGAATATGTTGGAACTCACTAGTCTCAATGAAAGCATTAATTTGGGAACATTTATCACATATAGTGGATCCAGTACACACACAATCAAGAGAATCATTTAAATAAGCTATGTCACATGGTCCAGACAGCATACTATCCCTAAAATCAGTACTAACATCATTAACTAGCATATCAATCAAACTCACACTAGGAATAGAATAATCATCACATTCTAGGTCAACTCTACACTTATCTAGTACCCTAGACTTAATATAATCATCATTTACTAGCTCAGAAATGAAATCATCATTATGGTCATAGCTAGGAGTAGAAAAACCAAGTGTATCAGTACATAAGGACTCATTAATATCAACAAAAGCGTCATTTTTGTTCAATGTATTACCACAATCAACCATATCAGGGGATTCAACAACAATTTCCTCATTTACATCATCATCATCAAGCAACTTAAGATCAACATCATCATGTTCATTAGTCATTACTGTGCTATTATGTATACTAGAATCAATCCCAATAAAATGCAATGTATTAGTTGGAAGCATATTACCCATTGAGTAAGACTCTTCTTTCTCTATACATTCTCTTTTAATTTCTCTTCCTCCAATTCAATAGCGCTTGAGGTAGGTTGACTCATTTGATGTAATGCCCGATATGTCGCAAAAACATCGAAACGGGCTAGTTTGAAAAGTAAGTCCCCTGAGATGAGTGATTCAAGACCAAATAAAATTTGAAAAAAATTTTAAATAATAGAAAATGAGGATTTGAGCCTTGAGTACCGCAAAAACCAAGGCCAGAGTGATTAGAAAAATTTGTTGAAAATCTAGTGGCATTTTCGTAAATAAGTTTAATTTTGGAAAAACACCTAGGAGGGCTTTTTAAATGAAAATTTTAAGTTGCTTAGGGTTCTCAGAGGCCCTAAAAACATAAGCAGCCCCGGGACCAGAAAAGCCCCTCGGTGTACTTTTTCTAATGTTATTTGACCCAAATTTTGACTGGTTCGTTCGAGAAGATTTTAGCTCTAATTTGATTGATTCCAAAGGCATTTTATTAAATTGGGAACCTAAATTTTAGAATATAAAAAATGATTCTAAAAAAGGAGTTAAAACAAAGCCAAGCCGGAAATGCCATTGCGAAAGGATAAAAATGGAAACAATTTTTAAAAGGAAGCTTCTAAATTCTTCTTTAAAGCCCACGTTCTCCCTCTCCCTCCCTAGATGGACTTTCTTCTGCCCAATTTCAGAGAAAATACATAGCTCCTTAGGTGCTCAAAAGAGAGGGAATTTTGGAGGAAGAAAGCAAGGCAAAAGGTAAGAAAAAGTTAAGAATTTCATGCTTCTTCTTCTTGGAACCTTCTTCCTCTTCTCTTAAACTCTCTTCCTATGGTTTTAGAGAGTAATATGGTTCTATTTTGGCCTTGAACCAGAGGGAAAAAATTGGAGTTTCAAAGAGGAAGCTAAAGCAAGGAAAATGACTCTTAAAGGAAGCTTGAATCTAAGGTAGTTTCTCCTCCTTTGTTACTTTTTCTTCTTCTTCTTCTCTTCCATGGTGGGACGCCTAAAATAGAACCATGAAGGGGGAAAGTTTCTGTTTTATAACCAATAAGAATTCATTAAATTAGGCCATGGGAAGATGGAATACACCAAAGAATTGCATGAAAAACTAGTAGAATTCAAGTTGGAAAAGTGTAGGGTTCTTGAACATAATCTGAAATCTGGGTTGATTCAAGAATTCCCTAGCATATGTGAATGTTTGTTTGAGTTTCTAAGACTCCTAGGGAGCCTCCCAAGTGTCGCATCCATTAAGAAAAAATTTCAAACTCTATGGGTCCTTAATGAAGGCATATTTCAGCCAAGACCCATAGAAATAGCTAGGGGATATTTTAAATTGTTCCAAGCTTGATTTGGGACTTTATATGATAAAAGAAGATAAGAGAAACCCTTGAGAAAAATTTAAAAGCCTTAGGTTAGGAGATGAGGCAATGGCTTCCATAATGTAACCTTATGAAGCAACATGTACCTAGGTTTGTGAAAATGAGTGTGTGATGGCTCCAAGGACCTTAAATGAGGTTAAGAGGCCTAGATATGGCAAGAGAATGGAACCAAGAATTTTAATTATGGTAGTTGCTTCATTAGGTCATTAATGGAACCATATTGTGACAAATAGAACAAAGTGTATTCTAAAGAGTGAGTTAGATGTCATAGCTTGTTCCAAGAGTATAATTGAGTGTTGTTTATTGTGAATAGGCCAAGGAAATCCAACCCCATCTCATTGTGTTTTTGGAACCAAAAAGGAGAAGGAACAAGCAAAGTAAAGCTTGAATTTTCACCAAGGTAGCTCTCCACCTTTTCTTGTTGCATATGTGTCATTGTGTGCTTGTGTGTATATTCATATTTTTTAGACATGCCACTTGATGCTATGTTGTTATTTTGTTACCAACATGTCTCCTTGAATGTCTTTGAATTGTGGAAATGGCTCATAAGGGTGAGGTAGTGCCAAAAGTCCCTTAATATAGGTGAGGAGATGCCAAAAGTCTCATGGCATGGGTGAGATAAAGCCAAAAGCCCCTTGGATGGGTAAGGCTAAGTCAAAAGTCTCTAAAACAAGTGAGGGAAATCCAAAAGTCCTAGAAATGGGGTAAGGCTAAACCAAAAGTCCCTAGAGCTCATTCTTATACTTGACATGAGTTTGTGACATAAAAATGTGAAAATTGAATGCTTTATAGATTGATTGGTTGCATACTGGTACCTTTGACATATTGTATGCCTTGAAAATATACTTAAATAGATGTATGGGCTATTGAGATTCAATGAATCTCACCCCTCCTCCTTTCTCTCATCTTATATGGTCTAGGTGGAGTTCTAGATCCAAAGGATGGAAGCCGATGAGCTTAAATATCCATCTCTTAGCAAATCTTGCTATTTTTGATGTACTAGAATGTCAAAGTATATATGTATATGTTATTTTTGGGCCATAAAACCTTGAACAAGTGTAAAACTATGTAAAGATAATGTATGTATCAAGAATAGAGTTAAATGAATGAAAATGTGCAATTAGACCACTTGGGAGCCCACTTATGTATGTATGTTTATGGATGTGTCATGATGAATTTGAGTTGCATGATGGTTCATACCTTATGAGAGACTTATTTATGTTGTATTTTTGCTTCCTAAGTTGCTCAAATGGGTGTGGAAAAATGTATAACTCATTTGGACTAAATTTGCCCTCTTGTTGGAACCAAAAGTGTCGTAATCTTGAGCTATGGCAAAGTCTGATCAAATGACCTCTTCTTGACTTAAAATTTTGCATGAAATTAGATCTTTCCTATATCTTTTTGGGAAGCTAAATAATAGGTCATTTAGAGGTCTATGTAATTTTCTATGATTTTTCAAAGTTGGTATCAGAATTTCATATCTGCAGAATCACTGTTCATTTGGTTAGTTGTAAAATTGTGTCATCTGACAGGAAAACATGGTCCAATGGCTACGAAATTTTATATGCAAAAACTAGACATTCAAAATGAGTTGTAGCAACTAGAAGCACCTTATTTGGAAGTATAAGCTAAGAGTTATGAATTTTTGAACCTTTTGAACAGCATCAATAGTGCAGCACAACCTTGCTCACTGTTCCATTGAATTCCAGTGGCTAGACGTATTTTTTTGTTTCTTAATTTATTTTTACCATAAATCTAACATCCCTAGATTTTCATATTAGTATTATTTATATGGATGGAATTTTTTTGGAATTAATTGGATATTTTTTAAGTTTGTAGCAGAAAGCTATGATAGCACCAAGGACCAACCAGACCTCTTCACCTTTTCGAATGTCACACATATTTTGTGTTATGTTTTATGGCCTACATATTTTTAACATAAATTATACATCTATAGCTTTCCAAAATGCCATAGTATGCTTAATTTAGATATTTTTGGAATTAATTAAAAATTTTCAAAGTTGATGCACAGAATCTACAAACTGAACCCAAGGCAGAACCATTAATATTTATGTATGCTTGATGTAAGCTCGGGTTTTGGAATTTTTTTTTAGATTATTTTGAGTTTTATTGGTGTAATTAAATTTGAAAATGATAAGAGAGAGTCCCCAAGGTCCACAGAGCCAAAAAAAAGAAATTATGGACGACGTAACGCAATTAAATTATATTATTTTCTTTGTTTTCTTGGGGAAATCCATGTATAAGACTTATGTATGTAAGGAGGATAGCTAAGATAGCTATGGTATTACATTTGAACTCCCGAATCCTTCACGAGCTTATCCATCATCTGTTGGTTTTGAAAATGCAACTGTACTCTCCCATTGGAGTTGAAGATTAAAAACATGTAGTTGTTGCCTTATCCTCTCTTCCTAACTTGAATCCCTCTGGAGCTCTTGTTGCATATATTCCTCATGATAGTTATAGGAATAATATTATGGCTCTTGCACATGGAAGTTGTGGTATGGCTCAATGTAATTGGGGTGAATCTGATATGGATGATGGTAAAGTTGGTAGCATGGCTGTTAGTATTGTTGTGCTTGTCTTCATTGCTTAGGTATACCATAAAGCATTGATATAGCTTCATCCATCTTCTAGAGAATCCTATCATTTGTACAAGAGTCATAGACATCTTGATTAGACATATAATAAGGATCCATTTAAAGCAAAGAATATGAGAAGCACAATTACCCTAAGCACAAAACAAATTACTAGTAAACTATAACTAAAATTAACTTTAAATTAAGAAAATTAAAATCAAATGAAGATAACAACTATCTAACAATAAAAAATGCTCCAAAACATAGGACAATCATATAAAATAAACTCACTAAAAATAAAGAAATTAAATCCAAAATAATTAAAAAAAATTAAGAAAATTCGAGAAAATACTAAAAAATTAAAAAAGTGCCTTAAACGTTAGAATTTGGCCCAAAAAGGATACACCTAATGGCAAAGTAAATTTTGCAATTTGGCCTAAAAAGGGTACACCTAATGGCAAAGCTATGAATTTTGCTCAAAATATCTAAAAACCTTGAAAAACAAGGTTTGAGAATTTTTTAGGTATAATGTCTGATTTTTGTTAAAACAATGAAAACGGATATGTTTTCAAAGCAAGTTCTCTAAAATGAATTGGTTAAGGCCTATAAAATTTAGAATAATAATATAGACATTAAATAATGAATTTAGGAGGCTAAAGATACCCTGAAACAGAAACTAAATTGGCTAGACGAAAATTAACGAAATGAAATGATATTTTCGTAATTTCAAGCAAATTCTAAAATTCTCACATGAGGGCTTTTTAAATGGCAAATTTGAGTCCTCTAGAGTTCTCAGAGGCCCTGAAAACCATGGGAAGCATCAAGACAGTTAAAACCCCTCTTGTGTGCATTTTTTAATGTCAGTTGACTCGAACTTTGATCCTTTCATTCGAGAAGGTTTTAGCTCCGATTAGAGTAATTCCAAAGGTATTTTATAAAATTGGGAATCTAAATTTTATGATAGAAAAGACTATTCTAAAAAAGGAGCTAAAACAGACTGGAAATAAAAATGCCAAGACGAAAGGGCAAAATTAGAATTTTTAGAAAGTGGAAGCTTCTTGAATGCTCCTTAAGAATCACACCCCACTCTTCCTCATTTTTAGACCGACTTGTTTTTGCCCCTAAACTAGAGAAAGAAGGCAGCTCCTAGGTACACGAAGAGAGGAGATTTCAAAGGGAGAAAAAGCTAAGAAAAGGTAGGAAATTCCATGGAAATTCAAGCTTTCTCTTTAGCAAGTTGCTACTCCTTCTTCTTCTCCTTATTTTCATGGATTTGATGATATTTTTGGGTCTATATTGAGGGCATAACAGAGGTGGAAATTTCAAAATTCAAGGAAGGAAGCCAACCAAGTGAAGAACAAGCCAAAGAAAGCAAGAATCTAAGGTAATTCATGATGTTTTAAGCTTCTTCTTCCATTCCCTTCTCTTGTGTGTGTTTCGCACTACCTAAGATTGGGCAAGAGGGGTTGGATTTCTAGCTAATCCAAGAATGAATCTTAGCAAAATGAGGGACGAGAATAAGAATATGCAAAGGAAACAATCAAATAGCTATTAGATTTTAAGATAGTAAAGTTAGGGTTTCAAGTGTTCCACCAAAAATCTATTTTGATACAATAATTCCTAGGCCTAAATGAATGTTTGGATGAGATCTTAAGATCCCTAAAAGGCTCCTCATATGCATCTTCCATCAAGAAAACAAAGCAAACTCACTTGGTGCTCACTTGGTCTATAGTCACGGCCTGGACTAGATGAAGTACCAAAAGGTAGTTTCAATCTGGTCCAAGCTTATTTTTGAGTCATATATGATGGAAGAGGATGAGAGAAAGCCTTGCAAAAGTTTTAGAAGTCATGGATAGTGAGATGGTATCATAAGTTCCATATTATAGCTTAAAGAAGCAACACCTAGCTTAGCTCCTTAATTTGATTGTGTGATAACTTCAAAAGGCTAAAAAGGGGTTAAGAATCATAAATGAATGAAGAGAATGGAGCAAAGATCATGTTTTCATAGGTTTGCTTTATTAAGTGCATTATGGAACCATAAACGAGCCATATGAACTACCTAGTTTTTCTAATGAATATGTAGTCTTAGAAATGATTTCAAGAGTATAATTGGCTTCCATATGATGTGTGGCTGAGGAAGAAAAGCTAAACTCGAGAAGAAAAGTGTGCTTGTGTAACAAAAGTAGCTCTCTCTTCTTTTTCTCATGCATGGATGAATGTTTGTCTTGTCTTTGAATGTGTGTATATATGTTTTAAGCCATGAAAAAGTGTTTTAGCATACCTTTAGATGCCATGGTACCATGATATTGCATTATGTCTTCAAATGATGCTTTGTAAACTTGCTTTGGTTTACTTAAGTGTGGTAAAGTCAAGAATCCTTAAGAATGGTTGAGATAAAGTTTAGAATCTCCCAAGAACAAGGCTTAGTTCAAAGCCTTTAACAAAAAAGGTGAGGCAAGTCCAAAATCCTAGAAGAGAATGGGTGAGACTAATCCACTTACTTGGCAAGTCTATGTATGTTTTGTATGACTTCTTGAATGCCAAGAATGTTTCTTGAATGACTACATACTCCATGATGTTCATGCATGCATTTTTAGACATGGATTTGCATTCTTTATGTGTGATTGAAAGGAAGAAGAGCTATTGGGGTTTTTAGAATCTCATTCCTTCCTCCCTACATGTCTAACATGTCTAGGTGGACCGAGTGAGCCAAGAAATGGGAGCCACTAAGTTTGAAGAGGAAAGTTTGACAATCAAGTGTGTGAAAATGCCAATTTGTAGCCATATGAATGGCACATGATATAATCCCTTATTGTATATGTTGTATGATCTTATGAACATATGTAAATATATAGATGTACAATGTATGAATGAGATTTAATGCCATATGTATGAAATAGCATGATTTGGACATTGGATGCAAGACTTGACATGTATGCTCTTGTGTATAACTTGGGGTGAATGAGCGAGTTAGAGAAATCTGAGTTAGTGCACCTTTGAGACAAGTTTATTAGACCATTTTGGTGCTTTCCCATATGCTCAAGTGGCCATGGCAGCCTTAGAAACCAAAATGGACCATTTGAACCCCTTATGAGACACAAAAATGACCATTTTACAACCTAATTTCAAGATCTAACCAAATGAATGAATTTGCCTATAAAGTTTGGTATGCATATAGATCTCATCTAGGGATTTTTAGGAAGTCAAAGATTATATTATTTGGAGCTTTGTAGAATTAATTATGATTTTTCAAATTTGGAATTTTTTGCTAAATTGATATAAACACTGTTCATATGGTCAGTCACTTGTGCTATGTCATTCAAGGTCCAAATGGTATCCAATACTTATGATATTTTATAAGCATAAACTAGATATGATAAGCTTTCTATGACCACTAAGATCACCCCAATTAGACATTTGAGTAGGGAGATATGGATTTTTTAATTTAAGGGACAATACTAGTAGCAACTAGCAATCTTTGTTACTGTTCCATAGATTTCTGGTTGATAAACATCTCTATTTGGTCTGAAATTATTTTTAGCATAAATTATACATCTGTAGCTTTTTAGAATGGTATATTGTGCTTGATCTTAATTTTTCTAGAATTAGTTATGATATTTCAAAGTTCATGATATAAACTTGGAATCTCAGTCTGAGGCTACACACTTTATTTTCATGTATATACTCCCTTAGCTTGGCCACTTCTTGAGCTTGTTATGAGTTATATTTGTGTATTTAAATGTGAAAATGAGATGGATGACTTCATATGGTCCACGGGACATGGAATGAAAAAATTATACACGACGTAATGCAATTAAATTGAATATTTTTAATGATTTTCCTTGGCAAGCTTGCATAATTCAAGGAAGTGAACCTAGAAATAATATGCAATGAGCTCGAGAATTATGGTGTTACACTAGGCACATCAAAGAAAAATTCAAGCAAGCAAAACAATTGATGTGTAACACCGAAATGTTTAAAAACCAAGTTCAAAATAGGGTAAATACTAAACAAATATAGAGCAAAAATACTTAGAAAACCTTTTCAAATAATTGAGAATCCAATTTCCCTAGCAATGGCACCAAATTTTGAGTGGTTATGTCACGCAACCTTAAAATAAACTAGGTTGAAAAAGATTTGCAGTATAAGGTGTAACCTATATCTTCTCCCTTGGAAATGAATTTCAAAGTTTAATTGAGTTTTCTAAGTATAACAGATGAATCTAAAAACTACCTACTAAAAGGGGGATTTGATTGAATTAAACTAATTAAAATCAGAATGGATTAAAATTCCTAACTACTTCTACCTAAATGCATGAACTAAGGAGCAATGGACATGTAACTAGCTTTGGATTCATCCCTTGGTATTCACTATCCTTATCCTAATTCAATTATCATTGGTTCTGGTCTAAGAGTCCCTATTTGTGTTCATGGCAAGTGATCTTAAGTTACCACTCAAGATTCAAGAGACTAGCAATTTGATGTTAATTGAGACCTCAACTCTCATTAAATTACTAATTCTTATGATTAAGATCTTTGAACACATAAATGAGTGACTCAGTAATCAACTAGCCTCTGAATTTTCACTCTAGGATGTTTAATTAACCAATCAAACTCTAAGGAAACATTAAATTAGACATTCAAGTACTCAATTTCTTACATGCATTTCATCAAACACCTTAACTACATTCATAGATGATTGTAGGAAATTGAGAATCCAACACTTAATTCAATCAATTAATCATTTAAATACTTTCCTAATTAGTGTCTAACCAGTTACAAATTACAAACCACATCAATCTCTGTCAATCACAAGCTCAACCAAGCAAGTTCAAGAACAAAAATTGATGTAGAAGAGAGAAAATATAAAATAGAAAGCTTAGCCAAAATCCCTTGCTAAGTCCAATAGATTCAAGCTTTAATCTAAGGTTGTCTTCCAAGCTAGCCACAATATTCAATTAAACCCTCATGAGTGAAGAATGATGGAGGAGAATGGAATGGAGTCATGGCAATGTGGAGGAGATGATGGTAAATGGAATAATATGGATGATGAATGTGCGTGAATGATGGATTGATGCCTCCTCCCCGAGTCTCTCTATTCCTTCGCTTTAATGATCACATGCCCAGCCTCTAGATGAATGGATATGGATGATTGAAATGTGGATGCATGGATGAGATCGAATGGATGCGTGCTGCCTCTTAATAAATCAGGTGCCTTCCTTTATTCTTTTTCATGTGCTTTCCAGACCCTTGAACCCGTGGCTTGTTAATCACGTGTTCTGCTTCTATTTTATTCCCTGGCTTTTTCCTCATGTGGTTCTTATTCTCCTACCTGAGCTTCATTTATTACGTGTCACCATGCATGAGTGGGTGCTACATGGAGCTACTGTTCTGGAGTTGCTTCTCTCTTGCTCTTCCTAACACATGTAGCTCCTTCTGCTTTAGCACCTAAGCCTCTTCACGTGTTTTGCTCTCCTGGATGCTGCCTTGTTTGAGCCCTTTTCTTCCTAAATTCCTTCTCTCACATGCTTTATTTTATTCCTCACGTGTTTTCTTCCTCCTCCACGTCAACTTAATGACCCATGCTTCATGCTAGTGCTGATTGTTGTTGCTGTTCTGGAGCTTACAAAACACGAGAGCACGTTCTACTTCTCCTCTCATTCCATGTAAAACCCAAGCCTCATTTGTTGTACTGTTCACGCGCTCTACCCACTGCCTTCTCACTTTAGTCTGGTGGCTTCTCACGTAACTTTTGCCCGTGGTTTACTCATTCCTTCCCTTCTCCTTCACCACATCCTGGACCCTCCAACCCATGCCAAACTCCCAACTTGTGTATGTGTTGTGTGATAAGGGTGAAGTGAATCAATGTGAAGCTTGAGCATGTGTGGAACATGTTTTCTATTCTTTTTCACATCAGACTTAATATGTGAACCTACTCCTTGACCCGTGTGCTACGTGTAGATGAGGTGGGTGTGTGAGGAAGAGCTAAACATGTGCTTTGTGACATGGGTGAATGAGAGTGTGAAACGTGCGTGTTTGAGCAGTAGTTGTGTACATGATTATGTGAGCTAGACTTGTGCATGAAACCCGTACTTTCTTCATGTGAGTCAGCTATATTTTGGTGAGTGCTATGACCTGCATGTGTGTTTCTGCCACATGATTCTCCTCTTGCAGCTACTACATGAAGTAACCCGCGGCATGTGTTTGCATGTATGTATTAGTTACGTGGAAGTGTATGGAATGGGTAAATGGTCTCCTCTCTGTGTGATGTGGTGCGTGTTATAACTGGCAGCTGCATGTAGCTGTGTTTCGTGCATATGTGAGCCCATGTATGAGTGGAATGAATGCTGTGTGGAAGGGACAATGGTTGTGTTCGTGGAATGAGTCAATGAATGGCAACGTGATGTGGTGTGCTCAGGTGAGGTGCCATGTGTTTGTGTGTGTGCTTGCATGATTTTCTTCATGAATGAATATGTAAGAGAGTTGTGCTGTCCACATCATCCTTCATCTTCTATTTTTCCTTTTTTTTTTATTTTCCAAAATTTCATTAAAAATATGAACCATTTATTCCTTCCCTCAAGCTGTACACATGTAGCCTTCATGTATTCTCCAATTTAATTTCCCCATTCTAAATTCCATTTACCCATAAAAAATCTGCAAAAAATAATAGACAATATTAAGTAGGAAAATTTACAAAATTATTTAAGAGAAATTTTCACATTAAAAATCAATAACTTTGCAAATTAATTCTTAAAGTACAAATATAGTCAATAAAATCAAATTTCATTCAATCGAATCATTTAAGCTATATTTAATCCTTAAAGATGTCCAAATTAAAAGGATTAATATATATAAAAAATAACAGTTATCACGGACTTCTGATATGAACTCTGTTTTTATGAGAAAATATCCATAATTTAGGGTGATATTTCGAGGTCTCTGGTGTAAGGAAGACAAAATCTAAATTTTGTTCTTGTAATGGCTAGGTAAGTCTCCTCTAGGTGTAACACCCGAATCTTTGAAAGTATGAGAAAACGTGAGAAACATAATGTACAATTCCTTCGTAAATGTACAAAATCCACTGGATACAAAAGGAAATCCCTCAAATATTCTAATGTACAATGGCTAGGTCCAATAAAATTAAAGCAATATTCTAGACCTCAAATAACAAATTCAGGGAGCCAAGGTGCCCTGAAATCAGAGTTAAAATAGTCAAATAGAATTTAATGAAAATGCAACGAAACGTAATGGCATTTTTGTAATTTTAGACATTTTTTGGAAAACCCAAAGAAGGGCTTTTTAAATGAAAAATTTAAGCTCTCCGAGGTTTTCAGAGCCCTTAAAATCATGGGAAGCCCCTTGTAACAACAGTTAACCTAAACTTTAACCAGTTCATTCAAGAAAGTTCTAGCTCCGAATTGAGTGATTCCAAAGGTATTTTATAAGATTGAAAACCTAAATTTTATGATGGAAAACAAGGTTCTCAAAAAGGAGCTAAAATGAAGCTAAAACAAAAATGTCACAAACACGAGATATAAATGGAATTTTTGTTGAACAATTTTATTTCCTTCTTAGGCATATGTGGCGTCCCCTTTACTGGCCTTTCATAACTGACCCTCTTACTACCTACAATAGAATGTGAGACCAAGGGAGAGAGGCACACAAGAGAAGGAGAAATGGGAGAAGAAAAGCCATGCAAAAGGCATGGAAATCTTGGTTTTTCAAGCACTTTCCTTCATTAAACTTGTTCTCCTCCTTCTCCTCTTCCTTTCCATGGATTTATTGAATCTTTTGGTTCTGGTTTGAGCTCAAACCAGAGGGAAGGAGTTCAAGTTGGAGGAAGAGAGCCAAAGGAAAAGGAAGAGCATTCAAGGAAAGCTTGAATTCAAGGTAAAACCATTAGCCTCCATGCTTCTTCATTCTTGTTCATGTATGGGTGTGGTTCGACCTTCATAGGAATAGACATGAGGGAGTTGTTTTTTAGCAGAACCAAGGGTGAATCTTAGGAATTAGAGTGCGGGAATTAAGATTATACAAAGGAAACAAACAAACATCCATGAAATTGCAAGATAGGAAAGTTAGGGATTTTAGAACATAGGCTAAAATCTAATTTTATCCAAGGGTTCCCAAGCCTATGTGAATGTTTGTATAAGTTTCTAAGACCCCTAAAGAGCTCCCCATATGCACCTCCCATCAAGGAAAATTGCCAAACTCCCATTGGTGCCAAGAAGAACATTGTCTTGGCCTAAGAGGGTTGAAGCACCTAGGGATAGTTTTAATTTCTTCTAAGTTTAGTTTTGCATCTTATATAATGGGAAAGTATGAGAGGAAGCCTTGGAATAAATTTAGAAAGCCTAGAAAGTCTGATGAAGGCATAGGTTTCATATTGTAGTATAATGAAGCAACCTATAGCTAGGCTCCTTTGATTATGTGATGGTTCCAAGGAGTTTAAATGGAGTCAAGAACTATAGAATGGAAGAAAGAAAGGAGCCAATATCATAAGTTCTTGGTGTTGCTTCATTAGTGCCTTATGGAACTATAATTGAACCATATGAGTGCCTAAGTCATTCTAATGTGTGTGTGGCTTTAGTGAATGTTCCAAGAGTGTAACTGGATCTCATTTCATGTGTTTAGGCTGAAGGAATCAAGCTCTACCTCTTTATAGGTGTTTGACTAAAAGGGAGGAAGGAATTTCAAAAGGTTAAAGTGTGTTCTTCTATGCAAAGTAGCTCTCTCTTCTTTCTCTCATGTATAATTGGGTGTTTTTCTTGTCTTTAAATGTGTTGCATGTTTAAGCCATGAAAGATGTTTCTAGCTCATATTTATATGCCATGGTACCATGATGTTTTGCTTATGCACTTGAATGATATTTTTATGAACATGAATGGCTTGCTTGAGTGTGGTGAAGCCAAAAGTCCCTTAGCTAATGTGACGATAAGCCAAAAGTCTCCAAGAATGGGTGAGACAAAGCCAAAGTATCTAAAAGAGTGAGGTCTAGTTAAAAGCCCTTTAAGAAAATGGGTGAGGCAAGTCCAAAATTCTGAAGAGAATGGGTAAGGCTAAACCATTGTCTTGGCAAGCCTATGTATGTTACATATGACTTCTTAAATGCAAGAAATGTTTTATGTATATTTATGAATTTCAAGATAGCCATGCATGTATTTTTAGACTTGAATTTACATCCATTATGTTCGCTTAAAAGAGAGAAGAGCTATTGGGATTCCTAGAATCTCACTCTTCCCTCCCCATTACCTAACATGTCTAGGTGGATCAAGAGAGCAAAGAAATAGGAACCACCACACTTGAAGACATGAAAATTAACAATGGAGTTGTAAAATGTTTGTATTATAGCTATATGGTTGTCAAATGATATATCTCCATGATGTATAAGCTCTTGAACATATGTAACTATATGAATATGTGAGGTATATATGAGAATCAGAAGCAAATGTATGATATTGCATGGTTTTGACATTGTATGGCAAGAATTTCCTATGTATGCTTTGTGTATATCATCAAGTGGGAGATTGACTTTATGAGATCTGGGTTTATAAACCTATGAGATGTGTTTGATAGGCTATTTTGATACTTTCCCACATGCTCAAGTGGCCCTAGAAAAGTTAAAAGCAAAAATGGACCATTTGTGACCCTTTAAAAGGCCTAAAATGGCTAAATTGTAACTCTATGTCAAGATCTAATCAAATGAATGAATTTGCTCATGATATTTGGCATGCATATAAATCTCATTCAGAGATTTTTGGAAAGTAAAAGACTAGATTATTTGGAGTTCTGTGGAATTAATTATGAATTTTCAAAGTTACCAATTCTGCTATTTTGATATAGTTACTATTCATATGGTCAATTTTTTCTCTTGTGTCATTCAAGAGCCAAATAGTGTCCAATGCTTATGAACATTACAAGAATAAACTAAACATAATGAGCTTTCTATGGCCACCAAGATCACTTCAATTGGAAGTATGAACAAAGAGATATGAATTTTTGAAATTTAAAGTCAATATTAGTAACATAATAGTACCTTTGGTACTATTCTATCAATTTCTAATAGCTAAACGTTTCTATTTTGGCCTAAACTTATTTTTAGCATAAAGTAGACATCTATAGCTTTCTAGAATGGTATAGTGTGCTTGATTTTTATTTTTTTATAATTAGTTATGATTTTCTAAAATTGGCACTACAAACCTGGCACATCAATCTGAAGCTAGACATGAAGTTTTGATGGATGAATGATATGAAACCGGGATTCTTGTGCTATTTTGTGATGATTTTGAGTTGTATGAGTGTATTTTAATTAGAGAATAATATGAGTGAGCTCATATGAGCCACGGAATGTGAGAGGAAAATTTTAAGCGCTATGTAATGCAATTTAATCTATTATTTTAATGGACTTTTTGCGACGACCCTAAATTCTAATCACGGTAATTATGGTTAAATACATGTTTAATAATTAAAGATCAAGTTTTGGAGTCATTACAATCAATTACATTAAGAAAATATAGAAAAATTTGAACCTTGATGTTATTATGGCCATCAATTAAACAACCATAAATGGGAACATGTATAAAAGGGTTTGTACCATCATTAAAGGTTTGTGATTCATCTATGCATCAATTCCTACACACAAGAACCTCCCACAAGTGTTCCTATATCATTTCCTAGTATTATCATTACAGAAATTAGGGTTTCTAGGTCAAAGGTGGGAGTTTGGGGAACTGCGCCGCGACTTGCGACCTTTCCGCCGCGGCTAAGTTAGGTCCTGGAGCTCGAAAACTAAGATTTTAACCTTGCGCCGCGGCCCAGACCTTTTGCGTCGCGGCTAAGTTGCTCTCGAGAATCACTAGGTAACTTACTCGAATTGCCGCGGCGAGTTGGATCTGCGCCGCAGCTGACCTATGTGGCGCCGCAGCGAGTTTTGCTACTATAACCTCCTTAATTAATTTCCTCGACTTGCGCCGCTGCAGCGAGGTTTCGTTCTATCACCCTCCTGAGCATTTTTTTTCCACTCTACGCCGCGGTGAGATTTCTCAAGCCGCGGCGTCCCTCGCCACTGTCACTCTTCAGGCCACGGCGAGGCCTTCCTAGCCACAGCATGACTCCCTCCTGTAACTATATCTCCTACATTTCGCCCCATGTACTCTAATTCTCTTCTTAGGGACACTCTAAGACCACTTCCTCCCTTTTTATATGTCTCTAAGGGTATTTATCTACCTTATTCACCTAGCTATTCTTCCATTACTAATTCAAAACTTATGTGCCCATTTCTTTTCTCTAATTACCCTCTATCAGTAAGTTTGCAAAGCACAATAACAGAAAATACATGAACTACCAGCAGCTATCCTTTAATACACAATCAATAGGGGTTCCATACATTAGGGGTTCATATCAATATCTCAAGGGTTATATTTCCATTGATAAGCCATATTATAGGTCAACATAGTTTACAACAGATATCATGAATCCATATATCAAATATCAAATTAAGATGAGGTCTAACCCCTCAATACATACATCCTCAGTAATCAAAATATGAAAGCCTACACTTGGTAATACAGATACATGATGATGCTATACAAGACTTAACAAAAATTAGCATCTACCCTATTACACTTAGACCAAGTTTAGCTTCCCACACTAGGCCTCAACTCATGGATGTTCATCCACTTGCTTCCCTTTATTCTTACCCAAAGAACCTTCACCTGAAATATTAATCCCATGAAACAGGGTGAGATATGAATCTCAGTAACCAAGGCAATTCCATCATATAATCCAGTTTAATAAGCATATATGCATGAATCAAAATAAACATCAGAATCATATCAATCATATCAGTAAATGAAACAATTAGGCTATCATGATTACTATCCCATACTAGCAATCATATTATCACATGTTAAAGGCCATTAACACCAGGAGAGGCACGTCCACGCACCTACTCCCTATTGAGTACAACCAGGGCTCAGTGCATCTGGGGTT
Source organism: Erythrophleum fordii (assembly GCA_032878935.1). NCBI lineage: Eukaryota > Viridiplantae > Streptophyta > Magnoliopsida > Fabales > Fabaceae > Erythrophleum > Erythrophleum fordii. Next base: position 21,573,795 of record JAVQMF010000044.1, read on the forward strand.
TGATCATAACCCGGTGCTCGATCGAAGCACATGCACGGGTGGCAGCCGCACCACAGCTCCACCATGGACTCACAAGGTCCAATCACAATACAATAGATAGCCAACCAATTCATTCATCATTTCAAATCATTTATATACAGTAAATATGAAAGTAAATTAGATACATGCATGGAATTAATGTAACCCCAGTTACCTCACTTGTAGACAACTTGCAACAGCCATCAATGGTACAAAAATCCCTATAACCATAACATCAGAGAATTACCACTCTAATTCATCATTAACAGTAGCAACAAGTACCTAAAGAATTTACAAGCCAATAACTACCTAAACGACACTTACCCAATCACCACAAATCCCCAAATTCGGATTGAGTATGCCCTCTACCAGAAACTTCAATATATCACTCAAATTCCTAAGCAAATTCGTACATAATTAACACCCATAATATAAATCAACCATAGGGGTCTTAAACCAGCAGAAAATACACTAGAATGGATAGTTTATACTTAGTCAATGCCAGCCCTAACCTCAACCTACGAATTTCCTCTAGAAAAACACCAAACAACTCTATTTCAGAATTTGGGTATAGTGAAAATACTCCAAATGAAAAACTAATCAGACCAAATTAAAGAGAAAGATGAGGGGATTAAGTTGTATAACTATTACCTTAGCTAAATCTTGCTCTAGGTGTGAGAAAATGTGGGATTCTTGCCTCAAACCCTAGCCTCCTCCTCAACCTCCGAATTTTGCTTCTTGAGTTTCAGCAAATGAGAAAGTGGCTGAAGCATTAGGGTTTTAGGTGAGTTTAAGTTGGGTCAAGGATGGGTCATGGGTTGCTCTAAGGTCTAACTCCAAATGGGCTTCAGTTTTTTTTTAGCTTGTTGGGCTGCAGAATTTTATTGGGTCAGTTCTTATGCATTGAGCTGCTGAAATTTAATTAGGTGTGGGCCAAGTTTGAAGAGCTCAAGGGTTTGGGTCTGCACAAGGGTAATTGGGCCACTTGTAAGAGCCTATACAAAGTGGATATTGGGCCTCTATCACATTAAATTAAATTGGGCATGCACCTAACTCATTAGGCCTCCATTAGCCTCTTATCATGATTTATTAATTTGGGCCTAGATGAGGTTTCTATCCTAATTAATTCTCAAACCCATATTAATAATTTATCTCTCTAAAATTTCTATTCACCATCTTGCCCAGTTATCCTCTATTAATTATTCTTAATTACTCTAAACCCATGATTAACACCTTAATTAATTTTGGGGTGTTACACTTTTCCTTATTCTCCAATGTAATCAAGCACATGTATGCCGTGGATGATCTAGAGAGGTTAGAATGATAAGACTTGCACTGTGACTTAGAGGACCTATGTTGTGACTTAGCTCATTACTAGAACCTAGAATACAAGTTTTCTTGATCCTTACTAGGACTCAAGCTACCCACATTGCAGTGAGGTTATTCCCTAAGTCTCACTGTTCAAAAACTCCCGATTCTCACCATAGCAAGAGTGCCTACTAGAACACCTCTAACAAACTTGCTTGATTCTTGTCGTGATGAGCCCCTTTCATGTCATGACCAAGGAGCCTATGCCATGGGAAAATTATCTTCTATTACCCTCTAAATGAGTATTGGCCATGACTTAAATAGCTTTTAGCCATGACTCATCTCCCATCTAGTCCTAAACTTATGGTTACTCATCATAATTATTTGATACATCCATAAATGATGTTCTAGGGTCCTCATATCACTGAATTGCATGGTTTTAATGACCCACTAACTCTTTTATACTTGAACTTACTAATTCTCATTGCCTAGGGACTTAAAGATGGTTTATGTTAATTAGTCATTATTATATATCAGCAAGTTTACTTATTATGATGGCAAATGGTGCCTAAGCCACTAATGACAATATCAAAATGTACTTTTCCCTGCCATCTGACCCTAGCCCACTTAGGACAAGTTTCATTAGTCCAAATAAGCTTGTTCCTCACCTCAAATTACTCAAGTATTATTTAATATGAAATATAGCTATACCACACCACAAATTCACATGTAAAGTCTCAATATCAGCAAAAATCTCCATACATAAAAAACTTAGACTAAACTTTCATATAATAAGAACACACTCTGATGAGAGACCCTCTAGGAACCTTGTCCTAGGAACCTTCAACAAGATGACACTTTGCCCGAGACCGGCTAGAAAACAAGAATGTTGGTCAAAGGAAAGACCCTAAGAGAACTTGTCTCTTAGAACCTTAGCCTCAAGACGCCACAAAGGAAGACCAATCCTTTGATAAGTCACGTGAACTCTCAAAGAACACAAAGAAGCAAAAGCCTCACAAATAATTGAATAATACTCAATTTCATTCATCTGTAAAATAGAGTACAATAGGAAGCCTTTTATAAGCAAAATTTCTAGAGTCCTAATTAAAGTAAAACTCTAAATTCTGATTAGAAATATTTTAAATAATACCTAATATATATCCTAATTAGATTAGGATACTAATCTTAACTTGATCTCCAAGATAAGCTCTTTGACCAAGTTCAAAAAAATAATAAAATAATAAAAAAACGAAATTAAAAAAGAATCCTAGTCAAAACTAATTAGCTTCTTTAAGTTGTCACATGGAATGCTAATGCTTCATTAAAAATCACATGGTTGACACATGATTCTTAATCTCTTGCAATTGGACTCCAATTGGGCCTTAGCACTCCTCTTGTATGTGTATAGTTCATTAGGCCTTCAACATGTTGGATATTGAATTTAGTTGCTCCATGGATCTTCTTAAGACATTGGGCTTCCACTTGGACTTCCACTTTTGCATCTTTAAGGAGATCTTGATCAAATATGGATCTTGGGCTATAAATTTGGGTCGACGTCCAACATAAAGATTATTTTGAACTCTTTGAAGTTTTTGGACATATACTAGCACAATTTAGGCCTCTTGAGTATGGGCCATCTCTTCATGAGCTATTTGGACCTGAATCATACCCTTTTGAATGATTTGAGTTTCTTGATGGATGAGGGCTTCTCGAACTTGTAGTGCTCTAATGGGCATGCCTACTGGTATTGTATCATTCCCTCCCTCTTTGAAAAGATTCGTCCTCGAATCTTCACCATTAGGTGGTTTCTTGGGAAACAAATCTCTACATACCTGCAAGGAGCTAGAACTAACAATAGGCAAAGATGGGTTAAGATTGTTAGTAGATAAACAAATATCCTTACATATGCTCTCAACCTCTCTTTTTTCATCAAACAAGTTCAGACTTATGCTTTTCTCACTTTTCTCACAACTCTCTTGCTCTTTCTTTTCACTCACACTCGTTTCTTTTTCAATCTCTTCTTTTTCTCTCTCTAACTCATGTTCTCTCTCTTTTTCTTTTGCTCTCTCCTTTTCTTTCATTTTGTATGCTTGTACTATTCTCATTTGATCCGTATAAGCATCCATAGGATCAAGAGGTACTAATACATGATTTTTTTCATTGAATACAAATGAATAACAATAGCAATATTTGTACTTATGCTTAACATATTTAGCTTTTCTCACATTTTTCCATGGTTTACCAAGCATAATATGTCCATCAGACATAGGAGCGATATCACATAACACTTTATCATGATATTTACCAATAGAGAAAGAAATCAAAACTTGCTTATTAACCTTAAATTCAGCACTACCCTTCAACAAGGTATATGGCCTAGGATGCTTTATAGTAGGCAAGTTTAATTTCTCAACAAGTAAGGTACTGGCAACATTTACATAGCTACTATTATCAATAGCTATGCTGCAGACTTTCTCTTTGATAAGGCATCTAGTATAGAAATCAGGGGATGCCTTTTCCTTATCTTGTCCTGTAGAGTTGGTATTGAATTGGAATGCATCCAACCTTGCACAAGATTGCTTGAATCGTTCTTTGTTAGCCTCTTCAAGGAATTTGTACTCATTGGACATCTTATCACTTGAAAAGTTAGTCAAAGAAAGAGAGAAGGAATAGGACCTCACGCACTCTTCTCACGTATTTACACTCAAAAGATGATAAGTTCACTCGTGTTTAACTCTCTTTTTGGCTTTTTCTTTAATGTTAACGCTCTTGCCTTTTACCACTCAATAATTTGCTTTTTACAAGTGTTATAAGCAAGTCACAAGCAAATCAAATGAAAAGATCAGACTAGTGGCAATAAAAAATACTAGAATCCTAAAATGTAAATTCTCAAAAAATCAAACAAAGGATAAAAAGAGGTGTGTAACAAAAAGGAAAAAAAGGAGGAAGGGAAGGTCTGGAAGGAAAGAGAAGGAAAGAAAAAATCTGAAAATAAGAAACCTTAAGAATAGAAAACTACTTGCAATTCAAGTTTAGAACAATTAGGAAACAATATCCTTTCTTGAATGCAAATAGGAAAGTAGATAACTTGGTAGCTACTTAATGCGGTTAAATTAGGAAACAAACTCCAATTAGAAAATTAACTCCAATTAAGAAATTGACTCTAATTAGGAAACTAACTCCAATTAGGAAATTGACTCCAATTAGGAAACAAACTCCAATTAGAAAATTAACTCCAAACTTGCTTTCAATTTTGAATTCTGCAATTTGAAAATTTTTTTTTTCACTCTCTTTTTTTTTCACTCTTTTTTTTTCGAATTTTTTTTTTGAAATTTTTTTTTTTTTTTGAGGATGGAGGAACACAACAATGGAAGACAGAAGAATATAGAAGAAAAAGATGAAGATGAAAAAGGTTAATGGAAGAAGAGAAAGTATGAAGAACAATGAAAGGAAAAACATAAAAATATACCTTGTACAAGCGACCAAAGCTCTGATACCAAATGATGAGAGACCCTCTAGGAACCTTGTCCTAGGAACCTTCAACAAGATGACACTTTGCCCGAGACCAGCTAGAAAATAAGAATGTTGGTCAAAGGAAAGACCCTAAGAGAACTTGTCTCTTAGAACCCTAGCCTCAAGACGCCACAAAGGAAGACCAATCCTTTGATAAGTCACGTGAACTCTCAGAGAACATAAAGAAGCAAAAGCCTCACAAATAATTGAATAATACTCAATTTCATTCATCTGTAAAATAGAGTACAATAGGAAGCCTTTTATAGGCAAAATTTCTAGAGTCCTAATTAAAGTAAAACTCTAAATTCTGATTAGAAATATTTTAAATAATACCTAATATATATCCTAATTAGATTAGGATACTAATCTTAACTTGATCTCCAAGATAAGCTCTTTGACCAAGTTCAAAAAAATAATAAAATAATAAAAAAACGAAATTAAAAAAGAATCCTAGTCAAAACTAATTAGCTTCTTTAAGTTGTCACATGGAATGCTAATGCTTCATTAAAAATCACATGGTTGACACATGATTCTTAATCTCTTGCAATTGGACTCCAATTGGGCCTTAGCACTCCTCTTGTATGTGTATAGTTCATTAGGCCTTCAACATGTTGGATATTGAATTTAGTTGCTCCATGGATCTTCTTAAGACATTGGGCTTCCACTTGGACTTCCACTTTTGCATCTTTAAGGAGATCTTGATCAAATATGGATCTTGGGCTATAAATTTGGGTCGACGTCCAACATAAAGATTATTTTGAACTCTTTGAAGTTTTTGGACATATACTAGCACAATTTAGGCCTCTTGAGTATGGGACATCTCTTCATGAGCTATTTGGACCTGAATCATACCCTTTTGAATGATTTGAGTTTCTTGATGGATGAGGGCTTCTCGAACTTGTAGTGCTCTAATGGGCATGCCTACTGGTATTGTATCACACTCATTCATAGATTAACCATTCAAACTTCATACATTCACAAAAATTCATATTAGATCAGCATCAAGTAATTATATCAAAATTTTTATAACTTAAAGCCTAATCTTAAGGAATGCATCATAAATTACAAAATATCATAATACCTACACTTGTTAAAAATGAATGCATCATGATGCTATACAATATAAGTTAGACAAACTTAGCATCTATAAAAAATCAAAAAGCTTCCTAAGTGCAAGAGTCCCACACAAGGCCTAAACATAAGGATGCTCATTCACTTGCTTCATTTTTTTCTTTAGCTAAGGAACTTTATCCTAAAATTGTTAGCCCATGAAATGGGGTGAGATGTGAACCTTAGTAACTAGAGGAAAATTTCATACATATGTGCAAATTAATCAATATAAATGCATTTATACAGAAAAATACTGAAAGTATCAACATACTTAGCAAATGAACTAGTTAAACTACCAGTGACAACTATCCTATATTAGTAATTACATACATGTTAATGCCCAAAACTAAGGGAAAGGGCCATTCATCGTGCCAACTTCCCATCGAGCACGCTCACGACTCAGTGCATTCATGTGTCTAATCATAACTCGGTGCCCGATCACAGCACAATACATAGGTAGTAGCACAATCATAGCTCCACAAAAGACACAATCACAATCCAAATAAGTAATCAAGTAGCCAACTAATCATTTAGCATAAAAGTCATATAAATGTAGCAAATAACAAATTAAAATGAGCATATGTAAGGAATTAGAATTAATTGTAATTACCTCACTTAGCAACGTCAATTATCACATAAGCCAATATCAATTGCTATCCTCTTAGAGGTCCTAAATTACCAATACTAAATTTTGTCATCATGCATTTCAAAAATCAGTTACATAACCATGTCCCCCACACTTAAACCTTTGCATTCCTGAGCAAAGCTCAAAATCCAAAATAAAAGAATGAATTAAAACAACCAGCTAGTAGAATGGCAAGTGGAAAATGAAAATGGAAAAGAAACTGTAAAAATCACAAGCTAGAGACTAATCACAACTTTTCATCACTTCAAAAATCTAAGCTAACTTTACTTGGATTAAGAAATAAGCTCTATGGCAATCTCATTTGAAAAGAATAAATTGAAATGCATAGCCTCTCACATCGATTAGTGTTTATTCTCTACTTTCAAGTGTTTAGGTAATGTGTTTCACTCAAACTCCACCTATCTAACCCTCACTACCATGAGCTTGTCAAGCTTCTAAATCTCCACCACCCATGCCAAATGCAAAGCACAAATCAAGAGGGCTTTATTTAGGGTTGTAATGAGGCTAGGGAAAGAAATGAATGGACACACAAGGAAAGACAAACAAATGGATACCTTAGAACCTCAAGAGCAATCAATGAAACTTATGATAGGAGAGAATGTGCATCTAAGCCTTATTTCCAACTAGTATAAGCAAATACAAGCTCAACTCAAAACAGTTCTTTCTTTTGATTTTCAATTACTTTTTTTTTCATTGCTTTTCTTTTGTTTTTCTATCTCTTCTCTTTTTACATTTTTTTTTTTTGAACATATTCCTTAACTTTTACTATCAATGGCCTAACTTGATTAAAGCATACATTCTCTCATCCTAAACAAGTGTAATGCTCCTTTAATTCCCTAAGGTATCTTAAAACAAGGTGGAAAACATTTTTAATGCCTTTGGGCTAAACAAGAAAATAAAATCAAGTCTAAAATGGCTAAACAACGGATAAAATGTGTGTAGGATTGGCTTTCTGGCTCACTAGCTACAAAAGAAAGAAATACCTTATCATTTTCATGCATGCAAATGCAAATGTGCCCTTAACAAGGAATCAAGACAAGTTCTAAAGTGAAAGCAAAGATAGGTGAATACACACTAGAAATGAATAATTAAGGCTCAATTCCTCACCAGCTAATGACTATCAAATAATTCATTGAAATCAAATTCATTGCCACTTCACTTGAATCAAACATAAGATTCATTGCTTATCATGTCCAAGTGAATCCAAGCTATAATCATCTCAACTTGTAACTTCTATAGAAAAACTGAAAAAATCACGCTATTTCTCAAAATCTTTCTCAAAAATTTCAAAAATTTTCAATTTTTTTTTATGTTTGCTTTTTTTAAAACAAAACAAAGAGATGAAGATGAAATGGAGATGAAATGACTCTCCCCCCACACTTAAATGTTACATTGTCCTCAATGCTAGCATACAATTCAATCAACAGGTAAACAACACAATATAAAGAGAGTGGAAAGGGAAAGTATACAACTGGATGAACTTGAATCGAAGATCTCAAGGGTGGCTCAGATTTCCATGTAGTTGGTTAGCAATTCATTTCCTACAAAATAGAAATAAAACAAAAAGTAATGCAGAAAAGAAAAGAAAACTAAATCTTATACTAAAAAGAACTCTATTAAAGATCAACTAATCATAAGTGTCAAAAACCAAAATTAAAACTACTTTATTCCTTCTTAAATCAAGATGTTTCACTACTTTAAAGCATTTTGATTGATCATTCAGTGATGACTCATGGAATTCCTTAACCATCAGTAGTCTTAGAAAGTTAGATTCAGCATATTCAAAAGCAGTAAAAGAAGAAAAATCAAAATTAGGACAATTAAAACTAAAGAAAGAAAATTTAAAACAAAATTTAAACTTTGAACTCTCTAGAAATCTATTAAAACTAATAAAATCAGCTGGACTCCCATCAGTAAGAGTCATTGCATCTATAGAAAAGTTAATTTGCAACTTCTCATAGTCTTTTGAGTGAAAATCCTCCAAGGTATTTGGTGGTTGATTTATGTTAGTTGGGAAAGTCTATGGCTTGTTGGAAACTAGCTCAACAACTTCAGGAATTTGTTTAGGACTCTCAACAAGAGAAATAGTATCTTCCCTAACCAAAGAGACATCAATAGGCTTACAAAATTCTAAACAATGATCAACATCAGAATCTAGTCTTTCACTAGTATCAATAACAACACAAGGTTCAGTAGGATTTTCAATATCAATAGCATCTCTAAGCATGCTATCATCAATACTAGTATGATTAGTAGAATCAATCTCATTGACAAATTTAGTGCAAACAAAGGACCCTATGGATTGAATAGACTTATCAGACTTCAAAAACTTATTAATCTCAGCACATACAAGACATATGCAATTCATCACATAAACATTTCAAAGTAGAGTCTGATTCATCAACAATAAGCTGCTCAACAATTTCACTATTTATATTATCATCACTTGTTACATTCCCTGTTTCATCAGTCTTATCATCACAGGCTAGTGAGGAATCATGTTGATCAGTATATGTGAGGAACTCACTAGTCTCAATGAAAGAATTAATCTGGGAGCATCTATCACATGTAGTGGTACTAGCATAAACACAATCAAGAGATGCATTCAAATTAGCTATGTCATATGGTCCAGATGGTATGTTATCCCTAAACTTAGAAGATGCATCATCAATAGGCTTATCAACTCATCCCGCAATAGGAATAGAATAATCATCATATTTTAGATCACCCCCACACTCATCTACTACCCTTGACTCAATAGATTCATCATTAACTGGCTCAGAAATAGAATCAACATTATGGTCATAACTCGGTGTAGAAATACCAAGTGCATCAATACACAAGGGTTCATGAACATAAGCAAATGTATCAGTTTTGCTTAATGAGTTACCACAATCAATCAAATCAGGAGATTCAACAATAATTTCCTTATCTACCTCATCATCATGCAATTCAGAATCAACACAATCATATGCATTAATAGTCTCAATGCTATCAAGTATACTAGAATCAATTCCAACAAATTCCAATGTATTAAAATATGGAAGGATATTACCTAGTGAATAGGATTCTTCCTCCTCTATACATTCCCTGCTAATTTGCTCTTCAGTTAATTTAGTAGCACTTGAAGTAGGTTGATTCATTTGAAATCCTAAATCCTTCATGAGGTTATCAAACCTTTGTTGATTTTCAAGATGCAACTGTTCAGTTTCTTGTTGGAGTTGAAGATTATAAGCATCCATTTGTTGCATTCTCCTTTCCTCCCAACTTGGTTCCCTCTGAGCCTCTTGTTGCATGTACCCCTCATGGTAGTTGTAAGGATGATATTCTGGTGCTTGCATATTGTAATTGTGGTATAACTGATAATGATGGTGGTAATTAGGGTGAATCTCATAGGAGTGGTGGTGATAAGGTTGGTAGCATGATGGTTGGAATTGTTAGTTTTGTTGGCTTTATTGTGCTTGTCTTTGTCATTCAAGAAGGCCACAAAGCATTGACCTGAGTTTATCCAACTGCCTAGAGATCCCATCATTTGCACAAAAATCATAGACACCTTGATTAGAATAATAATCTGGATCCATTTCAAGTAAATAAAATGAGAAGTACAATCACTTTAAGTACAAGAGAAATCACTAACAAACTACAACCAAAATTAACTCTAAATCAAGAAAATAAAATTCAAATGAAGTTAACAACTTCCTAACAATCAAGAACACTCCAAAACAGAGGTTAATCACACAAAATAAACTCACAAAAGAATAAAGAAATTAAATCCAGAAAAATTGAAAAATTCCTAAAAAATTTGAGAAAATACTAAAAAATTAAAAAAATGCCTTAAACATTGGAATTTGGCCAAAAAATAGTGCACCTAATAGCTTTGTTATTAATTTTTCTTTAAACACCCAAAAACCTTGAAAAATAAAGTTTGAGAATTTTCTAGGCACTTAAAACAAAAATTCCAATAAGCAAACCAATTGATGCGTAACACCGAAATTACATAATTCCAAGTTTAAAACAGAACAAAATCAACCAAAACAAAACAAAAACAGAGTAAAAACACTTAGAAAACTTTCTCAAGTAATCGTGAATCTAATTCCCAGCAACGGCGCCAAATTTTGATAGGTCGTGTCGCGCAACCCTTAAAATAAAACTAGGTTGGATTAAATTACAACCTAGGTCATCTCCCTTAGAAATAGAGTTCAATGTTTAATTGGGTTTTCTAAGTGTTAAAGGACTCTAGAACTACCTAATTTAGGGGGCCTTTTGATCTAATTAAACTAATTAAAATGAAATTGAATTAAAATGACTAACTACCTAATTGTATGGATTATGGTTGAATGATAGACTTGTGACTAGCTTTGGATTGGCCCCTTGATATCCACTATCGTTATCGTAATCTAGTTGTGATTAATTATAGTCTAAGAGTCCATAATTGTGTCCATGGGAAATGATCTTGAATTACCATCCAAGATTCAAGAAATTAACAAGATAATGTTGAATTGAAATCTCAACCCCGCATCAAAACGCTAACTTTTGCCTTTAGGATCGATGAACACTTAAATTTGAGTGATTAATTAATTAACCAACAAAACTCTAAAGAATCCTCAAATCAAACAATTAAGCTCATAATTTCACTCATGCATTTCATCGAACACCTTGATGGCATACATGGAAAATTAAAGGAAAATGCAAAATTCAGTACTTAATTCATGCAATTAATCAATCAATATATCTCCTAATCAGTGTCTAACTAGCCACTAATTACAATTACACAAAGTCCCAATCAAATACAACTTAACCAAGCTTGTACAAGAAAAAGAAAAAGTGTAGGAAAGTAGAAATTCTTAGCCAAAATTCCTTTGATCTCTCCATGGATTCAAGCTTCTCCAAAGTTATTTTCTAAGCTAATCACAAGGTGGATTAATGCTTTATAGTGATGGAAAGATGGAGATGGAGAATGGAAGATGGAATGGGAAAATGGCTACGGCCTGTTCCGTGAATGGAAAAGACGATGGATGAATTCTCCCTCCTGGATGCTCTCTGCTTGAATGTATTTTAATGATTCATGTGCTTCCCTTGTGCCTTCTTCTCACATGCCTAACTTCTCCTTTTTGTGTGTCACGCTTTGCCATTTGCTCAGCTTATTAGCTCTTTTCTTTCAATTGCCTGAATCACACGCTCTCTTTTTCTTTAATTGCACATCACGTGTTCTGATGTTACTGCATTCCTTCGACGGGTTCCTTTGGTTTCCACGTGATTCCTCTACTTAATTCCTCCACTCGAGCTACTCTTTTACATGTTGCCTCAGCTGTTCATGAATAGACTACATGAACCATGGTCACATGCATCATTTCCTTGTCATTAATATTCCCAGCTCTTACATGTGAGAACTTCTCTATCCAGCTCGTAGCTTATCCATGCCCTACACATGTTCTAACCTCTCTTATGCCTTCTTGTTGCTCTACGTGTTTCTTCTGCTTATAAAACAAAACCATCGAAGTCCCTTTTGTTTACTATTCACACAATTCTGCATGTTTTCTTTTCTCTTCTCCATATATGTTCTGCCCAGTGTTGTAGCATGTTTGTTCTCTTAACTGCATCTTAGCTCATGCATTCGTGGCATCTTAAACCTATTTTGCTCGAGTGTGCCCTCTACGTGAGCTGCTCATCTCTAGCCTATAGTATTCCTTCACTTCTACTTGTGTATGTTTGGCAGCCCTTCATGCTTCATGCAGATCCTTTCTTCGCATTTGCTTCTCCACTTTCATGTTGCTTCCAAGCTCCTTCAATCCCGCCTCCTTTCCACATTAAAACTAAGTCTCTTCTTAATCATGTGTCTCTCTTAAAATCTTCTCATGCTTCTCTTTCCCATTCCATATCAAAACCTTGCTTTTGAAACTCTATTTCAACAACCCGTGGCTACATGCAGTATGTTGCTGTGTTCATGGAATGCAGCTGGCAGGAGTGTTTGACGTGGTATGTAAGTAAAATGGTAGCAACGTGTTAGTGTGTCATTGTGCATATGATTGAATCGTGTTAACGTGGCTTTGTCTCATGCTGTTACATAAAGCATGTAAGGATGCTATGTGGTTAAAATGAATCAATGTGAAGAGTGAGTGATGTGATTATGTAATGATGCATGTGGGCCCAGTTGTGATTCTAATATAGCTGAAAAGTGAGAGATGTGATTGTGTGCCACGTGAGGGAGCCCACTCCTTCTCCTTCTCTTTTTCAAATCAATTTATCATTCAAGCTTCAATTTTTCATTGAAAATCTACATAAAAAGAATGGAAAAGATGAAATAGGAATATTCACAAAATTCATTAAAAAGATTTGTGCATTAAAATTCCAAAATTTTGCAAATTAACTCATAAAATATAGAAATGGTTACTAAAATAAATTTTATCTAATTAAAGTCTTAAAGCCATAATTCATTATTAAAATGCCCAAGTTTAGGAGAATAAAATATATAGAAAAACATGTTTATTACCATGCTTAGCATCAAAACCACTTAAGAATCACTTACCTAATCTCTAATGAATTCTAATTCCAAACTTAGGCCTTCCTACTTGAGAAACCTCTATGTCTCACTCTAATCTCTTGGTATTTTTACACAAAATCAAAGCTCATTATATAAGTTAGCCATTGGGGCTAGTATTCAATAGAAAATATATTAAAATAAGGAGAAGATGCTTACCTAATAGTCCTTTTAGCCTCAACCTCTGAAAATCATGCAAGAAACCATTGAAACATCAAATTTCAAAGTTGGTGGTAAGATGAAAATCCATTAAACCAAAAACCAATTAGACTAAAATGTTAAAGAGGATGAGAAGATCAAGTTTTATATAGCTTATCTTAGCTAAATCTCCTTTTAGAAGTGCAAAATAATGGCAAGAAGCTGAAAAACCCTAGCCTTCCTTTAGAGATGCAAAAATGCTCTTATTTCGTCTACAGAACCTTATGTTTTCAACACCTAAGTGAAAGGTAAATAGGCTCCTTAGAGTTTTAAAGCAAGTGGGCTAGTTGAAGTAGGCCCTGTGTTCCAAGTGGGCTGAGGCTTTACATGTTGGGCAATGGGTAAATGGGTTTAATTTAGTTCAAAATGGGTTAGGCTTCCATAAGAATAGAGTTGGCCTTCTATAAAGGATTTTTGCCTTAAATAAACTAATCATAGAGCCCAAATATTAAATGTCTACCTTCACATAATTAATTTTTCTTAAATAAATTTTTGGATGTTACATTTTCCTTTCCTTATAGGAATTTTGTCCTCAAAATTAGATATACTTTATTCAAAGAGTTTTGGATAGCCTTTCCTCATTACTTTCTCTATCTCCCAAGTTGCTTCATAAGGTGTTAGTCCTTTCCATACTATGTTTACTTGGACGATGTTCTTATTATATAGTTGTTTGACTTTCGGGTCTACTATCCTTTTCAACTCAACCACATAAGACAAGTTATCTTGTAGATATACATTCTCATGCTCAATAATAAGTGAAGGATATAGGTAATACTTTTTTAATTGGGATACATGAAACATGTCATGTAATTAGGCCAAATTTGGGATAAAGCCTCTCTATAAGCCATGGATCCTATCCGCTTAAGGATTTGAAAGGGACGAAGATAATAAGGACTGAACTTTCTTGACTTAATAGATCCCTATGCCTATCACTGGAGGAACATATGGCTTCCTATCTCAAATTTTAAGGGCCTCCTCCTCCTATTTACATAACTTTTCTATCTACTTTGAGCAGCTAACAATTTCTTCCCAATGAGTTCGATTTGACAGGTGGTTTGATATACTATATTTGGTCCTAAGAGACTTCTCTCCTCAAGTTCTACCTAACACAACGATGATTTACACTTCCTCCAATAAAGTATCTCAAATGGTGCCATTTAGATACTAGTATAGTAACTATTATTATAGGCAAACTCAGCTAAACACAAGTACACATCCCAGCTCCCCTTTAATTATAGCACACTAGCCCTAAGCATATCCTCAAGAGTTTGAATAATCTTTTTAGTTTGGCCATCCAATTGAAGGTGATAAGCAATGTTAAAGTTAACACTGGTACCTAAAGCTTCCTGTAGAGACTGCTAAAATTTCAATGTGAATATAGGGTCTTTATCTGACATAATGCTATTAGAGACACTATGCAACCTCATAATCTCACGGACATAAACTTGTACTAGTCTATCAAGAAGATAAGTGGCTTTAATAAGTAGAAAGTAGGCTGACTTCATTATTCTATCCATAATCACCCAAATAGCATTATAACTTAAAGATGTCCTAGGTAAACCCATCACAAAATCCATAGATATACTATTATATTTCCACTCTATAATCTTTAAAAGATGTAACAAACTTGTGAATTTTTTATATTCAATCTTAACCCTCTAATAAACTAGATATCTAGTTACAGAATCTGCCATGTCTAACTTCATTCTAGGCCACCAAAAACTTTTCTTAAAGTCTCTATACATCTTAGTAGTGCCCAAATAAATAGTGTTTCTACTCTTGTAGGCTTCAGACAGTACTATATTTCTTATCTCTTCATCCCTGAGTATGCATATTCTATCATGATACCTTACCAAACCATCATTTAATAGGTCAAAGTTCTTAACCTTCCCATTCCCTAGTTACTCTCCAATCCTACCCATATGCTCATCTACCTCTTGGGCCTCCTTAATTCTTTTCCTAAAATCACCTTCTATCTTTAACTCACCCAAGAGAAGGCTATTAGGGTGTACAATCATAGACAAATTCAACTATCTCAATTTCTCAATCAACCGTTGCTCCCTAAGCATCATCATTACCACATGAATAGATTTCTTACTCAAGGTATTGGCAATGACATTTGCCTTCCCTAGATAATGCTTTAAGGAGAAATCATAATCTTTAAGGAACTCTATCCACCTTTTTTATCTCATATTTAACTTTTTTTTATCAAACAAGTACTTCAAACTCTTATTATCACTATACACCTCAAATTAGGCACTATAAAGATAGTACCTCCAAATGTTAAGGGGAAAGCAACTAACTGCAGATCATAGGTGGGGTAATTCTCTTCATGAGGTCTATCTAGAAGCATAAGCTATCACCTTACCTCATTGTATCAAAACACAACCTAAACCTTTTTTAAATGCATAACTATAGACTGTAAAGGTTTCTTTAGGGTTAGATATAACTAGCACAAGTGCAGAGGTCAATCTATTCTTAAGTTCCTAAAAGGCATCCTTACATTTGGCATCCCAAACAAAAGGTTGATTTTTCCTAGTCAACTTAAATTAATGGCATTGCTAGTTTGAGAGAATTCCTCAATGAATCTTCTATAGTAGCATATTAGACCTAAGAAGCTCTGGATTTTAGTCACTATCTTAAGCCTCTCCTAATTCAACAATGCTTCTACCTTACTAGGATTTACTACTACCCCTTGTTCCAATATCACACATCCTAGGAACTTCACCTCCTACAACTAAAATTCACACTTGCTAAATTTGGGATACAACTTATGCTCCCTTAATGTTTAAAGAACTATCCTAAGAAGCTCCTTATGTTCCTCATTACTCTTTAAATAGACAAGAATGTCATCAATGAATAGTACTATAAACCGATCAAGATATAGCCTAAAAATCCTATTCATGTAGTTTGTAAAAATAGCAAAAGCATTTGTCAACCCAAATGGCATGACTAGGAATTCATAATAGTCATACTGAGTCATAAAAGCAGTTTTAGTTATATCTTCTACTTTCACCCTAAGCTGATGGTACCCAAACCTAAGATCAATCTTTGAAAAAACTAATGCTCCCACTAACTAATCAAATAAGTCATCAATTCTAGGCAAACGGTATTTATTCTTGATAGTTGCTAGGTTCAATTGCCTATAATCAATGCAAAGTTTAAAACTATCATTCTTTTTCTAAACAAACAACACCGGTGCTTCCCATGGAAACACACTTGGCCTAATGAATCGTTTTTCAAGTAATTCTTCTATTTGACTCTTTAGCTCAACTAGTACAATAGGCACAATTCTATATGGAGCCTTAGAGATTGAACCTATAGCAAGAATTAAGTTTATAAAAAATTCTAGCTCTTTATCTGGGAAGGATAGGGAGTTAGAATTAAGTTAATAGAAAATCCTTTTTCAACTAATCCCTTTAAGGAAGACCTTCAGGAACTCTCTAATCATAGGTATATCCTCCAACCCATTCTCAACCTCAACATACAAAGAAAAAAACACAGAGAACCTATGGCAACAACACCTAAGGTACCTCCTGACTTAGGTAGCAAACACATAAATAAGCTCAGTCACAGGACAAGATTTAGGTATATTAGCAGGTAATGAAATAGTTTTACAATTACAATCGAGTAACAATCCATACCAATGATCACATTAAAGGCATGTAAAGAGAAATAAATCAAATCAAAGGTAGTACAATGACTACCCAGTTATAAAATACAACTTAGGCACACATTAGATGTAATCATAGAATATCCAGTAGGGGTAGACACAAATAATTCAAATGGCAACAACCCAATTTTAAGACTTAAACACTTAACATAATCATATGAGATAAATGAATAGGTCGCACCCGAATCAAACAATGCATTTACAATATGGTTATGGACAACGAGAGTACCTAAGATTAGACTAAAGGATCTACTAGCCTCTTGCTACATAAGGATAAACACTTACCCTTATGTAGGTGGTCTAATGAATGAGGCCAACTCTCATGTCACCATGTAAATCCATGCATAATGTCTAAGCTTTCTACAATTATAGCACATAGGGTATGATCCACTCCTATGATTCTTCCCACACTTGCCATATGCTGATGGGGCACTTGCTGACCTCTTTGAAAGTCCCATATTTTTCCTTTAAGGGACATTTCTTGGGGGCAGCCTCTTACTTCAGGGGCTACTATTACCATTGGTTCCTTTCTTACTTTCACCCCTAAAAGGCTTTATGCCTTGATCACATTTACCTTCCATAATTATTTTCTTTTGGCTTCACTCTCTATTAGGCCCTTTTAGACACCCTACACTTCTCCACCAGCTCATCAAAATTATGAATCTGAAAGGTTGCAATTTGTAACACCTTAACCTATTAGCCCTTACACAATTGTCATATATTCTATCTTAATATATCTTATACATATTAGAACACATTTGCAAGAAAACGTATACTTTATGCATAGATGATTGTGTAATGGGGAAGCCATATACATGATTCATGGCTTTGGGGGCCTTTTGAACTTACCAATATTATTTTCCAACCATAACATATCCATTCAAGTCATAAACATCCCAATTCATCTCGTCTGCCATAGATTTGGAATCAAATTTTAAGAACAAGCAGAATTGCTCTGAGGTTACTGTCACAAGTTTCTGATATGAACTTTGAAAATTTATAACTAATTTTTAAAAAATTGAAATCATGCATATGATAGTGTTATGGAAGATGTTAATTAATGGCTAATAATAGTTCTAGACCAAAACAAAAGGATTTATCCTATGAAAAGTAATAGAATAGTAGCTTAGGTCATTTCTCAATTAGCTCCAGGACCTGTACCTTAAAAAATTTGGTTCTCCCTTTACAAAGCTCTAAATGAGGTGATTTTAGTTGTTATGGAAAGGTTATGATATCTAGTTTATGTTTATAAGATTTCATAAGTATTGGACTTCATTTGCCCCGTATGTGACATAGAGAAACAAACTAACCATATGAACAGTATACATACCAATTCTGCATAATTTGGTCAACTTTAAAAAATTATAATAAATTCTTTAAAGCTCTAAGTTAAGTAATCTTTAGCTTTATGAAAAGATCTAGATGAAATCTACTTGCTGGCCAAATTTTATGCAAAAAATTATCCATTTGGCCAGACTTTTTGTTTAGCTCACAAATTTGTCAATTTTGAAGTCCATAATGAGATACCAAGGCACCAAATGCTCTTCTCATCTTTCCACAACCACTTGAGCAAGTCTAAAAGTATAATTACAATATATAAAAGCATAACAAATGATTCCAATCATCATGGAGCTCATTCTCCCCATGCCACTTGCATTCATACACATAGACATAAAGGCTCGTGGGTGGCAAAAACTCATTCATTTGGCTTCCACATTGATACATACATCATATTTACATACATTTGAACTTGCTCAAAGGTCTACATCATATATATAACATATAGTTCAAAATGCAAATAAAAATCCTATTTCTCTATCCCTTTGTCAAAGTCTTGCTTCTCAAGGTTGTTGCCCTCCATTTCTTAGTGCACTTGACTCACCTAGACATGGTTAGACATATATGGGGGAAGAGTGAGATTCAAAGAATCCTAATAACTCTTAACCCTTTCAAACATACATAATAAGTACAAATTCATGTCACTGAATGCATGTATGACATTCAAGCTAATAGTGAACATACATAAATCATTTCCCTTATCATAGAAACACATACATATCATATATAGGCTCTCAAGGACATTGGTCTAGCCTCACCCAACCTCCTTGGGATTTTTGGATTTGCTTCACCTATTTTCAAGGGACTTTTGACTTAGCCTCACTCTTTTTGAAACTTTTGGCTTTGTCTCACCCATTCCTTAGGACTTTTGGCTCATCCCTACCTATGCTAAGAGATTTTTGGCCTCACCAGACCCATTCAAGCCATATTGTATACATAAACCCATTTTAGGAAACATAATGGTACCAAAACATGTAAACATTAGCTAAAAATATTTCTCATAGTTCAAATATACACACAAGTACTCAATGATAAGAAAACAACTAAGTAATGCGTGTGAGAAAGGTTAGAGAGTTACCTTAAAGCAAATATCACACACTTTTCCTTAATTCCTCTTTCCTTTTTAGGCCAAGCATATGCAATTAGGTGGCACTTGATTCTCTTGGCCTAGGCACATCAAATAAGATATAATTCAATCATTAGAACAAGCATTAGGTTTATACAAACTCTATGAAAGCTTAGTTTCGCATATAACTCCATTATGGTCCCATACAAGACACAATGAAGCAACTATGGGAATTCATGATCTTGGCTCTAATTTCTCCTCCAATCTAAATCTCTTGACTCAATTTAGACTCCTTAGAGTCATCACAATTTTATTTCAAGGAGCCTAGGTACAAGTTACTTCTTTATGTCTTAAAATGGAGCTTACACCTCCATTTCACAAACCATGCCTTCTAAAATTATTCTAATGCTTCCTTTGATATTTATCTATCATATCTAGTCCCTTTCTAGCCTTAGAAAAATTTAAAAATCTCCCTAAGTCCATTATCTTGCTTAGGCCAAGACTTATGCTAAGGAAGAAGCCCATCAAGTTTTGCAATTTTTCTTTAGGGAGTTGGCACATGTGAGACTTCCTAGGTGTCATGAGAACTCATTTATACTCTTACATAAGTTAAATTATCCTTAGAGAGCTTTAAGAATGGCTAGGTGCAATTAAATCTCTAGCTTCCATATCTTGAATCCCAAAGCTTGTTAATTGATTTCACTTGCATATTCTTGTTCCTCTTGCTTCTAAACCTCTAATTCAACCATGTTTTAATCATAAATATATTCCTTCTAGTATGCTCCTAAAATGGCTAAACCAACAAAGGAGAAAAGCATAAGTAAAGAGCATGTGATTTAGTTAGTATTTTACATTGTTTGATTCCTTATTCCATGGAGAAATATATGCCATCAAGAGTTTTCTCAAACTATCCCCTTCCTCCAAGGGACCAATTGTGAACATGCTCCTTTTAATAAGATAAAACCATTATTAGAAAAGGCTTAAAGAAGGGAAGAAAATTTGTGAAGACAAGACCATGAAATTTTATAAATTTCTATACCTATTTTACCTTATTTCTCCTTCTCTCTCCTCCCTTTTTGGATGCCATTTCATACCTATATAGAGCTACTTCAAGTCGGTGGAAAATAAGGATGAAGAAGGCATGCCAAATAAATAAAGGTGGAGAGGATTTTTATAGCATTTGTCTTTATTTACACTTTTGCCACTATACTTTGACTATACTGTTTGAGCTCGCTTTAAATTCTTTTTTAGAATCGTCTTTTCCATCATAAAATTTAAATCTTCTAATTCATAAAGTGTTTTTGGTTTCACCTAAATTGGATTTGAAACCAATCTAAACTATTCAGTCAACTGACGCCCCAAATTGCTCACCAGAGGGGTTTTAACCATTCTAAAAGTTTCTATGATTTTTAGGGCCTTTGAGAACCCTAAGAAACTCAATTTTTTTATTTAAAAATCCCTTGTAGGAGTTTTCCAAAATTTACCTAAAATTATGAAAATGCCACTGGTTTTTGTTGGATTTTATTTAGCTACTCCAACTCTGATTTTTGGGCATATTAAGCCTTATATACCCATTTTCCATTATTTATAATTTTATCCTAATTTTATTTGGCCTTAAATCTTCCTTTTTCAAGGACTTCCTTTTATAACTAGTACATTTCTAATGTATCTATGAAAACCAGACGTAACACAATTTTGTCCTTCAATTTCAGTTTAAGACCCCTCTCAAACTTATCTACCTTTTATGGCTCATTATCAAACCATTTCAAATAGAAGGAGAAACGAGACACCTAAATAAAATTTGCTACATATTAGCCCACATTCATCTCACTTTGCTTAAGGAAATTAAACTCAGCCTCTTGATCCACCCTAATCAAGGGTGGGAAGTATTTGATCTCAAAAGTAGCCTGGAAACTTTCCTAAGTCAAGGCTATCCCCTTTGACGCTAACAACCTGGATGCACTACACCACTAGTACTCTGCCTCACCTTCCAGCTTATAAATGGCTAGTCTAGCCTTTTTGCTCAAAGATGCATGTCATAACTTCAAAAATTTTATCCAATTGCATCAAACATCTTTTAGCTTTTTCAATGCCAACTCTCTTAAAAATGAGGGAGGATCAATCTTCCTAAAACTTGGCCAATACAACCGAGATGTCATTTTCTCCCTCTTGATACGTCACACCAAGGTTTTGGCCCACATCAACCTGATTTCCAATTGGCACTTCATAATTCTATTTCTTTATGGTCTCATGCAATCGTTGCAATACTTGAACAGTGGCTGTATGGGCCTTGGCTTACTTTTGAAGCTGGTCAGTCATTGCTCTCATTGTAGCCTTATAGGCCCCAATTTGTTCTCTCATATGGTTTGGTGATTGTATTCTTGGCCTCTAGCACTTCTCTTAACATCTTAGTGGTTTCATGATGTGTAGCTATAGTACCCTGCAATGCCATAAGTACAACCAAATGCTCCCTATTAAGCTATAACCTCAAGGGCAAATCCAAGCACAACTTCATCCATGGTAGGTATATATATGACATTACCATACCATAATGTTCCTACTCTTAGCATGCATGCATCACAATTGCCAAGTTTTCTAACCACAAAGTCCAAAATCTAGCATAATTTGTAGAACCATTACTGTGATACTAAATGTAACAACCCTAACTCCTAATGACATTAACTAAGCATAATTACACATTTAATACTAAATACTTAAAGTCTAAAACCAATGTTAGTCCACTAAAGGGGTGAAAATGTAGGAAAATTTGAATCTTTTATTAATTAATAACCTCTATTCATATTAACAAGAAGACTTAAGCCTATATGAAAATTCAATCCTTATTTAAAACCTCCAACTTATTAATAAATGGATCAAGAAGCTCAAAACTCCTATAATTTTGTTTATACATCATTACTTATCATTAATATAGTGAAAAATAGGGTTTTGGAACTTAGGTCATGACTTTAAAGAACTTTGCCATGGCTAAGATAGCTACTAGAACCTCTAAAAGTGTTACGATATACTTATGCTACAGCTTAGGCAATGCACGCAGTGACTTAATTCAATTCTATAACTCAAGAACAAAATATTAGACTTACATTATGACCTAAAGGACCTACGTTGTGACTCAATTAGATATTAGAACCTAAAATACAAATTTTTTTGATCCTCACTGTAGCTCAAGCTACCCATACTGCAGTGATGTTCTTCCTTAAGCCTCACTGTTAAAAAATTCTTGAGTCTCACCATGGCAAGGCCCTTTTGCTTCGTGATGAGATTACTTTCTAAAATTCTGTCACCCTATTTTCCCTAAGTTGCATCACGGCCAAGGAGCTGCACTATGGAAAAATTATCTTTTGTGACCCCTAAATGAGTTTTAGTTGTGACTTGAGTAGTTTTTTGCCACAAGTTAACTCCTCTCTAGTCCTAAACTTAAGGTTACTCATCCCATTTGTTTGATTCACCCACTAATGAAGTTCTAAGGTCCTCCTATGGTTGAATTGCATGGTTTTAATGACTTACTAACTCTTACATGCTTCAACTTAGTAATTTCTGTTGCCTAAGGACTTACAAATAGTTAATGTCAAATAATCATTACTACATATCAAGAAGTTTACTTATTATGACAGCAAGGGGTGCTTAAGCCACTAGTGACAATATCAAAGTGTACGTTTTCCTACCATTTAATGCTAAACTACTATGGACAAGTTTTATTAGTCAAAATAAGCTTGCTCCTAACCTCAAATTACTCAAGTATTCTTTAATATGAAATATAGCTATGCCATACTACAAATTTAGATGCAAGGCCTCAATATTAGCAATAATCTCCATATATGAGAAACTTAGGATAAACTTTCAAATAATAGGAGCATACTCATTCATAGATTAACCATTCAAATTCATACATTCATAGAAATCCATATTAGATCAACATTAGGTAATTACATCAGAATTCTTTTAAATTAAAGTGTAATCTTCGGGAATGCGTCCCAAATTACAAAACAATATAATACCTACATTTGGCAAAAATAAATGCATCATGATGTTATACAATATAAGCTGGACAAAATTAGCGTTTATACAAAATCAAAAAGCTTCCCAAGTGCAGGAATCCTACACAAGGCCTAAACTTAGGGATACTCATCCACTTACTTCCCCTTTTCTTTAGTCAAGGAACCTTCACCTGAAATTGTTAGCCTATGAAATGAGGTGAGATGTAAATCTTAATAACCAAAGGAAAATTTTATATATATGTGCAAATTAATCAACATAAATGCATGTTATATAGAAAAAATACCAAAAGCATCAACATACTAAGCAAATGAACTAGTTAGACTACTAATAACTGCTATCCCATACTAGCAATCACATAGAATATGTTAATGGCTAAAAATAAAGGCAAAGGCTTATCCATGGTGCCAACTCCTCATTGAGCATGCTCATGGTTCAATGCATTCATGAGTTTGATCACAACTTAGTGCCTAATTGCAACACAATGTAGGGGTGGCAACATGATCATAACTCCACCAAGGACATGCTTATGGTTTAAATCAATAATCAAGTAGCCAACCAATTATTTACCATAAAAATGTTATAAGTGCAACAAATATCAAATTAAAATGAGCATATGTAAAAAATTAGAATTAACCCTAATTACCTCACTTAGTAGCATCAATTATCATAAAAGCCAATATCAATTGCCAACCACTTAGGGGTCCTAATTGCCATAACCAAATTTTGTCATCATCCATTTCAAAAATCAGCTACATAACCATGCCTAACATTAAAACTACCTAAGAATCACTTACGTAGTCTCCAATGAATTCTAATTTCAAACTTGGGCCTTTCTACTCTAAAATCCTCAATGTCTTACTCCAATCCCTTAGTATTTTAACACAAAATCAAAACCCATTATATAAGTCAGCTATTGGGGCCAATATTCAATAGAAAACATATCAAAATGAGGAGAAAATACTTACCCAATAGTCTTTTTGGCCTCAACCTCTGAAAATCATGCAAGAAACTATTAAAACATCAAATTTCAAATTTGGTGGTAAGGTGAAAATCCACTAAATTAGAACTAATTAGACCAAAATATAGAGGAGGATAAGAAGATCAAGTTTTATACAGCTTAATTTGGCTAAATCTCCCTCTAAAAGTGCAAAATGGAGGCAAGAAGCTAAAAAGTCCTAGCCTTCCCTTAGAGATGCGAAAATGCTCTTATTTCTTCTACAAAACCTTATGGTTTTAGCATCCAAGTGAAAGGCAAATAGGCTATTTAGGATCTAAATCAACTAAAGCTCTACATGTTAGGGCATGGGTAAATAGGTTTAATTGGGTTGAAAATGGGTTGAACTTCCATAAGAATAAAGTTGGGCTTCTATAAAGGATTCTTACCATAAATAAACTAATCATAGAACCCAAATATTAAATGTCCACCCTCACTTAATTAATTTTTCTCAAATAAATTTTTAGATGTTATAGATATGTCCACTTAAGTAAAAGCATTTGTTACAAAACTTTTAACAGCATAAATTTGGCTACTAAATACCATAAATGGACTTCTAATAAGCAAAAAACAATATTCTTCCCAATTTTAATTCATAACTCACATACACATATCTAGTCTTATCAAATATATCACATACATAAAGGAAGCAAATTGCTTACATTGACTGTAGGAACATATTATTTTACAAACCTCAAAAATTCATAACTTAGGCTACATAACTCTAATCAATGTAAATTAGGTGCCATTTAAAGCTCACAATATGAACTTTCTACTGTAAAAATTTCAAGTCAAAATGAATCTACTTGTTTCCTCAAAGAACATGAAAAACATATATGAATTAGTATAAACAATACCAAGACCACGACAACTTTTTAGGGCCAACTTTGGAAACTTACCAAATATTCCATAAAGTTTTAAAAAATACAAATTTTATCTCTATAGAAAGCTTTAAATGTCCTTTAAATGCTCATTAAAGTTTAGCTCCAAGCTTGATCATAAAGGCAGTTTGGGGTAAGGTGAAATTTTGTAGCTCATTTAGACAAAATTTTTGTTCTAAAATAGTCCAATTGAGCTGTAATATGCCATCTCTTACCATGAGCAAATTTCAACTCATATATACAACACGCATGAAGGGTCCATCATATGATATTTACCTTACATCTAAAAATCACCTTTCCACTTGCTTATGTGCATGCAAACTTTATGGATTGTCATTTACTAATTCATGTTGTAATGGATCATACATGTAACCATTTGTCATACATTTATGGTCTTAAGCTTTTGCATGAGTTGCTATTACATTTCATCATAATACATATCAAAAGAATATATACAAACATGATGAGTCCTAGCTACAATTTTCTTCAAGCTCTTATCTCTTTCTCTTTCTCTTTTTCCTTACTAGGTTCACCTAGCATAGTTAGTTGGATACAAGCAATGAGATTCTAAGGAGTATCTTAGTAGCACTACTCAACCAATCCATTGCATATAATAGACAAGTTAAGAATAAAATGCAAGCATGTATGGTCATGTATGCATAAAACACATAAAACTTTGAATTGGCATAAAACTTCTGACCTTGTCTAGCCATGGCATAAAACATACTAGCTAGGCTCATCTCTAGGCTAAGGAAGAACTAATGTGCTCAATTCCCTACCACTCTTGCTAAGAGCCAAAACATAATGTTATACATGCATAAAACTCATACTAGAAAATCCAATTCGAGTATAAACTCAAGCAACATATAAAATAACTAATACACACAATATATCTCAACTCAAATACATTTAAATACATGTAAGGATGGAAGAGTAAGCTACCTATTAAAGCTAGTATTTTTTATTATGTACTAACTCACTTGTTCTTTTCCTTTCTCTTTGTCTTTCTTGGTTCCACACACACACACAAGTGTATGGTTGTGCTAACTTTGCCTAAACACATAAGTTAAGATACAAAATAACTAATTAGGACTTATTCCATCTCATTCTATCACTATATGTACATATTAAAACTTGGAGTGTAAATTTAGGTTACTTTAAATGCCTTAAGGTGCCTCCTCTCATTTGCTACACTTCATGTAGCAATTTGATCATTTAATTATCTCATTTTTTACCTATTTCTCATGGCTAAAAAAATTCTAAAATTTAGCCATATCACTCATTCTATTCATAGGGTACTCTTAGGGTTTTTATGTTCCCATATGTTTTATCTTATAAAACCCCATTCTATTTCTCAAATTAATCATTCATCTAACCTTCATATTACTCACGTAGGCCTTTTAAATCATTAAACTAAATTAAAAACTTCCCTAGGTACTCTTTATCCTTCTTGGCTGAGACACTACCCTTAAGGCCCAACTATGGAATTTTGTTTGTTTAATAAGGAATTTGAAGGCTTTAAGATATCCATAATTCATTTCTAGTTCAATTATAGTAATACAATGTTTAAATTTTCTTCTTAGGGTTTTGAAATATTCACAGCTCATTTAGAACCTTAGGTGACACTATCTTGCATTCAATGACTTTCCAGGTGGATTTCTTTGCATATTCTTAATCTTCATTCGTCTAAAACCTTTTTTTCATCAAGTTCATGCCTTCTTCCCTCTCTCTCTCACTCTCTCTTGGCCAAACCTATAGATGATTTAGATCCCAAAGAATAAATTTTTTTCATAGCAAAATCATACTTATCTTAAAGTTCTCTTGATAAAGGTTCTTTTAGTAAAATTGGTTTTCTTAAACAAGCTCTTTAGCTCAAGGTGATAATCACAATCTTTACCTTTTTTAGAAACCAAACCTGCCATGAGAAAGAGTATGAAGAGAGGAAGAAGTTTTATAACTACAATATAATGAAATTTAGCATATATACTTACCTATTTTGCCTTTCTTTGCTTTCTCTCTCCTCCTTTCTTTCATGCCACCATTGATGCTGAAAATGGCTACTCAAAGTCAATTATAAAGAATGAAAAAGATAGGCATGACCTTAAATAAAAGAATCAAAAGTTTTGTCACTTTTCTTCAAAATGACCATTTCATCCTTGCATTTTAATCCCTTCATTTGAACTCATTTTTTCATCTTTTTAGAAACCAACTATTCCATCCTAAATTTTAGACTCTCCTCATTATTAAAAATATCTATTTATAGGTTACAAGGCCTTAAAACAATCTGAAAAAGTCTAGTTAAAAATATGGCCACTAGGAATCCTAATTGATTCACTATTAGGGATTTAAATGAACAAACCTCATCTAGTTAATTTACTAGCTTTATTTTATCATATTATGATAAGGGATATACGTTTCTTAGGTTAATTCTCATATTATCTAAATTCATTTTTTTTCCTCACTTTTCCCTTTTCCTCTTGTTTTACCCTTTTTTTCTCATTTTAGGCCTTTTCTTTTATTCTAACTAGGCTTCTAATTCCTTTTTATCATCTTTCTTATCTTTCCTTCAATATCTAAAAATTTATAAAAATTAGTGGTTATGACAGTACTTGTAATACCTTATATTTCTATTATCATACTCTTCTATTCAAGGCACTTGGTGCACATTTACAAGGCAAAAGTAAGGAAAAGTATGAAAATAATATACTTTTATAGCGTTGCATCAGGGTAATTTTTTTCAATTCACATTATGTGAGCCCCGTGGATTATCCAACATCATTCTCTACTCATTTATCACTTGTACAAGTCACAAAAAATCTAAAACATCAAGCAATCCACGGATTTCAAGCTTAGAACCACGGATTTTTCTTCATTCACCTCGGACAGCATATGGCAAATTTCAAGAGCAACTTTGAAAATTCAAAATTAAATGTAGAAAAATCAAAATCTACCATACTATATACACTCAAAATTAAATATACACTAAAAATAATTTCAAGTCATGAACATAGCATCTGGACTACATTTGACATTGAAAAAGGCACAAAGGTCCGACTAGCTACTAATACTAATATAGATTTCTGATATAAATTTCAAAAATATCCAATTAATTCCACAACAATCCAATCCATACAAACGATACCAATCAAGAAAGCTACGGATGTTAGCTAGAGGAAAAAAATAACTTAAGACCAATCCTAGAACGTTTAGACCTCAAAAATCAATCAAATAGTAACCTGGGTCTGACTGGTCGCCTAGTATTGGACAGCAACTTTAAAAATTAATATCTCCCTCTCTAGATATCCAAAAGAGGTTCTTCTAATTGGTATAAGTCACTAGGAAAGTCTAGTTTTTCTCGGTAAAATTTTGTGGCAATTGGACATCATTTTCCCTATGAATGGCAGAGTTTCATTTCAGACCAAAATGAACAGTACACTAAACTGAAACTAGAATTTTTTCCAACTTTAAAAATTCATCAAATATTTTGTAGACCTCCAAATAATATCCACTTTATCTTTCCAAAAAGCTATTAAAAAGCTCTAGTTGCATGCCAAATTTTAGACCAAGAAGAGCTCATTTGAACAAAAAGTGACATAGCTTACTAATTTGGTAAATTTTGCCTCTCAAAAGGTATCACTTTAGTCCAAATAGCCTTCCTTTAAGTTTGGCACCTCTTAGGCAAGTTTCAAAGCATAAATATGACTTGCAGAAATTTTAAATTGGCCTCAAACACCATGCATCTCATTTTGACTACCTCAAACCCAAGAATACATACATTCAAGTGTGCACTCAAGTGTTCAATGTCCATATTTTACCATACAAGGTTCATACTCAAGTGTTCAATGTCTATATTTCCATTGTCTTGGCACCATACAAGGTTCATAAATTATTCATACATATACAATATCAATCTCACATTTATACACAAAGAAAACTACAAAAGTTTAAAATATAGCCCTTTAAGGCTCTTGGCTTGCTTTCTTTACTTCTTGTAAGCCACCTAGACAATTCAAGATGGAAGGGGAAATGGGGGTGAGATTCCAAGAATCTCAATAGCTCACACACCCATTCACACATACATTCAAGACATATATACATCAAAGCATATGTATGAAAGGTTTGGCAACTATAAAGTATGCAAAGTCACAATTTCCATGTCACTCATTCACATTCAAGCCAAGACCATACTCTAGGGACTTTTGGTTTTGCCTCACTCTTGGTCTAGGGACTTTTGGATTTGCCTCACTCTTGGTCTAAGGACTTTTGACTTGACCTCACCTTTCCAAGAGACTTTTAGCCTTGTCTCACCCATGCCATGAGACTTTTGGCATCTCCTCACCTTCATTAAAGGAATTTTAGCATCACCTCACCCTTATGAACCATTTCCACAACCATAGTCATTCAAGAAGACGCATTGGTACCAATGTAATGTCACGGCATCAAGTGGCATAACATCAAGTCACAAGAACACACACAAGTATACAATAACATACATATACACACAAGAATGTAAGGAGAATGAGGTAGAGAGTTACCTTAGATTTATGCAAACTTTTCTTGATCCTTTCCTTCCCTCTTTTCAACCTCACAAGTGCACCTAGGTGGGTGGATGTTCTCTTGGCCTAGCCACCATAAACAACACACAATTACACACTTGAAGCAAGCCAAGACACTAAACTAAAGCTTGAATACACACTTGGTCTCATAAGTGGCATAATGGTTCCCTAATTGGCCCAATGAAGAAACTCTCATATTTTAAGTTTTAGGTTCTATTCTCTTATTATTTATAGACTTCTTGGACTCATTTAAGGTCCTTGGAGCCCTCACACATTCACTTGCACAATTAGAAAATCAAGTTGTTTCTTAAGATACTATTATGGACACCATTACTCCATCTTCCAATCCATGGCTCCTAAATTTTTTTCCAATGGTTTCTCCTATCTTCTAACATCATATAAAGTCCTAAACCAAGGCTAGAACAAATTAAAACACTCCTTAGCTCCTTGAACCTAGCTTAGCCAAAACTAGTACCATGGAAGGGCTTCTTGGAGTTTCAAATTTTTGCTTGATGGGAGAGCTACTTAGGAGGATTTCTAGAGGTCTTAAGTGTGACGACCCTATCTTCTAATCATGGTAATTATAGTCAAATACACGATTAATGCTTAATGATCAAGGTTTAAAGTCATTAAAATTAAATACATCTTGAAAATTATGGGGAAATTTAGACCTTGATAATAATAGGTTCATTAACTACACAACCACAATTGTGAGAATGCATAAAAGAAATTGTACTATCATGATGGGTTTGTGATTCATCCATCCATCAATTTCAACACACAAAAACCTCCTACAAGTGTTCCTATATCATTTCCTAGCATTACCATTGAAGAAACTGGGGTTTCTAGGCTAAAGGTGAAAGTTTGGGAACCTTCGCTGCAACTTGAAACTCTCTTGTCGTGGCTAAGTTAGGTACTAAAGCTCGAAAACTAAGTTTTTCACTTTGCGCTGCAACCCTGACTTTTCGCGCCATGGCTAAGTTACTCTTGGGAATCTTATTGGGCAATTCACGTGATCGCCGCAGTGAGTTAGACCTTTACCGCAGTAAACCTACATGGCACCGCGATGGAAATGCCTCTTGGAGCTACTATTCAAAGTCCCACAATTCTCACCTCGGCAGAATATACTTGCGCCGCAGCGAGGCTTGCCACTGTACACTCCTTACCTAGTTTCCTTGACTTGCGCTACGGTAGGACCTGTTATGCTGTGGCGAGGTTTCTTTCTGCTACCCTCCTAGATGATTTTTCTCGTGCTAAGCTATGGCGAGATTTCTCAAGCCACAACGTTTCTCACCACTGTCACTCTCCAAGCCGCGGCGAGGCCTTCCTAGCTGCTGCGTGACTTCCTCCTATAACTACATCTCCTAAATTTCGTCCCATGCACTCCAATTCTCTTCCTAGGAACACCTTAGGACCACTCCCTCTCATTTTATATGACTCTAATGGTATTTATCTACCTTATTTACCTAGCTATTCTACCATTACCAATTCAAAACTTAAATGTTAATTTCTACTCCTCTAACTACCCTATATCAACAAGTCCATAGAGTAATAACAACAAGAATTCATGAATTATCAATAATTAACATTCGATATACATTCTGTTAGAGATTTCATACATCAATGGTTTATATCAACATCTAATGCATTACATAATTATATTTCCAATGATATACCATACCATAAATTCAGTGAAATTCATACATCAGATGTTATAAGTTCATACATCCAATACCAAGCTAAAATGAGGCCTGACTCTTCAATAGATACATCCTAAGTAATCAAAATATAAGAGCCTACACTTAGCAACATGATTACATGATGATGTTATACAAAAAGGAATACAAAATTTAGCATACATTCTAAATAAACCAGTCTAAGTGTAGCCTTCTCCCCATATGGTTGGAGCTTATAGATTTTCATCCACTTGCTTCCCTTTATCTTTACCCGAAGAGTCTTCACCTGAAAGTATGATCCCATGAAACGGGGTGAGATACAAATCTCAGTAACCAAGGCAAATTCCATTCATATAATCCAGTTTAATCAATATATATACATGATTTCATATAAGCATCAGAAGACATACCAGTCATATCAGTAAATGAAACAATTAGGCTATCTATGATTACTATCCCATACTAGCAATTACAATTCTACATGTTAAGGCCTATAACACTGAGAGAGGCCTATCCACAGCACCCACTCCCCTATGAGCACAACCAAGGCTCAGTGCATCTAGAGTTTGATCATAACCCGGTGCCCGATCGAAGCACATGCATGGGTGGCAGCCGCACCACAGCTCCACCATAGACTCATAAGGTCCAATCACATATAACAAATAGCCAACCAATTCATTTAACATTCAAAATTACAGTCATGCAGTAGATACAAAATTAAAATAGACATATGCATGGAATTAGTATAAACCCCCGATTACCTCACTCTGCAGACAATTGAAAAGTCACAATAGTGCCAAAATCTCCCTATAACCATAACATCAGAAGATTACTACTTTAAATCATAATGTACAGCAAACAACAAGTACCCAAGGAATTAAAATACTAATGGCTACTCAGAGGACACTTACCCACGTACTACAAATCCCCAAATTCGGATTAAATGTGTCCTCTACCAGAAACTTTAATATATACCTAAATTCCTAAGCAAATTCGTACAGAATTAATACCCATACTATAAATCTACTATGGGGGTCTTAAACCAGTAGGAAATGCATCAAAATGAAGTATTTATACTTACTTAATAACACCCTCAGTCCCAACCTACGAAATTTCACCAAGAAAATCCCAAACAATCACATTTTAGATTTTGGGTATGGTGAAAATGCTCTAAATGAAAAACTAATTGGGCCAAAATGAAGAGAAAGAGAAGGGGATTAAGTTATATAAATATTACCTTGGTTGAATCTTGCTCTAGAAGTGGGAAATGG
Organism: Erythrophleum fordii; assembly: GCA_032878935.1. NCBI lineage: Eukaryota > Viridiplantae > Streptophyta > Magnoliopsida > Fabales > Fabaceae > Erythrophleum > Erythrophleum fordii. The sequence goes on from JAVQMF010000044.1 coordinate 21,606,598, forward strand.
TGGAAATATGTCAAGAACTGTAGCTTCCCCTTTGGACCTCCAAATTTCTCTTTTCTTTTCTTGTGTTCTACAGAATGGGGGTGGTTAAGTTAGTTTTTAGAGTTTCAAGTTAGGTCTAATATGGGTTATAGGCTAACCCAAAGGTCCAATACCAAGTGGGCTTCAGATTTAAGCATTGTTGGGCCAGCTTTCATGTGTTGGGCTGTAGAATTTTAATTGGGTTTAGGCCAAGTTTGAAGAACTCAATTGATTTGGGTCTGCACAAGGTTTATTGGGCTATTTATAAGAGCTTATGGAAGTTGGGTCTTGGGTCTCTAATTCATTAAATCAAATTGGGCCCTCCCTAGGTACTCTTTCTTAGGCCAAGTCTCACATTAAAAGGTTGGGTCTGCATCTAAAATGATTGGGCCTCCATTAGTTCCTAACTTTGGCCTACTTAATTTGATTTGGGCCTATATGGGGTTTCTAACTCTATTAAATCCTAAACTCATTAATAATTTATCTCTCTAAAATTTTCATTCACTTAACTTGCCCAATCATCTCATATTAATTATTCTTAATTAACCCAAATATATGATTAACACCTTAATTAATTTTAGAGTGTTACATTAGGAGCTTAAAAAAACATTCAAATAGCCAAGGAATTACTCACAAAATCAGATTTTATAAAACCCTAAAAAAGCCTACACTTTGCTATCTTGTTTTCCATAGGTTTCTCTTGAAATTTCTTACCATATTCCTCTTCCTCATGGTCTAAAACTCAGTTCCTCTCTTGTTTTTTAATAGAAAATCCTCCCCCTATATGGTTCTAGTTTAGGCCAAACAAGCATCATCTATGAAGTAAGGAGAAGAAGTAACAACAATGAACAATTACCTTGGTTTCAAGTGTGCTTTCAAGGCTTCTTCTTAGTTTACCTCTCCTCAAAATTTTTGAACTTCCCCTCTAAGTTTTGGACTAAAAACAGAACCAAACATCTTAAGAAATCATAGAAAAAGAGGAGGAGAAGAGAGGAACAAGATTAAAGGAAGAAAGGGCATGAAATTATATGGATTTTATCTTTTCCTTAGTTTTTCTCCTTCTTTTCTTCCCCTTCTTTTATGCCTAAGAGAGCAGATTATGTTCTGTATTTTGGGCAGAGAATTTCATACTTAAGAAGGTGGGAGAAGAAGGGAGAAGTGTGTAGGAGCTTCTAGAAACATACTTTTTCAAAAATTCTAATTTCGTCCTTCCATAATGAAAATTTCATTTCGGCTTCATTTTAGCTCCTTTTTTAGAACTATCTTTTCCATCATAAAATTAAGGTTCCCAATTTAATAAAATGCTTTTGGAATCACTCAAATTAGAGCTAAAACCTTACTGAACGAATCTGTCAAAGTTTAGGCTCATTGTCGTTGTAGCTCCTTTTTTAGAACTATCTTTTCCATTATAAAATTTAAGTTCCTAATTTAATAAAATACCTTTGGAATCACTCAAATTGGAGCTAAAACCTTACTGAACTAATTTGTCAAAGTTCAGGCTCATTGTCATTAGAAAATGTACACCAAGGGACTTTACCAGTCTTTGGGCTTCCCATAGTTTTTGGGACCTCTGAGAACCTTGGGCAAGTCAAACTTCCCATTTAAAAAGCCCTCCTATGTTTTTTTTCAAAAGTTTCACTTATTTACGAAAATGCCATTATATTTTGTCAGTTTTCGACACAAATTGTTTCATCGTCCTAGCTCCATTTTTCTTTTCATCTGAGCCTAGAATTATCATTTTTAGGAGCCTAAGACTCACTTAAATTTTTTAGGATATTTTCTAACTCATTTCAGAGGACTTGCTTTTATATAGTTCATTTTGTTATTTTACGAAAACTACGTTCGTTACACTACTCCTTCTTGTATTCACTGTTTTATCTGAAAAGAACCACAAATCTTAGCATATAACACATATTCACAACATAGTTATCAATAGTTCCCATTGTTCTTGACAATTCATATACCACATATATGGGGCATTTTAAGCATTCTCGAAACTGAAATATAAAGCTAGGTTGCCTGAGCCTTTGCTCTGATGCCAAAAATGTTATACCTTGCCATGTCTAATTCATTTAGGACCATTAAGTGTCTATTTATAGTAAAAATAATCACAACCAAACTTTTAGCAATAGAATTTCAATTATTAAATATATCAAATGGACTTAGGTTCCAAAGTGGATCTTCACAATTCCCTCTCATAAATTCATGCTCAAGCATCTAGTTTCATCTAAGTTAACATATATGTAAAGCTCAAACATATAGAATTGGTCATTTGCTAATTTAGGCCATATAACACATAATAAAGTACCAACTTTAAAAATTTATAACTTGAGCTACACAACTTTAATTATGAAAAAATTGGTGTTATTTTAAAGCTTATGATGTGAACTTTTTACTGTAAAAATTTTAAGTCAAATTGAATCCATTTGGTTCGTCAAATCTCACAAAAATTAGATCCCGTGTGGTATGAATAGTAACTGTCATGACAACTTTTTAAAGCCAACTTTAGATATTCACCAAATATTCTTTAGAAATCCAACAACTACAATCTTCAACTTTATAAAAATCTTTAAATGTCCCATAATTGCTCGTCATATTTCAACCCTAAATTCGTTCATTAAAGCAGTCAAGGGTAAAAGAAGATTCTATGGCTAAAATTTTAGTTCCAAAATGTACCAAATGAGCTATAATATATCATCTCTTACCATAAGCAAATTTCAATTCATATATGCATCCGATACAAATGATTCATCATATGAAATTTTCCTTGCAACTAAAAATTACTACTCCACATAAGAGTGTGCATGTAAGCCACATGGATTTTGTAATGATCCTAACTATTTTCTAAGCTAATTAAGCATAATTGTGTTCTTAATTGATTGCACTTAAGGTCTAATTTTGCTAGTGAGTTAGTAATAAATCAAAATACAAGAAAATTTGAACCTTTAAATAATCAATATTCACCATCAAATTATATAATGGGATTACTAGGAATTCAAATTCTCATTAACAATTTTGTCTTAACTAAAAATACTTCAAAGAAGCCTAAAAACTCATATATGTTCGACTAAAAGTCATTACTCATCACTACCATGGTGAAAATTAGGCATTAATAGCTAAATTAGGAGTTGCAAGACTTAGGCCACAGCTTAGAATGGTAGCGTCATGACCAACTTAGCCTCTGGAACCTCTAAAAGCTAAATTCTACATTTACACTATGACTTAAAGAACTTGTGCTATGGCTAAACTCAGGTTTGGATCAATTTTTCACATAGACATGATTTGTGCCATGACAAAATTTATTTACACTGTGACCAACTATTTGTGCCATGACCGAAATACTTGCGTCACAGCCAAATTAGCCTCTAGATGATTTTATGTTGTAGTTAGAATCTTTTATGCTACGGTGAAGTGTTTGCACTGTAACCAAAAATTTTTGTGTCATGGCCAAAATCACTGCTGGAAAACTATTAGCTCATTTTTGTCGCGACTTGAAAACTTGTTGTTCCCAAACATTTAAATAAACAAACTAACAACTTGCTACCACCTCAAGATCAATCCTAAGGTCTTTTAATGGCTAAAAGGCAAGGTTATTGAAGGGTTTACATTCCTATAATCTCCATGTCTTACCTAACTCAAGGATTTAAAAGCTATCCTAAGCATTTTAACTTCAATTATGACAGCAAAGGTACATGAAGCTATAAGTGACAACTTCAAAATATGTATTTTTCCTACCAACTAAGCTCAGACGACTTTGAACAAGTTTTAATGAACTAAATAAACATGTCTTTATCTTCAAAACTTTAGAAAAACCTTATATGCAACATATGACTACGCAACATTCCCAAAATCACCCAATAACTTCTCATTACAGCAAAATGAGCCAAGGTATGCCCAAGGGATGGATTGATTCATAACCGACATGACCAAAACAACTAACCATATCCCCAAGGCTCCTAAACCACAACCAAACCCAAAGCAACTATGGTTCACATATTAACATCCATCTTACTTCTTATATGACAGCAACATTCAAGAGTTACTTCTACAACCTCCAAGTAACAAATCACAATTTCGACTATGCCCTATAAATTCCTCTAAACACCTTGAGTAGGTGTAAAGAACATATATGAACTAGCTCAAACATCCTAATCTAATATACTAATAGTTCAATCATTAATTTTACAATGCTAGATATCTAGAGGTTATCAAATTTCAAGGTACTCATTAATAATCATCCAAATACAATTATAAGTACCAATTCTATGATGTCTCAAATTATAAAATCAGTCCCTATCCTTGGTAATACATGATGCAATGTGGCAATTATACAGTGCAATAGGCAATACTAGCATACCTACCATACAAACCCAATTTAAATAAGGCATTTAACCCTATACATTACTAAACCACCATGGTAGATTTTCATTAGCTTCTCCTTGCTAGTAAAAGATTTAATCCTTGAAAATGTTAGCCCACAACCGAGTGAAATATACAATCTTAGCAACAAGAGGCAAATTTTATATATATGTACAAATTAATCAACATAATACATTTATATAGAAAAACATGCCAAAGACATTAATATCATCAGCAAATAAACTAGTTGAATTACCAGTAACTACTATCACATACTAACAATCACATACAACATGTTAATGGCCAATAACATAGGGAAAGACCCATCCACAATGCCTACTCCTTATTAAGTACACTCTGGGCTTAGTGCATTCATAAGTCTGATCACAACTCGGTACCTGATCGAAACATAATGCATGGGTGGCAGCTGCACTATAGCTCCACCAAGGACACGCTTATAGTCCATAACAACAATTCAAGTAGCCAACCTATCATTTAGGATTTCAAAATTATATATGTGCAGCAAATATCATATTCAAATGAGCATATACATGGAATTAGGAAATTAACCCTGGTTACCTCAGTGAAGCCCAATTATTAAGGCCTACCAAGCCTATGACAAGTATAATTATCATCATTTAACCATTATTAACAAAAGAGTTTCCTATCCATTGATCCATTTCATCAAGGATCCATTAGAAATCACTTACCCAAGTTCAAGAGTCCATTACACCAATTAAGGTCAAAACATTAAGAACTCACAATGGGTCACTCCCAACATCTCCATATTCGCACATGTAAAAGCTATACACTAAAAGCCAATCCAAATTATGGACATTCAACACATACACCTCATAAAAGAAAGAGCAACACTCACCCATACATCTAAGAGATTAAATGGACTAATTTAAGCCTTAATTACTAAGAACACACCATGGGCCATCTTACAACTTGGATTTTAGCATATACAATCAACCATATAATAAAGTTAGCCTATAACATGAAATTTGAGCAAGGTTACTTTACAAAATGAAGGCAAACACTTATCTTATGGTTTCACCAACTGCAAACTCTAAAAATCTTCCAAGGAATCATCCAAACACCAAATTTCATATTTGAGAAGGAGATGAAAATCCTCTAAATGATAAACTAATCATACCAAAATGTAAAAAAAGAAGAGAAGATTAAGTTTTATATAACTCATCTTAGCTAAACCACCCTCTAGAAGTGCAAAATGGTGGCAAGAAGTTGAAAAACCCTACCATCCACCCAAAGATACGAAAATGCTCTCTTGTTTCTGCAACACAAATGTTTTGCTTCCAAATTTGTAGTGTGCTTGCAAAACCCTTTAGGTTTTAAGTTAGAAATGGGTTAACTCAATAACCCATGATCCATTTGGACCCTTTCTTAAGTATTGGGCCAAAGTTAAGGGGCTTATTTAAGTTGAGTCTGCATAAGAATGTAATTAGGCCTCTACTAATGGTCTTTTATTATAAACAAAATAACTATAGGGCCTAAGCATTTAATTCCCCCTCTTCACTTACTAAATTTTTCTTAATTAAGCTTAAATCCATAATTAAAAATTTTTTTACTTTCAACAATGGCCAAGAATTATTATTTATCTCAACATGCCCAAAATAAATCCCTTTTTTTTTTAAATTCTTATTTCCCACAATTCCCTTAATAATTCTCTATCCTCCCATATTTAATCACTTAATTCTCTAGTATTATCCTTAATAAATTTTTAGATGTTACAGATTTTCATATGCTAAATGCGACATCCCAAAGTTTATTAAAAGTAGTTACAGACAATTAAAGAATTATTATGAGGATAATTAGGCAAACTATGGGAAATAGAAATTTATAGAAAAATAAATTATTAATTTGAATTTAAAATTCAGTTTGGTTAGAAATTTAATCTAGGCCCATAATTAATTTAAACATGGCAAGGATAAAGATTTATGGAGACTTAACTTCATCTTATGAGACTTAGCCCAAGGGAACTCATTTAACATTGGCCCAACAGCCAGTAATGCACCCAATTAGACCTTGGGCTAATGGGTTAACCCAATTCTACCCTAAAACCCCAAAAACTCAATTGTCATTCACTTTAGTGCTAAAACAACATAAGGGCTCTATAGACCACAAGAGCATTTTTGCACCTTGAGGAGAGGCTAAGGTTTTCATTAACATTTTGGCTATATTCTGCACTTCTAGAGGAGGATTCAGCCAAGGAAACCTATATATAACTTAATCCTCTCATTCTCCTCTACAATTTGGTATGAATAGTTTGTAGTTTAGTGAATTTTTCTCTATCGCCCAAGCTCGAAACTTGCTTTTGGGTGGTTTCATGGTTGATTTTCGAGGGTTGAGGCTAGAAGGGTTATTAGGTAAATATCTCCTCCCTATTTTGATGTGTTTTCTATTGGATAAAGACCCCAATAGCTAACTTATAATAGAGGCTTTGATTTTGTATGAAATTGCCCAGAAATTGGAGTGAAATATTGTGGCTTTTAGTATAGGGAAGCTAAAACCTAAAATTAGAATTATTGGTGGTTAGGTAATTAACCTCTAAGTAGGCAGTGATAGCTCAACTCTTTGGGTGTCTGATTTGTTACTGTAAATGATGATTAAAAGTGGTGTTTGTCTGACTTTGTGTTTATAGGGTGAACTGGCACAGTGACGTAACTAGGGTTAATTTTAATTCCTTGCATATGTCCACTTTCATTTTATATCTGCTGCACATGTATAATTTTCAATGTTAAATGATTAGTTGGCTAATTGAATTATTATATTAAGACCATGTGTAAGTCTTTGGTGAAACTGTGGTGCGGCTGCCAATGATGCATTATACTTCGATCAGACATCGAGTTGTGATCAAACTCTTGAATATACTAAGCTCAGGTTGTGCTCATTGGGGAGTTGGTATCGTGGTCAGGCCTCTTCCAGTATTATTGGCCATTAACATGATGTTTATGATTACTAGTATAGGATAGTAATCACTAATAACCTAACTAGTTCATTTGTTGATTATGATATTTTTTCGATAATATGTTTTGTATACATTTATCTTAATTAAATTGTATATATGTTTGGAATTTCCTTCGTTTACTGAGATTCATATCTCACCCCATTTTATGGGCTTATAATTTCAGGGGAAGGCTCCTTAGGTAAGGAAAAAGGGAAGTAAGTGGATGAACATCCATGAGTTGAGGCCATGTGTGAAAACTCTACACTTGGGATAATTTGATTTAGAGTATATACTAATTTTTGTGATTCATTTTGTATAGCATTAGCATGTACTTATATTGCCAAGTGTAAGTATTTTGATATTTTGTGATCAAGGATGTAATTATTAGGTAGTTAAACTTGATGTAACATGAACCATATGGTACCTGGCAAATACTAATCTGGTATAAGTTGAAGTAATTTATAGAGGTTGAATGTTCAACTTATTGTTGTTGTGATATGTTATATTTTGGATGCTTGTTTATAATTCCTACTTAGGATGATACTTTAGTATCATGAGGTTAAGAGTTAATTCATTTTGGCTACTTTAACCTGATTAGGGTAACTTGGAAACATTTAGAAGGGTATTAAGCTCTTTAAAAGGGCCCTAGACCCTCTTTGCGACCATAATTCATAATTTGCTAATGTATGGTAAATAGATGGGTTTAGATCAATACTTAAGTCCTTAATTGGTTGTGATAGGTATGCTAAGTAATTTAGGAGGTTGGATGCCATTAAAACCTAACAAATTAAGATAGAATGACCTTAGAATGCCACTAGAGGGAGAGCTAAGCATTTAAGACAAAAATTAGGGAGTTTAGATTGAAAATAAGGTTGAGTCACGACCAAAACTACTTAAGTCACAGGTAAGGCTCTTCTAGAGTTTTAGATCAATACTTAAGTCCCTAACTAGTTGTGATAGGTATGCTAAGTAATTTAGAAGGTTGAATGCCATTAAAACCTTACAAAGTAAGATAGAATGACCTTAGAGTGCCATAAGAGGGAGAGCTAAGCATTTAGGACAAAAAGTAGGGAGTTTAGATTTAAAATAAGGTTGAGTCGTAGCCAAAACTACTTGAGTCGCTGATGAAGGCTACTTTTATATATTTTAATCCTACTAACTTAGGCATTTTAATGATCAAATATGGCTTTAGAGGTTTAATTAGGTGAAATTTGATTTTAATAGCCACTTTTGCACTCTAGGAATTTATTTACAAGATTATTAAATTTTAATGCATAAATTCCTTTAAAATAATTTTTATGAATTTTTCCTACTTAATATTTTGTTTTATTTTATTTTATTTTCTTATGCAGATTTTCTTAATTCATTTTGAAGAAATAAAAATTAAAAAAAATAAAAAAAATAGAGAAAGAAGCATGGAGAGTCGAGGGAGCTAAGAACAGAGCGTGGGGTACAGAGTATGAGCAGAAGCAGAGGAAATTTCAGCCATTCACACTTAAAGCATGAGTTATCAGGTCTAAGCATGCAGCAGCCACTTACACATTTAGCTCCACCACATTAATACACACATGCATGACTCGCTATATCCACGGTTAGAATGTGCTAAGATTTGAAGGTTTGGGAGATAAATGGGAGGAATGAATTAACGAAGATAGCTCTCAGCTGGGTGAGTCCAAGGACATGAACACAAAGAAGCTCTTTCATAGCCATAGGTTTACACTAAAAAAGGCAGCATCTCCACATTAACTCCTTTCACATGCATAACTTCCACCACGTCTCCAACATTAACACACACAGGCCATGAGCTGGAAAAGAGGAAGAAAGGCACGAGTTCACCATAATGTAACAGCAGCTCTTAACTTCATGCACTACAACAGCTTAAACGAGAGAGAAGTAGCATAGGAAGTCATATGAGCACAATACACACACACGGGCTAGGCTTCTTGCATGTCACAACAACAACATGTAGCAATATAGGTTTGAAAAGAAGAGATAAGCTACAGGTTTATGAAGGAAAATGAGGCCACGAGTTAAGAGGCTCGATTGTAGAACAGAGAAGAGACTAGCAAATAGCTAAAACAGAGGAAGAAGCAGTACAAGCTATGGGTTTTACATGGAAGCTACACAATAATATGAACAATGAAGAACTATGAGTTTAGGTAGCTGCATGAGTAAAAGCCATGAGCTGGGGAGAAGTCCAGGCCACAAACATACATACATGCAAACACAGAGGTAGCCACGAGCTTGATAGAAAGATGAAGCAGCTGCATGGGACGTGGAGTCACTAACACTTAGGCACATTCACACTTATATCCATCATATGTAGAACATGTGAAGAGGAGGGCCCCCAATAGAAGGAAAATATAAAAGAGCACATGATTTAAGAGGCTAGAGCAGTAGCTAAAAATGGAAAGTATCATTCCATTCATGCTTTATTCATTCCACCACCCAGACACGTGAAAAAGGGAATGCATGAGATGATAAATAAACACGTGAGAAAGGAGGATTGAATACATCATTCATTAAATACACACGGGCAGAATGCAATTCATTAATCTAAGCCACACATAATCTTATGCACATGACAAACTAATAAAGCACGTGAGGCTGGATCAAAACACACTCAGGCATAAGCATAATCCATCATCATTCACACATATTCCATTTGCAGTCTCATCCATACTCCATCCACGCAGTAGCTTCTTCTCCATTTTCCCATCTCTATCTCACCATCATGAAGCATTAATCTATCTTGTGGCTAGCTAGAAGGAAGGCTCTTGGAGAAGCTTGAATCCATAGATTAGAAAGGGATTTTGGGCTAAGAATTTCCTATTTTATTTTCTCTTTCTTTACATTAATTTTTGTTATTTTATTTGCTTGGTTAAGCTTGTAATTGACTGAGATTAATATAGTTTATGATTGATGGCTGGTTAGACATTGATTAGGAGAGTATTGAATGATTAATTGCATAAATTAAGTGCTGGATTTTCAATTACCTACAATTATCCATGTATGCAGTCAAGGTGTTTGATGAATGCATGTGAGAGGTTGAGTGCTTGAATGTCTAATTTGAGGATTCCTTAGAGTTTAATTAGTTAACTAAACATCCTAAGGTGAAAATTCATAAGCTAATTAATCACTCATCTAAGTGTTCAAAGATCGTAATCATAAGAATTAGTAATTTAATAGGAGTTGAGGTCTCAATTAATATCAAATTGCTAGTTTCTTGAATCTTGAGTGGTAATTCAAGATCCCTTGCCAATGAACACAATTAGGGACTTTTAGACCAGAATAAATGACAATTAGATTAGGATAAGGATTGTGCATACCAAGGGATGAATCTAAAGCTAATCACAAGTCCATCATTCATTCATTAGTTCATGCATTTAGGTAAGAGTAGTTAGGAATTTTGATTCAATTTAAATTCGAATTAGTTTAATTAAACCAAAACCCCCTTTTAATTAGGTAATTTATAGAGTTATTTTACACTTAGAAAATCCAATTAAACATTGAATTCCATTTCCTAAGGAGACGATCTAGGTTGCAGCACTAGCTATATATTTTCTAACCTAATTTATTTTGAGATTGTGTGACACAACCATCAGTCGCAGGTAAGGCTCTTCTAGAGGCTAGGAGCATCATAGCATGAGATGTCTCATCGTGGCACGGGGCAAAATTTTCACCCAAGAGTCAAATAGAATCTAAATTCGTCATCGCTAGAATCAAGAAGGGCAAGGATAGTGTTCTAGTAACTCGTCTCACCATGGCAAGAATTGTAAAAATCTAAACAATGAGGTCCCAAGGGAGAGTTCTACCACAGCATAGAAGTTCTAAGTCATGGTGAGAATTGAATATCTTAGGAAAGAGCTCTAGTAGTGAACCAAGTTGCGGTGAGGAGTGTTTAAGTCTTGGTGTGAATACATTCTGAAGCTTTTAGGAGTTTTAGAAGCCAATTAGGCCACAGCTAAACCCTTCCAAGTTATGGCCTAAGTTTCTAAACTCTTATTTTTGCTTAGAAACTTTGGTTTCCATTATAGTAATGCTATGTATTGACTTGGAAACTAATGTAAATGAAATGTAAACCAAGTTTGACTTGGAAATAGCTCCAGTAGTGAATCAAGTTGCGGCGAGGAATGTTTAAGTCTTGGCATAAGTGCATTCTTAAGCTTTTAAGAGTTCCAGAAGCCAATTAGGCTGTGGCTAAACTCTTCCAAGTTGTGGCCTAAGTTTCTAAACTCTTATTTTGCTTAGAAACCTTGGTTTCCATTATAGTAATGCTATGTATTGAGTTAGAAACTAATGTAAATGAGTTTTATGCCTCTTATCATGAAATGTGAATAGAATGGAAATCTTATAGAAGAATTTTAATATCCTTCAGTTATGAATCTTATTGCTTATATTGCTTACCTATTTGGTGATTAGAAATAATTGGAAAGATTCAAATTTTCCCAAGTTTTCATCCATTAACGAGCTATTAATAATGATTAATCTAAAATACACGTGTTTAAAGATTAATCAAGCTTAATTAATGTGTTTAGTAGTTAGGGTTGTTACACTAAATCATGTTCTAATATCTCATACATGCATATATTGGTCACTAAATCATAATCTAAGACTTTTACACATATTCCCATTATATTATATCATAATATGAATTTACACATTCATGTACATAACACTATGTCCTTGAATTTGACCTTTCTAGGTCTTTGGCTTTTCCTTTTCCCTTGCTTTATATATCCCCTAACCATGGTTAGCAAAGATAGAGAAATATGAGATTAAAAAAATTCCAATAGCTAAACCAACATTCAAGCATATATATGATTCATTCAAGTACATAGAATCAAGTATGCATGTATGCAATCATAGCTAATCTGTACGCAAGAGAGCAAACCTATGCTTTAAAGGTTTCTTTGGCTCAAGCAAGAGCAAATCCATGCCCTTAAGCGACTTTTGGCCTAAAGTAAAGTAAATCCATGCCCACTTCCTTAGCCTCATCTAACATAAAGCCACCCCTCTCACAAATTCAAGTAGGTTTTATGTAATTGTATAGTGTACTTAAACATCGAACAAGCTAAATAATTGCAAAAAATACATACAAGCTACTAATGAGTCAAACAAACCAATCTCACATATAAGAATGAAGGAAAAGCTACCTTATCAAGCAAATTCAATCAACTCCCTTGTTCTCTGTCTCTTAATCCCATGGCCTCACACACACACTTTGGTGTGATTCCACTTGCTTGGCTTAGGTGTCATACCTAGTCTCATTCAATTCATTCATACCACTCATTAGAAGCAAAGTTTACAATTGTTATTACACTCTTAAACACTGAAATCGATCTGTTTACATGCGAAATGGATATATAAAGGTCCAAATTCACTTATTCTTTTTCCTTTACTCTTATTTATTATAAACGAGCTTATTTCAAGTCATTAGATTAGAAAATATGCATTAGAAAGCCTAGGAAGGTTTGTAACTCGAAATGGTCCCTTTACACATAATCTACACTAAATTTTGAAAATCCATAACTCAAGCTACGTAACTCTGATTTGCGCAAATTAGGTGTCTACAAAAAGCTTAGGATATGAAATTTATGCTTGTAAAATTTTATGAGCAACAGAGTTCATTTGGCACCTTAAAAATATAAAATACCAAAACTGGACAACATAAACAATACAATGGACTAATCTGCATAATTTTTTGAATTTTGGAAATTCATAAAATATTTTGTTAAATTCCAAAAATTTTTATTCTTGTCTTTTAAAATGCTCTATTTAGAGTCTAATTATATGCCAAATCTTAGATTCAAATTAAGTCATTTGGGCCACTTTTGACATAAATGTAGTTTAAGTTCTTTTTAAAACTTATTTTGGGTCCAAAATGGACCAATTGGTGTCAAAATAGAATTCTTTTACTTTGAGCAAATTTCAATCATCCTAGGCATGCAATCCATGTGATCAAACACACAAAGTAAGGCTTGTATAAAAATATGATCCTCTTGCACCCAAATTCTCATGTGCATACTATAGGTCAACATAGGCAAAATGGCATATTGTTAGTCAGTTTCTTCCATAAGGTGTCATATATTTATATTCTTATACTCATATACATGATTCCAATCATTTTACATTATAGTTCATTAATGATACAAAGGAATGTCATACTCATACATTCATAAAAACTTAATACATGTAACATTCCTAATACATCATTTTTAACATTTAAGTCCTTTCAATGTCCTTGCTTTGGCTTAATGACCTTGAAATAGTTAGTAGGAACCTAGGAGTGAGATTCTAAGTAGAATCTCAGTAACCAATCTCATCTAAAAAATACATGCATGAACACCATGAGTAAATGCAATGTATGTGGTGTAAAGATGCTATGCATATGCTTGAGAAACAAGTAAGTGCAAAGAAATTCCAAAAAAAAACCATTAGTTTTCAAGTTTCCAAAGCCTAGGGTTTCTATTACACCCTGGTATGTATGAAACTTTCTAGTGGTATTTCTAATTATCTAAAAGTATATATGGGTTCTTGAGATGCCTAGAAAGGCCTACATATGCCATTTCCTTCAAGAAAACAAAGCAAGCTCTATAGGTCCAAAAAGCCTAGTTAGCAAAGAGTTTTAAATTTTTCTAAGGGTAGAAAGGGACTAAATATAATAGGAGAACATCAAAGGAAGGCTTGGAAAAAATTTAGAAGCCTTGGTTTGTATTGTAACACCTCAAAATTAATTAAGGTGTTAATCATGGATTTGAGTTAATTAAGAATATTTAATATAGAATAATTAAGCAAGTTAGATGAATGGAAATTTTAGAGAGATAAATTATTAATATGAGTTTGAGATTTAATTGAGTTAGAAACCCCATCTAGGCCCAAATTAAATTAAGTAGGCCAAGGTTATGGGCTAATAGAGGCCCAATAATTTTAGGTGCAGACCTAATATTTTAATGTGAAACTTGGGCCGAGAGAGAGAGCAACTAGGGAGGGCCCAATCTGATTTAATGAATTAGAGACCAAAAACCCAACTTGCATAAGCTCTTATAAATAGCCCAATAACATTTGTGCATATCCAAATCAATTAAGTTCTTCAAACTTGGCCTAACCCAATTAAAATTTTATGGCCCAATAAATAAAAACTAATCCAACAAGGCTTAAATCAGAAACCTACTTGGGATTGGACCTTTAGGTTAGCCTATGACCCATATTAGACCCAACTAAAGCCCTAAACACGTCAACCCCTCCACACTTTGCTAAAGCACAAACACAAGAGGCATTTTCGCACCTTGAAAGGGAGGCTAGGGTTATAAGCAAGAAATCCACCATTTCTCACTTCTAAGCTCAAAATCAGTCAAGGTACTTGTTATATGACTTAATCCCCTTCTCTTTCTCTTCATTTTGGCCTGATTAGTTTTTCATTTGGAGTATTTTCACCATACCCAAAATTTGAAATGTGGTTGTTTGGGATTTTCTTAGTGAAATTTCATAGGTTGGGACTAAGGGTGTTATTAGGTAAGTGTAAACTCTCCATTCTAATGTCTTTTCTATTGGTTTAAGACCCTCATGCTTGATTTGTAGTATGGGTATTAATTCTATACGAATTTGCTTTGGAATAAGGGTAATATATCAAAGTTTTTGGTAAGGGACATATTCAATCCGAATTTGGGGATTTTAGTGGCTGGGTAAGTGTCCTCTAGGTAGCCATTAGTATTTTAATTTTTGGGTACTTGTTGCTATTGTACATGATGATTTAAAGTAGTAATCTTCTGATGTTATGGTTATAGGGAGATTTTGGCACTGCTGGTGGCTTTTCAATTGTCTACAAAGTGAGGTAATCGAGGTTCATGCTAATTCCATGTACATATCTATTTTAATGTTGTATTTGCTGCATGATATGGTTTTGAATGTTAAATGAATTGGTTGCCTATCCGTTATATGTGATTGGACCTTATGAGTCCATGGTAGAACTGTGGTGCGACTGCCACCCATGCATGTGCTTCGATTAGATATCGAGTTGTGATCAGACCTCAGATGCACTGAGCCCTGGTTGTGCTCATTGGGGAGTAGGTGTCGTGGACAGGTCTCTCTTGGGGTTATTGGCCTTTAACATGTGGAATTGTAATTATAGTATGGGATAGTAATTATAGATAGCTTAATTATTTCATTTACTGATATGGCTAGTATATTTTCTTATGCTTATATAAAATCATGCATATGTGTTAATTAAACTGAAATATATGAATGAAATTTATCTTAGTTACTGAGATTTTCATTTCACCCCATTTCATGGGATCATACTTTCAGGTGAAGGCCATTCGGGTAAGGATAAGAGATAGCAAGTGGATGAAAATCCATGAGCTCCAATCATGTGTGGAGGAGGCTACACTTGGGCTGATCTGAGTAGAATAGATGCAATTTTGTTATTCATTTATATATCATCATTATGTAATCATGTTGCAAGTATAGGCATTTATATTTTGATTACTTAAGATATACCTATTGAAGAGTTAGGCCTGATCTTATCTTGGTATTGGATGTATGAACTTATAACATCTGATATATGAACTTTGTTGAATTTATGATATGGCCTCCTATTGAAAATGTAATCATGTGATACATTAGATGTTGATGTGAACTAGTGATATATGGAATCTCTAACGGAATGTGTATCGAATGATAATTGTTGATAGTTCATGAATTCTTGCTATTATTACTCTAAGAACTTGCTAATGCAGGGTATTTAGAGGAGTAGAAATTAACACTTAAGTCTTGAACTAGTAATGATATATAAGCGGGGTAAATTAGGTTAATGAAAGTTATTGAAGTCTCACAAATTAAGGTAGAGTGGCCCTAAGGTGTCACTGGAGGGAGAGTGAAGAGTATGAAACAAGACTTTAGAAGTAGTAAGATCAAAAGGCATTTTGCTGCGGCCAAAATATTATTAGCCATGACCAATAGAGGCGAAGTTGCCCAGGGAGAGTACCAGAGAGCAATTTGCTGTGGCGAGAAGTGGAATTATCCGTGGCAAAATATGAAAGGCCAAACTAGAAGTCGTCCAGAGGGTAATTCACAATAGCTAAATGGAAATTGACTATAGCAAACTTTTGTGAAAATGTGTCAAGCATTCCAGAGAGGAATTAGCCACGGAAAAATGATAATTAGCCGCGGCCAATAGCAAGAGGCAAGCGAGGTAGGCGCTAGGAGGTTTCCTTGCCATGGCACCATGTTGGCTAGCTGCGGTGAAGCTCCAACTCACCACAGCGAACCTGTAAAGATAAAAGAGTGAACTCGAGAGAAATTGGCCATGGCGCAAAGACATTTAGCCACGGCTAATGGCCCCAAACTCTCATTCTAACCTAGAAATCTTAGTTTTTCCTACAGTAACCTCAAGGGATGACTTAGAAACATTAGTAGAAGATTCTTGTGAATTGGAATTAATGGATAATAGAATTAAAGGCTTATAAATGAGTGTTTGTTTTCCTTGTGTACCTGAATGCTTGTAATTGTTTGGTTGATGGTTATTAATTAGTTGTAATTTCTTGTAACCCTGATTTATGGTTATTAATCACGTATTTAACCTTAATTACAATTATTAGAAGTTAGGGTCGTCACATGTGTGATGGAAGTGTAAGCTCCATAATAAGACTTAAAGAAGCAATTTGTGTCTAGGCTCTTAGGAATGAGTTTGTGATGACTCCAAGAGACTTAATTGGAGTCAAGAGATCTAAATGGAAGGAATAAAAGGAGCCAAGATCTTGAATTCTAGCACTTGCTTCATTAGGTCTTATATGGAATCATTATTTAACCATAGAACAAAGTGAGCTTCAATAAGGAGTGTGTGATGTTAGAGCTTGCTTCCATGATATAATTGTATCCTATTTGATATGTTTAGGCTAAAGGAATCAAGCTCCATCCCATTGCAAGTGTGTGGCCGACAAAGGGGAGGAATATCCAAGGAAAAAGTGTTAAGTTCTTGCTTCAAGGTAGCCTTCTAACCTTTCTCACATGCATAGCTTAGGTGTTTTCTTGTCATTGAGTGCTTGTGTGTATATTTAAGTTATGAGAAATGTTTCTAGCCTATGCTTACATGTTATGGTATGTAACACCCTAAAATTAATTAAGGTGTTAATCATGGATTTAGATTAATTAGGAATAATTAATATAGGATAATTTGGCAAGTTAAGTGAATGATAATTTTGAGAAATAAATTAATAATATGAGTTGAGAATTAATTGGGATAGAAACTACATTTAGACCTAAATTAATGTAGAAGATCATTAGAAGAGGCTAATGGAGGCCCAATGAGTTAAGTACAGACCTAATCCAATTCAATATGATAGAAGCCCAAGATCCACCTTGTATTGGCTCTTATAAGTGGCCCAATAACCCTTGTACAGACCCAAATCCTTGAGCTCTTCAAACTTAGCCCAAACTTGATTAAAATTCAGCAGCCCAATACATAAGAGTTGGCCCAACAAAGCAAAAATCTGAAGCCTATTTGGAGTTGGACCTTGGAGCAACCCATGACCCATCTTAGACCTAACTTAAACCCAACTAAAACCCTAACTCTTTAGCCTCTTCCTCATTTTGCTGAAACTCAAGAGAGGAAATTTGGAGGTTTAAGGGAGGCTAGGGTTCTACCAACATGGAAGCTTTATTTTTGACTCCTAGAGGATGATTTAGCTAAAGTGAGTTATATATAACTTGGCCCTCTCATCCTCCTCTTCATTTTAGTCAGATTAATTTTTGGTTTTGAGCATTTTCATCTTCTTCTCAAATCTGAAACTTGGTGTTGGGTGATTTCTTGAGAGATTTTCGAAGTTGGAGGTTAGAGGGATGATTAGGTAAGCATTTCCCTTCCATTTTGTGTATTACTTTGCTGGAAAATGCCCCTACGGATGGATTATCATAATGGGTTCTGTTATTATGTGAAATTACAAGGAGATAATGGTGAAAAACTGAATTTTCTGGGCTTTATGACTGAAATGCGAATTTTAGAATTTCCCATGGTGGATTTTCGGAGGTTGAAGCTATGGGTGTTGTTAAGTGAGTATCTCCTTCCCATTTTGATGTATTTTCTGTTAGTTTGAGACCCCTATAGTTGACCTATGATATGGGCTTTGGTTTCATCTTAAACTACCCAGAAATTAGAGTAAACTATGACAGTTTCTGGTGTGGGAAAGTTGGAACCCGAAATTAAATCCCTTGGTAATTAGGTGAGTAACCTCTAGGCTGTCATTAGCAGTTCAACTCTTTGGATATCTTATTTGTTGATTAGAAATGATGATAATTATGCTTGTTATAGGCTTGATGTGCATTTGGATTATTATAGTAGCTAGGGGAAGAGTAATTGACTTCATTGAGATAACTGGGGTTATTTTTCTAATTCCATGTATATGCTCAGGTTAATCTGCTATTTGTTACACATGCTTGATTTTGAAATACTAAATGACTAGTTGACTACTTGATTGTGATTATAATTGGACCTTATGAGTCCATGGTGGAGCTGTGGTGCGGCTGCCACCCGTGCATGTGCTTCGATCGAGCATCGGGTTGTGATCAAACCCCAGATGCACTGAGCCCTGTTTGTGCTCATTGTGGAGTAGGTGCCATGGACGGACCTCTCCTGGTGTTATTGGCCATTAACATGTTGTGTATGATTACTAGTGTGTGACAGTAGTCATTGGTAGCTCAACTAGTTCATTTGCGAATTAAATTGATGATTCTGGTATTGATAACATGAAATTGCATTGGATTGATTGACTTGTACATATATATGGAAATTGCCTTTTGTTACTGAGATTGTACATCTCACCCCGTTGTGGGCTAACATTTTCAGGGACCGGACCTCTTAGTGGCAAGGAGAAAATTAACGAGAGCTTATTAAATGGTTTGATAGCACATAGGTTTGGGAGTTTTGTCAAATTGTATTGTAACTAGATTGCTAGTTTTGTATCATTGCTGCATTGCATCATGAGTTGCCAAGTATAGGGACTGTATATGTAATTTAATTACTAGAGGATTGAACATTTTGATTGTAATTGGCTAATAATGGATAAGTGATTTGATCGTGTATGAACATTAAGCATCAACCCTATACACCTTGTGACCAGAATACACTTGCTGTCATTGATCTATAAATTCACTGGTTTAAGGTGATTAGAGGGTTAAGGATCTACATTTGGGTTTTAAATGTGTAATGATAGATGTGTTAAGTAGATTAGGTAAAAGAAAGATATTAAATCTTCACAAACTAAGTTAAAATGGCCTAGAGGGTTGCTAGAGGGGGAATTGGAGAGCATGAGATGAAATTTTGGAAGTTATAGGAACAGAAGGGAATTGGCCTCAGCCAATATTTAATTGGCCTCGGCCAAATATGGCAAACCTGTCAGGGAAGAAAACAGAGAGAAATTGGCCGTGGCGAATAGTGATGTTAGCCGCGGCGAAGTCTGAGAAGCAAGTCTAGAGGTGTTCTAGAGGGTATTTAGCGGCAGCGAAAGGGTTATTTGGCCGCGGTGAAGTGCGTGAAATTTGTGGAGGTGTAAGGAGTTGAACCCAAGAATAATTGGCCGTGGCGAAGAGGAATTTAGCCGCGGCGAAGGTGCTCAATT
This sequence comes from Erythrophleum fordii, assembly GCA_032878935.1. Lineage (NCBI taxonomy): Eukaryota > Viridiplantae > Streptophyta > Magnoliopsida > Fabales > Fabaceae > Erythrophleum > Erythrophleum fordii. The sequence goes on from JAVQMF010000044.1 coordinate 21,626,560, forward strand.
GCTCATATTCACCTAGAAACCTTAGTTTCTTTTATGATAATACTAAGGAATGATTTAGAAACACTTGTAAGAGGTTTTTATGAGTTAGAATTGATGGATGGGAGAATCAAAGGCTCCTTATTAATAATTAAATTCACTTGCACATTTGAATAATTGTGGTTATCTAATTAATGACCCTAATAACATTAAGGTTCAAATTTCCTCACTTTTTCTCGATGTAATCAATCTTAATGACTTCAAACCTTGATTTATGATTATTAATTACGTCTTTAACCTTAATTACTATGATTAGAAGTTAGGGTCGTTACATGGTACATTATGTTTCTTGAAATGTGTTTATGATTACATTATGGCTTGCCTATGTTTGGTTGTACTAAAAGTCTCTTAGCAAGGGTGAGGATGAGCCAAAAGTCCCTAGAGATGGATGAGACAAAGCCAAAATTCTCAAGAAGAGTGAAACTTAATCAAAAGTCCTTTGAAAGTGGGTGAGGCAAATCCAAAATTCTCAAAAAAGGTAGGTAAGACTAGACCAATGCCCTTGAGAGCTTATGCTTGTTGTGTATGAGTTTATGTGCAAAGAAAATCCCTTATACATGTTCACTAGTTTCTTGAATATCATGTATGCATTCTTTGACTTATTACACATCCATTATGTATGTTTGAAAGGGTTAAGAGCTATTAGGATTCTTTGAATCTCACTCTTCCCCCCATATGTCTAACTATGTTTAGGTGAGCCAAGTAGACAAGGAAATGAAAGCCAATAAGCATGAGAAGCAAGATTGTGACAACAAAATAGAGAAATGGCTTATTTAATTAGATTTTAATGCCAAACTATATAACCATGAGATGTATATATAATGTAAACCCTTGAGCATGTCCTAATGTATATATAAATAGTGTATGTATCAATGTGGAAAGATGAATGGAAATGTGAGATTTTACTACTCCTTTGCCATTATGTGATATGATGTTCCTGTGTATGTATGTATGTGGTAAGGTGAAATTGAGCACCATGAGGATTTGAATCATTTGGCATGCTTTTATATATGGTATTTATACTTTTAGACTTCCTCAAGTGGTTGTGGAAATTCAAGAAGAGCTTTTGGTGTCTTAAAGTCCCATTTTTTGCTTCAATTTTGACCATTTGGTGAAGTGAACCAAAGTATGACCAAATAAATGAGTTTTTCCATGAAATTTGGCTAGATATTAGGTCTCATTTATAAATTTTCATGGAGCCAAAGAGAACTCAATTTGGAACTCTAGAGAATTTATTATGATTTTTCAAATTTGGCCAAATTATGCAGAAATTGTATGGTTACTATTCATTTGGTCAGTTTGCTTCTCTATATCACATATGGGCCAAATGAAATCTAATGCTCATGAAATTTTATAAAAACAAACTAAACACCATAAGCTTTCCATAGCCACCAAGATCACCTTATTTGGAGTTCTGTAGAGGGAGATATGAATTTTTGAAGTTGCATGACAGTACCAATAATGCAGCCTGACCTGAGTTACTATTCCATCAATTTCTGGTGACTTAAGGCTACTGCATTGGTTTGGAATTATTTTTATTCAAAAGTAGACATCCACATATTTATATAATGGTATGATTTGCTTGATTTTTATTTTTCTAGAATTATTTGTGAGTTTTCAAATTTTGTATCAAAAAATTGAAATTTGAACCCGAAAGCAAACCATGGGTTTTGTGTGATGTAGCTTCAAACCCGAAATGAATGAGATTAAATATGATGTGTATGACTTGTATGGATATTTTATGACTAGAAAATGATGTCAATGAATGCACATGGTCTATGGAGTATAAAATGAAATAATGAGGCCTTACGTACGCAATTAAATACAATTAAATATTCATTATTTTCATAGCCAAATGTATGTATTCTTTATATTTGTGCTCTAATACATATATAAATGTATTGAGATGGACAATGAGACCATGGAATACTAGCTAAGACATTAAGGTATTATAGATACATCCCTACATCCCAGAGATAATGGCCACTGGTATCATAGGATACTATAACTAAGTGGGGTCTAGTGTACCATAGTTTGAGCATATGGTTTTCAAGTGCAAGGTTTGTGGAAAGCAAGGATGGTGGTATGAGGCCCGCCTATGACTCCTGCATGTAGTGTATTTCTAAAATGAATTTATAAATGAAAAATGTTTTATTCTTATAAATGAATTTATGAAAAGTAGATGGTGAAAGCTTGTTGATTCATATAGCAAAAGCTATAAGAAATATATGTTTTTATGGAATTAAATTAATTGTGAAAGCTTTATATTTATGATTGAGAATGCATGTTTTAGAACTCTGCTAGCTACTAAGATTTTTATCTCATCCACACTTTTCTATTAATGGCATTTCCAAGTAGAAGGATGGAAACTAGAAAAAGAAAGTGACACAATCAATATCTTAGCTAAATATTTAGAGTAGTGCTAATGTAGTAGTGGATTATATACTATGTAATGTAACATTAGGTAATACTTGAATTACTTTAACGTTGTGCAACAAGATCTATTTTCTATGGACATTATTGAATATTTTTAGATGATGCTTAATGATTTTTAATTATGTTAGATTATGGATTATTTTATTAGGATCTTGTTATATTAATTTTGGTATTGATGGTTAAGAATTTGCTTCTGCATGTGAACATGATTAGTTGTTTATTAAAGTTAGTGTTTAGGTATAAACTAAAAGCTAGGTGTCATACAAGAATTCTCACTTAATATGATATTTTCTTTTACATTTATTAAAAATTTCGTTAATATCAAAATTAACATAAAGGAACCTCATTCCTAATATATTTATCTTTCTAACACATCTTCTCATTGGTCATCAAAGGCCTATTTTAAAGTACAAGGGTCCCTATAACATATTTTGAAAAATATGCTTCATATATTTAATTAATATCTTATAGTGCTTTTTTTTCATGTGCACTATGACTAAAAAAATTGAATTTCTCATCTTTCAAAATGAAAAATTAGAGCGACTCACCAACATTAATGGTAACATAATATTCTCTAGGGAGTTTTATCTTTGATGCATACTGATTAAAAGACAAATTCCTTGTCTTTATTTGACTTTGTCAATTTCTCCCTAAGGTCATTGATTGATGTTTACCTAACATCATCTGAGAGTTTGTTGATCAAACCTAAGATCCTTAATGAATGAAAAAGTTTAATCCCTTACATGTTTGGATTAGTCCAAATATTTCTCATTCTTTGGATGTGTATTTTGATATACTCATAAGTATCTATTTTGTAAATATCAGATGTCTTTAGGTTCATAATAATCTATTAAAGGGAAACTAAGCTTATTAAATCATAATTTAAATTTTTTTGGATTTTTTATTATAAATCTATCACTTTAAGGCTTAAAAAACACTAAATAATCAGCAAAAGTACTCTAAAATAAACAAGTTGTATTCCATATTGAAGCTCTTGAATTTAGGAATTTTTATAAAAATAGCCCGAAATTCCATTGTAGGCACCCTCAAGTGCCATGTTTCTCATTCTATTTCACAAATTCAAAAATAAATAAATAAAAGGAAAAAGGCTTTTCCAATTGACTAGGATGGCACAAGCACGTCACATGGTGCCTTCCAAGGCTTTTCTGTTGATAGTGACTGCACAGTTGCCTCCTTCTTGCCTTCCTTTGTCTATTGGCACCATGTTGTGGCAAAAAAGTGGAAGGAATAAACCACACACACCACCCCTAAGAGTGGCTAAACCACTTCATCTTTAACCCAAGGTTTTCTAATTTACAAAAACTTCTAACATTTTTTTTTCAAAAGGCCAACTTTATAAAGCCTTATCTCCTTTGTTTGTTGTTCAAATTGGATAAACTATATGTCATTAGAAAGCTTACAAGATGAGCTTTCCAATGATATAAGGCTTGCATAGAGTCACTGAAACATCTATCTTTACTAACTCTTATCTTATACATTTAAGCTTAGTATTACAATGAATTACTAATTAAAGGAACTAAACCATAGATTGTAACGATCCTAACTTTTAATCATGGTAATTAAAGTTAAATATATAATTAATAATCATAAATCAAGGTCTAAAGTTATTGTGAATGATTACATTAGGAGAAAAAGTGGAGAAATTCATATATAAAACTATCTTAAAAAACTAAAGGGTGGTTCACATATAAACTAGTAAATAGTCAAATACTCATAAAAACATACTAATTTAGGCTATTCTTGGCATAGGGAAGAACTATTGTGTTCAATTCCCCTGCCCTGCTTATACTGGATGCCATAAGGCATAATTAGCCATTATAACACATAAAACATATTATACAAAACCAACTCTTATGAAAACATATTCAAGTATAAGTGTACAATGCATACAAGCAACCAAGTAGGGGTGTTCATGGGCAGGCCCAAACAGGGCATCTAGTATGCCCGATGCCCGGCCCGATTAAGACATCGGGCTTGTTTTTATGCCCGTAACCCGGCCCGGCCCGAACAAGCCCGATTTTAGGGCAGGTTAGGGCGGCCCTAAACCGCCCGAAATTTTTTTTTTTTATGAATTGATACTTAATATAAAAATATTTTTTTGTAGACTCATAGGCATATACTTCAAAACAATAAACTTTTGGAACCTTCATGTTTTTATCAATAATAAAAAGATAGCTTAGAATTGTCAAGCAAAATATAACCTATACTAACATAATTAGCTTTAGGTAAATATGTGTATTTTTATTATTCAATAAAAGAAATGTCAGTAAACATACACATCAATAATAAAAATAATTAAGAAATAGGGAAAGTTTAAATAGATAATGAAAATTACAGCATGTAAAGAGAATTAGATAAAATAAACATAAATATATATATATATATATATGTATATATATATATATATATAAGATGACAAGATATTAATAATTAAAAAAAAATTATTAGGGCAAGTTGGGCAGGATATCTTTGCCCGTGGCCCGGCCCGGCCCGGCCTGATATATTTTTAGCCCGGCCCTGCCCGATTATATTTTTAGCCCGGCCCTGCCCGGCCCGATTAGGCCGGGCTAGGGCGGGCCCCTTGGGCCGCCCGGCCCGATGTACACCCCTACAACCAAGTACTCAAACAAACAATGATACGTAATAAGAAGATAGAAAATACAACCTGAAGAGATCTTAGTCCAATGCCAAAGCCAATAAATTTTCTTTCTCAAAGTTATGCTCTTCTTGGCCAAACAAAATCAATGAAGACCAACTTCACTTAATTTGCCTAGAATATCAAATTAGGTACAACTATTGTTAACTAATGCATAATTAAACCCATTTCATCTTTACATAGTATTAAACATAGATTAAAAACTACTTTAAGCACACTTTACTTCCACTTTTCCATAATTCTACTTGCTAAAATTTCTATCTATCAATTCCATCATTCAAAGTTCTCATTTTATTTGTCCTTGATGGCCTAATCTTTAATTAAAAGCTTTGCCATCATTCTTTCCTCTAGTTGCCCTTCCTCTAACGTTAAAATTAGAGTATTTCCTAGGCACATTTTTTTAAACTAAATTAAGCTTCCTAGATTCATTAATTTGATCGTAAATAACACTTTTACTATTTATTTGGTCATTTTCTTCAATTGACATACTTAGGCATCATGGTACAACTTTGAGCTACAACAAGTGTCATTCTTTTCTCAACATCTTAACTTCATTGTCATGACATATATGACCCATTTAAATCATAAGAGACTCACTTAGTTAGCCATAATTATGCTAAAACATAATTTTTATCAATATTGTCAATTAGGTCATTCTTTGAACTCAATTTTTCAACATATCCAAATTATGAATTCTTGACACCAAACTTCATTCAAATCATCTCTATAATTCATAATTAAGCCTCTTTTATCATCAAAATAACAAAACAAACATCATAGCTACATGGTTCTTCACTTGGCCAAAAATGACTATACACGCTTCAAACTTGGTTTTTCTAAGATTTCAAGCCAAATATATATCATATTCCACATTCTCATCATCATATATACCAATTTTCACTAAGAAAAAGATCCCACCATCCACTCTCTCCCTCTAGGAAAAATTACAAAAGTTTAGAGTTTCAAATTTACACACTTCCATGGCATGAATCATACCTTGTTTGAAAGAGTTCTTAATGTTGATTCTTTTGGTGTAATTTGATTTTCCAAAGAAGCAACTTCCTTCACTTGGATAGCCACTAAATTTAATCTTTCAAGATGATATTTGGATAAAAAGAAAGATTTCATGGAGTGGAAGAAGTTTCATAACTATTACAGAATCAAAAATTACCATTTACATACCTAAAATTTCCTTTGAATTTTTCTCGCTCTTTCTTCCTTTCAAGACTCCATTTTTAGCTCTCCCAAGCTCACTTTGATTAGTGCATTGGTAGTGGAAGGATGAAGGAGATTAAGGGTTCATCTAATTAAAAAAACTTGTTATAATTACACTTTTCCAAAATGACCATTTTACCTTTATAAGCCTTTTTTTCTTCAATTTAAGGTCATTTGTCAATATTTTCTAAATCTAACTACTTGATATAAAATCTTAAATGCTCTTTTACATAAAAAGTAAAATTTCATAATTTTTAGGAGCTTAAAATAGCTCAGTGAGTTAAAATACATCTATCTCATTTTTTTCCTTTTTCGTGCCATCAGTATTTTATATCATAATGACCCCTCTTACTGAAGTAATTGTCCTCTATTTTCATATTCTAACGAGAAATGTCACATCTGGTATTCTATACTAGGCTAAACTCCTCAAGAAGAGTAAGAAGAAGGATTAAAAGTGATTAGAAGGCCAAACAAGCTAACAAGTTAGAGCTAAGAATGAGATATAGACCTCAAAAAAGGTAGCAGCAATAAGTTGCAATGTAGTAAGAAAAATATCGTAACAATTATGAAGGATATATCCTATATTTTCATTTAAGCATAGACCTCTTAATAATTCACAAAAACATGATAAACATAAAGAAAATAAAGAGAAAAGTAGGAAAAGAATAAGAAACAAGGATACCTATATAAGGAAATACAACATAAAATTAAAAATATAGGAAATTAAATAAAGACAAAATATAGTAATATAAATTTATTTCTTCTTATATATGAGTTAAATGAGCTAACTAAAAGAACCAAAAAGTATAAAATAAATCAAAACACAGATGGCACAAAAAATGAGAAAGAATGCATCATAATGTCGTTTCGGGTTATTTTAAATTCTAAACCTCAGGAAATTGGCTTAAGGGTTTTAAGACCTTCCAAATAAGAATATGATGCTTAAATCAATAGAAAAAAAATAAGTTAGAATGAAAAAATTTGAGTCAAAGAAACAAAGGCAAAATGATCATAAAAGTCAAGAAGTCTACATTGTTAATGCTTTTTTTTTCATTTTATTTCATGTAGGTCTCTTTTCCACTACCTAAATCAAAATTCTAGCACCTTCAAGCTGCTCTCCCATGGCATCATTTGGAGAAAAAGAGACAGAAAGAAAGGATTAAGGGATTTGAGGTAAAAATACTCATTTTTAGTAATGTTCATGGTTAGAAAAATTATTCCTCTCCTTTTAAGTTTTTCATCTATGGTTCCAATTTTTCAAGAGGAAGAAGTTGACATTTTCTAAGGGAAAAGAAAGAGTTTCTTTTGGAAAACTAATCAAGGCAAATTGAAGAGCTCTAAGAGAGGATTGACTTGAGGTAACAATCAATTAGTAAAAATTTTCCATATGTGAGTTTTAGCCTTTAGAATGCCTTTGTAGAGAAAGAAAGGCCCTTCTCCATGCATTCTAATGACAGTATCAATCATGTAGAAATATAGTATGACATGAATTTAGTAAGAATTTGTGAAGAAAAGCAAGAAAATCCTAAAGTGCACTATGAATGGGTACTTTCAGCTACCCCCCATGTTCATGGCGCAAATGAGCTTGTTTCCATGATCTATGGAATTCAGAGGTCCTTGTGAGAATTCTAAAGGCTAGGGAAAGCATTGGTTTCAATTATAAAGTCCATTTATGAAAGGTCAAATTTTGTTGTGCACCTAAAACCCTAAATGCTCCATATAGCCATGCATAAGTCAAGTTTAGTGTTTAAGGCCTCTAATGAGTTTAATGAGAGCTTAATGAGCTATGCATGGTAGTGAGATTTTTGAAATTGACCATAAGGGATCTAATATGACAAATATAGCAAATAACCAAATAAATAGTATTTGACCATATAAATAGTAAAAGCCTAAGTTTGGGATTAAATTAAGAATTTAGTGAGTTTAAGTTGCCTAGGAAAACTTGCCCATGAAATACAATAAGTTAGGGCCTAAGAGAAGGGCAAGTAAGAATGGCTAAGCAAGCTCGTAAGTTGGTGAACTACCAAACTCTAATTTAAGCTAAAAAGCAAGTATTATGAGCCATAGAAATATTATAACATTCTAAAATTAATTAATTGAAATTATAGGGAATTAATGATTTCTTTAGAAAATATAAGGAATTGTCCTCAGAATTAAAAAAAAACAGAAAATAGGAATTTTAAAAAATATATATTTGAGTATTTTTTAGTCAAATAATAATTATTTGACAATTTTTTATGAAAATAAATTTGATTATGGATTTTTAATTTAATTAGGAGAAATTTATTAGAGGCACTTTAGAGAATTAAATTAGAACCTAATAATTAGTTTAACTCTGTTAAAAATAATTTTGAGAGCCTTAAATGAAATATAAACTATGACCTAACCTAATTGGACTTAGCAGACTAAAGCCCAATACTCAACTATAAGCCCAATTAAATGAAAATGCCCCAAGGTCAGTCACACTCCTACTAAACCCTATATTAGTGTTGCCCACTCTACTTATTCAAGAAAAAAATACATGTTGGGTGGCAAAAGAGAGGGAAAGCAGAAAAGAGAGAAAAGGGGCAAGGTTTTTCACCTTCTAAGCCTTGATCCACTAGGAAGACGCAAGTTTTAGCCTAACTAAGTGAAGGGAAACTCATTTTACTCATCTTTCTCTACATTGTGAATCAATCAACTTGTTATTTAAAGGTTTTTAATCAAACCCTAAATTTTGAAAATTGGGGATTTTGATGCTTCCTTGCTTAATTTTTAACCTTGCAAGCTAATGAAGTTGTTGAATAAGTATTTCCCTCCATTTTGAGGTGTTTCCATGCTCAAATTTCATTCCTTGGACTAATTTTCACGTGATGGCTATCATATGTGCGAAAATGAAGATGATGGAAGTGACCCATTGTAGATTCAAGTTGTTTTAGTCTCAAATCGATACCATTAATTATATGGAAGATTGAGTAAGTGTCTTCTACCATTTTTGGAAGTGTATGTGTTGAGATTTTATCATTTGGGTTGCTTTTTAGTGTATGGCTATTACATGTATGGAAATAAAGATGTTGAAAGTGACCCATTGTTAGTTCTTGGTGTTTTGATCTCAAATGGGTACAATCAACTTATTAGAAACATAGGTAAGTGATTTCTAATGGATTCTTGATGAAATTGATCAATGGATATAAAACTCTTTTTGCTACTAATAGTTAAATAATTATAGCCATGTTTGCATTAGCCTTGATGAGCCTTTTGGATCATGTTGGTAACTAAAGGAAGAGTAATTGGGTTTCGTTGAGGTAACTAGGGATTAATTCCATAGATATATATAGCTTTGATCATGTGTTTACTTATACATGTTATTTTGATGACTAATGGTTAGTTTGACTACTGATTGTATAACCTAGACTGTGGTTATGTCCTTATATATAGAGCTGTGATCATGCTTCCACTTGTGCATCATGTTGTGATCGTGCAGTGAGTCGTGATTGTACTCTTGTGAATGCACTGAGCCATGATCCTGCTCAATAGAGAGCTTGTGCTATGGTCATGCCCCTCCATTAGCTATTTGTAATACCTTAACCTCTTAGCTATTATTCCATGGTCTTCTTGTCCATCTCTATGCATCTTATATGTATTTAAGCAAAAGGATAAGAAACCACACATGTCATATAAGAAAATAATGAATATTTAATTATATATATTTATATTACGTAAGATCTCATTTCCTCATTTTATGCTCTGTGGACCATGTGAACTCATCCATATCATTTCGTAGTCATAACACATCCATACAAGTCATACTCACTACATTTGGTGCCATTCATTTCGGGTTTAGGACTACATCTCACAAAATGCATGGTTTCCTCTCAGGTTCAATTTCCAGCTTTCTAATACAAAATTTGAAAATTCAAAACTAATTCTAGAAATATCAAAATCAAGCAACCTATACCATTCTAGAAAGCTATGGATGTTTATATTTGACAAAAATAATTCCAGACCACTGCAGTAGCCTTAATTTGCCGAAAATGGATGGAACAATAACTCAGGTCAAGTTACATTAATAATACTGTCATGCAACTTCAAAAATTCATATCTCCCTTTATAGAGTTCCAAATGAGGTGAGCTAAGTGGCTATGAAAAGCTTATGATATCTAGTTTATGCCTGTAACATTTCATATGCATTGGACTTCATTTGGCCTATGTGTGCATAGAAAAGCAAACTGACCAAATGAATAATAACAATACCATTTCTATATAATTTAGCCAACTTTAAAAAATCATAATAAATTCTCTAGAACTCCAAATTAAGTTCTCTTTAACATTGTGAAAACTCTAGATAAGACAAACTTGTTGGCCAAAGTTCATGGAAATACTCACTCATTTGTTCAGACTTTGGTTTAGCACACCAAATGGTCAAATTTAAAGCCAAAAAAGGGGACTTTAAACACCAAAAGCTCTTCTTGAATTTCCACAACAACTTGAGCAAGTCTAAAAGAATAAATACCATATATAAAAGTATGCCAAATGATCCAAATGCCCATGGAGCTCAATTTCATCTTGCCACATGCATACATACACAAGTGCATCATATCACATAAGGGCAAATGAGTGACAAAATCTCACATTCTCATTCATCTAGCTTCCATATTGATACATACACCATTTATACATACATTAGAACATGCTCAAAGGTTTATATCATATATACATTTCATGGTTACATAGTTTGATATCAATGTGCCATTAAAAGGCATATTTTTCATAGTCATTTGTCAAAGTTTTGATGTTCAAGGTTGTCGGCCTCCATTTCTTTGTCCACTTGGCTCACCTAGACATTGTTAGGCATATATACAGAAAGAGTGAGATTTAAAGAATCCTAGTAGCTCTTAACCCTTTCAAACATACATAATAGATGATAAAACATATCAAAGAATGCATGCATGATATTTAAGAAACTAGTAAGCATACATAAATCATTTTCCTTGGCACATCAACTCATACATAATAAACATAAACTCACAAAGGCATTGGCTTAGCCTTACCCATCTTTCTTGGGACTTTTGGATTTGCATCACCTACTTTTAAAGGGCTTTTGACTTAGTTTCACTCTTCTTGAGACTTTTGGCTTTGTCTCACCCATTTTTAGAGACTTTTGACTCATCCTCACCCTTGCTAAAGGACTTTTGGCATCACCAAACTCAAGCAAGCTATGAAGCAATCATAAATACATTTTAAGAAACATAATGGTACCATAACATGTAAGCGTTAGCTAGAAACATTTCTCATGACTCAAACATACACACAAGCACTCAAAGACAAGCAAACATCCAAGCTATGCATGAGAAAAAGGTTAGAGAGTTACCTTGAAGCAAGAACTCAACACTTTTTTCTTAGCTATCCCTCCCTCTTTTTGACCATACACTTGCAATTAGATGGAGCTTGATTTCTTTGGCCTAGACATATCAAATAAGACACAATTACATCATAAAAGCAAGCTTTAGCATTACACACTCTCTATGGAAGCTCACTTTATTCTATGGTTATATAATGGCTTCATATAAGACCTAGTGAAGCAAGTGCTAGAATTCAAGATCTTGGCTCCCTTTTCTCCTTCCACCTAGGTCTCTTGACTCTATTTAAGCCTTTTGGAGTCATCACAAACTCATTCCTAAGAGTCTAGACACAAGTTGCTTCTTTAAGTCTTATTATGGAGCCTACACTTCCATCACACAAACCAAGGCTTCTAAATTTTTTCCAAGCCTTCCTTTGATGTTCTTCTATCATATTTAGTCCCTTTCTACCCTTAGAAAAATTTAAAACTCTCTTTAGATACAAGATCCATGCATGCTCGAGACTATGGTGGCTTTTTTGACTCATTGAGCTAGCTTTGCTTTCTTGAAGGAAATGGCATATGTGAGGCTTTCTAGGTGTCTCAAGAACCCATATATACTCTTAGCCAATTAGAAATACCACTAGAAAGTTTCATACATACCATGGTGCAATGAAAACCCTAAGTTTTGGAAACCTAATTTCTAATGCTTCTTTTTGAATTTTTTTTGCATATTCTTGTTTCTCACCCTTAAAAACCTAGGTTTCATGTTGGGTTTAGATCAAATTTTTTTCCCTCTTGGTTGATTTATATGAGGTTGAAACTACTCCATGGAAGATCAAGAAGAAGGAAGTAAGGAAAGCCATGAAATTACCTTGATTCTTTAGCCTTTTCAAGAGCTTTCTCCTTTACTTTGGACCCTCCTTGGAATTTTAAAATTCTCCACTCTGAAAATGGCTCAAAACAGATCCAAATCACACACTAAAACTATGGAAAGAAAGAGGAGAAGGAGGAGAACAATTTTGCTAAAGGAAAGAGCTTGAAATTTCAAGGATTTCTTACCTTTTTCCTAGCCTTTTTCTTCTCCTTTTTCCCCTCCTCATGTGTGACCTTTCTTGCTGAGTTCTCCTCTATTTTGGGTAGAAACTAGGTTAGCTAAAATGAGGAGAAAAGTGGGGCGCCACCTATATATAGGAAAGGTTCCATAAGAAGCTTTTCAAAATGCTAATTTTGCCTTTCATTCTTGACTTTTTTATTTTAGGCTCATTTCAACTCCTTTTCAAATATTTTATTTTTCATTATAAAATTTAGGTTCTCTAACCTATAAATAGCCTTTGGAATCACTCAACTCAAGTTTAAAACCTCCCTGAACGAAAGGCTCAAAGTTTGATCCATCGACATTCTAAAACGTAAACTGGAAGGGTTTTAACTGTTCTAGGGATTTATATAGTTCTTAGGGCCTTTGAGAGCCCTGAGAAACTCAATTTTTTTATTTAAAGGTCCCTCCTTTGAGTTTTCTAAAAATTGCCCAAAATTACAAAAATACGACTGTATTTTGTCAAATTTTCTTTAGCCACTCCCTCCAATTTCTGGGCATTCTAAGCCTTGATTCTTTGTTTTCTAAGATTTAGAATTTTATCCTATTTTTATTGGGCCTTAACTTATTTATTTTAGAGGACACTCTTTTATATTTGGCCCATTTCTGTCATTTTTATAAAAATCGAGTGTTACACTATTGGCCAATAGCCTATTGGATGTGACTGCTTGAATAGCATGGTAGTCACGTGTAGTCAAACTTGTTCATGTGAAATTATGCATGCTTTCATCTTGTAATAATTGTCCATGCAAAACATCATGTTGATTAATTTGTACATATATATACAACTTGCCTTTTATTATTGAGATTTTATATCTCACCCTAATTGTGGGCTAATATTTTCAAGGACTAAACTTCTTAGTGGCAAGGAGAAGCTAATGGAAGCCTACCATAATAGTTTAGTAGTATATAGACTTGAATTCCTTGTTTAATTGGGTTTATATATGATGAAAATTGGAAGGTTATAAATAGGTTAGTTCGTGTATCTTATGGTTTAGATACATTAGGTATTCAAGTCATGGCCAAAATGAGCTTGTAGTATTCCAATAGCAAATTTGGCTATGGCACAAAAATTTTTTACTACGACATAAATAATGACCTAATAGCTAGTTTGGCTACGATGTAATTATTTTAGCTATGGCACAAATAGTTAGATACAATGTAAATATTTTGGCTATGATGCAAGTAGTTAGCCACAACATAAATATTTAGTCATTGTGAAAATTGTGTCTATGTGGAGTAATTGATCCAAACCTGAGTTCAACTATAGTATGAGTTCTTCAAATCATGGCATAAATGCAAAAGTAAGCTTTTAGAAGTTCTAGAGGCCAAATTGGCCATAATGTAACAACCCCAATTCTTACTTATTGTGATTAGGCTTAATAGAATGATTAGTAATGGTAAATCAAGGTCTAACGTCATTATAATTAATTAAAATAGGAGAAAGTGGGGAAGTTTGAACCTTGATATCATTAGGGTCATTAGCTAAGCAACCACAACTAATCAAATCCACAAGTGATCATAATTATCATTTAAGACCTTTGATTCATCTTGCTACTAATTTCAACTCACAAAAAACTCTCACAAATATTCCTAAGTCATTGCACAACATTATCATAGCAAATCTTAAGGTCTCTAAGTCAAAAATAGGGGTTTGGAAACCTTTGCCACAGCTTGGACCTTCTCTACCATAGCTAAGTAAGTTACTGGAACCTAAAAACTAAGTTTTTCACCTTGCATTGCAACCTAAGCTTTTCGCACCACGATGAAGTTGCTCTCAGGTTCAACTTCTCACATTTTCCCCTAAAATAGTTAGCACATAAAACAAGGTGAAATGCAAATCTCAGTAACTAAAGAAAATTTCATTCATATATTCTAATTTAATTAACATATGTGCATAAAATCAGGTAAGCATCAGAAAATATACCAGTCATATAAGCAAATAAAAGAATTGGCCTATCAATGACTACCATCCCATACTAATAATCACATTTCACATGTTAAAGGCCATTAACACTAGGAGAGGCTCATCCATGGCACCAACTATAATGTCTGATTTTCGTTAAACGATGGAAACGGGCATATTTTCAAAACAAGTCCGAAATGAATTAGTTAACGTCTCAAAAAATTTGAGTAACATTTTAGACTCCTAAAAATGAGAATTCTAAGCTCAGACAAAAAGAAAAATGAAGCTATAATGAAGAAATAAATTTTGACAAAAAACTTACGAAACGTAATAGCATTTTTGTAATTTTGAGCAAATTTTGGAATCCACACAAGAAGGCTTTTTAAATAAGAGTTTTGAGTTCTTCAGGATTCTCAGAGGCCCTAAAAACCATAGGAAGTCCTAGGACAGTTAAAACCCCTCCAATGGACATTTCCCAATGTCGGTGTATCTAAACTTTGACAGATTCATTTGGGAAGGTTTTAGCTCCGATTTGAGTGATTCCAAAGATATTTTACTAAATTAAGAACCCAAATTTTATAATGGAAGAGATAGTTCTCAAAAAGGAGCTAAAATGAATTAGAAACAAAAATGCCAAGAACAAAAGGCAAAATGAGAATTTTTGAAAAGTGTTTCTTCCTCCCACTTATAAATAGATGGCGCTCCACCTCCTCACTCATATAGCTTCATATGTTTCTTCCCTAAACTAAAGGAAAAAGCCCTAGGAGAGTGGCACACAAGAGGAAGACAAAGAGTAGGAGAAATCAAAGGCTTAAGGTATGGAATTTTGGTAGTTTTTCATGCTCTTTCCTTTCCAAACCTCTTCTCCTCCATTTCCCTTTCTTTCTTGTGATTATATTGAAGCATATGAATCTATTTTAAGGGAGAAATTAAGGGAAAAATCCGGATTTGAAGAGAGGAGGCCAAAGAAGACAAGATTCAAGTGAGAAAATAAGGAAAAACAAGGTAATTTCTCCTCCATAGTTGCTACCCCTTGCTCTTCTTCTCTCTATATTTTGCCCCACTCAAGAAGTCATAGAAGGGCTTGGATTTTAGGTAGAACCAAGGGTGAATCTTAGAAAAAAAAAGTGTGAAAAATAAGAATATACAAAGAAAATTAACAAATTACCATGGAAATTCAAGATACAAATTCTAGGGTTTCATATGTTCCTTGTAAAATCTGATTTGATAGCTTAATTTCTATGCCTAAATGAGAGTTTAAATGAGCTCTTAATATCCCTAGAAGTCTCCCCATGTTCTTACTCCATCAAGAAAACAAAGCAAAGTCCATTGATGCCATAATGCTTCTTAGTTTCGGCCAAGAGGGGTTTAGCTACCTAGGGATAGTTTTAATTTGTTTCAAGTCCATTTTTGAGTCATATATGATGAGTGAAGATGAGGGGAGGCTTTGGAAAAAATTTAAAAATCATAGAAAGTGAGTTGGTGACTTATGTTCCATAATATGACCTAAAGAAGTAACATGTAGTTAGGCTCTTTATTTTAATTATGTGATGACTCCAAGAGGCTAAAAAAGAGTTAAGAATCATATATGAAAGGAAAGAAAAGAGCCTAGAATTTATTTGATGGGTGTTGCTTCATTAGGTGCGTTTTTTGAACCATAAAGGGGCTTATAGACTAAGTTAGTGTTTAAGGAAGATATGTAGCCTTAGAATTAATTCCATAAATCTAATTGGCTTTCATAAATTGTGTCTAAGCCAAGAGAAATCATTCCCACACCTTTGTGTGTGTGAGGTCGAGGAAGGGAGCATCATTTCAAAGAGAAAAGTGTGTGGCTGCATCCGAGATAACTCACTCCTCCTTCTCTCATGCATAAATGTATGCTTGGCTTGTCTTTAAATGTGTGTATGTGTGTTTTAAGCCATAAAAAGTATTCTAGCATGATCTCATATGCCATGGTACCATGATGATCCATTATTTTTTCATATGATATTTATGATGTTTGCTTGGGTTTGCTTGAGTGTGGTGAAGCTAAGAACTCTTAGCTATGATGAGAATGAGCCAAGAACCCTTAAAGTTTAGTTGAGACAAAGTAAAAAGTCTCCCAAAAGTGACGTTGACTCCCAAGAGTAAGGTTGAGGCCAAAACTTCTTAAAGAATAGGTAAGGCAAGTCCAAAAATCCACAAGTGAATGGATGAGGTTAATCCACTTACTTGGTAAGCCTTTGTATGCTATATATGACTTGCTTAAATGTTGAAAATGTCTCTTGAATGATTGCACATCCTATAATACTCATACATGCATTTTTAAGATTGGTTTTACATCTTTTATGTGTAATTGAAAGGGAGATGAGCTATTAGGATTCTTTGAATCTCATTCCCTCCTCTCTAATGTTTTAACATGCTAGGTGGACCAAGAGAGTAAGGAAATGGGAGCCAACCACTTGAGAGATGAAAGTTTGACATTAAAGTGCATAAATTTCATTACTTTAAGGCCTTATGATTGGCAAATGATGTAATATATTATTGTATATGTCTTGTGACCTTATGAGCATGTATAATTATGTTAATTTATTATGTATAAATGAGAAATTATATTATGGGAATGCTAAAATGTAAATTGAGCATGTAATGGCAAGCTTGGTTCTTTGATGGCTTTGCACAATTGTGTATATAATGGAATGGGGATATACATGAGGTTTAAAACCATTTGGATAATTCATAAAAGTCATGATCATGTTTTTAAACTTGCTCAAAAGGTTCCAAACACCAAGGAAAGCCATTTGGACACATTTGGTATCTTATATGGAGCAAGAATTAACTATATTAGAAACCTATACCACTTTTTATCCAAATGAGCTCTTCTTAATCTAAGATTCGGCATGCATTTAGAGCTTGTTGAGAGATTTTTAGAAAGCTAAAGTACAGAATTTTTAGAGGTCTATGGAATATTTCATGAATTTTCAAAGTTAGAAAATTTTCTAATTTTGGTTCATAGTACTGTTCACACTAGTTCGAAAATAAATTTTGTCACTTAGGGGGCAAATGATATCCAATTGTCACAAAATTTTATAAGAAGAAATTAGATGTTCCCAGTGATTTGTGCCAATTAGAACCACCTCATTTGGATGTCTAAAGAGGGAGATATGAATTTTTAAAGTTTCTATCTAGTATCAGGCATCCAGACTGACCTAGGTTACTGTTTGATTAGTTTTCGATGCCTGGACATACCTAAACTGGTCTGAAGTTATTTTTGCCCTCTATCTAACATCCATAGCTTTCTAGATTAGTATTATTTGTAAGAATTATATTTTTTTAGAATTAATTGGATATTTTTTAAGTTTGTAGCAGAAACCTATATCAGTACCAGTAGCCAGCCAAACCTCTACATCTTTTTGAAAGTCAAACTTCTTCTGTATGATGTTTCATGGCCTGGCCATATTTTTAGCAAAAATTAGACATTTGTAGATTTCCAAAATGGCAAAGAATGCATGATTTTGATTTTTTTTAGAATTAGTTATGATTTTTCAAAGTTTGTGACAGAAAAACCAAAATTCTGGCTGAGGCTACTATCATGAATTTTATGCATTCCCTTGCCTTGCATGAGCTCCAGGCTAATTTTGGTAATGAAAATGAGTTGTATCTATATAATTAAATATGGTAATGTGATATATGAGCTCACATGGTCTACGAGACACTGAATGAAAATTTTATATATGACGCAACGCTAAGAAATTCATTATTTTAATGTCATTTCTCTTACTCTTTCATGAATTGCATGATATGAGACATGAAAGTAATATGAAATAAGTTAGAAAAGTATGGTGTTACACCAACTCCCTAATGAGCACAACCTGGGCTCAGTACATATAAGAGGCTAATCACAACTCAGTGCTCGATCGAAAGATAAAGCACGGGTGGCGGTCGCATCACAGCTCTACCATAGACTCATAAGGTCCAAACACAATATATTAGATAACCAACCATTCATTATGCATTTTAAAATCATTCATGTACAGCAAATATAAAAATTAAACTAGACATATGCATGGAATTTAACTTTAACCTTGACTACCTCACTTGTAAACAATTCCTTGAAAGTCAATAATAATGCTACTTAACATAAAATCAGACCATTACCATTCTTATTCATCAATTTATAGCAACAAATGGGTACCCAAAGAATTAAAATACTAATGGCTGCTTAGAGGATACTTACCCAACCATTACAAGTCTCCAATTTCATATTTGATTGTTTCCACATCAATAGCTTCAGAATATCACTTCAAATTCTAGGTAAATTCACACAAAATTAATACCCATACTATAAATCAACTATAGGGGTCCTAAACCAATAGAAAATGTATCAAAATGAGGAATTTACATTTATCCAATTTCCTCAGGAATGGGCTCATCTAGGACATATAGCTTTCTTTCCTGTTTGAGAACAATTCTCAAGTTTCTAAACCAGTCAAGAAAGTTTGTCCCATTGAGTTTGTCCTTCTCAAGGACGGATCGCAATGATAGTGTAGCAAAATTATTTGTCGACATTTTTCTACAACAAAATATGCAAAAATCAAATTAATAACTTTCCACTAGAAATAACCCTCAATTTAATTTAGTGGACTAAGACCCATATTTCACTTAATTATAAGTCTGCTTTGGCAAGACGCTTAAAATTAAGTTATTTAGGTAGGTAACTTGTTTACCAATTACATTATATGTAACTCTTAGATCTTTTATAGGATTCATTCATCACATGATTCGGCATGTTTAATCCCATCAATGCCTTGAAACCCAAAACCATTTTGATAGTTTCAATTAAGTCAAACCACTATGAAACTTATGAGTATCACCATTACCCAATCTGTCTTACTAAGATAACCTAAATGTATCCCACTTTGGTGGAACCTACAGTCAGGTGATCAAAGTCTTGACAGATGTTCATTAGTGGGTGGCATTATAACTTAAAATTTTATATGAGGGATTTTATTTCATTACTTCATTAAAACTAGTTGTCACACAATTATATACTACGATGGCATACATACATGCATATGATCTCATCATAAATTTTAAAATAAATGTGACACAATATGGCCCATCTATCCTATCTCCTCACAAGCCAATGAGAGGATTCCTCTAAGATAAGATCTATATATACAAAGAGAAACCTCGTTTAAACATTCGAGGGGAGTGTGAGATGAGAAAAGAATGTACATTCAGAATGAATAGAGAGAGGCACGACACGCAGGTCGTATTTTAAAAATTACAAATCATAAGTATCCTAGGGCCATATCATGCACCATACCCATCCAAGCAAATCACAATACACATATTACAAACATCTCATTTAATATGAAAGGTTGTAAATTTAGTGAATTAATTTTAAAATAGATTGTGTTATGCTAGGATTAGATAGCAATGGCGGATTCATTCAATGTATCACAAACATAATGAAACGAATTCCCATTGAAAATAAAATATAATCTATACAAAATAAATATATATATGTAACAGATTAATAATTATGTTCCCAATCACATTGAAAACTATACATATATCATATATATGAACGAATTAAAAGAACTTCTACGCTTAGATTTCATGCTTTTTTAAAAAAAAAAAAAATAATTTGATCAAATCAATATCGCATACATATCTTATATTAGCACATGCGAAAAAATTGATTATAAGATAAAATTCTTATAACACACAGGTATTCAATTTAAGCAATTATTGACGAGGCTCTGATTTCCCATAAGTCAGGAGTTATCTACAGATTTGATCTTAAACTCACTCCCTGAAAGTTATGACCAGTTTGTCATGAACTACAATATGAACAACATGGAGAAATCTGTATCTGAACTGCATGGGATGCTTAAAACTGCC
This sequence comes from Erythrophleum fordii, assembly GCA_032878935.1. Classification (NCBI taxonomy): domain Eukaryota; kingdom Viridiplantae; phylum Streptophyta; class Magnoliopsida; order Fabales; family Fabaceae; genus Erythrophleum; species Erythrophleum fordii. The sequence goes on from JAVQMF010000044.1 coordinate 21,647,132, forward strand.
GAGCAAAATATTAAGAAAAATCCAAGCTCTGTTTTAATGGTTCAGAAAGGTAAAGGAATGAAAAAGAAAGGCAAAGGCAAAGGAAAGGGCCTGAACAATAAGTTCAAAAACCAAAACAAACCCAAACCCAAGCCTGAAGCCAAGAAGGCAAAGCCTCCCAAGGAAGGAATTTGTTTCTTTTGCAATGAACCCGGTCATTGGACAAGAAACTGTAAGCTCTACCTGGAAGATCTAAAGAAAAAGAAGAATAGCGGGGCTATTACTTCAGGTATCTATGTTATAGAAATTAATCTTTCTACTTCTCCTACGTGGGTATTAGATACTGCATGTGGAACTCACATTTGTACAAATGTGCAGGATCTCAAAAGGAGTAGGAAGTTGAAAAGGGACGAAATAGACCTACGAGTTGGAAATAGAGCAAGAGTTGCTGCTTTAGCCGTAGGCACTTATGAATTAGTTTTGCCCAATGGGCTTTTGTTAATTTTGAACAATTGCTATTATGTTCCTACTTTGAGTAGAAACATAGTTTCACTTTCTTATTTGGATAAGGAAGGTTTTATTTCAATTATTGGGAATAATAAATGTTCTATTTATCGTAATGACATTTTTTATGCGGATGGTGATTTGCATGGTGGTCATTATTATTTAAATATTGATATTCCCAATAATCAAGATGTCTATAACATAACTACCAAGAGGATCAAGACTAACGACTTGAATCCGACCTATCTCTGGCACTGTCGCCTAGGCCACATAAATGAGAAACGCATTTCAAAGCTCCATCAAAATGGACTTCTGAAATCATTTGATTTTGAATCATTTGACAGATGTGAATCTTGTATATTAGGAAAGATGACTAAGGCACCTTCAACTGGACACAGTGAGCGGGCCACTAATTTATTGGGCCTAGTACATACTGATATATGTGGTCCACTAAGTACAACTGCTAGAGGAAGCCACTTGTACTTTATTACTTTTATAGATGACTATAGTAGATATGGTTACATCTATTTAATGAAACACAAATCTGAAGCTTTTGAAATGTTCAAAACATTCCAAAATGAAGTACAGAATCAGCTTGGTAAATCTATTAAAGCACTTCGATCCGATCGAGGTGGTGAATATTTGAGCTAAGAGTTTATTGACCATCTTAGAAATTGTGGTATTGTCTCACAATTAACCCCACCAGGAACACCACAATGGAATGGCGTTTCTCAACGAAGGAACCGAACCTTATTAGATATGGTTCGATCCATGATAAGTCAAACGGATCTTCCACCATCCTTTTGGGGCTATGCATTAGAAACAGCTACGTTTACACTAAACCGTGTTCCATCTAAGACGGTTGAAAAGACACCATATGGGATATGGACTGGGAAAAAGCCCAGTTTATTTTTTCTTAAGATTTGGGGATGTGAGGCATATGTTAAGCAACAGGCTTCAGATAAGTTAGCACCCAAATCTATAAAATGTCTTTTTGTAGGTTATCCTAAGGAAACTAAAGGATACTACTTCTACAACCCCACTGAGAAGAAATTATTTGTTGCTCGAAATGGTATCTTTTTAGAAAGAGAATTCATCTCTAAAAGAACCAGTGGGAGTAAGATACATCTTGAAGAAGTTCAAGAGCCACAAAATCGCATTGAACCTGAGATGGAAAATCGAGAAGACTCACAACAAGTAGTTGAGCCTACTCAAGTAACACAACGCCCACGAAGGTCTGATAGGACACGACATCAGCCTCAAAGATATCGTGATGTATTGCTCATTGATCAAGATGAGCCAACCACCTATCAAGAGGCTATAATGGGATCAGACTCTGAGAAATGGCTAGAAGCCATGAAGTCTGAGATGCAATCCATGTATGACAATCAGGTATGGACCTTGATTGACCCACCTGAAGGTATAAAAGCCATAGGGTGCAAGTGGGTTTTCAAGAAGAAAACTGACATGGATGGCCAAGTGCATACCTTCAAGGCACGATTGGTTGCAAAAGGATTCAAACAAACACATGGTATAGACTATGATGAAACCTTTTCACCAGTCGCTATGATCAAATCAATCAAAATCCTTCTTGACATTGCTGCATATTATGATTATGAGATTTGGCAAATGGACGTGAAAACAGCATTCCTTAATGGAAAGCTGCTTGAGGATGTGTATATGACACAACCTGAAGGTTTTATGTGTCCAGAGGATTCTGGGAAGGTTTGCAAGCTTCAAAAATCCATTTATGGATTGAAGCAAGCATCTCGAAGTTGGAATCATCGCTTTGACGAAGTAGTCAAAGATTTTGGTTTTATCCAAAATATTGATGAACCTTGTGTTTACAAGAAGGTTAGTGGGAGCACAATTGTATTTCTAGTGCTTTATGTTGATGACATCCTACTTATTGGAAATGACATTCCTACCTTACAGATTGTCAAGTCTTGGTTAGGAAAGTATTTCTCAATGAAAAACTTAGGCGAGGCCAATTACATCCTTGGGATTAGGATCCATAGAGATAGATCCAAGAGGCTAATCGGTTTAAGTCAATGCACCTACATAGACAAGGTATTGCATAGATTTAGTATGCAAGATTCAAAAAGGGGTTTTGTACCTATGTCTCATGGCATCAATCTCAGCAAGACTCAGTGTCCTAGTACACGTGATGAGCGAGAGCGCATGAGTAAGATTCCATACGCCTCGGCTATTGGATCTATCATGTATGCCATGTTGTGCACTCGACCAAATGTCTCATATGCCTTGAGTATGACTAGTAGATTTCAATCAGATCCAGGTGAGAATCACTGGACTGCCGTCAAGAATATCCTAAAGTACTTAAGAAGAACTAAGGATGTATTCTTGGTGTATGGAGGATTGGATGACGAGCTTGTTGTAAATGGTTACACAGATGCAAGTTTTCAATCTGACAAAGATGATTCTAGATCGCAATCAGGATTTGTATTCTGTTTGAATGGTGGAGCAATAAGTTGGAAGAGCTCAAAGCAAAGCACTGTGGCTGATTCTACAACAGAAGCTGAGTACCTAGCAGCATCAGATGTAGCTAAGGAAGCTGTTTGGATTAAAAAGTTCATCACTAAACTAGGGGTGGTACCTACCATCTCAAATCCGATAGATTTGTTCTGTGACAACAATGGTGCAATAGCACAAGCAAAAGAACCTAGGTCACATCAAAGGACTAAACACATACTCAGACGATATCACCTTATCAGAGAAATCATTGATAGAGGTGATATAAAGATATGCAAAATATCAACTAATGACAATGTTGCTGATCCTCTTACTAAGCCGCTTGCATAAGCTAAGCATGATCGTCATGTTAGGTCAATGGGTATTAGAAACATTAATGATTGAACCTAGTGCAAGTGGGAGTTGTTGGAGATTGTGCCCTAGGCCAATCATTGTATTGCGAACATTGTTTATTATTACGAAATAAGAGTTTTCTTTTTATTACATTATTATATTATTTGCATGTTTATATATAATAATATCCATGGATAAATTATTTTTTGAATTATCCAAAATGCCCCTAATCAATCATCCTTGTGGGAACAACGATGAATTAAGATTAGTATGATTTTGATTGATTAAGTGTTAATCATATATGATGATATGAATCAAAATCATAGGCGTGTGTTAGAAAACAGGACGCTGGATAGACCCGTCATGAGATAAGTTACATGGATTAGGTTATAAATTTATCTCATATATAACTATGTCATTGATCCTTTGGACCTGAGATCACCATAGATTCCTACATGAAGGACACTGTACTTTGGCATAGTCTAATGTCACCTTTAACCGGATGATTATAAAGACTATGATCAAGTATAATGAAATTCATGCAGAGGAAGATGAGTAGTCAAGATGGAATTTGTCCCTCTAATTAATAGAGAGAGATATCTCTAGGCCCCTCGATGAGTGTGACTGAGAAATGCATGGCCATGTTCAAATGGAAAGAGTTCCATCTTATATCAGTCTGCTCGGAGATCGAGAAAGTTATGATCGAGCAAGTTGAGAATGACATTTCCATGTCTCATACTCGATCTAGATATCGTGTGACAAAAGGGATATGATAGGGTTATAAGATAGGTTGCATCGGATCACCGATCCCGTATGATTTGGGTAGTCACAATGTCTTGCTAGAGGCCGCTTGTGATTTGTGGGTCAAACAGTGTAGTTGGCCCACTGCCAACATCATATGGGCCTGCAGGGTCGCACACAAGAACGGACCAACTCGAACTAAAATGTCCACATTCATTGAATCAGAAATGTGTCTAGATTCAATGAATATCTAGGATGGAGGAATTATTTATATATATATAAAAATAATTAAATACGAAATATATTATATAATATATATATATATATTATATTTGATATATATATATATATATATATATGGATTAATTTAAATTTGATTCTATCAGATAGATTTAAATTTAAACTAATCAGATAATTTAAATTTGATTCTATCAGATAGATTTAAATTTAAACTAATCAGATAATTTAAATTTGATTCTATCAGATAGGTTTAAATTTAATTCTATCAGATAGATTTAAATTTAAACTAATCAGATAATTTAAATTAAGCTCTAGACATTGTTAGTTTAAATTTAAACTATAGGATAGATTTGAATTTAAACTAATAGATATATTTAATTAATTTTGATTAATTAAATATTTCTGAAACTCTAGTCTATAAATAGGGGTTTCCATATTAGAAAAATATGATATACATAGCTAGAGCTAGAGCTACCTCCAAAATCCTTAGAGAGAGAGACATTATACGGACGTCGTACGGAATTGTACGAACGTCGTACAGACTGTACGGACAGATTGCTAGCACACTGCTTTGAGTTGCTGAACCCCGTTCGTGTGGATACCAGTAGAGGGAGCTGATCTGCGGTCAGTTCCTGTGATCCAAATAAAAGCAAACAACAAACTCAATCAGAAGAAAAAAGGTAATTCTCTGAACCTATTCAGTTTAAGTGATTTTGGCGGATCCTTGGTGGGAATTGGGATCAAAATTTTTAATGTTTCCGCTGTGTGCCTCCCATAATTCCCAACAGTGGTATCTAAAGAAAAAGAAGAATAGCGGGGCTATTACTTCAGGTATCTATGTTATAGAAATTAATCTTTCTACTTCTCCTACGTGGGTATTAGATACTGCATGTGGAACTCACATTTGTACAAATGTGCAGGGTCTCAAAAGGAGTAGGAAGTTGAAAAGGGGCGAAATAGACCTACGAGTTGGAAATAGAGCAAGAGTTGCTGCTTTAGCCGTAGGCACTTATGAATTAGTTTTGCCCAATGGGCTTTTGTTAATTTTGAACAATTGCTATTATGTTCCTGCTTTGAGTAGAAACATAGTTTCACTTTCTTATTTGGATAAGGAAGGTTTTATTTCAATTATTGGGAATAATAAATGTTCTATTTATCGTAATGACATTTTTTATGCGGATGGTGATTTGCATGGTGGTCATTATTATTTAAATATTGATATTCCCAATAATCAAGATGTCTATAACATAACTACCAAGAGGATCAAGACTAACGACTTGAATCCGACCTATCTCTGGCACTGTCGTCTAGGCCACATAAATGAGAAACGCATTTCAAAGCTCCATCAAAATGGACTTCTGAAATCATTTGATTTTGAATCATTTGACAGATGTGAATCTTGTATATTAGGAAAGATGACTAAGGCACCTTTCACTGGACACAGTGAGCGGGCCACTGACTTATTGGGCATAGTACATACTGATGTATGTGGTCCACTAAGTACAACTGCTAGAGGAGGCCACTTGTACTTTATTACTTTTATAGATGACTATAGTAGATACGGTTACATCTATTTAATGAAACACAAATCTGAAGCTTTTGAAATGTTCAAAACATTCCAAAATGAAGTACAGAATCAGCTTGGTAAATCTATTAAAGCACTTCGATCCGATCGAGGTGGTGAATATTTGAGCCAAGAGTTTATTGACCATCTTAGAAATTGTGGTATTGTCTCACAATTAACCCCACCAGGAACACCACAATGGAATGGCGTTTCTGAACGAAGGAACCGAACCTTATTAGATATGGTTCGATCCATGATGAGTCAAATGGATCTTCCACCATCCTTTTGGGGCTATGCATTAGAAACAGCTACGTTTACACTAAACCGTGTTCCATCTAAGACAGTTGAAAAGACACCATATGAGCTATGGACTGGGAAAAAGCCCAGTTTATCTTTTCTTAAGATTTGGGGATGCGAGGCATATGTTAAGCAACAGGCTTCAGATAAGTTAGCACCCAAATCTATAAAATGTCTTTTTGTGGGTTATCCTATGGAAACTAAAGGATACTACTTCTACAACCCCACTGAGAACAAATTATTTGTTGCTCGAAATGGTATCTTTTTAGAAAGAGAATTCATCTCTAAAAGAACCAGTGGGAGTAAGATACATCTTAAAGAAGTTCAAGAGCCACAAAATCGCATTGAACCTGAGATGAAAAATCGAGAAGACTCACAACAAGTTGTTGAGCCTACTCAAGTAACACAAGGCCCACGAAGGTCTGATAGGACACGACATCAGCTTCAAAGATATCGTGATGTGTTGCTCATTAATCAAGATAAGCCAACCACCTATCAAGAGGCTATAATGGGATCAGACTCTGAGAAATGGCTAGAAGCCATGAAGTCTGAGATGCAATCCATGTATGACAATCAGGTATGGACCTTGATTGACCCACCTGAAGGTATAAAAGCCATAGGGTGCAAGTGGGTTTTCAAGAAGAAAACTGACATGGATGGCCAAGTGCATACCTTTAAGGCACGATTGGTTGCAAAAGGATTCAAACAAACATATGGTATAGACTATGATGAAACCTTTTCACCAGTCGCTATGATCAAATCAATCAGAATCCTTCTTGCCATTGCTGCATACTATGATTATGAGATTTGGCAAATGGACGTGAAAACAGCATTCCTTAATGGAAAGCTGCTTGAGGATGTGTATATGACACAACCTGAAGGTTTTATGTGTCCAGAGGATTCTGGGAAGGTTTGCAAGCTTCAAAAATCCATTTATGGATTGAAGCAAGCATCTCGAAGTTGGAATCATCGCTTTGACGAAGTAGTCAAAGATTTTGGTTTTATCCAAAATATTGATGAACCTTGTGTTTACAAGAAGGTTAGTGGGAGCACAATTGTATTTCTAGTGCTTTATGTTGATGACATCCTACTTATTGGAAATGACATTCCTACCTTGCAGATTGTCAAGTCTTGGTTAGGAAAGTATTTCTCAATGAAAGACTTAGGCGAGGCCAATTACATCCTTGGGATTAGGATCCATAGAGATAGATCCAAGAGGCTAATCGGTTTAAGTCAATGCACCTACATAGACAAGGTATTGCATAGATTTAGTATGCAAGATTCAAAAAGGGGTTTTGTACCTATGTCTCATGGCATCAATCTCAGCAAGACTCAGTGTCCTAGTACACGTGATGAGCGAGAGCGCATGAGTAAGATTCCATACGCCTCGGCTATTGGATCTATCATGTATGCCATATTGTGCACTCGACCAGATGTCTCATATGCCTTGAGTATGACCAGTAGATTTCAATCAGATCCAGGTGAGAATCACTGGACTGCCGTCAAGAATATCCTAAAGTACTTAAGAAGAACTAATGATGTATTCTTGGTGTATGGAGGATTGGATGACGAGCTTGTTGTAAATGGTTACACAGATGCAAGTTTTCAATCTGACAAAGATGATTCTAGATCGCAATCAGGATTTGTATTCTGTTTGAATGGTGGAGCAATAAGTTAGAAGAGCTCAAAGCAAAGCACTGTGGCTGATTCTACAATAGAAGCTGAGTGCCTAGCAGCATCAGATGCAGCTAAGGAAGCTGTTTGGATTAAAAAGTTCATCACTGAGCTAGGGGTGGTACCTACCATCTCAAATCCGATAGATTTGTTCTGTGACAACAATGGTGCAATAGCACAAGCAAAAGAACCTAGGTCACATCAAAGGACTAAACACATACTCAGACGATATCACCTTATCAGAGAAATCATTGATAGAGGTGATATAAAGATATGCAAAATATCAACTAATGACAATGTTGCTGATCCTCTTACTAAGCCGCTTGCATAGGCTAAGCATGATCGTCATGTTAGGTCAATGGGTATTAGAAACATTAATGATTGAACCTAGTGCAAGTGGGAGTTGTTAAAGGTTGTGCCCTAGGCCAATCATTGTATTGCGAACATTGTTTATTATTACGAAATAAAAGTTTTCTTTTTATTACATTATTATATTATTTGCATGTTTATATATAATAATATCCATGGATAAATCATTTTTTTTTGAATTATCCAAAATGTCCCTAATCAATCATCCTTGTGGGAACAACGATGAATTAAAATTAGTATGATTTTGATTGATTAAGTGTTAATCATATATGATGATATGAATCAAAATCATAGGCGTGTGTTAGAGAACAGGACGCTGGATAGACCCGTCATGAGATAAGTTACATGGATTAGGTCATAAATTTATCTCATATATAACTATGTCATTGATCCCTTGGACCTGAGATCACCATAGATTCCTACATGAAAGACACTGTACTTTGGCATAGTCTAATGTCACCTTTAACCGGGTGATTATAAAGACTATGATCAAGTATAATGAAATTCATGCAGAGGAAGATGAGTGGTCAAGATGGAATTTGTCCCTCTAATTAATAGAGAGAGATATCTCTGGGCCCCTCGATGAGTGTGACTGAGAAATGCATGGCCATGCTCAAATGGAAAGGGTTCCATCTTATATCAGTCTGCTCGGAGATCGAGAAAGTTATGATCGAGCAAGTTGAGAATGACATTTCCATGTCTCATACTCGATCTAGATATCGTGTGACAAAAGGGATATGATAGGGTTATAAGATAGGTTGCATCGGATCACCGATCCCGTATGATTTGGGTAGTCACAATGTCTTACTAGAGGCCGCTTGTGATTTGTGGGTCAAACAGTGTAGTTGGCCCACTGCCAACATCATATGGGCCTGCAGGGTCGCACACACGAACCTTGTCTATCTCTTAGAAAACATCAAATAATCCATATCAGATTTTGGGTATGGTGAAAATGCTCAAAATGAGAAACCAATCAGGTCAAATTGAAGAAAAAAAATAAAGGATTAAGTTATATATAAGTTACATTGGCTAAATCTTGCTCTAGAAATAAGAAATAATGAAATTTTACTGCTAACCCTAGCCTCCCCTTTGGACCTCCAAAATTCCCCTTTGCGTCTTGTATTTTCTATAGAATGGGAGGGGAAAGTTGAAGTAAAATTAGGGTTTAGATGGGTTATGGGCTGACCCAAGGGCCCAAAATCCAAGTGAGTTTAGTCATATGCTTGTTGGGCTCTAGATTATATGGTTACATATGTCATATATGAGAGTTAGGCCAAGCTAAAAGGTCCATTAACATTTGGTTCTGCACAAATAAATATTGGGCCTCTAAAAGATAAAATTAGATCTCCCTAAAACTAAGATTAGGCTTCTACACTTAACCCAAAGCATAATTAAATTAACCATAAGGTTCAAATCAATGTCCACATCTCTTAAGTAATTTCCTAATTAAACCCATATTAATCCCTAATTAATCATAATTATCTTTAATTAATTTTAGGGTGTTACACATGACCTAATTCATGAAACTTTCAATTTAGCTATAAATTCCTAATTTTTCACCATGATTGTGATAAGTAATAACTTGTAATCCAACATATATGAGTTTTATGCTCCTTGGAGTTATTTTGGTTAACAAAAAAATTGTTAATGATAATTTTGATCTCCTATGTACACAAATTCTTTTATATACCTTGAGGGTGAGCATTGATGATTAGAAGGTTTGAATTTTCTCATATTTTTATCTATTGTTAACTCATTATCTAAAGTTAATCTTAATTGCAACTGTATGTACATTTAGCTTAATTAGGAGTTAAAGTTGTTACAAATATGGTTTAAGAGCCAAGAGAGAAAAGCCTTGGAAATATGGTCTAAGGGCCTAGAAAGCATCAAGCATGGCATAGAAATGCATGTAGTTAGCATATATTGGCCTTAGTTCTTATGTTGGTACTAATGTGATATTTTAAGGCACACATGTGACAAAGGGCCATTTTACAAGTGTTTCACTGAAAAAGAGAAGTTTAGAAAAGAGTAACAATAAGAAGCAATGGCATTTGGTGTAGTTTTAAATTAGGTAGCATTTCTACCTCTCTTATATGTCTAGTTAGTTGAATGCCTTGGTTGCTTGTGTACCTTGTTTGCTACTGTACACACATGGTTATTAAGTCTTAATTGTGTAAGCTAAGTTTTATATGCTATTGCATAAGAAAATAGGGCCAAAAAATAAAGTGTAGTATTTCTTCCCTGTGCTAACTATTAAAGCCAACTCAGTGAGTCTAATAAGCATGGCCATTCTTTTTTCAGTTATAAGCTTGCATAATTTCACATGCTTGTATGAGCTATATACATGCATGTTTGTCTGCCTTATGTGCTTAAGTGACTAATAACATGCATGAGTTTGGTTATACTATTGAGATTCTCCCCAGAATCTCATTCTTTTATCTCCCACTAACCATGTTAGGTGAGCCTAATAAGGAAAAGGAGAAAGGAAAAGAGATTATAGCTTAAAGAATGTATAGTTAGGCACCATAGGGGATAAATGTTCTTTTAATGTATATTATACATATATTTTGATGTATAAAATTATGAAATGTAATAGTGCTTCATGTACAAGTTTGCAACTATGAATGTTTGTTAGTTCGATGTGCATACATGTAAAAGGAACATGTTTTGGTATATGAGAAATTCTTGGTTCTATATGCATGAGTACAAGTGACATAATGATTTTTAAAAGCTTGATATATTACATATATTGACTCTTATAGAAATGATGTACAAATGAATTGAATTTTGCTTAAAGTAAGAGATTATATATTAGAGCCCAGTTGGACTACTTTCGAACCAAAATTTAGTCCAAATAAGTCATAAATGTAACCTAACCCTTGATAATCCAAATGACCTAGTCTGGGGCAGAAATTTGACTAGCAATTAAAGGACATATAGAGCTTTCTATAGAGCCAAAATTTTTTTCTTTTTGAAAATCTATAGAATATTCAGTAAATTTTCAAAATTGGCCCCAAAAAGCTATCTTATATAGTTATTGTTTATAATAATGCAACCTCAGTTTTTATTCATTTTAAGGGACCAAATGGATTTCTTTTAATTTGAAATTTTTACAATAACAAGTTCAAATCATGAGCTTTCTATATGTACCTAATTTATGTAAATCGGAGTTGTGTAGCCAAAATTATGAATTTTTGAAATTTTAGGCTATAATATGGTTTTTGGTCAAAATTGGCTACTTACTCCCTTTAGGAAATTGGTGGTTATGCATATGCTCCATGAGATAAGACCAAATGGATATATGGGGTTTATGAATTAAAATGGAAAGAAAATCTATTTATGGTTGTTAGAAGTCCAATTGAGATAGTAAGTGGCAGGAATTTTGCTGCTAAAAGCATGGTTATGAATGTTTATTCATATATGGCAATTACATGATATGGAATAAATTAAGTATAGTAAGTTATAACAAGAAAAACCAGTTTTTTTACTATATTTTAAGTTATACACATCCCTAATTTTTCCTACTTTACAATCAAACCAACTCCTTTTTCTCTTGTTTTACATTTTTTCTCACTTCTAGCCTTTTCTGTCATTTTAATTAGGCTTCTAATTTCCCTTTATTATCTTTTTTATCTTTTTTCTTAATGTCTAAGGACTTGCAAAATTACTAGTTATGACAACCATTACCTAAAGAGAGAGATATAGCCCTCAAAAGTGAAGTATTTGGCCCCATTCCCCAAAAAGTTAGATTTAAGCCCCTAATTTTAAATTTTCATAACTTTTTCATATTTTTTTTCAATTTGGATGATTTTGGTAGCATTGGAAAGCTAGATCTACAAGCTTTCTTTTTGTTATGTCTTAGAGCTATTAATGCCCTATATGAGGAATGCCAGTCCTCAAAAGAGGGCTATCTAGTCAAATGAAAACCAAAGATTAAAATATGAATTACTTTCTAATGGAGACTTAGTTATTCCTCACTTGTTTATCACAAGTTTATCTACTTATGGGCTTCCTATTCTATAAATTTGGTGGCCTAATTTTGTCTCTATTAAATTATGCCATTAAAGGGGTTCATCTATTTAAAATTTAAAATATGAAAAAACATGTCATTGATGCACAATTATGCTCTTGATTAGTCCAAACATGATGATCATACCATGGGAAAGTAATTAATCAAGCCAACCAGACTCTAATACTAATGTTAGAAATCATTCAAGATGTCATACTATATTATAATAACACTTACTTTACATTTCAATATACTTAAGACATCTATTTTCATAAATTCAACACTTCTAGTAGCGAAAATTTTCGACATTAAAGGCTTAATTTCTTAAGTCTAGCATAAATGCATCACTTTAGTATTCCAATCTCAAAATCCATCTATAATATATTTTCTCAATTAGAAACATCACAAAAGAAGCATGAAATTTGGGTATTAGGCCATACATTCCAAACTAATATCAAAGCATCATTTCATGCATATCTATAATTCTGTCACAATCTTAAAAACATTCATAACTTGAGCTAATAAACTCCAAATTGAGCAAATGAGCACTTTCTGGAAAGCTCATAACATAAACGACATGCTAAAAAAGTTTCAGATCAAAGTAAAAGTCGTTTGAGGCATGAAAATCTAATGGAGTAGTACCACTATTAGATTTTCATCCATATATAGACCTAAAACTGTAACCTTCCATGTCTTAAGCTACACAACTCCAAATTGAGTGATCTCAGTAGCTATAGAAAGCTTACAATATCAACTATATGCCTGTAAAATTTTATAAGTATTAGAGTTTATTAGACTTTTCAAATACATAAAAAACCAGAATTGACCAAAATAATAGTGACAGGACAAATCTACATAATTCAGCCAACTTTGAAAAATCATAATAAATTTTACAAAACTCCAAAAACTATGTTCTTTAGCTCTGGGAAAAGCTCTCAATGAAATTAAATGTCTGCCAAGTTTCATACAAAAATTTGTTCATTTGGTCTGGTTTTAGTTTAGGGGTAGATTATGGATCAAATTACCATCAAAGTAGCATCAAATGGTCCAAAATGAAGCAACTCATGTAAAATCATAATGAAGCAACTATATGGCTCTATATAAGCCAATTCTAACTTATAGCATCTATATGGCTCTATTTAGTAACATAACAAATTGACTCATATAAAATCATCATCTTGGCTCTAATTTCTCACTCAATCTAAGTCACATGACTCTATTTAAACTTATTAGAGTCATCACCAACTCAAATCAAGGAGCCTAATAGCAAGTTGCTTCTTTTTGCATAATAAAACCTTGAACTTTCAACTTTTAAAATATGGTTCCTAAATTCAAACCAATAGCTCTTTTGGTGTCTATAATTTATACCTAGACCATTTCTGTCCTTAAAATCAAAGAAAACTCTCTCTAGGTACTTGAAACTACCCTTGGCCAAGATATACATTCTAAGGAACACCCATGGATTTTCATTCATTTTCCTAGGGAATTTGGCACATATATGAACTCCTTAGTCTCTTATTAATTCGATCATAGTCTTACACAATCTAGAATATCATTTTAAAGCTTTAAATTTCCCTAGGTCCAATCAAAACCCTAATTTCCATAACATGTTATATATAGCCTCTTTTTAAGTTCTATTACTTCCATATGATTCTTCATGCTTCAAAACCCCAATTATGCATTCTATGGCTTCTTACTTTGTTCTAATAGTAAAATCTTATTCTCCACATTCCAAAACCTTAATTCCTAGCATGATTTAACAGAAAACCAATCCCTCCCATGTTCCTCCCATGGTGGCCGAACCTATAGGATAATAAAGAGACAAGGAGAAGAAATCTTCTGTACTAAAACATTTATAAAATGAAATGGCTTTCATGATGGTTAACTTGGTGTGTTTGGTTCATTGTTAAGCACCCTCCTTTAAGATGTCAAAACCATAGAGAAGAAGTGGAGAAAGAATAGAAACTAGCCAATAAGAATATCATAGGCAAATTTCTTAAATTTTCTTACCTTAGGTTTCTTCAATCTCTCTTGAGTTTTGGTGCTATTTGGGGTGTCCTTTGGATTTGGTTCAGAGCTGAAAATTTTGTGCAAATGAAGGAGAAGAAGGTGGAAGGGGCTATTTATATGAAAGCGTTAGGGTTTTACAATTTTTCAATATTCCAACTTTGCCCTTGAACTTTGTTTCCTTCATTTGAGCTCGTTTCAACTCTTTTTTCAAAACTATCTTTCCCATCATGAAATTTAAGTTATCTAATTCATAAAATGTATTTGGTTTTACCCAAATTGGATTTAAAATTTTACTGAACCATCCAATCAAAGTTTTAGTCAACCGATAACCTAAATCATATATCGGATAAGTTTTAACCATTATGAGGGGTCCTATGATTTTTAGGGGTTCTAAGAACCTCGGGAAATTTAATTTTTCCTTTTAAAGCTTCCTCCTTTGAGTTCTTAAAAAGTTGCTCAAAATTACGATTTCACTAGCTTTCGTATCCTTCTATTTGGTTGTTTTGGCTTTGGTTTCAGGCTATCCTTAGACTCTAAACCATATTTTTAGATATTCTAATTAACATTCTAATCTCATTTGATCTCAATTTATTCTATTTCAGGGTGTTCCCATATTAGTTTATTAGGTTCAGTTTAGTCTTTGAAAATCAATTATTACACAAGATAGATCAAAGTACTTACCTTTGCAATAGATGAATCTCTTAGTTAATTGCCCTGTGCAATAGATCATAGTCACTGATTAAACTCTAGTCATAGTTCCACAATAAATGCATGATAATTAAGAGGAGAAAAAAAAAAAAAGGAAACATCAATGGTTATGTGTTTTTCTCTGTAAAACTCTCTTCTTCACAGAAAAAGACTAATGGAAAAAAAGAGTTGGGATTATTTTCTATCATAACATACTCTACATAACATTCTTACACCAATTTACTCAATAGTAACAAAATTCAATTATTACAAAACTTAAGGCAATGATTTTTAGTTCTTTCTATATATTTAATGGAACTGTAAGGGTCAAAATTTGAACTTCTTTTCATTTTCATCCAAGGCTACCTCTAACAAGTTTGTTTTGACCCATATGATTATGATAAAGGTTCCATTTGCATAGTGGAATCCTATACCCAATTTTGGCCTCTTTGACATAATAGGACATTAAATTTAAAAAATTCATAACTTTAGCTATACAACTCCGATTTTCGTAAATTAGGTGTCTATAAAAAGCTTATGATTTAAACTTTATGCTATAAAAATTTCAAGTGAAACCAAATTCATCTGATTCCTAGAAAATATCAAAATATGAGGTTGTGATAGTAGCTATAGTAACTATCAAAGTCTACATAATTTGAACAATTTAAAAAATTCATAAAATATTCTATAAAGCTCAGAAAAATGCTATCTTTAGTTTGTTAAAAAGCTTTATAAGTTCTCTAATTTTCTACCAAATTTCATCCTAAGTTAAGTCATTTGAATTGTCAAAGGTAAAGGTACAATTTATAACTTATTTGAACCAAAATTTAGTTATAAAGTGGTCCAATTAGTCTTTAATATGAAATTTCTTCCCTTGAGCAAATTTTAATCCATTCATACATTATTCCCATAAGATCCATTACATGAAATATGGCTTGCATAACAAATTAACCATCCC
This sequence comes from Erythrophleum fordii, assembly GCA_032878935.1. NCBI lineage: Eukaryota > Viridiplantae > Streptophyta > Magnoliopsida > Fabales > Fabaceae > Erythrophleum > Erythrophleum fordii. The sequence continues at coordinate 21,662,987 of JAVQMF010000044.1, forward strand.
ACATCCATTCATGCATATTTCACTCCATAGCTTCTACTATGTAAAGTATGTATTAATGGCCATATCATGAATCAAAATGACATGCATTCATGTTCTCAAGCTCATACATAGGTTACCATTACATGTGTCATACATAATATATTTTATTACTAATACATCTCATACAACAACAAATACATTCTTTACAACAAAAGGCTTCTAATATGCCATTCCTAAATCCCAACTCTTCTTAATTTCCTTCTCCCTACTTGATGGACCAATAATGGTTAGTCGGAGATATATAAGGTGAGATTCATGGGAGAATCTTAATGTACATCAATGTATACAAAGAATGCCATGAGGAAATATAAATATACCACTCATAAACATCATATAGCTCAAACATAACATTTAATATGAAACTTTCATTTTCATCAAGCCATGGCCTCAAAACAAACTAGTTAGACTTAACTAAACTCAACTCTAGCCTAAAGAAGAGCTATTACACTCAATTTCATGCTATACGGAGTTAGGAGCCATAACATAGCTTTTCACATGCATAAAGCTCAAGATAGAAATCATTATAAGACATAGCTCATAAAATCATTAAGCATATAAACATCTCAACTCATTCAAACACTTAAATGCATGTAAGATAAGAAAAAATAGCTACCTTAAAGATTGAGAGGCTCTAAATCACCACTAACCCATTTATTGGTTTTCTTTTCTTTGATCCTCTTTGGCTTGATACTTGCAAATGAGTGAAATTGGGCTAGCTTGGCCTACATATGTCAATTGGTAATGCAAAATAACTCATTAGGATTCATTCTAACTCTTATAGTTAGCATCTAATTCTATTAGTACCTAACATGCATTCTTTAGCCCATTTTAGGTTCCTTAATAGGCAACTTTTATATTTCACTTTCCAAGCTCCCAAGCCTCACTTGCTATGAGTCATATAACTCTAATGGAATTCATTAGAACCCTCACATCCAAGCTTAGACAAGCCAAATACTAAGATGCTTCTTTAGGCTCCTTTGAACCTTAAAATCTCACCTTTCAAAATAAAGTATTTAAATTTAATCTAATGATTCCATTAGTATTTATAATTCATATCTAGACCACTTATAACCTTAGAATCAATGAAAACTCTTCTTAGCTACTTCATTTAGACCATGGCCAAACTTAGCACGATACATACCATTTTTTGGGATTTTGCATCTTCCATGGAGAATTTGCTAGATGTAGGATGTTATTGGGTCTTTTCTAGTTCAAGTTTGGTTTTAGGTGGTTTAAAACATCTTCTTAGAGTTCCAAAATTTTCAAGGTACAACAAAAACCCTAGATGCCTTAACAAACATATTATAGCTTCTTAATTGATTCTAATTACATAATCTTATTTTTCTTGCTTCAAAACCCTTATTCCTATCAAGTTTTAGCCAAAATTATACTCCTTCTAGGCTGTCCTTATCTAGGCCAAACCAAGTCTCACATGGAACTCAAAGGAAATGCAAAATTTCTAACTCATATCATACCTTGTTTGATTGCTTATCAAATGGAGATTCTTGTGATGCAATTGGTTGCTTCAAACTCCTCCTTTCTTCAAGTGTTTAGCCACTAATATACCCTTTATAAGAAACTAAAACCATCAATGGAAAGAGCTCAAAGAGGAGAAGAAAGTTTCTAACTAGTAAGAGGTGAAAAAATACATGGTTTGTTACATTTCTTGACTTTTCCTCCTCTTCTTTGTTCCTCCTCCTTGTGCGACTATGGCTAATAGTTCTATTGTGGTCTAAGTTAGTTTAAAGAAGAACCAAGTGGCATGGTTGAAAATAAGAAGAAAGGAGGTTTTATAACAATTTACAAAATTCTAGTTACGTATAAAAATTTTGATTTCTCTGTTTGGAACCATTTTGTATCCTTTTTAAATGTCATCAGTTCCATATGAAAATTTAGACTCTCTAGTTTATTAAAACATTTACTTCCAAATTTTTGGGATTTAAAACAATCTAGGATAGCTCAGTTAAAGTTTTGGTCAACTGACGTCCTTAATCATGCGTTATAAAGGTTTTAGCCATTTTCATGATTTCTATGGTTTTTAAGACCTCTAGAAATATTAGTGAACTTAATTTTAGCAATTAAAACTCTCTTTTTTCAGTTTCAAAAATTTTGTCCAAAATTATGATTTTGCCATTATAATATTAGTCGAATCTAGTTAGCCAATTTGACTCAAGTTTTCAAGGTGTTAGTGATTTCATAACCTTGTTTATAGATGTTCTAATTAATACTCTATTATAATTATTTTTGCTTTAGGATCCTCTTTTACTAATCTATTGATTCTAGTTCACTTTTTAAAAAACCAAGTGTTACATTTTCTAATAGTGATCATATGCATATCTCATAATCAAATCCCACTAAATCTAATCTTACACAATCTAATAACTCATTTTAGATTATTTAAAAATAAATAATCCTATTAAATCAAATTAGATAACTTCCTTCTCTCTTATATTTATTTTAAAATAAAATAATCTAAATAAATGGTAATAACGAACCCATCTTTTGAATTTCAAATTTTAAAATCATAATCTAAATAATTAATGATTAATTAATTAATTAATTTTCTTTTTGAGGAAAAAAGGATACTTGGAGCTTGAAGATGGCTAACCAAGGCCATGCTCACATGCAACCCTTGTGTGTGAAGGCACATGGGGTTCACTCCCTATGACACTCTAGCCCAACTTTAGCCTATTAGCATCTTTTTTTAGTATTATATTTAATGGTGATTCTTCCTAAATTTTAAGATTGCCTAAAATATGAGTTTCTTAATTTCCATATATTCCACACTAATTTTAAGCTAGGTACTCAGTAAATTGTGGGCCAAAACTTTTTGTGTATAATCCACATGCATCCTTGTTTAATATATTGTGCATATTCTCAATGGTGATGTATTTTGATATGTCAAATAATTTTTTGATGATTTATGTACTTTTATATTCCTTATAATACTAATAAAGCAATTTTGGTTTGGTTTTTTAGAATTTCAGTGTAGTAATTATGGTAATGGAAATTTGATACTTTGTGATCATGACTTCACCTTCCATGGGTTTACTCAAAAAGGTGTCTCAGTGAACTTAATTAGTAGCAACCATTTATTTGACATGATTTATGGCTATTCATGGTTTCTTTTGTAATCTTGACCATTGATTATACAAATTTGAATACCATGTCATCTTATTTGCATACTTATGCTCTTGGCACACCATTTTATAAGTAATTGCTGGTGTTAATTATTATTGAGCATGATTGAGTGATTTTGCTTGCCATAATGGTCACCTTGGCTATTGATATCTTGTGGTTGTATAGTTACTTATCATGGGATCAATCGTAATAGTGTTTTGGTTAATTTGACTAAGGCATTTATTTTAGTTGATATATATATATGATGCCTCTATTGTTATATATTACACAATAATTGTTAGGTAAATTATATTGGTAGTGAATATGCCTATTTAGTGTAGCATTATCAATATAATACGTTGTCATTGAGATACATTAAAATTGATGTTTTAATGTTTCATGTACCTTATCAGTTCATAGACATTAGAGACATTCATTTTGTAGGCCTTTTAATGTGCAATTGAATTTTCTCAATTTATTACGATCTAAAACTCTTAGGTAGGATTGTGATAAACAACATATTTGTATATGTAATTACATTAGTTGGATCATGTGGAAAACTTTGTTTCTGACCACGTTCTACACATGATTAGTTTACATTCATGTTGTTTTTATTCTAGCTTTTATGTTTATGCAATTACCATTGTATAGGATTAGTTAAGATAATAGAAAATTATCCCTAAATTTGTAATTTTTTTTAATTTCCTTTTTCAATTCTAGCCATTTATTTATTTTTTTTAATTTTGATGGAAGTGTGACGACCCTAACTTCTAATCTCGGTAATTCTAGTTAAATACATGATTAATGAATAATGATTAAGGTCTTACAATTAATTACATTAAGAAAATATAGGAAAAATTTGAACCTCTATGTTATTAGGGTCATCAACTAAACAACCATAAATGGGAAAATGTATAAAAGGGCTTGTACCATCATTAAGGGTTTGTGATTCATCTATCCATCGATTTCAACACACAAAAACCATCCACAAGTATTCCTATATCATTTCCTAGTATTAGTATTAAAGAAATCAGGGTTTCTAGGTCAAAGGTGGGAGTTTGGGGACCTACGCCACGACCTGGAATCTTCCCCCCTCGGCTAAGTTAGGTCCTGGAGCTCGAAAACTAAGTTTTTAACCTTGCGCTGTGGCCCAGACCTTTTGCGCCGCGGCGAGTTGGATCTGTGCTGCGGGCAACCTACGTGGCGCTACGACGGGTTTTGCTACTATAACCTCCTTAATTAATTTCCTCAACTTGCGCCGCGGTGAGGTTTCATTCTGTCACCCTCCTGGGCGATTTTTTTCGCTCTGCGCCGAGGCGTGGCCTTCCTGGCCGCGACGTGACTCCCTCCTGTAGCTATATCCCCTACATTTCATCCCCTACACTCCAGTTCTCTTCTTAGGAATACTCTAAGACCACTTCCTCCCTTTTTATATGTCTCTAAGGGTATTTATCTACCTTATTCACCTAGCTATTCTTCCATTACCAATTCAAAACTTATGTGCCCATTTCTTTTCTCTAATTACCCTCTATTAGCAAGTTTGTAAGGTAACAATAACAGAAAATACATGAACTACCAGCAGCTATCCATTAATACACAATCAATGGGGGTTCCATACATTAGGGGTTCATATCAATATCTCGGGTTACATTTCCATTGATAAGCCATATTATAGGTCAACATAGTTTGCAGCAGATATCATGAATCCATACATCAAATACCAAATTAAGATGAGGTATAACCCCTCAATAAATATATTCTCAGTAAATCAAATGTGAAAGCCTACATTTAGCAATACAGATACATGATGATGTTATATAAGACTTAACAAAAATTAGCATATACCCTATTACACTCAGACCAAGTGTAGCTTCCCATACTAGGCTTCAGCTCATGGATGTTCATCCACTTGCTTGCCCTTATCCTTGCCCGAGGAACCTTCATCTGAAATTGTAATCCCATAAAACGGGGTGAGATATAAATCTCAGTAACCAAGGCAATTCCATCATATAATCCAGTTTAATTAGCATATATGCATGGATCAAAATCAACATCAGAATCATATCATTCATATCAGCAAATGAAATAATTAGACTATCATGATTACTATCCCATACTAACAATCATATTATCACATGCTAAAGGCCAATAACACCGGGAGAGGCCCATCCATGGCACCTACTCCCCATTAAGCACAACCAGGACTCAGTGCATCTAGGGTTTGATCATAACCCGGTGCTCGATCAAAGCACATGCACGGGTGGCAGCCGCACTACAGCTCCACCATGGACTCATAAGGTTCAATCATAATACAATGGATAGCCAACCAATTCATTCAGCATTTCAAATCATTCATATATAGCAAATATGAAATTAAAACAGATACATGCATGGAATTAATGTAAACCCTGGTTACCTCACTTGTAGACAATTTGCAACAGCCACCAATGGTACAAAAATCCTTATAGCCATAGCATCAGAAAATTATCACTCTAATTTATCATTAACAGTAGCAATAAGTACCCAAAGAATTTAAATGCTAATAACTACCTAAAGAACACTTACCCAGCCACCACAAATCCCAAATTCAGATTGAAGTGTCCTCTACCAGAAATCTCAATATTTCACCCACAATCTTAAGTAAATTCGTACAAAATTAATACCCATATTATAAATTAGCTATGGAGGTCTGAAATTAGCAAAAAAAATATCAAAATAGAGGGTTTATACTTACCTAATGTTAGCCCTAACATCAACCTACGAATTTCACCAAGAAAACCCCAAATAACCATATTTTAGATTTTGGGTAGGGTGAAAATACTCCAAATGAAAAACTAATCGGACCAAATTAAAGAGAAAGATGAGGGGATTAAGTTGTATAACTATTACCTTGGCTGAATCTTGCTCTAAATGTGAGAAAATAAAGAATTCTTGCCCCCAACCTTAGCCTCCTTCTCAACCTCCGAATTTTGCTTCTTGAGTTTCAGCAAATGAGGAAGTGGCTGAAGCATTAGGGTTTTCGGTGGGTTTAAGTTGGGTCAAATATGGGTCATGGGTTGCTCCAAGGTCCAACTCTAAATGGGTTTCAGATTTTAGCTTATTGGGCCAGTTTTAAAGTGTTGGGCTGCAGAATTTCATTTTGGCAACTCTTATGCATTGGGTTGCTGAAGTTTAATTAGGTTTGGGCTAAGTTTGAAGAGCTCAAGAATTTGGGTCTGCACAAGGGTTATTGGGCCACTTATAAGAGTCTATACAAGGTGGATCTTAGGCCTCTATCATATTAAATTAGGTTGGGTATGCACCTAACTCATTGGGCCTCCATTAGCCTCTTATTATGATCTATTAATTTGGGCCTAGATGAAATTTCTATCCTATTAAATTCCTAACCCATATTAATAATTTATCTCTCTAAAATTCCCATTCACTTAACTTGTCCAATCATCCTATATTAATTATTCTTAATTAATCTAAATCCACGATTAACACCTTAATTAATTTTGGGGTGTTACAGGAAGCAAAACATAAGAGGAAGATAATTTGATTTTGAAATATAAACAATGTATGAATGATATAGCTCCCTTATAAGCTACTACAGTTCTTAAACTTAAGAAAAATTTTAAGATAGAAATAGAAAAAACATCAACAAATGGTTAAGATTTCATAGCTCACTAAAGTAAATTTCAATAACCTTAAATATCTACAATAACTAATTACATTCTAACTTATACACTAATTACTAATAAAAAAATTGGCATCATTACAATAAGAGCCCAAAATGATATTTGAAAGTAATATGTTGAAACCTAAAGTGCCTATTCAAAAATTAGATGACACTTGACCTAGTTAGTACTCGTACCTGTAGAGACTCAAAGATGAATTTAATTAGTATGAAAAATAGGAAAGAATTACACTTGTTTAAGTGTTATTGCCAACTGGCATTGGTGCTTTGTTGGTCCTAGTAGGCTATGGTAGTGTTGGCAATGGTTTATTGATGGTGACTAGCATTGTTAATACGGATCATAGGTCATCAAGGAAGGGAAGAAGTGGGTGCTTGTTTTCAGGGAAAGGGAGCCAGAAACCAAAACTAGGTAAAGCTAATAGGTGAAGTTAAAATAAAGGAAAATTGATAGCTCAACCTAACTCAAACCTATATAACTCACAAGTTATAAGATAGGTCATATTAACCTAATTTCAAATAAGGTATCATTTTTTGCAATCTAACCCACCTAAGGTGGGTTAAGTGAACTAACCTATTGGGTTAGGCTCACTTTGACAATTTTATCAATATGATCAAATATATTTCTCTCATAATTTATCATCAATAATAATTAGATTTATGTTAAATGAGTAAGGTAACGTAGATATAGATTACACTAAGTTGCACATAGGTTAAGCTAAGCTGAGTTTCAGCTCAACCCAATGCCCATCTCAATTTAAACTGGAATTAAAAAAAAAAAAAGGCTCACACCTAAGTCTAACCCAATATCAAATGGGGCTAGACTAGTCAAGCCTAATTCGATTTTTGTTTTTCTTTTTTTGAAGGACTTCATGTAACATCTTACAACATAAACAAGCTTATGACTAAAGGTTTAAGTAAATAATACTGATCTATGACCTTTATGAAAGCATAATCATTAAATTTACGAGGGAATTAAACCAATTGAAACCTTTGCACTCACTAAAAAGGAAAACAAAGTAGCTAAATTATCTTTCTAACTTATATTCATAAGGATGGGAACATACTATATAAAATATTATAATTTATCTCATTGGGATTCCTTATGAGTAGCCTAACTTAACCTCTTAAGTTTAGAAATAAAATGCCCAAAATACACCTCCAAAAATCCACCAAAACAATGTTGAAAATGGCCTAGTTATGTTAGAAGGTTCCTTAGCATAGCCTAGCTGTGCTAGCCACCATTTGGCACATCCCTACAACACATGGCTATGATACACATGTAACATCATAAATTTTTAGCTCATTTCATGCTATATCTATACCTCACATCATGCAACTCACATAAGAGGCAAAAATAGTAGTATTAAATAATGAGTATTTTAGTATTGCGTCGCGTATAAATTTTTATTTTGATGTCTCGTGGACCATAAAAGCTTATGTAACATTCTCATATTTAATTACATAGATCTAACTCATTTTCATCACCAAAAGTGGCCTATAACTTGTGGATGGCAACGGGATGCATAAAATTCATATATATATTTTCGGCCAAAATTTTTCATTTTCTCTCACAAACTTTGGAAATTCATAACTAATTTTAGAAAAATCGAAATCATGCATTCTTAGCCATTATGAAAAGCTACACATGTCTACTTTATGTTAAAAATATATCTAACCCATGAAACATAACATAGAAGACGTTTGACATTCGAAAAAGTGCAGAGATCTGGCTGGCTACTGGTACTATCACAACTTTTTGCTACAAATTTCAAAAATGTCCAATTAATTCTAAAAAAAATTCAATCCATGCAAATGATATCAATCTAGAAAGATACAGATGTTAGCTAGAGGAAAAAAATAACTCCAAACCAATTCAAGTACATACAGACCTCGAAACCCAATCAAACATTACCTGAGGTTAGCTTGAGCGCCTAATACTAGATAGAATCTTTAAAAATTCATATCTCCCTCTCTAGACATTCAAATGGGGTGCTTCCAATTACCACAAGTCACTAGGAGTGTCTTGTTTCTCTCTATCAAAATTTTGTGAACATAATTTGGCCCTTGAGTGATAGATTTTAATTTTGGACCAGTACGAACAGTAACATGACCAAAATTAGAATTTTTCCCAACTTTAAAAATTTATCAAATATTCTCTAGACCTTCGAAAATTCTATTCTTTAGGTTTCCAAAAAACTCTTAACAATCTCTAAATGCATGCCAAATCTCAGATCAAGAAGGGTTCATTTGGACAAAAAGTGGTATAGGTTTCAAATATGGTCAAATCTTGCTCTATACAAGATACCAAAATGTCCAAGTGACTTCTCTTGATATTTGGCATCTCTTGGGTAAGTTTAAAAGTATAATTATGACTTGTATGAACTGTTCAAATGGTCCCAAACCTCATGCATCTCAATTTGGTCATTCCACTTCCATTTATACATACATTTCCATAATGTAAAGTTGTCATTATATGTCTAAAATGAGCATTTCCATACATACAACCTTAGCTTTCATTTATACAAGATACATTAGCATAATTATACATGTTCATAATATCATAGGACATATACAACAATGGAATACCACATTTGTCATTCATAGGCCGTAAATTAACAAAATTCAAACACTTTCTTGTCACAATTTCATCTTCCAAGGTGTGGGCTTCCATTGTCTTACTCTCTCTTGAGCCACCTAGCATATTAGAATATTGGAGAGGAGGAGATGAGATTCAAATAATCCCTATAGCTCATCTCCTTTTCAATTACACATAAAGTATACAAACAAGCCTTAAAAATACATGCATGGACACATTAACATATGTGAGTATTCAAGAAATATTATTAGCATTTGAACAAGTCATATATAGCATACATAGGCTTGTCAAGTGAATTAGCCTCATCCATTCACTTGTGGATTTTGGACTTGCCTCAGCCATTTCTTTAGGAGGTTCTTGGACTCAACCTTACTCTTGGGAGTCAACCTCACTTTTAGGAGACTATTTACTTTGTCTCAACTAACTTTAAGGGTTCTTGGCTCATCCTCACTATGACTAGAGGATTCTTGGCTTCTCCACACTCAAGCAAACCAAAGCAAGCACATAAAATATCATTTGAATGCATAAAACATCATCATAGTACTATAGAATAAAAGCTCATACTAAAATAATTTTCATAGCTCAAAACATATATACACACATTCAAAGACAATGTAAGCACACATCTATGCATGAGAGAAGGTGGAAAGCTACCTTGCTTGCATCTACACATTTTTTCTTTAAGTTTTGAATCCTCTCCTTTAACCTCACACACCCAAGGAGGTGAAGATCATTTCTTTTGGGCTTGACACATCATATGGAAGCCAATTATACTCTTGAATCACATTCTAAGGCCACACATTCATTAGAAAAGCTAGGTAACTCATAAGGCTCTTTTATGGTTCCATAATGCACTTAATGAAGCAACCTTAAGAAAACATCATCTAAGCTCCATTCATTCTATTTATTTATGATTTTTTTATTCCTTTTAAGCCTCTTGGAGTCATCACATAATCAAGTCAAGGAGCCTAGCTAGGTGTTGCTTCTTTAAGCCATAATATGGAACATATGATACCATCTCACTATCTATGATTTTTAAAATTTTTTCAAGGCTTCCTCTCATACTCTCCCATCATTCATGATGCAAAACTAAGCTTAGAAGGAATTAAAACACTTCTTAGGTGCATTAACCCTCCTTGGCCAAGGCTATGCTTCCATATGGCACCAATGAAGTTGTTTTAATTTCTTTGATGGGAGAAGCATATAAGAGGCTTTCTTTGTATCTTAAGAACTCATATATACTCTTAGACAACTTAAATTACTATTAGGAAGCTTCATCTTAGCCTAGGTGCAACCAAATCCCTAAATTTCATAACCTGCATTCTAAAGCTCACTTTTCAATTCTAGCTGTATATTCTTAATTGTCACACTTCATAACCTTTGGTTCCATCAAGAATACATAAAGAAAAACTTTTCTCCTCACTTTCTCTTTCTAGACCTAAGCTTAAATGGCTTGGAAACACAAGATTTTATTAGTATTTCAAGTGAAGTCTTACCTTTAAACGGAGCTCTCTTCGCGTAGATTATTTTACACCGATTAATTTCTTGAGAAGTGTAACACCCCAAAATTAATTAAGGTGTTAATCATGGATTTAGAGTAATTAAAAATAATTAATAGAGGATAATTGGGCAAGTTAGTGAATAGAAATCTTAGAGAGATAAATTATTAATATGGGTTTGAGAATTAATTAAGATAGAAACCTCATCTAGGCCCAAATTAATAAATTATGATAAGAGGCTAATGGAGGCCCAATGAGTTAGGTGTAGGCCCAATTTAATTTAATGTGATAGAGGCCCAAGATCCACTTTGTATAGACTCTTATAAGTGACCCAATTACCCTTGTGCAGACCCAAACCTAATTAAACTTCAACAACCTAATGCATAAGAACTGGCCTAATAAAATTCTGCAGCTCAACACTTTAAAACTGGCCCAACAAGCTAAAAATCTGAAGCCCATTTGGAGTTGGACCTTGGAACAACCCATGACCCATATTTGACCCAACTTAATCCCACTAAAACCCTAAAAACTGACCAGCCACCTCCCCGATTCTGCAAAACACAAAGACACAAAGAAAATTCAGAGGTGAGAGGGAGAGGTTAGGGTTCTTGGCATAATTCCAGATTTTCTCACATTTGGAGCAAGATTTAGCCAAGGTAATAGTTATACAACTTAATCTTCTCATCTTCCTCTTTAATTTGGCCTAATTAGTTTTTCATTTAGAGTATTTTCACCTACCCAAAATCTAAAATGTGGTTATTTGGGATTTTCTTGGTGAAATTCGTAGGTTGAGGTTAGGGCTGACATTAGGTAAGCATAAACCCTCCATTTTAATGCTTTCTTTGCTAATTTGAGACCCCCATAGCTGATTTATAATATGGGTATTAATTCTGTACGAATTTGCTTAGGATTTTGGATGAAATATTGAGGTTTCTGATAGAAGACACTTTAATCCGAATTTAGGATTTGTGATGACTGGGTAAGTGTTATTTAGATAGTTATTATCATTTAAATTCCTTGGGTACTTGTTACTACTATTAATGATGGATTAGAGTGGTAATTTTCTAATGCTATGGTTATAAGGATTTTTGTACCATTGGTGGCTATTGCGAGTTGTCTACAAGTGAGGTAACCAGGGTTTACATTAATTCCATGCATGTATCTTTTTTAATTTCATATTTGTTGTATATGAATGATTTAAAATGCTGAATGAATTGGTTGGCTATCTATTGTATTATAATTGGACCTTGTGAGTCCATGGTGGAGTTGTGGTGCGGCTGCCACCGGTGCATGTGCTTTGATCGAGCCTCGAGTTATGATCAAACCCCAGATGCACTGAGCCCTAGTTATGCTCAATGGGGAGTAGGTGCTGTGGACAGGCCTCTCCCGGTGTTAATGGCCTTTAACATGTGGAAACATGATTGCTAGTATGGGATAGTAATCATGATAGTCTAACTATTTCATTTACTGATATGGCTGATATGATTTTAATGTTAATTTTGATTCATGCATATATGCTTATTAAACTGGATTATATGATGGAATTGCCTTGGTTACTGAGATTTATATTTCACCCCATTTCATGGGTTAAACATTTCAGGTGAAAGTGCTTTGGGTAACAATAAGGGTAAGCAAGTGGATGAACATCCATGAGCTGAGGCCCGGTGTGGGGGAGTTACACTTGGTCTGAGTAGAATAGAGTAGATGCTAATTTTGTTAAGTCTTGTATAGCATCATCATGTATTCATGTTGCCAAGTGTAGGCTTTCATATTTTGATTACTGAGGATGTATGTATTGAGGGGTTAGACCTCATCTTAAATTTGGTATATGATCTATGGATTCTTGACATCTGCTGTAAACCTTATTGAACTTATGATATGACTTACCATTTGGAAATGTAACCTTGAGATATTGATATGAATCACTGATGTATGGAACCTCTAATGGAAAGTGTATCAAATGTTAAATGTCAATGGTGCATAAATTTTATTGCTATTATTCCCTCGACTTGCTAACATAGGGTAGTTGGAGGAGTGGAAATTTACATTTGAGTTTTGAGTTGGTAATGGTAGGATAGCTAGATGAATGAGGTTCATAACTACCCTTAGAGTTGCATAAATTAAGGTAGAATGGCCTTAAGGTGATATTGGAAGGAGAGTGGAGAGTAGGAGATAAGAATTTTGGAGTTATAGGGTCAGAAGAAATTTCACCGCGACTAAAATAGAGTTGGCCGCGGCCAATAGAGGCGAAGTTGCCCAGGGAGAGTGCCAGAGAGGAATTCGCCACGGTGAAATGTCAATTGGCTGCGACGAAATGTAAGAGGTCAAACTGGAAGTCATCCAGAGAGAAATTCACCACAGCGAATTAGGGAATTAGCCACGGCAAACTTTTAGGAAAAAGTCCTCGGCATTCCAAAGAGGAATTGGCCTCGGCGGAAGAAGGAATTGGCCGCAGCCAATATTGAGAGGTGAGAGAGGAAGTTCCAGGAGGCTTCTTCGCCGTGGCGCCATGTAGGTTGGCCGCGGCAAAGGTCCAACTAGTGATGAAGAAAGGGGTAAAACAGAAAGGAATTAGCCGTGGCTAAGAGTAATTAGGCCGCGGCGAACATGCTGAAACACCTATAATAACTAGAAAACCTTGGTTTTTCATATATTAATCTCAAGGGATGATGTAGAGATATTAGGGTGAGTTATCAATGATGAGTAATAGAATCAAAGACTGATAAATAAATGTTTGTTTCCCTTATGAACATAAGTTTTTATAATTGTATGATTGATGACTTTAATCACATTAAGGTTCAAGTTTCCCCGTATTTTCATAGTGTAATTAATCTTAATATCATGTCACTCTGGTTTATGGTTATTGATCACGTATTAAACCTTAGTAATTGGGATTAAAGATTAAGGTCATCACAAGAAGAGTTCCTTTTTGGCTTGGGTTAAACCTAAATCTTCAAGTTTTCAAAAAAAGAAAACCACCATTAGAGAGCTCTTAGAGAGAGAAATAACTTTCCTAACTGGTACAGGATGAAACAGGGTCGTTTATTTACCTAAACGGAAGCTTAAACTTCTTCTCTTTCTCTCCTCTTAATGTCACGCCATTACTACCCATTTTTCTGCAAATGGAAGTTTGGAGAAAGTGATGAGGTGTAATCTTACTTAAGAAGCGTCTTTTACAATTTTTCAAAATGACCATTTTGCCACTATGCGCTTGTTTGCTCCGTTTAGGCTTATTTTAACTCCTTTTTTAGAACTATCTTTTCCATCATAAAAATTAGTTTTCCAATTAAATAAAATGCCTTTGGAATCACTCAAATCAAAGGTAAAACCTTCTCGAATGAATTGGTCAAAGTTCGAGTCAATCGACATTAGAAAATGTCCACCGGAGGAGTTTTAACTATCTTGGGGCTTCCTATGGTTTTCAGGGCCTCTGAGAACCTTGGAAAATTTGAAACTTTCATTTAAAAAACCTTTCTGTGAGAATTCCAAAATTTTCTCAAAATGGCAAAAATGTCATTATGTTTCGTCAACCTTTCATTACATTTCATTTCTTTATTCTAGCTCCATTTTTCTTTTTGTCTGAGCCTAGGATTCTCATTTTTAGGAATCTAGAATACTTCACAAATTTTTTGGGACCTTAACTATGTCATTTTAGGGGACTTGCTTTTGTATCCGATGAATTTTGTTCATTTACAGAGAAACTATACGTTACGTTTCTCGCATTTTCTCTCGTTTTTAAAGAACTGGATGTTACAACACAACATGGCCTGACTGTGTGCAATAGAAAGCCATCCTAAACTCTTAAAAAAAATCTAACTTAACTTGGTCAAATGCTTTGAAGGTCTTAGGCTACTTTAAAATTCACCAAATTTGACATACAAGGGCACTTATAAAGGGTCTAAAAGCATGCTAAGGCTTACGTTCAAACTCACCCATTTGGTCTTTCATTTGAACAGAATCCTAAAATTGATTAAAATGGTCAAAATGGCACTTCAACCATTTCCTAATACATTCAAACCTTGCTTTAAGCCAACCCAAACCTTTCAATATACTAAATCACCCTTAAAGTAGTACAACCAAGACCTAAACTATTATGGGTTAAAATCTGACCCGGTAACTTCTTACCTCCCCTTTCCATACAACTACCAATTATTGCTCAATGCTTCCAAACCACCATAAAAGCTAACAATAAGACATTTACTAAGACTAACAAGATAATATTTCAACATCTTCAAATGACCATTTAAGATAAAAGAGATATGAATTTATAAAATTGACCATCAATCACAAGGTAACCCAAAATAGCCTTAATTACATGTGAGATCCCTTTACGAAAGAATCAAGTATCATCCAAGATTTAAATGCCATCCTCACACGTACAAAATACAATAAAAGCCTACTCTTGGCATTTCATATCACAATTCACTTAGATAATTACAAGTTTCAAAATACAAATTAAAATATATTCTATACACAGATATGCCTAGTGTAGTCAATTAATTCTCTACTTGCTTGTCCTTGTCAAAACTCAAATCTTCACCTAGAAAAGATTATCCCACAGCTAAGATGAGATATAAAATCTTAATAACCATTATGCTATTTCCATTCACATATATATAGAACAATCAATACTAATACTTCACATGAGGAAAATCATCAAATATGCCATGCTCATATAATTAGAAAAAATGAGTTTGATAAAAATACCACTACTATCTAATACTAGTAATATATATAACATAATCGTTGGCTAATAACTAAGGTGAATTATTCAAGACCTCCATAAGTAGTTAGAGTAATATTCAAGATTCATAATGAAATATAATATAAGTAGGTAAGATGATTTGAGATAATTTCAAACCCCATAAAATTGAAAGTAAATATTTTTAATAAACTAAAGAACCTAAATTTGCATGTGGAAAAGATGATTCTAAAAAAGGAGCTAAAATGAGCCTAAATGGAGGAATGGAAGTTGAAGGGCAAAATGAAAATTATAGGAATTGTCTTAAATCATTCTTCTTCTTTTTATTTAAGCCATGCCATCTCCCATAAGACTAAAACCAACTTTGAAGCCCCCAAACCAACAGCTGAAGTCATCCAAAAGGGAGGAAAAAGGAGGAGGAAAAGATGTCATTCTAGGTAAGAAAATTTGCTCTTTTTTATGATCTTACCTTCACCAATTTTGTTTTCCTCTTTAAGCTCTCTCTCTTGGTAAAGGAGGGTTTTTGTGGTTTAACTTTTAGAAGAAAGAGAGGATTTGAGGAAACCAAGCATAACATCAAATTCTTCTATTGATAAGTTTTAAAACAAAGCATAAATCATTGTGGAAAGATGGCTTCTTCTTGTCTTCTCCTTCCTCTCCATGTTTGGTCAGCCATCGAACCATAAGAAGGGAATATGTTTTGTGTGACAACCCTAACTTCTTATCATGGTAATTAAGCTTAAACATGCAATTGATAGTCATAAATTAAGGTCTAACACCATTTAAATTAATCAATTTAGGAAAAAGTGAGAAAATTTGAAATTTAATGTTATTAGAATCATTAACTAAACATTTACAAGCATTCATGTACATAAGTGAAGCAAATCTCTAATTAAAAGCCTTTAAATCTATTACCCATTAACTTTCAACTCTCAAGAACCCCTTACAAGTGCTTCTAAGTCATCCCTTGATGTTGCCATAGGAAAAACCAAGGTTTCTAAGTTAATATAAGAGTTTCAAGACTTTCGCCGTAGCTAAATACTTTCACGCTGTGGCCAAATGCTCTCAGGTTCACTTCTTACAACTTCATAAATTTTGTCACGGCAATAGCCACAGTGGGTTGGAGCTTCACCGAGGCCAGAGGACCTCTTAGAGCCTACCTCACTTGCCTCTCATTATTGGCCGAGGCCAATTCCCCCTTTCGCCGTGACTAATTCCTCTCTAGAACGCCTGACATATTTCACAAAAGTTCGCTGCAACTAATTTCCCATTTAACTGTCACGAATTACCCTCTGGATAACTTCTAGTTTGGCCTCTTACATTTCGCAGTTGTTAATTCCACTTCTCACTGTGGTGAATTGCTTTCTGGTACTCTTCCTGGGTAACTTCGCCTCTTATTGGCCGCGACAAAACACCTTCTGATCCTACAACTTCTAAAATCTTGTCTCTTACACTCCAATTCTCCCCCTAGTGACACCCTAGAGCCAATCAACCTTAATTTGTGAGGCTCTAATAGCTTTCGCTTATCTAATTTACCCAACTTATCTATCATTACTAGTTCAAGACTTAAGTATTAATTTCTATTCCTCCCACTACCCTATGTCCTCAAGTTCAAAGAGTAATAATAGCAAGAATTCATGAACTGTCAATAATTATCATACAATACATATTCCATTAGATATTCCATACATCACTGGTTCAAATTAACATCTAATGTGTCACATGATTACATTTCCAATAGTAGACTATATCGTAAATTCAACAAGGTTCATACATCAGATGTTATAAGTTCATACATCTGATACTAAGCTAAAATGAGGCCTAACTCTTCAATAGATACATTTTAAGTAATCAAAATACAAACACCTACACTTGGCAACATGATTACATGGTGATGCTATATAAAAGAATAACAAAATTACGTCTATTCTACTCAGATCAGCCTGAGTATAGCCTCCTCCACACATGATTGGAGCTTATAGATTTTCACCCTCTTAGTTCTTCTTATCCGTACCCAAAAGGCCTTCACCTGAAAGTATGATCCCATGAAACAAGGTGAGATGTGAATCTCAGTAACCAAAGACAAATTCCATTCATATGTTTCAATTTAATTAACATATATGCATGAATTAAAATAAGTATCAAAATCATATCAGTCATATCAATAAATGAAATGATTAGGCTACTATGATTACCATCCCATACTAGCAATCATATTTTCACATGTTAAAGGCTAATAATACCGAGAGAGGCCCGTCCATGGCACCCACTCCCCAATGAGCACAACTAGGGCTTAGTGCATCCGGGGTCTGATCATAACCCGGTACCCAATCGAAATACATGCAAGGGTGGCAGTCACACCACAGCTCTACCATGGACTCACAATGTCCAAACACAATACAACAAATAGCCAACCAATTCATTTAGCATTTCAAATCATTCATATGCAGCAAATATGAAATTAAAGCAGATATATGCATAGAATTAATATAGTCCCCGATTACCTCACTTGCAGATAATTTTCTAAAGAACCAACAATAATGCTACCTTAGCCCAGCTATTATAAGAGAAAATTTAGATTAAATGTTTTCTCCACCAGAAATTTCAATGTATCACCCTAAATCCTAAGCAAATTCGTATAAAATTAATACCCATACAACAAACCAATCATGGGGGTCTTAAACCAGTAGAAAATATATTAAGATGAAAAGTTTATGCTTACCCAATATCCCTCTTAGCCTCTACCTTCGAAAATCATCTAAGAAAATACCAAATAAACACATTTCATATTTTTGGCATGGTGAAAATGCTCTAAATGAGAAGCCAATTGGGTCAAATTGAAGAGAAAGAAAAGAGGATTAAATTATATAACTATTACCTTGGCTGATTTTGAGCCTAGAAGTGATAAATAGTGGATTTCTTACTTAAAACCCTAACCTCCCTCTTAAGGTGCGAAAATTCTTCTTGTGTTTGTGTTTTATATTTTAGTAGAATAGTAGGTGGGGACTACATATGTTTAGGGTTTTAGTTGGGTTTAAGTTAGGTTCTAAATGAGTTATGGGCTGACCCAAAGGTCCAATTCCAATTAGGTTCAGGTTTTATGCTTGTTGGGAAAGATTTCATTAGTTGGGCTACAGAATTTTGATTGGGTTAGGCCAAGTTTTAAGAGCTCATTTGATTTGGGTCAGCATGAAGGTTGTTGGGCCAATTATAAGAGCTTATATAAGTTGGGTCTTGAGCCTGTATCCCACGAAATTAGATTGGGCCATCACTAGGTGCTCTCTCTTGGGTCAAGTCTCACATTAAAAGGTTGGGTCTACACCTAAAATTATTGGGCCTCTATTAGTCTTTAACCATGGCTTACGTAATTTAATTTGGGCCTAGATGAGATTTCTAACCCAATTAAATCTCAAACCCATATTAATAATTTATCTCTCTAAAATTTTTATTCACATAATTTGCTCAATTATTTCATATTAATTATTCTTAATTAACCCAAATTCATGATTAACACCTTAATTAATTTTAGGGTGTTACATTTTCAATGAAAATAATGCAGAACTAAGGGTTTGGAAGTAAGGAGAACAAGATGGAATCAATAGAATTCTTTAAAAACTTATGGATGTTAGGGTTTCTATTACACTTAGGGAGTTTTGGAACTATTAAAAGGTATTTTGTGCTATTTGAATTCACAATTAGGTTAAGGAGAAACCAAGGAATGTATACATGTGTCAAATTCCCAAAGAGAAGAAGCAAAACTCCATTTGACCTCCAAGTGCATATAAGTTTGACTAAGAGGGGTTTAGAGCACTTAGGGAGTGTTTTCTTCAGTTCTAATGAATTTAGAGACTTAGATATAATGCTTAAATAATTATGGAACGATTTCATTGAATTTTGGAGTCTTAGATTGAAAGTTAAACTTTTAAAGCCTAAAGTAGGTTATAGAAGCAAATTAGTCTTAAATCCCTTTAACCAAGCATATGATGATTCAAATGAGTTTCTTTAGAGTTATAAAATTTATAGGAAGTAAGAGTTTAGGGTTTAGAAAGTGAAAACCAAGGGTTGCTTTGTATTGGACCTAAATTATCCCTAAATCCCATATGAAGCTTTAATGGGATTAAATGAAGATGATAAGGCATAGAACAAGTTTAGATGGATTAATTTGCCTTGCAATTGCTATGTGTAGGCCAAGCTAGCTCAATCTCACCTAAGTGCAGGCGTCAAGTGAAAGAGAGCCAAGACAAGTGAACTAAGAAGTGTGTTAATGGTATCTTGAAGCTTTATGAGTCCTAAGGTAGCTTTATCTCCCTTTCTTGCATACTTATGAATGCTTGGATGAGTTGAAGTGCTTGTATGTGTTGTTAATTGGTGTACTAATGTGATATGTTTTAATATGTTTCTTATGATGAGCCTTATGTATGAGATTGATAGACCTTTTGGCTTCTAATTCTCTAAGACTTGGAATTGAGAGTAGTAACTCTTCCTTGACTCCGAGTTGAGTTTAGTTAAGTCTAGCTAGTTTATATTGTTGCCATGACTTGTTAATAAATGAGTTTTTATATTAAAAGTTAATTTGAATCACATGAAGGATATGAATGGCATTTTTGCACCACATGCATAACATTTCCTCATTTTATTTATGTGTGCATTGATTGGTTGAAATTAGCTACTGGCATTCTTCTTGGAATCTCACCCACGTGCTTCGACTAACCTTTCAAGGTCACCAAGCCAAAGTAAGGAGGTAAGAAAGAATTAGATATTAGAAAAGATGTAGTAAGAGTATTATGTGTATCAAATTGTAATGAATGTATTAGTATGGCAATTTTTGTATCATTAAGAATTTATGATGTAAAATTATGTAAATATTTCATGCCCTATGATGGGACCATGTTTATAAACTAAAGAACATTAATGTATGACATCTTGTAATGAATTATGACCAATGATGCATGTGTGTAGTCTTACCCATATTGTGCATTACAATAATGTATGTGTGCATACTTGGGTGCAAGGGGATCATATTTTGATCTAAGCCTCTTTGCATATAATGAAATGGATAGAAATGATGTTTAGCATGAGTGAAATTTGCTTAAAGTGGAAGAATGAAAATTGGATACCATTTGGGCCATTTGGAACCTAAAAAGTGACATAAAAGAGACTTAAGTTGCATCTATGTCAAAAGTGGCCCAAAAGACATAGTTTGAGTTTAAGATTTAACATGCGATTAAACCCTTAATAGAGCTTCCTAACAAGCTAAGAATAAGAATTTTTGGAGTTTTAAAGAATATTTTATGAATTTCCAAAATTAAAAAAAAATTTTGCAAAATAGTCTCTAGTACTGTTCAGTTATGTTTTTTACGTCTTTAAGGGGACAAATGAGTTTCATTGCTTATGAAATTT
The DNA here is from genome assembly GCA_032878935.1 of Erythrophleum fordii. Taxonomy (NCBI): domain Eukaryota; kingdom Viridiplantae; phylum Streptophyta; class Magnoliopsida; order Fabales; family Fabaceae; genus Erythrophleum; species Erythrophleum fordii. Next base: position 21,684,022 of record JAVQMF010000044.1, read on the forward strand.
TAAAAACATAAAGTTAACATTATAATCTTTTTGTGGCCACTAAGTTTGCATAAATTGGAATTGTGTAGCTAAAGTTATGTATTTTTAAAATTTAGGGTCTAGTTATGTTAGGTTAATATAGCATATCCTAGATAGATTCTGTTCTTTGTGGTTTTTAGTGGCCCAAATAGATTCATTTGCATTTGAAATCTTTATAACATAGATTGTAGACATCTAATTTACATGAATCGAATTTTTGTAACTTAAGATATGAATTCCTAAAATTTGTGCAAAATTATGTTTTCCATGTCATTTCGGGGTAAGGTTATTTCTTAGGTGTCTCATGTGTAATTCTTGACCAAATAGACTAAACCAAATTTGTTTATAATAAATACAAATAAAGAAAAAGAAAGAACTAAATTAAGATCCTTATAATTCTATATGACATGTAAACAGGCCATTTTCAGTGTTGAAACACTTAAAAGTAATTGTGACATTTGTTTATAATTCCATAAATTGTATGAATGAGCTAGATAAAGTTAGGTATAACATAACTAGTGCCCATAAATATAATTATGTTGCATTTCTTTTATCTTATAAAATTGATTTATGCAAAGTTGATCTATCTTTCAAGTATTTAAGAAAGTTAAATTATTTTGATGTTGTTATGACGCTTATGAAATGATTGGATTATATTGTGAAATGATAAATTATGTTCTCACATTATGAGACTAAAATATTCTTGTATTGGGTTGTCGATTATTAGAAAATGAAAAATTGATGATCCATGTTTACTTGAGTTTTGTGGAAGAAATGATTTTGAAATTGTTATATGATATTTTCAAAACATATGCTTATTTATTGTCTTTGAGATTAAACTTGTGGTTGATAACCCAATGATGAATATTTACTTGATAGCTATGAATATGATTTTGAGATTGGATTTGATATTGTTGATTATTGAGCAAGTGGGCTAAGTAGATGTGTGCGTTTGCACTCCAACAAGTGATTATTGCTAGCCTAGAGCTAGACCTAAGGCCACAGATCTCCTTTAATGCGAGATGGATAAGTGAACGGTATAGTTAGCTCACACTATGAATACCATTAGATGGAAAGCAGGGGTTATGGTTGTGAACCAATCGTAAGTCCCACCGAGTGTATGGTTCTCTAAAGTAAAGTCTGGTTGTGAAATTGATTTGTATCAAATGTTATTCCTTACTAATGATAAATGAAAATGGTTTATGGAAATTGTTTATTACTATAGCTTATGAAGATTTTAGAAAGATATTCATTTAGTATGCTTAATTTTGCCTATTACTAACTATTTTTATTCAAAATAAAAGAATTATATTTATGGCTAGGAATGCAACTCATTAGCTACTAGGATTTCATCTCACATTTTATTAATGGCATTTTTAGGATGAAGAGCTGTGGTTGGCAAAGAAAAGTAACACAATGAGTACTTTAGTTAGATTAGTATAGAAAAGTTGTGGTGGGATTTTTGATGTAGTAAGAGATTTTAAAACTTGAGATGATTCGTAGTAATGTTTACATATTTAGAAGAGTTTTATTTTGAAATTTGTTTATAAATGTTTTTATATTTTACATAGAGTATATGTTGGAGTTTTAATATGGATTGTTCATTTTAGCTTTTGTTGATGATAGATTGAGATTATATTATTAAAAATGGTATTGTTTTACATATGGAAGTTCTAGGTGTTACACATAACGCATTATTTTTGTGTTCTAGTTTCTATATGAAAGGCACTATAGTGAGGCTATATGAGGCCAAGGTAATATTTGTGAATTTTTATTATTGAGACATTTTTGAAGGATTTTGGGTAAGATTTGATTAAGATCTTAACCTTTGGTAAGTGCCTTAAGGATTTGATAAGGTGTTTAATGGTTGATTATATCTTTAGTAATTTAAGTACTTAATCTTAATTTTGTGATGGGTTTTGGATTTAATGATATATTATAATAAAAGTTTTAATTTGTTTGTATTTTTAAAGTAATTAAGGTTATCTTTATAACCAATTAGCCTAATCTCTTTATTTAAATTGTGAGTTAGACATTAAATTAGAACTAGTGTTCCACTCCGTATTCCTTAACTCCCTATTAATCTAGCAAGTAGTAAGGTTAGTGAACTCAAATTTCAAAGTTAACAAGAAGATCACAATCTTTTGATGATAATATATGGTGATATTATTTTCTAACAACCAGTCCATTTTAAAAATGACATCATTATCTTATGAAGGCAAACAAACTAGATAAATAATGAATGACTTATTATCAAATTAAATGGAACAATTTAAGCATACAAGTGAAGCATAAACTTTTATTCATAGGAGTAAAGATATGCAATTTGAAAGGTAATTCAAAAAGAGAGAAGTTCAATCTTTTCATGCAATCAATGGATATAAAGAAGTGGGTAGCTCCTAAGTCAAATAATGCAAGCAAGGGAATATTTTGAATAATACAAGTACCTTACACCAAATTAGGTGATTAACTAGTTTCCTTTTTGCTTAAAGTAAAGATTTCCCCCTTTGTTGTTAGTTCCTAGTTTGGTGCTTTCCCTTTGGCATCTTTCCTTTGGTTTGTGGGTACTCTTTAACATAATATCCAAGCTTCTTGCAATTATGGCACGCATTCTCACCAAGATAGCATGGCCTATTCCTAAGTGACTTCTCACATTTAATGGAAAAGGTAATGGTTGGGTTTCTACTCACTTGCTTCCCTTTTTTGGAATTGAACTTGAGCTTGAAATTCTCTCTTTAGCTATCTTTAACCTTCTTCCTCTTCTACAATTGTTTTCTTTACTTCTCATTTCTTGTGTTAGCCTGGACTTTCTCTATTAATTGGCACTTGTTCACAAATGCAGTGAAGACTTAGATTTCCAGGGCAATAATAGCATTCTTAATCTTTGACCTTAAGCTAGCTTTAAATTTTCTTGCTTTCAATGCCTCATCCAGATTTCTTCAGATAAGATGAAAATTTAGATAACTTTTCGAATTTTGATACATACTAGTCATTGGTTAAGATTTTCTACTTTAGCTATAGGAATCTTATCTCCTTCTCATTCTTGACTTTTTTTGGGCAATATTTTTCTAAAAAAGCAATCTTGAATCTCTCCTAAGTCAATTACTCCTCTTGAGTTTCGAAACTCCTTTTGGTTTCTTTCTACTAGTTTCAAGCTTTAATGGTTAGCATGTATGTGGCAAAAGTCACCTTCTACCCATTTATATTCCTAAAGTTTTAAAGATCTTCTCTAGTTTTTCACCCTTCATAGGCCATGGTAGCCCATGCATAGCTACCATTCATTTTGTCAAATAAAAATAATTTTTGTCCATTTTCTATGTTGTGCACTACCCCATGTGTTGTTGCACAAGTAGGCTGTGCGATTGCTCTAGAAAAATATAAGGACTAAGTTTTAGGACTTGCATGGGCGATGTGGAGTTCCATGACTAGGCTATGCAACTCATTGCCCTAGGGCTGTGTGGTAGTACATAGGCCATGTGCCTGAATTTACTCTATTGTGTGGCCTCATGTATCTTTGCATGGGGAAGCTGTGATGACCTTAACTTTTAATCATGGTAATTAAGTTTAAACACACAGTTAATAATTATAAATCAAAGTCTAGAACCATTTCACTTCATCAAATTAGGAAAAAGTGAGGAAATTTAAACCTTAATGTTATTAAAGTCATTAACCAAATAATCACAATCATTTCTATGCATGAAAGAAATCAAACCTTCAATTATAAGCCTTTATTTCTATTACCCATTACTTCCAACTCACAAGAATCTCCTACTAATGTTTCCAAGTCATCCCTTAAGGTTGCTATAGGAAAAACTAAAGTTTTTAAGTTAATATAAGAGTTTGAGAACCTTCGCTGCAGCTAAATGCCTTCACGTAATAGCCAATTGCTTTCGAGTTTGCTTCTTACATCTTCACAAAATTTACCTCTGCTGTCAGCCTCACCACAGTGAGCCTATGTGGCGCCGACGCGAGAGGACCTCCTAGAGCCTACCTTATTGGGCTCTCATTATTGGTCCAGCCAATTCCTCTTTTTGTCATGATGAATTTCTCTCTGGACATAACCAAACTCGCCTTTCGACTTTTGTCTCAATGAGCTTCACTTCGTGCTATGGCGAATTGCTCTCTATTACCCTTCTTGGGCAACTTCGCCATTTTTCGCCACAGCTCAGCCCATTTTGGCTATGGCAAAATACCTCCTGTACCTAAAACTCCTAGAATTTCATCCCATATACTCCAACTCTCCTTTTAAGAGCACTCTAAGCCACTTTTCCTCAATTTGTGAGACTTTAATAGCATTTATCTATTTGATTTTTCTAACATTACCCATTTCAACATTTAAGTATTGATTCTTACTTATTAATCTATCATATATCAGCAAGTACCATGTGATATTAATAAACAACCAAATCTATAAACAATTAATTAAATCATTCAAATAAGAATCCCCATAGGGTTCCATGCATTACCAGTCTAAATCATCATTTAAGTTAATACATAATTACATTTCCAAATAGTAAGCCAAATCATTAGATCCATAAGACTCCATATCAGATGTTGTAAATTCATATGTCAGATTCCAGAATATATAAGGCCTTGGTCCCTAACAAGTACATCATAAGTTATCAAATACAAAATTCCTACACTTGGCAATATGATTACATGACGATACTATACAAATGAATAAAAAAATTTACATCTACTCTAATCAAATCAACCCAAGTGAAGCCTCTTTCACACATGGTTAAAGCTCATGGATTTTCATCCACTTGCTTCTCCTTATACTTACCTAAAGGACCTTTACCTGAAATAGTTAGTCCATAAAATGGGGTGAGATGCAAATATCAGTAACCAAAGGCAAATTTCATTCATATATTCCAATTTAATTAACATATATGCATAATATTATAATGTGTATCAAAATTATATCAGTCATATTAGCAAATGAAATAATTAGGCTACTATGATTACCATCCCATATTAGCAATCACATTTCCATATATTAAAGGCCAATAATAGTGGGAGAGGCCCATCCACAGCACCTACTCCTTAGTATATCTAGGGTTTGATCATAATTCGATACCCGATTGAAGCACATGCACGGATGGTAGCCACACCACAGCTCCACCATGGACTCATAAGGTCAAAACACAATACAACAGATAGCCAATCAATTTATTTAGCTTTTAAATATTTCATGTGTAGCAAATGTAAAATTAAAGTAGATATATACATGGAATTACATAATTCTTGGTTACCTTACTTGTAGCTAGTTTAGGAAGTTAACAGTAGTACCAAAATCCTCCTATAATCACAACATCATAAAATTACCATTCTAAGTCAGTTCATTACTATCCCCATTCATCAATTATGGCAACAACCTAATAATTAAAGAATTAATTTATCAATAATTGCCTGAGGGACACTTACCCAACTACTAGGAGACTCAAATTTTGGATTTTGCCTTCTCTAAACCAGAAACTTTAAAATATCACCTTATATTATGGATATTTTTGCATAGAAATGGAGCCTATATCATATGTTAGCTAATGGGGTCTCTAACTAGCAAAGATAGCATCAAAATGAGAAGTTTATACTTACCTAACAACACCCCTAGTCTTAACCTATGAAATTTCATCATGAAAACACCAAATAATAAGTTTTAGATTTTAGGTGTGGGTGAAATGCTTTAAACAAAATATTAATCAGGTCAAATTGAAGAGGAAAAGGAGAAGATTAAGTTATATAAGAATTACCTTGATTGATTTTGAGCCTAGAAGTGAGAAATAGTGAAAATGTGTCAAGAACCCCTTCTCCAAGACCATAGAATTTTGCTTTGCCTCTTGTGTTTCTTTTATAGAATGGGGAGGAGGCTGAGTGTATTTATGGTTTAGTTAGGTTTAAATTGGATCCTAAATGGATTATGGGTTGATCCAAAGGTCCAAGTCCATATGGGTTTATATTTGATGTTTGTTGGGCTATATTTCATGAGTTGGGCTGCAAAAATTTGATTGGGTTAAGCCAAGTTCCAAGAGTCAATCCAATTTGGGTTTGCATAATGTGTGTTGGGGCAACTATAAGGGCTCATATAAATTGGGTCTTAGTCCTCTATCTTATTAAATCAAATTGGGTCATTACTAGATTATCTCTCTTGGCCTGAGTCTCATAATAAAGAGTTGGATCTACACCTAAAATTATTGAGCCTCTATTAATCCTTACCCATAGCTTACTAAAATTAATTTGGGGCTAGATGAAATTTCTAACTCAATTAAATTTTCAACCCATATTATATAGTTTACTTCCCTATAAATTCCCCTTCCTATAGCTTGCCCAATTATCCTATAATAATTATTCTTAATTAACCCAAATCTATGATTAACACCGTAATTAATTTTGGGGTATTATAGAAGCTATGTAAAAATACCTTGTTTCATGTAGAGGGATGAATTTCCTATGGGAACAAGATTTTGAGCAATTTTTCACATACATGCTTCCCAAATAAAGTTATTTAGCATCCAAGCATCAGATTAGCATCAAAAGGACAAGATACAAGTATGGACATATGAAGAAAATCATGTAAAGTCTTTAAAAGCTTCCTAACGCACCAAAATCTCTCATGGCTTTCCTTAATGAAATTGATTTAAATCTTCAAGATACATGAACTGAGTTACAAACCATAAACTTCTTAGGTTGAAAACATAATCCTAAAAGTAATTAGTCCATCCAAATTAGTCCAAAACATCCACAAACATTCTATAGGCAATTATATGAGATTTTGAGAGAAGATTTAAAGAGAAGATGAGGATAGAAAAGTAAGTCTTGCAAATCATATCTTGGATTAGAAGGGAGTTTTTACCTTCAAATTGCAAAAGGCTTTGATTTTAGTTTGCAGCTCCTTTCCTCACATGCTCTTCCTCCATCTTATTGCTTTCTTTTCTACTTGTGCATTCTTTCTAGCTCATCTCTTTCTCTCTCTTTATCTCTCAAATTTTTAGAATGTATGGAATGTGGGAGACAAGGTTTTAAGATTGCCTTAAATAAGCATGGTTGGCTTGATACCCAAGTTCCTCTCTCTATTAGCCTCTTTTGTGTGTCTCACCTCACTGATTGTAGTAGGATCAGCAAGTCAAAATTAGGACTAAATCCCATTATGTCTCCTAAGTTTCCTTTGTCTTTGTTAAGTATGTATTAGGTAGTTAGAGATAATTCCAATCATTTGCATTATTTTTGGCTTGTTTGTATGTCTAAAATTCAACAAATTTCCTTTAGGAAAACTTGTGTTTTAGTCCTAGAAGAATTATAGTTTTGTCCTGACTAAAAATACACTTTGGCCCTAAATTTATAATAATTATATTTTGGTACCAAAATTTTTCCTAATTTATTATTATTTTCCTAAAATTTTCTCATATTTCTCATGGCTTCAAAAAGTTTAGAGACTTTCAAAATTTCCTACTAATCTAATTATTATTTAATTACCTATTATTTAGATAATTTCTAGCATATCAAATAATTTATATCAATTTCTTTAAAATTTTGAGAAATTGCTAGTTAGCCTAGTAATTCCTTTTATATCTCATAATTCAAGAAATTTTTAAATTTCCTCAACAATTTTCTAAAGAGTAGTTAGTATTTCTTCATTTCTAATATATGGATTTAAATATTTACTAATTTAGAAGATCTCACAATACTAACTCAAATTACTAAATTATTCTTCATCTTGGGATTAGGGTGAACCTAAATTGTGAACAAGAATAAGAATACCATAGTCAATTCATGCCCTTTGTGATGTATGTTTATAGATAAAGAAAATCACATCTCAATTATTTGATTTTTGAATGTTAGAAATTTATTCAATCTATCAAAGTTTTTGACTCATTGCTTGTTAACTTTTTATCTGTTAAAATAATCTGTTAAAATAATGCAAAGGAATATGTTTTAAAAAATAACAAATAATGAGTCAAAAACTTTAAGAGTCTAAACCATATATTATAAGATTTAGGAACTAAATAATTAAAGTATGTATCTTTTAAAGACTGAAAGCACATTTTTTTCTTTATCCATGCACAACCAGTTTATAAACAACAAATGTAGCCAAAATTGCGAAAAACTTACTAGTTTTTGATATTTTAGTTTTATTTATGTTAATAATTGATTTTACAAAATGCGTTAATATTTGTTCCCTACTGGTATTTGAATTAGGAAAAAAATTATGTACAATTTCTTGTATTATTGTTATTAGGTTTCTCAATCAAAACATAATAAATATATAATTTTATAATAATAATAATATAATAAGTGTATGATTAAAAAAATATATTTATTGCATTTTAATTAAAAAATTTAATAGTATAAATATAAAAAATTATATCTAAGTCTACTTTTTGAACTATTAATGAGTAATTTTTGAAAATATTTATGTTGTAAGGTATAATACGGAGGCTTGGAACGAATCAACATATTAGTAAGGCCCAAATCACGAAATAAATTTCATTAATTCTAAAGAGTCACGTAATAGTTGGCACATATCTTCAGATATAAAAGAAAAATAAATCCCAATTGGATACAAAAAGCAATACAGCAGAAGGCAATCTCCCTTTAGTATAGGACATCATTTCTAAAATTCAGACCTGTATACTGGTGGTCCTAGTCCATCTCTTTCTTCCTTCAAAATAACAGAGACAAGATCTTATAATTTGATTCCAATATTAATACGTTCTATAGTTAATCTAAGGTTACTCTTTTGAGTTATAACTTCAACGACAACGATTTATTGTCAACATTTTTAATTTTAAAAATGGCCAAAAGGGATTGGCGACAAAAAACTATCATATTCGAAGTGGATTGCTATGCATTTAGTACTTGAAATAGAATCAACAATAAAATAATGTATATTTCAAAATATTGACATTAAATTAAATTAACAACAATAAATTTTCATAAAAATTTGATGCCATCACGATTTTTCTTTAAATATAACTCAGAAAAGAAAAAACTAAGAAAGTGACGCCTACCCCCTTCACGTTCTCCCGATTAATCCCTAGCCATCGACGGGGTCCTCCTCTATCGACTCTGACACTGCCGCTCATCCTCGCCGGCGAATTTCTCTTCTGCGGCAGCCCCCTTTACCGGCAGGCGACGTCAACTATAAGGACATGTTTGTTTCTTTCTCTCTCTCCCATTCTAAAAGCTCTAGAATTATTTTTCCCTGCGCTGCAGGATCCACTTCCGATTGCTGTATGCATCGTAATTGCCCCTGAAAAAGCGTTCTTCATTCCTCGTTTCGCAATTGATTCGAATTCTACATTCTGGTTATTGAATTTTACGGCTTTGCTATATGGTTGGAGCATAATGGACGTTTTTACGACAAATCACAGCTGGGGACGGGTTTTCTCTTCTTTTACTTTTCAAATTTTTCTTCATGAATGATTATTTCTTGTTCTGTGAGGTTGCAACTTTTTCCTTGCTAAGCAGTTGTTGGCATTTCATTTTTACTTGTACAGGAGTTTCTAAATTCATGATAACTACAAAATTCGCGATTAAGCGTGTCTAGTCTACTCTTACGGACAATCCTGAAATATGTAGTCGAGATCACTGTATAAATAGTGCGCTTTCTGGCTTGATTAGTAGAGTACAATGTGTATATAGATTAAGAATATTAATCCTTGTGGCAATACTAAACAACTGATTAATTCATACGAAAGTAAACTCTGGATGGAAGCCTATATATTGGTCCGTCATTATTATTTATGTAATGCTTGGTTGTTCCATGATGTATTAAGCATGTATTGGTGTAATTGCAGGGAGTGGCTGGCTTGATTTGCTCTAGCACTTTTGGTGCCTTTATAAAGTTTTGTTTTTAATGCTAACTTCTATGTTGATGCAGAATAGTTGAAGGTATAAAACCTTGATGGGCAGTAATTAGTTGCAAGGAAAGTTATTATAAGTATTTTGGTTGGATATGTATATTTGTGAACTGGTTGGTATTTTGGATAAACTATGGAGACAAAGGGAGCAATGAAGCGTTTGGAATGATTTATTATGGCCCAGCAGTCATCTAGACTTCAGCGCTTGCTTACTCTCTTGGACAGTATCCTTCTTTATTTTTACATAATTTATTATTTTATTTTTGAATTTGGTACTTCATTTTGAATTTGTCTTTTAACCAAATTCTAAAAGCTGGGTCAACCCAAGCAACAAGGTTGACTGCTGCTCGTCAAATTGGGGACATTGCAAAATCACATCCTCAAGACTTGATCAGTCTACTAAAGAAGGTAATGGTTGCTCTGATATTCTATTCTCCCAGTCTTTGTTGCATTTTGGGTTGTCCATATTAGATTTTTGACCTTGCTTCATTCTATGTCAGTTTGGAAAGTACTTAGGTTTCAAAAATAATAATTGGTACTGAACTGATGCCTCTCTCTATATTTGTTTATAAATGGTGAAATGCTTTATAGTTAAATCTTTTTAGAGACCAAAACCATTTTTGGGACTGCACCCAATAGCTTAGACTTTTAAGATAGTTCTTGTTGATATCGTATGAAAACCTCTTCAATAAAATGGTCAAGAGCTCAAACCTTTGGCCCCATTATTTTTATCAAATAAAAATTGCACAAAGTTGTGATAGGCTTGTCTTTATCCTTGTTTTAGACTCCAGGGGCTTTGTTTGATAGTGTGTGTTAGAGATAGAAGCCATTTCAGCGTTACAACTGATTGTTTAGGCTTTTGGGATTGTTGCTTTCTCACAAAAATGCTTTATGCATGTATGTGCACGTGCTTGTTGTATGCTTGTGTCATTTTTCAAAACCTTATGGTATGTTTGTGTCTGTACATGTGTGTCACTCTGTGCAGTGAGACTTGTTTTGTTTTTTAAACCCTGTTTCATGTATGTGTGTGTGTGTGTGTTTTGTTTTCCTTTTAATAATCCAAAATAATAAAATGTATGTGCGTCTGTATGCTTGTTTTCTTTTGCTCAGTTTTGGAATTTTTTAAACCTTCTTGTCATGTGATTATTAGGTATCTCAATATCTGCACAGTAAAACTTGGGATACAAGAGTTGCAGCTGCCCATGCAATTGGGGCTATCGCTGAGAATGTTAAGCACACATGCTTGAATGAACTTATTGCTGCTGTTGCATCAAAAATGTCTGAGGTTGGGATATCCAGTAGTGTTGAAGATATGTGTGCATGGCCTTACTTACAATCTAAAATTACGGGAAGTGCATTTAGGAGGTTGAACAATGTTCATTGTTTGAGAATATATTTTCTCTTTTTATTTTGAACTTTGAACTTTATTTTTGAAAGATATTTTGCTTTTTGGCCCCTTGACAGCTTTGACCTCAACAAGGTGCTTGAATTTGGCGCTCTACTAGCATCTGGAGGACAGGTAATATGAAATTTTCTTGGTAAATCTGTATATTCTATTTTTCTTTTGGGATAAAAGTATTCTAAGCCAATAGGAGAATAAGTTCAATGTTGCAGAGATGAGAATGTTGTATTGGATGAGTGGACATACCAGACAAGATAGAATTAGAAATGAATATATTAGAGAAAAAGTTAAGGTTGCACTTATTATGAAAAAGATTGTAGAGTCTTGTCTTTGACGGTTTGAATATGTGGGGAGAAAACCTGTAGAAGCTCTAACAAGGAGAGTAGATTAGATGAAGATGAAGAGTGGTTTGATAATTAGATGTAGAGGGAGACTAAGAAAAACTAAAGGTGAAACTATGGAGAAGGATTTAGACTTAAATGGTTTATCTAGAGACATGATTCATAATAAAACTTTATGGTATCATTTGATCCATGTAACTGACCTCATCTAGTGGGAAAATACTTGTTGTTGTTAATGATATGTTGAGATTGTAATATTGCATGTGCTAATATTGCACATTGTTAGATTTGAATTTCTAGATTTGTTGAAAAATTCATCATTATCGTTTAGGAAGTCAAGGAAGTTATAAAGAAGCTAGAACAGATGCTTCTTTTAAACTTAAGAAAAATTGCAAGAATTAAAAATAAAAAATAGAAAAAAATTACTGATAACAGAGACATGAGTGCAAGTATTTCTCAGCGCCGGGAAAGAATTGATATAAACATTGCAGTGTTGCAGGATTTAATATAGATCACACTTAATGGGAAAGATTGAGATTTCTTTAGTGGCCTTTGACCTATTTGCGAGTCCCTTCAGATGGAAATTGAAAAAATTTCAAAAGGTCAGATATTTGGAAGGTGAATTTTTCCCTTAAGGAAGACAATTTACCCTCATTTATACTTAAATGTTTAGCATCCCTTTATATTATATAGCTTTATTCAAGATCAAGATCTAAATAGTGGTGATGTAGAGGATTCAAATGACCATGATACTTTCTGTGGTCAGGGATGGAGAGAAAGGGAGAGATGATTTGGTTATGTAGAAATTTGTTGCTAGCGCAAAATGTGGGGCATTTTGGTTTCAGTAATTTTGTGTCCAAAATAGTTGCTTTGGTTGGTATATGGCTATGGTGTTACGCTCTAGAGATTTCTTTCTTAGAGGACTGGGTCATAGAAAATAATTGTGGTTTGCATTATCCAGCAATCAATTACATTTGGAGTAGGCCTTGATTGTATGCTTGCTGAATCTTGAGTGTGCTCCCAGAGCTTGGAGGAGTCTATTTTGATTAGTTTTAGAAGTAGTAAGGAGTAAGGACTATCCTCATTTAGCATCATTTAACTTTAAAGAATGCAATTGATCTCTTGATTAAGTACAGCACTATTGCCCACATTTGACACATCATATTCATCCTTGAACACTTCATCATCGTCTAAAAGGTTTGAAACTTCTGTCATCTTCCTTTTAGTCAATTTAAAGCTATTGTGTGCTATGAATATTTATTGAACTGAACTACCCTTTGAGCACTTTTTTTGGAGCAATAAGAGTGCTAACCCTTTGATAAATTCGGATAGAGTAATACGAACCCATAAAAGATTCTTATGATGTAAATAGATTTGGAATTGTTGGCAAGGTGTCGCCTCAATTTTGCAATGATTCACTACAATTCTTGTTGAAGATACAACATATTTCAAGAACACAATACTATTTGTCAAGAAATGACTTTTTTTTTCAAGCTGTCTTAAAACCTGAAAACCTGACACACTTGGCATTGGATGTTCTAGATCTTGTGAATTTAATTTGCTATAGACAATAATGCTGTTAAAATAAGCAACTACTTTGCCAATAAATTGTTAAAGACGAGTCCAAAAATGCATGAACAAACTCCTTTATCAATCGCAATAGTTTTCATCTTTGTCACAATTACAACCTCCAATCAGTGGGAACTGTGACCCACATTTTAATTGTGGGGGCAAATGCTTCAATCTCAGACTCACCTGACTCCTTTATGCAGAAAATTATTCACACAGGAACACTAAAAATTGGGGAAATATAGTTCATACCTTTGCTAATAAGGTCAAAATTTTGCATCTGATCGAAGAGTTACTAAACATGATGGGCAAAATGACAAAAAGTTCACAAAATCTACAAATTAAAATTGGACCTTGGCAAAGAAGTACTATACTTAGGTGATTTGAGGAAGTAGACTAATTAGAGAATGGCTCTCAGAGCAGCTTGGGAGTTCTAGAAGGGTTGAAAGGCCCCCAGACAAATGGCCAAGGTCATTGATACCAAGGGAAAAGGGGAGGAGAGAAGACACTAGGAAGTGGTTAGGTTTTGATACCAAATTGATGTAAGACAAGAGAGAAAAGGAGGAGAAGATAGAAGAAGGGGGGAAGAAGATAGAAGAAAGGGAGGAAGATATTAGAAGAAATAAAGGGGGAAGAGGAAAAAGAGAGGAGAAGATATAGATATTTTGAAAATACTTTTTGTTATTCAATACTAGATTATGAACTAGTACAATTGTAAAGGCTTATATTTATAGGAGTCTAATCCTAATCCTAATGAAAAATAACTTTTAATAATTAAAGATAAATATATAAAATCCTAATCCTATTTAAAGTCAAATGCCTAATTTTAAAAATAATTAAAAACTAACAAAAAGATAAAAAGAGATATTTTATCCGCTTTCTAGAATTAATAATTTAAAATACTCTAAACTAGGATTTCTATAATTTTGCATCAGTCACTGACTTGAGGTTACTGTAGTCCAAGGTAAAGATATTGTGGTCTTGTAGATGCAGAGCTGACTAGAGGTTAAGGTGGCTTGAGATTTAAGATATCACAGTCTTTGAACTGCAGAATAGAACTTATTCAAGAGCCTAAGGAAGCTGGAGGTAAACTGTTGCATGATGGCCTATGATTGAACATGTAATGCAAGGCATCTTGCTAAGGATTTTTGTGCAATGCTTAGAACTTCCTTACTTTCCTGGGGTGCCTTGGAATGAGGTTTGACATGACAGGTTATGACTTTTGAGTCTATGAGGGGCATGTCAGGGCTAATGTTGCAGACTTGGTCTAATTATCTTTCTGAGGGAGCTGTGGTAGTATCATGAAGGATGGCACCTCTAAGGGGCTGCGTCTGCATCTGAGGACAGTGTAGGAACAATATTTTAAAACCTATCGTAGATCAAATATTTAGAGTTATATGTACAGGTTGCTTTCTTAAACTGACATTGTCCAGATTTTATTTAGAAAATAAGGACATATCCAAATCTTATTCACAACATGGATTTAATATAGGAGTCATGAAATAACCAAATGTTGAAAATAGAGGTACAACATAGCTGTGTTGAACTTGAATGCACAGATATTGCCTCCACTGGTTCTGTGCTTACTGGATTTGACCAGGGGAAAGAAAAAATCCTATAATTTAGAAACAGCATGACACCTGATGTTGACAGAGATCAGAATTTAGCCACCCCCAGTGAGAACTTTGCTGAGCTCAACTTAAATGGATATTTCATACAGAATCCACTAAATGGTTTACCAAAACACTGTATTTTCAAGTATTGATGAAGACACCCTATACAGTAATTAGTAAGGAGGTCCGATTAGATTATTTTTTTTCATCAAATCACCCAAAAAACCTAATCTTTGTGGTTTTTGATGGTAAAAGCAAACATCCACAAGAAAAATTCAGTGAGAAAGATGATTGTCTTTCCTCACATGATACGCTAGCCAAGAGATAGCCACTACAAAGAGAAGGGGGGGTGGATGGGGGTTAGACCCGGGGAGTGAGCTGGCAATAAATGAAGGAGAGGCCACCCTACCCCCTTCTTTTTTTTCCTTTTTCAAGCTTCCTCAGGTTCATTGGATTTGAAGTGCTCTATATCAGATGATGTCAATTTGCTACAGTTGGATGCAAGACCCAAAATTGAACCTTGAAGAAACCCTTAAGTAGCTTTCCTATGCCTTTAAGGCCTTGCAATTTTCCTACTACCACTTGAGTTCTCGATCCTTTTTAAAACTCACTTTTAGGTGCATAACACCAGCCAAACCATATTAGTTTCAACCAAATACCTTTTTAATTCTTAATCTCGACCCCATTTTGAACTCAGATTCTTTGTCATTCTTACACATGTATACAACATGGACGAGGCGTATGACTGTGTCTAAGTACTGCTTACACAATGGCTTATTTTAATATATAATTCAATGCCCCTCTAGTCTTTCAAGTGTTGTGTGCAAATAACCATCAAGTAGCCCTGTATTATGACAATGTATTCATTCTGGTCATCATTCTTGCTTGATTGTCAAATTTTCCTGGGAGTTTCCTTTTAGATGGTATAAATGGTGAAACCAGGTTTAATTTGGCAACACATCTGCAAGATTGTTCAGCAAGAGTGTTTGGTTGTAGGAGTTCAAGGACATTTAGTAGTACTTCTTTTGGGCATTTGGCTTTGTAACATTGCATGAACATTTTATGGGGAAAAATTGTGGCAGCAAACTGTGGGACTCTAAAATATATGTTGGCCATTGCCATAGATTTTACAATGGTATTTGAACATGTCATTTTTCTTGTGTTGCTTACTAATGATAAAATAGCAGATAAATGCTTCACTAGGTTGGTGGCACCATCATAAATTTGGTGCCCTTTTAGAACTTTAATGGACGGCAAGGCATTAATTTTAATTTATCTTGGTATCTCTTGAGAGATTCTATTTGCATGACTAAGACTATGTTTGATTGAACAACCTGTCATCTATGGTTGTGTTGCAGGAGTCCATCTAGCTTGTATATGTAGTGTGTACTTCATTGTTTCTGATTGGGTTTTTGTGCTCATGTTCCTTCAACCCTCTATACAAATTCCTTAACCCAAGCCAATACAAAAAAAGGGAGGGGGAGATTATTTTATTTTTATTTTTTGAAAAAAAATCTTTATTGGTGAGAAAGAGAATTACAAGAGAGGATGATAAGATAGCCTCCTAAAAATGGGAAAAAGAAAAAGGAAAGAAAAAACATGAACTTAAGGAAATAACAATGCCACCTAATCCCTATGGGAAAAGAAAATTTGAACTTGTAATGACATGGCATTTCTTTGTTTGCAAATTGACTTATTTGGTTTATATATATGTGTGTGTGTATATATATATATACATATATTGTAACAGAATGGACCTTGCAGTTTTTTTTTTTAAATATTTTTTTTTAATTATTTAGTTGCCTGTGTTTACTGCATTGATGTTTTATTGCTTGTTCAATTTCAGGAGTACGATATTGGAAGTGAGAATGTAAAGAACCCAAAGGAGCGGCTGGCTCGCCAGAAGCAAAATCTTCGACGTCGCTTAGGTTAGTATTGAGCTGCAATATTTTATTGGCAACAATAAAAAGGATTTTTTTTTTGGGGATAAAGAAAAAGCCTTAATAGATCCTTGTTCAACAAGATGATTGCTAAACATTTTTGGCATATTATTTTTTTGGCCAATTTTATGGCATATTCAGAATCAACTTTTATTGAGACAATGCATGTGGACTCTTGTTAGGCACCAACAAGAAAGATGAAGTGCTGATTTGATGGGGCTGATGATTGCTAAACATTTTTAATGGAATATGCTCTATCCACTCTGATTGATACACAATGCATGTGGAACTTTATTTGACATATAAACAATGTTCCGTGGTTGAGGGTGCAAATTTTGCATGGTGCATTATGTGATCTCATTTCCTGTGTTTATGCATGATTATTGATACATATTGCTCTTCTTTTTAATATTGTTCATCAAGCCACTTCAATATACATGCTTCTAATGCCATAAATCTTTCTCCTAATGTAGGTTTGGATGTGTGTGAACAATTTATGGATATTAGTGATGTGATAAGAGATGAAGATCTTATGGTGTATAAATCAGATTTACATCCATATGGAATAGATCATAGAGTTTTTACATCTCATTCTGTACATAACATCCAGAAAATGGTTGCAAATATGGTTCCTAGTGTCAAATCAAAGTGGCCAAGTGCAAGAGAACGGAATCTCTTAAAACGGAAAGCAAAAATGAACTCAAAAGACCAAACAAGAAGTTGGAGTGAGGATGGAAGTACAGAGGCATCACATGCTCAAAATTTGACTTCTAGAGGCACATGTCCTGATTCTGTAAATTTCAATAAGGTAATGAACCATTTAACATGTTGATTCTACTGTTTTAATACTTTTGGCAGTCTCTTGGGGCATGCCCTCATACAATGATTCTATTGCACAACTCTGGTTGAAGTTAATAGTTGCTGGTTGCGATTGATTCATATACTATTATTATTATTATTATTATTATCCTTGTTACTAATTTAGGACATCCTAGTAAGCAATAGAGAAAGTTGCATTCTATTGTCTTTTGTCTTTGAACATTCTTTCTTGACCTTTGAATTGTCACAGTGCAAGTTGATTCAGTTTCCATCGTCGAACTCATGTGATTCTGTGTTTTGAAATTGATGTTCTATGCAGGCTTTCATGGACAGTAATCATGAGGAAGATGGCTTTGATCATGACGGAGATGGACGATGGCCTTTTCACATTTTTGTTGAGCAACTTATTATTGATATGTTTGATCCTGGTAAAAATACCTTGTTTTCATTTTCTTAAGTACCTTCTCAGAGAAGGATGCCAAACATAGATTTTTGACTGATTTTCTATGCACATTTTCCTAATGTTCTTTAAATGATTGCATTTCAAATTATTTGTTAGTTTGGGAGGTACGCCATGGCAGTGTGATGGCATTGAGGGAGATTTTAACACATCAAGGTGCGTCTGCTGGAGTATTAAAGCCTGACTCACGCCTGGGTGGAGAACTAATTTTCGAATTGGAAGATAAAAGTATATCAAATGTATTAAAGAGAGATAGGGAGATTGATTTGAATATGCAAGTTTCAGTGGATGAGCTTGAGTCAAACTTTAAGAGGCCAAAGCTTGAAGATGTATCATACACATCCATGGATAGCATGACCACTTGCAGCAATGGAGGTGATATTGAAATCAGCATTTGTAACGAAACTTGTGGATGCAATTTACTTTTGGATGATAGGAATGGGCAATTTAATGGTAATTCTGTTGACTTGGATCTGGAATCTTACTCTGAGGGTTTATGTCATTCTTGCAAGAAACCTACAAATATAGCTGAGCAGAAGGGTTATTCCGGTGACAATAAGATTCCATCTGGCAATCTTAATGGGCTGCCTCAGAATTGTGAGCTTGTGAACTTGGTTAATGTGGCTAGAAGTTCCTGGCTTCAAAACTACGGATTTCTTCAAGATTGTGTAATACGCTTCTTGTGTGTGTTGTCACTAGATCGGTATGATATTTTCATTTTGTATGTCTTGTAAGGAATGAACTAGCTCTTGCTGCCCTTTGGTTAACATAACTGATTAGTGAGAAAGAATTTTTTTTTTTTGGCTGCTGTGTTTTTGTCTGTTCTCAATCGTGGACTAATTATTCTAGATGTGCTACATTGGTCTGTCTCCTTGCCTGCATGTTATTTTTATTAATTTTCCTTTGATCATTTTATGTTGTTGTTGCAGCTTTGGAGATTATGTATCTGATCAGGTTGTTGCTCCTGTGCGGGAAACTTGTGCGCAAGCATTAGGTGCTGCATTCAAGTACATGCATCCAGCATTAGTAAATGAAACATTAAATATATTGCTGAAAATGCAGGTAAACACCATGTAAGGATGCATTTTCCTTCCTTGTGCTATGTGTAATTTGAGATTGCCTCAATATCTATGAAGTAAAGAGAGAGGAAGAAGGAAAACCTTTTGTGAAATGTAGTTTGTGAGTCTGAGCTACTTGAAATTCTATCATTAAGGACCTACTAATTGCAGCATAATTACAGCCAATATACACTCACTATCTAGTCAGCATTTATACTGTACATTTACTCCCGGCTGTATCCTCTCAGTTGTGCTTTCTTTTTCCTGCAACTCCTTATTCACTAATTCATTTTCTTTCAAACTTTTGTTTTTGTTTTCTGACTCTGATTAGTGTTTAATCTTTATGCTTTTGTTGTCGTGTTTTGTTCAGTGTAGAGCAGAATGGGAGATTCGTCATGGCAGCCTTTTAGGTATCAAATATTTAGTTGCTGTGCGGCAGGTACATGTCCATTTTGCCATCCCTTCATCTCTGGTTTTACTCTACACGTATGACAATTCCTGCTTATAACTAATACCTCACAAGTTGTTATGGCTATTCATTTTGGCCATTGTTTTGTGGATATTGGATCTTTTAATTATGAGTGTGAAGCTGGGGATGAAAGAGGAAACCTCAGGTTGGAGAACGTGTTTAAGTTATAATATTGACTTACAAAACTATGGTACTTATAGAGAGTTTGCAACCTGTACCTTGAATATTATAGCTATGTACAACTCAAACTCTAGCTAGTAGTACAGCTGGGATACACCTCATGTTCACACTGTGAGTTTGCAACCTGTACCTTGAATATTATAGCTATGTACAACTCAAACTCTAGCTAGTAGTACAGCTGGGATACACCTCATGTTCACACTATGTCATAAGTAGTGTTCAAACCTGTTGTGGTTGCTGTAACAAGAAGAAATATAAATGTTAGATAGACTGATGATAAATATGGTTTTGGTTGCCTGATCAAGACAACTGCTGTGATCAGCTTTCCATACTGGGCCTACATGAGTCATGAGTGTACAAGTTAGCAAGATGTGGCTCTGTAATAATTTACCACAGAGTAAATATCTGTTATTTTATCTTCCTTTGTTATTTAGCTCTGTGTACCCTTTTTTGATAAATCATAGCAGGGCTTTTAGTGCAGTGGTGTTGCATAGACTAGAATGTTCAATAAATCTTTACTGCTTTAAGGGGGTTATCTCTTTGACTGTGGTGAGAGGCACAGGGCATGGTTGGCCATGTAGATTGGGTTGGTGCCAGCTATCTTGGATTGGAAAGTTACTACCTCATTGATCATTGTTTGGTGGGATGGAATTAAGTGCAATCTGCATTTGCCATGCCTGGAAGTAGTATTTGGTGTCATAGGACATAGGCATTGTGTCACTGTTTTTCCATTAGTGAACTTTTAGGAGAAGGCTGTTTAATTTGATGGTTGTCCGGGTTGGCTTTTGATGTAAGCAAATTAAATGAAGAGTCACTGAAGGAGATACTAATGCACAGGAAATGAATTGTATGGTCCACCAAGGACAAAATAAAAGAAGGGACCAGAAAGAAAGTCCTGGAGAGTCTAAGACATTACAAAGGGGTAAAATGGCTTACAAAACTCCATAGAAGACATCCCTACATTAAGTACAGGATTGTAGAAGCCAATTGAGAGATTTCGTTGTGATTCCTTTCAGTTCAATGGTCAGTTCTGCTTGCCCCTGGAAGGTTATCCTGCTTCTTTTCTGCAAACGCACGATGTGGTTCAACTAGGAACCTCTCTTTAAACGGATCTTATCTTTTGCCTATGTTACTGTTCCTTTAAGAGTTAGAAATTTTGATGACAGTAGTGGGCATCGCAAGACTAAGACTAAGCTATCAAGTGAAAGCCTAGTCTTTTCTTGATGCATGTGTTGCATCTTTCATTGATTTGAAACTCAAGATATATTTTGTTCAGTTCTGATGGTTCTCTTAATAACACTAGGAGATGCTTCCTGAATTGCTTGGACGTGTTCTTCCTGCATGCAAATTGGGATTGGAGGACCCAGACGATGATGTCCGAGCAGTTGCTGCTGATGCTTTAATACCAGCTGCAGCTGCAATTGTTGCTTTGCAGGGTCAAACACTGCACTCAATTGTGATGCTATTGTGGGATATTTTGCTTGATTTGGATGATTTAAGCCCATCCACTAGCAGGTATTTGAGTAGTCAAAAGTTTAGTAGTTATTTTGTGTGGCCTTTGATTACATTTTTATTTTTACTTTTATGTATACATAGTACAATGATAAACGTCATGTTCATCTGTTTAGTTTCCCAAGCTCTCTTAAGTGTAAAAGCTATATGTTGATGCCCATGGAGGAGCAATGGTTCTAAAGCTTTCCATGCTAATCTTTTGTATAATCTTTTAATGCATATCTGAATTCATCTATTTCATTCTGTTTATTATTGCATCGATTTAGTTAGTGATAGCTTTTTTGGTCATCTAAGTAGTAGATAAATAATATAAACTGGTATGACTGTACTTTTCCATTCAAGTTGTTATCCATTGCTTGTAAATATCCTAAATAGAGTTACAATACAACTTAAACCAGCATCTTCAATAATAAAATTAGGATATTCAGTTTTCTAATGTGTTATTAGATCTTGACTGTAGGAATATTGTTTAAGTCCTAATCCTATATATTGTTTTTAGCCCTAAATATCTATGTTAGTTAACCAGTTTTCATTTTTCCTTATTGGGTGTAATAGATTCCTATGTATTATATTCTGGTTCAACCTTGCCACCTGGTAGTTGCATAAACTTTGAACTAGCTTTCAACACAATACTAGTTCTAATGGAGTTCTTGGAGACAATTAGTTGTTTGGGCTTATGCAGCTCTTTATGTGACCATTTTTTTTTTAAAGGGGGGGGGGGGTCCCTTGTTCAACATTTACTAACATAGGATATCTTTTATGGTGACTGTTGTAGTAGCATGGGTTGATGTAAAGAAGTTAGTATGACTTTTGATCTTATGCATAATTTATGTGGTTTATGTTATAAACTGAGATTAATACAAAGAGGTGATGGCTTTTTTAATACTTTATCTCTTGTGAATAGATGCTTCTTTTCTGTTTGCGTCTTGTCAATCCTTGGAGATATTGGAGATGATCCTGGGGGAAGGAATGTCCTTTGGAGGTGCAGAGAACTATGAAGCATGGACAGACTTAGACACATTGCCGTGTCAAACTTTAAAATATATAAGACATTAAACACACACACCTCTAAAACTTCCCATGTAGTGACCTTATTAGAAAGAAAAACATAACTGACATTATCTTATATTTTCAGTACCTTACACAATTATTTTCCCCAAAAAAAATGTTAAATTATATTATTCATGGATCTCATCAAGATGGGGTTTCTAGTCTCTCATTCCATCTTTTTTCTTTTCTTAATTGTCATTTTCCTTCCCCCCCCGGGAGTTGTGTCCAAGCCATGTTTAATATGTCTCTGAGTCAGAAGAAATTTTTTTTTTTTTTCAAAAAAATTTTTGACATATCTGTCTGCATGTCAGATACATGTTAGCAGTGTGTTATGGTTATTTTGTTACTTGACTATGGCGGTTTGAACATTATAAGCAAAGAACAAGAAGCCTTTGTAGATTAGAGGTGTGAATAATAAAAGCTCGTTGTTTTAGTTATATGTTGCAGGGGGGTGAAGCTATATAGTTATTCCTACAAGGCCTAACAGAAAAGGATGTTGGCAAGTTGGCTGTGCAGTTGATGTTCTGTTACCTTCATCACTTCCTTCTCAGAGCTTTTTAGTTTACAGCTTTACCAAAGAAGAGGGTGCATGGAAATTAGCAGATTGTGGGCACTATGTCCTCAGATGTAAAATATGCCATGTAGATGTGGTGGAAAGTGGAAGCTGATCAAATAGTAATTCAGAAATGGGGTGAGGGAAATCCGGAAATGGGAGGAAGATGATGCTGTTATCAAATAGTAATTCATGTATACTATTTGAGTAGTTATGGAGGATGATGGTATACATAAGTTCTTGAGAGGAAGAAAGGTCACCAAGGTTTCAAGAAGGTGGAAATGGCTTAGATAATTATGGAACCAGGGAATTAGCTCCCTAAAGAATGGGAGGAATTAGCATAATGTCATCCATGGCAGCAAGGAATATGAGTCAGACAAAACTGGGTTCCCAGACCCAACCCACAAGATTGGAGCTAGATCTGGCCAGGGATCAAAATTAAGCAGAAACTAAGAAGCAATGTGCTACACAGAGCTTCCAGTGATAGAGGATCACGGGGATTTTAGCAAACCTTTTGAGGACAAAAGTGATATGATTTTGCTTTCTATGCTTCAAATCCTTGAGGTTATGTTTAGTCTCCATATTAACCTTTTCAAGTGTGGATTGATAGGGATGATGTTCAGGACAAGATTGTGGGAGAATTAGCTGAGATGGTTGGATGCGGGTTTTTACACTAGCCCTTTTGCTATTTGGATGTCCCTCAAGGGGATAATACTCCCCGCTTCCCAAACAAAAAAACAACAGAAAACCTCTGTTCTTCTTCTCTTCTTTTAGCAATCTTCTTTTTGTTAGTTTCCATAGGAAGATGTCATACCCTCTTCTTGTTTTGTAATTTTTTTCCATCCCTAATAAAATTTATATTTCTGGAAAAATGAAAAAGAATTGGTAGCTCCAATTTGCTTTTTGATTCTATTCTAGTTTAGGGAATATAGAGAGAATAGTGGAATTTTAGAAATTTAATTATCATCTCACTAGCCATAACTTTAGTTTTTGGGTTACAGTTTGTATGAAACCCAACTTTTGTTATATTAGTATTGAATCTATAGATTGATATGTTTCGATTCTCTTTGCAGTGTAATGAATCTGCTGGCAGAAATTTATTCTCAGGATGAGATGGTTCCAAAGATGAACAAAGCAATTAAATTGGGAGATATAGAAATGGCTAATCTAATTGGAGTTGGTGGTGGTGGTGGTGATCATGAGAAAAATCCTTATATGATCTCGATGCTAGCACCACGCTTGTGGCCTTTCATGAGGCATAGTATCACATCTGTCCGTTATTCAGCAATTCGCACTTTGGTAATTTATCTCCATTTCATAATACTTGTTGAAAGCTTTGATCTCAAATAGCACTCCTTTTAATGTATTTTCAAGTTGGCTTGTTTCTGACATGTTGGTGCTTCTAGTGATGGCTTATCCAAAATTTTTTGTTTGCAGGAGAGGCTGCTTGAAGCTGGATATAAGAGAGTCATGTCTGAGCAATCTAGTTCTTCTTCATTTTGGCCTTCTTTTATACTGGGAGATACCCTTCAAATTGTATTTCAGAATCTTCTATTGGAATCAAATGAGGCTATTTTGCAGTGTTCCGAGCGAGTTTGGAGGCTTCTTGTTCAGGTATATAATCTAAGTAGAGGAAGTTGCTTATATATATTTTTTAAAACTAATTTTTTTATATCTTCGATTCTCAGTTGTAGGGTGTCACGATCAACCTGGATATTTTGATATTCTATTCAAGATTATGGCTTAAAACTATTTATAAACATAGGATAACTTCACTTATGAACTAGATTTGACCTTGTTTAGATGCTATCATAGACTGTAGTACTATGGGCATGCTGCTGCTGCATGATTAAACTTGTCATTATTCACATCATTTGCCTAAATGAGTATATAGCCGACTTGAGTTTAATGTAAAGAAATGAGATAAAAGTTTCATTTATAATAAATTCTAGTGTAATCTAGTGAGTTGTCATTGCTTTTTGGAGTATGGGTGTTGCTTTAGTTGGTAACCCTCTCCTTGGGAAGATGTCATAGCATTGGATGATTTTGAAGTAGCCTTCTTCTCCTTAGGTGGTTGGATTACTGTAATTCATGGATGCTTATCAAGTATCCCTCTTTACTACCTATAACTTTTCCAAAACATGGGTAGTTTATAGATTGAAAAGATATTGAGGGATTTCCTTTGGTTAGGAGCAAGGTTAGCTATTTTGGAATTGTAGATTTTCAGAGAAGAAAAGAAGAAGCTCTGAATTCTGTTTTCATTGAACAGAATAGCTGAATACGACTAGGTTAAAAAGAGGCGGAGATATCAGCTATTATCTCCTAATAATTCTAGGTAGCAAACTAACTTAAATTACAAGATAATCATTACCTAAAATAAAGGAATTAAAAGAGAAAGATAAAGTTGACTAACAACTAAACAAATAAGGAAATAAAATAAATAATGAAATAACTGAATATTTAAAAAAAAGGTGTGACTGAAAGTGGCAAACAGGGGTAGCTGCGGCTGGAACTTTTCTGGCTGCAGCCTTGATACTCTCTGTTTTGCATAACATTTGATTGCTGCGGCAGGAATTTTTCTGGTTGAGGCCTCAACACATACTGTTCAACACATTAGATAAGGGTGAGATGCACCATAATTACCGACAGAAATCATACATATGATTGGTAAAGGAGCCGAAAAGATCGAATTGTAGAATTGGATTGGTTTGGATCCTACCACTTATGACAAAATAATTAAAAAGCCATTTTTTAGTTATATAAAATTTATAGATAAGCAATATACTATTGATAGTTGATGGCATGATATGATTCTTGGTCCATCACCAAGCATGTTGGGCAATGCAACATCTATGATGTTGCCCTCTTGACATGGTGTACTGTTGTGTGCACAACATGGGCAATTTTAGGCTATTTGTTTGTTGACACAGACAATATTTAAACCACCTAAACTCACCGAAGCATGAAGATGGCAGACAGAGACAGAGTTTGTTCTGTCTTTGTTTCATCTGTTTACTTCTTCAATTTGTGTCTTATCCATGGTTCAGAAAACCGGACCGGACCGGCCGGTTCGACCGGTTCGACCAGGAACCGGTCCCTGGTCCGGTTCGGTTGAGTTAGAAAACCGGTCAAGCAAAAAACCGGTCAAACCGGTCAAAAACCGGTGAAAACCGGTAAAAAACCGGTGAAAACCGGTAAAAAACCGGTCAAAAAACCGGACAAAAAACCGGTCAAACCGGTTTGAAGCATCTTTTGATTTTCTTTTTTTTTTTTAATTTTTTCTATATAACAGAATAATTCATTTTAAATAATTTTAATAAATTAAAAATAGAAAGTAATAAAAAAGATGAGGGGGTTGAAATATGATTTTTTTTTTTTTAAAAGAGAATATAAGAGAAATAAAATGTGTATAATTAATTATTTTTTATATTTACTTTTTATCATATTCAATTTTCTAATAATATTGCTCTCAAATATCAAGATACTTAGCTAAAATTATTATTTATTATTTTATTTTTTAATAATAAGTAGAATCTTAATATAATTTAGAAATTTTAAAAATTTAATATTAAATATTCTTAATTTTTAATCATAGATAATTTTTATTTTAAACTAAACATTAATTTTTGTAATATCTTAAGAAATGTTAAATTAGTAATCAAATATTTAAAATTTACTAATATTTATTTGTTATATTAAAATTTTAATACATAAAATTTTTTTAAATAATATATTTAATTATCACCGGTTCGACCACGGTTCGACCACGGTTCGACCAATGAACCGTGAACCAGTACCTCCACCGGTTCAATGACCGGTCCGATTTTAATAACATTGGTCTTATCTGTTATTTTTGGGTTATCTTTCCTTCTGTTTCTGTTATTCTTAGGTCATTTTCTGTCATCCTTTTTTCTTCTGCATTTGAAAGGTTCTTCTATGACAAAATAGAACATGATAGATCCTACTATCACAACCAGCTCACAGTTACCAAAAGATGCTCGCAGTAAGGTACCTCTATTGAAATGTGAAATACTCCCTGCTTAGGGAGTTTACTCCAGTACCTCACCACAAGTACTTCTATTGTCGCTCACTTCCAAATTACACACAGAGGAATAAGAAGCAGAACACAAGTGTTAGCATTCAAGAGGCTAACTCTTTCCAAAAGTCCATCCAAAAATCTTATTGTCCACTCCCCTCTCAGCTTTTCCCTTAAATACCCTTTTCAACTACTCTCTTACTGCTCCCTCTTCCTCTTTCATCATTGCTTCCTTCTTTTGCTCCTCTACTTTTTTGCCTTTTTAATGTGTATAACTTTGTTCCTTTTGTTGGACCAACAGTCCCCGTTTCTTCTCCTTTCGTTTCTCCCTTTTGTCTCCTGTTGTATGTTTTGGTTGCTGGCTTGGGTGTAGTGATCCAATCAATAACACCGCCCCCCCCTTCCAACCAAAAAAAAAAGATAGAGGGAAAAAAATGGAAGTCCCATGTTGTCCTCAAGGTGAAATTGAGGAAATTGTAGTTGGATGACCTCAAAACTTTCCAACGTGTTTTCAAACTCAGATAGGTCCCTCCACTTGATGAGTACTTCTAGTGGTCTATTGGTGAGCCTTCTGGTTTTCCTCACATCTTCAGGGTAGACTTGAAGCTCTTGGTCTTCAGACAAAAAAAGGGGGTAGTGTCTAGGTGGGGGTGGAGGAAAGGAGTGATTTCTTGAGCTTTGATATGTGAAAGACTGGGTGAATTTGAGTTTTTGGAGGCAATTCCAGCTTGCAGGCTCCTGCACCTACCTTTTCTGTGATTTTGAAAGGGCCATAGGACCTGGGGCTGAGATTTTCATTGACCCTTTAGCTAGAGATTTCAATTTGTTGGGTTTAAGCTTGAGGTAGACAAGTTCTTTTACCTCAAATTGAATATCTCTTCTGTGGTTGTAAGTCTGGGCCTTCATCCTGACTTGTGCTTTGCTTATATTCTGATAGGAACCTTGCTATATATATTAAACAACACAGGCAGTACACAATAACACTGATATTGCTGGTTACAATGAAATTACAGCTTCAGACCTAAAAGTACAATGCTCCAAACTCACACAACCACTCTGCAGATCACAGCACCCAAACTTGGCACAGATTACAGTGACAAAAGGGCAACACAATGCCCACTAACAACACAGAAGGTACAAGTGGGGATATAGAATAGCAGTGGGAACCTTGGAACTTTGATTTTGTATTAAACGAGAAATAAGTGTACTTCCACTAACACATATGCCTTATGTGTTGAAACCAACAAGAACACAACACCACAGTACAATACTCACAGAGCACAGCAAAAGAAGAAAAGAAGACAAGAAGAAGCAGACAGAAGCTGGCTTTTGAGAGGCCAGTACTTTGCCCAAGTCCTCTCACCAAGAAGTTCTCCTCCTCCTTTCCCATGACAGGTTCCCTTCTTAGATAATTTTCCAACCACACCCTCTGACCATTGGTGCATAAACCCATGTACAATTTGTTGGTCCATTAGTCTCAACCCCATTTCCTCTGTTTCTACCTTTTTGCTGTCTGCTATAAGTCTTTATGACTGTAATAGGTTGAGTAGGATGAGTAATCCCATCCATACCCCTGTTTCTACCTTTTGCTGTCTGCTATAAGTCTTTGTGGCAGTAATAGGGTGAGTAGGCTGAGTAATCCCATCAATACCTCCCCCAAGAGGTTTCACTTTGTCCTCAAGGTGAGAATTAGGATTTAGCACTGATGGCTTCTTTCCAATGGGACTTGGTTAGTTGAAGCATAATTGTAGCCACCACTCTTCACAACCATAAGTGGCATATTTACCCCTTGGAAAAATAGCATATGAGCACCATCACTTATTTAAACTCCAATGATATATGGATTATATGAACTCTCCCTGTTTCTTCCAAAGGAACTCTAAGCCATCGGTGGATCCTATGGAATTCAATTCCACTCATTTCACAGATCTGTGCCCATGCTGTCTGTTTGAAACCAATAGGACTTTGCTCTGGCTTTACAAAAAATGTCAAACAAACATCTTCCAGACCCACATCTGCTCCCCCAAATGGAAGGAAACGTTGCACGATTTGAATTCCCTCATGTTGAATTGTCTTTACGGACAACAGCTTGTTATTGAATAGATAAATTCTCCCTGTAGATGGCCAGCCAAGACTTGTGCTCCTCTATAATGCAGTCTAACTCTGGAATTCTCCATAATTGCACCATCTTTAGCAATGACTCTTTTAATAATAGCATCCTCATGTCTTCCCAAAATCTCAGCAGCGGAAACCATTGCACAGAAATCTTCTTTAATGATGGACATGGCCATAGTTGATGAGTAACCCCCCTAGCCCACTGTAATGATCAGTCAGCATTAGCCCCACAACAAGAAGATGGTGTCCCCTCATCCAATACAAAACCATGAAGCAAAATGTCAAAAAGAAACCCCAAAGTATTATTCTCTGCTTGCTTATCAAATATTGTGGTGTTCCTCTCTAGAATCAAAACAAAGATTGCAACAACTCTGTTAATGTGTGGTTTCTCTCATATTCTTATGGGTTTAATTCCAAAAAATGACACAAGCAGCAACATGAATTCATCTTGACTCCTTATATAAAAAATTTGATGAAATCTTGCACTGATACCAGGATCAAAACCAATAGGAAAGGCCTGATTACTTACAGAACCATATGCCTTCCAAAGTGTTGATACCTTTGGCATCTTTGTCTTCTTCCCCTTCCATCAAAATTATCTGAGTATCTCTCCAGCAATTTGCCCCAGACATTTCTTCATTGCAGCAATGCTTCAATTCCCTGCTCCTAGCTTTTTCAGTGTCGGATGAATGAGGAATTTCTATTGGTCTGTTGGGGGCTGAAGCTATGAAAGAAGTAGACTTTTCTCCCTTCCTTTGATGCGCTTCCTTGGTCATTGATGACCTTAAGGTCTGTGTGGTCTTCATAGACCCAGAAAATTCTATAATGTCTGACTTTATCTTTTCTTTTGGGTTGTCCTTGAAGGCAAACAAATCAATTGAAGCTTCCTGAACTGTCGCACTTTCAGTGATACCTTCGTCAAGTTTCTCTTCTGCAATTTCTTTCACCATTTCCTTAGTTTTTAATTCTATCAAGTCATCTTCTAAATATAGTGGAAGCTCTGAATGATGATCTTAGATGGATCTCTCCTCAATTTCTTCTTCACCTGCTATCCACTTCAAGTATTTCAAGATATCCTTCATGATCTCTGTCATCTCTTTCTTGTTCCTCCTCCATTTTTCCATTTTGCTCTTAGCAATCTGTTCTTCAAATTTTTCATTGACAGTTCCCATTCTTTTTTTTTTTTTGGGGGCCTTTCCTAGATGTCACCGCTCTGATACCAAATGATGGGAACCTTGCTATATATACCAAACAACATAGGCAGTACACAATAACACTGGTATTGATGATTACAATGGAATTACATCTTCAGGCCTAAAAGTACAATGCTCCAAACTCACACAAACACTTTGTAGATCACAACACCCGAGCTTGAAAAAATCTCGAGTTAAAAGAGTTCTTTTTTTTTTTTTCCTTCATTTTCCTTTTGTTTCTTCATTTGTTTGGCGGAGGATCTTTTGTCCTTTGTTTTTGTACCCTTTCATATTTTTCTTTCTTATCATCATAAATTCTCATTTTTTATCCCCCTGCCCCCCCCAAAAAAAAAGAAAAAGAAAAAGAAAAAGATTAATGATATTTCGCAAAATTGTGAAGCACACAAAACCGTCATTGGAACCCACAGCAAGTTTCCTACCCATTTTTTAATTGATGAAACTGGCATTGGAAACACAGCTCCCTCCAAAAGTCAATTCTTTTATTTGGACAGCAGTACTCAACAAGATTTAGAGCCTATTGGGATAGGCTCCCCCCCCCTCTTTTTTAATTTATTTTTTTAAAGAAAAAAGTATTTATATTTATCATATAGTGTCTTTAGATAATTTTTTTCTAAGATCCACTAAAAGCCAAAACAAGGCTTTCTTTAAATCCCCAAATTTGGGTATTCTGGAATAATCCTTTGCAATAGCTCTTTTCCAAATAATCAGGAAGTATGCTTTCATATTTTTGGAGAAAAATATCCATATCAAATTTGGAAATGACAGTTTGTCTCCTTCCCAATCCCAAATCCTACCCCGACATCTCCCCTCCTCCTCTTGCCATTTGTTTTTTTCCTCTTCTTTCAGCAGAAATTGGGTAGTCAGTGAAAGTAAAGGAATCATGCCTTTTGTTAGATTTCTTTTGTTGCATTGCAGGAGAGAGATGGTAAAGAGAAATAGAAGACAGATTTTCTAATGCAGGACGACAAATAAATCTAGATTGAAATGAAGAATTGAAAGAGAGATTAAGGTGTTGGTGGTTAGAAAGAGAAAGAGATGGGTAAGAGGAGTTCTATCTCTTAATATGCTTAGAAGGAGCCAGAGGCAACAATGGCACTAATTTGTACTTTTGGGTTGGCCATTTCTAAACTTCTATTAATATAAGGTAGAATAGGGCCTTTTTGGTTTGCATTTTCACCCTATCTGTACTTGTATGTATGAATGTTGCTTGCACTAGAAAACCTAGCTTCATATTGGTGACAATGGGGAAGAATAGAGAAGGCTGGATGGTGAGATATTGGGAACAAGGAGGAAAGATTCAGAAGAAGAGAGAAACTAAAAATTTTTTTTAAAAAAATTTTTATTTATAAATATTATCATTTATAATACTATAATTTAAACAATTTAAAGTAGAACAATAAGATTTTTCCTACTATTTGTTATGTACATGTTGCTAAATATTCAATTTTTCTAGGGCAAAATGTCTAATTTTTTAAAAATCTTGTGTGTCCTTTTTAGTAATATTATCAATAAAAAATACTTTTATAACTTTACATGCAAATACAATTTGCAATTTAAAAGTACTTTTGATTACCGTATCCAAACATAAAATATCTTCGGCTTTCCAAACAAGCTTTGCAACAAAAAGCTCTTTAAAATAGTACTTTTTTATATAGCTTATCCAAACAAGCCTTAATATTAATGATACTTCACACATTTTTTACTGCACACAAAATTTTATCAGCTAATATTTGCATTATGTACCACCCTACCTCAGAAAGTTGCCCTTTTGATTTTTAACCATTTGGCTACCATATCAAATGGGAACAGGTTATTTGGAAATTATTGGTGATTCTTGGGCGTCCTCTTAATTTGATACAACTTATTGAAGTTGCAGATGATTTGTAGGAGTAACAAGGGCAAAACTTAATGGCTTTGTGTTGTTTATGGTACCATACTGTGTATTTGGTACAGCAAAATGCTCTTGTCATCAAGGAATTTGCTGCCCCTTCATGATCTGTTATGATCTTTGCTTGCTAATGTAGAAATTCTGGGTTAATAGCCCTCTGAACTTATTTTATTCAATGGAAACAATGTTACATTTATAGACAAAATAGGGAGAGCAGATTTTTACTTCAACTAAAAGGTGTAACTCTCAAACATAGGATAACTCTATCATAATCTAAACTGAACACTTAAACTAATCTTAAAATGCACATAAGCATTATCCAAAAATAACTGAAAACAAATAAGCCTTAATTAAAACAAAACAAATAAAACAACTAAAAACAGCGAAATTTAAATAGATGTAATTTCCAGCACCCCCTTAAGTTGGATATTCCCAGCTAGGAGTTATTCTTCTAGCATTGCCAATCATCTTCTTCATGACCAGTTCCTGCTTGAGCAAGAGTACTAGAACTGACAACTGCTTCTATAGTATTGTGGTCCCTGTTTCCAAGTAGTTTTTGTAATAACTTCCACTGTTCTTTGGTAAAAGGATTGTTCTTCGTCTAAGTTGTTTCTACATTGTTCACCAATAACTCAGTTCTCATCTCTTGGTTTTGGCTTCCAAATTAGTGACTTGCCATGAATTTTCCAGCAAACTTCCTTGGCGCAACCACTTTTTTGGTAATGGTCACATTATAATTTTCCTTCTCCTCATGGCCTATTGTCATTGTTGTAAGCTGTTGGACCATGTGCCACTAGTGCAAAGGTTTCATTTTGATTTGGAGAGAACTTCGCATCAAATTCCTTTCTGACTCTCACGGCCTTACTTCTTAAAACACAGCTTATAATTGAACGTAAAGGTGTTATGCCAAGTATCCTTCCACGTACCTCGTCAAGTGTGTTATTTAGGACCATAAGAAATTTATAAATTCGCCTCTTCTCAGCGATCTTTTTGTAGTTTGCTGCATCAGCAATGCAGTGCTATATATGGGTCTCCAACATGTTCAGCTGCTACCAGTAACATGTAAGTGTGTTGAAGTATTGGTTTATGGGCATCTGCCCCCAGTTTAGCTCATCTATCTAGCTTTCTATATCAAACACTTGTGCAGTGTTCTCTTGGATTGAATATGACTCTTGAGTAGCTTCCCAAATCTCATGGGCCATTATAGAGAATTTTCTCCTTTCTCAAGCATCATTAAATCAACCAGCCAAGTCATCATGATGTGATTCTTGACATGCTAAATCTTGTACTTGGTGTCACTTATCTCAAGTTGGTGGGCTTGGCCGTATAGGGGGTGATTCTTCACCTTCTCATAGATAAATATGAGGATGGACTAACACCATTGAAGTTAGTTGTTTCTATTAAGTCTATGACTTATCAACTTTCAACGATATTAGAGCCTGATACCGATGTGTGAATAGTTCACTTCTTGCTATCCTCATTCTTCACATCTCACTTTATTTTCAAAACAGGGTAAGATAAAATGAAACAGTGCCTGTTCCCTGCTTCAAGCCCATAAGGCTTTCGCGTGAGGGTTTGTGTTAGAGATAAAAACCATCCTGCAGTCTGAATCCAATAGCTTAAACTTTAGGGATAGTTCATTTCCTTGACATTTAGACTTTTATTCATAGAACAGTTTACGCAAGAATGTTGGTATATTTCATTAAGTTGTTTCTATTAAGTCTATGACTTGTTATTAGGATTGATGTGGTGTTGGGATGGCTGGACAATTTTGAGTAGTCATCTCTATGGATGATCCTGAGGTTTCTTTTTTCAAAGGTGTTTGATAGCTGTATTTAGGCATAGGTTTGGTTCAAGCCAATGTGGCTCTAATACCATGTAGAAATTCAAGGTTATTAATCCTTTGAACTTATTTTATTAAATGGATGCAATGATACATTTATAGACAATAAAAGGGAGAGCAAACTCCTACTCTAACTAAAAGGCATAACTTTAAAAAATAGGATAACTCTATTCTAATCTAAACAAAACATTTAAACTAATCCTAAAATGCACAGATGCATTATCCCAAAAAAAAAAAAAACTTAAAAAAAAAAGCCTTAATTAGAACAAAACTAATAAAATAACTAAAACCAACTCAATTAAAATAGACGTAATTTCCGATAGCTATATGTTCTCTTTGGTGTTCAACCCATGGCCTCTTTTAGGTGGTATTTTTGTTTGATGTGCAGAAGTATTGGAAACATTCATTGTACTCCTGACCTTCTTTTCTTGCCATGTGTTGTGTCTTTTGTTAAGGAGGATAATTTTATCCTCTTCTCTTATTGTCACATACTCTCTTAATGACTTGTTTTACTGCAAAAGAGAAACTATCACCTGCTAATACATAAGCTTTGATTGTTATTTATTATATAAAATATTTGAATTACAAATCCTTTGTATTTGCATTGAAACATTGGTTCCAACTCAACCATGCCTTTGATTTGTATGATGGTTGTAACTGATTATTATTTTTATTCGGTTTTAAATGTATACAAGGATTAATTTCTTCTCCTCACCCCTTATAAAGTTAGTTCTTTATGTTGTGTGGACTATGTCCTTATTTTATATTTGTCTATTTTCTCATTTATGAATTTATCGTCCTTATTGATGGCAGTGTTCAGTGGAGGACTTGGAGGCAGCTGCAAGGTCTTACATGAATTCTTGGATAGAACTTGCATCTACTCCCTTTGGTTCAGCATTAGATGCCTCAAAAATGTTTTGGCCTGTTGCCTTTCCACAAAAAAGTCAATCTAGAGCAGCAGCTAAAATGAGAGTTGTGAAGGTTGAAAATGAATCTGGTGGGGGTCTCAGTGTGGATTCTACCAAAGGAACTGATCTACAAGAAAGAAATGGAGATGTTTCTTTGGGTTCTGTCAAAATTGTTGTTGGCGCTGATGTGGACACATCAGTAACTAGTACTAGAGTGATAACTGCTACTGCATTAGGAATTTTTGCTTCTAAGCTGCCAGAGGGTTCCATCAAATATGTGATTGATCCATTGTGGGATGCTCTTGTCTCTTTGTCTGGTGTCCAGCGCCAGGTAGTCTTTACTGAATTTGCTTACAATGATCCCTTCCCCCTCTGATCTTCTTCCATCTTTTGCCATCCTTTAATCTTTCTTCTATCATATATAGGTTGCATCCATGGTACTTATTTCTTGGTTCAAGGAGGTTAGGAGAAGTCAATTATCTGAAAACCTCAATATTATTCCTGGTATCCCCAGTTATCTCAAAGATTGGTTGCTGGACTTATTGGCATGTTCTGACCCAGCATTTCCAACAAAAGATTCACTTCTTCCTTATGCTGAGCTTTCAAGAACATATTCAAAGATGCGTAGTGAGGCTGGTCAATTGCTTAATGCTATGAAATGTTCTGGTATGTTTGATGAGTTATTGTCAACTATGAAAATTGAGTTGGAGAGCTTGATTGTGGATGATGCCATTAACTTTGCATCAAAAGTTCCGGCTTTGTCTAGTGATAGTGCTGGGAATGAATCCTTGGGAAGAACCATTATGGATGATATTGAGTCATCAAAACAGAGACTCTTGACAACTTCTGGCTATTTAAAATGTGTTCAGGTATGCTTTAAAAGATTTTTATCCTATCTTGAATTGGTACTTCTGTACCTGAAGTTATCCTGGTAGATTTTTTTTGACATGCTATTTTCTGAATAATGGGACAATTTGCAGAGCAACTTGCATGTTACAGTCTCATCTGCCATTGCAGCTGCAGTTGTCTGGATGTCAGAATTTCCTTCACGCCTCAACCCAATTATTTTGCCTTTGATAGCTTCAATAAAACGAGAGCAGGTGCTGTTTATTCTTTTTTTTACGTTTCTCTAGTGCACATAGACATGTTTTTTCTTTTGATTATAACATATATGTCCTATATTGCAGGAGGAAATACTGCAAATGAAGTCAGCTGAGGCACTAGCTGAGCTCATGTATCACTGTATTGACCGTAGACCTTGCCCCAATGATAAGCTAATTAAGAATATTTGTGGTTTGACTTGTATGGATCCCTCTGAGACACCTCAAGCTGAATTCATTAGATCCATGGAGAGTATTGATGACCAAGGTCTTATGTCCTTTGGAACCCCTGTGGGTAAACAGAGATCGAAGGTCCATGTGCTGGCTGGTGAAGATCGATTGAAGGCGGAGGGTTTTATTAGTAGACGTGGATCTGAACTCTCACTGAGGCTTCTATGTGAGAAGTTTGGTGCTTCATTGTTTGATAAGCTTCCTAAGCTGTGGGATTGCCTTACTGAGGTGCTAAAGCCAAGCTCTGCTGAATCTCTAGCTGCTTGTGAAAAAGAGATCACTTTGGTTATTGAGTCTGTTAGCAATCCCCAGACCTTGATTAACAATATTCAGGTTTGTGTCATCATTTTCTAATTATGATGTTGGGTTATTACAGCAGTTCTGTTAGTTGTTTGAAATTTGGACTTTTGTTATGACCATAATAATTTTATCATAAGCTGTGCATTTCTATGCGCTTGAACTGTGATATTGTAAGGTGGGATGAAATTGTTAAGAAAGAATATCCTTTTTCTTTTTTTTTGGTTTTTTGGAAGATTGGGTAGTTATTGCCTCATTTTGTGATGAAGGGCAAAATCATTAACTAGAATCAGGTTGTACTAGATTCCACAATCTTTTCTACGATAGGTGCGACCCAAACTTTTTCTCTAATGTATTCATTTCTAATTTTATCTAATTTGGTATGTCTACTCATCCAACACAACATTTTCATCTTTGCGACATTGAACTTATTTTCCTGTTGACCTTTTATTGCCTAACACTCAGCCTTATACAACATTGCTGGTCTTATAATTGTGCGATAAAATTTACTCTTAAGCTTGAGTGGCACTCTCTTATCACTAATAACACTTGAAGCACTTTTCCATTTCATCCATCCTGCTTGAATCTTATGATTTACATCTTCCTTTATTTCCCCGTTATACTGTATAATAGACCCAAGATACTTAAACCGAGTGACTTGTGGTATGGTGTGTTATCCGATTTTCATTTTTATACTAGAATTAGTGTGCCTCTTACTAAACTTACATTTTATATACTTCGTTTTACTTCTACTCAAACGAAATCTATGATCTTCCAAAACAAATCTCCACATTTCTAACATCTCATTTATTTATTCTTTCGACTCTCCATCAAGGACTATATCATTTGCAAAGAGCATACACTATGGTAATGATTATTGGATATGTTCAGTAAATACATCTAAAACTAAAGTAAAGAGATAGGGCTCAAAGTTGAGTTCTGATGTAAGTCAATAGTTATCGGAAAATCCTCAGTGGACTCACCTTGAGTTCTCACACTAGTTGTAACCTCATCATACATATCCTGCATTGCTCGAATATATATAATACCAACTTCTTTTTTCTTCAAAACCTTCCAAAAAACATCTCTTGGCACCCTATTATATGCTTTTTCTAAATGAACACCATATGTAAATCTTTTTGATTTTTTTGATATTTCTCCGTTAATTTATGTAATAAGTATATCGCTTCTATAGTCGATTTATAAGGCATAAAACTAAATTGATTTTCTGTAACTTGAGTCTCTTGCCTTAATCTTCGTTCAATAACCTTCTTTCATAATTTTATAATGTGACTCATGAGTTTAATTCTTCTATAGTTTGCACAGTTTTGTATGTCTATCTCCGCCTCTGGAATCTTACGATAAAAGATATAATTTTGATATTTTTCTGTAGTGTCTAGGCTATTTGAGTGCAATGAAAACTTATGTTTTTCATTAAAAAGCTTATAAAAATAACACTTTCACCTTTCTTTAATATCCTGTTTCGTGACCAAGACTTTTCCTTCTTCGTCTTTAATACATCTTGGTCAACGTCTCTTTTTTTTTTTTCTTCTGTTTTTAGCAAGCTTATAAATACTTCTTTTCCCAACTTTAGTGTCTAAGGATTGATATAACCCATCAAAAGCCTTAACTTTCGCTTCGCTTACTGTTTTTTTAGTGTTTTTCTTAACTACTTTATATTTTTTTCAATTTTCCTCACGTTTACACAAAGACCATGCTTTATAACATTTTCTTTTAACTTTAACATTATCTTGTACGCTTGTATCCCATCACCCAGATTCTTTATCCCTAGGTCCAAAATCTCTTGACTACCCGAGTATCTCTTTTGCAACTTTCCTAATCTCTTTAGCTATCTTGTTTCATATATCATTTGCACTTCCTTGTACCTCCTATGATCTATCTTCCAGAATTCTTCTCTGCAAGTTCTTTTCTTTATCACCTTTCAATTGCCACCACTTTATCTTTGCCATTCTATCTTGACTTTTGCTTTTTACTCTCCTCTTAATTCGAATATCTATCACTAAGACCCTATGTTATGTAGTTAAATTCTCACCAGGTATAACTTCGCAATCTATGAAAATCTTTTTTTCCACTTTTATCACTAGAAAGAAATCAATTTGAGAACATATCTTCCACTTTTATATGTGATAAGATGCTCTTCACGCTTCTTGAAACAAGTGTTAGCTATAGTAAAATCAAACGTTAATAAAAAGTCTAAAATAGTTTTATCCTTTGCATTTACTTTTTCTAAACCATATTCCCTATGTGAACTCTCGTAGCCTCTAGATATACTCCCAACATGACCATTAAGATCCCCTCCTATGAGAATCTACTCCCCTAAAGGTATTCCCTGAACTAAACTTTTTAAATCCTTTCAAAATTTTATCTTATAGTGCTCTTCTAACCCTACTTGTTGTGCGTAAGTACTAATAACATAAAAAGTTTCTCTTTCTACTATAAATTTTAATGTCATAATTCTGTCTGCTAATCTTTTTACATTTATCACAGCATTTTTCTAATACTTATACATAATTATACCTACTCCATTTCTAGATTTTATCTTACCTCTAATTCATTTGTTTTTTCTCTTACCCATTTAGTTTCTTGTAAGCACATAAAATTAATCTTCTTTCTAATCATAATATCTACTATTTCTATTGATTTACCTGTAAGTGCACTTATATTCCAAGTTCCAAGACGAATTCTACTTTCGTGAACTAACTTCTTTAATCATATTCGTTCACAAAAATGTGGGAACTTCTGCTTATTTTTTACTACACCCAGGTGGCGATGCAGCTGCTTTTGCTCATTTGGCACTATACTCGAGCTATACAATGCATTGCTTCCGGGCAATGCCCTAGCATTAACGTTAATATATCATTGATCCATGTCATAAAGATTTGACAAAGTTTTACGTTGGCTGTCGACTGCCTAACACAACCTTTCTCCTTTTTTTGAGCTTGAGACTGGCTATGAAGTGATTTACATTAAAGCACAGCATAGGCAAAGTTAATTGTCAGGAATAAGATGAGAAAAATATTTTCTTTTCTAAGAAAATTGATTAGTTAAAAGAAAACTACCACTACCCTCAAGTTTTCTCATGGAAAAATAAAACCCAAGAGATAATGGCCTCTACTCCTCTTGAGTAGCACCAAGAAACCTCTTGCCCAAGTCAAGAATTGATGAAAACTTGGACTAGCCCATTGCTTTAAGGAAATGTATTAGATCTTGCACTTAACATCCTATCCAGAAGTATGTATCTTATGAAAAACTATCTACTATTTACAAAACTTTTGCTACTAAGATTTCCAGTGAGAAAATTCTCCAAGATATTCTTAAAGCCTTAAAACACAAGGAGTGGAGGAAAGCTGTGCAAGAAGAAATGGAGGCACTCAAGAAAAAGAACACATGGGAGCTAGTCAACCTTTCTCATGGAAAACATCCCGTTGGGTGTAAGTGGATATTTAGCATCAAGTACAATTCAGATGGAAGCATCAATAGACATAAAACAAGACTTGATGCTAGGAGATTCGCCCAAGCCCAAGGGATAAATTATCAAGTGATGTTTGCTCCTATGGCAAAATGCAACTCCATCAAAGTTCTTCTTTTGCTTGCTACCAATCTTGATTGGCTCCTTCACCAATTAGATATAAAAAATGTCTTGCTTAATGGGGACTTAGA
The DNA here is from genome assembly GCA_032878935.1 of Erythrophleum fordii. Taxonomy (NCBI): domain Eukaryota; kingdom Viridiplantae; phylum Streptophyta; class Magnoliopsida; order Fabales; family Fabaceae; genus Erythrophleum; species Erythrophleum fordii. The sequence continues at coordinate 21,724,179 of JAVQMF010000044.1, forward strand.
GGAGCAAGTTTACATATCTGTGCCTCTTGGCTTCAAGGTGAAAGTGATGGGAAATTATGCAAGCTACAAAAATCACTCTATAGGCTCAAGTAATCCCCTAGAGTTTGATTTGAGAGGTTCACCAAAGTAGTTAAAATGCAATCGTACCTCCAAGGCCAAGCTAATTACACAATCTTCAAAAAGGTCTCTTCTAAGGGAAAAATTGCAATTCTTATTATATATGTAGATGACATTATTATCATTGGGAACTACACGAGAAATTATCAATCTGAAGAAGGCTCTTTAGTTTTGAAACTAAAGATCTCGGCCTTCTAAAATGTTTTGTGGGTATAGAAGTGGCAAAATCAACTAAAGGCATCTTTATCTCTCAACGGAATTACACCATTGATTTACTTATGGAGACTGTGATGCTTGGATATAAGCCTGCTGATACTCCTATGGAAGCCAATTGCAAACTTAAGTTTGCTTGAATAAAGTTCTCTTGTTGACATGGAAAGATTCCAAAGTTCGGTGGGAAACTCATTTACTTCTATTACACTCAACCAGACGGATGCTTTTCAGTTAATGTCATAAGTCAATTTATGAATAAGCCTTGTGAGGTTCATCTTGATGCTACTTAGAAAACTCTAAGTCACCTTAAACCAGCCCTTGGAAAGGGTATTTTCTTCCAAAAGAATTATTTTTGTATTAGGGAAGTGTATTGTGATGTGGATTAGATGGGATCCATAAGTGATTGAAGATCTACTATAGGGTACTATACATGTTTGGGAAAACTTAGTTACTTGGCGAAGTAAGAAGCAATCTATAGTTGCTTGAAGTAGTGCCAAACTCAAATACCAAGCCTTGGCTCAAGGTATTTGTAAAGGGTTATGGCTCAAGCACCTCTTGAATGAACTTAAGATTGAGTGCCAAGGTCTTATGAAAGTTTTAAGTGACAACATGGTGGCTATCGTTATTGTAAAAAATCTAGTCTGACATGACCGAATTAAACATGTGGAGATTGACCAGGACTTCATCAACAAAAAAGGTGGATTCTAGAATTCTTGAACTATCTTATATCCAAACTAGATTTGGTGCCTTTTTCCCAACTTTTCCAACAGCTAGTTTCCTATTTTAGGAGAGCTGAATATTCCCTTTTTTACGTTACTTTATTTTCTGTTCATTGCTTTTTAATCCTTCCACTAGTATAGGTTTCCTTCCTTTTTGGTTGTCTCTTGACCGTTGCTGTGAGCCTTTATTTATTTGGTCCCTGTTCTCATGTATTCAATGAATCAAATTAATGAAATATCAGTTTTTTCACATATACCATAAAACATGACATATTAAATATTAAATACATCCTTTTGAACTTGTCATAATAAAGTCCTGGTTTTCTACTAATTTCATTAGTGAGATGCCATTTGCAAAGAGATAGAAATGTCTTGAAAGATAATGTGGTAGACCATAATTTCTAATCTTTAATATTTATATTCAAAGAAAATCTGAGTATGAATTCTTTGATTGGATGCTTCTTCTTGGTAGAGAACGAAGTACGTTAATAGGGATATATGGCAACAAGCTTACCATTAAGTCCCCAAAAATCAGCCAGCATAATTCAAATTAAGATAGACGATAAGATAGCAAGATTCTACTAACAACAAATAAGAAAATTAAAGCAAATAAACAGCTAACTAATTTTGTGATTTGACTCAAGATGGGCCAAGATCATGGGATTTTCAACATCCCTCTCAAGTTGGGGAATGTATGTCGCTTATTCCCACCTTTGAAATAAACTCTTTGAATTTGATTCTTGGCACAGTTTCAGTTAAGGTATCTGCTACTTGAAATCAAGTTGGAGTATGAACTTGTTCTAGTGTACCTTACTCAAGTTACTTTATTGATGAAATGGCGACCAATTTCCACATGTTTAGTCTTGTTATAGTGAACAGGATTCTTAGTGATGCTATTAGTAGCATGTTGTGACAAAACTTTTATAGGTTCTTCCTCTAAAATTCTCAACTCTCCCAAGTAGTCTCATAAGTCATAAACCTTCACATATACCTTGAGATCTAGCCTGATACTCAATCTCGGCATTGCTTATAGTAACCATTGATTGTTCTTTTCTTGATCATGTGACAAAATTACCCTATACAAAGATGCAATGACTTGTAGTTGACCTTCTATTAGTAATGATACCAGTCAACATATCAATCACTCTATTTCGGCCTTTTGGAAAGAAAATACCTTTGCCTAGAATCATTTTCAAATGCCTTAGAATTTTGTACACAGCCTCTGAATGCTCCTTATTGAGTTTATTCATGAATTGACTAACAATACTCATGGGAAAGCTTATGTTAGGCCTAGTGTGAAATAGGTAGATGAGTTTACCAATGAGTCTTTGATACCTTTCAATGTTTGCAGTTGTACTTTCCTATTTGAAGCCAAGTTTAGCTAGTTTATATCCTAGCATCCATATTTCTTCTAGTAAATCAAGAGTGTACTTTCTTTGAGAAATTGCGATTCCCTTCTTTGATCTAGCCACCATGATGCCCAATAAGTATTTTAAGTCTCCAAGATCCTTATTTTCAAATTTTTTGGCAAGGGCACCTTTGGGCCCTCTTAGCCCCCTTTAATAATGATATCATCTGTATATACAATGAAGATAGCTATGTTTCCTTCAGAAGAGAATTTAATGAACAAAGTATGATTAGTTTGACATTAAATGCATCCATAGCTTTTGACAGTCTTAGTGAATTTGCCAAAGTAGGCTTTAGGGAATTGTTTAAGGCCATATAAAGACTTGTAAAGCTTATGTGCATTGTTGTTTGCATTGCTTCTTCCCTCAATTCTAGGTGGAACCTCCATATATACTTTTTCGAGGTCCCCCTTCAAGAAGACATTCTTTACAATTGATAAAGTAACCTGTCAAGCTTGGTAGCCAAGGACATCTATACTTTGATGGTGTTGAACTTAGCAACTGGTGCAAAAATCTCTTGGTAGTTAATTCCATAGGTTTGAGTAAATCTTTTTGCAACCAACATAGCTTCGTGGCAATTGATACTCCCATAAGGATTGTATCTAATGGTAAATATCCATTAGTAGCCAACAAATTTTGTCCCTTCAAAAAGATCAGTGAGTTCAGGAGTGCCATTTTTAAGTGCATTCTTATCCTTTTGAATTGCAATTCTCCATTATGGCTTCTTCATAGCTTCATAAACACTTTGGGGAACCTTGTCATTGGAAATGTTAGCCACAAAAGCTTGATATCCAAGAGAGAACTTATCATAAGAGATAAAAAGATAGCTTATCATAAGAGATAAAGTTACAAATTGGATATTGAGTGCATGACCTAACCCCTTTACTAAATGCCATAGGCACATCTAAACATTTTGAGCCGTCTTGAGTAATAGTACCTAGAATTGGAAGGGATGTATGGTCTTACTTAGGAGATGTACAGGGCTGCTTTATCTCATGAATCTTTCTCCTTCTAGAAAACGCCATGGGCACTTTCTGCTGAGTAATATCAATGTTGGTCTAGGATTCATGTGTGGGATTTGGTTTGTTTGATTCAGGTTCAAGGTTGATTATGGGAATTTGGATGTTAGTTGATTTAGGCATAAGAATAGAAGCCTTGGTTGGTGTAACAAGGTTTCAGGTTGCAGATTCAGTGCCAAAATTGGTATTAACAATATGTTCAGTTTCAGGTCCAATGTCATATGAGAAACCCCATTCTTGCATTCGCTAATAATTTGTGTTGTAGGGTATTAACAATTTGTGTTGTAGGGTAGTAAGGTTGGTTTTCATAGAAGGTTACATTTGTAGAGATGTATAATATTTTTGGTGATGAAAGAATAGCATTTATACCCTTTTATGATAGGGAAATAGCCAAGGAAAATCCATTTGATAGCTTTAGGATCAAGTTTACCCTTGTGTTATATGTGGACAAAAGAGGTACATTCAAACACCTTTTGAAAGTTAGCATGACCCAACCCTTGTAGGTTAGAAAAACCCATATAGAGACCTTCCATGGAAACCAAAGTTTACTGATTATTTACAGATTTCCCCTGTTATGGGATATCTGTGTAGATTGCATGATAAACTGAAAGTTCATAATAAATCAGTTTTATTATGTTTTAGTGTCTCCTTTGTCATATAGTCTTAGTTATAGAATACAATAGATCTATTGTTCATTTATGGTTTGGTTTTCTGCATTTTTTATTTATCTGTCTTGGTTGTGCATTTATTCTTGATATTGGTGATCTTTTAATAGTTTCAATAAATTTTTGAATTTTAGTATATTCATTTGAACTAGTTTTCAGCAATTGCATATAGCAATCTTCCTAACATGTGGTGGTGTTTCTTTTAGGTGGTACGCTCTATTGCTCCCATGCTAAATGAGGATTTGAAGCCAAAACTGTTGACACTTCTTCCTTGCATTTTCAAATGTGTTAAGCATCCTCATGTTGCAGTTAGATTAGCTGCTTCACGCTGCATCACTTCAATGGCCAGGTCAATGACTTTGAGAGTCATGGGGGCTGTGGTTGAAAATGCTGTCCCTATGTTGGCAGATGCTTCATCAGTTCATGCTCGGCAAGGAGCTGGCATGCTGATTAGTTTTCTTGTTCAGGGACTTGGTGTTGAGCTGGTCCCTTATGCTCCTCTGTTGGTGGTTCCACTTCTTAGGTGTATGAGTGATTGTGATCAGTCCGTCAGACAGAGTGTGACACATAGTTTTGCCACTCTTGTACCTCTACTTCCTTTAGCACGGGGCCTTCCTCCACCTCTTGGTTTAGGAGAAGGTTTATCTAGAAACACAGATGACATGCAGTTTCTGGAGCAACTACTTGACAACTCTCATATTGAAGACTACAAATTGTGCACTGAATTGAAAGTAACATTGAGAAGGTAAATTGCAATGTTTTCCTTTTACCCTCCAAAGTTGCCCTTCTAAAACAGTTTGACAATCTTATAGTGATTTCAAATACTACATTTCCACCCAACTTGTTCTGGGTTAAACAAGGAAGATTTCCTCCCCCCCCCTCTCTCTCTCCCCTTTTCTTTTCAAATTATTAGGGAAAATATGGTTGAAGGATGAAATCGAGTTTTTTAATTTGTCAGAGCTGTTTCACTTGAAGTCTTCACAATGAAAGTGGAGCTTAGATAAGTCTTTTATGTCTTAATATACTCTGAAACAGACTTGACTGTAGCAAGTTCGGACTTATGCCTGGATTTCACTGGAATGAAAATTCTCATGCTCTTGAACCCTATTTTGGTCTCAAACAAGAGAAACCTTTCCTTTTCTTCTCCCCCCCCTCTCAAAAAAAAAAAAAAAAACTAACTTGATCCATCACTAATCATTTCTTTTCTTGTAAATATTTATTTATATTCTTCACTTTTCATAGTTTTATGACTACCTGTTTCCTTTGAGTGAGGATTTCTTGTTTTCTTATTTTTTGTGCTCTCTTCTCTTCTTAATAAAACTTCTTTTATCAAAAAATTTAATTTTTATGCATGACTTTTAAAAGAAAATATTACTGCTATTATGCTTCCAGGTATCAGCAGGAAGGTATAAATTGGTTGGCTTTCTTGAAACGTTTCAAGCTTCATGGAATTTTATGTGATGACATGGGACTTGGTAAAACACTTCAAGCATCAGCAATTGTTGCCTCTGATATAGCTGAGCATCAAAGTCCAAATGAGAACGAGGACTTTCTGCCGTCTTTAATCATTTGCCCATCAACACTTGTTGCACACTGGGCTTTTGAGATAGAGAAGTATATTGATATTTTTATTGTATTTACTCTTCAATATGTTGGTTCTGCTCAGGAGCGGATGTGTCTTAGAGATAATTTTTGCAAGCATAATGTCATCATAACATCATATGATGTTGTCCGTAAAGATATTGATTATTTGGGTCAGCTGCAATGGAATTACTGCATTTTAGATGAAGGACATATAATCAAGAATGCTAAGTCCAAAGTTACGCTTGCTGTAAAGCAGTTGAAAGCCCAACACCGCTTGATATTGAGTGGAACACCAATACAGGTTGGTGACTGGTTTGTGTGCTCTTTAAAAGTAATACCATCACAACTGATCAGATAAATGGATTGCATTTTCTTGCAGAATAACATTATGGACTTGTGGTCCCTTTTTGATTTTTTAATGCCAGGGTTTCTTGGTACAGAGAGACAGGTAACTTTTTGATGCCCATTATAATAATTGATTTTTTATACATTACTAGAATGTGTGTGCAACTATGTTCAGGATTTATTATGGTTATGAAGTGTTACATTTGGTATGCTAGGGTCTTAAGGCTGGGATGGAATAGATGATCTTTGGTTTCTGTATGTGTGGGTGTTGAATTGTGTTGATTGAACAAATTGTTCTCCATGATGCTACTCAAGTCCATGGTTACTCCTTGAGAAAAAAGGGAGAATAAAAGTTAAGAAGAAAATAATTTGTTGGAGATCACTTCCAGTTGTGTCTTTTTTTTTGTTTCCTCTGTTATTTCAGTCTTAATTAGTTTTTATTTTATGTATCTTTGAATTTTGATAATTTGTTGGGATTGATTGGGAGACTTTGTTCCCTACATCCCTCTATTTGTACACTGCATCTTTGCTGAATGAAAGTAAACTCACAAGCTTGACAACCTGGCCCTAGAGAGGGAACAAGGCTGTACAGGGAATTCAAACAACTTGAAACGTTAGAGGGGAGAGAAGGAATAGGACCTTTTCCTTGTTCATTATTAGCTTCAATTAAATCAATCTCAGCATTATTTCCCTCATCTCACATCCATTGATGGTTGTTGTTTTAAATCATATCCATTTAATGCAACTCTTTAACAGTTCCATGCCACTTATGGAAAACCACTCCTAGCTGCAAGAGATCCCAAGTGCTCTGCTAGGGATGCTGAAGCAGGAGCACTTGCTATGGAGGCATTACATAAGCAGGTGACTAAATTTTCTCTTAAATGCACTGTAAAAACTTAATGTCTTTTTTGTTTCCCCCTTTTTTTAATTATATAGTTTTTTATCCACTAGGTCATGCCTTTCCTTCTCCGTAGAACAAAGGAAGAAGTCTTGTCTGATCTGCCAGAAAAAATTATTCAGGACAGATACTGTGATTTGAGCCCTGTACAGCTTAAACTCTATGAACAATTTTCTGGTTCTCGTGCCAAACAAGAAATCTCATCTATAGTAACAATGAATGAGTCACCTGCGACAGAAGGAAGTAGCAGATCACCTAAAGCATCTTCACATGTTTTCCAGGCAATTTGGTTTATTTAATTCTGTGTTATTATGTCACTGGCTTTTAATATATATATATATATATGTCTGATCAACTATTCCACATTTCAGGCACTCCAATACTTGCTAAAATTGTGCAGTCATCCTTTGCTCGTCATTGGGGAGAAGATTCCTGATCAACTCTCTACTGTTCTCTCAGAATTGTTGCCTGCTGGCTCTGACATCATTTTGGAACTTCACAAACTGTATCACTCCCCAAAATTGGTTGCTCTCCAGGAGATCTTAGAAGAGTGTGGAATAGGAGTTGATGCTTCAGGTTCTGAGGGTGCTGTTAGCATTGGACAGCACAGGGTCTTGATATTTGCTCAACATAAGGTAATGCTTACCCATGAGGACTAACTTCTTTCTGAAGTTAAATATATGATTAACTGATTTGTCATTTAATTATGCAGGCTTTTCTGGATATTATTGAAAGAGATCTATTCCAGACATACATGAAGAAGTTAGTTCCTGGTCCTAGTCAACCATTTAGTCTATTAGCTGTTTAGTTTCTTGTCTTTCTTTCATCATGTTTAAGCCTTTCGGTTGAAAGCTGATTTTTGTTGCTAAACAAACTAATGCTTCATGCTTGTGAGAGCCAAAATAGCCATCAGATTATTGACTTATGTTTCTCCAAATTATTTACTTCTGACCTATAATTGATGTTAATAACTTTTATTTTTACACGTTAAAGTGTCACGTATTTGCGACTGGATGGATCTGTTGAGCCAGAGAGGCGTTTTGAAATTGTGAAAACTTTCAATTCAGACCCTACTATTGATGTCTTATTGCTTACGACACATGGTAAAAATTTTTTACCTCCTCCTAATTGGTTTGCCGTTCATAGTTAATTTTGAAATTACAAGTTAATTTTTAGAAATTTATAAAATTCTCCATCTGCAGTGGGTGGGCTTGGTTTGAACCTGACATCTGCAGATACCCTTGTTTTTGTGGAGCACGACTGGAATCCAATGCGAGATCATCAGGTAACGGCAATTTATTGTGTTTTCTGGTTTACCTAAAGCACAGTCCTAATTTGAGGGCTGAGAATTCTAAACCAGCCATTGGATTAAGCTTTCTCAACGAGATCTTCAATCAAGTTGCCTGGATAACTGGGTCTAAGATGACTTCTGAAAGCCTAGATTCTAGTTTTCTGTAGTAGTATTTAGTTTCCAGTCTCGCGGTAATGGTCCATGAGCACAGTATGCTGTCTGCCTGAGTTTTATCATCACTGTCTTATTGCTGTGAAGCATGCAGATTTTTCATTTTGCTGTAAGGGAATGAAACCTACAATATTTCTTTTGCTATAGCAATGTTTCTCATATTAATAACCTTGCAGGCTATGGACAGAGCACACCGTTTAGGTCAAAAAAAAGTTGTTAATGTCCATCGACTAATAATGCGGGGTACTTTGGAAGAGAAAGTTATGAGCCTACAAAGATTCAAGGTTTCGGTGGCTAATGCTGTCATTAATGCTGAAAATGCCAGTATGAAGACCATGAATACAGATCAGTTGCTTGATTTATTTGCATCAGCAGAAACCTCCAAGAAGGTATAAATATATAATAATAAATCGAATTTCTAATTTTATAATTCAAATAATTTAATAATTAGATTAGAGTAATTATATTACAATATTATTATATATAATATTCTTATACATTAAGATTTAATATGTATAATATATAGATTTATCCACTAGAATTCTAAAAAATTGGATTTTCAAAGTCAATCTTTCATGTATGATTGTATTAAATGCATCATAATTACAACTTGAATATGATCAGTTTAAACCCACCAGTTAAGGTTGAGCAATATCAAATTGTGCACTGTCTTTCTTGGCAATCTTTAAGTTGTAAAGGGGTTGTGCAACATGTTTTATTGATGGAAATTTTGTCGCGTGGTAAGTTTTTTGAAAGATAAGACTTCCACAAACTCGCTTCTTTATCATCCATTGTTCTTTTTTGTTGTGTAGGGAGCTTCTGTTGCAAACCGTTCAAATAACAACACGCATGGAGACACTAAATCAGTAGGCAGCGGGAAGGGGTTGAAAGCAATACTTGGGAGTTTGGAAGAGCTTTGGGACCATTCCCAATATACAGAAGAGTACAATCTGACTCAATTTTTATCAAAGCTTAATGGCTGAAATTCTACATTCCCTTCAGGATGTACATAGCCTAGATTACAAATTTTGACCTTTTAACGTCTCAATTTTTTCCCCATGCCCTTCATCAAGTTTCAGTCGTCACTTTGTGAAGCAACTAATGCCGCCTGCATCTGCCCGTGTGAATGCACACGCAAGTTTAACAGTGTCTGTGTTTGGCTGGAGGTTGGGTAGAGAAGGTGGTTTCAGTGATTGGTGAAAGCCATTGGGGATGGAATGTAAAATGAATTGGTGATGGCTTTGGGAGGGGATGGAGTTCAATATTTTGTTTTTGTTTTTTGTTTTTTCGTTTTTTGTATATATAAGCCCCAATTTCGATCCTAGTTATTCGTCAAATTAAACGCCTTGCAATTTGCAACATTCTTTCAAAGCTGCTAATACCAAAATGCAAATTACCTCTTTACTGTTTGATGGTTCTATATTTAGCAGCAGCTAATCTTAATTAATCTTAGGAATATCCGATGACAGTTAGGAACACTTATGATTCAAGGTTCTCGATCAAACAGATGTGATATCTGTCAAATTATAAGATCCCCGCCTTCCCCAAATTATGTTTACTGTTCACTCATGACTTTAGGATACAGGATTGATTAAATTGCAATAGTCTTTATTTTTGGGTAAGAATTCTAATATGCGAATGAGCTATTTAGATATGTTTATAATTTCGTTTTGTAATTAGTTTCAAAGAGAATGTAGTATCTGACCTGCATACCCATTATATCTGTCTTAATCTCCTCTAACATAGTCACCCTTGGGTTGTCTGAAGTAGTCGGTAACGACAAGTTAAAAAGTTTGTGACACCTTTTGTTCTACGGTAAGTCACGCTGGGTAGCAAATCTGTACGTAGACGTCCTCCAACAAGCGGGTGGGATTTTCAACAGTTATTTTATGCTTCCTTGTTCAACTACTAGATTTGCTTCAAACTCCTCTCCCTTGCTGGAAGGAGGATATGTTGACTTCGTATTTTTCACATCATATAGGACCTCCAAAGACAACAAATATTCATAAATAACCAAAACTTATATACAGACTGAACTTGGAAAGTCGCATATCTTGATTTGAGATGAAAGTGTAGGACTCCCAAGACCTCCAAGAGGTGTAAGCATCTACTATGGCTACAACTATGGGTAACATTTGATCATTGGGCTACCTCCTCGCCATTGCCGACAGTTGTACACCGTACGCTCTTTTCAAGAGACACCCATCTAGTCCATAGCAAAACCTTCTCTTATGTGTACATCTAAGCAGAGAAACAATCTCTAGAACTTGGGGATCATACCCTGGAGGTCTGAAAACTTCCATAGTAATTTGTTTCTTGAATGTAGTCTTCTCCATTCCTCAATGATCGTATCAGCTGAGGTATCGCTCCTTGAATGATCCACCAATAACTTTGAAGGCACTTCTCTTACCTTGCGGCCCTTGAATTTGTTACACCAAAGTTCCATTTACTTTCGGCCTTCCCATTGATGTACTTCAGCTTCACCTTGGGATTCTCATGTGCCTTGAAGCTAAGCAACATAATCTTGAACTTGCTAGAACCGTGCTTATTTAAAATCTTTCTTAGCTGCATATGCAGTCCATTGCACTTAACCGTCCCCTTTAAATTGTTAGTTTTCACTAGTTGAGTGCCCTCCATGAAAGCACTATATATGTAGTAATGGCATCATTGAAGTCTTCCCTTGTTTTTTGAGTAGTACATATATTCTTTCATGTCCTTCAATGTCAGTGTCATCATCACTGGTTATGTTGCAAAAGCTCTGTATCTGGTAATCTAGATTAGAGAAACCCCTTACTCTTTCTTATTGTGTGGACTCATCAAGTTCTAGCTCTGACTCTAACTCTGACTCTTGGACTTGAGGTTTTTTTTACCATTTTACTTTTTCAATTTTATTTGTATTTTATCTTTTTTATTTGCATCCTCCACTATTTTATCCTCTTTTATGGTTTCTTTAGCCTTCAAGTAATCAAACTACCCTTACTGACTTCGTCTTTGTCCTTACTACCCTCAATGTATTCATCAACCTTAAAAGCATTTCCAATGGGCTCAACACTGTGTGCTTCATCAAAGTCAGAAGCTGGTGCTTGCTCAGACCCAGGTGTCCCTTAAGTGGTCTAAAATGACTTTATGTGGCCTCTTCATTGCCATTAGGTACATTGTCTCATTCCTAAGCCTTGTTTCATGTCTAGACCCATTGTTTGTGCCGGCACCAACGCAAACCAAATTGATACTCTTCACCCACTGATTCCTCTAAAGCATGATCAAGTAAAAGGCCCACATCATACAAGTGATTCATCTAGTATGTACTCCACTTATAACTCAACTTGCCTAAATCTTATCAAGAATGTGCCTATGATCACTGCCTAGAGTACACCATGCTTGTTATAAAATATCCCCTTAACAGTTCTATAACCGAACTTCTCCATATACTCAACCACTTCAAAGTAGCCCCACAAATCTTTCTTGTAGTTATTCCAATTTGATCTAACCATTCGCATGCCTCATCTTATCTGTGGACACAAAATGTCTAGTATGGTGGATGGCCACATAAAAGCACTTCATTTTTCAAACCAAAGGAAAAAAAAATCCTTATGTAAACAAAAGGACAACTAAAAAGATATATTATATAATGATAACTAAACAGAGAACTATGAAAGAATATGTTATATGTCATTATATCTATTAGTTTTATTAATGATAAACTAACAAAAAATTATTATTAATCATAGTTTTTATTTGTAAGAGCCCAAATTAAAAAAAGGAAAGATTCAGAAATGGGATTTAGTCTAAAGCCAAGATTAAGAAAATGGGAACAAAAAGCCAACAACTAATGATGAAGAGAACTTCAAAACTTCAAGAACATGAGACCGACTGAAAGTAAAATATGGAATATTTTGGTCTAACAATCAATTGTTTTGGGGAAGGAGTACCAATCGACCATTACCCTTGAGAAGAAATCTTAAAATTTTTTGAAGCAACAGTGGCAAATGGTTGCCTGATAATAGACTAGTGGCTCTTGGTTAAGGCATCAATGGTTAGAGCACATCCACACCACTTTTTTGCTTTTGTTCCTTTTATCAAGACCTAGTGGGATGTGAAGTTTATTTTCATACTTAGTTATCATTATCAAAATCAATGTAGCTAGTATAGGAGAGTCTAGTTCCTCTACATATTTGGTTTAATTCCTCATAGGCTAGTGCCACTTTTTGGGTTCAATCATCCTTCTAGTTTTCAGAACACTAATAATTTGATAGCATGCTAATAAGATTCATTGTATCTTTGTAGAAAAACTAGTGAAGGTATGGAATAAGGACTAACCAACAACATTCAAACTTCATCCAACAATTCATAAGCCCTACTCTAAAGTCTAACCATCTACTAGAAGGGGTGAGCCCTGTTAAACTAATTTTTAATTAGTGTATGTGATACCTGATGCTATCTCTCAATAATTGTGACTTATTCTAACTACTACTACTACTATGCATAGTAACAGATTTATGATACATTGCTAGCAAGTGTACTAGTCATGTAACTAATAAAATGGACAATAAGTTCAAGTATGATCCCATAAGAATTGTTGAGCAATAGCAAAAAGTTTTTGACACCAAAGAATTAAAGAATATGAAACTACTTAATTACAATTGAGTTACATGCCAGTATCTCAAGTCTCCTTAAGTGCTAGCAACCGAGTATAAGTGTAATCTGTACAAGTATAAAAAGATTAAAAAAAAAAGGGCAAAACAAAATATTCAAGGCTTAAAGACTCTAACTTAAAGGAAAAAAGACTCAAATATGGACTGAATACCTAATACTAGTTCATTAATAGTACAATGCTCATTATCCTATGTATTGTTATTATGGATAGCTTATTTCTAATGTGATAGTAACTAATCAAATCAGGCCTTCTGTTTTGTCTTAGAATTTAGCCTTCCCTTAGGGAGCTAGATGCAGGACACCCTAAGTTGGACTAAACATAGAACACATTAAGCACATAAAATCTTGTTATGCTAGTAGTTAACAAAGCAAGCCTATTGAACTATCCTATAGTTAAATTCTACCTAGGTGAGCCAATACAAATCACACCTAAATCGGCTTAACTATAAGACACCTTGTCATTTAATGAATTCAAGATTAACTATAAATGATTAGACTCCCATTAGGATCAATTCAAGTATATTAATCCTTAGCTACATCCATCATAGAAAATGGATGATAAGCATCCATCATTAATCATCCATATGCATCAGTTGACAAATCAGATCCAATACCATATGGACTCATTTGTAAAATTATTCTAGAGTTAACATTAACGTTACTAGCTAACCTTTTGTAACTAGATGAAATCAAATAGTGATAATTAATCTAACAAAGGAATAATAACAACAAAGGTTTTAAGTGTAAATGCATACTGTGACAACACTAACTTCTAATCATTATAAGTAAGGTAAAATACGTGATTAATAACGATAAATCAAGGCTACAAGACATTACGACTAATTATATTCAGAAAATGCAGGAAAATTTTGTAACACCCCGAAATTAATTAAGGTGTTAATCATGGATTAAGATTAATTAAGAATAATTAATATAGGATGATTGGGCAAGTTAAGTGAATGGGGATTTTTAAAGAGATAAATTATTAGCATGGGTTTGAAAATCATTTAGGATAGAGATTTACATCTAAGCCCAACTTAATAAATCATGATAAGTGGCTAATGGAGGCTCAATGAATTAGGTGCAGACCCAAACCCTTAAGCCCTTCAAATTTGGCCCAAACCTAATTAAAACTTCAGCAACCCAATGTATGAAACTGGCCCAATAGAATTCTGCAGCCCAACACTTCAAAATTGGCCCAACAAGCTAAAATCTGAAACCCAATTGGATCTGGACCTTGGAGCAGCCCATGACCCATCCCTTGACCCAACTTAAACCCACCTAAAACCCTAATGCTTCAGCCACTTTCTCATTTGCTGAAACTCAAAGAAGCAAATTCGGAGGTTGAGAAGGAGGCTAGGGTTGGGGGCAAGAATCTCATATTTTCTCACACTTAGAGCAAGATTTAGCCAAGGTAATAGTTATACAACTTAATCCCCTCATATTTCTCTTTAATTTGGTCTGATTAGTTTTTCATTTGGAGGATTTTCACCCTACCCAAAATCTGAAATGTGGTTATTTGGGGTTTTCTTGATGAAATTCGTAGGTTGAGACTAGGGCTGACATTAGGTGAGTTTAAACCCTCTATTTTGATGTTATCCTTGCTAATTTGAGACCCCCAAAGCTGACTTATAATATGGGTATTAATTTTGTACGAATTTGCTTAGGATTTTAGGTGAAACATTGAGATTTCTGGTGGGAGATACTTGAATTCGAATTTGAGACTTGTAGTGACGAGGTAAGTGCTATTTAGGTAGATATTAGCATTTAAAATTCCTTGGGTACTTATTGCTACTATTAATGATGAATTAGAGTGGTAATTTTCTGATGCTATGGTTATAGGAATTTTGTACCATTGGCGGCTATTACAAATTTGTCCACAAGTGAGGTAACCGGGGTTTACATGAATTCCATGCATGTATCTATTTTAATTTCATATTTGCTGTATATGAATGATTTGAAATACTGAATGAATTGGTTGGCTATCTATTGTATTATGATTGGACCTTGTGAGTCCATGGTGGAGCTGTGGTGCGGCTGCCACCCGTGGATGTGCTACGATCGAGCACCGGGTTATGATTAAACCTCAGATGCACTGAGCTCTGGTTGTGCTCAATGAGGAGTAGGTGCCATGGATGGGCCTCTCCCGGTGTTAATGGCCTTTAACATGTGATAATATGATTGCTAGTATGGGATAGTAATCATGATAGCCTAATTGTTTCATTTGCTGAAATGACTGATATGATTCTGATATGGATTTTGATTCATGCATATATGTTGATTAAACTGGATTATATGATGGAATTACCTTAGTTACTGAGATGTGTATCTCATCCCGTTTTATGGGATTACAATTTCAGGTGAAGGTTCCTCGGGTAAGGATAAGGGCAAGCAAGTGGATGAACATCCATGAGCTGAGGCCTAGTGTGGGGAGGCTATACTTGGTTTGAGTGTAATAGGGTAGATGCTAAATTTTGTTTAGTCTTGTATAGGATCATCATGTATCTGTATTGCCAAGTGTAGGCGTTCATATTTTAGTTTCTGAGGATGTATGTATTGAGGGGTTAGACCTCATCTTAATTTGGTAATTGCTGTATGGATTCATGATATCTGCTGTAAATTATGTGGACCTACAATATGGCTATTGATGGAAATGTAACCATTGAAATATTGATATGAACCCCTATTGTATGGAACCCCCATTGGTTGAGTATTTAAGGATAGCTGTTGATAGTTCATGTATAATCTGTTGTTGTTACTTTATAAACTTGTTGATAGGAGGTAATTAGAGGAAAGAAATGGGCATATAAGTTTTGAGTTGGTAATGGAAGCATATCTAAGTAAATAAGGTAGATAAGTGCCATTAGAGCCACATAAAATGAGGGGAATTTACCTTAGAGTGTCCCTAAGAAGGGAAATAGAGTGTAAGGGCAAAATATAGGGAAAACAACTATAGAAGGGAGTCACGCCGCGACTTAGGGAGTGACAGTAGCGAGGGACGCCGCGGCTTGATAACTCTCGCTGCGGCGCAGAGCGAAAAAAATCACCTAGGAGGGTGACAGAATGTAACCTCGCCGCGGTGCAAGAAGTCCTGCGCGGCGCGAGTCGAGGAAATTAATTAGGGAGGTTACAGTAGCAAAACTCGCCGCGGCGCCACATAGGCTGGCCGCGGTGCAGATCCAACTCGCTGCGGCTCAGGAAATTTTCCGAGAGTAACTTGGCCACGGCGCAAAAGGTCTGGGCCACGGCGCAAAAGGTCTGGTCCGCGGCGCAAGTTTAAAAACTTAGTTTTCGAGCTCCAGAACCTAACTTAGCCGCGGCGAGAAGGCTCCAGGTCGCGACGCAGGTCCCCAAACTCCTATATTTGACCTAGAAACCCAAATTTCAGTAAAGCTAATGTTAGGGAATAGCATGAGCATATTGGTGGGATGTTTTTGTGGGTTGAAATTGATTAATGGATGAATCCTAAACCTTAAATGATGGTACAAACCCTTTTATGCATGTTCCCGTTATGGTTGTTAGTTGATGATCCTAGTAGTATCAAAGTTTAAATTTCCCCTATATTTTCTTAATGTAATTAATTGTAATGACTCCAAACCTTGATCATTATTTATTAATTGTGTATTTAGCTATAATCACCGATATTAAAATTAGGGTCGTCACAGATTTGAACCTTAATGTTATTAGCATCATCAACTAAATAATTACAAGCATTCATATACACAAGGGAAACAAACACTCATTTATAAGCCTTTGATTCTATTACCCATCAATTCCAACTCACAAGAATCTTCTACTAATGTTTCTAAATCATCCCTTGTGGTTACCATATGAAAAACTAAGATTTCTAGGTTAGAATGAGAGTTTGGGACCGTTAGCCATGGCTAAATGTTCTTGCGCTATGGCCAATTACTCTCGAGCGAGTTAGAGCTTTGCTGCGGCTAACCGACATGGCGTCGCAGCGAGAAAGCCTTCTAGAGTCTACTTCGCTCACCTTTCGCTATTGGCCGCAGCCAATTCCCCCTTTCGCCGCAGCTAATTCCTCTTTTGAACGCCTGACACATTTTTACAAAAGTTCACTGCGACCTATTCCCATTTAGTTATGGCAAATTACCCTCTGGACAATTCCTAATTTGGCCTCTCATATTTTGCCGCGGCTAATTCCACTTCTCATCGCAGCGAATTTCTCTTTGGTACTCTCCCTGGGTAACTTCGCCTCTATTGGCCGCGGCTAATAATATTTTGGCCACAGCAAAATGCCTTCTGATCCTACAACTTCTAAAATCTTGTCCCATACTCTTTACTCTCCCTCCAATGACACCCTAGGGCCACTCTGTCTTAATTTGTAGGGCTTCAATAGCTTTCACTAGCCTAATTTACCCAACTTATCATCATTCTTAGTTCAAGATTTAAATGGTAATTTCTACTCCTCCAACTATCCTATATTAGCAAGTCCATAGAGTAATAACAGCAAGAGTTCATGAACTATCAACAATTAACATTCGATACACATTCTGTTAGAGATTTCATACATCAATGGTTCATATCAACATCTAATGCATCACATAATTACATTCCCAAATGTATACCGTATCATAAATTCAACAAAGTTCATACATTAGGTGTTATAAGTTCATACATCCAATACCAAGCTAAGATGAGGCCTAACTCCTCAATAGATACATCCTAAGTAATCAAAATATAAGAGCCTACACTTAGTAACATGATTACATGATGATGCTATGCAAAAGGAATACAAAATTTAGCATCTATTCTATTTAAATAAGTCTAAGTGTAGCATTCTCTACATATGGTTGGAGCTCATGGATTTTCATCCACTTGCTTTCCTTTATCCTTACCCGAAGAGCCTTCACCTGAAAGTATAATCTCATGAAATGGAGTGAGATGAAAATCTCAGTAACCAAGGCAAATTCCATTCATATATTCTACTTTAATCAATATATATGTATGATTTCATATAAACATAAGAAAATATACCAGTCATATTAGTAAATGAAACAATTAGGCTATCTATGATTACTATCTCATACTAGTAATCACAATTCCAAATGTTAAAGGCCAATAATACCGGGAGAAGCCTGTCTACGGCACCTACTCCCCATTGAGCACAACCAAGGCTCAGTGCATCTGGAGTTTGATCATAACCCGGCACTCGATCGAAGCACATGCACGGGTGGCAGTCACACCATAACTCCACCATGGACTCACAAGGTCCAATCACATATAACAGATAGCCAACCAACTCATTTAGCATCAAAATCATAATCATGTAGCAAATACAAAATTAAAATAGAACATATGCATGGAATTAGCATAAACCCCGATTACCTTACTTGTAGCCAATCCTTTAAGAGCAATTGAATGCTACTTCAGCTTATAGATACAAAATCAAACCATTACTATTCCTAATTATAATTTATATCAACAAACCCATTACTCAAGGAGTTAAGCTATATAGAACTACTCAGAAACACTTCCCCAATCACCAAAAGCTTCTAATTTTAGGTTTTGCCTTCCCTAGACCAGAAATATCAAAATATCACTCCAAACCATAGAAAAATTCGCACAAAATTAAGGCCCATACTATAAGTCTACTATGGGGGTCTTAAACCAGTAGAAAATGCATCAAAATGAAGAGTTTATACTTAAATAATAATACCCTCAGCCCCAACCTACGAAATTTCACCAAGAAAATCTCAAACAATCACATTTCAAATTTTGGATATGGTGAAAATGCTCCAAATGAAAAACTAATTAGGCAAAAATGATGAGAAAGAGAAGGGGATTAAGTTATATAACAAGTACCTTGGCTGATATTGAGCTTAGAAGTGAGAAATGGTAGATTTCTTGCCTAGAACCCTAGCCTCCCTCTCAAGGTGCGAAAATCCTCTTGTGTTTATGTTTCAGCAAAGTGTGGAGGGGCTGATATGTTTAGGGTTTTAGTTGTATTTAAGTTGGGTCTAATGTGGGTTATGGGCTGACCCAAAGGTCTAATACCAAGTGGGTTTCAGATTTAAGCCTTGTTGGGCCAACTTTAATGTGTTAGGCGGCAGAAATTTAATTGGGCTAGACTAAGTTTAAAAAACTCAATTGATTTGGGTCTGTATAAGGGTTATTGAGCCATTCATAAGAGCTTATGCAAGTTAGGTCTTGGGTCTCTAATTCAATAAATCAGATTGGGCCCTCCCCACGTGGTCTCTCTTCTAGGCCAAGTCTCGCATAAAAAGGTTAGGTTTGCACCTAAAATGATTGGGCCTCTGTTAGTTCCTAACTTTGGCCTATTTAATTTAATTTAGGCCTAGATGGGGTTTCTAACTTAATTAAATCCCAAACTCATATTAATAGTTTACTTCTTTAAAATTTTTATTCACTTAACTTACCCAATTATCCCATATTAATTATTCTTAATTAACCCAAATCTATGATTAACACCTTAATTAATTTTGGGATGTTACACATACTCTATATAATAAAATCATGACAGCTCATCACAACAATCCATACATTAGTAGTGTAACATCCAGTTCCTCCGTAAACGTGAGAAACATAATGTCTAATTTCTCCGTAAACATATGAAACGCACCAAATATAAAATGAAGTCCCCCAAATAGAATGACTTGAGGTTCAATAAAATTAGAACAATAATCTAAACCTCAAATAATGAGGATCCAAGGCTAGAGGTACTCTGAAAACGAAGTCAGAATAACCAGACAAAATTTGACAAAGATACAGTGGCATTTTTGTAATTTTGGGCACTTTTTAGAAAGCTTAAAAGAAGAATTTTTAAATGGCAAAAATGAGTTTATCAGGGTTTTAAGAGGCCCTAAGAACCATAAGAACCTTTAGAATGGTTTAAACCTTTTCAATTTATGTTTTAGAGTATCGATTGACCCAAACTTTGACCGATTTGTTCAAGAAGGTTTTAAATCCAATTTGGATTAAAGCAAAGACATTTTATGAATTAGAGGACCTAAATTTTATGATGGAAAATATGGTTCTAAAAAAAGAGTTGAAATGAGCTTAAACGGAGCATACAAGTACATAGGGGTAAAATGGTCATTTTGAAAAATTGTAAAAGAGGCTTCTTAAGTAAGATTACACCTCATCACCTTCTCCAAGCTTCCATTTTCAAAATTTTGAGCAGCCATGGCTTGACATTAAGGGAAGGGAGAGAGAAGAAGTTTAAGCTCCCGTTTAGGTAAGTAAACGACCCCATTTCATTCTGCGCTAGTTAGAAAAGTTATTTCTCTCTCTAAGAGCTCTTTAATGGTGGTTTTCTTTTCTTGAAAACTTAAAGATTCAGGTCTGACTCAAGCTAAAAAGGAACTCTTTTCAATAAACCAATTGGTGGAAAATAATCTACATAAAGTAAGCTTCATTTTAAAGTAAGACTTTACTTGAAATACTTGCAAAATCTTATATTTTCAAGCCATTTAAGCTTAGGCCTAGAGAGAGAAAGTGAGAAGGAGAGTTTTTCTTCATGTGTTCTTGATGAAACCAAGGGTTATGTAGTGTGAGGATTAAGAAGATGCCATTGAAATTGAATAAGAAGCATTAAATTGTAAGTTAGCAAACCTAGGGATTTAATTGCATCTAAGCCAAGATGATTCTTCCTAGTAGTAATTTAATTGTCTAAGGATATATATGAGTTTTGAAGACATTTAGGAAGCCTTCACAAGTGTCAATTCCCTAAGAGAAAACAAGCAAACTCCATGGGTACTATATGCTTACGTACTCTTAGCCAAGAGCTCTTCATGCACTTAGAGAGAGTTTTAAATTTTTCTAAAGTTAGACAGGAATTAAATATGATGGAAGAATATCAAACGAAGTCTTAAAAATAATTTAGAAGTCGTGGTTTGTGAGATAAAGGTGTAGACTCCATAATGAGACTTAAAGAAGCAACTTGTGTCTAAGCTCTTGGGAATGAATTTATGATTACTCCAAGGAGTCTAAATGGAGTCAAGAGACTTAAAATGAATGAGAAATGGGAGCCAAGATCATGAATTCTCATAGTTGCTTGATAAGGTCTTGTAAAGAAGCATAATGGAGCCATAGAACAAAGTAGCTTCACATAGAGTGTATATGATGCCAAAGCTTGTCTCCATGAGTGATTTATGTCTCTTTTGATGTGTTTAGGCCAGAAGAACCAAGGGCCACTTAATAGCAAGGCTTGCCTGAGAAAGGAGAGAAGAGTTCAAGAGGAAAGTGTTGTGTTCTTGCTTCAAGGTAGCTCTCTAACCTTTCTCTCATGCATGGCTTGGATGTTTGCTTGCCTTAAGTGCTTGTATGTATGTTTATGCCATGAGAAATATTCTTAGTGATTGCTTACAAGCTATGGTACCATTATGCTTCTTGATATGTGTTTATGCATGCAATATGGCTTGAATGGGTTAGGTTATGCCAAAAGTCCCTTAGCAAGAGTGAGAATGAGCCAAACGTCTCAAGAAGAGTGAGGCTAAGTCAAAAGTCCCTTGAAAGTGGGTGAGGCAAATCCAAAAGCCCCAAGGAAAGTGGGTGAGGCTAAACCAATGCCCTTGAGAGCCTATATTTGTTATGTATAAGTTTCTTGAACATGAAAAATGTTATGTATATGTTCACTAGTAGCTTGAAAGCCATGCATGTATCCTTTGACATGTTTTAGCATCTATTTTGTATGTTTTAAAGGGTTAAGAGCTATTAGGATTATTTGAATCGCACTCTTCCCCTGCATATGCCTAACCATGTCTAGATGAGCTAAGTAGACAAAGAAATGGAGGCCAACAACCTTGAAGATCAAGACTTTGACAAATGGTTATGAAAAATAGGTATTTTGATGGCATATTGATGTCAAACTATATAACCATGAGATATATACTTGATATAAACCCTTGAACATGTTCTAATGTATGTATAAATGGTGCATATATCAATGTGGGAGCTAGATGAATGAGAATGTGAAATTTTGCCACCCATTTGCCTTTATGTGATATGATGTATTTATGTATGTATGCATGTGGCAAGGTGAGATTGAGCTCTACAAGAATTTGGATCATTTAACATGCTTTTATATATGGTATTTATGCTTTTAGACTTGCCCAAGTAGTTGTGGAAATTCAAGAAAAGCTTTTGGTGTCTTAAAATCCCATTTGAAGCTTCAAATTTAACCATTTTGTGTGCTAAACCAAAGTCTGACCAAATAAGTAAGTTTTTCCATGAAATTTGTCTAGCAAGTAGGTCTCATGCTTTCCACAAAGCAAAGAGCACTCAATTTGGAGCTCTAGAGAATTTATTATGATTTTTGAAAGTTGGCCAAATTATGCAAAAATAGTATGGTTATTGTTCATTTGATCAGTTTGCTTCTCTATGTTATGCATAGGCCAAATAAAGTCCAATAATCATGAAATTTTACAAGCATAAACTAGACATCATAAGCTTTCCATAGCCACTAAGATCGCCTCATTTGGAGCTCTATAGAGAGAGATATGAATTTTTGAAGTTGCATAATAGTACTAGTAATATAGCCTAACCTGTGTTACTATTCTATTAATTTTTCGGTGGCTTAAGACTAATGCATTGGTCTGGATGGTATACATCTACAGCTTTCTAGAATGGTATGTCTTGCTTGATTTTTATTTTTCTAGAATTATTCATGAATTTTCAAAATTTGAATTAGAATGTTGGAAAGTTGAAACTGAGAGCAAATCATTAATTTTGTGAGATGTAGCTCTAAGCCCGGAATGAATGGGACCAAATGTGATGTGTATGACTTGTATGGATGTGTTAAGACTGATGTGGATAAGTGCACATGGTCCATGGAGCATAAAATGAAGAAATGAAACCTTACATAACGCCATTAAATCCCATTAAATATTTATTATTTTCTTTATGTAAGGTGTATTCTTCCTTACAATTGTGCTCTATCATGTATGTTATGGATTGAGATAGCTTATAGTACTAATGTGTAAAGGTAAAGAGACTAAGGTATTACAAGTAGCGATCTAGATTGTCAAATAAACACTTTGATAGCATAAAAGCATTTCACTTATGTCTCTCCTTGATGTTTATAGGCAAAAGAAAGGGAAAGGTGACTGGCTCATGTCAATCTTTGTTCTGCCACATATCACAACTATAAAAGATATACTTTTTGGAGCTATGTAAGTCATTAAGTGTCTAAGGTTTTAAGGTGCCTTGCATCATAATTGCAAAAATTCTTCTAACATGGATATACAAACTGAATGCCCTGGCATAATCGCATAGACTATTAATGTAACACCTCAAAATTAATTAAAGGTATTAATTTTGGGCAAATTACAAAAAATTATTATGAGGATAATTAGGCAAGCTATGGGGAATAGAAACCTATGGAGAAATAAAATTATTAATTTGTATTTAAGGGTTAATTGGTTTAGGAATTTAATCTAGGCCTATAATTAATTTAAGCATGTCATGGATAAAGATTTATGGAGGCCTAACTTAACTTTTGAAGCCTAGAACTCGGAAATGGACTTAAGTGAGACAAGAATCCATTTAGGGAGCCTGATAAGTATGATTTTTATAAAATTTAACTCTCTTAACTTGGGCATTTTGACGATGGAATATGGTCTTAAAGGTTTAATTAGATTCAATTTGAATTCATTAGCCACTTTTGCACTCTAGGAATTAAAATTGCAAAATTCTTGAATTTTAATGCATAAATCATTTTAAATGAATTTTGTGAATTTTCTATTCCATCTCTTTCATTCTTTTATGCAGATTTTTGTTGGATAATTTGAGCTTTGAAGGAAAACCACAAACCAAAAGGGTTGTAGCCACATAAAGAAGAAGCAAGGAAGAAAGAAGCAAAGTCACGTGAGAAGCTTAAGCTTGGGTTTACGTTGAAAGAGAAGGAAAGAAAGGTATGAGTTGGGTTCTGCATGAGGAGAATAAAGAGCAACTCGAGGGAGCATGAAGAAGTCATGATGGACAGCTGCGTGAAACGAGTTGAAGCCTGTGAGCAGAATCTGCAGAACGTAGAAAAACAAACACACAAGAACAGAACACGTTTTCATGAAGAAAGTAAGCTGGATCTAGCTACTGGTTGAGCAGAAACAGAAAAGAAGACGTAAAAGTCTGGGCTGAGAGACAAAGAAGCTGCAGAACGTGGAAGAACAATGCAGAACAGAGCATGGAGCAGAATACGCTGGAGCTGAGGAAGAACGTGAAACCAGCATGAAAACAATGAGCTACAACACGTACTGCACAAAGAGAAGGAGCTGGAAGCAAAACACAAACCAGCTTTGAAACGAAGGAGTCAGGCAACTCGAGTTAAACGAGGAAGAAGCTCACATGCAGTAACTGAACAGAGAAGAGAAGGTAATGGACACTGCAGAAGAAGAAAAGAACACGAAGCAACGAGTTGAAGACTGTATGAGCTGAACGCAAGAAACTCCAGCTACAGAAGAAGAAATCACGTGAAGCAGAAGCTACAGTATGCATGTAGAATATATTATATTAATAATGGGGCCCACACTCATGCAAGCTTCAGATAATTAAAATGAGAAGAAGCTGAGCACGTGGAATTAATAAAAGAATCACGTGAGAATAAGGCAGAAGAGAGGAAGCAGCTCGTGGTCTGTAAACAGAAGCTCGAGTCTTGGTTCTGAGATGGAGGAGAAAAGCCGGCTGAATGAAGAAGCAACTGAAGCCACGAAAGCACGTGATGAACGCTCCAAAAACATGCAGAAGTTACGTGGATTAATGAAGCTTGAGAGCTGGAGATTTAGTGATCTGGAGGAGAAACTTAAACGTGGTTTTAGCGTACAAATTGGCAAATAAGAGAGCACGTGAATGATTAAAGCTGAAGCACGTGAAAGGGAGGAGAGATACACATCCAGACGCAACATTTGGGATGACGTGGGAGTTAAGATGAAGATGAGGATTAATGCGGGATTTCAGCGTGCAGAATCAGAAGGGGGGAGAACCATTCGGCCATACACACACGCCTCCATCGCCATTCCATCATCTCTTTATAAATCCTCAAAACCTAGCCGTCAGGAGACGCATCATCAACCATTCACCCACGCCTCCATTCACCCATCCCTTTCGACTTCATCCATCATCCATATTCCATCTCCATCCACCAATATGAAGCTTTAATTCATCCATCTTGAGGCTAGCAAGGGAGGAAGCTCTTGAGTAGAAGCTTGAATCCATGGATAAACAACAAATTATGGCTAAGATTTCTTTAATTTTCCTACACTTTTTCTTATTCTGTACAATCTCGGTTGAGTTGTATTTGATTAGGAATTTATGTAATTAATTAGTGGCTGGTTAGACACTGATTAGGAAACCCTTTTTGTTGATTAATTGGTTAAATTTGAATTTGATTTTTCATTATTCTCTCTAATCTCCCATGTATACTTCGAAGGTGTTCGATGAATTGCATGAGTGAGATTTTGTGCTTGATTGTTTGATTTGAGAATTCCTTGGTGTTTAGTTGGTTAATTAAACATTTTTGGATGATGAATCAGAAGATAATTAATTAGTTAATCAATCAAATTGGATGTTTATTGATCTTAAGAACAAGAGTTAACGGTTTAATGCGGGATTGAGGTCTCAATTCAACATTAGATTATTAATCTCTTGAATCTTGAATGGTTATTCAAGATCATTTGCTAATGAACATAATTAGGAATTCTTAGGCCATAATTAATCACAATTGGAATAGGATAAGGATAGTGGATACCAAGAGACAATTCCTAAGCTAGTCACAAGACCATCATTCGCCATAATTCATCCAATTAGGTAGTATTTAGGAATTTTAATTCAATTTAGTTTTAGATTAGTTTAATTCAATTAAAAACCCCCCAAATTAAATAGTTATAGGATCTTAGAACACTTAGAGAACCCAATTGAATATTGAATTCCAATTCCAAGGGAGATGACCTAGGTTGTGCCACTTGCTATATATTTAGTCAACCTAGTTTTATTTTGAGGGTTGCACGACAAGCCCGTCAGAGCCTAATGAATTAATTTCTAAAATCATTTGAAGGGTAGGCCTTGGAGTCAACCTAATATGCCAAAATTTTGAACCCACTTGGATCTTGGGCTCTTGGGTCAGCTCACAACTCAACTAAACCTTATATTCATTGTAGATTTTTTCCCTACTTTGTAGAACACACAAGAAATTCAAGAGGAAATTCGGAGGTCATAGGAGGAGGCTAGGATTCTTTGCATAATTTCATCTTCTCCGACTTTTAGAGTAAGATTCAACCAAGGTAACCTTTATGAAACTTAATCCTCTATTCTTCCTCTTCAATTTAACCTGATTAGTTTTTCATTTGGAGTATTTTCACCTTACACCCAAATCTGAAATGTGTTGTTTGGTGCTTTCATGGTGGATTTTAAGAGGTTGAGGCTAGGAGGGTTATTGGGTAAGTGTTTTCTTCCCATTTTGAAGCGTTTTCTACTGGTTTAAGACCCAATAGCTGACTCATGATGTGAGCTTGGATTTTATGCAAATTTGCCTAGAATTTGGAGTGGTATTCTGAAGTTTCTGGTGTGGGGACAACCAAATCCGAATTGGGAGTCTTGTGGTGGCTGCATAAATGTTCCTTAGATAGTGGAAATGATTAGATCATATGATATCTAAATTATTTTATAATTAGCACCTAAGAGTGTGCTTGATTTGATTTAGGATTCTAGAGTGTGAAAATTCATCTTTGGCTTTAGAACTTAGCTCAATTAAGTGAGGTAACTGGGGTTAATTCTAATTCTCAATTAAGTGAGGTAACTGGGGTTAATTCTAATTCTTTGCATATGTTCAATTTAATCTTATATCTGCTGCACATATATGACTTTGAATGCTAAATGAATGATTGGCTATTGAATTGTTGTGTTTGGACCCTATGTGAGTCCATGGTGGAGTTGTGGTGCGATTGCCACCTGTGCATCATGCTTCAATCAGGCACCAAATTATGATCATACTCTTGTATGCAATAAGCCCAGGTTGTGCTCATTAAGGAGTTGGCACCATGAATAGGCCTCTCCCAGTGTTATTGGCTTTTAACATGGTAAATGTTATTGTTAATATGGGATAGTAGTCACTGGGAGCTTAAATATTTTATTTGCTAATATGATTGATGTTTCTAATGCTCTTCTGATTAAATGCACATATGTTGATTAACTTGGTACCTATCAATGGAATTTACCTCTTGGTTACTGAGATTTGTATCTCACCTCGTTTTATAGGCTAATTATTTCAGGTAAAGGCTCCTTAGATAAGGATAAGGGAAAGCAAGTGGGTGAATATCCATGAGCTGAAACAATATGTGGAATTCTACACTTGGACTGATTTGGTTTAGAGTAAATGCTACTTTTGTTACCTCATTTTGTATAGTATCATCATGTAATCATATTGTCAAGTGTAGGTGTTTTGTGTTTTAGCAGACTATGATGTAACTAATAGGGAGTTAGGCCTTGCACAATTTAGAATTTGATGTTTGTATCTAAGGATAATATGATATGAATTGTTATTAATGTAAAACCATTACTTAATCACCTAAGAAACGTAACGTACGGTTTCTTCGTAGACATGTAAAATTCACTAGATATAAAAGAAAATCCCCGAATAGAGTGATTTGAGGTCCAATAAATTAGAACAATATTCTGGATCTCAAATAATGAATTTAGGAAGCCAAATGTGCCTTGAAATTAGAGTTAAAATAGTCAAACAAAATTTAATGAGAATGCAACGAAACGTAATGGCATTTTCGTAATTTTGGGCGCTTTATGGAAAACTCATAGGAGGGCTTTTTAAATGAAAATTTTGAGCTCTTCGGGGTTCTTAGAGGCCTTGAAAACCATGAAAAGCCCTGGGACAGTTAAAATCCCTCCGGTAGATATTTTCTAACAATTGTTGACCTGAACTTTGATGGGCTCGCTTAGGAAGGTTTTAGCTCTGAATTAAGTGATTTCAAAGGCATTTTATAAGATTGAGAACCTAAATTTTATGATGGAAAATACGGTTCTAAAAAAGGAGCTAAAACAAATCAGAAATGAAAAAGCCAAGAAAAGAGGACAAAATGGAAATTTTTGAAAAGTTCAGTCCCATTCTTCTTCTTCGTTTAGACTAACCTAGTTGCTGCCCAAGCCAGAGGAGGTTCTGCCGAAAGAAATGCACAAGGAAGAAGGAGAAAAAGAAGGAAAAAGGTATGAAAATTGGTAGAATTTCATGGTTCTTCCTTTAGCAACTTGATTCCTCTCCATCAGACCTTTCTTTTTATAGTTTTATTGAAGACTTTGGTTCTATTTTGAGCCACATATAGAGGAGGGAGAGTAGAATTTGGAAAAGAGGAGTCCACCACATGGAAGAGCACTTAAGAAAAGCTAGGAATCAAGGTAAGTTTGTTGTCTTCTATGCTTTTTCTTCCTTGCTCCTCCTTGTGTGAATTTCGTCCCACTTAGAGGTCAGCCATCAGAGACTAAATTTTGACTTAACCAAGGAAGAATCATAGGTTTTGGAGTGTGAGAAGTAAGTAGGTGCAAAGAAATTGGAAGAAAACCTAGTAAAATTCAAGATAGCAAAGTTAGGAATTCATGGAGACATTGTGAAATCTGATTTGATTCAAGAACTCCCAAGCTTATGTAAGTGTTTATATGAGTTTCTAAGTGCCCTAGGAAGTTTCCCAAGTGGCTCCTCCTTTAAGGAAAAATTTGAAACTCTATGGACTTCATTTATGGTGCTTGGCTTGGCCTAAAGAGGTTTTCCCACCTAGGGAGTGTTTTAAATTTTTCTAAGCTGAGAATTGCATCATATATGATGAAAGAGTATGAAAGAAAGCTTTGGAAAAAATTTAGAAAGCCTAAAAAGTGTGATGGAGGTATAGGGTCTATATTATAGCATAATGAAGCAACACATAGCTAGGCTCCTTGAAATGAATGTGTAATGGCTCCAAGGAGTTTAAATGGAGTCAAGAGTCATGGATTAAAGGAGAGAATAGAGCCAAGATCATGAATTCCCAAGGCTACTTCATTAGGTGCTTTATGGAACCATAATTGAACCATATGAGTGCCTAAGTCATTCCAATGTGTGTGGCGCTTTAGTAAATGTTCCAAGAGTGTAATTGGATCCCATTTCATGTGTTTAGGCCAAAGGAATCAAGCTCCACCTTTTTGTAGGTGTTTGGCAGAAGGGGAGGAAGGAATTTCAAGAGGTTAAAGTGTGTTCTTGTATGCAAGGTAGCTTTCTCTCCTTTCTCTCATCCATCTTTGGATGTTTTCTTATTTTTGAATGTGTGTATTTATACTTAAGACATAAAAGATGTTTCTAGCATGTATCTATATGCCATGATACCATGATGCTTAGCTTATGCACTTGCATGATGTTTTCATGAACATGGTGACTTGCTTGAGTGTGGTGAAGCCAAAAGCCCCTTAGCTATGGTGAGGATGAGCCAAAAGTCCCCAAAAATGGGTGAGACAAATCCAAAGGTCTTTAAAGAGTAAGGTTTAGTTATAAGTCCTTTAAAAAATAGGTGAGGCAAGTCCAAAATCCCAAAGAGAATGGGTAAGGCTAAACCATTTTCTTAGCAAGCCTATGTCTATTTTATGTGACTTCTTGAATGCAAGAAATGTTCCATGTATGTTTATGAGTTTCAAGATAGCCATGCATGCATTGTGAGACTTGAATTTGCATCCATTATGTGTGCTTGAAAGAGAGAAGAGCTATTGGGATTTTTAGAATCTCACTCTTCCTATGTAACACCACGAAATTAATTAAGACTAATTATGGTGATTAGGGAGTTGACGTGAATTAATTAGCAAAATCAATTAAGAGAGATTGGTACTTAATCAAGGCCTTAAAGATTAGTTCAATTATGCTTGAGGCCTAATATTGAAGTCTAATTATACCACAAGCCTCATAGGAGAGCCTAATACTAACTTTCTTGTAAGTCCAACTTAAATTTTCTAGAAGCCCAAAACTTATGAGTGAATTTAAGTGAGACAAGAACCTATTTAGCCTTAACTCAAACTTAGGGAAGTGAGTCCAAATAAGTCTTAGACTATTAGATCAACACACTCCATCCTTAACATTAAAAATTCTGTAGCCCAACCTAATGAACCCTAGTCTAATATGTTAAACACAAGCCCACTTGAAATAATGGACCCATTGGACCAGCCCATCATCACTAAAACCATAAGAGGCCTTTTCCTTACCTATTTGGCTGCTAAGACACTCATGTTTTGTAGAATAAAGAACCATTTTCGCACTTGAGAAGAGGGGCTAGGGTTTTTCTGCATGCTTCCACCTTTTGTCACTTCTAAGGGAAGATTTGGCCAAGGTAATCTATATAAAACATGTCCCCCTCATTCTTCTCTTCATTTTGGTCTAATTAGTTTTTGGTTTTAGGCATTTTTATCTCTTTCTCAAATATGAAATTTGGTGTTTGGGTGACTGTTTACAAAATTTTTGGAGTTAGAAGTTAGAGGGACGATTCGGTAAGTATTTTCCTTCCATTATATGCATTATTTTGCTGGATAATGTCCCCAAACACTAATTTTCGTAATGGGTTCTGTTATTATGCGAAATTATAAGGAAATGAAGATGAAATACTAAAGTTTTTGGGCTTCATAACTCAAACCCGAATTTCAAAATGTCCTATGGTGTGTTCCTAGTAGTTGAGACTCAACCCAGTCCACTTGACCTCTTAGGTGTATGGGTGAGTGTTTCTCCTTCTCTTGTGAAGTGTATGTGCTGAAATTGTAGCTTTTGAATGAACTTTTGGTGTATGGCTTGTATATGTGCGAAAATGGAGATGTGGGGAGTGAACCATTGTGAGCTTTGATGTCTTGACCTTGAATTGGTGTAGTAGACCCTTAGGAAGCTTGGGTAAGAAGTTCTCAATGTATTCTTGTTAAGATTAATCTGTGGATAGGGAAATTCCTTGCTAATGGTAGTTGAATAATAATGATAATCATGCTTATGTTAGGCTTGGTATGTTTTGGATCATGGTGGTAGCTAGAGGAAGAGTAATTAGTTTCATTGAGGTAACCAGGGTTATTTTTCTTAATTCCATGCGTATGCTCATGTTAATATGATATTTGTTATACATGTTTGATTTTGAAATGCTAAATGATTAGTTAACTACTTAAATTACAATTGTGCCTGAACCTTGTGAGTTCATGGTGGAGTTGTGGTGCAGCTCCCACCCATGCATGTGTTTCGATCGGGCACTGGGTTGTGATCAGACCCTAGATGCACTGAGCCCAGCTTGTGCTCATTATGAAGTAGGTGTCGTGGACAGACCTCTCTCGGTGTTATTGGCCATTAACATGTTGTGTGTGATTGCTGATATAAGATAGTAGTCATTGGTAGCTCAACTAGTTCATTTACAAATTGAATTGATGATTCTGGTATTGAAAATATGAAATTGCATTATATTGATTAATCTGTACATATATATAAAATTTGCCCCTTATTACTGAGATTATATATCTCACTTCGGTTATGGGCTAACATTTTTAAGGACCAGACCACTTAGTGGCAAGGAGAAACCAGTGGAAGCTTATTATATGATTTGGTAGCACATAGGTTCAGAAACTTTGTCAGATTGCATTATGTAGTTAGATCACTACTTTTATATAATTGTTGCATTGCATCATGAATTACTAAGTATTGGGACTGTACATGTAATATAATTATCATGGAATTGAACACTATAGCTGTAATTGGCTAATAATGGATGAGTGACTTGATCTCGTATGAACATTAAGCATTGGCCCTATGCTGCTTGTGGTCGGAACACTCTTGCTGTCACTAAATTATGGAATTCACTTATCTATGATAGTTTTGTAAGTAGAAATCAACACTTAAATCTTGAAGTGGATAATGATAGATTTGCTAGGTAAATCAAGTAGATAAATGCCATTAGAGTTTCACAAATTGAGGGAGAGTGATCCTAGAGTGTTCCTAGAGGGAAAATTAGAGAGTATGGGATGAAATCTTGAGAGTTATAGGAATAGAAAGTAATTGGTTATGGCCAAAATTTAATTAGCCGCGACCAAAAGCGACAAAGTTACTCAAGGAATGAAACAAAGAGGAATTAGCGGTGGCGAAAAGTGAAGTTAGTTGTGGTAAAATGGGAGAGGTAAGTCTAATGGTATTTCAGAGGGTAATTTGCCACGGTGTAAGGGATATTTGGCCACTGTGGAATTTACGAAATTTGTGAAGGTGTAAGGAGTTGAACTCAAGAGTAATTGGCCGCGGTGCAAGAGAATTTAGCCAAGGCAAAGGTGCTCAATTTCTCATATTCACCTAGAAACCTTAGTTTCTTTTATGGTAATGCTAAAGAATAATTTAGAAACACTTGTAGGAGGTTTTTGTGAGTTGGAATTGATGGATGGAGGAATCAAAGGCTCCTCATTGATAATTAAATTCACTTGCACATTCGAATAATTGTGGTTGTTTAGTTAATGACCCTAATAATATCAAAGTTCAAATTTCCCTACATTTTCTGAATGTAATTAGTTGCAATGACTTTCAACCTTAATTTATGATTATTAATCATATATTTAACCTTAATTACAATAATTAGAAGTTAGGGTTATTACATTTGGTATTAGAGCAATGGTTTAGGAAAACTATTCTAATTTAAATTTTATGGTTAGAAGCTTGGCAATCATGATACATACTTGGCACAATATTAGCTTATAAGAATAGCTAATTATGGGAACATGCTTTTTGCTTTTCACCTTCAGAGAAGAAATATAAAGGAATAATGATGTGAAGCTTGTAGTGATTGTTGAAATGAATGTTTCTTGAATTCTAATGAGGAGATCACTCATCACAATAAGCATGCCCCTAAGAATAATAGAGCGTAGTGAGATTTTACCGCACAACACTTTAGTAATACTAATTTTAAGACTTGAGGTTGTTAATGCCAATGAAAAGACTCAAATTTTGCCCTTCTTTTCTTTAAAGATTAGGTTACTGGTTTTAGTCTAGATAGACAACTAGTTGAGACTTATTGCCAACTGGCTACACGGTAGATGCACCAGTCACTTGCTATGAGTGACGGTCATGTCGCACAACCTCAAAATAAAACTAGGTTGAGAAAATATATAGTTAGTGGCACAACCTAGGTCATCTCCCTTTGAAATGGAATTCAATATTTAATTAGATTTTCTAAGTGTAAAAGAACACTAAAAATTTCCTAACTAAGGGGGGTTTTTTGATCTAATTAAACTAATTAGAATTAAATTGAAACAAAATGACTAACTACTACTTAATTGCATGAATTATGGGGTGAATGATAGACATGTGACTAGCTTTGGATTCGTCCCTTAGTATCCACTATCTTTATCATAATTCAATTGTAATTAATTCTGGCCTAAGAGTCTCTAATTGTATTCATAACAATGTATCTTGAGTTAGTACGCAAGAATCAAGAGACTAATAATCTAATGTTGAATTGAAACCTCAATCTGCATCAAATCGTTAATTTTCATCATTAGGATCAATGAATACTAAATTTGATTGATTAATGGATCAATTAGCCTCTGAATTATCACCCTAATATGTTTAATTAACCAATTAAACTCCAAGGAATCCTCAAATTAGATAATTAAGTACTCAATTTCATTCATGTATTTCATCGAACACCTTGATTGCATACAAGGGAAATTGGAGGAGAATGAAAAATTTAGTACTTATTCAATCAATTAATCAACAAAGGGTATCTTAATTAGTGTCTAACTAGCCACTAATTTCAAACAACACAAATTCTCAATTAAATACATCTCAACCAAGCATGTACAAGAAAAAGAAATGTAGAAAAGTAAAAATCTTAGCCCAAAAATCTCTTTCTAATCGATGGATTCAAGCTTCTTCAAGGGCCTTCTTCCTAGCTAGCCACAAGGGGAAGACTTAATGCTTCATTGGATGGAAGGAGATGGAGGAAATGAAGTGGAAAATGGTTACGGCGTTGTGAAGTGAAGTGTGACGATGGATGATAGAATGATGATTTTTATTTTCGATGGATGTTGCTGCACTCTGGATGAATGGGTGAATAGTGTTATACGATGGAATCCCTCCTCATGTGTTCATTTAATCATTTCACATGCTTCTTCTTTTATTCCAATTGCCTGCAGCTTCCTTCATGTGTGTATAAGTGTAGGCCCCGCTATGAAGCTAAATATAATATAAAAATTTATCCATGCTTCTCATTCCATTCGTGAGCTTCTCTTTTCTTGATCTAGGGTGTCAAGTGTTCTGTGCAGATTCCATTCAGCCCCTCCTCACACACTTTTCACATGCAATTCCAAGTGCTTTAACGTTTTTTCATTGTTGTATTGTTCGCATGCACAGCCCCTTTCCTCCATGTCAACCTGTAGCATCTTATTTGTCGTGTTGCTTCACCTCTGTTTCAGCCACATCATTTTTTCTTTTTCGTTTAGCTCTAGCTTCTTCTTCTCTCGTTGCTGCGTTAGAACTGGTGGTGTTTGTTTTCTCCATACATGAGTGGTCCATCGTGTTATTGTGCATGAGAGCTATGTTTCTTGCTACTGTTTAGTCCTCCAAACCCGTGGTTGTCTCATGCTTCTTTCCACATTCTTTTCTCATCTTCTCCATGTTATCTCTTTGCTCTGCCTTCTTCGTTTGCTCCTCCCTGACTGCCACTAAAACAGAATCATCATGCTTCTGGACCCAAGCTTCCCTTCCTGTTCTCTGTTCATGTGAGCTTGTTTCATTTTGCATTAGACCCGTAGCTTCCTTTTTCTACCTTTAATGAATCACATGCTTGCATGTGTGCTTCTTCTCCACAACAAAACAAAACCATTGAAGTCTCTTTACCTAGCTTATAGCAATCATGTCAGCTCCTTCACTTTTGTTTACAACCAAGCTTCTTGTTCTCATGTGCTGTTGTTCCACGTCTGGTTCATTTCTCATGCAGCTTCAAAGTGGGGGATACAATGAATACATAAATTTGCCTTATAGTGAACTGGGCGCTAGTCTGCATATCTTCTTCTCTTTACAATCTAGACCTAAGACTTCTCCTTCATTACAATCCCATGCACATAAAGCTTTAGCCTTTAACAAGCTTCTTCATTACCCTCTGCTCATGCGTCTTTTTTCATAGTCTTCTCCTTTAACTCATGGCTATATGCTTCATGTTTCCTTGTTTGTTTCTTTAAGTAAATGCAAGAAATGAGCTGCTACATGTTGCTTCTTGTTTACATGCTGTTGTTCTTTGTGTTCATTTTCTTTTTTCACGTGGAAGCCTTCTCTCTATTTCTATTGCTCTTCCTCATGTCAAGTTCTTCATGGCTGGGATAGACGTGATGCAATGTGGAGCCATGCATGAAACCCATGCCTTGTAATGTTTTGCAGAACTCAAGACTGCCTCATGCTCATGTCTCCTTTCGAACTTCTTTCCATTCATTTCTCTTCTCCACGTAAAACCTAAACCTCACTTCCACATTCTCCTTCATTTAAACTTTAGCCCAAGTGACGTGGGGATGTTAGTGTGTAAATGATGCATGTACTTAACATGAGATTAAGTTGTGTGAAGTGTAGATGTGGATGATTTGCCAGCTATAAATCAATGTGGAGTGTATCTATGAAGCTTCTACGTGAATGATGAATGCTATTTTTATATACATGAATCCTCCTAATTTTGGGTTTTTAAGGATTAAATATGGCATGTTGCATTTTATTAGATGATAATTGAATTTAATGGCCATTTTCTACACTTTAAGAATTAAATTGCAAAATGATTGATTTTAATGCATAAATTTCTTTAAATTATTTTGTGAGTTTTCCTATTGAATTGTTCCTATTCTTTGTGTAGATTTTTATTGGTAAATAGAACTCAGATGGAATTTAATTGGAAGCATTTTGCATATCTCTTGATTTTGGTTCATTGTTCATGGAAAAAGAATGGCAACTCTCATAAGTAGATAGCCACCAGTTAGAGAAGCAAGCTTGAGTTGCTGGTTAAAAGAAGGCTAGCGCTTTTGAGCAGAAACAAAGGAAGCAACATAAGCTTTGAGTTTAAGAAACATACACGAGCTGGATTGTCACAGGCTGAATGAAGAAGAAATAAGCAAAGAATGTGTGAAGGAATGAAGGAGAAGAACCATGTGTTTGCTACGTGCTGGATGGAAGATGAAGAACGTCAGCGAGAAGAACAAAAGCTGCAAATACATGCAAAATATTTACGTGGATGCCTACGAGTTACTGGAGAAGCAATGAGTGAAGAAAGATATGGGCTGAAGCTAGGAGAGCTAAACGAAGAAGCCACGATTTTGTGTAGAAGAGAAAGAGAAGGAAGCAGCCTCTGTTTTGGAAAAAGCTAGAACGAAGAGCAAAATGTGAATAGGTGAAGAAAGCAAAACGTGAAGAAAGGAAGAATGAGCTAAGAGAACTAGCTACAGGTTGGTCAAAATGAAAAGAAGAATCAACGTGGAATGAAGGGCTGGAGCGAGTTGAAAATGAAGGAGGCTTAGGTGCAGAACTTTCTTTCGTGTCTTGTAAGCAGCTACAAGAAACGAAGACTGCATAAGGAAGCACAGGCTGGAGAAAAGCAGTTCACGTTAAGGAATTACATGGAGAAATCACATGGGAGAACAACACGAGCTAAGGTCTAGACAGCAGCAGAATAAAAATGTGAAAAGGAGCGACGTGAATGTAATAAAAGAAATAAAATAAAGCTTACATGGGAAGGAATGGGGCCCATACTCATATAAACAAAAGAAGATATTGACGTGGATTGCTACGGGCAATGGAAAGGAATGAGAGGTAGCACGTGAAATGATTAAAATTCACGTGAGAAGGGCATCCAAGATACACTCGGGCAGAGAGTATCCATAGACACGTAATTCAGATGCTCATTCATCTCATCCATCACCATATTCATGCCCCTTCATCCATTCCACCATCCAGAGAGCAACTCCATGCCATTTTCCCATTCCATCATCTTCTATTCCACCTCTAATGAAGCTTTAATCCTCCATCTATGACTAACAAAGAAGAAGGATCTTGGAGAAGCTAGAATCCATGGAATTACAAGCAAAATTTTGGCTAAGGATTTCTACTTTCCTACACTTTTTCTTTTTCTTGTACAAGCTTGGTTAAGTTGTATTTGATTTGGAATTTGTGTGATTGTGATTAGTGGTTGGTTAGACACTAATTAGGAAGCCTTTTTGTTGATTGATTGGTTGGATTAAACACTGAATTTTACACTTTCCTTTAATTTCCCATGTATGCCACGAAGGTGTTCGATGAAATGCATGAGTGAAATTTTGAGCATTATTGTTTGATTTAAGGATTTCTTAGATTTTGGTTGGTTAATTAAACATCTTAGGGTGTTAATTCAGAGGCTAATTAATCAATTAATCATTCAATTTAAGTATTTATAGATCTTAATCACAAGAATTAGTAATTTAATGGTAGTTGAGGTCTCAATTAACATCAAATTGCTAGGGTCTTGAATCTTGAGTGGTAATTCAAGATCATTTGCCAATGGATACAATTAGGGACTTTTAAGCTAGAATTAATCATAATTGGATTAGGATAAAGATAGTGGATACCAAGGGATGAATCTAAAGCTAGTCACAAGACCATCATTCAACCATAATTCATTAATTAGGTAGCCATTAGGAATTTTATTTCAATTTTATTTTAGAAAGTTTTATTAGATCAAAAATCCCCCTTAATTAGTTAGTTCTAGGATCTTTTAACACTTTGAAAACCTAATTGAGCATTAAACTCCAATTCCAAGGGAGATAATCTAAGTTGTGCTACTAGTTATATATAATTCAACCTAGTTTTATTTTGAGGGTTACGCAACAGACTCGTCAAAATTTGGTGCCGTTGCCGGGGAATTGGATTCTCAATTGTTTGAGAAAGTTTTCTAAGTGTTTTTACTCTATTTTTGTTCTGTTTTGATTTGATTTTTGTTTTATTTTGAATTTGGATTTGGATGATTTCGGTGTTACGCGTCAACTTGTTTGCTTGCTGGAATTTTTGTTTTAAGTGTCTAGAAAATTCTCAAACTTTGTTTTCCAAGGTTTTTAGGTGTTTTAAGCACAACTAATAGCTTATCTATTAGGTGCACCATTTGTTGGCCAAATTGCAACATTTGAGGTACTTTTTCTAATTTTTTAGTATTTTCTCAAATTTTTTTAGGATTTTTTCAATTTTTTGGATTTAATTTAATTTTTTTGTGAATTTGTTTTGTGTGATAAACCTCTGTTTTTGAGTGTTTTTTATTGTCAGGTAGGTATTATCTTCATTTGAATTTTTATTTTCGATTAATTTTAGTGGTAATTTGCTAGTGATTTTTTCTTGTCCTGAAATTGATTGAACTTCTCATTTTATTTGCTTTAAATGGATCCATATCATTATTCTAATCAAGGTGTTTATGATTCTTATGCAAATGATAGGATTTTCAGGTAGTTGGATGATCTCAAGACAATGCTTTAAGGCCTTCTTAAACAACAAAGACAAGAACAACAAGCCCAATAATATTAACAATTCCAACCACCATGCTACCAACCATACCACCATTCATATGAAGTTCACCCCAGTTACATTGAATCATACCACAATCCATATGAAGCCCAACTCAATTACCACCATCATTATGAGCCATACCATAACTTTCATATGCAAGAGCCAGAATATCATCCTTACAATTATCATAAGGGATACACGCAACAAGAGGTCTAGAGGGAACCAAGTTAGGAAGAGAGGATGATGCAGCAATTGGAAGCCTTGGATCTTCGAAGCCAATAAAACAATGCCTACCACCGTCAATTCAAATAAGAAACTGAATAGTGGCATCTTAAAAATCAACAAAAGATTGACAACATTATGAAGGATTTGGGAATTCAAATGAATCAACCCACTTCAAGTGCTAATGAATTAACTGAACAGCAAATTAGAAGGGAATGTATAGAGGAGGAAGAGTCCTATTCACTGGGTAATATCCTTCCATCTTCTAATACTTTATAATTTGTTGGAACTGAATCTAGTTTGCTTGATAGTATTGTGACTACTGATGCATATAATGTTGTTGATTCTGAATTGCATGATGATGTTGTTGATGAGGAAATTATTGTTGAATCTCTTGATTTGATTGATTGTGGTAACTCATTGAGCAAAATTGACACATTTGTTGATGCTCATGAATCCTTATGTACTGATGTACTTGGTATGTCTACACCTAGCTATGACCATAGTGAAAATTTCATTTTTGAACCAATTGATGAATCTATTGAGTCTAGGGTAGTAGATAAGTGTGCGGGTGATTTAAAATGTGATGATCATGCTATTCCTAGTCTAAGATTGGTTGATAAGCCTGTTGATGATGCATCTTCTGAGTTTAGGGATAGCATACCATCTGGACCATGTCAGCTAGCTGATTTGAATGACTCTGTTGATTGTATGTGTACTGGATCCACTATATGTGATAGATACTCACAGATTAATTCTTTCATTGAGACTAGTGAGTTTCTCACATATTCTAATCATCATGATTCCTCACTAGTCTATGATGGTATAACTAATGAAATAATAGATGTAGCATGTGAAAAGGACATAGACAGTGAAATTGTTGGACAACTTGTTGTTGATGAATCAGACCCCACTTTTAAATGCTTATGTGATGATATGCATACATGCCTTGTATGTGCTGAGATTAATGGGTTTCTGGAGTCTGATAAGTTTATTGAATCCAAAAAGTTTTTTGTTTGCACTAAACCTGTTAATGATACTGATTCCACTGATCATGCTAGTGTTGATGGCAGCATGCATAGAGATGATCATACTATTATTGATATTGCACATCTTGTTGATCCTTTTGCTATTGTTGATACTAGTGAGAGACTGGATTTTGTTGTTGATCATTGTTTAGAATTTTGTGAGTCTACTGATGTCTCTTTGGTCTGGGAAGATGCTGTTTCTCTTGTTAAGAATCTGGAACAAATTCTTGAAGTTGGTGAGCTAATTCCCAACAATCAACAGACTCTCCCAACTGAAAAAAAAGCAATTGCTAGATGCCTTGAACTTAAAGGACTGTGAGAAGTTGCAATTTGATTTTTCTATTGATGCAGTGACTTTTATTGATGAGAGTCCAACTAATTTCATTGGAATTGATAGATTTCTAGAGAGTTTAAAGTTTAAATTTGATTTTAATTTTTTTTTAGTTTCAAATGTCGTAAATTTTATTTTTCTTCTTTTCTTGTTCCTGAAATTGCTGAATCTGACTTTCTTAAATTACTGATGGTTGAGGAAGTTCATGGGTCATCATTGAATGATCAATCAAAATGTTTTAAAGTAGTGAGACTTAAATTTGTTCAATTAAGACGAAATAAAGTTGTTCTGATTTTGGTTTTTGATACTTATGATTAGTTAGTCTCTGATCAAGTTCTTCTTAGTTTAGGATTTAATATTTTTTCCTTTTCTCTATTACAATTTGTTTTGTTTCTATTTTGTAGGTAATAAACAGTTGCTAACCGGTTGCATAAGAATTTGAGCCACCATTAGAATCTCCATTTTCAAGTTCATCCAGTTGTATTCTCTCCTTTCACTCTTTTTATATTGTGTTGTTTATCTATTGACTGGATTGTGTGCTGACATTGAGGACAATGCAATATTTAAGTGTGGGGGGATAGTCATTTCATTCCATTTCATCTTCTCTTTGCTTCCTTTGTTAAAAAGAAAAATTGAAATTTTTTTTTGAAAACTAGTGTAATTCTTTTCAGTTTTTCTATGGAATTTGCAAGTTAAGATGATTTTAACTTGGATTCAATTAGACATGATAAGTGATGGATCTTGTGTTTTGATTCAAGTGAGTTGGCAATGAATTATTTGATAGCCATTAGTTGGTGAGGATTTGACCCTTAATTGTTCAATTCTAGTGTGTTTTCACCTATCTTTACTTTCACTCTAGAACTTGTCTTGATTCTTTGTTGAGATCACAATTGCATTTGCATGCATGAAAGTGATAAGAAATTCATTCTTTTGTAGCTAGTAAGCCAAAAAGCCAACCCTACATGCATTTTATCCATTGTTTAGCCACTTTGGACTTGATTTCATTTTCTTGTTAGCCATAGCCATTAAAAATGTTTTCCACCTTGTTTTATGGTTCCTTAGAGATTTCAAGGAGCATTACACTTGTTTAGGATGAGAGGATATATACTTTGCATCCATTTAGGCCATTGTTATTCAAAGTAGAGGAATATGTTCTAAAAAAAAAAAGAGATAGAAAAGTAAAAGGAAAGCAATGAAAAATGAAAAAAAAAAAGTAATTGAAAATCAAAAGAAAAAAGTGCTTGAATTTTCTTTGCAATTCTTACTATTAGTTGAAAAGAAGGCCTTCAAATGCACATTCTTACTTGCCTTAGATTGTCATTGATTGCTCTTGAGGTTCTAAGGTATCCATTTGTTTGTTTTTCCCCTTGTCTTTGTTATCCATTCATTTCATTCCCTAGCCCATTACAACCCTGAATAAAAGTCCTATTGATTTGAGCTTTGCATTTGACATTGGTGGTGGAGATTTAGAAGCTTGACAAGCCTATGGTAGTGAATTTTGATAGGTGAAGTTTGAGTGATACACATCCCTTTAAACACTGGAAGGTTGAGAGTAAATACAAATCCATGTGAGAGGCTATGCATTTTGATTCATTCTTTTCAAATGAAATTGCGATGGAATTTGATTTCTTGATGGAAGTGAAGTTAGTTTGGATTGTTGAAGTGATGAAAAGTTGTGATTAATCTCTAGCATACGATTTGTACACTTTCTTTTCCATTTCCATTTTCCACTTGCCATTCTACTAGCTGGGTGTTTCAATTCATTCTTTCATCTTAGATTTTGAGCTTTGCCCAAGAGTGCAAAGGTTTAAGTGTGGGAGAATTTGATGAATGCTAGTTTTATATACATGAATCCTCCTAATTTTGGGTTTTTAATGATTAAATATGGCTTATTTCATTTTATTAGATGATAATTGAATTTAATGCATAAATTTCTTTAAATTATTTTGTGAATTTTCCTATTGAATTGTTCCTATTCTTTGTGTAGATTTTTATTGGTAAATGGAACTCAGATGGAATTTAATTAGAAGCATTTTGCATATCTCTTGATTTTGGTTCATGGTTCATGGAAAAATATTGGCAACTCTCATGTACAGCAAAAAGAAACACGTCCCTATAAGCTCTATCTCCCTTGTTTACACGTGGAATGCACTCACATATCAACACAAGCCAGCCACCATTCACACCATTTCTCTCACTCAAGCACATTCACTCACTCTTGCTTAACTTCACTATATGTAGCCATGGGTTACTCCATGTTGTAGCACATAAACACACTTTCCACATAACACACACAAGCAGAAACGAAGAACACAAAGCTACAGGTTTCACATTGGGGCAGCACTTGGGTTGATGTGGATGGTGTTTTGTTTTGGGTGCAGAAGCAAATAGCCATTGGTTAAAGAAGCAAGCTCGAGTTGCTGGTTAAAAGAAGGCTGGAGCTTTTGAGCAGAAACAAAGGAAGCAATACAAGCTTTGAGTTCAAGAAACATACATGAGCTAGATTGTCATGGGCTGAATGAAGAGGAAACAAGTAAAGAATGTGTGAAGGAATGAAGGAGAAGAACCATGTGTTTGCTACGTGCTGGATGAAAGATGAAGAATGTCAGTGAGAAGAATAGAAGCTACACATACATGCAGAATATTTATGTGGATGGCTACAAGTTACTGGAGAAGCAACGAGTGAAGAAAGATACAGGTTGAAGCTAGGAAAGCTGAACAAAGAAGCCACGATTTTGTATAGAAGAGAAAGAGAAGGAAGCAGCCTCTATTTTGGAAAAAGCTAGAACGACGAGCAAAACATGAATAAGTGAAGAAAGCAAAACGCGAAGAGGGGAGGAATGAGCTAAGAAAACTTGTTACGGGTTAGGCAGAATGAAAAGAAGAATCAACATGGAATGAAGGGCTGGAACAAGCTAAAAATGAAGAAGGCTTGGGTGTAAAAATTTTCTCTCGCGTCTTGTAAGCAGCTACAGGAAACGAAGACTGCATGAGGAAGCACAAACTGGAGAAGAGTAGTTCATATTGAGGAATTACATGGAGAAATCACATGGGAGAACAACGCGAGCTGAGGTCTGGATAGCAGCAGAATAAAAACACAAAAAGGAGCAACGTGAATGTAATAAAAGAAATAAAACAAAGCTTACAGGGGAAGGAATGGGGCCTACACTCATATAAGCAAAAGAAGATATTGACGTGGATTGCTACGGGCAATGGAAAGGAACAAGAGGCAACATGTGAAATTATTAAAATTCATGTAAGAAGGGCATCCAAGATACACTCGGGCAGAAAGTATCCATAGACACGTAATTCAGACGCTCATTTGTCTCATCTATCACCACATTCATGCCTCTTCATCCATTCCACCATCCAGAGAGCAACTCCACGCCATTTTCCCATTCCATCATCTTCCATTCCACCTCTAATGAAGCTATAATCCTCCATCTGTGACTAGCAAGGAAGAAGGACCTTGGAGAAGCTTGAATCCATGGAATTACAAGCAGAATTTTGGCTAAGGATTTCTACTTTCCTACACTTTTTCTTTTTCTTGTAAAAGCTTGGTTAAGTTTTATTTGATTAGGAATTTGTATAATTGTGATTAGTGGTTAGTTAGACACTAATTAGGAAGCCTTTTTGTTGATTGATTGGTTAGATTAGACACTGAATTTTACACTTTCCTTTAATTTCCCATGTATGCCACGAAAGTGTTCAATGAAATGCATGAGTGAAATTATGAGCTTTATTGTTTGATTTAAGGATTCCTTGGAGTTTGGTTGGTTAATTAAACATCCTAAGGTGTTAATTCATAGGCTAATTGATCAATTAATCATTCAATTCAAGTGTTCATAGATCTTAATCACAAGAATTAATAATTTAATGATAGTTGAGGTCTCAATTAACATCAAATTGCTAGGGTCTTGAATCTTGAGTGGTAATTCAAGATCATTTGCCAATGAATACAATTAGGGACTTTTAAGCTAGAATTAATCACAATTGGATTAGGATAAGGATAATGGATACCAAGGGATGAATCCAAAGCTACTCACAAGACTAGCATTCAACCATAATTCATTAATTAGGTAGCCATTAGGAATTTTATTTCAATTTTATTTTAGATAGTTCAATTAGATTAAAAAACCCCCTTAATTAGATAGTTCTAGGATCTTTTAGCACTTATAAAACCCAATCGAATATTGAACTCCAATTCCAAGGGAGATGACCTAAGTTGTGTCACTAGCTATATATAATTCAACCTAGTTTTATTTTGAGGGTTGTGCGACAGACCTGTTAAAATAT
This sequence comes from Erythrophleum fordii, assembly GCA_032878935.1. NCBI lineage: Eukaryota > Viridiplantae > Streptophyta > Magnoliopsida > Fabales > Fabaceae > Erythrophleum > Erythrophleum fordii. Next base: position 21,768,632 of record JAVQMF010000044.1, read on the forward strand.
GGATGATTTGCTAGCTATAAATCAACGTGGGGTGTATCTATGAAGCTTCTACGTGAACCCATGAATTGTGTGTATGTGTAAAGAAGCCTATGCCTATGTGACCTTGTATGAATGATGGATTGGGCTTGTGTGAGGTAAATGGAATGTGAGATTGAGGGCTGGTGTGTGTGCTTACGTGGAGTGTGAGTGATTGTTAATAAATAAGCCATGCATTTGAGCCCTTCCATGCCTACGTGTTTGTGTGATGAGAGCTGTCCATGTGTGTGATAGGATGAAGCTCAAAGTGTGAGTAAGCTACCTTCCATCCAAAAATCCCTAAACCCATAGCTTCTTCTTCACACTTCTTCCTTTCCATGAATACTCCCCTCTCACATGCTCTCTTAATGTTGCTTCCTTGCACTTGGAAAGCTTCCACCTCTTCTCCAAACCAATTTCTTATTCAAATACTAATTGCCCATAAAAAATTCTGCAAGAATAATAGACAAAAATCACATAGGAATATTCACAAATTATTCAAGATAAATTTAAGCATTAAAAACCAATCACTTGTAAATTAATTCCTAAAATTAAAAAATGGCCAATTAAAATCAATTTCCATTCAATTACATCCATTAAGCCATATTTAATTATTAAAGTGCCAAAATTAGGAGAATTCATGTATATAAAACTAGCATTCATCAATGAGGCACTAGTTGACTAATGAATGAGACCAGGTAACTGATAAGGATAATGAACAAAGCTACTAATAGTATTTGTGACCAGTTGACCGCCATTTACTAAGCAAGTCAATTGGGTACGGTCAACTAGTTGACTGGCCTATTGAAGTGGTTAACTGATCACAACAAGAGTAGCAATTCTTTATCTAAGCAAAATTCTAAGCTTTTCAAGGGCCATCCAGAGTGATGTTGAGAACTTAAAAGACAACAAAGCAGAGTAAAACACTTGACTAGCTATTAAAAAAAACTTTACAGAAGGGTAAGATATAAGCCTTACTTATGAGTGGGAAATTGATCATGGAAGTTTAGGAACTAGTGTATAATAAATTAGTATAGTTGACTAAATATTTGAAGTGATGTACACTCCATAATGAGTTAGAACTATGTAGACTTTGAAAGGTCCCCTAGGTTGAGGCTTTATAGGTATAGAGGTCCTAACCCACTTAATAGATCCCGGTTAATAGCAAACATAATTACTGTTGGGAATTCAGGGATGTGCAGCGAAAAATTAAAACCTCGAATCCCTTCCCATGAATCCATCAATGCTGTTTAAATCGAGTAGATTTAGGAATATCTACCTTTTTGGTTGGATCTTAGGAAGTGATCTACATATCTGCTCCCTCTATTGGTATCCACACGAACGGATGCTCAACTTGAACGGTGTGCTAGTGCCTCTTACCAATGTCTGTACATGTTCTTGGTAGAGAAGGCGTTCTCCCCTTTCTCTATCTCTAGGCGTCCGTACGATGTCCGAACACTTTCTCTTTCTAGGGTTTTTCTTTTGTTCTGTAGTTATAGGAAACCCAAGCCTCCTACCTTTTTATAGAGGCATCCTATTAGGGTTTCAGATAAGTTTGATTAATTTAAAAACATTATTTTAAATCAAATCAAATCAAATAGATTAGTTTAAATTTAAATCTATCTAATAGATTTAAATTTAACTAATTATTTAATATAAATCTAGAACTTAATTTAAATTTAATTTATCTCATAAATTAAATTTAAATTATCATATTAGTTTAAATTTAAATCTATCATATAAATTTGAATTTAAAACTAATTGATTTAAATTAATTAAAGGATATATATATATATATTTTTTTTTGAATATATAAATATAAAAATATATATATTTCAAATTTTATAAATTATATATATATATATATATAATATATATGTATTTATTTATAAAATTCTTCCATCCTAGATTGAATGTGACATTTATTGAATCTAGACGCAATTTCAGATTCAACGAATTTGGACATAACATTCATTGAATCTAGACGCAATTTCAGATTTAATGAATTTGGACATTTTAGCTCAAGTTGACTTGTTCTTGTGTGCAACCCTGTAAGCTCATATGATGTTGGCAGTAGGCTAATAACACTATTTGACCCACAAGTCACAAACAGTCTCTAGCAAGACATTGTGACTACCCAAATCATATAGGGATCGGTGATCCGATACAACCTGTCATATAACCTTATCACATCCCTTTTGTCACAAGCTATCTAGATCAAGTATGAGGCATGAAAATGTCATTCTCATCTTACTTGATCGTCACTTTCTTGATCTATGTGCAGACTGACAGTACAAATGGAAACCCTTCCATTCAAGCATGACCATGTATTTCTCAGTCTCACTCATCGAGGGGCCCAGAGATATCTCTCTATTAATCAAAGGGATAAATCCTATCTTGACCACTCATCTTCTTCTACATGAATTCCATTATACCCGATCGTAGCCTTTATGATCACTCGATTAAACATGACTTTTGACTATGCCAAAAATAGTATTCCTCATGTTGGAAACTATGGTGATCTCAAGTCTAAGGGCTCGGTGATATAGTTATACATAAGATATGCTTATGACTTAATCCATGTAGCTATCTTATGGTGGGTCGATCCAGCATCTTGTTCCCTAACAAATGCCTATGACTTTTGATTCGTATCTTTATATGTGATTAACACATAATCATCAATCAAAATCATACTAGTTTTAGTTTATCATTGTTCCCACAATGATGATCAACTAGGGATATTCAGGATAATTAATATGATTTATCCAAGGATATTATTATATAGAACATGCAAAAGAATATAATAATAATGTAATAAAAGAAAACTCTTATTCCTTAATAAAGTACAATGTTTGTAATACAATAATTGGCCTAGGGCATAATCTCTAACAATTACTCAATCCTAGCTACCATATTTTAGGCCTAATTAACAAGGATGATGAGAGCTAAAGAACATTTCAAATAGTTTTATTCAAACTATCGAAGTGAGTAAGCTATCTTTAGTTAGTAATGATAAGGAAGGAGGGCAAGAAACCCTTAGGGTTGTTGAATCTATTTCTAAATGGGGGATAATGACTTTAAAGCAAGAGATTAAGGGAGATGATGTTTTGGAAGGAATCTTGAGAGCTTTGAGGCTCCTTGTGATGACCCTAACTTCTAATTTCGTTATAGTTAAATACGTGATTAATAAATAATGATTAAGGCTTGGAGTCATTACAATTAGTTACATTAAGAAAATATAGGAAAATTTGAACCTTCATGTTATTAGGGTCATCAATTAAACAACCATAAATGGGAAAATGTATAAAAGGGTTTGTACCATCATTAAGGGTTTGTGATTCATCTAACCATCGATTTCAACACACAAAAACCTCCCACAAGTGTTCCTATATCATTTCCTGGCTTTAGCATTAAAGAAATTAGGGTTTCTAGGTCAAAGGTGGGAGTTTGGGGACCTACACTGTGACCTGGAACCTTCCCGCCATGGCTAAGTTAGGTTCTAGAGCTCAAAAACTAAGCTTTTAACTTTGTGCCGCGGCCCAGACCTTTTGCATCGCGGCTAAGTTGCTCTCGGGAATCACTGGGTAACTTACCCAAATTTTGCTGTGACGAGTTGGATCTGCGCCGCGGCGAGTTTTGCTACTGTACCTTCCTTAATTAATTTTCTCGACTTGCATCGCAGTGAGGTTTTATTCTGTCACCCTCCTGGGCATTTTTTTCACTCTGCGCCACTGCGAGATTTCTCAAGCCGCGGCGTCCCTCACCGCTGTCACTCTTCAGGCCCCGGCGAGGCCTTCCTAGCCGCGGCGTGACTCCCTCCTGTAGCTACATTTCGTCCCCTACACTCCAGTTCTTTCCTTAGGGACACCCTAGGACCACTTCCTCTCATTTTATATGGCTCTAAAGATATTTATCTACCTTATTTACCTAGCTATTCTCCCATTACCAACTTAACACTCAAGTATAAATTCTCACTCTCCCAACCACCACATGTCAGTGTTTTCATAGGTTAATGATAGCAAGGATTCATACAATATCAACAATTAACATCTCATACCAATTACATTAGAGGTTTCATACATCAATGATCCGTGTCAATTTCTAATACATTATATAATTATGTTTCCAATAGTATACCATGCCATAATTTCAATAAAATTTATATAACAGATACTATAGGTCCATACAATCTAAACCAAGCCATATTAAGACTTAACTCCTTAACAAATACATTTCAACTAATCAGAATATAAACGCCTACACTTGGCAACATGAATACAAGACGATCCTATACAATAAGGAATACAAAATTAGCATCTATACTAACTAAATCAGCCTAAGTGTAGCATTCTCCCCACATGTTGGAGCTCATAGTGTGACGACCCTAATTTCTTATCATCATAATTAAGGTTAAACACGTGATTAATCACTCTAGGTTATAAAAATGTGGAAAATTTAAACCTTAATATGATTAGAGTCATCAATCATACGATTACATACACTTATGTTCATAAGGGAATTAAACATCCATTTATAAGTCTTGGATCTATTACTCATCAGTTATAACCCATCCTAATGACTCTAGATCATCCTTTGTGATTCACATATGAAAAACCAAGATTTTCTAGTTAATATAAGTGTTTCAGCATGTTAGCCGTGACCAAATTACCTTTAGCCACGACCAATTCCTTTATGTTTTATCCCTTTCTTCATCACTAGTTTTGCCACAGCGAGTTGGACCTTCATCGCGGCGAAGAAGCCTCCTGGAACTTCCTCACTCGCCTCTCAATATTGGCGGTGGCCAATTCCTCCTTCCGCCGCGGCCAATTCCTCTCTGGAATGCCGGGGACATTATCCTAAAAGTTCACTGCTACTAATTTCTCTTTGGATGACTCCCAATTTGACCTCTCACATTTAGCCGCAGCCAATTTACATTTCACCGTGGCGAATTCCTCTCTGGTACTCTCCCTAGGCAACTCTGCCTCTATTGGCCGTGGCCAACTATATTTTAGCCACGGCGAAGTACCTCCTGGTCCTACACTCTGAAAATCTAGACTCATACTCTCCTTTCTCCCTCCAATCTCACCCTAGGGTTCCTCTACCTTAATTGTGGGGCTCAAATGGCTTTCATTAGCCTAATTCATCCGACTAATCTCTCCTCTATAATTCAAGATTCAAGGGTCAATTTCTTTTCTCTAATTACCCTATATCAGCAAGTCCAGAGAATAATAACAACACAAATCATGTACCATTGACATTTAACATTAGATACACTTTAAATCATATCATAGGTTCAATAAGGTTTACAATAGATATCATAAACTCATACATCAATTACCAATTTAAAGTAAGGCCTACTCCTCGATAGGTATACATCATATTATCAAAATACAGACTCCTACACTTGACAATACAGATACATGATGATGCTATACAAGACTTAACAAAATTAACATCTACTCTATTACACTCAGACCAAGTGTAACTCCCCACACTAGGCCTCAGCTCATGGATGTTCATCCACTTGCTTGCCCTTATCTTTACCTAAGGAACCTTCACTTGAAATTGTAATCCCATAAAACGGGGTGAGATAATAATCTCAGTAACCAAGGCAATTCCATCATATAATCCAGTCTAATTAACATATATGCATGAATCAAAATCATATCTATCATCTCAGCAAATGAAACGATTAGGCTATCATGATTACTATCCTATACTAGTAATCATATTTTAACATGTTAAAGGCCATTAACACCGGGAGAGGCCCGTCCACGGCACCTACTCCCCATTGAGCACAACCAGGGCTCAGTGCATCTGGGGTTTGATCATAACCCGGTGCTCGATTGTAGCACATGCACGGGTGGCAGCCGCACCATAGTTCCACCATGGACTCACAAGGTCCAATCATCATACAATAGATAGCCAACCAATTCATTCAACATTTCAAATCATTCATGTACAGCAAATACGAAATTAAACAGATACATGCGTGGAATTAATATAAACCCCGATTACCTCACTCGTAGACAGATTTGCAGCAGCCACCAATGGTACAGAGTCTCCCTATAATCATAGCATCAAATAATTACTACTCTAATTCATCATTAACAGTTACAATAAGTACCCAAGGGATTTAAATGCTACTAAATACCTAAAGAATACTTACTCAACCACCACAAATCCCAAATTCGGATTAAAGTATCCTCTACCAGAAATCTCAATATTCGACCCAAAATCCTAAGCAAATTCGTACAAAATTAATACCCATAATATAAATAAGCTATGGGGGTCTCAAACCAACAAGGAAAGCATCAAAATGGGGGGTTTAAACTCACCTAATACTAGCCCCAACCTCAACCTACGAATTTCACTAGAAAAATCCCCAAACACCCACATTTCAGATTTTGGGTATGATGAAAATACTCCAATTGAAAAACTAATTAGACCAAATTAAAGAGAAAGATGAGGGGATTAAGTTGTATAACTATTACCTTGGCTAAATCTTGCTCAAAATGTGAGAAAATATGGATTTATGCTAAGAACCCTAGCCTCTCCTCCTCACCTCCGAATTTTCCTTGTGTTTTGCTGAATAGGGGGTGGCTGGTTAGTTTTTAGGGTTTTAGTGGAGTTAAGTTAGGTCAAGGGATGGGTCATGGGCTGTTCCAAGTCCAACTCCTAATGGGCTCCAGATTTTTAGCTTTGTTGGGCCAGTTTTTAAGTGTTGGGCTACAGGATTTTATTGGGCCAATTTTATACTTTGGGTTGCTGAAGTTTAATGGGATTTGGGCCAAGTTTGAAAAGTTCAAGGGTTTTGATTTGCACTTAACTCATTGGGCCTCCATTAGCCTCTTATCATGATCTATTAATTTGGGCCTAGATGAAATTTCTATCCCAATTAATTCTCAAACCTATGTTAACAATTTATCTCTCTAAAATTTCCATTCACTAACTTGCCCAATTATCCTCTATTAATTATTCTTAATTACTCTAAATCCATGATTAACACCTTAATAAATTTTTGGGGTGTTACATTCTTCCCTCATTTTAGAAATTTTGTCCTCAAAATTAGACATACCTTACTAAAATAATGCAGGATAATCCTTCCTCATTGCTTCTTCTGTTTCCCAAGTTGCTTCATCCGGAGTAAGTCCTTTCCATACTACCTTTATCAGGAGGATGTCCTTATTACGCAGCTGTTTGACTTTTGAGTCCACAATCCTTTCCAGTTCAACCACATAAGACAAATCATCTTGTAGATGCACATTCTCATGCTCAATGACATGCAAAGGGTTTAGGTGGTACTTTTTTAGTTGGGACACATGGAACACATCATGCAATCTGGCCAGGTTTGGAGGTAAAGCAACTCTATAGGCTATGGGTCCTATCCTTTCAAGGATTTGGAAAGGACCAAGATAACGAGGACTGAGCTTTCTTGTCCTGATAGACCGTCCTACCCCCATCACCGGAGTAGCCTTAAGGAACACATGGTCTCCTATCTCAAATTCTAAGGGTCTCCTTCTCTTATCTGCATAACTCTTTTGCCTACTCTGGGCAGCCAACAATTTCTTTCTAATGAGTTCTATTTGATGGGTGGTTTGGTCCACTATGTCTGAACCTAAGAGACTCCTCTTACCAAGTTCTACCCAACACAAGGGTGACCGAAACTTTCTCCCATAAAGTGCCTCAAATGGTGCCATCTGGATACTGGAATGGTAACTATTATTATAAGCAAACTCAGCTAAAGGCAAGTACACATCCCAACTCCCTTCAATTCTAGCACACTAGCTCTCAGCATGTCCTCAAGGGTTTGAATGGTCCTCTCAGTCTGTCCATCAGACTGAGGATGATAGGCAGTGCTAAAGTTAAGACTAGTACCTAAAGCTTCTTGTAGAGACCGCCAAAATTTTGATGTGAATCTTGGGTCTCTATCTGACACAATGCTGTTAGGAACGCCATGTAACCTTACAATCTCACGAACATACAGTTGAGCTAGTCTATCTAGAGGATAAGTAGCTCTAATAGGTAGAAAGTGGCTAGACTTCGTCAACCTATCCACAATCACCCAAATAGCATCATAACCCGAGGATGTTCTAGGCAAACCCATCACAAAATCCATGGATATATTATCCCATTTCCATTCTAAAATCTCTAAAGGGTGTAACAAACCTGTGGGTCTTTGGTGTTCAATCTTAATCCTCTGAAAAATTAGACACCTAGCCATAAACTCTGCTATATCTGACTTCATTCCAGGCCACCAAAAGCTCTTCTTTAAATCCCTATACATCTTAGTGGTGCTCGGATGAATGGTGTACTGACTCTTATGAGCTTCTGATAACACTATGTTCCTTAACTCTTCATCCTTAAGTATGCACACTCTACCTTGGTACATCACCAAACCATCCTCGGAAAGGTCAAAATCTTTGACCTCACCATTCTCTAGTTGCTCTTTAATTCCTCCTAAGTAGGCATCTAGCCCTTGGGCCTCTTTAATCCTCTTTCTAAGGTCATTTTCTATCCTCAATTCTCCCAAAAGAAGACTACTAGGGTTCACTGAAATTGATAAATTCAAATCTCTCATTTCCTCAATTAACCTTTGCTCTCTAAGCATCATCATTGCCATGTGAATAGATTTCCTACTCAAGGCATCGGCGACTACATTCGCCTTCCCCGGATGATACTTTAAGGAGAAATCATAGTCCTTAAGAAATTCCATCCACCTCCTTTGCCTCATGTTCAACTCCTTTTGGTCAAACAAGTATTTCAGACTTTTATGATCACTATATACCTCAAATTGGGCACCATAGAGATAGTGCCTCTAAATCTTAAGGGCAAAAACTACAGCAGCTAATTCCAGGTCATGGGTGGGGTAATTTTCCTCTTGTGGTCTAAGTTGTCTAGAAGCATAGGCTATCACCCTACCTTGTTGCATTAAGACACACCCTAATCCCTTCTTAGAAGCATCACTATAGACTGTGAATGTCTCTTTAGGGTCAGGTATCACTAACACAGGTGCGGTGGTAAGCTTATCCTTAAGCTCTTGAAAGGCATTCTCACACTTAGCATCCCACACAAATGGTTGGTCCTTCCTAGTCAGTTTTGTCAAAGGCATGGCTAACTGAGAAAATCCCTTAATGAATCTTCTATAGTAGCCAGCTAGACCTAAGAAGCTACGGATTTCAGTCACAGTTTTAGGTCTCTCCCAATTCAGTACCACCTCTACCTTGCTAGGATCTACCGCTACCCCTTATTCTGATATCACATAACTTAGGAATTTGACCTCCCGCAACCAAAACTCACACTTGCTCAACTTAGCATACAACTGATGCTCTCTCAAGGTTTGAAGAACTATCCTAAGATGCTTTTCATGCTCTTCACTACTTTTAGAGTAGATGAGGATGTCATCAATGAATACTACCACAAACCGGTCAAGATAAGGCCTAAAAATCCTATTCATGTAATCCATGAAAATGGCAGGGGCATTGGTTAACCCAAAAGGCATAACTAGGAATTCATAATGGCCATATCGAGTCCTAAAGGCAGTTTTAGGTACATCCTCAGCCTTGACTCTAAGTCGGTGATATCCCGATCTAAGGTCAATCTTTGAAAAGACTGACGCTCCAGCTAATTGGTCAAGTAAGTCATCAATTCTAGGCAAAGGATATTTATTCTTAATAGTCGCTTGGTTCAATTGCCTATAGTTAATGCAAAGTCTAAGGCTACCATCCTTCTTCTTGACAAATAGCACTGGTGCTCCCCATGGAGACACACTTGGCCTAATAAACCCTTTTTCAAGTAACTCTTCTAATTGACTCTTTAACTCAACCAACTCAGCAGGCGCTATTCTATATGGGGCCTTAGAGATTAGACCAGTATCGGGTACCGAATCAACAGAAAACTTTAGCTCTCTCTCTGGAGATAGTCCACTAAACTCCTTAGGGAAAACCTCAGGAAACTACCTAATCACAGGTATATCCTCTATCCCATCATCAACTTCAACATGCAATGAAAAGAATACTAGAAACCCTTGGCATCCATGCCTAAGGCACCTCCCGGCTTGGGTGGCCGACACACAAGTAAGCTTAGTCACAGGACAAGTTTCAGGTATATTTGCAGGTAAGGAAATAGTCTTACGGTTGCAGTCAAGTATCACATTATTAGCAGACAGCCAGTCCATACCAATGATCACATTAAAATTACACAAACGGATACAAATCAAGTCAAGGGTAGTATAAGGGCTATCCAATTGTACAGTACAATTTAAGCATACATCAGATGTAATCATAGAATATCCAGTAGGGGTGGACACAGATAATTCAAATGGCAACAGGCTAATTTTAAGACCCAGACGCTTAACACAGTCATATGAGATGAATGAGTGGGTCGCACCTGAATCAAAAAATGCATCTACAACATGATTATGGACAAGTAAAGAATCTCGGATCAGACTAGGGGATCTACTGGCCTCTTGCTGCGTAATTGCGAACACCCTTCCTTGGATAGGTGGCTTAATTGATGAGGCCGACTCACGTGACACTGTGCAAGTCCGCGCATAGTGTCCTGGCTTTCCACAATTGTAACACACTAGACAAGGCCCATTCCCATGGTTCTTCCCACATTTGGCACAAGTGGGTGGGGCACTCATTGCAATTCTCGGTGGTCCCATGCTTCTTCTTTGAGAGACATTCCTTGGGGGTGGTCTTTTACCCTAAGAGCCACTCCCACTATGGGTTCCTTTCTTGCTTCCACCCCTAAAAGGCTCTATACCCCGATCACATTTTCCTTCCAGGGTCTTCTTTCTCTTGGCCTCACTCTCCATCATGGCCCTCTCTATCATTCTACACTTCTCCACTAATTCATCAAAGTTGCGGATTTGTAGAGACACAATTTTATCCTTGATCTCTGGCCTTAGGCCTCTCTCAAATTTCTCAGCTTTCTAGGGTTCATCGTCAAACCATTTCAGGTAGGAGGAGAAACGAGACAACTGAATGAATTTGGCCGCATATTGGTCTACATTCATATCCCCTTGCTCAAGGAAGTTAAACTCAGCCTCCTTGTTGGCCCTCACTGATGGTGGAAAGTATTTGCTTTCAAACGCCATTTGAAAGCTCTCCCAGGTCAAGGGTATCTCCCTTGCAATCAACAATCTGGAGGCATTCCTCCACCAGTGCTCTGCCTCACCTTCCAACTTGTAGATGGCCAGCTTTGCCTTTTGTTTGGTGGTGCAAGTCATAACCCCAAAGATTTTCTCTAATCGCAGTAGCCACCTCTCGGCTTTTTCTGTGTCTAACTCCCCCAAAAACGATGGAGGATTAGCTTTTCTAAATTTGGACAACACCACAGAGAGGTCACCATCCTCCCCTAGGTGTCCCACACCAGGGTTATGACCAGCCCCCACACGGTTGTCCATTGGCAACTCCTGAGTCGACTTATTTATATTTTCATGTAGCTATTGCAGCACTTGTACAGTCGTTGCATGAGCCTCAGCTTGCTCTTGAAGCCGGTCAGTCATTGCTTTCACTGTGGTTTCATGGGCCTCTACTTGTTCTCTCATACGGTTGGCCATTGTAGCCATGGCCTCTTGCATCTCTTAGCATTTCAGTTATTTCTCTACGAGTAGCCATCTAACTCTTCAATGCTACAAGTACAACCACAAGCATCTCCCATTAAGCTATAGCCCAAGGCAAACAAAACACACTCCACCTATGGCAGATATACGTATAGGTATGAGAGTTATCATCAGGTCATAATGTTCCTATTCCTATCATGCATGCATCATGATTGCCAAGTTTTCTAACAACAAAGATATAAATCAACACATTAGCCTGAACCATTGCTCTGATACCAACTATGATGACCCTAATTTCTTATCATCATAATTAAGGTTAAACACGTGATTAATCACTATAGGTCATAAAAATGTGGAAAAATTTAAACCTTAATGTGATTAAAGTCATCAATCATACGATTACATACACTTATGTTTATAAGGGAATTAAACATCCATTTATAAGCCTTGGATCTATTACTCATCAGTTATAACCCATCCTAATAACTCTAGATCATCCTTTGTGATTAACATATGGAAAACCAAGATTTTCTAGTTAATATAAGTGTTTCAGCATGTTAGCCGCGGCCAAATTACCCTTAGCTGCAGCTAATTCCTTTCTGTTTTACCCCTTTCTTCATCACTAGTTTCGCCGCGACGAGTTGGACCTTCACCGTGGCCAACCTACATGGCGCCGCGGTGAAGAAGCCTCTTGGAACTTCCTCGCTCGCCTCTCAATATTGGTCGCGGCCAATTCCTCCTTCTGCCGCGGCCAATTCCTCTCTGGAATGCTGGGGACATTTTCCTAAAAGTTCGCCGCGGTCAATTCCTTAATTCGCCGCAGCTAATTTCTCTCTGGATGACTCCCAGTTTGACCTCTCACATTTAGCCATGGCCAATTTATATTTCACCGCGGCGAATTCCTTTCTAGTACTCTCCCTGGGCAACTTCGCCTTTATTGGCCGCGGCCAACTATATTTTTGCCGTAGCGAAGTACCTCCTGGTCCTACACTCTGAAAATCTGGACTCATACTCTCTTTTCTCCCTCCAATCTCACCCTAGGGTTCCTCTACCTTAATTGTGGGGCTCAAATGGCTTTCATTAGCCTAATTCATCCAACTAATCTCTCCTCTCTAATTCAAGATTCAAGGGTCAATTTCTTTTCTCTAATTACCCTATATCAGCAAGTCCAAAGAATAATAACAACACAAATCATGTACCATTGACATTTAACATTAGATACACTTTCCATTAGAGGCTCCATACATCAGTGATTCATATCAAAATCTCAAGGTTACATTACCAAATGGTAAATCATATCTTAGGTTCAATAAGGTTTACAACAGATATCATAAACTCAAACATCAATTACCAATTTAAAGTAAGGCCTACTCCTCGATAGGTACGCATCATATTATCAAAATACAGACTCTTACACTTGGCAATATAGATACATGATGATGCTATACAAGACTTAATAAAATTAGCATCTACTCTATTACACTCAGACTAAGTGTAACTCCCCACATTAGGCCTCAGCTCATGGATGTTCATCCACTTACTTGCCCTTATCCTTACCCAAGGAACCTTCACCTGAAATTGTAATCCCATAAAACGGGGTGAGATAATAATCTCAGTAACCAAGGCAATTCCATCATATAATCCAGTTTAATTAACATATATGCATGAATCAAAATCATATCTATCATCTCAGCAAATGAAATAATTAGGCTATCATGATTACTATCCCATACTAGCAATCATATTTTAACATGTTAAAGGCCATTAACACCGAGAGAGGCCCGTCCATGGCACCTACTCCCCATCGAGCACAACCAGGGCTCAGTGCATCTGGGGTTTGATCATAACCCAGTGCATGATCGTAGCACATGCACAGGTGGCAGCCGCACCACAGCTCCACCATGGACTCACAAGGTCCAATCATCATACAATAGATAGCCAACCAATTCATTCAACATTTCAAATCATTCATGTACAGCAAATACGAAATTAAACAGATACATGCGTGGAATTAATATAAACCCCGATTACCTCACTCGTAGACAGATTTGCAAGAGCCACCAATGGTACAGAGTCTCCCTATAATCATAGCATCAAATAATTACTACTCTAATTCATCATTAACAGTTACAATAAGTACCCAAGGGATTTAAATGCTACTAACTACCTAAAGAATACTTACTCAACCACCATAAATCCCAAATTCGGATTAAAGTGTCCTCTACCAGAAATCTCAATATTCCACCCAAAATCCTAAGTAAATTCGTACAAAATTAATACCCATAATATAAATCAGCTATGGGGGTCTCAAACCAACAAGGAAAGCATCAAAATGGGGGGTTTAAACTCACCTAATACCAGCCCCAACCTCAACCTACGAATTTCACCAAGAAAATCCCCAAACACCCACATTTCAGATTTTGGGTATGATGAAAATACTCCAATTGAAAAACTAATCAGACCAAATTAAAGAGAAAGATGAGGGGATTAAGTTGTATAACTATTACCTTGGCTAAATCTTGCTCCAAATGTGAGAAAATGTGGATTTATGCTAAGAACCCTAGCCTCTCCTCCTCACCTCCGAATTTTCCTTGTGTTTTGCTGAATAGGGGGTGGCTGGTTAGTTTTTAGGGTTTTAGTGGAGTTAAGTTAGGTCAAGGGATGGGTCATGGGCTGTTCCAAGTCCAACTCCTAATGGGCTCCAGATTTTTAGCTTTGTTGGGCCAGTTTTTAAGTATTGGGCTGCAGGATTTTAATGGGCCAGTTTTATACTTTGGGTTGCTGAAGTTTAATGGGATTTGGGCCAAGTTTGAAAAGTTCAAGAGTTTGGATTTGCACCTAACTCATTGGGCCTCCATTAGCCTCTCATCATGATCTATTAATTTGGGCCTAGATGAAATTTCTATCCCAATTAATTCTCAAACCCATGTTAACAATTTATCTCTCTAAAATTTTCATTCACTAACTTGCCCAATTATCCTCTATTAATTATTCTTAATTACTCTAAATCCATGATTAACACCTTAATAAATTTTTGGGGTGTTACACATGGATTTTCATCCACTTGCTTCCCCTTATCCTTACTCGAAGAATCTTCACCTGAAATATTAATCCCATGAAACGGGGTGAGATATGAATCTTAGTAACCAAGACAAATCCATCATATAATCCAGTTTAATCAACATATATGTATGAATCAAAATCAATATCAGAATCGTATTAGTCATATCAGTAAATGAAATAATTAGGCTATCATGATTACTATCCCATACTAACAATCATATTTCCACATGTTAAAGGCCAATAACATCGGGAGAGGCCCGTCCACGGCACCTACTCCCCATTGAGCACAACTAGGGCTCAGTGCATCTGGGGTTTGATCATAACCCGGTGCCCGATCGAAGTATATGCATGGGTGGCAGCCACACCACAGCTCCACCATGGACTCACAAGGTCCAATCACAATACATAGATAGCCAACCAATTCATTTAGCATTTCAAATCATTCATGTACAGCAAATATGAAATTAAAACTGACATATGCATGGAATTAATGTAAACCCTAGTCACCTCACTTGTAGACAATTTGCAACAGCCACCAATGATATAAAAATCCCTATAACCATAGCATCAGAGAATTACCACTCTAATTCATCATTAACAATAGCAACAAGTACCCAAGGAATTTAAATGCTATTAGCTACCTAAATAACACTTACCCAGCCACCATAAATTTCAAATTCGGATTGAAGTGTCCTCTACCAGAAATCCCAATATCTCACCCAAAATCCTAAGGAAATTCATACAGAATTAATACCCATATGATAAATCAGGTATGAGGGTCTCAAATAGCAAATAAAGCATCAAAATGGAGGATGTCAGCCCTAACTTCAACCTACGAATTTCATCAAGAAAATCCCCAAACAACCACATCTCAGATTTTGGGTAGGGTGAAAATGCTCTCAATGAAAAACTAATCGGGCCAAATTAAAGGGAAAGATGAGGGAATTAAGTTGTATAACTATTACCTTGGCTGAATCTTGCTCTAAATGTGAGAAAATATGGAATTATGCCAAGAACCCTAGCCTCTCCTCCACACCTCCGAATTTTGCTTCTTGAGTTTCAGAAAAATGAGAAAGTGGCTGAAGCATTAGGGTTTTAGTTAGGTTTAAGTTGGGTCAAGGATGGGTCATGGGTTGCTCCAATGTCTAACTCCAAATGGGCTTCAGATTTTACCTTGTTGGGCCAGTTTTAAAGTGTTAGGCTGTAGAATTTCATTGGGCCAACTTTTATGCATTGGGTTGCTAAAGTTTAATTAAGTTTGGGCCAAGTTTGAAGAGCTCAAGAATTTGGGTCAGCACAAGGGTTATTGGGCTACTTATAAGAGTCTATGCAAGGTGGATCTTAGGCCTCTATCTTATGGAATTAGATTGGGTCTGCACCTAACTCATTGGGCCTCCATTAGCCTCTTATCATGATTTATTAATTTGGGCCTAGATGAGGTTTCTATCCCAATTAATTCTCAAATCCATATTAATAATTTATCTCTCTAAAATTCCTATTCACTAACTTGCCCAATTATCCTCTATTAATTATTCTTAATTACTCTAAATTCATGATTAACACCTTAATTAATTTTGGGGTATTACACTCCTCCCTTAGTGTACCCAAACAAGAGAGGAATTTGTGATAAGGGAGAGAAGCCCTAATGTGATAAGAGGGAAGTGTATAGGCACATGGTGCTTATGCATGTTATCTCTTTTGTATGATTTAGTTTACTTATGTTATGTGTTGATGTGCATTTGGGTGGTGGTTAGAGGCACTTTACGTGAATGATACATTCGGGGAGTGTAAGGTAAGATTCTACAGCACTTTGGTGCTAGAGGCACGCGGGACGTGCTTATTCACCGGCACTTTGGTACTAGAGGCATGCGAGGTGTGCCACTTATCATATGATTTGATGAATTTCAACCATTAAATTGGCATCAAAGTAGACTAAGTAGACTTTCTACTAGGAAGGTAAAGAAGAGATCTTAATAGTAACGATCCACCTAAACAAAGAATAAAATGGTACCCGAGTGAGTATAAGTGGTTGAGATACAGTCATCATAGGGTGATGAGCATGTGTATGGCCATAGAAAAGAATTGCCTACTAATATTGAAGGCAAAGTCTAATTCCGCTATCATTAATCTTATTGTCATGTATCACGTGTGGTGTAACTAAGGGAATAGAGACAACATTGGGAATTTGAGATGGACTAGTATTTACTCTAGTAGTAAAACTCCATAATATTGAAAGAGGACTCGCTGATCCAGAATAATAACCTGAGGGAAGTGAATGAGAGGTTGTAGTAATGCAATTAACTTATGTTATTACAATAAAACCTTAATACAATGATTGATGTGGAAGGGTGAAACACTAGTGGTAAATGATACTTGAATTCTCTCACTGGGAATCCCTACTTGATCTGTTGATAATTAGGGAATGCTTGATAATGAAAAGACTCACTAAGTCTTCTCATTCTGTTAATTTAACTCCTAACAGTCAAGTGTAAATTAAGGGCTAAGAACTCTTAGGGGAGCAGAAGAATTAGTTGTGGTTGGCACAGACCATTGTACAAGAACCAAAAAAAAAAATTGTCATACCATCATATACTATATACTATAGTTTACTATTAAAAGATCTTGTACTTACCATAAAAAACCTTGTAAACAAGGTCTTGGATTTTCACACTACTAAATGTAAGCTCCTGTTAACAAGATTTTAGACCTTGTTAACAAGATATTATCTTATTACTCTTTAGGGATTTTTATGAACCTCTAAATTATAGCATATTACCCAAAAAAACTTAGCTATATGCGAGGAAGTTAGAGAGAAATTGGGACGATTATTATGCTAGTCGATGTATGATTATACTTGTGTGAAAATACCTCAATTAGTTGAAAAGGATACAAAGAGGCAGTCCTTTAAGGCTATATAATGGCATAAGACCCAAGGAGACATTCAATTGACATCAAACAAGTGTAAATGGTATGCATTTTGTAACACCTTATATTTCTAGCTCATTTTATGCCTTTAAATAACTCATTCCTAAGAATCATGAAAATTTTCAAAGGAAAAGGCATTAAAATAATGACTATTTTAGCATTGTGTCACGTATAAAAAATTCATTCGGTGTCATGTGGACCATGTAAGCTCATACATCATATTTTCATATTTAATTACATGATTACAACTCATTTGCATCACCAAAAGTGGCCTACATCTCTGGAAACCAAAGGGAAGCATAAAATACATGTATATATTTTTGGCCAGATTTTCCCCTTTTCTGTCACAAATTTTGGAAAATCATAAATAATTCTAAAAAAATAAAAATCATGCATTCTTACCCATTATAGAAAGCTAAACATGTCTACTTTATGCTAAAAATATTCCAGACCATAACATCCAATATAGAAGATGTTTGACATTCAAAATGATCCAGAGATCAGGTTGTCCACTGGTACTGTCACAAAATTCTGCAGCAAATTTTAAAAATATCCAATTAATTTTAAAAATATCTAATCTATACAAATGATACCAATCTGGAAATATTTTGATGTTAGATAGAGGAAAAATATAACTCTAGAATAGCTCAGGCATACCTTGACCTCAAAACCTAATCAAACAGTACCTGAGGTCAGGTGGAGTGCCTGGTACTGGACAAATTCTTTGAAAATTCATATCTCCTTCTTTAGACATCCAAATGAGGTGCTTCTAGTTAGCACAAGTTTCTAGAAATATCTAGTTTCTCTACATAAAATGTCATGGCAATTGGACATCATTTGATCCCTATATGATAGATTTCATTTTCGGACCTGAGTGAACAGTGATATGACCAAAACCAAAATTTTTGTCAACTTTGAAAATTCATCAAATATTCTCTAGACCTCTAAAAATTATTTTCTCTAGCTTTCCAAAAATCTCTCAACAAGGTCTAATTTCATACCAAATTTGAGATCAAGAAGAGCTCATTTGGATAAAAAGTGATATAGGGTTCCATTATGATCAATTTTGGCTCTATACAGGATACCAAAATGTCCAAATGACTTTTCTTAGGGTTTGGCATCTCTTGGGAAAGTCTAAAAGCATAAATAGGACTTGTGTGAACTTTCCAAATGGTCCCAACCCTCATGCATCTCATTTTGGCCATCTTACCCACACTTATACACAATTCCATAATACCATTCAAGAAGCCACATTGTCATAACATAGCCAAGTTGCATTCTAATGGTCTCATAATGTATTATTTCATTTATACATCACATATTAATATAATTATACATGTTAAGAGGTCATAGACCATATACAACAATGGGTTACATCATTTGACATCAATATGGCCTTAAAGAACAAAAACTATGCATTGTGATGTCAAGCTCTTTTCTTCAAGGTGGTTGGCTTCCATTACCTTGCTCTCTTGGTCCACCTAGCATGTTAGAACATTGGAGAGGAGGCGATGTGATTCAAAGAATCCCAATAGCTCATCTCCCATTCAATCATACATAAAAGATGCAAACAAGTCTCATAAATGCATGTATGGTTATGTTGACATGTGCAAACATTCAAGAGTCATTTTCATCATTTGAGAAAGTCATACATAGCATACAAAGGCTTGCCAAGCAAGTGGATTGGCCTCACCTATTTACATATTGATTTTGGGCTTGCGTCACCTATTCTTTAAGAGGTTCTTGAACTCAACCATACTCTTGGGAGTCAACCTCACTTTTAGGAGACTCTTTACTTTATCTTAACCAATCTTAAAGGTTCTTGGCTCATCCTCACCATGGCTAAGGGTTCTTGGGCTCACCACACTTAAGCAACCCAAGCACACATCATAAAAATCATATGAAAGCATATTGTAATATCATGGCACCATGGAATCAAAGTCATGCTAGAACACATTTTATGGCTTAAAAATACTCATACACACATTCAAAGACAAGTAAAGCAAGTAATCATGCATGAGAGAAGGGAGAGTGAGCTACCTCGGAAGCAACTACTCACTTTTTCTCTTGAATCAAGGCTCCCTCCTTTGGCCACACACACACAACAGTGTGGGGATGATTTCTCTTAGCCTAAACACAATTTATGGTAGCCAATTAGGTTCATGAAATTAATTCTAAGGCCACATAACTTACTTAGATACTAGCTTGATCTATAAACCTCATTATGGTTCCATAAATGCATTTAATGAAGCTACGCCCCTTAAATAAATTCTAGGCTCCATTCTTTTCTTTCAAATATGATTCTTGACTCCTTTTAAGTCTCTTGGAGTCATCACACAATCAAAACTAAGAGCCTAACTACATGTTGCTTCTTTAGGTCATATTATAGAACATAAAGCACTAACTCATTCTCTAAGCTTCCTAAATTTTTCCCAAGGCTTCCCCTCATATTCATTCATCATATATGACTCAAAAATGGGCTTAGAAAAATTTAAAACTCTCCCTAGCTATGGTAACCCTTCTTGGCTGAGATAATGAAGCATGATCATGGAGCTTTTTTTGTTTTCTCAAGGGAAGAAGTATATGGAGAGACTTCTAGAGAGCTTAGGAGCTCAATTAAACTCTCTTTTAAGCCTAGGAATCATTATACAAAATCAAAATTTGGAAGGAACACTTAAAACCCTGGAAATTGCATCTTGAAATTTCATGATTTTTTGTTAATTCTGTTTGCATATTCTTAATCTCCACACCCTTTTTTCCTAAGAATCACCTTGGTTCTGCCTAAAAATCAAACCCACGTAGGGTTTCTTGAGTGGGGCAAAATGGTGGAGGAAGGGGAAGAAGAGATATCAACCATAGAAGAAGAAATTACCTTGTTTTATTGCTTTTTCTCAATTGAATCTTGTGTTCTTTGAGCTCCTCTCTTCAAATCCAAAATTTAACCTTAATATATCCCTTAAATTAGATTTGTAAACTTCATTTTAATCAAAGGAAACAAAGGAGAATGGAGGAGAGGAGGTTTGGATGGAATAAAGCATGAAAAACTACCAAAAAACCATACCTTAAGCCTTTGATTTCTCCTTCTTCTTCTCTCCCTTTGGTGCACCTAAACCCTATCTTTCTTCTCTGAATTTGGGCAGAAACAATTGTGTCTAAATGAGTGAGGAGGTGTGGCACCACCAATTTATAGGTGGGAGGAAGAAACACTTTTAGAAAAATTTCATTTTGCCCTTTGTTCTTGGCATTTTCGTTTCTCATTCGTTTTAACTCCTTTTTGAGAACTATATTTTCTATTATAAAATTTAGGTTCCCAATTTAGTAAAATTCCTTTGGAATCACTCATAATGGAGCTAAAATCTCCCCGAACGAATCTGTCAAAGTTTAGGTACACCGACATTGGAAAACATCAACCGAAGGGGATTTAACTGTCTCAAGGCTTTCCATGATTTTTAGGGCCTCTGAGAATCCTAGAGAACTCAAAAATTTTATCTAAAAATCCCTCCTGTGTGAATTTCAAAAATTACTTAAAATTACGAAAATGCCATTATGTTTTGTAGGTTTTTCGTTAAATTTTGTTTCTTCATTCTAGCTCTATTTTTCTTTTCGTCTGAGCTTGGGATTCTCATTTTTAAGAGTCTAGAATGTTACTCAAATTTTTCAGGACCTTAACTAATTTATTTTGGAGGACTTGCTTTGAAAACACATCCATTTCTGTCGTTTAACGAAAACTGGATGTTACACAGTTGGCTACTAATGCTTGTAGTAGTGGAAAATTAAGATGAAACACTTGGATCTATTGATCGTGGTAGTCTTTTAAATCACATGTATGTGATTATGGTGATTTCTTCACCATTACAAAAAGGAAAAGAGAGAAACAAAATGAAAGGGAAAAAAAAGAAAGGAAAAAAAAAGAAAAGGGGGAGAGATTTATTAAGGATTTTCCTATATTGGTTACACCTAAGGATGATTATTAGGTTGTCTATAATGAACCATCATCATGAACTAGAAATTCCTAATGTTATGAGCAAGTGTGGTAACTATGTCATCTAATAAACCATCCACTTGAACTATGGCTTGGGAGATTTAAAGAAACTCATTCCTAAGTCTTAAAAGATTACATTGATGCTCTAGACAAGGTACTCTCACCCTTGAAATGAGGTCTTATTAGGGAATATAATCTAGACCTAAAATATCATGTTTATTTTCACTTGGATGACCATGTTTGATTTCGATTAGATGGAAGGTGACCTTAGAATATTTGAATGCCTTAAATGAATTAGTCGTAAGATCAGACTTTACATTAGTTCCAACCTTTGGGAACCTCAACAAATAAGGATAAGGAACCTTAGGTACTGATTGTAAATGAAAAAGGATTTTACACGTCTATAAAAAACAAATGATGATAAAAAAAAAAAAGGAAGAATGGACTTTTTTTTTACTGGTAATAAATAAGGATAATGTGCGCAATAATTTTATAGGATGGTTGGACATAAAAATTGGAAACCTAGACTCGATGATCCTATAAGAGGAAAGAATTGCTTCAATTAAGAAGGTTCTGCTAAAGAAATATGGGAAATTTTGAGTAAAGGACAAATGAAACTCCTTTATGAAGTAAGGTTACTTACCTGTGTTGCTATTAGTAGAATAAATACTGTAAGGCTAACTAAGTAGAATTTTGTGTAGCTCTTGACGCTAACTATAAAGGAGAGTTAGACTAAGCATTTAGAGATGTTCTGTAAATGAATTGAGAGTTAAGAAGTAAAGGAAATTAACGTAAAATTTTTTAGTCAACTATTGGTGTTCAAAAAAAAAATAAAACAAAACAAGGGGAGAAAGAAGAAGAAAAGAAAAATAAAAGAGAGAAAGATAAATATAAAATAGAACAAAATAAAATCTTTAAAGGGAGAGAAAATCAAGATTTATTTGAGCTAGGTGTCTAGAGCTTGCTATAAGATGATCAAGTGTAACTTGGTTAGGATCTCTGTAGTTGTGGACAAAGAAGGAATACGAAATGTTCAGATTGGCATGTCATTTGACCTTAGTTGACTAGAAGAAATAGAATTGTGGTTACCAAGTGAAGTAGTAACATGATAAGAACACCCTTTCTAGGAAAGTAGTAGGGTGGGATTAGTTTCAGGTAAGACTAATAGAGAAATCAAGGAGGAGGTTATGAGGAAGGATTACCCAATATCAATTGAGTAAGGTATGACTAATTTTGAGAACAAAATTCTTAAAAGGGGGGAGAATGTAATACCCTGAAATTAATTAAGACTAATTATAGTGATTAGAGAGTTAACGTGAATTAATTAGCAAAATCAATTAAGAGAGATTGGTACTTAATCATGGCCTTATGATTAGTTCAATTATGCTTGAGGCCTAATATCAAAGTCCAATTATACCATGAGCTTGGTAGGAAAGCTCAATACTAACTTTCTTGTAAGCCCAACTTAAATTTTCTAGAAGCCCAAAACTTATGAGTGAATTTAAGTGAGACAAGAACCCATTTAGCCTTAGCCCAAACTTGGGAAAGTGAGTCCAAATAGGTCTTGGGCTATTAAATCAACACATTCCATCCCTAACATTAAAAATTCTGCAGCCCAACCTAATAAACCTTGGCCTAATATGTTAAACACCAGCCCATCTTCACTAAAACCCTAAGAGGCCTTCTCCCCATCTATTTGGCTGCTAAGACACTTATGTTCTATAGAATAAGGAAGCCATTTTCGCACTTGAGAAGAGGGGCTAGCGTTTTTCTGCATTCTTCCACCATTTTTCACTTCTAGGGGAAGATTTGGCCAAGGTAATCTATACAAAACATGTCCCTCTCATTCTCTTCTTCATTATGGTCCAATTAGTTTTTGGTTTTGGGCATTTTCATCTTCTTCTCAAATCTAAAATTTGATGTTTGGGTGACTTCTTGCAAGATTTTTGGACTTAGAAGTTAGAGGGATGATTGGGTAAGTATTTCCTTCCATTATATGCATTATTTTGCTAGAAAATGTCCCCAAACACTAATTTTCATAATGGGTTCTGTTATTGTGTAATATTATAAGGAAATGGAGATGAAATACTAAAGTTTCTGGGCTTGATAACTTAAACACGAATTTTGGAATGTCTTATGGTGTGTTCTTGGTAGTTGAGACTTAACCCAGTCCACTTGACCTCTTGGGTGTGTGGGTAAATGTTTCTCCTTCTCTTGTGAAGTGTATGTGCTAACATTGTAGCTTCTGAATGAACTTTTAGTGCATGGCTTGTATATGTGTGAAAATGGAGATGTGGGGAGTGAACCATTATGAGCTTTAATGTCTTGACCTTGAATTGGTGTAGTAGACCCTTAGGAAACTTAGGTAAGAAGTTCTCAATGTATCCTTATTAAGATTAATCTGTGGATAGGGAAATTCCTTACTAATGGTAGTTGAATAATGATGATAATCATGCTTATGTTAGGCTTGGTATGCTTTAGATCATGGTGGTAACTAAAGGAAGAGTAATTGGCTTCATTGAGGTAACTGGATTATTTTTCTTAGTTCCATGCATATGCTCATGTTAATCTGATATTTGTTACACACGCTTAATTTTGAAATGCTAAATGATTGGTTAACTACTTGAATTATAATTGTGGTTGGACCTTGTAAGTCCATGGTAGAGCTATGGTGTGACTGCCACCTATGCATGTATTTCGATTGGGCATTGAGTTATGATCAGACCACAGATGTACTGAGCCTTGGTTGTGCTTTTTGTGGAGCCCGGTGTTATTGGCCATTAACATGTTGTGTGTGATTGTTGGTATGGTACAGTAGTCATTGGTAGCTTAACTAATTCCTTTGTAAATTGAATTGATGATTATGGTATTGAAGATATGAAATTGCATTATATTGATTAATCTGTACACTTATATAGAATTTGACCCTTGTTGCTGAGATTGTATATCTCACCCCAGTTGTGGGCTAACATTTTTAGGGATCAGACTTCTTAGTGGCAAGGAGAAACTAATGGAAGCTTATTATATGGTTTGGTAGCACATAGATTTGAAAACCTTGTTAGATTGTATTGTGTAATTAGATTATTAGTTTTATATAATTACTGCATTGCATCATGAATTGCCAGGTATAAGGACTGTACATGTAATATAATTATCGTGGAATTGAATATTATGGTTGTAATTGGCTAACAATGGATAAGTGACTTGATCTTGTATGAACATTAAGCATTGGCCCTACGTTCCTTATGGTCAGAACACTCTTGTTGTCACTAAATTATGGAATTCACTTATGTATGATAGTTTCGTGAGTAGAAATCAACACTTAAATCTTAAAGTGGATAATGATAGATTAACTAGGTAAATCAAGTAGATAAATGCCATTAGAGTTTCAGAAATTGAGGAAAAGTGGTCCTAGAGTGTTACTAGAGGGAGAATTGGAGAGCATAGGATGAAATCTTGGAAGTTATAGGAACATAAGGTAATTGGCTACAACCAAAATTTAATTAGCCGTGGCAAAAAACAAAGAAGTTGCCCAGGGAAGGAAACTAAGAGGAATTAGTGGCGGCAAAAAGTGAAGTTAGCAATGGCGAAATGCGAGAGGCATGTCTGATGGTGTTCCAGAGGGTAATTCACTGTGGCAAAATTTGCAGAATTTGTGAAGGTGTAAAGAGTTGAACTCGAGAGTAATTGGCCACGACGCAAGAGAATTTAGCCACGACGAATGTGCTTAATTTCTAATATTCTCTTAGAAACCTTAGTTTCTCTTATGTTAATGCTAAGGAATGATTTAGAAATACCTGTAGGAGGTTTTGTGACTTGGAATTAATGGATGGAGGAATAAAAAACTCCTTATTGATAATTAAATTCACTTGCACATTCGAATAATTGTGGTTGTTTAGTTAATGATGCTAATAACATCAAGATTCAAATTTCCTTACATTTTCTGAATGTAATTAGTTGTAATGACTTTCAACCTTGATTTATGATCATGTATTTAGTCTTAATTACGATGATTAGAAGTTAGGGTCGTTACATCCCTCCTCATTACCTAACATGTCTAGGTGGATCAAGAAAGCAAGGAAATAAGAGCCACTAAGCTTGGAGATGGAAGTTTGACACAAGGATATACTATTTGTCTATTATGTAACCAAAGCAATGTCAAGTGATGTAATACAATGAGGTATATGCCGTATAACCATTTGAATATGTATGAATGTATGAATATGTGTTGTATATATGAGAATGGATAGTAATTGAATGATATAACATGTTCTTGGCATTGACTGGCAAGGTAGACCATGTATATTCTATGTGTATGTTAGCAAGTGGGAGAGTGGGCTTATAAGATCTAGGTTGTTGGACCCTTAAGACATGTTTTGTAGACTATTTTGATGCTTTCCCACGTGCTCATGTTGTAATGTTTGGTTTTCATAAAAACGTTAGAAATAGATACATTTTCAAAGTAGGTCCTCTGAAATGAATTGATTAAGATCCAACAAATTTAGAATAATGATCTAGACATTAAGTAATGAATTTAGGAGGCCAGAGGTACCCTAAAACAGAGGCTAAAATAAACAAACAGAAATTAACGAAATAGCTATGTAACGTAATGGCATTTTCGTAATTTTGGAAAAATTTTGGAATACTTATAGGAGGGCTTTTTAAATAGAAAATTTGAGTTCTTTGGGGTTCTCAGAGGCCCTGAATACTATAGGAAGCCCTAGGATAGTTAAAACCCCTCTGGTGTACATTTTCTAATGTCGGTTGACCTGAACTTTAATCATTTCATTCGGAAAGGTTTTAGCTTCAGTTTGAGTGATTCCAAAGGCTTTTTATAAGATTAAGGACTTGAATTTTATAATGGAAAATACGGTTCTAAAAAAGGAGCTTAAACAAATCGGAAACAAAAATGTCAAGCTAAAGGGACCTAAATGAAATTTTTGGAAACTTGTAAAACCTACCTAAATATACCCCGCACCCCACTTTTCTCCTTACTTAGTCCATTTCATTTCTACCCTAAACTAGAGAAAGTAGCAAGGGAGTGAGGCACACAAAGGAGGAGAGAAAGGGAGAAGAAAAAACAAGAAAAAGGTATGATTTTTCATGGATTTTCTTGGTTTCTTTTTAGCAAATTCCTTATCCTCAATCTTTCCTTCTTTTATATGGAATTATTGAACTATTTGGGGCTGTTTTAAGGTCAGACCTAAGAGGGAAATTTCGAAATTAAGGAGAAGAAGCCAAGCAAAGTGAAGAATAAGCAAAGGAAGCCAAGAAACTAAGGTATTTTGCTACTTGTTTGTTTGATTCTTCTTATTCCTTCTCTTCTGTTCGTTTTGGCCCATATAAGACTAGCCAAGAGGGGTTGAATTTCTAGCAAAACTAAAAGTGAATCTTAGGAAAATGAGGGAGAAGAACAAGAATATTCAAAGGAAACAATCAAATAGCAATTAGATTTCAAGATAGCAAAGTTAGGGTTTCAAGTATTCCACCAAAATTCTGTTTTGATGTAAGAGTTCCTAGGTCAAAATGGATGTTTGGATGACCTCTAGAGATCCCTAAGAAGCTTCCCACATGCATCTCCTATCAAGAAAACAAGACAAACTCATTTCTTTTCCTTTATGGACATAGCTTCGGCCTAACCTAGAAGAAGCATCAAGGAATGATTTTAATTTATTCTAAGCTTGGTTTTGAGTCATATATGATGGGATAGGATGAGAGGAAGCCTTAGAAAAATTTTAGAAACCATGGATAGTGAGATGATATCATGGGTTCCATATTATGACTTAAAAAAGCAACACCTAGTGTAACGGCCCTAACTTCTAATAATCATAATTAAAGTTAAGTACGTGATTACTAACCATAAAATTTCAATTAGGGTTGAAAGTCATTACAACTAATTATATTCAAAAAATGTTAGGAAATTTGAACCTTAATGTTATTAGGGTCATTAATTAGGCAACCACAATTATTCAGAAGTGCAAGTGGATTTAATCATTAATAAGGAGCCTCTGATTCTCCCATCCATTAATTCCAACTCATAAAAACCTCTTACAAGTGTTTCTAAATCATTCCTTAGTATTACCATAAAAGAAATTAAAGTTTCTAAGTGAATATGAGAAATTGAGCACCTTCGCCGCAGCTAAATCCCCTTTCGCCGCAGCCAATTACTCTTGGATTCAAGACCTTACACCTCCATAAATTTTACACATTTTTCCACGGCCAAATACCCCTTTCGCCGCGGCCAAATACCCTCTAGAATACCCCTAAACTTGTTTCCCAGGCGTAGCCGCGGCCAACATCACTATTCGTCGCGGCCAATTTCTCTCTGTTTTCTTCCCTGGAAGGTTCGCCACATTTGGCCGAGGCCAATTAATTGTTGGCTGCAGCCAATTCATCTCTGTTTCTATTTGGCCTAGGCCAATTAAATGTTGGCCGTGGCCAATTCCCTTCTGTTCCTATAACTCCCAGAATTTCATCTCATGCTCTCCAATTCCCCCTCTAGCAATCCTCTAGGCTACTTTAACTTAGTTTGTGAATATTTAATATCTTTCTTTCACCTAATCTACTTAACACATCTATCATTACACATTTAAAATTTAAATGTGGATCCTTAACCCTCTAGCTACCATAAACTAGTGAGTTCATAGATTAATGACAGCAAATGTATTATGGTCACAAGGTGCATGGGGTCAATGCTTAATGTTCATATAAAATCAAATCACTTATCCATTATTAGCCAATTACAATCATAATGTTCAATTCCATGATAATCAAATTACATATACAATCCCTATACTTGGTAACTCATGATGCAATGCAGCAATGATACAGAACTAACAATTTAGTTACAATACATTTTGTCAAAGCTCCCAAGCCTATATGCTACCAAACCATTTAATGATCTTCTATTAATTTTCTCCTTGCCACTAAGAGGTCCGGTCCCTCAAAATGTTAGCCCACAACGGGGTGAGATATACAATCTCAGTAACAAAAGGCAATTTCCATATATATGTACAAGTCAATCAATCCAATGCAATTTAATGTCATCAATACCAGAATCATCAATTCAATTTGCAAATGAACTAGTTGAGCTACCAATGACTACTGTCCCATACCAGCAATCATACACAACATGTTAATGGCCAATAACACCAGGAGAGGTCTGTCCACGACACCTACTCCATAATGAGCACAACCAGGGCTCAGTTCATCTGGGGTTTGATCACAACCCGGTGCTCGATCGAAGCATATGCACGGGTGGCAGCCGCACCACAGCTCCACCATGGACTGACAAGGTCCAATCACAATAACAATCAAGTAGTCAACCAGTCATTTAACATTTCAAAACCAAGAATGTGTAACAAATAGCATATTAACATGAGCATATACATGGAAATAGGAAAATAACCCAGTTACCTAATGAAGCCAATTACTCTTCCCTTAGCTACCATAATAATCCAAATGCATACCAAGCCTATAACAAGCATAATTATCATCATTTCTAATCACAATCAAATATCCAAAGAGTTGAACTATTAATGACAGACTAGAGGTTACTCACCTAATTACCAAGGGATTTAATTTCGGATTCCAACTTTCCCACACCAGAAATTGCCATAGTTCACTCCAATTTCTGGGTAATTTCACATGAAACCAAAGCCCATATCATAGGTCAACTATAGGGGTCTCAAACTAACAGAAAATGCATCAAAATGGGAAGAAGATACCCACTTAATAACACCCATAGCCTCACCTCCGAAAATCCACTATGGAAGCACCAAAATTCGCATTGCAATCATCAAGCCCAGAAAATTTAGTTTTCCACCATTATCTCCTTGTAATCTCACACAATAACAGAACCCATTATGATAATACATCCTTAGGGCATTTTCCAGCAAAGTGATTCACAAAATGGAAGGGAAAAGCTTACCTAGTCCTCCCTCTAACCTCCAAATCTGAAAATCTTGCAAGGAATCACCCAACACCAAATTTCAGATTTGAGAAGAAGATGAAAATACTCAAACCCAAAAATTAATCAGACCAAAATGAAGAGGAGGATGAGAGGGTCAAGTTATATATAACTCACCTTGGCTAAATCATCCTCTAGGAGTAAAAAATGGAGCTTCCATGTTGGTAGAACCCTAGCCTCCCTTGAACCTCCGAATTTCCTCTCTTGAGTTTCAGCAAAATGAGGAAGAGGCTGAAGAGTTAGGCTTTTAGTTGGGTTTAAGTTGGATCTAAGATGGGTCATGGGTTGCTCCAAGGTCCGTGATAACCATAATATTTTATATATTTTAATCCCCTAACTTAGGTGTTTTAGTGTCCAAATATGGCTTTAGGAATTTAATTAAGTGGAATTTGATTTTAATTTGCCATTTTTACATTTGAGGAATTAATTTGCAAATTATTAATTCTTAATGCTTAAATGTATCTTAAATCATTTTTTGGATATTTCCACTTAATACTTTTCATGCTCTTTTATGCAGAATTTTAATATGAATTGGGAGCTTGAACAAGCATTTGATTTTAAGAAGAGAAAAGAATGATTAAAGAAGCATGAGCTTGAGCTAAAGAGAAACCTAAGAGCAAAATGAAAAGAAAACACGTGGGTTGAAGGGGCTTGGAAACAAAACAAAAGAAAAGCATGCAGCACTTACATGAAGGCCACGAGAACAGAGCAAGAATAGAGAAGAAGAAGTAGAGTGTATGCAGAAACAAAAGAAGAGCCATGCATGAAGCTGTAGCTCCAGCTTCTCTGGAGAAGACACACACTCAATGCACTCGTCCAATACGTTCCTACAGCTCGCAGCAACAGCATGAATTAGCAAGGCTGTAACATGGAAAGCTTAGGCAGAACAGAACCATTATGCACACGTCATATGTAAGCAGCCAAATGGGAATGAAGTGTCAGCTGAACCATGTGAAAAGAAAAAGCAATGAGCTGTACAGTAACGTGAGATTTACGTAGAAGATGAGCTGAAAACAGAGCATGAATGGAGGTAACATGAAGGCTGGAACTTTTGAGAAGAAACAAAGGAGAAGCTCGAGTTATTGGTTCAAACATGGAGAAGAGTACAGCAGCTGCATGGGTTCAGATTAAACACGAGGGGCAGCAACATACACATGCAGAAACAGAGGAAAACTTGCTTGAGCTGCATGGGAGAAAAGAAAGCAACGAGGAAACTCGTGGAAAAGCTGCAGAATGGAAGAGCTGAACAGAGGCTGAACTCGAGGGTTGGCAAGGAAGCAAACACGAAATGAAGAGCTGCATGAGAAAGCAACGTGGAAGGTGATTAATATATTAAATGGGGCCCACACTCACATAATCAAAGACACATTCGGGCTAGTGAATAACGAGTTGCAGCGTGGAAGTAAAGGAAGCTGAAATAAGGAGCTGAACACGTGAGCTAAGCGTTGATGATTCAAGCGGGCAGTGGCTTACATTCTCCATCTAATCCAGACCCTACGTTTGATCATCACTTTTCCATCCAAGGGCTGACATGAAAATCATGGAGGAGGCGTGACTTCAGCTGAGGGACACGTGATTAATTAGGGAAAGAACGCTACGGAGTGTGTGACTGGGACGTGAAAAAAAGAACGCTGGAATACAGTGGGTTCGAGAGGAGGAGAACGCGAGAATACAGCGAGGGCGACGAGGAAGAAATTTTCGTTGAATTCTCCATGACTACAGCTTCGATGATCAAATTCCCTCCGATCAAAACATCCATGGCAGCTTGAATTCTATTTGGTGGCTAGCTAGAAATTGGATCCTCCTAGATGAAGATTTGAGCTCCACATTTCCTCATGAATTTGGATAAATTCTCTTGCTCAATCTTTTAATTTCAGCATTATTTCCTTGATTAATTTGACTAGGTTTAGCTTATTGATTTAGGAACTTAATTGCTGGAATTACTGGACTGAATTAATTCTTTGATTGAACCTACTTTGCATTTTGGAATTATTTGTGATCATTATATGTTTGTAAAAATTCCAGAAGTAGTGCTGTACAATTGAACTCTAATTTCCTCTTGATTTTAGGCTAATTGATGCAATGGTAATTGGATTAGTTGGCTGGAATTTTGGTGCAATTAATTGCTTGAGGGATTAATTAATCTAATTGGTGAATTAGCATCTTGAGTGGATTGTGCAGTAAATTTCATTAATCAATCAAACATTGGTTGTAGTGTGTTCTTATTTTTAATTCAATTAATTAATTGTTCAAGGTTTATTGTGGTTGCAAAACTCCTTGAATGATTAATGAATTGAATCTTGGATGGTCATTCAAGAGCCTTACAAGGAATACACTAAAGAGCAAGAACATAATCCAAAGTTGGCAAATTAAAAAGAGCAAGGATAATTGAACTCTAGGGAATCCAATTGAAAGCTAGCTACCACATTTACTTGACTAATCACTTAAATTTAGTTGTAGCTTTTCAATTCTTGTCAATTAACTTTAGTTCAATTTGACTTTAGCATTTTAAAACCCCCCCAAAACAAGTCCTAATTAGTAATACTTAGAATACTCTGCTATAAACAAATTAAGGCACAAACTCCTTGGGAAAATGACCTAGGTTGCACCATTTATCTACAAATTTATTTTGCCACCTAGTTTTATTTGAGATTGCGCGACACGATCATCAAATTTGGCGCCGTTGCCGGGGAGTTTAGTTTCTTAATTGTTTGGAGAGATTTCTTAGTATTTTTGCCCTGTTTTGCTCTGTTTTTATTCTGTTTTCCCCCTGTTTTAAACTTGGAATTGGTCCATTTTGGTTGCTTGAATCATCTAGTCTGCTTGCTGAAATTTTCGTTTGAAGCACCCAGAAAATTCTCAGATTCTGTTTTCCAAAGTTTTTGGGTGTTTTGAGCAAATTCCAACGTTTGGAGCACTTTTTTTGGCCAAATTCCAACGTTTGGAGCACTTTTTTGAATTTTTTAGTATTTTTTAGAATTTTCTAGCATTTTTCTAATTTTTCTGGAATTTTTGTTTTAATTTTTCTTTGTTGATTTTTTTTGTGTTCCTTCTTAGTTTTTGCTTGTCTAATTGGTGTATGATAAGAAGCTCTGGTGAAAAATTAATTGATTTGGATCCGGAAATTGAAAGAACATTTAGAAGACAAGTAAGGATTAGAAAGAGTAAGGATAGTGTAGGAATTAGTAGTTCTATTTCTTCTGCTTTTGATTTTGTGCAAGGGATTGATTGTCCACTTCAATTTACTAGTGATAATATGGCTGAGCAAGATCAAATGAATGCTAATAGAAATATGCATGTTCAGGCTAACTTGAATGTGAATGCAAATTTGAATAATAACATGCATGCCAGAACTATTAGAGAATTGACAGCTCCTAATGTGCATTATCAAAATCTTTGCATACAATATCCAGAATTAGATGCAAATTTTGAGCTTAAATCTGGTTTGATTCACTTACTTCCTAAGTTTCATGGACTTGCAGGAGATGACCCTCACAAACATCTAAAAGAATTCCATGTTGTATGCTCAACAATGAAGCCACAAGGTGTTTCAGAGGAACAAATCGAGCTCAGAGCATTCCCTTTTTCCTTGGATGGTTTAGCCAAGGATTGGTTGTACTATCTACCTCCCGGTGCCATCACTTCTTGGGACCAACTGAAGAGGTTATTCTTGGAGAAATTCTTTCCTGCATCTCGCACTGCATCAATAAGGAAAGAGATATGTGGGATCAGACAGAATGGTGGAGAGACTTTGTATGAGTACTGGGAAAGATTCAAAAGATTGCTGGCTAGTTGTCCTCACCATCAAATTTCTGATCAGTTGCTCATTCAGTACTTCTATGAAGGGTTGTTGAACATGGACAGAAATATGATTGATGCTGCCTCTGGTGGAGCCTTAGGTGATCTGACACCTACAAGGGCCTGGGAGTTGATTGATAAGATGGCTCAGAATGCTCAGCAATTTGGGTCCAGATCAATGCAGATGACAAGAGGAGTAAATGAGTTGGGTACTTCACAGTATGATATTGAAGTTAAGAGTCAATTGAATGAGTTAACCACGATGGTTCGTCAACTTGCTTTAGCTCAACAACAACAACAGTCATCCTCTACTCCTTCTCAGACTCTTACACCACAGTCTTACCCTACTCAAACATATTCTTATCCATAATGTTATGCATCTGGACAGACATCTACCTCTACTACCTTGGTAGGACCCCTGTGTGATATATGCTGTTTGGCCACACATACTACTGAACAGTGCCCTATGTTAGAGGACAGGGTAGAGGCTTGTGCTGGGATGTTTCCAGTTAGGCCAATGCAACAAGGGCAACAAAAATATGATCCCTATGCTAATACATACAATCCAGGATGGAAGGATCACCCCAACCTGAGATATGGGGGAGGGCAACAAAATAGATACAATGTTGCAGGGCCTAGTGTACAGTCTTACCAACCTATTAGGCAGCCAGTCCCTATACAGGAGGAACCAAAGAAAGAGGATAATATGGAAGACATAATGAAGCATATTATGGAGAGTAAAGCACAATTCGCACAAATGTTGCACCACCAACAACAGTTTCAGGCGAACTTGCAAAATTTAGAAAGGAGGGTTGATACTCAGTTAGGCCAATTTGCTACTTCTCTCAGTGAGGTGAAATCTCAGGGTTCAAGCCAATTACCCTCACAGACAGTTGTTAATCCAAGGAATAGTAGCAATGTTAGTGCCATCACTCTTAGGAGTGGAAAGGAAGTTCAGGGATCCTCAGATACTACTACCATGGATAAGTCGGCGTCATCAAAAACACACGTCGCACCAAATGAGCCTAATAATGAAGAGGAGCCAAAGAAAATTTTGCCTTTCCCACATAGACCTACCTTGGGAAAGAGGCAAACTGAAGCAGATGCAGAAAAAGAGATTCTTGAGACTTTTAAAAAGGTTGAGGTCAATATACCCCTGTTAGATGCAATCAAGACCATCCCTAAATATGCCAAGTTTCTCAAGGAGATATGTACTAACAAGAGGCGTCTGAGAGGGAATGAAAAAGTCAATTTTGGCAAGAATGTTTCAGCACTCATACAACCAACAATGCCCACCAAGTGTCAAGATCCGGGCACTTTTACAATTCCATGCACCATTGGAAATTTTGAGTTTTCTGATGCTTTAATTGATCTTGGTGCTGCTATAAATGTTATGCCTAAATCTGTTTATTCATCTTTGCAGGTGGGAGAGCTGAAACCCACCGGAGTGGTTGTGCAGCTGGCAAACAGGAGCATTGCTTATCCTTCAGGAGTCTTGGAGGATGTTCTGGTTAAGGTAAAGGATTTGATTTTTCCAGCTGATTTTTATGTCCTTAATATGGAGGATGATAGATATAAATCTAGTGGACATGCCCCACTCATCTTAGGTAGACCTTTCCTGAAAACTGCCAAAACAATTATAAATGTGCATGAGGGTACTCTTCAAATGGAGTTTGCTGGCAATGTGATACAATTTAATATATTTGATGCCATGAAATACCCTTGTGATGATAACTCTGTTTTTAGTATCAGCCTGATTGATATGTTAGTTGATAATGCTAGTACTGATTTTAGGGATAGTTTGTTGACTGAATCCTGTGATATTGCTGATCTTGATGATTCTCTGAGACATAATTGTGATGACTCTCATTCTTGCACTATATGTAGAGAAATTGATGAATTTTTGAGCTTGTATGATGAGATTAACTCTACAGAATCTATTAGTGATCAGATTGATTCTATTTCATCTAGAACATCTGTTGATTTTACTGGTCTTGTTGACCTTTCTGGTACTGATAAGTCTTTGCATGTTGATATGGATAGTTTAGGGAATCATGATGCTGATATTCACTTAACTACTGATCCTTTTGATTCTTCCCATACTCCTTCTGCTGATATTCCCAAAGATGGAAAAGTTGTTTCTTCTGTCTGTGAGTTGTCTGAACAGGTATTTGGCATGGAAGGGATTGAAATCAAACAACTCACACCTTCGGTTGAGCAAGCTCCCACCTTAGAGCTCAAACCGCTGCCAGATAATCTCAAGTACACCTACTTGGGGGAAGATGAGAAGCTTCCGGTAATTGTAGCCAGTGATATTATTCCAGAGGAAGAAGAAAAGCTTCTTGAGGTCTTAAGGAGGAGGAGACAAGCAATAGGGTGGACCTTAGCTGACATACCTGGCATTAGCCCTGATACATGCATGCACAGAATTTTGTTGGAAGATGGGGCAAAACCAGTAAGGCAACCTCAAAGGCGACTAAACCCACTTATTCTGGATGTAGTTAAAAAGGAAGTTTCTAAACTTTTATCTGCTGGAATTATATATCCTATTTCAGACAGTCAGTGGGTTAGTCCTGTGCAGGTGGTTCCAAAGAAATCAGGGATCACAGTGGTCCAGAATGAGAACAATGAATTGGTACCCACCCGTGTACAAAATAGTTGGAGGGTTTGCATTGACTATAGGAGGCTTAATTTAGTCACTAGAAAAGATCATTACCCCCTCCCATTTATTAATCAAATGCTTGAGCGTTTAGCTGGTAAATCTCACTACTGTTTTCTGGATGGATTTTCAGGGTATTTTCAGATATGCATAGCCCCGGAGGATCAAGAGAAGACGACATTCACATGCCCATTTGGAACATATGCCTACAGACGAATGCCCTTTGGTCTTTGCAATGCCTCTGGGACCTTCCAGCGGTGCATGGTTTCCATTTTTAGTGATTTCCTTGAACATTGTATAGAAATTTTTATGGATGATTTCACTGTATATGGGAACTCTTTTGATGATTGCTTATATAGTCTGGATAGAGTCCTAGCTAGATGCATAGAGAAGAACCTTGTACTTAATTTTGAAAAGTGTCACTTTATGGTTCGAAAAGGCATTGTATTGGGTCATATTATATCTGAACAGGGCATAGAGGTAGATAAAGCTAAGATAGATGTTATCACTTCTCTACCGTACCCGACATGTGTTCGGGAGGTCCGATCTTTTCTAGGTCATGCAGGTTTTTATAGAAGATTCATTCAGAACTTTAGTAAAATTGCTTTGCCATTGTCTAAGCTGTTACAAAAAGATGTTGATTTCCAGTTTGATGATGCATGTAAAACAGCTTTTGATGATCTTAAGAAATGCTTGACTTCCCCACCCATTATTCAACCCCCTGATTGGACCCTCCCATTTGAGCTTTTATGTGACGCATCTAATTTTGCTGTAGGTGCAGTCTTGAGCCAGAAAGTGAATAAGAGGTCCCATGTGATTGCTTATGCATCCAAGACTCTGGATGGGACCCAAGCAAATTATACAACCACAGAAAAAGAGTTTCTTGCTATTGTTTTTACTTTGGATAAATTTAGATCATATTTGCTTGATACTAAAGTCATTGTTTTTACTGATCATGCAGCCTTGAAGTACTTGCTGAAGAAGCCTGATGCAAAGCCAAGATTGATCAGATGGATGCTTCTACTTCAAGAATTTGACGTTGACATCCGGGATAAAAGTGGAGCTGAAAACTTGGTAGCAGACCATTTGAGCAGAATTGAAGCTTCAAAGGTAAATTCCTTACCTATTGATGATGATTTCCCTGATGAGCATTTATGTGCTGTGCATAGTTTTTATCCATGGTATGCAGACTTAGTGAATTATCTAGCTACTTCTGAACTGCCTGTTGATTTGACTAAACATCAGTTTAATAAGTTTAGGAGTGAAGCTAGGTATTATATTTGGGATGATCCATATTTGTGGAGATTATGCAGTGACCAAGTGATTAGACGTTGTGTGCCTGATATAGAATTTGATTCTGTTTTGAATTTTTGTCACGCACTTGCATGTGGAGGTCACTTTAGTCCAAAACGCACAGCTAGGAAGGGTCTAGATAGTGGATTGTATTGGCCTACTCTGTTTCGTGATGCCTTTGATTTTTGTAAAAGATGTGTTAGGTGTCAACAAACAGGTAGCATATCTAGGAGAAATGAAATGCCACAGCATCCCATTTTGTTTTGTGAAGTCTTTGATGTGTGGGGCATTGATTTTATGGGACCTTTTCCTACTTCTTTTGGCTTTTCATATATCTTATTGGCTGTTGATTATGTTTCAAAGTGGGTGGAAGCCAAACCCACTAGGACTGATGATTCTTCTGTGGTTGTAGAGTTTGTTCGCTCTCATATTTTCTGCAGGTTTGGTATTCCCAGAGCCATTATCAGTGACCAGGGCACTCACTTTTGTAACCGGAGTATGCATAGCTTGCTTAGCAAGTATGGTGTCGTGCATAAAGTAGCTACTCCATACCATCCTCAGACAAATGGCCAAGCAGAAATTTCTAACCGGGAGGTGAAGCAAATTTTGGAGAAAACAGTGCAGCCGAATAGGAAAGATTGGAGCAAAAGGCTAGACGATGCACTTTGGGCATATAGGACTGCCTACAAGACTCCTATTGGCATGTCACCCTATCGGTTGGTATTTGGAAAAGCATGTCACTTACCGGTGGAAGTGGAGCATAAAGCTTACTGGGCTGTGAAGAAATGCAATTTGGATTTGAATGGAGCAGGATCTCACAGAAAATTCCAACTCCAAGAGCTTGAAGAGATCAGATTGGAAGCCTATGACAATGCAAGGATCTATAAAGAGAAGACAAAGGCATTCCATGACAAGATGATTGCAAGGAAAGAATTTGTTGTCGGCCAAAAAGTCCTACTCTATAAATCCCGTTTGAAGCTTATGCCAGGTAAACTTCGTTCTAAATGGGAAGGTCCTTATATAGTTTCTAATGTTTTCCCTTTTGGTGCAGTTGAGTTTCTGGATGAGCAAACAGGAGCTAAATTTAAAGTTAATGGACATCGGCTCAAACGCTTTTATGAAGGAGTTCCAAGGGATGACAAGGAGGAGCTCCAACTTCATGACCCACCCTGAACCCCGGTTGTACTTTTTCCCTTTCCCCTTTTATATTGTGTTGTCTTTATCTGTTTACTGGATTGTGTGCTAGCATTGAGGACAATGCAATGTTTCAGTGTGGGGGGGATACAAATAAAATTTTTAGGTTTGTTTTATTTTGGTTAGTTGATTTTTCTAGTCTCTAGGTCTCTATGCTTTTAGTCAATTTTGTGTTATTTTCCAGTTAAAAAAAAAAACAAAAACAAAAACTATGCTTTTGTGTAAGTTGCTAGCATTAAGGGGATTCTGGCTTTGATATATCTTGATTTGATAAGGATTTGACCTTGTGTTAAGAATGCAAGTTAAGTGGCAATTAGCTTTGCTTTAATGAAATTTGATGATAGTCAATTTACCCTGTGAGATTTTGAACCTAATGCTTATTCATTTCTAGTGGGTATTCCCTATCTTACTTTTACTCTAGAACTTGGCTTGAATCTTATTCAAGGCCACATTTATTCATTTGCCATGATGAAAAGGATTAAGGCATTCATTTTGTTTTGTTTTAGCTAGAGTCAAAAAGCTATCCTATATGAGTTTAATCCAATTGTTTTTCCCATTTGAGCCTTATATTTTTCCTTGTTAGCCTTTTAGCTATGGAAATCAAATCATTGTTCTTCCTACCTTGATTAGGATGCTTTTGATTGTTAGGGGCATTATATGTTGTTAAGATGGATGGAGGTGTACTTTGCACATCATTTATAGGCCATTCATTTCTTCTTCTTCAAGAGTATTCCCAAGAGAAAAAAAAAAAAGAGAAATAAAGCAAAAGAGAAGCTGTTGAAAAAAAAAAAATGAAAAAAAAAAATGAATGAAATAAAAAAAAAAAAAAAGAAAAGGAAAAAGGAAAGTTAAGTTGTTCTCTTATTGCATATTTTTCTGTTTGTGTTAAAAGGGCCTTAAGATGCACTTTCACTCTATCCTTATCCTTATTTTAATGCTCTTAATGATTTTAAGCATCTGATTTGTTTTTGAATTTCCTTCATTCTTTTGTTTGCCACTTGTTTCATACCTTAGCCTGCGTTACAACCGTAATAAAGCCCTTTTGATTCATTCATTGGCATTTGATTTTAGTGGTGGAGATGTAGATGATTGCCAAGCTTATGGTAGTAAGGTTGAGTAGGATGGAATTTGAGAGTAAGCACTTCATCCTAAACACTAAAGAGGAGAGTGATAAACACAATTCCAAGTGAGGGGCTTCCATTGCATTTCATTTTTGATAAAGCGTTTTGCCATGGTACTTGTTACATTGATGCAAGTGACATGACTTAGAGAATTAAGCTGTTGATTTGCTTTGAGCTTCCTTGTGCTAAGTGACTTATACAACTCCATTTCTCTTGATTTCTTTTCCATTAGTCTCTTCTTGAAGTCTTGAGCTTTGCCCAAGAGTGCAAATGTTTAAGTGTGGGGGAATTTGATAACCATAATATTTTATATATTTTAATCCCCTAACTTAGGTGTTTTAGTGTCCAAATATGGCTTTAGGAATTTAATTAAGTGGAATTTGATTTTAATTTGCCATTTTTACATTTGAGGAATTAATTTGCAAATTATTAATTCTTAATGCTTAAATGTATCTTAAATCATTTTTTGGATATTTCCACTTAATACTTTTCATGCTCTTTTGTGCAGAATTTTAATATGAATTGGGAGCTTGAACAAGCATTTGATTTTAAGAAGAGAAAAGAATGATTAAAGAAGCATGAGCTTGAGCTAAAGAGAAACCTAAGAGCAAAATGAAAAGAAAACACGTGGGTTGAAGGGGCTTGGAAACAAAACAAAAGAAAAGCATGCAGCACTTACATGAAGGCCACGAGAACAGAGCAAGAATAGAGAAGAAGAAGTAGAGTGTATGCAGAAACAAAAGAAGAGCCATGCATGAAGCTGTAGCTCCAGCTTCTCTGGAGAAGACACACACTCAATGCACTCGTCCAATACGTTCCTACAGCTCGCAGCAACAGCATGAATTAGCAAGGCTGTAACGTGGAAAGCTTAGGCAGAACAGAACCATTATGCATACGTCATATGTAAGCAGCCAAATGGGAATGAAGTGTCAGCTGAACCATGTGAAAAGAAAAAGCAATGAGCTGTACAGTAACGTGAGATTTACGTAGAAGATGAGCTGAAAACAGAGCATGAATGGAGGTAACATGAAGGCTGGAACTTTTGAGAAGAAACAAAGGAGAAGCTCGAGTTATTGGTTCAAACATGGAGAAGAGTACAGCAGCTGCATGGGTTCAGATTAAACACGAGGGGCAGCAACATACACATGCAGAAACAGAGGAAAACTTGCTTGAGCTGCATGGAAGAAAAGAAAGCAACGAGGAAACTCGTGGAAAAGCTGCAGAATGGAAGAGCTGAACAGAGGCTGAACTCGAGGGTTGGCAAGGAAGCAAACACGAAATGAAGAGCTGCATGAGAAAGCAACGTGGAAGGTGATTAATATATTCAATGGGGCCCACACTCACATAATCAAAGACACATTCGGGCTAGTGAATAACGAGTTGCAGCGTGGAAGTAAAGGAAGCTGAAATAAGGAGCTGAACACGTGAGCTAAGCGTTGATGATTCAAGCGGGCAGTGGCTTACATTCTCCATCTAATCCAGACTCTACGTTTGATCATCACTTTTCCATCCAAGGGCTGACATGAAAATCATGGAGGAGGCGTGACTTCAGCTGAGGGACACGTGATTAATTAGGGAAAGAACGCTACGGAGTGTGTGACTGGGACGTGAAAAAAAGAACGCTGGAATACAGTGGGTTCGAGAGGAGGAGAACGCGAGAATACAGCGAGGGCGACGAGGAAGAAATTTTCGTTGAATTCTCCATGACTACAGCTTCGATGATCAAATTCCCTCCGATCAAAACATCCATGGCAGCTTGAATTCTATTTGGTGGCTAGCTAGAAATTGGATCCTCCTAGATGAAGATTTGAGCTCCACATTTCCTCATGAATTTGGATAAACTCTCTTGCTCAATCTTTTAATTTCAGCATTATTTCCTTGATTAATTTGACTAGGTTTAGCTTATTGATTTAGGAACTTAATTGCTGGAATTACTGGACTGAATTAATTCTTTGATTGAACCTACTTTGCATTTTGGAATTATTTGTGATCATTATATGTTTGTAAAAATTCCAGAAGTAGTGCTGTACAATTGAACTCTAATTTCCTCTTGATTTTAGGCTAATTGATGCAATGGTAATTGGATTAGTTGGCTGGAATTTTGGTGCAATTAATTGCTTGAGGGATTAATTAATCTAATTGGTGAATTAGCATCTTGAGTGGATTGTGCAGTAAATTTCATTAATCAATCAAACATTGGTTGTAGTGTGTTCTTATTTTTAATTCAATTAATTAATTGTTCAAGGTTTATTGTGGTTGCAAAACTCCTTGAATGATTAATGAATTGAATCTTGGATGGTCATTCAAGAGCCTTACAAGGAATACACTAAAGAGCAAGAACATAATCCAAAGTTGGCAAATTAAAAAGAGCAAGGATAATTGAACTCTAGGGAATCCAATTGAAAGCTAGCTACCACATTTACTTGACTAATCACTTAAATTTAGTTGTAGCTTTTCAATTCTTGTCAATTAACTTTAGTTCAATTTGACTTTAGCATTTTAAAACCCCCCCAAAACAAGTCCTAATTAGTAATACTTAGAATACTCTGCTATAAACAAATTAAGGCACAAACTCCTTGGGAAAATGACCTAGGTTGCACCATTTATCTACAAATTTATTTTGCCACCTAGTTTTATTTGAGATTGCGCGACACGATCATCAGTCCGACTCCAAATGGGCTTCAGATTTTTGCTTTGTTGGGCCAGCTCTTATGTATTGGGCTACTGAATTTTAATCAAGTTTGGGCCAAGTTTGAAGAGCTCAAGGATTTGGGTTTGCACAAGGGTTATTGGGCCACTCATAGGAGCCTATGCAAGGTGGATCTTGGGCCTCTATCATATGGAATTAGATTGGGTCTGCACCTAACTCATTGGGCCTCCATTGGCCTCTTCTTATTATTTTGTAATTTGGGCCTAGATGAAGTTGCTATCCTAATTAATTCTCAAACCCATATTAATAATTTATAATCTCCATTCACTTAACTTGCGCAATCATCCCATATTAATTATTCCTAATTAATTTGAATCCATGATTAACACTTTAATTAATTTTTAGGGTGTTACATTCTCCCCTCCTTTTAGAAATTTTGTCCTCAAAATTAGTTATACCTTACCCAATTGATGTTGGATAATTCATCCTCATAACCTCTTCCTTGATAGCTCAGATAGTCTTACCAGAGACTAGTCCCCTCTTACTACTTTCTTGGGAAGGACGTTCTTGTCATGTTACCACTCCACTTGATAATCACCACTCTATTTCCTCTAGTTAACCTATGTCAAATGACATACCAACCCGAATATTCCATATTCTTCCTTTGTCCATAACTAAAGAGGTCCTGACCAAGCTAAACTTGATCATCTTATAGCAAGCTCTTGATACCTAGCTCAAATACATCCTAATTTTCTCTCCCTTCATAGCTTTTTGTTTAATTCTGTTTTATATTTTCCTCTCCTCTTTTTTTTTTCTCTTCTTTCTCTCCTCTCTCATTTTTTTGTTGTTGTTCTAATAGCTGATTATTACATGTTCATGTTAATTTCGTTTCCTGCTTAACTTCCAATTCGTTTGAGGGATAACTCCGAGATACTTTAGTTTAACTCTCCCTAATAGTTGATACCAAGAACTATAAG
This sequence comes from Erythrophleum fordii, assembly GCA_032878935.1. Lineage (NCBI taxonomy): Eukaryota > Viridiplantae > Streptophyta > Magnoliopsida > Fabales > Fabaceae > Erythrophleum > Erythrophleum fordii. The sequence continues at coordinate 21,811,847 of JAVQMF010000044.1, forward strand.
GGATTCCACTTAGTCAGTCATTTTAGTATTTATTCCACTAATAGAAATATAGGTAAGTGACCTTATTTCATCATGAAGTTCTATTTGTCCTTCACTTAGATTACCCCCACCTTCTTAACCAAAATGGGTTTCACCTCTTACAGGTTCATTTAGTTTAAGTTTTCAAGTCTTACATTCAACTATCTTATAAATTATTGCACACATTATCCTCATTTATTGTCCATTAGTAGACAGTTCATTACTTCCATTAGACATATAGAATTCCCCTTTCATCTCCAATTAGTGCCTAAGATTACTCCTTCTCATTTGTTGAGATTCTTGAGGGTTAAAACTAATGTAAAATTTGATCTCACAACTAATCTCTTGAAGGTACCCAAACACTGTAGGTTCACCTTCCACATAATCAAAATCAAACATGATCTTCCAAATAAAGATAAACACGATATTTCAGGTCTAGATTATATTCTCTAATAAGACCTGATCTCAAGAGTGAGAATGTCTTGTCCAGAATATCGAAGTAGTTCTTTATGACTTAGAAATGAGTTTTCTTTAAATTTGACAGGTCATAGTTCTCCTGGATGGTTTATTAGATGGCATAGCTTCAACAACTTGCCTATAAATATTAAAATTCCCAATTCGTAGTGGTGGTTCATCTGGAGTAATCTCATCATTGTCTGCAGGTGTAACCAACATAGGATAAACCCTTAGTAAATCTCTTCCCTTTCTCTCTTTTTTTTTTTTCTTGGCACTTGCAAAGGCATTACCACAATTACATACATGTGACTCTAAAGATTACCATGATTAATAGATCCTAATGTCTCATTTTAATTCTCAGTTACTACAAGCTTTAGTAGTCAACTTAATGGCATCTCTACTCATTTGATGTCAACTGAACATCTCTTTGGGTTTTATGTCATTATATAGTCCCAAAGGGCTACGCTTTTGTATCTTCTACCCCCAACTAAGATATTTTCATACAGGTATAGTTATTCTTCAACTAGCACACTTTTTTACCACTTTTTTTTTATTTCTAGTTGGGAAATTCCTAATATTTCCCCAAAGAGTAAAGAAATAATATCTTGCCAACAAGGTTTAAGATCCTATCAACAAGATCTTGTATTCATTAATGTAAAATCTGAGACCTTGTCAATAAGGTTCTCTGACTGCAAGTACAAGGTCTTTTGACCATACGTTATAGCATACAATATGAGATGGTATGATAGTTTTCATCTTTACACAATGGCCTATGCCAACCACAACTGACTCTTTCACTCCCCTAAAAGTTTTTAGGCCTCAATTTCACGCCTAACTATTGGAAGTTAAATTAACATAATAAAGAGACTCAGTGAATCTTTTCATTGTTAAACATTCCCTAATTATTAATAGATCAAGTAGGGATTCCTAGTGAGAGAACTCAAGTGTCATTTACCACTAGTGTTTCACCCTTCCTCGTCAATCATTATACTAAGGTTTATTGTAATAACATAAGTTAGTTGCATTGATGCCATCTCTCATTCATTTTCCCCGAGTTATTATCCTAGATTAGGGAGTTCTCTTTCAAGATTAGGGAGTTTTTCTACCACAGTAATCATTAGTCCATCTTGAATTCCCAATGTTACCTCTACCCCCTTAATCACGCCACACATGATACATGACAATAGAATTACCAGTGGTGGAATTAGGGTTTTCCTTTTTAATATTAGCAGACAATGCTTTGCTGTGGCCATACATAAGCTCATCACCCCGTGATGACTATATCGCAACCACTTGTACTCACACAGGTACAATTTTATTCCCTTTTTAGGTGGGTCCTTGCCATAAAGATCTCCTATTTACCTTCTAGAAAGAAAATCTACTTAGTCTAATTTGACGCCAATTTGGTGGTTGAAATTCATCAAATCATATGATAAGTGACATGCCCCGCATGCCTTTAGCACCGAAGTGCCGATAAATGAGCACGTCCCACGTGCTTCTAGCACCAAAGTGCTGTAGAATCTTACCTTACACTCCTGGAGTGTATCATGCACATAAAGTGCCTCTAACCACCACCCAAATGCACGTCAACACATAGCATAAGTAAACAAAATTACATAAGAGACAACATGCGCAAGCACCCTATACCGGTGCACCTCACCCTTATCACACTAAAGGGTTGTCTTTCCTCTTATCATAATCTCTCTCTTTTGCTATAGTATACTAAGGGAGGAGCCTCAAAGCTCTCAAGATTCCTTCCAGAACATCATCTCCCTTAATCTCTTGCTTTAAAGTCACTATACACATTTAGAAATGGATTCGACAATCTTGAGGGTTTCTTGCTCTCTTTTCTTGTCATCGTTAACTAAAGATGGCTTACTCACTCCAATAGCTTGAATAAAACAATTTGAAATGTTCTTTAGCTCTCACCGCCCATATTCATTAGGCCCGCATTGTGGTAGCTAGGATCGAGTAATTGTATTCTTTATTAACCGAGACTAAGCAAGTGGGTTAGGACCTCTGTACCTATAAAGCTTCAACCCTGGGGACCTTTTGAAGTCTACATAATCCTAACTCATTATGGATTTGCATCACTTCATATATTTAATCAATCACACTTATTTACTACACACTAGTTCCATTATCAATTTCCTGATTGCAAGTAAGGTCTACATCTTACCTTTTCGTAAAGTTCTTATAACTAGTTAAGTGTTTTACTCCATACCATTGCCTTTTAAGTTCTCAACATCACTCTAGATGGCCCTTGAAAAGTTTAGAATTTCACTTAGGTAAAGAATTGCTACTTTTGTTGTGATCAGTTGACTACTTTGATAGGCCAGTCAATTGGTCAGCCGTACCCAATTGACTTGCTTAATAAATGGCGGTCAACTGGTCATAAACGTTATTAGTAGCTTTGTTCATCATCCTTATCAGTTACTTGGTCTCATTCATTCAGTCAACTGCCGCCTCACAGCGAGTGACTGGTGCATCTATTGCGTAGCCAGTTGGCAATAAGCCTCAACCAGTTATCTATCTAGACTGAGACTAATAACCCAATATCCAAAGGAAAGATGGGCAAAATTCTAATCTTTTCATTGGCATTAACAACCTCAAGTCTCAAAATTATCATTACTAAAGTGTTATGAGGTAAAATCTAACTATACTCTATTATTCTCCAAGGTATACTTATTGTGATAGGTGATGCTCTAAATAAAATTCAAGAAACAGTCATTTCAATCAAGTATTACAAGCCTTATCTCATCATTCCTCTATACTTCTTTCCAGCACATAAAGCACATCAATTATATGTTTGCCTAATTAGCTATTCTCATGAGCTAATACCATGCCAAATATGCATCATGATTGCCAAGCTTCTAGTCATAGAATTTAAATTAGAACAGTTGTCCTGAACCATTGCTCTGATACCAAATGTAATGACCTTAACTTCTAATAATCATAATTAAGGTTAAGTACATGATTACTAACCATAAAATTTCAATTAGGGTTGAAAGTCATTACAACTAATTATATTTGAAAAATGTTAGGAAATTTGAACCTTAATGTTATTAGGGTCATTAATTAGGCAACCACAATTATTCAGAAGTGCAAGTGAATTTAATCATTAATAACGAGCCTTTGATTCTCCCATCCATTAATTCCAACTCATAAAAACCTCTTACAAGTGTTTCTAAATCATTCCTTAGTATTACCATAAAAGAAATTAAAGTTTCTAAGTGAATATGAGAAATTGAGCACCTTCGCCACAGCTAAATCCCCTTTCACCGCAGCCAATTACTCTTGGATTCAAGTCCTTACACCTCCATAAATTTCACGCATTTTGCCACGGCCAAATACCCTCTAGAATACCCCTAAACTTGTTTCCCAGGCGTAGCCGCGGCCAACATCACTATTCGTCGCGGCCAATTTCTGTCTATTTTCTTCCCTGGCAGGTTCGCCACATTTGGCCGAGGCCAATTAATTGTTGGCTGCGGCCAATTCGTCTCTATTTCTATTTGGCCTAGGCCAATTAAATGTTGGCCGTGGCCAATTCCCTTCTGTTCCTATAACTCCCAGAATTTCATCTCATGCTCTCCAATTCCCCCTCTAGCAATCCTCTAGGCCACTTTAACTTAGTTTGTGAATATTTAATGTCTTTCTTTCACCTAATCTACTTAACACATCTATCATTATACATTTAAAATTTAAATGTGGATCCTTAACCCTCTAGCTACCATAAACTAGTGAGTTCATAGATTAATGACAGCAAATGTATTATGGTCACAAGGTGCATGGGGTCAATGCTTAATGTTCATATAAAATCAAATCACTTATCCATTATTAGCCAATTACAATCATAATGTTCAATTCCATGATAATCAAATTACATATACAATCCTTATACTTGGCAACTCATGATGCAATGCAGCAATGATACAGAACTAGCAATTTAGTTACAATACATTTTGTCAAAGCTCCCAAGCCTAAGTGCTACCAAACCATTTAATGATCTTCTATTAATTTTCTCCTTGCCACTAAGAGGTCCGGTCCCTCAAAATGTTAGCCCACAACAGGGTGAGATATACAATCTCAGTAACAAAAGGCAATTTCCATATATATGTACAAGTCAATCAATCCAATGCAATTTAATGTCATCAATACCAGAATCATCAATTCAATTCGCAAATGAACTAGTTGAGCTACTAATGACTACTGTCCCATACCAGCAATCATACACAACATGTTAATGGCCAATAACACCAGGAAAAATCCGTCCACGGCACCTACTCCATAATGAGCACAACCAGGGTTCAGTGCATCTAGGGTTTGATCACAACCCGGTGCTCGATCAAAGCACATGCATGGGTGGCAGCCGCACCACAGCTCCACCATGGACTGACAAGGTCCAATCACAATAACAATCAAGTAGTCAACCAATCATTTAACATTTCAAAACCAAGCATGTGTAACAAATAGCAGATGAACATGAGCATATACATGGAATTAGAAAAATAACCCAGTCACCTAATGAAGCCAATTACTCTTCCCCTAGCTACCATAATAATCCAAATGCATACCAAGCCTATAACAAGCATAATTATCATCATTTCTAATCACAATCAAATATCCAAAGAGTTGAACTACTAATGACAGACTAGAGGTTACTCACCTAATTACCAAGGGATTTAATTTCGGATTCCAACTTTCCCACACCAGAAATTGCCATAGTTCACTCCAATTTCTGGGTAATTTCACATGAAACCAAAGCCCATATCATAGGTCAACTATAGGGGTCTCAAACTAACAGAAAATGCATCAAAATGGGAAGAAGATACTCACTTAATAACACCCATAGCCTCACCTCCGAAAATCCACTATGGAAGCACCAAAATTCGCATTGCAATCATCAAGCCCAGAAAATTTAGTTTTCCACCATTATCTCCTTGTAATCTCACACAATAACAGAACCCATTATGATAATACATCCTTAGGGCATTTTCCAGCAAAGTGATTCACAAAATGGAAGGGAAAAGCTTACCTAGTCCTCCCTCTAACCTCCAAGTCTGAAAATCTTGCAAGGAATCACCCAACACCAAATTTCAGATTTGAGAAGAAGATGAAAATACTCAAACCCTTGGTGTTGGCACCTTTTAGGTAAGTCTAAAAGCATATTTAAGACTTGTGTGAGCTACTCAAATGGTCCCAAATCTCATGCATCTTATTTTGGCCATTCAACCCACACTTATGCACATTTCCATCAAACATCCACATTGCACACTTTTGCATTACATGCTTAAAATAAATGCTAGAAGTTATATATCATATTCATACATCTAAACATCACATAATAGTATCTTTACACGTCTTAAGGTTCATAGTACATTTATAACATCATATACATCATGAACCATTATTATGGTTCCAAAATGGACAAAACAAGGCATAAGCTTGTTAATCTCTCTTCTTTATTTTTGTTGGCTCCCTTCACCATAATTACTTGGTCCACCTAGCATGTTAGATTATTGGAGAGGAGGGGATGAGATTCAAAGAATCCCAATAGCTCATCTCTCATTCAATTATACATAAAATGTGCAAAGAAAGTTTTACAAATGCATGCATGGGGAAATTGGAAGTCATGGACATTTTAAAAGCAAACTTGGCATGTGAATCAATCATACAAGACATTCAAGAGCTCACTAAGTGTTTGGATTGGCTTCACATTTCTCCTCATAGATTTTGGACTTGCCTCACCCATTTTTTAAGAGCTTTGGACTCGACCATACTCTTGGAAGCCCACTTCACTTTTGGGAGACTCTTTACTTTGTCTCAACCAAGCTCAAGGGTTCTTGGCTCATCCGCACCAAAGGGAAGAGTTCTTGGCCTCTCCACACTCAAGCAAACTCATACAACCATCATGTACTCATTTAGAAACATAACATGGTATCAAGAATCATAGCATACAAAGGCATGCTAGCACACTTTTCATAACTTGAAAATACACATATACATATTCTAAAGCAAATTAAACACACATCCATGCATGAAAGAAGGTGAGAGAGCTACCTTGCACACAATCACACACTTTTCCTTTTGAAAGTCCCTCCTTTGTTTTGGCTACACACCCACAAACTTGTGGAGATGCTTCCTCTTGGCCTACACACATTTTATAGGAGTCAATTAGGTTCATGAACTTAATTCTAAGGCCACATACTTGCTTAGACACTAGGTGGCTCTATAAACTCCATTAAGGTCCATAACTGCACCAAATGAAGCAACACCTCTCAAATAATTTCTAGGCCCCATTTTTTCCCTTCAAATATGATTCTTGACTCCTTTTAAGCCTCTTGGTGTCATCACACCATTAAAACAAAGGGCCTAACATTATGTTGCTTCTTTAGGTCATAATATGGAACCTAAGACACCAAATCACTTTCTATGAGTTCTAAATTTTTTCCAAGGCCTCCTCTCATTTTCATTCATCAAATATGACTCAAGAATGGCCTTAGAAAAATTTTAAACTCCCCCTCGCTATGAGAACTTGCTTAGCCCGAGACTATGCATGATTTAGGGTTCCTTGGAGTGTGCTTTGTTTTCTTGAAGGAGGAAGCTTGTGGGGAGCATCTTAGGGATCTTAGGAGCTCATTTAAACTCTTAATTAGGTCTAGGAATTACCATATGAAATCAGATTTTGGAAGGTGCACACAAAACCCTAGAATTTGTATCTTGAAATCTAATGGTTTTTTGATAATTCCTTTTGCATATTCTTAATCTCCACACCCTTTTTCCTTAGATTCATGCTTGGCTCTACCTAAAAATCATCTCCTCCTAGGGTTTCTCAAGTGGGATGAAATGGTGGAGAAGGGAACCAAAGATGACAGCCATAGGAAGAGAAATTACCTTGTTTTCATGCTTTTTCTCACTTAAATCTTGTGTTCTTTGAGCTCCTCTCTTCAAATCCGAATTTTCCCCTCAATTTCTCCCTTAAAACAGATTTATAAACTTCATTATAATGATAGGAAACTAATGAGAATGGAGGAGAAGAGGTTTGGAAGAGAAAGAGCATGAAAAACTATGAAAATCCATACCTTTCTACCTTGAATTTCTCCTCCTTTTCTTCCTCCTCTTGTGCGCCTCAACCCCAAGGGTTTTCCTCTGGTTTTGAGCAGAACTTGGTCATGCATAATGAAAGGAGAAGAAGGGTGCATCATACATATAGGTGGGAGTAAGTTACACTTTTCAAAAATTTCTATTTTGCCCTTCATTCTTGACATTTTCGCTTCTTCTTCGTTCTAGCTCCTTTTTTAGAACTGTCTTTTCTATTATAAAATTTAGGTTTCTAATTTAGTAAAATTCCTTTGGAATCACTCAAATTGGAGCTAAAACCATCCCGAACAAATTTGTCAAAGTTCAGGCACACTGATATTGGAAAATGTCCACCAGTGGGGTTTTAACTATCCCGAGGGTTTCCATGGTTTTCAGGGCCTCTAAGAAGCCTAGAAAACTCAAAATTTTGGTTTAAAAGCCCTCCTATGTGAATTCCAAAAATTACCCAAAATTATAAAAATGCCATTATTTTTCGTAGGTTTTCTGTCAAAATTTGTTTCTTCATTCTAGCTCCATTTTTCATTCTGTCTGAGGCTAGAATTCTCATTTTTAAGAGTCTAGAATGCTTCCCAAAATTTTCAAAACCTTAACTGCATCATCTTGGGGGACTTCCTTTTGTATCCAGTGAATTTCGTTCGTTTACAGAGAAACCGTACGTACATTTCTCATGTTTTCTTTGGTTTTTGGAGAACCGAATATTACACATTCAGACCCCTAAATTCAATCAAATAGTACCATGGGTCTAACTGTGTGCCTAGTACTGGACAATACCACAGGTCTAGACATCCAAATGAGATACTTCCAATTGGAACACGTCCTAAGGAAGGTCTAGTTTCTCCTTGTAAAATTTCATAGCATTCGGACATCATTTTCCCCTTGATTGATACAAAACAAATTTCATACCAATTACACAGTACCAGTGGCCAAACTAAAAAAGTTTCCCAATTTCAAAAATTGGCCAAATATTCCATAGACCTCCAAATAATACCCACTTTATCTTTTCAAAAATCTCTCAACAAGCTCTAGATGCATGCAAAATTTTAGACCAAGAAGAGCTCATTTAGATAGAAAGTGACATAGCTCACCCAAATAGTCAAATTTGCTTCATATGAGGTGTCAACTTTGTTCAAATGGCCTCTCCAATAGTTTGATCATCACCACAATTTCTTATCTTATTTCACGCTATCTCCATGTATCTCATTATGCATTTCATGGAAGGATAAGAAAATAGCATAAAAATAATAAATATTTTAACATTGTGTAGCGTATAAATTTTTTATTCGGTGTCCCGTGGACTATGTGAGCTCATGTATCACATCCTCATATTTAATTACATAGATACAACTCTTTTTCATCACCAAAATTAGCCTAGAGCTCGTGTATGGCAAGGGGATACATAAAAACCATAGTTGTATTTTTGGCCAGAATTTTTCATTTTCTATCACAAACTTTGGAAAATTGTAAGTAATTCTAAAAAAATAGAAATTATGCATTCTTTACCATTATGGAAAGTTACACATGTTTACTTTATGATAAAAATATGTCCAGGCCATGAAACATAACACAAAAGACTTTTGACATTAAAAAATGTGTAGAGGTCTGACTAACTATTAGAACTGTTATAGCTTTTTATTATAAATTTAAAAAATATCCAATTAATTTTACAAAAATCCAATTCATGCAAATGATACCAATCTGAAAAGCTACAGATGTTAACTAGAGGGAAAAATTAACTTCAAATAGTCTAGGCACGTTTAGGCATCGAAAACTAATCAAACAGTAACTTGGGTTAGTCTAGATGCCTGATATTGGGCAGAAACTTTAAAAATTCATATCTCTCTCTTTAGATATCGAAATGGGGTGCTTTTAGTTGCTACACATCAGTGGAAATGTCTAGTTTCTCTTTATACAATTTCATGGCAATTGGATATCATTTGACCCCTGAGTAACAAAATTTATTTTTGGACCAGTATGAACAGTAACCTTACCAATTTCAGAAAATTTTCCAATTTTAAAAATTCATCAAATATTCCACAGACCTCTGAAAATTTTGCACTTTATCTTGCCAAAAAGCTCTAAATGCATGTCAAATCTCAAATCAAGAAGAACTTATTTGGACAAAAAGTGGTATAGGTTTCCAATATAGTCAATTTTGGTCTATATTAGAGACTAAATTTGTCCAAATGACTTCCATTGGTGTTTGACACCTCTTGGGCAAGTTTTAAAGCATGAATATGGCTTATATGGACTGCCCAAGTGGTCTCAAACCTCATGCATCTCAATTTGGCCATTCCACTTCCATTTATACAAACATTTCTATAATGCAAATTTGTCATTACATGTTCAAAATGCACATTTCCACACATATAACCTTAGCTACATGATACATTAACATAATTATACATGCTCAAGAGGTCATAGGTCATATACAATAATAGATTACAACAATCATCACTTAAATTGCCTTAAAGAAGCAAATTCATTTACTTTGATGGCATACTCTCATCTTTCAAGAGGTTGGCTTCTATTTCCTTGTTTTCTTTGTCCACCTAGCATGTTAGAATATTGGAGAGGAGGGAATGAGATTTAAAGAATCCCAATAGCTCATCTCCCTTTCAATCACATATAAAAGATGCAAAACAAGTCTTACAAATGCACACATGAGCATATTTACATGTGTAATCATTCAAGAGACATTTTTAACATTTGAGTAAGTCATATATAGCATACAAAGGCTTGCCAAGTAAGTGGATTAGCCTCACCCATTCACTTATGGATTTTGGACTCACCTCACCCATTCTTTAAGAGGTTCTTGGACTCAACCTTACTCTTGGGAGTCAACCTCATTTTTAGGAGACTCTTTACTTTGTCTCAACCAATTCTAAAGGTTCTTGGTTCATCTTCACCATGGCTAAGGGTCTTGGCTGCACCACACTCAAGCAAACCCAAGCACACAAAACAAATATCATTTGAAAACATAAAGGATCATCATGGTACCATGGCATATGAAATCATGCTAGAATACTTTCCATGGCTTAAAACACACATTCACACATTCAAAGACAAGCCAAGCATACATTCATACATGAGAGAAGGAGGAGTGATGTAACACCATAGATTCTAGTCCATCTTATACATTTGAATGGCATAATATCATGAACTATGTAGGATTTCCATGGGAAAAGCGAGAAAAGTGGGATTATTTTCGCATTGCGCTATGTCTAAAAATTCATTTCGGTGTCACATGGACCATGTGAGCTCATACTATGCATCGTCATATTTAATTGCATCATTAAAACTCATTTAGATCCCAAAAATATCCCTCCAACCCATGGAAACCGAAATGGAGCATGAAAATTTGGAGATCCATTTTCGGCCAGAATTGGCCTCTTTCCTGGGTAAATTTTGAAAAATCATAACTAAATCTAGAAAATTAGAAATCATGCAATCTTGGTCATTCTGGAAAGCTTAGGATGTCTAATTCATACTAAAAATATGCCCAGGTAATAAAATTCATTACACAGGACGTTTGATATCCAAGAATATACAGAGTTGCTGACTGCCTGGGCTGTTACTCAGTTTACTGATACAAACTTATGAAATTCATAACTAATTCTACAAAATTAGAAATCACACACATTCAGTCATTATGGAAAGCTAAAAATGTTAACTTGACACTAAAAATAATTCCAGAATGAAACAGATACGTTTAGACATCTGGAACTGATGGAACAGTGATTGAGCTCTGGAGACGCCACTATTACTGACAGCAAAATTAAAAAATGTATAACTCTCTGCTCAGACCTCCAAATGAGGTGATCGTGGTGGCCACAGAAATATTGTGACCTCTAGTTTATGCATATAAAATTTCATAAGCATCGGACACAATTTGGCTATCTAGTGACACAAAAATCAAATCTGCCAGTATGAACAGTGCACATACCAGAAACCATAGAAAATCCCAATTTTGAAAATTCATCAAATATTCTCTAGACCTTTGAAAATTATGATCTTTATCTTCCCAGAAAGCTCTTAATGAGACCTAATTTTATGCCAAATTTCAGGGCAAGACTAACTCATTTGGCCAAAAAGTGACTAGGGTTCCATTATGGTCAAATTTGGTTCCATATGAGGTACCAAATTTGCCAAATGGCCTTCCCTTGGTTATGGCACCTTTTGGGCAAGTCTAAAAGTATATTTGAGACTTGTGTGAGCTGCCCAAATGGTCCTAAACCTCATGCATCTCATTTTGGCTATTCAACCCACACTTATGCATATTTCTATTAAACTCCCATATTACACACTTTGGCATCACATACTCAAAATAGGTTCTAGAGGTCACACATCATGTCCATACATTTAAACATCATATAATATCATATTTACACATGTCTCAAGGGTCATAGCCCATTTACTACATCATATATATCATATGGTACAATCATGGTCTTAAAGTGACAAAAGCTAAACACATGATTGTCAATCTCCTTCCTTTAGTGTTGTTGGCTCCCATTAGCATATCCACTTAATTCACCTAGCATGTTAGATCATTGGAGAGGAGGGGATGAGATTCAAAGAATCCCAATAGCTCATCTCCCATTCAATCATACATAATATGTGCAAGGCAAGTTTCATAAATGCATGCATGGAGGAAGTAGAAGTCATAGATATTTTAAAGGCAAACTTAGCATGTAAATAAATCATACAAGACATTCAAGAGCTCACTAAGTGTTTGGATTGGCCTCACACTTCTCCTCATGGATTTTGGACTTGCCTCACCCACTCTTTGAGTACTTTGGACTCAACCATACTCTTGGGAGCCCACTTTGCTTTTGGGAGACTCTTTACTTTGTTTCAACCAAGCTCAAGGGTTCTTGGCTCATCCTCACCCAAGGGAAGAGTTCTTGGCCTCTCCGCACTCAAGCAAACTCATACAAAGATCATCAAATCATTTAAACATAACATGGCATCAAGGATCATGACATTTAAAGGCATGCTAGCATACTTTTCAAAGCTTTAAAATACACATACACACATTCTAAAACAAGCTAAACACACATCCATGCATGAGAGAAGGTAGAGAGAGCTACCTTGCACAAAATGACACACTTTTTCCTTTGAATTCAAGCCTCCTCTTTCGGCCACACACCCATAAATTGGTGCAGATAGTTTCTCTTGGCCTAGATACAATTTATGGGAGCCAATTAGGTTCATGTACCACACTCTAAGGCTACACAACTTAATGAAACACTAGATTGCTCTATAACCCCCATTATGGTCCATATTGGCACCTAATGAAGCAACACCCCTCAAATGATTTTTAGGCTTCATTCTTTCTTTTCAAATATGATTCTTGACTCCTTTTAACCCTCTTGGAGTCATCACATCATCAAAACAAAAGGCCTAGCACCATGTTGCTTCTTTAGGTCATAATATGGAACCTAAGGCACCAAATCACTTCCTATGAGTTCTAAATTTTTTTCAAGGCCTCCCCTCACTTTCATTCATCAAATATGACTCAAGAATGGCCTTAAAAAAATTTAAAACTCTCCCTAGCTAGGAGAACCCATCTAAGCCAAGGCTATGAAGCATATTAGGTTCCATGGAGCTTTCTTTGTTTTCTTTAGGGAAGAAGCATATGGGGAGCCTCTTAGGGATCTTGGGAGCTCATTTATACTCTTACTTAGGCCTAGGAATCATCATACAAAGTCAGATTTTACAAGGTGCAATTGAAACCCTAGAATTTGCATCTTGAAATCTAATGGCTTTTTGATAATTCCCTTTGCATATTCTTAATCTCCACACCCTTTTTCCTTAGATTCATGCTTGGTTCTGCTTAAAAATCATCTCTTCCTAGGGTTTTCTTAAGTGGGGAGAAATGGTGGAGAAGGGGACCAAAAATGGCAACCATAGGAAGAGAAATTACCTTGTTTTCTTGCTTTTTCTCACTTGAATCTTGTGTTCTTTGAGCTCCTCTCTTCAAATCCAAACTTTCCCCTCAATTTCTCCCTTAAACCAGATTTATAAACTTCATTATAATCATAGGAAACAAAGGAGAATGGAGGAGAAGAGGTTTGGAGGAGAAAGAGCATGAAAAACTACTAATTTCCATACCTTAAGCCTTTGATTTCTCCTCATTTTCTTCCCCTTCTTGTGAGCCTCATTCCCTAGGGTTTTCTTCTGGTTTTAGGCAGAAGATGGTCGTGCATAATGAAGGGAGGAGAAGGGTGCATCATATATATAGGTAGGAATAAGTTACACTTTTCAAAAATTCCCATTTTGCCCTTCACACTTTGCATTTTTGTTTCTCTTTCGTTTTGGCTCCTTTTTGAGAATCGTCTTTCCATTATAAAATTTAGATTCCCAATCAAGAAAAATGGCTTGGAGTCACTCAAATTGGAGCTAAAACCTTTCTGAACGGATCCGTCAAAGTTCGAGCATACTGACGTTGAAAAGCCCTTTTGTGTGTTTTTCAAAAAGTGCCTATATTTATGAAAATGCCACTGGCCTTTTGACAAATTTTTTGAATCACTCTGGCTTTGATTTCTGGGCAACTTAAGGCTTAAATTCTCATTTTCTAATATTTAAAATTTTATCATAATTTTGGTTGGCCCCAATCCCTTCTGTTTCAGAGACTTCCTTTTGTATCTGGCCTATTTCTGCTGTTTACGGAGAAACCGAACATTGTGTTTCTCACATTTATGGAAAGGCTGGATGTTACAAGTGAGCTACCTTGGAAGTAACTACACACTTTTTCTCTTGAGTTTGCTCTCCCTTCCTCAGCCTCACACATACAAAGGCATAGGAATGATTTCTTTTAGCCTAAACATAATTTATGGAAGCCAATTAGGTTCATGGAATTAATTCTAAGGCCACACAACTTCCTTACACATTAACTTAGTCTATAAACCCCTTTATGTTTCCAAGAATGCACCTAATGAACCAACTGTTGGAGATTGTGCCTTAAGCCAATTATTGTATTGCAAACATTATACTTTATTAAGAAATGAAAATTTTCTTTTATTACATTATTATATTTTTGCATGTTCTATATAATAATATCCTTGGATAAATCATATTGATTATCCTAAATATCCTTAGTCGATCATCATTGTGGGAACGATGATGAACTAAGACTAGTATGATTTTAATTGATGATTATGTGTTAGTATGTATAAAGATACGAATCAAAATCATAGGCACTTCTTAGGGAACAAGGTGCTGGATCGACCCATTATGAGATAGCTACATAGATTAACTCATAAGCATATCTTATGTATAACTGTGTCACTGAGTCCTTAGACTTGAGATCACTATAGTTTCCAACATAAAAAACATTATTTTTTGGCATAGTCAAAAGTCATCTTTAACCGAGTGATCATAAAGGCTATGATCGGGCATAGTGGAATTGATGTAGAAGAATATGAGTGGTTAAGATAGGATTTATCCCTTTGATTAATAGAGGGATATCTTTGGGCCCCCGATAAGTGATACTGAGAAATGGATGGCCGTGCTCGAATGGAAGTGTTTCCATTTGTACTGTCAGTCTGCAAATAAATTGAGAAAGCGATGATCAAGTAAGATAAGGATAACGTTTCCATTCTTCATACTTGATCTAGATATTGTGTGACAAAAGGGATGTGATAGGGTTATATGACAGGTTGCATCAGATCACTGATCCTTATATGATTTGGGTAGTCACAATATCTTGTTAGAAGCCGCTTGTGACTTGTGGGTCAAATAGTGTCATTAGCCTACTGCCAACATCATATAGGCCTCAGGGTCGCACATAAGAATGAGTCAACTTAAGGTAGAATGTCCAAATTCATTAAATTTAAAATTGCATCTAGATTCAATGAATGTCACGTTCAATCTAGGGTGAAAGAATTTTATAAATAAATAAATACATATATATATATTTGATATGTATATATATAATTTACAAAATTTGAAATATATATTTATATTTTGAAATATATATATATCCTTTGAGAGGAACAGGTTTAGCTGGACTGATGAGATTAGATCTGCTAGTAAAAGAGAGTAAGACAATAACTAATCCAAACACCATGTCAACTATTTCCTCAAATGATGTAGAAGAACCCATTCGTCTTTCTTCCTCCCTTTCCATGCCTAGATCTATTCCCTCTTCTTATATGTCTCATGCTTCTAATAAGATAGACAATCTTGTAGAAATCACCCATATTCCAGAAGAATCTAGACTCGAAGAATCTATTACACCTCTTCTTAATCCGTACTAACTCTATCACCAAAATAGATCCTTCACCCGATCTATCCAGAGACTTCTTTCTCCTCGAAACCCTCTAGTAAAAGAAATAGTCCAAGGTACCAAACTGGATCAATGTGGGCTTCAGTCAACCTAAGATGAACAGTATATTACTCTAGAAATCCCTTCCAATTTTATTTCTCACTGGATCCATCAAGGCTATTCTCACTTCCATCTTGGAGCCATCAGATTAGTCCTAACCTTACATGGTAGAAAAGGGATTGCTGCTACTGCTCGTGTCTCCCTTCTTAATACTTCTTATACCTCCTTTTTAAAATGCTTTGATTGGAGCCGCCCTTGTCACTTTGAATGGTGGAAGCATGATCTTGACCATAGTTCCCAATTTCAATATAAAGTTGTCAGATCCTACTCTTCCTACTAGACTAAAGGTGCAAGTCTAGATCATTGGTGCTGAACAAGTTTCAGATACTGTTCCAGCTACTCTTCATCACCAGATGATCTGCCATCTGCAGAACCACTCAGTTGATCTTCACTTTCAGAACACCACTGATGATGTTCTTTATATGGTTTTTAATAGACCAGACAATAACACTATTATCCAAATCCCCAAGCAGATTCCCAGAGAATATCTACTCTAATTGATGCCTTTTGAATGGGTTACCAACTATGAAAAAGAGTTCCATGGTGGACAGAAGACTTTTCACACATTTGCTCCTCCTATTTTAGAGAAACTTTCTAATGGAACTATGAAATCAACCTTCAAGAGACCTAGATCTGAAGAAGCAACTACCTCAGCCCCAAGGCTAACGAATCATTCCATGATGATCACTCCTGTGATTACCCAAGAACAAAGGAAAGGTCTAATTTCCATTCACTGGTTTCATCCTGATAGGTCTTATGCTTATGTTGGTAAAATTAATGGACACTTTCTTTAGGATTGTGATCTGTCTATGTGTGACCCTGATTGTGGATGTGACAACCTTGAAAATTGGGAAGGACCAGAAGATAATGCATGGAGGCCTCGTGATTCTTGTACTTCTCCCTAAAAAAAAAAATTACCCAGACCATCTTGGAAATCTGGCCACTACTATCACCATAAGCCAAATCACAGTTCAGATGATGATAACCACCCACCAAAGCCTAGATGGGTTGGTATTAAAATTCCTCAGCCTAAGTCAGAAAGTTTTTATGACCTCCTTAAGGAACTAGGTCATGATGATCTTCTTCCTTCTTCACCTCCAGAACCCGAACCCATCATTCTTGTACAACCCCAGCCTATATGTAACAACCGGGAAAAAGAAAAGAAAAGGGAAAAGAAGAAAGTAGAAAGCTGGAAATTTTCGGAATCCAGAATTTCTGCCAAGTCCTCTCCCAATAGCGAGAAATGGTCTCGCTACAGCGAGAGTGCTTGTTCGCAATAGCGAAAGAGATTTTAGCTATAGCGAGTGCTGGTAGCAATCCATACAGAAACCAGGGAGTTGCTCGCCGTAGCGTGCGCTATAGCGAGAGTGAGGTCTGGAACTGACGCGAGTTCGCCATAGCGAATGATAAATCTCGCCATAGCGAAGGGAACTGATACGATCTCGCCGTAGCGAAGGTTACACCTCGCTATAGCGAAGCCAGATAACACGAGCTCGCTATAGCGAAGGTTAATTTTCGCTGTAGCGAGGGTGAGTCCGGAAGAGAGTAAATTGCGAGAATTAGACTTCATTAAATGCCCAAACTCATTTCTTCTCTCATATCTGCCCTAGACTTCGACCCAAGGAGAGAAAAGAGGCGTGGAGAGTGAGAGAGATCAAGAGAAGGAGGAAGAGTAAGGGAAAGGTAAGGAAATTTCCCCCATTTCTCTTTAGATTTCTGATCCCCTCTCTTTGCCCTCTTTTTCTGCGGTTTTGTTTGTGAAAATGGTTGAATTTTGGGCATGGATCAGAAGAGGGAAAGTGGAAAACACCTTTGAATCTTTGTGTTTTCTTTGAAAATGTTGTTTTCCACTACCATGAGAGCTTGAGAGAGAGAAAGAGTTGATGGCATTCTAGAGAGAGAGAGAGAACTCTAGGTTCTGGTATGTAGGAAAGTTTGCTCTGATGATTCCATTTTAAGAGAGTAATTTCATGCTCTTTAATTGTGTCTAGGCTTAAGTGAAGCACCTCCATCAAGGTGTGAGTGTGAAATTAAGAAGGAAGAAGAGAAATTGAAAGGGAAGGCTTGTGTTGGCTTTGGCTCCAAAGGTAGCTTTTTCTTTCCACTCTTTCTTGTTGCATTCTTGGATATGATAGTCATCGTATGTTTATGTATATGCTTATTGTGTGGAATATGCCATATGCTATTGCTTTGATGCATTGATGCCAATATGCTTATGTGATGAATTGTGAGAATTGCTCGGGCGCGGTAGTGCCGAAAGTCCCTTGAGATGGGTGAGGTGAAGCTGAGAGTCCCTTGAGATAGGTGAGACAAGGCCAAAAGTCTCAAACGAGTGAGGCCAAGTCAAAAGTCCTTAAACTCAGGTGAGGCCATCCAAAAGTCCCTAAACTCGGGTAAGGCTAGACCAAAAGTCCCTGGAGCCCATTTTTGGCATTGTTGTGATTTCCATAGCATGTACAATGTGTGTTGGAGGTTTGAGAATGGCTAAATGCTCATTCACATGCTTTGACTTGTTATATGCCTTGATTGTCTACTTGATTGAGTACATGAGCTACTGAGATTCCCTGAATCTCACCCCTTCCCCTCCCAACTTAACATGCTAGGTGGAGCACAAGGAGAAGCAAGTGCACACCAAGGAGCCTAGGAGCATGTATAGGAGAATGTTAGTTTTATTTTGATATTTTGATGTAAAGTGGTGCCACATTGTATATGCGCCCACTATTTTTGAGTTGTAAAGGTTGTAGCAAGTGTAAAAATATGAAATGATATTGTATGAACTATGTTTATAGCCGAATGAATGGAAATAAGGGTTTTGTGCCTTTTTGTTGAATGTATGGAGTAGTGTATATTTGGCTGTAGCATAGCGAGATTGGAATGTATGTTGATTTGGACCACATGGACTTGTTATATATCCTAGTTTTATGCTTTCAAACTTGTCCATGAGTGGCTAGAGTGTGTGAGAGGCCATTTAGACCCATTTTGGACCTTTTGGGTGCCAAAACTAGTGTTTTTGAGAGCTCCGTCAAAGTATGACCGGATGAGCTCCTCTTGCCATGAAATTTGGCGTGCCTCTAGAGTGTGTAGAAAGTTTCTTGAGAAGCTAAAGTGGGTAATATTCGGAGGTCGAGAGAATATTTGGTGAATTGTCGAATTTGGAAAAATTTAATGGATTGGTCATGTACTGTTCATATAAACCAAAAAATGAAATCTGTGGCATTCTTAGACCAAATGGATTCTAAATATGGTGAAATGGTATACAAATAAACTAGACAACCACATTGACTTATAGGAACTGGAATCACCTAAATCGGAGGTCTGTAGAGAGAGATTGGACCGTCTGAAGTTCTATATCAGTATCAGGGAGCTCATCTGACCCCCGTCACTGTTCCATCAGTTTTCGGGGTGTAGGAGCTACTGAACTGATCTGAACTTATTTGTTTCCTCTAGTAGACATCCGTAGCTTTCCGAATTGGTATAATTTTCCTAGATTGGATTTTTGTGGATTTAGTTATGGATTTTTGAAAGTCATGATAGAAAGCTGCACCAGAAACAGTGACAGCTGGACCTTCCTCCCATTTTCGATGTCAAACATGGTCCAAATGATGAGATTGTAGTTGGGAATGATTTTTAGTGTAAATTTAACACTTAGTGTTTTCCAGAAAGCTAGAGTTTGCTAGATTCCCATTTTTCTAAAATTAATTATGATTTTCCAAAGTGAGAGCCAAAATATGACTTTTGGGCCCAAGTTAGAAAATGTATTTCTCGGGTTATTGGCTCCATACCCGTGGCTTATGGTTTTTTTTATGCTATGTATGAGTTGTATAAGTGGATTTTGAGTAGAGAAGATGAATGATGGGTTCATAGGACCCACGGGGCAGAAGATGAGTGTATGAAACCCCGTTGCCTAGCATAAAAATGCCATGGACTAGTGTTGATTCTTCGAAAATCATATGGAACTGAGCCCAATGAGAGGCTAGGTAGCGGTAGTAGATTAAGGTGTTACACTATACCATGTATAATATTTTCTTCTGCATTAAAAAATTATGACTATGAATTTCCTGCTATGGAACGAAGAACTAACCTTGAAACCAATGTTACCTACAAGCCGTATTCTGTTCCTATAGAAGTATCACCCAATGGTGCCATGAGACCTGTCTCCCAAGCTAAAAAAGTTCTCAACTGGCATACTCATAATGCTACAACTCAAAATAGAGTTCTTCAATGGATTGACTCTCGCCTTGAGAATCTCTCCAGTCAAACAGCTCATACTAATTCTAAACTTGATGGACTGCCTTCCTATGTCCAAGAGTTGTATGATCGCCTTCAAAGGCAGGTTACTTCTCTGGATGAGAACTTAAAGGATTTATTACCCATGGGTATATGGGACTGGCTTTTACACAGAAGGAACAAAAGCTTTGACAAGTAAAAACTTAAATTTGATCAGATTGAAAAAGATTTAGCCAGAAATCAATCTCGTAGTATTTATGAGTCCTATCCTTCTCCTTTTGTGTCTTCCTATAATCCATATCCATCACCTCTATACTCATCTTACCGTCTTTTCCATTATGAAATTTAGGATTACAATTTAGTAAAATGCCTTTGGAATCACTCAAATCGGAGCTAAAACCTTCCTAAATGAATCTGTCAAAGTTTGAGCACACCGATGTTGGAAAACGTCCACTGGAAGGGCTTTAGTTGTCCCGGCTCTTCTTATGGCTTTTAAGGCCTCTGAGAACTTTGGGGAACTCAAAACTTTCATTTAAAACACCCTCTTGTGTGAATTCCAAAATTTGCTCAAAGTTACAAAAATGCCATTATATTTCGTAAGTTCTTCGTAAGAAATTGTTTCTTTATTCTAGCTCCGTTTTTCTTTTCGTCTAAGCTTGAAATTCTCATTTTTAGGAGTCTGGAATGCTACTCAAATTTTTTAGGACCTTAACTACATCATTTCAGGGGAATTCCTTTTATATTTGGTGAATTTCATTTGTTGACAGAAAAATCGTACGTTATGTTTCTCACATTTTCTTTCATTTTCAGAAAATCGGATGTTACATATATGACTCAAAAATGGGCTTAGAAAAATTTAAAAATTTTCCTAGGTGTATGGAACTCACTTGGCTGAACCTATGCATGTTCTTGGCACTCATGGACTTTTCTTTGTTTTCTTAATGGAGGAAGCACATGGGAAGACTTCTAAGGATCTTAGGAGCTCATTTAAACTCTCATTTAGGCATAGAAATTAAGGCATTAAATAAGATTTTATAAGGAATATATGAAACTTTAGAATTTACATCTTGAATTTCCATGGTTATTTGTTAATTTTCTTTGCATATTCTTATTCTCCACACTCTTTTTCCTAAAATTCACCCTTGGTTCTGCATAAAAACCAAGCCCTTCTATGGCTTCTTGAGTGGGGTGAAATATGGAGAGAAGAGGACAAGGGATAGCAACCATGGAAGAAGAAATTACCTTGTTTTTCTTTATTTTCCTTTATTTTCTCACTTGAATCTTGCTTTCTTTGGCCTGCTCTCTTCAAATCCGAATTTTTCCCTTAATTTCTCCCTTAAAGTAGATCCATATACTTCAATATAATTATAGGAAATAAAGGAAAATGAAGGAGAAGAAGTTTGTAAGGAAAGAGCATGAAAAACTACAAAAAATCCATACCTTCAAGATTTGATTTCTCTTCCTCTTGTGCGCCACTCTCCTAGGGTTTTTCCTCTGGTTTAGAGCAGAAACATGTGAAGCTAAATGAATGGGAGAGTCGGGCGCTCTATATATATAAGTGGACAAAAAAAGACTTTTCAAAAATTCCTATTTTACTCTTTATTTTTGGCATTTTTGTTTCTAATTCGTTTTAACTCTTTTTTGAGAACTGTCTTTTCCATTATAAAATTTAGGTTCCCAATTTAGTAAAATATCTTTGGAATCACTCAAATTGGAGCTAAAATTTTCTCGAACAAATTAGTCAAAGTTCAGGTACACGGACGTTAGAAAACGTCCACCGAAGGGGTTCTAACTATCCCAGGGCTTCCCATGATTTTTAGGGCCTTTGAGAACCCCAGAGGACTCAAAAATTTTATTTAAAAAGCCAACCAGTTTAATTCCAAAATTTACTCAAAATTACAAAAATGCCATTACATTTCGTAGGTTTTTCCTTAAATTTTGTTTCTTCATTCTAGCTCCATTTTTCTTTCTATTTGAGCCTGGGATTCTTATTTTTAGGAGTTTAGAATGTTATTCAAATTTTTTGGGACCTTAACTAATTCATTTCAGGGAACTTGCTTTGAAAATGCACCAATTTTCATTGTTTAACGAAAATCGAACATTACAGTTTGGCTTCTCTTGGGCAAGTTTAAAAGCACAATTATGACTTGTGTGAACTACCCAAGTGGTCCCAAACCTCATGCATATTAATTTGGTCATCCCACATCCATTAATGCACTACACATATAAACTATTCAAGAAGCCAAATTTCACATTTGCATTAATTTAATGTCACACATAGGCTACATAACACTCATACATCATATTACATTTGCTTGAGGTCTTACATTACAAAACAACAACAAAATATCCCAATTGTAACTCTTTAACGCTCTTGGCTTACTTTTCTTATATCTTGGAAGCCACCTAGACATATCAAGATCGAAGGGGTAAGGGGAGTGAGATTCCTTGAATCTCAATAGCTCACACATCTATTCACACACATATTCAAGGCATACATACATCAAGGGTGCAAATAAACAAGCTACTAGAACCATAAATGCTCATTTACAAAATATTCATGCCATACTTTCATAATCAAGCCATCATGAAGGTTTAGAGACTTTTGGTTTTGCCTCACCCATTTCTAGGACTTTTGGATATGCCTCACCCTTGGCCTAGGGACTTTTGACTTGGCCTCACTCATCCAAGAGACTTTTGGCGTTATCTCACCTATGCCATGAGACTTTTAACACATCCTCACCCACATTAAGGGACTTTTGGTATCACCTCACCTTTATGAGCCATTCTCACTATCAATGGCATTCAAGACAACACATTGGTATTAATGCAATCTCAAGACATCAAGTGGGATGTTTTCAAATCACAAGAACACACATAAGCACACAATTAATACATATGCACACGAGAATGCAAGGAGAATGAGGCGGAGAGCTTGTAACACCCCAAAAATTAATTAAGGTGTTAATCATGGATTTAGAGAAATTAAGAATAATTAATAGAGGATAATTGGGTAAGTTAGTGGATAGGAATTTTAAAGAGATAAATTATTAATATGCATTTGAGAATTAATTGGGATAGAAACTTCATCTAGGCCCAAATTAATAAATCATGATAAGAGGTTAATGGAGGCCCAATGAGTTAGGTGCAGGCCCAATCTAATTCCATATGATAGAGGCCCAAAATCCACCTTGCATAGACTCTTATAAGTAGCCCAATAACCCTTGTGCAGACCCAAATTCTTGAGCTCTTCAAACTTAGCCCAAACCTAATTAAATTTCAGCAACCCAATGCATAAGAGTTGGCCCAATGAAATTCTGCAGCCCAACACTTTAAAACTGACCCAACAAGTTAAAATCTGAAGCCCATTTAGAGTTGGACGTTGGAGCAACCCATAACCCATCTTTGACCCAATTTAAACCCAACTAAAACCGTAATGCTTCAGCCACTTTCTCATTTTGCTAAAACTCAAGAAGCAAAATTCGGAGGTTGAGAGGGAGGCTAGGGTTTTGGGTAAGAATTCCACATTTTCTCACATTTAGAGCAAGATTCAGTTAAGGTAATAGTTATACAACTTAATCCCCTCATCTTTCTCTTTAATTTGGTCCAATTAGCTTTTCATTTGGAGTATTTTCACCTTACCCAAAATCTGAAATGTGGTTATTTGGGGTTTTCTTGATGAAATTCGTAGGTTTGAGGCTTGGGCTGACATTAGGTGAGTTTAAATCCTCCATTTTGATGCTTTCTTTGCTAATTTGAGACCCCCATAGCTGATTTATGATATGGGTATTAATTTTGTACTAATTTGCTTAGGATTTTGGGTGAAATATTAAGATTTCTGGTAGAGGACACTTTAATCTGAATTTGGGATTGGTGGTGACTGGGTAAGTGTTCTTTAGGTAGTTATTAGCATTTAAATCCTTTGAGTACTTGTTGCAACTATTAATGATGAGTTAGAGTAGTAATCATCTGATGTTATGGTTATAGGGAGATTGTGTACCTGTGGTGGCTGTTGCAATTGTCTACAAGTGAGGTAACCGAGGTTTACATTAATTCCATGCATACATCTGTTTTAATTTCATATTTGCTCTATATGAATGATTTGAAATGATGAATGAATTGGTTGGCTATCTATTGTATTATGATTGGACCTTGTGAGTCCATGGTGGAGCTGTGGTGCGGCTACCACCCGTACATGTGCTTCGATCGGGCACCGGGTTATGATCAAACCCCAGATGCACTGAGCCCTAGTTGTGCTCAATGGGGAGTAGGTGCCGTGGACGGGCCTCTCCTGGTGTTAATGGCCTTTAACATGTGAAAGTATAATTGCTAGTATGGGATAGTAATCATGATAGCCTAATTGTTTCATTTACTAGTATAACTAATGTGATTTTGATGATGATTTTGATTCGTGCATATATGTTAATTAAACTGGATTATATGATGGAATTGCCTTGGTTACTGAGATTTGTATCTTACCCCATTTTATGGGATTAATATTTCAAGTGAAGGTTCTTCGGGTAAGGATAAGGGTAAGCAAGTGGATGAATATCCATGAGCTAAGGCCTAGTGTGGGAAGCTACACTTGGTCTGAGTGTAATAGGGTAGATGCTAATTTTTGTTAAGTCTTGTATAGCATCATCATGTATCTGTATTGCCAAGTGTAGGCTTTCATATCTTGATTACTGAGGATGTATGTATTGAGGGGTTAAACCTCATCTTAATTTGGTATTTGATGTATGGATTCATGATATTTGCTGTAAACTTTGTTGACCTATAATATGGCTCATCACTAGAAATGTAACCCTTGAGATATTGATGTGAACCCTTAATGTACGGAACCCCCATTGATTGTGTATTAAAGGATAGCTGCTGGTAGTTCATGTATTTCTGTTATTGTTACCTTACAAACTTGCTGATAGAGGGTAATTAGAGAAAAGAAATGGGCACATAAGTTTTGAATTGGTAATGGAAGTATAGTTGGGTAAATAAGGTAGATGAATACCATTAGAGCCATATAAAATGAGGGGAAGTGATCCTAGGGTGTCCCTAAGAAGAGAATTAGAGTGCATAGGGCGAAATGTAGAAGATATAGCTACAGGAGGGAGTCACGCCGCGGCTAGGAAGGCCTCGCCGTGGCTTGAGAAATCTCGCTGCAACGCAGAGCAAAAAAAATCACCCAGGAGGGTGACAAAATAAAACCTCGCAGCAGCATAATAAGTCCTGCCGCGGCGTAAGTCGAGGAAATTAATTAAGGAGGGTACAATAGCAAAACTCACCGCAGCACCATGTAGGTTGGCCGCGGTGCAGATCCAACTCGTCGTGGCTATCACTGCTGCGAAAGTCAAGAAAGTTACCCAGTGATTCCCAAGAGCAAGTTAGCCGCGGCGCAAAAGGTCTGGGCCTCGGTGCAAGGTTAAAAACTTAGTTTTCGAGCTTCAAGACCTAACTTAGCCAGGTGGAAAGGTTCCAGGTTGCGACGGAGGTTCTCAAACTCCCACCTTTGACCTAGAAACCCTAATTTCTTTAATGCTAAGGCTAGGAAATGATATAGGAACACTTGTGGGAGGTTTTTGTGTGTTAAAATCGATGGATAGATGAACAATCCCTTAATGATGGTACAAACCCTTTTATACATTTTCCCATTTATGGATATTTAGTTGATGACCCTAATAACATGAAGGTTCAAATTTTCCTATATTTTCTTAATGTAATTAATTGTAACAACTCCAAACCTTAATCATTATTTATTAATCGTGTATTTAACCATAATTATTGGGATTAGAAGGTAGGGTCGTCACAGAGCTACCTTGGATTTATACAACCTTTTCTTGATCCTTTTCCTTCCTTTTTCTTGTCCCATAAGCACACCTAGGTGGATGTATGTTCATTTGTCCTAGACACCATAAAGAACACACAATCATATACTTGAGGAAAGCCAAGATATTAAACTCACTCTTGAACACACACTTGGTTTTATAAGTGGCATAATGGTTCTATAAATGGCCTATTAAAGCAACCTTCATAGGTCAAACTCTAGGCTCCCATTTCTTTCCATTTCTAGGCCTCTTGGCGTCATTCAAAGTCCTTGAAGCCCTCATACAATCATTCACACAAGCTTAGAATCAAGTTGCTTCACAAAAGCACCATTATGGACACCATTATCCCATCTTCCAATCCATGGCTCCTAAACTTTTTCCAATAGTTTCTCCAATCTTTTAATATCATATAAAGTCCCAAAACCAAGGCTAGAACAAATTGAAACACTCCCTAACCTATGGAACCTTGCTTGGCCGAACCTAGCACCATAATGGAGGTTTACAAGATTCTTGATTTTTCCTTGATGGGAGAGTCACTTGGGAGGGTTTCTAGAGGTCTTAGGAGCTCAAGGAGACACTCAAATAGCCAAGGAATTACTCACCCAAAATTAGATTTTCCAAAACCTTAAAGAAGTCTACACTTTCCTAACTTGATTTGTATTGATTTTTCTTCGAATTTCTTGCTATATTCCTCTTCCTCATGGTCTAAAACCCTAGTTCCTCTTTTTTTTTTGGATAGAAAACTTCCCCTTCATATGGTTCTATATGAGGCTAAAACACACAACAAGAAGAAGCAAGAGAAGAAGGAAACCAAGGTGTGAATTTACCTTAGATTCAAGTGTGTTTTCAAAGCTTTTCCTTCCTGGTTTGTTCTATCACAAGGAATTCGAACTCTTCCCTTAGGTTCTGGACCAAAAGTAGAACCAAAAAGCTCAACTAAACCATAAAAAAGAAGGCATAAGAGGAGAGGAGCAAGATTGGAAGAAGAAAGAGCATAGAATTCTACAAATTTCCTTACCTTCTCCTTGATTTTTCTCCTCCTTTTCTTCCTTCCTTGGTGTGCCTCAAGTAGTTGGTCATTTTCTATATTTTGGGTAGAGGAAAGTCATGCTATATGAGAGGGAGAAGAGACAAGAAGCTTACGAAACATTCAAGAAACTAACTTTTTCAAAAATTCTAATTTCGTCTTTCTATAATGGCAATTTCATTTCAACTTCATTTTACCTCCTTTTTGAGAATGTTCTTTTCTATTATAGAATTTAGGTTTCCAATTTAATAAAATTCCTTTGGAATCACTCAAATTGGAGCTAAAACCTTCATGAACAAATTCATTAAACTTTGGGCTCACTGCTATTGGAAAACATACACTAGAGGTGCTTCACTACTCCTGGGGCTTACCATAGTTTTTGGGGCCTCTGAGAACCCCTGGGAAAGTCAAATTTCCTATTTAAAAAGCCCTCATGTGTGTTTTTCCAAAAGTTGCACTTATTTACAAAAATGCCATTATGTTTCATCAGTTTTCACCATTATTTGTTTCACCGTCCTAGCTCCATTTTTCTTTCCATCTGAGTTTGGAATTATCATTTTTTGGAGTCTAGGACTCAACCTAAATTTTTTGGGACATTATCTAGCTCATTTTAGAGGACTTGCTTTTATATGATTCATTTTGTCATTTTACAAAAGTTGCGTTCGTTACAAAAATAATGAAATATTTTAATTGAATTTCTTTGCCAACTTCCCCTTTTCATGGAATTTCACTATGAAATGACCTGGAGAGGCTAGATGATTATGGTGTTACAGTTTTAGTTGTACCTTGGTTTGTAAGATGAATCCTAGCCATAAATTAAGATGTTTAAGAGTTCATATGAGTTACTAAGACATTAAGGAAGCCTCTCACATGCTTCTCGCATCAAAGAGATCAAAACAACTCCATTGGTGTCTAAAAGAAGTATAGCCTCGGCCAAGGAGGGTTCATGCACCCAGGGAGTATTTTAATTTCTTCTAAACTTGATTTTGTATCATAAATGATGGGAGAGTATGAGAGGAAGTCTTGGAAAAATTTTAGAAGTCATGGATAATGAGATAGAGGTATAAGTTCCATATTGTGATTTAAATAAGCAATACATAGCTAGGCTCCTCAAATTGATTGTGTGATAGCTCCAAGAGGTCTAAATGGAGTCAAGAACCATAGATGCAAAGAAAGAATGGAGCTAAGATCTTGTATTCTTGGTGTTGCTTCATTGGGTACATTATGGAACCATAATTGAACCTTGAAGCAATCTAGCTTTTCAAATGCATGTGTAGCTTTAGAAATGGTTCCAATAGTGTAAATTGTTTCCGTGTGATATGTCTAGGCCAAAAGAATCACGCTCCACGTCCTTGTGGGTGTTTGGTGATAAGCATGTTTTTTATACATTTTATTCTCCTTATCTTAGGCATTTTAATGATCCAATATGGCTTTGGAGGTTTAATTAATTGAAATTTGATTTCATTAGCCATTTATGCACTTTATAAATCAATTTGCAAAATTATTGAGTTTTAATGCATGAATTTCTTTTAAATAATTTTTGTGTGTATTTCTATTTTATATTTTCCAATCTTTTTATGCAAGCTTTGGGCAATTTGAATCTAAGGGTTGGAGGAGAATTTAGGAGATGATGGAGGTTTTAGAAGAAAGAAGGAGCTTATGCAATTTATTCACATCCATTTCATTTAGTAGCTCACTTGTACGTGGTTTCTTGTTTTTCCACATCACCCACTCACAATTTTAGCCCATCAATCACACAATGCTAGTCACTCCATTTTCTAGCTTAAACTCACATGGTTTCTCATTTATCCATGTACTTGTCCAGCCATTCATTCACACTCCAAACACCCACATCTCCGACGTACATATTATTTTCCGTGAAGCATGCACCCATGTCATTCACTCATTCATGCATGGGCACATGAGTTCTTCCATGTAGCACCAAGCCACGACTTCTAGTAGCTTAGAACACTCACATATACATGCTATGGGTAAGGGAAGAAGAAGCTTGAAGGAAAGAAAAAGCCTCTATTTTTGAGAGGCAGAATGTGAAGAGAAAAGCTGGCTAGGTGAGCTTCAGAGATGCAAAAAAGGAACTTGAGTTGACGTGAAAGAATTGAATGAAATGCACAAAGGAGAGAAAACACGTATAAAGAAGCTACACATGTAGAAACAAAGAACTAGCCGTGACCAACACTCACTCAAGCAAATGGATGAAGAAAGAACATGAAGAATGAAGAGAAAAGTAAGAGCTATGGGTTGTCTCATGCAGAACTGCACATGGAGAAGGAGAAGAACAGAGCACAAATAAAATACACTCGAGTAGAAGGTGAACACATGAGAGAAGAAAAACGTTGCAGCCACTACACTTCCACATTGTATCACGTCGAGCCACCCATGAAGAAGTTAATATGGGGAAGGAGAAGATGTAAGCTTATAAGGAGCAATCTAAATCACTTTTGATGTGGATTTGCACGAGTCTGAATTGGAGAGCAGCACATGTGAAGAATAAACTGAAGCATGTGATTCATTAAGGGGCTGAACACGGGAAGGTTGGGCAAGAGAAAGGAATAGTACGTGGAAGAGAATGAATGAACCACGTGGATGGAGCATGCATTAAGAACACATGTAGATTATGATGTGAGGTAGCAGAAAGGAATTCACATGGTAATTAAGAGAAATGAAAATGCATGGGTTGACATGGAATGGGAAGCACATGAGAGCTAGAGTCATCGGGCGTGGCAATATATCAAATAAAATAACATACAAATCCATCAATTCATTTGTTTCACCCCATCTAGAGACCATTTTCATTCATTGAATAAACACCACATCTTGTAAAGTTCTACATCGGCTGGAAGGGGCCTGTGGCTAACCTATATAAGTGGGACAGAATCCTTCCCCACCAAGGCGCGCTTTCCCTATGGGAAAGGACAAACCCCAATAAACTGAAAAGGCAGGGTCAAAGACCCATGAACCAAGAAGGAAGGGATAATACCTTGGTAGCCCTGTATGTGTTGGTATCAGAGCAATCCTGGCCCATGTACGACCCGAGGATGAGTCAGCCCAAAAGGGGGATGGATTGCAAAGTCCCACATCGGCTGAAAGGGGCCTGTGGCTAGCCCATATAAGTGGGGGAGAATCCCTCCCCATTAAGGCGTGCTTTTCCTATGGGAAAGGACAAACCCCAACGAATTGGGAAGGCAGGGTCAAAGACCCATGAACTGGGAAGGAAGGGACAATACCTTGGTGGCTCTGTGTGGTGTTGGTATCAGAGCAATCTTAGCCCATGTTCGACCCGAGGATAGGTAGGCCCAAAAGGGGGTGGATTGTAAAGTCTCACATCGGCGGCAAGGGGTTGTGGCTAGCCCATATAAGTGGGGAGAATCCTCCCCCT
The DNA here is from genome assembly GCA_032878935.1 of Erythrophleum fordii. NCBI lineage: Eukaryota > Viridiplantae > Streptophyta > Magnoliopsida > Fabales > Fabaceae > Erythrophleum > Erythrophleum fordii. Next base: position 21,842,281 of record JAVQMF010000044.1, read on the forward strand.
CACGAGCGCTCTAATGTCCGATTTTCATTAAACGACAGAAATGGGCATGTTTTCAAAGCAAGTCCCCCAAAATGAATTAGCTAAGATCCCAAAAAATTTGAGGAACATTCTAGCCTTCTAAAAATGAGAATTGTAACCTCAGGCAGAAGCACAAATGGATCTAGAATGAAGAAACAAATTTTGACAAAAACCTTATGAAACGTAATGGCATTTTCATAATTTTGGATAATTTTTGGAATTCACACAGGAGGGATTTTTAAACCAAATTTTTGAGTTCTTTGGCGTTCTCAGAGGCTTTTAAAAACCATAGGAAGCCCCGAGATAGTTAAATCCCCTCTGGTGGACGTTCTTCAATATCAGTGTGCCCAAACTTTGACGAAGCCATTCGAAAAAGTTTTAGCTCCGATTTGAGTGATTCCAAAGGTATTTTTCTTAATTGGGAACCTAAATTTTTTAAGGGAAAAGATGGTTCTAAAAAAGGAGCTAAAAAAAAAGAAGAAACAAAAATGCAAAGTACAAACGGAAAAATGGAAATTTTTGAAAAAGTCACTTTGCCCTAGCTATATATCGATGGTGCCTCACACTCTCCCTCATTTCACTTCAGAATTTCTAGCCCCAAATCAGAACCAAAACCCTTGGAGAGTGGCACACAAAGAGAAGGGAAGAAGGAGGAAAAATTCAAGGCTTTAGGTATGGAATTTTGCTTGTTTTTCATGCTATCTCTTTACCAATCTCTTCTCCTCTTTTTCCCTCTTCTTCTCCATGATTTTTCTGAAGTTTTGAGGGCTGTTTTGAAGGGAGAATAGAGGGGAAATTTCGAAATTCAAGTAAGGAGGCCAAGGAAAGCAAGAACAAGCAAGGAAATTCAAGGAAAACAAGGTATTTTGTAATTCTTCCACTTGGTCTTCTTCCTCCCTTCCTTTGAGCATTTCGACCTAGGATTAGACATCCCTAAGGAGTTAGATTCTTAGCCAAACCAAAGATGATTCTTAGGTATTTGATGGAGAGGAATAAGAATATGCAAAGAAAACTAAGAAATAGGCATTAGAAATCAAGATGCAAAACCTAGGGTTTTAAGTGCACCTTCCAATTTCTGAATTTGTATGATACTTCCTAGGTCTAAGTAAGAGTTTAAATGAGTTCTTGAGACACCTAAGATACTCCCCACAAGCTTCCTCCTTCAAGAAAACAAAGACAACTCCAAGAAGCCCTAAACCTAGGCATGTCTCGGCCAAGAAGAGTTCTAGGTGTGGGGGAGAGTTTTAAATTTTTCTAAGGCCATTATTGAGTCATATTTGATGAATGAAAATGAGGGGAGGCCTTGGAAAAAATTTAGAACTCATAGAAAGTGATTTGGTGTCTTAGGTTCCATAATATGACCTAAAGAAGTAACATGGTGCTAGGCCTTTTGTTTTAATGATGTGATGACTCCAAGAGGCTTAAAAGGAGTCAAGAATCATATTTGAAAGGAAAGAATGAGGCCTAGAAGTCATTTGAGGGGTGTTGCTTCATTAGGTGCCTTTATAGACCATAATGGGGGTTATAGAGCAATCTAGTGTTTTACCAAGTGATGTAGCCTTAGAATATGTTTCATGGACCTAATTGGCTCCCATAAATTGTATCTAGGCCAAGAGAAACCGTCTCTACTAAATTGTGGATGTGTGGCCGAAAGAGGAGGCTTGAAAGCTAAGGAAAAAGTGTGTGCTTGTATACAAGGTAGCTCTCTCCACCTTCTCTCATGGATGGATGTGTATTTAGCTTGTTTTAGAATGTGTGTTTTCAAGCTTTGAAAAGTATGCTAGCATGCCTTTATATGCCATGATCCTTGATGCCATGTTATGTTCTTAAATGATTACATGATGTTGTATGAGTTTGCTTGAGTGTGGAGAGGCCAAGAACTCTTCCCTTGGTGAGGATGAGAGCCAAGAGCCCTTGAGCTTGGTTGAGATAAACTAAAGAGTCTCCCAAAAGCAAAGTGGGCTCCCAAGAGTATGGTTGAGTCCAAAGTGCTCAAAGAATGGGTGAGGCAAGTCTAAAACCATGAGAAGTGTGAGGCAAATCCAAACACTTGGTAAACTCTTGAATGTCTTGTATGAGTGATTTACATGCTAAGGTTGCTTTTAAAATGTCCATGACTTCCATTTTCTCCATGCATGCATTTGAAAAGCTTGCTTTGCATATATTATGTATGATTGAATGGGAGATGAGCTATTAGGATTCTTTGAATCTCATCCCCTCCTCTCCAATGACCTAACATGCTAGGTGGACCAAGCAATTATGGCTAAGGGAGCCAACAACCATGAAGAGGAAAGATTGACAAACTTATGCTTTATTTTGTCTATTTTGGAACCATAATAATGGTTCAAGATGTATATAATGTTGTATATGTATTATGAACCTTGAGACATATGTAAACATACTATTATATGATGTTTAGATCTATGGAAATGATATATGACCACTAGCACATGTTTTGAGTATGAAATGCCATGGTATGAGAATGTAAAATTTGGTGATTATGTATATAAGTGTGGGTTGAATGGCCAAAATGAGATGCATGAGGTTTGGGACCATTTGGGCAGCTTCCTCAAGTCTTGAATATGCTTTTTGACTTGCCCAAAAGGTGCCACAACCAAGGGAAGGCATTTGGCAAAGTTGGTACCTCATATGGAGCCAAATTTGACCATAATGGAACCCTATGTCACTTTTTGGCCAAATGAGCTAGTCTTGATCTAAAATTTGGCATGCAATTAGGTCTCATTGAGAGATTTTTGAGAAGCTAAAGATCATACTTTTTGGAGGTCTGCAGAATATTTGATGATTTTTCAAAGTTGGCAAAATTTATGATTTTGGTCTGTTGCACTATTCATTTGGTCCGAAATTGTTTTCTGTCACACGAGTCTCAAATGATGTCCAATTACCCCAAAATTTTATACATAGAAACTAGGATATCACAGTGACTTGTTCCACTGGAGCACCTCATTTGGAGTTCTAGAGAGAGAGATATGAATTTTTGTCCAGTATCAGTGATTTTGTCCGACCAAAAGTACTCTTCCATTGAATTTCGAAGTCTGGTCTTAATGAACTAATCTAAAGATATTTTTCCTCTCTAGTTAACATCCACAGATTTCTATATTGATATCATGTGCATGGATTTGATTTTTATGGAATTAATTGGATATTTTCAAATTTTTCTGTAGAATTCTATGATAGTTCCAGATTTCAGTCGGACCTATCGACTATTTTAGATGTCAAACATCCTGTGTGATGAATGTTGGGACCTGGGCATATTTTTAGTGTGAAATAGACATCCTAATATTTCCATAATGACCAAGATTTCATGATTTTGAATTATCTATATTTAGTTATGATTTTCCAAATTTGGGTCAAAAAATGGAGCAAATCTGGCCAAAAATATGCTTGCTTATTTTGAGCTCCATTTCAGTTTCCATGAATTGTAGGCATGTTTTTGTCACGTAAATGAGTTATAATGATGGAATTAAATATAAGAATACATAACATGAGCTCACGCGGTCCACGTGACACTTGTTGCAAATTTTTAAGTATAGCGCAACTCAAATAAATCCATTATTTTCATCCCCCTCTTTATATGCTCTTACGAAAATATTGAGGTGAAGCTTATGAATGTCATGAAATGAGCTAGAATTTTTGGTGTTACAAGCGCGCTTTCCCATGAGTTAAGCGAGAAGGGACAAAGCCCAACGAATCGGGAAGGCAGGATCAAAGACCCACGAACTGGGAAGGAAGGGACAATACTCGTGAGGGCTCTGTATGTGTTGGTATCAGAGCAATCTTGGCCCATGTGCGACCTGAGGATAGATTGGCTCAAAAGGGGGGTGGATTGTAAAGTCCTATATCTATGGGAAGAGGCCTGTGGCTAGCCTATATAAGTGGGGAGAATCCTCCCCCTCACGAGTGTGCTTTCCCGTGAGTTAAGTGGGAAGGGACAAAGCCCAACAAACCGGGACGGCAGGGTCAAAGACCCATGAACTACGAAGGAAGGGACAATACTCATGAGGGCTCTATATGTGTTGGTATCAGAGCAATCCTGGCCCATGTGTGACCCGAGGACGGGTCAGCCCAAAAGGAGGATGGATTGTAAAGTCCCACATCGGCTAGAAGGGGCCTGTGGCTAGCCCATATAAGTGAGGGAGAATCCCTCCCCACCAAGGCGCACTTTTCCTACAAGAAAGGACAAACCCTAACGAACTGGGAAGGCAAGGTCAAAGACCCACGAATAGGGAAGGAAGGGACAATACCTTGGTTGTATGTGTTGGTATCAGAGCACACATACAGAGCCACCAAGGTATTGTCCCTTCCTTCTCGGTTCGTGGGTCTTTGACCTTGCCTTCTCGGTTCGTTGGGGTTTGTCCTTTCCCATAGGAAAAGTGCACCTTGGTGGGGAAGGATTCTCCCCTACTTATATAGGCTAGCCACAGGCCCCTTCCAGTGATATGGGACTTTACAATCCACCTCCCTTTTGGGCAGAAGCATCCTCGGGTCGCACATGGGCCAAGAATGCTCTGATACCAACACATACAGAGCCACAAGGTATTATCCCTTCCATCCCAGTTCGTGGGTCTTTGACCTTGCCTTCTTGGTTCATTGGGGTTTGTCCTTTCCCATAGGAAAAGTGCGCCTTGGTGGGGAGGGATTCTCCCCTACTTATATGGGCTAGCCACAAGCCCCTTCTAGCCAATGTGGGACTTTACACATGTCATCAATTCATTAAGAGAGGCTGGGCACATGAAAAACAAATGAAACATGTGAGGCTAAATAAAAATGCACTTGTGGCAGCATCAAGGAGGAGGCATTCACGTTATACATGCATTCCATCAAGAGATGTCAAAAACTCATCCATTGTCATTTACATTCGCGATACACTCCATCTAGAACACACTCCATCCACCACACCATTCCATTCGTCTCATCCATTCTCCATCTCCATCTCACCACCATGAAGCACTAATTCTTCCTTGTGGCTAGCTTGGAAAAGGATCTTGGTGGAAGCTTGAATCCATGAAGAAGAACACAAAATTTTGGCTAAGATTTTCTTAATTTCTTACACTTTTTCTTTTTCTTGTACATTCTTGTTTGAGATGTATTTGAGTGGGAATTTGTGTAGATGTAATTAGTGGCTAGTTAGACACTAATTAGGATGATTGGATTAAACACTGAATTTTTCATTTTCCTTTAATTTCCCATTTATGCCATGAAGGTGTTTGATGAAATGTATAAGTGAAATTATATGATTAATTGTTTGATTTGAGGATTCCTTGGAGTTTGATTAATTAATCAAGCATGCAAGGACATTAATTCAAAGGCTAATTGATCAATTAATCATTTAATTCAAGTGTTCATTGATCATAATGACAAGAGTTAGCGATTTGATGTGGGATTGAGGTTTCAATTTAACATTAGATTGTTAATCTTTTGATTCTTGCGTGGTAACTCAAGATATATTTGCCATGAAAAAAATTAGAGACTCTTAGACCAAAATTAATTACAATTGCATTAGGACAAGGATAGTGGATACCAAGGGACGAATCCAAAGCTAGTCACATGTCTATCATTCATCCCATAATTCATACAATTATGTAATGTTTAGGAACTTTATTTCAATTTCATTTTAGATAGTTTAAGTCAATCAAACCCCCCTAAATTAGATAGTTCTAAGATCCTTTAACACTTAGAAAATCTAATTAAACATTGAACTCTAATTCCAAGAGAGATGATCTAGGTTGTGCCACTAGCTATATATAATCCAACTTAGTTTTATTTTGAGGGTTGCATAATGAGATCCATCAAAATGTGGCACCGTTGCCAGGGAATTGGATTCTTAATTATTTGAAAAGGATTTCTAAGTGTTTAAACTCTTTTTTAGCTCTATTTTTGGATTGATTTTCTTTTTATTTTGAACTTGGATTTTGCTAATTTCAGTGTAGCATGACAAGAGTATGCTTGCTAGAATTTTTGTTTTAAGTACTCAAAAAATTCTTAAACTTTGTTTTCCAAGGTTTTTAGGTGTGTTGAGCAAAAGTAATAGTAATACTATTAGGTGCACTATTTTTTTGGCCAAATTCCAACTTTTAAGGCACTTTTTCTAATTTTTTAGTATTTTTTCAAATTTTTTAGGATTTTTTTCAATTTTTCTAGATTTAATTTCTTTATTTTTGTGAGTTTATTTTGTGTGATTAACCTCTGTTTTAGAGTGTTTTTTTTTGCTAGAAAGTTTTTATCTTCATTTGAATCTTATTTTCTTGATTTAGAGTTAATATTAGTTCTAATTTGTTACTTATTTGTTTTTGTGCTGAAATTGATTGTACTTCTTATTTTCTTTACTTTAAATGGACCTACATTATTATTCTAATCAAGGTGTCTATAATTCTTGTGCAAATGATAGGATCTCCTAGAAGTTGGATGAAGCCATTTCAATGCTTCATGGTATTCTTGAATGAGAAAGACAAGCACAACAATACCAACAATTCCAACCACCATGCTAGCAACCATACTATCATCCATATGAATTTCACCCAAATTACCACCATTATTATGAGCCATACCACAACTTCAATGTGCAAGAACCAGAATATCATCCCTACAACTATCATAAGGGGTACATGCAACTGCAACAGGAGCCCCAAAGGGAACCGAGTTAGGAAGAGAGGATGATGCAGCTAATGGAAACTTATAATCTTCAACTCCAGCGGGAAACTGAACAATTGCAATTCCAAAACCAACAAATGATGGATAACCTTATGAAGGAGTTAGGATTTCAAATGAATCAACCTACTTCAAGTGCTACTGAATTGACTGAAGAGAAAATTAGAAGGGATTGTATAGAGGAGGAAGAATTTTATTCACTGGGTAATATCCTTCCATCTTTTAATACATTGCAATTTGTTAGAACTGACTCTAGTATTCTTGATAACACTGTGACTCCTAATGCACATGATATTGTTGATTCTGGATTGCATGATGATGATGATGTAGATGAGGAAATTGTTGTTAAATATCCTAATTTGGTTGATTGTGGTAATTCATTGAACAAAACTGATATTTTTTGTGATGTTCATGAACCCTTATGTACTAATGCACTTGGTATTTCTATTCCTAGCTATGACCAAAGTGATGAATTCATTTATGAACTTGTTAATGATGATTCCATTGAGTCTTGGGTAGTAGATAAGTGTGAAGGTGACCTAAAATGTGATGATTATTTTGTTCTTAGTCTGGGATTGGTTGATAAGCCTGTTGATGATGCATCTTCTGAGTTCAAGGACAACATACCATCTGGACCATGTGACATAGCTAATTTAAATGCATCTTTTAATTATGTATGTGCTGAATCCAGTATACATGATAGATGCTCTCAGATTAATGTCTTCATTGAGTCTGGTGAGTTCCTCACATATACTGATCAACATGATTCCTCACTAGCATGTGATGACAAGATTGATAAAGTTGTGAATGTAGGATATGATGAAAATTTAGATAGTGAAATTATTGGACAGCTTGTTGTTGATAATTCAAACCCCACTCTTAAATGCTTATATGATGATATGCATACATGTCCTATATGGGTTGAGATAAATGAGTTTCTGGAGTTTGATAAGTCTGTTGAATCCATGAATTTCTATGTTTGCACTGAAATTATTAATGATATTGATTCTACTAATCATACTAGTATTAAAGAGAGTATGCATAAAGATACTATTGATATTGAAAATTCCCTTAATCCTGGTGTTGTTGTTGATACTAGTAAGAGAGTGGATTTAGTTGTTAATCATTGTCTATAATTTTGTGAGCCTACTGATGTCTCTTTGGTCAGGGAAAATACTATTTCTCCTTTTGAGAGTTCTAAACAGGTCAATGAGGTTGGTGAAGTAGTTCCTAACAATCCACAGACTCTCCCAACAAAGATAAAGCAACCATTGGATACCTTGGAGGATTTTCACTCAAAAGACTGTGAGAAGTTGTAAATTAACTTTTTTGTAGATGTAGTAACTCTAACTGATGAGAATCTAGTAGATTTTATTGGTTTTGATAGATTTCTAGAGAGTTCAATGTTTAAATTTGATTTTAAATTTTCTTTCTTTAGTTTTATATGCCCTAAATCTCATTTTTCCTCTTTCATTGTTCCTGAATATGCTGAATCTGACTTTCCAAGACTACTTATGGTTGAGGAAGTCCATGAATCATCACTGCATGATCAATCAAAATGCTTCAAAGTGGTTAAACTTAAATTTGTTAAACTAAAAAGGAATAAAATTGTTTTGATTTTGGTTTTTGATACTTATGATTAGTTGGTCTCTAATAGAGTTCTTTGTAGTTTAGGATTTAGTTTTTCATTTTCTTTTTCGCATTACTGTTTATTTTGTTCTATTTTGTAGGAAATAAAAAGTTGCTAACCAACTACAAAGGAAATCTGAGCCTACCCTTGAGATCCTCAATTCAACTTCATCCAGTTGTATACTTTCCCTTCTACTCTTTATATTGTGATGTTTATCTGTTGATTGGATTGTGTGCTGGCATTGAGGACAATGCAATATTTGAGTGTGTGGGGGAGAGTCATTTCATTCCATTTCATCTTCTGAAAAATTTTTGAGAAATAGTGTGATTTCTTTTTTAGTTTTTCTGTGGAATTTGCAAGTTGAGATGATTTTAGCTTGGATTCATTTAGACATGATAAGTAATGGATCTTATGTTTTGATTCAAGTAAAGTGGCAATGAATTTGATTTCAACAAATTATTTGATAGCCATTAGCTGGTGAGGATTTGAGCCTTAATTGTTTATTTTTAGTGTGTGTTCACCTATTAGTGCTTTCACTCTAGAACTTGTCTTGATTCTTGGTTAAGACCACATTTGCATTTGCATGCATGAAAGTCATAAGGCATTTCTTTCTTTTGTAGCTAGTGAGCTAAAAAGCTAACCTACATACATTTTATCCATTGTTTAGCCACTTTGGACCTTGATTTTATTTTCTTGTTTAACCATAGCCATTAAAAATGTTTTCCACCTTATTTGAAGATACTTTAGGGATTTCAAGGAGCATTACACTTGTTTAGGATGAGAGAATGCATGCTTTGCATCCATTTAGGCCCTTGTTATTAAGAGCTGAGGAAAATGTTCAAAGTTAAAGAAAATAAGAGATGGAAAAGCAAAAGAAAAGCAATGAAGAAAAAAAGTAATTGAAAATCAAAAGAAAGAAATGTTTTGAGTTGAGCTTGTATTCACTTTTACTAGTTTGAAAAACAAAAGGGCCTTGAAACACATTCTTCCCTATCCTAGGTCTCATTTTATTGCTCTTGAGATCCTAAGATGTTCTATTTGTTATTTGTTTTCCCTTTGTTTTTGTATGTCTATTCATTTCATCTCCTTAGCCCTATTACAACTATGAATAAAGTCTTATTGATTTGTACATTGCATTTGGCATGGGTGGTGGAGACTTAGAAGCTTGACAAGCTTATGGTAGTGAACTTTGATAGGTGAAGTTTGAGTGATTCACATTGCCTGAACACTTAAGAGTTAAGATAAAACACTAATCCATTTGAGAGGCTATGCATTTTGATTCATTCTTTTCAAATGAAATTTCCATGGAGCTTATTTCTTGATGCAAGTGAAGTTGCTTTGACTGTTGAAATGTTGAAGAGATGTGATCATTCTTTATCTTATGATTTTTACTCTCCTTTTTCATTTTCATTTTTCCACTTGCCATTCCATTACCTTTTCCTTGGATTTTGAGCTTTGCCCAAGAGTGCAAAGGTTTAAGTGTGGGGGATTTGGCTGAGGGAAAGGAAGCTTTTCCAAGGAAGAAAGTGTGTTCTTGTTACAAGGTAGCTCTCTCTTCTTTCTCTTATGCATCATTGGGTGTTTTCTTGTCTTTGAATGTGTGTGTATGTTTAAGCTATGAAATACCTTTCTAGTAAATGATCACATGCCATGGTACCATGTTGTTATGTTTATGTGCTTGAAAGATGCTTTGTGAACATGTTTTGGTTTGCTTGAGTGTGGTGAAGCCAAAAGTCCCTTAGCTAGAGTGAGAATGAGCCAAAAGTCCCTAAGAATGGGTGAGACCAAGCCAAAAGTCTCTAAAAGAGTGAGGCTTAGTCAAAAATCCCTTAAAAAAATAGGTGAGGCAAGTCCAAAAATCCCAAAGAGAATGGGTGAGGTTAAACCATTGTCTTGGCAAGCCTATGTATTGTTATATGTGACTTCTTGAATGCAAGAAATGTTCTATGTATGTTTATGAATTTCAAGATAGCCATGTATGCCTTTTTAGACTTGAAATTGTATCCATTATGTATGCTTGAAAGGGAGAAGAGCTATTGCAATTCCTAGAATCTCATTCTTTCCTCCCCATTACCTAACATATTTAGGTGGACCAAGTGAGCAAAGGAATGGGAGCCCCCAAGCTTAAAGGAAGAGGATTGACAAGGAAATGTGTTATGTAGTCACTTTGTAACCATTTTGATGGCATATGATGTAATCTTATAATGAATGTGATGTAAACCCTTTTGAACATGTGTAATTATATGGATACTTGATGTATATATAAGAATTGATACCACTTGAATGATGTAGCAAGTTTTGACAATGAATGGCAAGAATTGCTCATGTATGCTTTTGTGTATACCTTGGAGTGAGAGAGTGAGTTTGTAAGATCTGAGTTTGTAAACCTTTGAGACATGTTTAATAGGTTATTTTGATGCTTTCCCATGTGCTCAAGTGGCCTTGGAAGTCTTAGAAGCTAAAATGGACCTTTTGTGACCCTTAAGAAGCACAAAAATGACCAAATTGCAACTCTATATCAAGATTTGACCAAATGAATGAATTTCCTTATGAAATTTGGCATGCATATAAATCTTATCCAAATTTCTTTTAGGAAGCTAAAGGCTAGATTATTAGGAGCTCTGTGGAATTCATTATGAATTTTCAAAGTTGCCAAATTTTTGCTATTATAATCTGGTTACTGTTGTTATGGTCAATTTCTACTTCTAAATCATTTAAGGGCCAATAGGTATCCAATGCTCATGAATTTTTACAAGCCTAAACTAGATATGATAAGCTTTCTATGGCCACCAAGATCACCCCAATTGGATGTCTGAACAGATAGATATGAATTTTTGAACTTCAGAGTCAGTACCAGTAATGCATTAATACCTCTAGTACTATTCCATCAATTTCCAATAGATAGATGTTTCTATTTTGGTCTGGAACTATTTTTTAAATAAATTTAACATCTGTAGCTTTCCAAAATGGTATAGTGTGCTTATTTTGATTTTTCTAGATTTAGTTATGCTTTTTCAAAGTTGGTACGAGAAATCTGGCTGCAGAACCCGAGACAGCCTTGTAATATTTTGTTTATGTATGCTATGAGCTCGAGTTTTTGGCAACATTTTAAGATGATTTTTAGTTGTATTTATGTATTTAAAAATGAGAACGAGATGGATGAGTATATATGGGCCACGGGATGCGAAATAAAATTTTTATCTGCTACGTAACATAAAATAATGCATGATTTTAGTGGAATATTTTTCTTGAAACTTTGTTTGGCCAAGGTAATGGACTTGAAATGAGATGAGATAATTAGATAGATATGGTGTTACAAAATATCTAAAAAAGAAGCTCAAAATTCGAATTTTGCTTCACACACACAATTTCACAACATTGGCCCATAACATGCATCAAATTTCGAAAAATCATTACTTGAGCTACACAACTTCGATTTGTGCAAGCTCAGTGGATATAGAAAGATTATGATGAGAACTACCTACTATAAAAATTTCATATTAAAAAAAGCTCATTTGGTCCTCCAAAACCCACAAAAATGCCAACTATACCAAATGAACAGTAAACCAAAAAGTTTGCATAATTAAGCCAAATTTAAAAATTCATAATAAATTCTATAGAGCTTCAAAAATTGTGTTCTTTTGCTCTATGGAAAACTATAGATGTGGTGTAAGAGTTTGCCAAATTTCAGCTCAAAATTATTCCATGTGGTTAGACTTTGGTTCAGGGACATTTTGAGGCTCAAAAAGTGTTAGTTTTAGTTTCAAATGGCTTATTTTGAGCCATATCATGCTATGTCACGATTTGAGCAAGTTTTAAATGATAAATACAGCATATATGGCTGGTATAACATTCCTCCAAAGCCATGCAACTTAAAATCACACTCCCACTTACCCTTATACAGATGCAAATTCAAGAACTCACATGGTCAAATTTCATAATATCAGATGTTTATATCCAAAAATGGGTTATACATCATAATCCTATGCTTTTGAGTGTGTGAGAATGGTTACATCTCATACTATACATATACATCTTCATACTTATAAGAATATACATTAAATCTTGAACTAGTGTCAAAATGAAGCTTCTCATACTCTTTGCTCACCATTTTTGCTTTTTTGAAATTTACCTGGACATGGTTAGGGAAAATATGAGAAATAATGAGATTCAAATAATCCTAATAGCTCATTCATCATTCAAGCACACATATATGACATTCTCAAGGTCAAAGAGAGCAAGTATGCATGTTACATCATCAAATATCAATCATATTCATGCACAGCTCTATCAAAAGTAAACTAAACTCTACGGACTTTTGGTCTTTTTTTACCCAACAATTTGGCACTTTTGGTTTAGTCTCACCCTCTTTTAGGGACTTTTGACTTAGTCTCACTCATAATTGAGACTTTTGACTTTGTTTGTCCTACATTTAGGGACTTCTAGCCTCGCCTCACCTAATTCAAGAGACTTTTAGCACAACCTCACCCATTTAGGAGCTAAATCAATTTCAAATGCAATCAAATGTCAAGTAATTGCATATGATCATCAATCAATCAATAATATACATAATTAGCAAGTAAGACCTACAAGCAACCCAAGACCAATTAAACAACCAATGTATATAGGCAAGAATGGATGAAAAGCTACCTTTATGTAAGTATTCAATTTAATTTCTCTTTGGTTCTTGGCTTGGTCTCTTAGCCTCACTCCTACACTTGAGGGGGATTTCACTTGCTTGGCCTAGATATATTAAATGAAGTATAAGATTATCAATGGAACCATATTTATGCCCATTTAAGTGTTATATAATCTAGTTAGAGCTTTAGGTTCCCATATAGTTCAATTAAATGCATAATGAAGTAACTCTTATAAATTAATATCTTAGCTTCAAAATCTCACTCAATATGAGTTATATGACTCCATTAGAACTTATTGGAGTAATCATAAACTCAATTCAAGGAGTCTATCATCATGTTGTTTCTTTATGCATAATGGAACCCCAAATTTTCACCTTTCAAAATAAGGCTCTTAAATTCAAATTAATGGTTCCTTTGGTATTTATAATTTACATCTAGACTATTTATAATCTTTGAATTGAAGAAAACTCACCCTAGATACCCTAGATAGTTCTTGGCTGAGGCAATGTTCAAGAATGGCTTCCATGGTATTTTGCTCATTTATCTTGGGGAATTGACACCTATGAAGCATCCTTAGCTTCTTTTTGGTTCAATTGTACTCTTAATAATTTGAAATACCATTTTAAGGCTTCATACTTCCTAAGGTACAATCAAAACCCTAACTTCCATGTCTTACAATCTAAAGTTTCCTAATTGAATCTAATTGTATATTCTTAATCCTTATGCTTCAAAACCTCAATCCCCACCAGGTCTTAGCCAACAACTAATCCCCTTTATATTCTCTTCAAGTGGGCTGAATAGGGAGATTCTTGGAGGAGCAAGGAAGAGCTACTTTCTTATGCCATAATATACATTATATGAAAAAGGCTTTGAATGGAAAGTATTATCGTATGTTTAGCTTCCTTTAAAGATTTCATTCTTCCATGAGTTCAGCTGCAAAACCTCCTCTTTTAGAAAACTAAGACCATAGAAAGAAAGAGAAGAAAGAATGGAAAATAGTTTATATAGACATCATAGGAAAAATCTCCATAATTTCTTAGCTTGGATAGCCTTTCTTCTCCTTGGTTCTTGGTGAACTTTAGATGTCTCTTAGGTCTAGTTTGAAGCAACTCAAAATCAGCCAAAGTGAGGGGAGAAGGGTGGGATGTGATATACATAGGGACATGTTAGGGTTTTATAATTTTTCTATATTCCAATTTTTCCCTTTCTCCGTTTTGAGCTCATTTTAACTCTTTTTTAGAACGATCTTTTACATTATAAAATTTAGGTCCTTTAGTTTATTAAAAACAATTTGTTTCAATTTTATAGGATTTAAAACCATTCAAAATGATATAGTCAAAGTTTAGGTCAACTGATAACCTAAATTGTACAGTGAAAGGGTTTTAACCATTATGATGGTTCCTATAATTTTTTAGGCTTTTGAAAACCCTAATGAACTTAATTTTAGAATTTAAAACTTTCTTCTTTAAGTTTCTCAAAAGTTTCTCGAAATTATAATTGTGCCACTGCGTTTTCGGTTTATTCTATTTAGCCATTTTGGCTTTAGTTTCGTGCTATTCTTTATTTCCAACCCATATTTTTATATGCTTTAATTAGTGTTCTATCTACAATTTAGGGTCCTCTTATATCACATTATTAGTTTTAGTTTAGTTTTTAAGAAACCAGATATTACAATAGGGAGCTACGAGCTAAACATATCTTTATTCATGCATAAAACTTATGATAAAGTCATTTCAAAGCACAATTCATGAAATCATCAAACAATCAAATATACAAGCATCTCAACTCATTCATATGCTTAAATGCATGTAAGACAGGAGGAGATAGCTATCTTATGGAGCTAGGAGTCTTAAGTTACTACTAACTCTTTTGTTCTTCCCTTTTCTTGCTCCTTCTCGAGGACACACCCAATTTGATGGACTTGTATTTGTTTGGCCTACATACATCAATTCATAATGCAAGACAACTTATCAAGACCCATTCTAACTCACATGACTCTCATGTAAGTTTATTATAACTTGAAATGTAGCTTTAAACCATTTTAGGTCCCTTAAATAGCAATTCTTATAATTCACTTTCTAAACTTCCAAATCTCACTTGATATGAGCTATATAATTCTATTAGAACTTATTTGGGCCATCATATGCAAACTTAAACAAGCCAAGAGTCAAATTGCTTCTTTAGCCCTTTTTAACCCTAAAGTTTCAACTTTCAAAATATAACACCTAAATTCATTCCAATAGTTCCATTAGTATTTATTACTCACATTTAACCCCCTTAAAACTCATAAAAACACTCCCCAACTAGGCTGAGACTATGTGTATGGTGTAGCCTAATAGAGTTTTGTCATTTTTCTTGGGGAATTTAATACATATAGAGTATCTTTGGCTCTTTCTGTAACGTCCCCAATTTCTAGTTAATCTAAACACAATGCTTTAGATCTAAATTAGTAGTAATTAACGTATAAATTTGGATAATTGATTACTAAGATATAAAAATATAGGAAAATTTGAACCCTTATATCAATAAACTACACTTCCATGGCTGTATAAGAAAATTCATATCCATATTACAAATAAATTTCCATTAAACAAGGTTATCCTATTATAAATACCTTTAAAAAGTGTTAAAATAAGTATATATTGAGCCACTAACCATTATTCACCATTAACATAATAAAAAACAAGTTTTAATAGAAGAAATAGGACTTCAAGACTTAAGCTACGATTTAAAGAGATTGGGTCATGGCTAAAATGGCATCTAGAACTCTTAAAACCTTGGTTTAGCTTTTTAGCCATGGCTTAGAAGGTTTTTGCCGTGGCTAAACATAGATTTGGACTACTTTTTCCACATAGACATGCTTTGTGTCATGGCCAAAATATTTATGTTGCAGCCAACTATTTGTGCTACAGCCAAAATATTTACACCATAACTAAATTAACTATTAGTTGACTTTTACACTGTGGCCAAATTGCTGCTAGAACATTATTAGCTCATTTTGGCTACAACTTGAGAAAATTTGGTCACAACTTGAATACCTACTATCCTCAAACACTTAAATGAGTGAACTAACAAGTTATTACCACCTTATGATAAATCCTAAAATGTTTTAATGGTTAAAAGGTAAGGTTCTTAAAGGGTTTACATTCCTATAGCCTTTATCCAATTGTCTTAACTAACTCAAGGATTTAAAAGCTAACTTAGTCATTCTAACTTCAATTATGATAGCATAAGGACTCCTCTATTATAGCAAATGGTAAGAAATAATTTCAAGTGGCAACCTAAAATCCATATTACCTTATCTAAATTCATCTAACTACCTTGAGCAAGCTCCAATTAACAAATTAAGCATGTCCACATCCTTAAAGCTTTGACACAACCCCAAATTCAAAATATGACTATGCAACACCTACAAATCACCCAATAGGTGCTCATGATAGCAAAGTATGTCATGGCAATGCAAAAGAGATGAATCGTTTCACATTCCTTGTAACCAAAGCAACAAAAACACATTCCTTAAGCTACTAAACCATAACCAAACTTAGAACCATAATTGGTCAAATATTGACATTCACTTTACACTTTATATGATAGTAAATTTCTCTATTTGATAGTAGCCAATCTAACATTGGATGCAAGTACCATACCTGAAATCCATCTTTTGATAAGATAACCTATTATACACCTATAGCAAATTATAATTAAGCAATTACAAATTAAAATCATCCTATGATACTAAGATGACTATAATGACAGCAAAAATCAAAAAGTTACTTTTAAAATCTCCAAGTGACATTTCAAAATCTAAAATATGTCTCTTAAATTCCTTTGAACACCTTGAGCAAGTGTGAAATACAGATTTAAACTAGTCTAAACATCCAAACTTGCTATATCAATAGCACAAACATTAATTTTGTAGTGCCATTGATTATACCTAACCTTATACTTGGCAATACATGATTATATTACACAATAAAACAATATTAGCATGCCTACTATACAAACCCAATTAAATAAGAAATTCATGCCTATACACTACTAAAACATCACGATAGGCTTCAATTAGCTTCTCCTTGCTATTAAGAGGTTCAGTCCCCTAAAAATATTAGCCCATGAAAAAGGGTGAGATATGAATCTCAATAACTAAAGGAAATTCTATTTATATGTGCAAATTAATCAATATAAATGCATTTTATACAAATAAGTGCCAGAAGTATCAACATAATTAGCAAATGAACTAATTAGGTTACCAGTGATTACTGTCTCATACTAGCTATAGCACCTTGAAATTAATTAATAGTAATTATGGAATTAGTAAAAGGAATTTAAGGAAAATTAGTGAAAACAAAGATTTTTAAGAAAATGACTTTTTGGGCATTTTAAGGCACCTACGGGTTCGTATGGACAATTTAGTGAACAAATAAAAATTATTATATATTTTCATTTAATAGAGATGGAAATCTAATTTTTGAGCCCATGATTTACCTAATGTTTCAAGAATAAGTAGGAGAGGCCCCCTTCTAGTTTTTAAGAGACCCAAAACCATTGGGCTTGTCTAGCCTTGGCCCAATGCTAAAATAGATCAGACCATGGGCAATATTAGGCCTAATGGACTAACCAACTAACTCTAAAACCCTCGAGGACTTATCACTTCATTATTTAAGTGCTAAAGCTTGAGGGTTCTGCAGAACAAGGAAGCCATTTTCGCACTTGAGAAGAGGGGTTAGGGTTTTTCTGCATTCTTCCACCATTTCTCACTTCTTGAGGAAGATATGGCCAAGGAAATTTATATAAAATATGTCCCTCTCATTCTCTTTTACATTTTGGTCTAAATAGTTCCTGGTTTAGTGAATTTTTCCTCATCACCCAATTTTGAAACTTGTTTTTCTGTAGTTTCTTGTGGATTTTTGGAATTTAAGGCTAGAGGGATTGCTGGGTAAGTATCTTCTCCTCATTTTAACATGTTCTCTGCTAAATATTGTCCCCAATGGTTGACTTACATAATAAGCTTTGATTTTGAGTGAAAATACCCAGAATTTAGAATGGAGCATTGTGGTTTCTAGTATGGGTGAAGCTTAAGTCTAAATTTGGGACTTTTTTGTGGTTGGGTAAGTGATTCCTAGGTAGTTTATAATGAGTAAATTCCATCGTGTCTGATTTATGCTGTAATTAGTGACTAATAATATTCTTTAATTTAACCTAGGACCTCTAGAGTGTGGAAACTTATATTAGCTTTAGAAATTTATGCAATTAAGTGAGGTAATTGGGTTTAATTTAAGTTTCTTACATATGTTCATTGTTAATATGATATTTACTGCATAATGTATCTTTGCTATACTAAATGATTGGTCAGTTATTTAATTATTGAGTTTGGACCGTGAGTGGGTCGTCAATGAAGCTATAGTGCAGCTGCCACTTGTGCATTGTGTTTCGATTAGGCACCGAGTTGTGATCAAACTCATGAATGCACTGAGCTTAAAGTGTATTCAATAGGTAGTTGGTGTAACATCACACATAGCTAGCATCTATTTCATGTGAAAACTAGCTAAAAGTATCAAATTATATCCATTTTCATGAGTTTCACACTTTTAGTTGTAGAAATAACCAAAATTAAAAGCCAAATTAATGTATTCTTGGCTTAATGGACCATATGAGCTTACCAAATTTATTTTCCACCCTTAACACATTTGTTCAACTAGAACTAACAAAATTTAAAGCCTAAAGGTCAGATAAATATCAAAATCACATACACTTTGCAATTTTCCTTAGCTTCCATTATCTAATATGAAATTTGGAAAATCATAATTAATTCTAAGAAAATTGAAATTATGCATGCTATAGCTTTCTAGAAAGCTCAGGATGTCCTCTAATTACCATAAAAATTTTAGATCAAAACAACTAGGTTTGTCCTATGAAATTTAATAGAACAGTAACACTGGCTTGGGTGGCATCCTACAGCTAAACCAGAAATTCAAAATTTCATATCTCCCTCTATAGAACTCTAAATGAGATGCTCTCAGTGGCTATGAAATGCTAAGATGAGACCTAATTGTAAAAATTTCAATGGCATATGAGTTCATTTGACCCATGAAATCCATTGCATATCAGAGGTTGCTATAGTATTCAAACATCATTAGACCTCTAAATTAAAAAATTCATAACTCTCTCTATACAACTGCTTTTCACGCAAACTTGGTGGCTCTAGAAAGCCTATAATATCATATATATTCTTGTAAAGTTTCATGAGCATTGCATTTCATTTGGCCCTTGAATGACTTAGAAATGCAAGCTGATCACATAAACAGTGACTAGGATAATTCTGCATAATTTGGTCAAATTTGAAAATTCATAATAAATTCTTTAGAGCTCTAAATTAGGTGCTATTTCATTATGTAAAATGCTCTAGATGAGACCTATAATCATGCATAAAATTGTCTATTTAGTCAGTTTATGGTTCAACTTAAGATTTTGTCGAATCTAGAACTATAAAGGGGTCAAAAATTGCACCAAATGGTCTTCTATTCATTCCACCACCATTTGAGCATATCCAAAAGCATAAACATAGCATAAGAGAGCATCCTAAATGGTCCAAATCATCATACATCTCAAAACCACCATCTTAGTTGTCATAATACACATATGCATCAAGGCCTAACGATGTCAAACTCTTACATATTCATTCATTTGATTCTAAGATTGATTCATACATCATAGTGATACACATTTAAACATGACTTAGAAATGCACGCTGATCACATAAACAGGACTAGGATAATTTTGCATAATTTGGTCAAATTTGAAAATTCATAATAAATTCTTTAGAGCTCTAAATTAGGTGTTTTTTCATTCTAAGAATCCTAATAGCTCTTTTCCCTTTCAGTCATACATAAAGAATGCAAATCTAAGTCTAAAAGTGCATGTATGACTATTATGAAACATGTGATCATTCAAGAAGCATTTTAGCATTTTAAAAAGTCATACATAACATATAAAGGCTTGCCAAGTAAGTGGATTAGCCTCATCCATTCTCTTCAAAGATTTTAGACTTGCCTCACCCTTTTCTTAAAGGCATTGAACTAAGCCTTACTCTTGGGAGAATCTAGACTTTGTCTTAACCATTCTCAAAGGTTCTTGGCTCATCCTCACCATAGTTAGTGGGTTCTTGGCTTCACCACACTCAAGCAAACTAAAGCAAATAAATAACATGTTCTTTGAGTGCATAAAACAACATCATTGTACCATGGCATATGAATGCATGCTAGAATAATTTCTCATGACTTAAAACAGACATATACACATTCAAAGACAAGATAACATCCACTCATGCATGAGAGAAAGAAGAGAGAGATACTTTTGTTACAAATGCAAACTTTTCCTCTTGAATTGGACTTCTCTTCCTCTGCCACACACACACAATAAGGTGGAGCTTGTTTCTCTTGGCCTAGACACATCATATGGAAGCCAATTACACTCTTGAACCAATTTCTAGAGCTACACATTCATTAGAAAAGCTAGGTATTCATATGGCTCCTTTTATGGTTCCATAATGCACTTAATGAAGCAACCCTAGGGAAACATGATCTTTGCTCCATTTTCTTCATTTCTTTATGATTCTTGACTCCTTTTAAGTCTCTTAGAGTCACTACAAAATCAAATCAAGGAGCCCAGCTAGGTATTGCTTCTTTAAGCCATAATATGGAGCCTATGATACCATCTCACTATCTATGGCTTCTAAAATTTTTCCAAGGCTTCCTCTCATCCTCTTCCATCATATATAACTCAAAAATAAGTTTGGAACAATTTAAAACTATAACGAACATAATTTCTATATAACAATGAAATGAGCTATATAAAAGCAAGTCCTTTGAAATGAATTAGATAATGTCACAGAAAATTTGGGTAGAGTCCTAGTGTAACACCATAATTTCTAACTCATTTCTATCACATTTTCATGCTCATATAATACATTTCATGAGGGGAAGTAAGAAAATCAATTAAAATAATTCATTTCTTTGCATTGCGTCATGTATAAAAATTCCATTCAGTGTCATGTAGACCGTGTAAACTCATACAACACATTTTGAGATTTATTTACATGAATACAACTCAATTACATCATAAAATGTGGCCCACAACTCATGGAACTCAAAGGAGAACTTGGAATATTCATACATATTTTCGGCCAAAATTTAGTTCAATTCTGCCACAACTTTGGAAAATCATAACTAGTATAGAAAAATCAAAATTATGCATTCTTGGCCATTTTGGAAAGCTACAGATGTATACTTCATACTAAAAATATGTCTAGACCATAACATCTATCATAGAGGATGTTTGACATTCAAAATGGTCTAGAGGTCAAACTGCCCACTGGTGTTGTCACAGATTTCTGTAGCAATCTTAAAAAAATATCCAATTAATTCCAAAAAATACCAATCCATGTAAATGATATCAATATGAAAATTTTTGGATGTTAGCTAGAGGGAAAAAATAGCTCTAGACCAGCTTAGGGATGCCCAGATCTCGAAATCCAGTCAAACAATAACTGAGGTCGGGTGAAGCTCATGATACTAGATAGATTCTTTAAAAATTCATATCTCCCTCTCTAGGCCTCCAAATTAGGTGTTTCTAGTTTTCACAAGTCACTGGAAATGTCTACCTTCTCTTTATAAAATTTCATGGCAATTGAATATCATTTGGGCCCTGTGTGACAGATATCATTTTTAGACCAGAGTAAACAGTGACATGACCAAAACCAAAAACTTTGCCAACTTGGAAAATTCATCAAATATTTTGTAGACCTCCAAAACTTATTTTCTTTAGTTTCCCAAAAATATCTCAATAAGCAATAATTTCATGCCAAATATCATATCAAAAAGAGCTCATTTGGCTAAAAAGTGACATAAGATTCTATTATGGCCAATTTTGGCTCCATATAGGGTATTAAAATGTCCAAATGGCTTCCTTTGGGGTTTGGTACCTCTTGGGCAAGTCTAAAGGCATAATTAAGACTTGTGTGAGCTACTCAAATGGTCTTAAACTCTATGCCTCTCATTTTGGTTATGCCACATGCAATTATACACATACACATCAAACTTTCAAGAAGTATATCTTGGTATTACATACCCAAATTACATTATAGGGTTCACATATCATATCCATTCATTTATGCATCTCATATTATCATAATTATACATGTCTAAAAGGTCATAGATCATATACATCAATGGATTACATCATTTGACATAATTATGGTCTCAAAGAACCAAAAGCTTTGCATTATGTTGTCATCCTCTTATCCTCAAGGTGGTTGACTTCCATTACCTTGTTCACTTAGTCCACCTAGCATATTGGATCATTGGAGAGGAAGGAATGAGATTCAAAGAATTCTAATAGCTCATCTCCCACTCAATCATACATAATGGATGCAAAGCAAGTCTTGAAAAATACATGCATGGATATAATTAATGTCATGAGCATTTAAGAAGCAAGTTTGGCATGTGAATAAGTCATACAAGAGATCCAAGAGCTTGCTAAGTGGATGGATTGGCCTCACCCTTTTCCTCATGGATTTTGGACTTGTCTCACCTATTTTTTAAGAGATTCTTGGACTCAACCATACTCTTGGGAGCCCACTTTGCTTTTGGGAGACTCTTTGCTTTGTCTCAACCAATCTCAAGGGTTTTTGGCTCATCCTCACCATGGTTAAGAGTTCTTGGCCTCTCTACACTCAAGCAAACTCAAACAAACATCATAGCATCATCTAGAAACATAATATGTCATTATGAAATCATGCTAACATACTTTTCATGGCTTGAAAATACACATA
This sequence comes from Erythrophleum fordii, assembly GCA_032878935.1. NCBI lineage: Eukaryota > Viridiplantae > Streptophyta > Magnoliopsida > Fabales > Fabaceae > Erythrophleum > Erythrophleum fordii. The sequence goes on from JAVQMF010000044.1 coordinate 21,865,064, forward strand.
CACACATTCTAAGACAAGCTAAACACACATCTATGCATGAGAGAAGGTGGAGAGAGCTACCTTGCACACAATCACGCATTTTTCCCTTTAAATTCAAGCTCCTCTTTTCGGCCACACACACACAAAAGTATGGGGAAGGTTTCTCTTGGCCTAAACACAATTTATTGAAGCCAATTAGGTTCATGAAACAAATTCTAAGGCCACACAATTTGCTTAGACACTAGGTTGTTCTATAGACCCCATTATGGTTCCATAATTGCACCTAATGAAGCAACACCCCTCAAATAAACTTTAAGCTTCATTCTTTCCTTTCAAACATGATTCTTGACTCCTTTTAAGCCTCTTGGAGTCATCACACAATTAAAACAAAGAGTCTAACTACATGTTACTTCTTTAGGTCATAATATGGAACCTAAAGCACCAACTCACTTTCTATGAGTTCTAAATTTTTCCCAAGGCCTCCCCTCATTTTCATTCATCATATATGGCTCAAGACTGGGCTTAGAAAAATTTAAAACTCTCCCTAGCTACCCTTTCCTTGCTTGGCTGAGACTATGGAGCTTATTGGCCTTCATGGAGCTTTCTTTGTTTTCTCAAAGGAAGAAGCATATGGGAAGCCTCTTAGGTATCTTGAGAGCTCATTTAAAATTTTATTTAGGCCTAGGAATCATCATACAATATCAAATTTTACAAGATGCATACAAAACCCTAGAATTTGCATCTTGAAATCTAATAGTTTTTGTTAATCCTCTTTGCATATTCTTAATCTCCACACCCTTTTTCCTTAGATTCATGCTTGGTCCTACCTAAAAATTAGATCCTCTTATGGTTCCTAGGGTTAGGCAAAATGGAGAAGGAGGGAGGATTAATATAGCAACCATAGGAAGAGAAATTACCTAGTTTCCTTGCTTGTTTTTGCTTAAATCTTACTTTCTCCAAGCTCCTCTCTTCAAATCCGAAAATTCCCTTGAATTTCTCCCATAATTCAGATTTATAAATGTAACACCATAATATATTATCTCTATCTAGCCTCCCTCTGGGCTCGGTTCCATATGAATCCCAAAGAACCAGTACCAATCCGTGGCATTTTCATGCTATAAAACGGGGTTTCAAACACTCATCTTCTACCCCGTGGGTCTTGTGAACCCATCATTCACATTCTATACTCACACTCCATTTATAAAACTCATACATAGCATAAAACAAGCCATAAGCCACGGGTATGGAGCCAAAAACTAGAAAAATGCATTTTCTTAAATGGACCCAAAAGTCAGATTTTGGCTCTAACTTTGGAAAATCATAACTAATTAGAGAAAAATGAGAATCCAAAAAAACATAGATTTCTAGAAAGATATAAGTGTTATCTTTACACTAAAAATAATTTCCAACAATAATCTCAGCCTTTGGACCATGTTTGACATCGAAAATGAGACAGAGGTTCGGCTGTCCCTGTTTCTGGCGCAGCTTACTGTCATGAACTTCGAAAATTCATAACTAAATCCAAAAAAATCCAATCTGGGTAAACTATACCAATTTGAAAAACTACAGATGTCTACTAGAGGAAACAAATAAGTCCTGATCAGTTCAGTGGCTCCTACACCCCGAAAATTGATGGAACAGTAACGGAGGTTAGGTGGCTCCCTTATGCTGATACAGAATTTTAGAAGGTTCATTCTCTCTCTACAGACCTCCTCTTTCAGCGATTCTAGTTGGTACAAGTCACTGTGGTTGTCTAGTTTATTTGTATAAAATTTCATGACATTTGGACCTCATTTGGTCTATGGATGACATGGATTTCTTTTCTAACCTATGGTAACGGTACATGACCAAACCATAAGTTTTTCCCAATTTCAACAATTCACCAAATATTCCCTATACCTCTGAATATTACCCAATTTAGATTTCCAAGAATCTCTCTACAAACTCTAGAGGCATGCAAAATTTCATGGCAAGAAGAGCTCATCTGGTCATACTTTGATGGAGCTCACAAAATTACCGGTTTTGGCACCCAAAATGGTTCAAATGGGTCCAAATGGCCTCTCACACATTCTCACTCCTCATGGACAAGTTTAAAAGTATAAAAATAGTCTATATAACATGTCCAAGTGATCCAAATCATCATACATCTCAAACTCACTATGCTACGGGCTAAAATACACTATCACATACATTCAACAAAAGGGGCAAAACCCACATTTTCATTACTTTGGCTCTTTACATAGTTTGTACAACATATTTCCATCCATTTACACTTGCTACAACATTTACATCTAAAAAATAGTGGGTGCATATTCATTTTTGGCACCACTTTACATCAAAAGACCAAAATAAGCTATCATCTAGCTAACATGTTCCTAGGCTCCTTGGTGTGCACTTGCTTCTCCTTGAGCTCCACCTAGCATGTTAAGTTGGGAGGGGAAGGGGTGAGATTCATGGAATCTCAGTAGCTCATGCACTCATTCAAGTAAGCAATCAAGGCATATAACAAGTCAAAGCATGTAATTTGGCATCCAACCACTCTCAATCACATAATTCATGTTATACATGCTATGAAAATCACAACAATGCCACAAATAAGCTCTAGGGACTTTTGGTCTAGCCTCACCCGAGTTTAGGGACTTTTGGATGGCCTCACCCGAGTTTAGAGACTTTTGACTTGGCCTCACTCGGTTGTGAGACTTTTGGCCTTGTCTCACCCATCTCAAGGGACTTTCGGCTCTACCTCACCCATCTCAAGGGACTTTCGACACTACCTCACCCGAGCAATTCTTACAATTCAACACACAAGCACATTGGTAACAATGCATCATGGCAATATCATATGGCATATCTCACACAACAAGCATATACATAAACATACAATGACTATTACATCCAAGAATGCAACAAGAAAGAGTGGAAAGAGAGCTACCGTATGAGTCAACACAAGCCTTCCCTTTCAATTTCTCTTCTCCCTTCTTAGGTTCACAATCATACCTTGACAGAAGTGCTTCACTTGAGCTTAGACACAAACAAGAGTATGGAATTACTCTCTTAAAATGTAACTCAATAACTATTAAAGGTTCTTCAGAGCAATCTTTCTAACATCTAAGAACCTAGGGTTCACTTTCTCTCTCTAGAATGTCACCAGCTCTTCCTCTCTCTCAAGCTCTCATGGTAGTAGAAACAACATTTTTAAGGAAAACAAAGAGATTCAAGGGTGTTTTCCACTTTTCCTCTTCTGACTCATACCCAAAATCCCACTAATCTCACAAACAAAACCATAGGAAAAGAGGACAAAGAGAGAAGATCAGAATTCTAAGAAGAAATGAGAGAAGTTTACTTACCTTTCCCTTACTCTTCCTCCTTCTCTTGATCTCTCTCACTCTCCACGCCTCTTTTCTCTCCTTGGGTCGAAGTCTAGGGCAAATATGAGAGAAAGAATGAGTTGGGTCATGGAAAGTAGTCAATTTCTCGTCCTTTACTCTTTTCCAGACTGACCCTCGCTATGGCGAAAATTAGCCTTCACTACGGCGAGCTCGTGTTAATCACCTTCGCTATGGCGAGGTTTAACTTTCGCTACGGCGAGTATGTATAAATTCCATTCACTATGGCGAGGTTTAACCTTCGCTACGGTGAGCTCGTATCAGTTCCAGACCTCCACTCTCACTATGGCGCACGCTACGGTGAGCAGCCCCCTGGTTTTTATATGGAATGCCCGCACTCACTATAGCTAGAATCACTTTCGCTATTGCGAACAGGCACTCTCGCTGTGGCGAGACCATTTCTTGCTATTGCGAGTAAACTTAGCAAAATTTCTGGATTTCAAAAATTTTCAGCTTTCTTCTTTCTTTTCCTTTTCCTTTTTCTCGGTTGTTACAATAAACTCCATTTTAATCAAAGGAGAGGAGGTGTGGATTGAAGAAAGTATGAAAAACTACTATAGAAGCATACTTTTAAGCTTGAATTTCTCCTTCTTCTTCTTCCTCTCTTATGTGCCTAAAGCCCTAGCTCTCTCCTTTGAAATTTGGCAGAAAATTTTGAGTCTAAGTGAGGGAGAAAGTGTGGCACCACCTATATATAGGGGGAGGAGGAAGCATTTTTCAAAAATTCTCATTTTGGCCTTCGTTCTTTGTATTTTCGTTTCTCCTTCGTTTTAGTTCTTTTTTTAGAACCATCTTTTCCATTATAAAATTTAAGTTCCCAATTTAGTAAAATGCCTTTGGAATCACTCAAATCAGGGCTAAAACCTTCCTAAATGAATCCATCAAAGTTCGAGCACACCGATGTTGGAAAACATCCACCGGAGGGGTTTTAGCTGTCCCGGGGCTATCCATGGCTTTCAGGGCCTCTGAGAACCCCAAAAAACTCAAAAGTTTCATTTAAAAAGTCCCCCTATGTGAATTCCAAAATTTACTCAAAATTACAAAAATACTAATACGTTTTGTAAATTTTTTGTAAGAAATTGTTTCTTCACTCTAGCTCCATTTTTCTTTCTGTCTGAGCCTGGGATTCTCATTTTTAGGACCTTAACTATCTCATTTTGGGGGACTTCCTTTTGTATCCAATGAACTTCGTTTGCTTGTGAAGAAACTGTACGTTATCTTTCTCGCATTTTCTCTAGTTTTCAAAGAACTGGATGTTACACCTAGGCTCCTAAAAATGATAATTTCAGGCTCAGATCAAAAGAAAAATGGAGCTAGGATGATGAAACAAATTATGACGAAAATTGATGAAATGTAATGGTATTTTTGTAAATGAGTGTAACTTTTGGAAAAACACATAGGAGGGCTTTTTAAATGGGAAATTTGAGTTACTTAAGGTTCTCAAAGGTCCCAAAAACCATAGGAAGCCTCGGGACTGGTAAAGCCTCTCCGGTGTACGTTCTTTAATGACGGTTTGCTCGAACTTTGATAGATTTGTTCGGGAAGGTTTTAGCTCCAATTTGAGTAATTTCAAAGACATTTTATTAAATTGAGAACCTATATTTTATAATGGAAAATACAATTCTAAAAAAGGAGCTAAAACGAAGCTAGAATGAAATTTCCATTATGGAAGGATGAAATTGAAATTTTTGAAAAAGTGAGTTTCTTGAAGCTTCCACACACTTCTCCCTTCTTCTACCCCTCATATAGCACAAATTCCCTCTGTGCAAAACACAAAAAGTAACCAGCTTCTTGAGGCGAACCAAGAGAGGAAGAAAATGAAGAGAAAAATCAAGGAAAAGGTAAGGAAATTTTTATAATTTTATACTCTTTCTTCCTCCAACCTTAGTCCTCTTCTTCCATGCTTTCTTTTTATGGTTTTCTTGAGATGACTGGTTTTGTTTTTGCTCTAGAACTTAGAGGGGTAGTTCAAAAATTTTGACAAGAGGTAAAACAAGAAGAAGAAGCCTAGAAAGCACACTTGAAACTAAGATAATTGCTTATCATTATTGCTTCTTCTCCTTGCTCCATATATGTGTGTATTTCGATCAAGAATAGAACCATATAGGGGGAGGGTTTTCTATCCAAAACAAGAAGAGAACTAGGGTTTTAGACCATGAGGAAGAGGAATATGGCAAGAAATTTGCAAGAAAAACCAATAGAAGTCAAGTTAGAAAAGTGTAGGCTTCTTTAGGGTTTTGGAAAATCTAATTTTATGTGAGTAATTCTTTGGCTATTTGAGTGTTTCCTTGAGCTCGTAAGACCACTAGAAAGCCTCCCAAGTGGCTCTCCCATCAAGGAAAAATCAAGAACTCCATAAACCTCCATTGCGGTGCATATCTCGGCCAAGCTAGGTTTATTAGGCTAAGGAATGTTTTAATTTGTTCTAGCCCTGGTTTGGGACTTCATATGATGTTAGAAGATGGGATAAACCATTGGAAAAAATTTAGGAGCTATAAATTGGAAGATGGGATAATGGTGTCCATAATGGTGCTTTATGAAGTAACTTGATTCTAAGCTTGTGCAAATAATTGTGTGAGGGATCCAAGGACTTTAAATGAGGCTAAGAGGCCTAGAAATGGAAAGAAAAGGGAGCCTAGAGCTTGAATTGTGAAGGTTGCGTCAATAGGCCATTTATGGAACCATTATGCTATTTATGGAACCAAGTGTGTATTTAAGAGTGAGTTTAATGTCTTGGCTTGCTTCAAGTGTATAATTATGTGTTGTTTATGGTGTTTAGGCCAAGAGAACACTAACCCACCAAGGTGCACTTGTGAGGCCAAAAAGAGGGAAGGATAAGACAAAGGAAGCTTGCATAAATTCAAGGTAGCTCTCCACCTCATTCTTCTTGCATTCTTGAGTGCATATGTGTATCACTGTATACTTGTGTGTGTTCTTGTGACTTGATGATATGCCACTTGATGTCTTGACATTACATTGGTACCAATGTGTTTCCGTAATGGCCTTGGTTGTGGACATGGCTCATAAGGGTGAGGTGATGCCAAAAGTCTCTTAATGAAGGTGAAGAGATGCCAAAAGTCTCATGGCATGGGTAAGATAAGGCCAAAAGTCTCTTGGAAGGGTGAGGCTAAGTAAAAAGTCCCGAGGACAAGGGTGAGGCAAATCCAAAAGTCCTAGAAATAGGGTGAGGAAAAACCAAAAGTCCCTAGAACATGTTCTTAACTTGAATGTGAATAAATGGCATGAAAATTGTGACTTTGCATACTTTGTGGTTGTCAAATCTTCCATACATATGCTTTGATGTGTATATGCCATGAATGTGTGTGTGAATGAGTGTGTGAGCTATTGAGATTTTAGGAATCTCACTCCCTTTCCCTCTATCATTTTAAAATGTCTAGGTGGCATTTAAGAGGCAAAGAATGCAAGCCAAGAACCTTAAGAAGTTAGATTTTGTCTATTATGTAACCTTACTTGTAATGCAATGTCAAAGTGAGCTTGTACATATTATTTTATGATGTAAGACCATGAGCTAATGTAAAATGATGAATGGATACTATAAATACTTTATGTAACCTTAAATCAATGAAATCATGGAAATTACCTCTTGTATGGTTATAGTTAAGTGTGTAATATTGGATGTGGAATGGACCAAACAAGATGCATAAGGTTTGGGACTACTTGGGTAGTTCACAAAAGTCATATTCATGCTTTTAAACTTGCCCAAGAGATGCTAAACATTAAAGGAGGCCATTTAGGCAGATTTGGTATCTCATATGGAGTAAAAATGGCCATTTTGGTAAGCTATGTCACCTTTTGTCCAAATGAGCTCTTCTCCATCTAAAATTTGGCATGCATCTAGAGCTTTTTGAGATATTTTTAGAAAGCTAAAGTGGGTAGTATTTGGAGGTCTACAAAATATTTGGCGAATTTTTGAAATTGGAAAAGTTTCTGGTTTTGGTTAGTACACTGTTCATCTAGTTTGACATTTGTTCCCTATCATTCATAGGGCACATGATGTCCAATTGCCACAAAAGTTTATAGAGAGAAACTAGACCTTCCCAATGATTTTTATCAATTAGAAGCACCTCATTTGGATGTCTAGAGAGAGATATATTAATTTCTGAAGTTGTTATTCTATTCCAGGTGCACCTCCAGACCCATGGTACTATTTGATTGATTTTTGAAATCTGAATGCTCTTGGATTGGTCTAGAATATTTTTTCCTCTAGTTAACATCTTTATCTTTCCAAATTGGTATAGATTACATGGATTGCATATTTGTGGAACTAATTATGAATTTTCAAAATTTATATTAGTAAGTTGTATTAGATTTTTTGGCAGCTCGACCTCCATGCATTTTCTATTATCAAACATGGTCCAAATGAGATTTTCATGGTTAGAACTTATTTTTATGTAAATTTAACATCTAGAAATTTTCAAAAAGCTATAGTTTGCTTGATTTTAATTTTTCTAAACTTAATTATGACTTTTCAAAGTTGCCTCAAATTCTGTCACCCTGGAACTTGAGGCAAAACAGGATTATTTGGGGTTTTTGACTCTTGATTAGTGGTTTGTGCTTAGTTTTGAGAATTTTATAATTTGTATAAATGGAAAATAATTAGAGAATGTTGTTGGTGAGTTCATAGGGTCCTAGAGACACAAAATAACAAATTTATCTGCTACGCAAAGTAATTTAATTCATTATTTTAATGTATTTTCTTAGGATTCCTTCAGTGAATTGTATAATCCCATTTGCAAGAAGGGGATCAATGTTAGAAATAATATGACATTACAAAAACTACCCCTAGGTGCTCCAAGTCCTTTAGACTGAGGCTATGCTTGGCACCTTTAGAGTTTTCTTTGTTTTATTGATGTAAGATGCATGTGAGGAGCCTTTTAAGGATCTTAGGAGCTCATTCAAACACTCATTTAGACCCAAGATTCATTATATCAATTCAGAATTTGCAAGGGATACTTTAAACCTTAAGTTTTTGAAATCTAATGGCTAGTATAACACCATGTATTTCTAGCTTATTTCATAACATTCTTATGCTTGACAACATAGATTCCATGAAGGAAGTAAGAAAAATCTATTAAAATAATACATTATTTAGCGTTGTGTCGTGTATAAAAATTTCATTCGGTATCACGTGGACTGTGTGAACTTATATAACATATTCTCATATTTAATTACATGAAAACAACTCATTTACATCATCAAAAGTGTCCTATATCTCAAGGAAATCAATGGGAAGCTCAAAATACACATTTATTTTTGGCCAAATTTAACTCCTTTTTTATCATAATTTTGAAAAATCGTAACTAATTCTAAAAAAATCAAAATTATGAATTCTTGGTTATTTTGGAAAGCTACACATGTATAATTTATGATAGAAAGTTGTCCATCCCATAACATCCAACAAAGAGGACGTTTGACATGTGAAATGGTGTAGAGGTTAGGCTATCCACTAGTGCTGTAACAGACTTCTATAGTAAATTCAAAAATATTCAATTAATTCCAAAAAAATCCAATCTATGTAAATGATACCAATATAGAAATTTTTGGATGTTAGATATAGGGGAAAAATAACTCTAGACCGGTTCAGCATGTCCAGACCTCGAAATCCAATCAAATAATAACTGAGGTCTGGTGAAGTTCCTAATACTGGACAGTTTTTTTGAAAATTCATATCTCTCTCTCTAGGTATCCAAATAAGGTGCTTTTAGTTGGAAAAAATCATTGGAAATGTCTAGTTTCTTTGTATAAAATTTCATGGCAATTGGACATCATTTGAGCCTTGTGTGATAGATTTCATTTTCGGACTAGAGTAAACAGTGACATGACCAAAACCAGAAAATTTTTCAACTTGAAAATTCATCAAATATTCTGTAGACCTTCAAAAATTATGTTCTTTAACTTGAAAAAAATCTCTCAACAAGCTCTAATTGTATGTCAAATCTTAAATCAGGAAGAGCTCATTTATATAAAAAGTGACATAGGGTTCCATTATAGTCAATTTTGGCTTCATATAGGATACCAAAATATCCAAATGGCTTTTCTTGGGGTTTGGCACCTCTTGGGCAAGTTTAAAAGCATAATTAAGACTTGTGTGAGCTTCCCAAATGGTCCCAAACTCTATACATCTCATTTTGGCCATTCCATCCACACTTATACACATTTCCATAATGTCACCCAAGAAGCTCATTTGCCAAGGCATGTTCAAATCACATTCTAATGGTCACCTAACATATTTTCTCATTCATACATGACATATTTTCATAATTACATGTGTTCATGACATCATGATACATATAAATCCATGGATTACATTATTTGCCAATTGTATGGTTTCAAAGTAACAAAATTCAAGCACTTTGTTGTCATCCTCTCATCCTCAAGGTGGTTGGCTTCCATTACTTTGCTCTCTTGGTCCACCTAGCATGTTAGAACAATGGAGAGGAGGGGATGAGATTCAAAGAATCTCAATAGCTCATCTTCCATTCAGCCATACATAATGGATGCAAAAAGTCTCATAAATGCATGTATGGTCGTATTGATATGTTCAAACATTCAAGAGACATTTTCATCACTTGAGAAAAGTCATACATAGTATACAAAGGCTTACCAAGGAAGTGGATTGGCCTCACCCAATTTCTTATGGATGTTAGACTTGCTTCACCCATTCTTTAAGAGATTCTTAGACTCAACCATGTTCTTAGGAGTCTGTCTCACTTTTTGGGAGACTCTTTACTTTGTCTTAACCAATTTTAAGGGTTCTTAACTCATCCTCATCATGGCTAAGGGTTTTTGGTCTCACCACACTCAAGCAAACCTAAGCACATATCATAAACATCATATAAAAACATATTGTAACATCATGGCACCATGGAATCAAAGTCATGCTAGAGAACTTGTCATGGCTTAAAAATACACTTACACACATTCAAGGACATGCTAAGCACACATCCATGCATGAGAGAAGGTGGAGAGAGTTACCTTGTACACAATCACACACTTCCCTTCTTGAATCAAGGCTTCCTCTTTCGACCACACACACAAAAAATTATGGAGATGGTTTCTCTTGGCCTAGACACAATTTATGGAAGCTAAATAGGTTCATGAACTCAATTCTAAGACTATACAATTTGCTTAGACACTAGGTTGGCTTATGACTTCATTATGGTCTATAATTGCACCTAATGAAGCAACACCCCTCAAATAAATTCTAGGCTTCAGTCTTTCCTTTCAAATATAATTCTTGACTCCTTTTAAGCCTCTTAGAGTCATCACACAATTAAGACAAGGAGCCTAATTACATGTTCCTTCTTTAGGTAATAATATGGAACCTAAAGCACCAACTCACTTTCTATGGGTTCTAAATCTTTCCCAAGGCCTCCCCTCATTTTCATTCATCATATATGACTCATGAATGGGCTAAGAAAAATTTAAAACTCTCCCTAGCTTGGTAAAGGGGAGATGCATGTGGAGAGCCTCTTAGGGATCTTATGAGCTCATTTAAACTCTTATTTAGGCCTAGGAAGTATCATACAAAATCAGATTTTACAAGTTGCACTTGAAACCCTAGGTTTTGCACCTTGAAATTCCATAGCCTTTTCTTGAATTTTTTTGTATACTCTTACTCTCCTTCCTTAAATTCATGGAATTCACCCCTTGGTTCCTCTCAAAATTCTAGCCCTCTAGCATCTACATACATTGGGAGAAATATGGAGAAGAAGGGAAAGGAGTAGCTACCATGGGATGCAAGATTTACCTTGTTTTCTTGCTTTTTCTCACTTGAATCTTGTGTTCTTTGAGCTCCTCTCTTCAAATCCAAATTTTTCCCTCAATTTCTCCTTTAAAACAGATCTATATACTTCATTATAATCATAGGAAATAAAGGAGAATGAAGGAGAAGAGGTTTGGAAGAGAAACAACATGAAAAACTACTAAATTTCCATACCTTAAGCCTTTAATTTCTTCTCCTCTTTGCCTTCCTCTTGTGCACCACTCTCCCTAAGGTTTTCCTCTAGTTTTGGGCAGAACTTGGTCTTGAAACATGAAGGGAGAAGAAGGGATCATATATATAGGTGGAAGGAGGTTACACTTTTCAAAAATTTTTATTTATATCCTTCTTTCTTGGCATTTTTGTTTCTCCTTTGTTTTATCTCCTTTTTGAGAACCATCTTTTCTATTACAAAATTTAAGTTCCCAATTTAGTAAAATGCCTTTGGAATCACTCAAATCGAAGCTAAAACCTTCCTGAACAAATCCGTCAAAGTTTGGGTACACCAACGTTAGAAAAACGTCCACTGGACGGGCTTTAGCTGTCCCGGGGCTTTCCATGATTTTTAGGGCCTTTGAGTCTTGGGGAACTCAAAAATTTCATTTAAAAAGCCCTCCTATATGTTTTTCCAAAATTTATACTTATTTACGAAAATACCATTACGTTTCGTCAGTTTTCATCACAATTTTGTTTCTTCATTCTAGCTCTTTTTTTCTTCCCGTCTGAGCCTGGAATTCTCATTTTTAGGAGCTAGAATGCTTCCCAAATTTTTTAAGGCCTTAAATACATTATTTTGGGGGACTTCCTTTTGTATTCGGTGAATTTCATTCATTTATGGAGAAATCGTACGTTACGTTTCTCACGTTTTCTCTCATTTTTAGAAAATCAGATGTTAGAGCTGTTTATTGTTTCCCTTGCATATTCTTACCTCAAATTCACCCATAGTTCAACTTAAAATCTATGCCCTCTTGGAGCTCCCTAGGCTGGACAAACCAAGGAGAAGAAGGGAAGAAGGAATAGCTATCATGGAATAAAGATTTACCTTGTTTTTCCTTGATTTCTTGGATGATTCTTCCTTTTCTTGGCCTCCTCTCCTCAAATTTGAAAATCCCACCTCTGTTCGGCCCTCAAAATAGATCCAAAAACTTTAATAAAATCATAAGAAAGAAGGGAAGATGGAGGAGAAGGAGTTTGCTAAAGAGAAAGCATGAAAAACTAAGAAAATCCATACCTTCTTCCTTGTTTTTCTCTTTCCTTTCTTCTCCTCTTTGTGTGCCTCAAACCCTAGCTCTCTTCTATAGTTTAGTGTAGAAAAAAAGTGGCTAAATGAAGGAAGAGGTAGGGCGTGACATATATATATAGCTAGGTTAAAAAGAACATTTCAAAATTTTCAATTTTGTCCCTTCATCTTGGCATTTTCATTTTTGGTTTGTTTTAGCTCCTTTTTAAGAACTATCTTTTCCATCATGAAATTTAGATTCTCAATTTTTTAAAATGTCTTTGGAATCACTCAAATCGGAGCTAAAACTTTCACGAATAAATCCATCAAAGTTTAGGTTAACTGACATTAGAAAATGTCCACCGGAGGGGTTTTAACCATCCTGGAGCTTCCCAAAATTTTTAGGGCCTCTGAAAACCCCAAAAAACTCATCATTTTCATTTAAAAAGCTCTCCTATAAGAATTCAAAATTTTGCTTAAAATTATGAAAATGCCATTACGTCTCGTCAACGCTTCGTAGAAATTTGTTTCTTCATTCTAGCTCTGTTTTTCATTTTGTTTGAGTTTGAGATTCTCATTTTTAGGAGTCTAGAATGCTACTTAAAATTTTTGGGACCTTGACTAATTTATTTCAGGGGACTTGCTTTGAAAATGTATCTATTTCCATCATTTGATGAAAACCGGACATTACAGGTATAGGTGCAAAAAATGGCTCACTCAAAAGGGGTACAACTTGCGATCCAGTTAATTCAAAATGGACCCCTTCACCTCATATGACAACTTAAGTATGTTTTAGATGTAGGATACAGCTTGTACAACTGATTAATCATGTCCCAAACCTCATGCAACTCAAATTTGCCATTACATATATGCATAACATAGCTCACACATGGTCAAATTTCATAATCTTGTATATTTACATTCAAAAATGACATTTACATCATAATCCCATGCTTTTACACTTGTGGGAATGTTTATATTACAAAAATATTATATACAATCGCTTATGTAACATATTACATAAAAACCTAAACTATTGTCAAAGTAATGCCATTCATGCTCATTGGTCTCCATCTTTGGCTTCTTAAGAATTCTCTAAACATGGTTAGAAGTAATATAGAGGGGAGTGAGATTCTATAAATCTCAATAGCATTCACCTTTCAAGTATAGTTACAAGGCATATTTTCATGTTAAAGAATGCAAGGATGCATAATAGATATCAAAATGTCAAACATAATCATATATATAAAATCATATGGATCTGTCAAGGTAAAAACAAGTACTAAAGATTTTTGGTTTAGCCTCACCTAATTATTTGAGACTTTTGGATTAGCTTCATCCACTTGTAGAGATTTTTGACTTAGCCTTACTCACACTTGAAACTTTTGGCCTTGTCTCACCCACATTTAGACACTTTTAGCTTCACCTCACCCAAATCAAGAAACTTTTGGCATAACCTCACCCATTAGGAGCCAATCCACATTTTAAAATGCATTCAATGTCACATAATTGCATAAAATTATCAAACTAATGGCAATAAGCTTAATTCATAATTCATATATAGATAAGAAATCAACGATACTCAAACAACCAATATAAATATACTAGAATAGATAAAGTGCTACTTTATACAAAGAACCACTTAATTCTTCTCAAAGTCTTAGTTCTTCCTCTCGGCCTCACACACACATTTGGGAGAAACTTTACTTGCTTGGCCTAGACATATCAAGCAAGACACAAATACATCAATAGAACTATCTTTGGACTCACATAAGCTAACTCTAACTTTACGTTTTAATATGCTCCATTTAGTGGCATAATGAAGCAATCTATATCATTCAATGTTTTAGCTCTAATTTTTCACCCATTTTAAGTCATATGGCTTTAATTAAACTCATTAGAGTCCTCACAAACTCAATCCAATGAGCTTAACACCATGTTGCTTTTTTATGCATAATGGAACCCTAAATTTTTCACTTTTAAAATAAGGTTTCTAAATTCAAACTAATAGTTCTTTTGGTGTTTATAATTCATATTTAGACCATTTCTAACCTTAGAATCAAAGAAAACTCTCCCTAAGTACTCTAATTAGTTCTTGGTTGAGACATGCATATATAAGGCCTTTCTTGGAGTTTTGTTTTCTTTCATGAGAAATTGACCTCTAAATGAGATCTTAGATTCTTCTTAGCCCAGTTATACTCTTATATGACTTAAAACATCATTATAAAGCTTCATAATTTCTATGGTGCAAGATTTATGCATTCCATAGCTTCTTAATTTCTTCTAATAGAAAAATCTTAATGTCTACATTTCAAAACCTTAATTCCTAGCATGTTTCAATGAAGAACCAACTCCTTTCACCTCCCTCATATGCTGGCTGAACCTATAGAGTGATAGAGAACCAAGGAAATGCTTCTCTCATGCCATGAGTTATACATCGAATGGAAAGGCTCTTTATGATGGTTACTTTGGTGTATTTGGTTCCTTTTAAAAGCTCTTTCCTCTATGAGTTTAGACCTAAAACTCTATCTTTTGTGATGTCAACACCATGGAGAAAGAGGGGAGAAAGAATGAAACTAAGCAAAAAGAATATCATAGGCAAATTCCTTGAATTTGCTTACCTTAGGTGGCTTCAATCTTTCTTTAGTATTTGGTGCCTCTTGGGACGTCCTTATGTCTGATTTGGGAGTTGGAAATTTTTGCTATAAGTGAGGGAGAAGAAGTAGGGAGTGATTTATATAGGGTGGGCTAGGGTTTTATGATTTTTCAATATTTTGATTTTTCCCTTACACTTCCTTCTCTCTATTTGAATGTAGAGGTCTTTTCTATGGCTACTCTCAGTGATGAGTCACAACTCATTAAAGCCAAGACCTTCCCCCTTCAGCTTAGTCCAGTACAACCTTCCATCATTTTCTACCGGAGGTGTATTATTCCCATTTCTAATTTACTATTCAAAGGATCTCTAATCCTCATTCCAGTATTATCCCATTAACGGATCAATTCATATATGGAGGATAAGATTCAAAAATAATCTACTTAATCTCCGAAGAGAGATTTAGCTAGTCATACCTTAAACTGCAAAATACTTCTTTATTGATGAGAGCGGGAGAGAGTACAAGAGTATTTGTGAGAGAGGAGGGAGCTCAGAATTCTCAGAGAGGAATTTTGAGTTGTTCGAGGTGTGTTTACAAATGAAACTTACAAGGCTTTATATAGGCGAGAGGCATTCCTCTGTCGTTACTATGCTAATAATTGAGTTTCTATTCCTAGTCAATAAAGGAGATTCCTTGTTGATAAGCGTCGGCTTCTTTTTGTCAAATCTTCTTTTAGTTGTCGGTTGTCGGCGGGTCACTTCGAGTCAAGTCTTCTTTTTCTTTTAGTCATTTCTTTCCTTTTGCTTTGTTGTCTTCTTTGTCGTCTTCTCGGAGAATCTTATCTTTACTTTTGCTTTTTGTCTTGTCGATACATTCGGCAATCTTTTGTCACTTCTTTGTCAGCTTTAGTCAAATCATCTTGCGAGGATGTTGATGCACATCGGTGGATTACTCTGATCTTCTGCTGATCTTTCTTTGTCTTTACAGTAAATGCATATGTGGGAAGAATAATCTGATAACTGTTGGCATATTCATTTTTTGGTGTCTTCAGTATTATCCATTTTATTAGTTTTAATTTTATAATAAAAGGAAGTGAATAATTAGGCATTTTTACTAAATCTTCCTACTGAGTAGATACAGGTGTTTGGGCCAGTGAAGTAAGTCCATTGGACTTCATCACTAGATAAAGTTCAGTTTATTTCTATGAAAATAGTTTCAAATTCTTGGGCTCTTATTTTTGAAATCAAGAGGCAGAATTCTTCTTGGTCAATAGAGGATTTTTCGGATTCATCAAAGGCAAAGGGTTGCCTTGTTGTTCCGAATTTAATGAGGTTAATGGGAGGATAAATTTTTTCTAGAGTTATTTCAGCTACTGTGGAATAACATCTCATATACTGGTTTAGTTTCGATTACCCCTATTCCTAATTTTAAATTACTCCTTGAATGGGTAGCTGATCTCGCTCATTCCAGGCTGTCGCAATTATGGTATCAGAGCATGGATGGAATGATAAAAGAAGAAATATGAAACTTAATCTCTGAATTTTAATTCTAGTCATCTTATTCTATTTTGTGCTATTTGCCTTTTGCTTATCACTCTCTGTGCCTTTCTTGCTCTTTGCTTATTGCTTTCAGTATTCTGTAAAAAGAATGAATCGATTAGATTATGATATCCAAGAATTATTGCCCTTTATTCCTAAAATAAGATCACCTAAAATAGAAAGTAAACAGGTTAATATAATACAAGTATTAGATGAATTCGGAAAAGAAGAAAGTAGAATGAACTTTCAAACAAATTATGAGATTAATGAATACCAAAATGAAAACCTAGATAAGGCTAGTATAAAACCATCTAGTGAATCGGATGAAGAAATTAACTATATAACTAAAGAAGATGAAATAAATATGATGCAAGAAGAAAGTAGTAATACCCAAACAAATTTTAAAGAATTTCAAGAAATTAGAAATCCTAGTGAAGGAATAGTTGAAAAAAGAATGATGTTTAATCAACAACAATATAATAAAATTCGTGATAAAGAATTAGATTTAACACCTCAAGATTTAACACATAATAGTATTATTAAACAACTTAGTAAATTTATCAAATCTAAGAAAAAAGAAAAATCTACCTGTGTAGTTATAGAAAAGAAATTTCCTATAGAATTAACATTAACTGAAGAAGTTCTTCGAATTCTTATTATTGATTAAACTTTAATTGAACATGAAATTCAAAAATTAAATATTAAGGATGAAATAATTGAAATCTATATCCCAGGAATACAGTTATTAATTAAAGCATATTTTAAAGCTGGAATAGATACACCAATTGAACTATTAATCACTGATAATCAAATTATTGATAATGTCCCAAATAGTATATTAAGAGCTTTAAATAGAAATTTAATCTATCAAAAATTAAAATTAACGGTTAATACTAATTTTGCTATATCTAGAGCTAAAACTAATATATCTCGAACCTTAGTAATCTATCACAAATTACAAGGAATAAAAATGCCTTCAGGAAGTCGAATTATTAGTATAACAGGAATGGTAGGACTAGTATTTTCCAATGAACATAAAATTTATAAACGTAATATAGGAAATATTACCATTGATAAACACTTTATGTCAGTCTTAGAAGAATTACATTTAGATCGCAATAGAATTACCATACCCGACAATTACAATTAGAATTAGACAATACAAGAGAATTAGGAGAAGAAAACCTCTCTAGAATCTCATTTAACAATAGATTAGGTAACCAAAGTATCAGAATTAATACACCTACAGACATTAATATCAATATAAATCCTCGAAGAAGTGTACAAGAATCAAGACCTTTAGATAGACCTTTACTTAGATCTAGAAGCCATAGTAATTATGAAGCAAATTGATTAGCCTAAATAGATTAAATTTAGCTGAACTTCAACCAAACATACCAGAAATAGATTTTGAAGAATTCCAACAAATATGGAAAGAATTAGAATTAGAGGAAATAGAAATTTAGCCACCAGAACCTCAAATAAATAAAATTCAAAAAGAAAAAATAATTCTAAAAGGAAAAATAATAGAAAGAGAAGAAAATGAATTACCAAAAATTAATTTAAGAGCCTTAAGTAAACAATATAAAGAAGTTGAATTTAATACAAAAGATATAATATCTAGAAATGAATATAGATGTTCCAGAACCTCCAACAGAAAGACAAATAAATATGCTTGGAGATGCCCATTAAAATCTTTATTTCCCCTAAGTAAATATTGTGAATTCCATTATCAACAAAGTAAATGTAATACCAATAAAAATAAAAGAAGAAAGAAGTGGTTGAAAAATAGATATAAAATCAAAATAAGAAAATTAAAAATAGAAGAAAAACTTAGAAAATTAAGAAAAGAAAAAGGAAAACGATTATAAGATTTAGTTGAGATCTAGTCAATTTATTATGATTAACGAATTGAATATGTTCAAGGAAAAAATAAGTTGATTGCTGATTTCTTAAGCAGAGATGGAGCAGTCATCTCAAACAAGTAAAGCTACCAGTAATCCTCAACAAGAAGAGGATAACTCATATCCTCATATCGTTGCACGATTAAATGCTCTCGAACTCAATATCAGTATTTTATCATCTCAGACAATGAATCAAGTGAATAATATCAATAATACCATTAATTATTTAACTCAGGCTTTGGGAAACTTTAGTTCCCATGTTAATGAGTTAGAAAATGATTAATACAAGTAGAAAAACAAGTAATGAGTATATCTCCAACTCCGATTCCTCCACAGACACCACAAAGTCCATCAACTCATATTCCCTCTACACCTTCATTTGTAGCTATCCTTGAATAGGAAACCAAACAAGCCCAAGAAAAAGCCCAATCCAATACTCAAATAGCCTCATCGTCTATGTCAAACCCTCAGACTCTTATTCAAAGAAGACTTCATGAACAGTTTGAATATTTTCAGTTAATTATTGAAAAGTTTAATCATTGTCAAATATCTGCACCGACCATCAAATATATCTCTCATGACTCCATTAACAAAGCCGTGATTAACCCTGGCACCAATCCTCAATTAGTTCATACTTTATTCAATTATGGATTAGTTCACTGTATTTATCCCTCTAAAGAACTTTCTGAATTATGCCTATTACCAAAAGCCATCCAAGAAGCAGCCAAACATTATCATGCTATTATTACCCAATACACCATGTATATGAGATGTTATTCCACAGTAGCTGAAATAACTCTAGAAAAATTTTATCCTCCCTTAACCTCATTAAATTCAGAACAACAAGGTAACCCTTCGCCTTTGATGAATCTAAAAAATCCTCTATTGACTAAGAAGAATTCCACCTCTTGATTTCAAAAATAAGAGCCCAAGAATTTAATACTATTTTGACAGAAATAAACTGAACTTTATCTAGTGATGAAGTCCAATAGACTTACTTCACTGGCCCAAACACCTGTATTTACTCAGTAAGAAGATCTAGTAAAAATGCCCGATTATTCACTTCCTTTTATGATAAAATTAAAACCAATAAAATGGATAATACTGAAGACACCAAAAAATATGCCAACAGTTATCACATTATCCTTCCCATATATGCATTTACTGTAAAGACAAAGAAAGATCAGCAGAAGATCAGAGTAATCCACCGACGTGCATCAACATCCTCGAAAGATGATTTGACTAAAGCTGACAAAGAAGTGACAAAAGATTGCCGAAAGTATCGACAAGACAAAAAGAAAAAGTAAAGATAAGATTCTCCGAGAAGACAACAAAGAA
Organism: Erythrophleum fordii; assembly: GCA_032878935.1. NCBI lineage: Eukaryota > Viridiplantae > Streptophyta > Magnoliopsida > Fabales > Fabaceae > Erythrophleum > Erythrophleum fordii. The sequence continues at coordinate 21,884,805 of JAVQMF010000044.1, forward strand.
GACAACAAAGCAAAAGGAAAGAAATGACTAAAAGAAAAAGAAGACTTGACTCGAAGTGACCCAAAGCTGCCAACAATCGACAACTAAAAGAAGATTTGACAAAAAGAAGCCGACGCTTATCAACAAGGAATCTCCTTTATTGACTAGGAATAGAAACTCAATTATTAGCATAGTAATGGCAGAGGAATGCTTCTCGCCTATATAAAGCCTTGTAAGTTTCATTTGTAAACACGCCTTGAACAACTCTGAATTCCTCTCTGAGAATTCTGAGCTCCCTCCTCTCTAAAAAATACTCTTGTACTCTCTCCCGCTTTCATCAATAAAGAAGTATTTTGCAATTTAAGGTATGACTAGCTAAATCTCTCTTCGGAGATTAAGTAGATTATTTCTGAATCTTATCCTCCATATATGAATTGATTCGTTAATGGGATAATATTGGAATGAGGATTAGAGATCCTTTGAACAGTAAATTAGAAATGGAAATAGTATACCTTCAGTAGAAAATGATGGAAGGTTGTGCTGGACTAAGCTGAAGGGGGAAGGTCTTGGCTTTAATGAGCTGTGACTCATCGCTGAGAGTAGCCATAAAAAAGACCTCTGCATGAAAGAGGGCAGAGTTCCTTCCATGACCCGGTTTAGTTTCAGTCACCCCTATTCCTAATTCTAAATTACTCCTTGAATGGGTAGCTGATCTCGCTCATTCCAAGCTGTTCAAGAGATTAAGTAGATTATTTCTGAATCTTATCCTTCATATATGAATTGATCCGTTAATGGGATGATACTGAAATGAAGATTAGAGATCCTTTGAACAGTAAATTAGAAATGAGAATAGTACACCTCCGGTAGAAAATGATAGAAGGTTGTGCTGGACTAAGCTGAAGGGGGAAGGTCTTGGCTTTAATGAGTTGTGACTCATCGCTAAGAGTAGCCATAGAAAATACCTCTGCATGAAAGAGGGCAAAGTTCCTTCCATGACCCGGTTTAGTTTCAGTCACCCCTATTCCTAATTCTAAATTACTCCTTGAATGGGTAGCTGATCTCGCTCATTCCAGGCTGTCGCAATTATGGTATCTCCTTTGTGAGAAGCATCATTTCCATCATGAAATTTAGGTCCTCAAGCTTATTAAAAGCCTTTAGTTTCAAGTTAATATGATTTAAAATCTTACCAAACTATTTAGTTAAAATTTCGCCTAATCGATTATCTAAATCATACAGCAGAAATGGTTTTTACCATTCTGGTAGTTCCTATGATTTTCTACGCCTCTAAGAACCTTGGTGAGCTCAAATTTATCATTTAAGGCTCCTTCCTTTGAGTTTTCAAAATATTATCCAAAATAATAATTTTGCCATTAGACTCCAATTTACTCTGTTTAGTCGTTTTAGCTCTGATTGTGGACTATCCTTAGGCTCTTAACCACTTCTTTAGTTGTTCTAATTAACATCCTATTCTCAATTAACCTTAATTTTCTTTACTTTAGGGCCCTCTTGTAATACCCTAAAATTTGTTAAGAGTAATTATAGACAATTAAGGAATTACTGTAAGGATAATTAGACAAATCATGGGGAATAGAAATTTATGGAGAAATAAGTTATTAATTTGAATTTAAGATTCAATTAGGTTAAAAATTTTATCTCGGCCCATAATTAATTTAGACATGTCAAAGATGAAGATTTATGGAGACCCAATTTCATCCTATGAGACTTAGCCCAAGAAAACCACTTAACATTGGTCTAACTTATCTTAGAAGCCTAAAACTTAGAAAAATAGACCGAAGTGAGACATAGACCTTTAAGTCAGCCCAAAGACTCAATAAGCTCTTCAACTTGTAGCCCAGTAAACTCACTTCTAAACCCACTTGGAAGATAGGCTTTTGGGTCAGGCTACAACCTATCTAAAACTCTAAAAACCCTTTCCCTTTGTCTATTCTATAGAAACATAATGAAATTCAAGAGGAACTTCAAAGGTCAAAAGAGGAGGCTAGGGCTTTCTGCATATTTCTATAATTTCTCCCTTTTAGAGTAAGATTTAGCCAAGGTAATCTATATGAAACTTAATCCTCTCTTCTTCCTCTTTAATTTAGCCTGATTAGTTTTTCACTTGGGGTATTTTCACCTTAAACACAAATTTGAAATTTGTTGTTTGGTGCCTTCATGGTGGATTTTCAAAGTTTATGGATAGGAGGGTTGTTAGGTAAGGAACTTCTTCCCATTTTGATGTGTTTTTTATTGGTTTGAGACCCCAATGGCTGACTTATGTTATGGGCCCTAATTGTATGCAAAATTACCCAGAAAATTGGAGAGAAATCATGAAGTTTTTGGTGTAGGAAGTGCCATACCATATCCATATAACATTTTATTTGTAGCATAAATTGCTAAAAGCATCCATTTTCTCAAAATAATTACTTCTAGTAGTGGAAAGTGCTGTTATCAAAAGCCAAATTAATTCATTTTCAGTTAAATGAACCAATTAGGCTTACCAACTTCATTCTCCATCATTAACATAGTAACACCCGTCATTCTAAAAATCATAAAACTAAGTAGATTACAAAAGGAAGTCTTCCAAATGGAATGATTAGAGGCCAAATAGAATTAGACTGATAATCTAGGCATTTAAAAGTGGGGATATAAGCTAGATATGCCTAGAAACTAGAACCAAAATAGCTAAATAAAATTTGACGAAAATGTAGTGACATTTTCTGTAATTTTGGGCAACTTTTAGAAAACTCAAAGGAGAGATCTTTAAATAAAAAATTTGAGTTTCTTGGGGTTTTCAGAGCCTCTAAAAATTATAAGAACCCTTAGAATGGTTAAAACCTCTTTGGTTTATATTTTAGAGCGTCAGTTGACCAAGACTTTGACCGATTTGTTTGGGAAGGTTTTAAATCCATTTCTAGTAAAACCGAAGGAATTTTATGAATTTAAAAAATCTAAATTTCATAATGGAAAAGACAGTTCTCAAAAAGTAGTTAAGATGAGCCCAAATGCAAAGAACCAAAAAAAGGGACAAAATTGGAATTTTAAAAAAGTCTTAAATGAACCCCTTGCTTCTTATATATCACACCCCACTTCTTTGCTTCCTTATGATCAACTTTGATCTACTCCAAAATAGAATCTAAGGCTACTTGAAGTGGTACACCAGGAGGACGAAGAGAAGGAAGGAAAAACCAAGGAAAAAGGTAAAAAAATTCATAGTTTTTCATGCTTCCTCCTTTACCAACTTTGTTCTCTTCTTTCTCCTTTCTTTTCCTATAGTTTTAATGATTGATTTGAGGTTGATTCATGGCTAGTTCAGTGAGAGGAAGAGATACTTTGAAGGAAAGAATAGAAGCAAGTTAAAGCTCCTTAGAAAAGCTTACAAGTAAGGTAAGACATCATGGTTTTCCTTACTTCATCTTGTCTTTTTTTCCATGGTGATTTTTGGCCAACCCTAGACCACCAATGGGGGAATGATTTCTGGTCTTAACAAGGAACAAAAAAGGGTTTTAGAGTATGAGAAACAAGAATATGCAATTAGATTTAAAAGAGAAGCTTTAGAATTCAAGTTGTAAAATCTAGGGATTTTGTTACACTTAACCATTCTTGAAGCTTTCTAAGGATAGTCTAGCCTATGTAAGAGTATGTATGAGTTTTTAAGACATTTAGGAAGTCTTACAAGTGCCATTTCTCTAAGAAAAATCAAGTAAACTCCATGGGCTCTCATTCTTACATATGTCTTAAACAAAGTTAGAAGTAGCACCTGGGGAGATTTTTCTTTGATTCCAATGATAGAAATGGTTTAGATATGATTAATAAACACCAAGGGAAGCATTGGTTTGAACTTAGAAACCATGGTTTGTGAGATGGAAGTTTAGGTTCCCTTTTAAGACATAAAGAAGTAACTTAAGTCTAGACTCCTTGAATTGAATTGGTGATGACTCTAATGACTTCCAATGGAGTCATATGACCTAGATTGAATGAGAAATTGGAGCTAAGATCATGAACTCTAGGGGTTGCTTCATTATGCACTTATATGGAACTATAATGATGTTATAAGATAAAGTAAGCTTGCATAGAGTTTATGTGAGGCTAGAGCTTGTTCCAATGATGTAATTGTGTCTCATTTGATAGTCTAGGCCAAGTGAATCAAGCTTCTCCTAGTTGTGTACATGTGGCCAAGAAAGAAAAGGAGAAATCCAAGAGGAAAGGTGTGCTTCTTGACTTGAGGTAGCTTTTTAACCTTTCTTACATACATGTCTTGGATATTTGATTGTCATTGGATGCTAGTATGTAAGTTTAAACCATGAGATATTTTTATAGCTATTGATGAAATGCTATGGTACCATTATGTTTCTTGAAAATATGTTTTGAATGCAAGATGGCTTGAATGGGTGAGGTTGTGCCAAAAGTCCCTTAGAATAGGAGAGGAGATGCCAAAAGTCTCAAGAAGGAATAAAACTAAGTCAAAAGTTTCTAAAAGTAGGTGAGGGTAACCAAGAATCCTTAGAGCCTATGTGTTGACAATGTAAGAGTTTATGTGACATGAGAAAATGTTTATCTATGCTTACAAGAGGCTTTTAGGACATGCTTGCATTCCTTGACTTGAAAATGTGCCATGTATGTATGCTTGAAAGGCAAAAGAGTTATTAGGATTCCTTGAATTTCACTCTTTCCCTACATATGTCTATCCATGTTTAGGTGAGCTAAGTGAAGCAAGAAATAGAGGCCTAGTATAATGTCAAGTTTTTATAAAAACGACGAAAACAAAAATGCATTAAAAGCAAGTCCTCTAAAATGATAGAGTTACTATAACACCATAATTATATAGTTCATCCCATTCCTTATCTAAGCTCATTTCCAAGAATTACACAAGTTTCCAAGGAAAGCGCAATAAAAATAATGAATAAACTTATGTTACGTAGGGGATGAATTTTTTGTTCAGTGTCATGTGGACCATATGAACTTACTCAACTCATTTTCATATTTAATTACACAAATAAAACTTAAAACCATCTTACAAAGTGGCCTAGAACTTGTGCAAGTGGATGTAATACACAAAAATACTAGGTGCTACCTTGGCCAGAATTTTCAGCTTTTTGTCATAAACTTTGAAATATCATAACTAATTCTTAAAAAATCTACACCATGCATTATTTACCATTCTGGAAAGCTACAAATGTCTACTTTATGTTAAAAATATTTCCAGACTTTCAACAAGGGTTGCAAGCTACTGAAAATTGATGGAATAGTACCAGAGGTTGACTATCATCCCTAGTACTGACCTTTAACTTCAAAAATTCATATCTCCTTACTCAGAGGTCCAATAGGGGTGATCTCAGTGGCTATTATCATATCTAGTTTATTTTTATAAAATTTCATAAGCATTGGACATCATTTAACCTATGAATGACACAACTCAAGTTTTTGACTATATGAATAGTATTTACATTAGTTCAGCAAAAAAATGCCAACTTTGGAAATTTATAATTAATTCTATAGAGCTCCAAATAATTTAGTCTTTACCCTCCCAAAAAGCTCTAGATAAGCTAAATTTCATGAGAAAATTCATTCATTTGGTCAGATCTTGATATTGGGTTGTAAAATGACTCATTTTGTGTCTTACAAAGAGTCCAAATGTTCCATTTTAAGCTCCAAGGCAACCATGACCACTTGAGCACGTGGGAATGCACCAAAATGACCTTCTAAACTTGTCTCAAAGGCGTATAAACCCAGAATTTGTAAACTTACTCTCTCACCCCATGCCATACACAAGATTACATAAAGTTAGTCTTGCACCTCAATGTCCAAAATGCAATATATCATACATATAACATTAAATCTCATTTATACATGATATGTTTGCATATGTTTATGAAGTCATAGGACATATACAATAATGGATTACAACATTTGCCACTCATATGGCCAAAAAGAAGCAAGATCTAAGCACTTTGTAGTCAAACTCTCATCTTCCAACTTGATGGCTTTCATTACCTTGCTTACTTGGTCCATCTAGCATGTTAGGACATTGGAGAGGAGGGAATGAGATTCAAAGAATCCCAATAGCTCATCTTCCTTTCAATCATTCATAAAATATGCAAAACAAGTCTTGAAAATGTATGCATGAGCATGTTGACATGTATAATCACTCAAGAATCATTCTTAGCATTTGAACAAGTCATACAAGCATACATAGGCTTGCCAAGCAAATGGATTAGACTCATCCATTCACTTATGGATTTTGGACTTGCCTTACCCATTTTTTTCTAGGAGGTTTTGGCTCAACCTCACTCTTGGGAGACACTTTGCTTGGTCTCAACCATTTTTTAGGGTTCTTGGCTCATCCTCACCATGGCTAAGAGTTCTTGGCTTCTCCACACTCAAGCAAACCTAAGCAAACATATTAGACATCATTTGAAATCATAATGTAACATCATGATACCATGGAATAAAAGCTCATGCTAGAATACTTTTCATAGTTTAAAACACGCATACACACTTTCAAAGACAAGTCAAGCATAAATTCATGCATGAGAGAAGGAAGAGTGAGCTACCTTTGTTGCAATCACACACATTTCCTCTTGAAACAATGCTCCCTTCCTCGGCTTCACACACACAAGGGTGTGGGATTGGTTTCTCTTGGCCTAAACACAATATATGAAAGCCAATTAAGTTCTTGAAGTCATTTCTAATGCCATACATCTACTTAGAACTTTAACTTTGCCTTATAGTTCATTTATGGTTTCTAAATACACCTAATGAAACAACATCCATCAAATGAGTTCTAGGCTCTATTATTTTCTTTCATTTATGATTCTTGACTCCTTTTAAGCCTCTTGGAGTCATCACACAATTAAAATAAAGAGCCTAACCATATGTTGCTTCCTTAGGCCATATTATGGTACCTATGATAGCAATTCATACTCTAGGCCTTCTAAATTTTTCCTAAGGTTTCCCCTAATCTTAACTCATCATATATGACTCAAAAATGGGCTTGGAACAATTTAAAACTATCCTTAGGTACCCTAACCCCTCTAAGCTGAAACCATGCACCTTTTTTGCCTCCATGGAGTTTGTTTTGTTTTCATAATGGAAGATGCATATGGGGAGACTTCTAGGGATCTTAGAAACTCTTTAAACATTTATTTAGGCCTAGGAATCATGGTATCAAATATGATTTTTCAAGGAACACTAGAAACCCTAGGTTTGCTATCTTGAATTTCCATGGTTGTTTGTTAATTCCCTTTGCATATTCTTGTTTTCTACACTCCATTTCCTAAGATTCACCATTAGTTCTACCTAAAATCCAAGCCCTCTTATAGCTTCTCATGTTGGATGAACCAAGGAAGAAAGGGGAGAAGAAGTGGCTACCATGGGATGGAGATTTTACCCTGTTTTTTCTTATTTTCCTAGTTGTTTCTTCCTTTCCATGGCCTCCTCTCTTCAAATCCGAATTTTCCCCTCTGTTCTTCCCTCAAAACAGATCCAAAAACTTCAATAAAACCATAGGAAAGAAAGGGGAAATGGAGAAGAAGAGATTTACTAAAGAGAAAGCATGAAAAACTAAGAAATTTCGTACCTTTTGCCTTGCTTTTCTCCTTCTCTTCTCCTACTTCTTGTGCTCCTTACTCGTAAAGTTTTTTCTCTAGTTTAGGGTAGAAACTAAATGAGCTAAAAGAGTGAGGAGGATGGGCGCCCTATATATATAGGTGGATATAGGAAAGACTTTTCAAAAATTCCAATTTTGCCCTTTCATCTTGGTATTTTCATTTTTAATTTTTTTTAGCTCCTTTTTTAGAACTGTCTTTTCCATTATAAAATTTAGGTTCCCAATTAAATAAAATGCCTTTGGAATCACTCAAATCGGAGATAAAACTTTCTCAAACGAATCTGTTAAAATTTGGGTCCACCCTTGTTAAAAAACATCCATCGGAGGGGTTTTAATTATACCAGGGCTACCCATGGTTTTCAGGGCCTTTGAGAACCCTGGAGAGCTAAAAAATTTCATTTAAAAAGTCCTCCTATGTGAATTCCAAAATTTGCTCAAAATTACAAAAATGCCATTATGTTTCGTCAACTGTAACACCATACTTCTAGGACTCAATTCATGCAATTCCCATGCCCCATCTTATGTTTGTTCTATGGAAACAATCTAGTGGCGTAGGGAGTTATGAATTAAAATGCATTTCTCTACGGGTAAAATTTTTCTTTCGGAGTCCCGTGGGCCATATAAATCCCTTTACGTTTCTTTTCTACTTCATCTCTTTCTCTAACTAGGATACCTTTCGATTATCGGGACACTTTGGTGATGGATATCATCATTTGCTATGCACTTAAGTCACATTACTATTAGGTTGATCAGGCCTAATATCGTGTGACCATTGTTGCAAGCAAACCATAACATCAAACACGAATACACAAGCGCCTCATGACTGAGCTCAAAGCCTTTATCGCCTATATATTGCAAGTTTTCCAATAATCTAAAGTACCCTTCTCTTAATTTTCTCTATTTGCCCTATTCTCGTAGAAAATACCTTTGGAATCACTCAAATCGGAGCTAAAACCGTCCCGAACGAATCGGTCAAAGTTCGGGTCAACCGACATCGGAAAGAGTACATCGGAGGGGCTTTACTGGTCCCGGGGCTTCCCATGATTTTTGGGGCCTCTGAGAACCCTGGGTAACTCAAAATTTCCATTTAAAAAACCCTCCTAGGTGCTTTTCCAAAATTACACTTATTTACGAAAATGCCACTGGCCTTTCGGCAAATTTTTCGAATCGCTCCGACCCCGGTTTCTGGGCAACTCAAGGCTCAAATCCTCATTTTCTATTATTTAAAATTTTATCCAAATTTTATTTGGCCTTGAATCACTCATCTCAGGGGACTTGCTTTGAAAACGTGCCCATTTCCATCGTTTAATGAAAACGGGACATTACATCAACCACTCATTCAATTTCATTTCTTCATTCTACTTTCATTTTTCTTTCTATTTGAGCTTGGGATTCTCATTTTTAGGAGTCTAGAATGCTATTTAAATTTTTCGGGGCCTTAACTAATTCATTTCGAGGGACTTGCTTGAAAACGCACCCATTTTTGTCGTTTAACGAAAATCAGACATTACAGTTAAGGTCCATAAAAATTAGGATAAAAATCTACACATCAAATAATGAAAATAGGAGGCCAAAGGTACCTTGAAACCAAAGCCAAAATAACCAGATAGAATTTAACTAAATAGTTGTGAAATGTAATAGTATTTTTGTAATTTTGTGCAATTTTTAAAATACTCACAAGAGGGCTTTTTAAATGAAAAATTTGACCTTTCTAGGGTTCTTAGAGACTTTGAAAATCATGGGAAGCTTTGGGATAGTTAAAACCACTCTGGTTTATATTTTTTAACAATGGTTGATCTGAACTTTATGTTGGGATTCTTAGGATATGCACAGCGAAAATTTAAAAAAATTGAATTCAAATCCCTCCCATGGATCTGTTAATTTCATTTAAATGGAATAAAGTTAGAGCTTTTTACCTTTGTCACGTGATTCTTTAAGTCCTCTTTCTACCGTCAGATCTCAAAACTGATACTTCAAACCAGTTCCCTCTACCAGTATCCACAAGAACAGTCGCTGCAACTCGAACGATGTGCTAGTGCCATTAAACACGAAAGTCTATACGTTCAAGGAGAGAAGACGTTCTTCTCTTTCTCTCTCTATACGTCAATGTGCTTTCTCTCTCTAAACATTTGTACACTCTCTCTCTCTAAGGCAGGAGGCAGCTCTCTCTAAAAAAAATATCCTAGAAAACCCTAGCCTCTTAATTTATAGAGGTGTTATATTAGGACATTTTAGAATAGATATGATTAATTTAAATACATTATTTAAATTAATCCAAATCATAATTAAATATATTAGTTTAAATTTAATCTATCTTATGGAATAAATTTAAACTAATTATTTAATCTAAATCTTGAACCAAATTTAAATTTAATTTATCACATAGATTAAATTCAAATTATCACATTAGTTTAAATTTAAATCTATCATATAGAATTAAATTTAAAACTAATTTATTTAAATTTATTAGATGATATATATATATTTTGAAATATAATATATCAAATATATATATTTCAAATTTTATAATATATATATATGTATATATCAAATATATTTATAAAATTCCTCCACCCTAAATTGAACATTACATTCATTGAATCTAAACACATTTTTAAGTTCAATGAATTTCGACATTTTAGCTCGAGTTAGTCTATTCTTGTATGAAACCTTGTAGGCCAATATAATGTTGGCAGTGGGCCAACAATGCTATTCTACCCACAAGTCACAAATGGTCTCTAGCAAGACATTGTGACTACCTAAATCATATGAGGATCGGTGATCCAATGCACTTATCATACAACCCTATCATAACCCTTTCGTCACACAATATCTAGGTCAAATATGAGGCATGGAAATGTCATCCTCATTTTACTTGACAATCACTTTCTCGATCTCCAAGCAAACTGACAGAACAAATGGAAAACCCTTCCATCCAAGCATGGCCATGCATTTTTTAGTCTCACTCATCGAGCGGCCCAGAGATATCTCTCCATTAATGAGAGGGACAAATTCCATCTTGACCACTCATCTTCCTCTGCATAGATTTCACTATGCTCGATCATAGCTTTTATGATTACTCAGTTAAAGGTGACTTTTGACTATGTCAAAGTACAGTGTTTCTCATGTAGGAATCTAGGGTGATCTCAGGTCTAAGGGTTCAGTGACACAACTATATGTGAGATACATTTATGATTTGATCCATGTAGTTATCTCATGATGGGTCGATCCAGTACCCTATTTCCTAACAAGTGCCTATGATTTTGATTTGTATCTTCATACATGATTAACACAATCATCAATCAAAATCATACTAGCCTTAGTTCATCATCATTCCTACAAAGATGATCGACTATGGATATTTAGGATAATCAATATGATTTACCCAAAGATATGATTATTATAGTAAACATGCAAACAATATAATAAATGTAATAAAAGAGAAACTCCTTTTTCTTAATAAAATAAAATGTTCATAATACAAAGATTGGCCTAGGGCACAATCTCTAACACTTTGACCTTTTTGTTCGGGAAGGTTTTAACTACAAATTGAGTGATCCTAAAGGCATTTTATAAGATTGAGGACTTAAATTTTATGATGAAAAGATGGTTCTAAAAAAGAAGAGAAAATGAATTAGAAAAAAAAAAGCTAAGAAAATGGGACATAATGAGAATTTTTAAGAAATAATTTTTAATCCTTTTCTCTTTAAATGGGGCATCCCACTTCTGCCCATCTTAATCGACCTTTTCAGTACCAAAAATAGAGAGTGATACCAGAAGAGAGAGGCGTACAAGAGAAGGCAAGAAGAAGAGGAAAACCAAGGCAAAAAAAAGTATGAAAATGATGGAATTTCTTGGTCTTTCCTTTAGTAAACTTATTTTCCTCCTTCCCCTCTTCCTTTCTATAGTTTTATTGAAGTATTTGGTTTTGTTTTGAGCCTTAACTAGAGGAGAGAAGTTCAAATTTCAAGGAGGGAACCAAAGTAAAAGGAAAGGCTCTTAAAAAAAGCTAGAAAACCAAGGTAAACTTGTCGTTTCCATAATTGCTCTTCTTTGGGTATCATTCGGCCATTCCTAGGATAGCCAAGAGGGAATTGTTTTTAAACCAAACCAAGAGTGAAACTTAGGATTTAAAGTGTGGGAAACAAGAATATGCAAAGAGAACAAAGAAAGAACCATGAAATTGAAAGATGTCTAACCTAGAGTTTTAGTTGCACCTTGATTTATAAGAAGATTTCTAGCCATAAATTAAGGTGTCTAAGAGTTTATATGAGTACCTAACATACCACAGAAGGCTCTTACATACATCTCCCATCAAAGAAAATAAAATAACTTCCATTGGTGCCAAGGAAGGCTAGGTCTCGACCAAGAAGAAAAGAAGCACCAAGGGAGTGTTTTAATTCCTTTTAAGCCTAGATTTGCATTATATATGATGGAAAATATGAGAGGAAGTCATGGAAAAATTTTAGAAAGCCTAGAAAGTGAGATGGAGGTATAAGTTCGATAATGTGACTTAGAGAAGCAACCTATAGCTAGGCTCCTCAAATTGATTGTGTGATGACTCCAAGGAGTCTAAATGGAGTCAAGAACCATAGATGGAAGGAAAGAATGGAGCCAAGATCATGAATTCTTGGTGTTGCTTCCTTAGGTGCTTTATGGAACCATAATTGAACCATATGAGTGCCAAAGTCCTTCTAGAGTGTATATGGCATTATATATTGTTTCAAGAGTATAATTAGATCCCTTTTGATGTGTTTAGGCTAAAGGAATCAAGCTCCACCTCCTTGTAGGTGTTTGGCTGAGGGAGAGGAAGAAATTCCAAGGGATAAAGTGTTATTGCATTCAAGACAGCTCTCTCTCCTTTCTTTCATGCATCTTTAGGTGTTTTCTTGTCTTTGAATGTGAAAATGTATGTTTATGCTTTGAAAAATGTTTCTAGCTAGTGTTTACATGCCATGGTACCATGATGCTTTATATATGTTCTTGAAAGATGTTTTATGAATGTTTTTGGCTTACATGAGCTTGGTGAGGGCAAAAGTCCTTTAGCAACGGTAAGGATGAGCCAAAAGTCCCTAACAGTGGGTGAGACAAAGCCAAAGGTCTCTAGAAGAGTGAGGCTCAGTTAAAAGTCATTTAAAAGTGGGTAAGGCAAGTCTAAAAGTCTTAACAGAAATGGGTGAGGCTAAACCATTGTCTCGACAAACCTGTGTATAAAGAAAATGTCTTCTTAAATGTGATAATTGTTCCATGTATGTGTATGAATTTCGAAATAGTCATGCATGCATTTTTAAACTTGAACTTGCATCCATCATGCTTGTTTGTAAAGGTGAAGAGCTATTGGGATTCTTAGAATTTCACTCTTCCCTTTCCATTGCCCTAACATGTCCAGGTGAACCAAGTGAGCAAAGAAATGCAAGTCACCACACTTGAAGGTAAGAAGATTGAGAAGAGATTTGCTAAATGCTTGTATTGTAACTATTTTGTTGTCAAATGATGTAACCTAATGATGTATAACCTCTTGAACATATGTACATATATGGGTATGTGAAGTATGTATTAGAATTGGAAGCATATGTATGACATAGAATGTTTTTGACATTGAAATGCCAAGTTATGTATATAAGTTCTTTGTGTATAACAACAAGTGGGAGAGTCATTTTGAGATGTATGGATATTTGGACCCTTTAAATATGGTTAGAGGTTTGTTTTGATACTTTCCCACATGCTCAAATGGTCTTGGAAAAGCTAGAAGTCAAAATGGATCATTCTTGACCCTTTGAGAGGTATAAAAATGCCATTTTAAATGGACAAATTTTCCCATGAAATTTGGTATGCATATAGGTCTAATCTAGAACTTTTTGGGAAGCTAAAGATCATATTATTTAGAGTTCTAGAGAATTAATTATGAATTTTCAAAATTACCAAAAAGCTGCTGAATTAATATGATTACTGTTCATATGTTCAATTTTGTTTCCTATGTCATTAGAGGGGTAAATGGTACCCAATGCTCATGAAAATTTTACAAGTATATACTAGACATAATAAGCTTTCCATGGCTATTGAGATCACCTCATTTGGAGGTTTGAGCAGAGGGATATGAATTTTTAAAATATGAAGACAGTACCAATAATGTAATAGTACCTTTGGCATTGTTCCATTAATTTTCCATCACTAAATGTTTCTATTTTGGTCTGGGTTTATTTTTAGCTTAAATTTAACATCTATAGCTTTCCATAATGGTATAGCGTGCTTGATTTCAATTTGTTTAGATTTATTTATGATTTTCCAAAGTTTGCACCATAAAATTGGCACAGTAATCTGAGACTGATTTGATGATTTTGTGTATGTATGCTCCAAACTCGAGTTTTATGGAACATTTGGTGATGGTTTTGAGTTATATAGAAGTATTTTAATTGGAGGATGATATGGGTGAGTTCATACAGTCCACGGGATACAAAATAAAAATTTTAAGTCTGACATAATGCAAAATAATCCATTATTTTAATTGAATTTTTCTTGGAATCTTGCTATGCCAAGGAAATGTAACTACAAATGAGATGGGAAAGGCTAGATGAATATGGTGTTACACCACGCACCTTAAAAGATGCACTCTTGATAATAGAATAGAGAATTTATGTATATTGATGTCAAAGTGTGTATGTATAAGTTTGCCATGAGATGTAAATCATTGAGCACAATTAAGAGTATGTAAATATGATGTATGAAACTATTTTGGACCCAAATGTATGCATATATGAGTTTTTCCCATCCACGAGCCTTGATGTACATGTGTATAAATTCAAGTGAAAAGATGAGAATGAGTTCCATGATAATTTAAACCATTTGAGATGCTTCTATATGCTATATTTATGCTTTTGGATGTACCTAAATGGTTGTCGATTGATAAGAAAGCCATCTGGTGCATTTTGACCACTTTATGGTTCCAAAATTAGCCATTTTCTTGACCTTAACCACAATCTGACAAAATGGATGAGTGTATGTATGAAATTTGACATGAATATAGGTCTCATCTAGAGCTTTTCATAGAGTTATAGAGCACTATTTTTGGAGCTCTAGAGAATTTATTATGATTTTTCAAATTTGGCCAAACTATACAGAAACTATCACTATTATTGTTCATGTAGTCATTTTTCTTTTCTTATCACTCAAGGGCCATATGAATCCCAATTCTCATGAAATTTTATATAAATATATTAGACATTATAAGCTTTGTATAGACACTAAGATCACCTCATTTGGAGCTCTATAGAGGGAGAAATAAATTTTTGATATTTAGGTTCTGCTACAAAATGCATCAGTGATCAATGTTAGTATTCCATTAAATTTTGTAGGGCAAATCTAGTTTTTTTATTAGAAATTTTTATGGCTACTAGATGACATCCAAATATTTTCAAAAAGCCATCATTTTCATAGTTTTGATTTTTATAGAATTAATTATGTATTTTTCAACGTTCATATAAGATTATGGAATTTTTGGCAACATGCAAAATGAGGCTTGGACCTGAATTTTGAGCTTCAAATTGTGATAATTCTGGTTGAACAAATGTGTTATGGATGGACAATGAATTTGGTAAGCTTACATGGTCCATTTAGCCAAGAATGAATAAATCTAGCTTTCAATGACGTAAATTTCCACTGCTAAAAGTGCTATTTTTGTGAAAATAAAGGCTATAAGCCAATTGTGCCATGAATTGAGTCCTATATAGATATGGTATTACAAAAAATCTCATTCTGATAGAAACATCACAATTTGAAGTGAGCATTCCGGGTTTGGACCATTTATAACAAAATCAACATTACACTTTCACTCTATAGGCTCTATAATCTGACCTAATCTTTGAAAATTCAAAACATAAGTTAGAAAATTCGAAATCATGCAAATTAGGACTTTCTAGAAAGCTTAGGATGTCATCTAACTACTATAAAAATTTCATATCAAAGCAATATTTTGTGGCTAATGAAATGCTAATGGAACAGTAATTGGGTCTATTTTCATCTAGTAGTAGAGTAGCAACTTTGAAAATTCATATCTCACACTACATAACTCCACATTAGGTGATCTCTGTGGCTATGAAAAGAATATGATGTCAAATATGTGTCTTCAAAATTTTATAAGCATTAGACTTCATTTGTCCCCTCAAAGACATAGAAAACCAAATTAACTAAATAAATAGTGCACAGGAAAGTTCTGCATAATTTGGCTCTATGAAAATCTCTAACGGAGATCTAATTGCCTACCAAATTTCATGTCAAAAATTCATCATTTGGTTTGGTTTTGGTTCAAGTCAAGATTATTGCTAAAAAAGGTCACATTATGGTATCAAATGGTCCAAAATGGCTTCCCACATGAACAATGACTATTTGGGCATGTCCAACACTTCAAATATAGCATATAGAAGCATCATAACAGGTCCAAATCATCATGGAACTCAAAATCACTCTCTCACTTATTCATATATGCATACATCCTATGGCTTAAGTGTAACAACCGAGAAAAAGAAAAGAAAAGGGAAAAGAAAGAAAGTGAAAGCTGAAAATTTTCGAAATCCAGAATTTCTGCCAAGTCCTCTCGCAATAGCAAGAAATGGTCTCGCTACAGTGAGAGTGCTTGTTCGCAATAGCGAAGGCGATTCTAGCTATAGCGAGTGCTGGCAGCAGCCCATACAAAAACCAGGGAGTTGCTCGCCGTAGCATGCGCCATAGCGAGAGTGAAGTCTGGAACTGACGCGAGTTCACCATAGCGAAGGTCGAATCTCACCATAGCGAAGGGAACTGACACGAGCTCACCGTAGCGAAGGTTACACCTCGCCATAGCGAAGCCAAATTACACGAGCTCGCTATAGCGAAGGTTAGTTTTCGCCGTAGCGAGAGTCAGTCCAGAAGAGAGTAAATAGCGAGATTTAGACTTCATTAAACACCCAAACTCATTTCTTCTCTCATATCTGCCCTAGACTTCGACCTAAGGAGAGAAAAGAGGCGTGGAGAGTGAGAGAGATCAAGAAAAGGAGGAAGAGCAAGGGAAAGGTAAGGAAACTTCCCCCATTTCTCTTTAGATTTCTGATCCCCTCCCTTTGCCCTTTTTTCCTACTATTTTGTTTGTAAAAATGGATGGTTTTTGGGCATGGGTCAGAAGAGGGAAAGTGGAAAACACCTTTGAATCTTTGTGTTTTCTTTGAAAATGTTATTTTCCACTACCATGGGAGCTTGAGAGAGAGAAAGAGTTGATGGCATTCTAGAGAGAGAGAGAGAACTCTAGGTTCTGGTATGTAGGAGAGTTTAATATGATGATTCCATGTTAAGAGAGTAATTCCATGCTCTTTAATTGTGTCTAGGCTCAAGTGAAGCACCTCCATCAAGGTGTGAGTGTGAACCTAAGGAGGGAGAGGAGAAATTGAAAGGAAAAGCTAGTGTTGGCTTTGGCTCATAAGGTAGCTCTCTTTTCCACTCTTTCTTGTTGCATTCTCGGATATGATTGTCATTGTATGATTATGTATATGCTTATTGTGTGGAATATGCCATATGCTATTGCTTTGATGCATTGATGCTAATATGCTTGTGTGATGAATTATGAGAGTTGCTCGGGTGCGGTAGCGTCGAAAGTCCCTTGAGATGGGTGAGGTGAAGCCGATAGTCCCTTGAGATAGGTGAGACAAGGCCAAAAGTCTCAAATGAGTGAGGCCAAGTCAAAAGTCCTTAAACTCAGGTGAGGCCATCCAAAAGTCCCTTAAACTCGGGTGAGGCTAGACCAAAAGTCCCTAGAGCCCATTTTTGGCATTGTTGTGAATTCCATAGCATGTACAATGTGTGTTGGTAGTTTGAGAATGGCTAAGTGCTTATTCACATGCTTTGACTTGTTATATGCCTTGATTGTTTACTTGATTGAGTGCATGAGCTACTGAGATTTCCTGAATCTCACCCCTTCCCCTCCCAACTTAATATGCTAGGTGGAGCTCAAGGAGAACCGAGCACACACCAAGGAGCCTAGGAGCACAGATAGATAGATATTACTTTCTTTTGGAATTTTGATGTAATTTTGATGTAAAGTGGTGCCAAGTGAATATGCGCCCACTATTTTTGAGATGTAAAGGTCGTAACAAGTGTAAATGTATAAAAGGATATTGTATGAACTATGTTTATAGCCAAATTAATGGAAATGAGGGTTTTGCCCCTTTTGTGGAATGAATACAATAGTGTATATTTGGCCGTAGCATAGCGAGATTTGAATGTATGTTGATTTGGACCACATGGACTTGTTAGATAGACTATTTTTATGCTTTTAAACTTGTCCATGAGTGGCTAGAGTGTGTGAGAGGCTATTTGGACCCGTTTTGGACCTTTGGGGTGCCAAAACTGGTATTTTTGAGAGCTCTGTCAAAGTATGACTGGATGAGCTCCTCTTGCCATGAAATTTGGCATGCCTCTAGCGTTTGTAAAAAGCTTCTTGAGAAGCTAAAGTGAGTAATATTCGGAGGTCTAGAGAATATTTGGTCAATTGTTGAATTTGGGAAAATTCAATGAATTGGTCATGTACTGTTCATATAGACCAGAAAATGAAATCTGTGGCATTCTTAGACCAAATGGATTCCAAATGTGGTAAAATTTTATACACATAAACTAGACAACTACAGTGACTCATAGGAACTAGAATCACCTAAATCAGAGGTCTGTAGAGAGAGATTGGACCGTCTGAAGTTCTGTATCAGCATCAGGGAGCTCATCTGACCCCCGTCACTGTTCCATCGGTTTTCAGGGTGTAGAAGCTACTAAACTGATCTGGACTTATTTTTCTCCTCTATTAGACATCCATAGCTTTCCGAATTGGTATAATGTGCCCAAATTGGATATTTTTAGATTTAGTTATGAATTTTTGAAAGTCATGACAGAAAGCTGCACCAGAAACAGTGACAGCTGGACCTTCCTCCCATTTTCGATGTCAAACATGGTCCAAATGCTGAGATTTTGATTGGGAACGATTTTTAGTGTAAATAAAACACTTAGAGATTTCTATAGAGCTAACGTTTACTAGATTCCCATTTTTTTCTAATTAATTATGATTTTCCAAAGTTAGAACCAAAATAAGACTTTTGGGCACAAGTGAGAAAAGTGCGTTTTTTGGTTTTTGGCTCCATACCCGTGGCTTATGGTTTTTTTCATGCTATATATGAGTCATATATATGGAGTTTGAGTTGAGGATGCTTGAGATGGGTTCACAGGACCCACGGGGTAAAAGTTGAGTGTTTGAAACCCCATTTTCATAGCATGAAAATGCCACGGATTGGTGTTGATTCTTTGGAAATCATATGAAACCGAGCCCAGTGAGAGGCTAGGTAGCGGTAGTAGATTAAGGTGTCACATTTTTGGTATCAGAGCAAAGGTTCAAGCACTTTTGCTCGATGTTAGGCTCTTGAATGCTATGTTTTACTGGTGTTTGGTGGGAATGGTCATGGAAGTTGTAGCATCCATATGCATATGTGTTGTGATAGTGTTGTGAACTGAGGATTGCTACTTCTTTTCAGACATGGTTGAGACTAGATGGGGTAGGGGTAGAGGCAGAGGCAGACCACCCAGGGCTCAGAGAGATGAGCCAGAGGTTCCTATTGAGACTAGGGTTCCTCTGCAGGCCATCATGGATAGACTTGATCGGTATGAGGCCATGATGGGCCAGCACCAAGAGATGCTGGAGCAACAGAGATACATTGCCCAGCAGCAGCATGACATGATCATGCATTTGCAAGATACCCTAGCTAGGCAAGAAGAAGCCAGAAGAGATGCCCCTATACCTCAGCCTTCTACCTCTAGCATTCCACCTGTACCTCCCTAGGAGCCTGCTGCTCCACAGACCCAGACGCCTATCCAAAAAGTGTTGAAGCAGTTTAGGCAGAATAATCCACCCTCGTTTGACGGGGAATTGGATGCGGATAAGGCGGAGGCTTGGGTGATGCAGCTTAAGAAGATATTCTCAGTGATGGATTGTACCACTGAGCAGAAAGCCCAGTTAGCCACCTTCATGCTAGAAAAGGAAGCTGACAGATGGTGGGATAGTGCAAAACCCCTGATGGAGACCAAGAACATACAGATAACTTGGGAGACTTTCTTGGTCAAATTTTATGAGAAGTATGTCCCAAGTTCAGTGAGAAAAAAGAAAGAGATGGAGTTCATGGGCTTGAGACAGACGGATGAGATGACTGTGGATCAGTATGTGGCCAAGTTTATTGAGTTGTCTCGGTATTCCTCTTACCTCCAAAGGTATGATGATGAACCCTAGAGATGTGAGCAGTTTGAGACTGGTTTGAGGCCCCTAATTAGCGACAGAGTCACTCCACAGTGGATCAGAAAGTTTAATACTCTTGTGGAGGTCAGTAGGGTGATTGAGACGAACTTGCAAGTTATTATGCCTACTGCGACTACGGCTAATCAGAGGAGGGTTCTGGATCTGAAAAGGCCGAAACTAGAAGAGGGTTCTAGTTTGACCCCTAGTACTAAGAGGAGAGGCAAAGGGCCATGAAATAGAAAGCCACAGCGAGGTGTGCCACCTCCGCGGGGCCAGTCATCCTTCCAGCAGTCTCCGGTGACATGTTACAAGTGTGGGAAGCCGGGGTACATTGCTAGACACTGTCCTCAGATGGAGACAGCGCCTCCTCCTAGACCATAGACCCAGGGCCGAGTGTTCGCCCTTACTCAGCAGGAAGCCAGCGCATCTCCCAGTTTGATCCGAGGTACGCTGTTAGTGAATGGCTTTCCTGTAGTTGCTATGTTTGATTCGGGTGCTAGTCACTCATTTATATCTTATGATTGTGTGAGGAAATTGGGTCTGGTTGTTAGTGTCTTGCCATTTGACTTGTCTGTCATTACACCCACTGGAGGCCACGTGGTTACTTCCCATACTTGCTTAAATGTCACTGTCCAATTAAACCATTATCATACCACTCTTGATTTGGTTTGTATGCCTTTCCATGAAATTGACTTGATTATTGGTATGAACTGGTTAGCTGCAAATAATGCCATACTTGATTGTGAACACCGAACCATTTCCTTACCTGCTTGTGGGACCATACCTAGGGTAGGAGCTGAGTTAGCCTTTATGACTACTACCCAGGCTGACAGATATTTAAAGTGTGGATGTCAAGGGTTTCTAGTCTTTTTCTCTATTCAGGCTGAGGTAGAAGAAGGGATAGAAGAGATCCCAGTTGTCAGGGAATTCCCGGAGGTTTTCCCTAGAGAGTTTGATTTTAGTGGCCTACCCCCTGAGAGAGAATTAGAGTTCCTTATAGACATAGTGCCTGGTGCTGGACCGGTGTCCAAATCTCCTTACAAGATGGCTCTCGCCGAGCTTGCTGAGTTGAAAGAGCAGATAGAGGAATTGTTAGAGAAAGGGTTTATCCACCCTAGTGTTTCACCTTGGGGTGCTCCGGTGTTATTTGTGAAAAAGAAAGATGGTAGCTTACGGTTGTGTATTGATTACAGAGAGTTGAATAAAGTTACCATCAAGAATAAATATCCTCTCCCTAGAATTGATGATCTATTAGATCAGTTGGCTGGGGCATCTGTGTTTTCTAAGATAGATCTTAGATCTGGTTACCACCAGTTGAGAGTGAGAACTGAAGACATCTCTAAGACGGCTTTCAGAACGAGATATGGGCACTATGAGTTCCTTGTGATGCCATTCAGGTTGACGAATGCGCCTGCTGTGTTCATGGATTATATGAACAGGGTATTCAGACCGTATCTAGATCAGTTTGTGGTGGTCTTCATTGATGATATTTTAATGTACTCCCGATCTTTTGAGGAGCACGAGAGGCATTTGAGACTAGTCCTAGACACCTTGAGAGAGAAAAGGTTGTATGCCAAACTTAGTAAATGTGAGTTTTGGCTGACCGAGGTGCTATTCTTAGGTCATGTGATCTCATGAGATGGGGTTGCGGTGGATCCCCATAAGGTTGAGGCTGTGTTACAGTGGGATAGACCTAGAACGATCACCGAAGTCAAGAGTTTCCTAGGTTTGGCAAGGTATTATAGACGGTTTATTCAGGACTTTTCTCGGATGGCCTTACCACTGACGAGGCTAACCAAGAAAGAGACACCTTTTGTGTGGGATGAGAGATGTGAGAAGAGTTTCCAGGAGTTGAAACTCTGTTTGACCACTGCCCCTGTACTGATTATCCCTGACCCTAGTGAACCATTTGTGGTTTATTGTGATGCTTCGGGCAAAGGGTTAGGATGTGTGTTGATGCAGCAGGGTAGAGTAGTGGCATATGCTCGAGGCAGTTGAGACCTCATGAGGAGAATTACCCCACACATGACCTAGAGTTAGCTGCCGTAGTGTTTGCTCTTAAAATTTGGAGACACTATCTGTATGGTGCGACCATAGAGATCTATAGTGACCACAAGAGTCTGAAATACCTGTTTGATCAGAAAGAACTCAATATGAGACAGAGGAGATGGATGGAATTCTTGAAAGATTATGATTATATGTTGAAATATCATCCGGGTAAGGCCAATATGGTGGCAGACGCCCTGAGTAGAAAAACCATCCATGTAGCCCATATGATGATTAGGGAGCAGGAGCTCCTAGAGAAGTTCAAAGATTTGAACCTCTCTTGTCAGGTGGTATCGGGTAGATTGTATCTGAGTGAAACCCGAATTGAGAATGTCTTGAGAACCCAGATCTTAGATGCCCAGAGAGAGGATGAGTTCCTGAAACGGATCAGGAATGAGATCACCCAAGGTAAGACCTCAGATTTCAAGTTGTCTGAGGATGGTATGATAGTATACCGAGAGAGAATCTGTGTGCCTAGTCAGAATGAGTTGAGAGAAAGCATTCTAGAAGAGGCGCATAAGAGTAAGTATACTATCCACCCAGGTGCCACCAAGATGTATCAGGATTTGAAAAAGATTTTCTGGTGGCCAGGGATGAAGAGCCATGTGACGGATTATGTGGCTAGATGCCTAGTGTGTCAGAGGATAAAGATTGAACATCAGAAACCGACTGGGTTGTTGCAACCTCTAGATATCCTTGAGTGGAAGTGGGATAGTATAGCCATGGACTTTGTCATGGGGTTACCCAGGACATCCTCTGGACACGATGCTATTTGGGTAGTTATGGATAGACTGACGAAGTCTGCACACTTTTTAGCTATCAGGGCTACTTATACACTGGATAGATTGACCCAGTTGTATATCAGAGAGATAGTACGACTTCATGGAATACCCAATAGCATAGTTTCGGATAGAGACCCCAGGTTCACATCAAACTTTTGGAGGTCATTGCAGCATGCCTTAGGGACCAGATTGCGGTTTAGTACTGCATATCACCCCCAGACAGATGGTCAGACTGAAAGGACCATCCAGACATTAGAAGATTTGTTATGGGCATGTGTGCTAGAGATGAAGGGGAACTGGGATGCGTATTTGCCGTTAGCAGAGTTTGCTTATAATAACAGTTACCATTCCAGTATCCAGATGGCCCCTTATGAGGCTTTGTATGGGAGAAAGTGCATATCCCTTCTGTGTTGGGTTAAGTTAGGTGAGAGGAGTATAATAGGACCTGAGATTGTGGACCAGACCACCCGACAAATAGAGTTGATTAGAAAGAGGCTCCTCACGGCCCAGAGTAGACAGAAAAGCTATACTGATAAGCGTAGGAGGCCGTTAGAGTTTGAGATTGGAGACCATGTGTTCATTCGAATATCTCCAATGACGGGAGTAGGTCGTCAATGAGGGTAAGGAAGCTCAGTCCTAGGTATATTGGTCCATTTGAAATCCTTGAGAAAATTGGACCCGTGGCTTATCGAATAGCCTTGCCTCCTAACCTAGCCCAAATACACAGTGTTTTTCATGTCTCCCAGTTGAAAAAGTAATTACCAGACTCCTCACATGTCATAGAATATGAGCATGTGCAATTGTAGGAAGACCTTTCTTATGTAGTGAAACCGGAGAGAATTGTGGATGCTAAGCTGAAACAGCTGAGAAGCAAGAGCATTCCTCTGGTGAAAGTGATCTGGAGAGGTCTGATATCTGAGGAAGCAACTTGGGAATTAGCAGATGAAATGAGGCAAAAATATCCAGAGTTATTCCCTTGAGGTAAGTCTTTTAAATTTCGAGGACGAAATTTCTTTTAAGAGGGGTAGAAATGTAACAACTGGGAAAATGAAAAGAAAAGAGAAAAGAAAGAAAGTGAAAGTTGGAAATTTTCGGAATCTAGAATTTCTGCCAAGTCCTCTCGCAATAGCGAGAAATGGTCTCGCTACAGTGAGAGTGCTTGTTCGCAATAGCAAAGGCGATTCTAGCTATAGCGAGTGCTGGCAGCAGCCCATACAAAAACCAGGGAGTTGCTCGCCGTAGCATGCGCCATAGCAAGAGTGAAGTCTGGAACTGACGCGAGTTCGCCATAGCGAAGGTCGAATCTCGCCATAGCGAAGGGAACTGACACGAGCTCGCCGTAGCGAAGGTTACACCTCGCCATAGAGAAGCCAGATTACACGAGCTCACTATAGCGAAGGTTAGTTTTCGCCGTAGCGAGAGTCAGTCCAGAAGAGAGTAAATAGCGAGATTTAAACTTCATTAAACGCCCAAACTCATTTCTTCTCTCATATCTGCCCTAGACTTCGACCCAAGGAGAGAAAAGAGGCGTGGAGAGTGAGAGAGATCAAGAGAAGGAGGAAGAGCAAGGGAAAGGTAAGGAAACTTCCTCCATTTCTCTTTAGATTTCTGATCCCCTCCCTTTGCCCTCTTTTCCTATGGTTTTGTTTGTAAAAATGGATGGTTTTTGGGCATGGGTCAGAAGAGGGAAAGTGGAAAACACCTTTGAATCTTTGTGTTTTCTTTGAAAATGTTGTTTTCCACTACCATGGGAGCTTGAGAGAGAAAAATAGTTGATGGCATTCTAGAGAGAGAGAGAGAACTCTAGGTTCTGGTATGTAGGAGAGTTTAATCTGATGATTCCATGTTAAGAGAGTAATTCCATGCTCTTTAATTGTGTCTAGGCTCAAGTGAAGCACCTCCATCAAGGTGTGAGTGTGAACCTAAGGAGGGAGAGGAGAAATTGAAAGGAAAAGCTAGTGTTGGCTTTGGCTCATAAGGTAGCTCTCTTTTCCACTCTTTCTTGTTGCATTCTCGGATATGATAGTCATTGTATGATTATGTATATACTTATTATGTGGAATATGCCATATGCTATTGCTTTGATGCATTGATGCTAATATGCTTGTGTGATGAATTATGAGAGTTGCTCGGGTGCGGTAGCGCCGAAAGTCCCTTGAGATGGGTGAGGTGAAGCCGATAGTCCCTTGAGATAGGTGAGACAAGGCCAAAAGTCTCAAATGAGTGAGGCCAAGTCAAAAGTCCTTAAACTCGAGTGAGGCCATCCAAAAGTCCCTTAAACTCGGGTGAGGCTAGACCAAAAGTCCCTAGAGCCCATTTTTGGCATTGTTGTGAATTCCATAGCATGTACAATGTGTGTTGGTAGTTTGAGAATGGCTAAGTGCTTATTCACATGCTTTGACTTGTTATATGCCTTGATTGTTTACTTGATTGAGTGCATGAGCTACTGAGATTCCCTGAATCTCACCCCTTCCCCTCCCAACTTAATATGCTAGGTGGAGCTCAAGGAGAACCGAGCACACACCAAGGAGCCTAGGAGCATAGATAGATAGATATTACTTTCTTTTGGAATTTTGATGTAATTTTGATGTAAAGTGGTGCCAAGTGAATATGTGCCCACTATTTTTGAGATGTAAAGGTTGTAACAAGTGTAAATGTATGAACTATGTTTATAGCCAAATTAATGGAAATGAAGGTTTTGCCCCTTTTGTGGAATGAATGCAATATTGTATATTTGGCCGTAGCATAGCGAGATTTGAATGTATGTTGATTTGGACCACATGGACTTGTTAGATAGACTATTTTTATGCTTTTAAACTTGTCCATGAGTGGCTAGAGTGTGTGAGAGGCTATTTGGACCCGTTTTGGACCTTTGGGGTGCCAAAACCGGTATTTTTGAGAGCTTCGTCAAAGTATGACTGGATGAGCTCCTCTTGCCATGAAATTTGGGATGCCTCTAGAGTTTGTAGAAAGCTTCTTGATAAGCTAAAGTGGGTACTATTCGGAGGTCTAGAGAATATTTGGTGAATTGTTGAATTTGGGAAAATTCAATGAATTGGTCATGTACTGTTCATATAGACCAGAAAATGAAATCTGTGGTATTCTTAGACCAAATGGATTCCAAATGTGGTGAAATTTTATACACATAAACTAGACAACCACAGTGACTTATAGGAACTAGAATCACCTAAATCGGAGGTCTGTAGAGAGAGATTGGACCGTCTAAAGTTTTGTATCAGCATCAGGGAGCTCATCTGACCCCCGTCATTGTTCCATCAGTTTTCAGGATGTAGGAGCTACTGAACTGATCTGGACTTATTTTTTACCTCTAGTAGACATCCGTAGCTTTCCGAATTGGTATAATGTACCCAGATTAGAGTTTTTTTCGATTTAGTTATGAATTTTTGAAGTCATGACAGAAAGCTGCACCAGAAACAGTGACAGCTAGACCTTCCTCCCATTTTCGATGTCAAACATGGTCCAAATGCTGAGATTTTGATTGGAAACGATTTTTAGTGTAAAGAAAATACTTAGAGCTTTCTATAGAACTAAAGTTTACTAGATTTCCATTTTTCTCTAATTAATTATGATTTTCCAAAGTTAGAGCCAAAATAAGACTTTTGGGCACAAGTGAGAAAAGTGCGTTTTCTGGTTTTTGGCTCCATACCCGTGGCTTATGGTTTGTTTCATGCTATGTATGAGTCATATATATGGAGTTTGAGTTGAGGATGCTTGAGATGGGTTCATAGGACCCACAGGGTAAAAGTTGAGTGTTTGAAACCTCGTTTTCATAGCATGAAAATGCCACGGATTGGTGTTGATTCTTTGGAAATCATATGAAACCGAGCCCAGTGAGAGGCTAGGTAGCGGTAGTAGATTAAGGTGTCACATTAAGAATGTCAAAAAATTTTATTCTTATACATTTGGTTCCAAATATATTATGCATAGCATAATTCCATGCTTTTACACATGGGTAATAGTTTATATCTCATAAACATCATATATATACATATGTTAACATCAAATTACATAAAATCCTATTCTATTGTGAAAGTATCATCATTCATGCTCCTTGGTTTCCATTCTTTGCTCCATGAGGCTTGCCTAGACATAGTTGGACATGAAGTGGGGAATAGTGAGATTCAAACAATTCCAATAGCTCACTCACCCTTTCAAGCATACATATATGGCATATTTTCATGTCAAATAATGCAAGCATGCAACAAATGCTTCTAGTAGACATACATAATCATATTTTCAAGTCACATGAAATCATTCAAATCAAACATAAATTCTAGGGACTTTTGGTCTAGCCTCACCTAATTTTTTAGGACTTTTAGATTAGTCTGACCCACTTTTAGGGACTTTTGACTTAGCCTCAGTCACTCTTAAGACTTTTGGCTTTGTCTCACCCATTGTTAGGGACTTTTGGCTTTTTCTCACCTACTTTAAGGAACTTTTGGCACCTCATCCATTAAGAGTTATACATGTTTAAATTGTCATTCAAGAAACATAATGGTACCAAATTATTAAACCAATAGCTATGAGTATATTTCATGCTTCAAATGTGATGACCCTAACTTCTAATCCCCATAATTATGGTTAAATACACGATTAATAATTAATGATCAAGGTTTGAAGTCATTACAATTAATTATATTAAGAAAATATAGGGAAATTTGAACTTTGATGTTATTGGGGTCATCAATTAAACAACCATAAATGAGAGAATGCATAAAAGGAATTGCACTATTATCAGGGGTTTGTGATTCATCCATCCAATAGTTTTAACACACAAAAACCACCCACAAGTGTTCCTATATCATTTCCTAGCATTACCATTGAAGAAATTGGGGTTTCTAGGCTAAAGGTGGGAGTTTAGGGACCTGCGCTGCAACTTGAAACCTTTCCACAGCGATTAAGTTAGGTACTGGAGCTCGAAAACTAAGTTTTTCACTTTGCGCCGTGGCCCCGACCCTTTCGTGCTGTGGCTAAGTGGCTCTTAGGAATCATTGGGTAACTTACTAGAATTTCATCGCGGTGAGTTGGATCTTTGCCACGACCAACCTACATGGAGCCGTGGCAGAGATGCCTCCTAGAGCTACTGTTTGAAGTCCCACGATTCTCGCCTCGGCGGAGTATACTTGTGCTGCGGCGAGTTTTGCTACTATACTCTTCTTAACTAGTTTCCTCGACTTGCACTACAGCAGGACATATTGCGCCGCGACGAGGTTTCATTCTGTCACCCTCCTGGGCGATTTTTTTCATACTGCGTCGCGGTTATATTTCTCAAGCTATGGCGTCCCTCGCCACTATCACTTTTCAGGCCACGGAGTGGCCTTCCTAGCCGCGACATGACTCCCTCCTATAACTATATCTCCTACATTTCGCCCAATGCACTCCAATTCTCTTCTTAGGAACACCCTAGGACCACTTCCTCCCATTCTATATGACTCTAATGGTATTTATCCACCTTATTCACCCAGCTATTCTACCATTACCAATTCAAAACTTAAATGCAAATTTCCACTCCTCCAACTACCCCATATCAGCAAGTCCATAAAGTAATAGCAACAAGAATTCATGCATTATTGACAATTAACATTTGATACACATTCCGTTAGAGGTTTCATACATCAATAATTCATATCAATATCTAATACATCACATAAGTATGTTGCTAATAGTATACCATACCATAAATTCAATAAAATTCATACATCAGGTGTTATGGGATTCTTACATTCAATATCAAGTTATGATGAGGCCTAACTCCTCAATAAATATATCCTAAGTAATTAAAATATAGAAGCCTACACTTGGCAACATAATTACATGATGATGCTATACAAAAAGGAATACAAAATTTAGCATCTATTCTAAATAAACTAATCTAAGTGTAGCATTCTCCCCACACGGTTGGAGCTCATGGATTTTCATCCACTTGCTTTCTTTTATCCTTACCCGAAGAACCTTCACCTAAAATATTTAATCCCATGAAACGAGGTGAGATGTGAATCTTAATAACCAAAACAAATTTCATTCATATATTCCAGTTTAATCAACATATATGCATGATTTCATATAAGCATAAGAAAACATACTAGTCATACTAGTAAATGAAACAATTAGGCTATCATGATCACTATCCCATATTAGCAATCATATTTTCACATGTTAAAGGCCAATAACACTGGGAGAGGCCCGTCCACAGCACCTACTCCCTAATGAGCACTACCAAGGCTCAGTGCATCTAGGGTTTGATCATAACCCAGTGCCCGATTAAAGCACATGTACAGGTGGTAGCCGCACCACAGCTCCACCATGGACTCACAAGGTCCAATCACAATACAATAGATAGCCAACCAATTCATTGAGCATTTCAAATCATTCATGTATAGCAAACATGAAATTAAAATAGATATATGCATGGAATTAATATAGTCCCGATGATGAGAGACCCTCTAGGAACCTTGTCCTAGGAACCTTCAACAAGATGACACTTTGCCCGAGACCAGCTAGAAAACAAGAATGTTGGTCAAAGGAAAGACCCTAAGAGAACTTGTCTCTTAGAACCCTAGCCTCAAGACGCCACAAAGGAAGACCAATCCTTTGATAAGTCACGTGAACTCTCAGAGAACACAAAGAAGCAAAAGCCTCACAAATAATTGAATAATACTCAATTTCATTCATTCATTCATGTGTAAAATAGAGTACAATAGGAAGCCTTTTATAGGCAAAATTTCTAGAGTTCTAATTAAAGTAAAACTCTAAATTCTGATTAGAAATATTTTAAATAATACCTAATATATATCCTAATTAGATTAGGATACTAATCTTAACTTGATCTCCAAGATAAGCTCTTTGACCAAGTTCAAAAAATAATAAAATAATAAAAAACGAAATTTCAAAAGGAATCCTAGTCAAAACTAATCAGCTTCTTTAATTTGTCACATGGGATGCACATGCTTCATTAAAAATCACATGGTTGTCACATGATTCTTAATCTCTTGTAATTGGACTCCAATTGGGCCTTGGCACTCCTCTTGTATGTGTGTAACTACATTGGGCCTTCAACATGTTGGATATTGAATTTAGTTGCTCCATGGATCTTCTTAAGACATTGGGCTTCCACTTGGACTTCCACTTTTGCATCTTTAAGGAGATCTTGATCAAATATGGATCTTGGGCTATAAACTTGGGTCGACGTCCAACATAGAGATTATTTTGAATTCTTTGAAGTTTTTGGATATATACTAGCATAATTTGGGCCTCTTGAGCATGGGCCATCTCTTCATGAGCTATTTGGACCTGAATCATACCCTTTTGAATGATTTGAGTTTCTTGATGGATGAGGGCTTCTTGAACTTGTAGTGCTCTAATGGGCATGCCTACTGGTATTGTATCATTCCCTCCCTCTTTGAAAAGATTCGTCCTCGAATCTTCGCCATTAGGTGGTTTCTTAGGAAACAATTCTAAGCAATCACAACTCTTTTCAATGCTAGTTGAAGATGAGGGTCCATTGGGTGGCTTCTTTGAAAACAAATCTCCACATGCCTGCAAGGAGCTAGAACTAACAATAGGCAAAGATAAGTTAAGATTGTTAGTAGATAAACAAATATCCTTACACACACTCTTAACCTCTCTTTTTTCATCAAACAAGCTCACACTCATGCTTTTCTCACTTTTCTCACAACTCTCTTGCTCTTTCTTTCCACTCATACTCTTTTCTTTTTCAATTTCATCTTTTTCTCTCTCTAACTCATATTCTCTTTCTTTTTCTTTTGCTCTCTCTTTTTCCTTCATTTTGTATGCTTGTACTATTCTCATTTGATCCTCATAAGCATCCATAGGATCAAGAGATACCAATACATGATTTTTTTCATTGAATACAAATGAATAGCAATAGCAATGTCTGTGCTTATGCTTAACATATTTAGCTTTTCTCACATGTTTCCATGGTTTACCAAGCATAATATGTCCATCAGATATAGGAGCTACATCACATAAAACTTTATCATGATATTTACCAATGGAGAAAGAAATCAAAACTTGCTTATTAACCCTAAACTCAGCACTACCCTTCAACAAGGTATAGGGCCTAGGATGTTTTATAGTAGGCAAGTTTAATTTCTCAACAAGTAAGGTACTAGCAACATTTACGTAGCTACTATTATCAATAGCCATGCTGCAGACTTTTTCTTTGATAAGGCATCTAGTATAGAAATCCGGAGATGACTTTTCCTTATCTTGTCCTGTAGAGTTAGAGTTGGATTGGAATGCATCTAACCGTGCACAAGTTTGCTTGAATCGCTCTTTGTTAGCCTCTTCAAGAAATTTGTACTCAGTAGACATCTTATCACCTGAAAAGTTAGTTAAAGAAAGAAAGAAGAAATAGGACCTCACGCACTCTTCTCACGTGTTTACACTCAAAAGATAATAAGTTCACTCGTATTTAACTCTCTTTTTGGCTTTTTTTTTTTTAATGTTAATTGCACTCTTGCCTTTTACCACTCAATAATTTGCTTCTTACAAGTGTTCTAAGCAAGTCACAAGCAAATCAAATGAAAAGATCAGACTAGTGGCAATCAAAAAAACTAGAATCCTAAAATATAAATTCCCAAAGAATCAAACAAAGGAGAAAAATAGGTGTGTAACAAAAGGAAAAAGAAGGAGTAAGGGAAGGTCTGGAAGGAAAGAGATGAAAAGAAAAAAAAAATCTAAAAATAAGAAACCTTAAGAATAGAAAACTACTTGCAATTCAAGTTTCGAACAATTAGAAAACAATATCCTTTCTTGAATGCAAATAGATAAGTAGAAAACTTGGTAGCCACTTAATGCAATTAAATTAGGAAACAAACTCCAATTAGGAAATTGACTCCAATTAGGAAACTTACTCTAATTAGGAAATTGACTCTAATTAGGAAACTAACTCCAACTAAGAAATTGACTCCAATTAGGAAATTAACTCCAATTAAGAAATTGACTTTAATTAGGAAACTAACTCCAACTAGGAAATTGACTCCAATTAGGAAATTAATTCCAATTAGGAAATTGACTCCAATCTTGCTTTTAATTTTGAATTGGCACAACTTGCAATTTTGAATTCTGCAATCTGAATTTTTTTTTTTCACTCCCTTTTTTTTTCACTCTTTTTTTTTCTTTTTTTTTTCGAATTTTTTTTTTTGAATTTTTTTTTGGAGTATCACGCTCTCTTCTCTTTTTCTTTTTGGAGTATCACACTCTCTACTTTTTTTTTTCTTTTTTTTC
The DNA here is from genome assembly GCA_032878935.1 of Erythrophleum fordii. Classification (NCBI taxonomy): domain Eukaryota; kingdom Viridiplantae; phylum Streptophyta; class Magnoliopsida; order Fabales; family Fabaceae; genus Erythrophleum; species Erythrophleum fordii. The sequence continues at coordinate 21,916,780 of JAVQMF010000044.1, forward strand.
TTTTTTTTGAGGATGGAGGAACACAACAATAGAAGACAGAAGAAGATAGAAGAAAAAGATGAAGATGAAAAGGATTAATGGAAAGAGAGAAAGTATGAAAAACAATGAAAGGGAAAACACAAAAATATACCTTGTACTAGCGACCAAAGCTCTGATACCAAATGATGAGAGACCCTCTAGGAACCTTGTCCTAGGAACCTTCAACAAGATGACACTTTGCCCGAGACCGGCTAGAAAACAAGAATGTTGGTCAAAGGAAAGACCCTAAGAGAACTTGTCTCTTAGAACCTTAGCCTCAAGACGCCACAAAGGAAGACCAATCCTTTGATAAGTCACATGAACTCTCAGAGAACACAAAGAAGCAAAAGCCTCACAAATAATTGAATAATACTCAATTTCATTCATTCATTCATGTGTAAAATAGAGTACAATAGGAAGCCTTTTATAGGCAAAATTTCTAGAGTTCTAATTAAAGTAAAACTCTAAATTCTGATTAAAAATATTTTAAATAATACCTAATATATATCCTAATTAGATTAGGATACTAATCTTAACTTGATCTCCAAGATAAGCTCTTTGACCAAGTTCAAAAAATAATAAAATAATAAAAAACGAAATTTCAAAAGGAATCCTAGTCAAAACTAATCAGCTTCTTTAATTTGTCACATGGGATGCACATGCTTCATTAAAAATCACATGGTTGTCACATGATTCTTAATCTCTTGTAATTGGACTCCAATTGGGCCTTGGCACTCCTCTTGTATGTGTGTAACTACATTGGGCCTTCAACATGTTGGATATTGAATTTAGTTGCTCCATGGATCTTCTTAAGACATTGGGCTTCCACTTGGACTTCCACTTTTGCATCTTTAAGGAGATCTTGATCAAATATGGATCTTGGGCTATAAACTTGGGTCGACGTCCAACATAGAGATTATTTTGAACTCTTTGAAGTTTTTGGATATATACTAGCATAATTTGGGCCTCTTGAGCATGGGCCATCTCTTCATGAGCTATTTGGACCTGAATCATACCCTTTTGAATGATTTGAGTTTCTTGATGGATGAGGGCTTCTTGAACTTGTAGTGCTCTAATGGGCATGCCTACTGGTATTGTATCACCCGGTTACTTCACTTGTAGACAAATTGCAAAAGCCACCAATGGCACAAAAATCTCCCTAGCCACTATAAATTCCCAAAATTTGTAATGGATGTGTCCTCTACCAAAAAATTCAATATATCACCTTAAATCCTAAGCAAATTTGTGAAAAATTAATACCCATACTATAATCCAATCATTAAGGTCTTAAACCAGCAGAAATACATCAAGAAGATGAGTTTATACTTACCTAATGTCAGCCTTAGCCTTAACCTACGAAATTTCACCATGGAAACATCAAATGGCAAGTTTTAGATTTTGGGTGTGGGTGAAAGTGCTCTAATTGGAACATTAATTGGATTAAATTAAAGAGAAAGATGAGAGGATTAAAATTATATAACTATTACCTTGGCTAAATCTTGCTCTAGAAGTGGGAAAAGGTGGAAACATGCCAAGAACCTTAGCCTCTCCTTTGGACCTCCAAATTTTGTGTGTGTCTCTTGTGGTTCTGTAAAAAGGGGTGGTTAGGTTAGTTTTTAGGGTTTAAGTTGGGTTTTCTATGGGTTATAGGCTACTCCAAGATCTAACTCCAAATGGGCTTCAGATTTTAGCTTTGTTAGGCCAGCTTTAAAGTGTTGGGCTACAGAATTTCATTGGGTCAGACCTAGTTTTAAGAACTCCATGGTCTTGGGTCTGCACAAGGTTTATTGGGCCATTTATAAGAGCCTATACAAGGTGGATCTTGGGCCTCTATCACATTGAATTAGATTGGGTCTGCACCTAACTCATTGGGCCTCCATTAGCCTCTTATCATGATTTTTTACATTAATTTGGGCCTAGATGAAGTTTCTATCCTAATTAATTCTCAACTCAGATTATTAATTTATCTCTCAAAATTTCCATTCACTTAACTTGCCCGATTATTCCATACTAATTATTCTTAATTAACCCAAATTCACGATTAGCATCTTAATTAATTTTAGGGTGTTACATCAAACATACATACAAATATTCAATGACAATCAAAAAGCTAAGAAATATAAATAAGAAAGGATGGAGAGCTACCTTGAGTAAAGAAGCATAAACTTTCTTCCTTGAACTCTACTTCCCCTTCTTGGCCTCATATGTAATATTCAGTTCTCTGAAAACGAGAGAAAATGCAAGAAACATAACGTACAGTTTCTCCGTAAACATACAAAATTCACCAAATATAAAAAGAAGTCCCCCAAAATGACTTAGTTAAGGTCCCAAAAATTTGGAAAGCATTCTAGACTCCTGAAAATGAGAATCCGAAGCTCATATGAAAAGAAAAACTGAGGTAGAATGAAGAAACGAAATGTTGATCAAAAGTAAGGGCATTTTCATTATTTTGAGCAAATTTTGGAATTCACACAAGAGGGTTTTTAAATGAAAATTTTGAATTCTCTGGAGTTCTCAAAGGCTCTGAAAACTATGAGAAGCCCCGGGACAGTTAAAATCATTCCGGTGGATGTTTTTTAATGTCAGTTGACCCAAACTTTGACTAATTTGTTTGGGAAGGTTTTAGCTCCGATTTTAGTGATTCCAAGGGCATTTTACTAAATTGGGAACTAAATTTTATAATGGAAAATATGGTTCTAAATAAGGAGCTAAAACAAGTTAGAAACGAAAATGTCAAGAATGAAAGGCAAAATTAGAATTTTTAAGAAAGTGGAAGCTTCTTGCACACTCTTTAAGTTTCTTATTTCTTCTTCCCTTCATTTACACGACCTATTCTACCCAAAAACTAGAGAAAACACTAGCTCTCTTAGGCGTACCATGGAGGAGAAGAAAGAAGGAGAAAAAGCAAGAAAAAGATAAGGAATTTCATAGATTTTCATGCTCCTTCTTCTTCCAAACTTGTTCCTCTCCTCTTAAGCTTTCATTTCTCTGATTTTATTGAAATTTTTGGATCTGTTTTGAGGGAAGAATAGGGGGAAATTCGGATTTGAAGAGAGGAGGCCAAGGAAAGTGAGAATCAAGCAAGAAAATAAGGAAAAACAAGGTAAAATCTCCATTTTATGGTAGCTACTCCTTCCCCCTTCTCCCTATTTTGCCCTACATATATAACTACAAGAGGGCTTGAATTTTAGGCAGAACCAAGGGTGAATCCTATGAATTTAAGGGAGGTGAGTAAGAATATGTAAGAAATTCAAGAAAAAACCATTGATTTTCAAAGTGGCAAACCTAGCATTTCATAGGTTTCCTTTAAAAGTTGATTTGATGTAATTATTCTTAGACCTAAATGAATGTTTAAATGAGTTTCTAAGATCCCTAGAAGTCTCCCCATATGCATCCTCCATCAAGAAAACAAAGCAAACATCCATGGAGGCTAAATGCTACATAGTCTCAGCCTAAAAGGGATGGGACACCTAGGGAGAGTTTTAAATTTTCCCAAGCCCATTTTTGAGTCATATATGATGAATGAAAATTTTATGAGACCTAATTTCATGCCAAATTTTATATCAAAACTAACTCATTTGGCTAAAAAGTGGCATAGGATTCCATTATGGTTAAATTTCGCTCCATATAAGGTACCAAACTTGCCAAATGGCCTTCCCTTGGTGTTGGCACCTTTTGGGCAAGTCTAAAAGCATAATTAAGACTTTTATGAGCTATACAAAGGGTCCTAAACCTCATGCATCTCATTTTGGCCATTCAACCCACACTTATACATATTTACATCGTACTTCCATATTACATATTTGGACATTACATACTCAAAATATATGCTAGAGGTCATACATCATATTCATACATTTAAACATCACATAATAGAATATTTACACATGTCTCAAGGATCATAGACCATTTACAACATTATATACATTATGAAGCATCATTATGGATTCAAAAAGAATAAAACTAGGCATGTGCTTGTCAATCTCCTTCTTTCATTGTTGTTGGCTCCCTTCACCATAGCTACTTGGTCCACCTAGAAGGTTAGAGCATTGGAGAGGAGGGGATGAGATTCAAAGAATCCCAATAGTTCATCTCCCATTCAATCATACATAATATGTGCAAAGCAAGTCTTACAAATGCATGTATGGAGAAAAATGGAGATCATGGACATTTTAAAAGCAAACTTGGCATGTGAATCAATCATACAAGACATTCAAGAACTCACTAAGTGTTTGGATTGGCCTCACACTCTCCTAATGGATTTTGGACTCGCCTCACCCATTCTTTAAGAAATTTGGACTCAACCATACTCTTGAGAGCCTACTTTACTTTTGGGAGACTCTTTACTTTGTCTCAACCAAGCTCAAGGGTTCTTGGCTTATCCTCACCAAAGGGAAGAGTTCTTGGCCTCTCCACACTTAAGAAAATTCAAACAAACATCATGTACTCATGTAGAAACATAACATGGCATCAAGAATCATGGCATATAAAGGCATGTTAGCATACTTTTCATAGCTTACAAATACACATACACACATTCTAAGTCAAGCAAAACACATATGTTTGCATTTGCTTGCATGAGAGAAGGTGGAGAAAGCTACCTTACTTGCATTTGCATACTTTTTTCTTAAGTCTTGAATCCTCTCCCATGACCTCACACACCTAAGAAGGTGGAGATCATTCCTCTTGGCCTAGACACATCATATGGAAGCTAATTACACTCTTGAAGCAAAGTCTAAGGCCCCATTGAACTGAGAAAGCAGGGTCAAAGACCCACGAACCAAGAAGGAAGGGACAATACTTGTGAGGGATCTATATGTGTTAGTATCAGAGCAATCCTTGCCCATATGTGACCCGAGGATGGGTCGGCCTAAAAGAGGGTAGATTGTAAAGTCCCACATCGGCTAGAAGGAGCCTGTGGCTAGCCCATATAAGTGGGGGTAAAGCTCCCCCTTCATGAGGAACCTTTTCCTGTGAGCTAAACGAGAGGGGACAAAACCCCACTGATCTGGGAAGGCAGGGCCAAAGGCCCACGAACCAGGAAGGTAGGGGACAATACCTTGTGGAGCTCTGTAGTTATTGTAACACCATAATTTTTAGCTCATTTCATGCCATTTATAAGCTTTGTATTATTAATCCCACAAGAGCATATGAGAAAGGGGATGAAAATAATATACTTTTCTGCATTGTGCTATATCTAAAAAATTCAATTCAGTGTCACGAGGACCGTGTAAGCTCATACTATATGTTCTCATATTTAATTCCATTCTTAAAACTCATTTGCATCACCAAAATATGCCTACAACCCATGGAAACCAAAATGGAGCTCAAAATAAACAAGCATATTTTCGGTCAGATTTGCTCCATTTTTTGACCCAACTTTGGAAAATCATAACTAAATCTAGAAAATTATAAATCATGAAATCTTGGTCATTCTGGAAATCTTAGGATATATAATTCACACTAAAAATACGTCCAAGTCACAAAAGTTATCACAAAGGACGTTTGACATAAAAAACACTACAGAGGTCGCTGGCTGCCTGGGCTGTTGTTCAGTTTATTGATACCAACTTCTAAAATTCATAACTAATTCTATAAAAATCAAAATCATACAAATTAAGTCATTATGGAAAGCTACAAATTTTAAATTGATATTAAAAATAATTCTAGAATGAAAAAGATACGTTTAGAGATCTAGAACTGATGGAACAGTAACCGAGCTCCTGGGGCGCTACTGATACTGATAGTTAACTTCAAACATGCATAAATCTCTGTTCAGACATCCAAATTAGGTGATCTTAGTGGACACAGAAATCTTATAACTTCTAGTTTATGTATATAAAATTTCCAAGCATTGAACACCATTTGGCCATCGGGTGACACAAAACACAAAACTGCCAGTATGAATAGTACCCATACCAGAATCCATGAAAAATCCCAACTTTGAAAATTCATCAAATATTCCTTAGGTCTCCGAAACTTATGTTCTTTAGCTTCCCAGAAATCTATCAATAAAACATAATTGCATGCCAAGTTTCAGGGAAAGACTAACTCATTTGGCTAAAAAGTGGCATAGGATTCCATTATGGTCAATTTTGGCTCCATATTGGGTACCAAAATTGCCAAATGGATTTTCCTTGGTCTTGGCACCTTTTGGGAAAGTTTAAAAGTATGTTCAAGACTTGGAGAAGCTACCCAAATGGTCCCAAACCATTTGCATATCATTTTGGCCTTTTCAGCCTCACTTATACACATTGCACCAAGCTTTTCTCAAATGCATACATTGGCATAAACACTCAATTTATGTTCTAGAATACATACACCATACTCATTCATTTATCTATCACATAATATCATTTTTACATTTGTCCAAGGGGTCATAGACTATTTACAATAATAATATACATTATGAAGTCTCATTGTGCATCAAAAGACCAAAACTCAAGCATAAGGATGGCAATCTTCTTTCTTCAATGTAGTTGGCTCCCATTGCCATGTCCACTTGGTCCACCTAGCATATTAGGATATTTAAAAGGAGGGAGTGAGATTTAAGAATCTCAATAGCTCATCTCCCATTCCATTACACATAATATGTGCAAGCAAGTTTCACAAATGCATGCATGGAGAAAGTAGAAATCATAGGCATTTTAAAAGCAACCTTAGCATGTGAATCAATCATACAAGACATTCAAGAGCTCACTAAGTGTTTGGATTGGCCTCACACTTCTCCTAGTGGATTTTGGACTTGCCTCACCCATTCTTTAAGCACTTTAGACTCAACCATACTCTTAGGAGCCCACTTTGCTTTTGGGAGACTCTTTACTTTGTCTCAACTAAGCTCAAGGGTTCTTGGCTGATCCTCACCAAAGGGAAGAGTTATTGGCCTTTCTACACTCAAGCAAACTCACACAACCATCATGTAATCATTTGAAAACATAACATAGCATCAAGCATCATGGCATATAAAGGCATGCTAGCATACTTTTCATAGCTTGAAAATACACATATACACATTCTAAAACAAGCTAAACACACATCTATGCATGAGAGAAGGTGGAGAGAGCTACCTTGTTTACAAGCACACACTTTTTCCTTAGCTTTCAAGCCTCCTCTTTTAGCCACACACCCACAAGTTGGTGGAAATAGTGTCTCTTGGCCTAGACACAAATTATGGGAGCCAATTAAGTTCATGAAACAATTTCTAGGGCCATGCAACTTGCTTAAACCCTAGATTACTCTACAACCTCCATTATGGTCCATATTGGCACCTAATGAAGCAACACCCCTCAAATGATTTCTAGGCCTCATTCTTTACTCCCAAATATGATTCTTGACTCATTTTAAGCCTCTTGGAGTCATCACATCATTAAAGACAAAGGGCCTAACATCATGTTACTTCCTTAGGTCACAATATGGAATCTAAAGCACCAACTCATTCTCTAAGCTTCCTAAATTTTTCCCAAGGTTTCCCCCCACATTCATTCATCATGTATGACTCAAAAATGGGCTTGAAACAATTTAAAACTCTCCCTAACTATGCCATCCCTACTTGGCTGAAAGTTAGAGCATAAATAGGATTTCATGGTTTCTTGATTTTTCCTTGATGGGGGAACCATTTAGGGAGGTTGTTAAGAGTTTTAAGAGGTCAAGGAAACACTTAAATAGCCAAGGGAACTCATGGATTAAATCAGTTTTTACAATCCCTTTAAGTGCTCTACACTTTTCTAACTTGATTTTCATTAGCCTTTCTTCCAATTTCCTTGCATCTACTAACTCCTCATGGTCTAAAACCCACAATTCTTTCTTATTTTTGGACAAAAAGCCTCCCCCCAAGATGGTTCTGTTCTGGCAGAACTCCACACACAAATGGCAAGAAAAAGGAAGCAACCAAGATAGAAAAATCACCTTGATTCCAAACTTTTCTCAAGAGCTCTCTTCCTTGCTTCAACTCTCTCCTTGAATTTTGAAATTTCCCCCTCAGTTTTGGGCTCAAAATAGAACCAAACATCTCACTAAATCCATAGGAAGAGAGGAGGAAAGGAGGGGAAGAAGTTTAACAAGGCAAGGAGTAGGAAAAAGTGGCTAAAACTTACACTTTTCAAAGCTTCCTCTTCCTTCCTTGGCCTCCCCTCTTGTGCGCCACTCTCAGCCCTTCTTAGTTCTGTTTTAACGTGTGAGAGAGTGGGTGAGGAGATCTGAGCAAAGGAGGGGCGTTTTTATAAGTTAGGGATTCATTTAAGTAACTTTAAAAATTTACAATTTAGTCCCTCTTCATAGAAGTGGACCTGATGAACATGGTGCTAAGTTTCAAACCCAAGGATGTGATTTGCAAATTAAAGCCCAAAAGTTCAAGTCAAATGTGCCTAAAGATCCATTGTAAGGCATAGGAGGTCCAATAACAAGAGCTAGGGCCAAAGCAATGAAAGAAGCCTTCAATTGTTTGATTCATGAGCTTCATGACGTAGAGCCCATTTATTTGAGTCAAGAGGGGGCCCAAAAAGTTGTAAAAGGTGTGATCATACTAACCATTCTACAAGAGGAGTGCCAAGACCTAATTAGAATCTAATTGCAAGAGATTAAGAATCATGTGTCAACCATGTGATTTTTAATGAAGCATGAGCATCCCATGTGACAACTTAAAAAAGCTGATTAGTTTTGACTAGGATTCTTTTTAAAATTTCATTTTTTATTATTTTATTAATTTTTTGAACTTGGTCAAAGAGCTTATCTTGGAAATCAAGTTAAAATTAATATCCTAATCTAGTTCCTTGATTTTAGGCACCATTTAAAATATTTCTAATCAGATTTTAGAGTTTTACTTTTATTAGGATTTTAAACTTTTAGAAACTTTGCCTATAAAAGGCTCCCTATTGTACTCTATTTGGAAGATCATGAATGAATGAATTTGAGTATTATTCAATTCTCTGTGAGGCTTTTGCTTCTTTGTGTTCTTTGAGAGTTCACGTGACTTATCAAAGGAGTGGTCTTCCTTTGTAGCATCTTGAGGCTAGGGTTCTAAGAGATGGGTTCTCTTAGGGTCTTTCCTTTGACCAATATTCTTATTTTCTAGCCGATCCCGATCAAAGTGTCATCTTGTTGAAGGTTCCTAAGACAAAGTTCCTAGAAGGTCTTGCATCAAGAAATTAAAGCTAAAAGGTTTGGATTTTTTGTAGTTTTTCATGCTCTTTCCCTTGCAAACCTCTTCTTCTCCATTTCTCTTTCTTTCTTGTGATTATATTGAAGTATATGGATCTATTTTAAGGGAGAAATTAAGGAAAAAATTCGGATTTGAAAAGAGGAGGCCAAAGAAGGGAAGATTCAAGTGAGAAAACAAGGATGAACAAGGTAATTTCTCCTTTCATGATTGTTACCCCTTGCTCCTCTTCTTTCCATTGTTCACCCCATTCAAGAAGCAATAGGAGGGCTTGGATTTTGGGTAGAACCAAGGGTAAATCTTTGGAAAAAGAGTGTGGAGAATAAGAATATGCAAAGAAAATTAACTAATAACCATGATAATTCAAGATAGAAATTCTAAGGTTTCATGTTCTCCTTGTAAAATCTGACTTGATACCTTAATTTCTATGCCTAAATGAAAGTCTAAATGAGCTCCTAAGATCCCTAGAAGTCTCCCCATTTGTAATGTCCCGTTTTCAGTAAACGATGGAAATGGGCACGTTTTCAAAGCAAGTCCCCTGAGATGAGTGATTTAAGGCCAAATAAAATTTGGATAAAATTTTAAATAATAGAAAATGAGGATTAATAAATGTAATTTTGGAAAAGCACCTAGGAGGGCTTTTTAAATGGAAATTTTGAGTTGCCCAGGGTTCTCAGAGGCCCCAAAAACCATGGGAAGCCCCTGGACCAGTAAAGCCCCTCCGGTGTACTCTTTCTGATGTCGGTTGACCCAAACTTTGACCGATTCGTTCGGGATGGTTTTAGCTCCGATTTGAGTGATTCCAAAGGCATTTTATTAAATTGGGAACCTCTTTGTTATGATGGAAAAGACGGTTCTCAAAAAGGAGCTAAAACGAAGGAGAAACGAAAATGCTAAGAACGAAGGGCAAAATTGGCATTAAAGTGTTAAAGGAAGCTTCTTTCTTCTTCTTTATATGCCACGTTCTGCCTCCCCCTCTCTAAACTGACTTGCTCCTGCCCATTTTCAGAGGAGAACTCCAGCTCCTTAGGCGCACAAGAGGAGGAGAATTTTGGAGGAAGAAATTCAAGAGAAAGGTAAGAAACTTTAAGAAATTCCATATCCTTCCTTCTTGAACCTTGCTCCTCTCCTCTCAAGCTTTCTTTCTATGGTTTTAATGGAGAGTTTGGTGCTGTTTTTGGGGCAGAACAGAGAGGGGAATTTCGAAAATTGAGGGAGTAAGCCAACCAAGTGGAAGAATAAGCCAAAGGAAGCAAGAAAACAAGATAAAACTTCCATTCTTTGGTAGTTTCTCCCTCCCCCTTCCTCTTGCACGAATTTGACCACCATGAGCCCAATTCCTAGGGGCTGTTTTCTGTCCAATTTATGGAGGGATTAGGGGTTTTAGATGGCAAAGATTAAGAATGAACCAATAGAATCAAGAAAGGAGCATTAGGAAACAAAATGGAATCATTAGGGATCCAAATGCTCCCTTGCAAATCTGATTTTATATAAATGTTCTTAGGCTTAAATGAATATTTAAATGTGCTCCTAAGATCCCTAAGAGGTCCCCCATATGTCTCTTCCTCCATAAAATGAACAAAACCCCATGGAAAGTCATGAACCTAAAAGTTAGAAAAGTGTAGAGCACTAAAGGGGATTGTAAAAACTGATTTAATCTATAAGTTCCCTTGGCTATTTAAGTGTTTCCTTGACCTCTTACAACTCTTAACAACCTCCCTAAATGGTTCTCCCATCAAGGAAAAATCAAAAAGCCCATGGACTCCTCCTCCCTCCATCAATTCGGCCAAGACATAACCATTAGGCTAGGGGCTGTTTTAATTTGTTTTAGCCTTAGTTTGGGACTTCTTATGATGGTAGAAGGTGGGAGGAACCCTTAGAAAAAATTTAGAACTCCTAGAAATTGATTTGGTGCCTTAGGTTCCATAATATGACCTAAAGAAGCAACATGGTGCTAGGCCTTTTGTTTTAGTTATGTGATGACTCCAAGAGGCTTAAAAGGAGTCAAGAATCATATTTGAAAAGAAAGAATGAGGCCTAGAAATCATTTGAGGGGTGTTGCTTCATTAGGTGCCTTTATGGACCATAATGGGGATTGTAGAGTAATCTAGGGTTTAAGCAAGTTGCATAGCCCTAGAAATTGTTTCATGAACTTAATTGGCTCCCATAATTTGTGTCTAGGCCAAGTGAAACTATCTCCACCAACTTGTGGGTGTGTGGCTAAAAGAGGAGGCTTGAAAGCTAAGGAAAAAGTGTGTGTTTGTATACAAGGTAGCTCTCTCCACTTTCTCTCATGCATAGATGTGTGTTTAGCTTGTTTTAGAATGCTTGTATGTGTATTTTCAAGCTTTGAAAAGTATGCTAGCATGCCTTTACATGTCATGATCCTTGATGCCATGTTATGTTTTAAATGAATCCATGATGTTTGTATGAGTTTGCTTGAGTGTGGAGAGGCCAAGAACTCTTCCCTTGGGTGAGGAGGAGCCAAGAACCCTTGAGCTTGGTTGAGACAAAGTAAAGAGTCTCCCAAAAGCAAAGTGGGCTCCCAAGAGTATGGTTGAGTCCAAAGTGCTCAAAGAATGGGTGAGGCAAGTCCAAAATCCATGAGGAGAAGTGTGAGGCCAATCCAAACACTTAGTGAGCTCTTGAATGTCTTGTAGGATTGATTCACATGCTAAGGTTGCTTTTAAAATGCCTATGATTTCTACTTTCTCCATGCATGCATTTGTGAAACTTTCTTGCACATATTATGTATGATTGAATGGGAGATAAGCTATTGGGATTCTTTGAATCTCATCCTCTCCTCTCCAATGATCTAACATGCTAGGTGGACCAAGCAATTGTGGTGAAGGGAGCCAACAACCTTGACGAGAGACAATTGACAAGCTTATGTGTTATTTTGCTCCTTTTTGGAACCATAATGATAGTTCATCATGTATATGTACTAAGAACGTTGAGACACATGTGAACATACTATTATATGATGTTTAGATGTATGGAAATGATGTATGACCATTAGCATATGTTTTGAGTATGAAATGCCATGGTATGAGAATGTAAAGTTTGGTGGTTATGTGTATAAGTGTGGGTTGAATAGTCAAAATGAGATGCATGAGGTTTGGGACCATTTGGGCAGCTCACACAAGTCTTAAACATGCTTTTAAACTTGCCCAAAAGATGCCAAGACCAAAGGAAATCCATTTGGCAATTTTGGTACCCAATATGGAGCCAAAATTGACCATAATGGAACCCTATGCCACTTTTTGGCCAAATGAGTTAGTCTTGCCCTGAAATTTGTCATGCAATTAGGTCTTATTGAGAGCTTTCTGGGAAGCTAAAGATCATAATTTTCAGAGACCTAGGGAATATTTTGTGAATTTTCAAAGTTGGGATTTTCTATGGTTTCTGGTATGTGCACTGTTCATACTGGCAGATTTGATTTTCGTGTTACTCGATGTCCAACTGGTGTCCAATGCTTATGAAATTTTATTTGCATAAACTAGAGGTCATAAGCTTTCTGTGGCCGCTGAGATCACCTCATTTGGAGGTCTGAGCACAGAGTTATGCATTTTTGAAATTTGCTGTCAGTAACAGTGGCGACTCCAGAGCTCAATCACTGTTCCATCAGTTCCAGATAGCTAAACGTATCTGTTTCATTCAGGAATTATTTTTAGTGTCAAGTTAACATTTGTAGCTTCCCAGAATGACTGAATTTGTGTGATTGCGATGTTTGTAGAATTATTTATGAATTTCAGAAGTTTGCATCAGTAACTTGAATCATAGCCCAGGCAGCCAGTGAGTCTGTAGCGTTTTGGATGTCAAACGTCCTGTGTGATGAATTTTGTGACTTGGACGTATTTTTATTGTGAAGTAGACATCCTGAGCTTTCCAGAATGACAAAGAACACATGATTTCGAGTTTTCTAGATTTAGTTATGATTTTCCAAAGTTTGTGACAGAAAAGAGGAAATTCTGGACGAATATGCAAACATGAATTTTAATGTGTTCCTTTGCTTTCCACGAGTTGTAGACCAAATTTGATGATGGAAATGAGCTATATTCATGTGTTTAAGTATGAGAATGTGATAGATGCATTCAGATGGCCCACGGGACTCTGAAAGAAAAATTTTACCCGTAGAGAAATGCATTTTAATTCATAACTCCCTATGCCACTAGATTGTTTCCATAGAACAAACATAAGATGAGGCATGGGAATTGCATGAATTGAGTCCTAGAAGTATGATGTTACATTTATATACCAAACACCATACAGAGCCACCAAGGTATTGTCCCATCCTTCCCGGTTCAAAGGGTCACGGACCCAGCCTTCCCGGTTCGTTGGGGTTTGTCCTTTCCCTGACCTTACCAACCCACGGGAAAAGCGCGCCTTGGTGGGGGAAGCTTTGCCCCCACTTATATGGGCTCTTCCCAGGACCGCACCATTCGATGTGGGACTTCACACCATTTGCTCTCTCCATCAAGAAAATAAAGCAAAGTCCATGAAGGCCATTATGCTTCATTGTCTTGGCTAAGAAGGGTTACCATAGCTAGGGAGAGTTTTAAATTTGTTTAAGCCCATTTTTGAGTCATATATAATAAATGAAAATGAGGGAAGCCTTAGGAAAAATTTAAGAGGCTTAGAGAATTAATTGGCGCCTTATGTTTCATAATATGACCTAAAGAAGCAACATATAGTTAGGCTCTTTGTTTCAATTGTGTGATGACTCCAAGAGGCTTAAAAGGAGTCAAGAATCATATATGAAAGAAAAGAATAGGGCCTAGAATTTATTTGATTGGTGTTGCTCCATTAGGTGCATTCTTGGAACCATAAAAAGTGTTTATAGATCAATTTAGTGTTTAAGGAAGATGTGTGGCCTTAGAATTAATTCCATGAACCTAATTAGCTTTCATAAATTGTGTTTAGGCCAAGAGAAATCATTCCCACACCTTTGTGTGTGTGAGGCCAAGGAAGGGAAAGCACATTCAAGAGAAAAAGTGTGTCGTTGCCTCCAAAGTAGCTCATTCCTCCTTCGCTCATGCATGAATGTATGCTTGGCTTGTCTTTGAATGTGTGTATGTGTATTTTTATGCCATGAAAAGTATTCTAGCATGACTTTTATTCCATGGTGCCATGATGTTATATTATGCTTTCATATAATATTTATTATATGTGCTTCGGTTTGCTTGAGTGTGGTGAAGCCAATGACCTTTAGATATAGTGAGGATGAGCCAAGAACCTTTAGGATTAGTTGAGACAAAGTAAAAAGTCTCCCAAAAGTGAGGTTGACTCCCAAGAGTAAGGTTGAGTTAAAAACCTCTTAAAGAATGAGTGAGGCAAGTCTAAAATCTACAAGTGAACGGGTGAGGCTAATCCACTTACTTGGCAAGCCTATGTATGCTATGTGTGACTTGCTCAAATGTTAAAAATGTCTCTTGCATGATTCCACATGTCAATATGTTCGTGCATGCATTTGTAAGACTTATTTTGTATCTTTTATGTGTCATTGAAAGGGAGATGAGCTATTGGGATTCTTTGAATCTCATTGCCTCCTCTCCAATATTCTAACATGCTAGGTGGACCAAGAGAATAAGGAAATAGGAGCCAACAACTTGAGAGATGAGAATATGGCATCAAAGTGCATGAATTTTATTACTTTAAGGCCATATGAATGGCAAATGTTGTAATCCATTGTTGTATATGTCCTATGATGTTATGAACATGTATAATTATGTTAATGTATCATGTACAAATGAAATTTAAGGTTATATGTATAGAAATGTGCATTTTGGACATGTAATGGCAAACTAGCATTATGGAAATGTATGTATAAATGGAAGTGGAGTGGCCAAATTGAGATGTATGAGGTTTAGGACTACTTGGGTAGTTCATACAAGTCATATTCATGCTTTTAAACTTGCCCAAAAGGTGCTAAACATCAAGAAAGACCATTTGGGCACATTTGGTATCTAATATGAAACAAAATTGACTATATTGGAAACCTATACCACTTTTTGTACAAATGAGTTGTTATTGATTTGAGATTTTGCATGCATTTAGAGCTTGTTGAGATATTTTTGAAAAGTTAAAGTGTCGAATTTTTAGAGGCCTATAGAATATTTGATGAATTTTCAAAGTTGGGAAATTTTCTGAAATTGGTTTAGGTTACTGTTCACTCAAGTCTGAAAATGAATTCTGTCACTCAGGAGGTGTAACACCATGAATTCTAGCTCATTCTAACTCATCAAGTGCCTTTACATAACTTAATATCATGAATCATGTGAGTTTTGTATGAAAAAGGCAAAGAAATAATGCTCATTTTAGCATTGCACTGGTCTCAAAATTTCATTCGGTATCACGTGGACCGTATGTAACACCCCAAAATTAATTAATGTGTTAATCATGGATTTAGAGTAATTAAGAATAATTAATAGAAGATAATTGGGCAAGTTAATGAATAGAAATTTTAGAGAGATAAATTATTAATATGGGTTTGAGAATTAATTAGGATATAAACCTCATCTAGGCCTAATTTAATAAATCATGATAAGAGGCTAATGGAGGCCCAATGAGTTAGGTGCAGATCTAATCCAATTTAATGAGATAGAGGCCCAAGATCCACCTTGTATAGACTCTTATAAGTGGCCCAATTACCCTTGTGCAGACCCAAAACCTTAAGCCCTTCAAACTTGGCCTAAACCTAATTAAACTTCAGCAACCCAATGTATAAGAACTGGCCCAATAAAATTCTGCAGCCCAACACTTTAAAACTGGCCCAACAAGTTAAAGTCTGAAGCCCATTTGGAGTTGGACCTTGGAGCAACCCATGACCCATCTTTGACCCAACTTAAACCCACCTAAAACCCTAATGCTTCAGCCACGTTCTTATTTGCTGAAACTCAAGAAGCAAAATTTGGAGGTTGAGAAGGAGGCTAGGGTTGGGGGCAAGGATTCTGCATTTTCTGATATTTAGAGCAAGATTCAGCCAAGGTAATAGTTATACAACTTAATCCCCTCATCTTTCTCTTTAATTTGGCCTGACTAGTTTTTCATTTGGAGAATTTTCACCCTACCCAAAATCTGAAATGTGGTTATTTAGGATTTTCTTGGTGAAATTCGTAGGTTGAGGTTAGGGCTGACATTAGGTAAGCATAAACCATCTATTTTAATGCTTTCTTTGTTAATTTGAGACCCCCATAATTGATTTATAAAATGGGTATTAATTAGGTACGAATTTACTTAGGAATTTGAGTGATATAGCGAAATTCTGGTAAAGAACATACTCAATCCGAATTTGGGGATTTGTGGTGATTGGGTAAGTGTTATTTAGGTAGTTATTAGCATTTAAATTCTTTGGATACTTATTGCTACTGTTAATGATGAATTAGAGTGGTAATTTTCTAATGCTATGGTTATAGGGATTTTTGTACCATTGGTGGCTGTTGCAAGTTGTCCACAAGTGAGGTAATTGGGGTTTACATTAATTCCATGCATGTATCTATTTTAATTTCATATTTCCTGTATATGAATGATTTGAAATGCTGAATGAATTGGTTAGCTATCTATTGTATTATGATTGGACCTTGTGAGTCCATGGTGGAGCTGTGGTGCGGCTGCCACCCGTGCATGTGCTTCGATTGAGCACCGAGTTATGATCAAACCCCAGATGCACTGAGCCCTGGTTGTGCTCAATGGGGAGCAGGTGCCGTGGACGGGCCTTTCCCGGTGTTAATGGCCTTTAACATGTGATAATATGATTGCTAGTATAGGATAGTAATCATGATAGCCCAATTGTTTCATTTACGGATATGATTGATATGATTCTGATGTTGATTTTGATTCATGCATATATGCTTATTAAATTGGATTATATGATGGAATTGCCTTGGTTACTGAGATTTGTATCTTACCCCGTTTTATGGGATTAATATTTCAGGTGAAGGTTTCTCGGGTAAGGATAAGGGCAAGCAAGTGGATGAACATCCATGAGCTGAGGCCTAGTGTGGGAAGCTACACTTGGTTTGGGTGTAATAGGATAGATGCTAATTTTTGTTAAGTTTTGTATAGCATCATCATGTATCTGTATTGCCAAGTGTAGGCTTTCATATTTTGATCACTGAAAATGTATGTATTGAGGGGTTAGACCCCCCCTTAATTTGGTATTTGATGTATAGATTTATGATATTTGCTGTAAACTCTGTTGAACTATAATATGGCTTATCATTTGAAATGTAACCCTTGAGATATTGAGGTGGATTATTGATGCATGAAACCTCTAGCAAAATGTGTATGAGATGTTAATTGGTGATAGTATATGAATCCTTACTGTCATTAACCCATGAAAAGGGTGACATGTGGTGGTTAGGTGAGTGAGAATTAGTACTTGAGTGTTGAGTTGATAATGGTGGAATAATTTGGTAAATAATGTAGATAAATACCATTAAAGCCATATACAATGAGAGAAAGTGGTCCTAGGGTGTCCCTAGAAAGAGAATTAGAATGTAGGGGATGAAATGTAGGAGATATAACTACAGGAGGGAGTCACACCGCGGCTAAGAAGACCTTGCCGCAGCATGAATAGTGACAGTGGCGAGAGGCACCGCGGCTTGATAGATCTCATTGTAGCGCAGAGCGAAAAAAATCGCCCAGGAGGGTGACAGAATGAAACCTAGCCACGGCTCAATAAGTCCTGCCGTGGCGCAAGTCAAGGAAATTAATTAAGGGGGTATAGTAGCAAAACTCGCCGCGGTGTCACGTAGGTTGGTCACTGCGCAGATCCAACTTGCCACTGCGAAAGTCAAGAAAGTTACCCAGTGATTCCCGAGAGCAACTTAGCCGCGGCGTAAAAGGTCTGGGCCGTGGCGCAAGGTTAAAAACTTAGTTTTTGAGCTCCAAGACCTAACTTAGCCACGGCGAGAAGGTTCTAGGTCGCGGCAGAGGTCCCCAAACTCCCACCTTTGACTTAGAAACCCTAATTTCTTTAATGCTAATGCTAGGAAATGATATAAGAACACTTGTGGGAGGTTCTTGTGTGTAGAAATCGATGCATAGATGAATCACAAACTTTAATGATGGTACAAACTTTTTTTTTACATGTTCCCATTTATGGTTGTTTAATTGATGGCCCTAATAACATCATTGTTCAAATTTCCCTATATTTTCTTAATGTAATTGATTGTAATGACTCCAAACCTTGATCTTTAATTATTAAACCTGTATTTAACTATAGTTACCGATATTAGAAGTTAGGGTCATCACACCGTATGAGCTCATACTATACTTCTTCATATTTAATTTCATTATTACAACTCATTTACATCACAAAAACTTGCCTACAACCCATGGAAACCGAAATGGGGCATGAAAATTTAAAGAGCATTCTCGGACAGAATTGGTCTCTTTCGGGGCAAAGTTTGGAACATTATAAATAAATCTAGAAAAATTAAAACCATGCAATCTTGGTCCTTCTAGAAAGCTTAGGATGTCTAATTCACACTAAAAATATGCCCAGGTCACAATATTCATCACCCAGGGCGTTTGACATCCAAAACGCTACAGAGATCTGACTGAAATCTGGAACTGTCATAGAATTCTACAGAAAACTTTGAAAATGTCTAATTAATTTCACAAAAATCCAATCCATATAAATGATACCAATCTGGAAAGATGTGGATATTAACTAGAGAGGAAAAATATCTCCAGATCAGTTCATTAATCCCAGTCTCTAGAATTCAATGGAACAGTACTTCTAGTCGGGCAATTTCACTGATACTGGATAGAAACTTCAAAAATTCATATCTCCCTCTCCAGACCTCCAAATGAGGTACTTCTAGTTGCCACGAGTCACTGTAATTTCCTAGTTTCTGTGCATAAAATTTCGTGGCAATTGGACATCATTTGGGTCTCGTGTGATAGAAAACAATTTCGGACCAAATGAATAGTGCAGCAGACCAAATCCATAAAATTTGCCAATTTTAAAAACTCATCAAATATTTTGTAGACCTCCAAAAATTATGATCTTTAACTTCCTAGAAATCTCTCAATAAGATCTAATTGCATGCCAAATTTCAGATCAAGACTAGCTCATTTGGCTAAAAAGTGATATAGGGTTCCATTATGGTC
This sequence comes from Erythrophleum fordii, assembly GCA_032878935.1. Taxonomy (NCBI): domain Eukaryota; kingdom Viridiplantae; phylum Streptophyta; class Magnoliopsida; order Fabales; family Fabaceae; genus Erythrophleum; species Erythrophleum fordii. The sequence goes on from JAVQMF010000044.1 coordinate 21,936,071, forward strand.
AATTTTAGCTCCATATTGGGTACCAAAATTGTCAAATGGATTTCCCTTGGTTTTGGCACCTTTTGGGCAAGTTTAAAAGCTTATTTGAGACTTGTGTGAACTGCCCAAATGGTCTCAAACCTCATACATCTCATTTTGGCCATTCAACCCACACAATGGCATTACATACTCAAAGCATAGGCTGGTGGTCATATATGAGAATCATACATCTCAACATCACATATCAGTATATTTACATATGTCTCAACATTCATAGTACATATACAACATTATATACATGATAAACCATCATTATGGTTCCAAAATGGCTAAAACCAAGGCATAAGTTTGTCAATCTCCTTCCTTTAGGGTTGTTAGCTCCCATTAGCATATCCACTTAGTTCACCTATCATGTTAGATCATTGAAGAGGAGGGGATGAGATTTAAAGAATCCCAATAGCTCATCTCTCATTCAATCATACATAATATGTATAAAGCAAGCTTCACAAATGCATGCATGGGGAAAATGGAAGACATGGACATTTTAAAAGCAAACTTCACATGTGAATCAATCATACAAAACATTCAAGAGCTCACCAAGTGTTTGGATTGGCCTCACACTTCTCCTCATGGATTTTGGACTTGCCTCACCCATTCTTTAAGAGCTTTAGACTCAACCATACTCTTGGGAGCCCACTTTGCTTTTGGGAGACTCTTTACTTTGTCTCAAGCTCAAGGGTTCTTGGCTCATCCTCACCAAAGGGAAGAGTTCTTGGCCTTTCCACACTCAAGCAAACTCATACAAACATCATGTAACCAATTGAAAACATAACATGGCATCAAGCATCATGGCACATAAAGGCATGCTAGCATACTTTTCAAAGCTTAAAAATACACATACACACATTCTAAAACAAGCTAAACACACATCCATACATGAGAGAAGGTGGAGAGAGCTACCTTGTATACAAACACACTTTTCCTTTAGGATTAAAGCCTCCTCTTTCGGCCACACACCCAAAAATTGGTGTAGATGGTTTCTCTTGGCCTAAATACAATATATGGGAGCCAATTAGGTTCATGGAACAATCTTTAAGACCATACAACCTGCTTAAGTACTAGATTGCTCTATAACCCCCATTATGGTCTATATTGGCACCTAATGAAGCAACACCTCTCAAATGACTTCTAGGCCTCATTCTTTTCTTTCAAATATGATCCTTGACTCCTTTTAAGCCTCTTGGAGTCATCACACCATTAAAACAAGAGGCCTAGCACCATGTTGCTTCTTTAGGTCATAATATAGAACCTAAGGCACCAAATCACTTTCTATGAGTTCTAAATTTTTTCCAAGGCCTCCCCTCACTTTCATTCATCAAATATGAGTCAAGAATGGTGTTAGAAAAATTTAAAACTCTCCCTAGCTAGGAGAACCCATCTAGGCCGAGGCTATGAAGTATATTAGGTTCCGTGAAGCTTTCTTTGTTTTCTCAAGGGAAGAAGCATATGGGGAGCCTCTTAGGGATCTTGGGAGCTCATTTAAACTCTTGCTTAGGCCTAGGAATCATCATACAAAGTCATATTTTACAAAGTGCAATTGAAACCCTAGAACTTGCATCTTGAAATCTAATAGTTTTTTGTTAATTCTCTTTGCATATTCTTAATCTCCACACCCTTTTTCCTTAGATTCATGCTTGGTTCTACCTAAAAATGATCTCCTTCTAGGGTTTTCTCAAGTGGGGCGAAATGGTGGAGAAGGGGACCAAAAATGACAACCATAGGAAGAGAAATTACCTTATTTTCTTGCTTTTTCTCACTTGAATCTTGTGTTCTTTGAGCTCATCTCTTCAAATCCGAACTTTCCCTTGAATATCTCCCTTGAATCAGATTTATAAACCTCATTTTAATCATAGGAAACAAAGGAGAATGGAGGCGAAGAGGTTTGGAAGAGAAAGAGCATGAAAAATTACTAATTTCCATACTTTAAGCCTTTGATTTCTCCTCCTTTTCTTCCCCTTCTTGTGAGCCTCATCCCCTAGGATTTTCTTCTAGTTTTAGGCAGAACATGGTTATGCATAATGAAGGGAGGAGAAGGGTGCATCATATATATAGGTGGGAATAAGTTACACTTTTCAAAAATTCCCATTTTGCCCTTCATACTTTGCATTTATGTTTCTCCTTCATTTTAGCTCCTTTTTGAGAACCGTCCTTTCCATTATAAAATTTAGGTTTCCAATTAAGAAAAATGCCTTTGGAATCACTCAAATTGGAACTAAAACCTTTTCGAATGAATTCGTCAAAGTTCGAGCACATTAACATTGGAAAAAATCCACCGGAGGGGCTTTAACTGTCCCGGGGCTTTCCATGGTTTTTAGGGCCTCTGAGAACCCCGAAGAACTCAAAACTTTCATTTAAAAAGCCCTCCTGTGTGTTTTTCAAAAGTGCCCATATTTACAAAAATCCCACTAGCCTTTTGACAAATTTTTCGAATCACTCTGGCATTGATTTCTGAGCAACTCAAGGCTCAAATCCTCATTTTCTAATATTTATAATTTTATCATAATTTTAGTTGGCCCCCAATTCCTTCTATTTCAGGCACTTTCTTTTGTATCTGGCCCATTTATGCCGTTTACGAAGAAACCGAACATTGCGTTTCTTACGTTTACGGAAGGACCAGATGTTACAAGAGGCAAATGATGTCCAATTGTCATAAAATTTTACAAGAAGAAACTAGACATTCCCAGACTTGTGCCAACTAGAAGCACCTCATTTGGATGTCTAGAGAGGGAGATATAAATTTTTGAAATTTCTATCTAGTATTAGGCATCTAAACTAACCTAAGTTACTCTTTGATTAGCTTTTGAGTCTTGGATGTGTCTAAACTAGTCTAAAGTTATTTTTTCCCTTTAGCTAACATCCATAGCTTTCCAGATTGGTATCATTTACATGGATTGGATTTTTGAAATTAATTAGATATTTTTGAAGTTCATAGTAGAAACCTGTATCAGTACCAGTAGCTAGTCAGACCTCTGCATATTTTGCGAATGTCAAACATCTTTTGTGTTATGTTTCATAGCCTAGAAATATTTTTACCATAAATTAGACATCTGTAGCTTTCCAGAATAATAAAGAATGTATGATTTTGATTTTTCTAGAATTAGTTATGATTTTCCAAATTTGGTGACAAAAAAGAAAAAATTCTAGCTGAGGTAGCTACCATGGATTTTGTGTATTCCCTTGCCTTGCACGAGTTCTGGGCCACTTTTGGTGATGGAATTGAGTTGTATATATGTAATTAAATATGAAAATATGATACATGAGCTCACGTGGTCCATATGATACTGAAAGAAAAATTTACACGCTACGTAACGCTAAAATATTCATTATTTTATTACCCTTTTCTTGCTCCTTATGTGAGATGCATGGTTTGAAGCATGGGAATAGCATGAAATGAGCTAAGAAATTATGGTGTTACATTACTCGTTAAGAATCATCCAAATACTATCACAAGTACCAATTCCATGATGACTCAAATTATATAATCAGCCTTTATACCTGGCAATACATGATGTAACGTGACAATTTTTCAACATAATAAGCAATTTCATCAAAACTAATATCTCTATTATACAAACCCTATTAAATAATGTAACACCCTAAAAATTAATTAGGGTACTAATCATAGATTTGGACTAATTAAGAATAATTAATATGGAATAATCGGGTAAGTTAAGTGAATGAAAATTTTGAGAGATAAATTAATAATATGAGTTAAGAATTAATTGGGATAGAAACTTCATCTAGGCCCAAATTAATGTAGGAGATCATGATAAGAGGCTAATGGAGGCTCAATGAATTAGGTGCAGACCTAATCTGATTTAATGAGTTAAAGGCCCAAGACCCAACTTCCATAAGCCCATGTAATTAGCTCAATAACCCTTGAGCAGACCCAAATCAAATGAGTCTTTCATACTTGGTCTGGCCCAATTGAATTTTCGCAACCTAATATAAGAGAGCTGGCCCAACAAAGCTAAAATATGAAGCCCATTAGGAGTTGGATCTTGGAGCAGCCTATAACCCATGGAAAACCCAACTAAAACTCTAAACACTTCAACCTCTTCCCCATTTTGCTGAAACACAAGAGAGAAATTCGGAGGTTTGGAGGGAGGTTAAGGTTTGGGGCAAGAAATCCATCATTTCCCACTTTTAGAGCAAGATTCAGCCAAGGTAATAGCTATATAACTTAATTCTCTCATCTTTCTCTTCATTTTAGCCCGATTAGTTTTTCATTTGGAGTATTTTCACCTACACCCAAAATCTGAAACTTTCCATTTGGTGTTTCTATGGTGAAAATTCGTAGGTTGAGGCTAGGGCTGACCTTAGGTAAGTATAAACTCTTCTTTTTGAGATATTTCTATTAGTTTGAGACCCCAATGATTGGATTATAGTATGGCTATTAATTTTGTACGAATTTACTTAGGATTTTGGATGAAATATTGAAGTTTCTGGTGGAGGATATTTCAATCCGAATTTGGGGACTTGTAGTGGCTGGGTAAGTGTTCCCTAGGTGGCCATTAGCATTTTAAATTCTTTAGATATTTGTTGCTTTATAAATGATGAATTAAGGTTGTAATTCTCTGATGCTATGGTTATAGGGGGATTTTTGTACCATTGGTGGCTATTGCAAACTTATCTACAAGTGAGGTAAGTGGGGTTTACATTAATTCCATGCATATATCTATTTTAATTTCATATTTGTAGTATATGAATGATTTGAAATGTTGAATGAATTGGTTGGCTATCTATGTATTGTGATTGGACCTTGTGAGTCCATGGTGGAGCTGTGGTGCGGCTGCCACCTGTGCATGTGCTTTGATCAGGCACCGGGATATGATTAAACCCCCAATGAACTAAGCCTTGGTTGTGCTCATTAAGGAGTGGGTGCCGTGGGCAAGCCTCTCCCGGTGTTATTGGCCTTTAACATGTGAAAATATGATTACTAGTATGGGATAGTAATCATGATAGCCCAATTGTTTCATTTACTGATATGACTGGTATGTTTCTAATGCTTATGTGAAATTATGCATATATGTTAATTAAACTGGAATGTATGATGGAATTTTCCTTAGTTACTGAGATTTACATCTCACCCCATTTTATGGAATTACAATTTCAGGTGAAGGTTCCTCGAGTAAGGATAAGGCAAGCAAGTGGATGAACATCCATGAGCTGAGGCCTAGTGTGGGGAGCTACACTTGGTCTAAGTAGAATAGAGTAGATCCTAAATTTTGTTAACCTCTGTATAGCATCATCATGTATCTGTATTGCCAAGTGTAGGAGTCTGTATTTGATAATATAACGTGTACCTATTGAGGAGTATGCCTTACTTTAGTTTGGTATTTGATGTATGAATTTATGATATCTGCTATGAGCCTTGTTGAACTATAATATGGCTTACCATTGGAAATGTAATCTTTGAGATATTGATATGAACCCTTAATGTATGGAATCCCCACTGATTGCGTATCAAATGATAACTGTTGATAGTTCATGAATCCTTGTTATTGTTACTCTACAAACTTGCCGATGGAGGGTAATTAGAGAAAAGAAATTGACCCTTAAATCTTGAACTACTAAGGATAGATTATCTGGATAAATTAGGCTAATGAAGGCTATTCGAGCCCCACAATTAAGGTAGAGGGGCCTTAAAGTGTTATTGGAGGGAGAATAGAGAGTATGAGGCAAGAATTTAAGAGTTGTAGGACCAGAAGACAATTTGCTATGGCTAAAATAGAGTTAGCTACGGCCAATAGAGGCGAAGTTTGCCCAAGGAGAGTGCCAGAGAGGAATTCGCCGCAGCAAAATGTGAAACTAGAAGTTGTCCAGAGGGAAATTAGCCGCGGTGAAAATTAGCCATGGTGAACTTTTGTGAAAATGTCCCAGGCGTTCCATAGAGGAATTAGCCGCGGCTAATAAGGGAATTAGCCGCAGCTAATAGCGAGAGGTGAGCGAGGTAAGTTCCAGGAGGCTTCCTTGCCGTGGCACCAAGTAGGTTAGCTACGGCGAAGGTCCAACTCGCGCGTGGCGATCGCTGCGGCAAAACTAGTGATGAAGTAAGGGGTGAAATCGAGAGGAATTGGCTGCGGCTAAGTGTAATTTGGCCGTGGCAAACGTTCTGAAACCCTTATATTAATGAGGGAACCTTGGTTTTTCATATGGTAATCTCAAGGGATGATTTAGAGACATTGGGATGCGTTATAACTTATGAGTAATAGAATCAAAGGCTTATAAATAAATGTTTATTTCCTTTATGAACATAAGTGCTTGTAATTGTATGATTGATGACTCTAATCACATTAAGGTTCAAATTTTCTCGTATTTTCATAATGTGGTTGGTCGTAATGCCTTGTAACCCCTATCTATGATTATTAATTACGTATTTAACCTTAATTACAATGTTTAGAAATTAGAGTCGTCACAAATAAGGTGTTTAAACTTATACATTATAAAACCATATGGTAGCCTTCTATTAGTTTCTCCTTGCTACTAAGAGGTCTGGCCCCTGAAAATGTTAGCCTACAATCGGGGTAAGATATAAAATTTTAGTAATAAATTAGGCACTTTTTCTTACTTATTTTGCACCTTCTCCCCTTCTCTTTCCTCCACCTTCTCATGTCCTTTGGCTACTAGTTTTGGAGTGTTTTAGTAGTTTTAACATGGTAGAGGTGGTTGGCATGACTTTATAAAAAGGAAGGAAGTGTTTTTAAAGAATTTTAAAAATTCTATCCATGTCCCTTCACTTAAACCCTTTTGTTTGAGCTCATTTTGCATCTGTTTTAAAAATTGTCTATTTTATAATAAAATATAGCTCTCTAATTTATTAAGAGCATTTACTTTTAAATTTTTGGAATTTAAAACAATTCCAAAAAGTTTGGTCAAAGTTATAACAAACTAATATCCTAAACCATACATCGTTAGAGATTTAATCATTTTGACGGTTTCTATGATATTCAAGACCTCTTAAAACTCTAATGAGTTTAATTTTGGCATTTAGAACTCTCTTATTTGAGTTTCTAATTTTTTTTTAAATCATGATTTTGCCACTACTAAATTGGTTTACTCTATTTAGCCACTTTAGCTTAGGTCATTAATGATTTCATAACCACATTTCTAGATATTCTAATTAATATTCTACCTTTGTTTGCCCTTAATTCATTTGCTTTGGGGTCCTCTTTCATTAACATACCAAGTTCTAGTTCAATTTAAAGATTGGATGTTACATAGCCTACCTTAGGTACTCTAATATACTATTAGCCTCAAATTAGTAGAGCCTAAATCTTATATAAACACATCACTAAGTATAGTGAGAATTTACATTCTTAAAAAGAACACTTATTAATTTTGAAAACTGGTGATGGTTAAGCTACCACATGTGTAGAAAACCATTTCTTTTATATTCCTTTGTTTGTGGCATATAAGAATAGCCACCACAACATGGCTTACCAAATGTAGATAGAATAATATTTATATAAAAGGACATAAACATATATGAATAGAGGACATATTCCTAGATATGCAAAATCATCTTAAATAATGTCCAGATAGTATTATTCAAAATAGTGAAATACTAAATTTATCATATCTAAGCATCACCAATCATGACATGGTCAATATATCACAAATCAGACCTATTTAATATCAATATATAGTTTATGATTGTATATTACACATCATCTATACTTGTAGTCACATATAATTTACATATATGTGCAAACATAATATTATTTAATTCTAGTTATATCTTCCAAAGATATCTTTGAGGCAATATTAATTCAAAATGATTCTAACAAGCTTAGTCCCTCATATCTAATCTTTGTATATCACATAACTTGATACATGTTGATATGCCTTATCATTTGATTCATAAAGCCTTAACGTTACTTTAGTGAATACATTTTGTACGTATCCTTTTAAGGGGATGTAGATGATCTTACCTAGAAAGCACTAGTTTGAAGGAAATCATTTCCACAAGCCACATATCAAGTCTTCCATGCCACTTATGTAGCGTTGGGTTTTCAAGTCATAAGTAGCCCACTAAGCATCTCATACTACATAGTATAAGACCTGAGATTTTAGTGTCATCAAGGAGAAAGATTATTCTCTTTAGTTATTATGATTAATGGAATCATCATTTGACAGGAGCAAATATAATTAGGACATCCCTCTGAGTGGATCAATAACCTAAACCAAAAACCCAAAAGCCATATACGAGCCTTCTTGTAACGAACGTAATTTTTATAAAACGATGAAATGAGTCGTATAAAAGTAAGTCCTCTGAAATGACCTAGATAATATCCCAAAAATTTTGGATTGAGTCCTAGATTCCTAAAAATGATAATTCCAGCCTCAGACGGAAAGAAAAATGGAGTTAGGATAGAGAAATAATTTGTGATGAAAACTGACGAAACGTAATGGTATTTTTGTAAATAAGTGTAACTTTTGAAAAACCACATAGGAGGGATTTTTAAATGAAATTTTTGAGTTTCTCAAGGTTTTCAGAGGCCCCAAAAACTATGGGAAGTCTTAGGATTGGTAAGGCCCCTCCGGTGTATATTTTTCAATGTCAGTTGATCCAAACTTTAACCGATTTGTTCGATAAGGTTTTAGCTCCAAATTGAGTGATTCCAAAGGCATTTTATTAAATTGGGAACCTAAATTTTATGATGGAAAAGACAGTTCTAAAAAAGGAGCTAAAATGAAGCCAAAACGAAATTGCTATTACAGAAGGGCAAAATTGGAATTTATGATTTCTTGAATGTTCTAAAGAGTTTCACACTTTTCTCCCTTCTTCTCCTCTTTAATAGGCACTACCCTTTCTGCCCAAAATGCAGAAAATCTTCAGATCTCTTAGGCACACAAGAAGGAGGAGAAAAAGAGGAAGAAAGCCAAGGAGAAACTAGGTAATTTCATGGAATTTCTTGCTCCATCTTACTCCAATCTTGTTCTCCTCTCTTCCTCCTTTCTTTCCATGGATTTTTGAATGATTTGGTTCTGTTTTGAGGTCAGACCAAGGAGGGAAATTTCATGTTTGGAGAAGAGAAGCCAACCAAGGGAAGAAACGTCCCAGAAACTAAGGAAAAACAAGGTAAAATCTCATTCCTATGGTAGCCTCTTCTTGTCCCTTCTTGTATGTTTCGGCCAACCTAGGATGGGATAGGAGGGGCTAGATTTTGGCAGAACCAAGAGAGAAACCTAGGAAAAAGAATGCAAGGATTAAGAATATGGCAAGAAATTCAAGTAAAAACCAAAGGAAAACAAGTTAGAAAAGTGTAGTGCTTTCTAGGGTTTTGTAAAATTTGATTTTGTGCGAATGTTTCTTTAGCTATTTGAATGTTCCCTTGAGCTCCTAAGACCTCTAGAAATCCTCCCAAGTGGCTCTCCCATCAAGGAAAAATCACAAAGTCCATGAACCTTCCTTATGGTGCATATTTCGGCCAAGCTAGGTTCATTAGGCTAGGGGATGTTTTAAATTATTCTAGCCTTGGTTTGAGACTTTATATGATGTTAGAAGATGGGAGAAACCATTGGGAAAAATTTAGGAGCCATAGATTGGGAGATGGGACAATGGTGTCCATAATGGTGCCTTATGAAGCAACTTGGTCTTTCAATGGTGCAATTGAATATGTGATGGCTCCAAGGACCTTAAATGAGTCCAAGAAATCTAGAAATAATAAGAGAATAGAGCTTAGCACTTGAATGATATGAATTACTTCAATAGGTCATTTATGGAACTAATATGTCCATTATGGAACCAAGTATGTGATAAGCTTTAGTTTAATGTCTGGGCTTGCTTCAAGGATATGATTGTGTGTTATTTGTGATGTCTAGGTCAAGAGAACCTTACTCCACCTAAGTGCTCTTGTGAAACCAAGGAGGGGAAGGAAATTGCATAGTGAGCTTGTATAAATTAAAAGGTAGCTCTCCACCTCATTCTCTTTGCATTCTTGTGTGCATATGTATGTCTTAGTGTGCTTGCATGCATTCTTGATGCTTGATAACATACCACTTGCTCCTTGTTGTGCATTGGTACCAATGTGGTGTCTTAAATGACTATGGATGGGGAAAGAGCTCATAAGGATGAGGTGATGCCAAAAGTCCCTTGATGAAGGTGAGGAGATGCCAAAAGTCTCATGGCATAGGTGAGACAAGGTCAAAAGTCCCTTGAATGGGTGAGGCTAGGTCAAAAGTCCTTAGGCCAAGAGTGAGGCAAATCCAGAAGTCCTAGAAATGGGGTAAGGCTAAACCAAAAGTCCCTAGAGCATGAAAGTGGTCTTGACATGTGAATGTGGTATGGAATGGAATTTATTGTACACTTTATGCTTACATAGTATGAATTTGATGTATATATGCCTTGAATGTGATGTGAGTGGGTGTGTGAGCTATTGAGATTCTTGGAATCTCACCCCCCTTTCCCCCTCATCCTTGAATTGTCTAGTTGGTGTTCCAAGTCAAGGAGATGCAAGCCAAGAATATTAAACATCTTTATTTTGGTGTATTATGTACTTTAAGTAGTGGTTGAATGTCAAAGTAATGATGCATGTAATGTTTTGTGATGTAAGACCATGAACAAGTGTAAAATGATGTATGAACATGATGTAGACTTTATATGACACTAAAAGTAATAGAATTATGCAAATTGGCTCTTTAATGGTTTGATGTAAGTATGCACAAATGGATGTTGAAAGATCAAAATGAAATGCATTAGGTTTGGGATCACTTGGATAGTCTTTACAAGTCATATTTATGCTTTGAAACTTGCCCAAGAGGTTCCAAACAATTAAGAAAGCCATTTGGACAAATTGATTACCCATATGGAATAAAAACTTACCATTTTAGGAGGCTATACCACTTTTTGTCCAAATGAGCTCTTCTTGGTCTAACATTTGGTGTGCATCTAGAGCTTATTGAGATATTTTTGGGAAGCTAAAGTTGGTAATTTTTGGAGGTCTGTGGAATATTTAGCAAATTATTGAATTTGGAAATTTTTCTGGTTTTGGTCCTTGGTACTGTAGCATTAGTCTGAAATTAAACTTTGTCACTCATGGGTCAAATGATGTCCAATTGCCATAAAATTTTATATAGAGAAACTAGACACTCCCAATGACTCCCTTCAACTAGAAGCACCTAATTTAGAGTTCTAGAGAGGAAGATACTATTTTTCAAAGATTCAGTCTAGTGTCAGGCGTCCAACCAGACCTTAGTCACTGTTTGATCAAAATTTAGGGTTTGAGCGAGCTTGAACTGGTCTGGAGTTATTTTTTCCCTCTAGCTAACACCCTCATATTTTCATATTGGCATCAGTCACTTGATTTGAAATTTTGTGAAATTAATTGGACATTTTTGAATTTTATATCAGTAAACTATGACAGCATCAGGACCCAGTCTGACTTCTAGACCATTTCGCATGTCAAACGTTTGGTGTGTGGGATTTTATGACTTGTACCTATTTTTAACATATATTAGAAATCCTAAGCTTTCCAAAATGACTAAGATTACATGATTTCAATATTTCTATATTTATTTATGATTTTCCAAAGTTTTGGACAGAATGGTGGCAAATCTGGCTGAAATTGAATGAGTTCCTTTCATGCTCCATTTTGGTTTCCTTGAGTTATGAGCAATATTTTGTGATTCAAATGGGTTGTAATAATGTATTTAAATATGAGGATGCATGGTATGAACCTACATGGTCCACGTGTCATCGATTTAAAATTTGTAAGCATAACGCAATGTGATTAAATCTATTATTGTTGGTCCATTTTCCATGTACTCTTATAAAAATGATGATAGGGAACTTATGAATGCCATGAATGGGGTTAGATATATATGGTATTACACTTCCAATCCTCCTATGACTCTAATGTCATAACCTTATCCTTGGGAGAACAAGACTTCAAACCATGAAGGGCTCTAATGCCCAAGATGGTTCTAGATAATTATACCTTTCCTTTCATATAGATAGAAATTTTGTCTCTACTAATGAAGACCATCTTTTGGAATCTCATCTCTCGAGAACTATAGCATCTAGTATCCTTAAATTGGGTTAAACTCTAAGATTGAGGTTAAGGCTAAGATATAAAAGGCCAAGAGCTTAAATAGAATAAGAAATAAAGGACACCACTGGTCTAAAGTATGAAAAAAAGGGCACTTGATTAGCTACAATACAGAAAGGGGCAAAATAGTAATTTGAGGAAAAGTGCTATATCCAATATTTTAATTGAACTAGATCCCAATATAATATAAGGTATAATAAGAGTAGAGGAATAACTGAGATGACAAGAAATAGGGTTATAAGATCACCTATGGTGTGAAAATGGCTCAAAATGGCTATATGTAATTAAATCGCATACTAGTGGCAAAATCATAATTTTAAGCAAAATTTTAAAAACTCAAGGATTAAATGCCAAAATGAAGCTCGTTAAGGTTTTTAGGGGTCTTGAAAACCATAGGAATACTTAGAATCAGTTAAACACTTTTTTGCAGGAGAAACGAGGCAAATAGTGATGTGACCTAATTTAAGCCATTTTTCATTGTTTTAAGCCACTGATACCCCAAAAAATAATGTTTTTATGTAAAGGAGCACTTAAAATTGTGTAAGAAATAGTTAGATCCTAAAAAGCTTGTAATGACAGAGTAAAAGTGCACTAAGGGGCAAACTAGTCATTTTAAAAAAAATTATAAAGAAGCTTGCTTAATAAGCCTTCTTCTTCCTCAATCCATTTGGATGAAAAATATATAACACCAAGACCAACCATGGACGTGCTTCTTGAGGGAGGAGAGAGACAAAGTTTAAGGCCCCATTTAAGTAAGTAAATGTGCTCTATTCATTCAGCTGTAGTTAGGAATGTTTACCTATAAAAAATGGGCTTTCCAATGGCAGTTTTATTTTCTTAAAAAAAGGAAGTTTAAGTTTGACCCCATAATAAAAAGAGCTCCTTCTAAGATTCCAACTACTGGAAAAATATCTACATGAAGAGTGTTATGTGTAATGTCTAGTTTCGCCATAAACGTGAGAAACGTAATGTCCAGACTCTTTGTAAATGTGTGAAATGCATCGAATATAAAAGGAAGTCCCCTAGGTAGAATGAATTGAGGTTCAATAAAATTAAAGTGATAATCTATACCTTAAATAATGAGAATCCAAGGTTAGAGATGCCCTAAAAATGGAGTCAAAATAATCAGACAAAATTTAACGAAGATATAGTGACATTTTCGTAAATTCAGAAACTTTTTGGAAAACTTGTAGGAGGGATTTTTAAATAAGAAAAATGAGTTTCTTAGGATTCTTAAAGGCCCTAAAAACTATAGGAACTTCCAGAATAGTTTAAACCCCTCCGATTGACATTTTATAACATCAATTGACCCAAACTTTGACCAGTTCATTTGGGAAGGTTTTAGATCCAATTTGAGTGATTCCAAAGGCATTATATAAGTTAGAAGACCCAAATTTTATGATGGGAAATAAAATTCTCAAAAAGGAGCTAAAATGAATCTAAAACAAAAATGCCAAGAAACGGAACATGTAATGTTCGGTTTTCATTAAACGATGAAAATGGGCACGTTTTCAAAGCAAGTCCCCCGAGATGAATTAGTTAAGGTCCTAAAAAATTTGAATAACATTCTAGACTCCTAAAAATTAGAATCCTAGCCTCAAATGAAAGGAAAAACAGAGCTAGAACGAAGAAGCAAATTTTGACGGAAAACTTAAGAAACGTAATGCATTTTCGTAATTTTGAGCAATTTTTGGAATTTATATAGAAGGGCTTTTTAAATCAAAGTTTTGAGTTCTCTAGGGTTCGTAGAGGCCCTGAAAACTATGGGAAGCCTTGGGACAGTTAAATCCCCTTCGGTGGATGTTTTCCAATGTCGGTGTGCTCGAACTTTGACGGATCTGTTCGGGAGGGTTTTAGCTCCAATTTGAGTCATTTCAAAGGCATTTTTCTTAATTGGAAACCTGAATTTTATAATCAAAAGATTGTTCTAAAAAAGGAGCTAAAACAAAGGAGAAACGAAAATGCAAAGTACGAAGGGCAAAATTAAAATTTTTGAAAAAGTCACTTTTCCCTACCTATAAATAGGTGGCGCCTCACACTTGCCCTCATTTAGCTTCAGAAAATTCAGCCCCAAACCAGAAGCAAAACCCTAAGAGAGAGGCGCCCAAGAGATGAAGAAGAAAGAGGAAGAAATCCAAGCAAAATGTATGTTTTATGGTTGTTTTTTATGCTCTTCTCCATCCACACCATCTCTTCTTCATCCTCCTTGATTTCCTTTGATTAAAATGAGGTTTATGAATCTGAATCAAGGGATAAATTCAAGGAAAATTTTGGATTTAAAGAGAGGAGCTTGGAGAAAGCAAGGTTTAAGCCAAACTAAGCAAGGAAACAAGGTAAAATTGCATCCTATGGTTGCTATATTGAGTTCCCTTTCTTCTCCACTTCGACACACACCAAGAATGCTAGGAGGATCTGATTTCCAAGCCCAACCAAGGGCGAATCTTAGGCATTTGATGGAGAATAAAAAGAATATGCAAAGAAAACAACAAACTAGCCACTAGAAATCAAGATGCAAAACTTAGGGTTTCAAGTGCACCTCTCAATTCTGATTTTGTATGAAAATTCCTAGGTTTAATTAAGAGTTTACACGAGTTCTTGATACCTCTAAGATGCTCCCCACAAGCTTCCTCTTTCAAGAAAACAAAGCAATTCCCATTTAGGTCAAAGATGCCCTATGTCTCGACCAAAAGCGGTTCTTGTAGTGGGGGAGAGTTTTAAATTTTTCTAAGGCCATTCTTGAGTCTTATTTGATAAATGAAAATGAGGGGAGGCCTTGGAAAAAATTTAGAACTCATAGAAATTGATTTGGTGCCTTAGGTTCCATATTATGTCCTATAGAAGCAACATGATGTTTGGCCCTTTGTTTTAATGGTGTGATGACTCCAAGAGGCTTAAAAGGAGTCAAGAATCATATTTTAAAGGAAACAATGAGGCCTAGAAATTATTTGAGGGGTGTTGCTTCATTAGGAGCATTTATGGACCATAATGGGGGTTCTGGAGCCATCTATTGTTTAACCAAGTTGTATAGCCTTAGAATATGTTTCATGAATCTAACTAGCTCCCATAAATTGTATCTAGGCCAAGAGAAACCAGCTCCACCAATTTTGTGGGTGTGTGATTGAAAGAGGAGGCTTAAAATCCAAGGAAAAAGTGTGTAATTATACACAAGGTAGCTCTCTCCACCTTCTCTCATGCATGGATGTGTGTTCAGCTTGCCTTAGAATGTGTGTATGTGTATTTTCAAGTCATGAAAAGTATGCTAGCATGATTTTCTATGCCATGATTTCATGATGTCATGTTATGTTTTTAAATGAAGGCATGATGTTTGTTTAAGTTTGCTTGAGTGTGGAGAGGCCAAGAACTCTTCACCATGGTGAGGATGAGCCAAGAACCCTTAAACTTAGTTAAGGCAAAGTAAAAAGTCTCCAACAGGAAAAGTGGGCTCCCAAGAGTATGGTTGAGTCCAAAGCTCTTAAAGAATGGGTGAAGCAAGTCCAAAATCCATGAGGAGAAGCGTGAGGTCGATCTAGACACATGGTGAGCTCTTGAATGTCTTATATGATGTGTTCTTATGCCAAGCTTGCTCTTTGAATATTCATGATTTGTATTATGTCCATACATGCATTTTTAAGGTTGCTTTACATATATTATATATGATTGAAAGAGAGATGATCTATTAGGATTCTTTGATTCTCATTACCTCCTCTCCAATGATCTAATATGCTAAGTGGACCAAGTGGCTAAGGAAATGGGAGCCAACAATCTTGAAGGAAGGAGATTGACATTATTATGCTTAGCTTTTATCTTTTTGGAACCATAATGATGTTTCATGATGTATATTGTTGTTCTAAATGGCCTATGACCCTTGAGACATGTGTAAATATGATATTATATGATGTATAAATATATGGATGTGATGTAAATGTGCATAAGTGTGGGTTAAATAGACAAAATGAAAAGCATGAGGTTTGGGACCATTTGGGAAGCTCACACAAGTCTTAAATGTGCTTTTAGACTTGCCCAAAAGGTGCCAACACCAAGGAAAAGCCATTTGGCAATTTTGATATGCCATATGGAGCCAAAATTGACCATAATAGAACCCTATATCACTTTTTGGCCAAATGAGTTATTCTTAATCTGAAAATTGGCATGCAATTAGGTTTCATTGAGAGCTTTTTGGGAAGCTAAGGATCATAATTTTTAGAGGTCTACAGAATATTTGATGTTTTTTCAAAGTTGGCAATTTTTATGGTTTTTGTCGGTTACACTATTCATTTGGTCTGAAATTGAATTATGTCACATGAGGTCCAAATGATCTCCAATTGCCATAAACTTTTATACAAAAAAAATAGACATTAGCAGTGACTCATGCCAACTAAAAGTACCCCATTTGGAGGTCTAAAGAGAGAGATATGAATTTTTGAACATTCTATCTAGTATCAAGAATTTTGCCCAAACTGAGTTACTATTCCATTAAATTCTGAGATTTGGGCTTGATGAACTGGTCTGGAGATATTTTTTTTTCTCTAGCTAACATCCATAGCTTTCTTTATTGGTATCATTTGCATGGATTGGATTTTTGTGGAATTAATTGGACATTTTCAAATTTCTGTAGAATTTTATGATAGTTCTATAATGCAGTCTGACCTCTGGATGATTTTGGATGTCAAACATCCTTTGTGAGGGATGTTATGGTTTGGGAATATTTTTAGTGTGAATTAGACGTCCATAGCTTTCCATAATGACCAAGATTGCATGATTTCGATTTTTCTAGAATTAGATGTGATTTTCCAAAATATGGTAAAAAAAAGTTACAAATCTAGCCAAAATTATACTTGCTTATTTTGAGCTTCATTTTGGTTTCCATGAGTTGTGGGCATGATTTTGTGATGAAAATGAGTTGTATTGATGTATTTAAATATGAGAATGTATAGCATGAGCTCACATGATCCACGTGACACTGAAGGGAATTTTTAGATACAATGCAACTCGAAATTAATCATTATTTCTTTAGCCTTTTCATGGGAAACCTACATTATTCATGATATTAAGCCATTTAAAAGCATGAGATGAGCTACAATTTATGGTGTTAAAGGACGTAATGAGAATTTTTAAGGAACAATTTTTAATTCTTGGCTTCATAAACTCACACCCCACTCTCCTCCTCATCTAACTGACATTTCATCAGCTCAAAATAGAGAGTGAGACTAGGGGAGAGAGACACATAAAGGAAGGGAACAAGGAGAAGAGAACCAAGGCAAAAAGGTGACCAAATTCTTGAAATTTCATACTCTTTCCTTTGGCAAACTTATTCTCCTCCTTCTCCTCTTTCTTTCTTGTGGTTTTAGTGTGTGATGTGGTTCTGTTTTAAGCCATGTTTAGTGTAACACCATGCTCATAGCCTTTCTCCATCTTATTCTTAGTCATTTTTCCTTGGCATAGCAAGATTGGTAGAAAAATTCAATTAAAATATTGCATTATTTTACGTTACGCTATACTTAATTTTTTCATTTTGCTTTCGGTGGGCCATGTGAACTTACTCATGTCATCCTCCAATTAAAATACATTCATAATACTCAAAACCATCTTAAAATGTTGCCAAAAACTTGAGCTTATAGCATATATATACAAAATAATGCAAGTTAATCTCGGTCCAATTTAATAGACCTCTAGTGCAACTTTGGGAAATAATAACTAAATCTAGAAAAATTAAAATCACGCAACCCATAGCTTTCTAGAAAGCTTTGGATGTTAAATTTATACTAAAGATAATTTCAAGTCATGAAAGCATCATTTATACCACGTTTGACAACATAAAGTTGACATAGGTTAGATTGCCCAGCATTTTTGATATAACTTACTAATATAAATTTCAAAAAGGCATAACTAATTCAAAAAAATCTAATTCAAGTAAACTATACCAATTTGAAAAGTTACAGAGGTTACATTTGAGGAAAAAATACTTCTAGACCAAGCCACACATGTTTTGCTAATGAAAATTGATAGAATAGTACATAAACTCAACTGGTAGTACTGGTACTAATATAGAACTTCAAAAATTCATAACTCTCTGGTCAGACCTTCAAATGAGATGGTTCTAGTTGCTACAAGTCACTAGCAATATCTAGTTTATGCCTATAAAAGTTCATAGCCATTGGACACAATTTGCCCTATAAATGATAGATATGAAGTTTCTAACCAATTGCACAGTGATATAACCAAATCTATGGAAATTTTCCAAATTTAGAAATTCACCAAATATTCTATAGAGCTCCAAATAATATGAACTTTAGCTTCTAAAAAATCTATAGACAATATCTATATGCATGCCAAATTTCATGAGGAAACTCGTCCATTTAGTTAGATTGTGCCATAGGGTTGCAAATAGTCACTTTTATGCTTCTAAAGCGGTCTTAATAGGCCAAATTTTGCTTCTTCTACTACTAGGGCCACATGAGCATGTGAAAAAGCATCAAAATGGTCTACTAATCATGTCTCAAGGGTCCAACAACCCAGGCCTTACAAGCTCAGCCGCCGACTTGCTAACATACACATGGAATATACATGTTCTACCTTGCCATTCAATGCCAAGAACATGTTATATCATTCAATTGCTATCCATTCTCATACATATAACACATATTCATACATTCATTGTAATATCCAACTCCTCAAAAATATGAGAAAACATGAAAAACGTAACGTATAGTTTTTTCGTAAACATACAAAATTTACTGGAAACAAAAAGAAGTCCCCTAGATGGAGTGATTTGAGGTCCAATAAAATTAGAATAATATTCTAGACCTCAAATAATGGTGACTCAAGGCTAGAAGTGCCTTGAAACTGAAGCCAGAATAGCCAGACGGATTTTAACGAAAATGTAATGAAACGTAATGGCATTTTCATAATTTCAGAGAAATTTTAGAATACTCACAAGAGGGTTTTTTAAATAGAAAATTTGAGTTCTCTAGGGTTCTCAAAGGCCCTGAAAACCATAAAAAGTTTCGGCATAATTAAGGCCCCTCTGGTAGATGTTTTCCAATGATGGTGAGCCTAAACTTTGACCGATTCATTTGAGAAGATTTTATCTCCAAATTGAGTGATTTCAAAGGCATTTTATAAGATTGAGAACCTAAATTTTATAATGGAAAAGATGGTTCTAAAAAAGGAGCTAAAATGAATAAGAAACAAAAATGCTAAGAATGAAGGACAAAGTTGGAATTTTTCAAAATGAAGGTCCAAGAAGCTCCTTTATAAAAACTTCCCCACTTTTGCCCACTCCTTATGATTGACTTTTCTATGCTAAAATAGAACCAAGGGTAGATGAGAATGGCACCCAAGATGGAGGGAAGAAGGAGGAGAAACCTAGCAAAAAGTGTAAGAATTTCATGGTTTTTCATGCTTTCTCCTTTACCAATCATTTTCCCCTCTTTCTCCTCTTTCTTTCTATGGATTTATTTAAGTTTTTGGGTCTATTTTGAGCTCAGACCAAAGGGGAAATTTTTGAAATTTAGTAGGAGAGCCAAAGGAAAGGGAAGAGTATCCAAGAAAAGCTTGAATTCAAGGTAAAAATCCTTAGTTCCATGCCTCTTTTTCCTTGTTTCTCTTCTTGTGCACTTCATCCTACATATGGCTAGCCAAGGGGAGAGTGTTTTTGTATAGAACCAAGAAAGAATCTTAGGAATTAAGGTGTTTGAATTAAGAATATGCAAAGAGAACAAAGTAAGAACTATCAAATTGTAAGATAGAAAAGCTAGGGATTTGTGTGTGCCATTGAAATTATGATTTTGTACAAGAGTCCCTAGGCTAAAGTAAGTGTTTGTATGAGCTCCTAAGATCCTAGAGAACTTCCCACATGCATCTCCCATCAAAGAACGCAAGACAACCTCTGTAATGCCATAAATTTTAGCTAATTTCATACTTTTAAATAGCTTAACATCATGAATCATATAGGTTTCCCATGAAAAAGGCCAGGAAATAATGATTATTTTCACTTTGCGTCGTAACTAAAAATTCCATTCGGTGTTATGTGGGTCGTATGAGCTCATACTAATCAATCTAATATTTAATTACATCAATACAACCCAAATTTGGCCCTTTTTCTGACCAAGTGCATTTTCGGCCAGATTTGCCCCTTTTTTTGACCAAAATTTGGAAAATCATAAATAAATCTAACAAAATTGAAATCATGCAATATTGGTCATTATGGAAAGCTTTGGATGTATAATTCACACTAAAAATATTTCTAGATCATAACATTCATCACACAGGACGTTTGACATCCAAAATGGTCCAAAGGTTTGACTGAATTCTGGAACTATCATATAATTCTACATAAAAATTTGAAAATGTCTAATTAATTCCAAAAAAATCCAATCCATGTAAATGATACCAATCTAGAAATTTTTTGACATTAACTAGAGAAGAAAAATATCTCTAGATCATTTTATCAAGCCCAGACTTCGAAATTCAATGGAACAGTACTTCTAGTCGGGCAGATTTACTAATACTGGACAAAAACTTTAAAAATTCATATCTCCCTCTCTAGACCTCCAAATGAGGTGCTTCTAGTTGGCACGAGTCATTGTGATTGTCTAGTTTCTCTGTATAACATTTCATAGCAATTGGACATCATTTGAGCCTCGTGTGATAGAATAAAATTTTAGACCAAATAAATAGTGCAGCAAACCAGAAACCACGAAAATTGCCAACTTTAAAAAATCATCAAATATTCTGTAGACCTCCAAAAATTATGATCTTTAGCTTGCCAAAAATCTCCCAATAAGACCTATTTTCATGCCAAATCTTAGATTAAGACTAGCTCATGTGGCCAAAAAGTGATATAGAGTTCCATTATGGTCAAATTTAGCTCCATATAAGGTACCAAATTTGCCAAATGGCCTTCCCTTAGTGTTGGCACCTTTTGGGCAAGTCTAAAAGCATATTTAAGACTTGTGTGAGCTGCCCAAATAGTCCTAAACCTCATGCATCTCATTTTGGTCATTTAACCCACACTTATGCACATTTCCATTAAACTTCTACATTGCACACTTCGGTATTACACACTCAAAATAAATGCTAGAGGTCATACATCATATCCATACATTTAAACATCACATAATAGCATATTTATACATGTCTCAAGGGTCATAGACCATTTACAACATCATATACATCATATGGTACGATCATGGTCTTAAAGTGGCAAAAGCTAAACATATGATTGTCAATCTCCTTCCTTTAGTGTTGTAGGCTCCCATTAGCATATCCACTTGGTTCACCTAGCATGTTAGATCATTGGAGAGGAGGGGATGAGATTCAAAGAATCCCAATAGCTCATCTCCCATTCAATCATACATAACATGTGCAAAGCAAGCTTTTCAAATGCATGCAAAGAGAAAATAGAAATCATGGACATTTTAAAAGCAAACTTAGCATATGAACAAATCATACAAGACATTCAAGAGCTCACTAAGTGCTTGGATTGGCCTCACACTTTTCCTTATGGATTTTAGACTTGCCTCACCCATTCTTTAAGAGCTTTGGACTTAACCATACTCTTGGGAGCCCACTTTACTTTTGAGAGACTCTTTACTTTTTCTCAACCAAGCTCAAGGGTTCTTGACTCATCCTCACCAAAAGGAAGAGTTCTTGGCCTCTCCACACTCAAGCAAACTCATACAACCATCATGTACTCATTTGAAAGCATAACATGGCATCAAGAATCATGGCATATAAAGTCATGCTAACATACTTTTCATAGCTTGAAAATACATATACACACATTCTAAAATAAGCTAAACACACATCCATGCATGAGAGAAGGTGGAGAGAGCTACTTTGCACACAATCACACACTTTTTCCTTGGATTTCAAGCCTCTTCTTTCAGCCACACACCTAAAAATTAGTGGAGATGGTTTCTCTTGGCCTAGACACAATTTATGAGAGCCAATTAGGTTGATGAAACATATTCTAAGGCTACATAACTTGTTTAAACACTAGATTGCTCTATAGGCTCCATTATGGTCCATAAATGCACCTAATGAAGCAACACCCCTTAAATAATTTCTAGGCCTCATTCTTTCCTCCCAAATATGATTCTTGACTCCTTTTAAGTCTCTTGGAGTCATCACACCATTAAAACAAAAGGCCTAGCACTATGTTGCTTCTTTAGGTCATAATATGGAACCTAAGGCAGCAAATCACTTTCCATGAGTTCTAAATTTTTTCCAAGGCCTCTCTTCATTTTCATTCATCAAATATGACTCAAGAATGGCCTTAGAAAAATTTAAAACTCTCCCCCACTACTAGAACCCTCCTTGGCCGAGACATAGGCATCATTTAGGCTACATGGAGATTTCTGTTTTCTTGAAGGAGGAAGCTTGTGGGGAGCATCTTAGGGATCTTGGGAGTTCATTTAAACTCTTAATTAGGCCTAGGAATTATAATATGAAATTATACTTTGGAAGGTGCACACAAAATCCTAGAATTTGCATCTTAAAATCTAATAGTTTTTTGATAATTTTCTTCGCATATTCTTAATCTCCACACCCTTTTTCCTTAGATTCATGCTTGGTTCTGCCTAAAAAGCATCTCCTCCTAGGGTTTTCTCAAGTGAGGTGAAATGGTGGAGAAGGGAACCAAAGATGACAACTATAGGAAGAGAAATTACCTTGTTTTCTTGCTTTTTCTCACTTGAATCTTGTGTTCTTTGAGCTCCTCTCTTCAAATCCGAATTTTCCCCTCAATTTCTCCTTTAAAACAGAACCATATACTTCATTATAATCATAGGAAATAAAGGAGAATGAAGGATAAGAGGTTTGGAAGAGAAAGAGCATGAAAAACCATGAAAATCCATACCTTTCTACCTTGAATTTCTCCTCCTTTTCTTCCTCCTCTTGTGCACCTCATCCCCTAGGGTTTTCTTTTGGTTAGGCAGAACATGGTTGTGCATAATGAAGGGAGGAGAAGGGTGCATCATATATATAGATGGGAATAAGTTACACTTTTCAAAATTCCCATTTTTTCCTTCATATTTTGCATTTTTGTTTCTCCTTTTTTTTAGCTCCTTTTTTAGAACTGTATTTTCTCTTATAAAATTTAGGTTCCCAATTAAGAAAATGCCTTTGGAATCACTCAAATCGAAGCTAAAACCTTTCCAAACAGATTCGTCAAAGTTCAGGCACACTAACATTGGAAAACGTCCACCAGAGAGGTTTTAACTATTTTGGGGGTTTCCATGGTTTTCAAGGCCTCTGAGAACCCCTGAGAACTCAAAAATTTCATTTAAAAAGCCCTCCTTTGTGAATTCCAAAAATTACAAAAATGCCATTACGCTTTGTTGGCTTTTCTTAAGAAATTGTTTCTTCATTCTAGCTTCATTTTTCTTTCCGTATGAGCCTGGGATTCTCATTTTTAGGAGTCTAGAATGCTTCCAAAATTTTTTAGGACCATAACTATCTCATCTTGGGGGACTTCTTTTTGTATCCGGTGAGTTTCATTCGTTAACAGAGAAACTGTACGTTTCATTTCTCACGTTTTCTTTTGTTTTTAGAGAATCGGATATTACTACCTCCATTGGTGCCAAGTTGAGCATAGGCTTGGCCAAAGGAAGAAGAAGCACCAAGGGAGTATTTTAATTTCTTCCAAGCTTAGTTTTATATCATACATGATGGGAGAGTGTGAGAGAAAGCCTTGAAAAAATTTTAGAAGTTATAGATAGTGAGATGGTATCATAGGTTCCATATTATGGCTTATAGAAGAAACACCTAGCTAGGCTCCTTGAATTAATTGTGCGATGACTCCACGAGGCTTAAAAAGAAGTCAAGAATCATAAATAGATGGAAAGAATGGAGCTAAGATGATGTTTTCTTAAGGTTGCTTCATTAAGTGCATTATGGAATCATAAAAGAGTCATGTGAACTACCTAGTTTTTCTAATGAATATGTAGCTTTAGAAATTATTCCTAAAGTGTAATTGGCTTCCATATTATGTGTTTAGGCTAAAGGAAACAAGTCCCACCTTCGTATGAGTGTGTGACAGTGGGAGAGGAACTAAGTTCAAGGAAGAAAGTGTGCAATTGTGACAAAAGTAGCTTTCTCTTCTTTCTCTCATACATGAGTGGATGTTTACCTTGTCTTGAACATTTGTATGCATGTTTTGAGCCATGAGAAATGTTTTAGCATGCATTTGTATGCCATGGTACCATGATGTTACATTATGTCTTTAAATGATGCTTTGTGAACTTGCTTTGGTTTGCTTAAGTGTGGTGAAGTCAAGAACCCTTTAGAAGCCTTTAAGAAAAAGGGTGAGGTAAGTCCAAAATCCTTGAAGAGAATGGGTGAGGCTAAACCACTTGCTTGGGTCGCCTATGTATGTTTTATATGACTTTTTGAATGATAAAAATGCTCTATGAATGATTATGAAAGCCATGATGTCCATGCATGCATTTTTAAATTTGGATTTGCATTCTTTATGTTTGATTGAAAGGAAGAAGAGCTATTAAGATTCCATGAGTCTCACCCCTTTCCCTCTCCTATCTCATATAGCTTAGGTGGAACTCAAGAGCCAAGGAATGGACGAAATGAAGCATGAATAGCATTGTTTTGACAATGATGTAGCTTATGTAATCTTAAAGTGTGTAGGAATGTCAAAATACTCATGTACATATATATTTTGAGTTATAGACCAATGAGCAAATGCAATAGCATGTATGAATGATGTATGAACCAATTTTGGTGCAAAATCAATGGAAATGTGAGATTTGGTTACTCGATAACTTGCATTTGCTAGCATATTTATGGATGTGGGATAGCTAAAATGAGATGCATGATGTTTGGAACAACTTGGGCAGTTTATACAAGTTGTATTTGTGCTTTTAAACTTCCCCAAGAGGTGCCAAACATAAAAGAAAGCCATTTGGACCAAGTTGGTGCCTTATGAGAGGCAAAAATGACCATAATGGTGAGCTATGGCAAAATCTATCCAAATAAGCTCTTTGTGATGTAAAATTTGGCATACACAAAGGTCTTGTTGAGAGCTTTTTGGGAAGATAAAGTGCATAATATTTGGAAGACTATAGAATTTTTGAAGTTAGCAAATTTTCTGATTTTGGTATTGGTACTATTCATATAGTATGAAAATAGATCTCTGTCAGTTATGAGGAAAATGATGTCCAATTGCTATGACATTTTAGAGGGACAACCTTCCCAGTGTCCTGTACCAACTAGAAGCACCTCAATTGGATGTCTAGAGCAGGAGATATGAATTTTTGAAATTTCTATTCTGTTCCAGCGCATAGCCAGACCCTCAGTACTATTCTAATAGTTTTTAGAGTCTGAATGCTCTTGGATTATTAGAAACTATTTTTTTCCTCTATTTAAAATTTGTAGCTTTTTGAATTGGTTTAGTTTTCATGGATTGTATTTTTGTAGAATTAATTATTCATTTTCAAAGTTTATATCAGTAAGCTGTATCAATATTTCTAGATAACCCAACCTTTGTGCGTTTTTAGTTGTCAAATATGGTCTAGATGATATTTTCGTGGCTTAGAATTATTTTTAGTGTAAGGCTAACATCTAGAGATTTCTAGAAAGCTATGTATTTCTTGATTTCAGTTTTTCTAGATTTAGTTATGATTTTCCAAAATTGCTAGCAAAAAATTAAAATTCTGACCTGAGGAAAAACATGAATATTTGTGGTTTTTAGCTCTTGGTCCATGGTTTATGCAACGTTTTGAGATTCTTATAATTTTTATGGATGGAAAATAGTTAGAGAATGTTGTTAGTAAGTTTTGGTGTCTACGAATTAAAATTTGAATATTTAACCTCGACGCAATGTAAAAAAATGACATTATTTCATTCTCTTTTTGTGATTTTCTTTGCTTGCACATGAAAGTTACCTTAAATATGGGAATATGGAGTACAATAAAGTATGGTGTGACATTCATACATGTTCAAAGGGTTATATATCATATACCTCATTGTATTACATCACTTGACATTGCTTTGGTTACATAGTAGGCATATCCATGTGTCAAACTTCCATCTTTAAGCTCGGTGGCTCCCATTTCCTTGCTCTTTTGATCCACCTAGATATGTTAGGTAATGGGGAGGGGAGAGTGAGATTCCAGGAATCCCAATTGTAACATCCAGTTCTCTAAAAACGAAAGCAAACGTGAGAAACGTAACGTACAGTTTCTCCGTTAACGAGCGAAATTCATCAGATATAAAAGGAAATCCCCCAAAATGATGTATTTAAGGTCCCAAAAAACTTGGGAAGCATTCTAGACTCTTAAATATGAGAATCTCAGGCTCAGACGAAAAGAAAAATGGAGCTAGAATGAAGAAACAATTGCTTACGAAAAGCCTACGAAATGCAATGGCATTTTCATAATTTTGGGCAATTTTTGGAATTCACATAGGAGGGATTTTTAAATGAAAGTTTTGAGTTCTCTGGGGTTCTCAGAGGCCTTGAAAATCATGCGAAGCCCCAGAACACTTAAATCCCCTCCGGTGGACGTTTTCCAATGTCAGTGTGCCTAAACTTTAACGGATCCGTTCGAAAAGATTTTAGCTCTGATTTGAGTGATTCCAGAGCCATTTGTCTTAATTGGGAATCTAAATTTTATAAAGGAGAAGATGGTTCTTAAAAAGGAGCTAAAACAAAGGAGAAACAAAAATGCAAAGTATGAAGGACAAAATTGAAAATTTTGAAAAAATCACTTTACCCTAGCTATATATAGGTGGCACCTCACACTTGCCCTCATTTCACTTCAGATTTTCCAGCCCCAAATCAGAACTAAAACCCTAAGGAAGAGGCACCCAAGAGAGGAAGAAGAAGGAGGAAGAAAACCAAGCTTAAGGTATGTTTTCATGGTGATTTTCCTTGCTTTTCTTCATCCACACCTCCTCTCCTCCCTTCTCCTTTGTTTCATTGGATTAAAATGAGGTGTATGAATCTAATTAAAGGGAGATATTCAAGGGAAATTTCGGATTTGAGGAGAAGAGCTTAGAGAAAGCAAGATTCAAGCCAAACTAAGCAAGGAAACAAGGTAAAAATGCATTCTCTGGTAGC
Organism: Erythrophleum fordii; assembly: GCA_032878935.1. Lineage (NCBI taxonomy): Eukaryota > Viridiplantae > Streptophyta > Magnoliopsida > Fabales > Fabaceae > Erythrophleum > Erythrophleum fordii. The sequence goes on from JAVQMF010000044.1 coordinate 21,963,239, forward strand.
TATGTTGAACCCCCTTTCTTCTCCACTTCGACCTACATATGGTCTGCCCTGGGGAGTTAAGTTTTCAACCAAACCAAGGGTGAATCTTAGGTATTTAATGGAGAGGAATAAGAATATACAAAGAAAACCATGAAATAGCCATTAGAATGCAAGATGCAAAATCTAGGGTTTCTAGTGTACCTTTCAAATTTTGAACTTGTGTGATGATTCCTAGGTTTAATTAAGAGTTTAAATGAGTTCTTGAGAGACCTAAGATGCTCCCCACAAGCTTCTTCCTTCAAGAAAACCAAGAGAACTCTAAGAAGCCCAAATGATGCCTATGTCTCGGCCAAGAGGGGTTCTTGTAGTAGGGAAGGTTTTTAAATTTTTCTAAAGCCATTCTTGAGTCATATCTGATGAATGAAAATGAAGGGAGGCCTTGGAAAAATTTTAGAACTTATAGAAATTGATTTGGTGCCTTAGGTTCCATATTATAACCTAAAGAAGCAACATGGTGCTAGGCCTTTTTTTTTTTTAATGATGTGATGACTCCAAGAGGCATAAAAGGAGTTAAGAACTATATTTGAAAGAAAAAATGAGGTCTAGAAGTCATTTGAGAAGTGTTGCTTCATTAGGTGCTAATATGGACCATAATGGGGGTTATGGAGCCATCTAGTGTTTAACCAAGTTGTGTGGCCTTAAATATGTCTCATGAACCTAACTAGCTCCCATAAATTGTATCTAGGCCAAGAGAAACCAGCTCCACCAATTTGTGGGTGTGTGACCAAAAGAGGAGGCTTGAAATCCAAGGAAAAAGTATGTAATTGTACACAAGGTAGCTCCCTCTACCTTCTCTCATGCATGGATGTGTGTTCAGCTTGTCTTAGAATGTGTGTATGTGTATTTTCATGTCATGAAAAGTATGCTAACATGATTTTCTATGCCATGATTTCATGATGTCATGTTATGTTTTTAAATGAATGCATGATGTTTGTTTGAGTTTGCTTGAGTGTGGAGAGGCCAAGAACTCTTTATCATAGTGAGGATGAGCCAAGAACCCTTAAGCTTGGTTGAGGCAAAGTAAAGAGTCTCCAAAAGGCAAAGTGGGCTCCCAAGAGTATGGTTGAGTCCAAAGCTCTTAAAGAATGGGTGAGGTAAATCCAAAATCCGTGAGGAGATGTGTGAGGCCAATCTAAGCACTTGGTGAGTTCTTGAATGTCTTGTATGATTGATTCACATGCCAAGTGTGCTTTTAAAATGTCCATGACTACCATTTTCTCCATGCTTGCATTTGTAAAGCTTGCTTTGCACATATTATGTATGATTGAATGGGAGATGAGCTATTGGGATTCTTTGAATCTCATCCCCTCCTCTCCAATACTATAACATGTTAGGTGGACCAAGTAACATTGGTGAAGGGAGCCAACAACAATGACGAAGGGAGATTGACAAGCATATGCCTAATTTTATCTATTTTGGAATCATAATTATGTTTCTTAATATATATGATGTTGTAAATATACCATGACCCTTGAGACATATGTAAGTATGCTATTATGTGATGTTTAAATGTATGGATATGATGTATGACCTCTAGAACCTATTTTGAGTATGTAATGCCTAAGTATGCAATTTGAAAGTTTAATGGAAATGTGCATAAGTGTGGGTTGAATGGCCAAAATGAGATACATGAGGTTTGAGACCATTTAGGTAACTTACTTAAGTCTTAAATATGCTTTTAGACTTGCCAAAAAGGGGCCACAACCAAGGGAAAGCCATTTGGGAAATTTGGTACATCATATGGAGCCAAATTTGACCATAATGGAATCCTATGTCACTTTTTAGCCAAATGAGCTGGTCTTGATTTGAGATTTGGCATGAAAATAGGTCTCATTGAGAGATTTTTAAAAAGCTAAAGATCATAATTTTTGGAGGTCTACAAAATACTTGATGATTTTTCAAAGTTGGCAATTTTCATAATTTCTGGTTTGCTGCACTATTCATTTGGTTTGAAATTAAACTCTATAACCTAAGGCTAAAATGATGTCCAATTATCATGAAGTTGTATACAAAGAAACTAAACAATCACAGTGACTCGTTCCAACTAGAAGCACCTCATTTAGAAGTCTAGAGAGGGAGATATGAAGTTTTGAAGTTTTTGTCTAGTATTAGTAAAATTACCCAATCAGAAGTATTGTTCCATTAAATTATGAGGTTTGGGCTTGATGAACTGATCTAGAGATATTTTTCCTCCCTAGTTAACATTCAGAGATTTTCATATTGGTATATTTGTATGGATTGGAATTTTTTGAAATTAATTGAACATTTTCAAAGTTTTCTGCAGAATGCTGTGACAGTTCTAGAATTCAATCTGACCTTTGGACAATTTTGGATGCCAAACGTCCTCTGTAATGCATGATATGATCTAGACATATTTTTAGTATGAAGTAGACATCCATAGCTTCCAATAATGACCAAGATTGCATGATTTCAATATTTCTAGAATTAGTTAAGATTTTCCAAATTTTGCCCAAAAAAGAGGTCAATTATGGCCGAGAATGAACTCCCATTTTCCATGCTCCATTTCGGTTTCCATGAGTTGTAGGCATGTTTTTGTGATGAAAATGAGTAGTTTTGATGTAATTAAATATGTGGATGTATAATAAGAGCTCACATGGTCCACATGACACCGATTGCAATTTTTAAATATAGCACAATGTGAAGAAATCCATTATTTGCATCCCCTTTTTCATATGCTCTTGTGGAATTGATGATATAAAGCTTATGAATGGCATGGAATGAGCTAGAATTTATGGTGTTACATTTATTGGTATTAGAGCCTAGTTCTAGGCTCTTTTGGCTTGGATTTGGCTTGAGGAAGTAGCATTAAGGCTATGTAAAGACTTGAGTGGATAGGTATAGCTTTGTATGAGACATTATGGGTGTGTGAAAGTAGTTTATGGCTTTATTCATGATAAGTAAGTTGTAGAATGGTCTTAGAGTAGTTAGTGGACACTAAGAAAGAGTGGCCTCTAGAGTGGTTTGAGCAGAGTTAACTTTGAGTAGAATTGAGTGATCCAATGGCTAGAGCTTGATGAGATGTGATAGCTCACCGGGATCAGTGGCAAGCCCTAGATATAAATGGTGAGAAATAATCTCGTTGATAAGAAGAGGCTTGCTAGAGAGAGAGTACTTGAGGCCTAATTCTCCCTGGTAGTTATACTCAGGCCATTTTCAATTATCTCGCGTAACGCAGAGACAAGTAATGATGCAGCATGGTGTGAGATGAGACTATAGCTACACAAGACCAGTTTAGAAGGGAATGAGAAAGAGAGTTATCCCTTAGCTACAACACCCAATTGTCTAGATGAATTCCAAAGCCCAAAAGGCTAATTCTTTCAAACCAGAGGTTGAGTTACAAGCTACACCCTAGAGCCCTGACAGCCCAGAGGTAACAGCTAGCTATGTATAAATAAAGTAAGAGGTAGAACCCTTAGCTTAATGATAAGCTAGATATAAAGACTATAAGGCTCGGGTTAGTGGCTAAAGATGAAAATCAAATCCTTGGAAAAGCAAGCAAATTAGAGGTTGTTAGCTGCGGCCAACTATTTCAGATAGCAGTGAGGTAATCCAGAGAGTTCCTCGCCACGGTCAATACTAAGACAGGAAAATTAAGGTGAACTCAAGGCTAATTAATCGCTGTGAATGATGTGTTAGCCGCGGCGAAAGGCATTATGAATGCCTTGTTGGTCATGCTCAGACCAACTTAAGAAAGGAGTTGATAAAGGGTTAGATGACCCATAGAAAGCAGGAACCCCTAGAATAAGTAGAGAAAAGGGTATTAAACAGTTATGAAAGATTAGTAAGAAATCTGTGGGCCTAGCAAATGAGATTGAGAAAGAGCTCAGTATAGAGAAAGTTAGATATAGAGATGATAAGGTTGTTGAGACCTACTTTGAGGTGTTGACTCCAACCTAGAGTGCTACCCAGTGAGACACTGAATGATAGAATGTTAGTATAGCCTCGAAATAACGTAAGATAAGACTACAAGTAGTGAGATACATAGTGAGTGTCCTAGAAGGGTGTACCTCATGGGTAACACCTACAGGTAAGTATGAGTAGCCCAATAACAGAAACTCAGAAAAGAATGAGAATTGTTAGTAAGCTACAGGTCCAATAAGTTAACTAGCCTAGGATAAGCATAAGCTAAAGCCTGGAAAGATGACCTGTAGCATCGTTCCAAGTGAGATATGTAAATGAAAGCCTCAATGAAAATTCTCCCTGGATCGAGAAAGGAAAGATGAGACATCCTCAAATTAGGGAAACCCCCTAGTAGTAGTTAGTAATTTCCCCTAGATAGACCCCCTGAGTCATAAAGCATAGTGATAAAGGAAGCGAGGAAGAGTTGAGAAATGAGCTACAGAAAAGATATCCTCGCTTTAGTCATGATTAAATGAGTAAATTAAACCAAGAAAGGTAAAAAGATAGGGGTCTAAAAATTAGTTAGACGAGCTCTCTAATATGAGAATGATATAGGGTTAAGGCACCTGAATGAATAGAGCACCTAGTAGAGTATAAGCTTTCAGTAAGGTAGAATCCAGATATTGAGTATATGTTTTGAATTGGGTTAGCAGAACCCTAAACATAATATATGATGCTCCTGGGAATAAAGCTAAAGAGCTAAATAGAGAGAAAGCCTAACTCTAATCCGAACGTATAAATAAGCTGAGATAGACAGTTAGTGTCTTAGTACCCTCAGAGAAGCTCGAAGGGGCTAAAGATTGCTTAAGAAGGTGAGCCTCATTTATGTAGAGAAACAAGTATAAGCCGAGAGTGCCATAGAATGAAATTCCTAAGATTATATGAAAAAGAATCTTTCTTACCAAGGGATGGTCTAGCTAAGAGTAAAGTAATAGTATAAGTGAAAAAAATAGACCCCATTGATGTTACAGAGAGTAAATAAGTAAAGGAAACCCTGGGAAAATGTAGGTTCTCTTGAGCATAGAAAATCCTAAACTAGCAATAGAAATAGCCAGTAGTAAAACCTCTTCTTACCTAAGTAAGAGAATAAGAAAGGTAGAAAGAGAAGGTATGACAGTGTTCAAGCCGAGGACATATTAGATTGAGAATAGATATTTAGTTAATGTGTTCGAGTACTTAAAAAGGCACATCTGTTCTTGGCATAGACGTCCTTCTAGTATGATAGCCCCCGAAGTAGAAATATCCCTTGGGATGTAGTAGAGGAAGCATCCTATTTTCCCCGAGCACTCTACGAGAATAAGACAGATAAAGAAAAGTAAGAAAGGTATACTGTAGATTGTTGGGAAACTTGTAATATACAAGCGATGGTGGCTTTGAGCTCAGTGATGAGGTGCTTGTGTATTAGTGTTTGATGTTATGGTTTACTTGCAACAATGATTATATGATATTGGGTCTGGCTAACCCAGTAGTAATGTGATTTGAGTGCATAGCAAATAATGACATCAATCACCAAAGTGTCCCGATAATTGAAAGGTATCCTAGTTAAAGAACGAGATAAGTCAAAAAAGAAAGGTAAAGGGATTCAAGTAATATCAAAATAATGAGAAAAGCATGTAGAAAGGGATCTCTAGTAGAAAATGTTCAGATTCAGTATGCATAGCCCAAGTCCTTTATAGTATATGTAAATAAATGAATGGGAACCACTGTATAGCCTCTCTCCTGCCAGAGATGTTCACCATACTCAGTGGGTGAGATGCCCTAGTGCCAAGGCACTTAACAGTAGTACGTGAGCATAATGAGAATTGCAGGATATGAGAGGAGGGCTAAAACGAGTATATGTAAGTAAGTAAGTCAATAGAGTAAGAAAAGAAAGCCCAATGAAAAAGAGGCTGAAGTAGGAATCTGAGGATCCTATGAGGAGCGATGAATGAAAATTAAAACGCTCCCTAGTATTAGTATGACAGAATCTTAGAGAATGAGATGACACAGAACCCACTTCACACGAAGAGCATGATGTACTTCTGAGTTTAGCCTTAGCTATTATGAGCGATGGTAACCAGACTTAGTGAGCATGTATTCTACTATTAAATATAGTGATCTTAGGCTTTGATGTCTCCCAGAGATAGATCGTAGTAGATCCCAGCATAGCACAGCGAGTTGTAGTAGACCCTAGCAAGGTTTTGAGAGGTTGCAGTAGACCTAGGGGTCATAGTAGATCCCACAGAGTTACAGAGAGCCTTAGCCACAGCATGATAGATCTCTGATAGAGCTGACAGCCTAAGATAGTTTTACAGAGTAGTTAGTCTCAGAGACTAGTACAATTTCAACTAGCTTTTGTCTCAGAGACTAGAGACCTCCTAAGTCTGGTAGACCATTGCCACAGAGATATGAAGGCTTTACTCAAACAGTTAAACCACTGACTAGCTCTCTTTAGAGATGAGCATAGTATATGGGATGTGGAAAGCAAGAAATTAGCTTATCAGAGTTAAAGCCAGATGAACCACTACCTAGCAGATAGTAGCCCTAACTGAGGGATAGAGAGATCCCTACATGCTAGCTTATATATTCAAAAAGGAGTCAAGTGCAATTTTTATATGAGGTATATGGTACAGTATATCTCCAATAAGCAAAACTGTGAGAATAGCTAGCATCCCATTAGAACCCAACAGTAGTCAGTGGTAGTAGCACTTTAGTGCCAGTGTGAGGCATGCATGTTAGGCCTATTAATATTGAAATAAGGGACTATAAAATGCCACTGTAAGTGAGCAAAGAAGGCGAGAAAAAGTCCTGGCCTACAAAGAAAGATACAGTAAAACTGGGATCGTAAAAGTAGAAACTCCTCAAAGGAGTTGTAATTCCAGTATGTAATTGAGATGTGAGGCTTGTGACAGAAAGAATGTGAATTGTAGTCATGGGATGAGCTAATAAGAAAGAATGCAGAGATAAACAGCGGATAGAACATGTAAATAAGCAGATAGATAGAAACCTCTAATGACTCTAATGATTAGAAAAGATGATGAGATGTTATAATAGCAATTTAGAGAGGATACGGGAGATGTGATATGAAATAAGTTACCTCCCAAGATATGTAAATGAATCCATTGAAAGAAATGTTAATCCTGCGAATGGGTTAATATTAACCCGACATCATTAGTAAGCTCTCATAGGATAGGCCTCTAGAGTCAGAAATTTCTCTCCCTTATGAGAAAGAACAAGCTAGTTTTTTATAGCAATAGAGTCCTTATTAAGAGCTAGTAATAAAAGTTCCCTGGCTGGAAGGAAATTTGAAAGAATGAAATCACTGAAAAAAAGTATGAAGTCGGGAAGAAAGGAAAGAAAAGAGTAGTTAGTCAGAAAGGAAAAGAGTAAGAGGAAAGTGTACCCCAAATTTTGAGGACGAAATTTATTTAACAGGGGAGAAATGTAACATCCAGTTCTCTGAAAATGAAAGAAAACATGAGAAATGTAACGTACAGTTTCTCCGTTAATGAACAAAACTCACAGGATATAAAAAGAAAATCCCTCAAAATGATGTAGTTAAGGTTTCAAAAAATTTGGGAAGCATTCTAGACTCCTAAATATAAGAATCCCAGGCTCAAATAGAAAGAAAAATAGAGCTAGAAAGAAGAAACAATTTCTTACGAAATGCCAACAAAACGTAATGGCATTTTCATAATTTTAGGCAATTTTTGGAATTCATACAAGAGGGATTTTTAAATGAAAATTTTAAGTTCTTCGAGGTTCTCAGAGGCCCTAAAAACCATGGGAAGCCTCAGAATAGTTAAATCCCCTCCGGTGGATGTTTTCCAATGTCAGTGTACCTGAACTTTGATGGATCCATTCTGAAAGGTTTTAGCTCTGATTTGAGTGATTCCAAAGCCATTTATCTTAATTGGGAACCTAAGATTTATAATGAAAAAGACGGTTCTTAAAAAGGAGCTAAAATAAAGGAGAAACAAAAATGTAAAATATGAAGGGCAAAATTAGAATTTTTGAAAAAGTCACTTTACCCTAGCTATATATAGGTGGCGCCCCACACTTGCCCTCATTTCACTTTAAATTTTCCAGCCCTAAATCAAAAGCAAAACCCTAAAGGAGAGGCGCCCAAGAGAGGAAGAAGAAGGAGGAAGAAAACCAAGCTTAAGGTATGTTTTCTAAAATGAAGGAGAAACAAAAATGCAAAATATAAAGTGTAAAGTTGGAATTTTTGAAAAAATCACTTTACCCTAGCTATATATAGGTGGCGCCACACACTTGCCCTCATTTCACTTCAAATTTTCTAGTCCCAAATCAGAAGCAAAACCCTAAGGGAGAGGCGCCCATGTAAGGAAGAAGAAGGAGGAAGAAAACCAAGCTTAAGGTATGTTTTCATGGTGATTTTCCTTACTTTTCGTCATCCACACCTCCTCTCCTCCCTTCTCCTTTGTTTCATTGGATTAAAATGAGGTGTATGAATCTGATTCAAGGGAGATATTCAAGGGAAATTTCGGATTTGAGGAGAGGAGCTTGGAGAAAGCAAGATTAAAGCCAAACTAAGCAAGGAAACAAGGTAAAAATACATTCTATGGTAGCTATGTTGAACCCCCTTTCTTCTCTACTTCGACCTACATATGCTCTGCCCTAGGGAGTTAAGTTTTCAACCAAACCAAGGGTCAATCTTAGGTATTTAATTGAGAGGAATAAGAATATGCAGAAAATCATGAAATAGCCATTAGAATGCATGATGCAAAACCTAGGGTTTCTAGTGCACCTTTCAAATTTTGAACTTATGTGATGATTCCTAGGTTTAATTGAGAGTTTAAATGAGTTCTTGGGACACCTAAGATGCTCCCTATAAGCTTCTTCCTTCAAGAAAACCAAGAGAACTCTAAGAAGCCTAAACGATGCCCATGTCTCGGCCAAGAGGGGTTCTTGTAGTAGGGAAGGGTTTTAAATTTTTCTAAACCATTCTTGAGTCATATTTGATGAATGAAAATGAAAGGACGCCTTGGAAAAATTTTAGAACTAATAGAAATTGATTTGGTGCCTTAGGTTCCATATTATGACCTAAAGAAGCAACATGGTGCTAGGCCTTTTGTTTTAATGATGTGATGACTCCAAGAGGCTTAAAAAGGAGTCAAGAATCCTATTTGAAAGAAAAGAATGAGGCCTAGAAGTCATTTGAGAGGTATTGCTTCATTAGGTGCCAATATGGACCATAATGGGGGTTATAGAGCCATCTAGTGTTTCACCAAGTTATATAACTTTAGAATGTGTTTCATGAACCAAATTGGCTCCCATAAATTGTATCTAGGCTAAGAGAAATCATCTCTACAAATTTGTGGGTGTGTGGCCGAAAGAGGAGGCTTGAAATCCAAGGAAAAAGTGTGTGATTGTGTGCAAGGTAGCTCTCTCCACCTTTTCTCATGCATAGATATGTGTTTAGCTTGTTTTAGAATGTGTGTATGTGTATTTTCAAGTTATGAAAAGTATGCTAACATGCCTTTATATGCCATGATTCTTGATGTCATGTTATATTTTTAAATGGGTACATGATATTTGTATGAGTTTGCTTGAGTGTGGAGAGGCCAAGAACTCTTCCCTTTGGTGAGGATGAGCTAAGAACCCTTGAGCTTGGTTGAGATAAAGTAAAGGGTCTCCCAAAAGCAAAGTGGGCTCCCAAGAGTATGGTTGAGTCAAAAGCTCTTAAAGAATAAGTGAGACAAGTTAAAAATCCATGAGGAGAAGTGTGAGGTGTAATGTCCCATTTTCATTAAACGATGGAAATGGGCACGTTTTCAAAGCAAGTCCCCTGAGATGAGTGATTCAAGGCCAAATAAAATTTAGATAAAATTTTAAATAATAGAAAATGAGGATTTGAGCCTTGAGTTGCCCAGAAACCGGGGTCGGAGCGATTCGAAAAATTTGCCGAAAGGCCAGTGGCATTTTCGTAAATAAGTGTAATTTTGGAAAAGCACCTAGGAGGGCCTTTTAAATGGAAATTTTGAGTTACCCAGGGTTCTTAGAGGCCCCAAAAATCATGGGAAGCCCCGGGACCAGTAAAGCCCCTCCGGTGTACTCTTTCCGATGTCGGTTGACCCAAACTTTGACAGATTCGTTCGGGATGGTTTTAGCTCCGATTTGAGTGATTCCAAAGGCATTTTATTAAATTGAGAACCTCTTTGTTATGATGGAAAAGACGGTTCTCAAAAAGGAGCTAAAACGAAGGAGAAACGAAAATGCTAAGAACGAAGGGTAAAATTGGCATTAAAGTGTTAAAGGAAGCTTCTTTCTTCTTCTTTATATGCCACGTTCTGCCTCCCCCTCTCTAAACCGACTTGCTTCTGCCCATTTTCAGAGGAGAACTCCAGCTCCTTAGGCGCACAAGAGGAGGAGGATTTTGGAGGAAGAAATTCAAGAAAAAGGTAAGAAACTTTAAGACATTCCATATCCTTCCTTCTTGAACCTTGCTCCTCTCCTCTCAAGCTTTCTTTCTATGGTTTTAATGGAGAGTTTGGTGCTGTTTTTGGGGCAGAACAGAGAGGGGAATTTCGAAAAGTGAGGGAGTAAGCCAACCAAGTGGAAGAACAAGCCAAAGGAAGCAAGAAAACAAGGTAAAACTTCCATTCTTTGGTAGTTTCTCCCTCCCCCTTCCTCTTGCACGAATTTGACCACCATGAGCCCAATTCTTAGGGGCTGTTTTCTGTCCAATTTATGGAGGGATTAGGGGTTTTAGATGGCAAGGATTAAGAATGAACCAATAGAATCAAGAAATGAGCATTAGGAAACAAAATGGAATCATTAGGGATCCAAATGCTCCCTTGCAAATCTGATTTTATATAAATGTTCTTAGGCTTAAATGAATGTTTAAATGTGCTCCTAAGATCCCTAAGAGGTCCCCATATGTCTCTTCCTCCATAAAATGAACAAAACCCCATGGAAAGTCATGAACCTAAAAGTTGGAAAAGTGTAGAGCACTTAAGGGGATTTTAAAAAAATGATTTAATCTATAAGTTCCCTTGGTTGTTTAAGTGTTTCCTTGAACTCCTACAACTCTTAACAACCTCCCTAAATGGTTCCCCCATCAAGGAAAAATCAAGAAGCCATGAAATCCCATTTATGCTCTAACTTTCGGCCAAGTAGGGATGGCATAGTTAGGGAGAGTTTTAAATTGTTTCAAGCCCATTTTTGAGTCATACATGATGAATGAATGTGAGGGGAAACCTTGGGAAAAATTTAGGAAGCTTAGAGAATGAGTTAGTGCTTTAGGTTCCATATTGTGACCTAAGGAAGCAACATAATGTTAGGCCCTTTGTTTTAATTATGTGATGACTCCAAGAGGCTTAAAAGGAGTCAAGAATCATATTTGAAAAGAAAGAATGAGGCCTAGAAATCATTTGAGGGGTGTTGCTTCATTAGGTGCCTTTATGGACCATAATGGGGATTGTAGAGTAATCTAGGGTTTAAGCAAGTTGCATAGCCCAAGAAATTGTTTCATGAACTTAATTGGCTCCCGTAATTTGTGTCTAGGCCAAGTGAAACTATCTCCACCAACTTATGGGTGTGTGGCTAAAAGAGGAGGCTTGAAAGCTAAGGAAAAAGTGTGTGTTTGTATACAAGGTAGCTCCTCCACCTTCTCTCATGCATGGATGTGTGTTTATCTTGTTTTAGAATGCTTGTATGTGTCTTTTCAAGCTTTGAAAAGTATGCTAGCATGCCTTTACATGTCATGATCCTTGATGCCATGTTATGTTTTAAATGAATCCATGATGTTTGTATGAGTTTGCTTGAGTGTGGAGAGGCCAAGAACTCTTCCCTTGGGTGAGGAGGAGCCAAGAACCCTTGAGCTTGGTTGAGACAAAGTAAAGAGTCTCCCAAAAGCAAAGTGGGCTCCCAAGAGTATGGTTGAGTCCAAAGTGCTTAAAGAATGGGTGAGGCAAGTCCAAAATCCATGAGGAGAAGTGTGAGGCCAATCCAAACACTTAGTGAGCTCTTGAATGTCTTGTATGATTGATTCACATGCTAAGGTTGCTTTTAAAATGCCTATGATTTCTACTTTCTCCATGCATGCATTTGTGAAACTTGCTTGCACATATTATGTGTGATGGAATGTGAGATGAGCTATTGAGATTCTTGAATCTCACTCCCTCCTCTTAAATGTCCTAATATGCTAGGTGGGCTAAGTGGACATGGCAATGGGAGCCAACCACCTTGAAGAAAGAAGATTGCCATCCTTATGCTTGATTTTTGGTCTTTTGATTCATAAAGAGACTTCATGATGTATATTATTATTGTAAATAGTCTATGACCCCTTGGACAAATGTAAAAATGATATTATGTGATAGATAAATGAATGAGTATGGTGTATGTATTCTAGAACATAAATTGAGTGCTTATGCTAATGTATGCACTTGAGAAAAGTTTGGTGTAATGTGTATAAGTGAGGGTGAAAAGGCAAAAATGAGATGCAAATGGTTTGGGACCATTTGGGTAGCTTCCCCAAGTCTTAAACATGCTTTTAAACTTGCCCAAAAGGTGCCAAGACCAAAGGAAATCCATTTGGCAATTTTGGTACCCAATATGGAGCCAAAATTGACCATAATGGAACCCTATACCACTTTTTGGCCAAATGAGTTAGTCTTGCCCTGAAATTTGGCATGCAATTAGGTCTTATTAAGAGATTTCTGGGAAGGTAAAGAACATAATTTTCAGAGACCTAGGGAATATTTGATGAATTGTCAAAGTTGGGATTTTCCATGGTTTCTGGTATGTGCACTGTTTATACTGGCAGATTTGATTTTCGTGTCACTCGATGGCCAAATGGTGTCCAATGCTTATGAAATTTTATATGCATATACTAGAGGTCATAAGCTTTCTGTGCCCACTGAGATCATCTCATTTGGAGGTCCGAGCAGAGAGTTATGAATTTTTGAAATTTGCTGTCAGTAACAGTGGCATCTCCAGAGCTCAATCACTGTTCCATCAGTTCCATATACCTAAAAATATCTGTTTCATTTGGGAATTATTTTTAGTGTCAAGTTAACATTTGTAGCTTCCCAGAATGACTGAATGTGTGTGATTTAGATTTTTGTAGAATTAGTTATGAATTTCAGAAGTTTGCATCAGTAACCTGAATCACAGCCCAGGTAGCCAATGAGTCTGTAGCTTTTTGGATGTCAAACGTCCTGTGTGATGAATGTTGTGACTTGGACATATTTTTAGTGTGAAGTAGACATCCTGAGCTTTCCATAATGACAAAGAACACATGATTTCGATTTGTCTAGATTTAGTGATGATTTTCCAAAGTTTGTGACAGAAAAGAGGAAATTCTGGACGAAAATGCAAACATGAATTTTAATGTGTCCCTTTGCTTTCCACGAGTTGTAGACCAAATTTGATGATGGAAATGAGCTATATTCATGTATTTAAGTATGAGAATGTGATAGATGCATTCATATGGCCCACGGGACTCCGAAAGAAAAATTTTACCCGTAGAGAAATGCATTTTAATTCATAACTCCCTATGCCACTAGATTGTTTCCCTAGAACAAACGTAAGATGAGGCATGGGAATTGCATGAATTGAGTCCTAGAAGTATGGTGTTACATGAGGCCATTCCAAGCACTTGGTGAGATCTTAAATGTCTTGTGTGATTGATTCACATGACAAGTGCGCTTTTAAAATGTCCATGACTTCCATTTTCTCCATACTTGGATTTGTAAAACTTGCTTTGCATATATTATGTATGATTGAATGGGAGATGAGCTATTGGGATTCTTTGAATCTCATCCCTTCCTCTCTAATGCTATAACATATTAGCTGGACCAAGTAACTATGGTGAAAGGAGCTAACAACAATGAAGAAGGGGGATTGATAAGCATATGCCTAGCTTTATCTATTTTAGAACCATAATTATGTTTCTTAATGTATATGACGTTTTAAATATACTATGACCCTTGAGACATGTGTAAATATGCTATTATGTGATGTTTAAATATATGGATATGATGTATGACCTCTAGAACCTATTTTGAGTATATAATGCCTAAGTATGCAATTTGAAAGTTTAATGGAAATGTGCATAAGTGTGGGTTGAATGGCCAAAATGAGATATATAAGGTTTGAGACCATTTGGGCAGCTTACACAAGTCTTAAATATGCTTTTAGACTTGCCCAAAAGGTGCCACAACTAAGGGAGAGCTATTTGGAAAATTTGGTACATCATATAGAGCCAAATTTGACTATAATAGAACCCTATGTTACTTTTTGGCTAAATGAGCTAGTCTTGATCTGAGATTTGGCATGCAAATAGGTGTCATTGAAATATTTTTAAGAAGATAAAGATCATAATTTTTGGAGGTCTATAGAATATTTAATGATTTTTCATAGTTTCTGGTTTGCTATACTATTCATTTGGTCAGAAATTAAACTCTGTCACCTGAGGCCCAAATGATGTTCAATTGCCATAAAATTTTATACAGAAACTAAATGATCATAGTGACTCGTGCCAATTGGAAGCACCTCATTTGGAGGTCTAGAGAGGGAGATATGAATTTTTGAAGTTTCTATCTAGTATCAGTAAAATTACCCGACCAGAAGTACTATTCCATTGAATTATGAGGTCTGAGCTTGATGAACTAATCTGGAGATATTTTTGCTCTCTAGTTAATATTCACAAATTTCCATATTGGTATCATTTGTGTGGATTGGAGTTTTGTGAAATTAATTGGACATTTTTAAAGTTGTCTGCACAATGTTGTGACAGTTCCAGAATTCAATATGACTTTTAGACCATTTTAGATGTCAAATGTCCTCTATGATTGATGTTATGATTAGTATGAAGTAGACATCCATAGATGCCTAAAATGACTGAGATTGCATGATTTTAATTTTTCTAGAATTAAGTATGATTTTTCAAAATTTGCCTAGAAAAGAGGTCAATTCTGGCCGAGAATGAACTCCCATTTTCTATGCTCCATTTCAATTTCAATGAGTTGTAGCCATGTTTTTGTGATGCAAATGATTAGTTTTGATGTAATTAAATATGAGGATGTATAATATGAGCTCACATGGTCCACGTGACACCGATTGCAATTTTTAAATATAGCGCAATACGAAGAAATCCATTATTTGTATCTCCTTTTTCATATGCTCTTATGGAATTGATGATATAAAGCTTTTGAATGGCATGGAATGAGATAGAATTTATGGTGTTACACCAATAGTCCTTCTCCCTTTCAACCACACATTGATGGTGCAATTTCAAGTCCAAAAATGCATGCATGTTAAACATGAAATCCTCAAACAAACATAAGGCATTTCCTTCATTCAAGAAGTCACATATAACATACATAGGCTTGCCAAGACATTCGTTTAGCCTCATCCATTCTCTTTGGGGCTTCTGGACTTGTCTCATCTATTTTTCAAGGGACTTTTGACTCAACCTCACTCTTTCTAGAAACTTTTGGCTTTGTCCCAGCCATCCTAAGAGACTTTTGGCTCATCCTCACCCTAGTTAAGGGACTTTTGGCTTCACCAAGTTCAAGCAAACCACAATGTATTCATAAATCATCATTAAAACACATATACAACCATTATGGTACCATGGCATACACACACTTGTTAAAAACATGTTTCATGGCTTAAATATTCACACACATATTCAAAGACAAGAAAACACCTAAATATGTATGAAAGAAAGGAAAGAGGCTACCTCGAACCTATAATACTTGGAGGCACTAGCTCCTCTTGGCCTAAACACATCAAAAGAGGTATCAATCACTCGAGAGCTAGTCTTGGCACCATACATACACTACATGAAGCTACTTTATTTTATGGCTCCATTATGCTTCCATAAAGCACCTAATGAAGCAACTACAAGAATTCATGATCTTGGCTCCTTTCTCTCTTCCATTTTATGATTCTTGACTCCATTCAGGCTCCTTGGAGCCATCGCACAATTATTTTAAAGAGCCTAGCTATGTGTTGCTTCATTATGCTATAATATGGAACCTATACCTTCATCTCATAATCCATGACTTCTAAAATTTTTCCAAGGCTTCCTCTCATACTCTTCCATAATATATGATATAAATCTAGGCTTGGAAGAATTTAAAACTATCCTTTGGTGCTTCTTCTAGCCTAGGCCAAACTTATGCCTCTTTTGGCACCAATGGAAATTGTCTTGCTTTCCTAGATGGGAGATGCATGCAGGAGGCTCTCTAGGGATCTTAGGAGCTCATACAAGCACTTACATTAGCCTAGGGACTCTTGTATAAAATTAGAATTTAGGTGACACACACAAATCCCTAGTTTTACAAATTAGAATTTAAGTGACACGCACAAATCAGAACCAAGGGACTCTTAAATTTCATGGATTCTTTCTTGAATTTCTTTGCACTATGTTTTTACCCACACTCCAATTCATGAGTTTCACCCTTGGTTCTATTTAAAAAATAGCTCCCTCCTTGATGTCCATATGCAAGCCAAACACACCCATACATGAACAAGGAGGAAGAAGCATAGAGTTTAATGGTTTTACCTTGAATTCAAGCTTTCCTTGAATGCTCTTCCTCTTCCTCTGGCTCTCCTCCTCTAATTCAAACTCCTCCCCCTTGGTTTGGGCTCAAAATAGGACCAAATCATGTGCCAAAACTATGGGAAGAAGGGGAGAGAAGAAGGGAAATCAAATTACTAAAGGAAGAAGCATGATTTGCTACACTTTTCTTACCTTTTTCTTGGATTTTTCCTCTTCTTTTTCCTCCATTCTTGGATGAACTCCCATATGGTCTCCCTTTTATTCTTAGGTAGAAATAAGGTCAGTCATGTAACACCATATATTTCTAGCTCATTCTCTAACATTCTCATACTTTACATTCATAATTTCCATGAAGGAGCAAGAAAAGAGAATTAAAATAATGCATTTTCTTGCTTTACGTCGTGTATAAAAATTTCATTCAGTATCAAATGGACTGTGTGAGCTCATAAAATATATTCTCATATTTAATTATATGAATACAACTCATTTGGATCATAAAATGTGGCTCACATCACAAGAAAACCGAAATGAAGCATAAAACATGGACACTTTTTTTTTGCCAGATTTGGCTCTTTTCTAACCAAATTTGGAAAATCATAACTAATTCTAAAAAAATCAAAATCATGAATTCTCAGCCATTCTAGAAAGCTATGGATGTTTATTTCATAAAAAAGATATGTCCAGACCATAACTTCCATCACAGAGAATGTTTGACATCCAAAAAAGTCTAGAGGTCAAACTGTCACTGACGCTGTCACAGATTTCAGCAGCAAACTTTGAAAATGTCTAATTAATTTCACAAAAATCCAATCCATTCAAATGATACTAATCCAAAAATTAGGGAATGTTAGCTAGAGGGAAAAAATAACTCCAGACCAGTTCAGGCAGCCTAGACCTTGGAATTCAATGGACAGATACTTCAGAAATTCATATCTCCCTCTCTAGACGTCAAAATGAGGTGCTTCCAGTTGGCACAAGTCACTGTGAATATCTAGTTTCTCTGTATAAAATTTCATAGTAATTAGACATCCTTTATGCCTTGTGTGATAGATTTCATTTTCAGACCAAATAAATAGTATAGCAAACCAAAATCAGAAAATTTTCCAAATTTGGAAATTCATAAATATTCAGTAGACCTTCAAAAATTATGTTCTTTAGCTTCCCAAAAAGATTTCAACAAGCTCTAATTACATATCAAATCTCAGATCAAGAAGAGCTAATTTGGCCAAAAAGTGACATAGGGTTCTATTTTGGTCAATTTTGGCTCTATATGAGGTACCAAAGTGACCAAATGGCTTTCCCTAGGGTTTGGCACCTTTTGGGCAAGTCTAAAAGCATAATTAAGACTTGTGTGAGCTGCCCAAATGGTCCCAACCCTCATGCATCTCATTTTGGCCATCGCATCCATATATATGCATAATTCCATAAACTAATTCAAGAAGCTACAAGGCCATAACATGTTCAAATCACATTCTAATGGTTACATAACCTATTCTCTCATTCCTACATGACATATTATCATAATTACATATGTTCATGACATCATGATACATATATATCCATGGCTTCCATTATTTGCTAATTGTATGGTTTCAAAGTAACAAAATTCAAGCACTTTGTTATCATCCTTTCATCCTCAAGGTGATTGGCTTCCACTACCTTGCCCTCTTGGTCCACCTAGCATGGAGAGGAGGGGATGAGATTCAAAGAATCCCAATAGCTCATCTCCCATTCAATCATATATAATGGATGCAAACAAGTCTCATAAATGCATGTCTAGTCATGTGGATATGTGCAAACATTTAAGAGACATTTTCATCATTTAAGAAAGTTATACATAGCATACAAAGGCTTGCCAAGCAAGTGGATTGGCCTCACCCAATTTCTTGTGGATATTAGACTTGCCTCACCCATCCTTTAATGCATTCTTGGACTCAACCATGCTCTTGGGAGCCCACTTTGCTTTTGGGAGACTCTGCTTTGTCTCAACTAATCTTAAAGGTTCTTGTCTCATCCTTACCATGGCTAAGGGTTCTTGGCCTCACCACACTCAAGCAAACCTAAGTACACATCAAAACATCATATGAAACATAATATGTCATTGTAAAATCATGGCATATGAAATTATGCTATCATACTTTTCATGGCTTGAAAATACATATACACATATTTTAAGACAAGCTAAGCATACATCCATGCATGGGAGAGGGGGAAGAAAGCTACCTTATATACAATCACACACTTTCCTTCTTGAATCAAGGCTTCCTCTTTCGGCCACACACACAAAAACTTATGGAAATGGTTTCTCTTAGCCTAGACATAATTTATGGAAGCCAATTAGATTCATGAAACAAATTCTAAGGCCATGCAACTTACTTAGACACTAGGTTGTTCTCTAAACCCCATTATGGTTCCATAATTGCACTTAATGAAGAAACACCCCTCAAATAAATTCTAAGCTCCATTCTTTCCTTTCAAATATGATTCTGACTCCTTTTAAACCTCTTGGAGTCATCACACAATTAAAACAAAGAGTTTAACTATATGTTGCTTCTTTAGGTCATAATATGGAACCTAAAGCACTAACTCACTTTCTATGAGTTTTAATTTTTTTGCAAGGCCTCCCCTCATTTTCATTCATCATATATGACTCAAGAATGGGTTTAAAAAAATTTAAAACTCTCCCTAGCTATGCTATCTCCTTTAGGCCAAGATAATGGAGGTTTTTGCTCTCCATGGACCTTGCTTTGTTTTCTCAATGGGAGATGCATGTGGGGAGCCTCTTAGAGATCTTAGGAGCTCATTTAAACTCTTATTTAGGCCTAGGAATCATCATACAAAATCAAATTTTATAAGGTACAATTGAGACCCTAGAACTTGTATCTTCAAATCTAATAATTTTTTGTTAATTCTCTTGGCATATTCTTAATCTCCACACCCTTTTTCCTTAGATTCACCATTGGTTCTGCATAAAAATCAAGTCCTCCTAGGGTTCTCTCATGTTAGGTGAAATGGAGGAGGAGGGAACCAAAGATGACAACCATAGGAAAAGAAATTACCTTGTTTTCTTGCTTTTTCTCGCTTGAATCTTGTGTTCTTTGAGCTCCTCTCTTCAAATCCGAAATTTTCCCTCAATTTCTCCTTTAAAATAGATCCATATACTTCATTATAATCATAGGAAATAAAGGAGAATGAAGGAGAAGAGGTTTGGAAGAGAAAGAGCATGAAAAATCATGAAAATCCATACCTTTGTACCTTGAATTTCTCCTCCTTTTCTTCCTCCTCTTATGCACCTCATCCCCTAGGGTTTTCCTTTGGTTTTGGGCAGAACATGGTCATGCATAATGAAGGGAGAAGAAGGGTTTATCATATATATAGGTTGGAGGAAGTTACACTTTTAAAAAATTCTCATTTTGCTCTTCGTTCTTAGCATTTTTGTTTCTCCTTTGTTTTAGCTCCTTTTTTAGAACCGTCTTTACCATTTTGAAATTTAGGTCCCCAATTAAGAAAATGCCTTTGGAATCACTCTAATCAGAGCTAAAACCTTCTCGAATGAATCTGTCAAAGTTTGAGTACACCGATATTGGAAAATGTCTACTGGATGGGTTTTAATTGTCCCGGGGCTTTCCATGGTTTTCAAGGCCTCTGAGAACCCTAGGAAACTCAAACCTTTCCTTTAAAAATCCCTCCCATGTGAATTCTAAAATTTACTCAAAATTATGAAAACACCATTATGTTTCGTAAGCCTTTCGTAAGAAATTATTTCTTCATTCCTGTCTGAGCCTAGAATTCTTATTTTTAGGAGTCTAGAATGCTTCCCAAATTTTTTGGAACTTTAACTACATCATTTTAGGGGACTTCCTTTTATATCTAGTGATTTTTGTTCGTTGATAAAGAAATTGTACGTTATGTTTCTCACATTTTCTTTGGTTTTTGTAGAACCGGATATTATTTTTCTCCCTCTTTAAATAAATTTTGTGCTCGAAATTTAGGGTATGCTTTCCTTTTACTCTTGTCTTTTTTGGCTAACTGTTCTTTTTTTCCTTTCTTCCTAGCTATATGCTTTCTCAGTGATTTCATTCTTTCGAATTTTTTCTTAGCCAGGGGTTTTTCATTGCTAGTTCTTAATAAGGGCTCTATTGCTATAAAATACTAGCTAGTTCTTTCTCATAAGGGAAAGATATTTCTAACTCTAGAGGCTTATCCTGGGAGAGCTTACTAAACATATCAGGTTAATGTTAACCAATTTGCAAGATTAACATTTCTTTTCATGGACTCATTTACACATCTCGGGAGGTAACTTATTTCATATTAGGCCTCTCGTATCCTCTCCGAATGGCTTCTCATAACATCTCATCATCTTTTTTAATCATTGGAGGCTTCTGTTTGTCTACTTATTAAATGTTTGTGTCCACTATTTATTTCTGCATTCTTCCTTGCTAGCTTATCCCATTGTTACAATTCACATTTCTTTCTATCATAGGCCTCACATCTCAGTCACTTATTGGGATTACAACTCCTTTGAGAAGTTTCTATCTTTAATGATCCTAGTTTCTTTAGTTACTACTACTTTTATCTCTATAGGTCAGGACTTTTTCTCACTTTCTTTACTCACTTACAGTGGCATTTTATAATCCCTCATTTCAATACTGATTGGCCTAACATATATCTCATACTAGCACCGAAGAGCTACTACCACTGGCTATTGCTAAGTTCTGGTGGGATACTAGCTATTCTCACAGTTTTTCTCACTAAAGATATACTGTACCACTTACCTCATATAAAAACTGTAACTGACCCCTTTTTGAATATATAAGCTAGCATGTAGGGATCTCTCTATCCCTCGGTCAGGGCTACTGTCTGCTAGGTAGTGGTTCATCTGACTCTAACTATGGAAAGCTAATTTCTTGCTTCCCTCATCCTATGCACTATGCTCATCTCTAAAGAGAGCTAATCAGTGGTCTAACTATCTAAGTAAAACATTCATATCTCTATGGCGACAGTCTACCAGACTTAGGAGGTCTCTAGTCTCTAAGACAAAAGCTAGCTGAAACTATATAGGTCTCTGAGACTAACTGCTCTATAAAACTATCTCAGGTCGTCACCTCACCAGAGAAATATCAATTTGTGGTTAGGGCTCTCTATAACTTTGTGGGATCTACTGTGACCTTAGGTCTACTGTGACCTTTCAGAGCCCTGTTGGGGTCTACTGCAACCCACTGTGTTATGCTAGGATCTACTACGATCCATCTCTGGGAGACATCAAAGCCTAAGATTATTTTATCTGACAGTAAAATACATACTCACTAAGTCCAGTTACCATCGCTCATAATAGCTTAAGCTAAACTCGGAAGTACATCATGCTCTTCGTGCGAAGTGGGTTCTGTGTCATCTGATTCTCTAGGACCCCGTCATACAAATACTTAAGAGCATCTAAATTTTCATTCATCACTCTTCATGGGATCCTCAGATTCCCACTTCAGTCCCTTTTTCACTTGGGCTTTCTTTTCTTACTCTATTAACTTACTTACTTTGCATGTACTCATTCTAACCTTCCTCTTATATCTTGCAGTTTCTAACTATGCCCACATTCTATTTTTAAGTGCTTTAGCATTAAGGCGTCTCACAACTGAGTGTGGTGAACATCTCTAGCAGGAGAGAGGCTATACACTGGTCCCTATTCATTTCATTTATATATACTGTAAGGGACTCGGGCTATGCATACTGAATCTGAACATTTTCTACTGGGGATTCCTTTCTGAATGCTTTTTTCATTATTCTGATATTACTGGAATCCCTTTACCTTTACCTTTCTTTTCTGACTTATCTCATTATCTAGCTAACTAGGATACCTTTCGATTATCGAGACACTTTGATGATTGATGCCATCATTTGCTATGCATTCAAGTCACATTACTACTGGGTTGGCCAAGCCCAATATCATGTAACCATTGTTCCAAGCAAACCATAACATTAAACACTAATACACAAGCACTTCATGACTGAGCTTAAAGCCACTATCACTTGTATATTACAAGTTTCCCAATAATCTAAAGTATTTCTCTCTTACTTTTCTCTATCTGCCCTATTCTTATAGAGTACTCAAGGAAAGTAGGATTCTTCCTCTACTGCATCTCAAGATCTCTTTGTATTTCCCAACTATTTTTACTTCAGGCAATATCATGCTAGAAGGGCATCTATGCCAAGGAAAAGTGTGCTTTCTTAAGTACTCAAGCATATTAACTGAATATCTATTGTCAATCTAATATGTCCTCGGCTTGAACACTGTCATATCTTCTCTTTTTACCTTTCTTATCCTCTTACTTAGGTAAAAAGATGTTTTACTACTGGCCGTTTCTGTTGCCAGTTTAGGATTTTCTATGCCTATGAGCACCTGCATTTTCCTGGGGTACCTCTACTTATTTACTCTCTATAACATCAAGGGGTTATATTTTTCGCTCATACTCTTACTGTGCTCTTAGCTAGAACATCCCTTGGTAAGAAGGATTCTTTTTCATATAATCCTAGGAATTTCATTCTATGGCACTCTCAGCTTACACTATTTCTCTACATAAAATGAAGCTCACTTTCTTAGGTGGTCTCTAGCTCTCTCGAGCTTCCCTAAGGCACTAACTATCTATCTCAGTTTCTTTCTATATTCGGATAAGAGCTGGGTTTCTCTCTGTTTAGCCTTTTTAGCCTTACCCCAAGAGCACAGTATACTATTTATAGGGTTTTGCTAACCCAATCCAAAACACATACTTTCAATGTCTAGATTCTATCTTACTGAAAACTTATGCTCTAATCACTCACGTGCCTTAACCCTATATCATTCTCATATTAGGGAGCTTGTCGAACTAACTATCGACCTCCTATTCATTTACCTTTCTGGCTCAATTTACTTATTTAATCATTACTAAAGTGAGGGCATCCTTTCTGTAGCTAGTCTCAGCTCTTCCTCACTTCCTTTATCACTATACTTTATGACTCAAGGGGATCTATCTAATGGAATTTGCTAACCACTACTGGGTGGTTTCTCTGACATGAGGATGTCTCATCTTTTCTCTCTCGATCCAGGGAGAACTTTCGTTAAGCCTTTCAATTACATATCTCACATGGAATGACGCTACTGGTCATCTTCCCCAGGCTTTAGCTTATGCTCAACCTAGGCTAGTCATCTCATCGGACCTGTAGCTTACTAACTATTCTCATTCTTTTTTAAGTTTCTGTTACTGGGTTACTTATACCTACCTGTCGGTATTACTTATGAGATACACCTTTCTAGCCCACTTACTATGTGCCTCACTACTGGTAGTCTTATCTTACGTTGCACTCTAGGTTGGAGTCAATGCCTCATAGGCAAGTTACAACAACTTTATCCCTGTGTCTAACTTTCTCTATGTTGTACTCTTTTCTCAATCTCATTTGCTAGGCCCACGGATTTCTTACTAATCTTGTGTAACTATTCAATACCCTTTTCTCTACTTATACTAGGGGTTTCCACTCTGTGTGGATCGACTAATCCCTTATTAGTTAATCCCTTAAGTTAGCCTAAATTTGAATAACAAGGCATTGAAACTGTCATTCACTGTGGCTAATGAGCCTCAGGTTCACCCTAATTTTCTAGTCTGAGTATTGGTCATGGCTAACTTCTTAATTGGCCACGGTGAGGAACTCTCTGGATTGCCTCGCTACTATCTGGAGTAATTGGTGGCGGCTAAGCAACTAATTAGCCATGACTAACAGCCTCTGATTGGCTTACTTTTTTAGGAATTGGATTTTCATCTTTAGCTACCAACCCGAGCCTCATTGCCTCTATATCTAGCCTATCATTAAACTAGAGGATTCTATCTCTTGCTTCATTCATGCACGGTTGGCTATTACCTCTGGCCTATTAGGGCTCTAGGGTGTAGCTTGTAACTTAACCTCTGGCCTAAGGGAATTAGCCTTTTGGGCTCTGAAATTCATCTAGGCATTTGGGTGTTATGACCAGGGGGAAATTCTTTTTCTCACTTCCCCTCTAAACTAGTCTTGTGCGGTCGCAGTCTCATCTCAAAACGCGCTGCATCACTACTTGTCTCTGCATTATGCGAGACAGCTGGGAATGGCCTGAGTATGACTACCAAGGAGAATTAGGCCTCAAGTACTCTCTCTAGCAAGCCTCTTCATATCAACGAGATCATTTCTTATCGTTTATATCTAGGGCTTGCCACTGATCCCGGCCAGCTATCATATCTCATCAAGCTCTAGCCGTCGAATCCCTTAATTTTGCTTAAGCTTAACTTTGCTCAAGCTATTCTAGAGGCCATTTTTTCCTGGTGTCCACTAATTATTCCAAGACCATTCTACAACTTACTTATCATGAATAAAGCCACAAACTATACTCATACACCCAATATGTCTCATATAGGGCTTTACATAGCCTCATAACCACATCCTCAAGCCAAATCTAATCTGAAAGAGCTTGGAACTTTGCTCTGACACCAATAAATGTAACACCATATATTTCTAGCTCATTCTCTAACATTCTCATGCTTTACATTCATAATTTCCATGAAGGAGCAAGAAAAGACAATTAAAATAATGCATTTTCTTGCTTTACGTTGTGTATAAAATTTCCATTTAGTATCACGTGGACTGTGTGAACTTATAAAACATATTCTCATATTTAATTACATGAATACAACTCATTTGAATTATAAAATATGGCTCACATAAAAAAAACTGAAATAAAGCATAAAACATAGACATTTTTTTCCAGCCAGATTTGGCTCTTTTCTGACCAAATTTTGAAAAATCATAAATAATTGTAAAAGCATCAAAATCATGAATTCTTGGCTATTCTGGAAAGCAATGGATGTCTACTTCATACTAAAAATATGTCCAGACGATAACATCCATTACAAAAGATGTTTGATATTCGAAATGGTCCAGAGGTCCAAAAGATTTGGCACCTTTTGGGCAAGTCTAAAAGCATAATTAAGACTTATGTGAGCTGCCCAAATGATCCCAACCCTCATGCATTTCAATTTGTCCATCTCATCCACACATATGCATAATTCCATAAACTAATTCAAGAAGCTACAAGGCCATATCATGTTCAAATCACATTCTAATGGTTACATAACCTATTCTCTCATTCCTGCATAACATATTATTATAATTACATGTATTCATGACATCATGATACATATATATCCATGGATTCCATCATTTGCCAATTGTATGGTTTCAAAGTAACAAAATTCAAGTACTTTGTTATCATCCTCTCATCCTTAAGGCGATTGGCTTCCACTACCTTGCTCTCTTGGTCCATCTAGCATGTTAGAACATTGGAGAGGAGGGGATGAGATTCAAAGAATCCCAATAGCTCATCTCCCTTTGAATCATACATAATGGATGCAAACAAGTCTCATAAATGCATGTATGGTCATATGGATATGTGCAGACATTCAAGAGACATTTTCATCATTTGAGAAAGTTATACATAGCATACAAAGACTTGCCAAGCAAGTGGAGTGGCCTCACCCAATTTCTTGTGGATATTGGACTTGCCTCACCCATTTTTTAATGCATTCTTGGACTCAACCATGCTTTTGGGAGCCCACTTTGCTTTTAGGAGACTCTTTGCTTTGTCACAACCAATCTTAAGGGTTCTTGACTCATCCTCACTGTAGCTAAGGGTTATTGGCCTCACCACACTCAAGCAAACCCAAGCATACATCAAAATGTCATATGAAACATAATATGTCATCATAAAATCATGGCATATGAAATCATGCTATCATACTTTTCATGGCTTGAAAATGCACATACACACTTTCTAAGACAAGCTAAGCATACATCCATGCATATGAAAAGGTGGAGAGAGCTACCTTATACACAATCACACACTTTCCTTCTTGAATCAAGGCTTACTCTTTTGGCCACACACATACAAACTTGTGGAGATAGTTTCTCTTAGTCTAGACATAATTTATGGAAGCCAATTAGGTTCATGAAACAAATTCTAAGGCCACGCAACTTGCTTAGACACTAGGTTGTTCTATAAACCCCATTATGGTTCCATAATTGCACCTAATGAAGCAACAACCCTCAAATAAATTCTAAGCTCCATTCTTTCCTTTCAAATATGATTCTTAACTCCTTTTAAGCCTCTTGGAGTCATCACACAATTAAAACAAAGGGCCTAACTACATGTTACTTCTTTAGGTCATAATATGGAACCTAAAGCACCAACTCACTTTCTATGAGTTCTAAATTTTATCCAAGACCTCCCCTCATTTTCATTCATCACATATGATTCAAGAATGGGTTAGAAAATTTTAAAACTCTCCCTAGCTATGCTATCTCCTTTAGGCCGAGACAATGGAGGTTTTTGCTTTCCATGGACCTTGCTTTGTTTTCTCAAGGGGAGATGCATGTGGGGAGCCTCTTAGGGATCTTAGGAGCTCATTTAAACTCTTATTTAGGCCTAGGGATCATCATATAGAATCAGATTTTACAAGGTGCAATTGAAACCCTAGAACTTACATATTAAAATCTAATAGTTTTTGTTAATTCCCTTCCAATATTCTTAATCTCCACACCATTTTTCCTTAGATTCACCCTTGGTTCTACCTAAAAATCAAGTCCTCCTAGGGTTCTCTCATGTTAGGTGAAATAGAGGAGGAGGGAACCAAAGATGATAACCATAGGAAGAGAAATTACCTTGTTTTCTTGCTTTTTCTCACTTGAATCTTGTGTTCTTTGAACTCCTCTCTTCAAATCCGAATTTTTCCCTCAATTTATTCTTTAAAATAGATCCATATACTTCATTATAATTATAGGAAATAAAGGAGAATGAAGGAGAAGAGGTTTGGAAGAGAAAGAGCATGAAAAATCATGAAAATCTATACCTTTGTACCTTGAATTTCTCCTCCTTTTCTTCCTCCTCTTGTGCACCTCATCCCCTAGGGTTTTCTTTTGGTTTTGGGAAGAACATGGTCATGCATAATGAAGGGAGAAGAAGGGTATATCATATATATATATATATAGGTGGGAGAAAGTTACACTTTTCAAAAAATTTTATTTTGCCCTTCATTCTTGGCATTTTCATTTCTCCTTCGTTTTAGCTCCTTTTTTAGAACTATCTTTTCCATTATGGAATTTAGGTTCCTAATTTAGTAAAATGCCTTTGAAATCACTCAAATTAAAGCTAAAACCTTCCCAAACGAATCCATCAAAGTTTTGGTACACTGACATTGGAAAACGCCCACCGGAGGGGATTTAACTGTCCTGGGGCTTTCCATGGTTTTTAAGGCCTCTGAGAACCCTAGGAAACTCAAAAATTTAATTTAAAAAGCCCTCCTATGTGAATTTCAAAATTTGCTCAAAATTACAAAAATGCTATTACATTTCATAAGAAATTATTTCTTTATTCTAGCTCCATTTTTCTTTCCGTCTGAGCTTGGATTCTCATTTTTAGGAGTCTAGAATGCTTCCCAAATTTTTTGGGACGTTAAATACATCATTTTAGAGGACTTTCTTTTATATCCGATGAGTTTCATTCGTTGACAGAGAAATTGTACATTACGTTTCTCACGTTTTCTTTGATTTTCGGAGAACCAGATATTATAAGTCATATGAGGGTGAGAAAAGGGGGTGTATTTAAAGTTGCTTCTTGAACTTTCTTTTTTAAAAATTTTGCTTATGTCCCCATTTTTTAGCTTTTTGTTTTTGCCTCATTTCAACTCCTTTTCAAGAACTATCTTTTCTATCATAAAAATTAGATTCTCAATCTTATAAAATGCTTTTGGAATCACTCAATTTGGATCTAAAACCTTCTCGAATGAATCAATCAAAATTTGGGCTCATCGCTATTGGAAAGTATATATCGAAGGGACTTTAACTGTCCTAGGCCTTCTCATGATTTTCAGGGCCTATGAAAACCCCAGAGAACTCAAATTTTCCATTTAAAAGGTCCTCCTATGAGTTTTCTAAAAAGCACCCAAAATTACAAAAATGTCATTACATTTCGTTGCATTCTCATTAAGTTCCATTTGGTTATTCTGACTCTAGTTTTAGGGCACCTCTGGCTTTAAGTCATTATTATTTGACATCTACAATATTATTCTAATTTTATTGGGTCCCAAATCCTTCTCTTTAAGGCACTTTTGTATCTTGTGAGTTTCATACATTTATGAAGAAGCCTAACGTTATGTTTTTTTACATTTTCTCATGTTTTTGGAGGATTGGATATTACATTTCCTCGCCCCTTAAATAAATTTTTCCTCAAAATTTAGAGATATAATCTTATCTTTCCTTTTCATAGGCTCACTAACTGGCCCTTTCTTTCCCTTCTTCCTAGCTCTATTTACTTCCTCTAGAGGCTAAGCTTCTCTGCTAGGGAATTTATGTCATTAGTTTACTGTATCTAATTCTCCTTTTCTATGCTATTGCTACAGGGCACTTGACTTGCTCTTATCATAAGGGAAAGTAGTTCCTGATACTGCATATACTCCTATACTTTAGGAGAGCTTATTGTTTCATATCGATTAATCTTATCCCATTCATAGGAACTGACTTTCCTGTCTAGTGGACCTACTTGTATATGCCTTGGAAAATAACTTACTCAATATTAAATCTCCCTTATCATCCCTTAATGGCTTTTTATAAGATCTCTTTACCTTTATCTATTCAATAATAGCCATTAGAGACTTTGTCTGTTTACCTAACTTACTTAAATATTAGTCCACTATTTAATCTTATTCGTATCACTTAATGGGATTATAGCTCCTTTGCAAAGGGTTGTTATTCTCAATTGTTATAGTCTCATTTCTTGCTCTAACCCTTGCCTTTTCGGGCTTGAACTGTATTTTACTTTCTTTATTCACTTGAGAGAGGGCTTATATAACTTTTTGGTTTAATGACTGATCATCATACTCTTACTCTTTCGTGTAGTAACATTGAAGAACAATTACCATTAACTATTATTGAATTCTTATGGGATGCTAATTTTTCATAATCTTTACTACTGGAGACATAGTTTACCACTTAACCCATCAAGAAAAACTATACTTGATCCTTCTTTGAACATATGACTCTGGTATATAGGGATTTCTCTATCCCTAAGTCAGCTCCAATGTCCACTGGGTAGTGGTTTATCTAGCTATAATACTGGAATGCTTCTTTTCTTACTTTCCTCATCCCACATACTATGCTCATCTCTTAAGAGATCTAGTCAGTGGTCTAACTACCTAAGTAAAGCCTTCATATCTCTGTGGCAATAGTCTATCAGACTTAAGAGATCTCTAGTCTCTGAGATAAAATTAACTGAAACTGTATTGGTCTCTAACACTAACTTGCTGTAAAAACTATCTCAGGCTATCATCTCACTAGAGAACTTTTATGCTGTAACTATAGGCTCTGTGTGACTCTGTAGGATCTACTATGACCCCTAAGTCTACTGTGACCTCTCAAAGCCCTGCTAAGATCTACTATAACTAGCTGTACTGTACTAGATCTACTATGATCCATCTCTGGGAGACATCACAGCCTAAGATCACTGTATCTAATAGTAAAATACACGCTCACTAAGTTTAGTAACCATCACTCATAATAGCTAAGGCTAAACTCAGATAGCTACTATGCTCTTCATGTTAAGTGGGTTCTGTGTCACTTATTTCTCTATTGATCTCATTGGAACAAGACTTTGGAGTATTTTAATTTTTACTCACTATTCCCTATAGGATCCTCAAGTTCCCACTTCAAGCCTTTCCACTTAGACTTTTTTACTTTACTCTTATTGGCTTGCTACACCTTATGTAATGAATGTAATTTTCATAAAACAACGAAATGAGCTGTATAAAAGCAAGTCCTCTGAAATGATCTAGATGATGTCCCAAAAAACTTGGGTAGAGTTCTAGGCTCCTAAAAATGATAATTCTAGGCTTAGACGGAAAGAAAAATAAAGTTAGGACAGTGAAACAATTTATGACAAAAACTAACGAAACGTAATGGCATTTTTGTAAATAAGTGTAACTTTTGGAAAAACACATATGAGGGCTTTTTTAAATGGGAAATTTGAGTTGCCCAAAGTTCTCAGAGGCCCCAAAAACCATGGGAAGCCCCAGGATTAGTAAAGCTCCTCCGATGTATGTTTTCCAATGTCGGTGAGCCCGAACTTTGATGAATTCATTTAGGAGAGTTTTAGTTCCAAATTGAGTGATTCCAAAGGCATTTTATTAAATTGAGAATCTAAATTTTATAATGGAAAATATGGTTCTAGAAAAGGAGCTAAAACAAAGCTAAAATGAAATTGCCATTATGGAAGGATGAAATTGGAATTTTTGAAAAAGTGTGTTTCTAAAAGCTTCCACATATTTCTCCTTTCTTCTCTCCCTCATATAGCACGATTTTCCTCTGCCTAAAATACAGAATATCACTTGCTTTCTTAGGTGCACAAGAAGGGGAAGAAAAGAAGGAGAAAAATCATGGAAAATGTAAGGAAATCTAAGGAATTTCATGCTTCATCTTCCTCCAATCTTGTTCCTCTCTTCTCCTCCTCTTTTCCAATAGTTTTCTTGAGATGATTGGTTCTGTTTTTGGTCCAGCACACAAGAGAAGAGTTCAAACTACTTGAAGAGAAGAGAACCAAGAAGAAGAAGGTTTGAAACCAAGTTAGAATCCAAGGTAACTTCCCATTCTTGATGCTTCTTCTTTGTTGCTCTCCCTTGTGTCATTTTCGGCCTTGTACAGAACAATTAGAGGGGAGGGAGTTCTGTCCAAAAAACAAGAGAGAAACAAGGGTTTTAGGCCATGGGAAGATGGAATATGACAAGAAATTCCAAGGAAAACTAATAGAAAACAAGATAGAAGAGTGTAGGCTTTTTTAGGTTTTGTAAAATCAGATTTTGTGTGAATGTTTCTTTGGTAATTTGAATATTTCCTTGAGCTCCTAAGACCCTTAGAAACCTTCCCAAGTGGCTCTCCCATTAAGAAAAAATCAAGAACTCCATGAACCTTCATGGGTGTACTTGTCTCAGCCTAGACTAGTTCATAGAGCTAGGGAGTGTTTTAATTTATTCTAGCCTTGGTTTGGGACTTTATATGATGTTAGAAGATGGGAAAAACCATTGAGAAAAATTTAAGAGCCATGGAATGAGAGATGGAGCAATGATGTCCATAATGGTGCCTTATGAAGCAACTTGGGTTTCCAATTGTGCAAGTGAATGTGTGAGGGCTCCAAGGACCTTAAATGAGTCTAAGAAGTCTAGAAATAACAAGAGAATGGAGCCTAAAACTTGAAATGTAAGAGTTGCTTCAATAGGCCAATTATGGAACCATTATGCCACTTATGGAACTAAGTGTGTGTTCAAGAGTATCTTTTATGTCTTAGCTTGATTCAAGTGTGTGATTATGCATTGTTTATGGTGTTTAGGCCAAGAGAACACCAACCCACCTAGGCGCACTTGTGAGGCCAAAAAAAAGGAAGAATAAGACAAATGAAGGCTTGTAAAATTCAAGGTAACTCTCCACTTCATTCTCCTTGCATTCTTATGTGCATATGTATGTTATTGTATGCTTGTGTGTATTCTTGTCACTTGATGATATGCCACTTGATGCCTTGACTTTACATTGGTACCAATGTGTCTTCTTAAATGACTATGGTTGTGGAAATGACTCATAAGGGTGAGGTGATGCCAAAAGTCCCTTAATGAAAGTGAGGAGATGCCAAAAGTCTCATGGCAGGGGTGAGGCAAGGCCAAAAGTCTCTTGGAAGGGTGAGACCAAGTCAAAAGTCCTTAGACTAAGAGTGAGGCAAATCCAAAAATCCTAGAAATCGAGTGAGGCAAAACCAAAAGTCCCTCAAGCATGGTCTTGGCTTGAATGTGAATGAGTGGCCTGGAAATTATGACTTTGCATACTTTATGGTTGCCAAACCTTCCATACATATGCTTCAATGTGTATATGCCTTGAATGTATGTGTGAATGGGTGTGTGAGCTATTGAGATTCTTGGAATCTCACTCCCCTTTTCCTCTCACTCTTGACTTATCTAGGTGGTGCTTAAAGGCAAGGAAATGCAAGCCAAGAATAATAGAAAGCCTTACTTTGCCTATTATGTAGTCTAAATTATAGTTGAATGTCAAAGTGGCTTTGTACATATTATTTTTGTGATGTAAGACCTTTAACAATTGTAATATGATGTATGGATACTATATATAGCATGAAAGCAATAGAAATATGAATTTTGAATCATGGATGGCATGTATGTATTAGTGTATTATTGGGTGTAAGATGGTCAAAATGAAATGCATAGGGTTTAGGACCACTTGGTAGTGTCTACAAGTCATATTTATACTTTTAAACTTGCTTAAGAGGAGCCAAACCATTGGAGAGGCCATTTGGACAAAGTGTACATGTTACCTGGAGCAAAATTGACCATTTGAATGAGCTATGTCACTTTTTATCCAAATGAGTTCCTCTTGATCTAAAATTTTGCATGCATTCAAAGCTTGTTGATAGATTTTTTGCAAACTAAAGTTCAGAATTTTTGGAGGTCTATGGAATATTTGGTGAATTTTCAAAGTTGAGAATTTTTCTGATTTTGGTTCAGTGCATTGTTCATTCTAGTCCGAAATGAAACTCTATCACTCATGGAGAAAATGATGTCCAATTGCCACAAAATTTTATGACGAGAAACTAGACCTTTCCAGTGACTTGTAACAATTGGAAAAACCTCATTTGGATGTCCAAAAAGGAAGATATTAATTTTTGAAATTGCTATCTAGTATCAGGCATCTAGTCAGACCTATGTCATTATTTGATCAGTTTTTTAGGCATAGACGTGTCTGGACTAGTCTAGAGTTATTTTTCTCCAATAGATAACATAGGTACCTTTCTAGATTATTATTATTTATATGAATTAGATTTTTGTGAAATTAATTGGATATTTTTAAAATTTATGA
The DNA here is from genome assembly GCA_032878935.1 of Erythrophleum fordii. Classification (NCBI taxonomy): domain Eukaryota; kingdom Viridiplantae; phylum Streptophyta; class Magnoliopsida; order Fabales; family Fabaceae; genus Erythrophleum; species Erythrophleum fordii. The sequence goes on from JAVQMF010000044.1 coordinate 21,996,666, forward strand.
TAGTAAACTATATCAATACCAGGGATAGCCAGACCTTTGTGGCTATTTCATTGTCAAAAGTAGTCCAAATGTAGAATCATTTTCTGAAATTATTTTTATTTTAAATTTAACATCCAGAAATTTCTAGAACGCTATGGTTTGTGTGATTTTGATTTTTCTACATTTAGTTATGATTTTTCAAAGTTGCCTTTGAAATCTGCCACTGTACAGCGGCGAGAAATGAAAAATTTTGGGGGTTTTTGACCCTTCATCCATGGTTTATGCCAATTTTTGAGAATGTTATGATTTGTATGTATGGAAAATAATTAGAGAATGTTGTTGATGAGTTCATAAGGTCCCAGAGACGTGAAATGAAAAATTTATCCGCTACACAACACAATTTAATTTATTATTTTAATGCATTTTCTTGAGATTTCTTTGATAAAGTGCATATTCCCACTTGCAAGAGAAGGATTAATGTTAGAAATAATATGGTATTACACTTTACTTGTACTCTTTCTTTCTTTCCTCTCATATCTTGCAATTTCTAACTATGCCCTATTATGCTTTCAAGTGCCTTTAGCACCAGGGCATCACACACACTAGGTGTGTCTAACATCTCTCCCATGATAGAGGTCGTAGGCTAGTCCCTTTTCACTTCATTTAGTCATATCATAAGGGACTCATGCTATCTAACTGTTAACATTCTACTACTGTTAGTAGGTTCCCTTTTGCATCATTGTTCTTTACTGACGATTCCTTTCTACATACTTTTCTTATCATTCTGATATTATCGGAATCCCTTACTTCTCTTTCTTTAGCTTATCTCTTGATTTAATGAACTAAGATATTCTTTGATTATTGGGACACTCTTTATGGTTGATGCCATTATTTGCTATGCACTTAAGTCACATTAATATTAAGTTGGTCAAACTCAACATCATGTAATCGTCATTGCAAGCAAATAATAGCATCAATTACTAATACACAAGCGCATCATGATCAAGCTCAAGTCACTATCACTAGTATATTATGAGTTTCCTAACAATTTAAAGTACCCTCCTATTATCAAGCTCTATCTCTTTCTATTTCATATGACACTCAAGGAAAGGGACTTTTTCTCTAATTTCTTACATCCTTTACTATACTACCCTAAGGTCATTCATATTGCCCAATTGGCATTACATCATGCTTCATCAACATCTCTACTAAGGACAATGGTGCTTGCTAACACACCTATTCATAACTGTTTATCTATTTTTAATTCATTATGTCCTCGATTCTGACGTCGTTACACACTTTCTCTATACTCAAGAGCATGTTTATTCCTCTTAGGTTCATTTTTACTTAGGGTCTATTTCCTCTTATTATCTTACTTTATTCTTAACTAGACCATTCCTTTGTAAGGAATTATTCCCTATGAACCTTATAGTTTGCTTTCTTTAAAGCTCATGGCTTACCCATGCTACTTTACATAATCTTGAAGCTCACTTTCTTAGGTGGCTTTCAACTTCTCTAGCTTCCTTAGAAGTATTGAGGCACTAAATGCTTGTCTCAGCCCCTCTCTATACATTGATTAAGGGCTAGTTATACTCTATTTTTACGTAGACTTTTGCTTTCATCTCTAGGAGCATAATTCATTAATTCTAAGTTTATACTAACCCGATTCATGCCATAAATCTTCTCAATGTCCCGAATCTATTTTATTAGTAACTTTATACTCCACTTTGTACTCTATTGCTCATGAGCTTTTACAGTACATGAGTCTCATGCTAGGGAAGCTCATCTGATAAAGTACTAAACTCTTACCTAACTATCTTTACTATACTTACTCTATTAACTCTCTTTTAGTCACTACTAAGACAAGGGTATCTTTTATTAAGTGCTATTTCTCAACTCTTCCTTGTCTTTCCCTTATCACTGTAATTACTAAGTCAGGGCTTTCCCTCTTGGAGAGCTACTGACCTCTAACTAAGTGGTCTTTTATCTTATTACATCTCATTTTTTTTCTAGGGTATCATCCTTGAGGTATACCCTTCTTGTAAACTCACTACATTCTTGATGCTATCAACACTAAATCATGTCAATTTAATGGCTATGAGGACATCCTGTCACCAAGATCCAGGATCTTGTTAATAAGGTCTTGTATTTTACAATGTAAATTTCGAGACCTTGTCAACAGGGTTTCCCTGCTAGTGAGTAAGACAAGATCATTTAATGGTGACTAATAACATATAAGTAGTGAGGGTATGACGCTTGTTCTTCTACATAGATGTACCCTTCCTTTATACATATATGCTATCATATACCAGTAGCATGCTTTGCATATCTGGAGCTCATGCTGAGAATCTACAATTCACTATCATATAAGAATAGAACTCTAGGTTAGAGTCAATGCCTCATAGGCAGTTCACTATAACTTTATTATTACTATGTCTAATCGGTTAATTGTGGGTGCTACTCAATTTTAAATATGCTCGGGTTCATTCATAAGCTAAGCTAGTCTCTTTCTTATACTCATGTACTAGGCCCACTGCTCATCTATTACTTAATTATTCTCAACATCTGTTGGTGGGTCATTTATCTCTCTTTATCTTACTCACATTAGGGGCCTTACTATGTACTCTGTCTGACCCCTTAACAATTCATTTCTCATATTAATTTGAATATGACCAGTAAGGCCTTTAATACCACAATGCACTCCATCATTACTAGCACTTCTTTTTTGGCTATATGTCCATCCCCTTTATTAAGGCTAAAGGGTTCTACCCCTTGCATTATTCATGTAACACCACAACTTCTATCTCATTTCATGTCATTTATAAGTTTTATATCATCAATCCCACAAGAGCATATGAGAAAAGGGATAAAAATAATAGACTTTTTTTGCATTGCGCTATATCTAAAAAATTGCATTCGGTGTCACATGGATCGTGTGAGTTTATACTATACTTCCTCATATTTAATTTCATTATTACAACTCATGTGCATCACAAAAACATGCCTACAACCCATGGAAACCGAAATGGAACTCAAAATAAACAAGCATATTTTCGGCCAGATTTGCTCCATTTTCTGACCCAAATTTGGAAACTCATAACTAAATCTAGAAATTTCAAAATGATACAATCTTGGTCACTATGGAAAGCTTAGGATGTCTAATTCACATAAAAAATACTTCTAAGTCAACACTTATCACACAGGACCTTGAAATCCAAAAAGCTACAGAGGTCACTGGCTACCTAGGCTGTTGTTCAGTTTACTGATACCAATTTCAAAAATTCATAACGAATTCTATAAAAATATAAATCACACACATTTAGTCATTATGGAAAGATAAAAATCTTAAATTGATATTAAAAATAATTCTAGAATGAAACAGATAATTTTAGACATCTGGAACTGATGGAACAGTAACTGAGCTCTTGAGGCACTACTGATACTAACAGTTAACTTCAAACATACATAACTCTCTGCTCAGACCTCCAAATGAGGTGATCTTGATGGCCACATAAAGCTTATTACCTCTAGTTTATGAATATAAAATATCATAAGCATTGGACACCATTTGGCCATCGGGTGACACATAATTCAAAACTGCCAGTATAAACAGTACCTATACCAGAATCCATGAAAAATCCCAACTTTGAAAATTCATCAAATATTCCCTAGATCTCCAAAAATTGTGATCCTTTGATTCACAGAAATTTTTAAATGAGACCTAATTGCATGCCAAATTTCAGTGCAAGACTAACTCATTTGGCCAAAAAGTGACATAGGGTTCCATTATGGTCAAATTTGGCTCCATATGAGGTACCAAATTTGCCAAATGGCCTTCCCTTGGTTGTGGCACCTTTTGGGTGAGTCTAAAAGCTTATTTAAGCCTTGTGTGAGCTGCCCAAATGGTCCCAAACCTCATGCATCTCATTTTGGCCATTCAACCCACATTTATACACATATTCATTAAACTATAAATTCTCATACCATAGCATTACATACTCAAAACATGGGCTAGTGGTCATATATGGTAATCATACATCTCAACATCACATCCTAGTATAGTTATACATATCTCAATGTTCATAGTACATATACATCACCGTATACATGATGAACCATCATTATGGTTCCAAACTACACAAACGTTTGGGGTAGTTTTCCTCATGAGGTTTCAATTGTTTAAAAGCATAAGCTACCACTTGGCCTTTCTGCATAAGCTCAAATCCTAACCCTTTCTTAGAGGCATCACTATACACTACAAAAGTTTCTTTAGGGTCAAGGAGTATTAAAACTGGGGCCGTGGTCAACTTGTGCTTTAGCTCTTGGAAACTACTCTCACATTTCTCATTCCACACAAACGGCACATTCTTTCTAGTAAGTCGGGTAAGTGGCATCGCTATCTAAGAAAAGCCCTGAATGAATCTCCTATAATACCCTGTTAAACCTAGGAAGCTCTTGATCTCTATCACTGTCCTAGGTCTTTCCCACTGCAATACTACCTCCACCTTATGGGGATTTACTGTGACCCCTGCCTGGGAGATGACATGACCTAGAAACTGAACCTCAGTGAGCCAAAACTCATATTTACTAAGTTTAGCATACAACTGTCTCTCTCTCAGGGTCTCCAAGGCTAATCTCAGGCGCTGCTCATGTTCCTCTTTACTTTTTGAGTAGATAAGGATGTCATCTATGAAGACTACTACAAATCTGTCTAAGTATGGCCTGAAAAATTTGTTCATGTAATCCATAAAAACTGCGGGTGCATTCGTCAACCCGAAGGGCATAACTAGAAACTCCTAGTGCCCGTATCTAGTTCTAAAAGCTGTCTTGGGAATATCCTCAGCTTGTATTCTAAGCTGATGGTATCCCGACCTGAGGTCTATCTTTGAAAACACTGACGCTCCCACTAACTGATCTAGAAGGTCATCTATGCGAGGGAGAGGGTACTTATTCTTAATCGTAATCTTATTGAGTTCCCGGTAATCTATACATACCCTAAGGCTCCCGTCTTTCTTCTTTACAAATAGGACTGGAGCTCCCCATGGTGAGACGCTAGGTCTAATGAAACCCTTCTCTAAAAGCTCTTTTATCTATTTCTTAAGTTCTGCTAGCTTGGTGGGAGCCATCCTATATGGGGCCTTAGACACTGGACCTGCCCCAGGTACAATGTCTATGGGAAACTCTACCTCTCTCTCTGGGGGTAGTCTACTAATTTCTTTAGGAAATACCTCTGGGAACTCCTTCACTACGAGAATCTCCTCTAGACCCTCTTCTACCTCAGCCTGAACTGAAAAGAAGACAAGATACCCTTGATAACCATGCCCTAGAGATCTCTTAGCTTAGGAGGTGGTCAAGACAGATAACTCAGCCTTAGTACTAGGCACAGTCCCACACTCAGGTAAAGTGATACACCTGTGGCTATAATCTAGTGTGGCATTATTTGCAGACATCCAGTTCATGCCAATAATCACATCGATATCAACAAGGGGCATACAAATCAAATCAAGGGTGGTCAGGCAATGGTTAAATTGGATCACACAATTCAAACAAGCATGGGAGGTAATGGCTTGGTTCCCTGTGGGTGTGGATACATGCAACTCATATGGCAATATATGCATACTCAGACCCAACCTCTCAGCACAGTCATATGATATAAAAGAGTGGCTAGTACCCGAATCGAATAATGCAATCACAAAAAAATCATTTATTTTTATAGTACCTTGGATCAGACTCGGGGACCGGCTAGCCTCTTGCTGTGATAGGGCAAAGACTCTACCCTGGGTCTGTGGTCTGAGAGGAGGAGCCATCTCCCTCAGCTGTGTGATCTGCAAAGGGGCTTGTGGAGGAGTCTGGGTGCAATCTCTGGCTATGTGCCCCGGCTTGCCACATCTAAAGCACACATTCTGCCCCACATAGCACGATTTGGTACCATGATTTCTGCCACACTGGGGACAAGTAATGGGTGGAGCACTGCCTTTACTAAACTGAGTCCTCCTTCTTTTGCCTCTCCGGTTCCACTGGCTCTTTCCACCTCTTCGGCTAATCACTGCAGGCTGGGAACCCTCTCTAGGTCTCTTAGGCTCAGGGAGGGGAAAAGGTGGTCTAGCACTAGAGATAGGCTGCAATCTCCTGAGGTTCGTCTCTGTGACTCTACATACCTCCACAAAGGTATTAAAGTGCCTGATCCTCTGTGGCACCACCCTATCTCTTATCTCAGGGAGCAAACCCTTCTCTAATCTATCTGCCTTCCACCTCTCATCATCATGTCTTTGAAGGTAAGAGGAATATCTAGAGAGCTCAACAAATTTTGCCACATATTGGTCCACAGACATCCCCGGAGTCTGCTTAAATAGAATGAATTCTGATTCTTTCTCATCTCTGATAGAATCGGGGAAATATTTCTCGTGGAACACCTCAAGGAATGCCTCCCAGGTGATTAAGGCGTTCCTCGCTCTCAAGATAGGCTCAGTGCCCTTCCACCAGTAAATTGCTTCTTTTTGTAACTGGAATGCAGCCATCTTGGCTTTCTGCTCAGACGTGCACTCCATCACCTCAAAGATTTGCTCCAATGCCATAATCCAGGCCTCAGCTTTATCTGCATTCATCTCACCATCAAAAGTGGGAGGCCTGAACTTCCTGAACTGGGTAATGACTTTCCTAGTCGAGGGTTGCTGTACAGGAGGCGTCTGAGTGGGTGGAATCGGGACAACAGCTTGCATGTGTGGCTATGGATTTGAAGGAGTCGACCCTGAATGCTCAGGACGATATGAGTGTGGAGGTGGCTGAGGAGGAGTAGGTGTAGGCCCTGGCTATCTCTCTCAGCAAGCCATTCTTGTAACTGCATAATAACGGCCTGCTGCTGATCCAGGCGAGCCATGATAGACTGGAGGGCTCCAGCAACTGGATCACTAGGCCGGCTTTATCAGCACGAGCCTGGCTAGGGGGTCGACCTCTCCTAGTGTTCACCATCGTACTGAAATATCATAATAAATTGTAACATAAGCTAGGGAACACTTCTACTATCATACACACTCAGTTCATCCAAACAAGCTTATATGCATATAGGCAACTCATAAACACAAGCCACAACCCACAATAAGAGCCTGAACCTTTGCTCTGATACCAATAAATGTAACACCATAACTTCTTGTTGGAGATTGTGCCCTAGGCCAATCATTGTATTACGAACATTATTTTTATTACGAAATAAAAGTTTTCTTTTTATTACATTATTATATAATTTGCATGTTTATATATAATAATATCCATGGATAAATCATTTTTTGAATTATCCAAAATGTCCCTAATCAATCATCCTTGTGGAAACAACGATGAATTAAGATTAGTATGATTTTGATTGATTAAGTCTTAATCATGTATGATGATATGAATCAAAATCATAGGCGTGTGTTAGAGAACAGGACACTGGATAGACCCATCATGAGATAAGCTACATGGATTAGGTCATAAGTTTATCTTATGTATAACCGTGTCATTGATCCCTTGGACCTGAGATCACCATAGATTCCTACATGAAGGACACTGTACTTTAGCATAGTCTAATGTCACCTTTAATCGGGTGATTATAAAGACTATGATCAAGTATAATGGAATCCATACAGAAGAAGATGAGTGATCAAGATGGAATTTGTCCCTCTGATTAATAGAGAGATATCTCTAGGCCCCTTGATGAGTGTGATTGAGAAATGCATGGCCATGCTCAGATGGAAAGGGTTCCATCTTATAATCAGTTTGCTCAGAGATCGAGAAAGTTACAATCGAGTAAGTTGAGGATGACATTTTCATACCTCATACTCGATCTAGATATTGTGTGACAAAAGGGATATGATAGGGTTATAAGATAGGTTGCATTGGATCACCGATCCCGTATGATTTGGGTAATCACAATGTCTTGCTAGAGGCTGCTTGTGATTTGTGGGTCAAATAGTGTAGTTGGTCCACTGCCAACATCATATGGGCTTGCAGGGTCGCACACAAGAACGAACCAACTCGGGCTAAAATGTCTACATTCATTGAATTAGAAATGTGTCTAGATTCAATGAATATCTAGGATGGAGGAATTATTTATATATGTATATATATATAAATAATTAAATTTGAAATATTATATATATATATATATATTATATTTGATATTATATATATATGTATATATATATGAATTAGTTTAAATTTAATTCTATCTGATAGATTTAAATTTAAACTAATCAGATAATTTAAATTAAACTCTAGATATTGTTAGTTTAAATTTAAACTATAGGATAAATTTGAATTTAAACTAATAGATATATTTAATTAATTTTGATTAATTAAATATATATGAAACTCTAGTTTATAAATAGGGGTTTTCATATCAGAAAAAATATAACTAGAACTACCTCCAAAATCTTAGAGAGAAGGACACTGTACGGACGTCGTACGGAATTGTACAGACTGTACGGAAAATTGTACGGACAAGCTGCTAGCATACCGTTTGAGTTGCTGAACCCTATTCGTGTGGATACCAGTAGAGGGAGCCGATTTGTGATCAATTCCTATGATGTAAACGAAAAGTAAACAATAAACTCAATCGACAGGAAAAGGTAATTCTCTGAACCTATTCGATTTAAGCGATTTTGACGGATCCTTGGTGGGAATTGAGATCAAAATTTTAAATGTTTCCGCTGTGGGCCTCCCATAATTCCCAACAGTGGTATCAGAGCCACGTCAATAATTGCTTAAATTGAGTACCTGTGTATTCTAAAAATTTTATCTTATAATCAATTTTTCGCATGTGCTAATATAAGATATGTATGCGATGTTGATTTGATCAAATTATTTCAAAAGCGTGAAATCTAAGCGTAGAGGTCCTTTTAATGAATTCATTCATATATATGATATATGTATAGTTTTCAATGTGATTGGGAACATAATTATTAATCTGTTACATATATATATAGTTGATATATTTTGTACAGATTATATTATGTTTCAATTCGAATTTGTTTCGCTATGTGTGTGACGCACTGTATGAATCCACCATTGCTATCTAATCCTAGTACAACACAATCTAATTTAAAATTAATTCACTAAATTTACAACCTTTTATATGAGATGAGATGTTTGTAACATGTGTGTTTGTATTGTGATTTGCTTGGATGGGTATGGTGCATGATATGGCCCTAGGATGCTTATGGTTTGTAATTTTTAAAATATGGCCTACGTGTCGTGCCTCTCTCTATTCATTCTGAATGTACATTCTTTTCTCATCTCACACTCCCCTCGAATGTTTAAGCAAGGTTTCTCTTTGTATATATAGATTTTATCTTAGAGGAATCCTCTCATTGGTTTTGGAAGAGATAAGATAGATATGCCATATTGTGTCATGTTTATTTTAAGATTTATGATGAGATCATATGTATGTATGTATGCTATCATAGTATATAATTGTGTGACAACTAGTTTTATGAAATAATGAAATAAAATCCCTCATATAAAATTTTAAGTTACAATGCCGCAAACTAATGAACATCTGTCAAGACTTTGATCACCTGACTGTAGGTTCCACCAAAGTGGGATACACTTAGGTTATCTTAGTAAGGCAGCTTGGGTAATGGTGATACTCATAAGTTTTATAGTGATTTGACTTAATTGAAACTATCAAAACAATTTTGGGTCTCAAGGCATTAGATGGGATTAAACATGCCGAATCATGTGATGAATGAATCCTATAAAAGATCTAAGAGTTACATGTAATGTAATTGGTAAACGAGTTACCTACCTAAATAGCTTAATTTTAAACGTCTTGCGAAAGTAGACTTATAATTAAGTGAAATATGGGTCTTAGTTCGTTAAATTAAATTGAGGGTTATTTTTAGTGGAAAGTTATTAATTTGATTTTTGCATATTCTGTTGTAGAAAAAATATCGACAAATAACTCTGCTGCACTATCATTGCGATCCGTCCTTAAGAAGGACAAACTCAATGGGACAAACTTTCTTGACTGGTTAGGAACTTGAGAATTGTTCTCAAATAGGAAAGAAAGCTATATGTCCTAGATGAGCCCATTCCTGAGGAGCCTATAGCTAGTGCTCCAAGAGCACAGAAGGATACCCACACCAAGCATCTCAATGATTCTGTGGATGTGGGATGCCTGATGTTAGCCATGGTCCTAGAACTTCAAAGAGATCTGGAACTTATGGAGGCTTATGAGATGATTGTGCATCTCAAGGAAATGTTCCAACAACAGGCAAGGCAGGAAAGGTTTGAAACCACCAAGGCCTTGCATTCCTATAAAATGGCTGAAGGTGCATCAGTTAGCACTCATGTTTTGAAGATGAAAGGCTACCTTGATCACCTTGAGAGGCTCGGATTTCCCATAAGTCAGGAGTTATCTACAGATTTGATCTTAAACTCACTCCCTGAAAGTTATGACCAGTTTGTCATGAACTACAATATGAACAATATGGGGAAATCTGTTTCTGAACTGCATGGGATGCTTAAAACTGCCAAGCAAAATATTAAGAAAAATCCAAGCTCTGTTTTAATGGTTCATAAAGGTAAAGTGTAACATCCCAAAATTAATTAAAGTGTTAATCATGGATTTAGATTAATTAGGAATAATTAATATGGGATAAGTGAGCAAGTTAAGTGAATGGTAATTTTGAGAAATAAATTAATAATATGAGTTGAGAATTAATTGGGATAGAAACTACATTTGGGCCTAAATTAATGTGGGGGAATCATGAGAAGAGGCTTATAAAGGCCCAATGATTTTAGATGCAAGCCCAACTCCTTATCATGAGACTTGGGCCAAGAGAAATCACCTAGTAATAGTCCAATTTGATTTAGTAGAATAGGGGCTCAAAACCTAATTTATGTGAGTTGGCCCAATATATACTATGCAGACCCAAATTGGATTGGCTCTTGAAATTTGGCCTAACCCAATCAAATTTCTGTAGCCCAACTCATGAAATTCATCCCAACTCATGAAATAAGGCCCAACAAGTATAAAAAATCTGAACCCACAAGGAATTGGGCCATTGGATCAGCATATCCCATTTGTAGCTTTAAATTTTCTGCAGCCCATCTTACCTAGCACCAGCCCACTTAAGATAATGGGCCCATTGGACCACCCATCTTCACTAAAACCCTAAGAAGCCTTATCTCCACCCATTTGGCTGCCAAGGAATACATGTTCTGCAGACTTAGAGAGGCATTTTCGCACTTGAGAAGAGGGGCTAGGGTTTTTCTGCATTCCTCCACCATTTCCCACTTCTAGAGGAAGATTTGGCCAAGGTAACCTATATAAAACTTGACCCTCTCATCCTCCTCTTCGTTTTGGTCCGATTAATTTCTGGGTTTGAGTATGTTCATCTTCTTCTCAAATCTGAAATTTGGTGTTGGATGGTTCTTTGCAAGATTTTCGGACTCGGAGGTTAGAGGGAGGTTTAGGTAAGCTTTTCCCTTCCATTTTGTGTATAACCTTGCTGGAAAATGCCCCTAAGGATGTATTATCATAATGGGTTCTTTTATTGTGTGAGATTACAAGGAGATAATGGTGGAAAACTAAATTTTCTGGGCTTGGTGGTTGAAGTGCAAATTTTGGTGCTTCTATGGCGGATTTTCGGAGGTGGGGCTATTGGTGCTGTTAAGTGAGTATTTCCTTCCCATTTTAATGCATTCTCTGTTAGTTTGAGACCCCTGTAGTTAACCTATGACATGGGATTTGGTTTAATGTGGAGTTACCCAGAAATTAGAGTAAACTATAGCAATTTCTGGTGTGGGAAAGTTGGAGTCCGAAATTAAATCCCTTAGTAATTAGGTAAGTAACCTCTAGTCGTCATTAGTAGTTCAGCTCTTTCGATATTTGATTATGACTGGAAATGGTGATAATTATGCTTCTTATAGGCTTGGTGTGCACTTGGATCATTATGGTAGCTAGGGCAAGAGTAATTGGCTTCAATGAGGTAACTGGGTTATTTTCCTAATTCCATGTATATGCTCATGTTAATCTGCTATTTGTTACACATGCTTGATTTTGAAATGTTAAATGACTGGTTGACTACTTGATTGTTATTGTAATTGGACCTTGTGAGTCCATGGTGGAGCTGTGGTGCGGCTGCCACCCGTGCATGTGCTACGATCGAGCACCGGGTATGATCAACCCCAGATGCACTGAGCCCTGGTTGTGCTCAATGGGGAGTGGGTGCCGTGGACGGGCCTCTCCCAGTGTTAATGGCCTTTAACATGTTGTGTATGATTGCTGGTATGGGACAGTAGTCATTAGTGGTTCAACTAGTTCATTTGCCAATTGAATTGATAATTCTGATATTGATGACATGAGATTGTCTTGGATTGATTGACTTGTACATATATATGGAAATTACCTGTTGTTACTGAGATTGTATATCTCACCCCGTTGTGGGCTAACATTTTCAGGGACCGGACCTCTTAGTGGCAAGGAGAAAATTAATGGAAGATCCTTAGATGGTTTGGTAGCTTATAGGTTTGGAAACTTTGACAAATGTATTGTAACTAAATTGATAGTTTTGTATCATTGCTGCATTGCATCATGAGTTGCCAAGCATAGGGATTATATATGTAATTCGATTACCATGGAATTGAACATTATGATTGTAATTGGCTAACAATGGAAAGTGTATCAAATGTTAAATATCAACGGTGCATGATTGGTGTTGTTATTATTCCATAAACTTGCTGATAGGAGGTAATTAGAGGAAAGGAATGGGCATATAAGCTTTGGGTTGGTAATGGAAGCATAGCTAAGTAAATAAGGTAGATAAATACCATTAGAGCCATATAAAATGAGGGGAAGTGACCTTAGAGTGTCCCTAAGAAGAGAAATGGAGTGTAGGGGGCGAAACATAGGGAAAACAGCTACAGAAGGGAGTCACGCCACGGCCAAGAAGGCTTCGCTGCGGCCTAGGGAGTGACAGTGGCGAGGGAAGCCGCGGCTTGATAAATCTCGCCGCGGCGCGGAGTGAAAATAATCGCCCAGGGGGTGACAGAACGTAACCTCGCCGCGGCGCGAGTCAAGAAAATTAATTTGGGAGGTTACAGTAGCAAAACTCGCCGCGGCGCCACATAGGTTGGCCGTGGCGCAGGTCCAACTCGCCGCGGTCAGGAAAATTCCAGAGAGTAACTGGGCCGCGGCGCAAGAGTTCCAGGCTGCGGCGCAAGTTTAAAAATGTGGTTTTTGAGCTCCAGAACCTAACTTAGCCGCGGCGGGAAAGTTCCAAGTCGCGGCGCAGGTCCCCAAACTCCTATATTTGACCTAGAAACCTTAATTTCAGTAAGGATAATGTTAAGGAATAGATAGGTACATTGGTGGGAGGTTTTTGGGTGTTGATAATGATAAAGGGATGAATTACAAATGCTTGTATACATGTCCCCATTTATAGTTGATTAGTTGATGACCCTAACAACATCAAGGTTCAAATTTCTCTGTATTTCCGCAAAGTAATTTATTGTAGCAACCCCGAACCTTGATCATTAATTATTAATCACATACTTAACTCTAATTATGATAATTAGAAGTTAGGGTCGTCACATAAAGGAATGAAAAAGAAAGGTAAAGGCAAGGGAAAAGGCCCGAACAATAAGTTCAAGAATCAAAATAAGCCTAAACCCAAGCCTGAAGCCAAGAAGGCAAAGCCTCCCAAGGAAGGAGTTTGTTTCTTTTGCAATGAGCTTGGTCATTGGAAGAGAAACTGCAAGCTCTACCTGGAAGATCTAAAGAAAAAGAATAATAGCGGGGCTATTACTTCAAGTATCTATGTTATAGAAATTAATCTTTCTACATCTCCTACGTGGGTATTAGATACTGCATGTGGAACTCATATTTGTACAAATGTGCAGGGTCTTAAAAGGAGTAGGAAGTTGAAAAAGGGCGAAATAGACCTACGAGTTGGAAATAGAGTAAGAGTTGCTGCTTTAGTTGTAAGCACTTATGAAATAAATTTGCCCAATGGACTTTTGTTAATTTTGAACAATTGCTATTATGTTCCTGCTTTGAGTAGTAACATTGTTTCACTTTCTTATTTGGATAAGAAAGGTCTTATTTCAATTATTAGGAATAATAAATGTTCTATTTATCGTAATGACATTTTTTATGTAGATGGTGATTTGCATGGTGGTCATTATTATTTAAATCTTAATGCTCCCAATAATCAAGATATCTATAACATAACTAATAAGAGGATCAAGACTAACGACTTGAATCTGACCTATCTCTTACACTGTCGTCTAGGCCACATAAATGAGAAACGCATTTCAAAACTCCATCAAGATGGACTTATGAAATCATTTGATTTTGAATCATTTGATACATGCGAATCTTGTATATTGGGAAAGATGACTAAGGCACTTTTCGCTGGACACAGTGAGCGAGCCACTGACTTATTGGGCCTAGTACATACTGATGTATGTGATCCACTAAGTACAACTGTTAGAGGAGGCCACTTGTACTTCATTACTTTTATAGATGACTATAGTAGATATGGTTACATCTATTTAATGAAACACAAATCTGAAGCTTTTGAAATGTTCAAAACATTCCAAAATGAGGTACAGAATCAGCTTGGCAAATCTATTAAAGCACTTCGATCCGATTGAGGTGGTGAATATTTGAGCCAAGAGTTTATTGACCATCTTAGAAATTGTAGTATTGTCTCACAATTAACCCCACCATGAACACCACAATGGAATGGCGTTTATGAACGAAGGAACCAAGCCTTATTAGATATGGTTCAATCCATGATGAGTCAAACGGATCTTCCACCATCCTTTTGGGGCTATGCATTAGAAACAACTACGTTTACACTAAATCGTGTTCCATATAAGGCGGTTGAAAAGACACCATATGAGATATGGACTGGGAGGAAGCCCAATTTATCTTTTCTCAAGATTTGAGGATGCGAGGCATACGTTAAGCAACAGGCCTCAGATAAGTTAGCACCTAAATCTATAAAATGCCTTTTTGTAGGTTATCCTAAGGAAACTAAAGGATACTACTTCTACAACCACACTGAGAACAAATTGTTTGTTGCTCAAAATGGTATCTTTTTAGAAAGAGAATTCATCTCTAAAAGAACCAGTAGGAGTAAGATACATCTTGAAGAAGTTTGAGAGCCATAAAATCACATTGAACCAGAGATGGAAAATCGAGAAGACTCACAACAAGTTGTTAAGCCTACTCAAGTAATACAAGGCCCACGAAGGTCTGATAGGACATGACATCAGCCTCAAAGATATCATGATGTGTTACTCATTGATCAAGATGAGCCAACCACCTATCAAGAAGCCATAATGGGATCAGACTCTGAGAAATGGCCAGAAGCCATGAAGTCTGAGATGCAATCCATGTATGACAATCAGGTATGGACCTTGATTAACCCACCTGAAGGTATAAAAGCCATAGGGCACAAGTGGGTTTTCAAGAAGAAAACTGATATGGATGGCCAAGTGCATACCTTCAAGGCACGATTGGTTGCAAAAGGATTCAAACAAACACATGGTATAGACTATGATGAAACCTTTTCAATAGTCACTATGATCAAATCAATCAGGATCCTTCTCGCCATTGCTGCGTACTATGATTATGAGATTTGGCAAATGGACGTGAAAACAACATTCCTTAATGGAAAGCTGCTTGAGGATGTGTATATGACACAACCTGAAGGTTTTATGTGTCTAGAGGATTCTGGGAAGGTTTGCAAGCTTCAAAAATCCATTTATGGATTGAAGCAAGCATCTCAGAGTCAGAATCTTCGCTTTGATGAAGTAGTCAAAGATTTTGGTTTTATCCAAAATATTGATGAACCTTGTGTTTACAAGAAGGTTAGTGGGAATACAATTGTATTTCTAGTGCTTTATGTTGATGACATCCTACTTATTGGAAATGACATTCCTACCTTGTAGATTGTCAAGTCTTGGTTAGAAAAGTGTTTCTCAATGAAAGACTTAGGCGAGGCCAATTACATCCTTGGGATTAGGATCTATAGAGATAGATCCAAGAGGCTAATCGGTCTAAGTCAATGCACCTACATAGACAAGGTATTGCATAGATTTAGTATGCAATATTCAAAAAGGGATTTTGTACCTATGTCTCATGGCATCAATCTCAACAAGACTCAGTGTCCTAGTACACGCGATGTGTAACACCATACTTCTAGGACTCAATTCATGCAATTCCCATGCCTCATCTTATGTTTGTTCTATGGAAACAATCTAGTGGCATAGGGAGTTATGAATTAAAATACATTTCTCTACGGGTAAAATTTTTCTTTCGGAGTCCCGTGGGCCATATGAATGCATCTATCACATTCTCATACTTAAATACATGAATATAGCTCATTTCCATCATCAAATTTGGTCTACAACTCGTGGAAAGCAAAGGGACACATTAAAATTTATGTTTGCATTTTCGTCCAGAATTTCCTCTTTTCTGTCACAAACTTTGAAAAATCATAACTAAATCTAGACAAATCGAAATCATGTGTTCTTTGTCATTATGGAAAGATCCAGATGTCTACTTCACACTAAAAATACGTCCAAGTCACACAATTCATCACACAGGACGTTTGACATCCAAAAAGCTACAGACTCACTGGCTGCCTGGGCTGTGATTCAGGTTACTGATGCAAACTTCTGAAATTCATAACTAATTCTAAAAAAATCTAAATCACACAAATTCAGTCATTCTGGGAAGCTAAAAATGTTAACGTGACACTAAAAATAATTTTCGAATGAAACAGATACGTTTAGGTATCTGGAACTGATAGAACAGTGATTGAGCTCTGGAGTCGCCACTGTTACTGACAGAAAATTTCAAAAATGCATAACTCTGTGCTCAGACCTCCAAATGAGGTGATATCGGTGGCCACAGAAATCTTATGACCTCTAGTTTATGCACATAAAATTTCATAAGCATTGGAAACCATTTGGCCATCGAGTGACACAAAAATCAAATCTGCCAGTATGAACAGTGCACATACCAGAAACCATAGAAAATCCCAACTTTGAAAATTCATCAAATATTCTTTAGGTCTCCGAAAATTATGATCTTTAGCTTTCCAGAAAGCTCTTAATAAGACCTAATTGTATGCCAAATTTCAGGGCAATACTAACTCATTTGGCCAAAAAGTGGCATAGGGTTCCATTATGGTCAATTTTGGCTCCATATTGGGTACCAAAATTGCCAAATGGATTTCCTTTGGTCTTGGCACCTTTTGGGCAAGTTTAAAAGCATGTTTAAGACTTGGGGAAGCTGCCCAAATGGTCCCAAACCATTTGCATCTCATTTTTGCCTTTTCACCCTCACTTATACACATTTCCATCAAACTTTCAATTCTCATACTTTGGCATTAGATACTCAAAACATATGCTAGAGGTCATACATCATATTCATACATATAAACATCATAGAATGGTGTATTTATACATGCCTCAAGGGTCATGGTACATTTACAACATCATATACTTTGTGAAACCTCATTATAGGTTCAAGAAGAATGAAAGCTAGGCCTAGGCTTGTCAATCTCTTTCTTTCATGATTGTTGGCTCCCTTCACCATAACTCCTTGGTCCACCTAGCATGTTAGAGCATTGGAGAGGAGGGAGTGAGATTCAAAGAATCCCAATAGCTCATCCCCCATTCAATCGTACATAATATGTGCAAAGCAAGCTCCTCAAATGCATGCATGGAGGAAATATAAGTCATAGGCATTTTAAATGCAAACTTGGCATGTGAATCAATCATACAAGACATTCAAAAGCTCACTAAGTGTTTGGATTGACCTCACACTTCTCCTCGTAGATTTTGGACTTGCCTCACCCATTCTTTGAGCACTTTGGACTCAACCATACTCTTGGGAGCCCACTTTGCTTTTGAGAGACTCTTTACTTTGTCTCAACCAAGCTCAAGGGTTCTTGGCTCATCCTCAACCAAGGGAAGAGTTCTTGGCCTCTCCACACTCAAGCAAACTCATACACACATCATGGGTTCATTTAAAAACATAACATGGCATCAAGCATCATGGCATATAAAGGCATGCTAGCATACTTTTCAAAGCTTGAAAATACACATACACACATTCTAAAACAAGCTAAACACACATCCATGCATGAGAGAAGGTGGAGAGAGCTACCTTGTATGCAAGTACACATTTTTTCCTTAGCTTTTAAACCTCCTCTTTTGGCCACACACCCACAATTTGGTGGAGATGGTTTCTCTTGGCCTAAATACAATTTTTGGGAGCCAATTAGGTTCATGAAACATTCTCTAAAGCCATACAACTTGCTTAAGTACTAGATTGCTCTATAATCCCCATTATGGTCCATAAAGGCACCTAATGAAGCAACACCCCTCAAATGATTTCTAGGCCTCATTCTTTCTTTTCAAATATGATTCTTGACTCCTTTTAAGCCTCTTGGAGTCATCACATAATTAAAACAAAGGGCCTAACATTATGTTGCTTCCTTAGGTCACAATATGGAACCTAAAGCACCAACTCATTCTCTAAGCTTCCTAAATTTTTCCCAAGCTTTCCCCTCACATTCATTCATCATGTATGACTCAAAAATGGCTTGAAACAATTTAAAACTCTCCCTAACTATGCCATCCCTACTTGGCCGAAAGTTAGAGCATAAATGGGATTTTATGGCTTCTTGATTTTTCCTTGATGGGGGAACCATTTAGGGAGGTTGTTAAGAGTTGTAGGAGGTCAAGGAAACACTTAAACAACCAAGGGAACTTATAGATTAAATCAGTTTTTACAATCCCCTTAAGTGCTCTACACTTTTCCAACTTTTAGGTTCATGACTTTCCATGGGGTTTTGTTCATTTTATGGAGGAAGAGACATATGGGGGACCTCTTAGGGATCTTAGGAGCATATTTAAACATTCATTTAAGCCTAAGAACATTTATATAAAATCAGATTTGCAAGGGAGCATTTGGATCCCTAATGATTCCATTTTGTTTCCTAATGCTCCTTTCTTGATTCTATTGGTTCATTCTTAATCCTTGCCATCTAAAACCCCTAATCCCTCCATAAATTGGACAGAAAACAGCCCCTAAGAATTGGGCTCATGGTGGTCAAATTCGTGTAAGAGGAAGGGGGAGGGAGAAACTACCAAAGAATGGAAGTTTTACCTTGTTTTCTTGCTTCCTTTGGCTTGTTCTTCCACTTGGTTGGCTTACTCCCTCAATTTTCGAAATTCCCCACTCTGTTCTGCCCCAAAAACAGCACCAAACTCTTCATTAAAACTATAGAAAGAAAGCTTGAGAGGAGAGGAGCAAGGTTCAAGAAGGAAGGATATGGAATGTCTTAAAGTTTCTTACCTTTTTCTTGAATTTCTTCCTCCAAAATCCTCCTCCTCTTGTGCGCCTAAGGAGCTGGAGTTCTCCTTTGAAAATGGGCAGAAGCAAGTCGGTTTAGAGAGGGGGAGGCAGAACGTGGCATATAAAGAAGAAGAAAGAAGCTTCCTTTAACACTTTAATGCCAATTTTGCCCTTCGTTCTTAGCATTTTTGTTTCTCCTTCGTTTTAGCTCCTTTTTGAGAACCGTCTTTTCCATCATAACAAAGAGGTTCCCAATTTAATAAAATGCCTTTGGAATCACTCAAATCGGAGCTAAAACCATCTCGAACGAATCGGTCAAAGTTCGAGTCAACCGACATTGGAAAGAGTACAACGGAGGGGCTTTACTGGCCCCGGGGCTTTCCATGATTTTTGGGGCCTCTGAGAACCCTGGGTAACTCAAAATTTCCATTTAAAAAGCCCTCCTAGGTGCTTTTCCAAAATTACACTTATTTATGAAAATGCCACTGGCCTTTCGGCAAATTTTTCGAATCGCTCCGACCCGGTTTCTGGGCAACTCAAGGCTCAAATTCTCATTTTCTATTATTTAAAATTTTATCTAAATTTTATTTGGCCTTGAATCACTCATCTCAGGGGACTTGCTTTGAAAACGTGCCCATTTCCATCGTTTAATGAAAACGGGACATTACACGATGAGCGAGAACACATGAGTAAGATTCCATACGCCTCGGCTATTGGATCTATCATGTATGCCATGTTGTGCACTCGACTAGATGTCTCATATGCCTTGAGTATGACTAGTAGATTTCAATCAGATTTAGGTAAGAATCACTGGACTGCCATCAAGAATATCTTAAAGTACTTGAGAAGAACTAAGGATGTATTCTTGGTGTATAGAGGATTTGATGACGAGCTTGTTGTAAACGGTTACACAAATGCAAGCTTTCAATTTGACAAAGATGATTCTAGATCGCAATCAGGATTTGTATTCTATTTGAATGGTGGAGCAGTAAGTTATAAGAGCTCAAAGCAAAGCACTGTAGCTGATTCTACTACAGAAGCTGAGTACCTAGCAGCATCAGATGCAGCTAAGGAAGCTGTTTGGATTAAAAAGTTCATCACTGAGCTAGGGGTGGTGCCTACCATCTCAAATCCGATAGATTTGTTTTGTGACAACAATGGTGCAATAGCACAGGCTAAAGAACCTAGGTCACATCAAAGGACAAAACACATACTCAGGTGATATCACCTTATTAGAGAAATCATTGATAGAGGTGATATAAAGATATGCAAATTACTAACTGATGACAATGTTGCTGATCCTCTTACTAAGCCGCTTGCACAGGCTAATCATGATCGTCATGTTAGGTCAATGGGTATTAGAAACATTAATGATTGAACCTAGTGCAAGAGGGAGTTATTGGAGATTGTGCCCTAGGCCAATCATTATATTGCCAACATTATTTTTATTACGAAATAAGATTTTTCTTTTTATTATATTATTATATTATTTGCATATTTATATATAATAATATTCATGGATAAATCATTTTTTTAATTATCCAAAATGTCCCTAATCAATCATCCTTGTGGGAACAACGATGAATTAAGATTTGTATGCTTTTGATTGATTAAGTGTTAATCATGTATGATGATATGAATCAAAATCATAGGCATGTGTTAGAGAACAGGACGTTGGATAGACCCATCATGAGATAAGTTACATGGATTAGGTCATAAGTTTATCTCATGTATAACCGTGTCATTGATCCCTTGGACCTGAGATCACCATATATTCCTACATGAAGGACACTGTACTTTGGCATAGTCTAATGTCACCTTTAATCAGGTGATTATAAAGACTATGATCAAGTGTAATGGAATCCATGCAGAGGAAGATGAGTGATCAAGATGGAATTTGTCCCTCTGATTAATAGAGAGATATCTCTGGGCCCCTCGATAAGTGTGACTGAGAAATGCATGGCCATGCTCAGATGGAAAGGGTTCCATCTTATAATCAGTCTGCTCGGAGATAGAGAAAGTTATGATCAAGCAAGTTGAGAACGACATTTCCATGCCTCATACTCGATCTAGATACCATGTGACAAAAGGGATATGATAGGGTTATAAGATAAGTTACATCGGATCACCGATCCTATATAATTTGGGTATTCACAATGTCTTGCTAGAGGCCGCTTGTGATTTGTGGGTCAAATGGTATAGTTGGCCCACTGCCAACATCATATGGACCTGCAGGGTCGCACACAAGAACGGACCAACTCGCGCTAAAATGTTCACATTCATTGAATCAGAAATGTGTCTAGATTCAATGAATATCTAAGATGGAAGAATTATTTATATATGTATGTATATATAAATAATTAAAATCAAAATATTATATATATATATATATTATATTTGATATTATATATATATATGTATATATATATATATGAATTAGTTTAAATTTAATTATATTAGATAGATTTAAATTTAAACTAATAAGATAATTTAAATTTGATTCTATTAGATAGATTTAAATTTAAACTAATCAAATAATTTAAATTTAATTCTATCAGATAGATTTAAATTTAAACTACTCAGATAATTTAAATTTGATTCTATCAGATAGATTTAAATTTAAACTAATTAGATAATTTAAATTAATCTCTAGATATTGTTAGTTTAAATTTAAACTATAGGATAAATTTGAATTTAAACTAATAGATATATTTAATTAATTTTGATTAATTAAATATATCTAAAACTTTAGTCTATAAATAGGGGTTTTCATATCAGAAAAAATATAGCTAGAGTTGCCTCCAAAATCCTTAGAGAGAGGGACACCGTATTTGAGTAGCTGAACCCCATTCGTGTGGATACCAGTAGAGGGAGCCGATCTGCGATCAGTTCCTGTGATCCAAACGAAAAGTAAATAACAAACTCAATCGACAGAAAAAAGGTAATTCTCTGAACCTATTCGGTTTAAGCAATTTTGACGGATCCTTGATCGGAATTGGGATCAAAATTTTAAACATTTCTGCTGTGTGCCTCCCATAATTCCCAACACTTCTAGCTCATTTCATGTCATTTATAAGCTTTATATCATCAATCCCACAAGAGCATATGAGAAAGGGGATAAAAAAAATAGATTTTTTTTGCGTTGTGCTATATCTAAAAAATTCCATTTGGTGTCACGTGGACCGTGTGAGCTTATAATATACTTCCTCATATGTAATTCCATTATTACAACTCATGTGCATTACAAAAACATGCATACAACCCATGGAAACCGAAATGGAACTCAAAATAAATAAGTATATTTTCGGCCAGATTTGCTCCATTTTCTAATCCAAATTTGAAAAATTATAACTAAATCTAGAAATTTAGCAATCATACAATCTTGGTCACTATGGAAATCTCAAGATGTCTAATTCACATAAAAAATACGTCCAAGTCACAAAAATTATCACACAGGACTTTTGACATCCAAAAAGCTACAGAGGTCACTGGCTTCCTGGCTGTTGTTCAGTTTACTGATAGCAATTTCTAAAATTCATAACTAATTCTATAAAAATCAAAATCACACAAATTCAGTCATTATAGAACGATAAAAATGTTAAATTGATAAAAAAATAACTCCAGAATGAAACAGATATGTTTAGACATCTGGAACTGATGGAATAGTAACAAAGCTCCTGGGGCGCTGCTGATACTGATAGTTAACTTCAAACATACCTAACTCTCTGCTCAGACCTCCAAATGAGGTGACCTTGATGGACAAAGAAATATTATGACCTCTAATTTATGTATATAATATTTCATAACCATTGGACACCATTTGGCCATCGGGTGACACAGAATTCAAAACTACCAGTATGAACAGTGCCTATACCAGAATCCATGAAAAATCCCAACTTTGAAAATTCATCAAATATTCCTTAGATCTCCAAAAATTATGATCTTTAGCTTCACAACAAGATCTTAATGAGACCTAATTGCATGACAAATTTCAGGGTGAGACTAATTCATTTGGCCAAAAAGTGACATAGGGTTCTATTATGGTCAAATTTGGCTCCATATGAGGTACCAAATTTGCCAAATGGCCTTCCCTTGGTTGTGGCACCTTTTGGGTAAGTATAAAAGCTTATTTAAGACTTGGTGAGCTGCCCAAATGGTCCCAAACCTCATGCATCTCATTTTGGCCATTCAACCCACATTTATACACATATTCATCAAACTTTAAATTCTCATACCATGGCATTACATACTCAAAACATGGGCTAGTGGTCATATATGGAAATCATACATCTCAACATCACATCCTAGTATAGTTATACATATCTCAATGTTCATAGTACATATACATCACCATATACATGATGAACCATCATTATGGTTCCAAACTACACAAAATTACATATAAGCTTGTCAATTGTCCCTCTTCAAGGTTGTTGGCTCCCTTCACAATAATTGCTTTGTCCACTTAGCATGTTAGATCATTATAGTGGAGGGGATGAGATTCAAAGAATCCCAATAGCTCATCTCCCATTCAATCATACATAATATGTGCAAAGCAAGCTCCTCAAATGCATGCATGGAAAAGGTAGAAATCATAAACATTTGAAAAGTAACCTTGGCATGTGAATCAATCATACAAGACATTCAAGAGCTCACTAAGTGTTTGGATTGGCCTCACACTTCTCCTCATGGATTTTGGACTTGCCTCACCCGTTCTTTGAGCACTTTGGACTCAACCATACTCTTGGGAGCCCACTTTGCTTTTGGGAGACTCTTTACTTTGTCTCAACCAAGCTCGAGGGTTCTTAACTCATCCTCACTCAAGGAAAGAGTTCTTGGCCTCTCCACACTCAAGTAAACTCATACAAATATCATGGATTCATTTAAAAACATAACATGGCACCAAGAATCATAGCATATAAAGGAATGCTAGCATACTTTTCAAAGCTTGAAAATACACATACAAGTATTCTAAAACAAGCTAAACACACAGCCATGCATGAGAGAAGGTGGAGAGAGCTACCTTGTATACAAGCACACACTTTTTCCTTAACTTTCATGCCTCCTCTTTTGGCCACACACCCACAATTTGGTGGAGATAGTTTCTCTTGGCCTAGACACAAATTATAGGAGCCAATTAAGTTCATGAACCACACTCGAAGGCTACACAACTTAATGAAACACTAGATTGCTCTATAGGTTCCATTATGGTCCATATTGGCACCTAATGAAGCAACACCCCTCAAATGATTTCTAGGCCTCATTCTTTATTTTCAAAGATGATTCTTGACTCCTTTTAAGCCTCTTGGAGTCATCACCTCATTAA
Organism: Erythrophleum fordii; assembly: GCA_032878935.1. NCBI lineage: Eukaryota > Viridiplantae > Streptophyta > Magnoliopsida > Fabales > Fabaceae > Erythrophleum > Erythrophleum fordii. The sequence continues at coordinate 22,021,334 of JAVQMF010000044.1, forward strand.
AACAAATGGCCTAACACCATGTTCCTTTTTTAGGTCATAATATGGAACCTAAGATACCAAATCACTTTCCATGAGTTCTAAATTTTTTCCATGGCCTCCCCTCATTTCATTCATCAAATATGACTCAAGAATGGCCTTAGAAAAATTTAAAACTCTCCCTAGCTATGAGAAACTCTTTAGGCCGAGGCTATGGAGCTTAATGGCCTTCATGGAGTTTGCTTGGTTTTCTTGATGGGGGAAGCTTGTGGGGAGCATCTTTGGTGTCTCAAGAACTCATTTATACTCTAACTTAGACCAAGGAAGCATCATACAAATTCAGAAATTGGAAGGTGCACTTAAAACCCTAGGTGTTGCATCTTGATTTCTAATGCCTATTTCTTGGGTTTCTTTGCATATTCTTATTCCTCTCCATCAAATACCCAAGAATCACCTTTGGTTTGGTTAAAAATATGACTCCTTAGGTCTGTCTAAGTCTAGGTCGAAATGGAGGAGAAGAGCCATGGAAGATATGAACCATAGGATGCATTTTTACCTTGTTTTCTTACTTAGTTTGGCTTGAATCTTGATTTCTCCAAGCTCCTCTCTTCAAATCCGAACTTTCCATTGAATATCTCCCTTGAATCAGATTTATAAGCCTCATTTTAATCCAAGGAAACAAAGGAGAAGGGAGGAGAGGAGGTGTGGATGAAGAAAAGTAAGGAAAACCATCATGAAAACATACCTTAAGCTTAGTTTTCTTCCTCCTTCTTCTTCCTCTCTTGGGCACCTCTCCCTTAGGCTTTTGCTTCTGATTTGGGGCTGGAAAAATCTGAAGAGAAATGAGGGAGAGTGTGAGGTGCCACTTATATATAGCTAGGGCAAAGTGACTTTTCAAAAATTTCCATTTTGCCCTTCACACTTTGCATTTTCGTTTCTCCTTCGTTTTAGCTCCTTTTGAGAATCGTCTTTTCCATTATAAAATTTAGGTTCTCAATTTAGAAAAATGGCTTTGGAATCCCTTAAATTGGAGCTAAAACCTTTCCAAATAAATCTGTCAAAATTTGGACACTCTGACATTGGAAAACATCCACCAGAGGGGATTTAACTGTCTTGGGGTTTCCCATGGTTTTCAGGGTCTATGAGAACCCCAGAGAACCCGAAACTTTGTTTTAAAAAGTCCTCCATTCTCAATTCCAAACCACACAAGTTTAACATATTTTACAAGAAGACCTTGTACTTACTGGCAGAAACCCTGTCGACAAGGTCTTGGAAATTGTACTACAGATTACAGGATCTTGTCAACAAGATCTTCGACCTAGGTGATGAGATATTATTTCAGCCCTTAAATTAACTTGTTCTACTGCCATACTTCATGCTTAATATACATTCTAATGGTCGCATAACATAATCTCTTATTTTCAAAGAATCGAATTTTAGAATTCATGTGTAGCCAAATGGTACATCTGGGTTATCTGGGCTCTATGAAGTGTTGCCTATAAACTCTGACCTCTGGCTTGAGGGAATAATCTTCTAAACTTTCTAATTTATCTAAACATCTAGGTGTCATGGCTGGGGGAATAACTCTCTCTCATTTCTGTAACATCCGGTCCCTCCATAAACGTGAGAAACGCAATGTTCGATTTCTCCGTAAACGGCAAAAATAGGCCAGATACAAAAGGAAGTCCCTAAAATAGAAGGAATTGGGGCTAACTAAAATTATGATAAAATTTTAAATATTAGAAAATGAGGATTTGAGCCTTGAGTTACCCGGAAATCAAGGCTAGAGTGATTCAAAAAATTTGCCGAAAGGCAGTGGCATTTTCATAAATAAGTGTAATTTTGGAAAAGCACACAGGAGGGCTTTTAAATGAAAGTTTTGAGTGTTCCAGGATTCTCAGAGACCCTAAAAACCATGGAAAGCCCTGGGACAGCTAAAGCCCCTCCGATGGACGTTTTCCAACATCGGTGTGCTCGAACTTTGACGAATCTGTTCGGAAAGGTTTTAGCTCCAATTTGAGTGATTCCAAAGCCATTTTTCTTGATTGGGAACCTAAATTTTATAATGGAAAAGACAGTTCTCAAAAAGGAGCTAAAACGAAGGAGAAACGAAAATGTAAAGTATGAAGGGCAAAATGGGAATTTTTGAAAAGTGTAACTTATTCCCACCTATATATATGATGCACCCTTCTCCTCCCTTCATTATGCACGACCATCTTCTGCCTAAAACCAGAAGAAAAACCTTGGGGATGAGGCTCATAGGAAGGGGAAGAAAAGGAGGAGAAATCAAAGGCTTAAGGTATGGAAATTAGTAGTTTTTCATGCTCTTTCTCTTCCAAACCTCTTCTCCTCCATTCTCCTTTGTTTCCTATGATTATAATGAAGTTTATAAATCTATTTTAAGGGAGAAATTGAGGGGAAAGTTCTGATTTGAAGAGAGGAGCTCAAAGAACACAAGATTCAAGTGAGAAAAAGCAAGAAAACAAGGTAATTTCTCTTCCTATGGTTGTCATTTTTGGTCCCCTTCTCCACCATTTCGCCCCACTTGAGAAAACCCTAGGAGGAGATGATTTTTAGGCAGAACCAAGCATGAATCTAAGGAAAAAAAGGTGTGGAGATTAAGAATATGCAAAGGGAATTAACAAAAAATCATTAGATTTCAAGATGCAAGTTCTAGGGTTTTAATTGCACCTTGTAAAATCTGACTTTGTATGATGATTCCTAGGCCTAAGTAAGAGTTTAAATGAGCTCCCAAGATCTCTAAGAGGCTCCCCATATGCTTCTTCCCTTGAGAAAACAAAGAAAGCTCCATGGAACCCAATATGCTTCATAGCCTCAGCCTAGATGGGTTCTCCTAGCTAGGGAGAGTTTTAAATTTTTCTAAGGCCATTCTTGAGTCATATTTGATGAATGAAAGTGAGAGGAGGCCTTGGAAAAAATTTAGAACTCATAGAAAGTGATTTGGTGTCTTAGGTTCCGTATTATGACCTAAAGAAGCAACATGGTGTTAGGCCTTTTATTTTGATGATGTGATGACTCCAAGAGGCTTAAAAGGAGTCAAGAATCATATTTGAAAAGAAAGAATGAGGCCTAGAAATCATTTGAGGGGTGTTGCTTTATTAGGTGCCAATATGGACCATAATAGAGGTTGTAGAGTAATCTAGGGTTTAAGCAAGTTGCATGGTCCTAGAAATTGTTTCATGAACTTAATTGGCTCCCATAATTTGTATCTAGGCCAAGAGAAACTATCTCCACCAAGTTGTGGGTGTGTGGCCAAAAGAGGAGGCTTAAAAGCTAAGGAAAAAATGTGTGCTTGTATACAAGGTAGCTCTCTCCACCTTCTCTCATGCATGAATATGTGTTTAGCTTGTTTTAGAATGTGTGTATGTGTCTTTCCAATCTTTGAAAAGTATGCTAGCATGCCTTTATATGCCATGATGCTTGATGCCATGTTATGTTCTTAAATGAATCCATGATGTTTGTATGAGTTTGCTTGAGTGCGGAGAGGCCAATAACTCTTCCCTTGGATAAGGATGAGCTAAGAACCCTTGAGCTTGGTTGAGACAAAGTAAAGAGTCTCCCAAAAGCAAAGTAGGCTCCCAAGAGTATGGTTGAGTCCAAAGTGCTTAAAGAATGGGTGAGGCAAGTCCAAAATCCATGAGGAGAAGTGTGAGGCCAATCCAATTACTTGGTGAGCTGTTGGATGTTTTGTATGATTGATTCACATGCCAAGATTGTTTTAAAATATGCATGTCTTCCACTTTCACCATGCATGCATTTGAAAAGCTTACTTTGCACATATTATATATGATTGAATGGGAGATGAGCTATTGGGATTCTTTAAATCTCATCCCCTCCTCTCCAATGATCTAACATGCTAGGTGAACTAAGTGGATATGCTAATGGGAGCCAACAACACTAAAGGAAGGAGATTGACAATCATGTGTTTAGCTTTTGTCACTTGAAGACCATGATTGTACCATATGATATATATGATGTAGTAAATGGGCTATGACCCTTGAGACATGTGTAAATATGATATTATATGATGTTTAAATGTATGGATATGATGTGTGACCTCTAGAACCTATTTTGAGTATGTAATGCCAAAGTGTGCAATATGGAAGTTTGTTAGAAATATGCATAAGTGTGGGTTGAATGGCCAAAATGAGATGTATGATGTTTGGGACCATTTGGGCAGCTCACACAAGTCTCAAATAAGCTTTTAAAATTGCCCAAAAGGTACCAGGACCAAGGGAAATCCATTTGGCAATTTTGGTACCCAATATGGAGCCAAAATTGACCATAATGGAACCCTATGTCACTTTTTGGCCAAATGAGTTAGTCTTGCTCTGAAATTTATCATGCAATTAGGTCCCATTGAGAGATTTTTTGGGAATCCAAAGAACATAATTTCCGGAGGTCTAAAGAATATTTGATGAATTTTCAAAGTTAGGATTTTCTATGGTTTCTGGTATGTGCACTGTTCATACTGGCAGATTTGATTTTTGTGTCACTCGATAGACAAATGGTGTCCAATACTTGTGAAATTTTATAGAAATAAACTATAGGTCATAGGCTTTCTGTGTCCATAGAGATCACCTCATTTGGAGGTCTGAGCAGAGAGTTATACATTTTTGAAATTTGCTATCAGTAACAGTGGTGTCTCCAGAGTTTGGTTACTGTTTCATAAGTTTCCAATGGCTAAACATAGCTGTTTCATTCTGGAATTATTTTTAGTATCAATTTAACATTTGTAGCTTTCCAGAATAATAGAATTTGTGTAATTTTGATTTTTATAGAATTAGTTATGAATTTCAGAAATTTGTATCAGTAAACTGAATAGCAGCCCAGGCAGCCAGTGACCTCTATAGTTTCTTGGATGTCAAACGTCCTGTGTGATAAATGTTGTGATATGGAAGTATTTTTAGTGTGAAGTAGACATCCTAAGATTTCCAGAATGACCAATATTGCATGATTTCGAATTTCCTAGATTTAGTTATGATTTTCCAAATTTGGACCAGAAAATGGAGAAAATCTGGCCGAAAATATGCTTGCTTATTTTGAGCTCCAATTCGGTTTCCACGAGTTTATGGGCATGATTTTGTAATGAAAATGAGTTGTAATGATGTATTTAAATATGAGAATGCATAACATGAACTAACACGGTCCACGTGACACCGATTGCAAATTTTAGGTATGACGCAATGCAAATAAATTCATTATTTTCATGTCCTTTTTCATGTGCCCTTATGGAAATGATGATATGAAGCTTATAAATAGCATGTAATAGAGCTAGAAGTTATGGTGTTACATTTTCCCTTCTAACTAATTCTTGGGCAACAACATTTTCATCTCATACTGCGTTGTATCACTGCCTGTCTTTGCCTCAGGCAAAACATCTCATAATGGTCAGAGTACAACAACTAGGGAGGGTTAAGCCTCTCATGGTCTCTTTGAGCAAGCCTTTCTTGCAGCTACATGATAATAACATCTTGCTGCAAACTCACACAGTTTGGCACAGATCTTGGTGAGCTACCATAGTCTATAGAGCTCTAACCATAAGATCAATTTGCTCTATTCTGGCCTTACTGGCTCAACCCTAGAGGCCTACCTCTCTTACTATTCAATACCTACTTAAAAACCATTATAACAACTTATTCAACAAAAACATAGACATATGCCACATTCAAACACTCAAAATGTCCAAAACAAGCTCATACATACTTGTAACATTGCTTCCTCAAGCCATATACAATCCTAGAAGGCTTGAAACTTTGCTCTGATACTAATAAATGTAACACCATGTTTATCTAGCATTTCTCCATCTCATTCCTAGTCACTTTTCCTTGGCATAGCAATATTGGTAGAAAAAATCAATTAAAATATTGCATTATTTTGCGTTACACTTTACTTAAATTTTTCATTTAAAAAGCTATCCTCAGAGTTTTTTAAAAAGTGTTCAAAATTATGAAAATGCCATCATGTTTTGTTGCATTCTCATTAAGTTTTGTTTGGTTATTCTAACTCCGGTTTCAGGGCACCTTTGGCCTTAGATCATTATTATTTGAGGTCTAGAATATTACTCTAATTTTATTGGGCATCAAATCCTTTTCTTTGAGGGACTTCCTTTTATATTTGATGAGTTTTGTACGTTTACAGAAAAGCCTAACGTTACACTTTTCACGATTTCTCACATTTTGGAGGATCAGATATTACATTTAAAGGGGAAAAGTTCGAAATTCAAAAAAGGAATCAAAGCAAAGGAATATACTCTTGAGAAAAGCTAAAATTCATGGTAAATTCATTATTTTCATGTTTCTTCTCCCTTGGTCCCATGTGTGTGAGTTGCGACCACTCCTAGGACAGCTAAGAGAGAATTGTTATTGAAGCAAACCAAAAGTGAAACCTAGGATTTAGAGTGTGGGAAATAAGAATATGCAAAAAAATCAAAGAAAGAACCATTGATTTACAAGATGTCTAGCCTAGGGTTTCACTTGCACCTTAGTTTGTCAGTAGATTTCTAGTTATAATTTAAGGTGTCGAAGAGTTTGTATGAGTCCCTAAAACATTAAGGAAGCCTCCTACATGTATTGGTGAAATGTACTGTTCATTTGGTCAGATTCTTTGCCTATATCATCCATAGGCCAAATGGTATCTAATGGCTATGAACTTTTACAACCATAAACTAGACATGATAAGCTTTCTATAGCACTTAAGAGTACCTCATTTGGATTTATATTGAGTGAGAAACAAATTTTTGAAATTCCATATCAGTACTAGGGATGTAACCAAACCTCTATCAATATTCCATCAATTTTTAGGGACTATGCACTTTTGTTTAGGTCTAGAATTATTTTTAACCTCTATTTAACATCAATATATTTCTATAATGGTATGGTTCTGGGTTTTTATTTTTCAAAAATTAGTTACAAATTTTTGAAATTTTTATCAGTAACCTTTAATAGCAAACTTGGGTAGCCAGATGTTTAGTACTTTTCTATTGTCAATCATAGCCAGCTAGGTTTTCATGGCCTGGAATGATTTTTAAATTGAAGTTAATATCTAGAGCTTTCTAGAAAGCTATCATTTGCTTAATGTTGATTTTTTTAGAATTAATTATGATTTTTCCAAAATTTGCACATGATTCAAGTGAGAAAAAGCAAGAAAACAAGGTAATTTCTCTTCCTATGGTTGTCATCTTTGGTTCCCTCCTCCTCCATTTCGCCCCACTTGAGAAAAACCTAGGAGAAGATGATTTTTAGGCAAAACCAAGCATGAATCTAAGGGAAAAGGGTGTGGAGGTGTGGAGATTAAGAATATGCAAAGAAAACAACAAAATAACCATTAGAAATCAAGATGCAAATTCTAGGGTTTTATGTGCACCTTCCAAATTTTGATTTTGTAGGATGATTCCTAGGTTTAATTAAGAGTTTAAATGAGTTTTTGAGACACCTAAGATGCTCCTCACGAGCTTCCTCCTTCAAAAAAACCAAGAGAACTCCAAGAAGGCCAAGGAAGCTCATAATCTTGGCCAAAGAGGGTTCTTGTAGTGGAAGAGAGTTTTAAATTTTTATAAGGCCATTCTTGAGTCATATTTGATGAATGAAAATGAGGGGAGGCCTTGGAAAAAATTTAAAACCCATAGAAAGTGATTTGGTGTCTTAGGTTCCATATTATGACCTAAAGAAGCAACATGATGCTAGGCTTTTTGTTTTACTGGTGTGATGACTCCAAGAGGCTTAAAAGGAGTCAAGAATCATATTTGAAAGAAATAATGAGGCCTAAAAATTATTTGAGGGGTGTTGCTTCATTAGGTGTAATTATGGACCATAATGGAGCCTATAAGGCAATCTAGTGTTTTATCAAGTCATGTAGCCTTAGAATGTGTTTCATGAACCTAATTGGCTCCCATAAAATGCATCTAGTGTAACACCCCAAAATTAATTAAGGTGTTAATCATGGATTTAGAGTAATTAAGAATAATTAATAGAGGATAATTGGGCAAGTTAGTGAATGGAAATTTTAGAGAGATAAATTGTTAACATGGGTTTGAGAATTAATTGGGATAGAAATTTCATCTAGGCCTAAATTGATAGATCATGATGAGAGGCTAATGGAGGCCCAATGAGTTAGGTGCAGATCCAAACCCTTGAGCTCTTCAAACTTGGCCCAAATCCCATTAAACTTCAGCAACCCAATGCATAAGAACTGGCCCAATAAAATCCTGCAGGCCAACACTTAAAAACTGGCCCAACAAAGCTAAAAATCTAGAGCCCATTAGGAGTTGGACTTGGAGCAACCCATGACCCAACTTAACTCCGCTAAAACCCTAAAAACTGACCACCCACCTCCCCCATTCTGCAAAACACAAAAACATAAGGAAAATTCAGAGGTGAGGAGGAGAGGCTAGGGTTCTTGGCATAATTCCAACTTTTCTCACATTTGGAGAAAGATTTAGCCAAGGTAATAGTTATACAACTTAATTCCCTCATCTTTCTCTTTAATTTGGTCTGATTAGTTTTTTCATTTGGAGTATTTTCATCATACCCAAAATTTGAAATGTGGGTACTTGGGGATTTTCTTAATGAAATTTGTAGGTTGAGGTTAGAGTTAGTATTAGGTGAGTTTAAACCCCCAATTTTAATGTCTTCTTTATTGGTTTGAGACCCCTATAGCTTATTTATATTATAAGTATTAATTTTATACAAATTTGCTTAGGATTTTGGATGGAATATTGAGATTTCTGGAAGAGGACACTTAAATCTGAATTTGGTATTTGTGGTAGCTGGGTAAGTATTCTTTAGGTAGTTAATAGCATTTAAATCCCTTGGGTACTTATTATAACTGTTAATGATGAATTAGAGTAGTAATTATTTGATGCTATGATTATAGGGAGACTTTGTATCATTGGTGGCTGTTGCAAATCTGTCTACGAGTGAGGTAACTAGGGTTTATATTAATTTCACGCATGTATCTGTTTAATTTCGTATTTGCTGTACATGAATGATTTGAAATGCTGAATGAATTGGTTGGCTATCTATTGTATGATGATTGGACCTTGTGACTCCATGGTGGAGCTGTGGTGCGGCTACCACTCGTGCATGTGCTACGATCGGGCATCGGGTTATGATCAAACCACAGATGCACTGAGCCCTAGTTGTGCTCAATGGGGAGTAGGTGTCGTGGACGGGCCTCTCCCGGTGTTAATGGCCTTTAACATGTTAAAATATGATTGCTAGTATGGGATAGTAATCATGATAGCATAATTGTTTCATTTGCTGAGATGATAGATATGATTTTGATTCATGCATATATGTTAATTAAACTGGATTATATGATGGAATTGCCTTGGTTACTAAGATTATTATCTCACCTCATTTTATGGGATTACAATTTTAGGTGAAGGTTCCTCAGGTAAGGATAAGGGCAAGCAAGTGGATGAACATCCATAAACTGAGGCCTAGTGTGGGGAGTTACACTTGGTCTGAGTGTAATAGAGTAGATGCTAATTTTATTAAGTCTTGTATAGCATCATCATGTATCTGTATTGCCAAGTATAGGAGTCTGTATCTTGATAATATGATGTGTACCTATTGAGGAGTAGGCCTTACTTTAAATTGGTAATTGATGTATGAGTTTATGATATCTGTTGTAAACCTTATTGAACCTATGATATGACTTACCATTTGGTAATGTAACTTTGAGATATCGATATGAATCACTGATGTATGGAACCTCTAATGGAAAGTGTATCTAATGTTAAATGTCAATGGTGAATGATTTGTGTTGTTATTATTCTCTAGACTTGTTGATATAGGGTAATTAGAGAAAAGAAATTGACCCTTGAATCTTGAATTAGAGAGGAGAGATTAGCCGGATGAATTAGGCTAATGAAAGCCATTTGAGCCCCACAATTAAGGTAGAGGAACCCTAGGGTGAGATTTGAGGGAGAAAGGAGAGTATGAGTCCAGATTTTTGGAGTGTAGAACTAGAAGGCACTTAGCCGCGGCTAAAATATAGTTAGTTGCAGCCAATAGAGGCGAAGTTGCCCAGGGAGAGTACCAGAGAGGAATTTGTTGCGGCGAAATGTAAATTGGCCGTGGCTAAATGTGAGAGGTCAAACTGGGAGTCATCCAGAGAGAAATTAGCCACGGCGAATTAGGGAATTTGCTACGACGAACTTTTAGGAAAATGTCCTCGGCATTCCAGAGAGGAATTGGCCGCGGCCAATATCGAGAGGCGAGCGAGGAAGTTCTAGGAGGCTTCTTCATCGCGGCGCCATGTAGGTTAGGGATGAAGAAAGGGGTAAAACAGAAAGGAATTGGCCGCGGCGAACATGCTAAAACACTTATATTAACTAGAAAACCTTGGTTTTCCATATGTTAATCACAAGGGATGATCTAGAGTCATTAGGATGAGTTATAATTGATGAGTAATAGAATCCAACGCTCATAAATGGATGTTTAATTCCCTTATGAACCTAAGTGTATGTAATCATATGATTGATGACTCTAATCACTTTAAGGTTTAAATTTCTCCACATTTTCATAACCTATGATGACAAATCGCGTGTTTAACCTTAATTATGATGATAAGAAATTAGGGTCATCACATCTAGGCCAAGAGAAACCATCTCCACCAATTTGTCGATGTGTGGCCAAAAGAGGAGGCTTGAAATCTAAGGAAAAATTGTGTGATTGTGTGCAAGGTAGCTCTCTCCACCTTCTCTCATGCATGGATGTGTGTTTAGCTTGTTTTAGAATGTGTGTATGTGTATTTTCAGGCTATCAAAAGTATGCTAGCATGCCTTTATATGCTATGATTCTTGATGCCATGCTATGTTTCTAAATGAGTACATGATGTTTGTTTGAGTTTGCTTGAGTGTGAAGAGGCCAAGAACTCTTCCCTTTGATGAGGATGAGCCAAGAACCCTTGAGCTTTGTTGAGACAAAGTAAAGAGTCTCCCAAAAACAAAGTGGGCTCCCAAGAGTATGGTAGAGTTCAAAGCTCTTAAAGAATAGGTGAGGCAAGTCCAAAATCCATGAGGAGAAGTGTGAAGCCAGTCCAAACACTTGGTGAGCTCTTGAATGTCTTGTATGATTTGTTCATATGCCAAGTTTGCTTTTAAGATGTCCATGACTTCCATTTTCTCCATGCATGCATTTGTAAAGCTTGCTTTGCACATATTATGTATGATTGAATGGGAGATGAGTTATTAGGATTCTTTGAATCTCATCCCCTCCTCTCCAATGCTCTAACATGCTAGGTGGACCAAGTAAGTTATATTGAAGGGAGCCAACAACAATGAGAGAAGGAGATTGACAAGCATATGCCTAGTTTTATTTTTCATTCCATAATGATGCTTCACAATGTATATGATGTTGTAAATGGTCTATGACCCTTGAAACATGTGTAAATATGCTATTATGTGATGTTTAAATGTATGGATATGATGTATGACCTCTAGAACCTATTTTGAGTATGTAATGTCTAAGTATGCAATTTGGAAGTTTAATGGAAATGTGCATAAGTGTGGGTTGAATGGCCAAAATGAGATGCATGAGGTTTGGTACCATTTGGGCAGCTTACACAAGTCTTAAATATACTTTTATACTTGCCCAAAAGGTGCCACAACCAAGGGAAAGCCATTTGGCAACTTTGGTACCTCATATAGAGCTAAATTTGACCATAATGGAACCCTATGTCACTTTTTGGCCAAATGAGTTAGTCTTGATATGATATTTGGTATGTACTTAGGTCTCATTGAGAGTTTTTTGGGAAGCTAAATATCATCATTTTCGGAGGTCTATAGAATATTTGATGATTTTCCAAAGTTGGCAATTTTTATGGTTTCTGGTTTGCTGCACTATTCATTTGGTCCGAAATTGAATTCTATCACACGAGGCCCAAATGATGTCCCATTACCATGAACTTTTATATAGAGAGACTAGACAATTTTAGTGACTTGTGCTAACTAGAAGCACCTAATTTGGGGGTCTAGAGAGGGAGATATGAAATTTTGAAATTTCTGTCCACTATTAGTAGTTTTGCTCGACCAAAAGTAATATTCCATTGAATTCCGAGGTCTGGGTTTCATGAACTGATCTAAAGATATTTTTTCTCTCTATTTGACATCTACATATTTTTAGATTGGTATCATTTGCATGGATTGGATTTTTTTGGAATTAACTATACATTTTCAAAGTTTTCTACAGAATTCTATGATAGCTCCAGAATTTAGTCTGACCTTTGGATCATTTTGGATGTCAAACGTCCACTGTCATGAATATTATGGTCTGAGCATATTTTTAGTGTGAATTAGATATCCTAAGCATTCTAAAATGTCCATGATTGCATGATTTCTATTTTTTTAAAATTAGTTATGATTTTCCAAATTTTCCCAGAAAAGAGGCCAATTCTGGCCGAGAATGAACTTCCATTTTCTATGCTCCATTTCGGTTTCCATGAGTTATGGGCATGATTTTGTGATGAAAAGGAGTTGTATTGACATAATTAAATATGGGAAAGTATAGTATATGCTCATATGGCTCTCGTGACATTAAATGGAATTTTTACATATAGTGCAATGATAATTTAATCTAGTATTTATATCCCATTTTCTTACAACTCCTAAGCAATGCATGTTATGGAGCATGTTAATTGCATGAGGAAGGCTAGAAAGATATGGTATTACATATCATGAGGCTCTTAACTATATTTTTCAATGTTTTAATTAATATCAAACTCTCAATTAGCCTCAGTTGACGTTGCTTGGGGGTCCTTATTCATTAATCAAATGATTTTGGTTTTGGTTTCTCATAGTTCCTATTGGCCTTTGTTAGGCCCATGGCCCCCTGTGAGTAATTCATTCCACTCTTTAGGAATGATTTTGGATTTCTAAATCATAAGATATTACATTTAGCACATTAAACATTAGATGTAGTTTGGTGTTTTAAAGAAGAGTGATTTGACAGGATGGGGATAGTCTTGATATTTAACAAGGATTAGTAGGACATGTTATTAGGGGTATTTCATTACTCCATTGCCAAATAACATAGAAGGAAAAGTCTTATAATAATGTAAGGGGCAGGATATTTTAGGCCTATAGGGAGGCTTGTGATACACAAGTAATAATGGCTTGAGCTCAATCATGATGCACCTCTGTATTGATGATTGATATTATGATTTTCTTGTTATGGTGGTTACATGATATTGAGTCTAGCCAACTCAACAATAATGTGACCTAAGTGCATAGAAAATGATAGTATCAATCATATGGAGTTTCTTGAAGATTGAAGAGTATTCAAGTTAACTAAGGCAGAAATTAAGTTAAATAGAAAGCAACTAAAGGATTCTTGAGTGACTAAATTTTAGAAAAATATCACTAAGATGGAGTCTAGATATAGAGATGACATAGATAAAATGTGCCTATGGTACAGGAGGTAAGGCTAAAGTGACATGAATTTATCATGCCTATTAGCATAAGTCCTCAACAAAATTTAGCTGATGAGAAAGTGGTGATGCCTAGGGGGACTAATAGACATGAATACCCTGCAAGATTAGTTTAGATGCACTTTGGTGCAAGAGATACCTTCTGAGATAAGTGGCACATTGGTGCTAAAGACACTTCAATGCGAGAGATCTAGTTTGAGGTTGTAGGATAAAAGTTATGTCAGCTTAGAGACATACTAAGTGTAAGTCAAGTAGTACATCATTAGAGCAAAACAAAGTAAAACAAGTGAGGCAAGTTAATAAGAGCAACGTAAGGTTAGAAGTTTGTACCCAATGATACCATAGTTAAGTAATTAGTAAGTGGCTAGAGAGCACTACAATATGAGGACATTAAAAGAAGAAGAATGCTATATAAGCCCTATTAGACATAGATAGTTTCAAAAGCCTTAAAAGAGCAATGAGAGCATCTGACAATCATGTTAGAGATTCCATGATATGGTTTGCCATCCTTAGTGAGCATGAGTTTTATCTTGCAGAAATGGGTTTCCTTAGGCCTTGATATCTCTCAAAGGAGGATTGCAATAGATCCTATCGGAATATAAAGTGGTCATAGTAGATCTTGATATAGTACAAAAGGGTCATAATAGATGCTAGGGGTCACTATAACATTCTAAACTTAATTAAGTGGAATTATGGAGAATTAAGGATTTAATTTGGAAAAAAAGAAGGAATTATCTTGATAATTAAGGAAAATTATGGAAAATAAGAATTTTAAGAAAAATAACTTTTTTGAATATTTTAGGACAAATAATCATCATTTGGTAATTTTGGTAAAAAATAAAATGCTATTGTGGATTTAAAATTTCATTAGGTAAAAAACTTGATTAATTTAATTATGCCAAGATCAAGCAGTTGAAGCCCAATTTTAATTTTATGGAGACCAAACTCAATCAAACCCACTTAGGCATGGGCAAACACTTAGAAAATATGCCTAATTGAACTAAAGGCCCTTGGGTTAGCCTATAATCCTTTAAAACTCTAATATTAGTGTTGGCCACTCCACTTATTCAAAAAACTACATGTTGGGTAGCTAAGGGGAGGGAAAAAATATAAAGGAGAGAAAAGAGACATGGCTCCTTACCTTTTGAGCTCTAATATGCTAAAAAGGCGTGAGTTTTGGGCAAGGTGAATGAAGGGAAACTTGTTTTACTCATCTTTCTCTATGTTTTGAACCAAATAACTTGTCACTTGGAGGTTTTTTTGTTAAACCTTGGTGTTAAGAATTAGGAATTTTTATGCTTCCTTATAAACATTTTAGAGCTTAGAGTTACTTGAACCATTGGATGAATGTTTACTTTCATTTCATGCTATAAGCTGATTTTAGCATATGGCTAGGTGCTTGAGCGAAAATGAAGATATTGGAAGTATCCCATTGCAAACATAAGTTGTTTTGGCACCAAATTGGTACCATTAGCCAAAAGAAGAGTAATTAGACTTCATTAAGACCACCAAGGATTGTTAATTCCACGTATATGTTTATTTTAATCTTATATTTGCTACGCATATATATTTTCTAGACTAAATAATTAGTTGGCTACTTGTTGTTTTGGATCATAAGTGTGTCCTAGGTGGAATTATGGTCATGCTGCCTATAATATCTTATAAATTGGTAAATCAAAATAATCTTTAAAGAGTGGAATAAATTATTTAAAATATGGTCACAAGCCTAAAAAATGGTAGCATGAGTTAAGAAAAAGTAAAATTAAAATCGCTTGGTTAATGAAAGAGGACTTTAGAGTAAAATGAATTGAAGTAAATTACGAGTAAAATGCTAATTAGAGCATCTTGAAATCAGATTAAGAAACTAAGAATGACCTAAAATTAAAGTCAAAATGGCTAAATAGAATGAACTGAAAGCTCAACAACAAAATTATAATTTTAGGTAAAATTTGAGAAATATAAAGAAAGAAATTTCAAATGGTAATGTTAAATTCACAAGGGTTTTTAAGAGTTTTGAAAATCATAGGAACTATCAGAATGGTTAAAACCTTTCCAATATGTGATTTAAGTTATTAGTTGACCTAAATTTTGACGAGATCATTTCAAATTGTTCTAAATCCCATAAATTTGGAACAAAATATTTTAATAAATTAAAGAACCTAAATTTTATGATGAAAAAGATGGTTCTAAAAAAAGGTATAAAATGAGTTCAAATGGAGAAATTAAAGTTGTGGGATGTAAAAGAAATATTTGTAATTGTTTTGAAACATTCTTTTTCCCTTCATATAAGTTCTGTCACACCTTCCAACCCTAAAAGTAGACTTTCTTCTGCTTTAAACTAGAACCCAAAGGCATAAGGAAGAACCAAGGAAGGAGGAAGGAAGAAGCTTCACCTAAATAAGTTTACATGCAAATTTTGCCTAAGATACTAGTGTAAACCTTTTTCTACTCCTTCTTTTCTTTCTTTCTATGTTTTTGTTTTCTAAAAGATGGAGTTTTAGGTTGAACCCATGGAGGAAAATGCTCTTTAAAGAGAACTAAATGCACCATAATAATCTCTATTAAAAACACTTTTAAATGGTATATAATTTGATATGGAAGACATGCTTTTCCTTTGGAATTCTTCTTCCTCTATATTCGCCCAAGATGAGGAGCATCAAAAGGGAATTTGAGTTTGACCAAAACATAATGGGAATAGAGGTTTAGTTTGTAGAGCTTAAGATAAAACCAAGAGAATCAATTAAAAAGCTATAAGATGCAAAATAGTGTCATTAGGGTTTTGATTGCACCTAAGGAAGTTTGAAACCTTAGAAGGGTATTTCAAGCCATGTGAAATCATAATTAAGCCAGAAAGAAGCTAATGAATATCCATAGGTGCCAAGAATCCCAAGAAGAATCACAAAACTCCCAAGGTCCTCCATTGAGTGATAGGTTTAGCTGTGAGAGGAAACTAGCACCTAGGAAGAGTTTTCAATGATTCCAATATTATAAGTGGTCTAGATATGAATTATGAATACTAATGGAACCATTGGTTTGAATTTAGAAGCCTTATTTTGAAAAGTAATATTTTTGGGTTCAAATTATGCCTTAAGAAGAAACTTGGTGCTAGGCTCTTTAAATCAAGTTTATGATAGCTTTAGTAAGTCCTAATAGAGTCATATAACTCATGTTGAATGTGGTTTTGGAGCCAAGAAATTAATTTATAAGAGTTGCTTGATAATACCATTCAAGTAAGCTATATGTGTGTTTAAAGTCCTAATTGACTTGTATAAAGCAAGTATAAGTATAAGCTTGGTTCCATTGTTAATTTTGTGCTTCATTTAATATGTCTAGGGCAAGCAAGTGAATTTCCATTTAAGTGTGAGTGAAGGGCCGTGAAACAAAAGAGAGAAACCAAGAGGAATCTATTGAATCCTTTATGTCAAAGTAGTTTTTCCTTCATTATTATGTATGTGCTTAGTTTGCTTGAGTGTCTTGGATTGCTTATATGTATTATTTGCAAATTATATATATTATTGATTAGTTGATGATCACATGCAATTGCATGGCATTTGATTGCATTTGGAATTAGTTTAGCTTTTGAATGGATGAGGTTGTGGCAAAAGTCCCTTAAAATGGGTAAGGCGAGGCTAAAAATCCCTAAACGTGGGTGAAACTAAGCCAAAAGTCTCAATTATGAGTGAGCTAAGTCAAATATCCCTAAAAGAGGATGAAACTAAACTAAAAGTCCTTAATTGTTAAGTGAGACTAGACCCAAAGTCCCTAGAGCATAAGATTGCTCTTGATAGAGCCATAGGATCTTTGATGCATGAGATGAATGACATATAGTTATATGATATGCATGCTTGCATTCTTTGACCTTGAGTAAGCCATATATGTATACTTGAATGTTAGATTAGCTATTAGAATTCTTTGAATCTCACTTTTTCCTTATTTTTACTAACCATGGCTAAGTGGTTCTCAAGGGAGTAAGAATGCTGATCAAAAGGCCTAAAAAGAGCTACTTTGACAATAGACTTTGTTTTAAGGCATATTCTTGAATGTATAAAAATATATTTGTGTATTTTGATGTATGATAATGTAAAAATGTTTAGAAGTACTAGATTATGATGTAGAAACAAATTATGGGTTATAACATGTAATACTATGGAAATTGGTACCTTGAATTCTTGAATATGCATACGTAACTTTGGATGTGGGAAGGTGATTTTTAGTTGTATGGAAAATATGACAACTTGGACCAGCTAAACATGATGTAATTGTAGATTGAAACTTGCTCAAAAGAAGAAATGGCATTTTAAACCTTAATTAGTACCAATTAGAACCAAAATTTGGCCCATTTGAGCTATAAAAAGTCCCTTAACCCTTGATAGCCCCATTGAGTGAGTCTTAGATTGAAATTCGGTAGGAAATTAGAAGAAATTAAGAGCTTTTTATAGAGATAAAGAACACAATTTTTAGAGCTCTAAAAAATATCTTATGAATTTTTGAAGTTATTTATTTTATGTAAAAGAATCTGGGTACTATACATATAGTGCACATTCAAATTTCATGATTATTTTGAGACTAAATAGACTCATTTTGACTTGAAATATTTTACAATAGATAAATCTCAATGTAATCTTTCTAAGGACACCTAATTTGCATTAATTGAAGTTGTGCAGTTCAAGTTATGATTTTTCAATGATTAGTCCCTATTATGTGATTTAAGACTCAAAATGTCCATTTAGCCAGACCTACGAATTTGATGCCTTTTTATATGATATTTTTAGCACAAAATTGGTTTGGCATGAATTTGGGAAATAAATTAATCATGTAACACCCCAAAATTAATTAAGGTGTTAATCGTAGATTTAGAGTAATTAAGAATAATTAATAGAGGATAATTGGGCAAGTTAGTGCATAGAAATTTTAGAGAGATAAATTGTTAACATGGGTTTGAGAATTAATTAGGATAGAAATTTCATCTAGGCCCAAATTAATAGATCATGATGAGAGGCTAATGGAGGCCCAATGAGTTAGGTGCAGATCCAAACCCTTGAGCTCTTCAAACTTAGCCCAAATCCCATTAAACTTCAGCAACCCAATGTATAAAACTGGCCCAATAAAATCCTGTAGCCCAACACTTAAAAACTGGCCTAACAAAGCTAAAAATCTGGAGCCCATTATGAGTTAGACTTGGAGCAACCCATGACCCATCCCTTGACCCAACTTAACTCCACCAAAACCCTTAAAAACTGACCAGCCACCTCCCCCATTTAGCAAAACACAAAAAACACAAGAAAATTCGGAGGTGAGGAGGAGAGGCTAGGGTTCTTAGCATAATTTCACCTTTTCTCACATTTGGAGCAAGATTTAGCCAAGGTAATAGTTATACAACTTAATTCCCTCATCTTTCTCTTTAATTTGGTCTGATTAGTTTTTCATTTGGAGTATTTTCATCATACCCAAAATCTGAAATGTGGGTGTTTGGGGATTTTCTTGATGAAATTCGTAGGTTGAGGGTAGGGCTGGTATTAGATGAATTTGAACCCCCCATTTTGATGCTTTCTTTGTTAGTTTGAGACCCCCATAGCTTATTTATATTATGGGTATTAATTTTGTACGAATTTGCTTAGGATTTTGGGTGGAATATTGAGATTTCTGGAAGAGAACACTTAAATCCGAATTTGGTATTTGTGGTAGCTGGGTAAGTATTCTTTAGATAGTTAATAGCATTTAAATCCCTTTGGTACTTATTGTAACTATTAATGATGAATTAGAATAGTAATTATTTGATGCTATGATTATAGGGAGACTCTGTACCATTGGTGGCTGTTGCAAATCTATCTACGAGTGAGGTAACCGGGGTTTATATTAATTCCACGCATGTATCTATTTAATTTCGTATTTACTATACATGAATGATTTGAAATGCTGAATGAATTGGTTGGCTTTCTATTGTATGATGATTGGACCTTGTGAGTCCATGGTGGAGCTGTGGTGCGGCTGCCACCCGTGCATGTGCTACGATCGAGCACCAGGTTATGATCAAACCCCAAATGCACTGAGCCCTGGTTGTGCTCAATAGGGAGTAGGTGCCGTGGACGGGCCTCTCCCAGTGTTAATGGCCTTTAACATGTTAAAATATGATTGCTAGTATGGGATAGTAATCATGATAGCCTAATTATTTCATTTGCTGAGATGATTGATATGATTTTGATTCATGCATATATGTTAATTAAACTGGATTATATGATGGAATTGCCTTGGTTACTGAGATTATTATCTCACCCCGTTTTATGGGATTACAATTTCAGGTGAAGGTTCCTCGGGTAAGGATAAGGGCAAGCAAGTGGATGAACATCCATGAGCTGAGGCCTAGTGTGGGGAGCTACACTTGGTCTGAGTGTAATAGGGTAGATGCTAAATTTTGGTTAAGTCTTGTATAGCATCATCATGTATCTGTATTGCCAAGTGTAGGAGTCTATATTTTGATAATATAATATGTACTTATTGAGGAGTAGGCCTTACTTTAAATTGGTAATTGATGTATGGATTTGTGTTATTTACAATGAGCCTTGTTGAACTTTGATGTAGCTTATTATTGGAGATGTAATCTTGACATAAGTGATATCTTTTGATAGTTCATAAACTCTTGTTATTGTTATTTTACAAATTGCTGATAAATGGACTTGCTGATATAGGATAATTAGAAGAAAGAAAATGACCCTTGAATCTTGAATTAGAGAGGATAGATTAGTCGGATAAATTAGGCTAAGGAAAGCTATTTGAGCCCCACAATTAAGGTAGAGGGGCCCTAGGGTGAGATTGGAGGGAGAAAGAAGAGTATAAGTCCAGATTTTCGGAGTGTAGGACCAGAAGGTACTTCGCCACGGCTAAAATTGATTTGGCCGCGGCCAATAGAGGCGAAGTTACCCAGGAAGAGTGCCAGAAAGGAATTCACCGCGGCGAAATGTAAATTGGCCGCGACAAAATGTGAGAGGTCGAACTGGGAGTCGTTCAGAGAGAAATTAGCCACGGCGAATTAAGGAATTGGCCGCGGTGAACTTTTAGGAAAATGTCCCTGGCATTCCAGAGAGGAATTGGCCGCGGCGAAAGGAGGAATTAGCTACGGCCAATATCGAGAGGCAAGCGAGGAAGTTCCAAGAGGCTTCTTCGCCGCGGCGCCATGTAAGTTGGTCGCAGCGAAGGTGCAACTCGCCGCGGCTATCTCTGCGGCGAAATTAGTGTTGAAGAAAGGGGTAAAACAGAAAGGAATTGGCCGCGGCTAAGAGTATTTAGGCCGCAGCGAACATGCTGAAACACTTATATGAGCTAGAAAACCTTGGTTTTTCATATGTTAATCACAAGGGATGATCTAGAGTTATTAAGATGAATTATAATTGATGAATAATAGAATCCAAGGCTTATAAATGGATGTTTTATTCCCTTATGAACCTAAGTGTATGTAATCATATGATTGATGACTCTAATCACCTTAAGGTTTAAATTTCTCCACATTTTCATAACCTATGATGATTAATCGCGTGTTTAACCTTAATTATGATAATAAGAAATTAAGGTCGTCACAAATCAAAATCTTTGTTTATGCATCAATGTGCTATTTAAGGCTTTTAATAATGAAAACTTCTGTTGCTAAAAGCATAAATGTCACTATTTGTTGTGAAAAGAGGAATATAGCATGAGTTATATGTATAACCTTGAATGGTAAGACACTACCACTCGTGCATTGTGCCATGATCATGCATTGAGTTGTGACCAGACTTAATGGAATGCACCAAGCTGTAAGCATGCTCAATGGGGAGTTGGTGTTATGAGCGAGCCTTCCCCTCTATTTTTGGGTATTAACATGTTGTATGTAATTGCTAGTATGAGATAGTAATTACTAGTAATCAAACTAATTTATTTGTAGATCATATTGATGCTTTTGGTATTTCTCCATATAAAAATATATTATGTTGATTAATATATACACATATATGGAATTTGCCTCTTGTTATTGAGATTTTATAGGGATTGGACCTCTTAGTAGCAAGAAAAACCTAATGGAAGCCTACCCTGATGGTTTAGTAGTGTATATGTAATGGCCCTAACTTCTAATCATGGTAACTAAGTTTAAACACGCAATTAACAATCATAAATCAAGGTCTAGAGTCATTTTAATTAATCAATTTAGGAAAATGTAAGGAAATTTGAACCTTAACGTTATTAGAGTCATTAACCAAATAATCACAACATTTTATGCACATAAGTGAATCTAATTCTTAATCAAAAGCCTTTAATTCATTTATCCATTTATTACAACTCACAAAAACCTCCTGCAGGTGTTACTAAATCATTCCTTAGCATTACCCTAGGAAAAACCAAGGTTTTTATGTAACAACCCTATTTTCTAATCATGGTAATTATGGTTAAATACATGTTTAATGCTTAATGATCAAGATTTAGAGTCATTAAAATTAAATATATCATGAAAATTATAGGAAATTCGGACCTCGATAATATTAGGTTTATTAACTACACAATCACAAATGTGAGAATGCATAAAAGAAATTGTACTATCATGAGGGGTTTGTGATTCATCCATCCATCAATTTCAATATATAAAAACCCCCCACAAGTGTTCTTATATCATTTCCTAGCATTACCACTAAAGAAACTAAGGTTTCTAGGCTAAAGGTAAGAGTTTGGGAACCTTTGCCGCAACTTGAAATTCTCTCGCTGTAGCTAAGTTAGGTACTGAAGCTCGAAAATAGTTTTTCACTTTACGTTGTGGCCCTGACTTTCCACGCTGTGGCTAAGTTACTATTAGGAATCTTATTGGGCAACTCATTATTGCTGCAGTGATTTGGACCATTGCCCGGTAAATCTACGTGGCGCCACAGTGGAAATGCCTCTTGGAGCCATTGTTCGAAGTCCTACGATTCTCGCCTTGATGAAATACATTTGCGTCGCGGTGAGGCTTGCTACTAGACACTCCTTACCTAGTTTCCTTGACTTGCATCGCAACAGGACCTATTGCGCTGAGCCGCGGTGTTCTTCGCCACTGTCACTCTCCCAAATTTCGTCTCATGCACTCCAATTCTCCTCCTAGGAACACCCTAGGACCATTCCCCCTCATTTTATATGACTCTAAGTATTAATTCCTACTCGTCCAACTACCATATATAAGCAAATTCATAGATTAATGACAGCAAGAATTTCATAAGCTACTAATAATTATCATTCAAATATATATTCCATTAAAGATTTCATGCATCACTAGCTCAGGTCTACATCCAATGCACCACATAATTACATTTTCCAAATAGTATACCATATCATAGGTTTAACAAAGTTCATAGCAGATGTCATAAATTCATACATCCCATACCAAACTAAAATGAGGCCTACTCCTCAATAGATACATGCTATGTTATCAAAACACAAGCTCCTACACTTGGCAATATAATTACATGATAATGCTATACAAGTAGGGGTACAAAATTTAGCATCTATCCTACTCAAATTAGCTCAGTGTAGCCTCCCCTACACATGGTTAGAGCTTATGGATTTTCATCCACTTACTTCCCCTTATCCTTACCCGAAGAACCTTCAACTAAAATAGTTAGCCCATAAAATGGGGTGAGATGTGAATCTCAGTAACCAAAGACAAATTCCATTCATATATTCCAATTCAATTCACATATGTGCATGATATCAAGTAAGAATCAGAAAGTATACTAATCATATTCACAAATGAAACAATTAGGCTATCATGATTACTATCCCATACTAGTAATCATATTTCCACATGTTAAAAGGCCAATAACACCGGGAGAGGCCCGTCCACAACACCTACTCCCTAATGAGTACAACCAGGACTCAGTGCATCTGGGGTCTGATCATAACCTAGTGCCCGATCGAAGCATATATGTAATACCATAGATTCTAATCCATCTAATACATTTGAATAGCCTAATATCATGAACTATATAGGATTTCCATAGGAAAAGCAAAAAAAAGTGAGATTATTTTCATATTGTGCTATATCTAAAAATTCATTTCAATGTCTTGTGGATCGTGTGAGCTCATGCTATGTATCCTCATATTTAATTTCATCATTAAAACTCATTTACATCCCAAAAACATGCCTACAACCCATGGAAACCGAAATGGAGCATGAAAAGTGGGAACTCATTCTCAGCCAGAATTGGCCTCTTTTCTAGGCAAATTTAAAAAATCATAACTAAATCTAGAAAAATTGAAACAATTCAATCTTGGTCATTCTGAATATTTTAGGATGTCTAATTCATACTAAAAATATGCCCAAATCATAACACAAATCATGGAGTACGGTTGACATTCGAAAAGCTATTGGGTCGCTGGCTGCCTGGGCAGCTATTCAAATTACTGATACAAATTTCTAAAATTCATAATTAATTCTATAAAAATATAAATCACTCAATTTGGTCATTCTAGAAAGTTAAAAGTGTTAACTTATGATAAAAATAATTTTAGAATGAAACATATACGTTTAGCTATTGGAATCCTATGGAACAGTAACTGAACTCCTGGGGCGCCACTACTACTGACAGCCAACTTCAAAAAGGCATAACTCTTTGCTTAGACATCCAAATGAGGTAATCTTAGTGACTATAGAAATATTATGACCTCTAGTTTATGCCTATAAAATTTCACAATAATTGGACACACCATTTGGCCATCGGATGACACAAAATACAAATCTACCAGTGTGAACAGTGCACATACCAGAATTAATAGAAAATCCCAAATTTGAAAATTTATCAAATATTCTCTAGACTTCAAAAAATTATTTTCTTTACATTCCCAAAAATCTCTCAATGAGACCTAATTGCATGCCAAATTTCAAAGCAAGACTAACTTATTTGGCCAAAAAGTGACATGGGGTTCCATTATGGTCAAATTTGGCTCCATATGAGGTACCAAACTTGCCAAATGGCCTGGCACCTTTTGGGCAAGTCTAAAAGTACATTTGAGACTTGTGTGTGCTGCCCAAATGGTCCCAAACCTCATGCATCTCATTTTGACCATTCAACCCATATTTATGCTCATTTCCATCATACTTTCACATTGCATAATTTGGCATCTCATGCTCAAAATGTAGGCTAGAAGTCATACATCATATTCATACATTTAAACATCCTATAATATCATATTTATACATGTCTCAAGGGTCATGCTACATATATAACAATATATACATCAAGAAACACAATTATGGTTCCAAAATGACTAAAGCTAGACATAAACTTGTCATTCTTTCTTTTTCATTGATGTTGGCTCCCTTCACCATAATTACTTGGTCCACCTAGCATATTAGATCATTGGAGAGGAGGGAATGAGATTCAAAGAATCCCAATAGCTGATCTCCCATTCAATCATACATAATATATGCAAAGTAAGCTTTACAAATGCATGCATGGAGAAAATGGAAAATATGGACATTTTAAAAGCAACCTTATTATGTGAATCAATCATACAAGACATTCAAAAGTTCACCAAGTGCTTAGATTGGCCTCACACTTCTCCTCATGGATTTTGGACTTGCCTCACCCATTCATTAAGAGCTTTGGACTCAACCATACTCTTGGGAGCCCACTTTGCTTTTGGGAGACTCTTTACTTTGTCTCAACCAAGCTCAAGGGTTATTAGCTCATCCTCACCAAAGGGAAGAATTCTTGGCCTCTCTACACTCAAGCAAACTCATACAACCATCATGAAACCATTTAAGAACATAACATGGTATCAAGGATCATGGCATATAAAGGCATGCTAGCATACTTTTTATAGCTTGAAAATGCACATACACACATTCTGAAACAAGTTAAACACACATCCATGCATGAGAGAAGGTGGAGAGAGCTACCTTGTGTACACTCACACACTTTTTCCTTGAAATTC
Organism: Erythrophleum fordii; assembly: GCA_032878935.1. Taxonomy (NCBI): domain Eukaryota; kingdom Viridiplantae; phylum Streptophyta; class Magnoliopsida; order Fabales; family Fabaceae; genus Erythrophleum; species Erythrophleum fordii. The sequence continues at coordinate 22,046,693 of JAVQMF010000044.1, forward strand.
AAGCCTCCTCTTTCGGCCACACACCCAAAAATTGGTGGAGGTGGTTTCTCTTAGCCTAGATACAATTTATGGGAGTCAATTAGGTTCATGAGACATATTGCTACATAACTTAGTGAAATACTAGATTGCTCTATAGGCTCCATTATGGTCCATAATTGCACCTAATGAAGCAACACCCCTCAAATGATTTCTAGGCTCCATTCTTTCCTTTTAAATATGATTCTTGACTCCTTTTAAGCCTCTTGGAGTCATCACACAATTAAAACAAAGAGCCTAACATCATGTTGCTTCTTTAGGTCATAATATGGAACCTAAGGCACCAAATCACTTTCTATGAGTTCTAAATTGTTTCTAAGGCCTCCTCTCATTTTCATTCATCAAATATGACTCAAGAATAGCCTTAGAAAAATTTAAAACTCTCCCTAGCTAGGAGAACCCATCTAGGCCGAGGCTATGAAGCATATTGGGTTCCATGGAGCTTTCTTTGTTTTCTCAAGGGAAGAAGCATATGGGGAGCCTCTTAGGGATCTTGGGAGCTCATTTAAACTCTTACTTAGGCCTAGGAATCATCATACAAAATCAGATTTTACAAGGTGCAATTGAAACCCTAGAACTTGCATCTTGAAATTTAATGGTTTTTTGTTAATTCCCTTTGCATATTCTTAATCTCCACACCCTTTTTCCTTAGATTCATTCTTGGATCTGCCTAAAAATCATCTCCTCCTAGGGTTTTCTCAAGTGGGGCGAAATGGTGGAGAAGGGAACCAAAAATGACAACCATAGGAAGAGAAATTACCTTGTTTTCTTGCTTTTTCTCACTTGAATCTTGTGTTCTTTGAGCTCCTCTCTTCAAATCCTAATTTTCCCCTCAATTTCTCCCTTAAAACATATTTATAAACTTCATTTTAATCATAGGAAACAAAGGAGAATGAAGGAGAAGAGGTTTGGAAGAGAAAGAGCATGAAAAACTACTAAATTCTATACCTTAAGCCTTTGATTTCTCCTCCTTTTCTTCCCCTTCTTGTGAGCCTCATCCCCTAGGGTTTTCTTCTGGTTTTATGCAGAACATTATTGTGCATAATGAAGGAGAAGGGTGCATCATATATATAGGTGGGAATAAGTTACACTTTTCAAAAATTCCCATTTTGCCCTTCATACTTTGCATTTTTGTTTCTCTTTCATTTTAGCTCCTTTTTTAGAACCGTCTTTTCCATTATAAAATTTAGATTCCCAAGTTAGTAAAATGCCTTTGGAATCACTCAAATTGGAGCTAAAACCTTTCCGAATGAATCCGTTAAAGTTCGAGCACAATGACATTGGAAAACATCCACCGGAAGGGCTTTAGCTGTCCCGAGGCTTTCCATGGTTTTTAGGGCGTCTGAGAACCCTAAGGAACTCAAAAATTTTATTTAAAAAGCCCTCCTATATGAATTCCAAAATTTTCTCAAAATTACAAAAATGCCATTACATTTTTTAAGTTTTTCATAAGAAATTGTTTCTTCAGTCTAACTTCTTTTTTCTTTTCGTCTGAGCCTAAGATTCTCATTTGTAGGAGTCTAGAATGCTTTCAAATTTTTTGGGACCTTAACTATCTCATTTTGGGGGACTTCCTTTTGCATCTGGTGAGTTTCATTCATTTACGGAGAAACTGTACGTTATGTTTTTCACATTTTCTCTCGTTTTCAAAAAATTGGATGTTACAACATACATGGTGGCAGTCGCATCACAGCTCTACCATGGACTCATATGGTCCAAACACAAATAACAGATAGCTAACCAATTCATTTAGCATTTTAAAAACATAATTGTGTAGCAAATATGAATTAAAGTAGGTATATGAATGGACTTAATGAAATCCCTGGTTACCTCACTCTGTAGACAATTGAAAGTCACCAGCAATACCAAAATTTTCCTATAACCATAGCATCAGAAAATAAATACTTTAAATAATCATTTACAGTAGCAGCAAGTACCCAAAGAATTAAGATACTAATGGCTACCTAGAGGACACTTACCCAACCACTACAAATCCCCAAATTTGGATTAAATGTGTCATCTACCAGAAACTTCAATATATCACCCTAATTCCTAAGAAAATTCATATAGAATTAATACCTATACTACAAATCAACCACGGGGGTCTTAAACTAGTAGAAAATGCATTAAAATGGAGAGTTTATACTTACCTAATATCCCTCCTAGCCTCTACCTCCGAAAATCCTCTAAGAAAATATCAAACAAACACATTTCAGATTTTAGGTATAGTGAAAATGCTATAAATGAGAAGCCAATTAGGTCAAATTAAAGAGGAAGAGAAGAGGATTAAGTTATATAACTATTACCTTGGCTGAATCTTGCTCTAGAAGTGGGAAATGGCTTTCTTGCTAAGAACCCTAGCCTCCCCTCAAACCTCTGAAAATGAGTTGTGTATTTTGTGTTTCTGCATAAGGGAGGGGAAAGGCTAAATATGTTTAGGGTTTTGGATGGGTTTGTACTGACCCAATGGCCCAAGTCTATATGGGTTCAAACTTTGAGTAGAATTGGGCTAAGTTTTAATTTGTTGGCCAATTTCAACAATTTAGACATTTAGTTGGGTTAGGTCAAGTTTTTAAGAGCTCACTTAGTTGAGGTCTGCACAATGGGTATTAGGCTAATTACAAGGGCTTATATAGGTTGGGTCTTGGGTCTCTATCTCATCAAATCAGATTGGGCCCTCCCTAGGTGCTCTCTCTTGGGCCAAGTCTCACATTAAAAGGTTGGGTCTGCACCTAAAATTATTGGGCCTCTATTAGTCCCTAACCTTGGCCTACGTAATTTAATTTGAGCCTAGATGGGGTTTATAACTCAATTAAATTTCAAACCCATATTAATAATTTATTTCTCTAAAATTTTCATTCACTTAACTTGCCCAATTATTTCATATTAATTATTCTTAATTAACCCAAATCCATGATTAATACCTTAATTAATTTTAAGGTGTTACATTTTAGGCTAAATGTAAGGGTTTAGGGACCTTTCATTGCAACTTGGAACCTTCCCGCTGTGGCTAAGTTGGCTATTGGAACTTAAAAATTAAGTTTTGCATCTTGTGCCATGGGCTAAGAGTTTTGTGCCATAGCAAAGTTGCTCTTGGGTTTACTTCCCACATTTTCACCATGGCGAGTTAGACCCTTGCCGTGATGGCCTATGTGGCGCTACAACCAAAAAACACCCTAGAACTTACTGTAGCAAATTTCCCGATTCACACTGCGGTGGGCTATGCTTGCACCGTAGTGAGACTAGCTATTAGAACACTCATCGCTTGATTTTCTCAACTTATGCCATGGTGGAACATGTTACACTGTAGTGACGTTATGCTCTATTACCCTCCCTAGGAAAATTTTCATTTTGTGCCATGGAGAGACACCTTACGCCACGACGCCCTTTACTTCTATCACTCTCCTAGCTGTGACTCAATCTGTTTGGTCATGGCATGACTCGCTTCTGCACCAATTCTCCTTAAGTTTCGTCCCATACACTCTAACTCTCCCTTTAGTAATACTTTAAAGCCACTTTATCTTAATTTGTAGGAGTCTAATAGTTTTCATCTACCTATTTTACCTAACTTATCTATCATTACTAATTCAAGATTTAAGTGTTAATTCCTACTCATCTAACTACCATATATCAGCAAGTTCATGGGTTAATAACGGCAAGAATTTATAAACTACCAATAATTATCATTCAAATACATATTCCATTAGAGATTCCATGCATCACTAGTTCAAGTTAACATCTAATGTATCACATGATTATATTTTCGAATAGTAAATCATATCATTGGTTCAACAAAATTCACAGCAGATGTTATAAGGTCATACATCTAATACCAAACTAATATAAGGCCTAGCTCCTCAATAGTTACATCCTAAGTAATTAAAATACAAACTTTTATACTTGGCAACATGATTAATGATGATGCTATACAAGAAGAAATACAAAACTTGACATCTACGCTACTTAGATCAGTCCAACTGTAGCCTTCCCCACACATGGTTCGAGCTCATGGATTTTCATCCATTTACTTTCCCTTATCCTTACTCGAAGAGCCTTCACCTAAAAGTATGATCTGATGAAATAGGGTGAGATGCAAATCTCAGTAACTAAAGTCAAATTCCATTCATATATTCCAATTTAAATAACATATATGCATAAATTAAGATGAGCACCAGAAATTATATTAGTCATATCAGCAAATGAAAAAATTAGGCTATTAGTGACTATTATCCCATACTAGCAATCACAAATCCACATGTTAAAGACCAATAACATCGAAAGAAGCTCGTCCACGGTACCTACTCCTTAATGAGCACAACCAGGGCTCAGTGCATTTAGGGTCTGATCATAACCCGGTGTCTGATCAAAGCACATGCATGGATCGCGACTGCCGCCATGAACTCACAAGGTCCAATCACAATATAACAGATAGCTAACCAATTCATTAGCATTTCAAAAACATAATTGTGTAGCAGATATAAAATTAAATTAGGCATATGCATGGAATTTAACATAATCCCCGGTTACCTCACTTGTAAACAATTTTCAGAGAACCAATAACAATGCTTTCTCTATAACAAATGGTAAATTCTGTAAAACAACAAAATGAGCTAGATAATGTCTAAAACATTTAGGTAATGTCCTAGGCTCCTAAAAATAATAATCCCAAACTAAGATAGAAAGAAAAATGGAGCTAGGACAATGAAGTAAAATTGTTACGAAATTGACGACACGTAGTGACATTTTCTTAAATATGTGCAATTTTTGGAAAAACACATAAAAGGACTTTTAAATGGAAAATTTGAGTTGCACAAGGTTCTCAGAAGACCTAAAAACCATAGGAAGCCCTTGGATAGTTAAAGCCCCTCTAGTGTACATTTTCCAATGATAATGAGCCAAAACTTTGATGGATTTATTCAAAAAGGTTTTAGCTCCAAATTGAGTGATTCCAAAGATATTTTATTAAATTGGGAATCTAAATTTTATAATGGAAAAGACAGTTCACAAAAAAGAGCTAAAATAAAGCTAAAATGAAAATGCCACAACATAAGGGCAAAATTGGAATTTTTGTAAATGGGTTATTCTTAAACATTCCATACACTTCATGCCCTTTCTCCTACCTTCTTTAGGTTCGACCTCCTTCTGTCCAAAAATAGAAAAAGAAAGCTCTCTCTTAGGTGCACAAGAGAAGGAGAGGAAGAAGGAAGAAAACCAAGGAAAAGGTAGGCAAATTCATGGAATTTCATGCTTCTCCTTCTTCTAACTTTGTTTCTATCTTTCTAAGCTTTCTTTCCATAGCTTTGTTGAGGTTTTTGGTTTTGTTTTGAGTCCAAATTTAAGGGGAGTAGTTCAAATTTCTTAGGGAGAAGCAAACTAAGAGGAAAAGCACTTGAAAGCAAGCTTAAATCCAAGGTATTTCTTGTTCTTTGTTGCTTCTTCTCTTCACTCTCCCTTTATGTGATTTTTGGCCCAAACCAAAACCATATGGGGGGAGGATTTTCTACCCAAAAACAAGAGAGGAACTAGGGTTTTAGACAATGGGGAAGTCAAATATGCCAAGAAATTGCAAGGAAAACCAATGGAAATTAATTTAGAACAATGTAGAGCTCTTTAGGTTTTTGTAAAAACTAATTTAGTACATGTATTTCCTAGGCTATGTAAGTGTTTAATTGAGCTCCTAAGACTTCTAGGAAGCCTCCCAAATGGCTCTCCCACCAAGAAAAAATCAAAAGCTCTATGAACCCTCTTCCTCCTTCATGTTTCAGCTAAGGTGAGGTAAATGGGTTAGGAAGTGTTTTAATTTGTTCTAACCTTGGTTTGGAACTTTAAATGATGGTAAAAGGTTAGAGGAACCCTTGGGAAAAATTTAGGAGCCATGGTTTGGGAAATGAGATAATGACCTTGAAGGAGGCAACACATGTCTAAGCTCTTGTAAGTGAGTAGATGATGGCTCCAATGACCTTGAATGAGGTCAAGATGTAATATCCAGTTCTCTGAAAACGAGAGAAAATGCGAGAAACGTAACATACGGTTTTTCCATAAATGAATGAAATTCACTAAATACAAAAACAAGTCCCTTGAAATGACTTAGTTAAGGTCCCAAAAAATTTGGGAAGCATTCTAGACTCTTAAAAATGAGAATCCTAGCTCAAGCAGAAGGAAAAACAGATCAAGAATGAAGAAATGAAATGTAACGAAAGGTTGACGAGACGTAAGGGCATTTTTGTCATTTTAAGAAAATTTTGGAATTCACATAGGAGAGCTTTTTAAATGAAAATTTTGAGTTCTCCAGGGTTCATGGAGGCCTTAAAAACTATAAGAAGCCTCTAGACAGGTAAAGCCCCTCTAGTGGATGTTTTCCAATGTCAGTTGACTTGAATTTTGACCAGTTTGTTCGGGAAGATTTTAAAATCAATTTGGATGAAACCAAAGGAATATTATAAAATAGAGGACTTAAATTTTATGATGGAAAAGACGGTTCTCAAAAAGTAGTTAAAATGAGCCTAAACATAGCAAATAAGCCTGTAGGGGCAAAATGGTCATTTTAAAAAATTGTAAAAGAGGCTTGTGAAGTAAGATTACACCTCATCACCTTCTCCAAGCTTCCATTTGTAGAAAAATGGGCAGAAATGGCATGACATCAAGAGGGGAGAGAGAGAAAAAGTTTAAGATTCTGTTTAGGTAAGTAAATGGCCCCGTTTCATCTCACACTAGTTAGGAAAGTTATTCCTCTTTCTAAGAGCTCTCTAATGGTGGCTTTCTTTTCTTGAAAACTTGAATATTCAAGTCTAAACCAAGCCAAAAAGGAACTCTTTTCAAGAAATTAATTGATAGAAAATAATCTACACGAAAAGAGCTCCGTTTTAAGGTAAGACTTCACTTGAAACACTTGCAAAATCTTGTGTTTCCAAGCCATTTAAGCTTACGTCTAGAGAGAGAAAGTGAGGAGGAGAGTATGTGTTCTTGATTGAACCAAAGGTTACAAAGTGTGAGTGTAACATCATAAATTCTAGCTCATTTCATGCTATCTCTATGCTTCCTATTAGACATCTCATGGAAGAACCAAGGAAATAACATAAAAATAATGAATATTTTCGTGTTGCATCGTGTATAAAAATTTCATTCGGTGTCACGTGGACCATGTGAGCTCATACAACATATGATATTTAATTACATGAATACAACTCATCTAGATCATAAAATGTGGGCCACAACTCTTGGAACTCAAAAGGAAACTTAAAATAGGCATATTAAATTTTGGCTAGAATTTGCTCTTTTTCTGGCCAAAATTTGAAAAATCATAATTAATTTTGGAAAAATAAAAATCATGCATTCCTGGTCATTCTTGAAAGCTACATATGTCTACTTCACACTAAAAATATGTTCAGACTATAACATTTGTCACAGAGGACGTTTGACATCCGAAAAAGTCCATGGGTCAAACTACCTTCTAATGCTATCACAGATTTTTGTAGCAAACTTTGAAAATATCCAATTAATTCCACAAAAATCCAATTCATGAAAATGATAATAATATGGAATTATGTGGATTTTAGATAGAGGGGACAAATATTTACAAACTAGCTCAGATAGCCCATGTAACATCCCGTCCCTTCGTAAACGTGAGAAACACAATGTTCAGTTTCTCCGTAAACGTCAGAAATAGGCCAAATATAAAAGGAAGTCCTCGAAATAGAAGGAATTGGGGCCAACTAAAATTATAATAAAATTTTAAATATTAGAAAATGAGGATTTGAGATTTAAGATGCCCAAAAACCAGAGCCAAAAGAGATCAGAAAATTTACCGAAAGAAGTAGGGGCATTTTTGTAATTTTTGAAAAATTTGGAAAACTCATAGGAGGACTTTTTAAACAAAAAATTTAAGCTTTCTAGGGTTCTCAGAGGCCCTGAATACTATGGGAACCCCTAGAACAGTTGAAACCCCTCCGGTGAGTGATTTCGGCTGTCGGTTGACCGAAAATTGACCGAACGGTTCGAAATGGTTTTAGATCCTTTTTGAGTGATTCCAAAGGCAATTATTATGATTAAGAGCCTAAGGAATATGATGGAAAAGAAAGATTTCAAAAAGGAGTTGAAACAAGCCCAAACGAACAAAACTATGAAGAGGGACTAAATTGCAAAGTGTAAAAGTTGCTTAAGTGAAACCCTAGCTTATAAAAACGCCCCTCCTTTGCTCAGATCTCCTCTCCCACTCTCTCACACGTTAAAACAGAAGTGAGAAGGGCTGAGAGTGGCGCACAAGAGGGGAGGCCAAGGAAGGAAGAGGAAGCTTTGAAAAGTGTAAGTTTTAGCCACTTTTTCCTACTCCTTGCCTTGTTAAACTTCTTCCCCTCCTTTCCTCCTCTCTTCCTATGGATTTAATGAGATGTTTGGTTCTGTTTTGAGCCCAGAACTGAGGGGGAAATTTCGAAATTCAAGGAGAGGGTTGAAGCAAGGAAGAGAGTTCTTGAGAAAAGCTTGGAATCAAGGTGATTTTTCTATCTTGGTTGCTTCCTTTTTCTTGCCCTTTGTGTGTGGAGTTCTGCCAGAACAGAACCATCTTGGGGGAGGCTTTTTGTCTAGAAATAAGAAGGAATTGTGAGTATTAGACCATGAGGAGTTAGTAGATGCAAGGAAATTGGAAGAAAGGCTAATGAAAATCAAGTTAGAAAAGTGTAGAGCTCTTGGACACTTTATAAAAACTGATTTAATCCATGAATTTTCTTGCATGTGTAAATGTTTATTTGAGTCTCTAAGACCCCTAGGAAGCCTCCCAAGTGTCTCCCCCATCAAGGAAAAATCAAAAAGCCCATGGACTCCTCCTCCCTCCATCAATTCGGCCAAGACATAACCATTAGGCTAGGGGCTGTTTTAATTTGTTTTAGCCTTGGTTTGGGACTTCTTATGATGGTAGAAGGTGGGAGGAACCCTTAGAAAAAATTTAGAACTCATAGAAATTGATTTGGTGCCTTAGGTTCCATAATATGACCTAAAGAAGCAACATGGTGCTAGGCCTTTTGTTTTAATGATGTGATGACTCCAAGAGGCTTAAAAGGAGTCAAGAATCATATTTGAGAGTAAAGAATGAGGTCTAGAAATCATTTGAGGGGTGTTGCTTCATTAGGTGCCAATATGGACCATAATGGAGGTTGTAGAGTAATCTAGGGTTTAAGCAAGTTGCATGGCCCTAGAAATTGTTTCATGAACTTAATTGGCTCCCATAATTTGTGTCTAGGCCAAGAGAAACTATCTCCACCAACTTGTGGGTGTGTGGCTAAAGAGGAGGCTTGAAAGCTAAGGAAAAAGTGTGTGTTTGTATATAAGGTAGCTCTCTCCACCTTCTCTCATGCATGGATGTGTGTTTAGCTTGTTTTAGAATGTGTGTATGTGTATTTTCAAGCTTTGAAAAGTATGCTAGCATGCCTTTATATCCCATGATGCTTGATGCCATGTTATGTTTTTAAATGAACCCATGATGTTTGTATGAGTTTGCTTGAGTGTGGAGAGGCCAAGAACTCTTCCCTTGGGTGAGGATGAGCCAAGAACCCTTGAGCTTGGTTGAGACAAAGTAAAGAGTCTCCCAAAAGCAAAGTGGGCTCCCTAGAGTATGGTTGAGTCCAAAGTGCTCAAAGAATAGGTGAGGCAAGTCCAAAATCCATGAGGAGAAGTGTGAGGCCAATCCAAACACTTAGTGAGCTCTTGAATGTCTTGTATGATTGATTCACATGCCAAGTTTGCTTTTAAAATGCCTATGACTTATATTTCCTCCATGCATGCATTTGAGAAGCTTGCTTTGCACATATTATGTATGATTGAATGGGGGATGAGCTATTGGGATTCTTTGAATCTCACTCCCTCCTCTCCAATGCTCTAACATGCTAGGTGGACCAAGGAGTTATGGTGAAGGGAGCCAACAACCATGAAAGAAGGAGATTGACAAGCCTAGGCCTAGCTTTCATTCTTTTTGAACCTATAATGAGGTTTCACAAAGTATATGATGTTGTAAATGTACCATGACCCTTGAGGCATGTATAAATACACCATTTTATGATGTTTATATGTATGAATATGATGTATGACCTCTAAGATATGTTTTGAGTATCTAATGCCAAAGTATGAGAATTGAAAGTTTGATGGATATGTGTATAAGTGGGGGTTGAATGGCCAAAATGAGATGCATGAGGTTTGGGACCATTTGGGCAGCTCACACAAGTCTCAAATGTACTTTTAGACTTGCCCAAAAGGTGCCACAACCAAGGGAAGGCCATTTGGCAAATTTGGTACCTCATATGGAGCCAAATTTGACCATAATGGAACCCTATGTCACTTTTTGGCCAAATGAGTTAGTCTTGCCCTGAAATTTGGCATACAATTAGGTCTCATTAAGAGCTTTCTGGGAAGCTAAAGATCATAATTTTCGGAGGTCTAGAGAATATTTGATAAATTTTCAAAGTTGGCATTTTTCATGGTTTCTGGTATGTGCACTGTTCATACTGGCAGATTTGATTTTCGTGTCACTCGATGGCCAAATGGTGTCCAATGCTTATGAAATTTTATACACACAAACTAGAGGTCATAAGCTTTCTGTGGCCACCGAGATCACCTCATTTGGAGGTCTGGGTAGAGAGTTATGAATTTTCGAAGTTTGCTGTCAGTAACAGTGGCATCTCCAGAGCTCAATCACTGTTTCATCAATTCCAGATATCTAAAATATCTGTTTTATTCTGGAATTATTTTTAGTATCAAGTTAACATCTGTAGCTTTCCAGAATGACTGAATGTGTGTGATTTCGATTTTGTTAGAATTAGTTATGAATTTCAGAAGTTTGCATCAGTAACCTGAATCACAGCCCAGGCAGCCAGTGAGTCTGTTGCTTTTTGGATGTCAAACGTCCTGTGTGATTATTGTTGTGACTTGGACGTATTTTTAGTGTGAAGTAGACATCCTGAGCCTTCTAGAGTGACAAAGATTGTATGATTTCGAATTGTCTTGATTTAGTTATGATTTTCCAAAGTTGGGTCAAAAATTGGAGCAAAGCTGGCCGAAAATGTGCTTGTTTACTTTGAGCTCCATTTCGGTTTTTATGGGTTATAGGCATGCTTTTGTGATGCAAATGAGTTGTAATAATGAAATTAAATATGAGGAAGTATAGTATAAGCTTACACGGTCCACGTGACACCGAATTGAATTTTTTGGATATAGCGCAACGCGGAAAAAGTCGATTATTTTATCCTCTTTGTTATGTGCCCTCATGGAAATCATGATGTGAAGCTTATAAATGGCATGTAATAGAGCTAAAAGTTATGGTGTTACAGCCTAATCCTAAGAATTCAATAGAACAGTAACTGAAGTCGGGTAAGGCTCCTGATATTATATAGAATATTCAAAAATTCATATCTCCCTCTCTAAACATCCAAATGAGGTGCTTCTAGTTGGTATAAGTCACTGTGAATGTTTAGTTTTTTTGTATAAAATTTCATAGAAATTGGACATCATTTGAGCCCTGTGTGACAGATTTCATTTTCGGAGCAAATGAATAATGCAACAAACCAAAATCAGAAAAATTGCCAAATTTGGAAATTCATCAAATATTCGGTAGACCTCCAAAAATTATGTTCTTTAGCTTCCCAAAAAGCTCTCAACAAGCCCTAATTGCATGCCAAATCTCAAATCAAGAAGAACAATTTGGCCAAAAAGTGACATAGGATTCCATTATGGTCAATTTTGGCTCCATATGAGATACCAAAGTAACCAAATGGCTTTCCCTAGGGTTTGGCACCTTTTGGGCAAGTCTAAAAGCATGATTTAGACTTTTTTAGACCACCCAAATGGTCTCAAACTCCATGCATCTCATTTTAGCTATTTCATCCACACATATGCATAATTCCATTAAACTCTCAAGAAGCATATCTTGGCATTACATACCTAAATTACATTCTAGGGTCCACACATCATATCCATCATATATTGTCATAATTACACATGTCTAAGAGGTCATGGACCATACAAATCAAGGGGTTACAACATTTGACATCATTATGATTTTAAAAAAAACAAAGACTAAGCATGTTGGTGTTAAACTTTTCTCTTCAAGGTGGTTGGCTTCCATTACCTTCTCCACTTGGTCCACCTAGCATGTGAGATCATTGGAGAGGAGGGGATGAGATTCAAAGAATTCCAATAGCTTATCTCCCATTCAATCATACATAATAGATGCAAATAAGTCTCATGAATGCATGTATGGTCATGTGGATATGTGCAAACATTCAAGAGATATTTTCATCATTTGACAAAGTCATACATAGCATACAAAGACTTGCCAAGTAAGTGGATTGGCCTCACTCAATTTCTTGTGGATATTAGACTCGCCTCACCCATTCATTAATGCATTCTTGGACTCAACCATGCTCTTGGGAGCCCACTTTGCTTTTGGAAGACTCTTTGCTTTGTCTCAACCAATCTTAAGGGTTCTTGGCTCATCCTCACCATAGCTAAAGGTCTTTGGCCTCACCACAGTCAAGCAAACCCAAGCACACATGAAAACATCATATGAAACATAATATGTCATCATAAAACCATGGCACATGAAATCATGCTATCATACTTTTTATGGCTTGAAAATACACATACACATATTCTAAGACAAGCTAAGCATACATCCATGCATGAAAGAAGGTGGAGAAAGCTACCTTGTACATAATCACACACTTTTTCTCTTGAAATGCCCTCCCTTGCTTTGGCCACACACCCACAAAAGTATGGGAAAGGTTTCTCTTGGCCTAAACACAATTTATGGAAGCCAATTAGGTTCATGAAATGATTTCCAATGTCACACAACTTACTTAGACACTAGGTTGTTCAATAAACCCCATTATGGTTCATAAATGCACCTAATGAAGTAACACCTCTCAAATAAATTCTAGACTCCATTCTTTCCTTTCAAATATGATTCTTGGCTACTTTTAAGTCTCTTGGAGCCATCACACAATCAAAATCAAGAGCCTAATAACATGTTGCTTCTTTAGGTCATAATATGGAACCTAAAGCACTAACTCACTTTCTATGAGTTTTAAATTTTTTCCAAGGCCTCCCCTCATATTCATTCATCATATATGACTCAAGAATGGCCTTAGAAAAAATTTAAAACTCTCCTTAGCTACCCCATCTATGCTTGGCCAAGACATAGGGCAAGTTTGGCCTTCTTAAAGGTTTCTTTGTTTTCTTAAGGGGAGAAGCATAAGGAGAGCCTCCTAGGGATCTTAGGAGCTCCTTTAAACTCTTATTTAGGTCAAGGAATTATCATACAAAATCAGATTTTACAAGGTACAATTGCAACCATAGAACTTGCATCTTGAAATCTAATGGTTTTTTTTTAATTCCCTTTGCATATTCTGAAACACCACACCCTTTTTCCTTAGATTCACCCTTGTTTCTGCCTAAAAATCAAGTCCTCCTAGGGTTTTCTCATGTTAGGCAAAATGGAGGAGGGAACCAAAGATGACAACTATAGGAAGAGAAATTACCTTGTTTTCTTGCTTTTTCTCACTTAAATCTTGTGTTCCTTGAGCTTCTCTCTTAAAATCTAAATTTTTTCCCTCAATTTCTCCTCTAAAATAGATCCATATGCTTCATTATAATCATAGGAAATAAAGGAGAATGTAGGAGAAGAGGTTTGGAAGAGAAAGAGCATGAAAAACCATGAAATCCATACCTTTCTACCTTGAATTTCTCCTCCTTTTCTTCCTCCTCTTGTGTGCCTCATCCCCTAGGGTTTTCCTCTGGTTTTGGATAGATCATGGTCATGTATAATGAAGGGAGAAGAAGGGTGCATCATATATATAGGTAGGAGTAAGTTACACTTTTCAAAAATTCACATTTTGCCCTTCATTTTTGGCATTTTCATTTCTCCTTTGTTTTAGATCCTTTTTGAGAATGTCTCTTCTATTATGAAATTTAGATTCCCAATTTAGTAAAATGCCTTTGGAATCACTCAAATTGGAGCTAAAACATTCCCAAACGAATCTGTCAAAGTTTGGGTACACTAACATTGGAAAACGTCCATCGGAGGGGTTTTAACTATCCCAAGGCTTTCCATGATTTTCAAGGCCTCTGAGAACCCTGGGAAACTCAAAAATTTTATTTGAAAAGCCCTCCTGTGTGAATTCCAAAATTTGCTCAAAATTAAGAAAATGCCATTATGTTTCATAAGCTTTTCGTAAGAAATTGTTTCTTCCTTCTAACTCCATTTTTCTTTCTGTCTGAGCCTGGGATTCTCACTTTTAGGAGTCTAGCATGCTTCCCAAATTTTTTAGGACCTTAACTACATCATTTCTAGGGACTTCCTTTTATATCTGGTGAGTTTCGTTCAATGACAGAGAAATCGTACATTACGTTTCTCACGTTTTCTCTCATTTTTAAAAAATCGGATGTTACAGTGAGGATTAAGAATATATAACTAGAATTGAAAAGGGAGCTTTAGAACACAAGTTATGGAATTTATGGTTTTGATTGCACCTTGAACTCTACCATGAACCCTAGCCATATTTTATGATGTTTAAGTGTTCATATGAGTTCCTAAGACACCAAAAGAGCTTCTTACATGATTCTCCCATTAAAGGAAGCAAAAAAACTCTTAGGATGTCAAGAAGAGTATATGCTTTGGCCTAAAGTAGAAATGGCACTTACGGGTAGTTTTAATTTGTTCTAAGCTTATTGTTGAATCATGTATGATTGGAAAGTATGAGAGAAAGCCTTGGAAAAATTTTAGAAACTATAGAAAGTGAGATGGCCTTATATGTTCCATATTATGGCTTAAAGAAGCAACACCTAGTTAGGCTCCTTGAATTGATTGTGTGATGACTCCAAGAGGTTTAAATGGAGTCAAGAATCATAAATAGATGGAGAGAATGGAGCCAAGATGATATTCTCTTAAGGTTGTTTCATTGAGTGCATTATGGAACAATAAAAGAGTCATAGAAGTCACCTGGCTTTTCTATTAAATGTGTGGCCTTAGAATTTGATTCAAGAGTGTAATTAGCTTCCATATGATGTGTTTAGGCTAAGAGAAATGATTTCCACCTTCTTGGGCATGTGAGGTCAAGGGAGAAGACTCAAGGTTCAAGGAAAGAGTATGTTTGTGTGGCAAAGGTAGCTCTCTCCACCTTCTCTCATGCATGAATGCATGCTTACATTGTTTATAAATGTGTGTATATATGTTTTGAGCTATGAAAAGTATTTTAGCATGAACTCTTATTCCATAGTGTCATGATGATGTTTTATGCATGTAAATGATGCTTTATGTTCTTGCCTTGGTTTGTTTGAGTGTGGAGAAGCTAATAACCCTCTATCCATGGTGAGGATGAGCCAAAAACCCTTAAAATTGGTTAAGACAAAGTAAAGAGTCTCTCAAGAGTGAAGTTGACTCCCAAGAGCAAGGTTGACCGAAAAACCTCTTAAAGAAAATGGGTGAGGCAAGTCCAAAATCCAGAAGTGAATCAATGAGACTAATCCACTCACTTGGCAAGCCTATGCATGCTATGTATGCTTTGTTCAAATGCCAAGAATGTTTCTTGAATGCTCACATGTTTCAATATGTCCATGCATGTATTTTTAAGGCTTGTATTATATACTTCATTTGTGATTGAAAGGGAGATGAGCTATTGGAATTCCTCGAATCTCATTCCCTCCTCTCTAATACTCTAACATGCTAGGTGGACTAAGAGAACAAGGAAATGGGAGCCAACCACTTGAGAGATGAGAGTATGACATCAAAATATATAGATCTTGTTTCTTTAAAGCCATACGAGTGGCAAATATTATAACCCATTGTTGTATATGTCCTATGATATTATGAATATGTATAATTATGCTAATGTATCATGTATAAATGAGATTTGAGGTTATATGTATGGAAATGTGTATTTTGGACATGTAATGGTAAAACTAGTATTATGGAAATGCATGTATAAATAGAAGTGGAATGGCCAAATTAACATGCATGAGGTTTGGGACCACTTAGGTAGTTCATACAAGTCATATTTATGCTTTTAAACTTGCCTAAGAGGTACCAAACATAGGAGACCATTTAGACACAATTGGTATCTCATATGGACTAAAATTGACCTTATTAAAAACCTATACTACTTTTTGTCCAAAGGCGTTTTTCTTGGTCTAAGATTTGGCATATAATTAGAGCTAGTTAAAAAATTTTTAGGAAGCTAAAGTGCAGAATTTTAGAGGTATATGGAATATTTGATGAATTTTCAAAGTTAGAAAATTTTCAAAAATTGGTTTAGCGTACTGTTCACTTAGGTCCGAAATTAAATTCCATCACTCAGGGGGTAAATGATATCCAATTGCCACAAAATTTTACAAGGAAAAATCGACCTTCCCAATGACTTGTGCTAACTGGAAGCACCTTATTTAGATGTCTAGAGAGGGAGATATGAGTTTTTGAAGTTTCTGTCTAGTATCAGGCATCTATTCTGACCTAGGTTACAGTTTGATTGGTTTTTAGGCTTGGGATTGCTGATCTGGTCTAAAGTTATTTTTTCCCTCTAGCTAACATCCGTAGCTTTCTATATTGGTATCATTTACATGGATTTGATTTTTTTTGAAATTAATTGGACATTTTTGAAATTCATAGCAGAAACTTGTATAAGTACCTATAGCCAGTCATACTTTTGCATCTTTTTTAATGTTAAACATCCTTTGTGTGATGTTTCATGCCCTAGACATATTTTTAGAATAAAGTAGACATATGTATCTTTCCAGAATTGTAAAGAATGTATGATTTTGAATTTTTTAGAATTATTTATAATTTTCCAAATTTGTGACAGAAAGTGGGAATGTTTGGCCGAGGCTACATCATAAATTTTTGTGTGTCTCTTGCCTTGCACGAGTTCTAGGCCACTTTTGATGATGGATTTGAGTTGTATCTATGTAATTAAATATGAGAATGTGATGCATGAGCTCACATGGCCCACGAGACACTGAATGGAAATTTCATCCTCTACGCAACGCAAAAATATTCACTTTTTATATATCATTTTCTTATGTTCTTGAGAAATACATGGAATAAGACTTAGAAATAGCATGAGGCAAAGCTAGAGATCTATGGTGTTACATAAGAGGCCTAAAAATGAGAAGAAAATGAAGCCTAGAGTTTGAATTATAAGGTTGCTTCAATAGGCCACTTATGGAACCATTATATGACCTATGGAACTAATTGTGTTCTTAAGAGTATATATAGTGTCTTAGCTTTCTTTAAAAGTATAATTGTGTGCTATTTATGATCTTAGGCTAAGAGAATCCTAATCCACCTAAGTGTGCATGTGGGACTAAAAAAGGGAAGGAAAAAGACTAAACAAAGCTTGCATAAATACTAAGGTAGCTCTCCACCTTATTCTCTTTGCATTCTTGGTTGTATATATGCCATTGTATGCTAAGGTTTCTAGGTTAATATGAGGGTTTGAGAACCTTTGTGTGTGGCTAAATGCTTTCGTACCACGGCCAATTTCTCTTAGGTTCACTTCTCCCATCTTCACATCGCTGCGAGTTGGATCCTTGTTGTGGCGAGCCTATGTGGGCGCCGCGGCGAAATGACCTCCTGGAGCTTACTTTACTCGCCCTCGATACCAATTCCCCTTTTTACTGTAGCTAATTCATCTCTAGAACATGACTGAACTCATCCCTTGATTCTAGCCGTGAAAAATTCCATTTCGCGCCCTGGCGAATTACTTTTTGTTACCCACTTTTCGCTATGGCTTAGCCCATTTTGGCCACGGCTAAATCCCTCATGAACATAAAACTCCTATAACTTCATCCCATACACTCCAACTCTCCTTTTAGGAACACTCTAAGACCACATTCCCTTAATTTATGAGACTCTAATGGCATTTATCTACTTGATTTTCCTAACTAATCTAACATTACCCATTTCATGATTTAAGTATTGATTTCTACTCATCCAACTACCATATATCAGCAAGTTCATAGATTAACTATTGCAAGAATTCATGAACTATCAACAATTATCATTCAAATACATATTCCATCAAAGATTCGATGCATCATTAGTTTAGGTCAACATATAATATATCACATGATTACATTTCTGAATAGTAGACTATATCATAAATTCAACAAAGTTCATAGTAAATGTTATAAGTTCATACATCCAATACCAACCTAATATGAAGCTTAGCTTCTCAATAGTTATATCCTAAGTAATTGACATACAAGCTCTTATACTTGACAACATGATTACATGATGATACTATATAAGAGGAAATACAAAACTTAGTATCTACTTTACTCAGCTCAGCCCAAGTGTAGCCTCTCCCACACATGGTTGGAGCTCATGGATTTTCATCCATTTGTTTCCCCTTATCTTTATCCAAAGAGCCTTCACCTAAAAGTATGATCATGAAATGGGGTGAGATGAAAATCTCAGTAACCAAGGTAATTTCCATTCATATAATCCAATTTAATTAACATATATGCATGAATCAAAATGAGCATCAAAATCATATCAGTCATATCAATAAATGAAATGATTAGGGCACTATGATTACTATCCCATACTAGCAATCACATTTCCATATGTTAAAGGCCAATAACACCGGGAGAGACTCATCCACGACACTTACTCCCCAATGAGCACAACCAGGGCTCACTGCATCTAGGGTCCGATTTTAACCCGGTGTCCAATCGAAGTACATGCATGGGTGGTAGCCGCACCACAACTCCACTATGGAATCACAAGGTCCAAGCATAATACAACAGATAGCCAATCAATTTATTTAACATTTCAAATCTTTCATGTGCAGCAAATATAAAATTAAAGTAGATATATACATGGAATTACAAAATTCTTGGTTACCTCACTTGTAGCCAATTCTTTAAGAACCAACTGAATATTACTTTAGCCTATGGACACAAAATCAAGCCATTACTAATCCTAATCATCATTTATATTAGCAAGCCCATCACTTAAGGAGTTACACTACAAAGGACTACTCATAAAACACTTACCCAATTACATAAGAACCAAATTTGGATTTGGTTGAGCCTACACTAGTAATCTCAGAACAACACCTCAAATTCTGAGTAAATTCACATAAAAACAATACCCATATCATAAATTAGCTATAGGGGTCCCAAACTAGCAGAGAAAACATCAAAATAAGGAGTTTATACTTACCTAACAACACCCGTAGCCTCAACCTACGAAATTTCACCATAAAAACACCAAAAACACAGTTTTAGATTTTGGGTATGGTGAAGGTGCTCCAAATGAGAAGCCAATTGGGTCAAATTGGAGAGAAAGAAAAGCAGATTAAGTTATATAACACTAACCTTGGCTAATTTTGATTCTAGAAGTGAGAAATAAGGCCAAGAAGGTGGTGGAAACATTAGCCTCCAAGAGACCTCCGAATTTGCTTTATGGTTCTTGTGGTTCTGCAGAATGGGGGGTGGCTAGAATGATTTTTAGGGTTTAAGTTAGGTCTTACATGGGTTATGGGTTGACCCAAAGGCCCAAATCCACATGAGTTCAGATTTTATATTTGTTGGGCCATATTTCATAAGTTGGGCTGCAAAAATTTGATTGGGTTAGGCCAAGTTCCAAGAGTCCATTTGGTTTGAGTCTGCATAGAGGATGTTGGGCCAATTATAAGAGTTCATACAAATTAAGTTTTGGGCCTCTATCTCCTTAAACCAAATTAGGCTATTGCTAGGTAGTTTCTCTTGAGCCAAGACTCACAATAGGAAGTTGGATCTGCACTTAAATTCATTGGGCCTCCATTAACCCTTACCCATGGCTTACTAAAATTAGTTTGGGCTTAGATGAAGTTTCTAACCCAATTAAATCTCAAACCCATGTTAATAATTTTTTTCTCTCTAGATTCCCATTCATATGGTTTGCCCAATTGTTTCATAATAATTATTCTTAATTATGTCTAATCAATTATTGACACCTTAATTAATTTTGGAGTGTTATATCTGCATCAGGTAGGACATCCCCCTGAATGGTCTGAGTGTGGTAATCAAGGAAATTAGGCCTTTCGTAACTTCTGTCAACAAGCCTCTCTAGCAGCTACATAGTCATCTCTTGCTACTAATACACAAAGCTTGCCACTAACGCCGGCGAGCTACTATGGCTTATCAAGCTCTAGCTAATAGATCACTTAACTCTACTCTAGAAACTCTAGAGGTCAACCTCACTTAAGGCTTACCACCTACTCAAGACCATTTCACATCTCACTTACCATATACTTGGACAAATGCCACTTTTACACACCCAAAAGGCCCAATACAAACCTTTATATAAGTACACGAGTCTACACATACCCGTATCTTTACATCCTTAAGCTATATCCATCCCTTAGAAGGCCTAAAACTTTACTCTGATACCAAAAATTTTACACCATTTTATTTTAGCCTCACTTTCCTATACATTAAGCTTTATACATGAGTTTCATAGGAAAAGCAATAAAATAATAAAATATTTTTGTGTTACGTAGTATTTTAAAAACTCAAATTTTGCTTTGTGGACCCTGTAGACTCCTTAATATCATCCCTACTCATATTCCATATAAAAAAGTCATAAACATTGCAAAACATTCCATACATTTCGTTTTAGGAGCCATACATCAGAAAAAATAGAGTTTTGCCTCAAGTCCAGAATTCAAGTTTCTATCACCAACTTTGAAAAATCATAATTAATTATAGAAAAATTTAAATCAAGAAAATAATAGCTTTTTGGAAAGCTCTAGATATCAAATATAGGTTAAAAATCATTCTAAGCCATCAAAACCTAGTTAGACTATGATTCACAATAGAAACACACTAAAGGTCTGGCTGCCCAGATTTGTTATCACAAGTTACTGATATGAACTTCAAAAATTTATAACTAATTCTAGAATCAAAACCAGTAAACCATGCCATTCTTGAAATATATGGATGTTAACTTTATGGAAAAAACTAAGTTTAGACCATGCTAAGCTCGTTTAGGAACTAAATTATAATGAAATAATGCACAAGATTGGCTAGCATTACTAGTTCTAATGCATAACTTCACAAATTCATTTCTCTCTCTACAGACCCCCAAATGAGGTGCTTCTAGTTGCTATAGATCATTGTTAATATCCTATTTCTCCATATAGAATTTAAGAACCATTGGACCCCATTCGATCCTCAGATGACATGAAAATGAAATCTGCTCAAGTAAATAGTGCCTTGACCAAAACCAACTTCTGATATGAACTTTGAAAGATCATAAGAAATTCCATAGACCTCCAAATAATGTGATTCTTAGAACAACAAAAAGCACTATATGAGATCTCTATGTGCAAAATCTCAACCTCAAAATCGCTCATTTGGTCACTTTGTAACATAGGGTTGCAAAATGGTATTTTTATACATGTAAAAGGGTAAAAAATGGACCAAATGCTCTTCTACTCTAACCAAGGCCACTTGAGCGTGTGGAAAAGTATAAAAATAGTCCTCTAAACATATCCAAGAGGTCCAAAAGTCCATACATTACCAAATCACTATCCCACTTGTTCACATACACAAGATTTCCTAAGCTCATCAAGGCACCCTCATGATAAAAACAACTATCCTCATTCATATACTTGCAAATTCTATATATACATTACATATCCATATATTTACATATATTCAAGTGACTATACATCACATACAATATAAGATTACATCATTTGCCATCAAGATGGTTACAATACAAGTATTTGGCAATTCTTTTGTCAAACTTCTTGTCTTCAAGTGTGATGGCTCCTATCTCTTTGCTTACTTAGTCCACCTAGACATGTTTAGGCAATGAGGAAGGAAGAGTGAGATTCTAGGAATTATAATAACACTTAACTCTTTCAATCATACATAAAAGTCATGATTTCAAGTCCAAGAATGCATGCATGAACCTTTAGCTACTAGTGATTATATATACAACCATTTTCATGTTCAACAAACTCATACATATCACATATTAGCTTTGAAGAGCATTGGATTAGTCTCACCCCATTTCCTTAGGACTTTTAGACTTGCCTCACCCATTTTCAAGGGAATTTTGATTAAGCCTTACTCTTTTTGAGACTTTTGGCTTTGTCTCACCCAATCCTAGGTACTTTTGGCTCATCCTCACCTTTGTTAAAGGGCGTTTGGCTTCACCAAGCTCATTCAAGCCAACCAACATTCATAAAACATATATTATACACATAATGGTACCATGGCATGTAGAAAATCACTAGAAACATTTCTCATGGTAAAATCATACGTAGACACATCCAAAGACAAGAAAACAACTAAATATGCATGAGAGAAAAGGTTAGAGAGCGACCTTAAATACAAAAACACACACTTTTGCTTGATTTCTCGTCCCTTCCTTTAGCTACATCTTTGCAAGTGGGTAGAGTAGGATTCCTTTGGCCTAGACACATCAAATTGAACCCAATTACACTCTTGAAACAAACTTTAACACCACACATACTCAAGGGAAGCCTACTTGTTCATATGCATCAATTATGGTTCATAAAGCACCTAATGAAGCAACTACTAGAATTTAAGATCTTAGCTCCATTCTTTCTTTCAATCTATGACTCTTGATTCCATTTAGACTTCTTGGAGCCCTCACACAAACATTTGAAAAGCCTAGCTATATGTTGCTTCATTATGTTACATTATGGAACCTATAGCTCTAACTCTCAATCTATGGCTTCTACAGTTTTTCTAAGGCTTCTTCTCATCTTCTTCCATCACATATAGATCCAAACTAAGCTTAGAAGATTTGGTCCTTCCTTCAAGCTTGGCCAAGATTTATACATTCTTTTAGGATCATGGAGTTTTAAATTTTTTTCTCAAAGGAGAAGGCACTTGGGAGGCTTCCCAAAGGTCTTAGGAACTCATTTAAACTCTCACATAACCTAGAGCACCCTTGGATAAAATCAAATTTCCATTTGCAACTTAGACTCTCTAGGTAGCACAACTTGCATTTTCTTACTCTAAATCCCTATTTCTAACTTGCTAAGACTTGAATTAATTCTCTCCTCAATGGGTTAGATTCTGGACAAAATTCTCATGAAGAAAACAAACAAGAAGAAGCCAAAAGGGTCTTTGATTCATACCTTGTTTGATTGTTCTCCTAAGAGGCTTTCACTTACAACCAAACGCTCCTTCTTATAAACCTTCCTTCTTCTACTTGGGCTAACCTCAAAATAGAACCAAATCACATGCCAAAACCATAAGAAAAGAGGGGAGAAGGAGGAGAGGTTTAATAAAGGAAAAAGCATGAGAAACTAAGGAAATCTTACACTTTTCAAGCTTGTTCTTCTTCCTTTGACTCCCCCTCTTGGTGCACCACTCAAGCCTCCTTTGGAATCTGTTTGGACTAAAAGCAAAATGATGAAGAAAGCTGAAACAGAATGGAACGTCCTTAAGGAAGCCAAAGGTCACTTTTATAATTATTCAAATTTATAATTTTGCCACTACACTTTGACTATGCTATTTGATCTTATTTTAAACTGTCTTTTTATCATAAAATTTAGGTTCTCTAACTTATAAAATGGCTTTGGAATCATTCAATTTAGATTTAAAACCTTTTTGAATGAAGAGGTCAAAGTTTTAGTCAACCAATGCTAAAAAATGTATACTAGAAGGATTTTAACTGTCCTGGGGATTCCCATGGTTTTCGAAGCCTTTGAGAACACTAGAAAACTCAAATTTCCATTTAAAAAGCCCTCTTGTGAGGTTTTCAAAAGTTGTTCGTATTAACAAAAATGCCATTATACTTTTGGCAATTTTATTGAACTACTTCGACTTGGGTTTTCAGGCTTTTTAGATTTTGCATCCTCATTTTTCATTATTTAAAATTTTATTCTAATTTTATTCGACCTCAAATCTTTCATTTCAGGGGACTTGTTTTTCAAACTGACTCATTTCGGTGTTTTTTATGAAAAATCGGATGTTACATCCTTTGTTAGCAATTTAACATAAAACCACTAACTTTTTATTTCTTTTTTTTGAAAAAAAAATTACTTCCAGTTTATGCACATCAAGTGCCTTTGGAATTTGAGTTCATCCCTATTCTTATTTTATTCCTAGTTCTACATTTTGCTAGCCATTAATTATTCACCAACTCAAAACACCAGCTAGTTATTTAGAAAGAACTATTATAAAGCAATCAAAGAACAATTACAATCAGTAATCAAATGCACTAACAAATTAAAACCAATAGAAATTGACACAAGCTATTACAACTAAACAAGAGATACTGTTGGAACATATACTAAGACCACTCTTCCCTGGGTTCATTTATTTGAGCATCAAAGTATTCTTTGCAATATGTGTTTGTGATGTACTGCAAAATAAAATAACGATTTGAAGTTAGATAATTAGAATTTGGTCAAATTTTAGAAGTATTTTTAAAGCAAGTTTCATATTAAACAAAAGTCTGCAACACAATGGGTTAAAAACATAAATTCCCAGGTTTTAAACCTTCTCTTTATAGCTAATAATAGCAAATTACATATTAATATCACCAAATACAACTAGTAACAGCAAATTACTAACAACTAATGTAATATTTGGTAATCCAGAATTGAACTGAATCCGATGAATTGAAAAGAGAACACCTTAGAGTAAGGCAAATTAAGTCTAAATGAGATTAGGATGTTAATTAGAGCATCTTAAAATGTAGATTAGAGCCTAAGGTTAATCCAAAACCAAAGCCAAAATGGCTAAATGGAAAGTTACAGAGGCAAGTGGCATTTTTGTAATTTCAAGAAACTTTTAGAAAATTCAAATTAGGGATCTTTAAATGGGAAAATTGAGTTTTTCGGAATTCTCAAAGGCTCCAAAAACTATAAGATTCCCTAGACTGGTCAAAGCCCCTCTGATTTGCATTTTGAAATGTCAATAGACCAAAACTTTGACCAAATCGTTCGGTAGAGTTTTAAATCCAATTTGGGTGAAACCAAAAGTATTTTATGAATTAGAAGACCTAAATTCTATGATAGAAAAGACAGTTCTAAAAAAAGATGTGAAATTATTTTAGAATTTAGAAATTGTAATAAGTGAGCCTCTACCCTTATATAGCACATCCCATTCTTCTCTATTTTCTTCATTGACTCATTTCCACTCCAAAATAGGAACTAAACTAGCTAAAGGTGGTGCTCCAAAGAAGGAGCAAAGGGGAAGGAAACCAAGCTTGAAAAGTGTAAGGAATTGTCTCTTTTTCATGCTTCTCCTTTCATTAAATTTCTTCTCTTCCTTCTCCTCTCTCTTCCTATGGTTTTGATGATTTATTTGGATATGTCTTGTGACTGGTTCAGTAAAGAAGAAGGAGAGTGTGAAGGGAAGCTTTGAATCATAAGAAAGCTCTGTTGAAAAGCTTACAAATAAGGTAATATATCATTGTCTGTGTTGCTTCTTCTTGGCTCCTTCTTATCTTCTTCATTTCAGCCAGATTAGGGATGATATGTTAGGGACTTTATTTTGGTCTAACCTTGATAGGATATGGGGTTTTGGAGTGTAAAGAATAATAATATGTAATTGGAACCAAAAGAAAAGCTTTGAAATGTGCAAAACCATATTTGAGTTCTTTAGATATCTAGAAAGCTTTATAGATGACAAATTCTCTAGGAAAACAAAAACAACTCCATGGGCTCTTTACCTTAGCGTGTGTCTCAGCCAAGAGGGATTCCATACACCTAGGGACATTTTTCTTTGATTCTAAGGATACAAATGGCCTAGAAATGAATAATAGATACCAAAGGAACCATTGGTTTGAATTTAGAAACCATATTTTAAAAGTTAGAAGTTTAAGTTCCTTTTATAACACCATACTTTTCTAGCTTATTCTATTCTATTCTCATATTTAATTACATAGATACAACTTATTTCCATCATAAAAATTAGCCTAGAGCTCATGCAAGGCAAGGGAGTGCATAAAATTCATAATTTCCATTTCGGCCAAAATTTCTCCACTTCTGTCACAAACTTTGGAAAATATAACTAATTCTAAAAAAATAGAAATTATACATTCTTTACCATTCTGAAAAGTTACACATGTTTACTTTATGTTAAAAATATGTCTAGGCCATGAAACATAACACAAAAGATGTTTGACATTCGAAAAGGTGCAGATGTCTGATTGGCTATTGATACTATTATAAGTTTCTACTATAAATTTCAAAAATGTCCAATTAATTTCAAAAAAATATAATCCATGTAAATGATACCAATCTAAAAAGCTGCAGATGTTATCTAGAGGGAAAAAATAATTTTAGACCAGTCCAGGCACATCCAGACCTCAAAAATCAATCAAATAATACTTGTCATTAGTCTGAACGCCTGATACTGGGTGAAAATTTTAAAAATTCATATATGCCTCTCTAGACATCCAAATGGAGTGCTTCTAGTTAACACAAGTCATTAGAAATGTCTAGTTTCTCTTTATAAAATTTTGTGGCAATTGGACATCATTTCCCTCCTAAGTGATAGAATTTATCTTTAGACCTGAGTGAACAGTACCCAAAACCAATTTCAAAAAATTTCCCAACTTTGAAAATTCATCAAATATTCTATAGACCTAATTTTGCACTTTATCTTCCCAAAAAGCTCTCAACAAGATCTAAATTCATGCCAAATTTTAGATCAAGAAGAACTCATTCAGACAAAAAGTGGTATAGATTTTCAATATGGTCAAATTTGGTTCATATTAGTTACCAAATGTGTCTAAATGACTTCCCTTGGTGTTTGGCACCTCTTAGGCAAGTTTAAAAGCATGATTATGACTTGTATGAATTATCCAAATGGTTCTAAATCTCATGCATCTCAATTTAGCCATTCCACATCCATTTATACACAATTGCCTAAAGCCATCAAAGCACCAAGCTTACCATTACATGCTCAATTTACATTTTAACATTCACATAACATACTTTTTTCATTTATACATAACATAATTACATATGCTTAAGAGGTCATAGGTCATAGGTCATATATAATAAGAACAAAATTCATGCACTTTGATGTCACATTTTTATCTCTTAAGTGGTTGGCTCCCATTCCCTTGTTCTCTTAGTCTACCTAGCATGTTAGAACATTAGAGAGGAGGGAATGAGATTCAAAGAATCTCAATAGCTCATCTTCCTTTCAATCACATATAAAAGATGCAAAATAAGTCTTACAAATGCATGAGCATATTGACATGTGCAATCATTCAAGAAGCATTCTTGGCATTTGAAAAAGGCATACATAGGCTTGCCAAGTAAATGGATTAGCCTCACCCATTCTCTAAGAGGTTTTTGGACTCATCCTTACTCTTAGGAGTCAACCTCACTTTTGGAAGACTCTTTGCTTTGTCTCAACCAATTCTAAGGGTTCTTGGCTTATCCTCACTATAGCTAAGGGTTTTTGGCTTCA
Organism: Erythrophleum fordii; assembly: GCA_032878935.1. Lineage (NCBI taxonomy): Eukaryota > Viridiplantae > Streptophyta > Magnoliopsida > Fabales > Fabaceae > Erythrophleum > Erythrophleum fordii. Next base: position 22,074,173 of record JAVQMF010000044.1, read on the forward strand.
CCACACTCAAGCAAACCTAAGGAAACATCATAAACATCATTTGGAAATATAATGCATCATCATGATATCATGGCATATGAAATCATGCTAGAATACTTTTCATGGCTTAAAGTACACATACACACATTCAAAGACAAGCCAAGCATCCATTCATGTATGAGAGAAAGAGGAGTAAGCAACTTTGGATGCAACCACACACTTTTCTCTTTGAAATGATGCTCCCTTCCTTAGCCTCACACACACAAAGGTGTGGGAATAATTTCTCTTGGCCTAGACACAATTTATGGAAGTCAACTAGGTTCATGGAATTAATTCTAAGGCCACACAACTTTCTCACACACTAACTTTGTCTGTAAACCTCTTTATGGTTCTAAGAATGCACATAATGAAGTAACACCCATAAAATAAATTTTAGGCTCCATTTTTTCTTTTCATATATGATTCTTGACTCCTTTTAAGCCTCTTGGAGTCATCACACAATTAAAATAAAGAGCCTAACTACATGTTGCTTCTTTAGGTCATATTATGGAACATATAAGACCAACTCACTTTCTATGATTTCTAAATTTTTTCCAAGGCCTCCCCTCATCTTTACTCATCATATATGACTCAAAAATGGGCTTGGAACAAATTAAAACTATCACTAGGTACCTAAACCACTCTTGCCCGAAACTAAGAAGCATTATGGCATCAATGGACTTTGCTTTGGTTTCTTGATGGAGGAAGCACATGAGGAGAATTCTAAAGATCTTAAGAGCTCATTTAAGCTCTCATTTTGGCATGGAAATTAAGGTATCAAAATAGATTTTATAAGGAACATATGAAACCCTAGAATTTGCATCTTGAATTTCCATAGTTATTTGTTAATTTTCTTTGCGTATTCTTATTCTCTACACTCTTTTTCCTAAGATTCACCCTTGGTTCTACCTAAACTCCAAGCCCTCCTATGACTTCTTGAGTGTGGCGAAATATGGAAAGAAGAGGAGTATGGGGTAGTAACCATGGAAGGAGAAATTACCTTGTTTTTCCTTGTTTTCTTACTTGAATCTTGTCTTCTTTGGCCTCCTCTCTTCAAATCCGAATTTCCCCTCAATTTCTCCCTTAAAACAGATTTATATACTTCAATATAATCACAAGATGCGAAGGGAAATGGAGGAGAAGAGGTTTGGAAAGGACAGAGTATGAAAAACTACTAAAAATTCGTACCTTAAGCCTTTGATTTCTCCTCCTCTTTGTCTTCCTCTTATGGACCACTCTCCTAGGGTTTTTTCTTTGGTTTAGGGCAAAAACACATGAAACTAAGTGAGTGAGGAGGTGGGGCGTTATCTATTTATCGGTGGGAGAAAGAAACACTTTTCAAAAAATTTTATTTTGTCCTTCGTTCTTGGCATTTTTGTTTCTAATTTGTTTTAGCTCATTTTTTAGAACTTTCTTTTCCATTATAAAATTTTGATTCCCAATTTAGTAAAATGCCTTTGAAATTACTCAAATTAGAGCTAAAACTTTCCCAAATATATTCGTCAAAATTTGGATACACCGATGTTGAAAAACGTCCACTGGAAGGGTTTTAGCTGTCCCAGGGCTTCTTATGATTTTTAGGGCCTCTGAGAACCTTGGAGAACTCAAAACTTTCATTTAAAAAGCCTTCCTATGTGAATTCTAAAATTTACTCAAATTTACGAAAATACCATTACGTTTCGTAAGTTTTTTGTTAAATTTTATTTCTTCATTCTAGCTCTATTTTTCTTTCTATCTAAGCTTAGGATTCTCATTTTTAGGAGTCTAGAATATTACTCAAATTTTTTAGGATCTTAACTAATTCATTTCGGGAGACTTACTTTGAAAACACGCCCATTTTTGTCATTTAATGAAAATCAAACATTACACCTTTTAGGCATAAAGAAGCAACTTGATGTTTAGCTCCTTAGATTGAGTTTGTGATGGCTCTAATAACTTTAAATGGAGTCATGTGACTTATATTGAGCAAGAAATTGGAACCAAGATCATGAGTTATGTGAGTTAGTTTGTTATGCTTTTGTATGGAACCATAACCATGGCATAAACTAGAAATAAATTGTGTAGAGTTTTTGTGAGACTAGAAATGGTTCCATTGATGTGTGTGTGTCTTGTTTAATATGTATAAGGCAAGCAAACCAAGCTTCTCTTAGGTGTGGGTGTAAGGCCAAGAAGGTGAGGTAAAATTTAAAAAGGAAATTGTCCTTTTTGAATCAAGGTAGCTTTCCATCCCTTCTTGTATGCATTTCTTAGTTGCTTGATTGTCATTAAATGCTCGTATGTGTGTTTGAATCATGAGACATGCCTATAACTATCGGTTTGATTCTATGGTAGCATTATGTTTTGTAAATTGCTTTTGAATTGTGAGATTGCTCTTTATGGGTGAGGTGAAACCAAAAGTCCCTAAGGATGGGTGAGACAAGGCCAAAAGTTTTAAGAATGAGTGAGGCTAAGTCAAAAGTCCCTACAAAGTGGGTGAGGCTAATCCAAAAATATAAAATAATAGGGTGAGGCTAGACCAAAAGTCCCTAGAGCTTACTCTTGACTTTGATATGTTTATATGACATGGAAAATATGGTTTGAATGATTCTTGAAAGTGTTTGGTGCATACTTATATTCTTTCATATGATTATATGCCATGCATACTTAGTTGAAGGGTGAAAGAGTTATTGGGATTCTTTGAATCTCATTTTCCCCCATTTTTCATCTAGCATTGTCTAGGTGAAGCCTAAGGAGTAAAGAATAGGAGCTAAAGAGCATAATTTGTAATACTTTGACAATAGTATAGTTTTTGATGTAAATTAATGTCAAAGCATTTATGTACAAGTCATATATGAGATGTAACCCTTTGAGCATATGTAAAAATATGTAAAAATGTTGTATGTAATGAATTTGGAGCCATGTGTGAGAATGCATGATTTTGGCATTTTAGAGCCTTTACATGAATGTGTATATATGCAAGTAGGATAGTGAATTTGAGCTCCATGATGATTTGAACCATTTGGGATGTCTTATATATTGTATTTATGCTTTTGGACATATTCAAATGGTCATGGTATGCTTGGGAGGCCATTTGGTGCCATTTGACCCCATTATGGTACTAAATTAAGTTATATTTTGCCCTTGAACCAAAACTAGACCAAATGAATTAGTTTTGGCATGAAATTTTGTAACCATATAGATCTCATTAAAAATGTTTTATAAAGCTAAGGACCATAATTTTTAGAGCTCTATGAAATATCTTATGATTTTTCAAATTTGGCCAAATTATGTAGAAACTGTCATGGTACTATGCTTTTGGATAGTCTAGTTCTTGGTGTCTTTGGAGGGTCAAATGAAGTTCAATACTCATAAAAGTTTATAATCATGTAGTTGGAATCATAAGCTTTCTATAACCACTAAGAGCACCTCATTTGGACTTGTATAGAGGAATATATGAATTTTTGAAATTCCAGTTCAGCTGTAGGATATCACCTAGACCTAATGTGTTATTTCATTTAATTTCTAAAGTCAAACATTGTTGTTTTGATCTAAATTTGTATGGTAGTTAGGGGACATCCTGACCTTTCCAAAAAGTGATATTTTACATGATTTGAAATTTTCTAGAATTAATTACAAATTTTCTAAATTCTAGATAAAATATGGAATGACATGGAAATTTGTAAGTTTGTCCTCTTAATTAGTTTTGATGTATGAGCTCCAAATCTGAATTTTATGCCTTATTTGTGATGCTTCTGGTTGGAAAAATATACTATAGCTGAATTGGCATTAAACCATTGAGAAGCATCAATTTTATATGTTTTAATTCTCCTAACTTAAGCATTATAGTGAGCAACTATTGCTTAATGAGTTTTATTAGATGAAAATTTGATTTTAATGGCCACTTTTACACTCTAGCAATTAAATTGCAAAATGATTGATTTTAATGCATAAATTTCTTTAAATGATTTTGTGAATTTTTCTATTGAATTGTTCTTATTATTTGTGCAGAATTTTTTTTATAGGCAAATAGCTTGAGTGTGGGAAATTGAATGGAAGGTAAAGATTGAGCTTCAAGTGTTCTTTTTGTGGAGCTAAAAATTTGAGAATGTGAAGCAGAGCAAAGATGAGTCATGAGGAGAGAAGAAAAAGCCATGGTTTTGAGTGAGAAGAAGAAGCCACGTAAAGAAAGAATGATGAAGAAGCTTATGTGGAGAACATCCAGAAAGCTAGAAGCAACTACAACAAGAGAACCTCGAGCTTGGGCAGCTGGCATGCAAGTTACACAAGCTGAATGAAGGAACAGGGAGCTTTCGAGCAGAACATAGCAAACATGTGAGGAAGAAACACGAAATGAAGATGCAGAAACAAGGAGAAGCAAACGAGGGCAGTAGTACAAAATAGAGGAGAAGCAACGTGGCTGGAACTCGAGGAAACACGAAGAAGCTCACATGCATGGAGAAGGAATTCTACGTGGAATGAGAGCAAAACAGAATGAAGGAAGATGCCATGAGACCATGAAGGCAAGATGTGGAAAAAGAACAAAAGAAGCTGAGCAGAACAAAAGAGAGGCAACGAGAGAAGAAACTTAGAGCTGGCCGAAGAAAAGAAACGATGAAGCACAGCAGCCAACATGGAGAAAAATACATGAAGTCTGGGCAAAGCAGAGAAGAAAGAGAAGCTACACAGAAACAAGCAAGCAAAACGTGACATGCAGAAGCTGGAGGCGAAGAAACACACGAACAGAAACACTGAAGCAAAATGTGGATTATTATATTCACAATGGGGCCCACACTCACATGAACAAAGAAGGGAAAAAAAATGCTTCGGGTAAAGGGCTAGTGAAGAGCTGAAGCAAGCATATGAAAAATAAAAAAATCCACGTGATAGGAGGCAGCACACATTAGATCAGCATTCATTCATCCATCATGACTCGTCCATCCATTCCACACGCCTTCATCCCTTCGTCCATTATATTCACGACGTCACACACCACACAGAACACGCCCACCCTTCGTCTCGCCCATTCACGTCCAGAGTGATCTCCATTCCACCATAAAATGAAGCTCTAATCCATCTTGAGGCTAGCTAGGTGGAAGCTTGAATCCTTGGAGAAAAAGCAGAATTTTGGCTAAGAATTTCTATTTTTCTACATTTTTTTCTCTTTCATCTATTGTCTTGGTTAAGTTGTATTTGATAGAGAATTTATGTAATTGTAATTAGTGGATGGTTAGACACTAATTAGGATGTTGTTTGACTGATTATGTGATTGAATTAGTACTTAATTTTCTAATTTCCTACAATTATCCATGTATGTAGTCAAGGTGTTTGATGAAATGCATGTGAGAAATTGAGTGTTTAATTGTTTGAATTAAGGATTTCTTGGTGTTTAGTTAGTTAATTAAACATTTTTAGATGGTTATTCAGAGGCTAATTAATCAAGTAATCAATCAATTTAAGTGTTCAAAGATCTTAATCATAAGAATTAGTAATTTAATAGGAGTTGAGGTCTCAATTAACATTAAATTGCTAGTCTCTTGAATCTTGAATGGTTATTCAAGATCATTTGCTAATAAATACAATTAGGAACTCTTAGGCCAGAATTAATCACAATTAGATTAGGATAAGGATAGTGGATATCAAGGGACAAATCCTAAGCTAGTCACAAAACCATCATCCACCCATAATTCTCCAATTAGGTAGTGTTTAGGAATTTTGATTCAATTTTCTTTTAGATAGTTTAATTCAATTAAAAACCCCCAAATTAGGTAGTTATAGGATCTTTGACATTTAGAAAATCCAATTAAACATTGAACTCCATTTCTAGGGTAGATAATCTAGGTTATGCCACTAGCTACATATTTAGTTCAACCTAGTTTTATTTTGAGGGTTGCACGATGAGCCCGTCAACCATGCTGATAAAAAGACTGAGATAATATCTTGTGGATAAGGTTTAGGATCTTGTCAACAAGATTTTGCATTTTACACTGTGAAATCCAAGACCTTGTCAACAAGGTTTTCTACCAGTAGTACAAGGTCCTCTATTTTAGCACGTTCTAATATGTGATGGTGTGACAACTAATACCATCCTATAGTTAAATTTTAGTATACAAGAAAATATAAAGGTAAAGAAAACCATCCAATCACTTAAAGGAATTAAATTACATACTTTGTCCAGGATCGTAGACTATCTATATGTGATGATATTCTTCATGAATCTCATTATGTAGTATCTATAGTCTGTGCTATTTTGTTGTTTTAGACACTATAAAAATTCAATAAAAACATATTAAATTTAGGAAATGATGTATTCAACAATTGCCTGAATATTGATAAATACATTTACTTGGTTTTATTTGTATAACGTGGCCGGTGTTTTTGACTTCAGCACCTTAAACTGCAAAACATCACCATATCTCTATTAAGCCAGTGTAAAAATACATAATATAAGAAAATATTTTGAAATTAAAATAAATAAATATATAGAAATACGTAGAAAATAAATGCATATGCTTGCTGATCAAATAACTCCTACATCTGCTTATGGTTTGTTGGGTTGCCATTCAAAGGATCTATGCAATATATCTTCAAAGCATAAAAATTGATGATGATCAACATTCAGTGTTCCCTAAGACATTTAAGCAATGTTAGCAAATTCTAATTAAACATTTGACATTCAAATTACACATAATTGAAAAGTTTAGTACTAAGAGACTTATCTTTACATGTAAAGGGCCAAGAATAACACCTTATTCTTAGCTCTTGTAATGAATAGATCTACTACTTATTGTGATTGACTTGTAAGTTGTGTAACAACCTTAACTTCTAAACACATTAATTAAGCTTAATTGGTCTCTCAAATGTGGGTACTTAAGATTAAACATTTATAATGGTACATTAGTAGATGAAAATCTAGGCAAATTTTGAACCCTTTTAATTATTCCTAAATGCCAAATATATAAGCAAGAAGATTCACATCTATAACATACAAAAATTTTCCTATGAGATCTCCATTCCATTCATATCAACTTATAAGAGGCTTAAAACTCATTTGCATTAGTTTACAAGTCAATACATGTCATTACCAACCAAGGTTTTATTGAGATTTGTAGACACACACAGTGGAAAAATAAAAAGGAGTATGTAAAAAATCCCTCCCATAGATCCATCATGTTTGCTTAAATCGAAGTAAGGTAGAAGAATTATACCTCTAGAGCAAAAACAAAAAAAAAACTTTGTCCCTCCTTCAAATTAATTAGGTTTGAATCTCTAAATGTTGCTTTTCACGAACGAACACTCTTTACCAGTATCCACACGAATAGAATTTCTAACATGAATGATGTGCTAGCACCATGTTACATGAATGTCCTTTTCCAAGCTCATCCACAAAACCACACGACTGCTCTAGTGTATGGCAGAAGTCGTCTCTCTCTCTCTCTCTCTCAAGTGGTGTACTATTGTAGCTTAAAAATTGTGTCTCATAGGAAATTCCAACACCCCTTTTTATAAGAGAGGTTTGCTTGGTCTCCAAGCCCAAATTAATATTAAATTATATTTTAAATTGAATTTAAACTTATCAGGTAACAAATTTGAAATTAATTCAAATATATTAAATATATATCTTATTATAGTTTAAATCAAATTTAAACTTATTAGGTAACTAATTTTGAAATTAAAGTTTGAATAAAATTTAAACTTATCAGATTTTGAATTTCAAAATTAATATATATTAAATATATTAAAATTGTCTACCACCTTATTAAGAGAGAATATATTATTCTAACAAAAAAATACGATAATATCCTATTCAAAATAAGAAACAATCTAGAGGGTAAATACATCGAATGTGGACACTACATTCATTGAATCTAAATGCCTTTCTAGGTTCAATAAATCTAGAAATTCATTAAATCTACATGCCTTCTAAGTTTAATGAATCTAGACATTCTAACTCATTTAGGTCCATTCTTGTGTGCGACCTTATAAGCCTATATAGTGTTGGCAATAGGCCCAAAATTCCATTTAGCTCACAATCATAAGTGGCCTCTAGTAAGACATTATGACTATCTAAATTATATTCGGATCAATGATCCGATGCAACCTATCCTATAGCCCATGTCAAATTCTTTTTGCCACACGATATCAAGGTCAAGCACAAGGCATGGAGACATCATCCTTGCATTGCTTGACCACGCTTTCTTGATCTCTAAGTAGACTATCAAAACAAATGAAACTCTTTTCATTTGAGCATGACCATGCATTTTTTAGTCTTACTTATCGAGGGACCTAAAGATATCTCTCTCTCTATAAGAGAAACAAATCTTATCTTGACCACTCATTTTCCTCTGTGTGGATCCCATTGTATTTGATCATAACCTTTATAATCACCCAATTAAAGGCAACTTTTGATTATGTCAAAGTACAATGATCCTCATGTAGAAATCTATGGCAATCTCAGGTCTAAGGGCTTGGTGATATAGCTATAGATGAGATACGCGTATAACCTAGCCCATATAGCTATCTCACAATGGGTCGGTCTAACACCTTGATCCATAACAAGTGCCTATGACTTTGATTTATATCTACGTACATGATCATCTCATAATTATCAATCAAAATTATACTAGTCTTAATTCATTATTATTCCTATAATGATGATCGGCTAGGGACATTTAGGATAATTATAATTACCCAATGATCTTATTATATGACAAATATGCAAACAATGTAATAATAATAAAAAATTTTTATTAAATCAAGACAATGTTCCACTAGGCTCAATTGTGCATGTATTTAATGCCCAATAATCTAACATGGCACTTATGTTTTGCTTGTACAAGAGGTTTTATAAGAGGATCAGCAACATTGTCATCTGTTGGTGCTTTGCATATCTTAACATCCCTCTTTTCAATAATTTCTCAAATGAGGTAATAACGCATGAGTATGTATTTGGACCTTTGATGTGATCTGGGCTCTTTAGCCTGTGCAATCGCACTATTGTTATCACAAAATAGATCTATTGGATTTGAAATGCTAGTTATTACTTCTACCACAGCAATGAACTTCTTGATCCAAATAGCTTCCTTAGCTGCATTTGATGCTATTATGTACTTAGCCTCCATTGTAGAATCCACTACTGTACTTTGTTTGGAACTCTTTCAACTTACTATACCACCATTCAAAATGAACACAAATCCTTATTATGATCTAAGGTCATCTTTACCAAATTAGAAACTTGTATCAGTGTAACCTTTAATAGTAAGCTTATCTTCCAATCCTCCATATATCAAGAATGCATCTTTAGTCCTTTTCAAGTACTTAAGGATGATCTTGACAATTGTCCAGTGACTCTTACTTGGATTCGACTAGTATTTACTGGTCATACTTAAGGCATATGAGATATCTGGTCGAGTTCACAACATGGCATACATAATGGATCCAATTGCTAAAGCATCGGGAACCTTGCTCATACGGTCTTGCTCATCATGTGTATTAGGACTCTGACTCTTGCAAAGATTGATGTCATGAGACATTAGTATGTATCCCCTCTTAGAATCTTGTATATTGAATCTATGCAATACCTTGTCTATATAAGTGCTTTGACTTAGGCCAATCATCCTTTTGGATCTATCCTTATAAATCCTAATCCCTAGGACAGAATTTGCCTCTCTTAAGTCTTTCATTGAGAAACATTTTCCAAACCAAGCTTTGATATTCTACAAGGTAGGAATGTCATTTCTAATGAGTAGGATGTCATCAACATATAACACTAGAAATAAAATCATGCTCCCACTAAACTTCTTGTAACTACAAGGTTTATCTTTATTTTGGATGAAACCAAACTATTAAACTGTTTCATCAAAATGAAGATTCCAACTCCCAAATGCTTGCTTCAATCCATAAATGGATCTTTGAAGCTTGTAAACTTTCTTATTATCTTTAAGATGAACAAAACCTTCAAGTTATGTCATGTACACATCCTCAAGTAGGTTTCCATTAAGAAATGTAGTTTTAGCATCCATTTGCCAAATCTCGCAATCATAATACGCAGCCATGGCAAGAAGGATCCTGATTCACTTAATCATAGGGATTGGTGAAAAGGTTTTATCATAGTCTTTACCATGGATTTTTTTGAATTCTTTTGCAACTAACGTGCTTGGAAAGTATGCCCTTTACCATCCATGTTGATTTTCTTCTTTAAAACCCATTTACACATAATGGTTTTAATACCTTCACGTGAATCAATCAAGGTCTAAACTTAATTGTCATATATGGATTGCATTTTAGATTTTATGGTGTCTAGCCATAACTCAAAATTTGATCATGTAATAGCCTCTTGATAAATAGTTAGCTCATCATGGTCTGTGAGCAACACTTCACAACTTTCAGTCGTAAGAAATTCATATCTCTCTGGCTGGTGTCATGCCCTATTAGAATTTCACGGGCCTTATGTTACCTGAAGCTACTGTGAAGGCAATGACTGACTGGTTTCAAGAGCAAGCCAAGGCTTATGCAGCCACTGTTCAAGTGCTACAACAACTACATGAGACTATGACTAAGCAAAATCAGAAGGTGCCAATTGAGAATTAAGTTAGTGTTGGTCAGAACCTTGGTGTGCGACATCAAGGGGAAAATGGTGATCTCTCTGTTGTGTTAGCCAAGTTTAGGAAGGTGGATCCTCCATTGTTTATAGGGGAGTTAGACACTGAGAAGGCGAAGAGATGGCTAATGCAACTAGAGAAGATTTTTAAGATTATGACATGTACCATAGAGTAAAAGGCAAAGTTGGCCATTTATAAGCTAGAAGGTGAGGTGAATCATTGGTGGCAGAGTGCCTCTAGATTGCTGACCTTAAGGGGGATACCCTTGACCTAGGAGAGTTTCTAAACTGCCTTTGAGGGCAAATACTTCCCACCATCAATGAGGGCCTATAAGGAAGTTAAGTTCAACTTCTTTGAACAAGGAGACATGAACGTAGACTAATATGCAGCTAAGTTCATCCAGTTGTGTTGTTTCTCCTCCTACCTGAGATGATTTATTGATGAGCCATGAAAGGTTGACAGGTTTGAAAGAGGTCCTAAACTAGCATTGAAAGATAAGATTGTACCCCTTTAAATTCGCAATTTTGATGAATTAGTGGAAAAGGATAGGGTGACAGAGAGGGCCTTGATGGAGAGTGAGGTCAAAAGAAAGAAGACCATAGAGGGTAAACATGATCAAGGTATGAAGCCCTTTAGGGGCAGGAGTAAGAAGGGGACTAGCAGTGGTAGTGGCTCTTGGGGTAAAAGACCACCCCTAAGAAATGTCCCTCAAAGAAGGAGTATAGGACCTTCAAAGAGTTTAGGTAATGTTCTATCAGTTTATGGTAAGTGTGGGAAGAACCATAGGGGTGGGTCTTGTCCTGTGTGTTATAGTTGTAGGAAGCTTGGACACTATGCATGGACCTGCACAGTGTCAAGAAAGTCGGCCTCATCCATCAAACTACCTCCACAAGTATGGGTGTTTGCACTTATACAACAAGAGGCTAATAGATTCCCTAGCCTGATCCAAGGTACGTTACTGATCCATGATCATATTATAGATGCATTGTTTAATTCGGGTGTGATCCATTCATTTATCTCATATGATTGTATTAAGCCCTAGGTCTTAAAATTAGTTTGTTGCCATTGAATTATCTATGTCCACCCTTACTGGATATTTTACGATTACATCTTATGTGTGCCTAAATTGTATTATATAATTAGATAGCTATTGTACTACCCTTAACCTGATTTGTAACTCTTCATATGAATTTGATGTAATCATTGGTATGGATTGGTTGTCGGCTAATAATGTGATGCTTGATTGTAATCATAAGATTGTCTCCTTACTTGCTAATTTACTTAAAACTTGTTCTGTGACTAAGCTTACGTGTGTGTTTGTTGCCCAAGCCGAGAGGTACCATTGGCGTGGTTGCCAGGGTTTCTTATGTTTTTTTCATTGCATGTTGAAGTGGAGGATGGGTTAGAGGATATACCTATGATTACGAAGTTCCCCTAGGTTTTCCCCAAAGAGTTTAGTGGACTATCTCCATAAAGAGAGTTAGAATTCTCAATTGATTTGGTACCTGGTACGAATTCAATTTTCAAGGCTTCATATAGAATGGTGCCTACTAAGTTAATTGAGTTGAAGAGCCAATTAGAGGAGTTGCTCGAGAAAGGGTTCATTAGGCTAAGTGTGTCTCCGTGGGGAGCACTAATGTTGTTTGTCAAGAAAAAGGATTGTAGGCTTATACTTTGTATTGACTATAGGCAATTGAACTAAGTGACCAGTAAAAATAAATACCCTTTGCCTAAAATTGACAATTTGCTTGACCAATTAGCTAGAGCGTCAGTCTTTTCAAAGATTGATCTGAGATCATAATACCACCAACTTAGAGTCAAGGCTTGATCTTAGATTTGGATATTGAGTCTTAAAGGCTATTTTAGATTGTACCAAAAATAGCCTTTAGGACTTGGTACAATAATTATGAGTTTTTAGTCATGCCTTTTAGGTTGGCCAAAACCACTGCTATTTTTATAGATTACATGAACAAGATCTTTAGACCTTATCTTGACCAGTTTGTGGTAGTATTCATCGATGATATCCTTTTTTACTCTAAGAGTAGTGAAGAGTATAAAGAGCATCTTAGGATAGTTCTTCAAACCTTGAAGGAGTATCAACTGTATGCTAAGTTGAGTAAATGTGAATTTTGGTTATAGGAGGTTAAATTATTAGGTCATGTGATATTAGAACAAGGGGTAGTAGTAGATCTTAATAAGGTGAAAGCGGTGCTAAATTAGGAGAGACCCAAAACAATGATTAAAATCCATAATTTCTTAGGTTTAGTTAGCTACTATAAAAGGTTCATTAAAGGATTTTCTTAGTTAGCCATGCCTTTGACTAAGTTGACTAGGAAGGACCAATCATTTATGTGGGATACTAAGTGTGAGAATGCCTTCCAAGAAGTTAAGGATAGGTTGACTACCGCACCTATATTAGTGAGTCCTGAACTTAAAATGACCTCCATGGTCTACAGTGATGCCTTTAAGAAGGGTTTAGATTGTGTTTTGATACAGCAAGGTAGGGTGATAGCCTATGCTTCTAGGCAACTTAGACCCTATGAGGAAAATTACCCCACCCATGACTAAGAATTAATAGCTATGGTTTTTGCCCTTAAGATTTAGAGGCACTACCTCTATGGTGCACAATTTGAGATGTATAGTGACCATAAGAGTTTGAAGTATCTATTTGACCATAAGGAGTTAAACATGAGGCAAAGAAACTAAATGAAGTTTCTTAAGGATTATGACTTCTCTTTAAAATATCATATGGGAAAGGCAAACGTTGTCACCGATGCTTTGAGTAGGAAATCTATTCATATGGCAATGACGATGCTTAAGGAGCAAAAGTTGATTGAGGAGTTAAAAGACTTGAATTTGTTCATTTTGATACATCCTTGTAGCCTACTTTTTGAGGAATTAAGGATAGAGAATGACTTTAGGAAAAGAATTAGAGAGGCCCAAGAGTAAGATGAACATTTGAGAAGGATTTGAGAATAACTAAAGAGTGGAAAGGCCAAAGACTTTGACCAATCAAAAGATAGTTTGGTAAGGTACCAGAGTAGATGTGTATACCCAGGGATGAAGAGTTAAGGAACATAGTGTTATGTAAAGCTTATAAGAGTAGATAAACCATTCATCCAAGCACTATAAAGATGTATAGAGACTTTAAAAAGAGTTTGTAGTGGCCTAGGATGAAGGTGGACATAATTAAGTTTGTTGTTAAATGTCTAGTTTGTCAGAGGGTTAAGATTGAACACTAAAAACTCACAGGTTTGCTACACCCTTTAGAGATTCTGGAATGGAAATGGAATAGTATATCTATGGATTTTGTGATGGGTTTGCCTATGACATCTTCAAGTTATACACCATTTGGGTGATTATGGATAGACTTACAAAGTTTGCCCACTTTCTACCTATTAGAGCCACTAATCCTTTAGATAGACTAGCTCAACTATATGTCCATGACATTGTAAGATTACTTGGTGTCCCCAATAACATTGTATCAAATAGAGACCCCATATTCACGATGAAACTTTAGTAGTCTTTACAATAAGCTTTAGGTACTAGCATAAATTTCAACACTACCTATCATCCTCAATTAGATGGACAGACTGAGAAAACCATTCAAACTCTTAAGGATATGCTTAGAGCTAATGTGCTAGAATTAAATGAGAACTGGGATATGTATTTGCCTTTAGCTGGGTTTCCTTACAAAAATAGCTACCATTCCAATATCCATATAGCACCATTTGAGACACTTTATGGGAGAAAGTGTAGATCACCCTTATGTTAGGTAAAGCTTGGTGAGAAGAGTATCTTAGGTCCCGATATAGTGGACTAAACCACCTATCAGATAGAACTCATCAAGAAAAAGTTGATAACTTCCTAGAGTAGGCAAAAGAGCTATATTGATAAGAAGAGGAGACCCTTAGAAATTAAGATAAAAGACATGTGTTCCTCAAGGTTACTTCGGTGATGGGCATAAGATGGTCTATCAAGTTAAGAAAGCTTAGTCCTCAGTACCTTGGTCCTTTTCAAATCCTTGAACGGATAGGACCCATGGCCCATAAAGTTGCCTTACCTTTAAATTTGGTCTAATTGCATAATATGTTCAACATATCTCGATTGAAAAAGTATCATCCAAACCTTTTGCATGTCATTGAGCATGAGAATATGCATTTGTAGGATGATTTTTCTTATGTGGTTGAGTCAAAAAGGATATTGGACTCAAAAGTCAAATAATTGTGTAATAAGGACATCCTCTTGGTAAAGGTGGTATGGAAGGGACTTACTTCGAATGAAGCTACATGGGAAATGAAGGGAGCAATGAGGAAAGATTATCGAGCACTCTTTAACTAGGGTATGTCTAACTTTAAAGACAAAATTTCTAAAAGGAGGTGAGAATGTAACACCCAAAATTAATTAAAGGTAATAATCGTAGATTTGTGCTAATTAAGAAGAATTAATTAAATGAAGAGAGGACATTAAATGTTTAGGCTTACAATTATTTTGCCTATGGTAAGAACCTTTAGTAAGGGATTTCCTTCTTATGTAAGCCCAACCAAAGTAAGCCCATTTAACTTGAGCCCAAAACATGGAAGATGGGTCTAAATGAGTCTTAGGCTATTGAGTCAGCATGTCTCATCCCTAACTCTAAGTGTTTTGCAGCCCAACCCATTAAACATTGGCCTAATAATTAGGAATGAGCCCAATTGGACCTTAGACTGATGGGCTAACCCATTTCTAACCTAAAACCCCAAGGGTCCAATAGCTACACCAATTTATTAAGAGCAAAGCATTTGGTTCTACAGAAGTAAAGCTCATTTTCGCACCTTAAGGAGAGGTTAGGGTTCTCATCAACATTTTGGCTTCATTTCTCCCTTTTAGAGCAAGATTCATCCAAGGTAATCTATACAAAACTTAATCCTCTCTTCTTCCTCTTGAATTTGGCCTTATTAGTTTTTCGTTTAGAGTATTTTCACCTTAAATACAAATCTTAAATTTGTTGTTTGGCGCTTTCATAGTGGACTTTCAAAGGTTAAGGCTAGAAGGATTGTTAAGTAAGTATCCTCTCCCTATTTTAATGTGTTTTCTACTGGATGGAGACCCCTACGGCTGACTTATGATATGACTTTGATTTTGTGAGAAATTACCCAAAAATTGGAGTGGCATTTTGAAGTTTTTGGTGTGGGGAAAGCTAAATCCAAACTTAGAGCCTCTTGGTAGCTGGATAATTGTTCTCTAGGTAGTTTGTAATGATTGGATCTTATAGTATCTAATTTATGTTGTATTTAGCATCTAAGAACATGCTTGATTTGACTTAGGAATCTCTAGAATGTGAAAATTCATCGTTGACTTCAGGACTAGACTCAATTAAGTGAGGTAACTAGGGTTAATTTTAATTCTTTGCATATGTCCATTCTAGTCTTATATCTGCTACACATATATGATTTTGAATGCTAAATAATTGGTTGGCTACTTGAATTGTATGTTTGGACCTTGTGTAAGTCTATGGTAGAGCTGTGGTGAGACTACGTCCCGTGTATTGTGCTCTGGTCGCTCATTGAGTTGTGATTAGACACTTGTATGCATTGAGCCTAAGTAGTACTCATTAGGGGGTTGGTACCATAGATGGCCTCTCTTAGTGTTATTTGCCTTTAACATGTTGTATGTGTAACACCATATTCATCAAGCCTTTCCACATCTCATTCTTAGTTACTCTCCTTTAGCATGACACTTTCTAAGGAAAAACTCAATTAAAATAATAGAATATTTTGCGTTGCGTAGTACTTAAATTGTTTGTTTCTCATTCTATGAATCATATTAACTCACTCATATCATTTTCCAATTAAAATACATTCATGTAACTCAAAACCATCTCAAAATGTCACAAGAATCCCGAGTTTGGATCATACATATACAAAATAACACAATCAGCCTCGAGTTCTGCTAGTAGATTTCTAGTGCTAATTATGAAAAATCATAACTAAATATAAAAAAATCAAAATCAAGCACACTATACCATTTTGGAAAGCTACAGTTGTTAAATTTATGCTAAAAATAAGTTTAGACCAGAACAGAGATGTTTAGCCATTAGAAATAGATAGAATAGTACCAAAGATACTATTGCATTACTAGTACTGACTCCAAAATTAAAAAATTCATATCCCTTTGCTCAAACATTCAAATGAGGCAATGTTGGTGGCCATAGAAATATTATTATGTCTAGTTTATGTTTATAAAATTTCATCAGCATTAGACACCATTTGTCCCTCAAATGATAGAGGAGAACAAGCTGACCATATGAACAATAACCATATCAGTTCAACAACTTTTGGCAACTTTGAAAATTCATAATTAATTATATAGAGCTCCAAATAATTTGATCTTTAGCTTTCTAAAAATTTCTAAATGAGATCTATATGCATGCCAAATTTCATGGGAAAATTTGCCCATTTGGTCAGTTTGTGACATAGGGTTGCAAAATATCACATTTTGGTCTCTTAATGGGTCACAAAAGGTTCCATTTGGTTTCTAACTCTTCTAGGACCACTTGAGCACATGGGAAAGTATAAAAATAGCCCACTAAACATGTCCAAATGTTCTAAATACCCAAACCTCACAAATTCACTCTCCTACATGATGACATACACATGGAACATACAAGCTCTACCTTGCCATTCAATGTCAAAAACATGCCATTCTATTCATTTCCTTCCAATTCTCATATATACATCACATATCCATATATTCATACATGTTCAAAAGGTTATACATCATATACGTCATTGAATTACATCTAGTGACAACAAAGTAGTTACAAAAAGAGCAAATAATACATTTCTTTATCAATCTCTCATCTTCTAACTTGGTGGCTTCCATTTCCTTGCTTACTTGGTCCACTTAGATATGTTAGGCAATGGGGAGGGAAGAGTGAGATTCTAGGAATCCCAATAGCCTTTCTCCCCTTCAAACACACATAATGGATGCACTTTCAAGTCTAAAAATGCATGCATGGCTATCTTGAAATTCATGAATATACATAGAATATTTTCTTCATTCAAGAAGTCACATATAACATATATAGGCTTGCCAAGACAATGGTTTCACCTCACCCATTCTCTTTGAGACTTTTGGACTTGCCTTACCCATTTTATCAAGGGACTTTTAACTAAGCCTTACTCTTCTAGAGACTTTTGGCTTTGTCTCACCCATTCTTAAGGACTTTTGACTCATCCTCACCCTAGTTAAGGGACTTTTGGCATTACCAAACTCATACAAGCCAAAACATGTTCATAAGGCATCTTTCAAGCACATAAACAAAGCAACATGGTACCATGACATGTATATATATACTAGAAACACTTTTCATAGCTTAAACATACACACACACATTCAAAGACAATAAAACACCCAACCATGCATAAGAGGAAGAAGAGAAAGCTACCTTGTGTGTAATAACACACTTTCTTTCTTGGAAATTCTTCTTCTCCCTTAGCCAAACATTCACAAAGAGGTGGAACTTGATTCCTTTGGCCTAAAACCATCAAATAGGATTTAATTATACTCATGAAGCATCTACTAAATCCACACACACAAAACACACACAAAATAGAAGAGCTAAGTTGCTCATATGGTTCGATTATAGTTCCACAAAGTACCTAATGAAGCAACACCAAAAATTCATGATCTTGGCTCCATTCTATCCTTCCATCTATGATTCTTGACTCCATTTAGTGCCCGTTTGGTAGCACGTTGGAAAATCATGTTTTAGTAGAAGCTCCAATTTCTTGCTTCCTATAAAATGTGGTTTGGGGAAGAGGCAACGCTTTCCCAAACATAGCATTAGACTCTTTAGAGCCATCACACAATCAATTTGAGGAGCCTAGCTATAAGTTGCTTCATTATGTATAATATAGAACCTATACCTCCATCATACTTTCTAGGCTTTCTAAATTTTTTCTAAGGCTTTCGCTCATACTTTCCCATCATATATGATGCAAAACTAAGCTTGGCAGAAATTAAAACACTCCGTAGGTGCATGAACCCCTTTAGGCCCAAGCTATGCTTCCATTTGGCACCAATGGAGTTTGTTTGATTTCTTTGATAGGATAAGCATGTGGGAGGCTTCCTTGATGTCTTAGAAACTCATATGAACTCCCAGACACCTTAAATTATGGCTAGGACTCATCCTAGAACCTAAGGTGTAACTAAAACCCTAAGTTATGCACCTTGAAAAATAATGGTTCTTTCTTTATTTTCTTTGCATATTCTTGTTTCCCATACTCTAATTCTTAAGATTCATCCTTAGGATGGTTCAAAATTCAATCCCTTTTAGCTATCCATATAGTGGCCGAAATCTATAAGAAGGAAGACAAGGACGAGCAAGCATGGAAATAGCAAAACTATCTTGGTTTCCTAGCTTTTCTTGGATAATCTTCCTTTTGCTTTGATTTTCCTTTCCAAATTTGAAATTCTCTCCTCTAGCCTGAGCTCAAAATAGTACCCAATAGTTCAATAAAAATATAGGAAGAAGGAGGAGATTAAGTTTACTAAATGAAAGACCAAGAAAATCCAAGAATTTCATACCTTTCTTGCCCTTGTTTTCCTCTTCCTATTACCTTGTTTTGGTGTGCCTCTCTTCCTTGGTCTCACTTCTATTCTTAGGTAGATGGAAGGTTGGTTAAGTGAGGGAGAGAAAGGGGACGCACCATATATAAGAAGAAGAATTAAAATTATTCATTAAAAATTCTCGTTATGTCCTACTTTTTGGCATTTTTGTTTTAGGTTTGTCTTAGCTCCTTTTTTAGAACTATTTTTTCCATCATAAAATTTAGGCTTTCAATCTTATAAAATGCCTTTGGAATTACTCAATTTGGAGCTAAAACCTTCTCGAATGAAAAGGTCAAAGTTTAGGTTAACCATTAATAGAAAACATACATCAGAGGGGTTTTAACTATCTTGGGGCTTCCCATGGTTTTCAGGGCCTCTGAGAACCCTGAAAAACTCAAATTTTCCATTTAAAAATTCCTTCTGTGAGCATTCTAAAAATTACCAAAAATTACGAAAATGTCATTCTATTTTGTAACTATTTCATTAAATTCTATCTGGTTATTTTGGCTCTAGTATCAGGCGCCTCTTATTTTCATTACTTAATGTCTAGATCATGATTTTAATTTTTTCCAAGGCCTCTTTAGGTCATAATATGGAACCTAAGACACCAAATCACTTTCTATGAGTTCTAAATTTTTTCCAAGGCCTCCCCTCACTTTCATTCATCAAATATGACTTAAGAATGGCCTTAGAAACATTTAAAACTCTCCCCGACTACTAGAACCCTCCTTGGCCGAGACATAGGCATTATTTGGCCCACATGGAGATTTCTTTGTTTTCTTGAAAGAGGAAGCTTGTGGGGAGCATCTTAGGGATCTTAGGAGCTCATTTAAACTCCTAATTAGGCCTAGGAATTATCATATGAAATAAGATTTTAGAAGGTGCACACAAAACCCTAGAATTTGCATCTTGAAATCTAATGATTTTTTGATAATTCCCTTTGTATATTCTTAATCTCCACACCCTTTTTCCTTAGATTCATGCTTGGTTTTGCATAAAAATCATCTCCTCCTAGGGTTTTCTCAAGTGGGGCAAAATGGTGGAGAAGGAAACTAAAGATGACAACCATAGGAAGAGAAATTACCTTGTTTTCTTACTTTTTCTCACTTGAATCTTGTGTTCTTTGAGCTCCTCTCTTCAAATCCGAATTTTTCTTGTGTTCTTTGAGCTCCTCTCTTCAAATCCAAAATTTTCCCTCAATTTTTCCTTTAAAATAGATCCATATACTTCAATATAATCATAGGAAATAAAGGAGAATGAAGGAGAAGAGGTTTGGAAGAGAAAGAGCATGAAAAATCATGAAAATCCATACCTTTCTACCTTGAATTTCTCCTCCTTTTCTTCCTCCTCTTGTGTGCCTCATCCCCTAGGGTTTTCCTCTGATTCTGGGCAGAACATGGTCATGCATAATGAAGGGAGAAGAAGGGTGCATCACATATATAGGTGGGAATAAGTTACACTTTTCAAAAATTTTCATTTTGCCCTTTGTTCTTGACATTTTTGTTTCTCATTCGTTTTAGCTCTTTTTTTATAACTGTCTTTTCCATTATGAAATTTAGGTTCCCAATTTAGTAAAATGTATTTGGAATCACTCAAATTGGAGATAAAACCTTCCCGAATGAATTTGTCAAAGTTTAGGCACATCGACTTTGGAAAACGTCCACCGGATGGGCTTTAGCTGTCCCAGGGCTTTCCATGCTTTTGAGGGCCTCTGAGAACCCTAAGGAACTTAAAACCTTCATTGAAAAAGCCCTCCTGCGTGAATTCCAAAATTTACTCAAAATTACAAAAATGCCATTATGTTTCGTAAGCTTTTCGTAAGAAATTGTTTCTTCATTCTAGCTCTATTTTTCTTTCCATTTGAGCCTGAGATTCTCATTTTTCGGTGTCTAGAATGCTTCTCAAATTTTTTGGGACCTTTACTATCTCATTCTAGGGGACTTCCTTTTGTATCCAGTGAGTTTCATTCATTTACGAAGAAACCTTTTGTATCACTGTACGCATTTTTTTCTCTTCTCCCAGCTCATGTTTTCATTAATACACATCAGCCTTCTTTAAACTCTAGCTCCTAAATCTTTTAGCTTATCTATTCCCATGTTAGCCCGTAGCTTCCTTCTTCTCGCTGAGGTTCTTCATGCTCCATCCAGCATGTAGCAAACACGTGAGTTCTTCACAGCTGGTTTTTCACGTCCCATGCAGCTGCCTTATTTAAAATTCACGTGCTTCTTACATGGTGCTTCATAATGCTTTTGTTCTTAACTTCCAAAACTCTTTTAGCTTTAATTATATTCTCCAGCTCTCTCCCCATTAGCTTAATTTCTCTTCCAGCTCAAACCTTTAGCTGCTTCTTCATTTAACTTAGCTCCAGCTCCTTCTTTAACTAGCTAGCTCTCCCAGCTCGCGCAAGCTTTGTGAGCTTCTTAATGACATAGCTTCATGTCATTTCTATGTGGCTCCTATGTGTGTTTGCTAGTAGCTTTTTCATCCAGCCCAGTACGTAGAACTCGAGCTCTCTTCAAACATCTTTTACATATTCTATGACTGCCTCTTTCTCTTCGTGTTTTATCACATGCAGCTGATCCTTTCCACATAAGGTCTAAGCTCAAGTTTTCTTCTTCTCTTGGCTTGCTCAACATCTATTCCAGCCACGTTAAAACTCATAGCTTTTATTCCATACATTCTATGCATTGCTTGCTTGCTGCTTGTGTCTTGTTTGCTCTATTTTACTCACGTAAACTTCTCCTCCTAGCTCTTGCTTCATTCATTCGTTGCTTCTCTTTCATTCTGCTCAACATTGTTCTCCAGCCTTAACACCCAAGCTCAAGACCTCACTTCCATCTTCTTTTGTTCACAAGCTTCTTCTCTACGTGAGTTGTTTCTTCTCTATTCCGCCTCTGCATGTGTGTCGCTTTTCATTCTTTGTTATTGCTCACTCGTTCCCACTTGATCTCTTTCCAACCTAGCTTCTTCATTTCCTTCCATGCATTTCTCTCTCCATCTTTTTTCTCTGAAGCTTCTTTCCTTCACAGACCCTGTGCTAGTTCGTATGATTCTTCCACGTCAACCCTTGCTTCTTCCTCCCACACACACATGCCTTCTCATGCCATCAATTCATCTTCAATTTAAATCATTTTCCCATTAAAATCTGCACAAGAAAAATAAAGTAAAATGAAGTAGAATAAAACAAAACAAAAATATTAAGAGAAGAATTCACAAAGAAAATATTTCAAGGAAATTTGAGCATTAAAAATTCAAAAATTCGCAAGTAAATTTCTAAAGTGCAAGTAATGGCCAATGAAATCAAATTGTATTTAATTAAACCCCTAAAGCCATATTTACTCATCAAAATGCCTAAGCTTAAGAGGATTAATATGTCTAAAATTAGCATTTATCAGGGACTCACTATAGTGAAAATTGAGGAGAGTTCCAAAATTGAGTTACAAGATGCTTGATATAGTGCCTATGGAACTTGTTTTATATTGACTAGCTTTTTTAGGTGTGATTGACTATGGTTTCTTAAAAGGATTTGTCTAATGACTTCACCATTGCATATGAATTATAGATTATCATGAGCTATATAATTTATGCAGATAATTATCTTGCATACGAGCTATATGACTTGTGCAAGATATTATTTTATGATTTTGTTGTTAACCAAATTACCTTGCATATATTTATAAATTAATGCTTAAACTGTAGAATATTTTGCTTAAGATGATATTTTTAGATAAATAAGGGATGAATTTGAAAATTTTTTTTGCATATGAGGCAACTAAACCATTACTTGTTTTCAAAATTTTATTATGTTTGATTGAGAATTTTTGAATTTTCACTTTTTTGAGTAATGTGTTTTGATAGTGTAACAACCTTAACTTCTACTCATAGTAATTAAGCTTAATTACACAATTAATGATCATAAATCAATGTCTAAAGCCATTTTAAATAATCAAATTTGAAAAAGTAAGAAAATTTGAACCTTAATGTTATTAGGGTCATTAACAAAATAATCACTGCTATTTATGTACATGAGTGAATCTAATAATCAATTAAAAGCTTTAATTCATTTATCCATTAATTCCAACTTACAAAAGCCTCCTACAAGTATTTCAAAGTCATCCCTTAGCATTGCCATAAGAAAAACCAAAATTTCTAGGTTAAAATAAGAGTTTAAGAACCTTCAGTATGACTTGGACCTTCCTCGTCGCAACTAAGTTAGCTACTAGAACCTAAAAACTAAGTTTGGAGACTCCTGTTGTGACTTAGTGTATCTGTGCCATGGTATAAGTGGCTACTGTAACTCAAAACTAGAATTTCACACCTTGCACCACGACTTAGCTTTTCGTGCCACGATGAAATGCTCTTGGGGACTACTGTTCACATGTTTGTGAAGAGTTGGACCTTCGCCACAGTGAGCCTATGTGCTATGTGGCGGCGTGGTGGGTATGCCTTTTGGCACTTTCAACCTAATTTATTTGAATTGCACCACCACAGAAATACCTGTGCCATGGCAAAGTTGCATTCTGTTACCCTCCCTAGGTAAAATTGTTGTCTTGTGCCATGACTTAGCATAGTGTGCCATGGTGAGGTTTCACTCTGTCCCTCACCCTGGGTGGATTTTTCATTTTGTGCTGTGGTGAGACATCCTACACTGCAGTGCTCCTTGCTTCTGACTAACTCTTGGCTATGACTCAGCCTTTCTTAGCCGCAGCGTGACCCTCTTCTGCACCTATACCTATTAAATTTCATCCCATACACTCCAACACTCTTTCTATTAGTACTCTAGGGCCACCCTACCTTAATTTGTGGGGTTTTAATGGCATTAATCTACATGATTTATCTGACATACCTATCATTACTAATTTAAGACTTAGGGGTTGATTTCTACTCATCAAACTATCATGCATCAGTAAATTCATAAAGTATTAATAGCAATAAGATTCAAAAGCAACAAATATTATCATTCATGAAAATATAAAAGCATACTCTCAAGAGGGAAGTCATACATTTATACTAAAGAGGTTCCATATCATATCGTAAGTGAAAGCATACATTAAACTCTAAGTTGTGTAAAGCCTAACTAACTATTAGTTATATCATTGTTTACCAAAATACAAAATACCTACACCTGGCAACATGATTACATGATGATGATACTATACAAAAGAACAAAAAAATCAGCATCTACCCTAAATTAACATAGTCCAAGTGTAGCTTCCCACACAAGGCCTCAGTTCATATATGTGTATCTACTTACTTTCCTTTATCCTTACCCAAAGAGCCTTCACCTAAAAATATTATTCCATGAAATGGGGTGAGATGCAAATCTTAATAACCAAGAGAAAATTTCATTCATATAATTCCATTCATATATACCAATTTAATTAACATATATGCATGAAATCAGATAAACATCATAAAAATATACCATTCATATCAGCAAGTGAAATAATTAGACTATTAGTGACTATTATCTCATACTAGTAAACACATTTTCACATGTTAAAGATCATTAACATTGGGAGAGGCCCATCCATAGCACTAACTCCCCAATGAGCACAACTTGGGCTTAGTGCATACGAGGGTTTGATTATAACCTGGTGTCCAATCAAAGCACAATGTAGGGTGACAGCCACACCACAGCTCTGCCATGGACTCACAAGATCCAAACACAATATATTATATAGCCAACCATTCATTATGCATTTCAAAATCATACATGTATAGCAGATATAAAATTAAAGTAGGTATATACATGGAATTTAATATTAACCCTAGTTACCTCACTTGTAGATAATTCCTTAAGAGCCAACAATAATGCTACCTCAACCTATGAACACAAAATCAGGCCATTACCATTCCTATTCATCAATTTTAGTAGCAACCCAATACTTAAAGAATTAAACCACTAATAGCTACCTAAGAGACACTTACCTAACCACTACAAGAACAAAATTTGAATCTTGTCTTCTCTACACTGGAGACCTCAAAATATCACCTTAAATTATGGATATTTTTGTATATAAGCAAAATTCATATCATAATCAGCTATTGGGGTCTCTAACTAGTAGTAAATACATCAAAATGAGAATTTTATGCTTACCCAATATCCCTTCTAGCCCCAACCTCTAAAAATCCTCTAAGAAACATCAAATGATCCATATCAAATTTAAGGTGTAGTGAAAATACTCCAAATGGAAAACCAATCAGGTCAAATTAAAGAGAAAGAGGAAGGGGTCAAGTATATAACACTCACCTTGGTTGATTTTGATTCTAGAAGTGGGAGAAGATGGATTTTTGCCAAGAACCCTAGCTTCTCTCTAAAACCTTAGAAAATGCTTTGTGTTTCTTGTGTGTTTTATGGTTTTCTAGAGTAAGAAGGGCTAAAGTTGGTTTTAGGGTTTAAGTTTGGTCCTAAATGGGTTATGGGCTAACCCAAAGGCCCAAATCCATATAAGGGTTCAGATTGTGTCTTACTAGGCTAAATTTCATAAGTTAGGCTGTAAAATTTCTAGGATTTTAGCAGAGTCTTAGGCTTCTAACTCATTAAACCAAATTGGACCATTGCTAAGTAGTCTCCCCTGGGCTAAGTCTCACAATAGGAAGTTGGGTCTGCACCTAAAATTATTGGGGCCTCCATTAGACTTTATCCATGAGCTACTCAAATTAATTATAGGCCTAAATTAATTTCCAACCTAATTAAATCTTAAACCTATATTAATTATTTATTTCTCCATAAACTCCTATTCACATAGCTTGCCTAATTATTCCATAATAATTATTCTCAATTAGTCTAAATCTATAATTAATACCTTAATTAATTTTGGGGTGTTACAGATAGCAAAAGTGCTGGTGGTACAAGGTTTAGCAACTGCCTTTTCCTTCAACCCCTCTAACTTATGATAGCTATGTAGGAATAGATATCATACTTTAGTGGCAAAATTAACTTATGGAGTTCTTTTTTACTTAAGTAATTATGTAAATATTAGCTTTATATACAAATAATATTTTGACTTTAGAGCTGGTCTATACAAACTATTACAGGTGACTTATATAGTGACCTGACTTAACACTAAAAATTGAATATAATAGTAAAGAATATTAGATATGGCTTTATGTGTGTGTAATCTCTTTACTATTGTGCTACAAATTATAAAAAACTTTTAGTTTCTACTATGTATAACATAATTAAAATATAAAATAAGTAAAAAGGCTACGGCTACATTCACTCTAAGCTTAATTACATTTAGAATTTAGGGGTATCCTCTTTCTAGAAATTATGTCCCACCTCTTCTTTTTACTCATAAAACAAGGACAATGAGTCACATTGACTACCCTACCAATTCTCTTCTACAAAAACTCAGCAATAGAACTACAAATGAGTAACATTGTAACATGCCTTCAAGCATAAGTACTAGGAATATGATTAGCCTAATTTGAGTGATTTTATGCTTAACAAGCTACTAGAGTTTTCAAAAGTTACATGTATTGACGGTTGTGTCATGCAACCTCAAAATAAACTAGGTTGAAAAATATATAGTCAGTGGTGCAACCAAGATCATCTCCCTAGGAAATGGATTTCAATGTTTAATTAGATTTTCCAAGTGTAAGAGGACTCTACAAATTACCTAATTAAAGGCGGTTTTTTTATTTAATTAGACTAACTAAAATTTAATTGAAATAAAATTCCTAATTACTACCTAATTACATGAACTATGAGATGAATGATAGACATATGACTAGTTTTGGATTTGTCCCTTGGTATCCACTATCCTTATTCTAATTTAATTATTATTGATTTTGGTCTAAGAGTGTAACAACCAAAAAAAAGAAAAGAAAAAGAAAGAAGAAAGCTGAAAATTTTCGAAATCCTAAAATTTTCTAAGTCTACTAGCTATAGCGAGAAATGGTCTAACTATAGCGAATGTACCTGTTCGCTATAGCGATAATGCTTTTAGCTATAGCGAGTACAGGCATCCCATACAAAAACCAAGGAACTGCTCACTGTAGCGCACACCATAGCAAAAACAAGGGTCTGGGACTGATACGTGCTCGCCGTAGCGAAGGTTAATTTTTGCTATAGCGAGGGTTAGTTCGGAAAAGCGTAAAAAGAGAGAATTTGACTTCTTAAAACGTCCCCATTCATTCTTTCTCTTTTATCTGACCTAAGCTTCGACCAAAGGAGAGAAAAGGGGCGTGGAGAGAGAGAGAGAGACCAAGAGAAGGAAGGAAGAACAAAGGAAAGGTAAGCAAGTTTGAGATTTTCCTCTCTTTTCTTCTTAGCATCTTGTTCTTTTCTCTTTTCCCTCTCTTTCTATAGTTTTGATTGTTAAATTAGTTGGGTTTTAGGCATGGGTCAGAAGAGGGAAAGTGGAATATGTTGGTTCTACAAACTTGAGAGCTTGAGAGAGAAGAAGAGTTAGTGAATATATGCTTTGTAGGGTTTGCTAAAGAATCCCCTAGCTTGGTGAATAATCCCATACTCTTTATTGTGTCTAGGCTCAAGAGAAGCACCTCCATCTAGTTGTGATTGTGAAACCAAGAAGGGAGAAGAGAAATTGAAAGGGAAGGCTTGTGTTGACTTATAAGGTAGCTCTCCACTCTTTCTTGTTGTATTCTTAGATGTAATAGTCATTGTATGTTTGTGTATATGCTTATTATATGAGACATGCCATATGTTATTACCTTGATACATTGGTACCAATATGTTTATGTGTTGGATTGTGAAAATTGCTCGGGTGAGGTAGTGCCAAAAGTCCCTTGAGATGGGTGAGGTAGAGTCGAAAGTCCCTGAGGTTGGGTGAGACAAGGCCAAAAGTCTCATAACTGAGTGAGGCCAAGTCAAAAGTCCCTAAACCAAGGGTGAGGCCATCCAAAGGTCCCTAAAATCGGGTGAGGCTAGACCAAAAGTCCTTAGAGCTCATTCTTGGCATTGATATGGTTTTCATGGCATGTAAATCATGTATTATATGATTATGAATGGTTGATGCTTATTTGCATGCTTTGACTTGTTTATATGCCTTGATTGCTTTCTTGAATGAGTGCATGAGCTATTGAGATTCCATGAATCTCACCCCCCTTCCCTCTCCTATCTTAACATGTTAGGTGGAGCTCAAGGAGATTCAAGTACACACCAAGGAGCCTAGTTGAGCCTGTTTAGATAGTGTTGGGTTCTTTTAATGTAAAGAGGTGCCAAAATGAATATGCACATACTATTTTTAAGATGTAAATGTTGAAACAAGTGTAAATGTATGGAAAAATGATGTATAAACTATGTAGAGAGCCAAAGTAATGAAAATGTGGGATTTGCCCTTTCTGTGGATTTTATGCGATAGTGCATTTTGGCCGTAGCATAGTGAATTTGAAATGTATGATGATTTAGACCACTTGGATATTTCATATATGCTATGTGCATGCTTTAAAACTTTTCCATGAGGTGCTAAAACATGTGGGAGGCCATTTGGACCCACTTGAACCGTTTTGGGTGCCAAAACCGCCAAATTTATGAGCTACGTCAAAGTATGACCAAATGAGCTCTTCTTGATATGAAATTTGGCATGCCTCTAGAGTTTGTAGAAAGATTATTAGGAAGCTAAATTGGGTAATATTTGGAGGTCTAGGGAATATTTGGCGAATTTTTGAAGTTAGGAAATTTTGATGGTTTGGTCGTGGTACTGTGTAACTAATCTGAAAATAAATCCATGTCATTCATGGATCAAATGGTGTCTAATTGTCATGAACTTTTATAGGCCTAGATTAGACAACCATAGTGACCTATACCAACTAGAAGCACCTAAATTGGAGGTCTATAGAGAGAGAACAAACCTTCTGAATTTCTGTATCAGCATCAAGGAAGCCAACCGACCTTCATTACTGTTCCATCAGTTTTCAAGGTCTAAGGGCTGCTGAACTAATTTGGACTTATTTTCTCCTCTATTTAACATATGTAGATTCCAAATTAGTATAGTTTTTCCAGATTGGATTTTTGTGGAATTAGTTATGAATTTTTGAATTTCATAACAGTAAGCTACACCAGTATGAGGGACAACCGGACCTCTGTCTCATTTTCGATGTCAAACATGGTCCAAATGCTAAGTTGTTGGTTGGGAATTATTTTTAACATGAATTTAACACTTATAGCTTTTCTAGAAAGCTATGGTTTACTTAATTCCCAATTTTCTATAATTAGTTGTGGTTTTCCAATATTAGAGTCAAAATCTGACTTTTGGGCCCATGTGAGCAATTGCATTTTCTTGGTTTTTAGCTCCATATCCGTAGTTTATGGTTTTTTTTATGCTATGGTTGAGTTGTATAAATGGAGTGTGAGTAGAAAATATGAATGATGGGTTCACAGGACCCACGAGGCAGAAGATGAGTGTTTGAAACCCCGTTTTATAGCATGAAAATGCAACGGTTTGTACTTGTTCTTTGGAAATCATATGGAATCGAGCCTAGAGGGAGATTAATTGAGGTTAAGACATTATGGTGTTACATTTTTGGTATCAGAGCAAAGGTTCAGATACTTTTGCTCGATGTTAGGCTCTTCAATGATGTGATTTGCTTATGTTGGTGTGAATGACCATGGAAGTGGTAGCATCCATACGCATATGTGCTTGTGATATCATTGTGAACTGAGAGTTGCTACTTCTTTTCAGACATGGTTGAGACTAAATGAGGCAGGGGTAGAGGCAAACCTTCTAGGGCTCAGAGAGCTGAGCCAGAGGTTCCTGTTGGGCCTGAGGATCCTCTGCGAACCATCATGGAGAGGCTTGGCCGGTATGAGGCCATGATGGGCCAGCACCAGGAGAAGCTAGAACAGCAGAGGTACATTGCCCAGCAATAGCATGATATGATCATGCATTTACAAGATACCCTGGCCAGGTAAGAAGAAGCCAGGAGAGAAGCCCCTGTACCTCAACCATCCACATCCAGCATTCCACTTGCACCTCCCCAAGAACCTACTACTCCTCAGACTCAAACGCCTATCTAGAATAATCCACCCTCATTTGATGGGGAGTTAGATACGGATAAGGAGGAGGCTTGGGTTATGCAGCTAGAGAAAATATTCTCGGTGATGGATTGTACCACCGAGTAAAAAGCTCAGCTAGCCACTTTCATGTTACAAAAGAAGCTGATAGATGGTAGCGTAGCACGAAACCCCTGATGGAGACCAAGAACATATAAATAACTTAGGAAAGCTTCTTGGTCGAGTTTTATGAGAAATATTTCCCTAGTTCGGTGAGGAAGAAGAAAGAGATGGAATTTATAGGCTTGAGACAGACGGATGAGATGATTGTGGACTAATATGTAGCCAAGTTCATTGAGTTGTCTCGGTATTCCTCTTACCTTCAGAGGTATGATGATGAACCCTAGAGATGTGAGCAGTTTGAGACTGGGTTGAAGCCCCTGATTAGCGATAGAGTTACTCCACAGTGGATCAGGAAATTCAATACCCTTGTAGAGGTCAGCAGGGTGATTGAGACTAACCTGCAAGCTATCATGCCTACTGCAACTACAGCTAGTCAGAAGAGGATTCTGGATTTGAAAAGGCCAAAACCAGAAGAGGGTTCTAGTTTGACACCTAGCACCAAGAGGAGAGGCAAGGGGCCATGGAATAGAAGGCCACAGTGGGGTATGCCACCTCCTCGGAGCCAGTCATCGTTCCAGCAATCTCTGGTGACATGTTTCAAGTGTGGGAAGGCAAGGCACATTGCTAGACACTGTCCTCAGATGGATACAGTGCCTCCTCCTAGGCCACAGACCCAGGGCCGAGTGTTCGCCCTCACTCAGCAGGAAGCCAGTGCGTCCTCCAGTTTGATCCAAGGTACGCTGATAGTGAATGGCTTTCCTGTAGTTGCTATGTTTGATTTGGGTGCTAGTCACTTGTTTATATGCTATGATTGTGTGAGACAATTGGGTCTGGCCATTAGTGTCTTGCCATTTGACTTGTCTGTCACTACACCCACTGGAGGCCACGTGGTTACTTCCCATACCTGCTTAAATGTCACTGTTCAATTTAACCATTGTTATACCACTATTGATTTGATATGTATGCCCTTCCATGATATTGATTTGATTATTGGTATGAACTAGTTGGCCGCGAATAATGCAATACTTGATTGCGAACACCGAACCATTTCCCTACCTACTTGTGGGACCATACCTAGGGTAGGAGTTGAGTTATCCTTTATGACTACTGCCCAGGTTGACAGATATTTAGAGTGTGGATGTCAAGGGTTTCTAGTCTTTTTCTCTATTCAGGATAAGATAGAAGAAGGGATAAAGGAGATCCCAGTTGTCAGAGAATTCCTAGAGGTTTTCCCTAAAGAGTTTGACTTTAGTGGCCTACCCCCTGAGAGAGAACTAGAGTTCCCTATAGACATAGTGCCTGGGGCTGGACTGGTATCCAAGGTTCCTTACAGGATGGCTCTCACTGAGCTTGCTGAGTTAAAAGAGCAAATAAAGGAATTGTTAGAGAAAGGGTTTATCCGCCCTAGTGTTTCACCTTAGGGAGCTCCGGTGTTATTTATGAAAAAGAAGGATGGTAGCTTGCGTTTGTGTATCGATTACAGAGAGTTGAATAAAGTTACCATCAAAAATAAATATCCTCTCCCTAGAATTGAAGATTTATTAGATCAATTGGCTAGGGCATCTGTGTTTTCCAAGATAAATCTTAGATCTAGGTACCACCAATTGAGTGTGAAAACTAAAGACGTCTCCAAGACGGCCTTCAGAATGAGATATGGACATTATAAGTTCCTTATGATGCCATTCGGGTTGACGAATGCGCCCGTTATATTCATGGATTACATGAATAGGGTATTCAGACCGTATCTAGATCAGTTTGTGGTGGTCTTCATTGATGATATTCTAGTGTACTCCAGATCCTTTGAGGAGCATGATAGGCATTTGAGATTAGTCCTAGAGACTTTGAGAGAGAAAAGGTTATATGCTAAACTTAGTAAATGTGAGTTTTGGCTAATCGAGGTGAGATTCTTAGGTCATGTGATCTCACGAGACGGGGTCGCGGTTGATCCCCATAAAGTTGAGGCTGTGTTACAGTGGGATAGACCTAGAACGATTACCGAGGTTAGGAGTTTCCTAAGTTTGACAGGGTATTATAACAATTTATTTAGGGCTTTTCTCAGATGGCTTTACCACTGACGAGGCTAACTAGGAAAGAGACACCTTTTTATGCGGGATGATAGATGTGAGAGGAGTTTCCAAGAGTTGAAACTCCATCTGACCACTGCCCCTATACTGATCATCCCTGACCTTAGTGAGCCATTTGTGGTTTATTATGATGCCTCGGGCAAAGGGCTATGTGTGTTGATGCAGCAGGGTAGAGTAGTGGCATATGCCTCTAGGTAGTTAAGGCCTCATGAGGAGAATTACCTCACGCATGACCTGGAGTTAGCCATCGTAGTGTTTGCTCTTAAAATTTGGAGACACTATCTGTATAGTGCTACCATAGAGATTTATAGTGACCACAAGAGTCTGAAATACTTGTTTGACCAGAAAGAACTCAATATGAGATAGAGGAGATGGATAGAGTTTCTGAAAGACTATGATTATACGTTGAAATATCATCCGGGCAAGGCCAATGTGGTGGCAGATGCCCTGAGTAGAAAATCCATCCATGTAGCCCATATGATGATTAGGGAGCAGGAGCTCCTAGAGAAGTTTAGAAACTTGAACGTCTCTTGTCAGGTGGTATCGGGTAAATTATATCTGAGTGAAACCCGAATTGAGAATATATTGAGAACCCAAGTCTTAGATGCCCAGAGGGAGGATGAATTCCTGAAACGGATCAGGAATGAGATTTCCCAAGGTAAGACTTCAGATTTCAAGGTGTCTGAGGATGGTATGATAGTATACCAAGATAGAATCTGTGTGCCTAGTCAGAATAAGTTGAGAGAAAGCATTTTAGAAGAGGCACATAAGAGTAAGTATACTATCCACACAAGTGCCACCAAGATGTATCAGGATTTGAAAAGAATTTTTTGGTGGCCAGGAATGAAGAACGATGTGACAGATTATGTGACTAGATACCTAGTGTGTCAGAGGGTAAAAATAGAACATCAAAAGCCGGCTGGATTGTTACAACCTCTAGATATCCCTGAGTGGAAGTGGGATAGTATGGCCATGGACTTTGTTATGGGGTTACCCAAGACATCCTCTAGACACGATGCTATTTGGGTAGTTATGGATAGACTGACAAAGTCTACACACTTTTTAGTTATCAGGGCTACTCATACACTGGATAGATTAGCCCAATTGTACATCAGAGAGATAATGCGACTTCATGGAGTACCCAGTAGCATAATTTTGGATAGAGACCCCAGGTTCACATCGAACTTTTGGAGGTCATTGTAGCATGCCTTAGGGACCAGATTGCGATTTAGCATTGCATATCACCCCCAGACAGATGGTCAGACAGAAAGGACCATCCAAACATTGGAAGACATGTTGAGGGCATGTGTGTTAGAAATGAGGGGTAACTGGGATGCGTATTTACCGTTAGCAGAGTTTGCGTATAATAACAGTTACCATTCTAGTATTCAGATGGCCCCTTATGAGGCTTTGAATGGGAAAAAGTGCATATCCCCTCTGTGTTGGGTTGAGCTAAGTGAGAGGAGTATGATAGGACCTGAGATTGTGGACCAAACTACCCGACAGATAGAATTGATTAGAAAGAGACTCCTTACGGCCCAGAGTAGGCAGAAAAGCTATGTCGATAAGCGAAGGAGGCCGTTAGAGTTTGAGATTGGAGACTATGTGTTCATTCGAGTGTCTCCAGTGATGGGAGTAGGTCAGTCAATGAGGGTGAGGAAGCTCAGTCTTAGGTATATTGGTCCATTTGAAATCCTTGAGAAAATTGGACCCGTGGCTTACCGAATAGCCTTACCTCCTAACCTAGCCCAAATCCACGGTGTTTTCATGCCTCCCAATTGAAAAAGTATTTACTAGACCCCTCACATGTCATAGAATATGAACATGTGCAATTGCAAGAAGATCTTTCCTATGTAGTGAGACCGGAGAGAATTGTGGATGCTAAGCTGAAACAGCTGAGAAACAAAAACATTCCTCTGGTGAAAGTGATCTGGAGAGGTCTGACATCTGAGGAAGCAACCTGGGAATTGGAGGATGAAATGAGGCAAAAATATCCAAAGTTATTCCCTTAAAGTATGTCTTTAAATTTCGAGGAAGAAATTTCTTTTAAGAGGGGTAGAAATGTAACAACCAGAAAAAAGAAAAGAAAAAGAAAGAAGAAAGTTGAAAATTTTCGAAATCCTGAAATTTTCTAAGTTTGCTAGCTATAGCGAGAAATGGTCTAGCTATAGCGAATGTACCTATTCGCTATAGCGAGAATGCTTTAGCTATAGCGAGTGCAAGCATCCCACACAAAAACCAGGGAACTGCTCGCCGTAACGCGCGCCATAGCGAAAACAGGGGTCTGGGACTAATAAGTGCTCGCCGTAGCGAAGGTTAATTTTTGCTATAACGAGGGTTAGTCCGAAAAGCGTAAAAAGAGAGAATTTGACTTCTTAAAACGTCCCATTCTTTCTCTTTTATCTGACCTAAGTTTCGACCAAAGGAGAGAATAGGGGCATGGAGAGAGAGAGAGACCAAGAGAAAGAAGGAAGAACAAAGAAAAGGTAAGCAAGCTTGAGATTTTCCTCTCTTTTCTTTTTAGCATCTTGTTCTTTTCACTTTGCCCTCTCTTTCTATGGTTTTGGTTGTTAAATTAGTTGGGTTTTAGGCACGGGTTAGAAAAGGGAAAGTGGAATATGTTAGTTCTACCAACTTGAGAGCTTGAGAGAGAAGAAGAGTTAGTGAATATATGCTTTGTAGGGTTTGCTAAAGAACCCCCTAGCTTGGTGAATAATCCCATACTCTTTATTGTGTCTAGGCTCAAGAGAAGCACCTCCATCTAGTTGTGATTGTGAAACCAAGAAGGGAGAAGAGAAATTGAAAGGGAAGGCTTATGTTGGCTCATAAGGTAGCTCTCCACTCTTTCTTGTTGCATTCTTGGATGTAATAGTCATTGTATGCTTGTATATATGCTTATTGTGTGAGACATGCTATATGTTATTCCCTTGATACATTGGTACCAATATGTTTATGTGTTGGATTGTAAAAATTGCTCAGGTGAGGTAGTGCCAAAAGTCCCTTGAGATGGGTGAGGTAGAGTCGAAAGTCCCTGAGGTTGGGTGAGACAAGGCCAAAAGTCTCATAACTGAGTGAGGCCAAGTCAAAAGTCCCTAAACCAAGGGTGAGGCCATCCAAAGGTCCCTAAAATCGGGTGAGGCTAGACCAAAAGTCCCTAGAGCTCATTCTTGGCATTGATATGGTTTTCATGGCATGTAAATCATGTATTGTATGATTGTGAATGGTTAATGCTTATTTACATGCTTTGACTTGTTATATGCCTTGATTGCTTCCTTGAATGAGTGCATGAGCTATTGAGATTCCGTGAATCTCACCCCCTTCCCTCTCCCATCTTAACATGTTAGGTGGAGCTCAAGGAGATTCAAGTGCACACCAAAGAGCCTAGTTGAGCCTGTTTAGATAGTTGTTAGTTTATTTTGGGTTCTTTTGATGTAAAGAGGTGCCAAAATGAATATATACCTACTATTTTTAAGATGTAAATGTTGAAGCAAGTGTAAATGTATGGAAAAATGATATATAAACTATGTAGAGAGCCAAAGTAATGAAAATGTGGGATTTGCCCTTTCTGTAGATTGCCTGTGATAGTGCATTTTGGCCCGTAGCATAGTGAATTTGAAATGTATGATGATTTGGACCACTTGAATATTTCATATATGCTATGTTCATACTTTAAAACTTATCCATGAGGTGCTAGAACATGTGGGAGGCCATTTGGACCCACTTGAACCGTTTTTTATGCCAAAACCGCCAAATTTGTGAGCTACGTCAAAGTATGACCAAATGAGCTCTTCTTGATATGAAATTTTGCATGCCTCTAGAGTTTGTAGAAAGATTATTGGAAAGCTAAATTGGGTAATATTTGGAGGTCTAGGGAATATTTGGCGAATTGTTGAAGTTAGGAAATTTTGATGGTTTGGTCATGGTACTGTGTAACTAGTCCGAAAATAAATCCATGTCATTCATGGACCAAATGGTGTCTAATTGTCATGAACTTTTATAGACCTAAATTAGACAACCACAGTGACCGATACCAACTGGAAGCACCTAAATCGGAGGTCTGTAGAGAGAGAACGAACCTTCTGAATTTCTGTATCAGCATCAGGGAAGCCAACCGACCTTCATTACTGTTCCATCCGTTTTCGAGGTCTAAAGGCTGCTGAACTGATCTGAAATTATTTTTTTTGTCTAGGTAATATCTGTAGCTTTCCAAATTGGTATAGTTTTCTCAGATTGAAATTTTTTAGAATTAGTTATGAATTTTTTAAGTTTATGACAGTAAGCTGCACCAGTATGAGGGACAGCCAGACCTTTGTCTCATTTTTTATGTCAAACATGGTCCAAATTCTGAGTTGTTGGTTGGGAATTATTTTTAACATAAATTTAACACTTAGAGCTTTTCAGAAAGCTATGGTTTGCTTAATTCCCATTTTTCTATAATTAGTTGTGATTTTTCAAAGTTAAAGCCAAAAATCTGACTTTTGGGCCCATGTGAGCAATTGCATTTTCTTGGTTTTTGGCTCCATATCCGTGGTTTATGGTTTGTTTTATGCTATTATTGAGTCGTATAAATGGAGTGTGAGTAGAGAATATGAATGATGGGTTCACAGGACCCACGGGGCAGAAGATGAGTGTTTGAAACCCCGTTTTATAGCATAAAAATGCCACGGTTTGTACTTGTTCTTTGGAAATCATATGGAATCGAGCCTATAGGGAGATTAATTGAGGTGAAGACATTATGGTGTTACAAAGAGTCCCTAATTGTATTCATAACAATGTATCTTGAGTTACCACTCAAGAATCAAGAGATGAATAATCTAATGTTGAATTGAAACTTCAATCTTGTATCAAATTACTAACTCTTGTCATTAGAATCAATGAATACTTAATTTGATTGATTAATTGATCAATTAGCCTATGAATTATCATCTTAGGATGTTCAATTAACCAACCAAACTCTAAGGAATCCTCAAATCAAACAGTCAAGCACACAATTTCACTCATGCATTTCATCGAACACCTCGATGGCATATATGGAAAATTAAAGGAGAAATAAAAAATTTAGTATTTAATCCAATTAATCAACAAAAAAGTTTCTTAATTAGTGTCTGACTAGCCATTAATTACAACTACACCAATCTCAATCAAATACATCTTAACCAAGCATGTACAAGAAAAAAGGCAAAGTGTAGAAAGAAAGGAATTCTTAGCCCAAAATCCCTTGATTAACTCCGTAGAATCTCCAAGGTTGTCCTCCTAGCCAGCCATAATCTTCAATTAAGCTCTCATCGGATGGAAGGAGATGGAGGGATTGGATGGAGAATGGCTATGGCGTGGAGGTGGATGAGTCTGCCAACGGAGTGTTGGAATGAGTCTTTTATTCAATGGATTCGCTACTCTCTCTGCCTGAATCATTTAATAATTCATGTGCCCCTCTTTAGCTCATTCACATGCTTCATTTAATGGTCATGTGCTCATTTAAAATCAGCTCATTTGCTCTACAATCAGTAACTTAGGTTTCATACACTATTCACGTCATTTTTTAAATGTTTCCCACGTCACTTTCCACGTCATTTCTCTTCATTCCCAGCTCATTTTTTCTGTTCTTCTTCTCTAACCCGTAGCATTCCTTCTGCCAGCTGCTGTGTGTGTGTTAACGCGAAGCTACTTTGGCGTATTTGTTCTGCTACCTCCTTTTTCACGTTTTTAGAGCTCACCCAGCCAGCATCTTCTTCCCATAGTATTTCGCATTCTCTCTAGCCAGCTCTCAGTCCCTTCTTCATGTTAATTTCATGTTGCCTTTTCTTCCATTTTTCCCATGTTGGCTCCCCTTACCATGTGCTGTAGCTGGTGCTTCATGCGGCTTCTTCTTCGGCCCGTTCAGCTCACTTTTCTCCCCATTAAATCGTGGCTTTTCCCCTGCACGAGTTTTTTCTTATACATTATAGTTCTTGCTCTTTTCCAGATCATGTTCAGCTTCTTCTTGGGTGACTAGAGATATGTGTGAACATTTTTATGAGCTGGACATGCTTCTTTCTGTTGTGTGTGTGAGTGTTCTGCAGCTGCTAGAACTCGTGCTTGTTTTCTGAGCTTCATCTCCCCTAACCTGTGGCTTAAGTGAGTGGCTTTTGCATGCATGACTGACATGATTCTTACTCCATACTCTTCCTTTCATTCACTGCTGCCCGTGTACATTTCATTCATATGTTCACGTGACTTCTCTGTTGTACACATTCCACATTAGCTTGCTCTGTTTTGTTGTATGAATGTATGGAGGGCTCGTGTGTGTGTAAGAAGCTAGAGTGTGACAACGTCTTGGCTGCTGTGTGCTTCCTTTCTCCACTCTAAAACCATGCCTATTCCACGTGAGGATGAAGCTTTGTTTTGCCACCACGTGATGCCTTCTTCCTTGCAAATTTCCCTAAGTAAAAAGAAATAAATAAAAATAAAAATAAAAATCAAAGCCCAAAAAATAAAATAAAATGAAATAAAATAAAATCATCATCTAAGAAAATGAAATAAAATAAAGTAAAATCATTAAAAATCCTAAATTATTCAACAAAATTTCAAAATAAGAGAATTTATTTTCTAAACTAAATAATATCCACTAAAGCTTAATTTTTATCAATTCATGAATAGAAAGTCCAAAATTAATGGTTAAAAATATGAAAAATATATGAACTATTAAATTCCCCCACACTTGGACTTTTGCACTCCTGGGAAAAATAAAAATCAAAAGAAAGAACTAATGGAATGGCAAGTGAAGAGTGGAAATGAAAAATGAAACCAAAAATCACAAGCTAAGGACTAATCACAACTTTTCAACACTTTAACAATCAAAGTTAACTTCACTTGCATCAAGAAATCAAATTCCATGGTAATTTCATTTGAAAAGAATGAATTGAAATGTATAGCCCCTCACATGGGTTATTGTTTACTCTAAATTCTTAAGTGGTTAAGGCAATGTATGTCACTCAAATTCCACCTATCAAACCTCATTGCCATAAGCTTGTCAAGCTTCTAAGTCTCCACCACCTATGCCAAATGCAATGCATAAATCAAGAGGACTTTATTTATGGTTGTAATGGGGCTAAGGAGATGAAATGAATGGATATAAAAACAAGGGGAAAATAAAAACAACAAATGGAACACCTTAGGACTTTAAAAGCAATCAATGGAAACCTAGGATAGGAAAGAATGTGTTTCTAGCCTTAATTTCAACTAGCAATAGGCAACTACAAACTCAATTTGAAACACTTCTTTCTTTTGATTTTCAATGACTTTTCCTTCTTTTTTTTTTTTTCAAACTTCTCATTCATTGTTTTCTTTTTGCTTTTCTATCTCTTCTTTTCTTTAACTTTGAACTTTTTCCTTAACTTTTAATATCAATGGCCTAAATGATGCAGAGTATACATTCACCTATCCTAAACAAGTGTAATGCTATTTGAAATCCCTAAGGTATCTTAAAATAAGGTGGGAAACATTTTTTTAATGGCTATGGTTCAACAAGAAAACAAAACAAGGTCCAAAGTGGTTAAACAATGGATAAATTGTAACACCACAATTTCCTAGCTTATCTTATGCCATTTTCATACTTCACATCATGCATTCCATGAAAGAGTAAGGAAAAAGGACATAAAATCATGAATTTCTTAGCGTTGTGCTTTGTATAAATTTTTCATTTAGAGTCCCATGGGCCATATGAACTCGTGTATCATATTCACATATTTAATTACATAAATACAACTCATTTACATCATAAAAAGTGGCCTAATTCTCAAGGAACTCGAAGGGATGCATGAAATATACATATAATTTCGGCTAGCTTTGTCCTCATTTCTGTCACAACTTTGAAAAATCATAACTAATTTTAGAAAAATTAAAATTATACATTATTAGCTATTATAGAAAGCTACAGATGTCTACTTCAAAATAAAAATATTTTTAGACCATAAAATCAAACACAGAGGATTTTTTACATTTGAAATCATCCAAACGTCAGGCTATCCATTGGTGCTATCACAAAATTCTGTAGCAAACTTCAAAAATGTCCAATTAATTTCAAAAAAATCTAATTGATGTAAATGATACCAATCTACAAATATGTGGATGTTAGCTAGAGGAAAAAAATAACTCCAGACCAACTCAGGCACACCTAGACCTTGAAGTCTAATCAAACAGTAACTAAGGTCGGGTGAAGTTCCTGATACTCAATAAAATCTTTAAAAATTCATATCTCCCTCTCTAGACCTCTAAATGATGTACTTTTAGTTGGCACAAGTCACTGGAAATGTCTAGTGTCTCTATATAAAATCTTGTGGCAATTGGACATCATTTGAACCCTGTGTGACAGATTTCATTTTCAGACCTGAGTGAACAGTGACATGACCAAAACTAGAAAATTTGTCAAATTTGAAAATTCATCAAATATTCCATAGACCTCCAAAAATTATGTTCTTTAACTTTCCAAAAATCTCTCAATAAGTTTTAATTTCATGTCAAATCTTATATCAAGAATATCTCATTTGGACAAAAAGTGACATAGCATTCTAAATTGACAAATTTTGGCTCCAAATGGGATACCAAATTCTCCAAATGGCTGTCCTTGGGGTTTGGCACCTCTTGGGCAAGTCTAAAAGCATAATTAGGACTTGTATAAGCTGCCTAAATGGTGCATCTCATTTTTTCTATTTCATCCACACATATCCATAATCCCATAATGCCATTTATGAAGCTATACTACCATAACATACCCAATTTACATTCCATCAATCACATAGCATATTCTTTCATTTCTATATTATATATTATCATAATTACATATGTTCCAAAGGTCCTAGACCATATAAAAGCATGGGTTATATCATTTGACATGAATATGGCTTTAAAGACTAAAAACCATGCATTATGTCGCCAAGTTCTCTTCTTCAAGGTGGTTGGCTTCCATTACCTTGTCCACTTTGTCTACCTAGCATATTAGATCATTAGAGAGGAGGGGATGAGATTCAAAGAATCCTAATAGCTCATCTCCCATTCAATCATACATAATGGATGCAAACAAGTCTCATAAATGTATGTACGGTCATGTTAACATGTACAAACATTCAAGAGGCATTTTCATCATTTGAGAAAGTTATACATAGCTTATAAAGGCTTGCCAAGCAAGTGGATTGGCCCCACCCAAACACACACAAAAGTGTGGGGATGATTTCTCTTGGCATAAACACAATTTATGGAAGCCAATTAGGTTGATGGAATTAATTCTAAGGCCACACACTTGCTTGAACTCTAGCTTGATCTATAAACCTCATTATGGTTCCATAATTGCATCTAATGAAGCAACACCCGTCAAATAAATTCTAAGATCCATTCTTTCCTTTTAAATATGATTCTTGACTCCTTTTAAGTCTCTTGGAGTCATCACACAACTAAAACCAAGAGCCTAACTACATGTTGCTTCTTTAGGTCATAATATGAAACATAAAGCACCAACTCACTTTCTATGGGTTCTAAATTTTTCCCAAGGCCTCCCCTCATTTTCATTCATCATCTATGACTTAAAAATGGGCTTAGAAAAATTTAAAACTCTCTCTAGCTACTCAAACCCCTTTAGGCCGAGGCTATGGAGGAAATGGGGTTTCTTAGAGTTTGCTTTATTTTCTTAAGGGAGGATGCATGTGGGGAGCCTCTTAAGGATCCTGGGAGCTCATTTAAACTCTTATTTAGGCCTAATAATCATCATACAAAATCAGATTTTACAAGGTGCACTTAAAACCCTAGGTTTTGCATCTTGAAATCTAAGAAGTTTTTGTTAATTTCCTTTGCATATTCTTAATCTCCACACCCTTTTTCCTAAGAATCACCCTTGGTTCTACCTAAAAATCAAACCCTCCTAGGGTTTCTTAAGTGGGGCGAAATGGTGGAGGAAGGGAAAGAAGAGATATCAACTATGGAAGAAGAAATTACCTTGTTTTCTTGCTTTTTGTCACTTGAATCTTGCTTTCTCCAAGCTCCTCTCTTCAAATCCGAAATTTCCCCTTAATATCTCCCTTAAAATAGATTTGAAAACTTTATTTTAATCAAAGGAAATAAAGAAGAATGGAGGAGAGGATATTTGGATGAAAGAAAGTATAGAAAACTACCAAGAATCTATACCTTTTTGTTGATTTTTCTCCTCCTTTTCTTCCCCTTCTTGTGAGCCTAAGAGAGCAGATAATATTCTTTACTTTGGACAGAAATTTCATGCTTAAGAAGATGGGAGAAGAAAGGAGAAGTGTGTGGGAGCTTCTAGAAACACACTTTTTTAAAAATTTTAATTTTGTCCTTCTGTAATGGCAATTTCGTTTTGGCTTCATTTTAACTCCTTTTTTAGAACCATCTTTTCCATTATATACTTTAGGTTCCCAATTTAATAAAATACCTTTGGAACCACTCAATTTGGAGCTAAAATCTTACTAAACAAACTTATCAATGTTTGGGTCAACCGACATTAGAAAACATCCACCGGAGGAGATTTAATTGCCCGGGGCTTCCCAAGGTTTTTAGAGCCTCTGAGAACCCTGGACAACTCAAAACTTTCATTTGAAAAGCCTTCCTATATGTTTTTCCAAAAGTTACACTTATTTACGAAAATGCCATTACATTTTGTCAATTTTTCGTAAGAAATTATTTCTTTATTCTAGCTCCTTTTTTTTTCTGTCTAAGCCTAGGATTCTCATTTTTAGGAGTCTAGAATGCTTTCGAAATTTTTTAAAACCTTAACTATCTCATTTCGGGGGACTTCTTTTTGTATCCGGTGAATTTCATTCGTTTACAAAAAAATCGTATATTATGTTTCTCACGTTTCCTCTGGTTTTCAAAGAATCGGATGTTACATTTCTCTCCCCCTTAAATAAATTTCATCCTCAAATTTTAGGGTATACTTTCTTCTTATTCTTTTCCTTTTTGGCTAACTGCTCTTTTCTTTCTCTTCTTCCTGGCTTTATACACTTTCCTCAGCGATTTCACTTGTTCCAATTTTCTCTTAGCCAGGGAATTTTCATACTAGCCCTTAATGAGAGCTCTATTATTATAGTGTATTAGCTAATTCTTTTTATAAGGAAAAGAAATTTCTAACTCTGGAGGCCTATCCTAGGAGAGCTTACTAATCATATCGAGTTAATGTTAACTCGTTCGCAGGGATTAATGTTTCTTTCAATGGACTCATTTACATATCTTGGGAGGTAACTTATTTCATATCACATCTCCTGTATCCTCTCTCAATGGCTTCTAATAACATCTCATCATCTTTTCTGATCATTACAGCCATTGG
This sequence comes from Erythrophleum fordii, assembly GCA_032878935.1. NCBI lineage: Eukaryota > Viridiplantae > Streptophyta > Magnoliopsida > Fabales > Fabaceae > Erythrophleum > Erythrophleum fordii. Next base: position 22,117,841 of record JAVQMF010000044.1, read on the forward strand.
AGGTTTCTGTTTGTCTATTTACTTATGTACATATATATTCCACTGCTTATCTTTGTGTTCTTCTTTACTAGCTCATCCCATGATTACAATTCATGTTCTTTCTGTTACAGGCCTCATATCTTAATTACTTACTAGGATTACAGCTCCTTTGAGGAGTTTTTATTTTCAATGATCTCAGCTTCTCTGTTTACTACTACTTCTGTCTCGGTAGGCTGGGACTTTTTCTCACTTTCTTTACTTACTTATAGTGGCATTTTATAGTCCCTCATTTCAATATTGATAAGCCTAACATGTGTGTCTCATACTAGCATCGAAGAGCTACTATCACTGACTATTGTTGAGCTTTGATGTGATGCTATGTATTCTCACAGTTTTGCTCACTGAAGGTATATTGTACCACTTACCCCATTTAAAACTGCACCTGACCCCTTTTTGTATACATAAGCTAGCATGTGGGGGATCTCTCTATCCCTCAGTCAGAGCTGCTATCTGTTAGGTAGTGGTTCATCTAACTCTAACTTTGAAAAGCTAATTTCTTACTTTCCTCATCCCATACACTATGCTCATCTCTAAAGAGAGCTAGTCAGTGGTCTAACTATTTGAGTAAAGCCGTCATATCTCTATGGCAATGGTTCACCAGAATTAGGAGATTTTTTGTCTCTAAGACAAAAGCTAGCTGAAATTGTACTGGTCTCTGAGACTAACTACTCTGTAAAATTATCTCAGGTCGTCATCTCACCAGAGAACTATAATGCTATGGCTAGGGCTCTGTATAACTCTGTGGGATCTACTGTGACTCCTAGGTCTACTGTAACCTCTCAGAGCCCTACTAAGGTCTACTGCAACCCTCTGTGCTATGCTAGGATCCACTACAATCCATCTCTAGAAGACATCAAAGCCTAAGATCACTGTATCTGACAGTAAAATACATGCTCACTAAGTCCAATAACCATTACTCATAATAGTTGAGGTTAAACTCAGAGGTACATCGTGCGAAGTGGGTTTTGTATGATCTGATTCTATAGGATTCTATTATGTTGATACTTAGGAGAATCTAAAATTTTGTTCATCGCTCCTTATGGGATCCTCAGATTCCCACTTTAGCCCCTTTTTAAAACTTGGGCTTTCTTTTCTTACTCTATTAATTTACTTACTTTACATATATTCATTTTATCCTTCCTCTCATATTCTACAGTTTCTAACTATGCCCATGTTCTACTTTTAAGTGCTTAGCACTAGGGCATCTTACACACTGAGTATGGCTAACATCTCTGGTCGGAGAGAGGCTATGCACTAGTCCCTATTTATTTCATTTATACATACTATAAGGGACTCAGGCTATGCATACTGAATCTGAACATTTTCTACTAAGGATCCCTTTTTGCATGATTTTTTCATCATTCTGATATTACTAGAATCCCTTTACTTCTCTTTTCTAACTCATCTCGTTCTTTAACTAACTATGATGACTTTCGATTATTAGGACACTTTGGTGATTGATGTCGTCATTTGCTACGCACTCAAGTTGCATTCTTATTAGGTTGATCAGGACTAATGTCACGTAACCATTGTTGCAAGCAAACCATAACATCAAACACTAATACAAAAGTGCCTCATGATTGAGCTCAAAGCCATTATCGCCTGTATGTTACAAGTTTCCCAATAATCTAAAGTATTCCTCTCTTACTTTTCTCTATCTACCCTATTCTCATAGAGTACTTGGGAAAAATAAGATTCTTCCTCTGTTTCATCTCAAGATCTCTCTATATTATCCAGTTATTTTTACTTCAAACACTTTCATGCTAGAAGGGCATCTATGCCAAGGACAAATATGTTTTCTTAAGTACTTAAGCACATTAACTGAATATCTATTTTCAATCTAATATGTCCTCGGCTTGAACACTGTCATATCTTCTTTTTCTACCTTTCTTAACATCTTACTTAGGTAAAAGGATGTTTTACTAGTGGCTATTTCTGTTACTAGTTTAGGTTTTTCTATGCTCAAGAGCACCTGTATTTTCCTGGGGTTTCCCTTACTTGTTCACTCTTTAGAATGTCAAGGGGGTCTACTTTTTCTCATACTCTTTTTCTATTTTTAGCTAGACTATCCCTTGGTAAGAAGGATTCTATTTCATATAATCCCTAGGAATTTCATTATATGGTACTCTTGGCTTACACTATTTCTCTACATAACACGAGGCTCGCCTTCTTAGGTGGTCTCTAGCTCCTTCGAGCTTCCCTAAGGGTACTAAGGCACTAACTGTCTATTTCAACTTATTTCTACATTTAGATCAGAGCTAGGCTTTGTCTCTGTTCAGTCTCTTTAGCCTCATCCACAGGAGCACAGTATACTATTTCTAGGATTCTGCTAACTCAATCCAGGACATATACTTTCAATGTCCGGATTCTACCTTACTAAAAACTTGTGCTCTACTCGGTGCTTTAATCATGCATGTGCCTTAACCCCTGTATTCTCATATTAGGGAGCTCGTCTAACTAATTATTGGACCCCTATCTATTTACTTTACTAGGCTTAGCTTACTCATTTAATAATTACTAAAGTGAGGGTATCTTTTCTGTTGTTATTTTCTCAACTCTTCCTCGCTTCCTTTATCACTATGCTCTACAATCAGGGGGGTCTATCTACGGGAGTTTACTAACTACTAATAGGTGGTTTCCCTTACATGAGGATGTCTCATCTTTTCTTTGTCGATCCAGGGAGAACTTTCATTGAGCTTTTCATTTACATATCTCAACTGGAACGATACTACTGGTCATCTTCCTTAAGCTTCAACTTATGCTCACCTGGACTAGCCATCTCATCGAACTTATAGCTTACTAACTATTCTCATTCTTTTTTTGAGCCTCTATTACTGGGCTACATATACTTACCTCTAGGTGTTACCTCTGAGGTACACCTTTCTAGGCCAATCTAGTGGTTCACTGCTGGTAGTTTTATCTTACGTTATTTTAAGACTACACAAACATTCTATCATTTAGTGTCTCATAGGGTAGCATCCTAGGTTCGAGTCAATGCCTTAAAGGCGGATCTCAACAACCTTATCATCCTTGTGTCTAACTTTCTCTATGCTGAGCTCTTTCTCAATCTCATTTACTAGGCCCACAAATTCCTTACTAATCTTCCATGACTATTTACTACCCTTTTTTTCTCTACTTATACCAAGGGTTCCCGCTCTCTGTGGGTTATCTAATCCCTTATCAACTCATTCCTCAAGTTGGCCTGAATATGATTGTAAGAAACGTAATTTTCATAAAACGACAAAATGAGTTGTATAACAGTAAGTCCTCTAAAATGACCTAGATAATGTCCCAAAAAATTTGGGTTGAGTCTTGGACTCCTAAAAATGATAATTTTAGGCTCAGATGGAAAGAAAAATGGAGTTAGGTTGGAAAAATAAATTGTGACGAAAACTGATGAAACGTAATAGTATTTTCGTAAATAAGTGCAAATTTTGGAAAACCACATAGGAGGGCTTTTTAAATGAAATTTTTGAGTTGCCTAAGGTTCTCAGAGGCCCCAAAGGCTATGGGAAGCCCCGAGACCTGTAAAGCCCCTCCATGTACGTTTTTCAAAATCAATTGACCCAAACTTTGACTAGTTCGTTCGGTAAGGTTTTAGCTCCAAATTGAGTGATTCCAAAGACATTTAATTAAATTGGGAGGCTAAATTTTATGATGGAAAAGAAGATTCTCAAAAAGGAGCTAAAATGAAGCCAAAACGAAATTGCCATTACGGAAGGGCAAAATTGGAATTTATGATTTTTTGAATGTTCTAAAGAGTTCCACACTTTTCTCCCTTCTTCTCCTCTTTAATAAGCACGACCCTTTCTACCCAAAATACAGAAAGTCTTTAGCTCTCATAGGCGCACAAGAAGGAAGAGAAAAAGAGGAAGAAAGCGAAGGAGAAACTAGGTAATTTTATGGAATTTCTTGCTCCATCTTCCTCCAATCTTGTTCTCCTCTCTTCCTCCTTTCTTTCCATGGATTTTTTGAATGATTTGGTTCTGTTTTGAGGTCAGACCAAGGAGGGGAAAGCCTCCCAAATGGCTCTTCCATCAAGGAAAAATCACAAAGTCCATGAACTTCCATTATGGTGCATATTTCGGCCAAGCTAGGTTCATTAGGCTAGGAGATGTTTTAATTTGTTCTAGCCTTGGTTTGGGACTTTGTATGATGTTATAAGATGGGAGAAATCATTGGGAAAAATTTAGGAGCCATAGGTTGGGAGATGGGATAATGGTGTCCATAATGGTGCCTTATGAAGCAACTTGGTTTTCCAATGGTGCAATTGAATTGGTGATGGCTCCAAGGACCTTAAATGAGTACAAGAAGTCTAGAAATAACAAGAGAATGGAGCCTAACACTTGAATGATATGAATTGCTTCAATAGGCCATTTATGGAACCAAGTATGTGATAAGCTTTAGTTTAATATCTTGGCTTGCTTCAAGGATGTGGTTGTATATTATTTGTGATGTTTAGGTCAAGAGAACTTTACTCCACCTAAGTGCTCTTGTGAAGCCAAGGAGGGGAAGGAAATTGCAAAGTGAGCTTGCATAAATTAAAAAGTAGCTCTCCACTTCATTCTCTTTGCATTCTTGTGTGCATATGCATGTCTTAGTGTGCTTGCATGCATTCTTGATGCTTGATAACATGCCACTTGATCCTTATTGTGCATTGGTACCAATGTGTTGTCTTGAATGACTATGGATGTGGAAAGAGCTCATAAGGGTGAGGTGATGCCAAAAGTCCCTTGATGAAGGTAAGGAGATGCCAAAAGTCTCATGGCATGGGTGAGACAAGGCCAAAAGTCCCTTGAATGGGTGAGGCTAGGTCAAAAGTCCCTAAGCCAAGAGTGAGGCAAATCCAAAAGTCCTAGAAATGGGGTGAGGCTAAACCAAAAGTTCCTAAAGCATGAAAGTGGTCTTGACATGTGAATGTGACATGGAATGGAATTTATTGCACACTTTATGCTTGTATAGTTATGAACTTGATGTATGTATGCCTTGAATGTGGTGTGAATGGATGTGTGAGCTATTGAGATTCTTGGAATCTCACTCTCCTTTCCCCCTCATCCTTGAATTGTCTAGATGGTGTTCCAAGTCAAGGAGATACAAGCCAAGGATATTGAACATCTTTATTTTGGTGTATTATGTACTTTAAGTAGTGGTTGAATGTCAAAGTAATGATACATGTAATGTTTTTGTGATGTAAGACCATGAACAAATGTAAAATGATGTATGAATATGATGTAGACTTTATATGACACTAAACTAATGGAATTGTGCAAATTCGCTCTTTGATAGTTTGATGAAACTATGCACAAATGGATGTTGAGAGACCAAAATGAGATGTATAAGGTTTTGGATCACTTGGTCAGTCTCTACAAGTCATATTTGTGCTTTGAAACTTGCTCAAGGGGTGCCAAACTCAAGAAGACGCCATTTGGTGCAAAGTGACTCTTGATAGGAAGCAAAAATGACTATTTCATAAGGTTATATCACTTTTTGTCCAAATGAGCTCTTCTTGGTCTGAAATTTGGCATGAATTTAGACCTTATTGAGAGAGTTTTAGGAAGATAAAGTTGGTAATTTTTGGAGGTTTGTGGAATATTTGGAAAATTGTTGAAGTTGAGATTTTTCTGGTTTTAGTCCTTGGTAGTGTAGCACTGGTCCGAAATTAAACTCTGTCACTCATGGGGAAAATAATTTCTAATTGTCACAAAATTTTATGAAGAGAAACTAGACACTCACAGTGACTTGTTCCAACTAGAAGCACCTCATTTGGAGGTCTAGATAGGGAGATACAATTTTTCAAAGATTCAATCCAGTGTTAGGCATCCAACCAGACCTTAGTCAATGTTTGATCAAAATTCAGGGGCTGGACAAGCTTGAAATGGTCTAAAGTTATTTTTTCCCTCTATCTAACATCCTCAACTTTCCAAATTGGTATCATTCACTCAATTTGGAATTTTTTGGAATTAATTAGATATTTTTGAAGTTTATATCAGTAAACTGTGATAGCATCAGGACCCAGTCTGACCTCCAGACAATTTCGCATGTCAAACGTTTAGTGTGTTGGCTTTTATGGCTTGTACCTATTTTTAGAATAAATTAGACATCCAAATATTTCTTAAAATGACCAAGATTACATGATTTCAATGTTTCTAGATTTACTTATGATTTTCTAAAGTTTTGGACAGAATGGTGGCAAATCTGGCCGAAATTCAATGAGTTCAATTCATGTTCCATTACAGTTTCCTTGAGTTATGCGCAAGATTTTGTGACACAAATGAGTTTTAACATTGTATTTAAATATGAGGATGTATGGTATAAACCTACACGATCTACGTGTCACCGATTTAAAATTTTTAAGCATGACGCAACGTGATTAAATCCATTATTGTTGGTTCCTTTTCCATGTACTCTTATGAAAATGATGTTCGGGAGCTTATGAATGCCATGAATGGAGTTAGATATATATAGTATTATGATGATCAATAAGATATTCATACTGCCATTCGCTGCGACTAACACATCATTTGCCACGGCTAATTAGCCTTAGGTTCACCCTAGTTTTCCTATCTGAGTATTGGCCATAGCTAACTTTTAATTGGCCGCGACAAGGAACTCTCTGGATTATCTTGCTGCTTGTATAAAATAATTGGCCATGGCTAACGGCCTTTGATTGGCTTACTTTTTCAAGGATTGAATTTTCATCTTTAGCTACTAACCCGAGTCTCATTGCCTTTATACCCAGCCCGTCATCAAGCTAGAGAGTTCTACCTCTTATTTCATTCGTACAAAGCTAGCTGTTACCTATAGGCTATCAAGGCTCTAAAAGGTATAACTTGTCCTGGCCTGAGGGAATTAATCTTTCAGGCTCTAAAACTCACCTAGACATTTGGTTGTTGTAGCTAGGAGGTGACTCTTTTTCTCACTTCCCCTCTAAACTAGTATTATAACGACCCTAACTTCTAATAATCATAATTAAGGTTAAGTACGTGATTACTAATCATAAAATTTCAATTAGGGTTGAAAGTCATTACAACTAATTATATTCAAAAAATGTTAGGAAATTTGAACCTTAATGTTATTAGGGTCATTAATTAGGCAACCACAATTATTCAAAAGTGCAAGTGAATTTCATCATTAATAAGGAGCCTTTGATTCTCCCATCCATTAATTCCAACTCATAAAAACCTCTTACAAGTGTTTTTAAATCATTCCTTAGTATTACTATAAAAGAAATTAAAGTTTCTAAGTGAATATGAGAAATTGAGCACCTTCACCGCGGCTAAACCCCCTTTCGTTGTGGCTAATTACTCTCGGATTCAAGTCCTTACACCTCCATAAATTTCACGCATTTTGCCGCGGCCAAATACCCCTTTCACTGCGGCCAAATACCCTCTAGAACACCCCCAAACTTGTTTCCCAAGCTTAGCCGTGGCCAACATCACTATTCGCTGCGGCCAATTTCTCTCTGTTTTCTTCCCTGGCAGGTTCGCCACATTTGGCCAAGGCTAATTAATTGTTGGCCGTGGCCAATTCTTCTCTATTTCTATTTGGACTAGGCCAATTAAATGTTGGCCGCAACCAATTCCCTTCTGTTCCTATAACTCCCAAAACTTCATCTCATGCTCTCCAATTCCCCCCCTAGCAACCCTCTAGGCCACTTTAACTTAGTTTGTGAAGATTTAATGTCTTTCTTTCACCTAATCTACTTAACACATCTATCATTATACGTTTAAAATTCAAATGTGGATCCTTAATCCTCTAGCTACCATAAACTAGTGAGTTCATAGATTAATGACAGCAAATGTATTATGATCACAAGGTGCATGAGGTAAATGCTTAATGTTCATATAAAATCAAATCACTTATCCATTATTAGCCAATTACAATCATAATGTTGAATTCCATGATAATCAAATTACATATACAATCCCTATACTTGGCAACTCATGATGCAATGCAGCAATGATACAGAACTAACAATTTAGTTACAATACATTTTGTCAAAGCTCCCAAGCCTATGTGCTACCAAACCATTTAATGATCTTCTATTAATTTTCTCCTTGCCACTAAGAGGTCCGGTCCCTGAAAATGTTAGCCCATAACGGGGTGAGATATACAATCTCAGTAACAAAAGGGCAATTTCCATATACATGTACAAGTTAATCAATCCAATGCAATTTCATGTCATCAATACCAGAGTCATCAATTCAATTGGCAAATGAACTAGTTGAACTACCAATGACTATTGTCCCATACCAGTAATCATACATAATATGTTAATGGCCAATAACACCAGGAGAGGTCCGTCCACGGCACCTACTCCATAATGAGCACAACCAGGGCTTAGTGCATCGGGGTCTGATCACAACCCAATACTTGATCGAAGCACATGCACGGGTGGCAGCCGCACCACAGCTCCACCATGGACTCATAAGGTCTAATTATAATAACAATCAAGTAGTCAACCAGACATTTAGCATTTCAAAATCAAGCATATGTAACAAATAGCAGATTAACATGAGCATATACATAGAATTAGGAAAATAACCCAGTTACCTCAATGAAGCCAATTACTCTTCCCCTAGCTACCATAATAATCCAAATGCACACCAAGCCTATAACAAGCATCATTATCATCATTTCTGATCATAATCAAATATCCAAAGAGTTGAACTACTAATGACAGATTAGAGGTTACTCACCTAATTACCAAGGGATTTAATTTCGGATTCCAACTTTCCCACACCAGAAATTGCTATAGTTCACTCCAATTTCTGGGTAATTTCACATGAAACCAAAGCCCATATCATATGTCAACTATAGGGGTCTCAAAATAACAAAAAATGCATCAAAATGGGAAGGAGATACTCACTTAACAACACCCATAGCCTCACCTCCGAAAATCCACCATGGAAGCACCAAAATTCGCATTTCAATCATCAAGTCTAGAAAATTCAGTTTTCTACCATTATCTCCTTGTAATCTCACACAATAACAGAACCCATTATGATAGTACATCCTTAGGGGCATTTTCCAGCAAAGTGATACACAAAATGGAAGGAAAATGCTTACCTAATCATCCCTCTAACCTCCAACTTCCGAAAATCTTACAAGCAACCACCCAACACCAAATTTCAGATTTGAGAAGAACATGAAAATGCTCAAAACCAAAAATTAATTAGACCAAAATGGAGAGGAGGATGAGAGGGTTAAGTTATATATAACTCACCTTGGCTAAATCATCCTCTAGAAGTGAGAAATGGTGGAGGAATGCAGAAAACCCTAGCCTCCTCTCTTCCTATGCGAAAATGGAGTTCTCATTTGCCTAAGGTTGAGTTGGTCTGTAGAATAGAGGGTAAGAGGCTGAGTAAGTTAGGGTTTTAGATGGGTTTGGGTCTACCCTAAAGCCCAAAATCCACTTAGGTTCAGATGTGTGCTTGTTGGGCCTTTGTTTAGTAAGGTGGGCTGCATAACATTTTGAGTTTAAGTGAAGTATGCTGACCCAATGGCCCAATTCCTTATAGGTTTAGATTTTTATACTTATTGGGCCTTATTTCATGAGTTGGGCTATAAAAATTTGATTGGGTTAGGCCAAGTTCCAAGAGTCAATCCAACTTGGGTCTGCATAATGTGTGTTGGGCCAACTATAAGAGCTCATGTAAATTGGGTCTTGGGCCTTTATTTCATTAAATCAAATTAGGCTATTGCTAGGTGATCTCTCTTGGCCCAAGTCTCATGATAAGGAGTTGGGCTTGCATCTAGAATCATTGGGCCTCCATAAATCCTTATCCATGACTTATTCAAATTAAATCTTGGGCCCCAATTAGGCTTTAACCCAAATGAAATCTTAAATCTATATTACGAACTTATTTCTCTATAAATTTTCATTCATAAAGCTTGCCCAATTATTTCATGATAATTATTCTTAATTAGTCAAAATATATTATTAACACCTTAATTAATTTCGGGGTGTTACAAGTATTGTATAGTTATAGTCTCATCTCATATTGCACTGCATCACTACTCATCTTTGCATTAAGCAGGAAGTCTCAGAATGGCCTGAGTATGACTACCAGGGGGAATTAGGCCTCACATACTCTCTCTAGCAAGCCTCTTCCTATCAACGATATCATTTCTTATCGTTCATATCTAGGGCTTGCCACTGATCCTGGTGAGCTATCACATCTCATCAAGCTCTAGCCGTCGAATCCCTTAACTTTGCTTAAGCTTAGCTCTGCTCAAGTCACTCTAGAGGCCACTCTTTCTCAGTGTCCACTAGCTACTCTAAGACCACCATACCACTTACTCATCATGAACAAAGCCATAAACTATTTTCACACACCCAAAATGACTCATATAAGACTCTACCTATCCATTCAAATCTTTACATAACTCTATTGTAACATCCTCAAACCAAATCCAATCTGAGAACGCTTAGAAATTTGCTCTAATACTAATAAATATAACACCATAATTTCCTAGCTTATCTTATACCATTCTCATGCTTCACATCATACATTCCATGAAGGAGCAAGGAAAAAGGACATAAAATAATGAATTTCTTAGCGTTGCGCTTTACATAAAATTTTCATTTAGAGTCCCATAGGCCATATGAACTCGTGTGTCACATTTTCATATTTAATTACATTAATATAACTCATTTCCATCAAAAAAAGTGGCCTACTTCTTAAGGAACTTGAAGGGATACATGAAATATACATATATAATTTCGGCCATCTTTGTCCTCATGTCTGTCACAAATTTAAAAAATCATAACTAATTCTAGAAAACTTAAAATCATGCATTCTTTGATATTATGGAAATCTACAGATGTCTAATTCAAACTAAAAATATTTTCAGATCATAACATCAAACACAAAGGATGTTTGATATTCGAAATAGTCCAAAGGTCAAGATGTCCACTGGTGCTATTACAGAATTCTGTAGCAAACTTCAAAAATGTCCAATTAATTTCAAAAAAATCCAATTAGTGTAAATGATACCAATATGAAAATTTGTGGATGTTAGCTAGAGAGAAAAAATAACTCCAGACCAGTTCAGGCACACCCATACCTTGAAATCCAATCAAATAGTAATTGAGGTCGAGTGAAGTTCCTAATACTCGATAGAATCTTTAAAAATTTATATCTCCCTCTCTAGACCTCCAAATGAGGTTCTTCTAGTTGACACAAGTCACTGGGAATATCTAGTGTCTTTGTATAATATTTTGTGGCAATTGGACATCATTTGGACCCTGTGTGATAGATTTCATTTTTGGACTTGAGTGAACAGTAACATGACCAAATCCTGAAAATTTGCCAACTTTGAAAATTCATCAACTATTCTGTAGACCTCTAAAAATTATGTTCTTTAGCTTTCCAAAAAGCTCTCAACAAGTTCTAATTACATGCCAAATATTAGATAAAGAAAAGCTTATTTGGACAAAAAATGACATAGGGTTCTAAATTAGCAAATTTTGGCTCCATATGGGATACCAAATTGTCCAAATGGCTTTCCTTGGGGTTTGGTACCTCTTGGGCAAGTCTAAAAGCATAATTAAGACTTGGGTAGGCTATCCAAATAGTGCATCTCATTTTGGCCATTTCATCCACGTGTATGCATAATCTCATAATGCCATTCATGAAGCTACATTACCATAATATACCCAATTTACATTCCGTCATTCACATAATATATTCTTTCATTTCTACATCATACATTATCATAATTACATATGTTCCAAAGGTCCTAGATGATATACAAGCATGGGTTACATCATTTGACATGAATATGGCTTTAAAGACTAAAAACCATGCATTATGTTGCCAAGTTCTCTTCTTCAAGGTGGTTGGCTTCCATTACCTTGTCCACTTGGTCCACCTAGCATATTAGATCATTAGAGAGGAGGGGATGAGATTCAAAGAATCCTAATAGCTCATCTCTCATTCAATAATACATAATGGATACAAACAAATCTCATAAATACATGTATGGTCATGTTGACATGTGCAAACATTCAAGAGACATTTTCATCATTTGAGAAAGTCATACATAGCATACAAAGGCTGGCCAAGCAAGTGGATTGGCCTCACCCAATTTCTTATGGATATTGGACTTGCCTCACCCATTCTTTAAGAGATTCTTAGACTCAACTATACTCTTGGGAGCCATCTTGCTTTCGTGAGACTTTTTGCTTTGTCTCAACCAATCTTAAGAGTTCTTGGCTCATCTTCACCATGGCTAAGGGTTCTTGGCCTCACCACACTCAAGCAAACCCAAGCATACATCAAAAACATCATACGAACATAATATGTCATCATAAAACCATGGCATAGGAAATCATGTTATCATACTTTTCATGGCTTGAAAATACACATACACACATTCTAAGACAAGCTAAGCACACATCCATGCATGAGAGAAGGAAGAAAGAGCTACCTTAGATATAATTACACACTTTTCCCTTGAAAGCAAGCTCCCTTTTTTGGCCCCACCCACACAAAAGTATGGGGATGATTTCTCTTGGCCTAAACACAATTTATGGAAGCCAATTATGTTAATTAAATTAATTCTAGGGCCACACACTTGCTTGATCTATAAACCTCATTATGATTCAGTAATTACACCTAATGAAGCAACACCCCTCAAATAAATTTTAGCCTCCATTCTTTCCTTTTAAATATGATTCTTGACTCCTTTTAAGCCTCTTGGAGTCATCACACAATTAAAACTAAGAGCCTAACTACATGTTGCTTCTTTAGGTCATAATATGAAACATAAAGCACCAACTCACTTTCTATGGGTTCTAAATTTTTCTCAAAGCCTCCCCTCATTTTCATTCATCATATATGACTCAAAAATGGGCTTAGAAAAATTTAAAACTCTCCCTAGCTACTCAAACCCCTTTAGGCCAAGGGTATGGAGGAAATGGGGTTTCTTGGAGTTTGCTTTGTTTTCTCAAGGGAGGATGCATGTGGGGGGCTTCTTAGGGATCTTAGGAGCTCATTTAAACTCTTATTTAGGCCTAAGAAACATCATAAAAATCAGATTTTACAAGGTTCGCTTAAAACCCTAGGTTTTGCATCTTAAAATCGAATAATTTTTTGTTAATTCCCTTTGCATATTATTAATCTCCACACCCTTTTTCCTAAGCATCACCCTTGGTTCTGGCTAAAAATCAAACCCCCTAGGGTTTCTTGAGTGGGGAGCAATGGTGGAGGAAGGGAAGAAAGAGATATCAACTATGGAAGAAGAAATTACCTTGTTTTCTTGCTTTTTGTCACTTGAATCTTGCTTTCTCCAAGCTCCTCTCTTCAAATCCAAAATTTTCCCTTAATATCTCCCTTAAGATAGATTTGAAAACTTCATTTTAATCAAAGGAAACAAAGAAGAATGGAGGAGAAGAGATTTGGATGGAAGAAAGCATAGAAAACTACCAAGAATCCATACCTTTTCTTGATTTTTCTCCTTCTTTTCTTCCCCTTCTTGTAAGCCTAAGAGAGCAGATCATATTCTATATTTTGGGTAGAAATTTCGTGCTTAAGAAGATGGGAGAAGAAAGGAGAAGTGTGTGGGAGCTTCTAGAAACACACTTTAAAAATTTTAATTTTGTCCTTCTGTAATGACAATTTCGTTTCTGCTTCGTTTTAACTCCTTTTTGAGAGTTGTCTTTTCCATTATAAAATTTAGGTTCCCAATTTAGTAAAATGCCTTTGGAATCACTTAATTTGGAGCTAAAATCTTACCAAAAGAAACGGTCAAAGTTCGGGTCAACTAATATTGGGAAATGTCCACAAGAGGAGATTTAACTGTCCCGAGGCTTCATATGGTTTTCAGAGCTTCTAAGAACCCTAGACAACTCAAAAATTTCATTTCAAAAGCCCTCCTATATGTTTTTCTAAAAGTTACACTTATTTACAAAAATGCCATTACATTTTGTCAGTTTTTTGTAAGAAATTATTTTTTCATTCTAGCTCCGTTTTTCTTTCCATTTGAGCCTAGGATTCTCATTTTTAAGAGTCTAGAATGCTTCTCAAATTTTTTGAGACCTTAACTATCTCATTTCAGGGGACTTCCTTTTGTATCCAGTGAATTTCATTTGTTTATGGAAAAATCGTATGTTACGTTTCTCAAGTTTCCTCTGGTTTTCAAAGAATCGGATGTTACATAAAGTGTATGTCAAGGTTGGCTTTTTGGCTCACTAGCTATAAAAGAAATGAATGCCTTATCACTTTTGTGCATGCAAATGCAATTGTGGTCTCAACAAAGGATCAAGAAAATTTTTAGAGTGAAAACAAAGATAGGTGAATACACACTAGAAATGATAGATACGGCTCAAATCCTCACCAGCTAATGGCTATCAAATAATTCATTGAAATCAAATTCATTTCCACTTCCCTTGAATCAAAACACAAGATTTTTTACTTATCATGTCAAATTGAATCCAAGCTATAATCATCTCAACTTGCAACTTTTACAGAAAAACTGAAAAAAAATCACACTATTTCTAAAAAAATTTTAGTATTTTTTTTAACAAAGGAAGTAAAGAGAAGATGAAATGGAATGAAATTACTCTCACCTCTACACTTAAATATTATATTGTCCTCAATGCCAACACATAATCTAGTCAACAAATAAACAGTACAATATAAAGAATGGAAGGAAAGTATACAACCGGATGAAGTTAAAAAAGGAGATTCCAAGGGTGGCTCAGATTCCCATGTAGCTGGTTAGCAATTTATTTCCTACAAAATAGAAACAAAAAAATAGTAATGTAGAAAAGAAAAAGAAAACTAAATCCTAAACTAAAAAGAACTCTATAAGAGACTAACTAATCATAAGTATCAAAAGCTATAATCAAAATAGCTTTATTTCTTTTTAGTTCAACAAATTTAAGTCTAACTACTTTAAAACATTTTGATTGATCATGCAATGTTGATCCATGGACTTCCTTAATCATCAATAGTCTTGGAAAGTTAATTTCAACATATTTGAAACAATAAAAGAAGAAAAATTAAATTTAGAAAATTCAAAACTAAAGAAAGAAAATTTGAAATCAAAACTCTTTAGATATCTATCTAAACCAATGAAATCTATTAGACTCTTATCAATAAGAGTCACTGTATCAACAGAAGAATTAAATTGCAACTTCTCACAGTCTTTTGAGTTCAAGGTATCTATTAGTTGCTTCATTTCAATTGGGAGAGTCTGTGACTTGTTGGGGACTAGCTCACCAACTTTAGGAATTTGTTCAAGACTCTCAGTAAAAGAAATAGTATCTTCCCTGACCCAAGAGACATCAGAAGGCTGACAAGATTCTAAACAATGATCAACAGTTAAATCCAGTCTCTAGTATTAGCAACAACATAAGGATTAGTAGGATTTTCAATACTAGCACTATCTTTTTGCATGTTCTCATTAATACTTGTATGATCAGTAGAATCTTTCTCATTAATAGCTTCAGTGCAAACAAAGAAATTCATGGATTCAACAAACTTATCAAACTTCAGAAACTCATCAATCTCAATACATACAGGACATGTATGCATATCATCACATAAGCATTTCAAATTAGAGTCTAAATTATCAACAACAAGCTGTTCAACAATTGTATCATCCATATCATTATCACATGCTACATTTACTATTTCATCAGTCATATCATCACATGCTAGTGAAGAATCACGATGATTAGAATATGTGAAGAACTCACTAGTCTCAATGAAATCATTAATTTTGGAGCATCTATCACATATAGTAGATCCAGAATATATACAATTAAGAGAATCATTCAAATAAGCTATGTTGCATGGTCCAGATGGTGTACTGTCCCTAAATTCAGAAGATGTATCATCCATAGGCATATCAACTAATTCCACACTAGGAACAAAATGATCATCACATTTTAAGTCACCCCCACACTTATCTACTACTCTAGGCTCAATAGAAATCATCATTAACTGGCTTAGAAATGAAATCATCACTATGGTTATAGCTAAGGGTAGAAAAACCAAGTGCATTAGTACACAAGGATTCGTTAACATCAACAATTGCATCATTATTGCCTAATGCATTACCACAATCAACTAAATCAGGAGATTCAACAACAATTTCTTCATCAAGCAATTCAGAATCAACATAATCATGTGTATCAGTAGTCATAATGCTATCAAGTAAACCAGAATCAGTTCCAAAAAATTATAAAGTATTAGAAGATGGAGGGATATTATCCAACGAATAAGATTCTTCCTCCTCTATACATTCTCTTATGATTTCCTCTTTCAATCCAGTAGCACTTGAGGTAGATTCATTCATTTGAGCTCCTGAATCCTTCATAAGGTTGTCCATCATCTGTCGATTTTGGAGTTGCAACTGTTCAGCTTCCCATTGGAGTTGAAGATTATAAGCTTCCATTTGCTATATCATCCTCTTTTCTGAACTCAATTCCCTCTGGGGCTCCTGTTACATGTATTCCTTATGATAGTTGTAATTATGATACTCTCGCTCTTGCACATGGAAGTTGTGGTATGGCTCATAATAATGGTGGTAATCGAGGTAAACTTCATATGGATGATAGTATGGTTGGTAGCATGGTGGTTGGAATTGTTGGTATTGTTAGCTTTGTTGTGCTTGTCTTTGTTGCTTAAGAATGCCATGAAGCATTGAAATGGCTTCATCCAACTTCGGGACAATATTATTATTTGCATAAGAATCATAGACACCTTGATTAGACATATAATATGGATCCATTTAAAGCAAAGAATATGATAAGTTCAATTAATTTCAGCACAAAGCAAATTACCGACAAACTACAACTAAAAAACTCTAATTTAAGAAAATAAATTTCAAATAAAGCTAAGACTTACCTAACAATGAAAAACACTGAAAAATAGAGGTTAATCACACAAAATAAACTCACAAAAAATAAAGAAATTAAACCTAGAAAAATTGAAAAATTCCTAAAAAATTTGAAAAAATACTAAAAAATTAGAAAAAGTGCCTCAAACATTGGAATTTGGCCAAAAAATGGTGTACCAAATAGCTAAGCTATTACTTTTGCTCCAAACATCCAAAAACCTTGGAAAAAAAAAGTTTAAGAATTTTCTGGGCACTTCAAACAAAAATTCCAGCAAGAAGGATAGTTGATGCGCAACACTAAAATTACCAAAATACAAGCTTAAAATAGAGCAAAAATCAAACCAAAATAGAGCTAAAATAGAGTAAAAACACTTAGAAATCCTTTTCAAACAATTGAGGATCCAATTTTCCCGACAATGGTGCCAAATTTTGACGGTTGTGTCGTACAACCTTAAAATAAACTAGATTGAAAAATATATAGTCAGTGGTGCAACAAAGATCGTCTCCCTAGGAAATGGAATTCAATGTTTAATTGGGTTTTCTAAGTGTAAGAGGACTCTACAAATTACCTAATTAAAAGGGGATTTTTTTTATTTAATTAGACTAACTAAAATTTAATTGAAATAAAATTCCTAATTGCTACCTAATTGCATGAACTATGAGATGAATGATAGACATGTGACTAACTTTAGATTCATCCCTTGGCATCCATGATCCTTATCCTAATTTAATTACCATTGATTTTGGTCTAAAAGTCCCTAATTGTATTCATAACAATGTATCTTGAGTTTACCACGCAAGAATTAAGAGATTAATAATCTAATATTGAATTGAAACCTCAATCCCTCATCAAATCACTAACTCTTGTCATTAGGATCAATGAACACTTAATTTGATTGATTAATTGATCAATTAGCCTATGAATTATCATCTTAGGATGTTTAATTAACTAACTAAACTCCAGGGAATCCTCAAATCAAATCATCAAACACACAATTTCACTCATACATTTCATCGAACACCTTGATGGCATACATGAAAAATTAGAGTAGAAATGATAAATTCAATATTTAATCCAATTAATTAATTAACAAAAAGATTTTTTAATTAGTGTCTAACCAGCCACTAATTACAACTACACTAATCTCAATCAAATACATCTTAACCAAGCATGTACAAAAAAAAAATGAAGTGTAGAAAGAAAGAAATTCTTAGCCCAAAATCCCTTGATCAACTCTATAGAATTCAAGCTTCTCTAAGGATGTCCTCCTAGCTAGCCACAATTTTCAATTAAGCTCTCATTGGATAGAAGGAGATGGAAGGATTAGATGGAAAATGGCTACAACTTGGAGGTGGATGAGTCTGCCAATGGAGTGTTGGAATGAGTCTTTTATTTGATGGATTCACTACTCTATTTGCTCGAATCATTTTATAATTCATGTGCTCCTCTCTAGCTCATTCACATGCTTCATTTAATGGTCATGTGCTCATTTAAAATCAGCTCATGCACTCTACAATCAGCAACTCAGGTTTCATACACTATTCACCTTATTTTTTAAATGTTTCCCACGTCACTTTCCACGTTATTTCTCTTCATTCCTAACTCATTTTTTCTATTCTTCTTTTCTAACCCATAGCCTTCCTTTTGCCAGCTGTTGTGTGTGTTATCCCACTGAATTGAATTGGGTCCATGAATCTAAGAAATAGTGAGAATTCTTGATCTCTCTCAATATCTCTCTCAATTCGAAAATCCAGGATTTGAATTGATGTCCTTTCATTGAGTCCTCCTAAATTGCATTGATTTATCCTAAAGATTTCATTTCAATTGGAATTTGGTTATTCACCATGTATGAGGATCCCTACTAAGCATCAATGGCTGAATGGTTGAAGTGCCCAACTCATAATTGGCAAATTCATAGTTCAATTCCTACTGGATGCATGCCAATGGGACCCTCCAATAAGTCTATTAGAATTGGCTCTATTAATGCAAATCTACTTTGGCATATTTTTTCTGCTACCTCCTTTTTCGCATCTCTGGAGCTCACCCAGCCAGCGTCTTCTTCTTATAGTATTTTGCATTATTTTCACATTATCTTTTCTTCTATTTTTCCCATGTTGGCTCCCCTCATCATGTGCTGCAACTGGTGCTTCATGCTACTTCTTCTTTTGCCTATTCAGCTCGCTTTTCTCCTCATTAAACCGTGGCTTTTCCTCTACATAAGTTCCTGCTTATACATTATAGTTCTTGCTTTCTTCTAGATCGTGTTCAGCTTCTTCTTAGGTGGCTAGAGATATGTGTGAACGTGTTTGTAAGCTAGACGTACTTCTTTTTGCTCTGTGTGTGAGTGTTCTGCTACTATTGGAACTCATGCTTGTTTTCTTAGCTTCATCTCCCCTAACCCGTAGCTTAAGTGAGTGGCTTTTGCATGCATGAATGACGTGATTCGTACTCCATACTCTTCCTTTAATTCACTATTACCCGTGTACATTTCATTCACATGTTCACGTGACTTCTCTGTTTAGCGCATTCCACGTTAGCTTGCTCTGTTTTGTTATATGAATGTATGGAGGGCTCATGTGTGTGTGTAAGAAGCTAGAGTGTGACAATGTGCTAGCTACTGTGTGCTTCCTTTCTCCACTCTAAAACCATACATATTCCATGTGAGGATGAAGCTTTGTTTTGTTGCCACCATGTGATGCATTCTTCCTTGCAAATTTCCCTAAGAAAAAAGAAATAAAAATAAAACAAATAAAAATCAAAGCCAAAAAATAAAATAAAATCATCATATGAGAAAATGAAATAAAATAAAGTAAAATCATTAAAAATCCTAAATTATTCAACAAAATTTCAAAATAAGAGAATTTATTTTCTAAACTAAATAACATCCACTAAAGCTCAAAATGCATCAATTTATGAATAGAAAATCCAAAATTAATGGTTAAAAATATAAAAAATATATGAACTATCATGTATATTTGTAGGGTTCTACTAATAAAGTAGCATAACTAATTTTAGAAAATTCAAAATAAATAAAATCTAATTTATATAAATATATATATATATATATATATATATATATGTAAGTCTTTTTACTACTGATTCACTAGTTCTAGCTTAGGTTGATCAACCAAGCATTTAGTTTGAGACAATTATGGTTCTAATATTCAAATAACAAAATGAATCTATTTTAGATTTAAGCCTATTTTGTTACTAAATGCTTGTTAATGTCATGATATGCTCCCTAATAATTAATTAAATTAGTTTGTAATTTTTATTACAATATGAATATCAATACAAAATATTTTTTTTATAATTTTTAAGTGAATGGAGAGAATTAAAATATCAATAACTTTGAGCTGTGTTCTCTTTTATGTTTAAAAATAAATAAAAATATAACAATTTTTTGTTTGCATATAAATAAAAAAATTATGCTAGATATATATCTATTTTTTATTATTTTCTTTTTAAAAAATAAGAATAAATCTGTCAAAGGCTTGTTTTCAAAGCTAATTTTTAAATTGTTCTTTTAACAACTAATTAAAAAGGAGAACACGTTTCACTTTAGGCTCATTGAGATGGTTGGAACTTGGGAAGGTGAAAGTACTGTTGGGAATTTTCGGGATGCGTAGCGGAAAGTTAAAACCCAAATCCCTTTCCATGGATCTATCAATGTCGTTTAAATCAAGTAGATCTAGAAATTTTTATCTTTTATCGTCGGATATCAGGAATTGATCTTCAGATATGCTTCCTCCATCGGTATCCACACAAACAATTACTCAACTCGAATGGCGTGCTAGCACCTTGACCAACGCCCGTACACGTTCTTGGTAGAGAAGACACTCTTCTTTCTCTCTCTAGGCATCTATATGTCGTCCGTACACTTTCTCTCTCTAGGGTTTTTCTTTTTGTTCTGTAATCCTAGGAAACCCAAGCCTTTTTATCTTTTAATAGAGGTATTTTATTAGGGTTTCAAATATATTTAATTAATTTAAAATACATTAAATCAAATTTGAATTAAATAGATTAGTTTAAATTTAAGTTTATCTAATAAATTTAAATTTTAACTAATTATTTAATATAAATCTAGATCTTAATTCAAATTTAATTTATCTCATAAATTAAATTTAAATTATCATATAGATTTGAATTTAAAACTAATTAGTTTAAATTAATTAAAGGATATATATATTTCAAATATATAAATATATATTTCAAATTTTATAAATTATATATATATATCAAATATATATATTTATTTATTTATAAAATTTTTTCACCCTAGATTGAACGCAACATTTATTGAATCTAGACGCAATTTTAGATTCAATGAATTTGGACATTTTAGCTCGAGTTGACTTGTTCTTGTCTGCGACCCTGTAGGCCCATATGATGTTGATAGTGGGCTAATAACACTATTTAACCAACAAGTCACAAGTGGTCTCTAGCAAGACATTGTAACTACCCAAATCATATAGGAATCGGTAATCCGATGCAACCTGTCATATAACCTTATCACACCTCTTTTATCACACGATATCTAAATCAAGTATGAGGTATAGAAATATCATCCTCATCTTACTTAATCATCGTTTTCTCAATCTACGTGCAGACTGATAGTACAAATGGAAACCCTTCCATTCGGGTACGGCCATGCATTTCTCAATCTCACTCATCGAGAAGCCCAAAGATGTCTCTCTATTAATTAGAGGGACAAATCCTATCTTGACCGCTTATCTTCTTCTACATAAATTTCACTATACCCGATCATAACCTTTATGATCACCCAGTTAAAGATGACTTTTGACTATGCTAAAAAATAGTGTTCTTTATGTTGGAAACTATGGTGATCTCAAGTCTAAGGGGTTGATAATATGGTTTTATATGAGATCCACTTATGACTTAATCCATGTAGCTATCTCATAACAGGTTGATCCAGCATCTTGTTCTTAAACAAGTGCCTATGATTTTGATTTGTATCTATATACATGATTAACACATCATCATCAATCAAAATCATACTAGTCTTAGTTCATCATCATTCCTACAATGATGATCGACTAGGGATATTTAGGATAATCTATATGATTTATCTAAGGATATTATTATATAGAACATGCAAATAATATAATAATGTAATAAAAGAAAACTCTTATTTCTTAATAAAGTACAATGTTTGCAATACAATGATTGGCTCAAAGCACAATCACCAACAACTCCCACTTGTAATAGGCCTAATTGTTGATGTGCCTAATACCTATTGACCTAACATGATGTTCATGTTTTGCCTGTGCAAGTGGTTTAGTAAGTGGATCAGCAACATTGCCATCAGTGGTACTTTGCATATCTCTATATCACCCCTATCAATGATTTCTCTGATGAGGTGATATCGCTTGAATATATATTTGGTTCTTTGATGTGACCTTGGCTCTTTAGCTTGTGCTATAGCACCGTTATTGTCACAAAACAGATCTATTGGATCTGAGATGGTAGGCAACACTCCTAATTCAGTGATGAACTTCTTAATCCAAACAGCTTCCTTAGCTGCATCTGATGCTGTTAGGCACTCATCTTCTATTGTAGAATTAGCTATTATGCTTTGGTCAGAGCTCTTCCATCTGATTGCTCCACCATTCAAACATAATACAAATCCTAATTGCGATCTATAATCATCCTTGTTGGACTAGAAACTTGCATCTATGTAACCATTTACAACAAGCTCGTCTTCCAATCCTCCATATACCAAGAATACCTTCTTAGTCCTTCTTAAGTATTTCAGGATATTCTTGATAGCAGTCTAGTGACTCTCACCTAGATCTGACTGATATCTACTAGTCATACTTAAGGCATATGAGACATCTAGTCGAGTGCACAATATAGCATACATAATAGATCTAATGGCCAAGGCATATGGAATCTTGCTCATGCGATCTCGCTTATCATGTGTACTAGGACATTGAGTCTTGTTGAGATTAATGCCATGAGACATGGGTATATAACCCCTTTTTGAATCTTGCATATTATACCTATACAATACTTTGTCTATGTAAATGCTCTAACTTAGGCTGATTAGCCTGTTGGATCTATCTTTATAGATCCTTATCCCTAGGATGTAAGTGGCTTCGCCTAAGTCTTTCATTGAGAAACACTTTCCTAACCAAGTCTTGACATTCTACAAGGTAGGAATGTCATTTCCAATGAGTAGGATGTCATCAACATAAAGCACTAGAAATACAACTGTGCTTCCACTAACCTTCTTGTAAACACAAGGTTCATCGATATTTTGGATAAATCCAAAATCTTTGACTACTTCGTCAAAGCAATGATTCTAACTTTGAGATGTTTGTTTCAACCCATAAATGGATTTTTGAAGCTTGCAAACCTTCCCAAAATCCTTTGGATATACAAAATCTTTAGGTTATGTCATGTACACATCCTTAAGCAGCTTCCCATTAAGGAATATTGTTTTGATGTCCATCTGTCAGATCTCATAATTATAGTAAGCTGCAATGTCAAAAAGGATCTTGATTGATTTAATCATGACAACTGGCGAAAAAGGTTTCATCATAGTCCATACCATGGGTTTATTTGAATCCTTTTACAGCCAATCGTGCTTTGAAAGTATGCACTTGGCCATCCATGTCGATTTTCTTCTTAAAAACCTATTTGCACCTAATGGTTTTTATACCTTCAGGTGGGTCAATCAAGGTCCATACCTAATTATCATACATGGATTGCATCTCAGACTTCATGGCTTCTAGCCATGTCTCAAAGTTTGATCCCACTATAGCTTCTTAATAGGTAGTTGGCTCATCTTAATCAACGAGCAATACATCATGACTTTCAGTTAAAAAGAATCCATATCTTTGAGGTTGATGTCGTGTCTTATCTGTAACACCATAATTTCTAACTCATCTCATGCCTTTAAATAACTCAATTTCATGAATCATATAAGTTTCTAATGAAAAAGGCAATAAAAATATTAATTATTTTTGCGTTGCGTTGTATATAAAAATTTCATTCGGTGTTACGTGGACCACATGAGCTCATATATCACATTCTTATATTTAATTACATGGATACAATTCATTTGCATCATGCAATGTGGCCTACAACTTATGGAACTCAAAGGAATGCATGAAATATACATATATAATTTCGGCCAGCTTTGTCCTCATTTCTGTTACAACTTTGAAAAATCATAACTAAATCTAAAAAAAATAAAAATCATGCATTCTTGGCCATTTTGGAAAGCTAGAGATGTCTACTTCATATGTGTCTCATATTGGCACCGAAGAGCGATTACCACCGACTATTGTTGAGCTTTGATGGGATGCTAAGTATCTTACAATTTTACTTACTGGAGACATACTGTACCACTTACCTCATGTAAAACTACACCTAACCCCTTTTTGAATACATAAGCTAGCATGTGAGGGATCTCTCTATCCCTTGGTCAGGGCTACTATCTGCTAGGTAATGGTTCATCTGGCTCTAACTTTGGAAAGCTAATTTCTTGCTTTCCCCATCCCATATACTATACTTATTTCTAAAGAGATCTAGTTAGTAGTCAGACTTGTTTGAGTAAAGCTTTTATATCACTATAGTAATGGTCTACCAGACTCAGAAGATCTGTAGTCTCTGAGACTAAGGCTAGCTGAAACTATATTAGTCTCTGAGACTAACTGCTTTGTAAAACTATCTCAGGATGTCATTTCACCAGAGAACTATCATACTGTGGCTAGGGGTCTCTATAACTTTGTGAGATCTACTATGACCCCTAGGTCTATTGTGACCTCTCAAAGCCCTACTAGGGTCTGCTGCGACCCGCTGTGATATACTAGGTAGTGATTCATCTGGCTCTAACTCTAGAAAGCTAATTTCTTACTTTCCTCCCATATACTATGCTTATTTCTAAAGAGATCTAGTCAGTGGTCTAACTTGTCTGAGTAAAGCTTTTATATCACTGTAGCAATAGTCTACCATACTCAAGAGATCTATAGTCTTTAAGATAAAAGCTAGCTAAAACTATGCTGGTCTCTGAGACTAACTGCTCTATAAAACTATCTCAGGCCGTTGTCTTACCAAAGAACTATCATGCTGTGGCTAGGGCTCTCTGTAACTTTGTGGGATCTACTGTGATTCCTAGGTCTATTGCTACCTCTCAAAGCCCTACTAGGGTCTGCTGCAACCCACTATGATATGCTAGGATCTACTGTGATCTATCTCAGGGAGATGTCAAAGCCTAAGATCACTGTATCTGACAGTAAAACATATACTCACTAAGTCCAATAACTATCGCTCATAATAACTAGGGCTAACTCAGAAGTACATCACACTCTTCGTGCGAAGCGGATTCTGTGTCATCTGACTCTTTAGGATCCTGTCATACTGATACTAGGGAGCATTTTAAATTTTCATTCACTGTTCCTTATGGGATTCTCAGATTCCCACTTTATCCTCTTTTTCTTGGGCTTTCTTTTCTTAATTTATTAACTTACTTACTTTATGTATACTTATTCTAACCTTCCTCTCATATCTTGCAGTTTGTAACTATGCCCACGTTCTGCTTTTAAATGCCTTGGTACTAGGGTATCTTATACTCTGAGTTTGGTTAACATCTATGGCAGGAGAGAGGCTATGCACTAGTCCCTTCTCATTTCATTTATATGTATTATAGGGACTCAAATCATACATACTGACCTCATGCTATTTGGATCTAAACATTCTTTACTAAGGATTCCTTTCTACATGCTTTTCTCATTATTCTGATATTACTGGAACCCCTTTACCTTTCTTTTCTGACTTATCTCGTTATCTAGCTAACTAGGATACCCTTCGATTATCGGGACACTCTAGTGATTGATATCATCATTTGCTATGCACTTAAGCGACATTACTATTAGGTTGATCAGGCCTAATATCATGTAACCATTGTTGCATACAAACCATAACATTAAACACTAATATACCAATACTCCATGACTGAGCTCAAAGCCATTATCGCTAGTATATTATAAGTTTGCCAATAATCTAAAGTATTCCTTTCTTACTTTTCTCTATCGTCCTTATTCTCGTAGAATACTCGGGGAAAATAGGATTCTTCTTTTACTTTATCCTGAGATCTCTCTGCATTGCCCGACTATTTTTACTTCGATTACTATCATGGAAAAAGGGCATCTATGCCAAGGACACTTGTGCTTCCTTGAGTACTCAAGCATATTAGCTGGATATTTATTCTCAATCCACTATATCCTCGGCTTGAACACTGTCATACTTTCTTTCTCTTTTTACCTTTCTTATCCTCTTACTTAGGTAAAGTATGTTCTACGACTAGCTGTTTCTATTACTAGTTCAGGTTTCTTTATGCTCAAGAGCACTTGCATTTTCCTGGGTTTCTTCACTTATTCACACTTTATAATATCAAGGGGGTCTACTTTTTGCTCATATTGTTGCTTTATTTTTAACTAGACCATCCCTCGGTAAGAAGAGTTCTATTATCTATAACCTTAGGAATTACATTCTATGGTGCTCTCAGCTTACACTTTTCCCTGTATCATACAAAACTCGCCTTCTGGGGTGGTCTTTAGCTCCCTCAAGCTTTCCTGAAGGTATTAAGACACTATCTATTTGTCTCAGCTCATTTTCTATGTTCTGATCAAAGTTAGGCTTTCTTTCTGTTTAGCCTCTTTAGCCTCATCCTTAGGAGCATAGTATACTATTTCTAGGGTTCTGCTAACCCAATCCAGGACACGTACTCTCAATGTCCAATTTCTATCTCATTAAAACTTATGCTCTACTGGGTGCTCTGATCACTCACGTGCCTTAATCTTATATTATTCTCATATTAGAGAGTTTGTCTGACTAACTATCGGACCCCTATCCATTTGCCTCTCTAGCTTAGTTCGCTCATTTAGTCATTACTAAAGTGAGGGCATCTTTTCTGTAACTAGTTTCTCAGCTCTTACTCACTTTCCTTATCACTGTACTTTATAACTCAAGGGGGTCTATTTAGGGGATTTTACTAACCACCACTGGGTGGTTTTCCCTGACATTAGGATGTTTCATCTTTCTTTTCTCGATACAGGGAGAACTTTCACTAAATCTTTCATTCACATATCTCACCTGGAACAATGCTACTAGTTAGCTTCCCCAGGCTTTAGCTTATGCTTAGCCTAAGCTAGCCATCTCATTAGACCTGTAGCTTACTTACTATTCTTATTCTTTTCTGAGCCTCTGTTACTAGGCTACTCATACTTACCTTAGGTGTTACCTATGAGGTACACCTTTCTAGGCTACTGACTATGTGCCTCACTGCTGGTAGTCTTATCTTACGTTATTTCAAGGCTACACTAACATTCTATCATTCAGTGTCTCATAGAGTAGCATTCTAGGTTGGAGTCAACACCTTAAAGACGAGTCTTAACAACCTTATCGTCCTTGTGTCTAACTTTTTCTATGCTGGGCTCTTTCTCAGTCTCAACTACTAAGCCTAGGGATTTCTTACTAACCTTCCATGACTATTCATTACTCTTTTCTCTACTTATACTAGGGGTTTCTGCTTCTTATGGGTTATCTGGCCCTTTATCAGTTCATTCCTCAAGTTGTCCTGAATATGACCAATAAGGCATTCATACAACCATTCACCGTGGCTAACATATCATTTGTCGTGGCTAATTAGCCTCAGGTTTACCCTAATTTCCTGTCTGAGTATTGGCTGTGGCTAACTTCTTAATCGAACGTGGCGAGAAACTCTCTGGATTGCCTCGCTGCTATTTGGAATAATTGGTTGTGGCTAAGCAACTAATTGGCCGGGGCTAATGGCCTCTAATTTGCTTACTTTTTCATGGATTGGATTTTTCATCTTTAGTTACCAACCTAAGCCTCATTGCCTCTATATCTAGCCCATCATCAAGTTAGAGAGTTCTTCATACATAACTAATTATCATTTTTGGGCTATCAACTCTAGGGGTGTAGCTCATAACTCGACCTCTGGCTTGAGGGAATTAGCCTTTTAGGCTTTGAAATTCATCTGGATATTTAGGTGTTGTGGCTAGGAGGCAATTCTTTTTCTCACTTCCCTTCTAAACTAGTCCTATGTAGCCACAGTCTCATCTCACACCACGCTACATTATTCTTGTCTCTGCATTACACGAAACATCTCGGAATGGTCCGAGTATGACTACCATGGAGAATTAGGCCTCAAGTACTCTCTCTAGCAAGCCTCTTCATATTAACGAGATCATTTCTCGTCATTTATATCTAGGGCTTGCCACTGATCCTGTGTGAGGTATCACATCTCATCAAACTCTAGCCGTCGGATCCCTCAACTTTACTTAAGCTTAGCTCTACTCAAGCTACTCTAGAGGCCACTTTTTCTCGATGTCCACTAACTACTCTAAAACCATCATAAAACTTATTCATCATGAACAAAGCTACAAACTATACTCATACATCCAACATGTCTCATATAATACTTTACCTATCCATTCAAGCCTTTACATAGCCCTATTGCTACATCCCCAAACCAAATCTAATCCGAGAGAGCCTGGAACTTTTCTTTGATATTAATAAATGTAAAACCATAATTTCTAGCTCATCTCATGCCTTTAAATGACTCAATTTCATGAATCATAAAAGTTTCTAATGAAAAAGGCAATAAAAAAATTAATTATTTTTGCGTTGCGTCATATATAAAAATTCCATTCAGTGTCACATAGACCACATGAGTTCATATATCATATTCTCATATTTAATTACATGGATACAACTTATTTTCATCATGCAATGTGGCCTACAACTCATGGAACTCGAAGGAATGCATGAAATATACATATATATTTTCGGCCAGCTTTGTTCTCATTTCTATCACAACTTTGAAAAATCATAACTAAATCTAGAAAAATCAAAATCATAAATTCTTAGCCATTTTGGAAAGCTATAGATGTCTACTTCATATAAAAATATGTCTAGACCATAACATCCATTATAGAGGATGTTTGACATTCAAAATGGTCTAGAGGTCAAACTGCCCACTGGTGCTGTCATAGATTTTTGCAGTAAATTTTAAAAATATCCAATTAATTCTAAAAAAATTCAATCTATATAAATGATACCAATTTAGAAAGATGTAGATGTTAACTAGAGGGAAAAAATAACTCCAGACCGGTTTAGGTACACCCAGGTCTCGAAACTCAATCAAACAGTAACTGAGGTTAGCTGGAGTTCTTGGTATTGGATAGATTCATATCTCTCTCTCTGGACATCCAAATGAGGTGTTTCTAGTTGGTAAAAGTCATTGGAAATATTTAGTTTCTCTATATAAAATTTTGTGACAATTGGACATCATTTGAGCCCTATGTGATAGATTTCATTTTTGAACCAATATAAACAGTGAAATGACCAAAACCAGAAAATTTCCCAACTTTGAAAATTCTGTTCTTTAGCTTCCCAAATTTTTTGGGACCTTAACTAATTCATTTCGGGAAACTTCCTTTTGTATTTGGTGAGTTTTGTTTGTTTATGAAGAAATCGTATATTACGTTTCTTATGTTTTCTCTCTTTTTAAGAGAACCGGATGTTACACTATCAGAGCTTCGTGGGCCTTGTGTTACTTAAGTAGGCTTAACAACTTGTTATAAGTCTTTTCATTTTTTCATCTCTGACTCAATGCGATTTTGTGGATCTCAAACTTCTTCGAGATGTATCTTACTCCCACTGTTTCTTTTAGAGATAAATTCTTTTTTTAAGAAGATACCATTTCGAGCAATAAACAATTTATTCTCATTGGAATTGTAGAAGTGTATCCTTTAGTTTCCTTAGGATACCTCATAAAAAGGCATTTTATAGATTTGGGTGCTAACTTATCTGAGGCTTGTTGCCTCGCATCCCTAAATCTTGAGAAAAGCTAAACTGGGCTTTTTCCCAATCCATATCTCATATAGGGTCTTTTCAACCGCCTTAAATGGTACATGGTTTAGTGTGAACGTAGTTGTTTCTAATGCATAACCTTAAAAGGATGGTGGAAGATATGTTTGACTCATCATAGATCGAACCATATCTAATAGGATTCAATTCCTTCATTCAGAAACACTGTTCCATTGTGATGTTCTTGGTGGGGTAAATTGTGAGACAATTCCACAATTTCTAAGATGATCAATAAATTCTTGGCTCAAATATTCACCACCTCAATTAGATCAAAGTGCTTTAATAGATTTGCCAAGTTGATTTTATACCTCATTTTGGAAGGTTTTGAACATTTCAAAAGATTCAGATTTGTATTTCATTAAAAAGATGTATCCATATCTACTTTAGTCATCTATAAAAGTAATGAAGTACAAGTGACTACCTTTGGTAGCAATATTTAGTAGACCGCATACATCAGTATGTATTAAGCCCAATAGGTCAGTGGCCCTTTCACTATGCCTAGTAAAAGGTGCCTTAGTCATCTTTTTTCATAAACAAGATTTGCAAGTGTCAAATGATTCAAAATCAAATAAGCTGAGTAATCCATCTTGATGGAGTTTTGAAATGCATTTCTCATTTATATGGCCTAGACAATAGTGCCATAGGTAGGTCAAATTCAAATTGTTTGACTTGATCCTTTTGGTAGTTACGTTATAGATATTTTCATTATTGGAAATTTCAAGGTTCAAGTAATAATGACCACCATGCAAATCACCATCTGCATAAAGGATGTCATTAAAATAAATAGAACATTTATTATTCCCAATAACTGAAGTAAAACCTTCCTTATCTAAATAAGAAAGTGAAACGATGTTTCTACTCAAAGCAGGAATATAATAGCGATTGTTCAAAACAAATAAAAGCCCACTGGGCAAAACTAATTCATAACTGCCTATGGCTAAAGTAGCAAATCTTGTTCTATTTCTAACTCATAGGTCTATTTCGCCCTTTTTTAGCTTTCTACTCCTTTTAAGACCCTGCACATTTGTATAAATGCGAGTTCCACATGCAGTATCTAATACCCATGTAGAAGAAGTAGAAAGATTAATTTTTATAACATAAATACCTGAAGTAATAGCCCCGTTATTCTTCTTATTCTTTAGATCTTCCAGGTAGAGCTTGTAGTTTCTCTTCTAATGACTGGGCTCATTGCAAAAGAAACAAAGTCCTTCCTTGGGAGGCTTTGCCTTCTTGGCTTCAAGCTTGGGTTTGGGCTTAGGCTTGGGCTTGTTTTGGTCCTTAGACTTATTGTTCGAACCCTTTTCCTTTCCCTTGCTTTTGCCTTTCTTTTTCATTCCTTTTCCTTTCTGAACCATTAAAACAATGCTTGGCTTTTTCTTGATATTTTGCTCAACAGTTTTAAGTATCGAATGCAGTTTAGAAATTGATTTCTCCACGTTGTTCATATTATAGTTCATGACAAACTGATCATAACTTTCTGGGAGTGAGTTTAAGATCAAATCTGTAGCTAGCTCCTAACTCATAGGAAATCTGAGCCTTTCAAGGTGATCAATATAGCCTTTCATTTTTAAGACATGAGTGCTAACTGATGCACCTTCAGCCATTTTGTAGGAATGTAAGGCCTTGGTAGTTTCATACCTTTCTTACCTTTCCTATTGCTAGAACATTTCCTTGAGATGCATAATCTTCTCACAAGCCTCTATATGTTCTAGATCTCTCTAAAGTTCTGGGATCATGGTGGCTAGCATCAAGCATCCTACATCTACAGAGTTATTAAGTGCTTAGTGTTGGTATCCTTTTAGACTCTTGGAGCATTGGCTGCGGGCTCCTCAGGAATGGGTTGATCTAGGACATATGACTTTCTCTCCTACTTGAGAACAATTCTCAAGTTCCTAAACCAGTCAAAAAAGTTGGTCCCATTTAGTTTATCCTTCTTAAGGATGGATTGCAATGATAGTGCAGCAGAATTATTTGTTGACATTTTTACAAAAAAATATACAAAGTCAAGTTAATAATTTCCCATTAAAAATTAACCCTCAATTTAATTTAGCAGGCTAAGACCAATATTTCACTCAATTGTAAGTCCGCTTTGGTTTAGGGTGACCCAAAGGCCCAAAATGCACTTAGGTTCTGATGTAAGCTTATTGGGCCACAAGGTAAAGAGTTTATTGAAGTTATGGGTTGACTTGAGGGTCCATGACTCACTGGGACCCATTTTTTTGAGTTTAGGTTTCTAAGAATTACATTGGGGCAATGTTAAGTGGGCTCCCTTGGGCTAAGCACTTCAAGATGAAGTTGGGTCTCCGAAAATTTTATCCTTGACATGTCTAAATCAATTTGTGGGCCTAGATTAAATTTATCACCCAATTGAATCTTGAATCCACATTAAGAATTTATTTCTCCACAAATTTTTATTCCCCATAGGTTGCCTAATTATCCTTATAATAATTTTTCATAATTAGCCCAAATTCACAATTAATACCTTTAAATAAATTTTGAGGTGTTACATATCAATACACCCCTAATGGCAAAGTTTAAAGCATCAATATGCACTTCAAAACTCTTGGTGTGGTCAGGTAGTGACAACACTGGTTTCTTCATTACAGTACGCTTTAAGCTCTCAAAAGCCTTTTGACACTTTCCATCTCAATCCCAAGGGTGATTCTTCTTTAGTAGGTCTATTAATGGGGCAACTAGAAAGGAATGGCATGAATGAACCACCTATAGTAGTTCACCAATCCAAGGAATGATCTCAGCTTAGATACTCCCTTGGAAGGTTCCCAGTCTTGTATTGTTCCTAAATTGTCCCTTTTATAATCTCACAGACTTGGCTTTTTCAATGACCATACGATATTTAGATACTCCCAACTAGTACCCAAGTTAGCCTTTCTGTCACTCAAAACCCTAATATGAGGCTTAACAACACAAGAGGAAGCTTGTCAAGAAGTTAGAAGGAGAGAATTAGACAAGAGAGCTTGGAGAATAGCTTGTGTATTGTAAGAATGAAGGTATAAACTAAAGTGTCTTCTCCCTTCCTACCTTAGGGGTATTTATAGGCTTCCACCTTCTCAATGGATGGTGAAAATTTATTTGATCTAACGGTCTATATTAAATACCTACAAAAATATTTTAGATATTTACAAAGAATCCAGATATTTATAAAAGTACCTAGAATTATCTAAATTCTTTCCTAAAAATATCTAGATTTTTTACATAGATATTTGTATAGATATTTGTGTGGAAAATTCCAAAAGCATACTGGATCATCTTCTTTGGCACGCATGTGTCATTAAGTGCCTATTGAATGTCATATTCAACAATTTTGAGCTTATAAAATTTTGTATCATTCGGTTTTGTTTGGATGGCATTTGATGAAAAAAACAAGTTTTTGTAGAGAGATAAGAAATTTTAACTGCAAGGATAAAAATTTTAATTGTGAGAAATAATTTTAACTATAATGACAAAAAACTTTAAGTTTGAGAAGAAAATAACACTTCCAAAATTTTAATTGAAGACAAAAATTTTAATTATGAAATAATTTGTAAAGGAACTTAAATTTCAAAATTATATTAAAGACCTAATAAATAAAAAATTTGTCTTTACAGCTAAAACTTTTTGTTTTTGTAATTAAAATTGTTTTCACAATCAAAATTTTTTATTTTCATAAATAAAATTTTTTATCCCTCTACAAATATATTTTTAAACCAAATACCAACCCAAACACGGTCAAATAGCCTAAATTTTATTAGATGGATCCGGGGGGCGCAGAACTTTTGAACATGACCATCTGATGGCACTAAAACAAGAGACAGTATGTTTCCTACAAATTAATACTCGTCATATACACAAATATATATATATATATATATATATATTAAATTTTGTGTTAAGGGAACACTATAGTAGGAATCACATTATATACTTAGATCGTCCAGTATTTCCCTTTCCATCATAAGTTTCTCATTTTAAAGTAATTTAAAGATTATGCCAAAAATATTATCTATTATATTAACTTTTAAAATTTCGGACAAATATTCAAAATGGACATATTTTTTTCTAAAAAGTTTTTAAATTGTGTGCAATTATTCTTAAAAATAATAAAACCAAAGTAAAACCAAAGCAGTTGTAGACTTTGTTGACTGCCTCTAAAGTAGTATTGGGTAAGATGAAATGAAAGTTTACTTATATTAATTATTGGTGTACTTAGTGGAGAATTTTGGGAGTCAACGTCAGTATTATCATGGACCCAAAAGGCAAACAAACTCAACATTGTTGTTTAGTTGGACCATAGCAAATTACTGCAAATTTAAATTCTCTTTCAAACGTTATAACCCAGTCCGATTAGCCCATACAAGACCCGACCTTCAAAAGCGCTTCTCTCAGCTCGAGCCTAGTATATTATCCCAGGTCAGTTTAAAAAGGATAACAAAATTTTCATAACATTTAAGTTACATAAATTACAATACTTTTATATATTTGTTTTTAAATTTATAAAGAATAAAACTAAAAATCAATCATATGTCAGTTCTAGTACATAGACAAGCTTAATTAGTTTAGGCTATATTAAGGGTGCTCATTGGATCTTAAGACATGATAGATTTGGCCCTACCTGAACAAATCAAATTGAATATAAAAAAAAAATTTAAAAAAATTAGGGCTGGGTTTGGCGTCGGATAGACTTTTAGGACCATATTGGTCCATCCTGGCCCAAAACAATAAAAATTATTTTTTTTATAAAAATGTATATCAAAATTTTAATTGTTTTAAGGATAAAATATAATTTTATAAAGATTTATATAAAATTTTTTAAAATTTATTTTATAATTATAATAATAAATTTAGACTATCTTTAAAAAATATTAGGCTGACTAAGTTCAAAAAATTTTAAAAAATATTTTTTTATAAAAATTGATATCAAAATTTTAATTTTTTTAAGAATAAAAATAATTTTATAAAAATTTAGATAAAAATCTTCTTTTTAAAAAGTTATTTTATAATTCTAATAATAAATTAAAAAAAAATTACCAGGCGACCTCGTATTGGCCCAACTCTACCCAGTATTAAATTGGGTCGGGACGACCTGAGGCAAGCTCAAGCAATGAGCTTTAATTTTAAAGTTCGTTTAAAATTAGGATAGACATCGGGATAGGCTAAAATCTGACCTACCCTACCCATGAGCATCCCTAACTCATATATTGACAAAAACTACATTGCTCATAAGGGTTATTATTATTAGAGTACATTACAAGATTTTTCTTAAAACAAAATTTGTATTCTATTTTAATTTAATTTTCAATTTTTAACTAAAATATCTTTTTACATATTTTTTATGGTGAGTTTTTTAGTTAACAATTAAAATTAGGTTAAAAATATATTTTTTAAAAATAAAAAATTTTATTTGTTTTTTAATTATTATTGTAATAAAAAGACTATAGTACTATATACATTTTCAAATGCACATCTTCAACCCATGATTATTAAATAAAAATTTTTCAATAAGAAGCTCAATTTTTTATACTCCATGCAACTAATATGCAAATATATTTTCCATTTTTTATAGTTTTGCTTTTTTTCTTTTCTAAATTTTTTCACAAGTCAAAAGAACAAGTTTGTTGCACCCCAAAAAAAAAAAAAGGACCAAGGATCTAAATTTGAACATTATTGGCGAGTATGTGGACCGGGACTGGCGTCTGACTCCACACGCTCTTGCTGCCTTTTAAAAAACATTGAACTCTTCTAATGGACCGAGTCCATGGTCCTCCCCACCAGTCTAAAAACCGCGTTTTCTTCTTTTCCTTCGTTCTTTTTCTCCCCTTGGCCTTTTCATAAAACCCTCATTTCATATCTATTTGCCTTTGCTCTTAAACCACATCCCACCATCATGAAATTATCGATTTCTAGTGATCATTTCTATGGCTTTTCTCCTTAACCCGAGCCGCTGCTGTTACCTCTTCATAATTTTCTTGTACTTTCTTTCTTCTTTTCTTGCCATAAATTCACTCACCACTGTTTCCATTTCTGGAACTTCCAACCACACATTAATTTGTGCCTTGCAGAATTCCAACCAGCTCGAAGGACAAAGAACACTCCTTAACTGTACCAGCTTTCCCACAGGCATTCAAAGTCAGGTGAATCCGAATACTTCCTTCTCCGAGATAGCAGGAGGAAATGGGTTTCTGTGCGCATTGAGGCCAGCACTACCTTCTTCTTCTTCTTCTGCTTCTGCTTCTGCTTCTGTCATGTTTTGTTGGAGATTCTCTACTGATGCAACAAGTGTTCCACCTAAGCGTATATACCGTGGGCCTGTGATTCAAAATCTCGATGCTGGAAACTCCCACATTTGTGGCCTTTCAAGTACGAACAATAGCCTCAACTGTTGGCAATGGCCTGGGTTCAACAGAAGCATCGTGAGAAGCTTCTCGAGCATAGCTGTAGGAGAGAATTTCGTTTGTGGGCTACTGGAAACAACCGGGAATATTAATTGCACAGGAAGTAATGATAGCATAGTTGTTAGCCGTCAACCCAAAGGGAATTACTCTGTTATTGCTGCAGGGACCAGGCATGCATGTGCTATCTTCTCTTATAATGGCAGTTTGGAATGTTGGGGTGACGTGCCAGTAGCCACACTGACTCCTCGAGGGAGTTTTATTTCTTTGGCCTTGGGAGAGAATCGAGGTTGTGCTTTGCGGGCAGTGACTCAAACAGTTGATTGTTGGGGGGCAGATAACTTCAGCATGCCAGAGAGCTTGAGAAACACCTCTTTTCAAGCAATTGCAGGAAAAAATAGCGTTTTCTGTGGGGTTAAGTCTGATGATTTTTCTTTGCATTGTTGGGGAAATGGTAATTTGGGGCCAAATAGTAGCATTAAGGTGTTTGATAAGGTCCTACCAGGCCCTTGTAGGAATGTATGTTCATGCGGACCATTGCTGTATTCTGCCCAATACTGTAATCAGGGATCCATTTGCGGGCCCTGTGCGAGCCAGCTACCTGGATTCCAACCATCCCTACCATCACCGACATCGTCACCGCCGCCGCCTCCCCTTCCAATGATGAGTGCTGGAAACAGTGATTGGAGCAACAAAATTGTGGCATTTCTAGTGGTTGGATGTGTTGGTTCACTTTCTTTATTGCTAGTCTTGACATTCTTTCTTTATAAGTACTGCAAAGGCCGAGGATGCCGGCGTGTCCATGACTCCGGCCGGTTGGATGAGCCGGGCACCTCACCGAACCCGCCAGAAGTTGCACAAGATCAACCTGTAGTCGAACCAGTTTTGGAGAAGCGACTGAGCCACATAATTAGCATTGGAAATGGGGGCCATTTGGAGGAGTTTCCTCTCCAATTAGTACTCAAAGCAACCAACAATTTTTCAGAGGATCAAAAAATTGGGACAGGCAGCTTTGGCTCGGTCTATCATGCCACACTTGAAGATGGGAGAGAAGTTGCCATCAAAAGAGCTGAAATCTCACCCACCTCCCCATCATACAAAATCTTAGGAGGCACCAAGCGCCAAGAAGACAAAGACAATGCCTTTGTGAGTGAACTTGATTCTTTATCTAGACTCAACCATAAGAACCTGGTGAGATTACTGGGTTTCTTTGAAGACAAGAATGAGCGAATTTTGGTGTATGAATTCACGAACAATGGCAGCCTAAATGACCACCTGCACGAGCTTCATAGTTCAAGTTCAAATTCTCCTCTCATGTCATGGGCAGGACGCATTAAGGTAGCTCTAGATGCAGCCCGAGGCATAGAATACCTACACGAGTATGCCATTCCACCAATCATTCATCGAGATATTAAGTCAGCAAACATACTATTGGATGCCAAATGGACGGCCAAAGTATCAGATTTTGGACTGTCCCTGATGGGTCCTGAAGATGAAGAGTCTCACCTTTCACTTCTGGCAGCAGGCACTGTAGGGTACATGGACCCAGAATACTATAGGCTGCAGCACTTGACCACAAAGAGTGATGTGTACAGTTTTGGTGTAGTTTTACTGGAATTGCTATGTGGGTTCAAAGCTATACACAAAAACGAGAATGGGATGCCTAGGAATGTGGTGGATTTTGTGGTGCCATACATTGTGCAGGATGAAATTCACAGGGTTTTGGATCGTAGGGTACCGCCCCCAACACCTTATGAGATAGAGGCAGTTGCATTTGTGGGATATTTGGCTGCAGATTGTGTGTGTTTAGAAGGAAAAGATAGGCCTACTATGATTCAAGTTGTAAATAGCTTGGAAAGAGCATTGAATGCTTGTTTAGCCCAACCAACACTCTCATGGTCCACCTCTTCAGAATAGTTTACCCTCTGTGAATTACTCCGCTTTTGTGTAGCACACCAATTTTCCTCCGTTTCTTCTCATTTTTTTATACGAATTTATTGTATACAAGACAATGACTAACAGAATCCAAATTTTTTCATTTTTAAAAAACGTACATAGGAACAAGGCATAGTGAAGAGCAAGAGAAATGGGCTGCACGTGCTAGTTTTATGGGACTACCCTCTCTGAATTAGTCTATTTTTGTATACTATATCAATTTTCTTCTTTTTCTTGTTTTAATACTAATTTGTTGTACACAAGACAATGATTAAGTACACAATCCAATTTTTTTATTAAATTTTAAAACAGTTTATGTCCAAAAATGTGTATGATATTTGTCACTTTCAAAATATGAATATATGTATTCATATTAGAGACATATATTTGTATATATAAGAATTCATTATTTAAATATAAAAAATTTCGCAGAAATTTAGACATAGTTTTCTAAAATAATTACTATTTTAATTTCTACAATTAAATAATCAATCACTTCTCACACAATAACCTAACATGAGAGTTATGGTCTCTAACATTAATAAACAAAAATATAACATGTAATACATTTTATAGAAGAAGCTTGGGGTCTCTCTCCGTTGGTCCACTTTTGTATGGTACACCGATTTTCCGCTTCCTTCTTATCTTTTAAAACTAATTTCGTTGTACACAAGACAATAATTAGCACAATCCAAATTTTGTTATTTGTTTTCGTTGAACCAACCATGAAGAAAAATAAGGACTACCGTATAAACAGATTGGTTGGACGTGCTTCACAGCCACACTTTTTGTTTGATTATTTGTTTTCTCTCCTACTTATGAAAATGTCAAATAGATCATCCTTTTTGCCTAGAAAGTAGCTTTTGAATTAATATTTTTATTAAGACATAGTCAAACAGGTGGAAATTTTTGATATGGGAGCATTGCAAAATCTTAACATGAAATCTGTAGCGAACCAATATATATATATATATATATATTTGTTAGGTGCGGGCAATCTTTTCATTGAAATTCTTCACGATCCTTATAATAGAATGCTGACTTTCTAGCTTTAATAATTCAACCAATATTTTCAATTAATTAAGAGGTAGTGCACTTTCAGACCGTTATCATTGAAACAGGGTCGCATACAGAAGGTTCTAGAACCCACTTTTTGTGCAGGGTTTTTTTAAAGATTTAATTTCAGCCTTAAATATATTTCAAAATTTTTGCCTTAATAATTAGTATATTTAATTAAAATAAAAAATATAAATTTCAAAAAAAATATATAATGATAAAAAAATTGTCGATCTCTTAACAACATAAAGGCTCCATATGTTTTGATACGAAATTACTTTGATAAAATTTTTTTGACACGAATACACAACTTCTCACGTGAAAAAACTTTATAGTCAAGATCAATGATAGATGGGATAGAGAGAATGATCATAATCTCAAAGCATCAGTAACATACCATTTATCCGAATGATTATTAATTAACTGTTATTATATTTACACAAGAACAACAAGCATTGATAGCAAAGGAAGAAAAGAAGGTTATTGAATTGGATCAATTAAAAGGTAACTGAAAATCCTAACAAAATGTCTAAACAAATTTGAGTATTCAAAACAATACTAATTAGTGATTATATTAAAAAAAAAACCATACAATAAATAAGCCTCCTTATTTTCAACATTTGCCCTCCTCTTTTAGAATTTCTTTAACATCTTCAACGCCATCATCAAGCCTTTGAGGCATAATCTTAGACTCCCCCTTGCATTTGTTGCTGTATATGCCTATTTTTTTCCTTAAAAAATCAAACCTTGCCTTGAACATTTGCTTTGGTTAAAATATTTGTTACTTGTTCTTTTGTTTTGCAATAACACGGAGACACTTCTTCTTATACTTCTTTCAAAATATAAAGCTTAAAGTGCTTTGTGTGTTTCCATGAAAGATTGGATTGTCAAATATGGAGATTGTTGCTTGGTTATTAAAAAGAAAAAAGAAAAGAAAAATGTGTGCTTTCTTTCCACACCATATGTAGATCTATCAACACTTTCCTAAACCATAGACCTTGGTTAACAACTATTGTAGCAACTACATGTCATATCCAGTGTTTTCTAAATTCTTAAACATCAAATGAAAGGTTAATAATCATGATTATGAGGAACTAGAAGATCAGATAAGATGAAAGGAAAGAATAGAAAGAGTTAAAGTAGCTAAATAGAATAAACCGATATACTAGCGGCAAAATTGTAATATTGAACAAAATTTTCAAAACTCATGAGAAAGAGTTTTAAATGCCACAATTAAGGGTTTTTCGAGGCCTTAAAAAATATAAAGATCATCATAATGGCTAAATCCTTGACAATGTATAGTTTATAATTTTGGTTGATCATAACTTTGACTGAATTTTTTCATATTATTTCAAAACCTAAAAATTCCAAACAAATATTTTTAATAAATTAAAGGGCCTAAATTTTTATATGGGATTGATAGTTTTTGAAAAAGATTTTAAATAAGTTCAAACAGAGAAAATTAAGTGAAGGGATGTAATTGGTATTTTAAAAATTATTATTAAAATCTTCTTCCACCTTTAATATAGTCACACCACCTCCTCCTCCCTTCCAAATTGACATAGTAGCTCTGAACTAGACTAGCCATGGTGTGAAAAAGAGGGAAGACAGAGAAAGGAAAAGGAAGCCAAAAAGGT
Organism: Erythrophleum fordii; assembly: GCA_032878935.1. NCBI lineage: Eukaryota > Viridiplantae > Streptophyta > Magnoliopsida > Fabales > Fabaceae > Erythrophleum > Erythrophleum fordii. The sequence continues at coordinate 22,158,673 of JAVQMF010000044.1, forward strand.
AAGTTTATGTGCCAAATTTCATACTTTGTTAGTTGGAAGGTTTCTTCTCCTCTTCAAGCCCTTTCTAATGGTAGTTTTAGCATCTTGAATGGATTAGTTTGGTGGATGACCACTTAAGGAGAAGAGGAGATTTGAAGCAACCAATTATGGCATAAGAATCATCAGCCAACATGCTTCCAAATAAGGTATGATATAAGTCAAAATGTTGCCATTTCATTAGTCCTCTTCTTCCTCTATGTTTCGACCTAGATAGAGAAAGAGGGAAGCAAGTTCTTGTTTGATGAAAAACGGATAGAAATAAGGTTTTGAAGGGAATATAGTAGGATTATGCAAAGGAAACACAATAGAAAGCCATGGAGAGCATGTTATGACACCTAGGGCTCCAAGTGAGTTATAAAAGATGTAAAACCCTAGGAAGGTAATTTGAATTCTCTAAGGCCATATTTGAACTAAAAAAGAGTCAAAGATATCCTATATGCCTCTAATTACCCAAGAAAATGGCAAGAACTCTATGAAGGGTTTTAGAGTGCTTGTCTTGGCCTAAAGCTAGATGAGATACCTAGGCGAGTATTTTATGGATTCTAAGGTTTTAAGAGGTCTAAATATGAGCAAAGGATACTAATGAGATCATTGGAATAAATTTAGAAGTCCTAATTTGAAAGGTGAAAATTTAGGATTTAAATGAGCCTAAAGAAGTAACTTGATATTTGGCTTGTTTCAACCAGTATATGATGGCCTTAATGAGTTCCATTAGAGTCATAGGCCTCATATCAAATGAGATTTTGAAGCCTAGAAAGTGAATTATGAGAGTTTCTATTTAAGGAGATTTAAAATAATTTAATTTTCCTTTTTAAGTTCTAGCCACTCTATGTGATAGTAAAATGAGTGAAAATGAGTTGCTTACATTTAAATTGGTGTATTTAGGCTAAGCTAGAGCAACTCCCTCCTTCTGTGTGTGTGAACTCAAGGAAGAGAAGGTGAAAAAGAGAAGAATTAAGTGATTAGTGGTGCAATAGAATTCCTAATTTCACAAGGTGGCTATCACTTTTTATCTTGTATTTACTTGGGTGTATGAATGATTTGAGATGCCTGTATATTTAGTTATTTGATAATTCCATAAGTTATTTTGAATTGACTTTTATCTTTAGTCTTATGCATGTACAATGTTATGTTTGGCTCCTAGCTTCCTAAGGTAGGTAATTGAGCACAGTAACTCTTCCTTAGCCAAGAGTTAAGTCTAATTGAACCTAGATAGTATGTTTTATGCCGTGGCTAAATGAAAAGCAAAGTTTCATACCAATTTTCATGATTGAGTTATTTGATGCATATAGCCTACATGCTTGCATTTTCTTATTTGTATTTATTGTATACATTGATATGGAATGAGACTTACTACTGAGATTCTCCTAAGAATCTCATTTCCTTTATCTTCCATTAACCATGATAGGCACCACGAGCAAGGAAAAAGGATCAAAGAGAAACCAAAACTTAGGAACAATATACTAGGAGGCTTGTGATATATTTATGTACTGATGTATGCCATGAGACAAATTGGTAGCCTACTTGATGCGTATTATAATGAGATGTAACAATCCTTCATGTATGAGATTGAGACCATGATGTATATGATGATGAGTTGCAATAGCTTTGCATGTACAAGCTTGAGACTATGTATATATGCTGCTTTGATGCAAATTTTTGTAAATGGAACATAGTTTGATGTATGAGAGGCCATGGGGTCCCTATGTGTAAGTAGGTGTGAGATAGTGATTTTTAGTAGCTAGCCGAATTTCTTAAATTAGCCCATATGAAAACAAAGTATGAATGGAGTAAAATGTGCTCAAATGAAGAGGATGCATTTTAAAGCTCAAATGAACCATTTAGGAACCAAAATTTTGTCCATATGAGCCATAAAATGTAACCCTACCATTGATAGACCAAATGACCTAGTTTGGGATTGAAATTTGGTGGACACTTAGTAAATTTATAGAACTTTCTAACAAGTCAAAAATCATATTTTTTTTAGCTCTGTAGAATATTTATAATTTTCTAAAATTGGCCCCAAAAAGCTATTTTGTGTAGACATTATTCAATCAATTATGGTCTCGTTTTTCATGTATTTTCAAGGGCTAAGTGGATTTATTTTCATTTGAATTTTTTGCAACATGAAATTTAGATCATAAGCTTTCCATGGACACTTAATTTCATAAATTGGAGTTATATACCTAAAGTTATGGATTTTTGAAATTTGACCCATATTATGCCAAAGGAGGCCAAAATTAGTTTACTATATGGGTCCCTTATGCAAATAGGTTTTGAATGATGATCATGTAGGTTAAATCAAAGTATCTATGGAGTTTTATGGATTGAAATGGCAAGAAAATCTAATTCGAACCCCCATATGCTCATTTGAAGTATGAAAAGCGTATAAAACCAATGCTAAAGGTTTTGATGTGAATGTATTTCATTGCCATTGAAAGTAAATAATATAGAGATGACCGTATAGAGTAACGTATGACACCACATATTTAGCTTCAGCAATGCTTTATGCAACAACTTCCTTTTTCTTTGAACATCAAGAAATAATGCTTGATCCATGACTAAAATAAAAACTAGTTGTCCTTCTCTTATTGTCTACAAACCCCACCTAATCACTCTTAAAGAAACAATTCAACTGAAAATATTAACAATGAAAGAATTTGATACTGTAATTTAATTTGCCTTTTATATATCTTACTACCCTTTTAGCTATTTGAAAATGCACCTAGTGACTACTAACCATAAAATTGACATTAGCGAGTTAAGTCCTCAAACTTAAGACTACCTAGCTCTCTAGAAATTTATAAGCTTAACCTAGGCAATAGTGCCACAAACTTGATTCAACCTCCCTAAAGTATGTCTAGCAAGTGCACTAGTCATTTAAGTAATAAAGACTTGATTATTCAAGTGTTGGTTGCACAAGGAAAGTTAGTAACAACTAGTGAACTTATCATGATGAAATAAGTTTAGTTTTAATTGTCAAGTGTAAGTTAGTTTAAACTATAGTGTCCAAAATAGCCTAGTCACTAGCCAACAAGAAGGAAGGATTAAAAACCTATACTAACCTAAAAGAAAGATTTAAATGGAAGATAGTGATCTAGACACCTAGGGTCTAAAAGGTTGATTGAGATTTAGGCTTTAATAAGGTCATTAACTCCTAATCACTATTGCAATTGACTAGTTAATGGCTCCTAACTCATCAATGCTCCTTTTGAATACTTCAACCTACTAAATCCTAGCATAGATTAGTTCACTCCTATGAAATTGCCGAACTTTCATCCTTATTAGATGCATTATGAACAATAGCCATAAAAACACTAGCGGTTAGCCTTTCTCAAGTATATCTCACTAATTATTCTTATCACCACAACTAATAACTTTCTAGGCTTGATGAACAATAGCACCAAATCACTTCTTAGGATTAGATTTTCTAAAGTGCATCTTCTCATGATTTCCTTAGGATATCCTTATAGGTTAGCCTTTTCCAAGTGCATTATATAAGAACTCATTTTGAATTAAATCATCTAACACCTTGAATGGTAGTAATTGGTAATTACATTAAATGATATGATCTTAACACTCTCTAGCCTATTCAAATCTAGACTAATGTAGGATTAACTTCCAACACCTAAATTCAATTTTTCTATCAATTAAATTGTCTAATTACTTTATTAAGAAGTCTAGAAATTAACATAATAAGTAGAATTCTCAATTATAATAAGAGAAGCATTAGAATGAATGTAATCATACTAAATCAATCCATAATAATAAATCTCAATCAAGATTCATGATTACAATGTGAAAACCTAGTCTAGAAATTAACAAAAGAAATTACAAGATATAAATTGAAAAAGAAAATTCAAAGAAGGAGAAGAAGATAGAATTGAAATCCATAAGGAAGTAGAGAATTAAAAATTACTCATAGTCTGATCTTGAGAAAATCTAAGCATAAACTTCAATCCCTCTTCAAGAATCCTCTTTTCTCTTAAAACCCTAGTAGTGCACCAATTCTCCCACTCTCCCTAAGATTAAAAATCTAAAAAATGAACTAAAGGCTCTTAAAATTTGTGATTAAGGAGCTATAATATATGTGTGTGTATATATATATATAAGCAATCTTATATAGTTTTGACATGGCCAAAAAGTATGTTCACCATAGCCAAATATGTCTCTGGAATTTGTATAAGGAACTATGTAATAACCAGTAATTTAGAAACAAAACTAAATTCGATAAACTAATATGGGAACACTATAAAACAAGGCAAATTAAGTCTAAATGAGATTAGAATGTTAATTATGACATCTTATAGTATGGTTTAGAGCCTGAGATTAGCCCGAAATTGGAACCAAAATGGCCAAATGGAGAGCTACAGAGGCCAGAGGCATTTTCATAAATTTGGGCAACTTTTAGAAAACTCAAAGGAGGGATTTTTAAATAGAAAAATTGAGTTTTTTGGAGTTCTTAGAAGCCCTAAAAATTATAAGAGTCCCTAGAATGGTTAAAACCCCTTCGTTATGCATTTTTAGGTGTTAGTTGACCAAAACTTTGATCAAACCATTTGATAAGGTTTTAAATTCAATTTGGGTGAAGTCAAAAACATTTTATGAATTAGAGGACCTAAGTTTTATAATGAAAAAGATAGTTCTAAAAAAAATTGAAATAAGCCCAAATGGAAAGAACTAAGATGAGAGACTAGATTAGAATTTTGAAAAATGTTATAAGTGAGCCTCCACCCATTTGAAATCATGTCCCACTTTTGCCCAGCACCCTAACTAACTTTCCTCTAGTCCAAAATAGATCCAAGAGTGTAACATCTAGTTTCTTCGTAAACATGAGAAACATAATGTCCGGTTTCTCCGTAAACATACATAACTCATTGAATATAAAAGGAAGTCCCTTAGATAGAATGATTTGAGGTCCAATAAGATTAGAGTAATAATCTAGACCTCAAATAATGAGGATCCAAGGCCAGAGATGCCCTGAAAATGAAGCCAGAATAACTAGATGAAATTCAATAAAGATGTAGTGGCATTTTTGTAATTTTGAGCACATTTTGGAAAACTCAAAGGAGAAATTCTTAAATGGAAAAAATGAGTTTCTCGGGGTTCTTAAAGACCCTAAAAATCATAGGAACTCCTAGAATGGTTTAAACCCATCCAGTTTACATTTTAGAGTATCGGTTGACCCAAACTTTGATCTGTTTGTTTGGGAAGGTTTTAAATTTAATTAGGATGAAACCAAAGGCATTTTATGAATTAGATGACCTAAATTTTATGATGGAAAACATGGTTCTCAAAAAGGAGTTGAAATGGGTTTAAACAAAGCAAATAGGCATGTAGGGATAAAATGGTCATTTTGAAAAATTATAAAAGAGACTTCTTAAGTAAGATTACACCTCATCATCTTTTCCAAGATTTCATTTTTAGAATTTTAGAGAGCTATGGTATGACAATTAAAAGGGGAGAAAGAGAAGAAGTTTAAGCTTCCATTTATGTAAGTCAATGGCCCTGTCTCATCCTGCACCAATTAGGAAAGTTATTCCTCTCTCTAAGAGCTCTCTAATGGGGGTTTTCTTGAACACTTGAAAATTCAGATCCGACCCAAGCCAAAAAAGAACTCTTTTCAAGAAACTAATCAATGAAAAATAATCTACACGAAGAGAGCTTCATTTTAGGGTAAGACTTTACTTGAAACACTTGCAAAATCTTGTGTTTCTAAGCCATTTAAGCTTCGGTCTAGAGAGAGTAAGTGAGGAAGAGAGTTTTTCTTCATGTGTTCTTGATGGAACTAAGGGTTATGGAGTGTGAGGATTAAAATTATACAACTAGAATTGAAAAGGAAGCTTTAGAATGAAAGTTATAAAATTTAGGGATTTGGTTGCACCTTGGCAAATATGAAGCTTGCTAATGATAATTTAAGTTGTTTAAGAGTATATATGGGTTCTTGAGACACCTAGGAAGCCTCGCATGTGCTATTTCCTTTAAGAGAAGTTGCAAAATCCATGGGTGCACTAATAATACTATAGTATCTGCCAAGCATGGTTTAAAGGCCTAGAGAGTGTTTTAATTTGTTCTTAGCCTAGAATGAGACTAAAAATGATAGAAGAACATTAATGGAAGCCTTAGAAAAATTTAGAAGTCATAGAATGTGAGATAGAAGTGTAGGCTCCATAGTGTGATATTAGGAAGTAACTTATAACTAGGCTCCTTAAAATGAATGTGTGATGACTCCAAGAAATCTAAAGGGAGACAAGAGACCTAGAATGAATGAGAAATAAAAGCCAAGATTATGAATTTTCCTAGTTTCTTCATAAGATCTTGTATGGAAGCATAATGGAGCCACAGAACAAAGTAGCTTCATATAGAGTGTGTATGGTGCCAAGGCTTGTTTCCATGAGTGATTTATGTCTCTTTTAATGTGTCTAGGCCAAGAGAACCAAGGGCTACCTAATTGCAAGGGTTAGGCAAAAAAGGGGAAGAAAAGTTTCAAGAGAAAGTGTTGTATTCTTACTTCAAGGTAGATTTCTAATTTTTCTCTCATGTATGACTTGGGATGTTTGCTTGTCTTTGAGTGCTTGTGTGTATGTTTAAGCCATGAGAAATATTTCTAGCCAATGCTTACATGTTATGGTATCATTATGTTTCTTAAAATTTATTTATGGTTGCATTATGGCCTACATGATTTGGTGATGCCAAAAGTCCATTAACAAGGATGAGGATGAGTCAAAAGTCCCTAGAAATGTGTGAGAGAAAGCTAAAAGTCTCAAAAAGAGTGAGGCTAAATCAAAAGTCCCTTGAAAATGGGTAAGACAAGTTCAAAAGTCCTAAGGAAAGCGGGTGAGGCTAAACCAATGCCTTTGAGAGCTTATGTATGTTATGTATGAGTTTCGTGAACATGGAAACTGTTATGTATATGTTCACTAGTAGCTTGAAAGCCATGCATACATTCTTTGACATGTTTTAGCATCCATTATGTATGTTTGAAAGGGTTAAGAGTTATTGGGATTCTTTGAATCTCACACTTCCCCCACATATGCCTAATCATGTCTAAGTGAGCCAAGTGAACAAAGAAATGGAGGCCAACAACCTTGAAGATCAAGACTTTGACAAATGGTTATGAAAAATAGGCATTTTGATGGCATATTGATGTCAAACTATGCAACCGTGAGATGTATACATGATGTAAACCCTTGAAAATATTTTAATGTATGTATAAATGGTGTATGTATCAATATGGAAGCTAGATAAATGAGTATGTATGCTTTTGCCACTAAAAAGCCTTTATGATGTGTGATGTTCCTGTGTATGTATGCAAGTGGCAAGGTGAGATTGAGCTCCATGATGATTTGGATCAATTGGCATGCTTTCATATGTGGTAATTATGCTTTTGGAATTACCTAAGTGGTTGTGAAAATTCAAGAAAAGCTTTTGCTGTCTTAAAATCCCATTTGAAGCTTCAAATTTGATCATTTCTTAAGCTGAACCAAAGTCTTACCAAATGGATGAGTTTTTATATGAAATTTGGCCAGTGACTAGGGCTCATCAAGATATTTTCATAGAGCTAAAGATCACTTAATTTGAAGCTCTAGAGAATTTATTATGATTTTTCAAAGTTGGCCAAATTATGTAGAAATATTACTGTTCATTTGGTTAGTTTACTTCTTTGTGTCACACGTGGGTCAAATGAAGTCCAATGCTCATGAAATGTTACAAGCATAAACTAGACACTAGAACCTTTCCATAGCCATTGAGATTGTAACACCATAAATTCTAGCTCATTCCATGCCATTCATAAGCTTTATATCATCAATTCCATAAGAGCATATGAAAAACGGGATGAACATAATGGATTTCTTCGCATTGTGTTATATTTAAAAATTTACAATCAATGTCACGTGGATCGTGTGAGCTCATACTATACATTCTCATATTTAAATACATCAATAAAACTCATTTTCATCACAAAATTATGCCCACAACTCATGGAAACCGAAATGGAGCATGGAATATGAAGGTTCATTCTTAGCCAGATTTGCTCCATTTTCTAACCAAAATTTGAAAAATTATAACTAAATTTAAAAAAATTAAAATCATAGAATCTTGGATATTATGGAAAGCTTTGGATGTCTAATTCACACTAAAAATATTCCTAGAGTATGACATTTATCACAAAGGACGTTTGACATCCAAAATGGTCTAAAGGTCCAACTGCATCCTAGAACTGATATAAAATTTTGCAGAAAATTTTGAAAATATCAAATTAATTCCACAAAAATCCAATCCATGAAAATGCTACCAATATGGAAATCTATGGATGTTAACTAGAGGGGAAAAATATCTTTAGATCAGTTCATCAAGCCCAGACCTCGAAATTCAATGGAACAATACTTCTGGTTGGGCAAAATTACTGATACTAGACAGAAACTTCAAAAATTTATATCTCCCTCTCTAGACCTCCAAATGAGGTTCTTCTAGTTGGTATGAGTCACTGTGATTGTCTAGTTTCTTTGTATAAATTTCATGGCAATTGGACATCATTTGAGTCTCGAGTGACAGAATGCAATTTCGGACCAAATGAATAGTACAGCAGACCGAAAACTATAAAAAGTACCAACTTCAAAAAAATCATCAAATATTCTGTAGACCTCCAAAAATTATGATCTTTAGCTTTCCAAAAATCTCTCAATGATACCTAATTGCATGCCAAATCTCAAATCAAGAATAACTCATTTGGCTAAAAAGTGACATAGGGTTCTATTATGGTTAATTTTGGCTCCATATGGGATACCAAAATTACCAAATGGTTTTCCCTTAGTTTTGGCACATTTTGGGCAAGTCTGAAAGTACATTTGAGACTTGTGTGAGCTATCCAAATGATCCCAAACCTCATGCATCTCATTTTGACCATTCAACCCATATTTATGCACATTTCCATCATGCTTTCATATTGCATATTTTGGCATTTCATACTCAAAATATATGCTAAAGGTCATACATCATATCCATACATTTAAACATTACATCCTATCATATTTATACATGTATCAAGGGTCATGATACATTTACAATGACATATAATCAAGAAACACAATTATGGTTCCAAAATGGATAAAGCTAGGCATATGCTTGTCAATCTCCCTTCTTCATTGTTGTTGGCTCCCTTTACCATAGTTACTTGGTCCACCTAGCATGTTAGAGCATTGGAGAGGAGGGGATGAGATTCAAAGATTCTCAATAGCTCATCTCCCATTCAATCATACATAATATGTGCAAAGCAAGCTTTACAAATGCATGCATGGAGAAAATGGAAGTCATGGACATTTTAAAAGCAAACTTAGTATATAAACAAATCATACAAGACATTCAAGACCTCACCAAGTGCTTGGATTGGCCTCACACTTCTCTTCATAGATTTTGGACTTGGCTCACCTATTCTTTGAGAGCTTTGGACTCAACCATACTCTTAGGAGTTCACTTTGCTTTTGGGAGACTCTTTACTTTGTCTCAACCAAGCTCAAGGGTTCTTGGCTCATCCTCACCAAAGGGAAGAGTTCTTGGCCTCTCCACACTCAAGCAAACTCATACAAACATCATGGTATTCATTTGAAAACATAACATGGCATCAAGAATCATGGCATATAAAGGCATGCTAGCATACTTTTCATAGCTTGAAAATACACATACACACATTCTAAAACAAGCTAAACACACATCCATGAATGAGAGAAGGTAGAGAGAGCTACCTTGTGTATAATTACACACTTTTTCCTTGGAATTCAAGCCTCCTCTTTTGGCCACACACCCATAAATTGGTGGAGATGGTTTCACTTGGCCTAGATACAATTTATAGGAGCCAATTAGGTTCATGAAACATACTCTAAGGCTACACAATTTGCTTAAATACTAGATTGCTTTATAAGCTCCATTATGGTCCATAAATGCACCTAATGAAGTAACACCCCTCAAAAAATTTTTAGGCCTCATTATTTCCTTTCAAATATGATTCTTGACTCCTTTTAAGCTTCTTGGAGTCATCATACCATTAAAACAAAGGGCCAAATACTATGTTGCTTCTTTAGGTCATAATATGGAACCTAGGACACCGAATCACTTTTCATGAGTTCCAAATTTTTTCCAAGGCCTCCCTTCATTTTCATTCATCATATATGACTCAAGAATGGCCTTAGAAAAATTTAAAACTCTCCCTAACTATATGAAGCATGCTTGTCTGAGACATAGGGGCTTTTTGGGCTTCTTGGAGATGTCTTTGTTTTCTTGAAGGAAGAGGCTTGTGGGGAGCATTTTAGGTGTCTCAAGAACTCATATAAACTCTTATTTAGACCTAGGAAGCATCACATAAATTCAGAATTTGGAAGGTGCACTAAAAACCCTAGGTTTTGCATCTTGCATTCTAATGACTATTTCATAGTTTTCTTTGCATATTCTTATTCTTCTCCATCAAATACCTAAGATTCATCCTTGGTTTGGTTGAAAATTTAACTCCTTAGAGCAGACCATATGTAGGTCAAAGTGGAGAAGAGAGGGAGGTCAATATAGCTACCATAGAATGCATTTTTACCTTGTTTCCTTGGTTAGTTTGGCTTGAATCTTGCTTTCTCCAAGCTCCTCTCTTCAAATCCGAAATTTCCCTTGAATATCTCCCTTGAATTAGATTTATAAACCTCATTTTAATCTAAGGAAACAAAGGAGAAGGGAGGAGAGGAGGTGAATGAAGAAAAGTAAAGAGAAACACCATGAAAACATACCTAAAACTTGGATTTCTTCCTCCTTCTTCTTCGTCTCTTGGGTGCCTCTTCCTTAAGGTTTTGCTTCTGATTTGGGGCTAGAAAATCTGAAGTGAAATAAGGGCAAGTGTGAGGCGCCACTTATATATAGGTAAAGAAAAGTGACTTTTTCAAAAATTTCAATTTTGTCCTTTGTACTTTGCATTTTTGTTTCTCATTCGTTTTAGCTCCTTTTTGAGAACCATCTTTTCTATTATAAAATTTAGTATCGAATTAAGAAAAATGCCTTTGGAATCACCCAAATCGGAGTTAAAACCTTTCCGAACGAACTCATCAAAGTTCGGGCACACTGAGTTGAAAAACGTCTACCGGAGGGGATTTAACTGTCCCGAGGTTTCCCATAGTTTTCAGGGCCTCTGAGAACCCTGGAGAACTTAAAACTTTGATTTAAAAAGCCCTACTATGTGAATTCCAAAAATGTTCCAAAATTATGAAAATGCCATTACGTTTCGTAAGATTTCTGTCAAAATTTGTTTCTTCATTCTAGCTCCATTTTTCTTTTCATCTAAGGCTAGGATTCTCATTTTTAGGAGGCCAAAATATTACTCAAATTTTTCAGGACCTTAACTAATTCATTTTGGAGGACTTACTTTGAAAACGCGCCTGTTTTCGTTGTTTAACAAAAATTGGACATTACAAAGATCACCTTATTTGGAGTTTTGTAGAAGGAGATATGAATTTTTAAAGTTGCATGACAGTACCAATAATGTAGCCTGACCTGTGTTATTGGCCTATCGATTTCCAATGGCTTAAGGCTACTACATTGGTCTAGAATTATTTTTAGTCAAAAGTAGACATCCATGGCTTACCAAAATGGTATGGTTTGCTTGATTTCTATTTTTTTAGAATTAGTTATGAATTTCCAAAATTTGTATTAGAAAATTAAATTATAAACCCAAGAGCAAACCATGGAATTTGTGTGATGTAGCTTCAAACCTGAAGTGAATGAGATCAAATGTGATGAGTATGACTTGATGTATGTGCTATGACTAGAAAGTGGTATGGATGATTTCACATGGTCAATGGAGTGTAAGATGAGGAAATGAAATCTTATGTAACACAAAAATATACATTTAAATATTCAATATTTTCTTTATGTAAGGTATGTTCTTCCTTAAAATGGTGCTCTATCGTGCATGCTATGGATGAGATAGGTTATGGTATTAATATATAAGGGTCAAGAAACAAAGGTATTACAAAGAGCAGCTCAAAGTGGTGCACAAGAAGAGGGAGCAAGGGGAAGAGAAATAAGCCTTGAAAGTGTAAGAATATACTACTTTTTCATACTTTCTCCTTCACCAAATTTCTTCTCCTCTTTCTCCTCTCTCTTCTAATGGTCTTGGTATCTTAATTATACATGTTTTGTGGCTAGTTCAATAGTGGGAAGAGAGAATTTGGGAGAACTCTTGGAAGCTTGTGAAAGCTCTCTTAAAAAGCTTAAAAACAAGGTAAAATTTGCTACGGGAAATTGCTTCTTCTTGGCTTTTCTCCTCCTTCATGTTTCAGCTAGATCTAGGGTTATATATAAGGGACTTTATTTTGATCCAAACTTAATAGGAATTAGGATTTTGAATCATATGGAACAATTAGGATTCAAAAAGAACTTATAGATAACAAGTTATGGTGTTTAGGGTTTTGGTTGTATCTAGGGATTTATAAAAATTTCCAATGGTAATTTAGACTATCTAAGAGTATGTTTGAGTTCATAAGAGGCTTAGGAAGCTTCATGGATGGCAAATCCCCTAGGAAAAGGAAGAAAACAATATGGGCACTCCATTAGATCTATATCTCAGCCAAGATGAGTTTCATGCACCTATGGAGAATTTCCTTTTATTCCAAGGATAGAAATGGTCTAGATATAAATTATAGACACCAAAGGAACTATTAGTTTGAATTTAGAAACCATATTTTGAATGTTGAAAGTTTAGGGCTTTATTATACATAAAGAAGTAATTTGGTGTTAGGCTCCTTGAATTGTGTTGGAGATGACTCTAATGAGTTTAAATGGAGTCATATGACTTAGATTGAGTGAGAAATTAGAGTCAAGATCATGAATTATATAAGTTATTTCATTATGCCCTTGTATGGAACCATAAGCATGTCATAAACTAGAAGTAGCTTATGTAGAGTTTATGCAAGGCCAGAGATGGTTTCATTGATGTGTTTGTGTCTTGTTTGATGTGCCTAGGTCAAGCAAATCAAGCCTCCTCCAAGTGTATGTGTGAGGCTAAACCAAGAGGCTAAAGGAATTAAGGAAAAGATTGTGTTTCTTGAACCAAGGTAACTTTTTATCCATTCTTATATGCATTTCTTAGTTGTTTGATTGTTGTTGAATGCTTGTATGCCTATTTGAATCATGAGACATTCCTATAGCTATTGGTTTGATGCTTTGGCATCATTATGCCTCTTGAATTGTGTTTTGAATGTGAGATTATTCATTATGGGTGAGGTTATGCCAAAAGTCTTTAAGAATGGGTGAGACAAGGCCAAAAGTCTCAAGAGTAAGTGAGGCTAAATCAAAAGTTCCTAGAAAGTAGGTGAGACTAATCCAAAAGTCTCAAATAATAGGGTGAGGCTAGATCAAAAGTCCCTATAACTTGATTTTGATCTTGATATGTTTATGTGACTTAAAATATGTTTATGATTGGTTCTTGGAAGCTTTTAATGCATGCTTGTGTTCTTTGACATGATGACATGCCATGTATGCTTACTTGAAAGGGTGAATGAGCTATTGGGATTCTTTGAATCTCACTCTCACTCACTTTCCATCTAATCTTGACTAGGTGATACTCATGAAAGTAAAAACAGAGGGCAAGAAGTGTAATTTGTATTACTTTGACAATAGGATATCTTTTGATATAATTTGATATCAAAGTATGTATGTACAGGTTATTTATGAGTTGTAAACCTTTGATCATATGTAAAAGTATATGAATATGTTGTATGTAATGGATATGGAGCCAAATGTATGAGAATGTGAGTTTTTGACATTTTTTAGCAATGTTATGCATGTGTATATGAATAAGTGGGATGGTAGATTTGAGTTCCATAATTATTTGGACCTATTATGATGCTTCCATATACTGTGTTTGAGCTTTTGGATGTGCTCAAATGGTTATGGTTCTTGTAAGAAGTCATTTTGGACCATTTGATACTATCTTGGTACCAAATTTGACCATAATCTTACCTTTAATCAAAATTAGACCAGATGGAAAAAATTTGGTATGAACTTTGGCAAGCATATAGATATTATCTAGAGCTTTTGACAAAGCTAAAGAACACTATTTTTGAAGCTCTAGAGAATTTATTCTGATTTTTCAAAGCTGGCCAAATTATGCAGAAACTATCAGAGTACTGTTAATTTGGTTAGTTTGGTGTTTGGTGTCATTGAAGGGCCAAATGAAGTCCAATGCTTACAAAAGTTTATAAGTATATATTTGACATTATAATTATTCTATAGCCACCAAGATCACATAATTTGGAGCTCTATAGAGTGAAATATGAATTTTTAAAATTGCTGATCTACTGTAGGATGAGAATCAGACTCAGTTATTATTCTATTGGCATTTCAAGAGTTAAGTGATATTGTTTTGATCTAAAATTTTTACAGTAGTTAGATGACATTTAAAGCTTTCTAGAAAGGCCTAATTTACATGATTTAGAATTTTTAAGAATTAGTTATAAATTTCTAAATTTTGTGACAGAATATGGAACCAATGGAACTTGAGAGTGTGATCTTGAATTTGATATGTATGGCCTAAACCTGAAATGTATGCTTCAAATTGTGATGTTTCTAGTTGAATAAGTATGTTATGGATGGAAGATGAATTTGGTAAATTCAAATGGTTCATTTAATAAAAAATGAATTAATTTGTTTTTTAATAACGATTCTTTTCGCTACTAAAAGAATTTATTTCATGAAATTGGATGTCATATGCCAATTGTGATGTAATTTGTAATACTATATTATTTCTAACATTGATCCCCCTCTTGCAAGTGGGATTATACAATTCATTAAAGAAATCCCAAGAAAATACATTAAAATAATAAATTAAATTGCATTGCGTAGCGGATAAAATTTTCATTTCGCGTCTCTGGGACTAACAAACCATGGATTAAGGGTAAAAAACCCCAAAATTTTTCACATTCATTGTGGGTGCACAGTGACAGATTTTAGGGACAACTTTGAAAAATTATAACTAAATTTAGAAAACTCGAAATCACACAAACCATAGCTTTCTGGAAAGCTCTGGATGCTAATTTACACTAAAAATAAGTCTCAACCACGAATACCTCATTTAGGCCACATTTGACAATAGAAAATACAAGAAGGTCAAGGTATCCAAAAATCTGATACTGCTTATTGATATAAAATTTAAAAATTCATAACTAATTCCACAAAAATCTAATCCATGCAATCTATACCAATTTGGAAAGCTACATATGTTAACTAGAGGGGAGCATTTAGAGTCCAAAAATCAATCAAATAGTAATATAGGTCTGACGAGGTGCTTGGTACT
Source organism: Erythrophleum fordii (assembly GCA_032878935.1). Lineage (NCBI taxonomy): Eukaryota > Viridiplantae > Streptophyta > Magnoliopsida > Fabales > Fabaceae > Erythrophleum > Erythrophleum fordii. Next base: position 22,174,037 of record JAVQMF010000044.1, read on the forward strand.
GGACAGCAACTTCAAAAATTCATATCTCCCTATTTAGACATCCAAATAAGGTGCTTCTAGTTAGCACAAGTCACTGGGAAGGTCTAATTTTTCCCTGTAAAATTTTGTGGCAATTGGACATTGTTTGCCCCATGATTGACACAGAATAAATTTCGGACCAGATGAACAGTACACTAAGCAAAAACCAGAAAATTTCCCAATTTCAAAAATTCACCAAATATCCTATAGATCTCCAAATATTACCTACTTTAACTTCCTATAAAGCTCTTAACAAGCTTTAGATGCATGCCAAATCTCAGATCAAGAAGAGCTCATTTGGATAAAAAGTGGTATAGCTCACCGAAATGACTATTTTTGCTCCATATGAGACACCAAATTTGTCCAATTGGCCTTCTTTAGTGTTTGACACCTCTTAGGTAAGTTTAAAAGCATAAATATGACTTCAGTGAGCTACCCAAGTGGTCCCAAACCCCATGCATCTTAGACTGGCTATCCCACATCCAAGAATACATGTTTCAAGTAAGCATTCAACTACCCAAAATCCATATTTACATTGATTTAAGGTCACATATAGTCTACATAATATCCATACATTATTTTACATTTGTCCATGGTCTCATATCACAAAAATAATATGTACAAGCTTACTTTGACATCCAACTACAAATAAGGTAAGGTCTTTGGCTTGCATCCTTACTTCTTGAACATCACCTAGGCATTTCAAGATAATGAAGGGAAGGGGAGCGAGATTCTTAGAATCTCAATAACTCACATACCTATTCACACACACATTCATGGCATATACACATCAAAGCATATGTATGGAAGGTCTAACAACCATAAAGTATGCAAACTCACAATTTTCATGCCACTTATTCATATTCAATCCAAGAACATGCTCTAGAGACTTTTGGTCTTACCTTACCCTATTTCTAGGACTTTTGGATTTGCCTCACTCTTGGTTTAGGGACTTTTGGCCTTGTCTCACCTATGCCATGAGAATTTTGGCATTTCCTCACTTTTATCAAGGGACTTTTGGCATCACCTCACCCTTATGAGCAATTTCCATAACCAAGGCCATTTAAGGAAACACATTGGTACCAATGTAATGTCAAGGCATCAAGTGGTATGTCATCAAGTCACAAGAACACACACAAGCATACAATGACATACATATGCACACAAGAATTCAAGGAGAATGAAGTGGAGAGCTACCTTTTGCAAGCCTTCCTTTGTCTTATTCCTCCCTCTTTTCGGCCTCACAAGTGCACCTAGGTGGGTTGGTATTCTCTTGGCCTAAACACCATAAACAACGCACAATTACACACTTGAAGCAAGTGAAGACATTAAACTCACTCTTGAACACACTCGGTTCCATAATTGGCATAATGGTTCCATAAATGGCCTATTGAAGCAATCTTTACAATTCAAGCTCTAGGCTCCTATCTCTTTCCATTTCTAGGCCTCTTGGCCTCATTCAAAATCCTTAGAGCCCTCACGTAATCATTTACACAAGCTTAGAATTAAGTTGCTTCACAAAGCACCATTATGGACACCATTGTCCTATCTTCCAATCCATGGCTCCTACATTTTTACCAATGGTTTCTCCCATCTTCTAACATCATATAAAGTCCTGAACCAAGGATAGAACAAATTAAAACATCCTTTAGCCTAATGACCTTAGCTTAGCTGAAATATGCATCATAATGGAGGTTCATAGAGTTCTTGATTTTTCCTTGATGGGAGAGCCACTTGGGAGGGTTTCTAGAGGTCTTAGGAGCTCAAGGAAACACTCAAATAGCCAAAGAATTACTCATACTAAATCAGATTTTTCAAAACCTTAAAGAAGCCTACACTTTTCTATCATGTTTTCTTTAGGTTTTTCTTACAATTTCTTGCCATATTCCTCTTTCTCATGGTCTAAAACCCTAGTTCCTCTCTTGTTTTTGGACAAAAAATCCCTCCCCCATATGGTTTTAGTTTAGGCCGAAATACATACAAGGAAGGAGCAACAGAAAGAAGCAACCAAAACAAGAAATTACCTTAGATTCAAGCTTGCTTTCAAGAGGCTTTCTCCTTAAGAATTTTGAATTATCCCTCCTTGTTGTGGACTCAAAATATAACCAAAACCATTTAATAAAACTATGAAAAGAAAGAGTGAAGGGAAGAGAATAAAATTGGAAGAAGAAGAAGCATGAAATTCCTTGAAATTAGCTACGTTTCCTTGGCTTTCTTCCTCCTTTCTCTCCTTCTCTTGTGTGCCATAACGAGAGATTCTTTTTTCTGTATTTTGGGTAGAGAGTGCTATATGAGGGGGAGAAGAGACAAGAAGCTTATGGAACATTCAAGAAACTTACTTTTTCCAAAATTTTAATTTCGTCCTTCTGTAATGGCAATTTTGTTTCGATTTCATTTTAGATCCTTTTTGAGAACCGTCTCTTCCATTATAAAATTTAGGTTCCCAATTTAATAAAATCCCTTTGAAATTACTCAATTTGGAGCTAAAACCTTACCGAACAAATTCGTCAAAGTTTGAGCTTACTGCCGCTAGTAAACGTACACTGGAGGGGCTTTACCAATCCTGGGGCTTCCCATGATTTTTGGGGCCTTTGAGAACCTTGGGCAACTCAAATTTCCCATTAAAAAAGCCCTCATGTGTGTTTTTCCAAAGTTACACTTATTTACAAAAATGCCATTATGTTTCGTCAGTTTCCATCACAAATTGTTCACCATCCTAACTCCGTTTTTCTTTTCGTCTGAGACTAGAATTATCATTTTTAGGAGCCTAAGACTCTACTCAAATTTTTTGGGATATTATCTAACTCATTTTAGAGGGCTTGCTTTTATATGGCTCATTTTATCATTTTACGAAAATTACGTTCATTACATAATTAAGGTGATACACTAATATGGTATTACAAACTGTAACACCTACTTCTAATTAACATCTAGCTTATAATTTAAATATAGAGATTAAGCCAATTGATTATAGAGATTGTAACACTATATATTTCTAGCTTATTTCATACTAATCTCATGCCTTAAACCATGCCATTCACATAAGAGGGAAGAAAAATGGCATTAAATAATGGATTTCCTAGCGTTACGTCACGTATAAAATTTTTATTCGGTGTCCCGTGAATCATGTAAGCTCATGTACCATATTCTTATATTTAATTACATAGATACAACTCATTTTCATTCCCAAAATTGGCCTAGACCTCGTGTATGGTAAGGGGATACATAAAATTCATAAATGCAATTTCGGCCAAAATTTTCTCACTTTTGTCACAAATTTTGGAAAATCAGAACTAATTTTAGAAAAATAGAAATCATACATTATTTACCATTATAGAAATATAAACATGTCTAATTTATGCTAAAAATATGTCCAGGCCATGAAACATAACACAGAAGACGTTTGACATTCAAAAAATTGTAGAAGTCAGACTGACTACTAATACTATCATAGGTTTTTACTACAAATTTAAAAAATGTTTAATTAATTTCCCAAAAATCCAATCCATGTAAATGATACCAATCTAGAAAGCTATAAATTTTAGCTATAGAAAAAAAATAATTTCAGACTAGTTTATGTAATCCATACCTAAAAAATCAATTAAACAGTATCTGAGGTCAGTATGAATGCCTGATACTGGCTAGAAACTTTAAAAATTCATATCTCCCCCTTTAGACATCTAAATGGGATGATCTCAATTAGCACAAGTCACTGAGAATGTCTAGTTTATTTTTGTAAAATTTTGTAGCAATTGGACATCATTTGCCCCCCTGAGCGATAGAATTAATTTTTGGGCTAGTGTGAATAGTACCATGAACCAAAATTAGAATTTTTTCCAACTTTGAAAATTCATCAAATATTCCATACACCTCCAAAAAATTATGCAATTTAGCTTCCCAAAAAGTTCTCAACAAGCTCTAAATGCATACCAAATCTCAGATCAAGAAGAGCTCATTTAGACAAAAAGTAGTACAAGTTTCCAATATGGTCAATTCTTACTCTATATTAGAGACCAAAGTGTCCAAATGACTTCCTTTGGTGTTTGGCATCTCTTGGGCATGTTTAAAAGTATGAATGTGACTTATATGAACTACCCAAATGGTCCCAAGCCTTATGCATCTCAATTTGGCCATTCTACTTCCATTTATACACTAATGAATCAAACCTTCAAGAAATTAAAATTGTCATTGCATGATCAAATAACATTCTAGTATTCACATAACATAATCTTTCATTCATACATAACATATTAACATAATTACACATGCTTAAGAGGTCATAGATCATAAACAATAATAGATTACATCATTTGCCACTCCTAAGGCCTTAAAGTAACCAAATCTGTGCACTTTAATGTCAAACTTTCATCTCCCAAGTGGTTGGCTCCCATTGCCTTGTTCTCTTGGTCCACGTAGCATGTTAGAATATTGGAGAGGAGGGAATGAGATTCAAAGAATCCTAATAGCTCATCTCCCTTTCAATCACACATAAAAAATGCAAAACCAATCTTGAAAATGCATGCATAAGTATCATAAGATGTGTAATCATTTAAAAGACATTTTCAACATTTAAGTAAGGCATATATATCATAAAAAGGCTTTCCAAGTAAGTGGATTAGCCTTACCCATTCAGTTGTGGATTTTAGACTTGCCTCACTCATTCTTTAAGAGGTTCTTGGACTCAACCTTACTCTTGGGAGTCTACCTCAATCTTTGGAGACTTTTTACTTTGTCTCAACCAATTCTAAGCGTTCTTGGCTCATCCTCATCATGGCTAAGGGTTCTTGGCTTCACCACACTTAAGCAAACCAAAGTAAGCATAATAAATATCATTTAGAAATATAATACATCATCATGGTACCATGGCATATGAAATCATGCTAGAATACTTTTCATAGTTTAAAACACACATCCACACATTCAAAGACAAGCCAAGCATACATTTATGCATGAGAGATGGAGGAGTGAGCTACCTTGGTTGCAATTGCACACATTTCTCTTTGAAATAATGCTCCCCTTCTCAGCCTCACACACACAAAGGTGTGGGAATGATTTCTCTTAGCCTAGACATAATTTATGGAAGTCAATTAGGTTCATGAAATTAATTCTAAGGACACATAACTTCCTCATACACTAACTTGGTCTATAAACCCCTTTATGTTTCTAAGAATGCACCTAATGAAGCAACACCTATGAAATAAATTCTAGGATCCATTCTTTCCTTTCATACATGATTCTTCACTCCTTTTAAGCTTCTTGGAATCATCATAAGATGAAAATAAAGAGCCTAACTACATGTTGCTTTTTTAGGTCATATTATGGAACATACAAGGCCAACTCACTTTCTATAGTTTCTAAATTTTTCCCAAGGCCTATTCTCATCTTCACTCATTATATATGACTAAAAAATGGGCTTAGAAAAATTTAAAATTCTCCCTAGGTACTCAAACCCTTCTTGGCCGAAACTAGGAAGCATATTAGCCTTCTTGGACTTTGGTTTGTTTTCTTGATGGAGGAAGGACATGGGGAGACTTCTAGGAACCTTAGGAGCTCATTTAAACTCTCATTTAGGCATAGAAATCAAGGTATCAAATCAAATTTTACAAAGAACATATGAAACCCTAGAATTTGCATCTTGAATTTCCATGGTTATTTGTTAATTTTCTTTGCATATTCTTATTCTCCACACTCTTTTTCCTAAGAATCACCCTTGGATCTACCTAAAAACCAAGCCCTCCAATGGCTTCTTGAGTGCGGCAAAGTATGGAGAGAAGAGGAGCGAGGGGTAGCAACCATGGAAGAAGAAATTACCTTGTTTTTCCTTATTTTCTCACTTGAATCTTGTCTTCTTTGGTCTCTTCTCTTCAAATCCGAATTGTTCCCTTAATTTCTCCCTTAAAATAGATCCATATACTTCAATATAATCATAGGAAATAAAGGAGAATGAAGGAGAAGAGGTTTGGAAAGGAAATAGCATGAAAAACTACCAAAAATCTATACCTTCAAGCTTTGATTTCTTCTCCTCTTCTTGTTCCTCTTGTGCGTGCTCTCCTAGGGTTTTTCCTCTGGTCTAGGGCAAAAACATATGAAGGTAAATGAATGGGAGAGTGGGGTGCCCTATATATATAAGTGGATGAAGGAAGACTTTTCAAAAATTCCTATTTTACCCTTTGTTTTCGGCATTTCTATTTTTAACTCATTTTAGGTCCTTTTTTAGAACCGTCTTTTTCATTATAAAATTTAAGTTTTCAATTTAGTAAAATGCCTTTGAAATCACTCAAATCTAAAACCTTCTTGTAAGAATCTGACAAAGTTTGGGTACATCGACAATGGAGAACATCCACTGAAGGGGTTTTAACTGTCCCGGGGCTTCCTATGGCTTTCAAGGACTCTGAGAACCCCAAAAAAACTCAAAAATTTCATTTAAAAAGCGCTCCTATGTGAATTCCAAAATTTTCTCAAAGTTACAAAAATGCATTACGTTTCGTAAGTTTTTCGTTAAATTTCGTTTCTTCATTCTACCTCCATTTTTCTTTTCGTCTAAGCCTAGAATTCTCATTTTTAGGAGTCTAGAATGTTCCTCAAATTTTTTGGGACCTTAAATAATTCATTTTGGGGGACTTGCTTTGAAAACATGCTTGTTTCTGTCGTTTAACGAAAACTGCACATTACAATTCTCCCCTTTTTAAAAAATTTTCGTCCTTGAAATTTAGATAACATACCTCATGGGAAGAGCTCTGAATGTTTCTTTCTCATTTCTTCCTCTAGCTCCCAAGTAGCTTCTTCGGGAGATAACCCCTTCCAAACCACTTTCACTAACGGTATCATCTTATTTCGTAACTACTTGAGTCTAATGTCCATGATCAAATTTGGTGATACTATGTACGATAGATGCACATTCTCATATTCTATGACATGTGAGGGGTTGGGTTAGTACTTTTTGAGCTGTGAAACATGGAATACATTGTGTACTTGGCTTAAATTTGGGGAAAGAGCTAATCTGTAGGCCACAGGTCCTACTTTATCAAGAATCTAGAAAGGACCTATATACTTTGGACTGAGCTTTTTACTTTTAATGGACTGACCTATCCCTGTGATTGGAGACACTCTAATGAAGACATGGTCTCCAATCTCAAACTCTAACGACCATCTACGTTTATCTACATAACTTTTCTATTTACTCTGGGTCATCAGCAGTTTCTTTCTAGTGGTCTTAATTTGTCTAGAAGTCTGGTCCACTAATTCTGGGCCTATAAGGCTCCGCTCTCCTAGTTCAACCTAACACATCGGAGACTTACACTTCTTCCTATACAATGCCTCATACTGTGCTATTTGAATACTTGCATGATAACTGTTATTATAGGCAAACTCCATTAGAGGCAAGTATGTATCCCAATTTCCTTTCATCTTTAAGACACAGGCTCTCAACATGTCTTTCAAGGGTTTAGATGGTTCTCTCCGTCTGTCTATCTGCTTAAGGGTGATAGGCTGTGCTAAATTTGAGTCTGGTACCTAGAGCATTCTGTAATGATCTCTAGAAATTTGAGGTGAATCTGGGATCTTTATCTGGAACTATACTCTTAGGTGCACCATGTAAGCTAACTATCTCCTTGATGTACAATTGGACTAATTTGTTTAGGGTATAAGTGGCTTTCATGGCTAAGAAGTATGTTGACTTTATTAATCTATCCATTATTACCCAGATTGCATTATGCCCCGATGATGTCTTGGGCAACCCATGAAAAAATTCATAGCTATGCTATCCCATTTCTACTTTGAGATATCTAGGGGCTGAAGTAACCTGGCTGGTTTCTGGTGTTCTATCTTAACTCTCTGGCATACTAGACATGTAACGAACATAATTTTTGTAAAATGATGAAATGAACCGTATAAATGCAAGTCCTTCAAAATGACCTAGATAATGTCCAAAAAAAATTTGGGTAGAGTCCTAGACTCATAAAAATGATAATTCTAGGCTTAGATGGAAGAAAAATGGAGTTAGGATAGAGAAACAATTTGCGATGAAAATTGACGAAACATAATGGCATTTTCGTAAATAAATGCAACTTTTGGAAAACCGTATAGGAGGGATTTTTAAATGAAATTTTTGAGTTGCCCAAGGTTCTAAGAGGCCCCAAAAACTATGAGAAGCCCTGGGACTGATAAAGCCCCTCCGGTGTATGTTTTTCAATGTTGGTTGACCCAAACTTTAACCGGTTTGTTCGATAAGGTTTTAGCTCCAAATTAAATGGTTCCAAAGGTATTTTATTAAATTAGGAACCTAAATTTTATAATGGAAAAGATGTAACACCATAAATTCTAGCTCATTTCATGTCATTCTTAAGCATTCTATCATGATCCATATAGGTTTCCCATAGCAAAAGTAAGGAAAATGGGATTAATTTTGCTTTGCATCATATCTAAAAATTCATCTCAGTGTCACGTGGATCGTGTGAGCTCATGCTATGCATCCTCATATTTAATTACATCATTACAACTCATTTGCATCCCAAAAACATGCCTCCAACTCATGGAAACTGAAATGAAGCATGGAAAATGGAAGTTCATTCTCAGCTAGAATTGGCCTCTTTTCTGAGCAAATTTTGAAAATTCATAACTAAATGTAGAAAATTTGAAATCATGAAAACTTGGTCATTATGGAAATATTTGGATGTCTCCTTCATACTAAAAATATCCCTAGACTATAACATTCATCACAGAAGACGTTTGACATCCAAAATGGTCTAAAGGTCCGACTGAATTCTGGAACTGTCACTAAATTCTGTAGAACATTTTGAAAATGTCCAATTAATTCCAAAAAAATCCAATCCATGAAAATGATACCCATCTCGAAATCTGCGGATGTTAACTAGAGAGGAAAAATATCTCCAGATCAGTTCAGGAAGTCCAGACTCCGGAATTCGATAGAATAGTACTTCTGGTCGGGCATAATTACTGGTACTAGATGGAAATTTCAAAAATTTATATCTCCCTTTCTAGATCTCTAAATGAGGTACTTCCACGAGTCACTATAATTGTCTAGTTTCTCTATATAAAATTTCATGGCAATTGGATATCATTTGGGCCTCATGTGACAGAATGCAAATTCGGACCAAATGAATAGTGCAGCAAACCAACAACTATGAAAATTGCCAACTTTGAAAAATCATCAAATATTCTGTAGACCTCCAAAAATTATAATCTTTAACTTTCCAAAAATCTCTCAGTGAGACCTAATTGCATGCCAAATCTCAGATCAAGACTAACTCATTTGGCTAAAAAGTGACGTACGGTTCCATTATAGTCAAATTTGACTCCATATGAGGTACCCAATTTGCCAAATGGCTTTCCCTTAGTTGTGGTACCTTTTTGGAATGTTTAAAAGCATATTTAAGACTTGTGTGAGCCACCCAAATGGTTCCAAACCTCATGCATCTCATTTTGGCCATTCAACCCACACTTATGTACATTTCCATTAAACTTTCAAATTGCATACTTAGGCATTACATATTCAAAATAGGTTCTAGAGGTCATACATCATATCCATATATTTAAACATCACATAATATCATATTTACACTTGTCTCAAGGGTCATAGACCATTTACAACATCATATACATTATGAAGCATCATTATGGATTCAAAAAGAAAAAAACTAGGCATATGCTTGTCAATCTCCTTCTCTCATTATTGTTGGCTCCCTTCACTAGCATGTTAGAGCATTGGAGAAGAGGGGATGAGATTCAAAGAATCCCAATAGCTCATCTCCCATTTAATCATACATAATATGTGCAAAGCAAGCTTTACAAATGCATGCATGGAGAAAATGGAAGTCATGGACATTTTAAAAGCAAACTTGGCATATAAACAAATCATACAAGACATTCAAGAGCTCACCAAGTGTTTGGATTGGCCTCACACTTCTCCTCATGGATTTTGGGCTTACCTCACCCATTCTTTAAGACCTTTGGACTCAACTATACTCTTGGGAGCCCACTTTGGTTTTGGGAGACTCTTCACATTGTCTCAACCAAGCTCAAGGGTTCTTGGTTCATCCTCACCAAATGGAAGAGTTCTTGGCCTCTCCACACTCAAGCAAACTCAAACAAACATTATGTACTCATTTAGAAACATAAAATGGCATCAAGAATCATAGCATATAAAGGCATGCTAGCATACTTTTCATAACTTGAAAATACACATACACACATTCTACAACAAGTTAAACACACATCCATGCATGAGAGAAGGAGAAGAGAGCTACCTTGTGTAACACCATACTTCTAGGACTCAATTCATGCAATTCCCATGCCTCATCTTATGTTTGTTCTATGGAAACACTCGAGTGGCATAGGGAGTTATGAATTAAAATGCATTTCTCTACTGGTAAAATTTTTCTTTCGGAGTCCCGTGTGCCATAGGAATGCATCTATCACATTCTCATACTTAAATATATGAATATAGCTCATTTCCATTATCAAATTCGGTCTACAACTTGTGGAAAGCAAAGGAACACATTAAAATTCATGTTTGCATTTTTGTCCAGAATTTCCTCTTTTCTGTCACAAACTTTGGAAAATCATAACTAAATCTAGAAAAATCGAAATCATGTTTTCTTTGTCATGCTGGAAAGCTCAAGATGCCTACTTCACACTAAAAATACGTCCAAGTCACAAAATTCATTACAAAGGACGTTTGACATCCAAAACGATACAAACTCGCTGGCTGCCTGGGCTGTGATTCAGGTTACTGATGTAAACTTCTGAAATTCATAACTAATTCCAAAAAAATCGAAATCACACACATTCAGTCATTCTGGAAAGCTACAAATGTTAACTGGACACTAAAAATAATTCCAGAATGAAACAGATACGTTTAGATATCTGGAACTGATGGAACAGTGATTGAGCTCTGGAGATGCCACTGTTACTGACAGCAAACTTCAAAAATTCATAACTCAGTGTTCAGACCTCCAAATGAGGTGATCTCGGTGGCCACAGGAAGCTTATGACCTCTAGTTTATGTACATAAAATTTCATAAGCATTGGACACCATTTGGCCATCGAGTGACACGAAAATCAAATCTGCCAGTATGAACAGTGCACATACCAGAAACCATAGAAAATTCCAACTTTGAAAATTCATCAAATATTCTCTAGGCCTCCGAAAATTATGATCTTTAGCTTCCCAGAAAGCTCTTAATAAGACCTAATTGTATGCCAAATTTCAGGGCAAGACTAACTCATTTGGCCAAAAAGTGGCATAGGGTTCCATTTTGGTCAATTTTGGCTCCATGTTGGGTACCAAAATTGCCAAATAGATTTCCTTTGGTCTTGGCACCTTTTGGGCAAGTTTAAAAGCATGTTTAAGACTTAGGGAAGCTTCCCAAATGGTTCCAAACCATTTGCATCTCATTTTGGCCATTCAACCCATACTTATACACATAATCACCAAACTTTACATTCTCATATCATGGCATTTCATACTCAAAACATGTGCTATTAGTCATACACCATACTCATTCATTTATCTATCACATAATATCATTTTTACATTTGTTCAAGGGGTCATAGACTATTTACAATAATAATATACATCATGAAGTCTCCTTATGACTCAAAAGACCAAAAATCAAGTATAAGGATGGCAATCTTCTTTCTTCAAGGTGGTTGGCTCCCATTGCCATGTCCACTTGGTCCACCTAGCATATTAGGACATTTAAGAGGAGGGAGTGAGATTCAAGAATCTCAATAGCTCATCTCCCATTCCATCACACATAATATGTGCAAGCAAGTTTCACAAATGCATGCATGGAGAAAGTAGAAATCATAGGCATTTTAAAAGCAACCTTAGCATGTGCATCAATCATACAAGACATTCAAGAGCTCACTAAGTGTTTGGATTGGCCTCACACTTCTCCTCATGGATTTTGGACTTGCCTCACCCATTCTTTAAGCACTTTGGACTCAACCATCCTCTTAGGAGCCCACTTTGCTTTTGGGAGACTCTTTACTTTGTCTCAACCAAGCTCAAGGGTTCTTGGCTCCTCCTCACCCAAGGGAAGAGTTCTTGGCCTCTCCACACTCAAGCAAACTCATACACACATCATGGGTTCATTTAAAAACATAACATGGCATCAAGCATCATGGCATATAAAGGCATGCTAGCATACTTTTCAAAGCTTGAAAATACACATACACACATTCTAAAACAAGCTAAACACACATCCATGCATGATAGAAGGTGGAGAGAGCTACCTTGTATGCAAGTACACACTTTTTCCTTAGCTTTTAAACCTCCTCTTTTGGCCACACACCCACAATTTGGTGGAGATGGTTTCTCTTGGCCTAAATACAATTTTTGGGAGCCAATTAGGTTCATGAAACATTCTCTAAAGCCATACAACTTGCTTAAGTTCTAGAGTGCTCTATAATCCCCATTATGGTCCATAAAGGCACCTAATGAAGCAACACCCTTCAAATGATTTCTAGGCCTCATTCTTTCTTTTCAAATATGATTCTTGACTCCTTTTAAGCCTCTTGGAGTCATCACATAATTAAAATAAAGGGCCTAACATTATGTTGCTTCCTTAGGTTACAATATGGAACCTAAAGCACCAACTCATTCTCTAAGCTTCCTAAATTTTTCCCAAGGTTTCCCCTCACATTCATTCATCATGTATGACTCAAAAATGGGCTTGAAACAATTTAAAACTCTCCCTAACTATGCCATCCCTACTTGGCCGAAAGTTAGAGCATAAATGGGATTTCATGGCTTCTTGATTTTTCCTTGATGGGGGAACCATCTAGGGAGGTTGTTAATAGTTGTAGGAGGTCAAGGAAACACTTAAACAACCAAGGGAACTTATAGATTAAATCAGTTTTTACAATCCCCTTAAGTGCTCTACACTTTTCCAACTTTTAGGTTCATGACTTTCCATGGGGTTTTGTTCATTTTATGGAGGAAGAGACATATGGGGGACCTCTTAGGGATCTTAGGAGCACATTTAAACATTCATTTAAGCCTAAGAACATTTATATAAAATCAGATTTGCAAGGGAGCATTTGGATCCCTAATGATTCCATTTTGTTTCCTAATGCTCCTTTCTTGATTCTATTGGTTCATTCTTAATCCTTGCCATCTAAAACCCCTAATCCCTCCATAAATTGGACAGAAAACAGCCCCTAAGAATTGGGCTCATGGTGGTCAAATTCGTGCAAGAGGAAGGGGAAGGGAGAAAGTACCAAAGATTGGAAGTTTTACCTTGTTTTCTTGCTTCCTTTGGCTTGTTCTTCCACTTGGTTGGCTTACTCCCTAAATTTTCGAAATTCCCCTCTCTGTTCTGTCCCAAAAACAGCACCAAACTCTCCATTAAAACCATAGAAAGAAAGCTTGAGAGGAGAGGAGCAAGGTTCAAGAAGGAAGGATATGGAATTTCTTAAAGTTTCTTACCTTTCTCTTGAATTTCTTCCTCCAAAATCCTCCTCCTCTTGTGCGCCTAAGGAGCTGGAGTTCTCCTCTGAAAATGGGCAGAAGCAAGTCGGTTTGGAGAGGAGAGAAAGAACGTGGCATATAAAGAAGCTTCCTTTAACGCTTTAATGCCAATTTTGCCCTTCGTTCTTAGCATTTTCGTTTCTCCTTCGTTTTAGCTCCTTTTTGAGAACCGTCTTTTCCATCATAACAAAGAGATTCCCAATTTAATAAAATGCCTTTGGAATCACTCAAATCGAAGCTAAAACCGTCCCGAACGAATCGGTCAAAGTTCGGGTCAACTGACATCGGAAAGAGTACACCGGAGGGGCTTTACTGGTCCCGGGGCTTCCCATGGTTTTTGGGGCCTTTGAGAACCCTGGGCAACTCAAAATTTTCATTTAAAAAGCCCTCCTAGGTGCTTTTCCAAAATTACACTTATTTACGAAAATGCCACTGGCTTTTCGGCAAATTTTTCGAATTGCTCCGACCCCGGTTTCTGAGCAACTCAAGGCTCAAATCCTCATTTTCTATTATTTAAAATTTTATCCAAATTTTATTTGGCCTTGAATCACTCATCTCAGGGGACTTGCTTTGAAAACGTGCCCATTTCCATCGTTTAATGAAAACGGGACATTACACCTTGCACACAATTACACACTTTTCCTTTTGGATTCAAGCCTCCTCTTTTGGCCACACACTCACAAATTGGTGGAGATAGTTTCTCTTGGCCTAGATACAATTTTTGGGAGCCAATTAGGTTCATGAAACATTCTCTAAAGCCATACAACTTGCGTAAGTATTAGATTGCTCTATAACCCCTATTATGGTCCATAAATACATCTAATGAAGCAACACCTCTCAAATAATTTTTTAGGTCTCATTCTTTCCTTTCAAGTATGGTTCTTGACTCCTTTTAAGCCTCTTGGAGTCATCACACCATTAAAACAAAGGGCCTAGCATCATGTTGCTTCTTTAAATCATAATATGGAACCTAAAGCAACAAATCACCTTATAGAGTTCTAAATTTTTTCCAAGGCCTTCCTTCATTTTTATTCATCAAATATGACTCAAGAATGGCCTTAGAAAAATTTAAAACTCTCTCCCACTACAAGAACCCTCTTTGGCTGAGACTATGGGCTTCCTTGGCCTTCTTGGAGTTCTCTTAGTTTTCTTGAAGGAGAAAGCTTGTGGGGAGCATCTTAGGTGTCTCAAGAACTCATTTAAACTCTTAATTAAACCTAGGAATCATCCTACAAAATTAAAATTTGGAAGGTGCACATAAAACCCTAGAATTTGCATCTTGATTTCTAATGGTTATTTTGTTATTTTCTTTGCATATTCTTAATCTCCACACCCTTTTTCCTTGGATTCATGCTTGGTTCTATCTAAAAATCATCTCCTCCTAGGGTTTTCTCAAGTGGGGCAAAATGGAGGAGGAGGGAACCAAAGATGACAACCATAGGAAGATAAATTACCTTGTTTTCTTGCTTTTTCTCTTTTAAATCTTCTATTCTTTGAGCTCCTCTCTTCAAATCCGAATTTTCTCCTCAATTTCTCCTTTAAAATAGATCCGTATACTTCACTATAATCATAGGAATTAAAGGAGAATGAAGGAGAAGAGGTTTGGAAGAGCACTAGCATGAAAAACCATGAAAATCCATACCTTTCTACCTTGAATTTCTCCTCCTTTTCTTCCTCCTCTTGTGTGCCTCATCCCCTAGGGTTTTCTTCTAGTTTTAGGTAGAACATGGTCGTGAATAATGAAGGGAGGAGAAGGGTGCATCATATATATAGGTGGGAATAAGTTACACTTTTTAAAAATTTCCATTTTACCCTTCATACTTTGCATTTTTGTTTCTCCTTTGTTTTAGTTCCTTTTTGAGAATTTTCTTTTCCATTATGAAATTTAGGTTCCCAATTAAAAAAAATACCTTTGGAATCACTCAGATCGGAGCTAAAACTTTATTAAACAGATCTGTTAGAGTTTAGGCACATCGACATTGAAAAATATCCATTAGAGGGGTTTTAACTGTTATGGGATTTTTATAGTTTTTAGGGCCTCTGAGAACCCTAAAGAACTCAAAATTTTCATTTAAAAAACCCTCCTGTGTGAATTCCAAAAATTGCTCAAAATTACAAAAATGCCATTACGTTTCGTAAGAAATTATTTCTTCATTCTAGCTCCATTTTTCTCTCTGTCTGAGCTTGAGATTCTCATTTTTAGGAGTCTAGAATGCTTCCCAAATTTTTTGAGACCTTAACTATCTCATTTTAGGGGACTTCCTTTTGTATCCGATGAGTTTCGTTCGTTTACAGAGAAACCGTACGTTATGTTTCTCACATTTTCTCTCATTTTCAGAAAACTGGATGTTACAAAAGACGATTCTAAAAAAGGAGCTAAAATGAAGCTAAAATGAAATTGCCATTACAGAAGGATGAAATGGGAATTTTTGAAATTGTATGTTTTTAGAAACTCCTACACACTTCTCCTTTCTTCCTCCATCTTCTTAAGCACGAAATTTTCTGCTCAAATTTTAGAAATGAAAAGCTCTCTTCTAGGCTTACAAAAAGGGGAAAAAAGGAGGAGAAAAATTAAGGAAAAGGTAGGTAAATCCATGGAATTTCATGCTCTTTCTTACTCCAACCTTGCTCCCCTCCTTCTTTGCTTTCTTTCTATGGTTTTCTTGAGATGTTTGGTTTTATTTTTGGTCCAAAACTTAGAAAGGTAGTTCAAATTTTTCAAGGAGAAGAGAACCAAGGAAGAAATGCTTTGGAAGCAAACTTGAAACCAAGGTAACTAGTTGTTGTTGTTGCTTCTTTCTTGGGGGATTTTTGGCCTAGATCAGAACCAAAGGAGGGGAGGATGTTTTGTTCAAATACAAGGAAGTAACAAGGGTTTTAAGCCATGGGGAGATGGAATATGGCAAGAAATTCTAAGAAAAACTAAGAGAAAACAAGTTAGAAAAGTGTAGTGTTTTCTAGGGTTTTGCAAAATCTGATTTTGTGTGAATGTTTCCTTGGCTATTTGAATGTTTCCTTGAGCTCCTAAGACCTCTAGAAAGCCTCCCAAGTGTCTCTCCCATCAAGAAAAAATCACAAAGTCCATGAACCTCTATTATGGTGCATATTTCGACCAAGCTAGATTCATTAGGCTAGGGATGTTTAATTTGTTCTAGCCTTGGTTTAGGACTTTATATAATGTTAGAAGATGGGAGAAATCATTGGGAAAAATTTAGGAGCCATAGATTGGGAGATGGGACAATGGTGTCTATAATAGTGCTTTGTGAAGCAACTTGGCTTTCCAATTATGCAATTGAATGTGTGATGGCTCCAAGGATCTTAAATGAGTCCAAGAAGTATAGAAATAAAAAGAGAATGGAGCCTAGAACTTGAAATGCAAGAGTTGCTTTATTAGGCCAATTATGGAACCATAATGCCAAGAATGAAACCAAGTGTGTGCTTAAAGCTTTAGTTAATGTCTTGGCTTGCTTCAATTATGTGATTGTGTACTTCTTGTGATGTCTAGGCCAAGAGAACAATCAACCACCTAAGTGCTCTTGTGAAATCAAGGAGGGAAAGGAATTAGCAAAGTAAAGCTTGCATTAATTGAAAGGTAGTTCTCCACCTCATTCTCTTGCATTCTTGTGTGCATATGTATGTTTTTATGTGCTTGTGTATGCTCTTGTGATTGAGAACATGCCATTTGATGTCTTGAGGTTGCATTGGTACCAATCTATTGTCTTGAATGCCATTGATTGTGAATGGCTCTCAAGGGTTAGGTGATGCCAAAAGTCCCTTAAAGTGGGTGAGGATATGCCAAAAGTCTCAAGGTATGGGTGAGGCTAGACCAAAAGTTCCTTGGATGGGTGAGGCTAGGTCAAAAGTCCCAAGGCCAAGAGTGAGGTAAACCTAAAAGTCCTAGAAATGAGGTGAGGCAAAACCAAAAGTCCCTAGAGCCTGTAAATGGCTTGATGTGAAAATGTGGCATGGAAATGTGGTATTATACACTTTATGTTTGCACACTTGAGATTTTGATGTATGTATGTTTTAAATATATATGTGAATAGGTGTGTACGCTATTGAGATTCTAGGAATCTCACTTTCCTTCCCTCTATTATCTTGAAATGCTTAGGTGATGTTCAAGAAACAAGAAGTGCAAGACAGAGACCATGAGAGATTGCATTTTGTATACTATGTAACCTTATTTGTATTTGAATGTCAAAGTGAGATTGTACATATTATTTTTGTGACGTAAGGCCATGAACAAATGTAAAATGATGTATGAATATGATGTAGACCTATGTGACACTAAATCCATGGAATTATGCAAATTGGCTCTTGGATGGCTTGATGCAATATGTATTCTTAGATGTGGATGACCAAATTTAGATACATGGGGTATGGGACCATTTGGATAGCTCCTACAAGCCATAATTATACTTTTAAAGTTGCCCAAGAGGTACCAAACTCAAGAGGAGGCCGTTTGGACCAAAGTAACTCTTGGTAGGGAGCAAAAATGACCATTTCATGAGGCTATGCCACTTTTTGTCCAAATAAGCTCTTCTTGGTTTGAAATTTAGCATGCATCTAGAGCTTATTGAGAGTTTTTTGGGAAGCTAATGTTGGTAATTTTTGGAGGTTTGTGGAATATTTGGTGAATTATCGAAGTTGGAAAATTTTCTAATTTTGGTCATTAGTACTGTAGCACTGGTCCAAAATTAAATTCTATCAGGCATGGGGCAAATGATGTCCAATTGCCACGAAATTTTATATACGATGTAACGCAAAAATAATCAATATTTTAATGCCATTTTCTTGCCTTTTATATGAATTGATTGATATGAGGTATAAAGATAGCATAAAAGGAGTTAAGAAATTATGGTATTACAAGACATCGGGAGACATACTCTGCTATATCTGTTTTCATTCCAGGCTACCAGAATATTTTCTTTAAATCTTGGTACATTTTATTACTTCCTGGATGAATGGTGTACTTGCTCTTATGTGCCTCATCTAATATTCTTTCTCTAATTTCTGTATTTCTAAGCACATACAGCCTATTCCTGTATCTCACTATATCGTCATCAGACAGATTGAACTCCTAGATGCTACCCTGAGCTATTTGGCCTCTAATCTTACTTAGATGGTTATCTATTTGCTGGGCCTCTCTTATTTGATTCCTCAGGTCATTTTCAATTTAGGTTTCACTCATTAGTAGCTTCCTCGAATGCACCTCACATGAGAGACTCATATCTTTAAATCTCTCAATTAATTCCTACTCTCGGATCATCATACAGGCCATGTGTATGGATTTTCTACTTAGGGCATCAGCTACCACATTAGCCTTAACGGGATGGTATTTCAATGTAAAATCATAATCTTTCAAAACTTCTAACCATCTCTGCTATCTTATATTCAGTTCATTCTGTTCAAATAAATATTTAAGGCTCTTGTGATCATTATAAATATCTATAGCTACCCTATATAAGTAGCGTTTCTATGTTTTCAAAGCAAACACCATTGTAGCTAACCCTAGGTCGTGTGTGGGGTAATTTTCTTTATGGGGTTTTAACTGTCTAGAAGCGTAGGCTACCACTTGACCTTTCTGCATAAGCACACATCCTAAACTTTTTTTTAAGGCATCACTATAGACTACAAAAGTCTCTCTAGGGTTAGGGAGTACTAAAGCTAGGGCTGTGGTTAACTTATGCTTCAACTCTTGAAAACTGTTCTCATATTTTTCATTCCACATAAATGGTGCATTCTTTCTAGTGAGCCAGGCCAGTGGCATCGCTATATGAAAAAAGCCCTGAATGAACCTCCTATAGTAACCTGCTAAACCTAGGAAGCTCCTAATCTTTGTCACTGTTCTAGGTCTCTCCCACTGTAATACTGACTTTACCTTATGGGGATCTACTGTAACCCCTACTTGGAAGATCACGTGGCCTAGGAATTGAACTTCAGTGAGCCAGAACTTATATTTACTAAGTTTAGTATGCAGTTATTTCTCTCTTAGGGTCTCCAAGGCTAATCTCAAATGCTGTTCATGTTCCTCTCTACTTTTTGAGTAGATGAGAATGTCATCTATAAAGATAACTACAAATCTATCTAAGTATGGCCTAAAGACTCTATTCATGTAATCCATGAATATTGTGGGTGCATTCGTTAACCCAAAGCGTATAACTAAAAATTCATAGTGCCCGTATCTAGTTTTATATGCCATTTTGGGAATATCCTTAGCCTTTATTCTAAGCTAATGATATCCTGACCTAAGGTCTATCTTAGAGAATATGGATGCTTCTACTAACTTATCTAGGAAGTCATCTATGTGTGGGAGAGGGTACTTATTCTTAATAGTTATCTTATTGAGTTCCCTATAATCTATACATAGCCTAAGGCTCCCGTCTTTCTTCTTTACGAATAAAACTAGAGCTCCCTATGGCGATACACTGGGTCGGATAAAACCCTTCTCTAAGAGCTCTTCTATCTATTTCTTAAGCTTAGCTAGCTTGATGGGAGCCATCCTATATGGGGCCTTAGACATTGGAGCTACCTTAGGTACAATATCTATAGGAAACTCGACCACTCTCTCTGAAGGTAGTCCACTAATCTCTCCAATGAATACCTGTAGGAACTCCTTTAATACAGGAATCTCATCTATACTCTCTTTTACATTAGCTTGAACTAAAAAGAAAACTAGGTATCCCTGACAACCATACCCTAGAGACCTCCCAACCTGGGAAGTGGTCATAACAGATAACTCAGTCCTCATACTAGGCACAATTTCACACTCAGGTAAAGTAATACATCTGTGGCGACAATCTAGTGTGGCATTATTTGTGGACATCTAGTTTATGCCAATGATCACATCAATATCAATAAGGGGCATACAAATCAAATCACAAGTGGTAAGGTAGTAACTAAACTGGACCACACAATTCAAGCAAGCACTGGAGGTAATGGCTTGGTTTCCTATGAGGGTAGATACATGCAAATCATATGGTAATGTATACATACTCAAACCTAACCTCCTAGCACAGTCATATGATATGAAAGAATGGCTAGCCCCTAAATCAAATAATGCAGTTATAGAAAAAATATTTATTCTAATAGTATCTTGAATTAGACTTGGAGACCAATTAGCCTCCTGCTATGACAAGGCAAAGACTCTACCCTGGGTCTGAGGTCTGGGAGCAAGAGCCATCTCCCTCTGCTGTGTGAATTATGGAGGATCCTAGTTGTAGTCCCTAGCCATGTGCTCTGCCCTACCACATTGGAAACATACGTTCTACCCCCCGTAGCATGGTCTGGTTCCATGGTTCTTGCCACACTGGGGACATGTCACAGGTGCAAAGCTACCTTCACTGGACTGAGTTCTCCATTTCTTGCCCCTTTGGCTCTACTGGCTTCTGCCACCTCTCTTGCTAGTAACTGCAGCTTGTGATTCTTCTTTAGGTCTCTTGGGCTCAAGGAGGGGTGGTCTGGCACTCGAGGTAGGTTGCATTAGTTTAAGATTTGCCTCTGTCACTCTATATATCTCAACCAGGGTGTTAAAGTGCCTAATTCTTTACAGTACTACCCTATCTCTAATCTCCAGAAGAAAACCTTTCTCTAGTTTATTTGCTCTCCACCACTTATCATCATGCCTCTGTAAATAGGAGGAGTATCAAGAGAGCTCTACGAATTTGGCCACGTATTGGTCCATGGACATCCTCTCTGTTTATTTCAGGAGTATAAATTTTGACTCCTTCTCATCCCTAACTGAACGGGGAAATGCCTCTCATAAAAAGCCTAAAGGAATGCCTCCTATGTAATCGGAAGGTTCCTTGCCTACAAGATAGGCTCAATGCCACTCACTAGAAATCTGCTTCTTTCTCCAGCTAAAAGATAGCCATAGTGGCTTTCTGCTTAGACATGCATTCCATCACTCTAAAAATTTTCTCTAACTACATAATCCAGGCCTCGACTTTCTCTGTGTTCATCTCACCATCAAAGGTGGGGCCTAAATTTCTTAAGCTGGATGATGATTTGGCTAATAGAGTGTTACTCCTGGGTTGGAGGCATCTGAGCTGGTGGAATAAGGGTAACCATTTGTACGTGTGGCTGTAGGTTTAAGTGAGTCACCCCTGAATGCTTGGGACAATTTGAGTGGTGAGGTGGCTGTAGAGGAGGAGGTGTAGGGCCTTGGCTGTCTCTCTCAGCAAGTTGTTCCTGTAACTACATAATCACAGCCTGTTGTTGATCCAGACAAGCCATAATAGACTGTAAGGCTCTAGCTACTAGATCACTGGGCTTAGCTCTATCATCTGTATGAGCCTCTCTAGAGGGCTGACCTCTCCTAGTATTCACCATAGTTCTGAAACATCATAGCAAACTTTAACATGAAAAGGGAACACTTTCACACCATCACACACTCAATTCATCCACAAAATAGCTCTTATACATCTAGGCAACTTATAAACACAAGCCATAACCCACATCAAGAGCCAAAACCTTTGCTCTAATACCAATAGATGTAATACCATATATTTCTAGCTTATTTCATACTAATCTCATGGCTTAAACTATGCCATTCACACAAGAGGCAAGAAAAATGACATTAAATAATAGATTTCTTAGCGTTGTGTTACATATAAAATTTTCATTTGGTGTCCCATGGACCATGTGAGCTCATGTATAACATTCTCATATTTAATTACATAGATACAACTCATTTCCATCCCCAAAATTGGCCTAGAGCTCGTGTATGGCAAGGGGATACATAAAATTCATAAATGCAATTTCAGCTAGAATTTTCTCACTTTTGTCACAAATTTTGGAAAATCATAACTAATTCTAAAAAAATCAAAATCTTGTATTCTTTACCATTATAGAAAGCTAAACACGTCTATTTTATGCTACAAATATTTTTAGGCCATGAAACATAACACAAAAGATGTTTGACATTAAAAAATATGTAGAGGTCAGACTGGATACTAGTACTATCACAAGTTTTTGCTACAAACTTCAAAAATGTCCAATTAATTCCAAAAAAATAAAATCCATGTAAATGTACCAATATGAAAAGCTAAGGATGTTAGCTAGAGAATAAAAATAACTTTAGACCAGTTTAGGCACATCCGGACCTCAAAAATCAATCAAATAGTACCTAAGGTCAGTATGAACATCTGATACTGGGCGAAATCTTTAAAAATTTATATCCCCCTCTCTAGACATCCAAATAGGGTGCTTCTAGTTGGAACAAGTCAATGAAAATTCTAGTGTCTCTTTATAAAATTTTGTAGCAATTGGACATCATTTGCCCCCTAAGTGATAGAATTCATTTTCAGACCAGTGTGAACAGTACCATAAACCAAAATCAGAAATTTTTCCAATTTTGAAAATTCATCAAATATTCCATAGACCTCAAAAAATTATTCGCTTTAGCTTCTCGAAAATCTCTCAACAAGTTCTAAACGCATGCCAAATCTTAGATCAAGAAGAGTTCATTTGGATAAAAAGTGGTATAGGTTTCCAATATGGTCATTTCTTGCTCCATATTAGAGACCAAGGTGTCCAAATGACTTCTCTTGGTGTTTGGCACCTCTTGGGCATGTTTAAATGTATGAATATGACTTATATAAACTGCCAAATGGTCCTAAGCCTCATGCATCTCAATTTGGTTATTTCACTTCTATTTATACACTAATGCATCAAACCTTCGAGAAACTAAAATTGCCATTGCATGCTCAAATTATATTCTAGTATTCACATAATATAATCTCTCATTTATGCATAACATGTTAACATAATTACACATGCTCAAGAGGTCATAGGTTATATACAATAATAGATTACATTATTTGCTATTCCTAAGGGCTAAAGTAACGAAATCTGTGCACTTTAATGTCAACCTTTCAACTCTCAAGTGGTTGGCTCCTATTGCCTTATTCTCTTGGTCCACCTAGTATGTTAGAACATTAGAGAGGAGGGTATGAGATTCAAAGAATCCCAATAGCTTATCTCCCTTTCAGTCACACATAAAAGATGCACAACTAATCTTGAAAATGCAGGCATGAGTATCATAGGATGTGCAACCATTCAAGAGACATTTTCAACATTTGAGCAAGACATATATAGCATACAATGGCCTGCCAAATGTAACATCCCGTCCTGCTGTAAACGTGAGAAATGTAATGTTCAGTTTCTCTGTAAATAGCAGAAATGGGCCAGATACAAAAGGAAGTCCTTGAAATAGAAGGAATTGGGGCCAACTAAAATTATAATAAAATTTTAAATATTAGAAAATGAAGATTTGAGCTTTGAGTTTCTTAGAAATCAAGGCTAGAGTGATTCAAAAAAAATTTGCCAAAAGGCTAGTGGCATTTTCGTAAATATAGGTACTTTTTAAAAAATACACAAGAGGGCTTTTTAAATGAAAGTTTTAAGTTCTCCGGGGTTTTCAGAGGCCCTAAAAACCATGGAAAGCCCCGAGACAGCTAAAGCCCTTCCGGTGGATATTTTTCAACGTCAGTATGCTCGAACTTTGACGGATCCATTCGGAAAGGTTTTAGCTCCAATTTGAGTGATTCCAAAGCAATTTTTCTTGATTGGGAATCTAAATTTTATAATGGAAAAGACGGTTCTCAAAAAGGAGCTAAAAAGAAGGAGAAACGAAAATGCAAAGTGTGAAGGGCAAAATGAGAATTTTTGAAAAGTGTAACTTATTCCCACTTATATATATGATGCAGCCTTCTCCTCCCTTCATTATGCACGACCATCTTCTGCCTAAAACCAGAAGAAAACCCTAGGGGATGAGGCTTACAAGAAGGGGAAGAAAAGGAGGAGAAATCAAAGGCTTAAGGTATGGAAATTAGTAGTTTTTCATGCTCTTTCTCCTCCAAACCTCTTCTCCTCCATTCTCCTTTGTTTCCTATGATTATAATGAAGTTTATAAATATGTTTTAAGGGAGAAATTGAGGGGAAAGTTTGGATTTGAAGAGAGGAGCTCAAAGAACAGAAGATTCAAGTGAGAAAAAGCAAGAAAACAAGGTAATTTCTCTTCTCCACCATTTCGCCCCACTTGAGAAAACCCTAGGAGGAGATGATTTTTAGGCAGAACCAAGCATGAATCTAAGGAAAAAGGGTGTGGAGATTAAGAATATGCAAAGGGAATTATCAAAAAGCCATTAGATTTCAAGATGCAAATTCTAGGGTTTCAATTGCACCTTGTAAAATATGACTTTGTACGATGATTCCTAGGCCTAAGTAAGAGTTTAAATGAGCTCCCAAGATCCCTAAGAGGCTCTCCATATGCTTCTTCCCTAGAGAAAACAAAGAAAGCTCCATGGAACCCAATATGCTTCATAGCCTCGGCCTAGATGGGTTCTCCTAGCTAGGAAGAGTTTTAAATTTTTCTAAGGCCATTCTTGAGTCATATTTGATGAATGAAAGTGAGGGGAGGCCTTGGAAAAAATTTAAAACTCATAGAAAGTGATTTGGTGCCTTAGGTTCCATATTATGACCTAAAGAAGCAACATGATGCTAGGCCTTTTGTTTTGATGATGTGATGACTCCAAGAGACTTAAAAGGAGTCAAGAATCATATTTGAAAAGAAATAATGAGGCCTAGAAATCATTTGAGGGGTGTTGCTTCATTAGGTGCCAATATGGACCATAATGGGGGTTATAGAGCAATCTAGTACTTAAGCAAGTTGTATGGTCTTAGAGATGATTACATGAACCTAATTGGCTCCCATAAATTGTATCTAGGCCAAGAGAAACTATCTCCACCAATTTATGGGTGTGTGGCCGAAAGAGGAGGCTTGATTTCAAAGGAAAAAGTGTGTCATTTTGTGCAAGGTAGCTCTCTCCACCTTCTCTCATGCATGGATGTGTGCTTAGCTTGTTTTAGAATGTGTGTATGTGTATTTTCAAGCTTTGAAAAGTATGCTAGCATGCCTTTACATGTCATGATCCTTGATGCCATGTTATGTTTTAAATGAATCCATGATGTTTGTATGAGATTGCTTGAGTGTGGAGAGGCCAAGAACTCTTCCCTTTTGTGAGGAGGAGCCAAGAACCCTTGAGCTTGGTTGAGATAAAGCAAAGAGTCTCCCAAAAGCAAAGTGGGCTCCCAAGAGTATGGTTGAGTCCAAAGTGCTCAAGAAATGGGTAAGGCAATCCAAAACCCATGAGGAGAAGTGTGAGGCCAATCCAAACACTTAGTGAGCTCTTGAATGATTTGTATGAGTTGTTCACATGCCAACTTTGCTTCTAAAATGTCCATGGCTTTTATTGTCTCCATGCATGCATTGGTAAAGCTTGTTTGCACATATTATGTATGATTGAATGAGAGATGAGCTATTGGGATTCTTTGAATCTCATCCCCTCCTCTCCAATGATCTAACATGCTAGGTGAACCAAGTGGATATGCTAATGGGAGCCAACAACACTAAAGGAAGGAGATTGACAATCATGTGTTTAGCTTTTGTCACTTTAAGACCATGATTGTACCATATGATATATATGATGTAGTAAATGGGCTATGACCCTTGAGACATGTGTAAATATGATATTATATGATATTTAAATGTATAGATATGATGTGTGACCTCTAGAACCTATTTTGAGTATGTAATGCCAAAGTGTGCAATATGGGAGTTTATTGGAAATATGCATAAGTGTGGGTTGAATAGCCAAAATGAGATGCATGAGATTTGGGACCATTTGGGAAGCTCACACAAGTCTCAAATATACTTTTAGACTTGCCCAAAAGGTTCCACAACCAAGGGAAGGCCATTTGGCAAATTTGTTACCTCATATGGAACCAAATTTGACTATAATGGAACCCTATGTCACTTTTTGGCCAAATGAGTTAGTCTTGCCCTAAAATTTGGCATACAATTAGGTCTCATTAAGAAATTTTTGGGAATCTAAAGATCATAATTTTCGGAGGTCTAGAGAATATTTGATGAATTTTTAAAATTGGAATTTTCTATGGTTTCTGGTATGTGCACTGTTCATACTGGCAGATTTGATTTTTGTGTCACTCGATATCCAAATGGTGTCGGATGCTTATGAAATTTTATATGAATAAACTAGAGGTTATAATATTTCTGTGGCCACTGATATGACCTCCTTTGGAGGTTTGAGTAGAGAGTTATGCATTTTGGAAATTTGCTGTCAGTAACAGTGGCGTCTCCAGAGCTCAATCACTGTTCCATCAGTTCCAGATATCTAAAATTATCTGTTTCATTCTTAGATTATTTTTAGTGTCAAGTTAACATTTTTAGATTTCCATAATGACTAAATTTGTGTGATTTTGAATTTTTTAGAATTAGTTATGAATTTCAGAAGTTTGTATCAGTAAACTGAGTAACAGCCCAGGCAGTCAGTGACTCTGTATCTTCTTGGATGTCAAACGTCCTGTGTGATGAATGTTATTACCTGGGCATATTTTTAGTATGAAGTAGACATCCTACGATTTTCAAAATGACCAAGATTGCATGATTTTAAATTTTCTATGTTTAGTTATGATTTTTTAAAATTTGCCTAGGAAAGAGGCCAATTCTGGCCGAAAATGGATCTCCAAATTTTCATACTCCATTTCGGTTTCCATGGGTTGGAGGCATATTTTTGGGATCTAAATGAGTTTTAATGATGTAATTAAATATGATGATGCATAGTATGAGCTCACATGGTCCATGTGACACTGAAATGAATTTTTAGACATAGTGCAATGCGAAAATAATCCCACTTTTCTCGCTTTTCCCATGGAAATCCTACATAGTTCATGATATTATGCCATTCAAATGTATGAGATGGACTAGAATCTATGGTGTTACACCAAACAAGTGGATTAGCTTCACCCATTCAGTTATGGATTTTGGATTTGCCTCACCCATTCTTTAAGAGTTTCTTGGATTTAACCTTACTTTTGAGAGTCAACCTCACTCTTGGGAGACTCTTTACTTTATCTCAACCAATTCTAAGCGTTCTTGGCTCATCCTTATCATGGCTAAAGGTTCTTAGTTTCACCACACTCAAGCAAACCAAAGCAAGCATTATAAATA
Source organism: Erythrophleum fordii (assembly GCA_032878935.1). NCBI lineage: Eukaryota > Viridiplantae > Streptophyta > Magnoliopsida > Fabales > Fabaceae > Erythrophleum > Erythrophleum fordii. The sequence continues at coordinate 22,201,582 of JAVQMF010000044.1, forward strand.
TCATTTAAAAAAAAATACATCATCATGGTACCATGGCATATGAAATCATGCTAGAATACTTTTCATAGTTTAAAACACACATACACACATTCAAAGACAAGAAAGCATACATTCATGCATGAGAGAAGGAGGAGTGAGCTACCTTGGATGCAATCACGCACTTTTCTCTTTGAAATGATGCTCCCTTTCTCAGCATCACACACACAAAGGTGTGGGAATGATTTCTCTTAGCCTAAACACAATTTATTGAAGCCAATTAGGTTCATGAAATTAATTCTAAAGCCACACAACTTCCTCATACATAAATTTGGTCTATAAACCCCTTTATGTTTCCAAGAATGCACCTAATGAAGCAATAGCAATCAAATAAATTCTAGGCTCCATTCTTTCTTTTCATACATGATTCCTGACTCCTTTTAAGCCTCTTGGAGTCATCACACAATTAAAACAAAGAGTCTAACTACATATTACTTCTTGAGGTCATATTATGGAACATACAAGGCCAGCTCACTTTCTATGGTTTCTAAATTTTTTCCAAAGCCTCCTCTCATCTTTACTCATTATATATGACTTAAAAATGGGCTTAGAAAAATTTAAAACTCTCCTTAGGTACTCAAACCCTTCTTAGCTGAAACTAGGAAGCATATTGGCCTTCTTGGACTTTGGTTTGTTTTCCTTATGGAGGAAGCACATGGGGAGACTTCTAGGGACCTTAGGAGCTCATTTAAACTCTCATTTAGGCATGAAAATTAAGGTATCAAATTAGATTTTACAAAGAACATATGAAACCCTAAAATTTACATCTTGAATTTCCATGGTTATTTGTTAATTTTATTTGCATATTCTTATTCTCCACAGTCTTTTTCCTAAGAATCACCATTGGTTCTACCTAAAAACCAAGCCCTCCTATGGCTTCTTGACTGGGGCAAAGTATGGAGAGAAGAGGAGCAAGGGGTAGCAACCATAAAAAAAAAATTACCTTGTTTTTTCTTGTTTTCTCACTTGAATCTTGTCTTCTTTGGCCTCCTCTTTTCAAATTCGAATTATTCTCTTAATTTCTCCCTTGAAAAAGATCCATATACTTCAATATAATCATAAGAAATAAAGGAGAATGAAGGAGAAGAGGTTTTGGAAAGGAAAGAGCATGAAAACTACCAAAAACTCATACTTTCAACCTTTGATTTCTCCTCCTCTTCCTCTTCCTCTTGTGTGCCACTCTCCTAGGGTTTTTCCTTTGGTCTAGGGTAGAAACATATGAAGCTAAATGAATTGGAGAGTGGGGCACCCTATATATATAAGTGGAGGAAAGAAGACTTTTCAAAAATTTCTATTTTGTCCTTCGTTTTCAGCATTTCTATTTCTAGCTCATTTTAGGTCCTTTTTTAGAACCATCTTTTTCATTATAAAATTTAGGTTCTCAATTTAGTAAAATGCCTTTGGAATCACTCAAATTGGAGCTAAAACCTTCTTGTAAGAATCTGTCAAAGTTTAGGTACATCGATAATGGAGAACATCCACTGAAGGGGTTTTAACTGTCCCGGGCCTTCATATGGTTTTCAGGGCCTCTGAGAACCCCGATAAACTCAAAAGTTTCATTTAAAAAACCTTCTTGTGTGAATTCCAAAATTTGCTCAAAATTACAAAAATATCATTACATTTCGTAAGTTCTTCATTAAAATTTATTTCTTCATTCTAGTTCTATTTTTCATTCCATCTGAGCTTAGAATTCTCATTTTTAAGAGTCTAGAATATTATTCAAATTTTTTGGGACCTTAACGAATTCATTTCGAGGGATTTTCTTTGAAAATGCACTAGTTTCTGTCGTTTAATGAAAACTGAACATTAGAGAGATGACCTTAATCATTCCAAATATATGAACGAATTAAAACTTTTATTGTAACATATCATTAAATCCAAAACCTATCACAAAATTAAGATTAAGTACTTAAACTAGTAAAGATATAAGTAACTCTTAAAATACCTCATCAAGTTCCTAGGACACTTAATTAAGACTTTAGATTATTCAAAATAGACTCTAGATTAAGAACTTATTCAAAACCTTACTCGAAACCCTTTTAAAATATCTTATAAACAAAAATCTATGAATGATGCCATGGCCTTATAGCGCTGTGCCATGGTGCCCTTAATATAGAAACTAGAATGCAAAAATAATGTTAGGTATCGTAACCTTATAGGGCTACGTTGTGCCATGCGCGTCTCTATTTGGACTATGACACAATATCTTCCTCTTTATTTATCCAACACCACGATGTCACATCAAAAACTTAGATTCTTAGGGAAAAAATCCTATGTGGCATTGTGGCACTAAGGAGTCATGTCATAACATTCTTACACCAAAAGCACATTGAATAGCAAAAATGAAAGCTATAATTAAATTTTTACCTACCAAAAGCCTCCCACTAAATTGAAAGGACATAGGACACCTTTGATGGCTATAGATACATTTTCTAAGGGTTTGAAAACTTAGAAACAAATGATCAAACACACACACTCCTCCAAATTGATAAATTTTCAATGGAAATCAGCAAGACAAGCCATGAAAGTAGGACCAAATTTTGAACTAATAACCCACATATCTAAAATCACCATTACATAACTATTTGACCTTAAACCAAGCCTTACAAGTTTCAAATGTTAAAAGAAAATTGTTCCACTCCTTAAAGCCATAGAATATCCATTCATTCAAAATATGACTATATGACTTCCTTACCCCCATAATACACAACCAGCAACCATTATAACAAAATCTCCAAAATTATTAACAAAACTAAACTTAGACAATCTTATAGAACCATTCAAGTAAGAATTCAACACCATACTAAAATGTCAAATATGCATACAAGTAACATAAACTATAAGCTAATCCAAAGTAAACTATATTTACTTGTGAGATCCCTTTACAAAGTTTAGTATCAACTAAAATCCTACCTACCACCTTCACAAGTACAATTCATCAAAAGATATCACCCCTACACTTGGCATATCATAACAAAAGTTATAAGTTAGATAAAAAACATCAAAATTAAGAGCCAAAATGTAGGCTATCCAAAAACTCACCCTTTTCACATCCAATCAAGCCTTTAGTTGCTTGTCTTCATAAGAGCCCAAATCTTCACCTATAAAATGTTAACCCACAATCGGTGCAAGATATAAAATCTCAATAGTAAAGAGTAACTTCCATTCACATTTGTATAGGCAAATAAACATAGAGTTGTACATGATAAAGTCATTAGTTCACCATACCATATTTAACAAATCAAAAGTAGCACAAAAATCTCACAGTCATTAAATAATAACTATTAGTGGTTGGATGTACCAGTGAGGTCCACTACTTCTCACCAATAGCCAAGATACACTCATAAGGTTCATAATGTAATGCCTTAGTCTCTTTACCCTTATATATTAGTACCACAAGTAATCTCATTCATAGCATGCATGATGGAGCACCATTTCAAGGAAGAACATACCTTACATAAAGAAAATATTAAATATTTAAATGTATATATTTGTGTTACGTAAGTTTTCATTTCCTCATCTTAGACTCCAAAGATGATGTAAACTCATCCACATCATTTTATAGTCATAACATATCTATACAAGTCTTTCTCATCACATTTGATCTCATTCACTTCAGGTTTGAAGCAACATCACACAAATTCCATGGTTTGCTCTTGGGTTCAGAATTCAGTTTTCGGATACAAATTTTGGAAATTCATAACTAATTCTAAAAAACTTGAAATTAAGAAAACCATACCAATTTTGAAAGCTGTGGATGTCTAATTTTGACTAAAAGTAGGTCTAGACCAATGCAGTAAGCATAAGCTACCGAAAATAGATGTAACAGTAACACAGGTAAGGCTGCATTGCTAGTACTATCATGTAATGTCAAAAATTCATATCTCCCTTTATAGAATCCCAAATAAGGCAATCTTGGTGGCTATGAAAATATTATGATGTCTAGTTTATGTATATAAAATTTCATGAGCATTAGAATTCATTTGGCCCATTGATGACACAGAGAAGCAAACTGACCAAATGAACAATAACCATACTATTTCTACATAATTTGGCCAATTTTGAAAAATCATAATAAATTGGCTAGAGTTTCAAATTGAGTGATCTTTGGCTCTATGAGAATTTCTAGATGATTCCTACTTGCTAGCAAAATTTCATGAAAAAATGCATTCATTTGGTCATATTTTGATTCAGCACACCATTTGGTCAAAATTAAAGTTCAAAATGGGCATTTCAAGTACCCAATGCATTTTTACACTTTTTACCACCACATGAGCAAGTGTAAAAGCATAAATGCCATGTATAAAAGTATGCCAAATAATCCAAATCACCATGGAGCTCAATCTCACCTTGCCACATCCATATATACATAAGAACATCAAGTCACATAATGGCAAAGGAGTGGTAAAATCTTACATTGTCATTCATCTAGCGTCTACAAGGATACATACACTATTTGTACATATAATAGAACATGTTGAAGGGTTTACATCATGTACACATCTCATGGTTGTATAGTTTGACATCAATATGCCATCAAAATGCCCATTTTTCATAACCATTTGTCAAAGTCTTAATCTTCAAGGTTGTTGGCCTCCCTTTCTTTGTTCACTTGGCTCACCTAGACATGTTTAGGCATATGTAAGGGAAGAGTGAGATTCAAAGAATCCCAATAGCTCTTAACCCTTTCAAACATACATAATAGATGCTAAAACATGTCAAAGAATGCATGCATAGCTTTCAAACAACTAATGAATATGTATAAAGCATTTTCCTTGTTACATAAACTCACACATAACAAGTATAAGCTCTTAAGGGCATTGGTCTAGCCTCACCCATCTTTCTTGGGACTTTTGGATTTTCCTCACCAACTTTCAAGGGACTTTTAATTAAGCCTCACTCTTCTTGAGATTTTGGGCTTTGTCTCACCCATTTCTAGGGACTTTTGGCAAAATCAAACCCATGCAAGCCATTATCCAATCATAATCACATTTCAAGAAACATAATGGTACCATAACATGTAAGCATAGGCTAGAAACACTTCTCATGGCTTAAACACACATACAAGCACTTAAGGACAAGCAAACATCCAAGCCATGCATGAGAGAAAGGTTAAAGAGCTACCATGAAGCAAGAACACAACACTTTCTCTTGAAATTCTTCTTCCCCTTTTTTGTCTAAGCCTTGCAATTAGGTGGCCTTTGGTTCTCTTGGCCTAGACACATTAAAAGAGACATAAATCACTCATGGAAACAAGCCTTGGCATCATACACACTTTATATGAAGCCACTTTGTTCTATGGCTCCATTATGCTTCTATACAAGACCTTACAAAGCAACGAGGAGACTTCATGGTCTAGGCTCCCATTTCACATTCCCTCTAAGTCTCTTAACTCCCTTTAGACTCCTTGGAGTCATCATACATTCCTTTTAAGGAGCTTAGCTGTAAGTTGGTTCATAATATCACATTATGGAGCCTACACCTCCATCTCACGTTCCATGACTTTTAAATTTTTTTCAAGTCTTCCACTAATGTTCTTCTATCACATTTAGTCCCATTCTAGGTTTAGAACAAATTAAAACTCCCTAGGTGCATGAAGTGGATTAGGCCAAGACATGAAGAGCATAATGTAGCCATGGAGTTTGCTTGCTTTCTTTGGGAATTGGCACTTGTGAAGCTTCCTAGATGTCTTGAGAACTCATATATACTCTTAGACTACTTAAATTACTACTAGGAAGTTTCATCTTAGCCTAAGTGCAACCAAATTCCTAAATTCTATAACTTGCATTCAAAAGCTCCTATTTCAATTCTAGTTGTATATTCTTAATCCTCACCCTCCATAACCCTTGGTTCCATCAAGAACACTTAAAGAAAACTCTCTTCCTCACTTTCTCTCTATAGACCAAAGCTTAAATGGCTTAGAAATACAAGATTTTGCAAGTATTTCAAGTAAAGTCTTACCTTAAAATGGAGCTCTCTTCGCGAACATTATTTTCCACTGATTGGTTTCTTGAAAAGAGTTTCTTTTTAGCTTAGGTCAGACTTGAATCTTCAATTTTTCAAGAAAAGAAAACCACCATGAGAGAGTTCTTAGAGAGAGGAATAACTCATATATACTCTTAGACTACTTAAATTACTACTAAGAAGTTTCATCTTAGCCTAAGTGCAACCAAATTCCTAAATTCTATAACTTGCATTCAAAAGCTCCTATTTCAATTCTAGTTGTATATTCTTAATCCTCACCCTCCATAACCCTTGGTTCCATCAAGAACACATAAAGAAAAAATCTCTTCCTCACTTTCTCTCTCTAGACCAAAGCTTAAATGACTTTGAAATACAAGATTTTGTAAGTATTTCAAGTAAAGTCTTACCTTAAAACAGAGCTCTCTTCATGTACATTATTTTCCATCGATTGATTTCTTGAAAAGAGTTCCTTTTTGGCTTAGGTCAGACCTGAATCTTCAAGTTTTTAAGAAAAGAAAACCACCATTAGAGAGTTCTTACTGAGAGGAACAACTTTCCTAACTAGCGCGAGATAAAACATGGCCATTTACTTACCTAAATAGAAACTTAAATTTCTTCTCTCTCCCCCCTCTTAATGTCACACCATGGCTGCTCAAATTTCTAAAAGTGGAAGCTTGGAGAAGGTGATGAGATGTAATCTTACTTAAGAAGCCTCTTTTACATTTTTTTCAAAATGACTATTTTGCCCCTATGCGCCTGTTTGCTTCGTTTAGGCTCATTTTAACTCTTTTTTTAGAACCATCTTCTTTATCATAAAATTTAGGTCCTTTATTTCATAAAATGCCTTTGGTTTCATTCAAATTGAATTTAAAACCTTTTCGAATGAATCGATTAAAGTTTAGGTCAACCGATGCTATAAAACATAAATTAGAGGGGTTTAAACCATTCTAAGGGTTTCTAATATTTTTAAGGCCTCTGAGAACCCTAGAAAACTCATTTTTCTCATTTAAAAATCCCTTATTTGAATTTTTTAAAAAGTGTCCAAAATTACAAAAATGCCACTGCATCTTTGTTAAATTTTGTCTAGTTATTCTAACTCTATTTTCAAGACACCTCTAGCCTTGGATCCTTATTATTTGAGATTTAGATTATTGCTCTAATTTTATTGGATCTCAAATCATTCTATCTGGGAGACTTCCTTTATATTTGGTGTGTTTCGTCTATTTATAGAGAAACTAGACATTACGTTTCTCACGTTTGCAAAGGAATCGGATATTATATTTCCTCCCCCTTTAAATAAATTTCATCCTTGAAATTTAGGTATATAACTTCATCTAGATTTTCTCATATTCTCATTAACTGGCCTTTTCTTTCCCTTTTTGCTGGCTTTATTTAGATCCTTTAGAGACTAAGCTCTTTTATCAGGGAATTTACGTCACTAGTTTACTGTATCTTATTCTCTTTTTTTCTGCTATTGCTATAAAGCATTTGACTTGCTTTTATTATAAGGGAAAGTACTTTTTGATTGTGATGACCTTAACTTCTAATCCAGGTAATTATAGTTAAATACACGATTAATAATTAATGATCAAGGTTTGGAGTCGTGACAATTAATTACATTAAGAAAATATAGGAAAATTTGAACCTTGATGTTATTAGGGTCATCAACTAAACAACCATAAATGGGAGAATGCATAAAAGAGTTGCACTATCATCAGGGTTTGTGATTCATCCATCCATCAGTTTCAACAGACAAAAATCTCCCACAAGTATTCCTATATCATTTTCTAGCATTACCATTGAAGAAATTGGGGTTTCTAGGATAAATGTCGTAGTTTGGGGACCTGCGGCATGACTTGAAACCTTCCTGTCATGGCTAAGTTAGGTACTGGAGCTCAAAAACTGAGTTTTTCACCTTGCGCCGTGGCCTTGACCTTTTCGCGCGCTGCTAAATGGCTCTTAGGAATCATTAGGTAACTTAGTTGCTGCGGCCAATATACGTGATGCCACAGCGAAAATGCTTCCTGGAGCTACTATTTGAAGTCCCACGATTCTCACCTCTGCAGCATACACTTGTGTCGCGCACGAGTTTTACTACTGTACTCTCCTTAACTAGTTTCCTCGACTTGTGCCGCGACAGGACCTATTGCGCTGTGGCGAGGTTTCATTCTATCACCTCTTGGGCGATTTTTTTCGCACTGCGCTGCGGTGATATTTCTCAAGCCCCGACGTCCCTTGCCACTGTCACTCTTCAGGCCGCTACGAGGCCTTCCTAGCCGCGGCGTGACTCTCTCTTGTAACTATGTCTCCTACATTTCATCCTATGCACTCCAATTCTCTTCTTAGGAACACCCTAGGACTACTTCCTCCCATTTTATATGACTCTAATGGTATTTATCTACTCTATTCACCCAGCTATTCTACCATTACCAATTCAAAACTTAAATGTAAATTTCCACTCCTCCAGCTACCCTATATCAGCAAGTCCATGGAATAACAATAACAAAAATTCATGCACTATTGACAATTAACATTCGATACATATTCCGTTAGAGGTTTTATACAGCCATGATTCATATCAATATCTAATACATTACATAATTATATTTCCAACAGTATACCATACCATAAATTCAGTAAAATTCATACATCAGGTGTTATGGGATTCATACATCCAATATCAAGTTATGATGAGGCCTAACTCCTCAATAAATACATCCTAAGTGATCAAAATATAAAAGCCTATACTTGGCAACATGATTACATGATGATGCTATATAAAAAGGAATACAAAATTTAGCATCTATTCTAAATAGACTAATCTAAGTGTAGCCTTCTCCCTACACGATTGGAGCTCATGGATTTTCATCCACTTGTTTCCCCTTATCCTTACCCGAAGAACCTTCACTTGAAATATTTAATCCCATGAAACAGGGTGAGATGTGAATCACAGTAACCAAAACAAATTCCATTCATATATTTCAGTTTAATTAACATATATGCATGATTTCGTATAAACATAAAAAAACAAACCAGTCATACCAGTAAATGAAACAATTAGGCTATCATGATCACTATCTCATACTAGCAATCATATTTTCACATGTTAAAGGCCAATAACACTGGAAGAGGCCCGTCCACGGCACCTACTCCCCATTGAGCAGAACCAGGGCTCAGTGCATCTAGGGTTTGATCATAACGCGGTGCCCAATCGAAGCACATGCACGGGTGGCAGCCACCTCACAGCTCCACCATAGACTTAGAAGGTCCAATCACAATACATAAATAGCCAACCAGTTCATTCAGTATTTCAAATTGTTCATGTACAACAATTATGAAATCAAAACAGATATGTGCATGGAATTAATATAGTCCTGCATGGAATTAATATAGTTCTGGTTACCTCACTTGTAGCCAATCCTCTAAGAGCCAATTAAATGTTACTTCAGCCTATGGACACAAAACCAAGCCATTACTATCCCTAATCACAATTTGTATAAGCAACCCATCACTTAAAAAAATTAAGCTATATAGGACTACTCAGAAACACTTACCCAATCACTACTAAAACCAAATTCAAATTCGGTTGCACCTTCCCCATAAACCTCAAATTAACACATCAAATTCTGAGTAAATTTGTATAGAAATAATACCCATATTATAAATTAGCTATAGGGGTCTCAAACCAGCAAAAATACATCAAGAAGATGAGTTTATACTTACCTAATGTCAGCTCTAGCCTCAACCTACGAATTTTCACCATGGAAACATCAAATGGCAAGTTTCAGATTTTGGGTATAGGTGAAAATACTCCAAATGAAGAACTAATCAGGCCAAAATTAAGAGAAAGATGAGAGGATTAAGTTATATAACTATTACCTTAGCTGAATCTTGCTCTAGAAGTGGGAAATGATAGATTTCTTGCCTCAAACCCTAGCCTCCCTCTAAACCTCTGAATTTCTCTCTTGTGTTTCAGCAAAATAAGGAAGAGGCTAAAGTGTTTAGGGTTTTAGTTAGGTTCTATAGGTTATGGGCTGCTCCAAGATCTAACTCCAAATGGGCTTCAGATTTTAACTTTGTTAGGCTAGCTTTAAGGTGTTGGGCTACAGAATTTCATTGGGCCAGACCTAGTTTTAAGGACTCCATGGTCTTAGGTCTGTACAAGGTTTATTGGGACATTTATAAGAGCCTATACAAGGTAAATCTTGGGCCTCTATCACATTGAATCAGATTGGGTCTGCACCTAACTCATTGGGCCTCCATTAGCCTCTTATCATGATTTCTCACATTAATTTGAGCCTAGATGAAGTTTCTATCCCAAATAATTCTCAACTCATATTATTAATTTATCTCTCAAAATTTTCACTCACTTAACTTACTTGATTATTCTATATTAATTATTCTTAATTAACCCAAATTTATGATTAGCACCTTAATTAATTTTGGAGTGTTACATTGACACTACACATACTCTTATAACTCTAGCCTATCTCCTAGGAGAGCTTACTATTTCGCATCTGATTAGTCTTATCCCATTCATTGGGGTTGACTTTCTTGCTTTGTGGATTCACTTATATATGCTTTGGGAGATAACTTATTTAGTATTAAATCTCCCTTATCATCTTTTAATGGCTTTCTATAAAGTCTCATTTCCTTTCTCTGTTCATGAATAGCCATTAGAGACCTTTGTTTGCTTATTTAACTTACTTAAATATTCAGTCCACTATTTAATTTTGTTCATTTTCTCACTAAATCATCCCATGGTTGATCATTATATTTCTTTCTATCATAGGCCTCATATTTGTATCACTTACTGGGATCATAGCTCCTTTTAAAAGGGCTGTTATTCTCAATTGTTTTAGCCTCATTTCTTACTCTGACCCTTGACTTTTCAGCCCTAAACTATGTTTTACTATCTTTATTCACTTGAGAGTAGGTCTTATTTAACTTTTCAATTTAATAGTTGATTATCATAACTCATACTCTTTCTTGTAGTAACATTAAAGAGCAATTATCACTGACTACTATTGAATTCTTGTAGGATATTAACTTTGCATAATTTCAATTGCTGGAGATATAGTTTACCACTTACCCATCAAGACAAACTATACTTGACCCCTCTTTGAACATATAACTTTGGTATATAGGGATCTTTCTATTCCTTGGTCAGGTCCAATATCTACTGGGTAGTAGTTCATCTAACTATATTACTAGAAAGCTACTTTCTTGCTTTTCTCATCCCTCAAAGAGGTATAGTTAGTGGTCTAACTGTTTGAGTATAACCTTCATATCTCTGTGGCAATAGTCTACCAGATTTAGGAGATCTCTAGTCTTTGAGCTAAAAACTATCTAATACTATACTGGTCTCTAAGACAAATTGATTTGGAAAACCATCCCAGGCTATTATCTCCCTAGAGAACTATTGTGCTGTAATTGTGGGCTCTCTGTATCTCTATGAGATCTACTACAACCCCTAGGTTTATTATGACCTCTTTGAGCCTTGGTAGGGTCTATTACAACTTACTATACTATGTTAGGATCTACTATGATTCATCTCTAAGGGATGTCAAAGTCTAAGATCACTGTGTCTGACAGTAAAATGCATACTCACTAAGTTCGGTAACCATCACTCGTAATGGCTAAGGCTAAACTCAGATGCCTATCATGTTTTTCATGTGAAGTGGGTTCCATGTCATTTATTTCTTTCTTGATCCCATTAGAACAATACTTAGGAGAATTATGATTTTTTACTTACTACTCCTTATGGGATCCTCAGGTTCCCATTTCAAGCTTTTTCACTTATGCTTTCTTTTTTCACTTTACTGGTTTACTAAACTTTACTTGTACTTTTTATATATTTCCTCTCATATCCTGCAATTTCTAATTATGCCCTTGTTCTGGTTTCAAGTGCCTTCTACACCAGGGCATCACACACATCGAATGTGTCTAACATCTCTAGTAAGATAGAGGTCATAGGCTAGTCCTTTTTCACTTTATTTAGTCATATCATAAGGGACTCTGACTTTTAACATTCTAATACTGATAGCACGTTCTCTTTTGTATCATTGTTCTTTATTGGGGATTTCTTTTTGCATACTTTTCTTATTATTTTGATATTATTGGAATCTTTTACTTCTCTTTTTTTAGCTTATCTCTTGATTTAACTAACTAGGATATTCTTCGATTATTGGGACACTCTTTATGGTTGATGGCATTATTTGCTATGCACTTAAGTTACATTACTACTGAGTTGGCCAGACTCAATATCATGCAACCATCATTGCAAGCAAACTATAGCATCAATCACTAATACATAGGTGCATCATGACCGAGCTTAAGCCACTATCGCCAGTATATTACAAGTTCCCCAACAATCTAAAGTACCCTCTTGTCATCATGCTCTATCTCTCTTTATTTTAAATGAAACTCAGGGAAGGGAACTCTTTCTTTAATTCTTATGTCATTTACTATACTACCCTGGAGTCATTCACATTGCCCAGCTATCTTTATTTAGGGCATTATGTCATGCTTTATTGACATCTATACCAAGGACAACGGTGCTTGCTAATGCACTCCTTCATATTATTTGTTTATCTATTTTTAGTTCATTATGTCCTCGGTTTTGACATCATCACATACTTTCTCTATACTCAGAAGCATTTTCTATTCCCTCTGGGTTCACCTTTACTTACTCACTTTCTATAAATGGGGAAAAGATCTAATTCCTCTTATTCTCTTACTTTATTATTAACTAGACCATTCCTCTATAAGGAATTATTCCTTGTGAACCCTAGAGTTTGCTCTCTTTAAAGCTCGTGGCTTACACTGCTGCTTTACATAACCATGGAGCTCACCTTCTTAGGTGGCTTTCAACTTCTCTAGCTTCCCTGGAAGTACTGAGACACTAAATGCTTGCCTCAGCCCCTCTCTACACTTTGATTAAGGGCTAGGTATACTCTCTTTTTGCATAGACTTTTTGCTTTCATCTTTAAGAGCATAATTCATTAATTCTAAGGTTATACTAACTCGATTTAGGTCACACATCTTCTTAATGTCTCACATCTATTTTATCAGTAACTGTATGCTCCACTTAGTACTCTTACTCATATTAGGGGAGCTTATCTAACTATGTGCTAACTCTTATCTAGCTATTTTCATTATACTCATTCGATTAACTCTTACTTATTTGCTTTTACTATGCTTACTTTATTAACTTTCCTTTTATCACTACTAAAGCGAGGGTGCCTCATAGGTATCACTCTTTCAATGTATTCTCGCTTTCTTATATCTTTGAAATTGCTAAATCGAAGATCCATCCCTTAGAGAATTAGTGACCATTAACTGAGTGGTCCTCTATCTCATTACATCTCATTTTCATTTTAGGGTATCATCCCTAAAATATACCCTCCTTATATACTCACTACCTTTTTTAATACTATTAGCATTTAATCATATCAATTTAATGGCTATGAAAACATCCTATCACCAAGATCCAAGATCTTGTCGACAAGGTTTTGTATTTTGTAATGTAAATTTTGAGACCTTATCAATAGGGTTTTCCTACTAGTGAGTACAAGATCTTTTAATAGTAAGTAACAATATAGAATATGTGTGGGTATGACACTTGTTTTTTTACACAGATGTATCCTTTCTTTACACATATACCCATAGCATGCTTTGCATAGGATCACGATGAAAGCCCATCATTCACTGGCATATAAAATAGCATTCTAGGTTAGAGTCAATGCCTTATAGCGGGTCTTAACAACCTTACTACTCTTATGTCTAATAGGCTATCTCTATACTCAATCTTAAACATCCTCAGGCTCATTCATAAGCTAGGCTAGTCTCTTTCTTAGACTCACGTACTAGGCCAACTGCTCTATTGCTTAATTATTCTCAACATTTGCTAGTGGGTCATTTATCTCTCTTTTATCTCACTTACACTAGGGGTCTTACTTTTTGTACTCTGTCTAACCTTATAACAGTTCTTCTCTCATTTTAACCTGAATATGACCAATAAGGCCCTCTGTATGGCAATACCCTCCATTATCATTGGCACTTCATTTCTGGCTACACAATTTAAGCTTCAACTACCTTTGTGTTCAACCCACCATTAAGGTTAAAGGGTTTTGCCCCTTGCATTATTCATGTATAGCCAAGTGGTACATCTGGGCTGTCAGGGCTCTATGGAGTGTTACCTATAAACTCTAGCCTCTGGCTTGAAGGGATAACTTTCTAGGCTCTCTAATTCATCTAAACATCTAGGTGTCGTGGCTAAGGGAATAGCTCTCTCTTATTTCCCCTCTAACTAATTCCTGGGTAGCAAAAGTTTCATCTCATACTGCACTGCACCACTGCCTGTCTTTGCCTCAGGCAAAACATCTCAAAATGATCAGAGTGTGTTAACCAAGGAGGATTAGGCCTCTCGTGGTCTTTCTAAGGAAGCCTTTCTTGCAACTACATAATAATAGCCTCTTGTTGATAACATACACAGTTTGTCACAGATCTCGGCGAGTTACCATAGCCTATAGAGCTCTAGCTGTAACACCATAATTTTTAGCTCATTTTATGTCATTTATAAGCTTTATATCATCAATCCCACAAGAGTATATGAGAAAGAGGATAAAAATACTAGACTTTTTCGCGTTGCGCTATATCTAAAAAATTCAATTTGGTGTCACATGGACCGTGTGAGCTTATACTATACTTCCTCATATTTAATTTAATTATTTCAACTCATTTGCATCACAAAAACATGCCTACTATTCATGGAAACCGAAATGGAGCTCAAAATAAACAAGCATATTTTCGGCCAGATTTACTCCATTTTCTGACCCAAATTTGAAAAATCATAACTAAATCTAGAAAATTCGAAATCATAAAATCTTGGTCATTATGGAAATATTAGGATGTATAATACACACTAAAAATACGTCTAGGTCACAAAATTCATCACACAGGACGTTTGACATCCAAAAAGCTACCGAGGTTGCTGACTGCCTGGGCTGGTGTTCAGTTTACTGATACCAACTTCAAAAATTCATAACTAATTCTATAAAAATATAAATCACACAAAATCAATCATTATAGAAATCTAAAAATGTTTAATTGACACTAAAAATAATTCCAGGATGAAACAGATACGTTTAGACATCTAGAACGGATATAATAGTAACTGAGCTCCTGGGGCGCTACTGATACTGACAGTTAACTTCAAGCATGTATAACTCTCTACTCAGACCTCCAAATGAGGTGGTCTTGATGGCCACAGAAATCTCATGACCTATAGTTTATGTATATAAAATTTCATGAGCATTTGACACCATTTGGCTATCGGGTGACACAGAATTGAAAACTGCCAGTATGAACAATATCCATACCAGAATCCATGAAAAATCCCAAATTTGAAAATTCATCAAATATTCTATAGACCTCCAAAAATTATGATCTTTAGCTTCTTAGAAAGATCTTAATGAGGCCTAATTGCATACAAAATTTTAAATCAATATTAGCTCATTTGGCCAAAAAGTGGCATAGGATTCTATTATGGTCAATTTTGGCCCCATATTGGATACCAAAATTACCAAATGGATTTCTCTTGGTCTTGACACCCTTTGGGCAAGTTTAAAAGCTTATTTAAGACTTGTGTGAGCTGCTCAAATAGTCTTAAATCTTATGCATCTCATTTTGGCCATTCAACCCACATTTATACACATATTCATCAAACTTTAAACCTCCATACTATGACATTACATACTCAAAACATGTGCTAATGGTCATATATCATTTCCATACATCTAAACATCACATAATAGTATGTTTACATATGTCTCAACGTTCATAGTACATATACAACCTCATATACATTATAAACCATCATTATGGTTCCAAAATAGACAAAACAAGACATAAGCTTGTCAATTGTCCCTCTCACCACAATTGCTTGGTCCACCTAGCATGTTAGATCATTGGAGAGGAGGGGATGAGATTCAAGAATCTCAATAGCTCATCTCCCATTCCATCACACATAATATGTGCAAGCAAGTTTCATAAATGCATGCATGGAGAAAGTATAAATCATAGGCATTTTAAAAGCAACCTTAGCATGTGAATCAATCATACAAGACATTCAAGAGCTTACTAAGTGTTTGGATTGGCCTTACACTTCTCCTCATGGATTTTGGACTTGCCTCACCCATTCTTTAAGTACTTTGGACTCAACCATACTCTTGGGAGCCCACTTTATTTTTGGGAGACTCTTTACTTTGTCTCAACCAAGCTCAAGGGTTCTTGGCTCATCCTCACCCAAGGGAAGAGTTCTTGGCCTCTCCACACTCAAGCAAACTCATACAAACATCATGGGTTCATTTAAGAACATAACATGGCATCAAACATCATGACATATAAAGGCATGCTAGCATACTTTTCAAAGCTTGAAAATATACATACACACATTCTAAAACAAGCTAAACACACATTCATGCATGAGAGAAGGTGGAGAGAGCTACCTTTTTGCCTTTTTGTTTCTCCTTTGTTTTAGCTCGTTTTTTAGAACCGTCTTTTCCATTATAAAATTTAGATTCCCAATTAAGAAAATGGCTTTGGAATCACTCAAATAGGAACTAAAACCCTTCCGAACGAATCGGTCAAAGTTCGGGTCAACCGACGTTAGAAAACTTACACCGGAGGGTCTTTACCAGTCCCGGGGCTTCCCATGGTTTTTGGGGCCTCTAAGAACTCTGGGCAACTCAAAATTTTCATTTAAAAAGCCCTCCTAGGTGCTTTTCCAAAATTACACTTATTTACGAAAATGCCACTGGCCTTTCGGCAAATTTTTCGAATCACTCTAACCCCGGTTTCTGGGCAACTCAAGGCTCAAATCCTCTTTTTTTATTATTTAATATTTTATCCAAATTTTATTTGGCCTTGAATCACTCATCTCAGGAGACTTACTTTGAAAGCGTGCTCGTTTCCATCATTTAACGAAAACTAGACATTACACTAACCATAAGATCAATGCATTTTGTTCTAGCCTCACTGGCTCAACCCTAAAGGCCTACCTCTCTTAATGATCACTACCTGCTCAAAGACCATTCTAACACCTTACTTAACATAAACATAGACATATGCCACATTCACACACCCAAAATGCCTCGAACAAGCTCATACATACTTATAACATTGCTTCCTCAAGCCATATACAACTCTAGAAGGCCTGAAACTTTGCTCTGATACTAATAAATGTAATACCTTAGTCTCTTTACCCTTATGTATTAGTACCATAAGCTATCTCATACATAGCATACATGATGGAGCACCATTTCAAGGGAGAACATACCTTACATAAAGAAAATATTAAATATTTAAATGTATATATTTATGTCATGTAAGGTTTCATTTCCTCATCTTATACTCCATGGACCATGTGAACTCATCCACATCATTTTCTAGTCATAGTACATCTATACAAGTCATACTCATCACATTTGATCTCATTCACTTTGGGGTTGAAGCTACATCACACAAATTCCATGGTTTGCTCTCAGGTTCAGAATTCAATTTTCTAATACAAATTTTGAAAATTCATAAATAATTCTAAAAATGGTGAAATCAAGCAAACCATACCACTTTGGAAATTTGTGGATGTCTAATTTTGACTAAAAATAGGTCTAGACCAATGTAGTAGCCTTAAGCCACCGAAAATCAATGTAACAATAACATAGGTCAGGCAACATTACTAGTACTATCATGCAAGTCAAAAATTCATATCTCCCTCTTTAGAACTCCAAATGAGGGGATCTTGGTGGCTATGAAAAGATTATGATATCTAGTTCATTTTTGTAAAATTTCATGAGTATTGGACTTCATTTGGCCCATGCGTAACACAGAAAAGCAAACTGACCAAATGAATAGTAACCATACCATTTTTGCATAATTTAGTCAATTTTGAAAAATCATAATAAGTTTTCTAGAGTTCCAAATTAGGTGATCTTTTATTCTGTGAAAAGCTCTAGATGAGACTTACTTGCTGGCCAAATTTCATAAAAAACACATTCATTTGGTCATACTTTGGTTTAGCACACCATTTGGTTAAAATTAAAGTTCAAAATGGGCATTTCAAGTGCCAAATGATCTTTTACACTTTCCACCACCATATGAGCAAGTTTAAAAGCATAAATGCCACGTGTAAAAGTATGCCAAATGATCCAAACCACCACAGAGCTCAATCTCACCTTGCCACATCCATATATACACAAGAACATCAAGTCACATAATGGCAAAGGAGCGGTAAAATCTTACATTCTCATTCATCTAGCTTCTACAAGGATACATACACTGTTTGTACATATATTAGAATATGTTCAAGGGTTCACATCATGTATACATCTCATGGTTACATAGTTTGACATCAAAATGCCCATTTTGCATAACCATTTGTCAAAGTCTTCATCTTCAAAGTTGTTGGCCTCCATTTCTTTGTTCTCTTAGCTCACTTAGACATGGTTAGGCATATGTGGGGGAAGAATAAGATTCAAAGAATCCTAATTGTTGGAGATTGTGCCCTAGGCCAATCATTGTATTGCGAACATTGTTTTTTATTACGAAATAAGAATTTTCTTTTATTACATTATTATATTATTTGCATGTTTATATATAATAATATCCATGGATAAATCATTTTTTTAGATTATCCAAAATGTCCCTAGTCAATCATCTTTATGGGAATAACGATGAATTAAGACTAGTATAATTTTGATTGATTAAGTGTTAATCATGTATGATGATATAAATCAAAATCATAGGCGTGTGTTAGAGAATAGGACTCTAGATAGACCCGTAATGAGATAAGCTACATGAGTTAAGTCATAAGTTTATCTCATATATAACCATGTCATTGATCTCTTGGACCTGAGATCACCATAGATTCCTACATGAAGGACACTGTACTTTGACATAGTCTAATGTCACCTTTAATCGGGTGATTATAAAGGCTATGATCGAGTATAGCAGAATCGATGTAGAGGAAGATGAGTAGTCAAGATGGAATTTTTCCCTCTGATTAATAGAGAGATATCTCTGGGCCCCTCGATGAGTGTGACTGAGAAATACATAGCCATGCTCAGATGGAAAGGGTTCCATCTTATATCAATCTGCTCAGAGATCGAGAAAGTTACGATCGAGCAAGTTGAAGATGACATTTCCATGACTCATACTTGATCTAGATGTCGTGTGACAAAAAGGATATGATAGGGTTGTCAGATAAGTTACATTGGATCACCAATCCCATATGATTTGGGTAGTCACAATGCCTTACTAAAGGCCACTTGTGACTTGTGGGTCAAACAGTGCAGTTAGCCCACTGCCAATATCATATGGGCCTACAAGGTCGCACACAAGAATGGACCAACTCGAGCTAAAATGTCTACATTTATTGAATCAAAAATATGTCTAGATTCAATGAATTTAATTTTTAAATCTAGGATAGAGGAATTATTTATTTATATATATATATAAATAATTAAATTCAGAATATATATTATATATATATATATTATATTTGATATTATATATATATAAGTATATATATATGAATTAGTTTAAATTTGATTCTATTAGATAGATTTAAATTTAAACTAATCAAATAATTTAAATTTAAATTAGGCTCTAGATATTGTTAGTTTAAATTTAAACTATAGGATAGATTTGAATTTAAACTAATAAATATATTTAATTAATTTTGATTAATTAAATATATTTGAAACCCTAGTCTATAAAAAGGGTTTCCATATCAGAAAAGTTATTCTAGAGCTACCTCTAAAAACCCTAGAGAGAGGAACAGTGTACGGACGTTGTACGGACGTCGCGCGAACAGGTACTAGCACACCGTTCGAGTTGCTGAACCCCGTTCATATGGATACCAGTAGAGAGAGTCGATCTGCAGTCAGTTCCTATGATCCAAATGAAGAGTAAACAGCAAACTCAATCGACAAAAAAGGTAATTCTTTGAACCTATTCAGTTTAAGCGATTTTGACAGATCCTTGGTGGAAATCGGGATAAAAAATTTTTAAATTTCACAGTGTGCCTCCCATGATTCCCAACAATGGTATCAGAGCCACATCAATAATTGCTTAAATTGAGTACCTGTGTGTTCTAAGAATTTTATCTTGTGCTCAATTTTTCGCATGTGCTGATATGAAATATGTATGCGATGTTAATTTGATCAAATTATTTTAAAGCATGAAATCTAAGTGTAGAGATCCTTTTAATGAATCCATTCATATATATGATATTTGTAAAGGGTAATAGTCGCTGAAATCGATTCTGTTCATATATCTATATAAGATATATGTATGTGCGTTCATGTTTTGGATACTGAAATTGATTATGAATCTATACATGTATGTCAATCTGAATGTGTTTTGAATCTGAATCTGGATATGCATATGTATCGGCCTTGAATTTGGAAATTTAATTCGAACATGAATCTATTTTCAATGTGATTGGGAACATGATTATTAATATGTTACATATGTATGTATATTTGATATATTTTGTACAGATTATATTCTATTTCAATTCGAATTTGTTTTGCTATGTATGTGACACACTGAATGAATCTGTGATTGATGAAATCATTTCAGAATCTGTGGTTGATGAATCCATTTTTGTATGCTAATCCGTGATTAATGAATCCTTTTGAATGATACGCGTTTCTTGAGTAAGTATGGTGGATGGATTTTCAATGTGATTGATGAATCCTTGGGGTTTTCTTAAGACAGCGGCTCATTAAAAAGAGTGAATTTTTTAAAATTTTCGTGGTTCTCTGCCCCCCACCCAGCAAGGGGTGCTGCCCCTTGACCCCGCCCACTAACTGGCTAACGGGACTGTCGTTGCTATCTAATCTTAGCGCAACACAATGGCATTTAGCTCACAAAATTGAAATCATGCATATGATAGCTTTCTGGAAAGATCTAGATGTTAAATAATAAATAAAAATAATTATAGACTAAGACAATGGCATTTAGCTCACAAAACTTGATGGAATAATACTAAAGATCAAGCTGCATTACTGGTACTATCATGCAACTTAAAAAATTTGGTTCTTCCTCTACAGAGCTCCAAATAAGGTGCTCTTAGTGGCTATGGAAAGCATATGATGTATAATTTATGTCTATAAAATTTCATGAGTATTGGACTTCATTTGTCCCATATGGGATGCAAAGAAGCAAACTGACCATATAAATAGTGCAATACCATTTTTACATAATTTGGCCAACTTTAAAAAATCATAATAAATTCTCTAGAGCTCTAAATTGAGTGCTTTTTGACTATGTGAAAAGCTTAGATGAGACCTACTTGGTGGCCAAATTTTATGTAAAGACTCATCCATTTGGTCAAACTTTGGATCAACTCACCATTTGGTCACATTTGAAGTTCAAAGTGGGCTTTTAAGGTACCAAATGCTCTTCTTACCTTTCCACAACCACTTGAGGAAGTCTAAAAGTATAATTACAACATATAAAAGCATTCCAAATGATTCAAATCACCATGAAACTAATTCTCATCATGCCACATGCACATCATAACATGTTGGTGGCAAAAATTCATGTATTCATTTATTTGGTTCCAAAATGGTTACATGCATCATGTATACATACATTTAAACTTTCTCAAAGGTCTACATCATATATACATCACATGGTTACATATTTTGACATTAATATGTCATCAAAATGTCTATTTAACTACTCCATTGTTAAAGTCTTAGTTTTCAAGGTTGGCCTTTATTTCTTTGTCCACTTGACTTACCTAGACATGGTTAGGCATATGTGGAGAAGAGTGAGATTCATAGCTCTTAACCCTTTTAAACATACATAATAGATGCGAATTCATTTCAAAGAATGTATGTATAACATTCAAGCTACTAGTGAACATACACAAAGCATCTTCATTGTCATCCAAACTCATACATAGCAAACATAAGCTCTCAAAGGCATTGGTCTAACTTACCCACCTTTCTTGGGACTTTTGGCATAACCATGCCCATTCAAGCCATATTGCATGCATAAACATCTTTCAATAAACTTCATGGTACCATACATGTAGGCAATGGCTAGAAACACATTCCATAGTTTAAACATTCACACAAGCACTCAAAGACAAGTAAACATCTAAGCCATGAATGTGAGAAAGGTTAGAGAGCTACCTTGAAGCAAGATCCACACACTTTCCTCTTTGATTATTCTTTCCCTTTCTTGGCCAAACACTTGCAACTAGGTGAAGCTTAATTCTTTTGGCCTAAACACATCAAATAGGACATAATTACATTATTGAAGCAAGCTTTAGCATTATAACACTCTATGGAAGGCTACTTTCTCATGTGGCTTCATTATGGTTCCATACAAGACCTAATGAAGCAACTAATAGAATTCATGATCTTGGCTCCATTTTCTCCTTCTATCTAGGTCTTTTGACTCCATTTAAATTCTTTGGAGTCATCATAATTTCATTCCCAAGAGCCTAGATACAGTTGCCTCTTTAAGTCTTAAATTGGAACCTATACCTTCATCTCACAAACCAAGGTTTCTAAATTATTCTAAGGCTTCCTTTGATATTCTTCCATCATATTTAGTCCCTTTCTAGCTTTAGAAAAATTTAAAACTTTCCCTAGGTGCCTTCTCTTGCTTAGGCCGAGACACACCCACAATTTTGGACCCATGGAGTTTTGTAATGTTTTCTCTAGGGAGTTGGCATATGTGAGGATTCCTAGGTGTCTCAAGAACCCATACACACTCTTAAACAACTAAAATTTTCACTAGGAAGCTTCATACATATCAAGGTGCAACAAAATCCCTAGGTTTTGGTAACTTGATTTTTAATGCTTTTTTTTGGAATTTCTTTGTGATGAGAGACCCTCTAGGAACCTTGTCCTAGGAACCTTCAACAAGATGACACTTTGCTTAGGACCGGCTAGAAAACAAGAATGTTAGTCAAAGGAAAGACCCTAAGAGAACTTGTCTCTTGGAACCCTAGCCTCAAGACGCCACAAAGGAAGACCAATCCTTTGATAAGTTACGTGAACTCTCAGAGAACACAAAGAAGCAAAGAACTCACAAAGTATTGAATAATACTCAAATTCATTCATTCATGATCTTTCAAATAGAGTACAATAAGAAGCCTTTTATAGGCAAAGTTTCTAAAAATCTAAAATCCTAATGAAAGTAAAACTCTAAAATCTGATTAGAAATATTTTAAATAGTGCCTAAAATCAAGGAATTAGATTAGGATACTAATTTTAACTTAATCTCCAAGATAAGCTCTTTGACCAAGTTCAAAAAAATAATAAAATAATAGAAAAAAGAAATTCAAAAAGAATCCTAGTCAAAACTAATTAACTCCTTTAAGTAGTCACATGGGATGCTCATGCTTCATTAAAAATCACATAGTTGACACATGATTCTTAATATCTTGCAATTGGACTCCAATTGGGCCTTGGCACTCCTTTTGTATGTGTATAACTACATTGGGCCTTTAACATGTTGGATATGGACTTTAGTTGCTCCATGGCCCTTCTTAGGATGTTGGATATTGACTTTAGTTGCTCCTTGGCCTTTCTTAGGACATTGGGCTTCCACTTGGACTTCCACTTTTGCATCTTTAAGGAAATTTCATGTCCAAAGTCCAATTCAGCATGTTTTGAATTGATCAAATATGTATCTTAGGCTCTAAACTTGGGCCGACATCCAATATAGATATTATCTTGAGCTCTTTGAAATTTTTGGACATAGTGCACAATTGGGCCTTGGCACTCCTCTTGTAGAATGGTTAGCATGATCACACCTTTTACATCTTCTTGGGCCCTCTCTTAACTCAAATAAATGGGCTCTAAGTCATGAAACTCATAAATCAAATAATTGAAGGCTTCTTTCATTGCTTTGGCCCTAGCTCTTGTTATTGGGCCTCCTATGCCTTGCAATGGATCTTTAGGCACATTTGACTTGAACTCCTGGGCTTTAATTTGCAAATCATGTCCTTGGGTTTGAAACTTAGCACCATATCCTTCATCAGGTCCACTTCTATGCTCAGCAACGTCTCTTGGTGCTATTACATCATTCCCCCCTTCTTGAAAAGGATTCGTCCTCAAATCTGTAACATTAAAGGAAGAGAGATCAGCTACATTAAAAGTAGCACTAACATTTCCATAAGAACTAGGTAAGTCAATTTTATAAGCATTATCATTAATCCTTTCAAGAACTTGAAAGGGACCACCTCCTCTAGGTTGGAGTTTTGACTTTCTTTGCTCTGGGAAACGTTCTTTTCGCAAGTGAACCCACACCCAATCACCGGGTTCAAACACCACACGCCTTCTACCCTTGTTAACTTGGCTGGCAATTTGCTCATTCCTTCTTTCAATATTGGCTTTCACCTTCTTATGCAAATCCTGCACAAACTTAGCCTTCCTAGCACCATCAAGGTTAATAAACTCATGTGAAGGTAAAGGAAGCAAATCTAACGGAGTTAAGGGATTAAAGCCATAAACAATTTCAAAAGGAGAGAATTTTGTAGTAGAATGAACAGCACGATTATAAGCAAATTCGACATGGGGCAAACACTTCTCCCAATTCTTAAGATTCTTTTGAATGATAGCTCTTAATAAAGTAGTGAGGGTTCTATTAACAACCTCGGTCTGCCCGTCAGTTTATGGATGTGCTGTAGTAGAAAACAAAAGCTTAGTGCCAAGTTTATTCTACAACGTTTTCTAGAAATAACTCAAGAATTTCACATCTCTATCACTAACAATAGTTTTTGGCACACCATGCAACCTAACAATCTCCTTGAAAAACAATTCTACCACATACATAGCATCATTAGTTTTGGAACAAGCAATAAAATATGCCATTTTACTAAACCTATCCACAATAACAAAGACACTATCCTTCCCAGTGGAAGATTTAGGCAAACCCAAGACAAAGTCCATAGAAATATCAGTCCATGGGTGAGAGGGAACTGGTAAAGGGGAATATAAGCCATGTGATTGAATTCTAGACTTAGCATGCTTACAAGTAATACATCTAGAACAAACAACAACCATATCTTTTCTCATGCCAGGCCAATAAAAATGCTCATTCAAAAGAGCCAAAGTCTTTTCTACACCAAAATGGCCTATCAATCCCCTGCCATGAGTTTCCTTAACAAGAAGCTCACGAATGGAACACATAGGAACACATAACTTGTTCTTTTTGAAAAGAAACCCATCAAACCTATAATAGTCATTAGCACCATACAATTCACAAGATTTCCAAATATCAGCGAAATCAGAATTAGACTCATACATGCCTTTTAACATCTTTAAACCTATCAATCTAGCATGCATGGAAGTAATCAAAGTGTAACGCCTAGACAATGCATTTGCTACAACATTTTCCTTTCCCTGCTTATGCTTAATCACATAAGGGAAGGTTTTAATAAATTCAAGCCAACTTGCATGTCTTTTTTTCAATTTGCCCTGGGACTTAAGAAACTTAAGACTCTCATGATCAGAATGGATAATAAATTCTTTAGGCCATAAATAATGTTGCCAAGTTTCTAAGTTCATTTCAAGGCATACAACTCTTTATCATATGAGGAATAATTTAAAGCAAGGCCACTTAATTTCTCACTGAAATATGCAATAGGTTTGGAATCCTACATCAATACACCACTTATGCCTATACCAGAAGTGTCACACTCAATTTCAAAAATCTTAGTAAAATCAGGCAACACAAGTACAGGGGCATTAGTTAGTTTATCCTTCAGTATGTTAAAAGCATGCTCTTGTGCTTCACCCCACTTGAATACCACATTCTTTTTTACCAAATCATTTCAAGGGGCAGCAAGAGTAGAGAAGTCCTTCACAAATCACCTATAGAAGCTCGCCAATCCATGGAATCTCTTTACTTCACTCACATTCTTTGGAGTTAGCCACTCTTGAATTGCTTTGACCTTCTCCTTGTCCACTTGTATCCCATGAGCTCTTACAACAAATCCAAGAAAAACTACAAAATCCAAACAAAAAGAGAACTTCTCTAAATTGGCAAAGAGTTTATTCTCTCTAAGTACAACAACCACATCATGCAAATGACTCACATGCTCTTCTAGACTTTTAGAGTAAATCAAAATGTCATCAAAGTAAACCACAACAAATCTACCAATGAAAGGTCTAAAGACATGGTTCATTAAACTCTTGAAAGTGCTAGGTGCGTTAGTCAAGCCAAATGGCATAACTAACCATTCATATAACCCAAACTTAGTCTTAAAAGCAATTTTCCATTCATCACCTTCTTTCATTCTAATCTAATGGTAACCACTTCTAAGATCAATTTTAGAGAAAAAACATGCACCATGCAACTCATCAAGCATATCATCTAACCTAGGGATAGGATAGCGATATTTTACCATTATTTTGTTGATGGCATGACAATCTACACACATTCGCCACTTGCCATCCTTTTTAGGCACAAGAATCACCGAGACAACACACGGACTTAGACTTTCATGAACAAAGCCTTTCTTCATGAGCTCTTCCACTTGATGTTGTATTTCCTTAGTCTCATTTGGATTTGCTCAATAAGCAGGACTATTAGGAATAGATGCTCCTGGGATAAAGTCTATGTGATGCTCAATGCCTCTTAAAGGGGGCAATCCATTAGGTATTTCCTCTGGGAATAAGTCACAGAATTCCTGCAATAAAGATGTAACACTAGCAGGCAAAGAGTGATCAAGGTCGTTGATAGTAAGATAAACATCTTTATAAAGAAATAAGAAAGCATTTTCACAAATAAGAGCTCTCTTGATCTCACTTTTACCTGAAAATAAACTCACTTTCTTTTCCTCATATTTTTCTCTAATTTTCTTTCTACTCAGCTTTCCTTTCTATTACTTCTTCTCATTCTCAACACTCATACTCACTTTACCTTTCTTTTCTTGCTCTCTCTTCTTACACTCTCTTTCAATTTTTAACTGATCCTTATATGCTTGAATAGGACGAAGAGGGGTCAACACAATGGTCTTACCATTAAAAACAAAGGAATAATAATTCTTATATCCATTATGTTTTACCTTTCTGTCAAACTGCTATGGCCTACCAAGTAACAAGTGACCAGCATACATGGGTGCTACATTACAAAGAATCTCATCATGATAATTACCAATAGAAAAAGAGATAAGCACCTATTTTGTTACCTTTAGCTCCCCACTATCGTTAAGCCATTGTAATTTATAAGGGGTAGGGTGCCTCAAAGTAGGCAAGTTCAGCTTTTCCACAAGTAAAGTACTAGCTACATTTGTGCAGCTACCACCATCAATAATCAAACTACAGACTTTCTTGTGGATGAAGCAACGAGTATGGAAAATATGCTCATGTTGCTCTACCTCGAGATCTTCTTTTGGTTGAATGTTGAGAGCACGTCTAGCCACAAGGGCTTCACCATTTACAAGTTCAGTTAATTCTAAATCTGAGTCATCAGTCAGGGGTGGCATCTCATCCTCCTCAGACTCATTACTAGCACTAGTCACATCACCATTCTCAAGAATAATCATAGTTAGTTTGTTAGGACATTGTGAAGTAATGTGACTAAAACCATTACATTTAAAACATCTAACCTTAGAGGAAGAAGCAGTAAGGTTAGAAAATGATAAAGGTTTTGAATCAATTTTACCTTTAACCTGAAAAGGTTTTACCTTACTTTCCTCCTTAGACATGAAATCAGTCTTTGGCTTGAAGGGGACTTCGGAATCCCTCCAAGAACTCGAGCTAGTTTCTATTGTGGGCTATATTGATTTAACATCCTAAAATTAGTTAAACAAAATTATGAAAATTTAAAATTTAATTTGAGAAAATAAGATATTATCATGAGAATTAAGGAAAATTATAAAAAATAAGAATTTTTAAGGAAAATAATTATTTAGGCATTTTTAGGCAAATAATAATTAATAGATGACTTTTAGAGTAAAATAAATTTAATTGTATTTGGATGAAATTAATTAGAAAAGTTTTGAAAAAACTAATTCAAAACTTAATAATTAGTTTAACTCTACTAAAAATAATTTATAGAAGCCCAAATTGAGTTATAAACTGTGACTCATCTCATTTGGATTTAGCAGAGTAATTATTTTAAAAAGTAATAATTTTTTGCCCGATTTGATATGTTTTTCACATATTTCCCTTTTCATTCCTAGACTTGTTAGTCAATTGAGGTCATTATCATGAAACTTAAGGGGGAAAAAAAGGAAAAAAAGCAACTCTCATCTAATTTTCATTACCAATGAATATATTTCAATTAATTGACATGTACTCACAATTTTGTTGGTTGATTTATCATTTTTTTAGAAATTTATAATAAAGAAATATATAAGAAGGAAACTTAGAAACTTAAACAATTATAAGAAATCACAACTTCTAATTTGTAAAATTGAGATTTTCATATTTAAAGAAATCAAAGTTAAAAATATTAATATGAATATGAATACTACCTAATACAAGGCATTCAAACTCTAAGAATTAGAATCTTTTAAACTGCACGTTTTACTTTTTGGCCAAACAAAAAATTGCACTTTACACTATAAAAAATAAAATGTATAAATTTCAATGATCTACAAATATGGTTGAGACTATCTCTATTATTTTGTCTAAAATTCAAAATAATAATAATGATCAAGTATCTTACGCTCAACTTTATTATACAACAACAACAATAAAGCCTTTTTCCACTAAGTAGAGGCAGCTACATGGATCAATGACATCATAAACACCTATCGTAAATCATTTTTTTAGAGAAATTATTTTAAGTTTAAATCTCTCTTTATAGTTTCTCCTATAGTTTTTCTTGATCTTCTTCTACCTCTAACTATTGGGCTACTCTTCGTCTCATCTACTCTCCTAACAAGGGCTTCTATAGGTCTCCTTCATACAAACCAAGCCATCTAAGTTACGATTCTATAATCTTTTCTACAATATGTGCAACTTCTACCTTCTCTCTAATGCATTCATTTCTAATTCTATCTTGTCTAGTGTGTCTACTCATTCAACGCAACATTCTTATCTCTACAATGTTAACTTTATTCTCTTGTTAACTTTTTATTGCCC
The DNA here is from genome assembly GCA_032878935.1 of Erythrophleum fordii. Classification (NCBI taxonomy): domain Eukaryota; kingdom Viridiplantae; phylum Streptophyta; class Magnoliopsida; order Fabales; family Fabaceae; genus Erythrophleum; species Erythrophleum fordii. Next base: position 22,230,711 of record JAVQMF010000044.1, read on the forward strand.
AACACTCAATTCTATATAACATTGAAGGTCTTATAGTTGTGCAATAGAATTTACCTTGAAGTTTGAGTGATACTCTTTTATCACAAATAATGCCCGAAGTACTCCTCTATTTCATTTACCTTGCTTTAATCCTATGTTTTACATCTTTCTCTATTTCTCCGTCATGTTATATGATAGAAAGATACTTGAATCGTGTGACTTGTGGTATGGTATGTTTTTGAATTTTCCCTTTTGTGCTAGAAGTGGTGCATCTCTTACTAAACTTACACTCTATATACTCTGTTTTACTTCTACTTAAATGAAATCCATGAGCTTTCAAAGCTAGTCTCTACCTCTCTAACTTCTCATTCATTTCCTCTCTCAATTCTCCAACTATGACTATATCATTTGTAAAAAGTATGCACTATGGCACCGGCTCTTGGATATGTTCAGTAAGCACATCCAAGACTAAAGTAAAAAGATAAGGGCTTAAAGTTGACCCTTGATACAGACCAATGGTTATCTGAAAATCTTTTGTGAGTCCACCTTTTGTTATTACACTAGTCGTAACCCCATCATACATATCTTGGATTGCTTGAATGTAAGCCATACTGTAACGTTCGATTTTCATTAAAACGACGGAAATGGGAATGTTTTCAAAGCAAGGCCCTTGAAATGAATTAGTTAAGGTCCCAAAAAATTTGGATAACATTCTAGACTCCTAAAAATGGGAATCCTAGCCTCAAACGGAAGGAAAAATGGAGCTAGAATGAAGAAAAAAATTTTGACGAAAATCTTATGAAACATAATGGTATTTTCGTAATTTTGAGCAATTTTTGGAATTCACATAAGAGGGCTATTTAAATGAAAGTTTTAAATTCTCTAGGGTTCTCAGAGGCTTTAAAAACCATAGGAAACCCCGGGACAATTAAATCCCCTCCGATAGATGTTTTCCAACTTTGGTATACCCGAACTTTGACAGATCCATTCGGGAAGGTTTTAACTCCGATTTGAGTAATTCCAAAGGCATTTTACTAAATTGGGAATCTAAATTTTATGATGCAAAAGATGGTTCTAAAAAAGGAGCTCAAACAAAGGAAAAACAAAAATACCAAGAACGAGGAACAAAATAAGAATTTTTGAAAAAGCCATTTTCCTCTCCCTATAAATAGGTGGTGCCTCACTCTCACACTCACATAGCTTCAGATTATTCTACCCAAAATCAAAGAAGAAATCCTAGGAGAGTGGCACACTAAGGGAAGAAGAAGAGGTGAAGAAATTCAAGCTTTAAGATATGGTTTCTTGGTAGTTTTTCATGCTTTCTTCCATCCAAACCTCCTCTCCTTCATTCTCCTTTGTTTCCTATGATTAAAATAAAGCTACAAATATGTGTTAAGGTAGAAAACAAGATTCAAGTGAGAAAAAGTAAGAAAACAAGATAATTTCTCCTCCCATGGTTGGTACCTTTGGTTTCCCTCCTTCTCCATTTCACTTCACATAAGACACCCTAGGGAGATTTGATTTTTAGGCAAAACCAAAGGTGAATCTAAAGAAAAAGGGTATGGAGATTAAGAATATGCAAAAGGAGTTAAAAAAAACCATTAGATTTAAAAATGCAATTTCTAGGGTTTCAAGTGCACCTTGTAAAATCTGAATTTGTACAATAATTCCTAGGCCTAAATAAGAGTTTAAATGAGTTCCTAGATCAAGGGTGAGGTTAATCCAAATGTATTGAAAATAAGGCGAGACTAGACTAAGAGTCCCTAGATGTAACAAACGTAATTTTCGTAAAATGACAAAATAAGCCATATAAAAACAAGTCATCTGAAATAAGCTAGATAATACCCCAAAAATTTTAGGTAGAGTCCTAGGCTCCTAAAAATAATAATTTCATGCTCAGATGGAAAGAAAAATAGAGATAGGATGGTGAAATAAATTGTGATGAAAATTGACAAAACATAATTACATTTTCATAAATAAGTGAAACTTTTAGAAATATACATAAGAGAGCTTTCTAAATGAAAAATTTGAGTTTTCCAAGGTTCTCAGAGGGCCTGAAAAGCATGGAAAGCCTCAGGACTAGTAAAGCCCTTTTGGTGTATGTTTTCTAATAACGATGAGCTTGAATTTTGATAGATTTGTTTGAGAAGGTTTTAACTTCGATTTGAGTGATTCCAAAGATATTTTATTAAATTGGAAATCTAAGTTTTATAATGGAAAATATGGTTCTAAAAATGGAGCTAAAACAAAGCTAAAATGAAATTATCATTTCAGAAGGACGAAATTAAAATTTTTGAAAAAGTGAGTTTCTTAAAGCTTCCACACACTTCTCTCCTTTTTATCCTCCCATATGTCATGACTTTCTTTTGTCCAAAATACAGAAAAGGGACAGCTCTCTTAGGCACACAAGAAGAAGAGAGAAAGGAAGGAAGAAACTAAGGAAAAAGTGAGGAATTTCATGCTTCCCCTTCTTCCAATCTTGCTCCTTTCCTTCCATGCTTTCTTTCTATGGTTTTCTTGAGATCATTGGTTATGTTTTTGGTCTAGAACTTAGAGGGGCAGTTCAAAAATTTTGAGAAGAGGCAAACCAAGAAGAGAAGCCTTGAAAGCACACTTGAAACCAAGGTAATTGCTTGTTGTTGTTGCTTCTTCTCCTAGCTCTATGAATGTGTGTATTTCGGCCAAGAATAGAACCAAGGGAGGGGATGATTTCCTATCCAAAAACAAGAGAGGAACTAGGGTTTTAAACCATAAGGAAGAGGAATATGACAAGAAATTCTAAGGAAAACTAATAGAAATTAAGATAGAAAAGTATGATGTTTTTTAGGGTTTTATGAAATCTGATTTTATATATGTTTCCTTGGCCATATAAGTATTCCCTTAAGCTCCAAAGACTCTTAGAAACCTCCCCAAGTGGCTCTCCCATAAAGGAAAAATCAAGAACCCCATGAACCCTATTCTTATCCATAAGTTCAGCCAAGCAAGGTTCTATAGGTTAAGGGATGTTTCAATTTGTTCTAGCTTTGGTTTAAGACTTTATATGATGTTAAAAGATGGGAGAAACTATCAAGAAAACTTTAGGAGCAATAGATTAAGAGATGAAATAATGGTGTCCATAATGGTGCTTTGTGAAGCAACTTAATTCTAAACTTGTGTAAATGATTGTGTGAGGGCTTCAAGGACTTCAAATAAGGCCAAGAGGCCCAGAAATGAAAAGAAAAGGGAGCCTAGAGCTTGAATTGTGAAGGTTGCTTCAATAACCTATTTATATAACCATTATGCCACTTATAGAACCAATTGTGTATTTAAAAGTAAGTTTAGTGTCTTGGCTTGCTTCAAGTGCATAATTGTGTATTAATTGTGATGTTTAGGCCAAAAGAACATCCAACCATCTAGGTGTACTTATGAGGCCGAAAAAGGGAAGGAACAAACCAAGTAAAATTTGCATCCAATTAAAGGTAACTCACCACCTCATTTTCCTTGCATTCTTGTGCATGTGTATGTCTTTGTGTACATGTGTGTGTCTATGTGACTTGAGAACATGCCACTTGATGTCTTGAGATTGCATTAGTACCAATGCGTTTTCTTCAATGACTTTGATTGTAGAAATGGCTCATAAAGGTGAAGTGATGCCAAAAGTCCCTTAGTAAAGGTGAAGAGATGCCGAAAGTCTCATGGCATGGGTGAGACAAGGCTAAAAATCTCTTACATGAGTGAGGCTAAGTCAAAAGTCCCTAGGTCAAGAGTGAGGTAAATCCAAAAGTCCTAGAATTAGGGTGAGGTAAAACCAAAAATCCTAGAGCATGTTCTTGAATTGTGAATGAATTGGTGGCATGAAAGTATGTATTTATGCATACTCATGTTGAGACATGTTTTAAAAGTGTGCCTTTGATGTATGTACGCCTTAAATGTATGTGTGAGTGGATGTGTGAGCTATTAAGATTCTAGGAATCTCACTCTGCTTCCCTCCATTATCTTCAAATGCCTAGGTGATGTTCAATAAGCAAGGAATGCAAGCCAAAGGTCTTGAGAAGCTACACTTTAACAATTATATAGTTTTTCTTATACCTAGATACCAAAGTGGATATGTATATAATATTTTTGAGTTGTAAACCATTGAACAAATATAATATTACGTATGAATGATGTATGAACATTGTATGGTGCTAAGATAATGGAAATGTGAAATTTGAACCTTTGTGTGCATACTTGGATACATGCATTCTTGAGTGTGGAATAGCCAAATTAAGATGCATGAGGTTTGGGACCACTTGGGTAGTTCCTACAAGTCATATTCATGCTTTTAAACTTGCCCAAGAGATGCCAAATCCAAAAAAAAAAAAAGCTATTTGGACCAAAGTGATGCTTTATAAGAGGCAAAATTAACCATATTGTAAAGCTATGTCACTTTTTGTCCAAGTGAGCTCTCCTTGATCTAAAATTTGGCGTGCATCTAGATCTTGTTGAGATATTTTTGGGAAGCTAAATTTTAGAATATTTAGAGGTCTATGGAATTTTTAACAAATTTTTGAAGTTGGAAAATTTTATAGTTTTGGTCAGTGTACTATACAAAATGGTTTGAAAATGTATCTGTGTCAGTCATGAGCCAAATGATGTCTAATTGTGGTAAAATTTTACAAGGAGAAACTAGAGCTTCCTAGTGACTTGTGTTAATTAGAATCACCTCATTTAGATGTTTGGAGAGGGAGATATGAATTTTTGAAGTTGCTATTCTATTCCACGTGTACCTCCAAACTCGTGTTACTATTTGATTAATTTTCAGGGTCTACATGTTCTTGGATTGGTGTAAGACTATTTTTTTCCTCTAGTTAGCATTTATAGCTTTCCAAATGGTATATATTGCATGGATTGGATTTTTTTGGAATTAATTATGAATTTCCAAAATTTATAGCTATAAGCTATATCAAATTTTTTGGCAGCTCGACCTCCTTGGCTTTTTTATTGTCAAATGTAGTCTAGATAAGATTTTCATGGTTAGTACTTATTTTTAATGTAAATTGGACATGTAGAACTTTTCAGAAAGCTATGGTTTGTATGGTTTTAATTTTTCTACATTTAGTTATGATTTTTCAAAGTTGCCCCTGAAATCTATCATTGTACAACGGGGAAGAATGAAGGGAATTTTGGGGTTTTTGACTTGAAAACCATGGATTGTTTGATAATTTAAGTTGATTGTGATTTGTTTCAATGATAAATGACTATAGAATGTTATTGAATAATCTATGAAGCCCACATAACGTGAATTGAAAAATTTTAGCTTAATGTAATGTTATAAAGTGCATGCAAATATGACTTTTTCTTAATAATTCCCTATGAACATGCACTTAATTATCTTGAATGGAAGGAAATAATGAGTGGAAATATAAGGTATGACACTAGAGCTTGTTCTTGGCTTTAATATGTTTTCATGGCATGTAAATTATATGTTGAATGATTTTTAATAATGTTGGATACCTACTTCCGTACTTTGACATATTTATATGCCTTGATTGCTTACTTGAATGAGTATATGAGCTATTGAGATTCTTTGAATCTCACTCCTTTTCCCTCTCCCATCTTAACATGTCTAAATGGAGCACAAAAAGCCAAAAGTGGAAGCCAAGGCACTTGATGGATCATACTTTGACACTAGTGTAGTTTTTGATGTATTCCATTGTCAAAGTTTGCATGTATATATTATTTTTGAGATATAAATATTTGAGCAAATGTAAAAGTATGTAAATATAGTGTATAAACCAAAGTGATGATGAAATGAATGAGAAAATGCAACTTGATCACTTGATAGTTCATTCTTGAACATGTATCCATGCATGTAGCATATTGAGTTTAAGATGTGTAAGGTTGTGGACCACTTGGAAAGCATATATATGCTATGTTTATACTTTAAAACTTGCCCAAAAAGTGATAAAGAAATTAAGAAGCCATTTAGACTAACTTTGACCCTTATATGTTGTCAAAATTTACCATATTTGTGAGCTATGTCAAGATCTGACCAAATGAGCTTTTCTTGGCCTAAAATTTGGTATGCATTTAGGTCTTGTATAGAGATTTTTGGGAATCTAAAATGCACATTATTTGGAGCTTTAGAGAATTTTGGTAAATGTTCAAAGTTATTAATTTTTGATAAATTTGGCCTGGGTATTGTATAATTGGTCAGAATTTTTACCTCTGTCACTCATGGGGCCAATGGTATCCAATAACTATGAAATTTTGCAGGCATAAACTAGAAATGATAAGATTTTTGTAGCACTTAAGAGCACCTCATTTAGATTTATATAGCGAGAGAAATAAATTTTTGAATTTCTAGATTAGTATCAAGGGTGCAGCTAGACCTTTGTTACTATTCCATAAGTTTTCATGCCCTATTTGCTTCCCTTTTGGTCTAGACTTATTTTTCTAAAGTTAACATTCATAGCTTTCTAGAATGGTATGTTTTGCCAGGTTTTAATTTTTCTAGAATTAGTTATGAATTTTTGAATTTCATATCAGTAACTTATGATAGCAAACCTAAGTAGTCGGACCTTTCAAGCTTTTCTGATGTCAATCATGGTCCAGTTGGGTTTTTATGGCCTAGAATGATTTTTAACCTATAGTGGACATCTAGATATTTCTAGAAAGCTATCATTTACTTAATTTTAATTTTTTTAGAATTAATTATGATTTTCCAAAATTGGTGCCAAAAATCTGAATTCTGGACCCTTGAGCAAATTGCAATTCTTCTGGTTTTTGACTTCAAATCCGTGGTTCATAGATTATTTTATGATATGTATGAATTGTATGGATGGAGAATATGTAGAAAATACTATTAATGGATCCACAAGATCCATAAGGTGAAGTATGAATTTTTAAAATATTACACAATGCAAGAAAATACTATTATTGTTATTCATTCTCCTTGGCACCATGTGAAATTGAGCTTAAATGTGAGATTATGGAGATAAGGAAGTATAGTATTATATTTTTGGTATCAGAGCAAAGGTTCAAGGACTTTTGCTTAGTGTTTGGCTCTTGAATGGTGTGATTAGCCTATGTTTTGGTGTGAATTACTATGGAAGTGATGGAATACATATGCACATATGTTTGAAATGTAATTGTGCACTAAGGTTGTGCTCCTTTTCAGATAAGATGGTAGAGACTAGACAGGGAAGGGGTAGAGACAAGCCACCTAGGGCATAGAGGGTTGAGCCTGAGGATCCTCTACTTACCAACATGGAGAGGCTCGATAGATAGGAGACCATGATGGGTCAGCAACAGGAAATGTTGGAACAACAGTAGCATATCATGCAGCATTAGCATGATATGATCATACAATTGCAAAATGCCCTAGCTAGGCAAGAAGAAATGTGGAGAAAAGCCCTTGTACCCCAGCTATCTACATTTGGCATTCCACCTACACTTTCCTAGGAGATAGCTCAGACTCTACCAACTATTTAGAAACTACTGAATTAATTTTAGAAGAACACTCCACCCTCATTTGATAGAGAGTTGGATGTAAATAAGACGAAGGCCTGGGTTATGGAGATGGAGAAAATATTTTCAGTGATGGACTGTACTTCAGAACAAAAAGCTCAGCTCACCACATTTATGTTACAAAAAGAAGCTGATAAGTGGTGGCGCAGCACTAAAAGCCCTGATGCAGACTAAGAATATTCAGATTAATTGGGAAAGCTTCTTAATGGAGTTCTATGAAAAATATTTCCCTAGTTCAGTAAGAAAATAGAAAGAGATGGAGTTTATATGGTTGAAACAAATAGATGTGATGAAGGTTGTAACACCCCGAAATTAATTAAGGTGTTAATAATATATTTGGACTAGTTAAGAATAATTATCATGAAATAATTGGGTAAGCTTTATGAATGAAAATTTATAGAGAAATAAGTTATTAATATAGGTTTAAGATTTCATTTGGGTTAAAACTTAATTGGGGCCCAAAATTTAATTTGAATAAGCCATGGATAAGAATTTATAAAGGCCCAATAATTTTTGGGTGTAAGCCCAACTCCCTATCATGAGACTTGGGCCAAGAGAGATTACCTAGCAAAGACCCAATCTGATTTAGTAGAATAGGGGCCCAAGACCCAATTTATATGAGTTGGCCCAACTCACATTATGTAGACCCAAATTATATTGGCTCTTGAAATTTAGCCTGACCCAGCTATAACTCTGAAGCCCGACTCATGAGATTTAGCCCAACTAATACCAACATTTGAACCCACCAGAATTTGGGCCCTAAGGTCAGCATACTTCACTTAAACTCAAAGTGTTTTGTAGCCCACCTCACCAAACAAAGGCCCAATAAGCACATATCTAAACCTAAGTGGATTTTGGGCTTTAGGGTTGGCCCAAGCCCATCTAAAACCCTAACTTACTCAGCCCCTTACCTTCTATTCTGTAAACCAACTCAATCTTAGGCAAAGGAGAACTTCATTTTCGCATAGAAAGAGAGGAGGCTAGGGTTTTCTGCATTCCTCCACCATTTCTCACTTCTAAAGGAAGATTTGGCGAAGGTAATCTATATAAAACATGTCCCTCTCATTCTCCTCTTCATTTTGGTCTGATTAGTTTCTAGTTTTGAGCATTTTCATCTTCTGCTCAAATCTGAAACTTGGTGTTGGGTGATTCCTTACAAGATTTTCGAATTTAGATTTAGTGGAACCATGGGATAAGTGTTTGCTTTCATTTTATGGTATAATCTTGCCCATATTTCATGTTATAAGTTGACTTTGGTATATGGCTAATTTCATGTGCGAAAATGGAGTTGTGGGGAGTGACTCATGGTGAGCTTTGAGGTATGGGCCCTGAATTAGTGCAATAGATCATTAAGAAGCTTGGGTAAGAAGTTCTTAATAACTTCTTGTTAAGATTAATCTGTGGATCGCAAGAATTTCTTTGCTAATGATGGTTAAATGATGATAATCATGCTCATGTTAGGCTTGGTATGATTTGGATCATAGTGGTAGCTAGGGGAAAAGTAATTGGCTTTATTGAGGTAACTAGGGTTATTTTCCTAATTCCATATATATGCTCATGATAATTTGATCTTTGTTACACATGCTTGATTTTGAAATGCTAAATGATTAGTTGACTACTTGATTGTTATTGTAATTGGACCTTGTGAGTCCATGGTGGAGCTGTGGTACGACTGCCACCTATGCATGTGCTTTGATCGAGCACCGGGTTGTGATCAGACCCCAAATGCACTGAGCCTTGGTTGTGCTCATTATAAAGTAGGTGCTGTGGACGGACCTCTCTCGGTGTTATTGGCCATTAACATGTTATGTATTACTACTGGTATGAGACAATAGTCATTGGTAGTTCTACTAGTTCATTTGGAAATTGAATTGATGATTCTGGTATTGATGACATGAAATTGCATTGGATTGATTAACTTGTACATGTATATGGAAACTGCCCTTTTGTTACTGAGATTGTATATCTCACCCCATTGTGGGCTAACATTTTCAAGGACCTGACCTCTTAGTGGCAAGGAGAAAATTAACGGGAGCTTATTAAATGGGTTGGTAGCACTTAGGTTTTGAAACTTTGACAAATTGTATTATAACCAGATTACAAGTTTTGTACCATTACTGCATTACATCATGAATTGCTAAGTGTAGGAGTTCTATTTTGTTAACATAGAATGTAACCATTGAGAAATAGGCTCTATGTTAGCTGTTGATGGATGTATGAACTTTGACATTTATTTTGGCTTGTGAATCTATGATATAACAGACTATTTGAGTAATGTAATCCCATGATATGTTGATTATAGACTTGACTATTGATGCATGAAATATCCAATGAAAGTATGATTGAATGACCATTATGGGAAAGTTATAAATTTGCTGACGTAAAACCCATGGATGAGTAGGGAAATCCACATTTAAATGCTAGATGGGTATTGTTACGATGGCTAGGGTAAATCAGCTAGATAAATGCTATTGGAACCTCATAGCAAGTGGGAGAGTGGCCCTAGAGAGTCCATAGATAGAGAGTGGAGAGTATGAGGCAAGGTCTTAAGAGTAGTAGGATCAAAAGGCATTTGGCCATAGCCAAAACATTATTAGCTGCGGCCAATAGTGGCGAAGTTGCCCAGGGAGAGTACCAGAGAGCAATTCGCTACAGCGAAATGTGTAATTGGTAGTGGTGAAATGGGAGAGGCAAAATTGGGAGTCATTTAGAGGGTAATTCGCCGCAGCTAAATGGGAATTGGCCGTCGTGAACTTTTGCGAAAAGGAGCCAGGCATTCCAGAGAGGAATTGGCTGCGGCGAAAGGAGGTATTAGCTACGGCCAATAGTGAGAGGCGAGTGAGGTAGGTTCCAAGAGGCTTCCTTGCCGTGGCGCCATGTAGGTTGGCAGCGGCGAAAGGATAGCCGCAGCGAAATTAGTAACGATGCGAGGGGTGAAGCCGAGGGGAATTAGCCGCGACTAATGGGAAATTGGCCACTGCGAACATCCTGAAACCTTTATATTGGTTAGGAAATCTTGGTTTTTTATATGGTAATCTCAAGGGATGATTTATAAATAGTGATAGAAGATTCATGTGAGTTGAAATTGATAGGTAATAGAATCAAGGCTTATAAATGAATATTTGTGTTTCCCTGATATACGTAAGTATTGGTAATTATATGGTCGATCACTCTAATAACATTAAGGTTCAAATTTCCCCACATTCCCATAATGTAATTAGTCTTAATGTCATGTAACCCTAGTTTATGGTTATTAATCATGCATTTAACCTTAATTACAATGAGTAGAAGTTAGGGTCATCACAACGGTGGACTAGTATGTGGCTAGATTTATTGAATTATCTCAGTATTTCTCTTACCTCTAGAGATATGATGATGAGCCCTGGAAATGTGAACAGTTTGAGACTTGGTTGAAGCCCCTGATTAGAGACAGAGTTACTCCACAGTGGATCAGGAACTTTAATAACCTTGTAGAGATCAGTAGGGTAATTGAGAATAATTTACAAGACATCATGCCTGCTGCGGCTACAGCTAGTCAGAAGGGGGCTCTAAAATTGAAGACTGAGACCTAAGGAGAGTTCTAGCATGACACCTAATAGAAAGAGGAGAGGCAAGGTGCCGTGGAATAAAAGGCCACAGAAGGGCCAGAAAATGAAACCTCTTTAAACCCAGTCAATTCCCCAGCAGTCTCTGGTGACATGCTTCAAGTGTGGGAAGCTGGAGCACATTGCTAAAAATTACCCCTAAATGGATACAGTACTTCCACCCAGGTCGTAAACCCAGGGTAGGGTGTTCGCCCTCACCTAATAAGAAGCCAGTGCATCCCCCAATTTGATCAAAAATGCACTTATAGTGAATGATTTTCCTATAGTTGCTATGTTTGATTTGGGTGCTAACTACTTATTTATATCTTATGATTGTGTGAGGCAATTGGGTCTGGCCATTAGTACTTTACCATTTCACTTATCTATCACTACACCCACTGGAGGCCACGTGATTACTTCCCTTACTTGCTTGAATGTCACCGTTCAATTTAATCATTTCTAGAGCACTATTGATTTGATATGTATGCCCCTCCATAACATTGATTTGATTGTTGGCATAAACTAGATGGCTGTGAATAATGCGATACTTGATTGTGAACACTGAATAATTTCTTTACCTACTTGTAGGACCATACCTAGGATAGGGGCTGAGTTATCCTTTATGACTACTATCTCGGCTGAGAGACACTTAAAGCATGGATGTCAAGGGTTTTTAATCTTTTTCTTTATTTAGGTTAAGATAGTGGAGATACCAATAGTTAGGGAATCCCCCGAGATTTTTCATAAAGATTCTTACTTCAGTGGTCTACCCCTTCAGAGAGAGCTAGAGTTCCTTATAAACATAGTACCTGGGACTGGGTTGGTGTCTAAGACTCCTTATAGGATGGCTGCCATCAAGCTTGCTGACTTGAAAAAGCAAATAGAGGAATTGTTAGAGAAATGATTCATACGCCCCAGTGTTTCACCTTGGTGAGCTCTTTTATTATTTGTGAGAAAGAAGGATGGTAGGTTACAATTGTGTATAGACTATAGGGAGTTGAATAAAGTTACCATCAAGAATAAATGTCACACCCAAAAATGCAACCGCGTGATGTTGGAAAAGAAGAGAATTAGATCTCAAAAGAAATTTCGATTTTCAAAGGAAACAAAAATCGAAGTCAAAATTAGAAGTCACAGTAGAGTCGCCACCAAAATTTTATATTTTAAAAGGTAAAGCTTTAGAAAATCCTTTTATCAAAAAAGTAGTCTGCAAACCAAATTTGGATCCTAGAGTGGAAAATGTGTTAGGTACCCCACAACATTCATTTCTAGAATGGTTACCCTAAGTCAATTGTGCAAAATTACCATGACCTCTATGCTATTTTAATTCTCCCTAACAAATCACATGTAAAATAAGAAGGAAAGAATTTAAGGAAATAAAATTAAAAATCAAAGAGGAAAGAAATTAAGGAAATAAAATTCAGAACAAAATAAAAGAAAAGAAATTAAGGAAATGAAAAATGAAAGAAAATGTTTATTTACAAAGCGGATTTGACCTAGGATAAGAGCCTAGGGCTTGCATATCCTTTGAAAGGGATCAAAGTCCACATAATTTGAATAAAACTGCCTTTTGGTTGATGTTTTGTTTTTGTTTTATCTTTTATTATTATTTTTTGTTTTTTGTTTTGTTTTTTGTGTTTTCTTATAACTTTAATGATTTTTTTTATGAAATTAAAAAAAGAATTTTTCTTTTCTTTTTTTCTTTTTGTCTTTTTATAACCTTTTCTTTGATTGGTTTTGAATTTTTGAATTTTTCTTGTATTTTGTTTTTTTACTTATTTTTTTTAACTTTGTTTCTTTTTTTTTGACTATTTCTCTTTTTTTGACTATTTCTTTTTTTTCATTTTTTAATTTTGTTTATTTTTTTTAACTTTCCCCTTTTTTTGTTAAGTAAAAAGACTTTTCTCTTTTTTTCTTTGTTATTTGTTTAATTTTAAAATGACATTTGCATTTAAGTGTAAGGATTTTTAGTATCTTCCTTCTCTCTTTTTAATTTTTTATCCTTTCAATTCTTTCTGTTCATTTTTCTTCAAAATTGATGTTTGATTTTTCTTTTCTCTTTTTTGTTTGTTTTTTTTCTTTCCCTTTTTGTGCTGTTGTGTTTTTGGTAACTCTTTTTCATTCTTTATAGTTTCAAAAGGTATACTCTAATTAATCTTGAATTTTTAAAGTACTCTGTTTTTCGAAAGAAATCTCTTTTAGAAAAGGAGAAAGTTTTGTGTTTTTGTGTTTTTTTTTTGACAACTTTCGTTGAAAAAGTTTTTTTTCTTCTTTTTTTTTTGGGTATGCTTTTCTCTTTTTTTGTTTAAAAAAAACATACTTTTTTCTTCTTTTCATAAAAAAATGTGTCTTTGAAGAACTTTATTTGATTTTCTAAATTTTTTTATTTTTTATTTTAAATTATATTTTTTATTTTATACTTTTTAGAAAAAGAATCAGATAGAATCATTGGGACCCAAATACCAATAAGAGTTTGTTATCTCACATGGTATTCCAGTTAAACCTCCTATTGCCTAAGGGGATATAAAATTCCACATGGCTAGTCTAAAAAGTGAGGAAATAAAAAAGTAAAACAAAAATAAAATAAAAATATAGTGTAAAATGCACAAGCTAAAGTAATCTGTGGGAGTGGGTGCTTGGTGTTCATTCGTAATTCACTATGACACTTTTAGGCATATTTACAAAAAAAAGGAAAAAAATATACATATGTTTACAAATTACAGATCCATTGCAATATGCCCATTCCTTCTTTTATTTGAATCAAGAAGGGCATCTCGTGCACTGAAAGTCTAAGCTCTTCACATATTGCTCCATTGTCATATTTGAACATCAAACACAGATAAACAAAATGAAATGATAACAGAAATAAAATATGCAGCAATGCCCATTATTCAATAAAGTGTATTGGGGAGACAGGTATTCTAATTCTAAATTCCCAAAACCATTATACATGGGGATCCCATAGTTGATGAGACAAGAGTCATAGATTCATTTTCTATTTCCCATTCACTGCAATAAATATAAGCAATGTAGCAAAGGAAACAAATCAAATTAGGTTCGTATGTAGCGGGTCCAATAAACTTCAGCTATTCCTAATTATAATAAAGCAAAATAACTAGATAAAAATCAGAGTTACCAACCAAGCTAACTGAAATCACCATACACACACAAGTAGCCAAATCCAACTATTCATTGCAAACCTTAATTTGAGTAGACCAAAATTTCACATTCACATAAATAGTGGCACACATAAGAGTTTTTTTTATTGAGGACTGATTATCAAAATAGGGAGATAAAGAGGTAGTGGGAATCCTCATTAATGCATCAGCCTAGATCTCTACCCTGACTGAATGGTCCAAATGAAATCCCATTTCAGAATCTCAAAACAGAATATATTCTATGTTATATAGATATAGGAAGCAAACCAGATAGATGACATATGACAATTAAAATAATATGAGTCTAAATCTTTGCATTGGAAACTCAGATCAATAGCATTCAATGATAATTGAATCAAACTATATTCATTGCATAGGAGCCTCAAGTTCTAGCACCTAGAATTAGAACACACATAGCCTCAAAAGTCTAAGATAACAAAGGGGAAACACACAAAGCATACCTTTAGTGTCCAAGAAACCAAATGAGTTTTCTTCTTAATCAAACCCCAATGCTATCGAGCCCTGAGTCTGCACTTGAACTTAGTTCAATTCCTTCTATCAGTCTCCTTATGCTCTTCTCGTACTTTCGCTGCCTTTCCCTTATGCTCTTCCCCTAAACTTCCTCACAATTAGCCTTTCTCTTTGATCTAGAAATTTCTAAGCTTCTTCTCTTAATCTCCCTTTCCTACTTTCCGTTCGAATCCTCTTCCTCTCTTTCACTCTTGTTTTTTCTTTTTCGAAAGCTGAATCCCCCTTCATTGAATCCCTCAATTTTCTTCAGCTTGCCTTCTCTCAATTTCCTTCAATCTCCTTTTGAAAAGAAAACCCCTTGCCTTCCTCTCTGCTTCCTCCCCCCATCAGTCTCTCACACCATTCTTTCTCTCCAGATTGAAAATCCCCAAATCACTCCCTCCTTCTCTTAGCAAATCTCCCTGCGAAAATAAAAACCCCATCTCTTCTCGAATCTCCTTAAAAAAAAAAACCCCTCTTAAATGCGAATTCCCCTACTTTTATAAGCGTTCCACGCGTGGTTCCCCTATCTCTTGTATTTGTCATGCCACTCTGCCCTATTGACATCTCCATTCCCTCTTGTACATTTTCCTTTTCATAGTCATCCTTAGTGAGTGCTCTTGTGCGTTCGTAGAGGTCTGCAAGCTCTGTGCATGGGTGAGTGAGAAAGTGGTCCCCCTCCCTCTGCCAGAATCTTATGTGAAGGAAAGGAGTAGCTGAACGAAACGGGTAGGGTTTGGGCATCCTGGTTGGGCTTCTAACCTGAATCAGAGAGGTTAAGGTTTTATTGGGTTGAGAAGGGAAACGGGCCACCAAGACTCTTTTATTTTGATTTTTGGTTTCATTCTTCATTTCAGCCTGTTTTCCTTCCTAATTGGTTCTGGGCCTTTTCTTTGGTTTCAGGTAAAAGGCTTCTATTCTTATACCTCTTCTCTTTTTTTTTTTTTTTTCTTCTCTTTATTATTTTTGAATTTCTTCTCTTTCTTTTTTTTTTTGAATTTTTCTTTTTTTTCTCTTTCTCTTTTTTCTCTTTCTTTTTTTTTTAACTTTTTTTTGTTTCTTTATTATTATTATTTATTTTTTTTTTCAAATATAACTTGAACTAACTAATTTAATTAATTTATTATTATTATTATTATTATTATTATTATTATTATTATCTTCTCTTATTTTTTTTTATATCTTTGATTTTTTATTAGGAGAAGAAATAGAACTTTCCTTTTTTATTTTGATTAAATATCCTTAATTTTCTTATTTTTAGTTTTTATTGATTTTTTTAAACTTTTTTACTCCTTTTTCTTTTTTGATTTTGAAAATATATTTTATTTTTCTTTAAAGAACATCATATACGCTTTTAAGGAATTTCATTTGGTCTTTCTAAAATTTTAGGTTGAATTATGCTTTATTTTAAAATTCTTTTTTTTAAGTGTCTTTTTTTTTTTGTAGACAAAATTAATTAAGTGGGGGTATTAGAACCCAAAACTTTCAAAATAAAAAAGGAGGATCGATGAACGCCAAGGAGACTTTGTTGTCCCACATGGTACTTTGGTTGGCCCTGTATGCTTAAGGAGATATAAAATCTCACACAGCTATTCTAAAATAAAATGAATAAAAAAATAAAAAAAATAAGATAATAAAAAATATATACAAACAAATAACAATTTGTGAGAGTGGGTGCTAGGTGTTCAGCCATGATTCACTATGTCACGTTCAGGCATATTTACAAAAGTTAGTAAAACAAAAGAAATCATTCAAGTTACAACCCAATTGTTCTCTACTCCTTCCTTCCCTTGACGGAATGAAATGACCACTCCATATGTATTACAAGTTTGAGTTCCTCTCGAAGGAGGTTCCCGTCATGTTCAAACATCAAATAAACACAAAGTAAGCAATGAGAGAGAAAACTACAATTTTTTTTTTAGGAACATATCTTCTGACTCTAAATGGCAAATTTTACATGGGAGTAGTCACTGAAGCAGGGATCTGGAACTCTCATGCTATCCCTTAGCTATAATTAAGGTATCTAAATCATAAATCAAAATAAGAACCAAACCAAACTCAGTTCATGTGACAGTATAACCGATGAACCTACTCTATCCCTAATCACAATGGAGCAACTGTAAACTTTGATATGAAAGTAAAACTATCAGGCCAAGATACACAATAGACGAAGGATTGGGGAGTGACAGACTCCACACTCAAACTGAACTATTTTACACCTTATTGCATTGGAAACTAAACTTAAAAGAAGAAAAATAACCCCATTCATCTCCACACAGAACAGGAGGCAGTGGAATATTAACCAATTCGAAACCAACTTAAGATCCAGATGAAGCAAAAAAAAAAAAAAGAACAACAAGGCTAAGTCAAATCAGAAATAGCCAGCAGGTAGAGGGGAAATACAAGATAGATCTAAGACTCTAACAATAATAGGACAACGACTAAAATTCCTTCTAAAAATCGCACTACATATTAAGGTTGAAAACCAAGAAATAATGGATTCGCCTCTTTACACAGACCTAGTCTAGAGAATTAAGATCAAAACAATCTGAAAATAGAAAATAGCAATTAAAATAAATCAATGGGGCATTGTTTCAAATTCTAATGACAAAATTTTAACCCAATCTAACCCAAACATGATTAAAAACTCCCCTAGACTCAACTAGCCCTATAACGCATCCAACAATCCAGAGGCCTCAATAGATCATCAAAGTAAAGCATGTAGCTAGATAAAATCTTATCAACAATCTAAACTCATTGAACTGAGGCCATATACCTCATTCTAGCTTCCATAAAATCAGACTACACATCAAAACACCTTAACAATTTACTGACAAGGATCAATGCTTAAAGGGGGGATCAAAAAAGGATTACCTCTAAGAAACCTTGATAACTGGGTCTACTCCTCTATGTTTCACCCTTGAGCTTCTCCAATTCTTCATTACTCCTTCGACAACCTACTTCTCTTCCTCAATCTTCCTTTTCAATCTCTCTAGACCTCCTCTTTTCCTCTTTATTTTATAGTCTCTGGTCCCCTTCTCTCTGTCTTCGAATTTACTTCAACCCTAATTTTGCTACTAATCTCCCTTACTCTCTACTTCTCTCCCTTTCTAATCCCCAACCAAAAAACCTCCTCTTCATTCGGCCTCCTCTGAATATATAGAGAATCAAAGCGTGGCTGTTACTCTCAACCTCTATGAATTTTCTTCTTCCATTTGTACTTAGACGGGCCTCTCTGCTCTACCAATTCACGATACTGATCTCGCTTCAAGGTTAGCATTTCCTGTAGTCCTTCACTCCCTTACTGATCGCTGAGAGTTATATGATTAGTAGGTAGGAGCACCTGCTATTGGAGGATACGAGAGCGAGAATGCCAAAAAAGTGGGGACCACGCTACTAGGGTTTTTTCTTGTGCCTTTTCACTTTTTTTATTTATTTATTTTTGCCTTAGGTATGTGGGCTTCAAGCTTAGGTGAGAGTTTGCTAGCTAAAGGAATGGGACTCTGTTTTCCTTCTCCCTTTTTTTTGTTCTGTCCATCTTTTCCTTTTCAATTTGCTTGGGTTAGGCTCTCCTCCTTTCTTGGTAATAGGTTCTGATAATTAATTAATTAATTTTTTTAATCTTTGTTTTTTTTTAATTAATTTTTTTATTTGTTTACATTATTATTATTATTTTGTTTAGGCCTTTTGGTGGGGCTTTGGATTGGACCTTTCTTCCTTTTTTCTCCTTTTTTTATTTTGTTTTATTTGGGTTTCTGGCATTAAGTTAGTGAGTTCTTTTTGTTTGGTCTTTATTTCCCTTTTTAGATTTTTTCCTCCTTTTTCCCTTCCTTTTTTTTGGAAATTCAGAGTTTTGGGCATTGGGCTTCGAAATTTTCTATTAGGCCTTAAACCCTATTCTCTCTTCATTTCATTTTTTTTGTATTTTCCTTTGATTCCCCCTTTTTTTAAAAAAAAAAAAATTCTATATCTTAGTTGTTGTTGTTGTTGTTGTTGTTGTTGTTGTTATTATTATTATTATTATTTCAGCTAGTGAAATATGGAGAAACAATCTAATTTTTTTTGTCATTGTTTGTACTTTTGCTTCTTAAAAGTTTTTCCTTTTTTTTTTCTTTCTCCTTTTTTTTTTACGTTTTTTTGCTAATTTGATTTTCTTATTATTTTCTAAGCCTGTCGGAGAAAATATGGTGTTCACAATAAATATTCTCTCCTTAGAATTGATGATTTGTTAGATTAGTTAACTAAGGTATCTGTGTTTTTCAAGATAGATTTTAGATCTAGGTACCACCAATTGAGAGTAAGAACTAAAAATGTCTCAAAGATGGCTTTCAGAACAAGATATGGGCACTATAAGTTCTTAGTGATGCCATTCAAGTTGATGAATGCACCAGCAGTATTTATGAATTATATAAACAGGGTATTCAAACTGTATCTAGATCAGTTTATGGTGGTCTTCATTGATAATATCTTAGTGTACTCCAGATCCTTTAAAAAGCACGAAAGGAATCTGAGACTAGTCCTAGAAACCTTGAAAGATAATAAGTTGTATGCCAAACTTAGTAAATGTGATTTTTGCCTAATCGAGGTTAGATTCTTAGGTCACGTGATATCACAGGCAGGGGACACAGTTAATCCCTATAAAGTAAAAGCTGTATTATAGTGGGATAGACTTAGAACTATCACCAAGGTTTGGCAAGTTACTATAGACAATTTATTCAAGATTTTTTCAGATAGCCTTACCACTGATAAGGCTGACTAGGAAAGAGATAGCTTTCGTGTGGGATGACAGATGTGATAGGAGTTTCCAAGAGTTGAAACTCTATTTGACCACTGCCTCTATATTAATTATCCTTCACCCTAGTGAACCCTCTGTGGTTTACAGTGCTCCCACGAGAAATGGGTTAGGATGTGTATTGATGTAGTAGGGTAAAGTAGTGGCATATGCCCCTAGGCAGTTGAGGGCTCATGAGGAGAATTATCCCACACAGTACCTAGAGTTGGTCACTATAGTATTTGCTCTTAAAATCTAGAGGCATTATCTGTGTAGGGCTACCCTAGAAATTTATAGTGACCACAAAAGTTTGAAGTACCTGTCTGATAAGAAGGAACTGAATATGAGGCAAAGGAGATGGGTGAAATTCTTGAAGGATTATGATTACACTTTGAAATATCATCCATGCAAAGCCAATGTAGTGGCTGATGTCTAGAGTAGGAAGTCCATCCATGCAGCCCATATGATGATTAGGGAACAGGAACTCCTAGAGAAATTTAGAAATATAAACCTCTCTAATCAGGTGGTATCAGGTAGATTATATCTGAGTGAAACCTGAATTGAAAATGAATTAAGAACCTAGATCATGGATGCCCAAAGAGAGGATGAGTTCTTGAGACAGGTCAGGAGTGAGATTTCCTAGGGTAGGACCTCAGATTTTAGGGTGTCTGAGGATAGTTTGATAGTATACTGGAATAGAATTTACGTGCCTAGTTAGAATGAATTGAGAGAAAGAATTTTAGAAGAGACACATAAGAGTAAGTATATTATCCACCCAGGTGCCACCAAGATGTATCAAGGTTTGAAAAGACTTTTCTAGTGGCTAGGAATGAAAAATGATGTAACTAATTACGTGGCTAAATGCCTAGTGTGTCAGAGGGTGAAGATAAAACATCAAAGACCTGTTGGGTTGTTACAGCCCCTAGATATCCCCAAGTTGAAGTGGGATAGCATAGTCATGGATTTCATTATGGGGATACCCAAGACATCCTCTAGACATGATGTTATCTGGGTAGTTACGAATAGACTAATGAAGTCTGCACACTTTTTAGCTATTTTAACACCATAAATTTCTAGCTTGTCTTATGCTATTCTCATGTCTTAAACCATGCAACTCACATACGGAGCAAGAAAATGGTATTAAAATAATGAATATTTTAGTATTGCATAGTGTATAAATTTTTCATCTGATGTCCCGTGGGCCATGTGAGCTCATATATCACATTCTCATATTTAATTACATAGATACAACTCAATTTCATCACTAAAAGTGGCCTGAAACTAGTGCAAATGCAAGAGACACACAAATTTCCATGATGTAGCCTTGGCAAGAAATTCCCACTTTTTGTTACAAAATTTGGAAAATCATAACTAATTCTAGAAAAATTGAAATTATGCATTCTTTATCACTCTGGAAACCTACAGATATCTATTTTCTTAAAACAATATTTCTAGCTCATGAAACATCACAAAGAAGATGTTTGAATTTCAAAAAGGTACAAAGGTCTGATTGATTACTAGTACTGATATAGATTTCTGTTATAAATTTAAAAAATGTCCAATTAATTCCAAAAAACTCCAATCTATACAAACAAATACCAATATGGAAAGCTAGAGATGTTAGCTAGAGGAAAAAAATAACTTTAAACTAGTCTAGGCATGTCCAGGCCTAAAAAACCAATCAAACACTAACCTAGATCTGTCTGAATGTCTGATACTAGATAGATATTTCAAAAATTTATATCTCCCACTTTAGACATCCAAATGGAGTGATTCTAATTGACACAAGTCACTGGGAAGATCTAGTTTCTTCCTATAAAATGTTGTGGCAATTGGACATCATTTGCCCCCTGAGTGATGGAATTTAATTTTGGATCTGAGTAAATAATGCATTGAACCAATTTTAGAAAATTTACCAACTTTAAAAATTCATCAAATACTCCATAGGCCTCCAAAAATTCTGTACTTTAAGTTCCTAAAAAGATCTCAATAGGCTCTAAATGCATGCCAAATCTCAGACCATGAAGAGTGTAACGTCCGATTTTTGTTGAATGCTGGAAATAGATATATTTTCAAAGCAAGTCCCTTGAAATGAACTAGTTAAGGTCCTGAAAAATTTGAGTAATATTCTAGACTCCTAAAAATGAGAATCCTAGCCTTAGACAAAAGGAAAAACGTAGCTAGAATGAAAAAACAAATTTTGGCAAAAATCTTACAAAACAAAATGGTATTTTCGTAATTTTGAGCAATTTTTGGAATTCACACAGGAGGGCTTTTTAAATGAAAGTTTTGAGTTCTTTGGGGTTCTCAGAGGCCTTGAAAATCATAAGAAGTCCCTCGGACAGTTAAACCCCTTCTGATGGACGTTTTCCAATATCGATGTACCCGAACTTTGACAGATCCATTCAGAAAGGTTTTAGCATCAATTTGAGTGATTCCAAAGGAATTTTACTAAATTGGGAACCTAAATTTTATAATGAGAAAGACGATTCTCAAAAAGGAGCTAAAATGAATGAGTAACAAAAATGCTAAAAATGATGGGCAAAATAAAACTTTTTGGAAAAGCTATTTTTCTCTACCTATAAATAAGTGGCACCACCCCTCTTCACTCATTTAGACACAATTGTTTTTGCCCAAATTCAGAGAAGAAGGCTAGGGTTGAGGCGCACCAAAGGAAGAAGAAGGAGAAGAGAAATCAAGGCAAAAAGGTATGGTTTCTTAGTAGTTTTTCATGCTTTCTTCCATCCAAACCTCCTCTCCTCCATTCTCCTTTGTTTTTTTTTAAATTAAAATGAAGTTTACAAATCTATTTTAAGGGAGAAACTTAGGAGAAATTTCGTATTTGAAGAGAGGAGCTTGGAGAAAGCAAGATTCAAGTGAGAAAAAGCATGAAAACAAGGTACTTTTTCCTTCCATAGTTGCTACCTTTGTTCCCCTCCTTCTCCATTTCGCCTCATCTAAGAAACCCTAGGAAGATTTGATTTTTAGGTAGAACTAAGGGTGAATCTAAGGAAAAAGGGTGTGAAAATTAAGAATATGTAAAAGGAATGAACAAAAACCCATTAGATTTCAAGATACAAATTCTAGGGTTTCAAGTGCACCTTGTAAAATATAATTTTGTACAATGATTCCTAGGCATAAATAAGAGTTTAAATGAGTTCCTAAGATCCCTAGAAGTCTTCCCATGTGCTTCCTCCTTCAAGAAAACCAAGCAAAGTCCAAGGAGGACAAAATCATGCATAATCTAATAAAACCCTTCTTTAAGAGCTCTTCTATATGTTTCTTAAGCTCAGCTAGCTTAGTGGAAGCCATTCGATACAGGGCCTTAGACATTGGACCTGCCCTAGGTACAATGTCTATAAGAAACTCAACCTCTCTCTTTGGAAGTAGTCTACTAATTTCTCTAGGAAATACCTCTGGGAACTCTCTCATTATGGGAATTTCATCTATACCTTTTTTTACCTCAGCTTGAACTGAATAGAAAATTAGGTATCCCTGACAACCATGCCCTAGAGACCATTCAACCTGGGAGGTGGTCATAATAGATAACTTAGTCCTCATACTAGGTATAGTCCCACACTCAAGTAAAGTGATACTTTTATGGCTACAATCTAGTGTGACATTATTTGTAGACATCCAGTTCATGCCAATGATCAAATCAATATCAACAAGGGGCATACAAATCAAATCAAGGGTGATAAGGCAGTGATTAAACTGAACCACACAATTCAAGTAAGCATGGAAGGTAATGGCTTGGTTTCCTGTGGGGGTAGATACATGTAAATCATATGGTAGTGTATGCATACTCAAACCCAACCTCCTAGCATAGTCATATGATATAAAAGAATGGCTAGCACCTGAATCAAATAATGTAGTTATAGAAAAATCATTTATTCTAATAGTACCTTGGACCAGACTCGGGGACCAGCTAGCCTCCTGCTGTGATAGGGCAAAGACTCTACCCTAGGTCTGAGGTCTGAGAGTAGGATCCATCTCCCTCTGCTGTGTGAACTGTGGAGGAGCCTGGGTACAATCCCTAGCCATGTGTCCTGGGCTACCATACTGGAAACATACATTCTGCTCCATGTTGCATGGTCTAGTTCCATGGTTCTTGCCATATTTGGGACATATCTCGACTCCACTGACTTCTGCTACCTTTCTTGCTAGTAACGGCAGCCTATGATTCCTCTCTAGGTCTCTTAGGCTCAAGGAAAGGTGGTCTGGCACAAGAGATAGGTTGCATTATTCTAAGGTTTTCCTTTGTTACTCTACATATCTCAACTAAGGTGTTAAAGTTCCTGATTCTTTGTGGCACTATCTTGTCCCTTATCTTTAGAAGTAAACCTTTTTCTAGCCTATCTGCTCTCCACCGTTCATCATCATGTCTCTGTAAATAGGAAGAGTATCAGGAGAGCTCTATAAATTTAACCACGTATTACTTCATGGACATCCCCTTTATCTATTTCAAGAGTATAAATTCTGACTCCTTCTCATCTCTGACTGAGTTGGGGAAATACTTCTTGTGGAAAACCTAGAGGAATGCCTCCCATGTAATCGGAAGGTTTCTCGCCCTCATAATAGGCTCGGTGCCCTTCCATAAATAATCTACCTCTTTTTGTAACCGAAAGATAGCCATCTTAGCTTTCTGCTCAGATGTGCACTCAATCACCTCAAAGATCTTTTCTAACTACATAATCCAGGCCTCAGTTTTTTCTGAATTTATCTTACCATCAAAGGTGGGAGGCCCGAACATTTTGAACTGAGTGATAATCTTTCTGGTCGAGGGCTACTCTTGAGCTGGAGGCATTTAAGCTGGTGGAATAGGGGCAACCATCAGGATATGTGGCTGTGGATCTGGGTGAGTTACCCCTGAATGCTCAGGATGATCTAAGCAATGAGATGGCTATGGGAGAAGAGGTTTGGGGCCCTGGCTATCTCTCTTAGCAAGACATTTCTGTAACTGTATAATTGCGGTCTGCTACTGATCTTGACGAGTCATAATAGACTGTAAGGCTTCGGCTATAGGATCACTGGGCTTGGCTCTATCATATGCATGAGCTTCTCTAAAGGGCTGACCTCTCCTAGTGTTCACCATGACTTTGAAATATCCTAACAAACTTTAGCATAAAAAGGGAACACTTTTACACTATCGCACACTCAATTCATCCACAACAAGCTCATATACATCTAGGCAACTCATAAGCACAAGCCACAACCTACATCAAGAGCCTGAATCTTTGCTCTGATACTAATAAATGTAACACCATAAATTTCGAGCTTGTCTTAAGCTAGTCTCAAGTCTTAAACCATGCAACTCATATAAGGAGCAAGAAAATGATACTAAAATAATGAATATTTTAGCATTGCGTAGCGTATAAATTTTTCATCCGATGTCCCGTGGGCCATGTGAGTTCATATATCACATTCTCATATTTAATTACACATGACCAAAAGTGGCCTAAAACTCGTGCAAATTCAAGAGACACACAAATTTCTATGATGTAGCCTCGGCCAGAAATTCCTACTTTTTGTCACAAATTTTGGAAAATTATAATTAATTATAGAAAAATTGAAATCATGCATTCTTTACTATTATAGAAAGCTACAGATGTCTACTTTATACTAAAAATATGCCTAGGTCATGAAACATCACATAAAAGATGTTTGACATTTGAAAAGACACAAAGGTCTGATAGATTACTGGTATTGATATAGATTTTTGCTATAAATTTAAAAAATGTTCAATTAATTCCAAAAAACTCTATTCTATACAAAAGATACCAATCTAGGAAGCTATAAATGTTAGCTAGAGGGGAAAAATAACTTTAGACCAGTCCAGGCATGTCCAGGCCTCAAAAACTAATCATACTATTACCTAGATCTGTCTGAATGCCTAATACTAGATAGAAACTTTAAAAATTTATATATAGCCCTCTAGGCATCCAAATAGGGTGCTTCTAATTGGCACAAGTCACTGGGAAGGTCTAGTTTCTTTCTATAAATTTTTGTGGCAATTGTACATCATTTGCCCACTGAATGATAGAATTTAATTTCAGACTTGAGTGAACAGTGCACTGAACCAATTTCAGAAAATTTCCCAACTTTGAAAATTTATCAAATAATCCATAGGCCTCAAAAAATCCTGACCTTAACTTTCCAAAAAGCTCTCAACAAGCTCTAAATGCATGCCAAATCTTAGACCAAGAAGAGCTCATTTGGGCAAAAAGTGGTATAGCTTTCCCATATGATCAATTTTGCTCCATATGAGATACCAAATATGTCCAAATGGCTTCACTTGATGTTTGGCACCTCTTGGGCAAGTTTAAAAGCATGAATATGACTTGTATGAACTATCCAAGTGGTTCCAAACCTCATGAATCTTAATTTGGCCTCTCCACTTCCATTATTACATACATTTCAATAATGCTAGTTTTACCATTACATGTCCAAGATGCACATTTCCATGCATATAACCTTAAATCTCATTTATACATAATACATTAGCATAATTATACATGTTTATAACATCATATGACATATACAATAATGGATTACAATATTTGCCACTCATATGGCCTTAAAGAAATAAAATCCATGCACTTTGATGTCATGCTTTCATCTTTCAAGTGGTTGGCTTCCATTTTCTTGTTCTCTTGGTCCACCTAGAATGTTAGAACATTGGAGAGGAGGGAATGAGATTCAAATAATCCCAATAGCTCATCTCCCTTTCAATCACACATAAAAGATGCAAAACAAGTCTTATAAATGCATACATGGGCATATTGACATGTACAATTATTCAAGAGACATTTTTAACATATAAACAAGTCACACATAGCATACATAGGCTTGCCAAGTAAGTGGATTAGCCTCATCCATTCACTTGTGGATTTTAGACTTGCCTTATCCATTTCTTTAAGAGGTTTTTGACTCAACCTTTCTCTTGGGAGTCAACCTCACTCTTGTGAGACTCTTTACTTTGTCTCAACCAACTTTAAGGGTTCTTGGCTCATCCTCACCATGGCTAAGGGCTCTTTGCTTCTCCACACTCAAGTAAACCCAAGCAAGCATCATAACATCATTTAGAAACATAATGCATCATCATGGTACCATAGAGTAAAAGCTAATGCTAGAACATTTTTCATGGCTTAAAATACGCAAAAACACATTCAAAGACAAGCCAAGTGTAACATCTGGGTTTCTGAAAACGAGAGAAAACATGAGGAACATAACGTACGATTTCTCCGTAAACGAACGAAACTCACCAGATACAAAAGGAAGTCCCCCAAAATGAGATAGTTAATGTCCTAAAAAATTTGGGAAGTATTCTAAACTCTCAAAAATGAGAATTCTAGCCTCAGACGGAAGGAAAAATAGAGCTAGAAAGAATAAACAGTTTCTTACGAAAAGCTTATGAAACGTAATGGCATTTTTGTAATTTTGAGCAATTTTTGGAATTCATATAGGAGGGCTTTTTAAATCAAAGTTTTGAATTCTCTGGGATTTTTAGAGCCCCTGAAAATCATGAAAACCCCCGGAATAGTTAAAACCCCTCCGGTGGACATTTTCCAACGTCGGTATACCCAAACTTTGACGGATTCATTCGGGAAGGTTGTAGCTCCAATTTGAGTGATTCCAAAGATATTTTTCTTAATTGGGAACCTACATTTTATAATGGAAAATATGGTTCTCAAAAAAGGGTTAAAACGAAGGGAAAACGAAAATGCAAATTATGAAGGGCAAAATGGGTATTTTGAAAAGTGTAACTTATTCCCACTTATATATATGATGCACCCTTCTTCTCCCCTCATTATGCACGACCAATTTCTGCCCAAAAATAGAGAAAACCCTAGGGGATGAGGCACACAAGAGGAGGAAGAAAAGGAAGAGAAATTCAAGGTAGAAAGGTATGGATTTTCATGGTTTTTCATGCTCTTTCTCTTCCAACCCTCTTCTCCTCCATTCTCCTTTGTTTCCTATGATTATATTGAATTTCATAAATCTATTTTAAGGGAGAAATTGAGGGGAAAACTCAGATTTGAAGAGAGGAACTCAAAGAACACAAGATTCAAGTGAAAAAAAAGCATTAAAACAAAGTAATTTCTCTTCCTATGGTTGTCATCTTTGGTTCCTTTCTCCACCATTTCACCCCCATTTAAGAAAACCCTAGGAAGAGATGATTTTAGGCAGAACAAAGCATGAATCTAAGGAAAAAGGGTGTGGAGATTAAGAATATGCAAAAGGAATGATAAAAAAACTATTAGATTTCAAGATGCAAATTCTAGGGTTTTGTGCGCACTTTCCAAAATCTGATTTCATATGGTAATTCCTAGGCCTAATTAAGAGTTTAAATGAGCTCTGAAGATCCCTAAGATACTCCCCACAAGCTTCTTCCTTCAAGAAAACAAAGCACACTCCAAGGAACCCTAAATCATGCATAGTCTCGGCCTAAGAAAGTTCTCATAGCTAGGAGGAGTTTAAAAATTTTTTAAGGCCATGCTTAAGTTATATTTGATGAATGAAAATGAAAGGAGGCCTTGGAAAAAATTTAGAACTTATAGAAAGTGATTTGGTGTCTTAGGTTCCATATTATGACCTAAAGAAGCAACATGATGCTAGGCCCTTTGTTTTAATGGTGTGATGACTCCAAGAGGCTTAAAAGGAGTCAAAAATTATATTTGAAAGGAAAGAATGAGGCCTAGGAATTATTTGGGGGGTGTTGCTTCATTAGGTGCCTTTATGGACCATAATGGAGCCTATAGAGCAATCTAGTGTTTCATCAAGTTATGTAGCCTTAGAATGTGTTTCATGAACCTAATTGGTTCCCATAAATTGTATCTTGGCCAAGAGAAACCATCTCCACCAATTTTTGGGTGTGTGACCGAAAGAGGATGCTTGAAATCTAAGGAAAAAGTATGTAATTGTGTGCAAGGTAGCTCTCTCCACCTTTTCTCATGCATGGATGTGTGTTTAGGTTGTTTTAGAATGTGTGTATGTGTATTTTCAAGCTATAAAAAGTATGCTAGCATACCTTTATATGCCATGATTCTTGATGCAATGTTATGTTTTCCAATGAGTACATGATGTTTGTATGAGTTTACTTAGTGTGGAGGGGCTAAGAACTCTTCTCTTTGGTGAGGATGAGCCAAGAACCCTTGAGCTTGGTTGAGACAAAGTAAAGAGCCTCCCAAAAGCAAAGTGGGCTCCCAAAAGTATGGTTAAGTCCAAAGCTCTCAAAGAATGGGTGAGGCAAGTCCAAAATCCATGAGGAGAAGTGTGAGGCTAATCCAAACACTTGGTGAGCTCTTGAATGTCTTGTATGATGTGTTCACATGTCAAGTTTGCTTTTAAAATATTCATGACTCCTATTTCCTCCATATATGCATTTGAAAAGCTTGCTTTGCACATATTATGTATGATTGAATGGGAGATGAGCTATTGGGATTCTTTGAATTTTATCCCCTCCTCTCCAATGCTTTAACATGCTAAGTGGACAAAGTAGCTATGGTGAAGGGAGCCAACAACAATGAGAGAAGGAGATTGACAAGCATATGTCTAGTTTTATTCTTTATGAATCTATAATGATGCTTCATAGTGTATATGATGTTGTAAATGGTCTATGACCCTGGAGACATGTGGAAATATGCTAATATGTGATGTTTAAATGTATGGATATGATGTATGACCTCTAGAACCTATTTTGAGTATGTAATGCCTAAGTATGTAATATGGAAGTTTAATGGAAATGTGCATAAGTGTGGGTTGAATGGTTAAAATGAGGTGCATGAGGTTTAGGACCATTTAGGCAGCTTACACAAGTCTTAAATATGCTTTTATACTTGCCCAAAAGGTGCCACAACCAAGGAAAAACCATTTGGAAAATTTGGTACCTTATATGGAGCCAAATTTGACCATAATGGAAGCCTATGTCACTTTTTGGCCAAATGAGTTAGTCTTCATCTGAGATTTGGCATGCAATTAGATCTTGTTGAGAGATTTTTTGGAAGTTAAAGAACATAATATTTGGAGGTCTAAAGAATATTTGATGAATTTTCAAAGTTGGGATTTTCTATTGATTCTGGTATGTGCACTGTTTACACTGGCAAATTTGTGTTTTGTGTCATCCGATAGTCAAATGGTGTCCAATGCTTATGAAATTTTATAAACATAAACTAGAGTTCATAAGATTTTTGTGGCCACCAAAATCACCTCCTTTGGAGTTTGAGAAAAGAAGTATGCATTTTTGAAGTTGGCTGTCAGTAGCAGTGGTGCCCCAAGAGTCCAGTCACTATTCCATAGAATTCCAATGACTAAACGTATCTTTTTAATTCTTTAATTATTTTTAATATCAATTTAATATTTTTATCTTTCCAGAATGACCAAATTTGTGTGATTTCAAGTTTTATAGAATTAGTTATGAATTTTAGAAGTTTGTATCAGTAATATGAAATAGCAGCCCAGGCAGTAGCAACCTCAGTAGTGTTTCAAATGTCAAACATCTTCCCCTTAATGATTCATGAACTAAAATTATTTTTTCCATGGGGCAGACATCCAGAGCTTTCTGGAATGGTAAAGTTTGTTGGATTTCAATTTTTGTGGATTTAGTTATGAATTTATGAAGTTGTGACAGAAAAACTAAAATTCTGACTATGGCAAATCCGTGCGAATTAATGTGTTTCACCCACTTGTATGAGTTCCAAGCCACTTTCTTGAATGGTTTTGAACTGTATTAGTGCAATTAAATATGAGAATGTGTAGTATGAGCTCACACGGTCCACGTGACACTGAATGGAAATTTTTAAGTATGACGTAACATAAATAAACTCATTATTTTCATTCCCTTTCTCATGTGCTCTCATGGGAATGATGATGTGAAGCTCATGATTGGTGGTGTTACATTTATTGGTATCAAAGCAAAGTTCTAGGGTCTTTTGGATTAGATTTGGCTTAAGGAAGTAGCATTAAGGCTATGTAAAGACTTGAATGGATATGTAAAGCTTTGTATGAGACATTGTGGGTGTGTGAAAGTAGTTTGTGGCTTTATTCATGATAAGTAAGTTGTAGAATGGTCTTAGAGTAGTTAGTGGACATCGGGAAAGAGTGGCCTTTAGAGTATCTTGAGCAGAGTTAACCTTGAGCACGATCAATTGATCTAACGGCTAGAGCTTGATGAGATGTGATAGCTCGCCGGGATCAGTGGCAAGCCCTAGATATAAAGGATAAGAAATGATCTCGTTGATATGAAGAGGCATGCTAGAGAGAGTATTTGAGGCCTAATTTTCCCTGGTAGTCATACTCAGACCATTCTGAGATGTCCTGCTTAATGCAGAAACAAGTAATGATGCAATGTAGTATGAGATGAAACTTCGGCTGCCCAGGACTGGTTTAAAGGGGAAGTGAGAAAAAGAGTCACCCCCTAGCCACAATACCCAAATGTCTAGATAAGTATTAGAGCCCGAAAGATTAATCTCCTCAGGCCAAGAGGTTGAATTATAAGCTACACCCTAGAGCCCAATAGCCCAGAGATGATAAGTAGTTATGCATGAATGAAGCGAGAGGTAGAACCCTCTAGCTTGACGATGGGCTAGATATAGAAACCATGAGGCTTGGGTGAGTGGCAAAAGATAAAAATTTAATCCTTGAAAAAGTAAGCCAATCAGAGGTCATTAGTCGCGGCCAATTAATTACTTAGCCACAGCTAATTATTCCATGATAGCGAGGTAATCCAGAGAGTTCCTCATCACGGCCAACAATCAGATAGGAAAATTAAGGTGAACCCAAGGCTAATTAGCTGTGATGAATGGTAGTGTAAACACCTTCTTGGTCATATTCAAGCCAACTTGAAAAAGGAATTGATAAGGGGTTAGATAACCCACAGAGAGCGAGAACCCCTAATATAAGTAGAGGAAAAGAATAGTTATGAAAGATTAGTAAAAAATCCATTAGGCCTAGCAAAAGAGATTGAGAAAAGAGCTCAACATAAAGAAAGTTAGACATAGAAATGATAAGGTTGTTGAGACCCACCTTTAAGGTGTTAACTCTAACCTAGGATACCACCCTATGAGACACTGAATGATAGAATGTTAGTATAACCTCAAAATGACGTAAAATAAGACTACCAGTAGTAAGACACATAGCGAGTGGCCTAGAAAGGTGTACCTCATAGGTAACACCAAAAGGTAAGTATGAGAAGCCTAGTAAAGTAAATAGATAGGGGTCCAATAGTTAGTTAGATGAGCTCCCTAATATTAAAATGATATAGAGTTGAGGCTTGTGAGTGATTAGAGTACCCAGTAGAGCATAAGTTTTCCGTAAAATAGAGTCTAGGCATTGAGAGCATGTGTCCTAGATCGGGTTAGCAGAACCCTAGAAATAGTATACTGTGCTCCTAGGGTAAAGCTAAAGAGGCTGAATAGAGAGAAAGCCTAGCTCTAATTCGAACATAGAGATAAAATGAGACAAACAGTTAGTGCCTGAGTACCCTCAAGGAAGCTCAAGAGAGTTAGAGACTACCTAAAATGGCGAGCCTCGTGCTATGTAAAAAAAGAAGGTAAGCCGAGAGTGCCATAGAATAAAATTCTTAGGATTATATGAAATAGAATCCTTCTTACCAAGGGATGGTCTAAAAAAGATCAGAGTAAGAGTATGAGCAAAAAATAGACCCCCTTGATGTTGCAAAGAGTAAATAAATAGAGGTACATGAGAAAATGTAGGTGCTTTTGAGCATAGAAAATCCTGAACTGGCAACAGAAACAGCCAGTAGTAGAACATCCTTTTACCTGAGTGAGAGGATAAGAAAGGTAGAAAGAGTATATATGACAGTGTTCAAGTCGAGGACATATTAGATTAAGAATAATATTCAGTCAATGTGCTTGAATACTTAAGAAGGCATATTTGTCCTTAGCATAGATGCCCTTCCAGCATGATACTTCGGGAGTAAAAATAGCTGGGCACTGCAGAGAGATCTCAGGATGTAGTAGAGGAAGAATCCTACTTTTTCTGAGTATTCTACGAGAATAAGATAGATAGAGAAAAGCAAGAAAGGAATACTTTAGATTATTGGGAAACTTGTAATATATAGGCTATAGTAGCCTTGAGTTGAGTCATTAGGCGCCCGTGTATTAGTGTTTGATGTTATAGTTTTCTTGCAACAATGGTTACATGATATTGGGTCTAGCAAACGATGACATCAATCATCAAAGTGTCCCGATAATCGAAAGGTATCCTAGTTAGCTAGATAACGAGGTAAGTTAGAAAATAAAGGTAATGGGATTCCAATAATATTAGAATAATGAGAAAAGCATGTAGAGAGGAATCCCTAGTAGAAAATGTTCAGATTCAGCAGGCATAGCCCGAGTCCCTTATAGTATATGTAAATGAAATGAATAAGGACCAGTGTATAGCCTCTCTCCTGCCAGAGATGTTCACCACACTCAGTATGTGAGATGCCCTAATTCCAAGGCACTTAACAATAGAACGTGGGCATAATGAGAACTGCAGGATATGAGATGAGGACTAAAATGAGTATATGTAAGTAAGTAAGTTAATAGAGTAAGAAAAGAAAGCCCAAGTGAAAAAGGGGCTGAAGTGGGAATCTGAGAATCCTATGAAGAGCAATGAATGAAAATTAAAATGCTCCCTAGTATTAGTATGTCAGGACCCTAGAGAATGAGATGACACAGAACCCACTTCACACGAAGAATATGATGTACTTTTGAGTTTAGCCTCAGCTATTATGAGCGATGGTAACTGGACTTAGTAAGTATGTATTTTACTATTAGATACAGTGATCTTAGGCTTTGACGTCTCCCAAAGATGGATCATATTATATCCCAGCATAGCACAGCGAGTTGCAGTGGACCCTAGCAGGGCTCTGAGAGGTCGCAATAGACCTAGGGGTCACAGGAGATCCCATAGAATTACAGAGAGCCCTAGCCACAGTATGATAGATCACTGGTAGAAATGGCAGCCTGAGATAGTTTTACAGAATAGTTAGTTTCAGAGACCAGTATAGTTTCAATTAGCTTTTATCTCAGAGACTAGAGACCTCCTGAGTCTGGTAAACCATTGCTACATAGATATGAAAGCTTTACTCAGATAGTTAAACCACTAACTAGCTCTCTTTAGAGATGAGCATAGTATATGGGATGCGAAAAGCAAGAAATTAGTTTATCAGAGTTAGAGCTAGATGAACCACTACCTAGCAGATAGTAGCCCTAACTGAGGGATAGAAAAATTCCCACATGCTAGCTTATGTATTCAGAAAGGGGTCAGGTGCAGTTTTTATATGAGGTAAGTGGTACAATATATCTCCAGTGAGCAAAACTGTGAGACTAGCTAACATCCCATTAGAGCCCAGTATTAGTCAATGGTAGTAGCTCTTCGGTGCCAGTATAAGATATATGCTAGGCTAATCAATATTGAAATAAGGGACTATAAAATGCCACTATAAGTGAGTAAAGAAAGTGTAAAAAAGTC
The DNA here is from genome assembly GCA_032878935.1 of Erythrophleum fordii. Lineage (NCBI taxonomy): Eukaryota > Viridiplantae > Streptophyta > Magnoliopsida > Fabales > Fabaceae > Erythrophleum > Erythrophleum fordii. Next base: position 22,264,682 of record JAVQMF010000044.1, read on the forward strand.
TTAGCCTATAGAGATAGATGTAGTAGAAAATAGAGAAGCTGGGATTATTGGAAGTAGAAACTTCTCAAAGGAGTTATAATCCCAGTAAGTAACTAAGATATGAGGCCTATGACAAAAAGAAATGTAAATTATAATCATTGGATGAGCTAGTAAGAAAGAACATAGAGATGAACATTGGACGATACTTATAAATAAGTAAATAGACAGACAGAAACCTCCAATGGCTCCAATGATTAGAAAAGATGATAAGATATTATAAGTAGCCATTTAGAGAGGATACGGGAGACGTGATGTGACATAAGTTACCTCTCGATATGTGTAAATGAGTCCACTATAAGAAACATCAATCCTATGAATGGGTTAACATTAACCTATCATGATTAGTAAGCTCTCCCAGGACAGGCTTCTAGAATCTAAAATTTTTTTTCCCTTATGAGAGAGAGAACTAGCTAGTATTTTATAGCAATAGAACCCTTATTAAGAGTCAGAAGTAAAAGTTCCTTGACTAAGAGAAAATCTGAAAGAATGAAATCGCTGAGAAAGCAAATAGAGCCAAGAAGAAGGGAAAGAAAAGAATAGTTAGCTAGAAAAGAAAAGAGTAAGAGGAAGTGTACCCCAAATTTCGAGGACGAAATTTATTTAAGGGGGAGAAATGTAACATCAGGGTTTCTGAAAACGAAAGAAAATGTGAGGAACGTAACGTACGGTTTCTCTGTAGATAAACAAAACTAAAGTTAGCATGCAATTAAATCTTGTTGAGAGATTTTTAAGAAGCTAAGGAATATAATTTTTGGAGGTCTAGAGAATATTTGATGAATTTTCAAAGTTGGGATTTTCTATTGATTCTGGTATGTGCACTACTTACATTGGTAAATTTGTGTTTTGTGTCATCTGATCGTCAAATGGTGTCCAATGATTATGAAATTTTATAGGTATAAACTAGAGGTCATAATATTTCTATGGCCACTAAGATCACCTCATTTGGAGGTCTGACCAAAGAGTTATGTATTTTTAAAGTTGGCTGTCAGTAGTAGTGGCGCTCCAAGAGTCTAGTCATTGTTCCATAGAATTACAATCACTAAAATTATATTTTTAATTCTAGAATTATTTTTAATATCACGTTAACATTTGTAGCTTTCCATAATGGCCAAATATGTGTGATTTTGATTTTTATAGAATTAGTTATGAATTTTAGAAGTTTGTATCAGTAATCAGAAATAGCAGCCCAGGTAGTAGCAACCTCAGTAGTGTTTCGAATGTCAAACGTCTTTCCCTTAATGATTCATGAACTGAAATTATTTTTACCATGGGTTAGACATCTAGAGCTTTCTGGAATGGTAAAGTTTGTTAGATTTCAATTTTTTTGGATTTAGTTATGAATTTCTGAAATTGTGATAGAAAAACTGAGATTCTAACTATGGCAAATCCGTGGGAATTAATGTGTTTCACCCACTTGTATCAGTTCCAAGCCACTTTCATGAATGGTTTTGAATTGTATTAGTGTAATTAAATATGAGAACATGTAGTATGAGCTCACACAGTCTACGTGACACCGAATGAAAATATTTAAGTATGACGTAACACAAATAAACTCATTATTTTCATTCCCTTTCTCATGTGCTCTCATGGGAATAATGATGTGAAGCTTATGATTGGTATGAAATGTGCTAGAATTTATGGTGTTACACTAAGCATACATTCATGCATGAGAGAAGGAGGAGTGAACTACCTTGGATGCAACCACACACTTTCCTCGTTGAATTTGCTCTCCCTTCCTCGGCCTCACACACACAAAGGTGTGGGATTAGTTTCTCTTAGTCTAAATGCAATTTATGAAAGCCAATTAGGCTCATGGAATTAATTCTAAGGCCACACATCTTCTTTAAATACTAACTTTGTCTATTAACCCCTTTATGGTTCCAAGAATGCACCTAATCAAGCAACACCTGTCAAATAAATTCTAAGCTCCATTCTTTTCTTTTATATATGATTCTTGACTCCTTTTAAGCCTCTTGAAGCCGTCACACAATTAAAACAAAGAGTCTAACTACATGTTGCTTCTTTAGGTCATATTATGGAACATAAGACACAAATTCATTTTCTAGGCCTCCTAAATTTTTCCTAAGGCTTCCCCTCATTTTCATTCATCATATATGACTCAAAAATGGGCTTGGAAAAATTTAACACTCTCCCTAGGTGTCTTAACCCTTCTTGGCCAAGATAATAAAGTAATTTGGCCTTCATGGACTTTGCTTTGTTTTCTTGATGGATGAAGTATATGGGGAGACTTCTAGGGATTTTAGGATCTCATTTAAACTTTCATTTAGGCATAGAAATTAAGGTATCAAGTTAGATTTTACAAGGAGCACATGAAACCCTAGAATTTCTATCTTGAATTTTCATAGTTATTTGTTAATTCCTTTTGCATATTCTTATTCTCCATGCTCTTTTTCCTAAGATTCATGCTTGGTTCTACCAAAATCCAAGCCCTCCTATAGCTTCTTGAGTGGGGCAAACCATGGAGAGAAGAGGAGCAAAGGGTACAAATCATGGAAGAAGAAATTACCTTGTTTTTCCTTGTTTTCTTACTTAAATCTTCCTTTCTTTGGCCTCTTCTCTTCAAATCCGAATTTTCCCTATTATTTCTCCTTTAAAACAGATCCATATACTTCAATATAATCATAGGAAAGAAAGGGAAATAGAGAAGAAGAGGTTTTCTAAGGAAGGAGCATGAAAAACTACCAAAAATCCATACCTTTAGCCTTTGATTTCTCCTCCTCTTTCTCTTCCTTTTGTGCAGAAACATATAAAGCTAAATGAGTGGAGGAGTGGAGTGCCATCTATTTATAGGTGGGAGGAAGAAAGACTTTTCAAAAATTCCTATTTTGCCCTTTTTTTGACATTTTCATTTCTAATTCATTTTAGCTCCTTTTTTAGAACCGCCTTTGTCATTATAAACCCAATTTAGTAAAATGCCTTTGGAATCACTCAAATCAGAGCTAAAACCTTTCCAAACGAATCTGTCAAAATTTGGGTACACTAACATTAGAAAACATCTACCAGAGTGGTTTAAACTGTCCTAAGGCTTCCAATGATTTTCAGGGCCTCTAAGAATCCCGGATAACTCAAAACTTTCATTTAAAAAGCTTTCATATGTAAATTTCAAATTTTACTCAAAATTACGAAAATGCCATTACTTTTCGTAAGTTTTTCGTTAAATTTCATTTCTTCATTCTAGCTTTGTTTTTCTTTTCATTTGAGCCTATAATTCTCATTTTTAGGAGCCTAGAATGTTACTCAAATTTTTCGGGACCTTAACTAAGTCATTTTGAGAGACTTGCTTTCAAAAAACACTCATTTCCATCATTTAACGAAAACCAAACATTATAGCTATCAAGGCTACTCACACACTAGATTAATGAGCCTAGTTGTATATTATAGAGATAGTGGAACTTTATAGAGTACCCAGTGGCATAGTTTTTGATAGAGACTCTAGGTTCACATCAAAGTCTGGAGGTCATTACAGTATGCCTTAGGGACCAGGTTACAGTTCAATACTGTGTATCACCCCTAAACAGATGGTCAAATTGAGAGGATCATCCAGACCCTAGAAGACATGTTGAGGGCATGTGTATTAGAGATGAGGGGTAACTAGGATGTGTATTTACCATTAGCAGAATTTGCGTATAATCACAGTTACCATTCTAATATTCAGATAGCTTCTTATGAGGCTTTGAATGGGAGAAAGTACAGATCCCCTTTGTGTTAAGGTGAGCTAGGTGAAAGGAATCTGATAGGACCTGAGATTGTGGACTTGACCACCCAGTGGATAAAATTGATTAGAAAGAAACTCCTCATAACCTAGAGTAGGCAGAAAAGTTATGCTGATAAGAGAAGGAGGATGTTAGAGTTTGATATTGCAGACCATGTATTCATCCAAGTGTCTCTTGTAATATTTGATTTTCATTAAACAATGAAAATGGTGTGTTTTCAAAGCAAGTCCCCCAAAATGAATTAGTTAAGGTCCCAAAAAATTTGAGTAACATTCTAGACTCTTAAAAATATAAATCCCAGGCTCAGATGGAAAGAAAAACGAAGCTAGAATAAAGAAATGAAATTTAATGAAAGACTTACGAAAATAATGGCATTTTCATAATTTTGAGAAAATTTTGGAATTCATACAAGAGGGCTTTTTAAATGAAAGTTTTGAGTTTTCTGGGGTTTTCAAAGGCCTTAAAAACTGAAGGAAACCCTGGGACAGTTAAAACCCCTCCGGTGGACATTTTCCAACATTAGTATACCCGAACTTTGATGGATTCAGTTTTAGCTCCGATTTAAGTGATTCCAAAGGCATTTTATTAAATTGGGAACCTAAATTTTATAATGAAAAAGATAGTTCTAAAAAAGGAGATAAAACAAATTAGAAACAAAAATGCCAAGGACGAAAGGTAAAATAGGAATTTTTGAAAAGTCTTTCTTTCTCCCACCTATAAATAGATGGCGCCCCACTCTTCCACTCATTTAGCTTCATATGTTTTTGTCCTAAACTAAAGAACAAATGTAATGTTCAGTTTTCGTTAAATGACAGAAACAGACGCGTTTTCAAAGCAAGTCTCCTAAAATAAATTAGTTAAGGTCCCAAAAAATTTGAGTAACATTCTAGACTCCTTAAAATGAAGCTAGAATGAGGAAACAAATTTTGACGGAAACCTTACGAAATGTAATGCCATTTTCTTAATTTTGAGCAAATTTTGGAATTTACACAGGAGGGCTTTTTAAATGAAATTTTTGAGTTTTTCGGGGTTCTCAGAGGCCCTAAAAACCATAGGAAGTCCCGGGACAATTAAATCCCCTCTGGTGGACGTTTTCTAATGTTAGTGTACCCAAACTTTAATGGATTTATTCGGGAAGGTTTTACTCTGATTTGAGTGATTCCAAAGGCATTTTATTTAATTGGGAACCTAAATTTTATAATGGAAAAGACGGTTCTAAAAAAGGAGCTAAAACGAAGGATAAACAAAAATACAAAGAACGAAGGGCAAAATTAGAATTTTTGAAAAAGTCACTTTCCTACACCTATATATAGGTGGTGCCTCACACTCTCCCTCATTTAGCTTCATATTATTCAGCCCCAAACCAGAAGAAAAACCCTAAGAGAGAGGCGTACAAGAGAGGAAGAAGAAGGAGGAAGAAATCCAAGCTTAAGGTATGTTTCCATGGTGATTTTTCATGCTTTTCTTCATCCACACCTCCTTTCCTCCCTTCTCCTTAGTTTCCTTTGATCAAAATGAAGTTTATAAATCTGACTCAAGGGAGAAATTCAAGGGAAATTTCGGATTTGAAGAGAGGAGCTTAGAGAAAGCAAGATTCAAGCCAAAATAAGCAAGGAAACTAGGTAAAATTTCATCCTATGGCTGATGTCTTCACCCACCCTTCTTCTCCATTTTGCCTAACCCTAGGAGACATAGGAAGATCTGATTTTCAAGCCCAACCAAGCATGAATCTTAGGTATTTGAGGGAGAAGAACAAGAATATGCAAAGAAAACTACAAAATAACCATTAGATTTCAAGATGCAAATTCTAGGGTTTTGTGTGCACCTTGTAAAATCTGACCTTGTGTGATGATTCTTAATTCTAATTAAGAGTTTAAATGAGTTTTTAAGGTCCCTAAGATGCTCCCCATATGTTTTCTCCTTCAAGAAAACAAAGAAAACTCCAAGGAGTCCTAAACCATGCATAGGCTCGACCAAAGGGAGTTCATATAGCTAGAGAGTTTTAAATTTTTCTAAGGTCATTCTTGAGTCATATTTGATGAATGAAAATGAAGGGAGGCCTTGGAAAAAATTTAGAACTCATAGAAAGTGATTTGGTGTCTTAAGTTCCATACTATGACCTAAAGAAGCAACATGATGTTAGGCTCTTTGTTTTAATGGTGTGATGACTCCAAAAGGCTTAAAAGGAGTCAAGTATCATATTTGAAAGGAGAGAATGGAGCTTAGAAATTATTTGAGGGGTGTTGCTTCATTAGTTGCATTTATAAACCATAATAGGGTTTATAGAGTAACCTAGTGTTTAAGCAAGTTGTGTGGCCTTAGAAATTGTTTCATGAACCTAATTGGCTTCCATATATTATATTTAGGCCAAGAGAAACCATCTCCCTAAGTTTGTAGATGTGTGGCCGAAAGAGGAGGCTTGAATTCCAAGGAAAAAGTGTGTAATTGTGTGCAAGATAGCTCTCTCCACATTCTCTCATGCATGGATGTATGTTTAGCTTATCTTAGAATGTGTGTATGTAATTTTTCAAGCCATGAAAAGTATGCTAGCGTGATTTTATATGCCATGATTCATGATGACATATTGTGTTTTCAAATAAATGTATGATGTTTGTTGCGTTTGCTTGAATGTGGAGAGGCTAAGAACCCTTGAGATTGGTTAACACATAGCAAAGAGTCTCGCAAATGCAATGGGTGAGGTAAGTCCAAAATCCATGAAGAAAAATGTGAGGCCAATCCAAACACTTGATGAGCTCTTGAATGTCTTGTATGACTTGTTCACATGCTAAGCTTGCTTCTTGAATATTCATAACTTCTATTTTATTCATGCATGCATTTTTAAGGCTTGCTTTGCATATATTATGTATGATTGAATTGGGAGATAAGCTATTGGGATTCTTTGAATCTCATTCCCTCCACTTCAATGATCTAATATGCTAGGTGGACTAAGTGGATATGGTAATGGGAGCCAACAACATTGAAGAAGGAAGATTGACATCCATATGTCTAGCATTTACCTTTTAAAGCCATAATGATGTATATTATTGTTGTAAATGGTCTATGACCCTTGAGACATATGTACATATAATATTATGTGATATAGAAATGAGAGAATGTGTTATATGAATAATAGAATGTAAATTGAATATGTTATGACATTATAGCTTCATGAATGACTTTATGGAAATATGCATAAGTGTGGATGAAAATGTGATATAGAAATGAGAGAATGTGTTATGTGAATGATGGAATGTAAATTGAATATGTTATGACATTATAGCTTCATGAATGACTTTATGGAAATATGCATAAGTGTGGATGAAAAGGCCAAAATGGGATGTATGAGGTTTGGGACCATTTGGGCAGCTCACACAAGTTCTAAATATGCTTTTAGACTTACCCAAAAGGTTCCAAGACCAAGGGAAAACCATTTGGCAATTTTGGTATCCTATATGGAGCTAAAAATGACCATAATGAAACCCTATATCACTTTTTATCTAAATGAGCTCTTCTTGATTTGATATTTGGCAGACATTTAAAGCTTGTTGAGATATTTTTGAGAAGATAAAGACTATAATTTTTAGAGGTCTACAGAATATTTGATGAATTTTGAAAGTTGGCAATTTTTCTAGTTTTGGTCTGCTACACTATTCATTTGGTCCAAAAATGAAATTTATCACACAGGGCCCAAATGATGTCTAATTGCCATAAAATTTTATACATAGAAACTAAGAATTCAAAGTGACTTGGACCAACTAGAATCACCTCATTTGGATGTCTAGAGATGGAGATATGAATTTTTGAAGATTCTATCCAGTATTAGGGAATTCAGCAAACCTGAGTTACTATTCCATTAAATTCTGAGGTTTGGGCTACTTGAGCTAGTCTAGAAATATTTTTTCCCTCTAGCTAACATCCACAAATTTCTAGATTGGTATCATTTGTATGGATTGGAGTTTTGTGAAATTAATTGGACATTTTCAAAGTTTGTTGCATAATTTGTGATAGCATCAGGAGGCAGTTTGACCTTCAGACCTTTTTGGATGTCAAACACCCTTTGTGATGAATGTTATGATCTATATGTATTTTTACTATGAATTAGACATCCATAGCTTTCTAGAATAGCCAAGAATGTGTGAATTCAAGTTTTCTAGAATTAGTTATGATTTTCCAAATTTGATCAGAAAAGGGGCCAATTCTGGTCGAAAATGCACTTCATTATTTTGAGCTCTCTTTTGACTTCCATGAGTTATGTGTGACACCTTAATCTAGTACCACTACCTAGCCTCTCACCGGGCTCGGTTCCATATGATTTCCAAAGAATCACTATTCTTTCGTGGCATTTGCATGCTATGAACCGGGGTTTCATATACTCATCTTTTGCCCTGTGGGTCTTGTGAACCCATCTCAAGCATCCTCAACTCAAACTCCATATAGACGACTCATAAATAGCATAAAACAAACCATAAGCCATGGGTATAGAGCCAAAAACCAGAAAAATTGCATTTTCTCACTTGGGCCCAAAAGTCTTATTTTGGCTCTCATTTTGGAAAATCATAATTAATTATAGAAAAATGGGAATGCAGCAAACTTTAGCTTTCTAGAAATTTCTAAGTGTTGAATTTACACTAAAAATCATTCCCAATCAAAATCTCAGCATTTGGACTAAGTTTGACATCAAAAGGGGAGGAAGGTCCAGCTGTCACTGTTTCTGGTGCAGCTTGCTGTCATGACTTTCAAAATTTCATAACTAAATCCACAAAAATCCAATCTGGACACATTATACCAATTCGGAAAGCTACAGATGTCTACTAGAGGATACAAATAAGTTCAGATCAGTTCAGTAGCTGCTACACCCCAAAAACCGATGGAATAGTGACGGGGGTCAAATGAGCTCCCTGATGCTGATACAGAACTTCAGATGATCCAATCTCTCTCTACCGACCTCCGATTTAGGTGATTCTAGTTCCTATAAGTCACTTTGGTTTTCTAGTTTATGTGTATAAAATTTCACCACATTTGGAATCCATTTGGTCTATGAGTGCCACAGATTTCATTTTCTGGTTTAGATGAACAGTACATGACCAATCCATTAAATTTTCCCAAATTCAAGAATTCCCAAAATATTCTCTCGACCTCCGAATATTACCCACTTTAGCTTCCCAAGAAGTTCTCTACAAACTCTAGAGGCACGCCAAATTTCATGGCAAGAGGAGCTCATCCGGTCATACTTTGACGAAGCTCTCAAAAATGCCTGTTTTGGCACCCCAAAGGTCCAAAACGGGTCCAAATAGCCTCTCACACACTCTAGCCACTCATGGACAAGTTTAAAAGTATAAAAATAGTCTATCTAACAAGTCCATGTGGTCCAAATCAACATACATTCAAATCTCGCTATGCTACGGCCAAATATACACTATTGCATTCATTCCACAAAAGGGGCAAAATCCTCATTTCCATTCATTTGGCTATAAACATAGTTCATACAATATCCTTTCACATTTATACACATGTTACAACCTTTACATCTCAAAAATAGTGGGCGCATATTCACTTGGCACCACCTTACATCAAACTTACATCAAAATATCAAAATAAAACTAACATTCTCCTATACATGCTCCTAGGCTCCTTGGTGTGTGCTCGGTTCTCCTTGAGCTCCACCTAACATATTAAGTTGGGAGGGGAAGGGGTGAGATTCAGGGAATCTCAGTAGCTCATGCACTCAATCAAGTTAGCAATCAAGGCATATAACAAGTCAAAGCATGTGAATAAGCACTTAGCTATTCTCAAACAACCAACACACGATGTACATGCTATGGAAATCACAACAATGCCAAAATTAAGCTCTAGGGACTTTTGGATGGCCTCACCCGAGTTTAAGGACTTTTGACTTGGCCTCACTCATTTGAGACTTTTGGCCTTGTCTCACCTATCTCAAGGGACTATCGGCTTCACCTCACCCATCTCATGGGACTTTCGGCACTACCGTACCCGAGCAATTCTCACAATTCATCACACAAGCATATTGGCATCAATGCATCAAAGCAATAGCATATGGCATATTCCACACAATAAGCATATACATAATCATACAATGACTATCATATCCAAGAATGCAACAAGAAAGAGTGGAAAAGAGAGCTACCTTTGGAGCCAAAGCCAACACAAGCTTTTCCTTTCAAGTCCTTTTCTCCCTCCTTAGGTTCACAATCACACCTTGATGGAGGTGTTTCACTTGAGCCTAGACACAATTAAAGAGCATGGAATTACTCTCTTAACATGGAATCATTAGATCAATTCTCCTACATACCAGAACCTAGAGTTCTCTCTCTCTAGAATGCCATCAACCATTTCTCTCTCTCAAGCTCCCATGGTAGTGGAAAACAACATTTTCAAAGAAAACACAATGATTCAAAGGTGTTTTCCACTTTCCCTCTTCTAACCCATGCCCAAAATCTAACCATTTTCACAATCAAAATCGTAGGAAAAGAGGGCAAAGGGAGGGGATCAGAGTTCTAAAGAGAAATGGGGGAAATTTCCTTACCTTTCCCTTGCTCTTCCTCCTTCTCTTGATCTCTCTCACTCTCCACGCCTCTTTTCTCTCCTTGGGTCGAAGTCTAGGGCAGATATGAGAGAAGAAATGAGTTTGGGCGTTTAATGAAGTCTAAATCTCGCTATTTACTCTCTTCCGGACTGACTCTTGCTACGGCGAAAACTAACCTTCGCTATAGCGAGCTCGTGTAATCTGGCTTCGCTATGGCAAGGTGTAACCTTCGCTACGGCGAGACCGTATCAGTTCCCTTCGCTATGGCGAGATTCGACATTCGCTATGGCAAACTCGCGTCAGTTCCAGACCTTACTCTCGCTATGGCGCACGCTACAGCGGGCAACTCCCTAGTTTTTGTATGGGCTACTGTAAGCACTCGCTATAGCTAGAATCGCCTTCGCTATTGCGAACAAGCACTCTCGCTGTAGCGAGACCATTTCTCGCTATTGCGAGAGGACTTGACAGAAATTCTAGATTCCGAAAATTTCCAGATTTCACTTTCTTTCTTTTCCCTTTTCTTTTCTTTTTCTCGGTTGTTACATTATGGGCATGATTTGATGATGCAAAAGAGTTGTATTGATGTAATTAAATACGAGAATGTATAGTATGAGCTCACACGGTCCACATAACACCAAATGGAATTTTTATACACAATGCAGCATAATTAAATGCATTATTTTATTAAACTTTTCCTACTTCCTCCATGGATTTGAGAATATGATGCATAAGAATGTTATAAGATGAGCTAGAAATTATGGTATTACAAAAAACCCTAGGAGAGTGGTGCACAAGAGGAAGAGAAAGAGGAGGAGAAATCAAAGACAAAAGGTGTAGAATTTTGGTAGTTTTTCATGCTCTTACCTTAGAAAACCTCATTTCCATTTTCCTTTCTTTACTATGATTATATTGAAGTATATGGATCTATTTTAAGGGAGAAACAAAAGAGAAAATTCAGATTTGAAGAGATGAGGCTAAAGAAGACAAGATTCAAGTGAGTAAACAAGGAAAAACAAGGTAATTTCTCCTTCCATATTGCTACCCCCTGCTCCTTTTCTTTCCTTGGTTCGCCCCACTCAAGAAGCCATAGGAGGGCTTGAATTTTAAGTATAATCAAGGGTGAATCTTAGGAAAAATAGTGTGGAAAATAAGAATATGCAAAGGGAAATAACAAATAACCATAGAAATTTAAGGTAGCAATTCTAAGATTTCATGTGTTCCTTATAAAATTTGATTTAATATCTTAATTTCTATTCCTAAATGAATGTTTAAATGAGCTCCTAAGATCCCTAGAAGTCTCCCCATGTGCTTCCTCCATCAAGAAAACAAAGTAAAGTCCATTGATGCCATAATGCTTCCTAGTCTTGGCCTAAAAGGGTTTGAATACCTAGGGATAGTTTTAATTTGTTCTAAACCCATTTTTGAGTTATATATGATGAGTGAAAATGAGGATAAGCCTTGGAAAAAATTTAGGAAATCTAGAAAATGAATTAGTGCCTTATGTTCCATAATATGACCTAAAGAAGCAACATATAGTTAGACTCTTTATTTTAATTGTGTGATGGCTCCAAGTAGCTTAAAAGGAGTCAAGAATCATATGTGAAAGGAAAGAATAGAGCCTAGAATTTATTTGACGGGTGTTGCTTCATTAGGTGCATTCTTGGAACCATAAAGGGATTAATAGACTAAGTTAGTGTGTGAGGAAGATGTGTGGCCTTAGAATTAATTTCATGAACCTAATTAGCTCCCATAAATTGTGTTTAGACCAAAAGAAATCATTCCTACACCTTTGTGTGTGTGAGGCCGAGGAAGGGAGAACGAATCCAAGGAGAAAAATATGTGATTGCATCCAAAGTAGCTCACTCTTCTTTCTCTCATGCATGAATGTATGCTTGGCTTGTCTTTGATTGTGTGTATGTATATTTTAAGTTATGAAAAATGTTCTAGCATGAGCTTTTACTCCATAGCACCATGATGATACATCATGTTTTCAAATGATGTTTATTATATTTGTTTTGGTTTACTTAAGTATGATGAAGCCAAAGAACCCTTAGCCATGATGAGGATGAGCCAATAACCCTTAATATTGGTTGAGACAAAATAAAGAGTCTCTTAAGAGTGAGATTGACTCCCAAAAGTAAGGTTGAGTCAATAACCTCTTAAAAAAATGGGTGAGGCCAGTCCAAGATCTACAAGTGAATAGGTGAGGCAAGTCCAAGATCCACAAGTGAATAGGTGAGGCAAGTCCAAAATCCACAAGTGAATAGGTAAGGCTAATTTACTTACTTGGCAAGCCTATGTATGCTATGTATGACTTATTTATATGTTCAAAATATCTCTTGAATGATTGCACATGTCAATATGCCTATATATGCATTTGTAAGGCTTATTTTGCATCTTTTATGTGTGATTAAAAGGGAGATGAGCTATTGGGATTCTTTGAATCTCATTTCCTTCTCTCCAATGTTCTAACATGCCAAGTGGACTGTAACATCTAGTTTTCTAAAAACGAGAGAAAATGTGAGAAACGTAATGTACGATTTCTCCTTAAACGAACAAAATTGACCGGATACAAAAGGAAGTCCCCCAAAGTGAGATAGTCAAGGTCCCAAAAAATTTGGAAAGCATTCTAGACTCCTAAAAATGAGAATTCTAAGCTTAGATGGAAATAAAAATAGAGCTAGAATGAAGAAACAATTTCTTATGAAAAGCTTACAAAACGTAATAGCATTTTTGTAATTTTGAGCAACTTTTGGAATTCACATAGGAGGGCTTTTTAAATGAAAGTTTTGAGTTTTCTAGGGTTTTCAGAGGCCTTGAAAACTATGAAAAGCCCTAGGATAGCTAAAACTATAACACCATAGATTTTTGCTCATCTCATACTTTTGAATGGCCTAATATCATGAAATGTATAGGATTTCCATAGAAAAAGTAAGAAAAATGGGATTAATTTCGCTTTGCGTCATATCTAAAATTTATTTCAGTGTCATGTAGACTGTGTGAGCTCATGCCATGCATCCCCATATTTAATTGCATCATTAAAACTTAATTGCATCACAAAATCATGTCTACAACTCATGGAAACCAAAATGGAGCATGGAAAGTGGAAGTTCATTCTCGGCTAGAATTGGCCTCTTTTCTACGTAAACTTTGGAAATTCATAACTAAATCTAGAAAAATTAAAAACATGTGTTCTTGGTCATTTTGGAAACCTGTGGTTGTATATATTTCCCTAAAAATATGTCCAAATCATAACACTTATTATAGAGGACCTTTGACATCCAAAATGGTCTAAAGGTCTGAGTAAATTGTAGAACTATCATAGAATTCTGTAGAAAACTTTGAAAATGTCCAATTAATTTCAAAAAAATCCAATTCATGCAAATGATACCAATCTGGAAAGCTGTGGATATTAACTAGAGATGACAAATATCTTTAGATCAGTTCATCAAGTCTAGACTTTAGAATTCAATGGAATAGTACTTCTGGTCAGGCAAATTTACTAATACTGGACAGAAATTTTAAAAATTCATATCTCCCTTTCTAGACCTCTAAATAAGGTGCTTCTATTGGCACGAGTCACTGTGATTTCCTAGTTTCTCTATATAAAATTTCATGGCAATTGCACATCATTTGAGCCTCGTGTGACAGAAAACAATTTCGGACCAAATGAATAGTGCAGCAACCAGAAACCATGAAAATTACGAACTTTGAAAAATCATCAAATATTCTGTAGACCTCCAAAAATTATGATCTTTAGCTTCCTAAAAAGCTCTCAATGAGACTAATTGTATATCAAGACTAACTCATTTGGCTAAAAAGTGACATAGGGTTCCATTATGGTCAAATTTAGCTCCATACGAGGTACCAAATTTGTCAAATGGCTTTCCCTTGGTTGTGGCACCTTTTGGATAAGTCCAAAAGCATATTTAAGATTTATGTGAGCTGCCCAAATGGTCCCAAACCTCATGCATCTCATTTTGGCCATTCAACCCACACTTATGCACATGAAACTTCCAAATTGCATACTTGGGCATTACATACTCAAATTCTATTCTAAAGTTCATACATCATATCCATGCATTTATACATCACATAATATCATATTTACACATGTCTCAAGGGTCATAGACCATTTACAACATCATATACATCATGAAACATCATTATGGCTAAAAAAGATAAAAACTAGGCATATGGTTGTCAATCTTCCTTCTTCAATGTTGTTGGCTCCCATTACCATGGCCACTTGGTTCACCTAGCTTATTAGATCATTGGAAAGGAGGAGATGAGATTCAACGAATCCCAATAGCTCATCTCCCATTCAATCATACATAATATGTGCAAAGCAAGATTTATAAATGCATGCATGGAGAAGATAGAAGTCATGGATATTTTAAAAGCAAACTTGGCATATAAACAAATCATACAAGACATTCAAGAGCTCACTAAGTGTTTGGATTGGCCTCACACTTCTCCTTATGGATTTTGGACTTGCCTCACCTATTCTTTAAGAGTTTTGGACTCAACCATACTCTTGGGAGCCCATTTTACTTTTGGGAGACTCTTTACTTTGTCTTAACTAAGCTTAAGGGTTCTTGGCTCATCCTCACTCAAGGGAAGAGTTCTTCGCCTCTCCACACTCAAGCAAACCCATATAAACATTATGTACTCATTTGAAAACATAACATGGCATCAAGAATCATGGCATATAAAGGCATGCTAGCATACTTTTCATAGCTTGAAAATACACATACACACATTCTAAAACAAGCTAAATACATATCCATGCATGAGAAAAGGTGGAGAGAGCTACCTTGCACACAATCACATACTTTTTTCTTGGATTTCAAGCCTCCTCTTTCGGCCACACACCCACAAGTTTGTGGAGATGGTTTCTCTTGGCCTAGATACAATTTATGGGAGCCAATTAGGTTCATGAAACATATTCTAAGGCCACACAACTTCGTTAAACACTAGATTGCTCTATAACTCCCATTATAGTCCATAAAGGCACCTAATGAAGCAACACCCCTCAAATAATTTCTAGGCCTCATTCTTTCCTTTCAAATATGATTCTTGACTCCTTTTAAGTCTCTTGGAGTCATCACACCATTAAAACAAAGGGCTTAGCATCATGTTGCTTCTTTAGGTTATAATATGGAACCTAAGACACCAAATCACTTTCTATGAGTTCTAAATTTTTTCCAAGGCCTCCTTTCATTTTAATTCATTAAATATAACTCAAGAATGGCCTTAAAAAGATTTTAAACTCCTCCTAGCTATGAGAACTAGCTTAGGCCAAGACTATGCATGATTTAGGGTTCCTTGGAGTGTGCTTTGTTTTCTTGAAGGAGGAAGCTTGTGGGGAGCATCTTAGGGATCTTAGGAGCTCATTTAAACTCTTAATTAGGCCTAGGAATTACCATATGAAATCAGATTTTGGAAGGTGCACACAAAACCCTAGAATTTACATCTTGAAATCTAATGGTTTTTTGATAATTCTTTTTGCATATTCTTAATCTCCACACCCTTTTTCCTTAGATTCATGCTTTTTTCTGACTAAAAATCATCTCCTCCTGGGGTTTTCTCAAATGGGGTGAAATGGTGGAGAAAGGAACCAAAGATGACAACCATAGGAAGAGAAATTACCTTGTTTTCATGCTTTTTCTCACTTGAATCTTGTGTTCTTTGAGCTCTTCTCTTCAAATCCGAGTTTTCCCCTCAATTTCTCCCTTAAAACAGATTTATAAACTTCATTATAATCATAGAAAACAAAGGAGAATGGAGGAGAAGAGGTTTCAAAGAGAAAGAGCATGAAAAACCATGAAAATCCATACCTTTCTATCTTGAATTTCTCCGCCTTTTCTTCCTCCTCCTATGCACCTCATCCCCTAGGGTTTTCCTCTGGTTTTGGGCAGAACTTGGTAGTGCATAATGAAGGGAGAAGAAAGGTGCATCATATATATAGGTGGGAGTAAGTTACACTCTTCAAAAATTCCCATTTTGCCCTTTGTTCTTGGCATTTTTGTTTCTACTTTGTTTTAGTTCCTTTTTTAGAACCATCTTTTCTATTGTAAAATTTAGGTTCCCAATTTAGTAAAATGCCTTTATAATCACTTAAATTGGAACTAAAACCTTCCCAAACAAATCCGTCAAAGTTCGGGCACACCAATATTGAAAAACATCCATCAGAGGGGTTTTAACTATCCTGGGGATTTCCATGGTTTTTAGGGCCTCTGAGAACCTCGGAGAGCTAAAAAATTTTATTTAAAAATCCCTTCTGAGTGAATTCCAAAAATTGCTCAAAATTACAAAAATGCCATTACAGTTCGTAGGCTTTTCGTAAGAAATTGTTTCTTCATTCTAGTTCTATTTTTCTTTCTGTCTAAGTCTGAGATTCTCATTTTTAGCAGTCTAGAATGTTTCCCAAATTTTTTGGGACCTTAACTATCTTATTCTGGGGGACTTCCTTTTGTATCCAGTGAGTTTCATTCGTTTGCAGAGAAACCGTACATTACGTTTCTCACATTTTCTCTCATTTTCAAAAAATTGAATGTTACATTTCTCCCCCTTAAATAAATTTTTTTCTCGAAATTTGGGGTACACTTTCTCTTACTCTTTTTTTTTCTGGCTAACTGTTCTTTTCTTTCCCTTCTTCCTGGCTCTATAAGCTTTCTCAGCGATTTCATTCTTTCAAATTTTCTCTCAGCCAGGGAACTTTTATTACTAGCTCTTAATAAGGATTTTATTGCTACAAAATACTAGCTAGTTATCTCTCTCATAAGGGAAAGAAATTTCAGATTCTGGAGGCCTATCTTGGGAGAGCTTACTAATCATAACGAGTTAATGTTAACCTGTTCGCAGGATTGACATTTCTTTCAGTGGACTCATTTACACATCTAGGGAGGTAACTCATTTTGTATTATGTCTTCCGTATCCTCGCTTAATGGCTTCTCATAAAGTCATCATCTTTTCTGATCATTACAGCCATAGGAGGTTCTTGTCTGTCTGTTTACTTTTCACATGTTCCCTCTACTATTCATCTTTGCATTCTTTATTACTAGCTCATCCCATGACTACAATTCACATTCTTTCTGTCATAGGCCTCACATCTCAATTATGTACTAGGATCACAACTCTTTTGAGGAATTTTTGCTTTTAATGATCCCAATTTCTCTATTTACTATTACATCTATCTCTGTAGGCTGGAACTTTTTCTCACTTTCTTTGCTCACTTACAATGGCATTTTATAGTCTCTCATTTCAATACTGATTGGCCTAACATATATCTCATACTGGCATCGAAAAGCTACTACCATTGGCTATTATTGGGCTCTAATGGGATGCTAGCTATTCTCATAGTTTTGTTCACTGGATATGTACTATACCACTTACCTCATATAAAAACTGCACTTGACCCTTTTCTGAATACATAAGTTAGCATGCAGGAATCTCTCTATCCTTCGGTCAGGGCTATTGTCTGCTAGGTAGTGGTTTATCTAGCTTTAACTCTGGAAAGCTTATTTCTTGCTTTCCTCATCCCATACACTAGGCTCATCTCTAGAGAGAGTCAATGGTCTATCTGTCTGAGTAAAGCCTTCATATCTCTGTAGCAATGGTCTACCAGACTTCAGGAGGTCTTTGGTCTCTAAGACAAAAGCTAGGTGAAACTGTACTGGTCTCTGAGACTAACTATTATGTAAAACCATCTCAGGCTGTCACCTTTATCACACTGTAGCTATGGCTCTTTGTAACTCTGTGGGATCTACTGTGACCCCTAGGTCTACTGCGACCTCTCAGAGCCCTGCTAGGCTTTACTGCAACTCGCTGTGCTATGCTAGGATCTATTACAATCCATCTCTGGGAGACGTCAAAGCCTAAGATCACTGTATCTGACAGTAAAATATATGCTCACTAAGTCCAGTTACCATCGCTCATAATAGCTGAGGTTAAACTCAGAAGTGCATTATGCTCTTCCTGTGAAGTGGGTTCTGTGTCATCTCATTCTCTAGGATCCCATTATACTAATACTATAGAGTGTTTTAATTTTCATTCATCGCTCCTTATAGGATCCTCAGATTCCCACTTCAGCCCCTTTTTCACTTGGGCTTTCTTTTCTTACTCTATTGACCTACTTACTTACATATACTCATTTTAGCCCTCCTCTAATATCCTACAGTTCTCACCATGCTCGCGTTCTACTGTTAAGTGCCTTGGCACTAGGGCATCTCACACACTGAGTGTGGTGAACATCTCTAGCAAGAGAAAGGCTATATACTGGTCCCTATTCATTTCATTTACATATACTATAAGGGACTCAGGCTATGCATACTGAATCTAAACATTTTCTATTAGGAATTCTTTTTTGCATGCTTTTCTCATTATTCTAATATTACTGGAATCCCTTTACCTTTTTTTTTTACTTATCTTGTTCTTTAACTAGGATACCCTTTGATTATTGGGATATTTTTGTTTCTTCTTTGTTTTAGCTCCTTTTTGAGAATCGTCTTTTCTAGTATAAAATTTAGGTTCCCAATTTAGTAAAATGCTTTTGGAATCACTCAAATTGGAGCTAAAACCTTCCCAAACGAATCTATCAAAGTTTGGACACACTGATGTTGGAAAACGTTCACTGGAGGGGTTTTAACTATCCTGGGGGTTCCCATGGTTTTTAGAGCCTCTAAAAACCCCAAAGAACTCAAAATTTTCATTTAAAAAGCCCTTCTATGTGAATTCCAAAAATTATTCAAAATTACGAAAATGCCATTACGTTTCGTAGGCTTTTTATAAGAAATTGTTTCTTTATTCCAGCTCCCTTTTTCTTTCTGTTTGAGCCTAAGATTCTCATTTTTAGGAGTCTAGAATGCTTGCCAAATTTTTTGGGACCTTAACTACCTAATTTCGGGGGACTTCCTTTTGTATCCAGTGAGTTTCGTTCGTTTACAGAGAAATCGTATGTTACATTTCTCACATTTTCTTTCATTTTCAAAAAATTAAATGTTACAAAAACCCCTCTGGTGGATGTTTTCCAATGTCGGTGTGCCCGAACTTTAATGGATTCATTCGGAAAGGTTTTTAACTCTGATTTAAGTGATTCTAAAGGTATTTTACTAAATTGGGAACCTAAATTTCATAATGGAAAAGATGGTTCTAAAAAAGGAGCTACAACAAAGGAGAAACGAAGATGCCAAGAATGAGGGGCAAAATGGGAATTTTTGAAAAAAATCATTCTCTTGCACCTATATATATAAGGCACCCCACTCTCTCCTTCATTTAGTTTCAGATTGTTCTGCCCAAAATCAGAAGAAAAACCCTAGGAGAATGGTGCACCAAGTGAAGAAGAGAAGGAGGAGAAAATCCAAGCTTAAGGTATGGAAATATGCTTGTTTTTCATGCTTTTCTCCATCTACACCACCTCTTCTTCATTCTCCTTTGTTTCCTTTCATTAAAATGGAGTTTATAAATCTGATTCAAGGGAGAAATTCATTGGAATTTTCGGATTGGAAGAGAGGAGCTTGGAGAAAGTAAGATTTTAACAAGAAAAAGCAAGGAAACTAGGTAATTTCTCTTCCCATGGTTGCTATCCTTAGTTCCTCTTCTTCTCCAATTTGACACACACATGGAACCCTATGAGGAGATGATTTTTAGGTAGAACCAAGGATGAATCTAAGGAAAAAGGGTGTGGTGATTAAGAATATGCAAAGAAAATTAACAAATAACCATTAGATTTCAAGATGCAAATTCTAGGGTTTTGTGTGTACCTTGTAAAATCTGATTTGGTATGATGATTCCTAGGCCTAATTAAGAGTTTAAATGAGTTCTTAAGATCCTTAAGATACTCCCCACATGCTTCCTCCTTCAAGAAAACAAGGAAAACTCCAAAGAGGCCAAAAACCCCCCATAATCTAGGCCAAGCATGGATGGAGTAGCTAAGGAGAGTTTTAAATTTTTCCAAGCCTATTTTTGTGTTATATATGATGAATGAATATGAGGAGAGGCCTTGGAAAAAATTTAGAACTCATAGAAAGTGAGTTAGTGCTTTAGGTTCCATATTATGACCTAAAGAAGCAACATGTAGTTAGGCTATTTGTTTTAATTGTGTGATGACTCCAAAAGGCTTAAAAAGGAGTCAAGAATCATATTTGAAAGGAAAGAATGGAGCCTAGAATGTATTTGAGGGGTGTTACTTCATTAGGTGCAGTTACAGACTATAATAGGGTTTATAGAACAACCTAGTGTCTAAGCAAGTTGTGTGACCTTAGAAATTGTTTCATGAACTTAATTGGCTTCCATAAATTGTGTCTAGGCCAAGAGAAATCATCTCCACAAGTTGTGTGTGTGTGGCCGAAGCAAAGAAGGGAATTTCAAAAGGAAAAGTATGTGATTGTGTTCAAGGTAGCTTTCTCCACTTCTCTCATGCATGAATATGTGTTTAGCTTGTCTTAGAATATGTGTATGTGTATTTTCAAGCCATGAAAAATATGTTAGAATAATTTTATATGCCATGATTTCAAGATGACATAATATGTTTCTAAATGATGCTATGATGTTTGTTAAGTTTGTTTGAGTGTGGAAAGGCCAAGAACTCTTAACCATGGTGAAGATGAGCCAAGAACCCTTGAGATTAGTTGAGACAAAGCAAAGAGTCTCCTAAAAGCAAAGTGGCCTCCCAAGAGAATAGTTGAGTCTAAGAATCTCTTAAAGAATGGGTGAGGCAAGTCCAAAATCTATAAGGAAAAGGGTAAGGCAAATCCACCCACTTAGCAAGCTCTTGGATGTCTTGTATAACTTATTCACATGCCAAGCTTACTTCTTGAATGTTCATGATTTGTATTATATCCATGCATGCATTTTCAAGACTTGCTTTGCATATGTTATGTGTGATTGAATGGGAGATGAGCTATTGGGATTCTTTGAATCTCATTCCCTCTTCTCGAATGATCTGATATGCTAGGTGGACCAAGTGGACAAGGTGATGGAAGCCAACCACCTTGAAGAGAAGAGTTTGACACCAACATGCTTAGTCTTTGCTTTTTAAGATTATAATGATGTCAAATGTTGTAACCCCTTAATGCATATGGTCTATGACCTCTTAAACATGTATAATTATGATATTATACTATGTATGAATGGGAGAATATGTTTTATAGTCATTAGAATGTAAAATGGGTATATGGTGGCATATTAGCTTCATTGGTGGCTTGATAGAATTATGCATATGTGTGAATGAGATGTTCAAAATGAGATACATGGAATTTGGGACCATTTGGATAGCTTACACAAGTCTTAATCATGCTTTTAGACTTGCCCAAAAGGTGCCAAACCCTAGAGAAAGCCATTTGGTTACTTTGGTACCTTATATGGAGCCAAAATTAGCCATAGTGGAATCCTATGTCACTTTTTGGCCAAACGAGCTCTTCTTGATATGAGATTTACGTGTAATTAGAGCTTGTTGAGAGTTTTTTGGGAAGCTAAAGAACATAATTTTTGGAGGTCTACAGAATATTTGATGAATTTTCAAAGTTGGCAAATTTTCTAATTTTGGCCTGTTGCACTATTCATTTAGTTCGAAAATGAAATCTATCACACAGGGCTCAAATGATGTCCAATTGCCATAAAATTTTATACAGAGAAACTAGACATTCACAGTGACTCAACTGGAAGAACCTCATTTTGAGGTCTAGAGAGGGAGATATGAATTTTTAAAGATTCTGTCCAGTATCAGGAGCTTCACCCAATGTCAGTTACTGTTCTATTAAATTTTAGGATCTAGCCGTGCTTGAACTGGTCTGGAAATATTTTTTCCCTCTAGCTAACATCTACAGCTTTCCAGATTGATATCATTTGCATAGATTTGATTTTTGTATAATTAATTGGACATTTTTGAATTTTGCTGCAAAAATCTGTGACAGCACTAGTGAGCAGTTAACCTCTGGACCTTTTTAGATATCAAAAGTCCTCTATGATAGATACTATGGCCTGTACATATTTTTAGTGTGATGCAGACATCCGTATCTTTCTAGAATGACCAAGAATGCATAATTTCAAGTTTTTTAGAATTAGTTATGATTTTCCAAAGTTTGGTCAGAAAATATTCAAATTTGGCCAAAAATGAATATGAATATTTCATACTTCCCTTTGTGATTCTTAAGGTGTAGGCCACTTTTAATGATGAAAATGAGTTGTGTTCATGTAATTAAATATGGAGATGTGATGTTTGAGCTCATATGATCCACGTGACACTTAATGAAATTTTATACGTGACGTAATGCCAAGAAATGCATTAAAACAATGCCATTTTCTTGCCTCTTGTATGAATTGCTTGATGTGAGACATAAATATAGTTTGAGATAAGCTAGAAATATATGGTGTTACATGGTCCAAGAGAATAAGGAATATGGAGCCAACCACTTGAGAGATAAGAATGTAACATCAAAGTGCATGCATTTTGTTCTTTAAGGCCATATAAATGGCAAATATTGTAATCCATTATTTTATATGCCCTATGATGTTATGAACATGTATAATTATACTAATGAATCATGTATAAATGAGATTTAAGGTTATATGTATGGAAATGTACATTTTGGACATGTAATAGCAAAATTAGTATTATGGAAATGCATGTATAAATGGAAGTGGAATGACCAAATTGAGATTCATGAGTTTAGAACCACTTGAGTAGTTCATACAAGTCATATTTATGCTTTTAAACTTGCCCAAGAGGTGCCAAACATGAAAGGAAGTCATTTGGACACATTTGGTATCAAATATGGAGCAAAATTGACCATATTGGAAACCTATACCATTTTTTGTCCAAATGAGCTCTTCTTGATATGATATTTGGCATCCATTTAGAGCTTGATAAGATCTTTATGGTAAGCTAAAGTATAGAATTTTTAGAGTTCTATGGAATATTTGATGAATTTTTAAAATTGAAAAAATTTCTGAAATTGGTTCAGTGCACTGTTCACTCAGGTCTAAAATTAAATTTTGTCACTTATAGGGAAAATGATGTTCAATTACCAAAAAATTTTATAAGGTGAAACTAGACCTTCCTAGTGACTTGTGCTAACTAGAAGCACCTCATTTGGATGTCTAGAGAGAGATATAAATTTTTGAATTTTTTGTCCAGTATTAGGGATCTAGATAGATCTAAGTTATTGTTTGATTAGTTTTTGAGCCTTGGTTATGCCTAAGCTGGTCTAAAGTTATTTTTATCCTCTAGCTAACATCTGTAGCTTTCTATATTGATATCATTTTCATCTATTAGATTTTTGTAGAATTAATTAGATATTTTTGAAATTCATCGTAGAAACCTATATCAGTACCAGTAGCCAGTCTGACCTTTGCACCTTCTTGAATGTCAAACGTCTTTTGTGTATATGGCCCACAAGACTCCGAAAGAAAAATTTATGCATAGCACAACGTAAGAAAACTCAATATTTTAATGTCATTTTTCTTGCTTCCCTATGTAATGCTTGGTATGAGACTTGAAATTAGCATGAGGTAAAGCTAGCAATCTTTGGTGTTACACATCTCTAGTGACTAGGGTAGGTTGATCTATGAGGGTAAAGAAGCTCAGTCCTAAGTATATTGGTCCATTTGAAATTCTTAAGAAAATTAGACCCGTGGCCTATTGTATAGCCATACCTCCTAACCTAGCCCAAACCCATAATTTTTTTCATGTCTCCTAGTTGAAAAAGTATTTACTAGACCCCTCACATGTTATAAAATATGAGCATATTCAATTGCAAAAAAATCTTTCCTATGTAGTGAAACCGGAGAGAATTGTGGATGCAAAGCTAAAATAGCTGAGAAATAAGAACATCCCTCTGGTAAAAGTGGTATGGAGGGGTTTGACATCAGAAGAGGCAACCTAGGAACTCAAGAAGGAGATACGAATGAAATATCCAAAGCTTTTCCCTTGACGTATGTATTTAAATTTTGAGGACGAAAGTTATTTAAAGGGGTAGAAATATAACATCTGAGTTTTCATAGAAACAAGGACTTAAGGTTTCAGATTATTTTTTAAGTCTCCTCGTTATAACTAGGATACCTGTTTGCCATAGCGAGAGTGCTTGTTTGCTACAACGAGGATGCCAATTTGCTATAGCAAGTTCATGGCCCATACAAAATCTAGGGGATTTCTCATAATAGCGCCAACTGTGGTGAGAATAATCAGGAAGCTCCAGCAATAGCAAGAGCTATCTCTCACTATAGCGAAACTTGTTTAAGAAAACACCAATGGGAGATTTTTAAATTGAAAAATTGAGTTGCCTGGGGTTCTCAAAGGCCCTAAAAACTATAGGAATCCCTGAAAGGGTTAAAACCTCATCTGATGTATGTTTTTGAACATCGGTTGACCCGAATTTTAACCATTCTATTCAGGAAGGTTTTAAATCCAAATTGAGTTATTCAAAAGCTATTTTATAAGATTGAGGACTTAAGTTTTATATTGAAAGATATGGTTCTAAAAAAAGAGCTAAAATGAACCTAAATGAATTAGCTAAAAGTCGAGATGTAAACGTCATTTTTAATGACCAATTTCTTCTTTTTATTCCTTACAAGAGGCATCCCCCCTTTGCTCTCCATTCTAACAAGCTTTGTTCTATCCAAAAGAGAGAGAGAGGCCAAGGGAGATAGATGCATAAGAAGAAACTTCAAGGGAGAAGAAAATCAAGGTAAGAGGTATGGAAAATTAAGGTTTTTCTTAGTTCTTCCTTTACGACTTCCCTCTCCTCCTTCTTCTCTCCCTTTCATGGTTTTGGTGGATGATATGGGACTATTTTGGGCTTGGTTTAGCAAGAAAAGATTAGACTTTAGAAGCAGATGTTATACCAAAGGAAGAAGCTCTTGAAGAAGCAAGGGAATCAAGGTAAATATCCATGTATCTTTGCTTCTTCTTCTTTACTTCTTATGTGTGTTGGTTCAGCCAACTTGAGAGCTAGTAAAGGGAAGGTGTTTTTTACCTAGAGCAAGTGAGAATCCTATGATTTAGAGTGTGGGGACCTAGGAAATGCAAAGAAAGTGCAAGAAAAACCATTGAATTTCAAGATAGCACAGTTAGGGGTTCTTAAACATCTTGTAAAATCTATTTTGATTCAAGAATTTCCTAGCATATATAAGTGTCTGTTTGAGTTTCTAAGACCCCTAGGAAGCTTCCCAAGTGTCCCATCCATCAAGAAAAATTTGCAAACTCCATGGGTCTCATTTTCCTTCATTGTCTCGGCCTATGATAGATAAGGGAGCTAGGGAGTGTTTTAATTTGTTCTAAGCTTGGTTTGAGACCATATGTGATGGAAGAAGAGAAGAGGAAGCATTGGGAAAGATTTAGAAGCCACATTTTGAAAGTTTGAGGTATAGATTCCATAATATGACCTATAGAAGCAACATGTGTTTAGGCTCTTGTAAATGAGTGTTTGATAGCTCTAAGGATTCTAAATGGAGTCAAGAGGCCAAGATATAAGAAGAGAATGGAGCCAAGAGCTTGAATTATGATAATTGCTTTATTAAGCCTTTTATGGAACTAATATGTGATCATAAAGCCAAGCATGCTTCTTTGGTGTGTATGTAATATTGTGGCTTGCTTCAAGAGTGTAATTAGATCCCATTTGTTTTGTCTAGGCCAAAGAAATCAAGCTCCATCTATTTGTGGGTATGAGACTAAAAAGGGAAGAGAGTAATCAAGGGGGAAGCTTATGTTGGATTGCAAGGTAGGTCTTCACTCCTTCTTGTTTGCATTCTTGGATATGTAAGTGTCATTGTATGCTTAGATGTGCATTTGCCTTGTGAGACATGCCATTTGATATTGTCTTATTGCATTGGTACCAATATGTTTCTTGAATTATGATTTGGTTGAGTGCTCTTAAAGGTAAGTTGTTGCTAAAAGTCCCTTGAGATTAGTGAGGTGAAGCCAAAAGTTTTTAGACACAGGTGTGACAAGGCCAAAAGTCTCATGGATGAGTGAGGCCAAGTCAAAAGTCCCTAGATCAAGAGTGAGGCTAGTCCAAAAGTCCTAAAAATGAGGTGAGACTAGACCAAAGGTCCCTAGAGCTTGTTCTTGGCTTTGATATGTTTTCATGGCATGTAATGTGTTGAATAATTCTTAATGGTGTTGGATGTCCACTTCTATACTTTGACATGTTTATATGCCTTGATTGCTTACTTGAATAAGTGTATGTACTATTGAGATTCTTTGAATGTCCACTTCTATACTTTGACATGTTTATATGCCTTTCCCTTATATGGTGTCAAATTTGCCATATTCGTGAGCTATGTCATGATCTGACCAAATGAGATTTTCTTGGCTTGAAATTTGGCATGCATATAGGTCTTCTATAAATATTTTTAGAAAGCTAAAGTGAACATTATTTGAAAGTTTAGAAAATTTTGGGTGAATTTTCAAAGTTGGCAATTTTTGATAGATTTGGCTTGCGTATTGTGCAATTAGTTAGAATATTTGCCTCTGTCACTTATGGGCCAAATGGTGTCCAATGACTATAAAATTTTATGGGTATAAATTAGACATGATAAGCTTTTTATAACACTTTAAAGAACCTCATTTGGATTTGTATAGATAGAAAAATGAATTTTTGAATTTCTAGATCAATATTAAGGGCATAACCAGACCTCCATTTCTTTTTCATAGGTTTTCATACCGTATTTACTTCTGTTTTGGTCCAGATTATTTTTTCCTTTTAATATTCATAACTTTGTAGAATGGCATGATTTACTGGGTTTTGAGTTTTATAGAATTAATTATGGACTGTTGAAGTTCATATCAATAACCTATGATAGCAAACTTGAGCAGCCGAACCTTTCGAGCTTTTCTGATGTCAGTTTGTGGTCCAACTGGGTTTTTATGGCCTTGAATGATTTGTAACCTAATGTGACATCTAGAGATTTTCCAGAAAACTATCATTTGCTTGATTTTTATTTTTCTAGAATTAATTATGATTTTCCAAATTTGGTGCCAAAAATATGAATTCTGGACCCGTGAGCAAATTGCAATTCTTCTAGTTTTTGGCTTCAAATCTATGGTTCATGGATCGTTTTATGATATATATGAATTGTATGACTGGAGAATAAATAGAAAATGCTATTGATGGGTCTACAGGGTCTATGGGACGAAGTATGAATTTTTAAAATACTACACAACGCAAGAAAATACTATTATTTTTATTCATTTTCTTTCGCACCATGTGAAATTGAGCTTAAATGTGAGAATATAGAGATAAGGAAGTATGTTATTACAAACTCAATGCTAATGTGTCCATTGATGACTTTATTTTTCTTGGCATGTTCTTAAATGGCTAACTACCTAATGTTGATATGCTTATTTTGACTTCCACTCTTATTCTTCTTAGCTTAAAAAAAAAGAGAAAATAGTAGCTGAGTTGTAATAATGCATCCTCAATATCCTAGAGATAGAATCCATAGTTTTAAGCTTTGAAATAAGTCCTTTTAGACATACACCATGTGAAGCTACTTTAAAATAGGATAAAATAAAAGTAGTAGTCAAAGTCTGCTTCATACTCTTTTAAGACATAACTCTATTAGCAAACATGAAAATGTAACCTGATATTGATTTCTATGAAACAATGCATTCGGTAAAATCCAAACTAAGTTGTTGACTACACAAGGTCTTCATCTATCTATATATTAGCATGTAGTCATTAATACCTTTAAGATGCTTCATGACCTTCTTTACAACTCTTCAATGATCCACACATGAATTACTCTGATATCTATCTAACATTTCGATTGCAAATCCAATGTCAAGTCTTATGTAAACTTGAGCATATATAATGTAACACTTTGGAATTAATTAGGAACGATTATGAAGAATTAAGGAAAGCAAGGAAAATAAGAAATTTTATGAAAAAAAGATTATTTTAGGCATTTTGAAACAAATAATAATTTTTAGCCATTATTATGCAAAAATAAACTTTTAGTAGTGGATTTAGGTAGATTAAGACAAATTAATTAAGTGAAAGAGGACATATAATATTTAAGCCCTATGATTAATTTAAATATGGTAAGAATCAATTATAAAAGCCCAACTTCATTCTAATGGGGGCTCAACTCATTAAACTTTAACCTAACAGTTAGGAAAAGGCCCAATTGGGTTTTGGACACTTGAGTTAGCCCATTCCAACCTTCAACCCCAAAACCATCTACAGCCACCCTAAAACCTTTAAGGTAAAACATTTGCTTTGCAAAAAAATAAGAGCATTTTTACATCTCTAAGGGAAGGCTAGGTTTTTTAGCTTCTTGCCACCATTTTGCACTTTTAGAGGAAAATTTAGCCAAGGTAATGTAATGTTTGATTTTCTTAAAAATAACGAAAACAGATATATTTTAAGAGTAAGTCTTTTGAAATAAATCAGTTAAGGTCCAAAAATAAATAGAATAATGCTCTAGACATTAAGTAATGAAAATAGGAGGCTAGAGGTGGCCTAAAACAGAGGCTAAAATAACCAGATGGAATTTAACGAAATAGCTATGTAACGTAATGGCATTTTTGTAATTTCATGCAAATTTTAGAATACTCATAAGAGGGCTTTTTAAATG
The DNA here is from genome assembly GCA_032878935.1 of Erythrophleum fordii. NCBI lineage: Eukaryota > Viridiplantae > Streptophyta > Magnoliopsida > Fabales > Fabaceae > Erythrophleum > Erythrophleum fordii. The sequence goes on from JAVQMF010000044.1 coordinate 22,293,581, forward strand.
TAAATTTTGAGTTTTCAAGGTTCTTTGAGGCCTTAAAAAGCATGGGAAGCCCCAGGACAGTTAAAACCCTTCTTGTGTATGTTTTCTAATGTCAGTTGTCCTAAATTTTGACCCTTTTGTTTAGAAAGGTGTTAGCTCCAAATTGAGTGATTCCAAAGGCATTTTATTAGATTGGAAACCTAAATTTTATGATGAAAAAGAAAGTTCTTAAAAGGAGCTAAAATGAACCGAAAATGAAAATGCCAAGTTTACGGGATGTAAATGGAATTTCTTTATAACAATTTTACTTCTCCTTATATATATATATATATATATATGTCATGCCTTATTCTTCTCCTTCCTAAACTGACTTCATTTTTGCCCAAAAACATAGAAGAGAACTAGAGAGTAAGGCGCACAAGGGAGGAGGAAAAAGGAGAAGAAAAAGAAAGTGAAAGGTATAGAAATTCATGGATTTTCTTAGTTTCTATTTAGTAAACTCTTTCTCCTCCTTCTTTTCTTCTTTCCCATGGATTTATTGAAGCTTTTGGGTCTATTTTGAGGCCAGACTGAGGGAAGGAAATTTCAAGTTTGAGGAGAAAAGTCTAAGCAAAGAGAAGAGCTCTTGGAGAAAGCTAGGAAACTAAGGTAAATTGCTATGTTTTAAGCTTGCTCCTTCCTTGTTCTCTTCTTATAAGTTTTGGCCAAGATAGGGATAGCCAAGGAGGAATAAATTTTGAACCAAACCAAGGATGAATCTTAGGAAAATGAGTGAAGGGAATAAGAATATGCAAAGGAAACAAAGAAAGAACCATAAAATTGTTAGATAAAAAAGCTAGGGTTTTAGTTTCACCTTAGTTTATAAGATGAGTTTTAGCCATAAATTAAGATGTTTAAGAGTCCATATGAGTTTCTAAGACTCCAAGAGAGCCTCCTACATGCTTTTCCCATCAAAGAAATCAAAACAACTCCATTGGTGGTCTTATGAAGCATAGCCTTGGCCTAGCATGGAAGGAGCATTAAGAGAGTGTTTTAAATTTTTCCAAGCTTAGTTTTGTATCATATATGATGGGAGAGGATGAGAGGAAGCCTTCAAAAAATTTTAAGAAGCCTAGGAAGTAAGATGGTACTATAGAATACATATTATGACTTTAAGAAGTAACATGTAGTTACGCTCCTCAAATTGATTGTAAGATGACTTCAAGAGGTTTAAAAATGGAGTCAAAAACTATAGATGGAAGGAAAGAATAGAGCCAAGATCATGGATTATGGGTGTTGCTTCATTAGGTGCATTATGGAATCATAAATGAGTCATAGGAACAATCTAGCTTTTAAAATGAATATGTGGCTTTAGAAATTGTTTCAAGTATGTAATCGGCTTCCATGTAATGTATTTAAACCAAAGGAATCAAGTTTCACATCCTTGTGAGTGTGTGGTTGAAAGGTCGTCTCGTGCAACCTCCAAAATAAAACTAGGTTGAGAAAATTTTATAGTTAGTGGCACAACCTAGGTCATCTCCTTGGAAATGAAATTCAATGTTAATTGGGCTTTCTAAGTGTAAAAGAACTCTACAAATTACCTAATTAAAAGGGGATTTTACCTAATTAAACCAATTAAAATGAAATTGAAATAAAATTCCTAATTTTGACCTAATTGCATGAATTATTGGGTGAATGATAGACATGTGACTAGCTTTGGATTCATCCCTTGGTATCCACTATCTTTATCCTAATCCAATTGTAATTAATTCTAGTCTAAGAGTCCCTAATTATGTTCATAATAATGTATCTTAAGTTACCATGCAAGAATCAAAGGAATTAACAATTTAATGTTGAATTGAAACCTTAATCTTGCATTAAATCACTAACTCTTGTCATTAGGATCAATAAACACTTGAGTTGAATGATTAATTGATCAATTAGCCTATGAATTAACACCCTAGGAGATTCAATTAACAAATTAAACTATAAGGAATCCTCAAATTAGACAATTAAGCACACCAATTATCACATGCATTTCATCAAACACCTTGGTTGCACACATGAAAAATGGTAGGAAAATGAAAATCCAGCACTAAAATTTACCAATTAAGCATCTATTGCTTTCCTAATTAGTGTCTAACCAGCCACTACTTATAAACTACACCAAATTCAGTCAATTACAGCCTAACCAGGTAAGTTCAAGAACAAAAACAATATAGAAAAAGAGAAAATAAAATAGGAAGCTTAGCCAAAATCCCTTGCTATTCCATGGACTCAAGCTTCAACTAAGGACCTTATAACGCCCGTTATGTCGCAAAAACATCAAAACAGAAAGTCCTCTGAGCTAAGTAATTCAAGGCCAAATAAAATTTGGATAAAATTTTAAATAATAGAAAATGAGGATTTGAGCCTTGAATTGCCCAGAAAATAGGGCCAGAGTGATTCGAAAAATTTGTCAAAAGGTTAGTGGCATTTTCGTAAATAAGTATAATTTTGGAAAAACACCTGGAAGGACTTTTTAAATGAAAATTCTAAGTTGCCCAGGGTTCTCAGAGGCCCCAAAAACTATGGGAAGCCCTAAGACCAGTAAAGCCCCTCCGTTGTACTTTTTCTGACGTCAGTTGACCCAAACTTTGACCGGTTCATTTGGGAAGATCTTAGCTTCGATTTGAGTGATTCCAAAGGCATTTTATTAAATTGAGAACTAAATTTTATAATGGAAAAGAAATTTCTCAAAAAAAGAGCTAAAACGAAGCCAAACAAAAAATGCCATTATAAAAGGGCAAAAATGGAAATAATTTTTACAAGGAAGCTTTTAAGTTTTTCTTTAAAGTCCACGTTCTTCCTCTCCCTCCCTAAATCGAATTTATCTACCCAATTTCAGAGAAAATTTACAGCTCCTTAGGCACATAAAAGAGAAGGAATTTTGGAGGAAGAAAGTAAGGCAAAAGGTGAGAACGAGTAGGATTTTGATACTTCTTCCTCTTGAAACTTCATCCTCTTCTTTTTGCTTTATCTTTCCATGGTTTCAATGAAATTTTTTGTGTTGGTTTAGGGGTCAAACCAGAGGAGATAAATTCAAAATTCAAGGGGGAGGAAGAAGGAAGAGGAAGGACTCTTGAAGGAAGCTTGATTTCAAGGTACCTTTGTTGCTTCTTTTTCTCCTTCTTCTCTTCCATGGTAGGATGCCTAAAATAGAACCATGGAGGGGGGAAAGTTTCTATTTTATAATTAATAAGAATTCACCTAATTAGGCCATGAGAAGATGGAATACACGAAAGAAATGCATGGAAAGCTAGTAAAATTCAAGTTAGAAAAGTGTAGGGTTCTTGAATATAATCTAAAATCTGGGTTGATTTAAGAATTCCCTATCATATGTGAGTGTTTGTTTGAGTTTCTAAGACTCCTAGGGAGCCTCCTAAGTGCCCCATCCATTGAGGAAACATTTCAAACTCTATGGGTCCTTAATGAAAGCATATTTCGGCCAAGACCCATAGAGATAGCTAGGGGATGTTTTAAATGGTTCCAAGCTTGATTTGGGACTTTATATAATAAAAGAGGATAAGAGAAACTCTTGGGAAAAATTTAGAAGCCTTAGGTTAGGAGGTGAGGCAATAGCTTCCATAATATAACTTTATGAACTAACATGTACCTAGGTTTGTGAAAGTGAGCGTGTGATGTCTTCAAGGACCTTAAATGAGGTTAAGAGGCCTAAATAAGGTAAGAGAATGGACCAAGAATATTAATTATGGTAGTTACTTCATTAGGTTATTAATGGAACCATATTGTGACAAATAGAACAAAGTGTATTCTTAAGAGTGAGTTAGATGTCATAGCTTGTTCCAAGAGTATAATTGAGTGTTGTTTGTTGTGAATAGGCTAAGGAAATCTAACCCCACCTCATTGTGTTTGTGGAACCAAAAAGGAGAAGAACAAGCAAAGTAAAGCTTAAATTTGCACCAAGGTAGCTCTCCACCTTTTCTTGTTGTATTTCTTGTTGCATATGTGTCATTGTGTGCTTGTGTGTATATTTATATTTTTGAGACATGCCACTTAATGCTATGTTCTTATTTTGGTACCAATATGCTTCCTTGAAGAACTTTGAATTATGGAAATGGCTCATAAGGGTAAGGTAGTGCCAAAAGTCCCTTAATATGGGTGAGGAATGCCAAAAGTCTCATGGCATGGGTAAGACAAAGCCAAGAGTCCCTTGGATGGGTGAGGCTAAGTCAAAAGTCCCTAAACCAAGAGTGAGGCAAATCCAAAAGTCCTAGAAATGGGGTGAGGCCAAACCAAAAGTCTCTAGAGCTCATTCTTATGCTTGACATGAGTTTGTGACATAAAAATGAAAGAATTGAATGCTTTTTAGATTGATTGGTTGCATACTTGTACCTTTGACATGTTTTATGCCTTGAAAATGTACTTGAATAGGTGTATGAGCTATTGAGATTCAATGAATCTCACTCCTTCCTTTCTCTTATCTTATATGATCTAGGTGGAGTTCAAGATCCAAAATATGGAAGCCAAAGAGCTTAAATAGTAAATCTTGCTATTTTTGATATACTAGAATATCAAAGTATATATGTATATGTTATTTCAAGCCATGACACTTTGAACAAGTGTAAAACTATGTAAAGATAGTGTATGCATCAAGAATAGAGCTAAATGAATGGAAATATGCAATTTGACTACTTGGGAGCCCACATGTGCATGTATGTTTATGGAAGTGGCATGATGAATTTGAGTTGCATGATGATTTAGACCTTATGAGAGACTTATTATGCTATATTTATCCATTCTAAGTTGCTCAAATGTGTGTGGAACAATGTATGGCACATTTGGACCAAATCTTCTTTTTGGAACCAAAAGTGCCATAATCTTGACCTATAGCAAAGTCTGACCAAATGGCCTCTTCTTGACCTAAAATTTTGCATGCAATTAGATGTTTCCTAGAGATTTTTGGGAAGCAAAGACCAGGCCATTTGAAGGTCCGTAGGATTTACTATGATTTTTTAAAAGTTGGTATCAGAAATTCAAATCTATTGAAGTATTGTTCATTTGGTCAGTTGTGAAATTGTGTCATCTAAGGGGCACACGTGGTCCAATGGCTACAAAATCTTATAAGCAGAAACTATACATTCATAGTGACTTGTAGCAACTGGAAGCACCTCATTTAGAGGTCTAAGCTAAGAGATATGAAAATTTGAATTTCTGAAATAGCAACAGTAGTGCAGCATGACCTGAGTCACTGTTCCATTGAATTCCAGTGGCTAAACATGTTTGTTTTGGTTTAAATCTATTTTTACCATAAATTTAATATCTATATATTTCAAATTGATATCATTTGCATGGATTGGATTTTTATGGAATTAATTGGACATTTTTTAATTTTATAGTAGACACTTGCATCAGTACTAGTAGTTGTTCGAAACTTTGCACCTTTTTGGATATCAAATGTCTTTTGTGTTATGTTTCATGGCCTAAAAATATTTTTAGCGTAAAGTAGACATAGCTTTCTAGAATGCCATAGTATGCTTGATTTCAATTTTTCTAAAATTAATTATGAATTTTCAAAGTTGAGGCTTAAAAGCTACAAACTGAACTCGAGGTAGAACCATTAAAAACCATATATGCTTGATGTAAGCTCAAGCTTTTGGTAATTTTTTTAGATGATTTTGATTTGTATTGGTGTAATAAAATATGAGGATGATATGAGAGAGTACCCAAGGCCCACGGAGCCAAAATGGATAATATATGGATGACATAACACCGTTAAATGGTATTATTTTCTTTGTTTTCTTGGGGAAATTCATGTCTGAGACTTGTATATGTAAGGGGGTTAGCTACAAGAGCTATGGTATTACAAACCTTCTTCCAAGCTAAACACAAATGGAGATTTAATGCTTCATTGGATGGAAGGAGATGGATAGACTGGGATGGAAATGGCTATGGCGTGGCTACTAGAGAGTGGTGAGAAAAAATGACGATGGATGGAATATGATTTTTTTATTTGATGAATGAGTGAATATCCTGCCTCTAACCTCTTCTCTCACATGTTCATCATGTGCTTCATTTATTTTTCTCCACATACTCGGCCTTTGCCCATTAGCTCTTTTGTTTTACATTTATTTAGTCTGTCCTTTTCCTACGTTTTGCCCCCTTCATCACATGCTGCCCGTGTGTATTTCTTCTATGCTCAGCCCTCTTTAATAATCATGTGGCTTTATTTCTTCTTCTTATTAGCATGCATGCTCCATTAACGTGCTCTGTAGCTCTCAATCTAGCTCATATTTCTCGTTGTTCTATTCACGTTACTATTCAGCTAGTTCCCAGACTCCTCTTCACGATTTTCTCACGTCTCTTCTTTTATGTTTTTCCCACGTTAGCTCCCTTCATACTTCTTCTCTTCCTCTCTTGCTTCTTTCATTTATGACATTAGTTAATGCATACTTCTTCTTTGTTCTTGCTCTGTACCTGTAGTTGGAAGTGTAGTGGCTGTAGTGTTCTTCTTGATGTTCACTTGCTTCCCTTGTATGAAAAGAGAGCTGGATTTGAATGTTCTACCACGTGTAGTTCTGCATGACACAACCCATAGCTCTTGCTCCATCCATGCGTGTATGGTTTCATATGTTTCCTCATCTCAATCCACATCTTACTTCATATCCTGCTTCTGCTTCTTTTTGCTATACATGAAAGCTAGACCTATGGCAACTTCTTCATTCACCCAACACGTAACTTTTGCTTGTGGCTTTTCATCAAAACAATACTTCATGCAGATGTGGTTAATTATGAGTATGTTATGTATGAATTTGAGTGAATGGAGTGTGTAAATGAGTGTGTTAACATGGGCTAGTGCTGCAATGTATTTGTGAGCTTAACTTGTGTAGATATATCTCTTCTTTAGCTGCTCACGTGTGACATGCAGCAGTATGGAAGGGATAGCTACATGTTTCTACATGGAAGGATGGTTGTAAAGTGAAGGTGTGTTCATGGACATGTATATGACTTCCACGTATGATCTGCTAGACATATGCTACATGAATGAGGGAGTGAGGGATGTGAATGGAAGAGAGAGTGTGATTGTGTATCAAGTGAGCTGATGCAATGAAGCAAGCATGGGTGAATTGATGTGAGTGTTTGATGTGGCTGGACCATGAGTGTGTGAAATTACATGATGATTTGATGGGTTGCTACATGGAATGTGTGTTTTTGTGTTGCTGCAACATGGAGCATGCTTCAATGTGGGAATTGTGTAGCATGATTCATCCATTCCTTCATTAACATGAGAGATGATTTGTCCCTCATTACATTAGACTTATGCCTCCCAAAAAGCCTTCCACATGCCATCAATTTATGTTCATTTTAAATTCTTTTTTCTATTAAAATCTGCACAAGAAAATAAAATAAAATGAAGTAAAATAAAATAAAACAAAATATTAAGTAAGAAGAATTCACAAAGAAAATATTTCAAAGAAATTTATGCACTAAAATCCAAGAATTTTGCAAATAAATTTCTAAAGTGCAAATAATGGCCAATAAACTCAATTATCCACTAAATAAATCCATTAAGCCTTATTTAACTATTAAAATGCTTAAGTTTATGAGGATAAAATATATAAAAATAATCTTTATCAAATTCCCCCACACCTTAACCTTTGCACTCCTGGGCAAAGCTCAAAATCCAAGAAAAAAGAATGAAATGAAACACCAGGCTGGTAGAATGGCAAGTGGAAAATAAAAATGGAAAAGAAAGTGTAAAAATCACAAACTAGAGACTAATCACAACTTTTCATCACTCCAACAATCCAAACTAACTTTACTTGCATCAAGAAAGCAAATTCCATGGCAATTTCATTTGAAAAGAATGAATAAAAAATGCATAGCCTCACACATAGGTCAGTGTTTACTCTCAACTCTTAAGTGTTTAAGGTAGTGTAGATAACTCAAGTTCCACCTATCAAAGTTCACTACCATTATTGGGAAGAGTCCTATTTCCCCAAGTATCCTACGAGAATAGGGCAGATAAAGAAAAGTAAGAGAGGAATACTTTAGATTATTGGGAAACTAATAATATACTGGAAATAGTGGCTTTGAGCTCAGTCACGAGGCACTAGTGTATTAGTGTTTAATGTTATGGTTTACTTGCAACAATAGCTATATGATATTGGGTCTGGCCAACCCAGTAGTAATGTGACTTGAGTGTGTAGCAAATGATGGCATCAATCACTAAAGTGTCTCGATAATCGAAAGGTATTCTAGTTAGTTAAAGAATGAGATGAGTTAGAAAAGAGAGGTAAGGGGATTCTAGGAATATTAAAATAGAAAGAAAAGCATGTAGAAAGGAATTTCTAGTAAAGAATAGTAACATAGAAAAGAACGTGCTAATAGTAAAGAATGTTTAGATTTAGATAGCATGAGTTTAGCATGTATAACTTGAGTCCCTTATAGTACATGGGACTAGTGTATAGCCTCTCTCCTACTAGAGATGTTAGGCACACTCAGTGTGCAAGATACCCTAGTTTTAAATGCACTCAAAACTAAAACATAGGCATAGTAAAAAATTACAGGATATGAGAGGAAAGATATCCAAGTACAACTAGAGTAGCAAAGGAAAGCCCAAGTAAAAAGGGGTTCAAGTGGAAACTTGAGGATCCCATGAGAAGTGATGAATAAAAAGTAAGATACCCCTGAATAGTAGTATAATGGGATCATAGAGAATCAGATGACACAGAACCCACTTCACACGAAGAGCATGATGCACTTCTAAGTTTAGCCTCAGTTATTATGAGCGATAGTTACTGGACTAAGTGAGCATGTGTTTTACTGTCAAATACAATAATCTTAGGCTTTGATATCTCCCAGAGATGGATCGCAGTAGATCTTAGCATAGCACAGCGGGTTACAGTAGACCCTAGCAGGGTTCTGAGAGGTTGCAGTAGACCTAGGGGTCTCAGTAAATCCCATAAAGTTACATGGAGTCCATAGTTAGAATATGATAGTTTTCTGGTGAGATGATAGCCTGAGGTAGTTTTCTAGATTAGTTAGTTTTAGAGACTAAAGACCCCCTAAGTCTAGTAAACCATTGCCACAGAGATATAAAAGGCTTTACTCAAATAGGTAGACCACTGACTAGATCTCTTGAGAGATGAGCATAGTGTATAGGATGAGGAAAGCAAGAAAGTAGCTTTCCAAAGTTAAAGTCAGATGAATCACTACCCATTAGATATTAGCCCTAACTAAGGGATAGAGAGATCCCTACATGCTAAACTATGTTTTCAGAAAGGGGTCAGGTGTAGTTTTTACATAAGGTAAGTGGTATAATATGCCTCCAGTGATTGAAACTGTAAGTATAGTTAGCATCCCACTAAAATTCAACAGTTGTCAGTGATAGTTACTCTTCGATGCCAGTATGAGGAACATACGTTAGGCCTACCAGTATTGAGATAAGGGACTACCAAATGCCCACTCCCAAATAAACAAAGAAAGTAAGAAAAAGTCCCAGCCTAAAGAGACAAATGCATTAGTAAACTGAGAAAGTGGGATCATTAAAAGTGGAAACTCCTCAAAGGAGTTGTAATCCTAGTAAACAATTGAGATATGAGGCCTGTGATAGAAAGAAATGTGAAATGTAATCATGGAATGAGCTAGTAAGAAAAAATGTAGAGATGGGCAGTAAGTAGTATATTTTAAATCAGTAAGTAGAAGTAGACAGAAATCTCCAATGGCTGTAATGATCAGAAAAATATGATGAGACTTTATGAGAAGCCATTAGGAAAGGATATGGGAGATTTGATACGAAGTTATCTCCCGAGATGTATAAATGAGTCCACTAAAAAGAACATTAACCCTAATAGATGGGTTAAGACTAACTCGATATTGTTAGTAAGCTCTCCTAGGGTAGGCCTCTAGAGTCAAAAATTTCTTTCCCTTATGAGAAGAACTAGCTAGTACTCTATAATAATAAAGCCCTTATTAAGAGCTAGTAATGAAAAATTCCCTAGCCGAGAGAAAACTCAAAAGAGTGAAATCACTGAGAGAAGCGTATAAAGCCAGGAAGAAGGGAAAGAAAAGAGCAATTAGCTAGAATAAAAAAGAGTAAAAGGAAAGAGTACCTCAAAATTTGAGGATGAAATTTATTTAAGGGGGAGAAATGTAATGTCCAATTCATTAAAAACAAGAGAAAATGTGAGAAACGTAATGTACGATTTCTCCATAAATGTATGAAATTCAACAAATACAAAAGGAAGTCCCTTAGATAGAGTGGATTGAGGTCTCAAAAAATTTGTGTAGTATTCTAGACTTCCAAAAATGAAAATCCCAGGCTCAGACGGAGAGAAAAATAGAGCTAAAATAAATAAACGAATTTGAACGAAAGGTTGACGAAACATAAGGGCATTTTTTTCATTTTGAATAAATTTTGAAATTTTCATAGGAGAGCTTTTTAAATGAAAATTTTGAGTTCTCCAACATTCTCAGAGGCCCTAAAAAACATGGGAAGCCCCGGGACAGTTAAAGCTCCTCTAGTGGACGTTTTCCAACAATAGTGAGCCCAAACTTTGACAGATTCATTCGGGAAGGTTTTAGCTATGATTTGAGTGATTCTAAAGGTATTTTATTAAATTGAGGACCTAAATTTCATAATAGAAATGACAGTTCTCAAAAAGGAGCTAAAACAAATTAAAAACGAAAATGCCAAGAATGAAGGGCAAAATTAAAATTTTTAAAAAGTCTTCCTTAAACCTCCCTATATATATGAGACACCCCATATCCACCTTCATTTAGCCACCTTTGTTTCTGACCTAAACAAGAGAAAAACCTTAAGGGGTGAGGCACACAAGAAGAAGGAGAAAGGAAGGAGAAAAACAAGATAGAAAGGTATAGATTTTCTTGGTTTTTCATGCTTTCTCTTTAGCAAACCTCTTCTCCTCCAATTCCCCTTCTTTCCTATGGTATTATTGAAGTTCTTGGATCTATTTTGAGGGTAGAACAAAGGAGAAAATTCGGATTTAAAGAGAGGAGGCCAAGGAAAGTGAGAAACAAGCAAGAAGAAGCAAGGAAACAAGGTAAAATCTTACTTTTATGGTAGATACTCCTTCCCCCTTCTTCTGCCTATTTTGCCCCATATATGTAGCTGCAAGAGGGCTTGAATTTTGGGTAGACCAAGGGTGAATTCTAGAAATTTAAAGGAGGAAAGTAAAAATATGCAAAGAAATTCAAGTAAAAGCTATTGATTTTCGAGATAGAAAACCTAGGGTTTTATGTGCTCCCTTGAAAATATGATTTGGTGTAATTGTTTCTAGGCCTAAATGAGTGTTTTGATGAGCTCTTGAGATCCCTAGAAGGCTCCTTATGTACATCTTCCATCAAGAAAACAAAGGAAACTCACTTGGTGTCTCCTTAGTCCATAGCCACGGCTTAAAAAGTTTGGAGCACCAAGGGGTAGTTTTAGATTGTTCCAAGCTTATTTTTGAAAAATTTTAGAAGTCATAGATAGTGAGATGGTATCATAGGTTCCATATTATGGCTTAAAGAAGCAACACCTAGCAAGGCTCCTTGATTTGATTGTGTGATGATTCCAAGAGGTTTAAATGGAGTCGAGAATCATAAATAGATAGAGAGAAAGGAACCAAGATAATGTTTTCTTAAGGTTGCTTCATTAAGTGCATTATGGAACCATAAAAGAGCCATATAAACCATCTAGCTTTTTTAGTGAATGTATGGCCTTAGAATTTGATCCAAGAATATTATTAACTTCCATATGATGTGTCTAGGCCAAGAGAAATGATCTCCACCTCCTTGTATGTGTGAGGTCAAAGGAAAGGACTCAAGGCTCAAGGAAAGAGTATGCTTGTGTGACAAAGGTAGCTATCTCCACCTTCTCTCATGTATGAATGTGTGTTTACATTATCTTTGGATGTGTGTATGTGTGTTTTAAGCCATGAAAAGTATTCTAGTATGATTTCATATGCCATGGTACCATGATGATATTTTATGCATTCAAATGATGTTTTATATGCTTACCTTGGTCTGCTTAAGTGTAGAGAAGCCAAAAACCCTCTAGCCATGGTGAGGATGAGCCAAGAGCGCTTAAATTTGGTTGAGACAAAGTAAAGAGTCTCCCAAGAGTGAGGTTGACTCTCAAGAGTAAGGTTAAGTCAAAACCTCTAAGAGAAAATGGATAAGGCAAGTCCAAAATCCATAAGTGAATGGGTGAGGCTAGTCCACTCCCTTGGCTAGCCTATGTATGCCATATATATGATTTGTTCAAGTGCCAAGAATGTTTCTTGAATGCTTACACATGTTAATATGCCCATGCATGCATTTTCAAGGCTTGTGTTGCATACTTTATATATGACTGAAAGGGAGATGAGCTATTAGGATTCTTTGAATCTTATCTCCTTCTCTCCAATGTCTTAACATGCTAAGTGAAGCAATTGAGTAAGGTAATTAAAGCCACCAAACCTAGGAGAAGGAGATTGACATCAAAGTGTATGAAAATGCCTAGTTTTATCTCTCTTGTAGCCATACACATGGCACATGATGTAATCCCATGATAAAATTGTTATGTAATCATTTGAACATATGTAAATGCCCATATATTTGATGTATGAATGATGTTTGATGCTAGATGAATGATAATTTAGTTTTTGGTTATTGAATGGCAAGAGAAAGTGTGTGTATACTTATGTATGGCATGGGGTGAGAGAGTGAGTTTGAGAAATCTAAGTTCATGCACCTTTGAGACAAGTTTAGAGAGTTATTTTGGTGTATTCTCATGTGCTCAAGTGGTCATGGTTGCCTTAGAACTTGAAATGGACCATTTGAACCCCTTTGATAATACAAAATGAGCCATTTTGCAACCTAATGTCAAGATCTGACGAATGAACAAATTTGCCCATGAAATTTGGCACACATGTAGATCTTATCCAAAGCTTTTTGAAAAGCAAAATACTAGATTATTTGGAGCTTTGTAGAATTAATTATGACTTTTCAAAGTTGTCATTTTTCTACTGAACTGATATAGGTACTATTCATATGGTTAGAAACTTGGGCTATGTCATTCATAGGCCAAATGATATACAATTCTCATGAAATTTTATAAGCATAAACTAGATTTCCATGGCCATGGAGATCACCCCAATTGGACCTCTGATATAGGAGATATGAATGTTTGAAATTGAAGGTTAGTACTAGTGATGATAGTCAACCTCTGGTATTGTTCCATCAATTTCTGATAGCTATCAGCCTCTGTTGTGGTCTGGATTTATTTTTATCATAAAGTAGAAATCTGTAGCTTTCCAAAATGGCATAGTATGATTGATTTCAATTATTCTTGAATTAGTTATGATTTTTCAAATTTTAGGCACAGAATTTAGAATTCTACCCGAGGTTGCATCAGTGAATTTTGTGTATCTACTCCCTTTGCTTGAGGTATAGGCCATTTCTTAAGCTTGTTATGAGTTGTGTTTGTGTATTTAAATGGGAGAATGAGATGGATGCATCCATATGGCCCATAAGACATGAAAAGAAAAATTTATCTGTAACATAATACAAGTATATTCACTATTATAATGCTATCTTTCTTGCTTCATTGTAAAATGCATGGAATAAGACCTAGAAATGGCATGAGGCAAGTTAGATAAATATGGTGTTACAATAGGGAGTTGGCATCATAGATGGGCCTTTCCCTTTGTTTTTGGCCATTAACATATTGTATGTGATTACTAGTTTAAGATAGTAATCACTGATAGTCCAACTAATTTGTTTGCTAATTAAATTGATAATTCTAACATTTATTGATATAAAATTCATTTATGTTGATTAATTTGTTCCTATGTATGAAATTTTCCTTTGGTTACTGAGATTCATATCTCACCCTATTTCATGGGCTAATAATTTCAGGTGAAGATTCCTCGATTAAGGAAAATGGGAAGCAAATGGATGAACATCCCTAATTTGAGGTCTTATGTGAGATTTCTACACTTAGACCATTTTGACTTGGAGTATATGCTAATTTTTGTCTAACTTAAATTTTATAGTGTCATGATGTATTCATTTTTTCCAAGTGTAAGTATTTTGATGTTTTGTAACCAAAGATGTAACCATTAGAAAGTTAGTCCCTAAACTTGGTTCTTTCCATTTGGACTCATTTCTACTCTTTTTTTAGAACCATCTTTTTCATCATAAAATTTAGGTCCCTTAATTCATAAAATGCTTTTAATTTCACCCAAATTTGATTTAAAATCATACTGAATGGTCTGGTCAAAGTTTTAGTCAACTAATACTCTAAAAGGTATACTAAAGGGGTTTTGACCACTCTAAGGGTTCTTATGGTTTTTAGGGCCTTTGAGAACCCTAAAAAGCTCAATTTTCTTATTTAAAGATCTCTCTTTTGAGTTTTCATAAAGTTGCCTAAAATTATAAAAATGCTATTACCTTTTAACTTAATTTTATCTAGTTATTTTGGCTTCAATTTTTAAACACCTTTAGCTTTGTATTCTCATTTTTAGATGTCTAGATAATTACTCTCATGTTGTTTGGCCTCTAATTATTTGAATTAGGAGACTTGCTTTTGTAACTCCATAGTTTTAAGTCTTTTGAGAACAATTAGGTATTACACTCTTTGTTTGAGCAAATTTTGTTCTACTCATGCTTCATTTCCATAGGAACCATTGCATAAAATAAGGATAGCTGCTAAAAATCACTACCTCACATCCTATATTGCATATAGCTTATATTGCATGACATAGCAATTCACATTCTATACTCTTGCATTTACATCAAAATGACATATTATCATGTTCATAATCGTATACATGAGGTTATAACTACTTATCATCATAGAATACACTATGTTGCTATCCATTTGATTCTATAATACATCAAATACATGTATATAACATAAGTATTCCTATTAGATCATTGCTAAGGGTCTACTGCCTATTGGATTCTTTTCCTTGCTTGAAGAACCTATCATGGTAGTGAGGAATAAAGGGAGTGAGATTTTTTGGGAGAATCTCAATCTATATCAATGCATATAATAAATGCAAATGAGGAAATACATGTATGGAGGCTATGTGCCTCGATTAACTCAAACATGAGAATTGGCATGAAACTTTAACTCTTATCTAACAATAGTATAAAACATAATAGTTGGGCTTAACTATGCTGAGCTTTAGGTTAAAGAAGTGCCTTTGTGCTCGATTACCTGCTATAGGGAGTTAGGAGCCAAACGTACTGTAATATTTGGTTTTGTAAAAAAAAAAAAAATTGAACCAAAACATATTTTGGGATATGAGATGACCCAAAAGCAAAGTAAATTAAGGCCAATTAAGAGTAAAATGTTTATTAGAGCATTTAGAAATATAGTTAGGAAACTAAAAATGGCCTAGATTTGGAGCCAAAATAGCTAAATAAAATGAACCAAAAGCCTAGGGGCAAAATCATAATCTTGGGCAACATTTTGAAATCTTAAAGGAGGAATTTTTAAATGGTAAAATTGAACTTGTTAAGGTTTTTAGAGGCCCAGAAAATTACAAGAATTATTGGAATGATTAAAATCCTTCTAATATATAATTTAGGTCTTCAGTTGACCTAAACTTTGATTGGATTATTTTGGATTGTTCTGAATCCCATAAAATGGAAGCAAAATGTTCTTTAATATATTAGAGGACTTAAATTTTATGATGAAAAGATATTTTTCAAAAAGATATCAAATAAAGAAATGGAAGTGGAAGGGCATAATAAGAATTTTGAAAAATGTTATAAAACACATTTTTCTCCATATATCAACATGCCACCCTTTAGAAGAACCCCATAATTGACTTACTTTGCTTTGAATGGAAAAAAGAATATGGGGAAGGAACCGAGGAAGAGGAAGGAAAGAAGCTTCACGAAGGTAAGCAAATATAGAGTTTTAGCCTACCTTGCTCTTATAAAAGTTTTTCTACTTCTTCTCTTCTTTCTTTCTATAATTTAAGTTTTCAAAAAGATGAATTTTATGTTGGAACCTATGGTGGAAAAAGCTGTTTAGGAGGAAATAAACACATAATAGATGAAAAGCCTTTTCAAATGGTATATGGCATATTATAAGAACTTCCTTCTCCTTGTTTCTCCATGGATCCTTATGTTTGGCGAACACATGAGGATCCTAAAAGGAATTGATTCTTGGCTAGAACATTATGGAAATTGAGGTTTTGATTACACCTTAGGAAATATAAAGCCTTAGAAAGGTATTTCGAGCCATTTAAGAGTATAATTGAACTATGAGGAAGCTAAGGAACCTCCATAAGTGTTAATTTCCTCAAGAATAGAACAAAAACTCCATAAAAGCCTACTATGGAGCATGTCTCAGCCAAGACTTACTTAGAGTACCTAGGGAGTTGTTTTGTTCGTTCTAAGGAAATAAATAGTCTAGATATGAATTATAAACACTAAAAGAACCATTAATTTGAATTTAAAAAGCCTAATTTTGAAAGGTAAAAATTTAAGGTTCAATTATGTATAAAAAAGTAACTTGGTGCTAAACTCCTTAAATTAAGTTTATGATGGGTTTAATGAGTTCTAATAGAGTCATATAACTCATATTGGATAAGGTCTTGGAGCCAAGATATTGATTTACAAGAATTGCTTCATTATGCCATTTAATTGTACCACATTTGAGCCTAAGATTCTAATTAACTTATATAAGGCTTAAATGAGTACAAACATGGTTCCATTGATGATTTAGTGCTTCATTTGATGTGTCTAGGCCACTTAAGTGAAATTTCACTCAAGTGTGAGTGTGAGGTTGTGGAACCAAGTCAAGAAACAAAAGGGAATTAAGTTGAACTCTTGTGTTAAGGTAGCTCTTAATCTATTCTTGCATATGTATGTTGGTTGCTTAAGTATCTTAGATTGCTTGTATGTATTATTTGCAAATTATGTGTATTGTTGAATATCTAATGATAATATGCAATTGCATGATGTTTGATTGCTTTTGGAATTAGTTTAGCTCTTAAATGGGTGAGGTTGTACTAGAAGTCCATTAAAACAGGTGAAGTGAGGTCAAAAGTCCCTAAATGTGGGTGAGACTAAGCCAAAAGTCTCAATTATGAGTAAGGCTAAGTCAAAAGTCCCTAAAAGAAGATGATAATAAGCCAAAAGTCCCTAATTGTTGGGTGAGACTTAAATAAGTACCCTGGATCTTCTTTTGCTCTTGGTGAAGCCATGATCCCTAATGTATGAATATGAATGATATTTGATTGTGTGACATGCATGCTTGCTTTCTTTGACCTTTAGTATGTCATAGATGTATGCTTGAATGATGAATGAGCTATTGGCATTCTTTGAATATTATTCTTTCCCCTATTTTCCCTAACCATGTCTAAGTGGCTCTAAAGGAAGCAAAGATGGTAAGCAAAGAGGTTAAGAAGAACTATTTTGACACTAGTTTAAATTTTAATGCATATTCTTGCACATATGGTGATGTATATGTATATTTTGATATATGATTATTTCCACACACTTAAAAAATTATGATATTATGATGTATAATTCATTTTTGGATGTAAATATATGAAATTGTATCATTTGATCATTTGAGCTCCATATCACATATGTATATAATGGCAAGTGGGAATGTGATTTTGAGTTGCATTGCTTTTGGGACAAGTTGGACCAGCCATATATGATGCATTTACCATTTAAAATATGCCAAAATAGAGACATGTCATAATATGGCTTAATTAGAATCAATTGGAACCATATTTTGCACTCTTTGAGCCATAAAATGTCCATGAACCATTGATAGGCCAAATAGACAAATTTTAGCTAAAAATTTGCAAGCATATAAAGCACATTTATAGCTTTCCATAGAGTTAAAGAACATAATTTTTGGAGCTCTATAGAATTTATTATGAATTTTTGAAATTGGCTATTTTTTGCAAAATTTATTGTTACTGTTCATATGGTTCAACTGCTGTTTTTGTGGGTTTTGAGGAACTTGATAAACTTATTTTGGCTTGAAATTTTTATAGTAAATAGTTCTCATCATAAAATTTCTGTAGTCAATAAGTTTGTGCAACTCGGAGTTGTGTAACTCAAGTTATGATTTTTCAAATTTTAGCCCCTAATATGTGTCAAAGTGGTGAATTTGTGTATATGATGCAATCTATAAAACCATGACTTCTAGCTCATCTCATGCTTTCAAATGGCATAATATCATGAATCATATTGATGTTCCATGGAAACGCTAAAGAAATAATGATTTTTTCGCATTGCGTCATATCAAAAAAATTCAATTCGGTGTCACATGGACCGTGTGAGCTTATACTATACTTCCCCATATTTAATTTCATTATTTCAACTCATTTCCATCACAAAAACATGCCTACAATTCATGGAAACCAAAATGGAGCTTAAAATAGACAAGCATATTTTCGGCCAGCTTTGCTCCATTTCCTGACCCAACTTTGGAAAATCATAACTAAATTCAGAAAATTCAAAATCATGCAATCTTGGTCATTCTAGAAAGCTTAGGATGTATAATTCACACTACAAATATGAACACATCACAACATTCATCGCACAGAACATTTGACATCCAAGAAGCTACAGACTCGCTGGCTGCCTGGGCTGTGATTCAGGTTACTGATCTAAACTTCTGAAATTCATAACTAATTCTACAAAAATCGAAATCACACACATTCAGTCATTCTGGAAAGCTACAAATATTACATTGAGACTAAAAATAATTCAGAATGAAACAGAAAGATTTAGACATCTGGAACTGATGAAACAGTGATTGAGCTCTGGAGATGCCACTGTTACTGACAGCAAACTTCGAAAATTCATAACTCTCTGCTCAGACTTCCAAATGAGGTGATCTCGGTGGCCACAGAAATATTATGCCCTATAGTTTATGCATATAAAATTTCATAAGCATTGGACACCATTTGGCCATCGAGTGACACGAAAATCAAATCTGCCAGTATGAACAGTGCACATACCAGAAACCATAGAAAATCCCAATTTTGAAAATTCATCAAATATTCTCTAGATTTCCGAAAATTACGATCTTTAGCTTCCCAGAAAGCTCTTAATGAGACCTAATTGTATGACAAATTTCAGGGCAAGACTAACTCATTTGGCGAAAAAGTGACATAGGGTTCCATTATGGTCAATTTTGGCTCCATATTGAGTACCAAAATTGCCAAATGGATTTCCCTTGGTCTTGGCACCTTTTGGGCAAGTTTAAAAGCTTATTTGAGACTTGTGTGAGCTGCCCAAATGGTCCCAAACTTCATGCATCTCATTTTGACCATTCAACCCACACTTATACACATAACCACCAAACTTTACATTCTCATACCATGGCATTTCATACTCAAAACATGTGCTAATGGTCAGACATCATTTCCATACATCTAAACATCATATAATATCATTTTTACATTTGTCCAAGGGGTCATAGACTATTTACAATAATCATATACATCATGAAGTCTCCTTATGAATCAAAAGACCAAAAATCAAGCATAAGGATGGCAATCTTCTTTCTTCAAGGTGGTTGGCTCCCATTGCCATGTCCACTTGGTCCACCTAACATATTAGGACATTTAAGAGGAGGGAGTGAGATTCAAGAATCTCAATAGCTCATCTCCCATTCCATCACACATAATATGTGCAAGCAAGTTTCACAAATGCATGCATAGAGAAAGTAGAAATTATAGGCATTTTAAAAGCAACCTTGGCATGTGAATCAATCATACAAGACATTCAAGAGCTCACTAAGTGTTTGGATTGGCCTCACACTTCTCCTCATGGATTTTGGACTTGCCTCACCCATTCTTTGAGCACTTTGGACTCAACCATACTCTTGGGAGCCCACTTTGCTTTTGGGAGACTCTTTACTTTGTCTCAACCAAGCTCAAGGGTTCTTGGCTCATCCTCACCCAAGGGAAGAGTTCTTGGCCTCTCCACACTCAAGCAAACTCATACAAACATCATGGATTCATTTAAAACATAACATGGCATCAAGGATCATGACATGTAAAGGCATGCTAGCATACTTTTCAAAACTTGAAAATACACATACACACATTCTAAAACAAGCTAAACACACATCCATGCATGAGAGAAGGTGGAGAGAGCTACCTTGTATGCAAGTACACACTTTTTCCTTAGCTTTTAAACCTCCTCTTTTAGCCACACACCCACAAGTTGGTGGAAATAGTGTCTCTTGGCCTAGACACAAATTATGGGAGCCAATTAAGTTCATGAACCACACTCTAAGGCTACACAATTTAATGAAACACTAGATTGCTCTATAGGCTCCATTATGGTCCATATTGGCACCTAATGAAGCAACATCCCTCAAATGATTTCTAGGCCTCATTCTTTCTTTTCAAATATGATTCTTGACTCCATTTAAGCCTCTTAGAGTCCTCACATCATCAAAACAAAAGGCCTAGCACCATGTTGCTTCTTTAGGTCATATTATGGAACCTAAGACACTAAATCACTTTCCATGAGTTCTAAATTTTTTCCAAGGCCTCCTTTCATTTTCATTCATCAAATATGACTCAAGAATGACCTTAGAAAAATTTAAAACTCCCCCCACCTACACAAACAAGCCTAGGCCGAGACATAGGCTTCCTTTGGGCTTCTTAGAGTTTTCTTGCTTTTCTTGAAGGAGGAAGCTTGTGGGGAGCATCTTTGGTGTCTCAAGAACTCATTTATACTCTAACTTAGACCTAGGAAGCATCATACAAATCCAGAAATTGGAAGGTGCACTTAAAACCCTAGGTTTTGCATCTTGCTTTCTAATGCATTTTTCTTAGTTTTCTTTGCATATTCTTATTCCTCTCCATCAAATACCTAAGAATCACCTTTGGTTTGGTTGAAAATCTAAATCCTAAGATCTGTCCAAGTGTAGGTCGAAATGGTCATGGAAGGGAGGAAGAAGACCAAGTGGGAGAATTGCAAAATACCTTATTTTTCTTGGATTTTCTTGCTTGTTCTTGCTTTCCTTGGCCTCCTTACTTGGAATTCGAACTTTCCCCTCTGTTCTCCCTTCAAAACAGCCCTTAAAACTTCAGAGAAATCATGGAGAAGAAGAGGGAAAAAGAGGAGAAGAAAGTGGAGGAGAGAAAGCATGAAAAACAAGCAAAATTCCATACCTAAAGTCTTGAATCTTTCCTCCTTCTTCCCTTCTCTTTGTGCACGACTCTCCAAGGGATTTGCTTCTGATTTAGGGCTGGAAATTCTGAAGTGAATGAAGGAGAGTGTGAGGTGCCACCTATATATAGCTAGGGTAAAGTGACTTTCTTTAAAAATTCCCATTTTGCCCTTCATACTTTGCCTTTTTGTTTCTCATTTGTTTTAGCTCCTTTTTGAGAACCGTCTTTTACATCACAACAAATAGGTTCCCAATTTAATAAAAATGGCTTTGGAATCACCCAAATCGGAGCTAAAACCCTTCCAAATGAATCGGTCAAAGTTCGGGTCAATTGACATTGGAAAACTTACACTGGAGGGTCTTTACTGGTCCCGGGGCTTCCCATGGTTTTTGGGGCCTCTGAGAACCCTGGGCAACTCAAAATTTTCATTTAAAAAGCCCTCCTAGGTGCTTTTCCAAAATTGCACTTATTTACGAAAATGCCACTGGCCTTTCGGCAAATTTTTCAAATCACTCCAACCCCGGTTTCTGGGCAACTCAAGGCTCAAATCCTCATTTTTTATTATTTAACATTTTATCCAAATTTTATTTGGCCTTGAATCACTCATCTCAGGGGACTTACTTTGAAAGCGTGCCCATTTCCATCGTTTAATGAAAACGGGACATTACACAATCCATAAGCTTTATGCTTCTTTTTCATTCTAATCATAACAAATTTGTTTAGTATGAATTTGGAGAATAAAATGATGAAAATCTTTATTTGAGAACAACTAGGCTATTTAAAACTTCAATGGCAGTTATTTTCGCTGCCAAAAGTGTAAAAATGAATAATTATTGTTAAATGAGAAAATATGGTATGAGATTTCTATGTAATCTATAATGATATGGCATATACCATCATACATGATAAAATCCAATTCAAATCATAACTTATAAAATCACTAAACAATCAAACATACAAGCATCTCAACTTATTTATACATTCAAATACATGCAAAATAGGGAGAGATAATTACCTTGTCGAGATAGGAGCCTGAAGCTACTACTAACTCCCATACTGCTTCTCTTTTCTTTGGTACTTTTCCTTATCCTTCTTAGTCTCACACACCCTCAAAGTGAAATTGCACTAGCTTAGCCTAAAATATATCAATTTAGAAACAAGGCAATCCAATAGAAACTTGGTTTGACTCATCTTATTACTACATAAACTTACTAAAACTCATAAGGTAGGTTTAAGCCACTTTAAGTGCCTTAAGAGGGAACTCTTATAATTCAACCTTTAGGTCTTAAAAACTCACTTGATATGAGTTATATGACTCTAATAGAACTCATAAAAGCAATCATATACATGGTTAAACAAGCCAAATCCCAAGTTGCCTCATTAGGCCCTATATGAACCCTGAAATTTTACCTTTCAAAATATGACTTCCAAGTTCTTTTCAATGGCTCCATTAATATTTATAATCCATATCTAAACCATTAATAATATTAGAATCAATGAAATGAGTCCTTAGGTACCAAAACTCTATCTTGGCTGAGACATGTGCATTAATGCCCATCCATGGACTATTGTCATTTTCTTTGTTAATTTGAAGCATATGGGATATCTTTGACACTTTTCTAATTCAAGTTTGGCCTTAAATAGCTTAAAAGATCTTACTAGGGCTCTATAGCTTCCACGTTGCAACTAAACCCTAGGTGGCATACCTTGCTCTCTTTAGCCACCTTTGCCATTTTCTTTGCATATTCTTACTCTACTCCCCTTAAAACCATTATTTTTATCAATTTTTCTTCAAGCAAGAGCTTGCTTCTCCCTCTCTCTATATAGGCCAAAATCGAGGAAGAGTGCAATGCAAAAAAAGAGCATGTTTTCTAACTCTTAATATACCTTATTTGGAAGGTTATTGCATGGAGATTCTTATGCCATAATTGATTGCTTCAAATCTCTTATTCTCCTCAAGTGATTAGCCACCAAACTCATCCCTTTTAGAAGCTAAAACCATCATTAAAAAGAGCATGAAGAGAGGAAAAGGTTTCATAACTAGCATATTTCAAAATTCTACATATTTTCTTCCCTATTTGCCTCAGCTCCTTTTCTCTCTCCTTCCTTCCTTTGCATGCCATGGCTAGTTTGAAATCAGAGGTATTATGTTAGTTAGAATTATGGGTGTTCATAGGTTCGGTTTGGTTCAGTTTTGGACCAAAACCAAACTGAACCGATGTTATCGATTTAGCATTTTCTTGGACTTTATCGATTTTGAGTTCTAATCGGTTTGATTTAGCTTTTGTTTGGTTTGGTTCAGTTTGGTCCAGTATGGTTCATGCTTTTTTTTTGGCCTAAAAGTGATTTAATTTTTTTAAAATTTTGTTTCTTGTAATATGTAAAATTTAACTTCTAATATGATACATCTCTTAACATTCTAACTAATAATAATATTGAAATAATTAATTATTATATGTTATTTTTTCTATAGAAAAAGTATCCCTTATAATTATGTTCAATTATTCCATAATTGTAATTAAATATCATATGTAAAGATAATAAAATAATAATATTTTTAAAGATAGTTTATTTGATAAATTCATTTAAATGTAAGTAAAGTAGAAAAAATATCACTATTTTTTTTACTAATAAAAGGCTTATGTATAATTTGGATTTAGTTAATAAAAGTAAGAAAATATATATATTGGTTTGGTTTGGTTAGGTTAAAGCCGAACCAAACTTGACAAAACTAAGAACAGAACCGAACCAAACCAATCGGTTTTATAATGTCCAAAATTGATTTTAGCTTTAATAAGCTTAGTTCGGTTTTTATCGGTTTAGTTTAGTTTAATTGGTTTGGATAAGTTTTGAACTTGGCCTCTTTTAGACACTACATAAAAGGAGGGGGAAGATTTTTGTAACACTTCTAAAAACACTGATTACTTCCTTTCATTTAATTTTGTCCATTTGAGCTCATTTTGTATCCTCTTTGTAAACCATCTTTTTCATATGAAAACTTGGGCTCTTTACTTTATTAATAATATTTAGTTAAAAAATTTTTAGATTTAAAATAGCTTGGATAAGTCTAGTCAAAGTTATAGTCAATTGAAGCCACATATGCATAGTTATACAAACTTAATGCTAGGTTACTTGTTTAGGCCTAATTGAACATTAAATTTCACCTTTCAAAATAAGGCTCTTAAATTCATTTCAATGGTTCCATTAGTGTTTATGATTCATATTTAGACCATTTATAATCTTAGAATCAACAAGAACTCTTCTTGGCTACTTCATCTCTACCATGGCCGAAACTTTGTCATAGTGAAGGGCTAAGGGAGTTTGCCTTCTTCCATGGAGAATTAGATGCATATGGATTATCCTTGACTCTTTTTCAATTTCAATATGATCTTGAATGGCTTAAAACATCGTCTTGGGGTTTCAAAATTCATAAGGTGCAAGTGAAACCCTAGGGGGCCTACTTTGCATTTTAAAGCTTCATAATTGGTTCTCTTTTCATAATCTAATTCCTCATGCTTCAAAACCCCTATTCCTATCAAGTTTTGGTGAAAATCAAACTCCCTCTAGATTACCCTTATCTAGGTTGAACCAAGGAAGACCAAAAGCACTAAGGAGAAGCAAGCTTCTTGTATAGTATCACACCTTATTGAAATCCTTATCCAATGGAGACTTTAGTGGTGGAATTAGTTGCTTCAAACTCTCTTCTTTCTCCAAGCATTTAGCCACCAAAAATCTTCTTTTAAGAAACCAAAACTATCAATAGAAAGAGTTCAAAGAGGAGAAAAAGATTTCTAACTACCATAAGATGAAAAAGTGCAAGATTTCTTACCTTTCTTGGCTTTTCTTCCTCTTCTTTCACCCTCCTTATGAGACAAAGGTTGTTGGTTTAGGTGTGTGTGTGTAGGTTAGAAGGCCCTAAAGAGGTGGCGTGCTCAAATATAAAGGAAAAAGAGAGGTTTATAACAATTTACAAAATTCCTATTACATCCTAATGCTTTAACTCCTCTATTTGAGCTCATTTTAGATTCTTTTTGGAATCTTTGCCATCATAAAATTAAGGCTTCTAGTTTATTAAAAATATTTACTTTGAAATTTTTAGGATTCAAAATGATTTGGAACAATTTGGTCAAGTTTTTAGTCAACCAACATTTTAAATCATACCCCAATAGGGTTTTAGATATTTTGATGGTTCTTATGGTTTTCAAAACTTCTGAAAACCTTAGTGAGCTTAATTATAATATTTAAAACTTCTTTCTTTGAGTTTATAAAATTTTTCCAAAATTATGATTTTGCCACTACATTATCGATTTAATCTATTTAGCTGTTCTAGCTCTAGTTTCAGGCCATCCATAATTTCTTAACAACATTTTTGAATGCTTTATTTAATATTTTTTCTTTAATTATCCTCAAGTGATTTTACTTTGAGGTCTTAGCTCATTACATGCCAGTTCTAAGTCAGTTTCTTTTTGGCTCTAACTGTCCTTCTCTAGCCCTGTAACCCTATTTTGAATAATTTATTTCACTTTTTAGGGATATCTTAATTACCAAAATATGAGATATTATATTTCACCCTCCTAAAATAAGTTTTATCCTTAAAATTTAAAATATACTTCAATTAAATAGTTGATGTTGCTTTCTTATGTCATGTTCTAATTCTTAGGTTGCCTTATTAGAAGATAAGCCCTTTTGGACCACTTTCATCAAATGAATGCTCTTATTTCTTCAATGTTACAACATTTGAAAGGTTCTCCTGCAATTTAATGTTCTCATATTCTATGACATGTGAGGGGTCTAGCAAGTACTTTTTTAATTGGAGACATGAAATATATCGTAGATTTAGGCTAGGTTAGGAGGTAAGCCTATGCGGTAAGCAACAGGTCCAATTATTTTAAAGATTTCAAATAGACTAATATATTTAGGACTAAGCTTCCTTACTTTAATAGACTGACCCACCCTGGTAATTGGAGATGCACGAATGAATACATAGTCTCCAGTCTCAAAATCTAATGATTTCTTTCTTTTATCAGCATAACTATTTTGCATACTTTAGGCTATAAGGAGTTTCTTTCTATTAACTCTATTTACCTGATGGTCTGGTCTACTGTCTCAGGTCCTATCACTTAGCTCAATCAAACACAAAGGTTATCTACATTTTCTCCCATATAATGTCTCATATAAGGCCATCTGGATACTGGAATGATAACTATTATTATATGTAAACTCAACTAGTGGTAAATACACATCCTATTTCTCTTTCATTTCTAAAATACACACCCTTAACATGTCCTTTAGAGTTTGGATGGTTCTTTCTATCTAGCCATTTGTCTGGGGTGATAAATAGTATTAAACCTTAACTTTGTTCTTGAAACTAACTGTAGTGACCTCTAAAAGTTTGATATAAATTTGGGGTCTCTATCTGATACTATGTTATTCCGTACTCCATGAAGTCTCATCATATCTTTTTATATACAATTGGGCTAATTTAACTAATTATGTGTAGCCTTAATAAATAAAAAGTGTGCAGACTTCATTAACTTATCTACTATTGCCCAAATAACATCATATCCAAAAGATGTCATAGGTAACCCCATGAAAAAATCCATAGATATGTTATCCCGTTTTCACTCAAGAATATCTAGAGGTTGCAATAAACCAGCTAGTCTCTGATGCTCAATTTCCACCCTTTGGCACACCAAACACTTAGCCACGTAATTGGCTACATATTTTTTCATCCTTGGCCACCAAAACTATCTTTTCAAATCCCAGTACATCTTTGTGGCACCTAGGTGAATTCTATATTTGTTGCCAAATGCCTCCTCTAAAATATTTTCTCTCAATTCAATTTCATTTGGCACACAGATTTTGTCACAGTATACTACCATCTTTAGACACTCTAAAAGTCTAAAGTTTTATGTTGGGAAATTTTGCCCTTAATCTAACTCAAAATGTCATCCTTTCTTTGAGCATCTAAATCTAAACTTTCAAGTCATATTCTATTCTAGTTTCACTCAGTAACAACTTACCTCAAAGCATATGATAAGAGATATTCATATGAGTTCCTATTCCTAAACCATCATATAAGCTACATGTATGGACTTCCTACTCAAAGCATTGGCCACTACATTGGCCTTGCCTGGATGGTATTTCAATATATAATCATAATCTTTCAAGAATTTTATTGATATTCTTCATCTCATATTTAGTTCTTTCTAATCAAATAGGAAATTTAGATTTTTATGATCACTATATATTTCTATTGTGGCATCATATAGGTAATCCTTCCAGATTTTGAAGGCAAATATTACTATAGCTAACTTTAAATCATGCATGAGATAGTTCTCCTCATGAGGCCTCAGCTGCCTAGAGGCATATGTCACTATTCTCCCTATTGTATGAAAACACATATTAACCTTTTTCTCAAAGCATCACTATAAACCATAAAAGGTTTACTAAGGTTAGGTATAATCAATGCAGGGGCAATGGTCAACTAGAGTTTCAACTCCTATAAACTCCTCTTACATTTATCATCTTATAGAAATACTATCTCTTTTCTAGTTAGCCTCATTCGTGGTCAGGCTATCTAAAAAAAGCTTTGTATGAACCTATAATACCATAATTGATTAGCCTCTTTTAACCTCATTTAGCCTTCACTTAGGCTTGATTATATGGAATTCCAAAGAGAATAGGAAAAATCATGGCATTTTATTGTGTTACGTCAGGGTTTAAAAGTTCATACTTCGCCTGTGGACCCATCAATAGCATTCCCTACTTATACTCCATCCATACAACTCACACATATCATAAAACAATCTATGAACCAGTGATTTGAAGCCAAAAACTAGAAAAAAGGCAAGTTACTCATGGGTCCAGAATTCAAGTTCTGACCCCGACTTTGAAAAATTATAATTAATTATAAAAAAATAGAAATCAAGTAAATGATGGCTTCTTCAAAAGCTCTAGATGTCAAATATAGTTAAAAATAATTCTAGGCCATGAAAACCCTAGGTAGACCATGATTGATGTCAGAAAAGCTTAAAAGGTCTGGCTGCTTGGGTTTGCTATCACAAGTTATTGATATGAACTTAAAAAATTTATAACTAAATCTAACAAAATAAAAACCTAGAAAGATATACTATTATAGAAAGCAATGGATGTTAACTAGAGGGAAAAAATAATTCTAGACCAAAAAAAAAGCAACTAAGGTATGAAAACCTATAGAATAGTAACAGAGGCCTAGTTATGCCCCTGGTACTGATCTAGAATGTCAAAAATTCATTTCTCTCTCTATATACATCCAAATGATGTGATCTTAAGTGCTACAGAAATCTTATCATCTATAATTTATACCTATAAAATTTTGTAGCCATTGGAGACCATTTGGGCTATGAACAATAGAGGCAAAGGATCTAACCATTTATACAATAATAATGCCAATTCTATCAAAATTTACCAACTTTGAAAATTCACCAAAAAATCTTTAGAGATCTAAATAATATGCACTTTAACTTCCCAAAAAGATCTAGGTGAGAACTATATGCATGCTAAATTTCAAGCCAAAAGGAGCTCATTTGGTTAGATCTTGATGTAGCTCATAAATATGGCAAATTTAGCACCATATGAGGGTTTAAGTTGGTCCAAATGCCTTCTTAATTACTCTACGACCTTTTAGAAAAGTTTTATAGCATAAACACAACATATACAAGCTTCCCAAATGGTCCAAATTATCATGCATCATAGTCTCATGATGCCACATGCGAGAATACATAACTAAGAATGAGCTACCAAGTACCTAAAACACAATTTCTCATTCATTTCATCACCCTTTGGGTTCATACACTATATTTACATACTTCTACTTTTGCTCACATCTTTACATCTCAAAAATAACATGTACATATGAACTTTGACATCTTTATACATGAAAAATTACATTAATGATAAAGTATAGTCTATCAAGTGCCTTAGCTTCTACTTTTGGCTTCTTGTGCTCCACCTAAACATGATGAGATAGGAGGGGGAAGGGGTGAGATTCAAAGAATCTCAATAGCTCATACACTCATTCAAATAAGTAATCAAGGCATATAAATATGTCAAAGCATATAAGTAGGCATCCAACACCATTAAGAATCATTCAACACATAATTCACATGCCATGAAAACATATCAAAGCAAAGAATAAGCTCTAAGGACTTTTAGTCTAGCCTCATCACATCCTTGGGACTTTTGATTGGTATAAGGACTTTTGACTTGGCCTCACTTATCCATGCCACTTTTAGCCTTGTCTCACCCATGTCTAGGGATTTTTGACTTCACCTCACCCATCTCAAGGGACTTTTGGCACCATCTCACCCTTAAAAGCAATTTTCACAACCAAATTATAATTCAAGAAATATATTGGTACCAATGCAACAAGGCAACATAAAATGGCATGTCTTAACATACAAATGCACATACAAGCATACAATAACAATTAAATATCTAAGAATGCAAACAAGAAAGAGTGAAGAGCTACCTTGTAATCCAACATAATTCTTCCCTTTTGATTTCTCTTTTCCCTTCTCAATCTCACACCCATAAATGAATAGAGCTTGATTTCTTTGGCCTAGACATAACAAATAGCATTCAATTACTCTCTTGGGACAAGCCAAACCATTAAACATACACTTAAGGAGTATACTTGGTCTATTGGTTCCATAATAGTTCTATTAATGGCCTAATGAAGCAACTATCATAATTCAATCTCTTAGTTTCATTTCTTTCTTATATCTAGGCCTCTTGGTTTCATTTAGACTCCTTGAAGTCATCACAAACTCATTTCCAAGAGTCTTGATACAAGTTGTTTCTTAAGGCTACATTATGAAACCTATTGTGTGACAACCTTAACTTCTAATATCGATAACTATAGTTAAATACACGTTTAATAATTAAAGATCAATGTTTGGAGTCATTACAATCAATTACATTAAGAAAATATAGGGAAATTTGAACTATAATGTTATTAAGGCCATCAATTAAACAACCATAAATGGGAACATGTAGAAAAAAAGGTTTGTACCATCATTAAAGGTTTGTGATTCATCTATGCATTGATTTCTACACACAAGAACCTCCCACAAGTGTTCCTATATCATTTTCTAGCATTAGCATTAAAGCAATTAGGGTTTCTAGGTCAAAGTGGGAGTTTAGGGACCTCCGCCACAACCTGGAACCTTCCCACCGCGGCTAAGTTAGGTCCTGGAGCTCAAAAACTAAGTTTTTAACCTTGCGCCGCAGCCCAGACCTTTTGCGTCGCGGCTAAGTTGCTCTTGGGAATCACTGGGTAACTTTCTATTGCCACGGCGAGTTGGACCTGCGCCGCGGCGAGTTTTGCTACTGAACCCCCTTAATTAATTTTCTCGACTCGTGTTGTGGTAGGACTTATTGAGCCACAGCTAGGTTTCATTCTGTCACCTTCCTAGGCGATTTTTCTTGCTGTGCGCCTGGCGAGATCTGTCAAGCCGCGGTGCCTCTCGCCGCTGTCACTATTCATGCCGTGATGAGGCCTTCCTAGCCACAGCGTGACTCCCTCTTGTAGCTATATCTCCTACATTTCGTCCCCTACATTCTAATTCTCTTCCTAGGGACACCCTAGAACCACTTTCCCTCATTGTATATGGCTCTAATATTATTTATCTACATTATTTACCCAATTATTCCACCATTATCAACTCAACACTCAAGTACTAATTCTCACTCACTTAACCACCACATGTCACCCTTTTCATGGGTTAATAACAACAAGGATTCATATACTATCACCAATTAACATCTCATACACATTTTACTAGAGGTTTCATGCATCAATAATCCACCTCAATATCTTAAGGGTTACATTTCAAACGATAAGCCATATTATAGTTCAACAGAGTTTACAGCAGATATCATAAATCTATACATCAAATACCAAATTAAGGGGGGGTCTAACCCCTCAATACATACATTCTTAGTGATCAAAATATGAAAGCCTACACTTAGCAATACAGATATATGATGATGCTATACAAGAATTAACAAAAATTGGCATCTATCCTATTACACCCAGACCAAGTGTAGCTTCCTACACTAGGCCTCAGCTCATGGATGTGCATCCACTTGCTTGCCCTTATCCTTACCCGAGGAACCTTCACCTGAAATATTAATCCTATAAAATGGGGTGAGATACAAATCTCAGTAACTAAGGTAATTTCATCATATAATCTAATTTAATAAGCATATATGCATAAATTAAAATCAACATCAGAATCATATCAATCATATCCGTAAATGAAACAATTGGGCTATCATGATTACTATCCCATACTAGCAATCATATTATCACATGTTAAAGGCCATTAACACCGGGAGAGGCCCGTCCATGGCACCTACTCCCCATTGAGCACAACCAGGGCTCAGTGCATCTGGGGTTTGATCATAACCCGGTGCTCGATCGAAGCACATGCACAGGTGGCAGCCGCACCACAGCTCTACCATGGACTCACAAGGTCCAATCATAATACAATAGATAGCCAACCAATTCATTCAGCATTTCAAATCATTCATATACAGCAAATATGAAATTAAAATAAATACATGCATGGAATTAATGTAAACCCCAGTTACCTCACTTGTGGACAACTTGCAATAGCCACCAATGGTACAAAAATCCCTATAACCATAGCATCAGAAAATTACCACTCTAATTCATCATTAACAGTAGCAATAAGTACCCAAGGAATTTAAATGCTAATAACTACCTAAATAACACTTACCCAATCACCACAAATCCCCAAATTCGGATTGAGTATGTTCTCTACCAGAATTTCGCTATATCACTCAAATTCCTAAAAAAATTCGTACATAATTAATACCCATTTTATAAATCGACTATGGGGGTCTCAAATTAACAAAGAAAGCATCAAAATGGAGGGTTTATGCTTACCTAATGTCAGCCCTAACCTCGACCTATGAATTTCACCAAGAAAATCCCAAATAACCATATTTCAAATTTTGGGTAGGGTGAAAATTCTCCAAATGAAAAATTAATCAGACCAAATTAAAGAGAAAGATAAGGGGATTAAGTTGTATAACTATTACCTTGGCTGAATCTTGCTCTAAATATGAGAAAATGCATAATCCTTGCCCCCAACCCTAGCCTCCTTCTCAACCTCCGAATTTTGCTTCTTGAGTTTCAGCAAATGAGAAAGTGGCTGAAACATTAGGGTTTTAGGTGGGTTTAAGTTGGGTCAAAGATAGGTCATGGGTTGCTCCAAGGTTCAACTCCAAATGGGCTTCAGAATTTAGCTTGTTGGGCTAGTTTTAAAGTGTTGGGCTGCAGAATTTTATTGGGCCAGTTCTTATAATTGGGTTGTTGAAGTTTAATTAGGTTTGGGCCAAGTTTGAAGGGCTTAAGGGTTTGGGTCTGCGCAAGGGTAATTGGGCCACTTATAAGAGTCTATACAAGGTGGATCTTGGACCTCTATCTCATTAAATTGGATTAGGTCTGCACCTAACTCATTGGGCCTCCATTAGCCTCTTATCATAATTTATTAAATTGGGCCTAGATGAGGTTTCTATCCTAATTAATCCTCAAACCCATATTAATAATTTATCTCTCTAAAATTTCTATTCACTAACTTGCCCAATTATCCTCCATTAATTATTCTTAATTACTCTAAATCCATGATTAACACCTTAATTAATTTTGGGGTGTTACATATTGACCCAACTCTCAATCTATGGCTTCTAAGTCTTTCCTTAAAGGGAGAGGCATTCATGAATCAAAATAGAATTTACAAAGTGTTCAAGAATCCCTAGTTGCTCTCTCTTGAAATTCCATGGTTTTTCTTCTACTTTCTTTGATTTAGGTTCCCACACTCTAAATAATAGGATTTTTACTTGTTCGAGGTCAGAACTCATTCCCTCTTGGTTGTTCTGTAGGAGGCCAAAACACACCCATGGAAGAAACAAAGTAAAGAAGCAAGAAACCATGATTCATACCTTGTTTTACTTGCTTCTTCAAGAGCATTTCCCTTTGCTCTAGCCTTCTTATGGAATTTCTCAACTTCTCCCCTTTATACTTGACTCAAAATAGAATCAATTCAATAACCAAAACTATAAAAAGGGAGAGAAAGAGGAGGAGGAGAATGAGTTTGCCAAAGGAAGGAGCTTGAATTTTGTAACGAATGTAACTTTTATAAAATAACGAAATAAGTTGTATAAAAGCAAGTCCTCTGAAATGAGCTAGATAATATCTTGAAAAATTTGGAGAGAGTCCTAAGCTCCTAAAAATTATAATTCTAGGCTCAGACAGAAAGAAAAAAAGAGCTATGATGGAGAAACAAATTATGACAGAAACTAATGAAATGTAATGGCATTTTTGTGAATAAGTGTAAGTTTTGGAAAAACAAATAAGAGGACTTTTTAAATGAATATTTTGAGTTGATCAGGGTTCTCAGAGGCCCCAAAAATCATGGGAAGCCCCGAGACTGGTAAAGCCCTTATGGTGTACATTTTTTAATGTCAATTGACCTGAATTTTAATCAATTCGTTCAGTATGGTTTTAGCTCCAAATTGAGTGATTCCAAACACATTTTATTAAATTGAAAATATAAATTTTATAATGGAAAAGATAGTTCTCAAAACGGAGCTAAAATGAAGTGAAAATGAAATTGCCATTACAGAAAGATGGAATTGGAATTTTTGAAAAAGTGTGTTTCTAGAAGCTTCCACACACTTCTCTTTTGTTCTCCCACCTTTTTAAGCACGAAATTTTCTGTCCAAAATATATAATATGATCTGCTCTCTTAGGTACACAAGAAGGGGAAGAAAAGGAGGAGAAAAATCAAGGAAAAGATAGGTAAATCCATGGAATTTCATACTCTTTCTTCCTCCAACATTGCTCTTCTCTTTCTAGGCTTTCTTTCCATGGTTTATTTAAGCTATTTGGTTCTGTTTTAATCCAGAACACAAGGGGAAATTTGAATTTCACAAGAGGAAGCAAACCAAGGAAAAAGAGCTTTGAAAGGAAGCTTAAAACTAAGGTAACTACTTATCGTTGTTGCTTCTCCTTATTGCTTCTTTCTCCGCAGATTTTTGGCCTAGACTAGAACCATATGGGGGAGGGATTTTCTATCCAAAACCAAGAGGGAAACAAGGGTTTTAGACCTTGGGAAGATGCATTATGGCAAGAAATTGCAAGGAAATTCATTGAAATACAGGTTAGGAAAGTCTTAGGTTTTTAAAGATATTATGAAATCTGATTTTGTGTAAGTATTCTCTTAGCCATTTGAATGTTTCCTTGAGCTCCTAAGATCCTTAGAAACCTCTCCAAATGGTTCTTCCATCAAGGAAATATCAAGAAGCTCTTGAACCCTATTATGCTCACTAATCTCGGCCAAGGTAAGAGCATGAGGTTGGAGGATGTTTTAATTAGTTCTAGCTTTGGTTTGGGACTTTATATGATGTTAGAAGATAGGAAAAACTAGTTCAAAAAATTTAGAAGCCATGGATTGGAAGATGGAGCAATGGTATCCATAATGGTGTCTTAAGAAGCAACTTGATTTTCCAATTGTGCAAATAAATGTGTGAGGGCTCCAAGGACCTTAAATGAGTCTAAGAAGTCTAGAAATAATAAGAGAATGGAACTTAGAAATTGAATTCCAATAGTTGCTTCATTAGACTAATTATGGAACCATAATGCTAAGTGTGAAACCAAGTGTGTGTTTAAGCTTTAGTTTAGTGTCTTGGCTTGCTTCAAGTATGTGATTGTGTGTTCCTTGTGATGTCTAGGCCAAGAGAACAACCAACCACCTAAGTGCTCTTGTGAAATCAAGGAAGGGAAGGAATTAGCAAAGTAAACTTACATAAATTGAAAGGTAGCTCTCCACCTTATTCTTCATACTTTCTTGTGTGCATATGTATGTTATGGTGTGCTTGTATGTGTTCTTATGATTTGGTAATATGCCACATGATCTCTTGAAATTGCATTGGTACCAATGTATGCTTTTGAATGCCTTTGAATGTGAGATTGCTTTTAAAGGTGAGGTGATGCCAAAATTCTTTTAAAGTGGGTGAGGATGTGCCAAAAGTCTAAGGCCATGGGTGAGACTAGGCCAAAAGTCCCTTGGATGGGTGAGGCTAAGTCAAAAGTCCCTAGGCTAAGGGTGAGGTACTTCAAAAAGTCCTAAAAATAGGGTGAGGCAAAACCAAAGGTCCCTAGGGTATGGAAATGGTTTGATGTATTAATGTGACTTGAAAATGTGGCTTTGCACCTTTTATGCTTGCATATTTGTATTCTTGATATACATATGCCTTGAATGTGTGGGTGAATGGACGTGTGAGCTATTGAGATTCTTGGGATCTCACTCCCTTTTCCCTTTCACTCTTGAAATGTCTAGGTGGTGCTTAAAACCAAGGAAATGCAAGCCAAGAACATTCAATGGCTACACCTTGTTCATTTTGTAGTCTAACTTGTAATGGAATGTTAAAGAAGCTTTGTGTATATTATTTTGCATAGTGTAAGACCTTGAACACTTGTAACATGACGTATGGATTCCATGTAAACTTTATGATGTATGGACCCTTGAATGGCATGTATATATTAATGTATTATTGGGTGTGAGATGGTTAAAATGAAATGCATGAGGTTTGAGACCACTTTTCCAGTGTCTACAAGTCATAATTATGTGTTTGAAGTTGCCCAAGAGGTGCCAAACTTAAGAGGAGGCCATTTGGACCAAAGTGACTCTTGGTAGGGAGCAAAAATGACCATTTCATGAGGTTATGATACTTTTTGACCAAATGAGTTCTTCTTGGTCTAAAATTTGGCATGTATCTAGAGCTTGTTGAGAAGCTAAGGTGCAGAATTTTTGGAGGTCTATGGAATATTTGGTCAATTTTCAAAGTTAGGAATTTTTCTGATTTTTGCTGCTATCATTGTAGCTTTGGTCCGAAAATGAATTCTATCACTCAAGGGCCAAATGATATCCAATTACCACAAAATTCTATAAGAAGTAACTAGACATTCCCTGTCACTTGTCCTGACTAGAAGCACCCCATTTGGACATTTAAAGAGGAAGATATGAATTTTTAAAGATTCTGCCTAGTATTATGTATTCAGACTGACCTCAGGTATTATTTGATTGGTTTTTTATGCCTAGATGTGCCTAAACTAGTCTAGAGTTTTTTTTCCCTCTACCCAGCATCTGTAGTTTTCTAGATTGGTATCATTTATATAGATTGGATTTTTTTCGAATTAATTGGACATTTTTTAAATTTGTAGCAGAAAGCTATGACAGTACCAGTAGCCAGCCAGACCTCTGCACCTTTTTGAATGTCAAATGTCTTTTGTGTTGTGTTTCATGGCCTAGAAATATTTTTAAAATAAAGTAGACATGTGTAGCTTTCCAGAACAACAAAGAATGCATGATTTTAATTTTTTTAGAATTAGTTATTATTTTCCAAAATTTGTGATAGAGAAAGAGAAATTCTGGCCGAAATAATATTTATGGATTTTATGTACTCCCTTGATTTGCACGATCTCTGGGCCAATTTTGGGGATGGAAATGAGTTGTACCTATGTAATTAGATATGAGAATGTGATACATGAGCTCACATGGTTCACGGGACATCGAATGAAAAATTTATACGTCACGCAATGCTAAGAAATGCATTATTTTAATATCCTTTTTCCTTGTCTCTTCATGGGATTGATGGCATAAGACATGGAGATAGTATGAAATAAGCTAGGAATATATGGTATTACATTTTTAGTATTAGAGCAAAGGTTTAGGCACTTTTGATCGATATTTGGTTCTTGAGTGGTATATTTGGTTTATTTTTGGGTGAAATATCTATGTATATGTGTTTAAATTATGTTATGGGCTAAAGACTGTAGCTCTTTTTTTAATAAAAATGGTCGAGACTCAGAAAGGCCAAGGTAGGGGCAGACCACCTAGGGAACCTAAGGTTGAGTCTGAGGATCCAGTGCGAGCTATCAAGGAACAGATTGACTAATTTGAGAACGTGATAGCCCAACAACAATATATGATCCAACAACAGCATGAGATGATTATGAAGCTACAGGGAGCCCTGGCTAGATAAAAAGAAGCTAGGATATAGGCCCTTTTACCTCAGTCTCAGCCTTCCACATCTGGTGCACCATAGCCTTCCACCTTTAGTGTTGTACCCTTGCCTCCCCAAGAGCTAGCTCAGACTTCACCATCTATCCAAAAATAATTAAATCAATTTAGGAAGAACAACTCGCCTGTGTTTGACGAGGAATTAGATGATGATAAGGTGAAGGCTTAGGTGATGGAGCTTGAGAAGATATTCTCAGTGATGGATTGCACCTTAAAGTAGAAGACTCAGTTAGCCACCTTCATGTTACAGAAAAAGGCTGATGGATGGAGACAAAAATTTGCAAATAAACAGGGAAAATTTTCTAGTGCAATTTTATGAGAAATACTTTCCTAGTTCAATGTGGAAGAAAAAGGAGATGCAATTCATGGGGCTAAGATAGATAGATGATATAATAGTAAATCAATATGTGGCCCGATTTATTAAGCTATCTTGGTATTCTTCCTACCTTCAGAGATACGATGATGAACCTTGGAGGTGTGAGTAGTTTGAGGTTATATTAAAGCCCCTGATCAGAGATAGAGTGACTCCACAGAGGATTAAAAATTTTAATGCCCTCGTAAAGATCAGTAAGGTGATCAAGAATAATCTAAGAGACATATGCCTGCTGCCACAGTATCTAGTCTGAGAAGGGCTTTGGAATTGAAGAGGTCAAGACTAGAAGAGGGAGCTAACTTACACCTACCAATAAGAAGAAGAGCAAGGTGTAGTGGAGTAGGAGGCCACCAAAAGGGAAGAAGATACAACCCCAAAGGACTCAGTTATCTATACGTAGTCTACATTGACTTGTTACAAGTGTGGGAAGCTGGGGCACATTTGTGACGACCCTAATTCCTTATCATCATAATTAAGGTTAAACACGTGATTAATCACTATCGGTCATGAAAATGTGGACAATTTTAAACCTTAATGTGATTAGAGTCATCAATCATACAATTACATACACTTATGTTCATAAGGGAATTAACATCCATTTATAAGCCTTGGATTCCATTACTCATCAATTATAACTCATCCTAATGACTTTAAATCATCTCTTATGGTTAACATATAGAAAACCAGGGTTTTCTAGGTAATATAAGTGCTTTAGCGTGTTAGCCGAGGCCAAATTACTATTCGCCGTAGCCAATTCCTTTCTGTTTTTTACTCCTCTCTTCGTGTATCGCCGCGGTGAGTTGGACCTTCGCCGTGGCCAACCTACATGGCGCCGCGGTGAAGAAGCCTCCTGGAACTTCCTCGCTCGCCTCTCGATATTGGCCGCGGCCAATTCCTCTCTGGAATGCCGGGGATATTTTCTCAAAAGTTCACCGCGGCGAATTCCCCTCTGGATGACTCCCAGTTTGACCTCTCAAATTTCGCCGTGGCCAATTAACATTTAGCCGCAACTAATTCCTCTCTTGAACTCTCCCTGGGCAACTTCGCCACTATTGGCCGCAGCCAACCATAGTTTAGCCGCGGTTAAACTCCTCCTGATCCTATAACTCCGAATTTCTTGCCTCCTACTCTCCACTCTCCTTCCATTAACACCCTAGGTCTCCTCTATCTTCATTGTGGGGCTCAAATGTCCTTCATTAGTCTAATTTAACCAGTTAATCTATCCTCCCTAAATCAAGATTTAATGGGTCATTTTCTTTTCTCTAATTACCCTATGATAGCAAGTCCATATATCAACAAGTTTGTAAAATAACAATAACATGAACTCATAGTAATATATATCAAGATTTCATTTCCAATAATAAGCTATTTCAGACTTCAACAAGGCTCATAGCAGATAACATAAATCCATTCATCAATTACCAATTTACAATAAAGCCTACTCCTCAATAAGTACACGGTATATTATCAAAATACAGACTCCTACACTTGGCAATACAGATACATGATGATGCTATACAAGCCTTAACAAAAATTAGCATCTATCCTATTCTACTCAAAAGTGTAGCTCCCCCACATCGGGCCTCAGCTCATGGATGTTCATCCACTTGCTTACCCTTATCCTTACCCGAGGAACCTTCACCTGAAATTGTAATCCCATAAAACGGGGTGAGATAATAATCTCAGTAACCATGACAATTCCATCATATAATCAAGTTTAATTAACATATATGCATGAGTCAAAATCAACATCAGAATCATATCAGTCATCTCAGTAAATGAAATAATTAGGCTATCATGATTACTATCCCATACTAGCAATCATATATTAACATGTTAAAGGCCATTAACACCGGCAGAGGCCCGTCCACGGCACCTACTCCCTATTGAGCACAACCAGGGCTTAGTGCATCTGGGGTTGATCATACCCGGTGCTTGATCGTAGCACATGCACGGGTGGCAGCCACACCACAGCTCCACCATGGACTCAGAAGGTCCAATCATCACACAATAGATAGCCAACCAATTCATTCAACATTTCAAATCATTCATATACAGCAAGTATGAAATTTAAACCGACATATGCATGGAATTAATGTAAACCCCGGTTACCTCACTTGTAGGCAAATTCGCAACAACCACCACAAATCCCAAATTCGGACTCAAGTATCTCCCGCCAGAATTCTCAATATTTCACCCAAAATCCTAAGCAAATTCGTACCAAATTAATACCCATAATATAAATAAGCTATGGGGATCTCAAACCATCAAAGAAAGCATCAAAATGAGGGGTTTAAACTCACCTAATGTCAGCCCTAGCCTCAACCTACGAATTTCATCAAGAAAACCCCAAATGACCACATTTCAGATTTTGGGTAAAGTGAAAATCCTCCAAATGAAAAACTAATCGGACTAAATTAAAGAGAAAGATGAGGGGGTTAAGTTGCATAACTATTACCTTGGCTAAATCTTGCTCTAAGTGTGTGAAAATGCAGAATTCTTGCCCCCAACCCTAGCCTCCTTTTCAACCTCCGAATTTTCTTTGTGTTTCAGCAAATGGGGGGAAGAGTGGCTGAAGCATTAGGGTTTTAGGTGGGTTTAAGTTGGGTCAAGGGGCTGGGTCATGGGTTGCTCTAAGTCCAAGTCCAATTGGGTTCCAGATTTTGCTTATTGGGCCAGTTTTCAATTGTTGGGCTGCAGAATTTCATTGGGCCAGTTTTTATACATTGGGTTGCTGAATTTTAATGGGGTTTGGGCCTAATTTGAATGGCTCAAGGGTTTAGGTCTGCACAAGGGTAATTGGGCCTCCATTAGCCTCTCATCATGATTCATTAATTTGGGCCTAGGTGAAGTTTCTATCCCCATTAATTCTCAAACTCATGCTAATAATTTATCTCTTTAAAAATCCCCATTCACTTAACTTGCCCAATCATCCCATATTAATTATCCTTAATTAATCTAAATCTATGATTAACACCTTAATTAATCTTGGGGTGTTACAACATTACCAGAAATTGTCCCTTGGCAGATTCAGTGCCTCCATTCAGATCGCCTCCTCTCAGGTCACAGACCCAGGGTAGGATGTTCTCCCTTTCTCAATAGGAGGCTAGTGTATCTCCTAGTCTTATTCAAGGTACGCTCATAGTGAATGATTTTCCTGTGATTGCTATGTTTGATTTAGGTGCTAGTCACTGATTTATATCCTATGACTATGTGAGACGTTTAGGTCTGGGCGTTAATACTGTACCATTTGATTTGTCAGTCACCACAGCCATTGGAGGCCATGTGATTACTTCCTATGCTTACTTGAATGTCACTGTATAATTTAACCATTGTTACACTACCATTAATTTGATTTGTATGCCTTTTCATGATATTGATTTGATTATTGGCATGAATTGGATGACTGCTAATAATGTCATTCTTGATTATGAGCATCACACTATATCTGTACCTTTTTATAGGACTATTCCTAGGACAGGGGCCGAGTTATCTTTTATAACTACTGCCCAGGTTAAGAGATACTTAGAACATGGATGTCAAGGGTTTCTAGTCTTTTTCTCTATTCAGGTTAAGGTAGAAGAAGGGATAAAGGAGATCCTGATAGTCAGGGAATTCCTGGAGGTTTTCCCTAAAGATTTTGATTTAGTCGTTTACCCTTTGAGAAAGAGATAGAGTTCTCCAAAGATATAATTCCTGGGGCTGGACCGGTGTCCAAGGCTCCCTATAGGATAGCTCCCACTGAGCTTGCTAAGTTGAAGAAATAGATAGAGGAGTTGTTAGAGAAAAGATTCATACGCCCTAGTACGTCACCCTAGGGAGCTCCAGTGTTGTTTGTGAAAAAGAAAGATGGTAGTTTAAGGTTGCGTATAGATTATAGAGAATTGAATAAGGTTACTATAAAAAATAAATATCCTCTCCCTAGAATAGATGATTTATTAGATTAGTTGGCTGGGGCATCAGTATTCTCTAAGATAGATCTTAGGTTTGGGCATCACCAGCTGAGGGTGAGAGTTGAAGATGTCACAAAAATGGCCTTCGGGACTAGATATGGGCATTATGAGTTCCTTGTGATGCCATTCAGGTTGACAAATGCGCCTGCAGTATTCATGGATTACATGAACAGGGTATTCAAACCATATCTAAATAAATTCATTGTGGTCTTTATTGATGATATCCTAGTGTACTTTAGATCTTTTGAGGAGCATGAGAGGCATCTGAGACTAGTCCTAAAGACTCTAAAAGATAAGAGATTATATGCCAAACTAAGTAAATGTCAGTTTTGGCTTACTAAGGTGAAATTCTTAGGTCATGTGATCTCACGAGATGGGGTCGCGGTAGATCCCCATAAAATTGAGGTTGTGTTACAGTAGGATAGACCTAAGATTATTAACGAGGTTAAGAGTTTTCTTGGTTTGGTAAGATATTATAGATGATTTATTCAAGGCTTTTCTCATATAGCCTTACCACTCAAGAGGCTAACTCAGAAAGATACACCTTTCGTGTGGGATGATAGATCTGAGAGGAGTTTCCAGGAGTTGAAACTCTGATTGACCACAACCCTTATGGTAGTTATTCTGACCCTAGTGTACCATTTGTCATATATAGTGATGCCTTGAGGAGAGGGTTAGGATGTGCGTTGATGCAACAGGGTAGGGTAGTGGCGTACACCTCTAGGCAGTTGAGGTCTCATAAGGAGAATTATCCTACTTATGACTTAGAGTTAGCCACAGTAGTATTTACTTTTAAGATTTGGAGGCACTATCTATATGGTGTGAGTAAAGAGATTTATAGTGACTACAAGAGTCTGAAATACCTGTTCAATCAAAAGGAACTCAATATGAATAGAGGAGATGGATAGAGTTCCTAAAAGATTATGACTATATGTTGATATATCATCTAGGTAAGGTCAACGTGATGGCTGATGCCTTGAGTAGGAAATCCATCCATGCTATCCACATGATGATTAAGGAGCAGGTGCTCCTAGAGGAATTTAGAAATCTAAACCTCTCTTGCCAGCTAGTGTTGGGTAGACTATTTTTAAGTGAGACTCAGATTAAGAATGAGTTAAGAGCCCAGATCTTAGATGCCCAGAGAGAGGATAAATTTTTAAGACAGATTAGGAGTGAAATCTCCTGGGGTATGACCTCAGATTTTGGGATATCTGAGGACGGTGTAATAGTATACTAGAACAAAATTTATGTGCCTAGTAGTAATGAATTGAGAAAGAGAATTTTAGAAGAGGCACACAAAAGTCACTATACTATCCACCTAGGTGCCACCAAAATGTATCAAGACCTGAAAAGAATTTTCTAGGGGCCAAGAATAAAGAACGACATCACGGATTATGTGGCGAGGTATTTAGTGTGCCAGAGGGTTAAGATAAAGCATCAGAAACCCACTGGGTTATTGCAACCCCTAGATATCCCTAAGTGAAAATGGGATAGTATAGCTATAAATTTCGTTATAAGGTTACCCAAGACATCCTCTAGACAAGATACTATCTGGGTAGTTGTAGATAGATTGATGAAATATGCACATTTTTTAGCAATAAAGGCTATTTATTCATTAGATAGATTAGCCTAGTTATATATACGTGAGATAGTGTGACATCATAGAGTACTTAATAGCATAGTATCTGATAGAGACCCTAGGTTCACATCGAATTTCTAAAGGTCGTTATAGCATGCCTTAGGGACTAGGTTATGGTTTAGCAATGCTTACCACTCCTAGACAAATGGTTAGATTGAGAGGACCATCCAGACCCTAGAGGACATGTTGAGGGCGTGTGTATTAAAGATGAGGGGCAACTGGGATGCATATTTGCTATTAGCAGAATTTGCATATAATAACAGTTATCATTCTAGTATTCAGATAGCCCCTTGTGAGGCTCTATATGGGAGAAAGTGTAGATCCCCATTATGTTGGGCTGAGCTAGGGGAAATGAGCTTACTAGGACTTGAATTAGTGGATTAGACTACCCAGCAATTAGAATTGGTTAGAAAGAAACTTCTTACGGCTCAAAGTAGGTAGAAAAGTTATACTAATTGGAGAAGAAGGCTGTTAGAGTTTAAGATTGGAGATCACATATTCATCTGAGTGTCTTTAGTGATTGAGGTAGGTCGGTCTATATGGGTAAAGAAGCTCAATCCTATGTATATTGGTCCATTTGAGATCCTTGACAAAATTGGACCCCTAGCCTACAGATAGCCCTACCTCCTAATCTAGCCTAAATCCACAATGTTTTTCATGTCTCCTAACTGAAAAAGTACTTACCAGACCCCTCACATGTCATAGAATATGAGCATATTCAATTGTAGGAAAATCTTTTCTATGTAGTGAAACTAGAGAGGATTGTAGACGCTAAGCTAAAATAGTTGAGAAAGAAGAACATCCCTCTAGTGAAAGTGGTATGGAAGGGTCTGACATCTGAGGAGGCAACCTGGGAACTAAAGGATGAGATGAGACAAAAATATCTAGAACTATTTCCCTAAGGTACATATTTAAATTTCGAGGACAAAATTTATTTTAAAAGGGTGGAAAATGTAACGAATGCAATTTCTGTAAAATAACAAAATGAGTCATATAAAAGCAAGTCTTCTGAAATGAGCTAGATAATGTCCTAAAAAATTTAGGGAGAGTCCTAAGCTCCTAAAAATGATAATTCCAGGCTTAGATAGAAAGAAAAATAGAGCTAGGATGAAGAAACAAATTGTGA
Organism: Erythrophleum fordii; assembly: GCA_032878935.1. NCBI lineage: Eukaryota > Viridiplantae > Streptophyta > Magnoliopsida > Fabales > Fabaceae > Erythrophleum > Erythrophleum fordii. Next base: position 22,337,951 of record JAVQMF010000044.1, read on the forward strand.
CAAAAACTGACGAAATGTAATAGTATTTTCATAAATAAGTGCAACTTTTAGAAAAATATATATGAGGCCTTTTTAGATGAAAGCTTTGAATTGCCCAGGGTTCTCAGAGGCCCTAAAAATCATAGGAAGCCCCGGGACTGGTAAAGCCCTTCTGGTGTATGTTTTTCAATATCGATTGACCTGAACTTTGACCGATTCGTTCGATAAGGTTTTAGCTCCAAATTGAGTGATTCTAAAGTCATTTTATTAAATTGGGAAATAATGGAAAAAATAGTTCTAAAAAAGGAGCTAAAATAAAGCCAAAATGAAATTGCTATTACAGAAAGACAGAATTGAAATTTTTCAAAAAGTGTTTGTAGAAGCTCCCATACACTTCTCCTTTCTTTTTCCACCTTCTTAAGCACGAAATTTTCTGCCCAAAATATAGAATATGATCTGCTCTCTTAGGCACGCAAGAAGGGGAAGAAAAGGAGGAGAAAAATCAAGGAAAAAGTAGGTAAATCTATGGAATTTCATGCTCTTTCTTCCTTTAACTTTACTCCTCTCTTTCTAGGCTTTCTTTCCATGATTTATTTGAGCTATTTGATTCTATTTTAATCCAAAACATAAGGGGAAATTCAAATTTCATAAGAGGAAGCAAACCAAGGAAAAAGAACATTGAAAGGAAGCTTAAAACCAAGGTAACTACTTATTGCTGTTGCTTCTCCTTGTTGCTTCTTTCTTGGTGGATTTTTGGCCTAGACTAGAACCATATGGGGGAGGGATTTTTTGTCCAAAACCAAGAGGGAAACAAGGGTTTTAGGGCTTAGGGAGATGGATTATGGCAACAAATTGCAAGGAAATTCATTGACATGCAAGTTAGGAAAATGTTAGGTTTTTGAAGAGATTATGAAATCTGATTTTGTGTGAGTATTCTCTTCGCCATTTGAATGTTTCATTGAGCTCTTAAGACCTTTAGAAACCTCCCCAAATTGTTCTTCCATCAAGGAAAAATCAAGAAGCTCTTAAACCCCATTATGCTCACTAATCTTGGCCAAGGCAAAAGCATGAGGTTGGAGGATGTTTTAATTTATTCTAACCTTAGTTTGGGCTTTATATGATGTTAGCAGATGGGAGAAACTATTGGAAAAAAGGAGCCATCGATTGGAAGATGGAGCAATGGTGTCCGTAATGGTGTCTTAAGAAGCAACTTGATTTTCTAATTATGCAAGTGAATGTCTGAGGGCTCCAAGGACCTTAAATGAGGCCAAGAAGTCTAGAAATGACAAGAAAATAGAAACTAGAAATTGAATTCCAAGAATTGCTTCATTAGACTAATTATGGAACCATAATGCCAAGTGTGAAACCAAGTGTGTGTTTAAGCTTTAGTTTGGTGTCTTGGCTTGCTTCAAGTATGTGATTGTATGTTCCTTGTGATGTCTAGGCCAAGAGAACAACCAAACACTTAAGTGCTCTTGTGAAATCAAGGAGGGGAAGGAATTAGCAAAGTAAGCTTGCATAAATTGAAAGGTAGCTCTTCACCTTATTCTTCATACTTTCTTGTGTGCATATGTATGTCATGGTGCACTTGTATGTGTTCTTATGATTTGGTAATATGCCATATGATCTCTTGAAATTGCATTGGTACCAATGTATGCTCTTGAATGCCTTTGAATGTGAGATTGACTCTTAAGGGTGAAGTGTTACCAAAAGTCCCTTAAAATGGGTGAGGATGTGCCAAAAGTCTCAAGGCATGGGTGAGACTAGGCCAAAAGTCCCTTGGATGGATTAGGCTAAGTCAAAAGTCTCTAGTCCAAGGATGAGGTACTTCCAAAAGTCTTAGAAATGGGGTGAGGCAAAACCAAAAGTCCCTAGGGTATGGAAATAGTTTGATGTATTAATGTGGCATGGAAATGTTACTTTACACCCTTTATGCTTGCATATTTCTATTCTTGATATAAGTATGCCTTGAATGTGTCGGTGAATGGGTATGTGAGCTATTGAGATTCTTGGGATCTTACTCTCTTTTCCCTCTCACTCTTGAAATGTCTAGGTGGTGTTTAAAACCAAGGAAATGTAAGCCAAGAACATTGAATGGCTACACCTTGTTCATTTTGTAGTCTAACTTATAATTGAATGTTAAAGAAGCTTTGTATATATTATTTTTGGTAGTGTAAGACCTTGATCACTTGTAACATGATGTATGGATTCCATGTAAACTTTATGTAGCATTAAATTAATGAGGCTTTGGATTTGGACCCTTGAATGGCCTGTATATATTAGTGTATTATTAGGTGTGAGATGGTTAAAATGAAATGCATGAGGTAAGGGACCACTTGGCCAGTGTCTACAAGTCATAATTATGTTTTTGAACTTGCCTAAGAGGAGCCAAACTTAAGGGGAGGTTATTTGGACTAAAGTGACTATTGATAAGGAGCAAAAATAACTATTTCATAAGGCTATATCACTTTTTGACCAAATGAGCTCTTCTTGGTCTGAAACTTGGCATACATCTAAAGCTTGTTGAGAGATTTTAGGAAGCTAATGTGCAGAATTTTTAAAGGTCTATGAAATATTTGGTCAATTTTCAAAGTTAGGAATTTTTTTTATTTTTGCTGCTGTCACTGTAGCTTTGGTCCGAAAATGAATTCTATCACTCAGGGGCCAAATAATGTTCAATTGTCACAAACTTTTATAGGAATAAGATAGACATTCCCTATGACTTGGTCCAACTAGAAGCACCCCATTTGGATGTTTAGAGGGGGAGATATGAATTTTTCAAGATTCTGCCCAGTATCAGGCATTTAGCTGACCTCAAGTATTGTTTGATTAGTTTTTGATATATGGACGTGCTTGAACTGGTTTGGAGTTATTTTTTTCCTCTACCCAACATCTATATCTTTCTATATTGGTATCATTTTTCTAAATTAGATTTTTATGGAATTAATTAGACATTTTTGCAGTTTGTAGTAGAAAGCTGTGATAGTACCAGTAGCTAGCAAGACCTCTGTGCTTTTTCGAATGTCAAATGTCTTCTGTATTGTGTTTCATGGCCTAGACATATTTTTAGCATAAATTAGACATCGGTAGATTTATATAACAATAAAGAATGTATGATTTCAATTTTTCTAGAATTATTTATGATTTTCCAAACTTTGTGACAGAGAAAGGAAAATTCTGGCCAAAATAATATCTATGGATTTTATGTACTCCCTTGCTTGGCACGAGCTCTGGGCTAATTTTGGGGATAGAAATGAGTTGTACCTATGCAATTAAATATGAGAATGTGATACATGAGCTCACATAGTTCACAGGACACCGAATGAAAAATTTATACACGACACAATGCTAAGAAATGCATTATTTTAATATATTTTTTCCTTGTTTCTTCATGAGATTAATGGTATAAGACATGGAGATAGTATGAAATAAGCTAGGAATATATGGTGTTACAAATTTCAAGAATTTTTTGACCTTTCTCCTTGTTCTTTCTTCTTCCTTGAATTTCCCCTTCTTTCACTCTTCTTAAGCAGAGCTTCTTCTATTTTTAGCTAGCCCAAAGTTAGTCAAAAAAAGGAGAGGATTTTGGACTCTTTAAGAAGCAAAATTCTACTTTTTTCACAATTTTTCTAGAATGAGTCTCACTATAGTGAGAAGCACCTCTCGCTATGTAGGAGAACTTATTAGTTCCACGTCCCAACTGTTCTCGCCACAGATGGCGTTATTGTGAGGAATTCCCTAGATTTTATATAAGATACGAACTCGCTATAGCGAACTAGCATCCTAACTATAGTAAACTGGCACACTGGCTATAGCGAACTGGCACCCTGACTAGCAAACTGGCACCCTGGCTATAGCAAGGAGACTTAGAAAAATTTTGAAACCTTAAGTCCTCATTTCTATGAAACTCGGCTATTACAGTACCTCTTATAATACCCTACCAAATCTAGAAAACTTCTAATCTCAGTAATGGTTTTACACTTATCCCATTGTAACATGGCTTTAACTTTTATAAGGATCAACCAAAACCCCTGCCTGTGACATGACATGGCTTAAAAATCTTACTTTAGTTAGCCAAAACTCACATTTATTAAGTTTACAATATAATCTCTTATTTCTCAAGGTCTTAAGGACTACTTTTAGATGCCTTTCATGTTTCTTAAATGATTGAGTGTACAATAATATCATCAATAAAACCATTACACTTTAATCCAAATATAGTTTGAAGCATATAGTCTATAAAAATAGCTAGTACATTCGTCAAACTAAATGAAATTATTAAGAACTTATAATTTTCATATCTAGTTCTGAAGGTCATTTTTAGAATGCCTTCAACTCTAACTAGATCTAAGAGCTATCTTGAAGAACACTGATACCCCTGCCAACTGATCCAAAAGATCATCAATTCTAGGGAGAGGATACTTATTTTTAATAGTAACCTCATTAAGTTCTCTATAATCTATAAACAATCTCAAACTACCACCTGTCTTTTTCAAAAACAAAATAAGAGCTTTCCAAGGTGACACACTAGGGCATATGAACCCTTTCTCTAACAGTTCTTCAATTTGCTTTTTTAATTCTGCTAGCTTAGTGAATCATCCTATAAGGAGTTTTAGATATTGGTCCAACCTTAGGCATAACATCAATAAAAAAACTCTATTTTTCTCTCAAAAGGTAAACTACTAAAATCAAAATCCTTTGGGACGAATTTTGGGAATTCCCTAACTATAGGAATCTCATCTATCCCTTCCCTTACCTCTATCTATATAAAGAAAATGACCAAAAATGCAACAGCCTTAACTCTTAATCAAGTTAATTAAACATAATTATAGTCTTAATCACTATTACTTAAGGTTTAACATGGATAATAACTTGGTAACTGATGAAAGTACCAAAAAGAAAATTTAAACCCTTAGATTATTAATAATCATCATTAATATATGCACAAGGGTTAGGATCCATAAGGAATTTAAAACTTCATTTAACACCTTCATCTTACACAACAGAGATTCCAAGAAAGTCAAATTCATATACGAAGGTTTACAAGTCATTAACAATCAACTTAATGGCTAAAATAAGGGTTTAGAGACTTAGGCTGCAGCTTAGATATTTCTCGCTGTGACTTAGTTCAATTTTAGAACCCTGGAACTAAAAATATAGACTTACACTATAGCCTAAACATCTAATGCCACAGCTTAATTCGAGACTTGAACTAACACCTCCCAAAACTAGATCCTCGTTGCGGCCCAAACTATCCATGCCTTGGTGAGGTGCCCCTGGGCCTCTCTGTACACCAAATTCCCAAGTCTCAATGCGGCAAGCTTACTTGGTGCCATAGCAAGAAAGCCTACTAAGTCAACTCTTGCCCTTTTTCTTGATTTGTGGCACAACAAAATCGACTCTGCCATGGCACAGTTTGATACTATGACTCTTTTGGGCTAAATTTTTCAACTTGTATCACAGTGAAACACACTATGCTATGGTGAAGTTTGGTTTTGTAACTCCTTAGACCACGATTTGAGTGGTTTGGCCATGACTTAGGCTTCTCCTAATCCTAAACTCTCTAAAGTGTGAACCATGATATATGTGTTGCCTCTACTCCCAACTAAGGACTACTTTAAAGCTAATTTCCAAGACTTTTAGAACATGTATCCTCATAAAATCTTCAATTAATGGATTTACATAATCCAAAATCTAATAAACTAAATAATCTTAACTAAACTTCATATTATATCAACATATACTCATTCATGATAACAAAATAGCTTATGTAGCCTCAAATAATAACCTAAAATGTGCAATCTCCTATCATATGACCTTAAACTACTTTGAGCAAGTTTTAACAAACTAATTAAACATGTTCTTACCCACAACACTCTAAGGTAACCTTAAATGTAAAAAATGGCTATAACACTTCCTAAATTCACATACGAAACATACATAATAGCAGAATTTATAACCACTCTAACTACTAATCACATTACTTAGTTATAATTAAGTTCTTGATCACTGATGCTTTAAGTCAGACATTGTTAATAATTCATTAGAAAATGGAAATATGGAGAAAATTTGAACCCTTTTTAAATATTTCAACCACAAATTAGAGAAATAAAGAAAATTCATCTTTGAGAATAATTAAATTCTCATATCAACTTCCGTTACCTTCCTAGATGATTCAAAGAAGCATAAGACTCATTTACATTGGTTTACAAGTTAATACACATCATTACCATAAGAAAATTGAGATTTCTAAGCTAAATTCAGAGTTTTGAAACTTAAGCCACTATTTGGAGTGACTTCACCATGGCTAAGTTGGTTTATGGAATTCTTAAAGGCTTTTTAACACATCCTTGATGCAACTCAAACACCTCACGCCATGACTTAATGCGATACTAGAACTATTTTTCCAAAATTTCATGATTCTCGCAATGGCACAATTACTCAAACTCCCTGCACCGCAACAAGGCACACCTCTGGAACTACTACTCTAGGTTCCTCGATTCTCACTACAATGATACTTTCCTGCACTGTGCTAAGATTGCTTTTAGGAGCACTCTCTACCTATTCTTCCTATGTTGCACCATAGCCCAAAGGACCTACACTGTGGCGCAATGTTACCCCTTGGATGCAATTTGGCCATAACTTGAATTGCTTTGGTTGTGACTTAACTTCTCTTTAATCCTAAACTCTTAAATGCTCAATCATACTCATTTATATCTCCTTCCTAACAATGTCTAGGGTCTTCTTAAAGCAAAAACACATGGGTTTGATATCCTTTTATATTCACTAATTTATTAACTCCCATAACTTAGGGGCCTAAGTTTGGAATGGAGTAACTAAGCCTTGACTCATATCAGTACATTTCCTACTATGATAGCAAGAAGAAGTGTGGAACCTCAAGTGACTACCCAAATGGTGTTTTTCCCTACCAATTGACCTTAAACTATTTTGTATAGGTTTTAATGGACTAAGCTAACATGTTCTTACTTTCAAATCCTTCAAGTAACCTTAAATGCAAAATTTGGCTATAGCACTCTCTAATTCCATATATTGAACCAATTTGATAGTTAAGAAGTCATATATCATAAAAATCAAACCAATCATTCAAGTGTCATTACACCTATATCCATTAGATTAGCAAGACATCTCTATACATACATGTAAGTTCCAGAAGTACTAGATTAAATGCAAATACATCAAAATCCACAAGGAGTCAGAGCTTAGTCTTCTAATAGATAAATCCTTAGTTACAAATACCAAAATAACTACACTTAGCAAAATGAGTACAACATGATACTATATAAGTTTAGTTACAAAAAGAATAGTATCTAACTAAATTTAGATACATCCAAGTGTAAAAATCCCACACAAGGTTTTAAGTTAGGGATGTTCATCTACTTGCTTCTCTTTTTCCTTAATTGCAAAATTGTTAACCTATAAAAAGGGGTGAGACATGAATTTTAGTAACTAAAGGAAAATTTCATTCATATGTACACAATAACTAACATAAATACATCATAGATAATTAAACAACAGATATATCAGCAAAGTTAGCTAAATAAACTAGTTGGACTACTAGTGACTACTATCTTATACTAGCAATTACATACAATATGTTAGTGGCTAATAACAAAAGGAAAGGCCCATCCACAATGGCAACTCCTTATTGAGCACATTCATGGCTTAATGCATTCTAGAGTCTGATCATAACTTAGTGTCCGATCGAAGCATATTGCATGGGTGGTAGTATGATCACAGCTCTACTAAGGACATAATCATAGTCCAATCACAAATAAAAAGCCAACTAATTATTAGCATAGGAAAATCATATAAGTGTCGAAATTATAAGGCTAAAATTAACATATGCATGGAATTAAAAATGAGTCCCTTACTTACCTCACTTGTTGTGTTAAACATCTTAAAGTCAATATTGGTTTCTAGCACTCTAGAGGTCTTAGATTAAATCAAAATTTATGCATAGTCACTAATCACCACATAAGTCAGACACCCATGGAATTTATTCATCACAAGCTACCTAGAATCACTTACCTAACTACCAAAAAGTCCCAAATTCGAACTTGAGCCTCATTGCACCAGAAATCACAATCTCTCTCTTTAATATCTTGGTATTTTTGCATAAAATCAAAGCTTAAAATATAAGTCAACCATTGGGGCCCATAACCAGTAGAAAATAAACCCAAACAAGGAGAAGATACTTACTTTGTAGTCCCTTGATGGGTCGTGTCGTGCAACCCTCAAAATAAACTAGGTTGGATTAAATTTATAGGTCATCTCCCTTGGAAATGGAATTCAATGTTCAATTGGATTTTTTAAGTATTAAAAGACTCTAAAAATTTCTTAAACTAAGGAAGTTTTGATTGATTTAAACTAATTAAAATGAAACTGAATCAAAATTACTAATTGCTACTTAATTGATGAATTATGGTTGATAATGGACTTGTGATTAGCTTTGGATTCGTCCCTTGGTATCCACTATCCTTATCCTAATCCAATTGTGATTAATTCTAACCTAAGAATCCCTAATTGTGTCCATAACAAGTTATCTTAGGTTACCACTCAAGAATCAAGAAATTAACAAAGTAATGTTGCATTGACACCTCAATCCCGTATTAAATCGTTAACTCTTGTCATTAGGATCAATGAACACTTGAATTGAATGATTACTTAATCAATTAGCCTCTGAATTAATACCTTAGGATGTTTAATTAACCAACCAAACTCCAAGGAATCCTTAAATCAAACAATAAAGCTCATAATTTCACTCCTGCATTTCATCGAACACCTTCATGGCATATATGGGAAATTAAAGGAAAGTGCAAAATTTAGCATTTAATCTAACCAATTAATCAAGAAAAAGGCTTCTTAATTGGTGTATGACTAGCCACTAATTACAATTACACCAATCTCAATCAAATACATCTCAACCAAGCATGTATAAGAAAAAGAAAGAGTATAGGAAAGTAGGAAATTCTTAGCCAAAATTCTGTATTTTTCTCCATGGATTCAAGCTTCAACCAAGATCCTTTTCCAAGCTAATCACAAGGTGGATTAAGGCTTCATAGTGGTCGTGAGATGGAGATGGAATGGGAAAATGGCTATGGGATGAAGGAGTGTGGTCTCTGGATAGAGTATAGCGTGGAATGCGAATCACGATGGTGTGAGTGAAGCCTCTATTTATTTGATGCCCCTTTTTTACATGCTGCCCAAGTGTATTTTTTTTATTCACCTTACGTGCTTCATTTTATCACTTTCACATGCTTCTTCTTTGGATGAATGGATGAGATGGAATGTGTGGAATGATCTCTGCCTTCCAGCTTTATCCCCCTAATCATATTCTTTTCACGTGCTTATTCTCATGCTGTGTTCTCCAACTCATTCCACGTAATATTCAAGCTCATATCCACGTGTCTTACTGAACCCTTGCCTCATTTGTTACTCCATGAATTTTCCACATGTTTTCATTCTTCGTGTCTTCTTCTCTAGCCAAGTACGAAGCTTCTCTTCCTCTTTCCCACTGAACTCATACCTTGCATGCTTCGTGTTTTCCTCATGTGACTTCTCCTCCTGTTTTCGTTGTTGCCCCATGCTTCATTTAATTTACTATCATGTGTTGTCTTTCTTTGTCACGAGTTTTTCCACATTGGCTCCCGTCATGCTTCTTCATGCATTTTGCTCTCCAAAATAGAGGCTGCTTCCTTCATAGAGTCCCTAGCCCGTAGCTTCTTCTTTACAGCTTCTCTTCATGTAAGTTTCTATTACACATTGCTGTGTGAGTGAATGATGTAAAGCCTCCTCTTGTTTCTACTATAACCCATAGGAATCACGTCAGCTTATTGCGTTCTCTTTCCCAGTCAGCACGTTCAGCCTGTGTGCATTTTATTCGTGCACTATTTTGCTCCTTCTCCACACGAGCTTCTTCATTTAAACTTTAGCCCAAGCTTCTCACGTTCTTCTCTGCTCACAAGCTTCTTCACATGCTCTATGTGTGTGTAAGTGAGTGTGTGTTTCAACATGTCAACCCCTTGCATGAGTGTGCATGTAGTTAAAGTGAATCAATGTGGGTGTGAGTGCATGTATGCTGATTTGTATGCTATGTGAAATATGAGACGTGAAAGTGTGCTTTGGAAGACGCAAGGTGTAACACCTTAATCTACTACCGCTACCTAGCCTCTCACTGGCTCGGTTCCATATGATTTTCAAAGAATCAACACCAATCCGTGGCATTTGCATGCTATGAATTCGAATTTTTCCAGCTTTCACTTTCTTTCTTTTCCCTTTTCTTTTCTTTTTCCCAGTTGTTACACAAGGGCTATGCTTGAAGAGGTGTTACTAATGCATGAAATGGAAGACATGAGAGTGAGCCATGCATACTTCTATGTTAGTGCTACAAGGTGGGCCATGCATGCATGTATGAATGGATGATACTTATGTGTGTTGGGGTTGCTGGACCTAATGACTTGAACAAAACAATCTATGTGGATGAATGGAATGCCTTGCTACATGTGACTTGGTGAAAGTGCTTGTGTGTGTGTGTGTGTAGGAGCTTCCCTTGTACGTGAATGAGTATGAGTATTGAAGAATGGGCTTCAAGTGAGTGTGCTGCTTTCCTATCCTATTTTTCTTTTTTCTTTTTTTCATTTTCCAAAAATTCATTAAAGAAATGAACCATTTATTCTATCCCTCAAATTGTACACATGAAGCCTTCATCTTTTCTTCTTCCCTTCTTTAAATTAAATTCTCATTCAAACATCATTTTCCCATTAAAATCTGCACAAAAGAATGAATTATTTAAGATAAAATTATGCATTAAAATTTATTAATTTGCAATTAAATTCCTAGATTGCAAAAGTGGCCATTAAAATCAATTATCCACCTAATAAAACTCATTAAGCCATAGTTATTCATTAAAATATCCAAATTAAGGGGAATACAATGTATGAAAATAGCCTTTATCATCCCTCTAGTCTCAACCTTCGAAAATCATACATAGAACACCCAAAATAACAAATTTCAGATTTGGGTAAAAGGTGAAAATCCACTAATCTAAAAACTAATCGGAACAAAATATGGAGGAGAATAAAAAGGACATGTTTTGTATAACTCACTTTAGTTAAATCTTCCTTTAACAAGTGTAAAATGGTGGCAAGAAGCTGAAAAACCCTAGCCCCTCTTCACAAGTGTGAAAATGAGTTTTCCCTTGGCTTAAGAATGGTTTGATCTATAGAATAAGGAAAAAAAGGCTAAGTGTGGTAGGGTCTTAAGTGAAGTGGGTTGACCTAAAAGCCCAAGATCTATTTGGTTATATTTTTCTGAGTTTTGGGCCTCTAAAGGAATGAAGTTGGGTGTTACATAATCCATATGACAAAACTAAAGCCAAGAATATCATCAATGTCATAGTTATAACCTTTGAGTGGTAAGTAATTTTACATGCATTTCATATTAGTTCAAATTTGCTCAAAAAATGCTATCACATTAGAATCATTGTAAAGTAAAGCCACTAGGGAATTCATTCTAAGTTACAAAATAGCAAAATAATTACACTTGGCAAAAATGAATGCATCATGATACTATACAAGTTAAGTTATACAAAAATTAGCATCTATAAAAAAATCAAAAGCATCCAAGTGCAGGAGTCCTACACAAGGCCTAAACTAAGGATGGTCATCCACTTGCTTTCCCTTTTCTTTAGCCGAGGAACCTTCATCTAAAATTGTTAGTCTATAAAATGGGGTGATATATGAATCTCAATAATTAGAGGAAAATTCTATACATATGTGCAAATTAATCAACATAAATGCAATTTTTGTAGAAAAATACTAAGACAATCCATATAATTGACTAGTTTGGCTACCAATGACTACTATCTCATACTAGCCATTACATATAACATGTTAATAGCAAAAAAACAAAAGGAAAGGCTCATGTACAGCACTAACGCCTTATTGAATATGCTCATGGCTTGGTGTATTCCACTAAGCCTGATAATTTATTGCACGATCACAACATAATGCACAGGTGGCAATATGATCACGACTACACCAAGGACACTCACGGTCTTAAAAAAACAAGTATTCATCTAATCATTTAAAACATGGATATATATAACAAATATCATATTAAAATGAACATATACATAGAATTAGAAATTCCTAGTTACGTCACTTAGTTGTGCCAGTTCCCTTATAAGCCAAAAACAATTGCTAACAATATAAAAGTCCTAAGATAACTAAAATCAAATTTTTAGTCATCATCCATTACAAAAATCAATTACCCATTCATTCTAAGCATGATGAACTCCTAGAAAACACTTACCTAGTCTCCAATAAATTCCAAATTCGGACTTAAGCCTTTTAACACCAAAAACTACAATGTCTCACTCCAATTTCCTTGTATTTTTGCACAATAATAGACCCCAATATATAAGTCAATCTCTAGGGCTAATTTTTAACATAAAACATATCAAAATGAAGAGAAAATACTTACCCAATGGTCCCTCTAACCTCAACTTTTGAAAATCGTGCAAGAAAAAACCAAACACCCACTTTTAGATTTAGATATGAGATGAAAATCCATTAAACAAAAAACTAAATAGACCAAAATGAAGTAGAAGATGAGAGGATCAACTTTTATATAACTTACCTTAACTAAATCTCCTTCTAAGTGCAAGAATGTGAAAGAACCCTAGCCTCTTTTTAAGGTGCACAAATATTCTTTGCTTCTACAAAACAAGTGTTTTGCCTTCAAAAGAATTAGGGTGGCCATAGAAGTTATAGGGCTTTAAGTGGTAATGGGTTGACTCAAGAGATCATAGTCTAATTAGACCCATTTCTTAAGTGTCACGTGATAAGTGCTAAATTTTATATATTTTTACCCACATTTATTATTGTTTTTAATGATTAATTTGAGCTTAATTGGATTTATTATACAATATTTGATTTTTTGGTCAATTTTGGAAAATAAAATAATTTTGAATTAATTAGGAGAATTTTTGGATTTAAATTGCTAATATTTTATTTTCCATATTTATTTGATGGGTTGAATATTTCAAATCTTTAAAACATTTATTAATTTTGTGCAGAATTTTGGGTAATTAAATTGATGATTTAAAGTGGATCAAGGGTCAAGATTGGAGCAGATTTTTTTTCTTTTATTTTATTTTTATTTAATAATTGATGATGGCATTTTTGTAATTAGATTATTATGTTTATTTTGTTTTTTTTTGTAGGAGGCTAGGGCGCCGAAATAGTAGAGCATTAGAGGCTACTGTTCCATTCTTATTCGGGAGGTTGCTTCTTCATCGATATTCTTTGCCTCTGGACTACACACACACTGTAACATCCGGTCCCTCCGTAAACGTGAGAAACACAATGTTTAGTTTCTCCGTAAATGTAAAAAATGGGCCAAATATAAAAGAAAGTCCTCGAAATAGAAGGAATTAGAGCCAACTAAAATTATAATAAAATTTTAAATATTAGAAAATGAAGATTTGAGGTTTACAATGCCCACACACAGTGTCGAAAAGACCTGGAAGGGATTGGCTACTTCATTCATTTTCCTTTTGAGGACTTCAACAGCTGGGAGACGCTGGACGTGGGGGCAGAGACGAATGACTGATTCATCATTCACTTTTTCAGACTTGACTGGTGGGACTGATGAGAGCATAAGACGGACAAGGCACTGAAAACTGGAGGGAGAATGGGCTGCTTCCTTTTTTTCTTCTCTAGTCTTTGTAATGCACATAGGACGCTAGCATCTGGAGAAGAACAAATTGCTACACATTCATTTGGCTTGATTTTTTGGACTTGAGTTAGCAGGAAGCGCACCTGAACCAGAAGGACGAATGGCTATTTCTTCATTCATTCTTCGGATTTCACATTAAAGAATGCCTGGAGGAGATTGCTGTTTCATTCATTCTTCATTGGTTCCTCTTCCTTTTCGACGCTGAAGAGAATTGCTGCTTCGATCTTTCTGGCCTTGGTACTGAAACAGACCAGGAAGCAGAGGGATGGCAGGCCCAAGACGCAGAGAAAGGAGCTGCTACTTCTTTTGCTTTTCAAAATTGAAGGGAGTCAACGCCTGGACCAAAGATTTGTTGCTTCTTCATTTACTCATCTACACGTTGCCACTCCAATAGATTACCACCATCATCCATTTATTCTCCTTCATCATCTCTTCATGGTAGAGAGTTTGAAGGAGTGTAGAGGCACAAATTTCATGGAAGTTTAAGGAAGGGTGGCACCAAGGTGAAGCATGGAGGAGGAAGGTTTGAGCTCTTGAATTAAATGGATTGAAGATCATTGGAGAGTTTTCTTTTCTTCATACCTTTTCCTCTTTCAATTTCAAGAACTTAGGAATTGTCTAGTTTTAGGAATTTCTATGTGGATTTAATGTTGAGACCTAGTTTTAGGTTGGACAAAAATTTTATCTTGAATTGTAATTGGAATTGATGTTATTCGGGATTGGAATTATGTTTTGTGGTTGCTGGAATTTTAGTTTCTAGACCTTATAATGTTGATTGGATTGATGTTTGAGTTCTCTTGCATTGATTTGATTAATATTATGATTTTAATTGTATATCTTGGTCTCTTATGCTGCTTGATTGTTGAATTGGGTAGTATAATTGCTTAATTGTTCAATTAGGTAATCAAAACCAAATTTTCCAGAATTAATTGAATCCAATTGTTGAAGGATTTAATGAATTTAATTGTCTTAATTACTTGCAAATTACTTGAATTAGCTAAGGGTTTCCTAGTTAAGTCAAGTGATGTGCATTTGAGTTTAAGGTTTCCTATCCTTGGATTAAGTTAATTAAATTCATTAGTCTATTATTTAATCACTTCTCTTGGTCTAAATTAATTTTTGGTGAGTGATGAGAGCCGAAATCCCCTTGCAAAACCTTGGTTGCCTCTTATTAGTTCTTTGCATTTTCACAATCATTTTAATTTCAATTTAGAGCATTGTAGTTTAATTATTTGTTTAAATTTTCTCTTTTAGTTGAAATTTAATTTCTCAATTCAAAACCCCCCCATTTGCATAACATTTTAAGTATCAAATAATCACCTAAATTCAATTTAACTAACCCCTAAATTGCTCCTTGGGAAGAATGACCTAGGGTTGATTTATACTGCATTAAATCAATCTTAGTTTAATTGAGTGCTTAAGTGACTAAGGCAACATCAACCTTGGCGGGTCGTGTTGCAGAACCCTCAAAATAAAACTAGGTTGAATTAAAATTTATAGTTAGTGGTACAACCTAGGTCATCTCCCTTGGAAATGAAGTTTAATGCTCAATTGGATTTTCTACATGTTAAAAGACTTTAAAAATTTTCTAACTAAGGGGGGTTTGATTGGCTTAAACTAATTAAAATGAAATCGAATTAAAATTCCTAATTGCTACCTAATTGTATGAATTATGGTTGATAATGGGCTTATGACTAGCTTTGGATTCATCCCTTGGTATCCACTATCCTTATCCTAATTCAATTATGATTAATTCTAGCCTAAGAATCCCTATTCGTGTCTTTAATAATGTATCTTGGGTTACCACTCAAGAATCAAAAGATTAATAAATTAATGTTGCATTGAAAATTCAATCCTGCATTAAATCATTAACTTTTGTCATTAGGATCAACAAATACTTCAATTTGATTGATTAATCAATTAATTAGCCTCTAAATTATCACTCTAAGATGTTTAATTAACTAATTAAACTCAAAGGAATCCTTAAATCAAATAATCAAGCACACAATCTCACTCATGCATTTCATCGAATACTTCGATGGCATACATGCAAAATTAGAAAATAATGAAAAATCCAGTGTTTAATTCATGCAATTAATCAATCAATATCTCTCCTAATCAGTGTCTGGCTAGCCATTAATTACAATTACATAAATTCTCAATCAAATACAACTTAACCAAGCATGTACAAGAAGAAGAAAAAGTGTAGGAAATTAAGAAAATCTTAGCCAAAAATTCTTATTCTAATCCATGGACTCAAGCTTCTCCAAGAGCCCTCCTCCTAGCTAGCCACAAGATGGATTAATGCTTCATGGTGGTGGAAGATTAATGAAGAATAGAGGATGGAATGGCTCTGTATGGAGTGGATGATGTTCTACGTATGGAGTGAATGACGATAAATTGCAAATGGAATGTCTGAATGGTGTGAATGAATATGACGATGAAAATCGTATGTATAATTGATTAATTCGTGTGTTCAGCCTTAGCTTGCTCATTAAAAAATCACATGCCCAGCTCCTTTTTTTTTTTATTTAACTATTTCCTTGTGCTTTCCATGTGTAGCTCTTTTCAAATCAGCTCGTGTGATTCTTCTTGCACAGTTTCTCTTCGTAGGCTCTTCTCATTCTTAGCTCCACGTATTTTCCACGTAAAACTCTTCTCCTTAATCAAATGTGCATGCTCGTTACTTCAACTCCTTCTAGCTCATACATCTTTAATCATTCCTATGTGGCTGCTCTTTCATTAATCCACACGTTCTTTAATCACGTTGCTTCTTTTCATTTCTCCTACCCACGTGAGCGAGATGAGAGAGTAGGCTGCACGACAAGCCCGTCAAAATTTGGCGCCGTTGCCGGGGATTTGGAGTCTCAATTGTTTGAGAAAGTTTCCTAAGTGTTTTTGTTTTGATTTATCTTTGTTTTAGTTCTATTTTGATTTGATTTTCGTTCTGTTTTGAACTTGGAATCGGTTAATTTCGGTGTTGCGCGTTAAGTGTCCTAGTTGCTAGAATTTTCGTTCAAAGTGCCCAGAAAATTCTCATACTTTGTTTTTCAAGGTTTTTGGGTGTTTTGAGCAAAAGTAATAGCAAAGCTATTAGGTGTACCATGTTTTGGCCAAATTTTGACGTTTGAGGCACTGTTTCTAATTTTTTAGTATTTTCTCGAATTTTTTTAGGAATTTTTCAATTTTTCTGGATTTATTTTCCTTATTTTTTGTGACTTTGTTTTGTGTCACTAACCTCTGTTTAGGAGTGTTTTTCATAGTTAAGTAAGTCTTAGCTTCATTTAAATTTTATTTTCTTGATTTTGAGTTAATTTCAATTATAATTTGTTTGTGATTTTACTTGTGCTTAAAGTGATGGTGCTTCTCATTTTTCCTTGCTTATAAATGGATCAATATTATTCTAATCAAGGTGTTTATGATCCCTGTAGAGAGCATAGGTTTTCTCAGAAGTTGGATAATGTCATGTCAATGCTTCAAGGTCTTCTTGAAAGACAAAGACAAGAGCAACAAGCCCAACAATATCAACAAGCACAACAATACCAACAATTCCAACAACCATGCTACCAACCATACCACCATCCATATGAGATTCATCCAGATTACCATCCTCATTATGAACCACATCATAACTTCCATATGCAAGAGCCATACTATCATCCTTACAATTATTATGAGGGGTACATGCAACAAGAGCCCCAGAGGGAGCCAAGTTTGGAAGAAAGGATGATAGAGCATTTAAAAGCCTATAATCTTCGAATCCAACAAAGGGATGCCGAACATCTTCAATTCAAACAAGAACATGAACGGTGTATCTTGAAATGCAACAAAGGCTTGACAACATGATGAAGGATTCAGGAATTCAATTGAATCAACTGACTTCAAGTGCTAATGAATCAATTAAAGAGCAAATTAGAAGGGAATGTATAGAAGAAGAAGAGTCTTATCCATTAGGTAATATCCTTCCATCTTCTAATGTTTCACAATTCGTTAGAATTGAATCTAATTTGCATGATAGCACTGTGATTCCTGATGCATATAATGTTGTTGATTCTGAATTACATGATGATGATGTTGTTGATGAGGAAATAATTGTTGAATCTCCTGATATAATTGATTGTGGTAGCTCATTGAACAAAATGGACACATTTTGTGATGTTCATGAATCCTTGTGTACTGATGCACTTGGTATGTCTACTCCTAGCTGTGATTATAGTGAAAACTTTACTTCTGAATCAATTGATGAATCTCTTGAGTCTAGGGTAGTAGATAAGTGTGGGGGTGACTTGGAATGTGATGATTATTTTATTCCTAGTGTGGAATTAGTTGATAAGTCTGTTGATGATGCATCTTCTAAGTTTAGGGACAACATGCCATCTGGATCATGTGACATGACTGATTTGAATGCATCTCTTGATTGTATGTGTGCTAGATCTACTATATGTGATAGATGTTCCCAAATTAATTCTTCCATTGAGACTAGTGAGTCCATCACATATTCTGATAATCATGATTCCTCACTAGCCTGTAATGGTATGACTGCTGAAGTAGTAGATGTAGCATGTGATAATGATATAGACATTGAGATTGTTGAGCAGCTTGTTGATAATTCAGACTCTAATTCACAATGCTTATGTGATGATATGCATACATGTCCTATATGTGCTGAGATTAATGAATTTCTGAAGTCTGATAAGTCTGTTGAATCCATGGAATCCTTTGCCTGCACTGAAATGATTGATGAGACTAATTCCACTGATCATGCTAGTTTTGATGATAGCATGCATAGTGATAATGCTAATGTTAAAAATCCTATCGATGCTTATACTATTGTTGATACTAGTGGGAGACTTGATTATGTTGTTGGTCATTGTTTAGAATCTTGTGAGCCTACTGATGTCTCTTTGGTCAGGGAAGATGTTATTTCTCCTATTGAGAGTCCGGAACAGATTCTTGAAATTGGTGAGCTAATCCCTAACAATCAGCAGACTCTCCCAATTGAGAAAAAGCAGCTGTCAGACACCTTGAACTTAAAGGATTATGAGAAGTTGCAGTTTAATTTTCCTATTGATGCAATGACTCTTACTGATGAGAGTCCTATAGATTTTATTGGTTTTGATAGATTTTTAGGAAATTTTGATTTTAAATTTTTTTTCTTTAGTTTTAATTGTCTTAAATTTGATTTTTCTTCTTTTCTTGGTCCTACATATGTTGAAAATGACTTTCCTAAACTACTGTTGGTTAAGAAAGTCCATGAGTCAACACTGCATGATCAATCCAAATGTTTTAAAGTGGTTAGACTCAAATTTGTCCAGTTAAGAAGGAATAAAGTAGTTTTGATTTTAATTTTTGATACATATGATTAGTTAGTCCTTATTAAAACTCTTCTTAGTTTAGGATGTAGTTTTCTTTTCTTTATTACATTACAGTTTATTTTTTTGCTTTGTAGGTAATAAAAGGTTGCTAACCAGCTAAAAAAGGAAATCTAAGCCATCCTTGGAATCTCCATATTCAAATTCATCCGGTTGTATTCTCTCTTTTCACTCTTTATCTTATGTTGTTTATCTGTTTACTGGACTGGTGCTGACATTGAGGACAATGTAACATTTAAGTGTGGGGGAGAGAGTCATTTCATTCCATCCATTCCATCCATCTTTTTCCTTGTTTTGAAAAAAAAAATAAAATAAAATAATAATAATAAATTTTGAAATTTTTGAGAAAACTTTTGAATTTTTCTGTAAAATTTGCAAGTTGAGATGATTATTAGCTTGGAGTCATGTAGACATGATAAGTGATAGATCTTGTGTTTTGATTCAAGTGAAGTGGCAATGAATTTGATTTCAATGAATTATTTGATAGCCATTAGCTGGTGAGAATTTGAGCCTAATTGTTCAATTCTAGTGTGTATTCACCTATCTTTGTTTCACTCTAGAACTTGTCTTGATTCTTTGTTGAGGCCACATTTGCACTTGCATGCATAAAAATGATAAGGCATTCATTTCTATTTTAGCTAGAGCCAAAAAGCCAACCCTACATGCATCTTTATCCATTGTTTTAGCCACTTTGAACCTTCTTTTCTTTTCTTGTTAGCCTATAGCCATTAAATATATTCCCACCTTGTTTTAAGATGCCTTAGGAATTTTCAAGGAGCATCACACCTAAATAGGATAGGTGAATGTGTGCTTTGCATCCATTAAGGCCATTGTGATTCAAAGAATTTGTTCAAAAAAAAAAAAAAATGCAATGCAAAGAAAAGAATAGAAAAGCAAAAAAAAAAAAAAAGCAAAAGAAAAGCAATGAAAAAAAAAAAAAGAGGAAAAGTTATTTAAAATCAAAAGAAAGAAGTAATTTAGATTGAGTTTGTAGTTACCCATTGTTAGTTGGAAATAAGGCCTTGAATGCACACTTTTCCCTATCCTAAATCTTCATTGAGTGCTCTTGAGGTCCTAAGGTGTTCTATTTGCTGTTTGTTTTTCCTTTTATTTTTGTTATCCATTCATTTCATTCCTTAGCCCCATTATAACCCTGAATAAAGTCCTTCTGATTTGTACATTGCATTTGGCATTGGTGGTGGAGACTTAGAAGCTAGACAAGCTAATGGTAGTGAGCTTTGATAGGTGGAATTTAAGTGAATTACATTACATTAAACACTTGAGAGTTGAGAGTAAACACTAACCATGTGAGAGGCTATGCATTTCAATTCATTCTTTTCAAATGAAACTGCCATGGAACTTACTTCTTGATGCAAGTAAAGTTAGTTTGGATTGTTGAAGTGATGAAAAGTTATGATTAGTCTCTAGCTTGTGATTTTTACACTTTCTTTTTCTTTTTCATTCTCCGCTTACCATTCTACTAGCCAGGTGTTTCAATTCATTCTTTATCTTGGATTTTAAAGCTTTGCCCAGGAGTGCAAAGGTTTAAGTGTGGGGGAATTTGATAAGCATGAATTTTATATCTTTCATTCTTCCTAACTTAGTCATTTTAATGATCAAAGATGGCTTTAAAGGTTTAATTAGATACAATTTGATTTTATTAGCCATTTATGCACTTTGTGAATTAATTGGCAAAATTATTGAGTTTTAAGGCATGAAATTCTTTTAAATAATTTTGTGGATAATTCTATTGAATATTCTCTATTCTTTTGTGTAGAATTTTTGATGAGCAATTAGCTTGAATGAGAAATTGAATTGAAGGTGAAGATTGAGCTTCAAGTGTACTTTTTGTGGAGCTAAAAACTTGAGAATGTGAAGCGAGAGCAAAGATGAACGAAGAAGACTACAGAACTGAATGGATGAAGAAACAAAAGGTGTATAAAAGAAGAAGAAGCCATGAGTTCAGATTAAGCACAAAAGCTTTGATATGGGAGGAAGAAGCTTCGGTTCAAATACTACAAGCTGAAGAGAAGGCACGTCTGAACATGAATGCAGAAGCTACAGTAGTCATGTGAGAAGCTCGAGTTTAGTTGCTGTCAATAGAAGCTTTGAGCTAAGAAAAAAAAAACGAAGACGCATGGAGCTGGAAATCACGTCTGAACATACATGCAGAAGCTGAACAGGGAGCTTTCCAGCAGAACAGAGTAAACCACGTTGACGAAGAAGCATGAAAACAGCGAAGCAGAAACACGAAAAGAAAAGAGGAAGAAAATCACATGGGGGCAGTAGCTAAACATGCACGAAGCAAAAGGCAGAACAAGGGAGAGAATGAGAAACGCGAGAAGCTTCAGCGCTGGATGAGGAAGAGAGATGAGAGAAGGAGCTTTCATGCAGAATAGAACAAACACGTGGTGAAAGTGATGAGCTGGGCAGAACAAAGAGAGGCAACGAAGAGGCAGCTGAAGCTAAGAATGAAAGGCAATGAGTTGAAGTCTGTACAGCAGCTACAGAGCAACAAAGAGCAGCTGCATGAAGAGAAAATCTGGACAGCAACAGAACGATGAGGCATGCAGCTCGAGTAAAGAAACTACAAGTTGCATGGGAAGAGTTTCACGTGGAGATAAGAGCAGAAACATATTTGGCTGTGAACAAAACAGAAGCAACGTGGCTAGAGCTTAAGAAAAGAGGAAGAAACACATGAACAGAACACGCTGAAGCACCAGTTACAGGCTACAAAAGAAGCTGAACTCGAGGGCTGTGTTAAATGAAGAGCAGCAATGTGGAACTCGATGTAAACATGAATGAAGAGCCACGCTTGAGCAAAATGTGGATTGCTATAAAGAACTACAAAGCACGAGGAATATGCAGCAGGAGAAACTCCAGCAAATGAATGAGAATTAAATGAACCAGCTGCAGCGTGGGAGAAGACGTAGCTCACGTGCAGCAGAAGGACGGGGCAAAACCAAAGTAACATGAAGAAGCTAAAGCTGAGAATGAGCAACACGAGTCTGGAGCTGGGAAGAACAACGTGTGAAGCATGAATCAGAACATGCAGAAGCTACAGTGGAAATCACATGGATTATAATAAAATAAGAGCACTGGGGCCCACACCTTATACACAAATGAAGGAGATTCAGTTGATTGCAATTAGAGGGTGGAGCACGTGAGAATAAATGAAGCACGAGGAGAGGCTACCATTCACGTCATTCATTCACCACGCATGCATTCATTATTCGTCCAGCAAAACGACGCCAGCAACCCATTCAAACACGCCTCCATCCAGAGTCCAGCCCATTCACGCCTTCTCCCCATTCCATCGTCTCTTTATATACACACCCACGCCTCCATTCATCCTAGGTCTTCACATCTCCATTCCATTCTCCATCTCCATCTCCATCCACCGAATGAAGATCTAATCTCCATCTTGAGGCTAGCAAGGGATGAAATTCTTAAGTAGAAGCTTGAATCCATGAATGAACAATAAATTCTGGCTAAGATTTTCTTATTTTTCCTACACTTTTTCTTATTCTGTATAATCTCGGTTGAGTTATGTTTGATTAGGAATTGGTGTAATAGTAATTAGTGGCTGGTTAGACACTGATTAGGAAACCCTTTTTTTGTTGATTAATTGGTTAAATTTGAATTTGATTTTCATTATTCTCTAATCTCTCATGTATGCCACGAAGGTGTTCGATGAATTGCATGAGTAAGGTTATGTGCTTAAATGTCTATCTGAGAATTCCTTGATGTTTAGTTGGTTAATTAAACATTTTTGGAAGATGAATCGGAAGATAATTAATTAGTTAATCAATCAAGTTGGATGTTCATTGATCTTAAGAACAAGAGTTAACGGTTTAATGCGGGATTGAGGTCTCAATTCAACATTAGATTATTAATCTCTTGAATCTTGAATGGTTATTCAAGATCATTTGCTAATGAACATAATTAGGAATTCTTAGGCCAGAATTAATCACAATTGGAATAGGATAAGGATAGTGGATACCAAGAGACGATTCCTAAGCTAGTCACAAGACCATTCTTCTCCCACAATTTATCTAATTAGGTAGATATTAGGAAATTTGTTTCAATTCAGTTTAGCATAGTTTTAATTCAATTAAAAACCCCCCAAATTAAATAGTTCTAGGATCTTAGAGCACTTAGAGAACCCAATTGAATATTGAATTCCAATTCCAAGGGAGATGACCTAGGTTGTGCCACTTGCTATATTTTTAGATCAACCTAGTTTTATTTTGAGGGTTGCACGACAAGCCCGTCACTTCTCCATGTGGCTTTGCATGTTTTACGTATTTTCTTCCATTTCCATTCATGTTGCTCGTAGCTTCTGTGCTTCTGCTTGTCTATCAATCTAGACTCGAAGAATCATCCTTTGCTTTTCAGTTGCTATGTACGTGGAATGTATGTGATAGGAATCTTAATCAGGGCCGAAGGCCTGGTGGGCCCGGCCCTACCGGGCCAAATCGGGCCAAGCATAAAATTTTTTTTAAAAAAATTTTAGGACTAGGGCGGGCCACAAAATCGAGCCGGCCGGGCATCGGGCCAATCTTTAGGGCTATGTTGGCCTGGCCCGGCCCGAAAAATAATTTTATTTTTTAAAAAAATGTTTTTTTATAAAGATTTATATGAAAATTTTAATTTTTTTAAGATAAAATCTAATTTTATAAAAACTTATATAAAATTTTTTTAAGTATTATTTTATAATTTTAATAATAAATTTAGGTTAGCCATAAAAAATATATTAGTCTAATTAAGTCTAAAAAAATATAAAAAATATTTTTATAAAGATTTATATTAAAATTTTGTTTTTTAAAAATAAAACACAATTTTATAAAGATTTATATAAATTTTTTTTAGATTATCTTATAATTTTTATAATAAATGAAAGAAAAAAAAAATGTCGGGCCGTCCAATTTAGCCCAACCCCGCCCGGTATTAAATTGGGTCGAGCTAGGGGCCGGGCATCGAGCTTCAATTTTGAAGCCCTTTTAAAATCGGGCCGGGCATCGGGCAAGGCCAAAACCCTGCCCGGCCTGGCCCACGTACACCCTTAGTATTTGATTCTTCTCCATTCTGCTCACAAACCCATATATATGCATCATTACTCATTTCTCTACTAAAGCCTATGGTTTTGTGCCTTCTTTCTCTTCACACGTGAGCTGCCTTATTCTTCCCTTCGAGCTTTTTCATGTCTCATGTTGTTCTTTTGAACCCGTTGCTTCTTCTTGTTGTTTTTCCTATAGGTTCTTCTCTATTCAGCAGTTGTTCCATGTAGCTTCTGCATGTTCTCCACGTGATTCCTCCTTCTTTGTGATCTGCTTCCAGCTCCAACTCATGGCTCTTTCTCTTCGTGTTTCCTCCATGCAAGCTCCTTCCAAGCTTCTTTTCAACTCTTGTTGCTCAACATATTACTATTTAGCCAGCCCACCTCTTTGCGTTCTTATTTATGTTGGTTTCCCTCACCACATGGCTTGTCTCCTTCTTTTCTTTCCCTGCTTCTTCCTTCTTTCAAGCTTCTTCTTCCCTTACCCGCGGCATGTGTGTTAATAAAAGGCTCCTTTTGCGTGTTTATTCTACTCCTAACCATGCAAACCTAGCTTCTTCATTTAACTCAGCTCATTTAGCTCGTGTTGCTTCCTCTCTTCATGCTACTTGTTCCTTCAAGCCCCAACACATTGTTTCTTCTCTTTGGTTGCCTTACGTGTGACATGCAGAAGTGTGGAATGGATAGCTATATGTTTCTACATGGAAGGATGGTTGTAAAGTGAAGGTGTGTGCATGGATAAGTACTGTACAAGTGCGTGAACTCGTGGCTTCCTTACATGCTAAATGGAGTGGGTGCAACGTGAAAGTTGTGCTGCATGTGTGGAGAGTCTAACTTAAAGTGAAGCATGTGAAAGTGAATGAATAAAGTCAAGGGTGCTACAATTGACTTGTGGCTTCTTAAATCCTTCATCATGTGGTTTCCTTTTTTTTCTATTTCAAAACCATAGCAAGAGATACAAATTCTGCACAAAAAGAATGGAAAAGATGAAATAGGAATATTCACAAAATTCATTTAAAAAGATTTGTGCATTAAAATTCAATAATTTTGCAAATTAATTCATAAAGTGCATAAATGGCTAATGAAATCAAATTCTACCTAATTAAATCCCTAAAGCCATATTTGGACACTAAAATGCTTAAGTTAGAAGGATTAAAATATAGAAAAATAACCTTTATCAGGCCTCCATAAAATGAAGTTATGCCTCTATAAATTATTTTTGGCATAAATAAATTAATCATAAGGCCTAAATATTAAATGTTCACCTTTACTTAATTTTTCTTAATTAAGCCCCAATCCACTATGAAATTCATTTTCATTCAATAGTGGCCAATAATTTTTATTTGTCTTAAAATGTCCAAAATGATAGTTTTCTATAATTTATTCATAAATTCCCATACCATTCTCCTTAAATTAAAACCTTAATTCTTCATTATTTTCCTTAATAAATTTTGGGATATTACAAGTAACCCTTGGCATCTATATTTTAAATATCTCTTAGACAAAGTAGTGGACAAGAAAGATAATTTAACCTCAATACTATGTATGGTCCGATATTTAGGTAAGGTAATAGTTTTATGTTCACAATCAAGCATAACATTATTAGTAGCCATCTAATTCATACCAACAATCAAATTAATGTCATGAAAAGGCATGTAAATCAAATCAATGATACTAAAACAATGGTTAAATTGTATAGTAACATTTAAACAAACATGAGAAGTAATCACATAGTCTCCAGTACAGGTGGATACAGACAAATTATATGGTAAAGTACTAATAACTAAACCTAATTTTCTCACATAATTTTAAGATATAAATGAATGGCTAGCACTCGAATCAAACATAGTAATTACAGGAAAATCATTTATTATGATTGTATCTTTGATCATACTAGGAGATGCACTAGCTTCCTGCTGAGAAAGGTTGTGCCAAAAAACCTTTAGTAATAGGTGATATGAGGCCAAAAATCCCAATTATGGGTGAGGCTAAGTTATAAGTCTCTAAAAATTGATGAGGCTAAACCAAACGTCCCTAGATGTTGGATGAGGCAAGACCAAAAGTCCCTAAAGTATGAAATTTTTCTTAATAGAGCCATGGATCTCTAAAACATTAATATGGTTTAACTATGGTTGTATGACATGTATACTTGCATCTTCGATCTTGAGTGAACCATGTACATATGTGCTTGAATGTTGGATAAGTATTGAGATTCTTTAAATCTCACTAAAGAAAGAATGATGAGCAAAAGGCCTAAGAAGAGCAACTTTGACAATGGAATTTAATCTAAGGCATACTTTTGAATATATGAATATGTACTCTTGTATTTTGATGTATGAAAATGCAAACATGTTTAAGAGCACAAGACTATCCTATAGAGACCATTTGAGGCTTATAATACATGATATATATGTGATTTGGTACCTTGAGTTCCTATATGTATATATGTATTCTTACATGCAGGGTCGTGATTTTTAGTTACTTGGCAATTTTGATATGATCAATTAGCCATATATAAGGCAATTGTAGATAAAAACTTGCTCAAAAGAAGAAATGGTATTTTAGAACTCATTTGATACTATTTAGAACCAAAATATGGTCCATTTAAGCTATAAAATATTCATTTACCCTTGTAGCCCAAATGACCTAGTTAGGGCTAAAATTTGGCAAGTAATTAGGGATATATATAGAGCTTTCTAACAAGTTAAAGTTTGCATTTTTTAGACCTCTATGGAATATTTTATGAATTTTAGAATTTAGCTAAAAAAATGTGGAAATTCTACAATACTATTTATTCTAGTTTGTCTTAGATTTTATGGTTTTTAATCAATCAAATAGACTCATTTTTACTTAAAATTTTTATAATACATAGCTCTTATCATAAGCTTTCTAAGGACACCTGATTTGCATAAATTAAAGTTGTATAACATAATTTATAAAATTTTAAAATTTTGGTTAAATTAGGTGTTTAAGGGTCAAAATGCACATTTAGCTTATTCCATGCATTTGGTTCTTGTTATGTGTTATATGGAATGTAACAAATTGGTTTAGCATGAATTTGAGAAATGAAATGATGAAAATCCAAGTATGAGCTCTATGGACCCAATTGGCACTTTTAATGACTATAAATTCCACTACTAAAGGGTAATTCTCACAAATTGCTATCAAAGAGTATGTATAATATAGGATGAGCATATAATGCATAATGGTATGACAACTTCTATGCTTACCTAGGCTCATCTCTGAGTTAGAGAAGACCTCTTGTGCTTAATTCACCGCCACTCTTGCTGAGAGCCAAAGCATAATTCATGTTAAAATGCAAGTTCAAACATAAACTCAATCAATCACAAAGCAACCATTACACACAATGCATCATAACTTAAATGAATCCAAATGCATGTAAGGAAGGAATAGTAAGTGGCACAACCTAGGTCATCTCTCTTGGAAATAGAATTCAATGTTTAATTGGGTTTTCTAAGTGTAAGAGAATCCTAGAACTACCTAATTTAGGGGGGGTTGATCTAATTAGTCTAATTAGAATTAAATTGAATCAAAGTTCCTAATTGCATGAATTATGGTTGAATGATAGACATATGAATAGCTTTGGATTTGTCCCTTGGTATCCACTATCTTTATCTTAATTCAATTGTGATTAATTTTGGTTTAAGAGTCCCTAATTATGTTCATAACAATGTATCTTGAGTTACTATGCAAGAATCAAGGGATTAGCAATTTAATGTTCAATTGAAACCTTAATCCCGCATTAAATTGTTAATACTTGTCATAGGATCAATGAACACTAAATTTGATTGATTAATGGATCAATTATGTAATACCATAACTTCTAGCTCATTTCATGCTTTTAAAGGGAAAATATCATGAACTATATAGATTTCCCATAGAAAAAGCAAGAAAAATGGGATTATTTTCCGTTACGTCGTATCTAAAAATTTGCAATCGGTGTCACGTGGACCGTGTGAGCTCATATTATACATCCTCATATTTAATTATATCAAAAAAACTCATTTGCATCACCATATCATGTCCACAACTCATAAAAACCAAAATGAAGCATGAAATGGGCTTGTTTAATTTCGGCCAGATTTGCCCCATATTCTGCCCAAACTTTGGAAAATCATAATTAAATATAAAAAAATTGAAATCATGCAATATTAGTCATTCTAGAAAGCTTTGGATGTCTACTTCATACTAAAAATATGTCCAAATCATAACATTCATCATAGAGGATGTTCAACATCCAAAATGGTCCAAAGGTCCGACTGAATTTTGGAACTGTCATAGAATTCGGTAGAAAACTTTAAAAATGTCCAATTAATTCCATAAAAATTCAATCCATACAAATGATACCAATTTAGAAAGCTATGGATGTTAAAATATCTCCAGATCAGTTCATCAAGCCCATACCTCAGAATTCAATAGAACAGTACCTTTGGTTGGGCAAAATTCCTGATACAAGACAGAATGTTCAAAAATTCATATCTTCCTCTCTAAACCTCCAAATAAGGTGCTAGTTGGCACGAGTTGCTGTGATTGTTTAGTTTCTCTATATAAAATTTCATGGCAATTGGACATCATTTGGGCCTCGTGTGATAGAATTCATTTTCGGACCAAATAAATAGTGTAGCAGACCAAAACTATAAAAATTGCCAACTTTGAAAAATCATCAAATATTAGACCTCCAAAAATTATGATCTTTAGCTTCCCAAAAAGATCTCAATGAGACCTAATTACATGCCAAATCTCATATCAAGACTAACTCATTTGGCTAAAAAGTGACATAAGGTTCCATTATGGTCAATTTTAGCTCCATATGGGGTACCAAAATTACCAAATAGATTTCTCTTAGTCTTGGCACCTTTTAGGCAAGTCTAAAAGTACATTTAAAACTTGTGTAAGCTGTGTAAATGGTCCCAAACCTCATGCATCTCATTTTGGCCATTCAACCCACACTTATGCACATTTCCATTAAACTTCCAAATTGCATAATTTGGCATTACATACTCAAAACATATGCTAGAGGTCATACATCATATCTATACATTTACACATTACATAATATCATATTTACACATGTCTTAAGGGTCATGGACCATTTACAACATCATATACATTATGAAGCATCATTATGCTTCTAAAAATATAAAAACTAAGCATATGGTTGTCAATCTTCATTCTTCATTGTTGTTGGCTCCCATTTCCATAGTTACTTGGTCTACCTAGCATGTGAGAGCATTGGAGAGGAGGGGATGAGATTCAAAGAATCTCAATAGCTCATCTCCCATTCAATCATACATAATATGTGCAAAACAAGCCTTACAAATGCATGCATGGAGAAAATGGAAGTCATGGACATTTAAAAAGCAAGCTTGGCATATGAAGAAATCATACAAGACATTCAAGAGCTCACCAAGTGTTTAGATTGGCCTCACACTTCTCCACATGGATTTTGGACTTGTCTCACCCATTCTTTGAGAGCTTTGGACTCAATCATACTCTTGGGAGCCCACTTTGCTTTTAGGAGACTCTTTACTTTGTCTCAACCAATCTCAACGGTTCTTGGCTCATCTTTACCATGGTGAAGAGTTCTTGGCCTCTCCACACTCAAGCAAACTCAAACAAATATCATGTATTCATTTGGAAACATAACATGGTTATAACCATGATTTTTATATGTTTTAATTCTCCTAACTTAAGTATTTTAATGAGCAAATATGGCTTTAAGACTTTAATTAGATAAGATTTTTTTTAGTAGCCATTTCTATATTTTAGGAGTTAATTTGCAAAATTGTGGAATTTTAATACATAAATCATTTTAAATGAATTTTGTGAATATTTCTATTTCATCCTTTCCACTCTTTTTGTGCAAATTTTTAATGAAAATTGGAGCTTGAATGAAAATTGAATTCAAGAAGAAAAAGGAAGAAGAAGAAGAATATGGGTTCTGGTTTGAGAAGCAAAAGAAGAGCAAGATAAAAGAAGCATGGAGAGAAGGCTCGAGTTGAAGGGACTCACATTTATAAAAGCAAACGAAGTGGAAGAGAATGGGTTGAAGATAAAGCCATGAGCTCGAGTTAATGGAAGAAACAGAGGAGAAGGAAGGCTTGGCATGATAGCTTGAACAGAGGATGATACATGCATGAGATTCTGGCGTGGAAAACACGTGAAGTCTGGGCAAAAAGAAAAGAAGCTGCTGCACGAGTTGCAAGAAAAAGAAGCCACATCACACAAGCTTTGATGTACGAGTTTTCTCGAGTTTCATGCATACATTCAGCTCACCTCTGATCCATGTAGCCTACATCTACACAAACAAACACATGGGAGGCAGTGTGTGATTCATTAAGGTGCAGAACATGTAGCAGAACGTGGATTGCTATGAGCTGTTACAGAGCATGGCAGTAGTACAAAACAAAGCACAAAGCCACGTGATTCTAGAACATGTGAGGAGAATCTGCACAAAGGAGAAACACGTGAAATGGAGGGCTGGATAGAATGTGGAAGAGGAAGAAGCTATATGCAGAAGTTACGTGAAGGGAGCTAGCAAGAAAAAAAGCTATGTGGGGCTAGAAGAAGCTTTGAGCAACAGAATAAAGCAAATGGAACATGAAGAGCTATGAGTTAGTGAGCAGAAATAGAAGAAAATGAAATAGAGCAGCCATGTGATTCATTAACGAAGAATAAGCTACGGGTTCTGATGCTTTGAAAAGAAGAAGAAGCTATGTGCATGCAGAAGCTATGTAGATCGAGTTTTTACGTGGAATATAATAATGCAAAATAAAATGGGGCCCACATTTATACACACACGATGGAGCTTCAGGCAATTGAAATAAAAGAGCACCTGCACGTGGTGAAAGAGAAGAAAAAAAAAAAGACTACGGGCTGACATGGGAAATGAGTTGGGAGCTGGAGTTTAAAGAAGGCTAACGTGTGTTAATGAAAATGTGAGCTGGGAGATGAGAAAAAATGCGTACAGCGTGAGGCAAAGCGAAAAGAGCACGAGCTGAGGGGCACGTGATAAAAGGGAAGAAAACGCTAAAGCATTCATCAGGCTGGGAGAAAAAAAGACGACGTGAAACAGCGAGAGCTCCAGAGCTGAAGGAGGAAGCATTTCTCGTTGAATCATCCATGGCTGTAGCTGACTTTATCAATTTTCCTTCGATTAAAATCTCCATGGCAGCTTGAATTCCCTTTGGTGGCTAGCTGAAGATAGGATTCTCCTAGTTAAAGATTTATGCTCCACATCTCCTCACCAATTTGGATAAAAACTTTTTTGCTCAATCTTTTAATTTCAGCATTATTTCCTTTATTAATTTGACTAGGTTTAGCTTATTGGTTTAGGAATTTAATTATTGGAAATTACTAGATTGAATTAATTTTTGGATTGAGTGTAATTTGATATTTGAATCTTAATTGTGATCATTACATGTTTGTAAAAATTCTAGAATTGGTGCTGTGCAAATTGCTTTTAAATTCCTCTTGATTATAGGCCAATTTATGCAATGGGTGCTGGATTAAGTGGCTAGAATTCTTATGCAATTAATTGTTTGAGAAATTTATTAATCTAATTGGTTAATTAGCATCTTAAGTAAATTGTGCAACAAATTTTATTGATCAATTAGGATTGGCTTTAGTGTGTTCTTGTTCTTAATTCAATTAATTAATTTTTCAAGGTTTCTTGTGGTTGTAAATTCCTTAAATAGTTGATGAATTGAATCTTGAATGGTTATTCAAGAGCTTTTATGAAGAATACACTAATGATTAAGAAATTAAATCCAAATTTGGTCCACTAAAAAAGGAGCAAGGATGATTGAATTCTAAAGAGTCCAATACAAGGCTAGCTACCACATTTGCTTGACTATTCACTTCAATTTTGTCTTAAGTTTTTAATTCTTGTCAATTAAATTTTAGTTCAATTAAATCCTAGCATTTAAAAAAAAAGCCCTAAACAAGTTTCAATTAGTAATACTTAGAATTCCTCCATAAACAAATTGAGGCATAAACTCCTTGGGAAATGACCTAGGTTGCACCATTATCTACAGAATTTATTTTACTACCTAGTTTTTATTTGAGATTGCACGACACAATCATCAAATTTGGCGCCGTTGCCGGGGAGTTTAGTTTCTTAATTGTTTAAAGGGGTCTCTTAGTATTTTTGCCCTATTTTTGCTCTGTTTTTATTTTGTTTTGAACTTGGATTTGGATCATTTCGGTTGCTTGATTCAACTTGTCTGCTTGCTGGAATTTTTGTTCAAAGTGCCTAAAAAATTCTCAAACTTTGTTTTGTAAAGTTTTTGGGTGTTTTAAGCAAAAATAATAGCAAAGCTATTTGGTGCATCATTTTTTGGCCAAATTCCAATATTTAAGGCACGTTTTCTAATTTTGTAGTATTTTTTTTTGAATTTTCTAGGACTTTTCTAATTTTTTTGGATTTTTTGTTTTAATTTTTCTTTGTTGATTTTTGTGTTCCTTCTTAGTTTTTACTTGTCTAATTGGTGTATGACAAGAAGCTTTGGTGAAAAATTAATTGATTTGGATCTGGAAATCAAAAAAGCCTTTAGAAGATAAGTAAGGATTAAGAAAAATAAGGATAGTGTAGGAATCAGTAGTTCTGATTCTTTTGCTTTTGATTGTGTGCAAGAAATTGATTGTGTACTTCAATTTTCTGGTG
The DNA here is from genome assembly GCA_032878935.1 of Erythrophleum fordii. Classification (NCBI taxonomy): domain Eukaryota; kingdom Viridiplantae; phylum Streptophyta; class Magnoliopsida; order Fabales; family Fabaceae; genus Erythrophleum; species Erythrophleum fordii. The sequence goes on from JAVQMF010000044.1 coordinate 22,370,808, forward strand.
ATAATATGGCTGAATAAGATCAAATGAATGCTAACATGAATATGCATGTTCAGGCTAACTTGAATGTAAATGTAAATTTGAATGATAACATGCATGCCAAAACCATTAGAGAATTGATAGCTCCTAATGTGCACTATCAAAATCTTTGTATACAATACCCAGAATTAGATGCAAATTTTGAGCTTAAATATGGTTTGATTCACTTACTTCCTAAGTTTCATGGGCTTGCAGGAGATAACCCTCACAAACATCTAAAGGAATTCCATGTTGTATGCTCTACAATGAAGCCACAAGGTGTCTCAAAAGAACCAATTAAGCTCAGAGCATTCCCTTTTTCCTTGGATGGTTTAGCCAAGGATTGGTTGTATTATCTACCTCCCGGTGCCATCACTTCTTGGGACTAATTGAAAAGACTCTTCTTGGAAAAATTCTTTCCTCCATCTCGCACTGCATCAATAAGGAAAGAGATATGTGGGATCAGACAGAATGGTGGAGAGACTTTGTATGAGTACTGGGAAGGATTCAAAAGATTGCTAGCTAGTTGTCCTCACCATCAAATTTCTGATCAGTTGCTTATTCAGTACTTCTATGAGGGGCTGTTGAACATACACAGAAACATGATTGATGTTGCCTCTAGTGGAGCCTTAGGTGATCTGACACCTACAAGGGCCTGGGGGTTGATTGATAAGATGGCTTAGAATGCTCAGCAATTTGGGTCCAGACCAATGCAGACAGTAAGAGGAGTCAGTGAATTGTATGCTCTAGACTATGGTCAGAGAATTGAGAGCAAGCTTGATGTAATGTCTACTGTGCTCCAAAAGCTTGCTTTAGATTAGCAGCAACCACATTTATCCTCTACTCCTCCTCAGACTTGTGCACCACAGTTCTACCCTACTTAGACACATTCTTATCCATAGTGCTATGCACCTGGGCAGACATCTACCTCTACTACCTTGGTGGGACCCCTATGTGATATATGCTATTTGGCCACACATGCTACTGATCAGTGCCCTATGTTAGAGGATAGGGTAGAGACTAGTGCTAGAATATTTCCAATCAGGCCAATGTAACAAGGGTAGCAAAAATACGATCCCTATTCTAATACATACAACCTAGGATGGAGGGATCACCCCAACCTGAGATATAGGGGAGGATAATAGCAAAATAGATACAATGTTGCAGGACCTAGTGCACAGTCTTCCTAACCTATTAGGTAATCAGTTCCTATCCAAGAGGAACCCATAAAAGATAACAGCATAGTGTTTATGATGAAGCAACTCATGGAAAAGATGGATCAAAATGAGGCTAGAAATAAACAAGAAATGGCTAACATGAAAAATCAAAACAAACATTTAGAGAATATGGTTAGTCAGTTGCCTAGCTCTCTCAATGAGGTAAAAAGCCAAGGATCAAGCCAATTACCCTCTCAGACTATTGTCAATCCAAGGAATAGTAACAATATTAGTGCCATCACTCTTAGGAGTGGAAAAGAAGTTCAGGGATCCTCAGATACCACTACCATGGATAAGCCAGCGTCATCAAAAACACACATCGCACCAAATGAGCCTAACAAAGAAGAGGAGCCAAAGAAAATTTTGCCTTTCCCACATAGACCTACCTTGGGAAAGAGGCAAACCGAAGCAGAAATTGAAAAGGAAATTCTTGAGACTTTCAAAAAGGTTGAGGTCAATATACCCCTGTTGGATGCAATCAAGACTATCCGTAAATATGCCAAGTTTTTCAAGGAGACATGTACTAACAAGAGGCGTCTAAAGGGAATGAAAAAGTCAATTTTGGCAAGAATGTTTTAGCACTCATACAGCCAACAACGCCCACTAAGTGTTAAGATCCAGGCACTTTTACAATTCCATGCACCATTGGGAATTTTGAGTTTTCTGATACTTTGATTGATCTTGGTGCTACTATAAATGTTATGCCTAAATTTGTTTATTTATCTTTGCAGATGGGAGAGCAGAAACCTACCGGAGTGGTTGTGCAACTGGCAAACAAGAGCATTGCTTATCCTTCAAGAGTGTTAGAGGATGTTTTGGTTAAGGTGAAGGATTTGTTTTTTCTAGCTGATTTTTATGTCCTTAACATGGAGGATGATAGATATAGATCTAGTGGACATGCCCCACTCATTTTAGGTAGACCTTTCCTAAAAACTACCAAAACAATTATAAATGTGCATAAGGGTACTTTTCAAATAGAGTTTGCTGGTAATGTGATACAATTCTATATATTTGATGCCATAAAACAACCCTGTGAAGATAACTCTATTTTTAGTATTAGTCTAATTGGTATGCTAGTTGATAGTGCCAGTGTTGATTTTAGGGATAGTTTGTTGACTGATTCCTATGATATTGCTAACTTGGATGATTCTCTTGATTGTATATGTTCTGGAACTACTATATGTCACAGATGTACCTAGATTAGTGCTTTTATTGAGAATAGTGAGTTCCGTTCATGTACTGATTATCATGATTCTGAGACCTCTTCTTTTTGTGCTGATTTCATGGTTGGTCAGCCTGTGACTAATTTGGATGATTATACTAGTCTAGGTCAATCTTCTTGTTCTAGAGATGATGTGCATACTGTTGTTTTCCATGATTGTTCTGATGTTACTGGATTTACTAATTCTCATGATACGTTGCATGTTGATGTCATTTCTAGACATGTTAATTGTACTAGTTCATCTGTGTCCACTCTCCCTTTGCCTATTGATAGTGGTATTAGAAGCTGTGTGACTAGTTCATCTAATAGTGATATTGATGTTGCTATTGTTGTTGGTTCTCTTATTGGTATTCCTTCTGTTGATATTCCCAAAGATAGGGAAGTTGTTTCTTCTGTCTATGAGTTGTCTGAATAGGTATTTGGCATGGAAGAGATTGAAATCAAACAGATCATACCTTCGGTTGAGCAAGCTCCTACCTTAGAGCTCAAACTGCTACCAAACAATCTCAAGTATACCTATTTGGAGAAAGATGAGAAGCTTTCGGTGATTGTAGCCAGCGACATTATTCCAGAGGAAGAAGAAAAGCTTCTAGAGGTCTTAAGGAGGAGAAAACAAGCAATAGGGTAGACCTTAGCTGACATACCTGGCATTAGCCCTGATACATGCATGCACAGAATTCTGTTGGAAGATAGGGCAAAACTAGTAAGGTAACCTCAAAGGCGACTGAACCCACTTATTCTGGATGTTGTTAAAAAGGAAGTTTCTAAACTTTTATCTGCTGGTATTATATATCCTATTTCTAATAGTCAGTGGGTTAGTCTTGTGTAGGTGGTTCCAAAGAAATCAGGGATCACAGTTGTCTGGAATGAGAATAATGAATTGGTGCCCACCCGTGTACAAAATAGTTAGAGGGGTTGCATTGACTATAGGAGGCTTAATTTAGTCACTAGAAAAGATCATTTCCCCCTCCCTTTTATTAATAAGATGCTTGAGCATTTAGCTAGTAAATCTCACTGCTATTTTCAGGATGGATTTTCAGGATATTTCCAGATATGCATAGCCCTAGAGGATCAAGAGAAGACGACATTCACATGCCCATTTAGAACGTATGCCTATAGATGAATGCCATTTGGTCTTTGCAATTCCCCTAGAACTTTCTAGCAGTGCATGGTTTCTATTTTTAGTGATTTCCTTGAACATTGTATAGAAATTTTTATAGATGATTTCACTGTATATGGGAACTCTTTTGATGATTGCTTGTGTAGTCTAGATAGAGTCCTTGCTAGATGCATAGAGAAGAACCTTGTACTTAATTTTGAAAAGTGTCATTTTATGGTTCAAAAAGGTATTGTATTGGGTCATATTATATCTGAGCAAGGCATAGAGGTTGATAAAGCTAAGATAGATGTTATCACTTCTCTATCATACCCAACATATGTTCGGGAGGTCCGATCTTTTCTAGGTCATGCAGGTTTCTATAGAAGATTCATTTAGAATTTTAGTAAAATTGCTTTACCATTGTCTAAGCTATTACAAAAAGATGTTGATTTCCAATTTGATGATGCATGTAAAATAGCTTTTGATTATCTTAAGAAACGCTTGACTTCCCCACCCATTATTCAATCCCCTGATTGGAACCTTTCATTTGAGCTTTTATATGACCCATCTAATTTTGCTGTAGGTACAGTCTTGAGCCAGAGAGTGAATACGAGGTCCCATGTGATTGCTTATGCATCGAAGACTCTGGATGGGGCCCAAGAATATTATACAACCACAGAAAAAGAGTTTCTTGCTATTTTTTTTGCTTTCGATAAATTTAGATTTTATTTGCTTCATACTAAAGTTATTGTTTTTACTGATCATGCAGCCTTGAAGTATTTGCTGAAGAAGCCTGATGCAAAGCCAAGATTGATCAGATGGATGCTTGATAAGCATAATTTTTACACATTTTACTCCTCCTAACTTAGTTATTTTAATAATTAAATGTGGCTTAATGAAGGCAATTGAATGGAATTTGATTTTAATTGCCTATTCTTACATTTAAGGAATTAAGTTGCAAACTATTGGTTCCTAATGCATGAATTTCTTTTAAATAATTTTGTGGATATTTCTATTTGATTTTTCCCATTCTTTTGTGTAAAATTCTAATGGGAAATTGCATTTGAATAGGAGATTGGTTTGGAGAACATGTGGAAGCTTTCCAAGTCATGGACACAACACTTAACTCACAAGAACACTTTCATGTACAGCAAAAGAGAGCACCTCCACAAAGCAAATGAGTCACACAAAGGCCACATATGTATAAGGATTAACGTGGGAACAAGGAGGAGAGCAACGCATGAAGGAAGTAATGTGGGATGGTGAGGAAGGAAGAAGCTTTGTGAGGAATTCACATAATGCCACGAGTCTAGCCTTCATACACCAAACAAGCAAGCAACACGTAACAAAAGAAGAATGAGGTAGCTTACGTGTTGAGAAAAGAAGCATGCAAACAGCAGCTAGAGTGAACAGTAGCTAACGTGAAGAATGAAGAAGGGAAACAAAGCCATGCATGCAGGGGCAGCAACACACACAAGTAGAAATAGAGGAGCCAGCGTGGGAGCTGCAAGATAACACAACCACCACGTTTGCTAGAAGTAGCCTCTGTTTTGGAAGGAAATAAAACATGACAGCATGGAGAAAAGAAAGTGAGAAGCTCAAGTAAAGCTACAGGGAAGCCCATGAATAGAAGCTTTGAGCTGGACAAAGCAAAAACACGAAGAGAAAGAGGCTGCCACGTGAACTCCCACTAATGCAGAAACAGAGGAGAACTCGCTGGAGCTGAAAACATATGAAGAAAGCGAGCTGGAGGCGAAGAAAAACATGAACAAGTGTTGGGCTGGAATGAGCTGCACAAAGAAGCAGAAATGAGAAAATAAGTGTGGAAGATAAAGAAGCCTGTGAGCAGAATCTGCACGAAGGAGAAACACACAAAGCAGCAGAGAAGAATCCACGGGGCAGAACCAAAGCAACGTAAGAAGCAATCACATGGAGAAGGAATTCACGTGGAAATGAAGAGCAACACGAGGAGCTGTCCAAGATGCCAAATAAAGCCATGAAGCATGAGGTGGGAGCTGGCGAGTCGAGAGGTCTGAACGTGGAGCTAAATCACGTGGGGAGCTTGGGCAAAAAGCTGAAGCAAAACGTTGAATATTATATTTAGCTTTAAAAAGGGGCCCATGTTATATTGAAGCTTCGGGTAATTGGCAAGGTCAGCACACGATAAAATATGAAGGACGAGGAGAGGGCTGAGCATGTGACAAATTAATGAACCATGTGAGAAGGGGAATCACATCATACACACCTGGGCAGACGTCCATTCCATTTATTCCACGTTGATTCACGTCATCCAGCACCACATTCACCTCTCACGACGTGACTCACCCCTTCATCCATTTTCCCTCCTTCGTCCAGAGCCATTCTCCACTCCACTTCCTCCATTTCCATCCACCGAATGAAGCTTTGATTCACCCTCGTGGCTAGTTAAGAGGAGTACCTTGGCTAAAGCTTGAATCTAAGGAGAAGAATGCAAATTTCTGGCTATGATTTTCTTATTTTTCCAGCATTTTTTCTCTTTCTTGTATTTGCTTGGTTAAGGAATATTAGATTGAGAATTTGTGTAATTGATTAGTGGCTGGTTAGACACTAATTAGAATGTTGATTGACTGATTACTTGATTGATTTAGTTCTGAATTGTATTTTCTTGCCATTTTCCAAGTGTGCAATCGAGGTGTTTGATGAAATACTTGTGAGAATTGATGTGCCTAATTGTCTAATTGTGGATTCCTTGGTGTTTAGTTGGTTAATTATACACTTTTGGATAGTAATTCAGAGGTTAATTAATCATTTAATCAATCAATTTGGATGTTCATTGATCTTAATAACAAGAATTAACGATTTAATGCAGGATTGAGGTCTTAATTCAACATTAGATTGTTAATCTCTTCATTCTTGCGTGGTAACTCAAGATACACTTGTAATAAACACAATTAGGAACTCTTAGGCCAGAATTAATCACAATTGGATTAGGATAAAGATAGTGGATACCATGAGACGATTCCAAAGCTAGTCACAAGACCATCATTCACCCATTAATTCATCCAATTAGGTAGACTTTAGGAACTTTATTTCAATTTAGTTTTAGGTTAGTTTAATTAAATCAAAAACCCCCCAATTAAGTAGTTCTAGGATCTTTGAACATTTAGAAAACTCAATTAAATATTGAACTCTATTTCCGAGGGAGATGACCTAGGTCGTGCCACTAGCTATATATTTAGTCAAACCTAGTTTTATTTGAGATTGCGGGACACAATCATCAAAATTTGGCGCTGTTGCGGGGGAATTGGTGTTTTAATTGTTTAAGGAAGTTGTCTAAGTGTTTTTGTTTTGTTTTAGCTCTGTTTTGGTTTTGTTTTGGTTTAATTTTTGTTCTGTTTCGAACTTGGAATTGGGTAATTTCGGTGTTGCGTATTAATTTGCCTACTTGCTAGAATTTTCGTTCAAAGTGCCCAGAAAATTCTCATACTTTGTTTTCTATGGTTTTTGGGTATTTTGAGGAAAAATAATAGCAAAGCTATTTGGTGCACCATTTTTTGGCCAAATTCTAGCGTTTGAGATACTTTTTCTAAGTTTTTACTATTTTCTCAAATTTTTTAGGAATTTTTCAATTTTTCAGGATTTATTTTCTTTAATTTTTGTGAGTTTATTTTGTGTCATTAGCCTCTGTTTTAGAGTGTTTTAGATTGTTAGGAACTTCTTATCTTCATTTGATTTTATTTTCTTAATTTTGAGTTAGTTTTAGTTATAATTTGTTTGTGATTTGTTTTGTATTGAATTTAATTGTGCTTCTCATTTTTCGTTGCTTTAAATGGATCCATATTATAATTCTAATTAAGGTGCTTATAATTCTTATGCCAATGATGGGATCCTCAGATAGTTGGATGATCTCAAGACAATGGTTCAAGGGCTTCTTGAATGACAAAGACAAGAGCAACAAAGCCAACAATATCAACAAGTCCAACAACCATGCTACCAACCATACCATCATTCATATGAAGTTCACCCCACTACCAACCATACCACCATCCATATGAGATTCACCCAAATTACCACCATCATCATGAGCCATATCATAACTTCCATATGCAAGAGCCATACCATGATTACCATAGGCAAGAGCCAAAATATCATCCTTACAATTATCATGAGGAGTACATGCGGCAAATGATCCAACAAGGAGCTGAATGGTTGAAACAACAAGATCAGCAAATGGTGGATAACCTCATGAAGGATTTAGGATTTCAAACGAATCAACCAACTTCAAGTGCTACTGAATCAATTGAAGAGCAAATTAGAAAGGAATGCATAGAGGAGGAAGAGTCTTATTCATTGGGTAATATCCTTCCATCTTCTAATACATTACAATTTGTTGGAATTGATTCTAGTATATATGATAGCACTGTGATTCCTGATGCATATGATGTTGTTGATTCTAAATTGCATGATGATGAAGTTGATGAGGAAATTATTGTTGAATCTCCTGATATGGTTGATTGTGGTAGCTCATTGAACAAAATTGACACATTTATTGATATTCATTAACCCTTGTGTACTGATGCACTTGGGATGTCTACTCCTAGCTGTGATTATAAAATTTCATTTCTGAATTAATTGATGAATCTATTGAGTCTAGGGTAGTAGATAAGTGTGGGGGTGACTTAAAATGTGATGATCATGCTATTCTTAGTCTGGAATTGGTTGAGAAGTCTGTTGATGATGCATCTTCTGAATTTAGGGACAACATGCCATCTAGACCATGTGACATAACTGATTTGGATGCATCTCTTGATTGTATATGTGCTGGATCTACTGTATGTGATAGATGCTCACAGATTAACTCTTTCATTGAGATTAGTGAGTTCCTCTTATATAATGATCATCATGATTTCTCACTAGCATGTGCTGATATGGCTGATGAAATGGTAGATGTAGCATGTGATGAGAATATAAACAGTGAAATTGTTGAGCAAATTGTTGTTGATAATTCAGACTTAACTCTTAAATGCTTATGTGATGATATGCATACATGTCCTGTGTGTGCTGAGATTAATGAGTTTTTGAGGTCTGATAAGTCTGTTGAATCTATGGAATCCTTTGTTTGTACTGAAATGATTGTTAAGACTGATTCTTCTGATCATACTAGTATTGATGATAATATGCATAGTGATAGTGCTGATGTTGAAAATTCTGTTGATCTTTTTACTGTTGTTGATGCTAGTAGGAGACTTGATTTTGTTGTTAATCATTGTCTAGAATTTTGTAAGCTTACTGATGTCTCTTTAGTCAGGGAAGATGTTGTCTTTACTGTTGAGAGTCCTAAACAGATTCCTGAGGTTAGTGAAGTAGTTCCCAACAAATCGCATACTCTCCCAGTGAAGGAAAAACAGCTGTCAGACACCTTGAATTCAAAGGACTGTGAGAAGTTGCAATTAGATTTTTCTATTGATGCAGTGACTCTTACTGATGAGAGTCTAGTAGATTTCATTGGTTTTGATAGATTTCTAGAGAGTTCAGAGTTTAAATTTGATTTTAAATTTGATTTCTTTAGTTTTAAATATCCTAATTTTGATTTTTATTCTTTTCTTGTTTCTGAATTTGCTAAATATGACTTTCCTAAACTACTGATGGTTGAGAAAGTCCATGAGTCATCACTGAATAATCAATCAAAATGTTTTAAAGTGGTTAGACTCAAATTTTTTCAGTTAAGAAGGAATAAAGTAGTTTTCATTTTAGTTTTTGATACTTATGATTAGTTGATCTTTAATAAAGTTCTTTTTAGTTTAGGATGTAGTTTTCTTTTCTTTTCTGTATTACAGTTTATTTTGCTTTTGTTTTGTAGGAAATAAATTGCTAACCAGCTACAAGGAAATCTGAGCCACCTTGAGATCTCCATTTTCAAGTTTATCCGGTTGTATTCTCTCTTTTCACTCTTTATCTTGTGTTGTTCATCTATTTACTGGACTGTGTGCTGACATTGAGGACAATGCAATATTTAAGTGTGGGGGGGAGAGTCATATCATTCCATTTCTTCATCTCTTTGCTTCCTTTGTGTAAAAAAAAATTTTGAAAATTTTTGAAAAATAGCATGATTCTTTTTAGTTTTTCTGTGAAAGTTGCAAGTTGAGATGATTATTAGCTTGGATTCACTTAGACATGACAAGTGATGGATCTTGTGTCTTGATCCAAGTGAAGTGGCAATGAATTTGATTTCAATGAATTGTTTGATAACCATTGGCTTGTGAGAATTTGAGCCATAATTGTTCATTTCTAGTGTGTTTTCACCTATCAGGCGTTCACTCTAGAACTTGTCTTGATTCTTTGTTGAGACCACATTTGCATTTGCATGCATAAAAATGATAAGGCATTCATTTCTATTTTAGCTAGAGCCAAAAAGCCAACCTACATGCATTTTATCCATTGTTTAACAATTTTGAACCTTGTTTTATTTTCTTGTTAGCCTATAGCCATTTAAAAATGTTTCCCACCTTGTTTTAAGATGCCTTAGGAATTTCAAGGAGCATTACGCTTGTTTAGGATGATGAATGTATATCTTACATTAAGCTAGGCCATTGATAATAAAACTAGAGGAATATGTTCTAAAAAGAAAAAAAAATGGAAAGAGATAGAAAAGCAAATGGAAAAGCAAAAGAAAGTTAATGAAAAAAAAAAGAAAAAGAAAATGAAGCAATTGAAAATCAAAAGAGAGAAGTCTTTTGAATTAAGTTTATAGTTGCTGTTCTAGTGGAAAATAAAGCCTAGATGCACATTCTTTCCTATCCTAAATCTTCTTGATTGCTCTTGAGGTTCTATGGTATCGATTTGTTTAGTTTTTCCCCTTGTTTTTTATATCCATTCATTTCATCTCCTTAGCCCCATTACAACTATGAATAAAGTCCTATTGATTTGTGCATTGCATTTGGCATGAGTGGTGGAGACTTAGAAGCTAGACAAGCCTATGGTAGTGAACTTGGATAAGTCAAATTTGAGCGAAACACATTAGCATAAACACTTGAAAGATGAGAGTAAACACAATCCATGTTAGAGGCTATGCATTTTAATTCATTCTTTTCAAATAAATTGCCATGGAACTTAATTCTTAATGCAAGTGAAGTTAACTTAGATTGTTGAAGTGTTGAAAAGTTATGATTAGTCTCTAGCTTGTGTTTTTTACACTTTCTTTTCCATTTTCATTTCCTACTTGCCATTCTACTAGTCGGATGCTTCAATTCATTCTTTATCTTGGATTTTAAGCTTTGCCCAGGAGTGCGAAGGTTTAAGTGTGGGGGAATTTGATAAGCATAATTTTTACACCATTTACTCCTCCTAACTTAGTTATTTTAATAATTAAATGTGGCTTAATGAAGGCAATTGAATGGAATTTGATTTTAATTGCCTATTCTTACATTTAAGGAATTAAGTTGCAAACTATTGGTTCCTAATGCATGAATTTCTTTTAAATAATTTTGTGGATAATTCTATTTGATTTTTCCCATTCTTTTGTGTAGAATTCCGATGGGCAATTGCATTTGAATAGGAGACTGGTTTAGAGAACATGTGGAAGCTTTCCAAGTCATGGACACAACACTTAACTCATAAGAACACTTTCATGTACAGCAAAAGAGAGCACTTCCATATAGCAAATGAGTCACACAAAGGCCACATATGTATAAGGTTTGACGTGGGAACAAGGAGGAGAGCAACACATGAAGGAAGTAATGTGGGATGTTGAAGAAGGAAGAAGCTTTGTGAGGAATTCACACAATGCCACGAGTCCAGCCTTCATACACCAAACAAGCAAGCAACACGTCACAAAAGAAGAATGAGGTAGCTTACGTGTTGAGAAAAGAAGCATGCAAACAGCAGCTAGAGTGAATAGTAGCTAACGTGAAGAATAAAGAAGGGAAACAAAGCCATGCATGCAGGGCCAGCAGCACACACAAGCAAAAACAGAGGAGCTAATGTGGGAGCTACAAGATAACACGACCACCATGTCTGCTAGAAGTAGCCTCTGTTTTGGAAGGAAATAAAACGTGACAGCATGGAGAAAAGAAAGTGAGAAGCTCGAGTAAAGCTATAGGGAAGCCCATGAATAGAAGCTTTGAGCTGGGCAAAGCAGAAACACGAAGAGAAAGAGGCTGCCATGTGAACTCCCACTAATGCAGAAATAGAGGAGAACTCGCTGGAGCTGAAAACATATGAAGAAAGCGAGCTGGAGGCGAAGAAAAACACGAACAAGTGTTGGGCTAGAATGAGCTGCACGAAGAAGCAAAAATGAGAAAATAAGCGTGGAAGATAAAGAAGCCTGTGAGCAGAATCTGCACGAAGGAGAAACACATGAAGCAGCAGAGAAGAATCCACGGGGCAGAACCAAAGCAACGCAAGAAGCAATCACATGGAGAAGGAATTCATGTGGAAATGAAGAGCAACACGAGGAGCTGTCTAGGATGCCAAATGAAGCCATGAAGCATGAGGTGGGAGCTAGCGAGTCGAGAGGTCTGAACGTGGAGCTAAATCAGGTGGGGAGCTTGGGCAAAAAGCTGAAGCAAAACATTGAATATTATATTTAGCTTTAAAATGGGGCCCACGTTATATTGAAGCTTTGAGTAATTGGCAAGGTCAGCACACGATAAAATATGAATGACGAGGAAAGGGCTAAGCATGTGACAAATTAATGAACCATGTGAAAAGGGGAATCACATCATACACACCTGGGCAGACGTCCATTCCATTTATTCCACGTTGATTCACGTCGTCCAGCACCACATTCACCTCTCACGACGTCACTCACCCTTTCATCCATTTTCCCTCCTTCGTCTAGAGCCATTCTCCACTCCACTTCCTCCATTTCCATCCACCGAATGAAGCTTTGATTCACCCTCATGGCTAGCTAAGAGGAGTACCTTGGCTGAAGCTTGAATTTAAGGAGAAGAATGCAAAATTCTGGCTAAGATTTTCTTATTTTTCTAGCATTTTTTTCTCTTTCTTGTATTTGCTTGGTTAAGGAATATTGGATTGAGAATTTGTGTAATTGATTAGTGGCTAGTTAGACACTAATTAGGATGTTGATTGACTGATTACTTGATTGATTTAGTTCTGAATTATATTTTCTTGCCATTTTCCAAGTGTGCAATCGAGGTGTTTGATGAAATGCTTGTGAGAATTGATGTGCCTAATTGTCTGATTGTGGATTCCTTGGTATTTAGTTGGTTAATTAAATATTTTTGGATGGTAATTCAGAGGCTAATTAAGCATTTAATCAATTGGTATTGATCTTAATAACAAGAATTAATGATTTAGTTGGTTCATTGATCTTAATAACAAGAATTAATGATTTAATGCGGGATTGAGGTCTTAATTCAACATTAGACTGTTAATTTCTTCATTCTTGCATGGTAACTCAAGATACACTTGTAATAAACACAATTAGAAACTCTTAGGCCAAAATTAATCATAATTGGATTAAGATAAGGATAGTGGATACCAATAGACGATTCCAAAGCTAGTCACAAGACCATCATTCACCCATTAATTCATCCAATTAGGTAGACTTTAGGAACTTTATTTCAATTTAGTTTTAGGTTAGTTTAATTAAATCAAAAACCCCCCAAATTAAGTGGTTCTAGGATCTTTGAACATTTAGAAAACTCAATTAAATATTGAACTCTATTTTCAAGGGAGATGACCTAAGTTGTGCCACTAGCTACATATTTAGTCAAACCTAGTTTTATTTGAGATTGCGCGACACAATCATCAATGCTTCTACTTCAGGAATTTGATATTGACATTCGGGATAACAGTGGAGCTCAAAACTTGGTAGTAGACCACTTGAGCAAACTCGAAGTTCCAAAGGTAAATTCCCTACCTATTGATGATGATTTCCCTAATGAGCATTTATGTGTTGTGCATAGTTTCTATCCTTGGTATGGTGACTTAGTAAACTATCTAGCTATTTCTGAACTACCTGTTGATTTGAATAAACATCAATCGAATAAGTTTAGGAGTGAAGCTAGGTATTATATTTGGGATGATCCATATTTGTGGAGACTATGCAGCGACCAAGTGATTAGACGTTGTGTGCCTGATATAGAATTTGATTCTATTTTAAATTTTTGTCACACACTTGCATGTGGAGGTCACTTTAGTCCAAAACACATAGCTAGAAAGGTCCTAGATAGTGGATTGTATTGGCCTACTCTATTTTATGATACCTTTGATTTTTGTAAAAGATATGTCAGGTGTCAATAAACAGGTAGCATATCTAGGAGAAATGAAATGCTACAGCATCCTATTTTGTTTTGTGCAGTCTTTGATGTGTGAGGCATTGATTTTATAGGACCTTTTCCTACTTCTTTTGGCTTTTCATACATCTTATTAGCTGTTGATTATGTTTCAAAGTGGGTGGAAGCAAAACCCACTAGGACTGATGATTCTTCTGTGGTTGTAGAGTTTGTTCGCTCTCATATTTTCTATAGGTTTGGTATTCCCAAAGTCATTATCAATGACCAGGGCACTCACTTTTGCAATCAGAGTATGCATAACTTGCTTAGCAAGTATGGTGTTGTGCATAAGTAGTTACTCCATACCACCCTCAAACAAATGGCCAGGCAGAAATTTCTAACCAGAAGGTGAAGCAAATTTTAGAGAAAAAGTGCAGCCGAATAGGAAAGATTGGTGCAAAAGGCTAGATGATGCACTTTGGGCCTATAGGACTACCTACAGGACTCATATTGGCATGTCACCCTATCGGCTGGTATTTGGAAAAGCGTGTCACTTATCGATAGTAGTGGAGCACAAAGCTTACTGGGTAGTGAAGAAATGCAATTTGGATTTGAATGGAGCAGGATCTCATAAGAAATTCCAACTACAAGAGCTTGAGGAGATCAGATTGGAAGCCTATAATAATGCAAAGATCTATAAAGAAAAGACAAAGCATTCCATGATAAGACGATTACAAGAAAGGAGTTTGTTGTCGGCCAAAAAGTCCTACTTTATAAATCCTGCTTAAAGCTTATGCCAGGTAAACTTCGTTCTAAATGGGAAGGTCTTTACATAGTTTCTGATGTTCCCCTTTTTGGTGCAATTGAGCTTTTGGATGAGCAGATGGGAGCTAAATTCAAAGTTAATGGACATCGGCTCAAACACTTTCATGAAGGAGTTCCAACGGATGACAAGGAGGAGCTCCAACTTCATGACCCACCCTGAGCCCCAGTTGTACTCTTTCCCTTTTTCCCTTTTATATTGTGTTGCCTTTATCTGTTTACTGGATTGTGTACTAGCATTGAGGACAATGCAATGTTTAAGTGTGGGGGGGATACAAATAAAAATTTTTAGTTTTGTTTTGTTTTGGTTAGTTGATTTTTCTGGTTTCCAAGTTTTTAGTGTTAAAATTTTGTGTTATTTTTCAGTTAAGAAAAAAAACTATGCTTTTGTGTAAGTTGCTAGCATTGAGGGGATCCTAGCTTTGATATATCTTGATTTGATAGGGAATTGACCTTGTGTTAAGAATGCAAGTTAAGTGGCAATTAGCTTTGCTTTAATGAAATTTGATGATGGTCAATTTACCTTATGAGATTTTTGAACCTATTGCTTATTCATTTCTAGTATGTATCCCCTATCTTGCTTTTACTCTAGAACTTGGCTTGAATCTTATTCAAGGCCACATTTATTCATTTGCCATGCATGAAAAGGATTAAGACGTTCATTGTTGTTTTGTTTTAGCTAAAGCCAAAAAGCTATCCTACTTGTGTTTAATCCATTTGTTTTACCTCTTTTGAGCCATATATTTTTCCTTTTTAGCCTTTTAGCCATGAAAATCAAATAAATGCTCTTCCTACCTTAACTAGGATACTTTTGATTATTAAGGGCATTATATGTTGTTAAGGTTGGTGGAGGTGCATTTTTCACATCATTTATAAGCCATTTGTTTGTTCTTCTTCAAAAATATTCCAAGAAAAAGAAAAAAATATAATAATAATTAGTGAAAGAAAAAAAGAGAAAAAAAGCAAAAGAAAAGCATTTAAAAAAATCTTTGAAAAAAAAAGAAGAAAAAGGAAAGTAAAGTTGTTCTCTTAGTGCATATCTTTTTGTTTATGGTTAATAGGGCCTTAAGATGCACTTTTACTCCATCCTTATTCTTATTTTAATGCTCTTGATGATTTTAAGCATCTAATTTGCTTTTTGAATTTCCTTCATTCTTTTGTTTACCACTTGTTTCATACCTTAGCCTATATTACAACCATAATAAAGACCTTTTGATTCATTCATTGGCATTTGATTTTGGTGGTGGAGATGTAGACGATTGCTAAGCTTATGGTAGTAAGGTTGGGTAGGATGGAATTTGAGAGTAAGCACTTCATCCTAAACACTGAAGAGTAGAGTGATAAATGCTAATCCAAGTGAGGGACTTTTATTGCATTTCATTTTTTGTTAAGTGTATTGCCATGGTACTTGTTGTATTGATGCAAGTGACATGACTTGGAGAGTTGAGCTATTGATTTGCTTTGAGTTTCCTTATGCTAAGTGACCTACAAAATTCCATTTCTCTTGATTTCCTTTCCTTTATCTCTTTCTTGGAACTTTAGTTCTCTTTTGCCCAGGAGTGCAAAGGTTTAAGTGTGGGGGAATTTGATAACCATGATTTTTATATGTTTTATTTCTCTTAACTTAAGCATTTTAATGAGAAAATATGGCTTTAAGACTTTAATTAGATAAGATTTTGTTTTAGTAGCCATTTCTATATTTTAGGAGTTAATTTGCAAAATTGCAGAATTTTATTACATAAATCTTTTTAAATGAATTTTGTGAATATTTCTATTTCATCCTTTCCACTCTTTTTTGTGTAGATTTTTAATGAAAATTGGAGCTTGAATGAAATTTGAATTGAAGAAGAAAAAAAAAGAAGAAGAAGAATATGGGTTCTGGTTTGAAA
Source organism: Erythrophleum fordii (assembly GCA_032878935.1). NCBI lineage: Eukaryota > Viridiplantae > Streptophyta > Magnoliopsida > Fabales > Fabaceae > Erythrophleum > Erythrophleum fordii. The sequence continues at coordinate 22,387,289 of JAVQMF010000044.1, forward strand.
AGCAAAAGAAGAGCATGACAAAAGAAGCATGGAAAGAAGGCTCGAGCTGAAGGGACTCACATTTATAAAAGCAAATGAAGTGGAAAAGCTTGGGTTGAAGATAAAGCCATGAGCTCGAGTTAATGGATGAAACAGAGGAGAAAGAAGGCCTAGCGTGATAGCTTGAACAGAGGATGATACATGCATGAGATTCTGGCGTGGAAAACATGTGAAGTTTGGGAAAAAAGAAAAGAAGAAGTTACATGAGTTGCAAGAAGAAGAAGCCACGTCACACGAGCTGTGATGTACGAGTTTTCTCGAGTTTCATGCATACATTCAACTTACCTCTAATCCATGTAGCTTTAATCTACACAAATAAATATGTGGGAGGCACTGTGTGATTCATTAAGGTGCAGAACATGCAGCAGAACGTGGATTGCTATGAGCTATTACAGAGCATGGGTAGTAGCACAAAACAAAGCACAAAGCCACGTGATTCTAAAACATGTGAGCAGAATCTTCACGAAGGAGAAACATGTGAAATGGAGGGCTGGATAGAATATGGAATAGGAATAAGCTACATGCAGAAGTTACGTGAAGGGAGCTAGCGAGAAAAAAAGCTATGTGGGGTTGGAAGAAGCTTTAAGGTAGCAGAACAAAGCAAATGGAACATGAAGAGCTATGAGTTAACAAGCAAAAACAGAAGAAAATCAAATGGAGCAGCCACGTGATTCATTAACAAAGAATAAGCTACGAGCTCTGATGCTTTGAAAAGAAGAAGAAGCTATGTGCATGCAGAAGCTATGTAGCTCAAGTTTTTACGTGGAATATAATAATGCAAAATAAAGTGGGGCCCACATTTATACACACACGAAGGAGTTTCAAGAAATTGAAATAAAAGATCATCTGCACGTGGTGAAGGAGAAGAAAAAAAAAAAGACTACGGGCTAACGTGGGAAATGAGTTGGGAGCTGGAGTTTAAAGAAGGTTGACGTGTGTTAACGAAAACGTGAGCTGGAAGATGAGAAAAAAATGCGTACAACATGAGGCAAAGCGAAAAGAGCATGAGCTGAGGGGCATGTGATAAAAGGGAAGAAAATGTTGAAGCATTCATTGGGTTGGGAGAAAAAAGAAGACGTAAAACAGCGAGAGCTCCAGAGCTAAAGGAGGAAGCATTTCTTGTTGAATCATCCATGGCTGCAGCTGACTTTATCAATTTTCCTCCGATTAAAATCTCCATGGCAGCTTGAATTCCCTTTGGTGGCTAGCTAAAGATAGGATTCTCCTAGATGAAGATTCGAGCTCCACATCTCCTCACCAATTTGGATAAAAACTTCTTTGCTCAATCTTTTAATTTCAACATTATTTCCTTTATTAATTTGACTAGGTTTAGCTTATTGGTTTAGGAATTTAATTGCTAGAAATTACTAGATTGAATTAATTTTTAGATTGAGTGTAATTTGATATTTGAATCTTAATTGTGATCATTACATGTTTGTAAAAATTCCAGAATTGGTGCTATGCAAATTGCTTTTAAATTCCTCTTGATTATAAGCCAATTTATGCAATGGTTGTTGGATTAAATGGTTGAAATTCTTATGCAATTAATTGTTTGAGGAATTTATTAATCTAATTGGTTAATTAGCATCTTAAGTAAATTGTGAAGCAAATTTTATTGATTAATTAGGATTGGCTTTAGTGTGTTCTTGTTCTTAATTCAATTAATTAATTTTTCAAGGTTTCTTGTGGCTACAAATTCCTTGAATAGTTGATGAATTGAATCTTGGATGGTTATTCAAGAGCTTTTATGAGGAATACACTAATGAGCAAGAAATTAAATCCAAATTTGGTCCACTAAAAAAGAAGCAAGGATGATTGAATTCTAGGGAGTCCAATACAAGGCTAGCTACCATATTTGCTTGACTATTCCCTTCAATTTAGTCTTAAGTTTTTAATTCTTGTCAATTAAATTTTATATCAATTAAATCCTAGCATTTAAAAAAAAAACCCCTAAATAAGTTCCAATTAGTAATACTTAAAATTCCTCTATAAACAAATTGAGGCACAAACTCCTTAAGAAATGACCTAGGTTGCACCATTATCTACAGAATTTATTTTGCTACCTGGTTTTTATTTGAGATTGCATGACACAATCGTCACATGACATCAAGAATTATGGCATATAAAGACATGCTAGCATACTTTTCATAGCTTGAAAATACACATACACACATTCTAAAACAAGCTAAACACACATCCATGCATGAAAAAAGGTGGAGAGCTACCTTGTGTACACTCACACACTTTTTCCTTGAAATTCAAGCCTTCTCTTTTGGCCACACATCCACAAATTGGTGGAGATGGTTTCTCTTCGCCTAGATACAATTTATGGGAGCCAATTAGGTTCATGAAACAATCTCTAAGGCCATACAATTTACTTAGATGCTAGATTGCTCTATAAGCTCCATTGTGGTCTATAAATGCACTTAATGAAGTAATACTCATAAAATAAATTCTAGGCTCCATTCTTTCCTCTCAAATATGATTCTTGACTCCTTTTAAACCTCTTGGAGTCATCACATCATTAAAAGAAAGGGCCTAGCATCATGTTGCTTTTTTAGGTCATAATATGGCACCTAAAGCACCAACTCACTTTCTATGAGTTTAAAATTTTTTCTAAGGCCGCCCCTCATATTCATTCATCATATATGACTCAAGAATGGCCTTAGAAAAATTTAAAACTCTCCCTAGCTACCCCAACCTTGCTTGCCCGAGACTATACCCCTTTTTGGCCTCCTTGGAATTCTCTTTGTTTTCTTGAAGGAGGAAGCATGTGGAGAGCATCTTATGGATCTTAGGAGTTCATTTAAACTCTTAATTAGGCCTAGGAATTATCATATGAAATCAGATTTTGGAAGGTGCACACAAAACCCTAGAATTTGTATCTTGAAATCTAATGGTTTTTTATAATTCCCTTTGCATATTCTTAATCTCCACACCCTTTTTCCTTAGATTCATGCTTGGTTCTGCCTAAAAATCATCTCCTCTTAGGGTTTTCTCAAGTGGGGCGAAATGGATGAGGAGAGAACCAAAGATGACAACCATAGGAAGAGAAATTACGTTGTTTTATTGCTTTTTCTCACTTGAATCTTGTGTTCCTCTCTTCAAATCCGAATTTTACCTTCAATTTCTCCTTTAAAACAAATCCATATACTTCATTATAATCATAGGAAATAAAGGAGAATGAAGGAAAAGAGGTTTGGAAGAGAAAGAGCATGAAAAACCATGAAAATCCATACCTTTCTACCTTGAATTTCTCCTCCTTTTCTTCCTCCTCTTGTATGCCTCATCCTTTAGGGTTTTCTTTTGGTTTTAGGTAGAACATGGCCATGCATAATGAAGGGAGGAGAAGGGTGCATCATATATATAGGTGGGAATAAGTTACACTTTTCAAAAATTTTCATTTTGCCCTTCATACTTTGTATTTTTGTTTCTCCTTTGTTTTAACTCCTTTTTGAGAATTGTCTTTTTCATTATAAAATTTAGGTTCCCAATTCAGAAAAATACCTTTGGAATCACTCAAATCGGAGCTAAAACCTTTCCGAATGGATCTGTCAAAGTTCAGGCACACCGACATTGAAAAACATCCATCGGAGGGGATTTAACTGTCCCAGGGCTTTCCATGATTTTTAAGGCTTCTGAGAACCCTAGAGAACTTAAAACTTTGATTTAAAAAGCATTCCTATGTGAATTCCAAAATTTGCTCAAAATTACAAAAATGCCATTACATTTCGTAAGAAATTGTTTCTTCATTCTAGCTCTATTTTTCTTTCCGTTTGAGCCTAGGATTCTCATTTTTAAGAGTCTAGAATATTTCCTAAATTTTTTTGGACCTTAACTATCTCATTCCGGGGGACTTCTTTTTGTATCCTGTGAGTTTTGATCGTTTATGGAGAAACCATACGTTATGTTTCTCACATTTTCTCTCGTTTTCAAAAAATCGGATGTTACAAATTAGCTTCTAAATTATTACCTTAAGATGTTTGATTAACCTATTAAACTCCAAAGAATCCTCAAATTAGACAATTAAGCACTCAATTTCATTCATGTATTTCATCAAACACCTTGACTGCATACATGGAAAATTAGGGGATAATGAAAAATTCAGTACTTAATCAACCAATTAATCACTCAAAATGTATCCTAATTAGTGTCTAACTAGCAACTAATTACAAACAACACAAATTCCCAATCAAATACATCTTAACTAAGCATGTACAAGAAAAAGGAAAAGTGTAGAAAAGGAGAAAATCTTAGCCAAAATTCCTTTATTAGCTCTATGGATTCAAGCTTCTCCAAGGTCCTTTTCCAAGCTAATCATAAGATGAAGAATTAATGTTTCATTTGAGGTGGAAGGATGGGAGAATGGAATGGAAGAATGCTATGGCATGGAGGGGATGGAGTGGTGTAGAATGACGATTTTATTCGATGATGTGTGGCTGCTCTTAATAGCATTCTGCACGAGCTAATTCACCCTTCCCTTCACGTGCTTCTTACATGGATTTTTTAATAATCAGATGTGTTAAAATGTGAATGAATGGATAAATCCCCCTCAATGTGACTTTGCTTCTTATTTTCTTTTTGTATCACGTGTTCAGCCCCCACCATTTTAGCTCCTTCATGTGCTTCTTACATGCTAAAAATTTGTAGGCCCCAATGTGATGCTGACTTGCTAGAATATAATATAAAAAATTCATCCATGCTTCGTGCTATCTTTGAATCCAGTATGTAGCTTATTCTTCTTCTCATTCCACATTTTGCCTCTTCTCTCATTCAGCTTATGGCTTCACCTTACATGGACTTCTTGTTCATTCCCATGTGGCTTCTTACATATGATGTGGTTCTGGATAACATGTTCCCTGTGCGTGTTAGCTTGCAGCTTCAAGGGAAAACTAATGCTTCAACTTCTTCCAGCCCAAGCCTTTATTCCTCCCTTCATGCATCCCTTTTAAAGGGTCCATGCACGTGCTTCTCTTTTCTAGCTCATTTTCTACTTTCATTCATTCATGTTGCTTCCTTTGTTTCTGCATGTGTGTGTTTGGTAGCCCTTTGTGCTTCATATAGCTCTTTTCTTTGCATTTTGACGTCTCTTTTTTTTTTTTAAATTTTTCCCGTGTGTAAATCCCTCACATTACTTCTTCTCCATTCACCAAACTCATGGTTTCTTCCACTAATGTTGTTTCTGCCACTGCTTGTGGTTCTATTCATGTTCCATTCCATCCTTTCAATTTGAAACCTCTTTCATCTATTTCTTCTTTATTTTCTTTTTAACAATCACATTGTCTCCAAACCTTTAAACCCATGCCAATCCCTTACTGAAGTTGCTGCATGGTTTGCTATTTTTCATTTTTACTTTAGCCCAAACTTCCTCTCCACATCTTCAACACATTACCATGCTTTTATTATTCCTTTCTCACATTAGCTCCATAGCTTCTTCTTCAAATCTAGACGTATTTCCTCTTTTTCTCCTTCTGCTCTCCAAAATAGAGGCTACTTCCTTCATTCCTTCACATGTTCTTTGTTTGCTTCTTCTTCATCCAGCTCGTAGCATTCCACGTCAGACCTAGCTCAACTTTTTATTCCTCAAAAGCTTCTTCTTCCCTTAAATGTTGTTGTAAAACCATAGATTCTAGCTCGTCTCATACTTTTGAATGGCAAAATATCATGAAATATATAGGATTCCCATAGAAAAAGCAAGGAAAAATGGGATTATTTTCGCATTACACTATATCTAAAAATTCTATTCAGTGTCACGTGGACTGTGTGAGTTCATACTATATATTCTCATATTTAATTACATCCAAACAACTCATTTGCATCCCAAAATCATACCCATAACTCATAGAAACCGAAATGGAGCATGAAAAATAGGAGTTCATTCTCGACCAGAATTGGCCTCTTTTCTAAGAAAATTTTGAAAAATCATAACTAAATCTCGAAATATCAAAATCATGCAATCTTGGTTATTCTAGAAATATTTCGATGTCTAATTCACTCTAAAAATATTCCAAGACCATGACATTTATCACAGAGGATGTTTGACATCCAAAATTGTTTAAAGGTCCGACTGAATTCTGGAATTATCATAGAATTCTACAAAAAACTTTGAAAATTTTCAATTAATTCCAAAAAAATCTAATCCATACAAATGATACCAATCTAGAAAGCTGTGGATGTTAACTAGAGAGAAAAAATATCTTTAGATCAGTTCATTAAGCCCAGATCTCATAAATTCAATGGAATAATACTTTTGGTCAAGCAAATTTACTAATACTGGACAGGAACTTCAAAAATTCATATCTCCCTCTCGACCTCCAAATGAAGTGCTTCTAGTTGGCATGAGTCACTATGATTATCTAGTTTCTCTGTGTAGAATTTCATGGCAATTGGACATTATTTGAGCCTCGTGTGACAGAATGCAATTTCGGACCAAATGAATAGTGTAACAATTAGAAACTATGAAAATTGCCAACTTCGAAAAATCATCAAATATTTGTAGACCTCAAAAAATTATAATCTTTAGCTTCCCAAAAAGCTATCAATGATACCTAATTTCGTGCCAAATTTCAGATCAAGACTACCTCATTTGGCTAAAAAGTGACATAAGGTTCCATTATAGTCAAATTTGGCTCCATATGAGGTACCAAATTTGCCAAATGACTTTCCCTTAGTGTTGGCACCTTTTGGGCAAGTCTAAAAGTACATTTGAGACTTGTGTGAGCTACCCAAATGGTCTCAAACCTCATGCATCTCATTTTGGCCATTCAACCCACACTTATACACATTTTCATCATGCTTTGACATTGCATATATTAGCATCTCATACTCAAAATATATGCTACAGCTCATACACCATATCCATACATGTAAACATCACATAATATAATATTTACACATTTCTTAAGGTTCATAGTACATTTACAACATCATATACATCATGAACCATCATTATGGTTCCAAAATGGATAAAACAAAGCATAAGCTTGTCAATCTCCCTTCTTGTTGTTGGCTCCCTTCACCATAATTACTTGGTCCACCTAGCATGTTAGATCATTGGAGAGGAGGGAATGAGATTTAAAGAATCCCAATAGCTCATCTTCCATTCAATCATACATAATATGTGCAAAGCAAGCTTTACAAATGCATGTATGGAGAAAATGGAAGTCATGGACATTTTAAAAGCAAACTTAGCATATGAACAAATCATACAAGACACTCAAGAGCTCACCAAGTGTTTGGATTGGCTTCACACTTCTTCTCGGATTTTGGACTTACCTCACCCATTCTTTAAGAAGTTTAGACTCAACCATACTCTTGGGAGCCCACTTTGCTTTTGGGAGAGTCTTTACTTTGTCTCAACCAAGGTCAAGGGTTTTTAGCTCATCCTCACCAAAGGGAAGAGTTCTTGGCCTCTCCACACTCAAGCAAACTCATACAAACATCATGTATTCATTTGAAAACATAACATGGCATCAATAATCATGGCATATAAAGGCATCTCGCATACTTCATAGCTTGAAAATACACATACACACATTCTAAAATAAGCTAAACACACATCCATGTATGAGAGAAGCTGGAGAGAGCTACCTTGTGTACAATCACACACTTTTCCTTTAGGATCCAAGCCTCCTCTTTCGGCCACACACCCACAAATTGGTGGAGATGGTTTCTCTTAGCCTAGATACAATTTATGGGAGCCAATTAGGTTCATGAAACACATTCTAAGGCTACATAACTTGATGAAACACTAGATTGCTTTATAGGCTCCATTATGGTCCATAATTGCACCTAATGAAGCAACACCCCTCAATTGATTCCTAGGCCTCATTCTTTCCTTGCAAATATGATTCTTGACTCCTTTTAAGTCTCTTGGAGTCATCACACCATTAAAACAAAAGGCCTAGCACCGTGTTGCTTCTTTAGGTCATAATATGGAACCTAAGGCACCAAATCTATTTCTATGAGTTCTAAATTTTTTCCAAGGCCTTCTTTCATTTTCATTCATCAAATATGACTTAAGAATGGCCTTAGAAAAATTTAATACTCTCCCCCACACATAGAACCCTCCTTGGCTGAGACTATGAGCATTCTTGGGCCACTTGGAGTTCTCTTGGTTTTCTTGAAGGAGGAAGCCTATGGGGAGCATCTTAGGTGCCTCAAGAATGCATTTATACCCTTAATTAAACTTAGGAAGCATCACATAAGTTTAGAATTTGAAAAGAGCACTAGAAACCCTAGGTTTTGCATCTTGAATCCTAATGCCTATTTCATGGTTTTCTTTACATATTCTTATTTCTCTCCATCAAATACCTAAGAATCATGCTTGGTTGGGCTTGAAAATAAGATCTTCCTAGGGTTCTTAGTGTAGGTCGAAATGGAGAAGAAAGGAACATCAACATAGCTACCATAGAATGCATTTTTACCTTGTTTCCTTGATTAGTTTGGCTTGAATCTTGCTTTCTCCAAGCTCTTCTCTTCAAATCCGAAAATTCCCCTCTATTCTTCCTTCAAAACAGCCCTCAAAACTTTAGAAAAATCATGGGGAAGAAGAGGGAAAAAGAGAAGAAGAGATTGGTAGAGAGAAAGCATGAAAAACAAGCAAATTTCCATACCTAAAGACTTGAATTTTTCCTCCTTCTTCCCTTCTCTTGGTGTGCCACTCTCCTAGGGCTTTGCTTCTGATTTAGGGCTGGAAAATCTAAAGTGAAACGAGGGAGAGTGTGAGGCACCACTTATATATTATATAGCTAGGGCAAAGTGATTTTTTCAAAAATTCTAATTTTGCCCTTCATACTTTGCATTTTTGTTTCTCCTTCATTTTAGCTCCTTTTGAGAACCATCTTTTTCATTATAAAATTTAGGTTCCCAATTAAGAAAAATGGCTTTGGAATCACCCAAATCAGAGCTAAAACCTTTTCAAACAAACCTGTAAAAGTTCGGGCACACTGACGTTGGAAAACATCCACCAGAGGGGATTTAACTGTCCCGGGGCTTCCCATTGTTTTCAGGGCCTCTGAGAACCTAGGAAAACTCAAAAATTTGATTTAAAAAGCCCTCCTATGTGAATTCCAAAAATTGCCTAAAATTATAAAAATGCCATTACTTTTCGTAAGGTTTCTGTCAAAATTTATTTCTCTGTTCTAGCTCCATTTTTCCTTCTGTCTAAGACTAGAATTCTCATTTTTAGGAGGTTAAAATGTTACTAAAATTTTTTGGAACCTTAACTAATTCATTTCAGGGGACTTACTTTGAAACGCGCCCATTTTTGTTGTTTAATGAAAACTGGACATTACAGTTATCTTGAGCTTCCTCTTCTTTTTTAGCCACATGAGCTACCTTTTCTTGTAACTTCCTTCATGCCTCTTCTCTCCACACCATTCCACATTGATCCTTGCTATTTCCCATAGCTTTTCTTAATGTTTTACTCTTGCTAGAACTCGTGGCTAGCTGCTACATGTGTGTGTTCTAATAGTAGCTTAAAGTGAAGCCATGCATGTGTATGATGGTGTGTGTTTAAAGCTACATGGATGAACTTAAGAGAAGAGTGCTGTATTGTGGTGTGTGAGCTCATGGCTGTGAGTGAGATAAATACATGCAATTTCATATGAATATATGACGTAGAAAAGACCCTCTAGCCCATGCTTGCATGTGTGAGATTGGAGTGTACATGTGAATGGAAGAGAAAGTGTGAATGTGCATCAAATGAGTCAACGTGAATGGATGAGCTGGAAGTATGCATGGAGTGTGTGAGTTGGAGCCATGGGTCAACATGAGAGTGAAGAATGCATATGTGTGTGATGACCTCCCTTGCCATGAAAACCTCCTTCATCTTTTTCCTTCACTGCACATGATTTATTCCTCCCATTCCAATTCTATTTGCCCATCAAAAATTCTGAAAAAATAATAAACAATATTAAGTAGGAGAAATTTTATAAAATTATATAAAGGAATTTAAGCATTAAAATCAGTAATTTTGCAAATTCTCAAAATGTAGAAAATGACCAATTAAAATCAAATTCCATTTAATTACATCCATTAAGCCATATTTAATTATGAAAGTGCCAAAATTAGGAGGATTCATGTATATAAAATTAGCATTTATTAGTGTAGTCACTCTATCTTGGCCAAAACACATAAATTAATATATAAAGCAACTAATTAGAACTTATTTCATCTCATTTCATCATTACATATACCTATTAGAACTTGAAGTATAAACTTAGGTTACTTCAAATGCCTTAAAGGGTGACTTTCGAAATTCAACTTCTAGGCTTCAAAATCTCACCATATATGATCTTTATGACTCTGGTGAAATTCATTAGAGTCATCACAAGCATGCTTAGACATGCATAGAGTCATATTACCCCATTTAGGCATTCTTAAACCTTAACTTTTCACTTATAAAAATGCAATTCCTATATTCATTCCAATGCTTTTATTGGTATTTATATTTCATACCTAAACCATCTAAACCCTTAGAATTAATGAAATAACTACCTAGGCATCCCAACTCCTTTTTAGCCAAGACACCAACGTACTAGCCCTACCATGGAATTTTGTCAATTTAATAGAAAATGTGAAAGATTTAAGACACCTATAATTCATGGCTAGATTAATTATGGCATTAGAGGATTCAAATCATCTTTCTAGGGTTTTGAAATTTCCATGGCTCATTAAAATCCTAGATGAGACTAACTTGAGTTCTATGGCTTTTTATGTTAACTTCTTCACATAATCTTACTCTTCTTCTTTATAAAACCTTGTCTCTATCAACTTTTCCTCAAGTTCATGCCTTCTTCTCCCCTTCTCTCTCTTGGTTGAACCCATGTTACTTTAGGGTTACAAAAGGAACAAATTTTTACTACCTAAAACATACCTTAATTGAAAGCTCCTTAGTTGTTGTTTCTTCTAGTATATTTGGCTTCCTCAAATCACCTTTTTTGCTTAAGGTGAAAGCCACAAATTTCACCTTTTAAAACCATCATTAGAAAGAGCATGTAGAGAGAAAGAGGTTTTCCAAATACTACATATAACAAAATTTTGTATATTTTCTTACCTTTTTGCCTTCTTTTTTCTTCTCTCTTTTCCTCCTTCTTACACCACATGAACTTGATTTGGGGGCTAGTGGAAGTCAATTATGAAGAGAAGATGATGATGGCATGACTTTTATGGAGCAAAATCTAAGATATTTTAACAAAATTTAAAAATGACCATTACATCATTTTGCTTTAATTCCTCCATTTAAACTTATTTTTCATTTTTTTTTTCAAAAATTGTTCTATTCCATACTAAATTTTAGACTCTCTTCTTCATTTAAAATATTTGCTTAGAGCTCTCAAGGGCTTAAATTAGTCTAGAAAAGTCCAATGTAAAATATGACTATGGAGAACCTTAATTTGTACACCATCAAGGATTCAATTAAACCAACTTTACCTAGTTAATCTGCTAGTCATATTTTATCATATTATGATGTGGGATATCTAGTTCTTAGGTTAAATTTCATGTTATCTAAATCCCTAATTCTTTCTGCTTTCCTTATACTTAGGAGTTTGGCCTAACATAAAATTCTAGACATTACAAAGATAACCACATACCAAAATTAGCTTACAAGATGAAATTTAAACATGTAAACACTACCAAATGAAGGAAAACACTTACTTAATAGTTTCTCTAACCCCCAGCTTCAAAAATTATATAAGAAAACATGAAGAACACAAATTTTAGACTTAGGATTTGGGTTAAAATTCTCCAAATGAAAAATTAATTGGACCAAAATGAAGAAAGAGATGAGAGGAACAACTTTTATGTTACTTACCTTAGCCAAATATTCTTCTAGATGAGCAAATTAAGGCCATAGAGCTAAAAAACGTTAGTTCTTCCCCAGTTGTGTGTTTTTCTTCTTGCTATTGCCATCCAAAATGTTTTAGCTCAATTAATGAAGTGTGCAACACTTCTTTTAGGGTTTAGTGGGTTTGACTTGGGGATATTTTTGTCTAATTAAGTACATATCTAAGTATTAAGCACTAGTCTAATAAGTCTAAAAAGACAAACTCTCTATTATAACTTAGTTTAGGCTTTTAAAATTAATTTTTTAGTAGAATCAAACTAATTATTGAGCTCTAATCTAATTTTCTAACTCCATTAATTAATTTCTCTCAAGTAAATGTAAATTCTATAATTAAATTTATTTTCTGGCAAAAATTTGCTAAATAATTATTATTTTCCTAAAAAATGCCTAAATAGTTATTTTCCTTGAAAATTTTTACTTTTCAATATTTTTCTTAATTCTCATGATAATTCCTTTTTTTAAAATTAAATCTTTAATTTCTATAATTTTATTTAATTAATTTTAGGATGTTACAATCTTTCCTTAACTACATGAAATGAGGAATGTAAGGCTAGGGATACTAATTTTTAAGTTTAATAGGCCAAGGGTATTATATCTAGGTCATAAACCTAGGCCTATTAACTTTATTTAAGCAGGACCTTGTTTATTCTTTAACTCTAGGTTACTCTAGTCATATTCAATTGGGTTTTAGGAATTAATACACTTTTAATTAATTTTCTTAGTGCCATTAATTAATTTTTACCTAATTAATTAAACCCATAATTAAATATATTTTTCATACAAATTTCTAAATTAATTATTTTTCCTAAAAATTCCCATCTTCCATATTATTGGAAAAAACTTATTTTCCAAATAATCTCAATTAAATAAATTTTGGAATGTTACAAATTATCACAACAAATACACCAAAAATCCAAAGGAAGAAAAAGGTGACAGAGTTCTTTTGTTTGTTATGTGATTTTTTTTTTTTCATTTTTTTACTGTATGAAAATGTAAATTTAGCGAAAGGCTCTTTCCTTTGCTAATTGATAGAAATATTTAAAAAAAAAAAAGCACAAGAACTCTAGTGAAAAATGTTATGACCATTCCTTATTAAACAAATCCTCGCAAAAATTTAGCAATCGAACTTTTCATCACTACAAAGGATTTAGTCAAGGGATAGCAAGACAAATTTCTCTTCTTAGATAACTCCCTTGCCAAAGATTCAACAAGGGAATAGCAACATAAATTTCCCTTGGTAAAAATGCTGTAAATCCCTCAATACTCTTTTTTCATATTTTTTTATTTATTGAAACCATATTTATATTTAAATATATTTGATAATTAAATTTATATTTTTTATAATAAAAAGTTATAAAATAACACTTATGCAATTCATAAATAATATTAAAAAATTATTTAATATGTTCATGAATTCATATATAATAAGTATTATATTTAATATTTATATCAAAATTTAATACATAAAACTTATACAATTAATAAGTGAATTTCACATCTAATACATATTATATCTGTAATGACCCTAAATCCTAATTACAATTATTAGGCTTAATTAAATGGTTAAAGATCATAAATCAAGGCCTAAAGTCTTTACAATTAATTACATTAGGAAAAAGTGGAGGAAATTTGAACCTTGATATTATTAGGGTCATTAGCTAAATAACCATAATTAGTCGAGTCCTCAAGTGATCATAATTATCAATTAAGATCTTTGATTCATCTTACTATTAATTTCAACATACCAAAATCTCTTATAGATGTTCCCAAGTCATTATATAACATTATCATAGTAAATCTCAAGGTTTCTAAGTCAAAAATAGGAGTTTGCAAAGTTGGTTATTGGAACCTAAAAACCAAGTTTGGAGGCTTCCACTGCGACTTAGTGTATCAGCACCATGGCGTAAGTGGCTACTAGAACTTGAAACTAAAGTTTAACACCTTGCATCGTGACTCAGGTTTTGAACACCGCGATTGTAACATCCCGTCCTGCTGTAAACGTGAAAAACATAATGTTCGGTTTATTTGTAAATGGCAGAAATGGGCCAGATACAAAAGGAAGTCCTTGAAATAGAAGGAATTGGGGCCAACTAAAATTATAATATAATTTTAAATATTAGAAAATGAAGATTTGAGCTTTGAGTGTCTTAGAAATCAAGGCCAGAGTGATTCAAAAAAAATTTACCAAAAAGCCAGTGGCATTTTCATAAATATGGCACTTTTTGAAAAATACACAAGAGGGCTTTTTAAATGAAAGTTTTAAGTTCTTCGGGGTTCTCAGAGGCCCTAAAAACCATGGAAAGCCCCGGGACAGCTAAAGCCCCTCCGGTGGATATTTTTCAACGTCAGTATGCTCGAACTTTGACGGATCCGTTCGGAAAGGTTTTAGCTCCAATTTGAGGGATTCCAAAGCCATTTTTCTTGATTGGGAATCTAAATTTTATAATGGAATAGAAGGTTCTCAAAAAGGAGTTAAAACGAAGGAGAAACGAAAATGCAAAGTGTGAAGGGCAAAATGGGAATTTTTGAAAAGTGTAACTTATTCCCACCTATATATATATGATGCACCCTTCTCCTCCCTTCATTATGCACGACCATCTTCTACCTAAAACCAGAAGAAAACCCTAGGGGATGAGGCTCACAAGAAGGGGAAGAAAAGGAGGAGAAATCAAAGGCTTAAGGTATGGAAATTAGTAGTTTTTCATGCTCTTTCTCTTCCAAACCTCTTCTCCTCCATTCTCCTTTGTTTCCTATGATTATAATGAAGTTTATAAATCTATTTTAAGGGAGAAATTGAGGGGAAAGTTTGGATTTGAAGAGAGGAGCTCAAAGAACACAAGATTCAAGTGAGAAAAAGCAAGAAAACAAGATAATTTCTCTTCCTATGGTTGTCATTTTTGGTGCCCTTCTCCACCATTTCACCCACTTGAGAAAAACCTAGGAGGAGATGATTTTTAGGCAGAACCAAGCATGAATCTAAGGAAAAAGGGTATGGAGATTAAGAATATGCAAAGAGAATTATCAAAAAGCCATTAGATTTCAAGATGCAAATTCTAGGGTTTCAATTGCACCTTGTAAAATCTGACTTTGTATGATGATTCCTAGGCCTAAGTAAGAGCTTAAATGAGCTCCCAAGATCCCTAAGAGGCTCCCCATATGCTTCTTCCTTTGAGAAAACAAAGAAAGCTCCATGGAACCCAATATGCTTCATAGCCTCGCCCTAGATGGGTTCTCCTAGCTAGGGAGAGTTTTAAATTTTTCTAAGGCCATTCTTGAGTCATATTTGATGAATGAAAGTGAGGGGAGGCCTTGGAAAAAGTTTAGAACTCATAGAAAGTGATTTGGTGCCTTAGGTTCCATATTATGACCTAAAGAAGCAACATGGTGCTAGGCCTTTTGTTTTGATGATGTGACAACTCCAAGAGGTTTAAAAGGAGTCAAGAATCATATTTGAAAAGAAAGAATGAGGCCTAGAAATCATTTGAGGGGTGTTGCTTTATTAGGTGCCAATATAGACCAAAATAGAACCTATAGAGCAATCTAGTATTTCATTAAGTTGTGTAGCCTTAGAGTGTGGTTCATGAACTTAATTGGCTCCCATAATTTGTGTCTAGGCCAAGAGAAACCATCTCCACCAATTTGTGGGTGTGTGGCCGAAAGAGGAGGCTTGAGTCCAAAGGAAAAAGTGTGTGATTGTGTGCAAGGTAGCTCTCTCCACCTTCTCTCATGCATGGATGTGTGTTTAGCTTGTTTTAGAATATATATATGTGTATTTTAAAGCTTTGAAAAGTATGCTAGCATGCCTTTACATGTCATGATCCTTGATGCCATGTTATGTTTAAATGATTTCATGATATTTGTATGAGTTTGCTTGAGTGTGGAGAGGCCAAGAACTCTTCCCTTGGGTAAGGATGAGCCAAGAACCCTAGAGCTTGGTTGAGACAAAGTAAAGAGTCTCCCAAAAGCAAAGTGGGCTCCCAAGAGTATGGTTGAGTCCAAAGCGTTCAAAAAATGGGTGAGGCAAGTCCAAAATCCATGAGAAGAAGTGTGAGGCCAATCCAAACACTTAGTGAGCTCTTGAATGTCTTGTATGATTGATTCACATGCTAAGGTTGCTTTTAAAATGCCTATGGTTTCTACTTTCTCCATGCATGCATATGTGAAACTTGCTTGCACATATTATGTGTGATAGAATGGGAGATGAGCTATTGGGATTCTTTGAATCTCATCCCCTCCTCTCCAATGATCTAACATGCTAGGTGGACCAAGCAATTGTGGTGAAGGGAGCCAACAACCTTGAAGAGAGACAATTGACAAGCTTATGTGTTATTTTGCTCCTTTTTGGAACCATAATGATAGTTCATCATGTATATGAAGTTGTATATGTACAAAGAATGTTGAGACATATGTGAACATACTATTGTATGATGTTTAGATGTATGGAAATGATATATGACCATTAGCACATGTTTTGAGTATGAAATGCCATGGTGTGAGAATGTAAAGTTTGGTGGTTATGTGTATAAATGTGGGTTGAATGGTCAAAATGAGATGCCTGAGGTTTGGGACTATTTGGGCAGCTCACACAAGTCTCAAATAAGCTTTTAAACTTTCCCAAAAGGTACCAAGACCAAGGGAAATCCATTTGGCAATTTTGGTACCCAATATGGAGCCAAAATTGACCATAATGGAATCCTATGTCACTTTTTAGCCAAATGAGTTAGTCTTGCCCTAAAATTTGGCATACAATTAGGTCTCATTAAGAGCTTTCTGGGAAGCTAAATATCATAATTTTCAGAGACCGAGAGAATATTTGATGAATTTTTAAAATTGGGATTTTCTATGGTTTGTGGTATGTGCACTGTTCATACTGGCAGATTTGATTTTCGTGTCACTCGATAGACAAATGGTGTCCAATGCTTATGACATCTTATATTCATAAACTAGAGGTCATAAGCTTTCTGTGGCCACTGAGATCACCTCATTTGGAGGTCTGAGTAGAGAGTTATACATTTTTGAAGTTTGCTATCAGTAACAGTGGCGACTCCAGAGCTCAATCACTGTTCCATCAGTTCCAGATGCCTAAACGTATCTTTTTCATTTGGGAATTATTTTTATTGTCATGTTAACATTTGTAGCTTCCCAGAATGACTAAATTTGTGTGATTTTGATTTTTGTAGAATTAGTTACGAATTTCAGAAATTTACATCAATAACCTAAATCATAGCCCAGGTAACCAGCGAGTCTATAGCTTTTTGGATGTCAAACGTCCTGTGTGATGAATGCTGTGACTTGGACGTATTTTTAGTGTGAATTAGACATCCTAAGCTTTCCAGAGTGCAAATAGTGTATGATTTTGAAGTTTTTAGATTTAGTTATGATTTTCCAAAGTTGGGTTAGAAAATGGAGCAAATCTAGCCGAAAATATGCATGCTTATTTTGAGCTCCATTTCGGTTTCCATGAATTGTAGGCATGTTTTTGTGATGAAAATGAGTTGTGCATGTGCCCTTTTTCATGTGCCCTCATGAAAATCATGATGTGAAGCTTATAAATGGCATGTAATAGAGCTAGAAGTTATGGTGTTACATTTATTGGTATCAGAGCAAAGTTCCAGGATCTCTCGGATTGGATTTGGCTTGAGGATGTAGCCATTAGGCTTTGTAAAAGGCTTGTATGGCTCTAAAAAGTCCTTTATGAGACATTGTGGGTGTTTGAATGTAGTTTATAGCTTTATTCATGATAAGTAAGTTATAGAATGGTCTTAGAGTAGTTAGTGGATACCAGGAAGAGTGGCCTCTAAAGGAGCTTGAGCAGAGTTGAGGGATCCAATGGCTAGAGCTTGATGAGATATGATAGCTTGCCGGGAACAGTGGCAAGCCCTAGATATGAACAATAAGAATGATCTCGTTGATAGGAAGAGGCTTGCTAGAGAGAGTATGGGAGGCCTAATTCTCTCGGGTAGTTATACTCAGGCCATTCTCAGCTGTCTCATGTAACGCAGAGACAACTAATGATGTAGTGCAGTATGAGATGAGATTGTAACTGCACTAAACCAGTCTAGAGGGGAAGTGAGAAAAAGAGTCACCCTTAGCCATAACACCCAAATGCCTAGATAAGTATTAGAGACCGAAAGGTTAGTCTCTTCAGGCCAAAGGTTAAGTTATAAGCTATACCCTGGAGCCTGACAGCCTGAAGGTGATAACTAGTTATGCCTGAATGAAGCGAGAGGTAGAACCCTCTAGCTTGATGATGAGTCGGTTATAGGGGCGGTGAGGCTCGGGTTGGTAGCTAAAGATAAAAATCCAATCCCTAGATTAGTAAGCCAATCAGAGGCCGTTAGCCGCAGCAAATGATGTGTTAGCCACGACGAATGGCACTATGAATACCTTGTTAGTCATAGTTAGGCTAACAAAAAAAAAAAAGGAACTACTAAGGGGTTATATAACCCACAGAGAATGGGCACCCCTAGTATAAGTAGAGGAAAAGAATAGTTATGAAAGATCAATAAGAAGTCCGTGGGCCTAGTAAATGAGACTGAGGAAAGAGCTCAACACAGAGAAAGTTGGATACAAGGCTAATGAGGTTGTTGAGAGCCGCCTATGAGGCGTTGACTCCAACCTAGAGTGTTACCTAGTGGGACGCTGAATGATAGAATATTAGTGTAGCCTCAAAATAACGTAAGATAAGACTACTAGTAGTAAGGCACCTAGTGAATGGCCTAGTAAGGTGTACCTCATAGGGAATACCTAGAAGTAAGTTTGAGTAACAAGTAATAAAGGCTCAGAAAAGAATGAGGATAGTTAATAAGCTACAGGTTCGATGAGATGGATAGCCTAGGTAAAGCATAAGCTGAAGCCTAAGGGAGATGACCAGTAGCATCGTTCCACGTGAGATATGTGAATGAAAGGCTCAATGAAAGTTCTCCCTGGAGCAAAAAAGGAAAGATGAGACATCCTCATGTTAGGGAAACTACCCAACAGTGGTTAGTAAAGTCCCATAAATAGATCCCCTAATTGTAGAGTATAGTGAACAAAGAAGCGAGGAAGAGTTGAGAATTAACCATAGAAGATATACCCTCGCTTTAGTCATGATTAGATGAGTAAGCTAAGCCGAGAAAGATAAATAGATAGAGGTCCAATAGTTAGTTAGATGAGCTCTCTAATATGAGAATAATACAGGGTTAAGGCACATACATGGTCAAAGCACCCAATAGAGCATAAGTTTCAACGAGGTAGAATCCAGACAATGAGAATATGCATTCTAGATTGAGTTAACAGAACCCTAGAAATAGCATACTGTGCTCCTGGGCATGAGACTATAGAGGCTGAATAGAGAGAAAGCCTAGCTTTGATCTGAATGTAAAAATAAGCTAAGACAGACAGTTAGTGCCTTAGTACCCTCAGGGAAGCTCGAGAAAGCTAGAGACCACCTAAGAAGGTGAGCCCCGTCTTATGTAGAGAAAGAATGTAAGTCGAGAGCACTATAGAATGACATTCTTAGGATTTTATGAAATAGAATCCTCCATACCAAGGGATGGTCTAGCTAAAAGCAAAGTAAGAGTATGAGTAAAAAGTAAACCCCCTTGATGTTACAGAGAGTGATTAAGTGGAGGAACCCTGGGAAAATGTAGGTGCTCTTAAGCGTAAAGAAATCTGAATTGGCAACAGAAACAGCCAGTAGTAGAATATCCTTTTACCTAAGTAAGAGGATAAGAAAGGTAAAAAGAGCAGATATGACAATGTTCAAGCCGAGGACATATCAAATTGAAAATAAATATTCAGTTAATGTGCTTGGGTACTTAAGAAAGCACACTTGTCTTTGGCATAGATGCCCTTCTAGTATGATATTGCCCAAAGTATAAATAGCCAGGCAATACTGAGAAATCTCGGGATGTAGTAGAGGAAGAATCCTACTTTCCCCGAGTATACTACGAGGATAGGGTAGATAGAGAAAAGTAAGAGAAGGATACTTTAGATTATTGGGAAACTTGTAATATACAGGCGATAGTGGCCTTGAGCTCAGTCATAAGGTGCCCGTGTATTAGTGTTTGATTTTTTGGTTTGCTTTCAACAGAGGCTACATGATATTAGGTCTGGCCAACCTAGTAGTAATGTGGCTTAAGTGCATAGCAAATGATGACATCAATTACCAAAGTGTCTTGATAATCAAAAGGTATCCTAGTTAGAGAAAGAGACGAGTCAGAAAAGAAAGATAAAGGGATTCCATGTAGAAAGGGATCCCTAGTAGAGGATGTTTAGATTCAGTATACATAGCTTGAGTCCCTTATAGTATGTATAAATGAAATAAAGAGGGACCAGTGCATAGCCTCCAACATAGCCTCTCTCCTGCTAGAGATGTTAACCACACTCAGTGTGAGATGCCCTGGTGCCAAGGCACTTAAAAGTAGAACGTGGGCATAATAAGAACTGCAGGATATGAGAGGAGGGCTAAAACGAGTATGTGAAAGTAAGTAAGTCAATAGAGTAAGAAAAGAAAGCCTAAGTGAAAAAGGGGCTGAAGTGGGAATCTGAGGATCCTATGAGGAGTGATAAACGAAAATTAAAATGCTCCCTAGTATTAGTATAATGGGATCCTAGAGAATGAGATAACACAGAACCCACTTCGCACGAAGAGCGTGATATACTTCTGAGTTTAGCCTTAGCTATTATGAGTGATGGTCACTGGACTTAGTGAGCATGTATTTTACTATCAGATATAATAATCTTAGGCTTTGACATCTCCCAGAGATGGATCGCAGTAGATCCCAGCATGGTATAGCGGGTTGTAGTAGACCCTAGCAGGGCTTTGAGAGGTCGCAGTAGACCCAGGGGTCACAGTGGATCTCATAGAGTTACAGAGAGCCCTAGCCACATCATGATGGACCTCTTGTAGAGATGACAGCCTGAGATAGTTCTTACAGAGTAGTTAGTCTCAGAGACCAGTACAGTTTCAGCTAGCCTTTGTCTCAGAGACTACAGACCTCTTGAGTCTGGTAGACCGTTGCTACAAAGATACAAAGGCTTTACTCAGACAGTTAGACCACTGACTAGCTCTCTTCAGAGATGAGCATAGTATATGGGATGAGGAAAGTAAGAAATAAGCTTTCCAGAGTTAGAACCAGATGAACCACTACCTAGCAGACAGTAACCCTAACCAAGGGATAGAAAGATCCCTGTATGATAGCTTATGTATTCAGAAAAGGGGTCAAGTGCAATTCTTATATGAGGTAAGTGGTATAGTATATCCCCAGTGAGCAAAACTGTGAGAACAGCCAGCATCCCATCAGAGCCTAGCAGTAGTCAGTGGTAGTAGCTCTTCGGTGCCAGTGTGAGATACACAGATTAGGCCAATCAGTAATAAAATGAGGGACTATGAAATGCCATTATAAGTGAGCAAAGAAAGTGAGAAAAAGTCCCTGCCTACAAAGACAAATATAGTAATAAATAGAGAAATTGGGATCATTAAAAGCAGAAACTCCTCAAACAAGCTGTAATCCTAGTAAGCAATTGTGATATGAGGCTTATGACAGAAAGAAATGCAAATTATAATCATGAGATGAGCTAGTGAGGAAGAACGCAGAGATAAATAGTGGACGGAACATGTAAATAAACAGACAGTTAGAAACCTCAGATGGCTCTAATGATTAAAAAAAAACATGATGAGATGTTATGAGAAGCCATTCAGAGAGGATACAGGAGACGTGATATGAAATAAGTTATCTCCCGAGATGTGTAAATGAGTCCACTGAAAGAATGTTAATCCTGCGATCAGGTTAACATTAACCCGACATGATTAGTAAGCTCTCCTAGGATAGGCCTCCAGAGTAAGCAATTTCTTTCCCTTATGAGAAAGAACTAGCTAGTATTTTATAGCAATAGAGACTTTATCAAGAGCTAGTAACAAAAGTGCCCTGGCTGAAAGAAAATTCGAAAGAAAGAAATCGCTGAGAAAGTGTATAGAGCTAGAAAGAAGGGAAAGAATAGAACAGTTAGCCATAAAAGAAAAGAGTAAGAGGAAGTGCACCCCAAATTTCAAGGACGAAATTTATTTAAGGGGGGAGGAATGTAACATCCCGTTCTGCTGTAAACCTGAAAAACGTAATGTTTGGTTTCTTTGTAAATGGCAGAAATGAGCCAGATACAAAAGGAAGTCCTTGAAATAGAAAGAACTGGGGCCAACTAAAATTATAATAAAATTTTAAATATTAGAAAATGAAGATTTGAGCTTTGAGTGTCTTAGAAATTAAGGCCAGAGTGATTAAAAAAAAATTTGCCAAAAGGCTAGTGGTATTTTCGTAAATATGGGCATTTTTTCAAAAATACACAAGAAGGCTTTTTAAATGAAAGTTTTAAGTAATCCGGGGTTCTCAGAGGCCCTAAAAACCATGGAAAGCCCCGGGACACCTAAAGCCCCTCCGGTGGATATTTTTCAACGTCAGTATGCTTGAACTTTGACGGATCCGTTCGGAAAGGTTTTAGCTCCAATTTGAGTGATTCCATAGCCATTTTTCTTGATTGGGAATCTAAATTTTATAATGGAAAAGACGGTTCTAAAAAGGAGCTAAAATGAAGGAAAAAAGAAAATGCAAAGTGTGAAGGGCAAAATGGGAATTTTTGAAAAGTGTAACTTATTCCCACCTATATATATGATGCACCCTTCTCCTCCTTTCATTATGCACGACCATCTTCTACCTAAAACCAGAAGAAAACCCTAGGGGATGAGGCTCACAAGAAGGGGAAGAAAAGGAGGAGAAATCAAAGGCTTAAGGTATGGAAATTAGTAGTTTTTCATGCTCTTTCTCTTCCAAACCTTTTCTCCTCCATTCTCCTTTGTTTCCTATGATTATAATGAAGTCTATAAATCTGTTTTAAGGGAGAAATTGAGGGGAAAGTTCGGATTTAAAGAGAGGAGCACAAAGAACACAAGATTCAAGTGAGAAAAAGCAAGAAAACAAGGTAATTTCTCTTCCTATGGTTGTCATTTTTGGTGCCCTTCTCCACCATTTCGCCCCACTTGAGAAAACCCCAGGAGGAGATGATTTTTAGGTAGAACCAAGCATGAATCTAAGGAAAAAGGGTGTGGAGATTAAGAATATGCAAAGGGAATTATCAAAAAGCCATTAGATTTTAAGATGCAAATTCTAGGGTTTCAATTGCACCTTGTAAAATCTGACTTTGTAAGATGATTCCTAAGCCTAACTAAGAGTTTAAATGAGCTCCCAAGATTCCTAAGAGGCTCCCCATATGCTTCTTCCCTTGAGAAAACAAAGAAAGCTCCATGGAACCCAATATGCTTCATAGCCTCGGCCTTGATGGGTTCTCCTAGCTAGGGAGAGTTTTAAATTTTTCTAAGGCCATTCTTGAGTCATATTTGATGAATAAAAGTGAGGGGAGGCCTTGGAAAAAATTTAGAACTCATAGAAAGTGATTTGGTGCCTTAGGTTCCATATTATGACCTAAAGAGGCAACATGGTGCTAGGCCTTTTGTTTTGATGATGTGACAACTCCAAGAGGTTTAAAAGGAGTCAAGAATCATATTTGAAAAGAAAGAATGTGGCCTAGAAATCATTTGAGGGGTGTTGCTTCATTAGGTGCCAATATAGACCATAATAGAACCTATAGAGCAATCTAGTATTTCATTAAGTTGTGTAGCCTTAGAGTGTGGTTCATGAACTTAATTGGCTCCCATAATTTGTGTCTAGGCCAAGAGAAACCATCTCCACCAATTTGTAGGTGTGTGGCCAAAAGAGGTGGCTTGAGTCCAAAGGAAAAAGTGTGTGATTGTGTGAAAGGTAGCTCTCTCCACCTTCTCTCATGCATGGATGTGTGTTTGGCTTGTTTTAGAATATGTGTATGTGTATTTTAAAGCTTTGAAAAGTATGCTAGCATGCCTTTACATGTCATGATCCTTGATGCCATGTTATGTTTAAATGATTTCATGATGTTTGTATGAGTTTGCTTGAGTGCGGAGAGGCCAAGAACTCTTCCCTTGGGTGAGGATGAGCCAAGAACCCTTCAACTTGGTTGAGACAAAGTAAAGAGTCTCCCAAAAGCAAAGTGGGCTCCCAAGAGTATGGTTGAGTCCAAAGCGTTCAAAGAATGGGTGAGGCAAGTCCAAAATCCATGAGAAGAAGTGTGAGGCCAATCCAAACACTTAGTGAGCTCTTGAATGTCTTGTATGATTGATTCACATGCTAGGGTTGCTTTTAAAATGCCTATGGTTTCTACTTTCTCCATGCATGCATTTGTGAAACTTGTTTGCACATATTATGTGCGATAGAATGGGAGATGAGCTATTGGGATTCTTTGAATCTCATCCCCTCCTCTCCAATGATCTAACATGCTAGGTGGACCAAGCAATTGTGGTGAAGGGAGCCAACAACCTTGAAGAGAGACAATTGACAAGCTTATGTGTTATTTTGCTCCTTTTTGGAACCATAATGATAGTTCATCATGTGTATGAAGTTGTATATGTACAAAGAACGTTGAGACATATGTGAACATACTATTGTATGATGTTTAGATGTATGGAAATGATATATGACCATTAGCACATGTTTTGAGTATGAAATGCCATGGTGTGAGAATGTAAAGTTTGGTGGTTATGTGTATAAATGTGGGTTGAATGGTCAAAATGAGATGCATGAGGTTTGGGACCATTTGGGCAGCTCACACAAGTCTCAAATAAGCTTTTAAACTTGCCCAAAAGGTACCAAGACCAAGGGAAATCCATTTGGCAATTTTGGTACTCAATATGGAGCCAAAATTGACCATAATGGAATCCTATATCACTTTTTAGCCAAATAAGTTAGTCTTGCCCAAAAATTTGGTATACAATTAGGTCTCATTAAGAGCTTTCTAGGAAGCTAAATATCATAATTTTCGGAGACCTAGAGAATATTTGATGAATTTTCAAAATTGGGATTTTCTATGGTTTCTGGTATGTGCACTGTTCATACTGGCAGATTTGATTTTCGTGTCACTAGATGGCCAAATGGTGTCCAATGCTTATGAAATCGTATATGCATAAACTATAGGTCATAAGCTTTATGTGACCACCAATATCACCTTATTTGGAGGTCTGAGCAGAGAGTTATGCCTTTTTGAAGTTTGCTGTCAGTAACAGTGGCGACTCCAGAGCTCAATCACTGTTCCATCAGTTCCAGATGCCTAAACGTATCTTTTTCATTCGGGAATTATTTTTAGTGTCAATTTAACATTTGTAGCTTCCCAGAATAACTAAATGTGTGTGATTTCGATTTTTGTAGTATTAGTTACGAATTTCAGAAGTTTACATCAGTAACCTGAATCACAGCCCGGGCAGCCAGCGAGTCTGTAGCTTTTTGGATGTCAAACGTCCTGTGTGATGAATGCTGTGACTTGGACGTATTTTTATTGTGAATTAGACATCCTAAGCTTTCCAGAGTGACAAATAGTGTATGATTTAGAATTTTCTAGATTTAGTTATGATTTTTCAAAGTTGGGTCAGAAAATGGAGCAAATCTGGCCGAAAATATGCTTGCTTATTTTGAGCTCCATTTCGGTTTCCATGAATTGTAGGCATGTTTTTGTGATGAAAATGAGTTGTACATGTGCCCTTTTTCATGTGCCCTCATGGAAATCATGATGTGAAGCTTATAAATGGCATGTAATAGAGCTAGAAGTTATGGTGTTACAGCGATGAAGTTGCTCTTAGGAACTTACTATTCAACCTTCCTGAGTGGCAAGTTAGAGCCTCACCATGCCGAGCCTATGTGGCGCCGTGGCAAGAGACCCTCAAGGAGCTTTCCAAGCTTTCCTCTCGACATTCGTTGTAGTAAACTTCCCTTACACCGTGGCAAGATTGCCCTCTGACAATCTCTCTGGGTGAATTTGTCGAGTTGCGCCACGGCATACCTAACCTTTAGAACTCCCTTGGCCACGACTTAAGTGATTTTGGTGGTGGCTTAACCCACTACTACACCTATACCTCTCATGTTTCGTCCCATACACTCCAACTCTCTCTCTAGTAGCACTCTAGGGCCATTCTACCTTAATTTGGGAGGCTTTAAAGGCATTCATCTACCTAATTTACCCATCATACCTGTCCTTACCAATTCAAGACTTAGATGTTGATTCTTACTCGTCAAACTATCAATGGCAGCAAGAAGGATTCATAACTACTAACATTATCATCTAAATCTAAAGTCCAATATAGGTTCCATGCATTACTAGTCGAAGTCAATAATTAAGGTATCACGTAATTACATTCTCAAATAATAAACCATATCTTAGGAGCAACTAGGTTCCATATTAGATATATAAGTACATACATCAAATTCCAAGTTGTAAAGAGCCTAACTCCCTAATGGTTACATCACAGTCTACTAAAACACAAAAATACCTCCACTTAGCAATATGATTACATGATGATATTATACAAAAGGAAATACAAAATTTAGCATCTACTTTACTCAGGTCAGTCCATGTGTAACATTCCCCACACATGTTCTGAGCTCATGGATGTTCATCCACTTACTTCCCCTTATCCTTACTCGAAGGACCTTCACCTGAAATAGTTAGCCTATAAAATGGGGTGATGATAATTGCTAATTTTCATATATTTGTATCCACTAATTTGGACATTTTGATAAATAATTGATTATATTTTGAGCTTTAAATTGGATATTATTTAGTTTAGAAATCAATCTTATCTTTTAAAATTTTGTTGAATAAATTAGGATTTTTAATGACTTCTATTTTACTTTGTTTTAGTTCATTTTCTTAGATGATTTCATATTATTTTATTTTATCTTGTTTTATTCTTTTCTCTTTTTTTTTCTTATGCTTTTTTTTTCTTTTTCTTCAACAAAAGAGTCATTCATTTTTCATTTTATTTTCCTTTCTCCTCTCTATTTTCTTTTTTACTTGAAACATTTCCAAAGAAGAACAAACAAACAGCCTATAAATGATGTGAAAAATACACCTCCACCCACCTTAAAAAGATACATTGCCCTTAATAATCAAAAGCATCCTAATCAAAGTAGGAAAAACATTTGTTTGTTTTTGATGGCTAAAAGGCTAAAAAAGAAATATATATGGCTTAAAGGGGGTAAAGCAAATGGATTAAACACAAATAGGAAGGCTCTTTGGCTCTAGCTAAAACAAAACAACAATGAATATCTTAATCCTTTTCATGCATGTCAAATGAATAAATGTGGCCTCGAATAAGATTTAAGCCAAGTTTTAGAGTAAAAGCAAGATAGAGGATACACACTAGAAATGAATATCAGTAGGTTCAAAAATCTCATAAGGTAAATTGACCATCATCAAATTTCATTAAAGCAAAGCTAATTGCCATTTAACTTGCATTCTCAACATAAGATCAATTCCCTATCAAATCAAGATATATCAAAGCTATGATCCCCTCAATACTAGTAACTTCCATAAAAGCACATTTTTTTTTCAAAAATTGAGAAACAACAAAATACTTCAAGACTTCAAAAAAAAAACAAAAGACTAAAAACCTGGAAACTAGAAAAATCAACTAGAAAAAACAAAGCAAAACTAAAAATTTTATTTGTATCCCCCACACTTAAACATTGCATTGTCCTCAATGCTAGTACACAGTCCAATCAACAGAAAGACAATACAATATAAATAGGGAAGGGAAATGGTACAACCAGGTAATCAGGGTGAGTCATGAAGCTGGAGCTCCTCCTTGTCATCCCTTGGAACTCCTTCATGAAAGTGCTTGAGCCAATGTCCATTAAATTTGAATTTAGCTCCCGTCTATTCATCCAAAAGCTCAATTGCACCAAAAGGGAAAATATCAGAGACTACATATGGACCTTCCCATTTAGAATGAAGCTTACCTAGCATGAGCTTTAAACAGGATTTATAAAGCAGAACTTTTGCTTAACTAAAAACTCCTTTCTTGCAATCATTTTGTCATGGAATGCCTTTGTCTTTTCTTTAAGATCCTTGCATTATCATAAGCTTCCAAATGGATTTCTTCAAGCTCTTGGAGTTGGAATTTTCCATGAGACCCCACTCCATTCAATTCTAGGTTATATTTCTTCACAGCCCAGTAAGTTTTATGCTCCACTTTTACCGGTAAGTGACAAGCTTTCTTAAATACCAGCCGCTAGGGTGACATGCCAATAGGAGTCTTGTAGGCAGTCCTATAGGCCCAAAATGCATCATTTAGCCTCTTGCTCCAATCTTTCCTATTCGGCTGCACTATTTTCTCCAAAATTTGCTTCACTTCTTAGTTAGAAATTTCTGCTTAGCCATTTGTTTAAGGGTGATATGGAGTAGCTACTTTATGCACAACACCATACTTACTAAGCAAGCTTTGCATACTAGGGTTGCAAAAATTAGTACCTTGGTCACTGATAATGGCTCTGGGGATACCAAACCTGCAAAAAATATGAGAGTGAACAAACTCCACAACCACAGAAGAATCATCAGTCCTAGTGGGTTTTGCTTACACCCACTCCGAAACATAATTAACAGCCAATAAAATGTATGAAAAACCAAAAGAAGTAAGAAAAGGTCCCATAAAATCAATGCCCTACACATCAAAGACTTCACAATACAAAATGGGATGCTGTGGCATTTCATTTCTCCTAATATGCTACCTGTTTGTTAACACCCGACACATCTTTTACAAAAATAAAAGGCATCATAAAAACAAGATAGGCCAATATAATACACTATCTAGAACCTTCCTAGCTGTGCGTTTTGAACTAAAGTGAACTCCACATGTAAGTGTGCGACAAAATTTCAAAACATAATCAAATTCTATATCAGGCACACAATGTCTAATCACTTGGTCACTACATAGTCTCCATAAGTATGAATCATCCTAAATATAATGCCTACCTTCACTCCTAAACTTATTTAACTAATGTTTATTCAAACCAATAGGTAATTCAAAAATAGCTAGATAATTCACTAAGTCAGCATACTAAGGGTAGAAACTATGCATAGCACACAAATGCTCATCAGGGAAATCATCATCAATAGGTAAGGAATCTAGCTTCGGAGCCTCAATTCTGCTCAAGTGTCTGCTGACAAAAGTGTCTGCTGACAAAGGCTATTTTCATACATTTTCTTTCCGCTAATTTAGATATTTTGATAAATAACTATGGCTTAATGAGTTTTATTAGGTGAAAATTTTATTTTAATGCCCACTTTTGCACTCTAAGAATTTAATTGCAAAATTAATGAATTTAATGCATAAATTTATCTTAAATAATTTTGCAAAGATTCCTATTTAATTTTTCTCACTCTTTTGTGTAGATTTTTAAGAAGCATTTGGAGTTTGAATGGGAAATTGAATTGAGGGAGAAATGGAGCTTCAACAGTACAAGTTTCTGAGAAAATAAAGTTTAAAAGCAAGAGAATAAAAAGAGGGCATCACAATCATCATCATCCATCTTAGTCATACACATTCCACATTAGGAGCTTTAAACTTCATTCATCATGGAAGGTTTCACTCATATAAAACTTTCTAACCTTCCACTCTTCCATAACCACGAGTCCAAGCACACACTTGCATGTATGGGACCTCATTGCTTTGCTCTCCATTCACCCCATGTAGCTTAGCTTGCATGGATATTCACTCTTATCTATTCCCTCACTCACTCGTAGCATTCTTTCACTTGCTTCATTCACACCTTGACACCAACATCATCATGCATCATTATTTAGCATGTGCCCATAGGTCATATGTCATTTAACCAAGTTAAACACTCATACGAAGCATGCATGGGTTCCACACTTATACATATACACACACACATCATCTCACATGGAAGTGGAAGAGAGTGGAACCATGAATCTGATGGAAAGAAGCTAGAGAAGAACAACGCTACAAGCTGGAGAAAATAATGAAGACGTAGAGCTGACGTGAATACAAGAAGCATGAGCACATGGAGGCAAGTGCAGAAAGTACGACTTAAATGCAGCAGGAACAAGAAGCCACGTCACACGAGCTATTGATGTACGAGTTTTCTTGAGTTTCATGTATAGATTCAGCTAACCTTTAAGCCATGTAGCTTTCATCTACACAAACAAACACGTGGGAGGCAACGTGTGATTCTTTAAGGTGCAAAACATGCAGTAGAACATGGATTGTTACGAGTAGTTACAGAGCATGGGTAGCAGCATGAAACGGAGGAAGAGAGCCACGTGATTAGAGGAATACACATACATGCCGAACGTGTTGTGAACAGGAACATGGATGACATGAAGAAGCTAAGCAGAACGAAAGAGAAGTAACGAGTGAAGAAGGATTCAGGTTGGACTTCTCTTAACGTCACACATTAGTTCTCATGGAGAGAAGAAAAAAAAATGATGGAGCTGAAGAGAGGAGGGCGATGTGAAAACATGAGAGAGCTCCAGGAACGAGGGAGGAAGCATTTTCTCATTGAATCATCCATGGCTGCAGCTCATTTCATCAATTTTCCTCCGATTAAAATCTCCATGGCAGCTTGAATTCCCTTTGGTGGCTAGCTGAAGATAGGACTCTCCTAGATGCAGATTTGAGCTCCACATCTCCTCACCAATTTGGATAAAAATTTCTTTGCTCAATCTTTTAATTTCAGCATTATTTCCTTTATTAATTTGACTAGGTTTAACTTATTAATTAGGAATTTAATTACTGGAAACTACTAGATTGAATTGATTTTTGGATTGAATGTAATTTGATATTTGAATCTTAATTGTGATCATTACATGTTTATGAAAATTCCAGAATTTATGCTGAGCAAATTGCTTTTAAATTTCTCTTGATTATAGGCCAATTGATGCAATGGTTGTGAAATTAAGTGGCTGGAATTCTTGTGCAATTAATTGTTTGAGGAATTTATTAATCTAATTGGTTAATTAGCATCTTAAGTAAATTGTGCAGCAGATTTTATTGATCAATTAGGATTGGTTTTAGTATGTTCTTATTTTTAATTTAATTCATTAATTTTTCAAGGTTTCTTGTGGTTGCAAATTCCTTAAATAATTGATGAATTGAATCTTGGATGGTCATTCAAGAATTTCTATAGGGAATACACTAATGAGCAAGAAATTAAATGCAAATTTGGTCCACTAAAAAAAAGAGTAAGGATAATTGAATTCTAGGGAGTCCATCTGAAGGCTAACTATTATATTTTCTTGATTATTCACTTCAGTTTAGTCTTAAGTTTTTTATTCTTGTCAATTAAATTCTAGCATTTTAAAAAAACCCCCCTAAACAAGTTCCAATTAGTAATACTTAGAATTCCTTCATAAACAAATTGAGGCATAAACTCCTTGGGAAATGACCTAGGTTGCACCATTATTTACATAATTTATTTTACAACCTAGTTTTTATTTGAGATTGCGTGACACAATCATCATTTGCCACTAAGTTTTCAGCTCCACTTTTATCCCGAATGTCAATATCAAACTCTTAAAGTAAAGGCATCCATCTAATCAATCTTGGCTTTGCATCCGACTTCTTTAGCAAATACTTCAAGGCTGCAGATCAATAAAAACAATGATGTTAGTGTCAAGCAAATAAGATCTAAACTTATCCAAAGCAAAAACAATAGTAAGAAAATTTTTTTCTGTGGCTGTATAATTTGCTTGGGCCCCATCTAGAGTCTTGGAAGCATAAGCTATCACATGAGACCTTTTATTCACTCTCTGGCTCAAAATTGCACTAACAACAAAATTAGAGGCATCACATAAAAGCTTAAATGGGAGGTTCCAATCAGGGGGCTGAATAATGGGTGGGGAAGTCAATCTTTTCTTAAGATCATTAAAATCTATTTTACATGCATCATCAAAATGAAAATCAACATCTTTTTATAATAGCTTAGACAATGGCAAGGCAATTTTACTGAAATCCTGAATGAATTTTCTATAAAAACTTGCATGACCTAGAAAAGACCAGACCTCCCAAACATATGTTGGGTATGGTAAAGAAGTGACAACATCTATCTTAGCCCTATTAACCTCTATGCCCTATTCAGATATAATAGGACCCAATATAATGCCTTTTCGAACCATAAAATGTCACTTTTCAAAATTAAGTTCAAGGTTCTTCTCTATGCATCTTGCTAAGACTCTATCCAGACTACACAGGTAGTCATAAAAAAAGTTCCCATATATAGTGAAATCATCCATAAAAATTTCTATACAGTGTTTTAGAAAATCACTAAAAATAGAAACCATGCACCATTGGAAAGTTCCAAGGGCATTGCAAAGACCAAAAGGCATTCTTCTATAAACAAATGTTTTAAATGGGCATGTGAACGTTGTCTTCTCTTGATCGTCCGGAGCTATGCATATTTGGAAATAACTTGAAAATCTATCAAGGAAATAGTAGTGAGACTTCTTGTAGCACCATAATTTCTAGCCCATCTCATACCTTTATATAGCTCAATTTCAAGAATCATGTAGGCTTTCAATAAAAAGGCAATAAAATGATGAATATTTTCGCATTACTTCACGCATAAAAATTTCATTCGGTGTCATATGGACTGTGTGAGCTCTTACAATACATCCTCATATTTAGTTACATGAATATAACTCATTTACATCATAGAATGTGGCCCACAACTCATGAAACTTGAAAGAAAGCTTAGAATATTCAAACATATTTTCAACCAGAATTTGGCTCATTTTTGTCATAATTTTGAAAAATCATAACTAAATCTAGAAAAATAAAAATCATACATTCTTGGTTGTTATGGAAAGCTATAGATGTAAGTAAAAATATGTCCAGACCATAACATCCATCACAGAGGACGTTTGACATTCGAAAAGGTCCAAAGGTTAAACTGTCCACTGGTGCTGTCACAGATTTCTGCAGCAAATTTTGAAAATGTACAATTAATTTCACAAAAATCCAATCCATGTAAATATACAATTATGAAAGCTATGGATGTTAGCTAGAGTGGAAAAATAACTCCAGACCATCTCAGGCATGCCAAACCTCGAAAACTAATGGAACAGTAACGGAGGTCTGCTGGAATTCCTAATACTGGACAGAATCTTTAAAAATTCATATCTCCCTCTCTAGACATTGAAATGAAGTGCTTCTAGTTAGATGAGTCCCTGTGAATGCCTAGTTTGTTTGTATAAAATTTCATGGCAATTGGATATCATTTGAGCCCTGTGTGATAGATATCATTTTCGGACCAAATAAATAGTGTAGCAAATCAAAATCAGAAAATTTGCCAACTTTGAAAAATAATCAAATATTTTGTAGACTCTGAAAATTATGGTCTTTATCTTTCCAAAAAGCTCTAATTGAATGACAAATCTCAGATTAAGAAGAGCTCATTTGGCCAAAAAGTGACATAGGGTTCTATTATGGTCAATTTTAACTCTATATAGGGTATCAAAATATCCAAATGGCTTTCCTTTAGTCTTGGCACCTTTGGGCAAGTCTAAAAGCATATTTAAGACTTGCGTGAATTACCCAAATGGTCCCAAATCTCATGGATCTCATTTTGGCCATTTCATCCATCCATATGCATAATTCCATAACGCCATTCATGAAGTTACATTACCATAATATACTTAATTTACATTCCATCATTCACATAACATACTCTTTCATTTTTACATCATATAATATCATAATTACATATGTTCCAAGGGCCAAAGACCATTTAAAACAATAATATACATCATTAAGCATCATTATGGCTTTAAAAGGCAAAAGCTAGGCATATTGGTGTTAATCTATCCTTTTCAAGGTGGTTGACTTCCACTACCTTCTCCACTTGGTCCACCTAGCATATTAGATCATTGGAGAGGAGGTGATGAGATTCAAAGAATCCTAATAGCTCATCTCACATTCAATCACACATAACATATGCAAAGCAAGCCTTGAAAATACATGCATGGATATAATAGAAGCCATGAACATTCAAAAAGCAAGCTTGGCATGTGAATAAGTCATATAAGACATTCAAAAGCTTGCCATGTGGATAGATTGGCCTCACCTTTTTCCTCATGGATTTTGGACTTGCTTCACCCATTCTTTTAGAGATTCTTGGACTCAACCATTTTCTTGGGTACCCACTTTGCTTTTGGAAGACTCTTTGCTTTGTCTTAACCAATCTTAAGGGTTCTTGGCTCATTGTCACTGTAACATCCAGCCTTTCCGTAAATGTGAGAAACACAATGTTCAGTTTCTCCGTAAATGGTAAAAATGGGCCAGATACAAAAGAAATTCCCTGAAATAGAAGGAATTGGGGCCAAATAAAATTATGATAAAATTTTAAATATTAGAAATTAAGGATTTGAGCCTTGAGTTGCCTAGAAATCAAGGCCAGAGTGATTCAAAAAAATTTGTCAAAAGGCCAGTGGCATTTTCGTAAATATAGGTACTTTTAGAAAAACACACAGGAGGGCTTTTTAAATGAAATTTTTGAGTTCTCCGGGGTTTTTAGAGGCCCCTAAAAACATGGAAAGCCCCGGGGCAGTCAAAGCCCCTCCGGTGGACGTTTTCCAATGTCAGTGTGCCCGAACTTTGACAGATTCGTTCGGAAAGGTTTTAGCTCCGATTTGGGTGATTCCAAAGCTATTTTACTTGATTGGGAACCTAAATTGTATAATGGAAAAGATGGTTCTCAAAAAGGAGCTAAAACGAAGGAGAAACAAAAATGCAAAGTATGAAGGGCAAAATAGGAATTTTTGAAAAGTGTAACTTATTCCCACCTATATATATGATGCACCCTTCTCCTCCCATCATTATGCACGACTAAGTTCTGCCTAAAACCAGAAGAAAACCCTAGGGGATGAGGCTCACAAGAAGG
This sequence comes from Erythrophleum fordii, assembly GCA_032878935.1. Classification (NCBI taxonomy): domain Eukaryota; kingdom Viridiplantae; phylum Streptophyta; class Magnoliopsida; order Fabales; family Fabaceae; genus Erythrophleum; species Erythrophleum fordii. Next base: position 22,421,972 of record JAVQMF010000044.1, read on the forward strand.
GGAAGAAAAGGAAGAGAAATCAAAGGCTTAAGGTATGGAAATTAGTAGTTTTTCATGCTCTTTCTCTTCCAAACCTCTTCTCCTCCATTCTCCTTTGTTTCCTATGATTATAATGAAGTTTATAAATCTGTTTTAAGGGAGAAATTGAGGGGAAAGTTCGGATTTGAAGAGAGGAGCTCAAAGAACACAAGATTCAAGTGAGAAAAAGCAAGAAAATAAGGTAATTTCTCTTCCTATGGTTGTCATTTTTGGTCCCCTTCTCCACCATTTTGCCCCATTTGAGAAAACCCTAGGAGGAGATAGTTTTTAGGTAGAACCAAGCATGAATCTAAGGAAAAAGGGTGTGGAGATTAAGAATATGCAAAGGGAATTATCAAAAAGCCATTAGATTTTAAGATGCAAATTCTAGGGTTTCAATTGCACCTTGTAAAATCTGACTTTGTATGATGATTCCTAGGCCTAAGTAAGAGTTTAAATGAGCTCCCAAGATCCCTAAGAGGCTCCCCATACGCTTCTTCCCTTGAGAAGACAAAGAAAGCTCCATGGAACCCAATATGCTTCAAAGCCTCAGCCTAGATGGGTTCTCCTGGCTAGGGAGAGTTTTAAATTTTTCTAAGGCCATTTTTGAGTCATATTTGATGAATGAAAGTGAGGGGAGGCCTTGGAAAAAATTTAGAACTCATAGAAAGTGATTTGGTGCCTTAGGTTCCATATTATGACCTAAAGAAGCAACATGGTGCTAGGCCTTTTGTTTTGATGATGTGATGACTCCAAGAGGCTTAAAAGGAGTCAAGAATCATATTTGAAAAGAAAGAATGAGTCCTAGAAACCATTTGAGGGGTGTTGCTTCATTAGGTGCCAATATGGACCATAATGGGGGTTATAGAGCAATCTAGCATCTAAGCAAATTGTATGATCTTAGAGATTGTTTCATGAACCTAATTGGCGCCCATATATTGTATTTAGGCCAAGAGAAACCACCTCCGCCAATTTTTGGGTGTGTGGCCGAAAGAGGAGGCTTGAATCCTAAAGGAAAAGTGTGTGTTTGTATACAAGGTAGCTCTCTCCACCTTCTCTCATGCATGGATGTGTGTCTAGCTTGTTTTAGAATGTGTGTATGTGTATTTTCAAGCTATGAAAAGTATGCTAGCATGCCTTTATATGTTATGATTCTTGATACCACATTATGTTGTAAATGAATCCATGATGTTTGTATGAGTTTGCTTAGGTGTGGGGAGGTGAAGAACTCTTCCCTTAGGTGAGGATGAGCCAAGAACCCTTGAGCTTAGTTGAGACAAAGTAAAGAGTCTCCCAAAAGCAAAGTGGGCTCCCAAGAGTATGGTTGAGTCCAAAGTGCTCAAAGAATGGGTGATGCAAATCCAAAATCCATGAGGAGAAGTGTGAGGCCAATCCAAACACTTAGTGAGCTCTTGAATGTCTTGTATGATTGATTCACATGCCAAGGTTGCCTTTAAAATGTCTATAATTTTTATTGTCTCCATGCATGCTTTGGTAAAGCTTGCTTGCACATATTATGTATGATTGAATGAGAGATGAGCTATTGGGATTCTTTGAATCTCATCCCCTCCTATCCAATGATTTAACATGCTAGGTGAACCAAGTGGAGATGCTAATGGGAGCCAACAACACTAAAGGAAGGAGATTGACAATCATGTGTTTAGCTTTTGTCACTTTAAGACCATGATTGTACCATATGATATATATGATGTGGTAAATGGGCTATGACCCTTGAGACATTTGTAAATATGATATTATATGATGTTTAAATGTATGGATATGATGTGTGACCTCTAGAACCTATTTTGAGTATGTAATGCCAAAGTGTGCAATATGGAAGTTTGTTGGAAATATGCATTAGTGTGGGTTGAATGGCCAAAATGAGATTTATGAGGTTTGGGCACATTTGGGCAGCTCACACAAGTCTCAAATAAGCTTTTAAACTTGCCCAAAAGGTACCAAGACCAAGGGAAATCCATTTGGCAATTTTGGTACCCAATATGGAGCCAAAATTGACCATAATGGAACCCTATGTCACTTTTTGGCTAAATGAGTTAGTCTTGCTCTGAAATTTGGCATACAATTAGGTCTCATTGAGAGATTTTTGGGAAGCTAAAGAATATAATTTTTGGAGGTCTATAGAATATTTGATAAATTTTCAAAGTTGGGATTTTCTATGGTTTCTGGTATGTGCACTGTTCATACTGGCAGATTTGATTTTTGTGTCACTCGATAGCCCAATGGTGTCCAATACTTATGAAATTTTATATACATAAACTAGAGGTCATGATATTTCTGTGACCATAGAGATCACCTCATTTGGATGTCTGAGCAGAGAGTTATGCATGTTTGAAGTTAACTGTCAGTATCAGTAGCGCCCCAAGAGCTTAGTTACTGTTCCATCAGTTCCAGATATCTAAACGCATCTGTTTCATTCTGGAATTATTTTTAGTGTCAATTTAACATTTTCAGCTTTCCATAATGACTTAATTTGGGTGATTTCGAGTTTTTTAGAATTAGTTATAAATTTTAGAAGTTTGTATCAGTAAACTGAATAACAGCCCAGGTAGCCAGCGACTCTGTAGCTTTTTGGATGTCAAACGTTCTGTGTGATGATTTTTGTGATGTGGGCATATTTTTAGTGTTAATTAGAAATCCTAATATTTCCAGAATAATCAAGAGTGCATGATTTAGAATTTTATAGATTTATTTATGATTTTTCAAAGTTGGGCCAGAAAATAGAGCAAATCTGGCCGAAAATATGCTTGCTTATTTTGAGCTCCAATTCGGTTTCCATGAGTTATGGGCATGATTTTGTCATGAAAATGAGTTGTAATGATGTATTTAAATATGAGAATATATAGTATGAGCTCACACGGTCCACGTGACACCAAATTGAATTTTTTTAGATATAGCGCAACGTGGAAAAGTCTATTATTTTATCCCCTTTCTCATATGCTCTTGTGGGATTGATGATATAAAGCCTATAAATGACATAAAATGAGCTAGAAGTTATGGTGTTACAGTCACCATGGTTAAGAGTTCTTGGCCTCTCCACACTTAAGCAAACTCAAGCAAGCATCATAGTTTCATTTAGAAACATAATATGTCATCATAAAATCATGCTAGCATACTTTTCATAGCTTGAAAATACATATACACACATTCTAAGACAAGCTAAATACATATCCATGCATGAGAGAAGGTGGAGAGAGCTACCTTCCATACAATCACACAATTTTCCCTTTGAATCCAAGCTCCCCTTTTCAACCACACACACAAGAGTGTGGGGATGCTTTCTTTTGGCCTAGACACAATTTATGGAAGCCAATTAGGCTTATAAACTCAATTCTAAGGCCATAAAATTTGCTTAGACACTAGATTGGCTTATAACCTCTTTATGGTCCATAATTTGCACCTAATGAAGAAACACCCCTCAAATAAATTCTAGGCTCTATTCTTTCCTTTCAAATATGATTCTTCACTCCTTTTAAGCCTCTTGGAATTATCACACAATTAAAACAAAGAGCCTAACTACATGTTACTTCTTTAGGTCATAATATGGAACATAAAGCATCAACTCACTTTCTATGGTTTCTAAATTTTTCCCAAGGCTTCCCCTCACTTTCATTCATCATATATGACTCATGAATGGGCTTAGAAAAATTTAAAACTCTCCCTAGCTATGCTGTCCTTGCTTGGCTGAGACATAGGGCTTTTAATGGGTTCTATGGAGTTTTCTTTGTTTTCTTAAAGGAGGAATCATGTGGGGAGCATCTTAGGGATTTTAGAAACTCATTTAAACTCTTATTTAGGCCTAGGAATTATCATATAAAATCAGATTTTACAAGGTGCACATAAAACCCTAGGTTTTGCATCTTGAAATCTAATATATTTTTGTTGATTTCCTTTGCATATTCTTAATCTCCACACCCTTTTTCCTTAGATTCATCCTTGGTTTGGCCTAAAAATCAGATCTTCCTATAGTTCCTAGGATTAGGAGAAATGGAGAAGAAGGGAGGATCAATATATCAACCATAGGAAGAGAAATTACCTAGTTTCCTTGCTTATTCTTGCTTAAATCTTGCTTTCTCCATGCTCCTCTCTTTAAATCCGAAAATTCGCTTGAGTTTCTCCCTTGATTCAGATTTATAAACTCCATTTTAATCAAAGGAACAAAGGAGATAGGAGGAAAGGAGGTTTGGATGGAAGAAAGTATGAAAAACTACCATGGAAACATATCTTAAAGCTTGAATTCTTCCTTCTTCTTCTTCCTCTCTTGTGCACTTAAAAGCCTAGCTCTCTTCTCTGAAATTAGGCAGAAAATTCTAAGTCCAAATGAAGGAGAAAGTGGGGCGCCACCTATATATAGGGGGAGGTTAATGGCTTTTTCAAAAATTTCAATTTTGCCTTTCATTCTTTTCATTTTTGTTTCTCCTTTGTTTTAGCTCCTTTTTTAGAATCATCTTTTCCATTTTGAAATTTAGGTTCCCAATTTAGTAAAATGCCTTTGGAATCACACAAATCAGAGCTAAAACCTTCATGAATGAATCCATCAAAGTTCAGGTGCACTGACATTGGAAAACATACACCTGAGGGGATTTAACTATCCCAGGGCTTACCATGGTTTTCAGGGCCTCTTAAAACCCCAAAGAACTCAAAAATTTTATTTAAAAAGCCCTCCTGTGTGAATTCCAAAATTTACTCAAAATTACGAAAATACCATTATATTTCGTAAGGTTTCCGTTAAAATTTGTTTCTTTATTCTAGCTCCATTTTTCCTTCCATTTGAGGCTAAGATTCTCATTTTTAAGAGTCTAGAATATTACTCAATTTTTTTGGGATCTTAACTAATTCATTTCAAGGGACTTGCTTTGAAAATGCACCCATTTTCGTCATTTAACGAAAACTGGATATTACACTTCCCAGCTAAACGTTCAAGCATCTGATCAATACAAGGGGGTAATGATCCTTTCTAGTAACTAAGTTAAGTCTCCTATGATCAATGTAAACCATCTAACTATTCTGTACATGGGTGGGTGCCAATTCATTATTTTCATTCCAGACCATTATGATCCCTAATTTTTTTAGAACCACCTGCACAGGACTAATCCACTGACTGTTAGAAATAGGATATATAATACTAGTAGATAAAAGTTTTGAAACTTCCTTTTTAACAACATCTAGAATAAGTGGGTTTAGTCTCCTTTGAGGTTGCCTCATTGGTTTTGCCCCATCCTCTAACAAAATTCTGTGCATGCATGTATCAGGGCTAATGCTAGGTATGTTAGCCAAGGTCCACCCTATTGCTTGTCTTCTCCTCTTTAAGACCTCTAGAAGCTTCTTTCCCTCCTCTAGAATAATGTCACTAGCTACAATCACTGGAAGCTTCTCATCCTTCTCTAAATAGGTATACTTGAGATTATCTGGCAACAGTTTGAGCTCTAAGGTAGGAGCTTGCTCAACTGAAGGTATTAGTGGTTTGATTTCAATCTCTTCCATGCCAAATAGACAACTCACAAACAGAAGAAATGACTTTCCCATCTTTGGGAATATCAGTAAAATGAATATCAATAAGAGAACCAATAGCAGTAGCAACATCAGTATCACTACTGGGTGAACTAGTTATATAGCATCTAATACCACTATCAATAGGCAAGGTAAGAGTGGACATAGATGAACTAGCACAATCAACATATCCAGAAGTGACATCAACATGCAACACATCTTGAGAATCAGTAAATCTAGTAACATCAGAACAATCAGGGAAAACAATAGTATGCACATCATCTCTAGAACAAGAAGAGTAATCTTGACTAGCATAATCATCCAAATTACATGCTGACTAATAGTAAAATCATCACAAAAGAAGAGATCATAGAATCATGATAATCAATACATGCATGGAACTCACTATTCTCAATAAAAGCACTAATCTAGGTACATCTATGACATATAGTGGTTCCAGAACATATACAATCAAGAGAATCATCTAAGTTAACAAATATCACAAGAATCAGTTAACAAACTATCCCTAACATTAGCACTAGCATCATTAACTAGCATATCAATCAGGCTTACACTAAAAATAGAGTTATCATCACAGGGGTATTTCATGGCATCAAATATATTAAATTGTATCACATTGCCAACAAACTCCATTTGAAGAGTACCCTCATGCACATTTATAATTGTCTTTATAGTTTTTAAGATAGGTCTACCTAAGATTAGTGGGGCATGTCCACGAGACTTATATCTATCATCCTCTATGTTAAGGACATAAAAATTAGCTGGAAATATCAAATCTTTTACCTTAACCAGGACATCCTCCAACACTCCTGAAGGATAAGCAATGCTCCTATTTGCCAACTCCACAACCATTCTAGTAGGTTTCAGCTCTCCCATCTTCAAAGATAAATACACTGATTTAGGCATAACATTTATAGCGGCACCAAGATTAATCAAAGTATCAGAAAACTCAAAATTCCCAATAGTGCATGGAATCGTAAAAGCGCCTAGATCATGACACTTAGTAGGCATTGTTGGCTTTATAAGTGCTGAAACATTCTTGCCAAAATTGACTTTTTCATTTCCTCTTAGTCGCCTCTTGTTAGTACATATTTCCTTGAGAAATTTAGCGTACTTAGGGATGGTCTTAATTGCTTCTAACAATGGTATATTAACCTAAACCTTCTTGATGGTCTCAAGAATTTCTTTCTCAATTTTTGCTTCATTTTGCCTCTTTCCCAAAGTAGGTTTATGTGGGAAAGACAAAATTTTATTTGGTTCCTCTTCTTTCTTTGGCTCATCTAGTGTGATGTGTGTTTTTTATGACGCCGGCTTATCCATGGTAATAGTATTTGAGGATCTTGGAAGTTCTTTTCTGCTTCTCAATGTAATGGCACAAATGCCACTTCCTTTAGGATTCGCCATAGTTTGAGAAGGTAATTGCCTTGATCCTTGGCTTTTTACCTTATTAAGAGAGGTAGCCAACTGACTAATCATGTTTTCCACATTCTTATTCTGAGTTCGCATTCTATTTTCTATGTTCTACATTTCCTGTCTGTGTCTAATCTCACTTTGTTCCATCTTATCCAAGAGTTACTTTATCATAAGTTCCATGCTATTATCTTTCTTTAGTTCCTCCTGTATAAGAACTTATTGCCTCATAGGTTAGGAAGGATGTACATTAGGTCCTGCAACATCATATCTATTCTATTGTTCCCCTCCCCCATATCTCAAGTTAGGGTGATCCCTCCATCCTGGATTGTATGTATTAGAATAAGGATCATACTTCTGTTGTCCTTATTGCATTGGCCTGACTAGACACATTCCAACACAAGTCTCTACCCTATCCTCTAACATTGGGCACTGATCAGTAGCATGTGTGGCTAAACAGCATATGTCACATAAGGGTCCCACCAAGGTAGTAGAGGTAGATGTCTACTTAAGTGTATAGCATTGTGGATAGGAATGCGTCTGAGTAGAATAGGACTGTGATGCATAAGCCTAAGATGGAGTAGAGGATGACTGTGGCTACTGTTGAGCTAAACCAATATGATGAACCATAGAGGTTAACTCATCTAACTGACTCCCAATCCAAGTATCATACTGAAGAGTACCTAACTCATTTACTCCTCTTGCCACCTGCATTGATCTAGATCCAAATTGCTAAGTATTCTCAACTATCTTATTAAACAACTCCTAAGCTCTTGTAAGTGTCAGACCACCTAAGGCTCCACCAAAACTAGTATCAATCATGTTTCTATCCTTGTTTAATAGCCCTTCATAAAAGTACTGAATAAGTAACTTATTAGAGATTTGATGGTGAGGACAACTAGTTAACAATCTCTTAAATCTTTCCCAGTACTCATACAAAGTCTTTCCACCATTCTGTTTGATCCCACATATTTCCTTCCTTATTGATGTAGTGCAAGAAGCAAAAAAGAATTTTTCCAAGAAAATCCTCTTCAGTTGATCCAAATAAGTGATAACACCAGGGGGTAAATAGTATAACCAGTCCTTAGCTACACCATCCAAGGAAAAAGGAAATGCTCTGAGCTTAATTTGTTCTTCTGAGACTCTTTGTGGCTTCCTAGTAGAGCAAACAACATGGAATTTTTTCAAATGCTTGTGAGGTTCATCTCCTACAAATCTATGTTTGGAAGTAAATGAATCAAACCAGATTTAAGCTCAAAATTTGCATTTAATTCTGGATACTGTATACAAAGATTTTGATAATGCATATTAGGAGCTGTCAATTCTCTAATGGTTTTTGCATGCATGTTATCATTCAAATTGGCATTTATATTTAAGTTAGCCTGAACATGCATATTCATGTCAACATTCACTTGATCTTGTTTACCCATATTATCACCAGCAAATTGAAGTACACAATCAATTCCTTACATACAATCAAAAGCAGAAGAAGTATTACTACTAATTCTTATACTATCTTTATTTTTCTTAATCCTAACTTGTCTCTAAAAGTTTCTTCAATTTTTGGATCCAAATCAATTAATTTCTGACCAGAGGTCCTTGTCATAAACCAATTAGACAAACAAAAACTAAGAAGGAACACAAAAATTCAAGGCTTTAAAAATAAAACAAAAGACTAAAAACCTAGAAACCAAAAAAATCAACGTACCAAAACAAAACAAAACTAAAAAATAAGGAAAGGAAAGAAAAGTTGTTCTCTTAGTACATATATTTGTTTGTGGTAAATGGGGCTTTAAAATGCACTTGCATTCCATTCTTATTCATCTTTTGATACTCTTAATGATTTTAAGCATCCATTTTGCTTTCTGAATTTCCTTCATTCTTTTTTTTACCACTTGTTTCATACCTTGGCTTACATTACAACCATAATAAAGAAATTTTGATTCATTCATTGGCATTTTGATTTTAGTGGTAGAGATGTAGATGATTGCCAAGCTTATGGTAGTAAGGTTGGATAGGATGGAATTTAAGAGTAAGTACTTCATCCTAAGCACTAAAGAGTAGAGTGATAAACACTAATGCAAGTGAAAGACTTTCATTGCATTTCATTCTTGTTAAGTGTATTGCCATGGTACTTATTGCATTGATGCAAGTGATATGACTTGAAGATTTGAGCTTTCGATTTGCTTTGATCTTCCTTGTACTAAGTGACCTATACAATTCCTTTTTTTTTTTTAATTTCTTTTCCATCAGCTTTTTCTTTGGATCTTGAGTTTTGCCCATGAGTGCAAAAGTCCAAATATGGGAGAATTTGATAATTGCTAATTGCTAAATTTCATATATTTGTATCCACTAATTTCGACATTTTGATAAATAATTGATGATATTTTAAACTTTAAATTGGATATTATTTAGTTTAGAAATCAATCTCATCTTTTAAAATTTTATTAAACAAATTAGGATTTTTAATGATTTTTATTTTACTTTATTTTATTTCAGTTTCTTAGATGAAGATTTCATTTTATTTTATTTTATCTTGTTTTATTTTATTTTATTTTATTTTGGGCTTTGATTTTTATGTTTATTTTTTATTTCTTTTTACTAGGGAAATTTGCATGGAAGAAGCATGGCACATCGACATGCAAGCATGGGTCATGTACACTATCACTCATACTCACAAGCTCTCTAATTCACATCACCACGTAGCTCCAGGTTAGCCACTTCACACTCACAAGTCACTTCCAGAAACAACCAGCCACGGGTTGTACGTCCAGAAGCAACAATTCATACCTCCAGCCACGTTGCTTCCCTCACGAGCTTCTCCTTAACACATGCAAAGCCAAGGGTCCAAGCTCACACACATGCAGAATGTAACACCCCAAAATTAATTAAGGTGTTAACTATAGATTTGACTTAATTAAGAATAATTAAGTGAATAAAAATTTTAGAGAGATAAATTATTAATATGGGTTTAAGATTTAATTGGGATAAAAATTTCATCTAGGCCCAAATTAACATAGGAGATCATGATAAGAGGTTAATGGATGCTCAATAAGTTAGGTGCAGACCCAAATCCTTTGAGCTCTTAAAGCTTGGCCTAACCTAATTAAAACCCAGCAGCCTAACAAAGCTTAAATCTGAAGCCCATTTGGAGATAGATATTTGGAGCAACCCATAACCTATAGAAAACCAAACTTAAACCCTAAAAACTAACCTAGCCACCCCCCATTCTACAGAACCATAAGGAACACACACAAAATTCGGAGGTCCAAAGGAGAGGCTAGGGTTCTTGGCATATTTCCACCATTTGCCACTTCTAGAGCAAGATTCAACCAAGGTAATAGTTATATAACTTAATTCTCTCATCTTCCTCTTTAATTTGACTCGATTAATGTTCCAATTGGAGCACTTTCACCCACACCCAAAATCTGAAACTTGCCATTTGATGTTTCCATGGTGAAATTTCGTAGGTTGAGGCTAAGGTTGACATTAGGTAAGTATAAACTCTTCTTTTTGAGGTATTTCTACTGGTTTGAGACCCCAATGATTGGATTATGGTATGGGTATTAATTTTCACGAATTTGCTTAGGATTTTCGGTGCTATATTGAAGTTTCTAGTAGAGGACACCTCCATTCCAAATTTTGGGAATTAATAGTGGCTGGGGAGATTTTTGCATGACTGGTGGCTTTTGTAAATTTTTCTACAAGTGAGGTAACTAGGACTATATAAATTCCATGCATATATCTGCTTTAATTTTATATTAACTGTACAAGAATTATTTAAAATGTTAAATGAATTGATTGGCTATTTATTGTATTGTGTTTGGACCTTGTGAGTCCATGGTGGAGCTGTGGTGTGGCTGCCACCCGTGTACGTGCTTCGATCGGGCACTGGTTTATGATCAAACCCTAGATGCATTGAGCCTTGGTTGTGTTTATTGGAGAGTAGGTGCCGTGAACGGGCCTCTCCCAGTGTTATTGGCCTTTAACATGTGGAAATATGATTGCTAGTATGGGATGGTAATCATAGAGCCTAACTATTTCCCTTGTTGATATGACTGATATATTTCTAATGTTGATTTTGATTTATGCATATATGTTAATTAAATTGGATATTATGAATGGAAATTTCCTTGGTTATTGAGATTCGCATCTCACCCCATTTCATGGGATCATACTTTCAGGTGAAGGCTCTTCGACTAAGGATAAGGGGAAGTAAGTGGATGAAAATCCATGAACTCCAACCAGGTGGGGAGAAAGCTACACTTAGATTGGTTTATTTAGAATAGATGCTAAATTTTGTATTCCTTTTTGTATAACATCATCATGTAATCATGTTGCCAAGTGCAAGCTCTTATATTTTAATCACTTAGGATGTATCTATTGAAGAGTTAGGCCTCATCTTAGCTTGGTATTAGATGTATGAACCTATAACACCTTATATATCAACTTTACTAAATTTATGATAAGGTATACTATTGGAAATATAATTATGTGATGCATTAGATGTTGATATGAACCATTGATGTATGAAATCTCTAACGGAATGTCTATTGAATGTTAATTGTTGATAGTACATGAATTCTTGCTATCATTAATCCATGAATTAGCCGACGTGTGGTAGTTGGAAGAGTAGGAATTAGTATTTGAGTTTTGAATTGGTAATGGTAGAATAGCTGGGCAAATAAGGTAGATAAATACTATTAAAGTCATATAAAATGAGGGGAAATGGTCTTAGGGTGTTCCTAAGAAGAGAATTGGAGAGCATGGGATGAAATTTGGGAGATGTAGTTATAGGAGGGACTCATGCCGCAACTAGGAAGGCCTCGCCGCGGCCTGAAATATGACAGGAGCGAGAAACGCCACAGCTTGAGGAATCTCATCACAGCTCAGTACAAAAAAAATCGCCCAGGAGGGTGGCAAAGAGAAACCTCGCCACAGCATAACAAGTCCTGCCACGATGCAAGTCGAGGAAACTAGGTAAGAAGTGTACAGTAGCAATCCTCGTTGTAGCACAAGTGTATTCCACCAAGGCAAGAATCATGGGACTTCGAACAGTAGCTCCAGGAGGCATTTCTGCCACGGCACCATGTAGGTTTGCTGCAGCGACGATAGTAACTTGGCTTGAATTGCCCAATGATTCTTGAGAGTAACTTAGCTATGGTGTGGAAGGTTGGGGCCACAGTGCAAAGTGAAAAACATAATTTTTGAGCTTTAGTACCTAACTTAGCCGTAGCAAGAGGGTTTCAAGTCGTGGCGCAGGTCCCCAAACTCCTACCTTTAGCCTAGAAACCCCAGTTCCTTCAATGGTAATGCTAAGAAATGATATAGGAACACTTGTGGGAGGTTTTTATGTGTTGAAACTGATGGATGGATGAATCACAAACCCCTCATGATAGTATGGTTTCTTTTATGCATTCTCACATTTGTGGTTGTTTAGTGATGACCCTAACATCAAAGTTTAAATTTCCCTATATTTTCATAATGTAATAAATTATAACGACTTCAAACCTTGATCTTTAATTATTAATCATGTATTTAACCATAATTATCATGTTTAAAAGATAGGGTTATCACACAAAATAGTATAGTAGCTACCCATTCATAAGAAGCATGATGACTAGAACAGAGGATGCAGTCATGGTTTTTGTGAGTAGAAGATGAAGCAAACTAACGTGAAAGAGCTTGGGTTTGACGTGGAAGAAATGAGCTAAATGAAGGAGAGGAAGCACGAGAGTTTAGCTCACTTTTAGATTGTTAGAATGAGAGGTCCAGAGTTATGCATGAAGCAGTCTTGGGTTGAAAGTGTAGAGGAGCAAAAATGTAACACTATAATTTTCTAGCTTTGCCGCATGCTATTTCCAAGTCTCATGTTATGTTTTTCACAAGAACACAAGAAAAGCATATAAAAGGTGAATATTTTAGCATTACATAGCATATAAATTTTTCATTCAGTGTCTTGTCGACAGTGTGAGCTTATGTATCACATTCTCATATTTAATTGTATAGATAGAACTCAATTCTATCACTAAAAGTGGCCTAGAACTCGTGCAAGGCAAGGGATGCTCAAAATTCATAGTTGCATTTTTGGCCAAAATTTTCTCTTTTCTGTCACAAATTTTGAAAAATCATAACTAATTCTATAAAAATTGAAATGATGCATTCTTTGCCATTCTGGGTAGCTATAGATGTCTACTTTATGATAAAAATATGTCTAGGCCACAAAACATTACACAAAAGATGTTTGACATTTGAAAAGGCACAAAGGTCTGACTAGTTACTGGTATAGATATAGCTTTCTGCTATAAATTTCAAAAACATTCAATTAATTCTAAAAAATTCCAATCTATGCAAATGATACCAATTTGGAAAGATAAGGATGTTAGCTAGAGGGAAAAAATAACTTGAGACCAATCTAGGTACTTTTAGATCTCAAAAATCAATCAAACAATAATCTAGGTCTGTTTAAATGCCTGATACTAGATAGAAGCTTCAAAAATTTATATCTCCCTCTCTAGATATACAAATGAGCTTTTTCCAATTGGCACAAGTCACTGGGAAGGTCTAGTTTCTTTTGTAAACTTTTGTGGCAATTGGACATCATTTACCCCCGAGTGACAGAATTCATTTTTGGACCAGTATGAACAGTACCCTGACCAATTTCAAAAAAAATTTCAACTTTGAAAATTCATCAAATATTCCATAGACCTTAAAAAATTATACACTTTATCTTCCCAAAAAGCTATCAATAAGCTCTAGATGAATCTCAAGTTTTAGATCAAGAAGAGCTCATTTGGATAAAAGTGATATAGGTTTCCAATATAGGCAATTTTGCCCCATATTAAATACCAAATGTGTCCAAATGATTTCCCTTGATGTTTGGCATCTCTTGGGCAAGTTTAAAAGCATGAATATGACTTGTATGAACTATCCAAAGGTCCTAAATCTCATGCATCTTAATTTAGCCATTCCACTTCTATTTATACACTAATGCATCAAACCTTCAAGAAGCTAAATTGGCCATTGCATGCTCAATTTTCATTCTAACATTCACATAATATAATTTCTCATTTATACATGACATATTAACATAATTACACATGCTTAAGAGGTCATAGGTCATATACAATAATAGGTTACAACATTTGTCACTTTTATGGCCTTAAAGAAGCAAATTCCATATACTTTAATGTCATACTTTCATCTCTCAAGTGGTTGGCTCCCATTTCCTTGTTCTCTTAGTCCACCTAGCATGTTAGAGCATTGGAGAAGAGGGAATGAGATTCAAAGAATCCTAATAGCTTATCTCTCTTTCAGTCACACATAAAAAAAGCAAAACAAGTCTTGAAAATGCATGCATGGGCATATTACAAAACATGAACATTCAAGAAGTATTCTTAGCATGTGAGTAAGTCATACAAGGCATCCATAGGCTTGCTAAGTAAGTGGATTAGCCTCACCCATTCACTTGTGGACTTTGGATTTGCCTCACCCATTTCTTTAAGAGGTTTTTGACTCAACCTTACTCTTGAGAGTCAACCTCACTCTTGGGAGACTCTTTACTTTGTCTCAACCAATCTTAAGAGTTCTTGGCTCATCCTTACCATGGCTAAGGGTTCTTAGCCTCACCATACTCAAGCAAAGCAGAACAAAGATAATAAACATCATTTAAAAACATAATGCATCATCATGGAACCAAGGAATAAGAGCTCATGCTAGAACATTTTTCATAGCTTAAAATACACATACACATATTCAAAGACAAGCCAAGCATACATTCATGCATAAGAGAAGGAGGAGTGAGCTACCTTGGATGCAACCACACACTTTTTCTCTTGAATTTGCTCTCCCTTCCTTGGCCTCACACACACAAAGGTATGTGAATGATTTCTCTTGGCTTAAACATAATATATGAAAGCCAATTAGGTTCATGGAATTAATTCTAAGGCCACACATCTTCTTTAAACACTAATTTGATCTATAATCCCTTTTATGGTTCAAAGAATGCACATAATGAAGCAACACCTATCAAATAAATTTTAGGCTTCATTATTTCTTCTCATATATGATTCGTGACTCCTTTTAAGCCTCTTAGAGTCATCACACAATTAAAACAAAGAGCCTAACTACATGTTGCTTCTTTAAGTCATATTATGGAACATAAGGCACCAATTCATTCTCTAGGCTTCCTAAATTTTTCCCAAGACTTCCCCTCATTTTCATTCATTATATATGACTCAAAAATGGGCTTATAAAAATTTAAAACTCTCCCTAGGCATCCAAACCCTTCTTGGCTGAGACAATGAAGTAGTTTGGCCTCCATGGACTTTAGCTTGTTTTCTTGATGGAGGAAGCAAGTGGGGAGACTTCTAGGGATCTTAGTAACTCATTTAAATTCTCGTTTGGGTTAGAAATTAAGGTATCAAATCAGATTTTACAAGGAGCATATGAAACCTTAGAATTTCTATCTTGAATTCCCATGGTTATTTGTTAATTTCCTTTGCATATTCTTATTCTCCACACCCTTTTTCCTAAGATTCACCCTTAGTTCTACCTAAAATCCAAGCCCTCCTATGGCTTCTTAAGTAGGGTAAAACATGGAGAGAATAGGAGCAAGGGGTAGAAACCATGGAAGGAGAAAAGTACCTTATTTTCCCTTATTTTATCACTTGATTCTTGTTTTCTTTGGCCTCCTCTCTTGAAATCCAAATTTTCCCCTTTGCCTCTCCCTTAAAATAGATCCATATACTTCAATATAATCATAAGAAAGAAAGAGAAATGGAGGAAAAGAGGTTTGGAATGGAAAGAGCATGAAAAACTACAAAAAATCCATACCTTAAACCTTTGATTTCTCCTCCTCTTTATCTTCCTCTTATGTGCCACTCTCCTAGGGTTTTTTCCTTGGTTTAGGGCAGAAACATATGAAGCGAAATGAGTGGAAGAGTGGGGTGGCCTATATATATAGGTGGAGGAAGGAAGACTTTTCAAAAATTTCCATTTTGCCCTTATTCTTGGTATTTTTGTTTCTAATTCGTTTTAACTCCTTTTTGAGAACCGTCTTTTTCATTATAAAATTTAGGTTTCCAATTTAGTAAAATATCTTTGGAATCACTCAAATTTGAGCTGGTACACTGACATTGGAAAACATCCATTAGAGGGGTTTTAACTATCTTGGGGCTTCCTATGGTTTTCAGGGCCTCTGAGAACCCCAGAAAACTTAACAATTTCATTTAAAAAGTCCTCATATGTGAATTCCAAAATTTGCTCAAAATTATAAAAATGCCATTATATTTCGTAAGTCTTTTGTTAAATTTCATTTCTTCATTCTAGCTCCATTTTTCTTTCCTTCTGAGCCTGGGATTATCATTTTTTAGAGTCTAGAATGTTACTCAATTTTTTTGGGACCTTAACTAATTCATTTTGGAAAATTGCTTTGAAAATGCACATGTTTCCATCATTTAGCGAAAACTGGACATTACAATGCTTCCCCTTTTAAAAAATTTCATCCTCAAAATTTAGATAACATATCTTATGGGAAGAGTTCTAAATGTTTCTTTCTTATATCACCCTCTAGCTTCCAGGTAGCTTCTTCGGGAGATAACCCCTTCTAAACCACTTTCACTAGCGGCATTGTCTTATTACGTAACTACTTAGTCTAACGTCCACGATCTGATCTGGTGATACTATATATGATAGATCATCCTGTAACTACATATTCTCATATTCTATGACATGTGAGGGATTGGGATGGTACTTTTTGAGCTATAAAACATGGAATACATTGCGTACTTGGTTCAAATTTGGGGAAAGGGCTAATCTACAGACCACAGGTCCTACTTTATCAAGAATCTAAAATGAACCTATGTACTTTCAACTTACTTTTAATGGACTGACCTATCCCTATAACTGGAGACACTCTAATGAAGACATGGTCCTCAATCTCAAACTCTAACGGCCATCTACGTTTATCTGTATAACTTTTCTATCTATTCTGGGCCGTCAGGAGTTCCTTTCTAATGGTCTTAATCTGTCTTGAAGTTTGGTCCATTAACTCTGGGCCTATAAGGCTCCACTCTCCTAATTGAACCTAACACATTAGAAACCTACACTTCCTCCTCTACAATGTCTTATATGGTGCCATCTGTATACTTGCATGATAGCTATTATTATA
Organism: Erythrophleum fordii; assembly: GCA_032878935.1. Lineage (NCBI taxonomy): Eukaryota > Viridiplantae > Streptophyta > Magnoliopsida > Fabales > Fabaceae > Erythrophleum > Erythrophleum fordii. Next base: position 22,439,100 of record JAVQMF010000044.1, read on the forward strand.
GGTAAACTACGCTAAAGGCAAGTATGTATCCTAATTTCCTTTCATCTCTAAGACACACACATTTAACATGTCCTCTAGGGTTTGGATGGTTCTCTTTGTCTGTCGATTCGTCTAGGGGTGATAGGCTATGCTAAATCTAAGCCTGGTACCTAGAGCATCTTGTAATGATCTCTAGAAATTTAAAGTGAATATGGGATCTCTATCTAAAACTATCCGTTTAGGCATGCCATATAATTTAATTATCTCCCTGATGTACAGCTAGGCTAGCTTATCTAGGGTATAAGTGGCTTTCATGGCTAAAAAGTTGTTGACTTTATTAGTCTATCCACTATTACCTATATTGCATCATGCCTTGATGATGTCCTGGGTAAACCCATGACAAAATCCATAGCTATTCTATCGCATTTCCACTTTGGGATATCTAGGGGCTGAAGTAACACAGCTGGTTTCTGGTGCTCTATTTTAACTCTCTGACATACTAGATATCGAGAGACATACTCTACTATATCTGTTTTCATTCTAAGCCACTAAAACATTTTCTTTAAGTCTTTATATATTTTATTACTGCCTGGATGAATGGTATACTTGCTCTTATGTGCCTCATCTAATATTTTCTTTCTTATTTCTATATTTCTAGGCACATACAGCCTATCCCTATATCTTACTATGCCATCCGCAGATATATTGAATTCCTGGATGCGACCCTGGGCTATTTGAGCTCTAATCTTACTTATATAGTCATCTATTCACTGGACCTCTCTTATTTGCTCCCTCATGTCATTTTCAATTTGGGTTTCACTCATTAATAACTTTCCCAAATGCACCTCACCTGAGAGATTCATATCTCTGGATCTCTCAGTGAATTCCTACTCTCTGATCATCACACAAGCCATGTGTATAGATTTTCTACTTAGGGCATCAACTATCACATTAGCCTTACCAAGATGGTATTTTAGTGTGAAATTGTAATCTTTCAAAAATTCTAACCATCTCCATTGTCTCATATTCAGTTCATTCAAATAAATATTTAAGGCTTTTGTGGTCATTATAAATTTCTATAGCTGCCCCATATAAGTAGTGTCCCCATATTTTCAAAGCAAATACCACTGCGGCTAACTCTAAGTCATGTGTGGGATAATTTTCTTCGTAGGGCTTTAATTGTCTAGAAGCATAAGTTATCACTCAGCCTTTTTGCATAAGTACAGATCCTAACCCTTTCTCTGAGGCATCACTATAGACTACAAAAGTCTCTCTAGGGTCAGGGAGTACTAACACTGGGGTCATGGTTTGTAACATCTGGCCTTTCCATAAATGTGAGAAACACAATGTTCGGTTTCTCTGTAAACAATAGAAATAGGCCAGATACAAAAGGAAGTCCTTGAAACAGAAGGGATTGGGGCCAACCAAAATTATGATAAAATTTTAAATATTAGAAAATGAGGATTTGAGCCTTGATTTGCCCAGAAATCAAAGCCAGAGTGATTCGAAAAATTTGTCAAAAGGCCAGTGGCATTTTCGTAAATATAGGCACTTTTTGAAAAACACATAGAAGGGCTTTTTAAATGAAATTTTTGAATTCTCCAAGGTTCTCAGAGGCTCTAAAAACTATGGAAAGCCCTAGGATAGCTACAGCCCCTCCAGTGGACGTTTTCCAACGTTAGTGCGCCGAAACTTTGACAGATTCGTTCGGAAAGGTTTTAGCTCCAATTTGAGTGATTCAAAAGAAATTTTACTTGTTTGGGAACCTAAATTTTATAATGGAAAAGATGGTTCTCAAAATGGAGCTAAAACGAAGGAGACACGGAAATGCAAAATATGAAGGGCGAAATGGGAATTTTTGAAAAGTGTAACTTATTCCCACCTATATATATGATGCACCCTTCTCCTCCCTTCATTATGCACGACCATCTTCTGCCTAAAACCAGAAGAAAACCCTAGGGGATGAGGCTCACAAGAAGGGGAAGAAAAGGAGGAGAAATCAAAGGCTTAAGGTAATGGAAATTAGTAGTTTTTCATGCTCTTTCTCTTCCAAACCTCTCCTCCTCCATTCTCCTTTGTTTCCTATGATTATAATGAAGTTCATAAATCTGTTTGAAGGGATAAATTGAGGGGAAAGTTCGGATTTGAAGAGAGGAGTTCAAAGAACACAAGATTCAAGTGAGAAAAAGCAAGAAAACAAGGTAATTTCTCTTCCTATGGTTGTCATTTTTGGTCCCCTCCTCTATCATTTCGCCCCACTTGAGAAAACCCTAGGAGGAGATGATTTTTAGGAAGAACCAAGAATGAATCTAAGGAAAAAGGGTGTGGAGATTAAGAATATGCAAAGAGAATTAACAAAAAACCATTAGATTTCAAGATGCAAGTTCTAGGGTTTCAATTGCACCTTGTAAAATTTGACTTTGTATAATGGTTCCTAGGCCTAAGTAAGGGTTTAAATGAGCTCCCAAGATCCTTAAGAGGCTCCCCATATGCTTCTTCCCTTGAGAAAACAAAGAAAGCTCTATGGAACCCAATATGCTTCATAGCCTCGGCCTAGATGGGTTCTCCTAGCTAGGGAGAGTTTTAAATTTTTCTAAGGCCATTATTGAGTCATATTTGATGAATGAAAGTGAGGGGAGGCCTTGGAAAAAATTTAGAACTCATAGAAAGTGATTTGGTGCCTTAGGTTCTATATTATGACCTAAAGAAGCAACATGGTGCTAGGCCTTTTGTTTTGATGATGTGATGACTCCAAGAGGCTTAAAAGGAGTCAAGAATCATATTTGAAAAGAAAGAATGAGGCCTAGAAATCATTTGAGGGGTGTTGCTTCATTAGGTGCCAATATGGACCATAATGGAACCTATAGAGCAATCTAGTGTTTCATCAAGTTGTGTAGCCTTAGAGTGTGGTTCATGAACTTAATTGGCTCCCATAATTTGTATCTAGGCCAAGAAAAACTATCTCTACCAATTTGTGGGTGTGTGACCAAAAAAGGAGCCTTGAATCCAAAGGACAAAGTGTGTAATTGTGTGCAAGGTAGTTCTCTCCACCTTCTCTCATGCATAGATGTGTGTTTAGCTTGTTTTAGAATGTTTGTATGTGCATTTTCAAGCATTGAAAAGTATACTAGTATGCCTTTATATGCCATGATGCTTGATGCCATGTTATGTTTTCAAGTGAGCACAAGATATTTGTATGAGTTTGCTTAAGTGTGGAGAGGCCAAGAACTCTTCCCTTGGATGAGGATGAGCCAAGAACCCTTGAGCTTGGTTGAGATAAAGTAAAGAGTCTCCCAAAAGCAAAGTGGGCTCCCAAGAGTATGGTTGAGTCCAAAGTGCTCAAAGAATGGGTGAGGCAAGTCCAAAATCCATGAGGAGAAGTGTAAGGCTAATCCAAACACTTAGTGAGCTCTTGAATGTCTTGTATGATTGATTCACATGCCAAGGTTGATTTTAAAATGTCTATGATTTCTACCTTCTCCATGCATGCATTTGTGAAACTTGCTTTGCACATATTATGTATGATTGAATAGGAGATGAGCTATTGGGATTCTTTGAATCTCATCCCCTCCTCTCCAATGATCTAACATGCTAGGTGAACCAAGTGGATATGCTAATGGGAGCCAACAACCCTAAAGGAAGGAGATTGACAAACTTATGCCTTGATTTTAGCCATTTTGGAACCATAATGATGGTTTATCATGTATATGATGTTGTATATGTACTATGAACATTGAGACACATGTAAAGATACTATTATGTGATGTTTAGATGTATGGAAATGATATATGACCACTAGCACATGTTTTGAGTATGTAATGCCATAGTATGCAAGTTTAAAGTTTGATGAATATGTGTATAAATGTGGGTTGAATGGCCAAAATGAGATGCATGAGGTTTGGGACCATTTGGGCAGTTTACACAAGTCTCAAATGTTCTTTTAGACTTGCCCAAAAGGTACCAATACCAAGGGAAGACCATTTGGCAAATTTGGTACCTCATATGGAGTCACATTTGACCATAATGGAACCCTATGTCACTTTTTGGCCAAATGAGCTAGTCTTGATCTGAAATTAGGCATACAATTAGATCTCATTGATAGCTTTCTGAGAAGATAAAGATCATAATTTTTGGAGGTCTACAGAATATTTGATGATTTTTCAAAATTTGCAAATTTTATGGATTTGGTCTGCTGCACTATTCATTTGGTCCAAAATTGTTTTTTGTCACACGAGGCCCAAATGATGTCCAATTGCTACGAAATTTTATACACAGAAACTAGGAAATCACAGTCACTTGTACCAACTAGAAGCACCTCATTTGAAAGTCTAGAGAGGGAGATATGAATTTTTGAAATTTCTGTCCAATATTAGTGAAATTGCCCAACCAGAAGTACTGTTCTATTGAATTCCGGAGACTGGGCTTAATGAACTGATCTAGAGATATTTTTCCTCTCTAGTTAATATTCATAGCTTTCCAGATTGGTATCATTTGTATGGATTTTATTTTTTTGGAATTAATTGTACATTTTCAAAGTTTTCTGCAGAATTCTATGACAGTTCCAGATTTCAGTCAGACCTCTATAGGTTTTTGGATGTTAAACATCCTGGGTGATATATATTGTGACCTAGACGTATTTTTTTTGTGAAGTAGACATCCCAAGCTTTCTAGAATGACCAATATTTTATAGGTTTGATGTTTCTAGATTTAGTTATGATGTTTCAAAATTTGCCCAGAAAAAGGACTAATTCTGGCCGAGAATGATCTTTAAGTTTCCATACCCCATTTCAGTTTCCATGGTTTGTAAGCATGTTTTTGTGATGCGAATGAGTTGTGATGATGAAATTAAATATGAAAAAGTATATTATGAGCTCACACGGTCCACGTGACACTAAATGGAATTTTGAGACCCAGTGCAATACTAAAATGAGCAGTATTTCTTTATTTTTTTTCATGCAAAACTCACATGTTTATGACATTAAGGTATGTAAAGGCATGAGATGAGTTAGAATGAGCTAGAATTCATGGTGTTACATGGTTAACTTGTGCTTCTACTCCTAAAAACTAGCCTCACATTTTTTATTTCACACAAATGGCACATTCTTTCTAGTAAGTCAGGTCAGTGACATCGCTATCTGAGAAAAGCTCTGAATGAACCTCTTGTAATAGCTTGTCAAACCTAGGAAGCTCCTGATCTTTGTCACTGTCCTAAGTCTCTCCCACTGTAACACTGCCTCTACTTTATGAAGATCTACTATAACCCCTGCCTGGGAGATCACATGGCCCAGTAATTAAACTTCAATGAGCCAGAACTCACGTTTACTAAGTTTAGCATATAGTTGTCTCTCTCTCAGGGTTTCCAAGGCTAATATCAAGTGTTGTTCGTGTTCTTCTCTACTATTTGAGTAGATGAAGACAACTACAAATCAATCCAAGTATGGCCTGAACATTCTATTCATGTAATCCATGAAGGTGCATTCGTTAACCCGAACAGCATAACTAAAAACTTGTAGTGCCTATATCTAGTTTTGAATGCTGTTTTAGGAATATCCTCAGTCTTTATTCTAAGCTAGTAATACCTCGACCTAAGGTCTATCTTAGAGAAAATTGACACTCCTACTAACTGGTCTAGGAGGTCATCTATGCGAGGGAGAGGGTACTTATTCTTAATGGTTATCTTATTGAGTTCTCAATAATCTATACATAGGCTAAGACATCTTTCTTCTTTACAAATAAGATTGGAGCTCCCCGTGGCGAGACACTGGGTCTGATAAAACCCTTCTCTAAGAGTTCTTCTATTTGTTTCTTAAGCTCAGCTAGCTCGGTGGGAGCCATCCTATATGGGGCTTTAGATACTGGACTTACCCCAGGTACAATATCTATATGAAACTTGACCTCGCTTTTTGGGGGTAGTATGCTAATCTCTTTAGGGAATACCTCTGGGAACTCTCTCATTACTGGAATCTCATCTATACCCTTTTCTATCTCAACCTGAACTAAAAAGAAAACTAGGTATCCTTAACAACCATGTCCTAGAGACCTCTCAGCCTGGGAGGTGGTTATAACTGATAACTTAGTTCTCATACTAGGTATAGTCCCACACTCAAGTAAAGTAATACATTTGTGGCTACAATATAGTGTGACAGTATTTGCTGACATCTAGTTCATGCTAATAATCATATCAATATCAATAAGGGGTATACAAATCAAATCAAGGGTGGTAAGGATTCAAGCAAGCATAGGAGATAATGGCTCGGTTTCCTATGGGGGTGATATATGCAAATCATATGGTAGTGTATGCATACTCAGACCCAACCTCCTAGCACAGTCATATGATATGAAAGAATGGCTAGCACCCGAATCAAATAATGCAGTCACAGAAAAATCATTTATTCTAATAATATCTTGGATCAAACTCAAGGATCAGCTAGCCTCCTGCTAAGATAGGGTAAAGACTCTACCCTAGGTTTGAGGCCTGGGAGCAGGAGCCATCTCCCTCTACTGTATGAACTGTGGAGGAGGCTAGGTGCAGTCTCTAGCCATGTGTCCTGGCCTATCACACTGAAAACATACATTCTACCCCACGTAGCATGGCCTAGTTCTATGGTTCTTGCCACACTGGAGACATGTCATAGGTGTAAAGCTACCTCTACTAGATTAAGTTATCTGTTTCTTGCCCCTTTGGCTACACTAGCTTCTGCTACCTCTCCTACTAATAACTGTAGCCTATGATCCCTCTCTAGGTCTCTTGGGCTCAAGGAGGGGTGGTCTGGCACTGGAGGTAGGCTGCTTCATTTTGTGATTTGCCTCTATCACTCTGCATATTTTAACCAAGGTGTTAAAGTGCCTGATTCTCTGTGGCACTATCCTATCTCTGATATCAGAAAGAAAACCTTTCTCTAGCCTATCTGCTCTCCACTGTTCATCATCATGGCTCTATAAATAGGGGGTGTATCAGGAGAGCTCTGCGAATATGGCCATGTACTAGTCCACGGACATCCCCTCTCTCTATTTCAGAAGTATAAATTCTGACTCCTTCTTATCTCTGACTGAACTAGGGAAGTACCTATCATAAAAGGCCTAGAGGAATGCCTCCCATGTAATTGGAAGGTTTCTCGTTGTCAAGGTAGGCTCCGTGCCCCGCCACTAGAAATCTGCTTCTTTCTCTAGTTGAAAGATAGCCATAGTAGCTTTCTGCTTAGATGTGCACTCCATCACCCGAAAGATTTTCTCTAACTGCATAATCCAAGCCTCGACTTTCTTGGTGTTCATCTCACCATTAAAGGTGGAAGGCCCAAATTTCTTGAACTGAGTGATAACTTGGCTAATAGAGGGCTGCTCCTGGGCTGGAGGCATCTGAGCTAGTGGAATAGGGGCAACCATTTGCATATGTGGCTACGGGTTTCAGTGAGTCACCCTTGAGTGCTTAAGACAATTTGAATGGCAAGGTGGTATAGAGGAGGAGGTGTAGGGCCCTGACTATCTCTCTCAACAAGCCGTTCCTGTGACTGCATATCACGACCTGCTGTTGATCTAGGCAAGCCATAATTGATTGTAAGGCTCCAGCTACCAGAACACTGGGCTCGGCTCTATCATCTACACGAGCCTCTCTAAAAGGCCAACCTCTCCTAGTGTTCACCATAGCTTTAAAACATCATAATAAACTTTAACATGAAAAAGGGAATACTTTCACACCATCACACATTAAATTATCCACAAAATAACTCATGCACATCTAAGTAACTCATAAACAAAAGCCACAACCCACATCAAGAGCCTGAACCTTTTCTTTGATACCAATAAATATAACACCATAATTTTTTAGCTTTGCCTCATGCTATTTCCAAGTCTCATGTTATGTATTTCATAAAAACACAAGGAAATAGCATATAAAAAGTGAATATTTTAACGTTGCGTAGCGTATAAATTTTTCATTCGGTGTCCTGTGGATTGTGTGAGGTCATGTATCATATTCTAATATTTAATTACATAGATACAACTCAATTCCATTACTAAAAGTGGCCCAGAACTCGTGCAAGGCAAAGCGATGCTCAAAATTCATAGTTGTATTTTCGGCCAAAATTCTCCCTTTTCTGTCACAAAATTTGGAAAATCATAACTAATTCTAGAAAAATCTAAATTATGCATTATTTACCATTATAAGAAGCTATAGATGTCTACTTTATGCTAAAAATATGTCCAGGCCATGAAACATCACACTGAAGACGTTTGACATTTAAAAATACAAAGAGATTCGACTAGTTACTGGTACTGATATAACTTTTTGCTGTAAATTTCAAAAATGTCCAATTAATTTTAAAAAATTTCAATCCATGCAAATGATACAATCTAGAAAGTTACAGATGTTAGCTAGAGGGAAAAAATAACTTTAGACCAATCTAGGCATGTCCAGACCTTGAAAACTAATCAAATAGTAACCTAGGTCTGTCTGAACGCTTGATACTAGATAGAAGTTTCAAAAATTTATATCTCCCTCTTTAGATATCCAAATGAGATGCTTTTAGTTGGTATAAATCACTGGAAAGGTGTAGTTTCTCCTTAAATTTTATGATAATTGGACATTTATTTACCCCGTGAGTGATAGAATTCATTTTTGGACCAGTATGAACAGTACCCTAACTAATTTTAGAAAATTTTCTAAATTTAACATTCATCAAATATTCCATAGACCTCCAAAAACTCTTCACTTTAGCTTCACAAAAAGCTCTCAACAAGATCTAGATGCATGCCAAGTTTCAAATCAAGAAGAGCTCATTTGGATAAAAAGCGGTATAGGTTTTCAATATGGTCAGTTTTGCTCTATATTAGATACCAAATGTGTCCAAATGACTTCCCTTGATGTTTGGCACCTCTTGGGCAAGTTTAAAAGATGAATATGACTTCTATGAACTACCCAAATGGTCCCAAACCTCATGCATCTCAATTTGGCCATTCCACTTCCATTTATACACTAATGCATCAAACCTTCAAGAAGCTAAATTTGCCATTGCATGCTCATTTTACATTCTAACATTCACATAATATAATTTCTCATTTATACGTAACATATTAACATAATTAATTACACATGCTCAAGAGGTCATAGGTCATATAAAATAAAAGGTTACAACATTTGTCACTTTTATGGCCTTAAAGAAGCAAATTCCATGCACTTCAATGTCATACTTTCATCTCTTAAGTGGTTAGCTCCCATTTCCTTGTTCTCTTGGTCCACCTAGTATGTTAGAACATTAGAGAGGAGGGAATGAGATTCAAAGAATTCCAATAGCTCATCTCCCTTTCAATCACACATAAAAGATGCAAAATAAGTCTTGAAAATGCATACATGGGCATGTTATATAACATGAACATTCAAGAAGCATTCTTAGCATGTAAGTAAGTCATACAAGGCATCTATAGGCTTGCTAAGTAAGTGGATTAACCTCACCCATTCACTTGTGAACTTTAAACTTGCCTTACCTATTTCTTTAAGAGGTTTTTGACTCAACCTCACCCTTGGGAGTTAACCTCACTCTTGAGACTTTGTCTCAACCAATTTTAAGGGTTCTTGGCTCATCCTTATCATGGCTAAGGGTTCTTGGCCTCAGCACACTCAAGCAAACCAAAACAAACATAATAAACATCATTTGAAAACATAATGCATCATTATGGTACCATAGAATAAGAGCTCGTGCTAGAACATTTTTCATAGCTTAAAATACACATACACACATTCAAAGATAAGCCAAGTATACATTCATGCATGAGAAAAGGAGAAGTGAGCTACCTTGGATGCAATCACACACTTTTTCTCTTGAATTTGCTCTCCCTTCCTTAGCCTCGCACACACAAAGGTGTGGGAATAATTTCTCTTGGCCATAAACACAATTTATGGAAGCCAATTAGGATTATGAAATTAATTCTAAGGCCACACATCTTCCTTAAACACTAACTTGATCTATAAACCCTTTTATGGTTCCAAGAATGCACCTAATGAAGCAATACCTATTAAATAAATTCTTAACTCTATTCTTTCCTTTCATATATGAGTTTTGACTCCTTTTAAGCCTCTTGGAGTCATCACACAATTGAAACAAAGAGCCTAACTACATGTTACTTCTTTAGGTTATATTATAGAACATAAGGCACTAATTCATTCTCTAGGCTCCCTAAATTTTTTCCAAGATTTCCCCTCATTTTTATTCATCATATATGACTAAAAAATGAGTTTAGAAAAATTTAAAACTCCCTCTAGGTGTCCAAACCCTTCTTGGCTGAGACAATGAAGAAGTTTGGCATCCATCGACTTTGGTTTGTTTTCTTAAGGGAAAAGGCACATGGGAAGACTTCTAAGGATCTTAGGAGCTCATTTAAACTCTCATTTAGGCATATAAATTAAGGTATTAAATCAGATTTTATAAGGAGCATATGAAACCCTAGAATTTCTATCTTGAATTTCCATGGTTATTTGTTAATTTCCTTTGCATATTCTTATTCTTCACACCCTTTTTCCCATGATTCACCCTTGTTTCTACCTAAAATCCAAGCCCTCCTATGGCTTCTTGAGTGGGGCGAAACATAAAGAGAAAAGGAGCAAGGGGTAGCAACTATGGAAGGAGAAATTACCTTATTTTTCCTTGTTCGTAAAATATTGAAATGAGTCAGTTTTCAAAGCAAGTCCCTTGAGATGAGTGATTCAATGCCAAATAAAATTTGGATAAAATTTTAAATAATAGAAAATAAGGATTTGAGCCTTGAGTTGCCTAGAAACCAGGTCGAAGTGATTCAAAAAATTTGCCAAAAGGCCAGTGGCATTTTTGTAAATAAGTGAAATTTTTGGAAAACATACAGGAGGGCTTTTTAAATGAAAGTTTTGAGTCTTCCGGGGTTCTCAGAGGCCCTGAAAACCATGAGAAACCCTGAGACCAGTAAAGACCCTCCGGTGTAATTTTTTCAATGTTAGTTGACCTAAACTTTGACCGATTCGTTTGGGAAGGTTTTAGCTCCGATTTGAGTGATTCGAAAGAAATTTTATTAAATTGGGAACCTATTTGTTATGATGGAAAATATGGTTCTAAAAAAGGAGCTAAAACGAAGGAGAAACGAAAATGCAAAGAATGAAGGGCAAAATGGGAATTATTAAAATTCTTAAAGCTTATTGAACTCTCTCTATTTCTCACGCTTTTTCTCCTTTATTTGGCCGACCTTCTTGCTGCCCCAAGACAGAAAAAAATTCTATTCTTCTAGGTGCCCCAAGAGAAGAAGAAAAGGGAGAGAAAATTCAAGCCAAAGGTAAGGAAATTTCTTGGTTTTTCATGCTTCACCTTGGCTAACCTCTTCTTCCCTTTTTCCTTCTTCTTCTCCATGATTTTTCTGAAGTTTTGAGGGCTGTTTTGAAGGGAGAACAGAGGGGAAATTTCACAAATCAAGTAAGGAGGCCAAAGAAGGCAAAGAGCAAGCAAAGAAAAGCAAGAAAACAAGGTAAAACTTCTATTCTTTGGTAGTTTCTTCCTCCCCCTTCCTCTTGGATGAATTTGGCCACCATGAGCCCAATTCTTAGGGGCTATTTTCTACCCAATTCATGGAGGGATTAGGGGTTTTAGGTGGCAAGGATTAAGAATGAACTAATAAAATCAAGAAAGGGGCATTAGGAAACAAGATGGAATCATTAGGGATCCAAATGCTCCCTTGCAAATATGATTCAACATAAATTTTTTCAAGCCTAAATGAATGTTTAAATGTGCTCCTAAGATCCCTAAGAGGTCCCCATATGCCTCTTCCTCTATGAAAATGAACAAAACCCCATGGAAAGTCATGAACCTAGAAGTTGGAAAAGTGTAGAGCACTTAAGGGGATTGTAAAAACTGATTTAATCCATAAGTTCCCTTAGCTATTTAAGTATTTCCTTGACCTCCTACAACTCTTAAAGACCTCCCTAAATGGTTCCCTGATAAACACATATTTTATCTATTTTTATCCTTTTAAACTTAGGCATTTTGATGTCCAAATATGGCTTTAAGACTTTAATTAGATAAGATTTTATTTTAGTAGACATTTATACACTTTAGAAATTAAATTGCAAAATGAATGATTTTAATGCATACTTTTCTTCTAAATAATTGTGTGAATTTTTCCTACTTAGTTTTTCTTATTTTTGTGTGCAGAATTTCAATGGGCTAATAATGCTTGAATGAGTATTTGATTTAAAGAAAAGGAGAAGCAGAATGAATGAAAAAGAAATGCAAAAGAAGCTTGCTAGACAGCAAAGTAAAACTAACGTGGAAGAATATCTTCTGGTTGAGGGGAGAAGGATCCACGGGCTGGACATCAACACATCACAGCAGCTTCAAGTTCATGCACACAAGGCAGAAGCTAAAGGGCAGGGCAGCATTCAGACAGAACACATGACAGCCTTGCATGGAGAAAAGAAAGTGAGAAGCTTTGAGCTGGACGTGTGGGGCAAACGTGAAGAAGCCTCGTGGTAAGGAAAGAATGCGAGCAGCAGCTGCATAGGACGTGAAAAACAAGTTAAGAAGAACGTGGAAAAGCTGCAGAGCGTGGAAGCACTCTCGGGCTGGTTTGTAAGTCTGAACAGAGGAATAAAACTCGTGGAAAAGCTGCTGGAATAGAGGAAAGAACAAACACCACACTCCTAAAGCGAGCTGGAGATGAGAACAGAGCAAGGGCTTCATGATTCACATAAGTTGCAGAACGACGGGGCAGAACCAGAACGACATCACGATGAAGAGAGCCACGTGGAACCAGACGTGAACATGAATGAAAAGGATGCAGCAACGTTCCAAACACATGCAGAAGCTGGAGAAGAAGAAACACATGAACAGAAAAGCATGCATATATGGAATATTATAATACAAAATGAGGTGGGACCCAGTCACATAACCAAAAAAGCACAAATACATTCGGGCAACGTGAAGGCAAGAGCATAATGAGCTGAGCACGTGAAAAATAAAAGGATTCACGTGAGAAGGGGATCACGCCATTCATTTGCTCATTCCGTCTAATTCCATCGTCTCACATCATACCACATTCTAGCAACACAACGTCGTCATTCGGCCCGGCCCATTCAACACACATTTCGTCTTTATTCACCCATTCATCCATACCTTCGCCTATATACACAGAACCCCCTGCCGTCATGCACTCTCGCCTCCTTCGCCTTCGTCCAGATTCACCACTCCATTCTCATCCATTCTTCACTTTTCATCCACCGAATAAGGCTCTAATTCATCCATCTTGAGGCTAGCAAGGGAGGAAGCTCTTGAGTAGAAGCTTGAATCCTTGGGGAAGAAGCAGAATTCTGGCTAAGATTTTCTTATTTTTCCAGCACTTTTTCTTTTTCTTGTATAATCTCGGTTGAGTTATATTTGATTAGGAAATTGTGTAATTAATTAGTGGCTGGTTAGACACTGATTAGGAATTATTTTTGTTGATTAATTGGTTGAATTTGAATCTGATTTTTCATTATTCTCTTTAATCTCCCATGTATACCACGAAGGTGTTCGATGAATTGCATGAGTGAGATTTTGTGCTTGATTGTTTGATTTGAGAATTCCTTAGTGTTTAGTTAGTTAATTAAACATTTTTGGATGATGAATCAGAAGATAATTAATTAGTTAATCAATCAAATTGGATGTTCATTGATCTTAAAGACAAGAGTTAACGGTTTAATGCGGGATTGAGGTCTCAATTCAACATTAGATTGTTAATCTCTTGATTCTTATGTGGTAACTCAAGATAACTTGTAATGAACTTAATTAGGAATTCTTAGGCCAGAATTAATCACAATTAGAATAGGATAAGGATAGTGGATACCAAGAGACGATTCCTAAGCTAGTCACAAGCCATTATCATTTACACTTCACACAATTAAGTAGAATTTAGGAATTTTGATTCAATTTAGTTTTAGGATAGTTTAATTCATTCAAAAACCCCCCAAATTAGATAGTTCTAGGATCTTAGAATACTTAGAGAACCTAATTGAACATTGAATTCCAATTCCAAGGGAGATGACCTAGGTTGTGCCACTTGCTATATTTTTAGATCAACCTAGTTTTATTTTGAGGGTTGCACGACAAGCTCGTCAAAATTTGGCGTCGTTGTCGGGGATTTGGAGTCTCAATTGTTTGAGAAAGTTTTCTAAGTGTTTTTGTTTTGTTTTATCTTTGTTTTAGTTCTGTTTTGATTTGATTTTCGTTCTGTTTTGAACTTGGAATCGGTTAATTTCGGTGTTGCGCGTTAAGTGTCCTGGTTGTTGGAATTTTCGTTCAAAGTGCCCAGAAAATTCTCATACTTTGTTTTTCAAGGTTTTTGGGTGTTTTGAGCAAAAGTAATAGTAATGCTATTAGGTGCACCATTTTTTGGCCAAATTCCAACGTTTGAGGCACTTTTTTCTAATTTTTTAGTATTTTCTCGAATTTTTTATGAATTTTTCAATTTTTCTGGATTTATCTTCTTTAATTTTTGTGAGTTTGTTTTGTGTCATTAGGCTCTGTTTTAAAGTGTTTTTCATTTTTAGGAACTTCTTATCTTCATTTGATTTGATTTTCTTAATTTTGAGTTAATTTTAGTTATAGTTGTTTGTGATTTTGCTTTGTGCTAAAAGTAATTGTACTTCTCATTTTATTTTTGCTTTTAAATGGATCCCTATTATTCTAATCAAGGTGTTTATGATCCTTATGCAAATGATAGGATTTCCAGAAAGTTGGATAATCTCAATACAATGCTTCAAGGCTTGCTTGAACAACAAAGATAAGAACAGCAAGCCCAACAATACCAATAATTCCAACCACCATGCTATCAACCACACCACAATCCATATGAAGTTCACCCCAACTATCAAACATACCATAACCCATATGAGATTCACCCAAATTACCACCATCATCATGAGCCATATCATACCTTCCATAGGCAAGAGCCACAATATCATCCTTACAATTACTATGAGGGGTACATGCAACAAGAGCCCCAGAGGGAACCAAGTTTGGAAGAGAGGATGATAGAGCATTTAAAGGCCTATAATCTTTGAATCCAACAAAGGGATGCCGGACATCTTCAATTCAAACAAGAACATGAACGGTGGTATCTCAAAATGCAACAAAGGCTTGACAACATGATGAAGGATTCGGGAATTCAATTGAATCAACCAACTTCAAGTGCTATTGAATTGACTGAAGAGCAAATTAGAAAGGAACGCATAGAGGAGGAAGAGTCCTATTCATTGGGTAATATCCTTCCATCTTCTAATGTTTTACAATTTATTGGAACAAACTCTAGTTTGCTTGATAGCACTGTGATTCCTAATGCATATAATGTTGTTGATTCTGAATTACATGATGATGATGTTGTTGATGAGGAAATAATTGTTGAATCTCCTTATATGATTGATTGTGGTAGCTCATTGAACAAAATTGACACATTTTATGATGTTCATGAATCCTTGTGTACTGATGCACTTGGTATGTCTACACCTAGCTGTGATCTTAGTGATAATTCTATTTCTGAGCCTGTTAATGATGAATCTCTTGAGTCTAGGGTAGTAGATAAGTGTGGGGGTGACTTAGAATATGATGATCATGCTATTCTTGGTGTGGGATTAGTTGATAAGTCTGTTGATGATGCACCTATTGAGTTTAGAGACAACATGCCATCTGGATCATGTGACATAACTGATTTGGATGCATTTCTTGATTCTATGTGTGTTGAATCTACTATATGTGATGAATACTCTCAGATTAATTCTTCCATTGAGACTAGTGAGTCCATCATATATACTGATCATTATGATTCCTCACTAGCATGTCATGATGTGACTGATGAAATGGTAGATGTAGCATGTAAAAATGATATAGACATTGAATTTGTTAAGCAGCTTGTTGTTGATGAATCAGACTCTAATTTGAAATGCTTATGTGATGATATGCATACATGTCCTGTGTGTGCTGAGATTAATGAGTTTCTAAAGTCTGATAAGTCTATTGAATCCATGGAATCCTTTGCTTACACTGAAATTGTTAATGAACCTGATTCTTTTGATCATACTAGTGTTGATGAGGGCATGCATAGTGATACTGCTGATGTTGAACATCCTATTGAATCTTATGCTGCTATTGATACTAGTGGGAGACTTGATTTTGCTGTTGATCATTGTTTAGAATATTATGAGCCTACTGATGTCTCTTTGGTCAGGGAAGATATTATTTCTCTTGTGAAGAGTCCGAAACAGATTCCTGAAGTTGTTGAGCTAATTTCTAACAAATCACAGACTCTCCCAGTAAAGGAAAAACAACCATCAGACACCTTGAACTCAAAGGATTGTGAGAAGTTGCAATTAGACTTTTCTGTGGATGTAGTGACTCTTACTGATGGGAGTCCAGTAGATTTCATTAGTTTTGATAGAATTTTAGGAAGTTTAGAGTTTAAATTTGATTTTAAATTTTCTTTCTTTAGTTTTAATTGTCCAAAATTTGATTTTTCTTCTTTTCCTGCTTTTGAATTTGCTGAATATGACTTTCCTAGACTACTGATGGTTGAGGAAGTCCATGAGTCAACACTGCATGACCAATCAAAATGTTTCAAAGTAGTGAGACTTAAATTTCTTGAATTAAGAAGGAATAAAGTTGTTTTGATTTTGGTTTTCGATACTTATGATTAGTTAGTCTTTAATAAAGTTCTTTGTAGCTTAGGATGTAGTTTTCTTTGTCTTTTCCATATTACAGTTTGTTTTGTTTCTGTTTTGTAGGAAATAAATTGCTAACCAGCTACAAGGGAATCTTAGCCACCCTTGATATCTCCATATTCAAGTTCATCCAGTTATATACTTTCCCTTTCTACTCTTTATATTGTGTTGTTTATCTATTTACTGGACTGGTGCTGGCATTGAGGACAATGCAATATTTAAGTGTGGGGGAGAGAGCCATTTCATTCCATCCATCTTTTCTTTATTTTGAAAAAAAAAAAAAAACTAAAAATTTTTTAGAAAATTTTTGAAAAATAGCGTGATTTTTCTTCAATTTTTCTGTAAAAGTTGCAAGTTGAGATGATTATAGCTTGGATTTGCTTAGACATGACAAGTAATGGATCTTGTGTCTTGATTCAAGTGAAGTGTCAATGAATTTGATTTCAATGAATTATTTGATAGCCATTAGCTGGTGAGAATTTGAGCCTTATTTGTTCAATTCTAGTGTGTATTCACCTATCTTTGTTTCACTCTAGAACTTGTCTTGATTCTTTGTTGAGGCCACATTTGCATTTGCATGCATGAAAATGATAAGGCATTTATTTCTTTTACAGCTAGAGCCAAAAAGCCAACCATTTATGCATCTTTATCCATTGTTTTAGCCACTTTGGGCTTGTATTTTCTTTTCTTGTTAAACCATAGCCAAATTAAAAAAAAAAAATTCCACCCTGTTTGAAGATGCCTTAGGTTATTTCAAGGAGCATTACATCTAAATAGGATAGGTGAATGTGTGATTTGTATCCATTAAGGCCATTGTTAGTCAAAGAATTTGTTCTAAAAAGAAAAAAAAAATGCAAAGAGAAGAAAAGAATAGAAAAGCAAAAAGAAAGCAATAGAAAGGCAAAAAAGAAAAAAAAAAAAAAGAAAAGGAAGCAATGGAAAATCAAAAGAAAAGAAGTGTCTTAAATTGAGTTGTAGTTACCCATTGCTAGTTGGAAATAAGGCCTTGAAACACACTCTTCCCTATCCTAGATTGTTATTGAGTGCTCTTGAGGTTCTAAGGTATCTATTTGTTTGTTTTTCCCCTTGTTTTTTTTTTTATATCCATCCATTTCATTTCCTTAGCCCCATTACAATCCTAAATAAAGTCCTATTGATTTGTGCTTTGCATTTAGCATAGGTGGTGGAGACTTAGAAACTTGACAAGCTTATGGTAGTGAGCTTTGATAGGTGAAATTTGAGTGAAACACATCCCTTTAAACACTTGAAAGATGAGAGTAAACACTAACCATGTGAGGGCTAAGCATTTCAATTCATTCTTTTCAAATGAAATTGCCATGGAATTTGATTTCTTGATGCAAGTGAAGTTAACATAGATTGTTGAAGTGTTGAAGAGTTGTGATTAATCTCTAACCTGTGATTTTTTTTTTTTACACTTTCTTTTTCATTTTCATTTTCCACTTGCCATTCTTCTAGCCGGGTGTTTCAAATCCATTCTTTTAACTTGGATTTTGAGCTTTGCCTAGGAGTGCAAAGGTTTAAGTGTGGGGGAATTTGATAAACACATATTTTATCTATTTTTATCCTCTTAAACTTAGGCATTTTGATGTCCAAATATGGCTTTAAGACTTTAATTAGATAAAGCCATTTATACACTTTAGAAATTAAATTGCAAAATGAATGATTTTAATGCATACTTTTCTTCTAAATAATTGTGTGAATTTTTCCTACTTAGTTTTTCTTATTTTTGTGTGCAGAATTTCAATGGGCTAATAATGCTTGAATGAGTATTTGATTTAAAGAAAAGGAGAAGCAGAATGAATGAAAAAGAAACGCAAAAGAAGCTTGCTAGACAGCAAAGTAAAACTAACGTGGAAGAATATCTTCTGGTTGAGGGGAGAAGGATCCACGGGCTGGACATCAACACATCACAGCAGCTTCAAGTTCATGCACACAAGGCAGAAGCTAAAGGGCAGGGCAGCATTCAGACAGAACACGTGACAGCCTTGCATGGAGAAAAGAAAGTGAGAAGCTTTGAGCTGGACGTGTGGGGCAAACGTGAAGAAGCCTCGTGGTAAGGAAAGAATGCGAGCAGCAGCTGCATAGGACGTGAAAAACAAGTTAAGAAGAACGTGGGAAAGCTGCAGAGCGTGGAAGCACTCTCGGGCTGGTTTGTAAGTCTGAACAGAGGAATAAAACTCGTGGAAAAGCTGCTGGAACAGAGGAAAGAACAAACACCACACTCCTAAAGCGAGCTGGAGATGAGAATAGAGCAAGGGCTTCATGATTCACACAAGTTACAGAATGACGGGGCAGAACCAGAACAACATCACGATGAAGAGAGCCACGTGGAACCAGACATGAACATGAATGAAAAGGATGCAGCAACGTTCCAAACACATGCAGAAGCTGGAGAAGAAGAAACACATGAACAGAAAAGCATGCATATATGGAATATTATAATACAAAATGAGGTGGGACCCAGTCACATAACCAAAAAAGCACAAATACATTCGGGCAACGTGAAGGCAAGAGCTTAATGAGCTGAGCACGTGAAAAATAAAAGGATTCACGTGAGAAGGGGATCACGCCATTCATTCGCTCATTCTGTCTAATTCCATCGTCTCACATCATACCACATTCCAGCAACACAACGTCATCATTCGGCCCGGCCCATTCAACACACATTCCGTCTTTATTCACCCATTCATCCATACCCTCGCCTATATACACAGAACCCCCTGCCGTTATGCACTCTCGCCTTCTTCGCCTTTGTCCAGATTCACCACTCCATTCTCATCCATTCTCCACTTTTCATCCACCGAATGAGGCTTTAATTCATCCATCTTGAGGCTAGCAAGGGAGGAAGCTCTTGAGTAGAAGCTTGAATCCTTGGGGAAGAAGCAGAATTCTGGCTAAGATTTTCTTATTTTTCCAGCACTTTTTCTTTTTCTTGTATAATCTCGGTTGAGTTATATTTGATTAGGAAATTGTGTAATTAATTAGTGGCTGGTTAGACACTGATTAGGAATTATTTTTGTTGATTAATTGGTTGAATTTGAATCTGATTTTTCATTATTCTCTTTAATCTCCCATGTATACCACGAAGGTGTTCGATGAATTGCATGAGTGAGATTTTGTGCTTGATTGTTTGATTTGAGAATTCCTTAGTGTTTAGTTGGTTAATTTAACATTTTTGGATGATGAATCAGAAGATAATTAATTAGTTAATCAATCAAATTGGATGTTCATTGATCTTAAAGACAAGAGTTAACGGTTTAATGTGGGATTGAGGTCTCAATTCAACATTAGATTGTTAATCTCTTGATTCTTGTGTGGTAACTCAAGATAACTTGTAATGAACTTAATTTGGAATTCTTAGGCTAGAATTAATCACAATTAGAATAGGATAAGGATAGTGGATACCAAGAGACGATTCCTAAGCTAGTCACAAGCCATTATCATTTACAATTCACACAATTAAGTAGAATTTAGGAATTTTGATTCAATTTAGTTTTAGGATAGTTTAATTCATTCACAAACCCCCCAAACTAGATAGTTCTAGGATCTTAGAACACTTAGAGAACCTAATTGAACATTGAATTCCAATTCCAAGGGAGATGACCTAGGTTGTGCCACTTGCTATATTTTTAGATCAACCTAGTTTTATTTTGAGGGTTGCACGACAAGTTCGTCATTCCCCCATCAAGGAAAAATCAAGAGGCCATGAAATCCCGTTTATGCTCTAAGTTTTAGCCAAGTAGGGATGGCATAGTTAGGGAGAGTTTTAAATTATTTCAAGCCCATTTTTGAGTCATATATGATGAATGAATGTGAGGGGAAACCTTGGGAAAAATTAGGAAGCTTAGAGAATGAGTTGGTGCTTTAGGTTCCATGTTGTGACCTAAAGAAGTAACATGATGTTAGGCCCTTTGTTTTAATGATGTGATGACTCCAAGAGGCTTAAAAGGAGTCAAGAATCATATTTGAGAGTAAAGAATGAGGCCTAGAAATCATTTGAGGGGTGTTGCTTCATTAGGTGCCAATATGGACCATAATGGAGGTTGTAGAGTAATCTAGGGTTTAAGCAAGTTGGATGGCCCTAGAAATTGTTTCATGAACTTAATTGGCTCCCATAATTTGTGTCTAGGCTAAAAGACACTATCTCCACCAACTTATGGGTGTGTGGCTAAAAGAGGAGGCTTGAAAGCTAAGGAAAAAGTGTGTGTTTGTATACAAGGTAGCTCTCTCTACCTTCTCTCATGCATGGGTGTGTGTTTATCTTGTTTTAGAATGTGTGTATGTGTATTTTCAAGCTTTGAAAAGTATGCTAGCATGCCTTTATGCTATGATACTTTATGCCATGTTATGTTTTTAAATGAATCCATGATGTTTGTTTGAGTTTGCTTAAGTGTGGAGAGGCCAAGAACTCTTCCCTTGGGTGAGGATGAGCTAAGAACCCTTGATCTTGGTTGAGACAAAGTAAAGAGTCTCCCAAAAGCAAAGTGGGTTCCCAAGAGTATGGTTGAGTCCAAAGTGCTCAAAGAATGGGTAAGGCAAGTCCAAAATCCATGAGGAGAAGTGTGAGGCCAATCCAAACACTTAGTGAGCTCTTGAATGTCTTGTATGATTGATTCACATGCCAAGGTTGCTTTTAAAATGCCTATGATTTCTACTTTCTTCATGCATGCATTTGTGAAACTTGCTTGCACATATTATATGTGATGGAATGGGAGATGAGCTATTGAGATTCTTGAATCTCACTCCCTCCTCTTAAATGTCCTAATATGCTAGGTGGACCAAGTGGACATGACAATGGGAGCCAACCACATTGAAGAAAGAAGATTGCCACCATTATGCTTGATTTTTGGTCTTTTGATTCACAATGAGACTTTATGATGCATATTATTATTGTAAATAGTCTATGAACCATTGGACAAATGTAAAAATGATATTATGTGATAGATAAATGAATGAGTATGGTGTATGTATTCTAGAACATAAATTGAGTGTTTATACCAATGTATGCATTTGAGAAAAGCTTGGTGTAATGTGTATAAGTGAGGGTGGAAAGGCCAAAATGAGATGCAAATGGTTTGGGGCCATTTGGGCAGCTCCCCCAAGTCTTAAACATGCTTTTAAACTTGCCCAAAAGGTGCCAAGACTAAGGGAAATCCATTTGGCAATATTGGTACCCAATATGGAGCCAAAATTGACCATAATGGAGCCCTAAGCCACTTTTTGGCCAAATGAGCTAGTCTTGATCTGGAATTTGGCATGCAATTAGGTATCATTGAGAGCTTTCTGCAAGCTAAAGATCATAATTTTCAGAGACCTAGGAAATATTTGATGAATTTTCAAAATTGGTATTTTTCATGGATTCTGGTATGGGTACTGTTCATACTGGTAGTTTTGTTTTTGTGTTACCTGATAGCCAAATGGTGTCCAATGCTTATGAAATTTTATATGCATAAACTAGAGGTCATAAGATTTCTGTGTCCACTGAGATCACCTCATTTGGAGTTCTGAGAAGAGAGTTATACATGTCTGAAGTTAATTGTCAGTACCAGTAGCACCCCAGGTGTTCAGTTACTGTTCCATAGGTTCCCGATGGCTGATTGTATCTATTTCATTCTGGAATTATTTTTGGTATTAAGTTAACATTTTTATCATTCTAGAATGACTAAATATGTGTGATTTTGATTTTTATAGAATTCGGTATGAATTTTAGAAGTTGGTATTAGTAAACTGAACAACAGCTCAAGCAGCCAGTGACCTCTGTAGCTTTTTGGATGTCAAACGTCCTTTCTGATGAATTTTGTGACTTGGCCGAATTTTTAGTATGAAGTATACATCCTAAAATTTTCATAACGACCAAGATTTCATTGTTTTGAATTTTCTACTTTTAGTTATGATTTTCCAAAGTTGGGTCAGAAAATGGAGCAAATCTCGCCAAAAATATGCTTGCTTATTTTGAGCTCCATTCCGGTCTCCATGAATTGTAGCCATGTTTTTATAATGTAAATGAGTTATATTGATGGAATAAAATATGAGAATGCATAACATGAGCTCACATAGTCCACATGACACTGATTGTAAATTTTTAAGTATAGCGCTATGTGAAAAATTCTATTATCTTCATCCCCTTTTTCATATGCTCTTATAGGATTGATAATACAAAGCTTATAAATGGTATGAAATGAGCTAGAAGTCATGGTGTTACATTTTCTCACTTGAATCTTTTCTTCTTTGGCCTCCTCTCTTTAAATCCAAATTTTCCCCTTTGTCTCTCCCTTAAAATAGATCCATATACTTCAATATAATCACAAGAAAGAAAGAGAAATGGAGTAGAAAAGGTTTGGAAAGGAAAGAGCATGAAAAACTACCAAAAATCCATATCTTAAGCCTTTGATTTCTCGTCCTATTTGTCTTCCCCTTATGTGCCACTCTCCTAGGGTTTTTTCCCTGGTTTAGGGCAGAAACATATGAAACTAAATGAGTGGAAGAGTGGGGCGCCCTATATATATAGGTGGAGGAAGGAACACTTTTCAAAAATTCTCATTTTGCCCTTTTTTTTGGCATTTTTGTTTCTAATTCATTTTAGCGCTTTTTTGAGAACCATCTTTTCTATTATAAAATTTAGATTCCAAATTTAGTAAAATACCTTTGGAATCACTCAAATCGGAGCTAAAACCTTCCTGAACAAATCTGTCAAATTTTAGGTACACCGATATTAGAAAATGTCCACTGGAGCTGTTTTAACTACCACGAGGCTTCCCATGGTTTTCAAGCCCTCTAAAAACCCCAAAGAACTCAAAAATTTTATTTAAAAAGCCCTCCTGTGTGAATTGCAAAATTTTCTCAAAATTACAAAAATGCCATTACGTTTCGTAAGTCCTTTGTTAAATTTTGTTTCTTCATTCTAGCTCCATTTTTCTTTCCATCTAAGTTTGAGATTCTCATTTTTAGGAGTCTAGAATGTTGCTCAAATTTTTTGGGACCTTAACTAATTCATTTCGGGGGACTTGCTTTGACAATGCCCCTATTTCCATTGTTTAACAAAAATTGGACATTACAAGAAACAGAGGAAGTAAGCAGCCACAGGAAGCTTCAAACTCATTCATGTAGAAATGTGGGAGGCAGCATGAGAGAAGAAAAGAAGCTTAAGAAATTTACACATAGATTCAGTTCCATGTAGCACTATGGGCTCACTCTCATGTCTCCTATTTCATGCATTAACATGTAAGCTAGCTCATGCAGACCAACTCTCTCGCAACTACTATTTTCATCCACAAGGTAAAGGTGAAAACTTGATTTTAAGAAGCACTTGGAAGAGATGATGTGGTTTAATAATACACTCGAGCAGAGCGTCAATCTATCGAAGAAATCAACACACCATCTACATAATAAACACGTAATGTAAAACGTGGAAGCGCCAGCTGTAGCATGCATTGAAGCGAGCCAACATGGAAAAGAAAACAAAATAAAAAAAATTGTAACTAGGAGAAAAATACACACGAGCAGCTCCAGGACATCATTCATCTCATATAATTGCATTTCAATCATCCATATCCATTCATCCAAAGGATGAGGAGTTAAGAGAGGAAGGCACGTGATAATTAAAAATGCACGAAGCAGTAATGAGTGAAAGGAATAATGACACGATGAAAAAAAAAGTGGACAAAAGGAACGTGAAAAGAATACGAAGGGTGTAACATCTGGTTTCTTGAAAACGAGAGAAAATGTGAGAAACGTAACGTACGGTTTCTTCGTCAACAAACGAAATTCAGTGGATACAAAAGGAAGTCCCTCGAAATGATGTAGTTAAGGTCCCAAAAAATATGGGAAGCATTATAGAATCCTAAAAATGAGAATCCTAAGCTTAGATAGAAAGAAAAATGGAGCTAGAATGAATAAACAATTTCTTATGAAAAACTTACAAAACGTAAAGGCATTTTCGTAATTTTGAGTAAATTTTGGAATTTACACAGGAGGGCATTTTAAATGAAAGTTTTGAGTTTTTCGAGGTTCTTAGAGGCCCTAAAAACCATGAAAAGCCCCGAGACAGTTAAAACTCCTCCAGTGGACGTTTTCTAACGTCGGTTGACCCAATCTTTGACTGATTCGTTCAGAAATGTTTTACCTCTAATTTGAGTGATTTCAAAGGCATTTTACTAAATTGGGAACCTAAATTTTATAATGGAAAAGATGGTTCTAAAAAAGGAGCTAAAATGAAGGAGAAACAAAAATGCAAAGAACGAAGGGCAAAATGAGAATTTTTGAAAAGTGTAACTTCCTCCCACCTATATATATAATGTGCCCTTCTTCTCCCTTCATGTTGCAGGACCAAGTTCTGCACAAAACTAGAGGAAAACCCTAGAGGATAAGGCACACAAGAGGAGGAAGAAAAGGAGGAGAAATTCAAGGTAGAAAGGTATGGATTTTCATGGGTTTTCATGCTTTCTTCATTCCAAACCTCTTCTCCTCCATTCTCTTTTATTTCCTATGATTATATTGAAGTTTATAAATCTTTTTTTCAGGGAGAAATTGAGGGGGAAATTCGGATTTGAAGAGAGGAGCTCAAAGAAGATAAGATTCAAGTGAGAAAAGCTATGAAAATAAGGTAATTTCTCTTCCTATAGCTGTCATCTTTGGTTCCCTTCTTCTCCATTTTACCTAACATGAGGAATCCTGAGAGGAGTAGATTTTTAGGCAGAACCAAAGAAGAATATAAGGAAAAAAGATATGGAGATTAAGAATATGCAAATGAAATTAACAAAAAAATCATTAGATTTCAATATGCAATTTCTAGGGTTTCAATTGAACCTTGTAAAATCTAACTTTGTATGATGATTCCTAGGCCTAAATAAGAGTTTAAATGAGCTCTTAAGATGCCTAAGAGGCTCCCCACATGCATCCTCCCTTGAGAAAACAAACCAAATTCCATGAAGGCCAATAAACTCCATAGCCTCGGCCTAAAAGGAATTATGTAGCTAGGGAGAGTTTTAAATTTTTTTAAGCCCATTTTTGAGTAATATATGATGAATGAATATGAGAGAAAGCCTTGGGAGAAATTTAGAAACCATAGAAAGTGAGTTACTACTTTGCGTTCCATATTATGACCTAAAGAAGCAACATGTAGTTAGGCTTTCCGTTTTAATTGTGTAATGACTCCAAGAGGCTTAAAAGGAGTCAAGAATCATATTTAAAAGAAAAGAATGGAGCCTAGAATTTATGTGAGGGGTGTTGCTTCATTAGGTGTAATTATGGACCATAATGAGGTTATAAGCCAACCTAGTATCTAGGCAAATTTTATGGCCTTAGAATTGAGTTCATGAACCTAACTGGCTTCCATAAATTGTATCTAGGCTAAGAGAAATCTTCCCCGCACTTTTGTGTGTGTGTGGCCCAAGCAAGGAAGGAGAATTCAAAGGAAAAAAGTGTGTGATTTTGTACAAGGTGGCTCTCTCCACCTTCTCTCATGCATGGATATGTGTTTAGCTTGTCTTAGAATGCGTGTATGTGTATTTTCAAGCCATGAAAAGTATGCTAGCATGATTTTATATGCCATGATTTCATGATGATATATTATGTTTCTAAATGATGCTATGATATTTGGTTGAGTTTGCTTGAGTGTGGAGAGGCCAAGAACTCTTAACCATGGTGAGGATGAGCCAAGAACCCTTAAGATTGGTCAAGAAAAAGCAAAGAGTCTTCTAAAAGCCAAGTGGGCTACCAAGAGCATGGTTGAGTCCAAGAATCTCTTAAAGAATGGGTGAGGCAAGTCTAAAATCCATGAGGAAAAGGGTGAGGTCAATTTGTTCACTTGGCAAGCTTTTGAATGTCTTGTATGACTTACTCACATGCCAAGCTTGCTTCTTGAATGTTCATGACTTCTATGATATCCATGCATGCATTTTCAAGACTTGCTTTACGTATGTTATGTGTGATTGAATGGGAGATGAGCTATTGGGATTCTTTGAATCTCATCCCCTCCTCTCCTATGATCTAATATGCTAGGTGGACCAAGTGGACAAGGTAATGGAAGCCAACCACCTTGAAAAGGAGAGCTTGACCTCAATATGCCTAGCTTTTGCCTTTTAAAGCCATAATGATGCTTAATGATGTATATTATTGTTGTAAATGATCTTTAGCCCTTGGAACATATGTAATTATGATATTATATGATCTAGAAATGAAAGAGTATGTTATGTGAATGATGGAATGTAAATTGAGTATATTATGGTAATGTAACTTCATGAATGGTATAGTGGAACTATGCATATGTGTGCATGAAATGGCCAAAATGAGTTGCATGGAGTTTGAGATCAATTTGGGCGGCCTACACAAGTCCTAATTATGCTTTTAGACTTACCCAAAAGGTGCCAAACCTTAAGGAAAGCTAATTGGTCAATTTGGTACCTTGTATGGAGCCAAAATTGACATAATAGAATCCTATATCACTTTTTAGCCAAATGAGCTCTTCTTGAGATGAGATTTGACATGCAATTAGAGCTTGTTGAGAGCTTTTTGGAAAGCTAAAGACCATAATTTTTGGAGGTCTACAGAATATTTGATGAATTTTTAAAATTAGCAAATTTTCTAATTTTGGTCTGTTGTACTATTCATTTGGTCCAAAAATAAAATCTGTCACATAGGGCTCAAATGATGTCCAATTGCCATGAAATTTTATAAAAAGAAACTAGACATTCATAGTGACTTGTGCCAACTAGAAGCACATCAATTGGATGTCTAGAGAGAGAGATATGAATTTTTAAAAATTCTATCCAGTATCAAGAATTCCAGCTGAACTCCGTTACTATTCTATCAATTTTTGAGGTCTGAGCATGCCTGAGCTAGTCTAGAGTTATTTTTCTCCTCTAGTCATAGCTTTTCTAATTGGTATCATTTGCATGGATTGGATTTTTGTGAGATTAATTGGACAATTTTGAAGTTTGCTGTAGAATTCTATAACAGCATCAGATGACAGTCTGACCTCTGAAATATTTTACTTGTTAAATGTCTTCTGTGTTGGATGTTGTGGTCTGGACATATTTTTATCCTAAAGTAGACATGCTGAGCATTCTAAAATGACTAAGAATGCATTATTTCAATTTTTCTAGAATTAGTTATGATTTTTCAAAATTATGACAGAAATGAGCCAATTTCTGTCTGAAAATGTGTAAGTGTATTTTTAGCTTTCCTTCAAGTTCCATGTGTTATGGGCCACATTTTATGATGCAAATGAGTTTTATTCATGTAATTAAACATGAGAATTTATGGTATGAGCTCACATGGTCCACATGACACTGAATGAAATTTTTATACACAACATAATGCGAAAATATTCATTATTTTATTGCCTTTTTCATTGGAAGCTTACATGATTCATGATATTAAGCCATTTAAAGGTATGAGATGAGCTAGAAATTATGGTGTTACAAAGGGAGAGCTAGAAAAAGAATACAAAATATGACGAGAAAAGAGGACTTGGGTTGGGGCTATAAAAGCACGAAAATGGTGAAAAATTTTGATTTGCAAGGCTTGATGATTTTGGCTTCCTCTCTCCTCCATCGTCTTCCACTTGTCTTCCCCATGGTAGCTTGAAATATTCTTAGTAGCTAGCTGAAGAGTGGACATTCCTAGATGCAGATTTGAGCTTCAAATTGCCTCTCCAATTAGATAAAATCTCTTTGCTCAATCTTTTAATTTCAGCATAATTTCCCTTATTAATTTGGCTAGGTTTAGCTCATTAATTTAGGAATTTAATTGCTGGAACTTACTGGATTGATTTGAATTGTGGATTGGTTGTAATTTGATATTTGGATGTTAATTTTAATATCTACATGTTTGTGAAAAATCCAAACTTAGTGGCTGTGCAATTTGCTCTTAATTTCCTCTTGATTATAGGCCAATTGATGTAATGGTTGTTGAATTAAGTGACTAGAATTTTTGTGCAATTGATATGTTTGAGAAATTCATTAATCTAATTGGTTAAGTAGCATTTTAAGTGGATTGTGTAATAGATTTTTATAAGCATTTAGGATTGATTTTAGTGTGTTCCTGTTCCTAACTCAATTGATTAATTTTTCAAGGTTTCTTATGGTTACAAAATCCTTGAATTATCGATGAATTGAGTCTTGGATGGTAATTCAAGAGTTCTTATGGAGAATACACTAATGAGGAAGAGTTTAAATCTAATTTTAGTAGATTAAAAAGGGAGCAAGGATAATTGAATTATAGGGAATTCATTTAAAGACTAGCTACCGCATTTTCTTGTTGTTGACTTCACTTAGTCTTAAGCTTTTAGCTCTTGTCATTTAAACTTTAATTCAATTAAAATTGAGTAATTTAAAATCCCCTAAATAATTTTCATTTAATAATACTTGAAATACTCTTTCACAAACAATTAGAGGTAAAATCTCCTTAGGAAATGACCTAGGTTACTCTATTACTTACAAGTTTATTTTTCTACTTAGTTTTATTTAAGATTGCGCAAAACAATCGTTACATGAGAT
Organism: Erythrophleum fordii; assembly: GCA_032878935.1. Taxonomy (NCBI): domain Eukaryota; kingdom Viridiplantae; phylum Streptophyta; class Magnoliopsida; order Fabales; family Fabaceae; genus Erythrophleum; species Erythrophleum fordii. The sequence continues at coordinate 22,468,296 of JAVQMF010000044.1, forward strand.
GCAAATCTCAATAACCAAAGGCAAATTTCATTCATATATTCCAATTTAATTAACATATGTACATGAATTAGATAAGTATAAGAAAATATACCAGTCATATCAGTAAATGAAATAATTAGGCTATCGATGACTACTATCATATACTAACAATCACATTTCTATATGTTAAAGGCCATTAAAACCATGAAAAGCTCATCTATGGCACCAACTCCCCAGTGAGCACAACTTAGGCTTAGTGCATTTATGGTATGATCATAACTTAACAAAGTGTAACACCATATTCATATAACTCCTCTCATCTTAATTCTAGAGACGCTCCCTTGAATAAGACTAGTTCATAGGAAAAGTCCATTAAAAATTATATTATTTTTGGGTTACATCATGGATAAAATTTACATTTCATGTTCCGTGGATCATATGAACTCATCCATCTCATTCTCATATTTAAATACACATAAACAATCCAAAACCATCTCAAAATGTGGCCAACAACTTGAGCTCATGAACCACATACATAAAAATTACATGTGCAGCCTCTGATTCATGGGCCAGATTTCGGTCATCAACTTTGAAAAATCATAATTAATTCTATAAAAATCAAAATCAAACACACTATACTATTCCAGAAAGCTACAGATATCACTAAAAATATGTTCGAGCCAAAATAAGGACATCTAGCTACTAGAAATTGATGGAACAATACCCAGACTCATTTGTCATTGCTTATACTATCATAGAACTTTAAAAATTCATATCTCCCTGTTCAGACATTCAATTTAGGTGATCTTAGTGGTCATAGAAATCTTATCATTTCTAGTTTATATTTGTAAAATATTATGGGTATTGGACACCATTTGACCCTCAAATGATACAAGAGAAGAAGTTGAGGACAAAGAAATTGTTAGAGTTACTTTTTTTTTTATCTAGTACCAACATACTTGATGTTAAGAAAAGATCTTTTACAAGAAGGTTGGCTAGAGATTTCTTGTAAAAACACTAGCCTTGCTTAGTTCAACTATACCAAAATAGCTAAAATTTGGCAACTTTGAAAATTCATAATTAATTTCACAGAGCTCCAAATAATCTGGTCTTTAGCTTCCCAAAAATATTTGAATGAGATCTATATGCATGCCAAATTTCATAGGTAAATTTGTTCATTTGGTCAAATCTTGACATTGAATTTCAAAATGGTCAATTTTGTGCCTTCAATGGGTCTCAAATGGTCCAAATTAACTTCTAAGACATTCATGGCCACTTGAGCATGTGAGAAAGCACCAAAATGGTCTATTAAACATATCCCAAAGGTGCACAAACCCAGATTTCATAAACTCACACTCTCATCCCAAGACATACATAAGACTACATAAGCTATATCTTGCCATTCAATATCAAGAACTTGCTACAACATTCACATGGCATCAAATCTCATACATACATCAAGTATCCATGTGATTACATATGTTCATAAGCTCATATATCATATACAATATTGGATTACATCATATGCCATTCATATGGCTATAAAATGGACACTTTACACAATTTTATGTCAATATCCTTCCTTTATGCTTAGTGGCTTCCTTTCCTTAGCTCACTTGGTCCACCTAGACATGTTAGGCAAATGGGGAGGAAGGAATGAGATTCTAGGAATCCCACTAGCTCTTCTCCCTTTCAACCATACATAAAGAATGCAAATCCAAGTCTAAGAATGTATACATGGATAACATGGAGTGCATACTCATACATATATCATTTCTTACATTCAAGAAGTCAAATTTAGCATATATAGGTTTGCCAAGAAGATGGTTTAGCCTCACCCACTTCTTTTGGGGGATTTCAGACTTGCCTCACCCATTTTCTAAAGGAATTCTTGACTAATTCTCACTCTTTAGAGACTTTTGGCTTTTGTCTCACCCATTTTTGGGGACCTTTAGCTCATCCTCACCCTAGTGAGGGGCTTTTGGCTTCACCATACTTAAGCAAACCAAAATATGTTCATAAAGTATCATTTAAGTGCATAACATAACATCATGGTACCATGGCATATAGATACATGCTAAAACATCTTTCATGGCTCAAAACATGCATACACACATTCAAAGACAAGATTAACATTCACTTATGCATGAAAGAAAGAAGAGAAGGCTACCTTGGTTACAAATGCACACTTTTCCTTTCAAGAATGCTTCCTCTCCCTTAACCACACACTCACAAGGATGTGAGACTTGGTTTCTTTGGCCTAGACACATAATATGGAAGCCAATTACACTCTTGGAATAATTTCTAAAGCTACACATTTATTTTAAAAGCTAGGTGGTTCCTATGGCTTATTTATGATTTCATAATACACCCAATGAAGCAACCTTAGAAAAACATAATCTTGGCTCCATTCTTTCAATCCATATATAACTCTTGACTCCTTTTAAGGCTCTTGGAGCCATCACACAATCAATTTAAGAAGCCTACTTAGGTATTACTTCTTTAAGTCACAATATGGAACCAATAACTACATCTCACTATCCATGACTTCTAAAATTTTTTCAAGGCTTCCTCTCATCCTCTCCCATCATATATGATACAAAACCAAGCTTGAAAGAATTTAAAACTATCCCTTGGTGCGTTATCCGCTCTAAGCCTTGGCTATGCTTCATGAAAACACCAAAGGAGTTTGTTTTGTTTTCTTCATGGGAGATGCATGTGAGAAGCTTTCTAGAGATCTTAGGAGCTCATCCAAACATCCATTTTGGCCTTGGAACTCTTGCATCAAAACAAAATTTTAGTTAAGTACTTGAAACCTTAACTTTGCCATCTTAAAATTCCATGGTTGTTTGGTTGTTTCCTTTGCATATTCTTGTTCTTCTCCCTTATTTTCCTAAGATTCACTCTTGGTTTGGCTAGAAATTTAACCCCTTATGTCTGTCCCTAATATGGGCGAAACATACAAAAGGAAGGCAATGGAAGAACAAGCTTGAAACATAGCAAATTACCTTGGTTTCTTAGCTTCCTTTGCTTGCTCTTCTCTTCGCTTAGCTTCTTCTCTTGGATTTTGAAATTTTCCCTCTTGGTCTGACCTTAAAATAGACCCATAAACTTCAACCAACCCATAGGAAAGAAGAGAAAAGGAAGGAGAAAAGTTTGCTAAGGAGAAACTAAGAAAATCCATGAAAATCTATACCTTCCACTTCCTTTTTCTTCTCCCTTTCTCTCCTCCCTTATGTGCCTCATTTTCTAGGTCCTTTCTTTGGTTTAAGGAAGAAATGAAATCATTTAAATGAAGAGAAGAGTGGGGCGTGGGGTATATATAGTTAGGGTTCAGAAATTGTTTCCAAATTTTCATTTTTGTCCCTTAATCTTAGCATTTTTGTTCTTAACTCATTTTAGCTCCTTTTTAAGAACGCCTTTTTCATCATAAAATTTAGGTCCTCAATCTTATAAAATTCCTTTGGAATCGCTCAAATTGGAGCTAAAAGCTTCTTGAACAAAAAGGTCAAAGTTTGGGTCAACCAACGTTAGAAAACATACACCTGAAGGGTTTTAACTATTTCGGGTTTTCCCATGATTTTCAGAGCCTTTGAGAACCTTAAAGAACTCAAATTTTCCATTTACAAAGCCCTCCTATGAGTATTCCAAAATTTACCTAAAATTACAAAAAATGACATTATGTTACGTAATAATTTCATGAATTTCTGTTTGGTTATTTTAGCATCTGTTTTAGGGTACCTCTGGCCTACTCTTTTCATTAATTTATGTCTAAATCATTATTCTAATTTTTCTAAACCTTAACCAATTCATTTAAGAGGACTTACTTTGAAAACATATCTGTTTCCATCTCTTTTACAAAAACTAGACATTACACAGTGCCTGATTGAAGCATGATGCACAGGTGGCAACTACACCACAACTCTACCATAAACTCACAAGCAATGTAGTAAGAGTTAGACATTGTCTTCCATTATGACTTGCCAAATGTAATATTTTTCTAGTGTGTAAATATGATGAGGCCTATGTAACTACTATTAATATGATGACTAATTGATTACAAGAACAAACTGATGCCCATGCCACCACTATTACACCATAAATTTGTTCACATTCACTTAAGTCAATTCATGGTAAAAATTAAGGTAACCAAACCTTTCACAATAGAAATTATGTTTACTAAAAGTACCACATAGTTTCATAACGCTCATACATAGATTTGCTCCATTCTAATTGTCAAATTCATACATAATTAATTTGTTACAATTGAGATAATATATGTAACGTCCGATTTTCGTAAAAACAACATAATGGATATGTTTTAAAAGTCTCCTAAAATGAATTAGTTAAGGTCTAGAAAAATTAGAACAATGATTTAGACATTAAGTAATGAAAATAGGAGGCCAGAGGTTGTAATATCCGATTTTCATTAAACGACAGAAACAGGCATGTTTTCAAAGCAAGTCCCTTGAGATGAGTGATTCAAGGCCAAATAAAATTTGGATAAAATTTTAAATAATAGAAAATGAGGATTTGAACCTTGAGTTGCCCAAAAATCCGAGTTGGGGTGATTTGAAAAATTTGCCAAAAGGCCAGTGGCATTTTCGTAAATAAATGGACTTTTTGGAAAACATACAGAAGGGCTTTTTAAATGAAATTTTTGAGTTTTTCGGGGTTCTCAAAGGCCCTGAAAACCATAGGAAGCCCCGGGACCGGTAAAGACCCTCTGGTGTAATTTTTCCAATGTCAGTTGACCCGAACTTTGACCGATTCGTTTGGAAAGGTTTTAGCTCCAATTTGAGTGATTCTAAAGCTATTTTTCTTAATTGGGAACCTAAATTTTATAAGGGAAAAGAAAGTTCTCAAAAAAAAAAGCTAAAGTGAAGGAAAAACGAAAATGCAAATTATGAAGGATAAAATGGAAATTTTTGAAAAAGTCACTTTACCCTAGCTATATATAGGTTGCACCTCACATTCTCCCCAATTTCACTTCAGAATTTCCAGCCCCAAAACTCTTAGGGAGTGGCACACAAAGAGAAGGGAAGAAGGAGGAAAGATTCAAGACTTTAGGTATGAAATTTTGCTTGTTTTTCATGCTTTCTCTCCACCAATCTCTTCTCCTCTTGTTCCCTCCTCTTCTCCATGATTTTTTCTGAAGTTTTGAGGGCTTTTTTGAAGGTAGAATAGAGGGGAAAGTTCGAATTTCAAGTAAGGAGGCCAAGGAAAGCAAGAACAAGCAAGAAAATCCAAGGAAAACAAAATATTTTGTGATTCATCCACTTGGTTTTCTTCCTCCTTTCCTTGAGCATTTTGACTTAGACCTAGACAGACCTAAGGAGTCAGATTTCTAGCCAAACCAAAGGTGATTCTTAGGTATTTGATGGAGAGGAATAAGAATATGCAAAGAAAACCAAGAAATAGGCATTAGAAATCAAGATGCAAAACCTAGGGTTTTAAGTGTACCTTCTAATTTCTGAATTTGTATGATGCTTCCTAGGTCTAAGTTAGAGTATAAATGAGTTCTTGAGACACCAAAGATGCTCCCCACAAGCGTCCTCCTTCAAGAAAAGCAAGAGAACTCCAAGAAGCCCAAAGGAAGCCTATGTCTCGGCCTAGGCTTGTTTGTGTAGGTGGGGGGAGTTTTAAATTTTTCTAAGGTCATTCTTAAGTCATATTTGATGAATAAAAGTGAGGGGAGGCCTTGGAAAAAATTTAGAACTCATAAAAAGTGAATTGGTGTCTTAGGTTCCATATTATGACCTATAAAAGCAACATGGTGCTAGGCCATTTGTTTTAATGAGGTGATGACTACAAGAGGCTTAAAAGGAGTCAAGAATCATATTTGAAAAGAAAGAATGAGGCGTAGAAATCATTCGAGAGGTGTTGCTTCATTAGGTGCCAATATGGACTATAATGGAACCTATAGAGCAATCGAGTGTTTCATTAAGTTGTGTAGCCTTAGAGTGTGGTTCATGAACTTAATTGGCTTCCATAATTTGTGTCTAGACCAAGAGAAATTATCTCCACCAAATTGTGGGTGTGTGGCCAAAAGAGGAGGCTTGAAAGTTAAGGAAAAAGTGTGTGTTTGTATACAAGGTAGCTCTCTCCACCTTCTCTCATGCATGGATGTGTGTTTAGCTTGTTTTAGAATGTGTGTATGTGTATTTTCAAGCTATGAAAAGTATGCTAGCATGCCTTTACATATTATGCTTCTTGATGCCATGTTATGTTTTCAAATGACTACATGATGTTTGTATGAGTTTGCTTGAGTGTGGAGAGGCCAAGAACTCTCCCTTGGGTAAGGATGAACCAAGAACCCTTGAGCTTGGTTGAGACAAAGTAAAGAGTCTCCCAAAAACAAAGTGGGCTCCCAAGAGTATGGTTGAGTCCAAAGTGCTCAAAGAATGGGTGAGGCAAGTCCAAAATCCATGAGGAGAAGTGTGAGGCTAATCCAAACACTTAGTGAGCTCTTGAATGTCTTGTATGATTTATTCATATGTCAATGTTGCTTTTAAAAAGTCTATGATTTCTACCTTCTCCATGCATGCATTTGTGATACTTGCTTTGCACATATTATGTATGATTGAATGGGAGATGAGCTATTGGGATTCTTTGAATCTCATTCCCTCCTCTCCAATGATCTAACATGCTAGGTGGACCAAACAATTATGGTGAAGGGAGCCAACACCCATGAAGAGGGACAATTGACAAGCTTATGTGTTATTTTGCTCCTTTTTGGAACCATAATGATGGTTCATCATGTACATGATGTTGTATATGTACTATGAATGTTGAGACATATGTAAATATACTAATATGTGATGTTGAGATGTATGATTCTCATATATGACCACCAGCCCATGTTTTGAGTATGTAATGCCATAGTATGAAAGTTTAAAGTTTGATGAAAATATGCATAAGTGTGAGTTGAATGGCCAAAATGAGACGTATGAGGTTTGGGACCATTTGGCAAGCTCATACAAGTCTTAAATAAGCTTTTAAACTTGCCCAAAAGGTGCCAAGACCAAGGGAAATCCATTTGGCAATTTTGGTACCTAATATGGAGCCAAAATTGACCATAATGAAACCCTATATCACTTTTTAGCCAACTGAGTTAATCTTGAATTGAAATTTGGTATGCAATTAGGTCTCATTGTGAGCTTTCTTTGAAGCTAAAGATCATAATTTTCGAAGATCTAGGGAATATTTGATGAATTTTTGAAGTTGGGATTTTTCATGGATTCTGGTATGAGTACTGTTCATACTAGCAGTTTTGTATTCTATGTCACCCGATAGCTAAATGGTGTCTAATACCTATGAAATTTTATAAGCATAAATTAGAGGTTATAAGCTTTTTGTGGCCACTAAGATCACCTCATTTGGAGGTCTGAACAGAGAGTTATGCATGTTTGAAGTTAACTGTCAGTATTAGTAGCGCCCCAGGAGCTCAGTTACTGTTCCATAGGTTCCAGATAGCTAAACGTATCTGTTTCATTCTAGAATTATTTTTAGTATCAATTTAACATTTGTAGCTTTCCATAATGACTGAATGTGTGTGATTTTGGATTTTTATAGAATTAGTTATGAATTTTTATGATATGGATAATCGATATATTAGACGTAAGGCTAGTCGTTGCTCGTAAGTAACGCGCTGTATAGCTCGAGTACAGTGAGAAGTGAGCAAAAGCCACTGCATCGTCGCCTAGATGGAGTGAAAAATAAGCAAGGGCTACCACATTTTCGTGAACGAATGTGGCTAAAGAAGTTAGTTCATGAGGGTAGGATTCATTTTGGAACTTGAAATATAGGTACACTTACGGGTAAGTCTATGGAAATAGTAAATACTATGATTAGGAGAAGGATTAATTTTATGTGTTTACAAGAAACTAAATGGGTAGGAGAAAAAGTGAAAGAATTAGATACTTCAGGTTTTAAACTTTTATATACTGGTAAATATAAATCTAGAAATGGGGTAGGTACAATTGTAGATAAGTTTTGGAAGAATACGGTAGTAGATGTCAAAAGGTTAGGAGATAGAATCATTGCATTAAAATTTGTAGTAGAAAAGGAAATTTTAAATATTATTAGTGCTTATGCACCACAAGTATGGTTAGAAGAATCTCATAAGGTAAAGTTCTGGGAAGATTTAGAATGTTTAGTTCAGGAAATACCATTAGGAGAAAAGATTATTTTAGGAGGGGATCTAAATGGTCATGTGGGAAGGGTATCTTCAGGCTACGAGGGTGTTCATGGAGGACATGGTATAGGAGAAGTAAATGCAGAGGGTAAAACTATTTTAGACTTTTCATTAGCGTTCGATCTTATATTAGCTAACACTTCTTTTAGAAAGCGTGAAGAACATCTTATCACGTATAAAAGTGGAAGGGTATGTTCTCAAATTGATTTCTTTGTTATAAAGAAATTGGATAGATAATTTTGCATGGATTACAAAGTTATACCGGGAGAGAGTTTAACTACTCAATATAGAGTTTTGGTTATGGATGTAAGAGTTAGGAGGAGAGTAAAAAGTAAATGTGAAGGTAGAGTGGTAAGGACTAAGTGGTGTCAACTAAAGGGGGATAAAGAAAAGAATTTGCAGAGAAGGATTATAGAATAAGGACCTTAGAAAATACAAGGAAGTGCTAATAATATGTGGAATGAAATGGCTAAAGAGATTAGGAAGGTGGCAAAGGAAATACTAGGTGAATCAAAAGGTTTTGGACCTAGGGATAAAGAACCTTGGTGGTGGGATACAAGTGTACAAGATAAGGTTAAAGTTAAAAGAGAGTGTTATAAAGTGTGGTCATTATGTACGAGTAATGAAAATTGGGAAAAATATAAGGTAGCTAAGAAAGGCACTAAGAAGGTAGTGAGCGAAGCGAGAGCGAGGGCATTCGATGGGTTATACCAATCTTTAGGTACTAAAGTTGGAGAAAAAAGTATTTATAAGTTAGCTAAAAGTAGGGAAAGAAAGACAAGAGATGTGGATCAAGTGAAATGCATTAAGGATGAAGACGGGAAAGTGTTAGTCACGGAACGAGATATCAGAGAATGATGGAAGGGTTATTTTCATAGGCTTTTTAATGAAGGGCACGAGATTTTATTGCAATCAGATAGGTTAGACACAGAAGAAGAGGATCGAAATTATACTTTTTACCGTAGAATTTGTGAGGTAGAGGTAAAAGAAGCATTAAAGCGAATGGAGAATGGTAGAGCAGTTGGACCGGATAATATACCCATTGAAGTATGGAAGAGTTTGGGAATGAAAGGTATAAGTTGGCTCACAAAGTTATTTAATGGAATTATAAGATCTAAGAGGATGCCAGATGAGTGGAGGAAAAGTACTTTAATCCCTATTTATAAGAGTAAAGGGGACATTCAAAATTGTGCAAATTATAGAGGAATTAAACTCATGAGCCACACTATGAAATTATGGGAAAGAGTAATTGAGCGAAGGTTAAGGAAAGAGAGTCAAGTTATGGAGAATCAATTTGGTTTTATGCCAGGAAGGTCAACTATGGAAGCCATATACTTGTTGCGAAGATTAATGGAGAGATATAGGGAGAATCAAAGAGATTTACACATGGTGTTTATTGATTTAGAAAAAGCATATGATAGAGTGCCAAAAGGAGTTCTATGGAAGGCTTTGGAGAAAAAAGGAGTGCATATAACTTATATTCGAGCAATCCAAGACATGTATGATAAGGTTACAACCAGCGTAGTAACAAAAGGTGGACTTACAGAAAATTTTTCGATAACTATTGGTCTACATCAAGGGTCAACTTTGAGCCCTTATCTTTTTACCTTAGTCTTGGATGTGCTTACTGAACATATCCAAGAGCCGATGCCACAGTGCATATTTTTTGCAGATGATATTGTCATAGTTAGAGAATCGAGAGAGGAAATGAATAAGAAGTTGGAGAGGTGGAGACAAACTTTGGAAGCTCATGGCTTTCGTTTAAGTAGAAGTAAAACGGAGTATATGGAGTGTAAGTTTAGTAAGAGGCACACCACTTCTAGCGTAGAAGTAAAAATTGGAGAACATATCTTATCACAAGTCACACGATTTAAGTATCTTAGATCCATCATACAATATACCGGGGAAATAGAAGAAGATGTAAAGCATAGGATTCAAGCGGGGTGGATGAAATGGAGGAGTGCTTCGGGTGTTATTTGTGATAGAAGAGTACCACTCAAACTTAAGGGTAAATTCTACCGCATAGTTATAAGACCTGCAATGTTGTATGGAACTGAGTGTTGGGCAATAAAAAGTCAACAAGAAAATAAGTTTAATGTTGCAGAGATGAGAATGTTGCGGTGGATGAGTGGACACGCTAGACGAGATAGGATTAGAAATGAATGCAGAAGGTGAAAGTCGCACCTATTGTAGAAAAGATTGTAGAATTGAGACTTAGGTGGTTTGGTCATGTGGGAAGGAGACCTATAGAAGCCCTCGTTAGGAGAGTAGATGTGATGGAGAATAGTCCAATAAGTCGAGGTAGAGGAAGACCAAGAAAAACTATAGGAGAAATTATTAAGAGAGATTTAGATTTAAATGGTTTGTCTAAAAATATGATTTATGATAGGAATTTATGGCGTCGATTGATCCATGTAGCCAACCCCACTTAGTGGGAAAAGGCTTTGTTGTTGTTGTTGTTGTTGTAGTTATGAATTTTAGAAGTTGATATTAGTAAACTAAACAACAGCCCAGGCAGCCAGCAACCTCTGTAGCTTTTTGGATGTCAAAGTCCTTTATGATCATTTTTAGTGTGAGGTAGACATTCTAAGCTTTCCAGAATGACTAAGATTGCATGATTTAGAATTTTTTTAATTTAGTTATGATTTTCCAAAGTTAGGTTAGAAAATGGAGCAAATCTACCAAAAAATATGCATGCTTATTTTGAGCTCCATTTCGGTTTCCATGAATTGTAGGAATGTTTTTGTGATGCAAATGAGTTGAAATAATGAAATTAAATATGAGGAAGTATAGTATAAGCTCACACGGTCCACGTGACACTGAATTGAATCTTTTAGATATAGTGCAACGCAGAAAAAGTCTATTATTTTCACCCCCTTTTTCATATGCTCTTGTGGGATTGATAATACAAAGCTTATAAATGGCATGAAATGAGCTAGTAGTTATGGTGTTATAGAGGTGCCCTGAAACAGAAGTTAAAATAACCAAACAGAATTTAACAAAATAGCTACGTAACGTAATGACATTTTCGTAATTTTGGGAAATTAATAGAATACTCATAGAAGGGCTTTTAAATGGAAAATTTGAGCTTTCTAGGATTTTTAAAGGCCTTGAAAACTATAAGAAACCCCAGGACAGTTAAAACTCCTCTGGTATATGTTTTCTAACAATGATTGACCTGAACTTTGACCCTTACGTTCAGGAAGGTGTTAGCTCCAAATTGAGTGATTCCAAAGGCATTTTATAAGATTGAGAACCAAAATTTTGTGATGTAAAAGATGGTTCTAAAAAATGAGTTAAAATGAACTAGAAACAAAAATGCCAAATTTACAGGATATAAATGGAATTTCTTTAGAACAAATTCCCTTCCTTAGCCTTTATAAACCACGCCCCTTTCTCTTCCTCACTTAGCTGACTTTATTTTTTCCCTAAAATAGAAGTGAGACCAAGGGAAATAGGTGCACAAGAGAAGGGAAGAGGAAGAGGAAAAACAAGGGAAAAAAGATATGATTTTCATGGAATTTCCTAGTCTTTTATTTAGTAAACTTAATCTCCTCCTTCTTCCCCTATTTTTATTGAAGTTTTTGGAGCTGTTTTGAATTCAAACCAGAGGGAAGAATTTCAAATTTAGAGAGGAGAATCCAAGCAAAAGGAAGAGCATCCAAGAAAAGCTAAGAAACCAAGGTGATTTTGCTACTTCCATGCTTACTCTTCCTTGTTCTTCTTCTAGTGTATTTTGCCCCATGTATGGATAGCCAAGAGGGATTGAAATAAGAATATACAAATGAAATAAAGAAAAAACCATGATTTTCCACGATGCATAACCTAGGGTTTTAATTGAACCTTGGTTTGTAAGATGAGTTCTAGCTGTAAATTAAGGTGTTTAAGAGTTCATATGAGTTCTTAAGACATCAAGGAAGCCTCCCACATGCTTCTTCCATCAAAGAAAGCAAAATAACTCCATTGGTGTCCGAAAGAGGCATAGCCTCGACCTAGGACAGAACTAATACCTAGGGAGTATTTTAATTTCTTCCAATCTTGGTTTTGCATTATATATAATGGGAGAGTATAAGAGGAAGCATTGGAAAAATTTTAGAAGTCATGAATAATGAGATGTAGCTATAGGTTCCATATTGTGACTTGAAGAAGTAACACCTAGCTAGGCTCCTTGAAATGAACATGTGATGGCTTCAAGGAGTTTAAATGGAGTCAAGAGTCATAGATAAAGAGAGAGAATGGAGCCAAGGTTATGTTCTCCCAAGGCACCTTAGAAGCAATCTAGCTTTTCAAGTACATGTGTAACTTTAGAAATTGTTCCAAGAGTGTAATTGGCTTTCATGTGATATGTCTAGGCCAAAGGAATCAAGTCTTACATCCTTGTGAGTGTGTGGCTATAACACTTCGTAAAAACGACAAAAATAGGCCAGATATAAAATAGAGTCCCTTAAAATGAATCAGTTAAGGCCACATAAAATTTACATACAATTTTAAATATTAGAAAATGAGGAATCAAGGTTTAAGATGCCCTAGCTAGAATGGCTAAGGAAATTTTTGACAAAATATAGTGGCATTTTCATAATTTTTAGAAATCTCAAAGGAGGAATCTTTAAATAGAAAAACTGAGTTTTTTGGGGTTCTTAGATGCCCTGAAAACTATTGGAACCCCTAGAACAATTAAAACCCCTATGGCTTACATTTTAGACCCAATTTGAGTGATTCCAAAGGCTATTTATAGGTTAAAGAACCTAAATTTTATGATGGAAAATGTAACATCCGTCCTTTCTGTAAACGTGAGAAACACAATGTTTAATTTCTTCGTAAACGACAGAAATGAGTCAGATACAAAAGGAAGTCCTTGAAATAGAAGGAATTGGGGCCAACTAAAATTATGATAAAATTTTAAATATTAAAAAATGAGGATTTGAGCCTTGAGTTGCCAAAAATTAAGGCCAGAGTGATTCAAAAAATTTATCAAAAGGCCAGTGGCATTTTCATAAATATGGGTACTTTTTGAAAAACACACAGGAAGGCTTTTTAAATGAAAGTTTTGAGTTCTCTGGGGTTCTCAGAGGCTCTAAAAACTATGGAAAGCCCCAGGACAGCTAAAGCCCCTCCAGTGGACGTTTTCCAACGTTAGTGTGCCCGAACTTTGACGGATTCATTCGGAAAGGTTTTAGCTCCAATTTGAGTGATTCCAAAGACATTTTACTTGATTGGGAACCTAAATTTTATAATGGAAAAGACAGTTCTAAAAAAGGAGCTAAAACAAAGGAGAAACAAAAATGCAAAGTATGAAGGGCAAAATGGGAATTTTTGAAAAGTGTAACTTATTCCCACCTATATATATGATGCACCCTTCTCCTCCCTTCATTATGCACGACCATCTTCTGCCTAAAACCAGAAGAAAACCCTAAGGGATAAGGCTCACAAGAAGGGGAAGAAAAGGAGGAGAAATCAAAGGCTTAAAGTATGAAAATTAGTAGTTTTTCATGCTCTTTCTCTTCCAAACCTCTTCTCCTCCATTCTCCTTTATTTCCTATGATTAAAATGAGGTTTATAAATCTGATTTAAGGGAGAAATTGAGGGAAAAGTTTGGATTTGAAGAGAGGAGCTCAAAGAACACAAGATTCAAGTGAGAAAAAGTAAGAAAACAAGGTAATTTCTCTTCCTATAGTTGTCATTTTTGGTCCCCTTCTCCACCATTTCGCCCCACTTAAGAAAACCCTAGGAGGAGATTATTTTTAGGCAGAACCAAGCACGAATCTAAGGAAAAAGGGTGTGGAGATTAAGAATATGCAAAGGGAATTATCAAAAAGCCATTAAATTTCAAGATGCAAATTCTAGGGTTTCAATTGCACCTTGTAAAATCTGATTTTGTATGATAATTCCTAGGCCTAATTAAGAGTTTAAATAAGCTCCTAAGATACCTAAGATGCCTCCCACATGCTTCCTCCTTCAAGAAAACAAAGAGAATTCCAAGGAGGCCAAAAAGGGGCATAGTCTTGGCCAAGCAAGGTTGGGGTAGCTAGGGAGAGTTTTAAATTTTTCTAAGGCCATTATTGAGTCATATTTGATGAATGAAAATGAAGGGAGGCCTTGAAAAAAATTTAGAACTCATAGAAAGTGATTTGGTGCCTTAGGTTCCATATTATGACCTAAAGAAGCAATATGGTGCTAGGCCTTTTGTTTTGATGATGTGATGACTCCAAGAGGCTTAAAAGGAGTCAAGAATCATATTTGAAAAGAAAGAATGAGGCCTAGAAATCATTTGAGAGGTGTTGCTTGATTAAGTGCCAATATGGACCATAATGGAACCTATAGAGCAATCTAGTGTGTCATAAAGTTGTGTAGCCTTAGAGTGTGGTTCATGAACTTAATTGGCTCCCATAATTTGTATCTAGGCCAAGAGAAACTATCTCCACCAATTTGTGGGTGTGTGGCCGAAAGAGGAGGCTTGAGCCCAAAGGACAAAGTGTGTAATTTTGTCCATCTTCTCTCATGCACGGACGTGTGTCTAGCTTGTTTTAGAATGTGTGTATGTGTATTTTCAAGTATGGAAAGTATGCTAGCATGCCTTTATATGTTATGATTCTTGATACCACATTATGTTTTTAAATGAATCCATGATGTTTGTATGAGTTTGCTTGAGTGTGGAGAGGCCAAGAACTCTTCCCTTGGGTGAGGATGAGCCAAGAACCCTTAAGCTTGGTTGAGACAAAGTAAAGAGTCTCCCAAAAGGAAAGTAGGCTCCCAAGAGTATGGTTGAGTCCAAAGTGCTCAAAGAATGGGTGAGACCAATCCAAACACTTAGTGAGCTCTTGAATGTCTTATATGATTGATTCACATGCCAAGGTTGCCTTTAAAATGTCTATGATTTCTATTTTCTCCATACATGCATTTAAAAGGCTTGTTTTGCACATATTATGTATGATTGGGAGATGAGCTATTGGGATTCTTTGAATCTCATCTCCTCCTCTCAAATGATCTAACATATTAGGTGAACTAAGTGGATATGCTAATGGGAGCCAATAACCCTAAAGGAAGGAGATTGACAAACTTATGCCTTGGTTTTAGCCATTTTGGAACCATAATGATGGTTTATCATGTGTATGATGTTGTATATATACTATGAACGTTGAGACATATGTAAAAATACTATTATGTGATATTTAGATGTATGGAAATGATATATGACCACTAGCACATGTTTTGAGTATATAATGCCATAGTATGCAAGTTTAAAGTTTGATGAATATGTGTATAAATGTGGGTTGAATAGCCAAAATAAGATGCATGAGGTTTGGGACCATTTGGGTAGCTCACACAAGTCTTAAATATGCTTTTAGACTTGCCCAAAAGGTGCCAATACCAAGGGAAGACCATTTGGCAAATTTGGTACCTCATATGGAGCCACATTTGACTATAATGGAACTCTATGTCACTTTTTAGCCAAATGAGCTAGTCTTGATTTGGAATTTGGCATGCAATTAGATCTCATTGAGAGCTTTCTGAGAAGTTAAAGATCATAATTTTTAGAGGTCTACAAAATATTTGATGATTTTTCAAAATTGGCAAATTTTATGGATTTGGTCTGCTGCACTATTCATTTGGTTTGAAATTGTTTTCCATCGCACGAGGCCCAAATGATGTCCAATTGCCACGAAATGTTATACATAGAAACTAGGAAATCACAGTGACTCATTTCAACTAGAAGCACCTCATTTGGAGGTCTAGAGAGGGAGATATGAAGTTTTGAAGTTTTTGTCCAGTATCAGGGAAATTGCCCGACCAGAAGTATTGTTCTATTGAATTCCAGAGTCTCGGCTTGATGAATTGATCTAGAGATATTTTTTATCTCTAGTTAACATTCATATCTTTCCATGTTGGTATCATTTTCATGGATTGGATGTTTTTGGAATTAATTGGACATTTTCAAATTTTTCTGCAGAATTTTGTGACAGTTCCAGATTTCAGTCGGACCTCTGTAGCGTTTTGGATGTCAAACGTCCTGGGTGATAAATATTGTGATCTAGACTATTTTTAGTGTCAATTAGACATCCCAAGCTTTCTAGAATGACTAATATTGTATATTTTTGAGTTTTCTAATTTTATTTATGATTTTCCAAAGTTTGCCCAGAAAAAGGCTAATTCTGCCCGAGAATGATCTTTAAGTTTCCATGCCCCATTTCGGTTTCTATGGGTTGTAAGCATGTTTTTGTTATAAAAATGAGTTGTGATGATGAAATTAAATATGAGAAAGTATAGTATGAGCTCACACGGTCCACGTGACACCGAATGAAATTTTGAGACCCAGTGCAATACTAAAATGAGCATTATTTCTTTGTCTTTTTCATGCAAAACTCACATGATTCATGATATTAAGTTAAGTAAAGGCATGAGATGAGTTAGAATGAGCTAGAATTCATGGTGTTACAGAAAACACAGTATTAAAAAAGGAGTTGAAATGAGCCTTAAATGAAAAAGCTAAGAATGAAGGACAGAATTTGCATTTTAAAAAGCTCCTTAAGAATCCCTAGCTATATCTAGGTGGCACCCCATGTATCCCTCACATTTGGTCAACCAATATTCTGTCCAAGACTAGGGAGAAGTTCTACAAAAAGTGGCGCACAAAAGGGAGCTTCAAGAGAGGAGAAAAACTTAAGAAAAGATAAGGAAAATCAAGGAATTTCTTTCTCCTTCCTTCCTTGAACTTGCTCTCCTTCTTCTCCTCTTTCTTTCCATGGTTTTGATGCATGATTTAGACTTGTTTTGAGTCCTATTTAGAGCGGAGAAGTTCTAAATTTCAAGAAAGAGTGAAGACAAGGGAGAAAGCTCTTGAAAGGGCTAAGGAATCAAGGTATTTTCATGGCTTTCCTTGCTTCTTCCTTCTTATTTCTTCATAGCTAATTTTCAACCTCATATAGAACAAGTAAAAGGGAGCAAAGTATGACCCAAACCAAGCATGAAACCTAGGTTTTTAAGGGTGAGGAACAAGTAGATGCAAAGAAATTCTAAAAAGAACCATTAGTTTTCAAGCTTGCAAAACCTAGGGTTTCCTTTGCACTTTAGTATGTATGAAGCTTTCTAGTGATATTTCTAATTGTCTATGAGTGTATATAGGTTCTTGAGATGCCAAGAAAGCCTCACATGTGTCATTTCCTTCAAGAAAACAAAGCTAGCTCCTTGGGCCTAAAACCTAGCATATGTCTCGACCAAGCTTGGTTTTGTGCCTAGGGAGAGTTTTAAAATTCTTCTAAGGGTAGAAAGGTACTAAACATGATAAGAGAACATCAAACAAAGGCTTGGAAAAATTTTAGAAGCATTGGTTTGTGTGATGGAAGTGTATGCTCCATAATAAAGCTTAAAAAAGCAATTTAGGTCTAGGCTCTTGGGAATGAAATTATGATAACTCCAAGAGGCTTAAATGGGATCAAGAGACCTAGATGATTGGAGAAAATGGAGCCAAGACCTTAAATTCCAGCACTTGCTTCATTAGGTCTTACATGACACCATATGCAACCATAGAATAAAGTGAGCTTTCATAGTGAACAGATAATGATAGAACTTACTTCCATGATGTAATTATGTACTATTTGATGTGTTTAGGCTAAGAGAACCAAGCCCCATCTGATTGTAAGTGTGTGTCCGAAAAGGGGGAGAAATATCTAAGGAAAAAGTGTTGAACTCTTGCTTCAAGGTAGCTCTCTCTTCTTTCTCTCATGTATGAGTGAATGTTTATCTTGTCTTTGAATGTGTGTGTGTATGTTTTAAGCTATGAAAGAGGTTTTAGCATGTATCTATATGCTGTGGTACCATGAAGCTTTGTTATGTACTTAAATGATGTTTTATGAACATGTTTTAGTTTACTTAAGTATGGTGAAGCCAAAAGTCCCCTAGTAATGGTGAGGATGAGCCAAAAACCATCAAGAATGGGTGAGACAAAGCCAAAAGTCTTTAAAAAGTGAGGCTTAGTCAAAAGTCCCTTAGAAAATGGGTGAGGCAAGTCTAAAATCCATAAGGAGAATGGGTGAAGCTAAACCACTTGCTTGGCAGGCCTATGTGTGCTTTGTGTGACCTCTTGAATGCAAGAAATGTTTTATGAGTGATTATGCATTCTATGTTATCCATGCATGTATTTTTAAACTTAGATTAGCATTCTTTATGTATGGTTAAAAGGGAGAAGAGCTATTAGGATTTTTATAATTTCATTTCTTCCTCCTTATTGTCTAACATGTCTAGGTGGATCAAGTGAGCTAAAAAATGGGAGCCACCAAGCTTGAAGAAGAGAAATTGACAAAAAGTGTGCTATTTTGCTTACTTTGTAGCTATATGAATGGCATAAGATGTAATCCTATGTTGTATATGATGTATGAGCTTATGAACACTTGTAAATGTATGAATATGTTGTATATACATGAGAATTAGAGTTATATGAATGATATTACATGATTTTGACATTGAATGGCATGATAAGGCTTGTATGTTCTTGTGTATATCTTGGGATGGAAGAGTGAGTTTATGAAAGCCGGGTTTGTACACCTTTGAGACAAGTTTAATAGACCATTTTGGTGCCTTCCCACATGCTCAAGTGGCCATGAAAGCCTTGGGAGCAAAATTGGACTATTTGAGACCATTAGGAAGCAAGAAATTGGCCATTTTGGAATCCAATGTCAAGATTTGACTAAATGAATGAATTTTCCCATGATATTTGACATACATATAGATCTCATCTATAGGTTTTTGTAAAGCTAAAGATCAGATTATTTAGAGCTCTGTGGAATTGATTATGAATTTCCAAATTTGTTAAATTTTAGCTGTTTTGGTATAGTTACTGTTCATATAGTTAGTTACTTCTCCTATGTTATTCAAGGGACAAATGATGTCCAATGCTTATGCAATTTTATAAAAATAAACTAAACATGATAAGCTTTCTATGGACACTGAGATCACCCCAATTGAATGTCTGAGCAGGGAGATATGAATTTTTAAATTTCTATGACAGTACCAATAATGCTCGACGAGTTTAGTTACTATTCCATTAATTTTTAGTGGATAGACATCCTAGTTATGGTATGGACATATTTTTATCATAAAGTAGACATCAGTATATTTCCAAAATGGTATAGTGTACTTGATTTTGATTTTTTTAGAATTAGTTATGATTTTTCAAATTTGATGACAGAAAGCTAGCCCATGAACCTGATGCTGCATATGTAATTTTTATGTATATGGTTCATGAGCTCAAGTTATTATCCACTTTTTGAGATGGTTTTGAGTTTTGTGTGTGTATTTAAATAGAATAATGTGATGGATGAGTTCATATGGTCTACGAGACACAAAATGAACATTTTATTCATGATGTAACGTGAAAACAATTTAATATTTTAATAGAGTTTTCTTGAAAAAAATTGCTATATCAATGGGGGAAAGCTAGAATATGAATGAGGTGAAGTAAATGAACATGGTGTTATAGTGGCCAAGGGAGAGGAAGAGTTTTCAAGGAAAAAAGTGTTTTTGACAATCAATGTAGCTCTCTCTTCTTTCTTTCATGCATGATTGGGTGTTTTTCTTTTCTTTGAATGTGTGTGTGTATGTTTAAGCCATGAAAGATGTTTCTAGCATGTATCTATATGCCATGGTACTATGATACTTTGTTTATGCACTTGAATGATGTTTTTATAAACATGATTGGCTTGCTTGAGTGTGGTGAAGCCAAAATTCCCTTCGCTAGGGTGAGGATGAGCCAAAAGTCCCTAAGAATGGGTGAGACAAAGCCAAAAGTCTCCAAAGAGTGAGGCTTAGTCAAATGTCCCTTAAGAAAATGGGTGAGGCAAGTCCAAAAACCCCAAAGAGAATGGGTGACGCTAAATCATTGCCTTGGCAAGCTTATGTATGTTATATGTGACTTCTTGAATCCAAAAAATGTTTCATGTATGTTTATGCATTTCAAGATAGCCGTGCATGTATTTTTAGACTTGAATTTGCATTCATTCTGTGTGCTTGAAAGGGAGAAGAGCTATTGAGATTCCTAGAATCTCATTCTTTCCTCCCCATTACCTAACATGTCTAGGTGGACCAAGTAAGCAAGGAAATGGGAGCCACCAAGTTGGAAGATGAGAGAATGACAAGGAAATATGTTATTTTGCTCTTTTGTAGCTATTTTATTGTCACAAGATGTAATCAAATGATGTATATGACATGTAATCTCTTGAACATGTATAAATATATGTATATGTGATGTATCTATGAGAATTGGAAACAAATGAATGAGATGGCATGCTTTTGACATTGAATGGCTAGAATTGCTTATGTATGCTTTGTGTATACCTTGGAGTGAGAGAATGAGTTTGTGAGATTTGGGTTTGTGGACCTCTGATACATGTTTAATAGACTATTTTGATATTTTCCCACGTGCTCAAGCGGCTCTAGAATAACTAGAAGCAAAAATGAACCATTTGGCACCCTTTAAGGAGCCAAAATGTGGCCATTTCCAACCCTATGGTACAAACTGACCAAATGGATGGTTTTTCTATGAAATTTAGCATGCATATAGATATTATCTAGAGATTTTTGGAAAGATAAAGACTGGTTTATTTGGAGCCTTGTGAAATTAATTATGAATTTTCAAAGTTGCCAAATTTCTACTGTTCTAGTAAGGTTACTATTTATATGGTTAGTTTCTTCTCTTGTGTCATTTGAGGGCCAAATGGTGTCCAATACTCATGAAATTTTACAAGCAAAAATTAGAAATGATAAGATTTCTATGGCCACCAAGATCACCCCAATTGAATATTTGAGGAGAGAGATATGAATTTTTGAAATTCAGCATTAGTAATAGTAATGTAACAGTACCTTTGGTATTTTTTCATCAATTTCTAGTAGCTAGATATTCCTGTTTTGTTTTAGGCTTATTTTTAACATATATTTAACATTTGTAGCTTTTTAGAATGGTATAATGTGTATGATTTTAACTTTTTTAGATTTAGTTGTGATTTTTCAGAGTTAGTACCGGAAATCTGGTAGTAGGACCCGAGGTAACCTTGTACTATTTTGTGTATTTATGCTATGAGCTCAAATTTTTGACAATATTTTGAGATGGTTTTGAGTTATATTTATATATTTCAATAGGAGAATGAGATGGATGAGTTCATATAGCCCACACAACATGAAACTACACAACACAAAATATTCAATTATTTTAATGGAGTTTTTTCTTGAAATTATGCTTGGCCAAGGTAATGGACTTGAAATGAGATGAGATAAGTTAGATAAATATAGTGTTATAGTATATGGATTAGAACAAAGTCCATGGAATCATTCATTTGAGCATTTTGGCCCTAGAACATCTATTAATGTTCAAACATTAAAAATTCATACTTTGAGTTATACAATTCCAATTAATACAAACTAAGTGTCCTTAGAAAGCTTGTGATATGAAATTTCTATCCTAAAAGTTTTTAAGTCAAAATTAATCCATTTGGTCTCTCAAAAGTCATAAAAAACATGACTAGTGTAGAATGAACAATAACTACAAAGATATGATTTTTTAGGACTAGATTAAAAAATTCACCAAATATTCTATAGAGTTCCAAAAAATACAAAATTTGATTTATTAGAAAGCTCTATATGTACCCTAATAGCTTATCAAATTTCAACTTCAAACTAGGTCATTTGGGCCATCAAGGGTGAAGGGACATTTTATGGCTCAAGTGGTTCAAATTTTGGTTCCAATTGGTACCAATTAAGCTATAATATATTTCCCATTTTGAGCAAATTTCAATCCATAAAATGCATCACATAGGAGTGATCCATCATGTTATATAACACCATAACTTTCTAGCCTTCTTATTCCATTTCAAGCTTGGCTTCCAAGTACTTGCATGAAAAATATCATATTTAATGGTGTTAAATTATGTTACGTAAGGCCCAATTAATTCATTTTATGCTTCATGAACCATATAAGCTCATCAATATCATTTTCCATCCATAACAGAAAATATCACATTTCATCTCAAGATACTCAGGTTTGGAACCATACACATCATATTAGAATTTTTAGCCTCGGGTTGACAGTAGTAGTTTTCTTATATGAAAATTGGAAATTCATAACTAATTCTAAAAAAAATCAAATTCATACATACAATAACTTTCTGGAAAGCTTTAGATGTCAACTAATGACAAAAAATAATTCTAAACCAAGAAAATAGCATTTAGCCTATGAAAAATAATAAAACAATAACTCAAGTCATGCTCTATAACAATATTAGGACCAAGAACTTCAAAAATTCATTTCTTCCTTTATAGAGCTCCAAATGAGGTGATCTTGTTGGTTATGGAAAGCTTATGGTGTCTAGTTTATACCTAAGAATTTCATAAGTATTTGACTTCATTAGCCCTATGAATGACATAGAAATATAAACTGACTATATAAATAGTAATCATACCATTTCTGTATAATTTGGCCAATTTTAAAAAATAATAATAAATTTTTTAGAGCTCTAAATTGAGTGCTCTTTAGCTCCATAAAAAGCTCTAGATGAGACCTACTTGGTGGACAAATTTCATGCAAAAAATTATCTATTTGGTTAGACTTTGGTTTGGCTCAAGAATTAGTCAAAATTAAAGTCCAAAATGGTTCATAATGCCACCAATGGCTTCCTCATCTTTCCACAACCACCTAGCCACATCTAGAAGCACAATTATAGCATATAAAACCATGCCAAGTGATTCAAATCATCATGAAGCTCATTCTTACCTTGCCACTTGCAATTATACACATCACATAATGGTGCTAGGATGTCAATCTCTAACATATACATTCATTTGGCTTCAAGATTGATACATACATCATAATTATATGAATTTAAACTTCAAGTGGTTACATCTCATCAACATCATATATATACAATTCTTGACATCAAAATGCTATTAAAATGCCTATTGTTCTATTCCTTTGTTAAAGTGCCATGCTTCAAGATATTTAGCCTCCATTCTTTAGTCCACTTGGCTCACCTAAGCATAATTAAATATTTCTGGTGGAAAAGTGAGATTCAAAGAATCTTAATAGCTCTTTACCCTTTCAAACATACATTATAAATGCATATACATGTCAAAGAATGCATGCATGGCATTAAGACTACTAGTGAATATACATCAAGCATTTTCCACATCATAGAAGCTCATATATAACATAAATAAGCTTTCAAGGGCATTGGTCTAGCCTTACCTATTTTCTTTGGGACTTTTGGATTTGCCTCACCCATTTTCAAGGGACTTTTGACTTAGCCTCACTCTTCTTAACACTTTTGGCTTTCTCTCACCCAATCCTAAGGACTTTTGGCTCATCCTCAACCATACTAAGGGACTTTTGGCATCACTATACCCATTAATTAACAACCACTACTCATATAAGCTAGAAGATCTAAGCTCATAAGGAATTTAAGTTCTTATTTAAAACTTTAAATTCATCCACAATTGAATCTAGAAGTACAAAACTCCTATATATTAGTTTATAATTCATTACTTATCATTAACATAGTGAAAACTAGGTTTCAAAATCTAAATTAGGGGTTTAAAAACTTAAACGATGACTTGGAAGGGCTCCACCACAACCAAGTTGGCTACCATAAGCTCTAAAAGCATCAAGAGATACTTATGCTATGACTTGAGCATTCCCCACCATGACTTAATTCGATTTTGGAAATGAAAATACAAAATTCCCTGATCCTTGTTGTAGCCCACACAACCTACATCACGACGAGTTTTCCCTAAGCCTTAGTATTCAAAATTCCCCAAGTCTCACCACGATGAGACAACCTAGTGCCATGGTGAGTTTACACACTTACTTTGCTAGGCAAAATTCACAACTTGTGCCATGATGGAAGATGCTACACTACGACATGGCTCTGTTTTGTAAGAGTTGTAGTCGTAACTTAAGTAGTCTTAATCGTGACTCTACCAACTCCTGAATCTAAACCCTTGAATTCATACCCCAACTCTTTACCACTATCTTAAGTTAAGCTCAAGGGTTCTTTTATGGTTGAAATGCTTGGTTTTAATGCTCTAATAACTCCTATATATACTAACTTGCCAACTCTCATCATTTAGGGACTTAAAGTGTAACGAATGTAATTTTTGTAAAACGATAAAATGAGCCGTATAAAAGCAAGTCCTCTAAAATGAGCTAGATAATGCCCAAAAAAAATTTGGTTAGAGCCTTAGGCTCCTTAAAATGTTAATTCCAGGTTCAGATGGAAAGAAAAATAAAGCTAGGATGGTGAAACAAATTGTGACAAAAACTAACGAAACATAATAGAATTTTTGTAAATAAGTGCAACTTTTGGAAAAACACACCGGAGAGCTTTTTAAATGGAAAATTTGAGTTGCTCAGGGTTCTCAGAGGCCCTCAAAACTATAGGAAGCCCCAGGACTAGTAAAGCCTTTCCAGTGTATGTTTTCCAATGACGGTGAGTGCGAACTTTGACAGATTCGTTCGGCAAGGTTTTAACTCTAATTTGAGTGATTCCAAAAGTATTTTATTAAATTGGGAACCTATATTTTATAATGGAAAAGATAGTTCTTAAAAACGAGCTAAAACAAATCCAAAATGAAATTGCCATTATGGAAGGACAAAATTGTAATTTTTGAAAAAGTGAGTTTCTTGAAACTTTCACACATTTCTCCCCTTTTTCTCCTCTCATATAGCACGACTTTCTTCTACCCAAAATATGAAAAAGGGAAAGCTCTTGATAAACATGATTTTTATATATTTTAATTCTCCTAACTTAAGCACTTTAATAATTAAATAAGGTTTGATGGACTTTATTAGGTAGATAATCATGTTTATTGGCCATTATTTGCACTTTAGAAATTTATTTGCAAATTTTTGAATTTTAATGCATAAATTTCATTGAAATATTTCCTTTGTGAATTCTTCTTTCTTAATATTTTGTTTTGTTTTTTTTAGCTTCATTTTATTTTATTTTCTTGTGCAGATTTTAATGGAAAAAGGAATCTAAAATAAAGTTGAATTGGTGGTACGTGGAAGGCTCTACGTACTACTTTTACATGTCCAAGATGCATATGTTTAGCTCCATCACATTCATTCACATATCCCACATAGGCAACTTCTCCACATCACCCACTCACACTTTGAGCTTCATCTTATCACACACATGGACAACTCTCATCACACAAACACATAAGCATGGAAGAGCCCACATGCATGACTTATTCATTAACTTACACACTCCCCTGTAGCTTCACTCATTAACCCACATAGCAACATGCTTGGTCCAGCCATGTAAAACACGAGTAAATGCCATGGGCTCACGCACTTGTATAGCACACTCATTTACACACTTCACTCAAGGGTTTAGGGACTATTAGTGAGATGAGGGATTGATGTGGGAAGGGTTAAAGCAGGCCATAAATTCCAGCAGCTCCATTACACGTAGATCATGTAGCATGCACTCCACTACACTTCCATGTTGCATCACATCTAGCCCACCCATAAAGAAGTTGATGTGGGGAAGAGCAGTAGAAACTGAAAGGAAGCACGAGAGTTTAACTCAGTTTTAGAGTGAAAGAATGTGAGTTAAATAAAGCCATGCATGGGATTATATCAAGTTTAAGAAGTAGCCATGTGTTCATCTACAAGACGTGTTAAGAAAGGAGCACATTAATGTCACTGAAGAAGCATAAGAAGGTACGTGTGTGTGTGGGAAGAAGAAGTAGGGAAAGAAGAGAAGCAAGCGAAGAAGAGGGAGATGGGCTGGAGATTAATGGAGCAGCACATGTAAAAGAAGAAAAGCATGGAGAATGAAGAGGAAGGAGTGAAGGTGGCTTCAAACAAACCATGCAGATTCTTACATGAAACTAAACATGGGCAGCAGCAGAAAATTAACAAGTGATTATTAAAAGTTAAATGAAGGAGCAAGTGAGGAGCATGGGGGAAACTTGAAGAAAGAGTTTCAAGTTTTAGAGGTAGCAGTGAATGAAAGGAAGAGTATGGAGTAAGAATCACATCATTCATGCATGCAGAAGCCACACACTCAAGCTACGGGTTAGGGGAGATGAAGCTAAGAAAACAAGCATGAGTCCAGCTAGCTATTTGAGGAGAAGATGGAATGGAGAAAAAACATAAAAGAGTAGAACAAACAAGCTACAATGCAGCTGCACGAAGAAGAAGCCATACTCTAGATTCGAAAAGAAGCAAGAAGCATGGACAAATTCTATATTATATTCTAGCACGTTAGCATCATATTGGGGCCTACAAATTTTCAGCACGTAAAAAGTACATGAAGGAGCTAAAATGGAATACATGTGCTTGTTAAAAAGAATGAAGAAGCTATAAGCTGACTTGTGGAGAACATGTGACAAATTAATGAAGCACGTAGGACACATCATCCATTCATTTCGACGTCATATTCCATTCGTCTAGCTAGAACATCATTCCACCGAATAAAAACCCATTATTCATCCATATTCCATTGTCATTCCACATCCAGTGACTCCATATGCCATAGCCATTTTCCTCCACCCATTTTCTTATCCATCTCCATTCCAATGAAGCATTAATCCATCTTGTGGCTAGCTAGGAGAAGGTCTTTAGTTGAAGCTTGAATCAAGAGATTATCAAAGGAGATGTTGGCTAAGAATTCCTTTCTTTCTACACTTTGTCTTTTTCTTGTACATGCTTGGTTAAGATGTATTTGATTAAGATTGGTATAGTTGTAATTAGTGGCTGGTCAAATTCTAATTAGGAAACCTTTTTGTTGATGAATTGATTTGGATTAAATACTAAAATTTTCATTTCTCCTCTAATTTCCTATGTATGCAATCAATGTGTTCGATGAAATGCATGAGTGAAAACTATATACTTGATTGTTTGATTTAAGGATTCCTTGGAGTTTAATTAGTCAATTAAACATCTTAAGGTGATAATTCAGAGGCTAATTGATCAATTAATCAATCAAATTTAAGTGTTCATTATTCCTAAAGGCAAGAATTAATGATGTAGTGTGGGATTAAGGTTTCAATTCAATATTATCTTGTTAATTTCTTGAATCTCAAATAGTAATTTAAGATCATTTGCCATGAACACAATTAGGGACTCTTAGACTAGAATTAATCATAATTGAATTAAGATAACGATAATAGATACCAAGGGATGAATCCAAAGCTAGTCACATGTCTATCATTCACCCCACAGTTCATGTAATTAGGTAGTGATTAGGAATTTATTTCAATTAAATTTTAGTTAGTTAAATTTAGGCAAAACCCCCTTTTAATTAGGTAATTTGTAAAGTTCCTTTACACTTGGAAAACCTAATTAAACATTAAATTCCATTTCCTAGGTAGATGATCTAGGTTGCACCACTAGCTATATATTTTCCAACCTAGTTTATTTTAAGGTTGCATAACACAACTGTTAGCTCTCTTAGGCGCACAAGAAGAGGAGAGAAAGGAAGGAAGAAACTAAGGAAAAAGTGAGGAATTTCATGGAATTTCATGCTTCTCCTTCTTCCAATCTTATTCCTCTCCTTCTTAGCTCTCTTTCCATAGTTTATTTAAATGAAATGGTTCTCTTTTGAGTCTAGAACAAGGAGGAGCAGTTTGAATTGCTTG
The DNA here is from genome assembly GCA_032878935.1 of Erythrophleum fordii. Lineage (NCBI taxonomy): Eukaryota > Viridiplantae > Streptophyta > Magnoliopsida > Fabales > Fabaceae > Erythrophleum > Erythrophleum fordii. Next base: position 22,496,101 of record JAVQMF010000044.1, read on the forward strand.
AGGAGAAGAAAACCAAGGAGAAAAAGTCTTGAAACCAAGCTTGAATCTAAGGTATTTCATGGTTTTGTTGTTTCTCCTCTTTGCTTCTTCCTTGTGCACTTTTCAGCCTAAACCTGAACCATATGAGAAAGAGGTTTTCTTCCCAAAAAAAAAGAGAGGAACTAGGGTTTTAAATAATGGAGAAGGGGTATATGGCAAGAAATTCCAAGGAAAATAATAGAAATCAAGATAGGAAAGTGTAGGCTTCTTTAGGGTTTTATAAAATCTGATTTGGTACGAGTAAATCCTTGGCTATTTGAGTATTCCTTTGAGCTCCTAAGACTCTTAGAAACCTTCCCAAGTGGCTCTCCCATCAAGGAAAAATCAAGAACTTCAAGAAGCCCCATTATGGTGCATATCTCAGCCAAGCATGAACAATAGGGTTAGGGAGTGTTTTAATTTGTTCTAACCTTGGTTTGGAACTTTATATGATGTTAGAAGATGAGAGAAACTATTGGGAAAAAGTTAGGAGCCATGGATTGGAAGATGAGATAATCGTGTCCATAATGGTGCTTTATGAAGCAACTTGACTCTAAGCTTGTGTAAATGATTGTGTGAGGGCTCCAAGGGCTTTAAACGAGGCCAAGAGGCCTAGAAAATAGAAAGAGATGGGAGCCTGGAGTTTAAATTGTGAAGGTTGCTTCAATAGGCCATTTATGGAACCATTATGCTACTTATAGAACTAAGTGTGTATTTAAGAGTGAGTTTAGTGTCTTATCTTGCTTCTAGTGCAAAATTGTGCATTAATTATGATGTTTAGGTCAAGAGAACCCTACTCCACCTAGGTGCTCTTATGTAACTAGGAAAAGGAAGGAGCAAGCCAAGTAAAGCTTGCATCAAGTTAAAGGTAGCTCTCCACCTCATTCTCCTTGCATTCTTGCATTCTTGTGTGTATGTATGTCATTGGGTGCTTGTGCATGCTTGTATGACTTGAGAACATGCCACTTGATATCTTGAAATTGCATTGGTACCAATGTGTATTCTTGAATGGCTTTGCTTGTGGAGATTGCTCATAAGGGTGAGGTGGTGCCAAAAGTCCCTTAATGTAAGTGAGGAGATGCCAAAAGTCTCTTGAATGGGTGAGGCCAAGTCAAAAGTCTCGAAGTCAAAAGTGAGGCAAATCCAAAAGTCCTAGAAGTGAGGTGAGGCAAAACCAAAAGTCCCTAGAGCTCTTCCATGAGTTTGATGTGAGATGGTGGCATGAATATGTGATCTCATGTGTTTTATACTTGAGGCACCTTCCATTTTTATGTTCTTGATATATGTATGCCTTGAATGTGTATGTGAATGTATGTGTAAGCTATTGAGATTCTAAGAATCTCACTCCCTTTCCTTTTATTATCTTTAAATGCTTAGGTAATGTTCAAGAAGCAAGGAATGCAAGCCAAGAACTTTGAGAAGTTGTATTTTGTCTATTATGTAACCTTACTTGTAATGGAATGTCAAAGTGAACTTGTACATGTAATTTTTGAGATGTAATACTATGGGCAATTGTAAAATGATGTAAGAATATGGTGTAGATATTATGTGACATTAAATCAATGGAATTATGAAATTTGGCTTTTGGATACCTTGCATGTAACTATGTATTAATGGATGTTGAATAGCCAAATCAAGGTGCATGAGATTTGGGACCACTTGACAGTTCTTACAAGTTAGATTCATGCTTTTAAACTTGCCCAAGAGGTGCCAAACCATTAAGGAAGCCATTTGGGCAAAGTTGACACCTTGAAGGAGGTAAAATTGACCATTTTATGAGGCTATGTCACTTTTTGTCCAAATGAGCTCCTTTTGGTCTAAAATTTGATGCATTTAGAGCTTGTTGTGAGTTTTTTGGGAAACTAAAGTGTAGAATATTTAGAGGTCTATGGAATTTTTGGTAAATTTTTGAAGTTGGGAAATTTTCTGATTTTGGCAAGTGTACTATACAAATGGTTTGAAAATGGATTTGTGTCATTCATGGGGCAAACAATGTCCAATTGTCATGCAATTTTATAGGGAGAAACTAGACCTTCCCAGTAAGTTGTTCCAATTAGAAGCATCTTATTTGAATGTCTAGAGGGGGAGATATTAATTTTCAAAGTTGTTATTCTGTTCTAGGTGTACCTCTAGACCCGTGTTATTGTTTAATTGATTTTTGGGGTCTGAATGAACTTGGATTGGCTTGGAACTATTTTTCTCCTCTAGTTAGCATTGTATCTTTCCAAGTTGGCATAGATTTCATGGATTGGATTTTTGTAGAATTAATTATGAATTTCCATAACTTATATCAGTAAGTTGTATCAGATTTCTAGATAGTTCAACCTCCCTACATTTTTTATTGTTAAATGTGGTCCAGATGAGATTTTTGTGGCTAGGACTTAATTTTAGTGTAAAGTTGATATGTAGAACTTTCCAAAAAGCTATGTTTGCATGATTTTGATTTTTTTGCACTTAGTTATGATTTTTCAAAGTTGCCCTGATATGTGGTTTATGCTAAGTTTTGAGAATATTATGATTTGTATGAATGAAAAATAATTAAATAATGTTGTTGGTGAGTTCATAGGGTTCCAAAGACATGAAATAAAAAATTTACCTACTACGTAATACAATTTAATTCATTATTTTAATACATTTATTTTCGGATTTCTTTGACGAATTGTATAATCCCACTAGCAAGAAGGAGATCAATGTTAGAAATAATATGGTATTACATTTATTGGTATCAAAGCAAAGGTTCAGGCCCTTTTGCTCAGTATTTGGCTCTTGAGTGGTGCATATAGTTTGTTTTTGGGTGAAATATCCATGCATATGTGGTTGAATTGTATTTGTGGACTAAAGTTGTGTCTCTTTTTTAGTGAAAATGGTTAAGACAAGAAGAGGCAGAGGCAGGGGTAGACTAGTTATGGGCTCAGAGGTTGAATCTGAGGACCCTTTGCGAGTAGTCATGGAACGGCTCAACAGATTTGAGAACATGATAGTCTAGCAGCAGTACATTGTGCAGCAGTAGCATGAGATGATTGTGTGGCTGCAGGACTTCCTGACTAGGTAGGAAGAAGCTAGTAGAGAGGCCACTCCACCTCAATCTCAGCCTTCTACCTTCGGTGTTCCACCCCTACCTCCCCAAGAGCCAGTCCAAACTTCTCCTTCGATTCAGAAATAGTTAAATTAATTTAGAAAGAACAACCTACTGGTGTTTGACAGGGAGTTAGATATGGATAAGGCAGAGGCCTGGGTGATGGAGATTGAGAAGATTTTCACAATTATGGACTACACCTCTGAACAGAAAGCTCAATTAGCCACTTTTATGCTATAGAATGAAGTTGACAAGTGGTGGTGCAGTACGAAGTCTCTAATGGAGACTAAAAATTTACAGATTACCTAGGTAAATTTCCTAGTATAGTTTTATGAGAAGTACTTCCCAAGTTCAGTATGAAAGCAAAAAGAGAGCAATTTATGGGGCTGAAACAGACTGATGACATGATGGTAGATTAGTACGTGGCCAGATTCATAGAGTTATCTTAGTTTTCTTCTTACCTCCAGAGAAATGATGATGAGCCCTGGAGGTGCGAGCAGTTTGAGATCGGGTTGAAGCCTTTGATCAAAGACAAAGTGACTCCACATAGGATTCGGAACTTCAATGTCATTGTGGAGATCAGTAGGGTAATAAAAAATAATTTGAGAGATATTATGCTTGCTACCACAGTATCTGGTCAGAGGAGGGTTCTGGAATCAAAGAGATTGAGACCAAAGGAAGGTGCTAGCTCTGCACCTGCTAGTAAAAAGAAGAGCAAGGTGCAATAGAGAAGGAGGTCACAGAAAGGGAGGAAGGTACAACCCTCGAGGACTCAGTCATCCACACAGCAGTCTACAGTGACTTGTTTCAAGTGTGGGAAGCCGAGGCATATTACTAGGAATTGCCCTCAAGCAGATGCAGTGCCTCCTAGGCTACAAACCTAAGGTAGGGTGTTTGCCTTATCTCAACAAAAGGCTAGTGCGTCTCCCAGTCTGATTCGAGGTATGCTCATAGTGAATGATTTTCCTGTGATTGCTATGTTTGAGTCACGTGCTATTCACTTGTTTATATCCTATAACTATGTAAGACATTTAGGTCTGGCCATTAGTATTTTTCCATTTGATTTGTCTATCATTACATCCATTAGAGGCTATGTGATTACTTCCCATGCTTGATTAAATGTCACTGTACATTTTAACCATTGTTACACTATCATTGATTTGATTTGTATACCATTTCATGTCATTAATTTGATTGTTGGCATAAATTGGATGACTGCTAATAATGCCATTCTTGATTGTGATCACCATATTATATCTGTACCTTCATGTGGGACCATACCTAGGATAAGAGTTGAGTTATCTTTTATGACTACTACTCAGGTTAAGAGATACTTAGAGTATAGATGTCAGAGGTTTCTAGTCTTTTTCTTTATCCAGGCCGAGATAGAATAAAGTATAGAGAAGATCCTAATAGTTAGGGTGTTCCTGGAAGTTTTCCCTAAAAATTTTGATTTTAGTGGTCTGCCCCCTGAGAGAGAAATAGAATTCCCTATAAATATAGTGTCTTAGGCTGGATCAATGTCCAAAGATCCTTATAAGATGGCTCCCACCAAGCTAGCTAAGCTAAGAAACTAGGTAGAGGAGTTGTTAGAAAAAAGGTTCATACGCCTTAGTGTTTCACCCTGGGGAGCTCTAGTGCTATTTGTGAAAAAGAAAGATGGTAGCTTGAGATTATGTATAAACTATAGAGAATTGAATAAGGTAACCATCAAGAATAAGTATCTTCTCCCTAGAATAGATTATTTATTAGATTAGTTAGCTGGGGCATCTGTATTCTCTAAGATAGACCTTAGATCTGGGTATCACCAGCTGAGAGTGAGAGCTAAAGACGACCCAAAGACGGCCTTAAAGACTAGATATAGGCACTATAAGTTCCTTGTGATACCATTTGGGCTGACAAATATACCCGTGGTGTTTATGGATTATATGAACAGGATGTTCAGACCGTATCTGGATAAGTTTGTTGTGGTCTTTATTAATGATATCTTAGTGTACTCGAGGTCTTTTGATGAGCATGAGAGGCATTTGAGATTAGTCTTAGAGACTCTAAGAAGTAAGAGATTGTATGTCAAATTCAGTAAATGTGAGTTTTAGCTAACCGAGGTAAAATTCTTAGGTCATGTGATCTCACGAGATGGGATCACGATAAATCCCCATAAAGTTGAGCTGTGTTACAGTGGGATAGACCTAGGACTATCATCAAGATAAGGATTTTTATTGGTTTGGCAGGATATTAGAGATGATTTATTAAGGGCTTCTCTTAAATAGATGTGAGAGGAGTTTCCAGGAGTTGAAACTCTGATTGACCACTGTCCCAGTGCTAGTTATTCTTAACCCTATTTTACCATTTATGGTATACAGTGATACCTCAATGGGAGGGTTAGAATGTGTGCTGATGTAGCAGGGTAGGATAGTGGCATATGCCTCTAAGTAGTTAAGTCCTCATAAGGAGAATTATCCCACACATGACCTAAGGTCAGTGCAGTAGTTTTTGCTCTTAAGATTTAAAAGCATTATCTATATAGCATGAGTATAAAGATTTATAATGACCATAAAAGTCTGAAATACCTATTTGGCTAGAAGGAACTTAATATCAGACAAAGGAGATGGATGGAGTTCCTGAAAGATTAGAATTATGTGTTGAAATATCATCCTAGCGCCCAATGCCTTGAGTAGGAAATCCATTCACATTACCCATATGATGATTAGGGAACAGGAGCTCTTAGAGAAATTTATAAATTTGAACCTCTCTTATCAGATAGTATTTGGTAGATTATATTTAAGCAAAACCCGGATTAAAAAAGAGTTAAGAACCCAGATTTTAGATGCCCAAAGAGAGGATGAGTTTTTGGGATAAATTAGGAGTGAGATTTCCCAGGGTAGGACCTCAGATTTCAGGATATCTGAGGATGGTGTTATAGTATATCAAGATAGAATCAGTGTGCCTAGTAATAATGAATTGAGAAAGAGAATTTTAGAAGAGGCAAATAAGAGTAAATATACTATCCACCTAGAAGCTACCAACATGTATCAGGATCTGAAAAGAATTTTCTAGTTGTCAGGAATGAAGAATTACGTCACAGATTATATGGCGAGACATTTACTGTGCCAGAGGGTTAAGATAGAGCACTAGAGACCAGATGGGTTGTTGCAACCCTTAGATATCCCTGAGTGGAAATGGGATAGTATAATTATGGATTTCATTATGTGGTTAGTCAGGACATCCTTTGGACATGATGCTATCTAGGTAGTAGTGGATAGATTGATGAAGTCGGCACATTTTTTAGTGATCGGGGCTACTTATACTTTGGATAGATTAATCCAGTTGTATATATATGAGATAGTATGACTTCACGAAGTATCCAATAGCATAGTATCTGATAGAGACCCCAGGTTCACATCGAACTTCTGAAGGTCGTTACAGCATGCTTTAGGGACCGGGTTATGGTTTAGCACTGCCTATCACCCCCAGATAGATGGTCAAACTAAAAAGACCATCTAGACCTTAAAGGATATGTTGAGGATATATGTGTTAGAGATGAAGGGTAACTAGGATGCATATTTGCCATGAGCAAAGTTTGCATATAATAACAGCTACCATTCTAGTATTCATATGGCCCTTTATGAGGTTCTATGTGGGAGAAAGTGTATATCTCCATTGTGTTGGGTTGAGCTAGGTGAGAGGAGCTTACTAGGACCTGAGATAGTTAGCTAGACTACCCAATAGATAGAAATGATTAAAAAGAAACTTCTTGTGGCCCAGAGTAGGCAGAAAAGTTATACCTACAAGAGAAGAAGGCCACTAGAGTTTAAGATTAGAGACCATGGATTCATTCAAGTGTCTTTAATGACTAGGGTAGGTCAGTCTATGAGGGTAAAGAAGCGTAGTCCTAGGTATATTGGTCCATTTGAAATCCTTGAAAGAATTGGACTATGGCTTACTGGATATCCTTACCTTTTAACGTAACCTAAATCCATAATGTTTTTCATGTCTCCCAATTGAAAAAGTATTTACTAAACCCCTCACATGTCATAAAATATGAACATGTTCAATTGCAGGAAAATTTTTCCTATGTAGTGAAAATGTAACACCTTATATTTCTAGCTCATTCTATAACATTCTCATGCTTTGCATTCAAAATTTCTATGAAAGAGTAAGAAAAAAAAATTAAAATAGTGCATTTTCTTGCGTTGCGTCATATGTAAAAATTCCATTCAGTGTCACATGAATGGAGTGAGCTCATACTATCAATTCTCCTATTTAATTACATGAATACAACGCATTTGCATCATAAAATGTGGCTCACATCACAAGAAAACCAAAATGAGGCATAAAATAGATTTGGCTCTTTTTTGACCAAATTTTGAAAAATCATAACTAATTCTAGAAAAATAAAAAACATGCATTATTGGTCTTTATGGAAAGTTAAGGATGTCTACTTCATCCTAAAAATATTTCTAGACCATAAAATCCATCACAGAGGATGTTTGACATCCGTAAAATGTCCAGAGGTCAAATTGCTTTTTGGAACTATCATAGATTTCTGCAGCAAACTTTGAAAATATCCAATTAATTTTACAAAAATCTAGTCCATGTAAATGATACCAATATGGAAAGCTGTGGATATTAGCTAAGGGGAACAATATTTCCAAACCAGTTCAGACAGCCCAGACCTTGGAATTCAATGGAACAGTAACTCAGGTTGGCTGAATTCCCTGATACTGGACAAAATCTTGAAAAATTCATATCTCCCTCTCTAAACCTTCAAATGAGGTGCTTCCAGTTGGCACAAGTCATTGGAAAGGTTTAGTTTCTCTATAAAATTTTGTGGTAATTGGACATCATTTGAGCCCTGTGTGACAGATTTTATTTTAGGACCTAATGAATAGTGCAGTAGACTAAAACCAAAAAAATTGTAAACTTTGAAATTTCATCAAATATTCTGTAGACCTCTAAAAATTATGGTCTTTAGCTTACCAAAAAATCTCAATGAACCTTATTTGCATGCCAAATCTCAGATCAAGATGAGCTCACTTGACCAAAAAGTGATATAGGATTCTATTATGGTCAATTTTGGCTCCATATAGGGTACCAAAATTGCCAAATGTCTTTCCTTTGGTTTTGGCACCTTTTAGGCAAGTCTAAAAGCACATTTCAGACTTGTGTGAGCTGCCCAAATGGTCCCAAACCTCATGCATCTCATTTTGGCCTTTTCATCCACACTTATACATATTTCCATAAAGTCATTCAAGAAGCTATAATGACATAACATGCGCAATTTACATTCCATCATTCACATAACACATTCTCTCATTTTTATATCACATAATATCATAATTACATATGTCTCAAGGGTCATAAACCATTTACAACAATAATATACATCATCATGGTTCATTATGGCTATAAAAGGTAAATGCAAGACATATGGATGTCAATCTTCTTTCTTCAATGTTGTTGGCTCCCATTACCATATCCACTTAGTCCACCTAGCATATTAGATCATTGGAGAGGAGGGAATGAGATTCAAAGAATCCCAATAGCTCATCTCTCATTCAATCATACATAATATATGCAAAGCAAGCCTTAAAAATGAATGCATGAATAAAATGGAAGTCATGAAGAAACTCCCTAAATATTCAAACTAAGTCTTGGCTAGGACACCTATACATGCTTCTCTCTTAGAGATTTTGTTTCCAACTTAGGAGATTTAATCATTTTAAGGTTTCCATGATTCAGTCCCTCTTATATTATGGTATTAAAGGGCTTAATTAACTCTCATAGGATTTTAAATCTCTCAAGGGCAATACCAAACCCTATATGAACCTTGCCCTAAGCATTTTGTTGGTTCTTTATCAATTCTAATCATATATTCTTATTCTCCACCCTTCAAAACCCTTAATTTCACCATGGATTCATAAAGCTCAAGTCTCTTCCACTTCTGTCCTCTCTTGGCCAAAACTAGCTTAGTCTAGGATTTCAAAATTATACAATTAATTTTGCATAACTATTTTCTTAATCAATTATATTTAAGGTCTAATTTGATTAATGAGCTAGCAATGGATGACAATACATAATATTTCAAACTTTAAATAATCAATATTCACCATTAAGTTATACAATGAGATTTTTGTTCATAGGAATTCAAAATTCCCATTAACAATTTTTTGTCTTGACCAAAATACCTCCAAGAAGCCTAAAAACTCATATATATTGGAGTAAAAGTCATTACTCATTACTAGCATAGTGAAAATTAGGAATTAATAGCTAAATTAGGGGTTTTAAGACTTAGGCCATAGCTTAAAAAGATTGCATTATGACTGACTTGTCATCTAGAACCTTTAAAAGCTAAATTCTACACTTACACTGTGACTTAGAGAACTCGCATCACAGCTAAACTTGGGTTTGGATCAATTTTCCATATAGACACAATTTGTGCCATGGCTAAAAACATTTATGCCATGGCTGAAATATTTATACCGCAACTAAATTAGCTTCTGAAAGATTTCTTGTCATGGCCAAAATTCTTTGCATCGCAACCAAAATTTTTGCACCACACCTAAATTCACTATTGAAACATTACTAGCTCGTTTTGGTCGTGAATTGAGAAGATTAAGCCATGACTTGAAAACTTGCTATACCCAAACACTTAACTAAGTGAACCAACAAGTTGCTACCACCTCAAAATCAATTCTAGGATCTTTTTATGGTTGAAAGGCAAGGTTTTAAAGGGTTTCCATTCTATAATCTTCATCCAAATACCTTACATAAGCCAAGGATTTAAAAGCTAATTACACCAACCAAAATACATATCATAGTAGCACAAGATTCATTTATGACAACAAAAAGATGGAATGTAAGCTTAAATGGCAACTTAAATCACTCAATGCACCACCTAATGTGCTCAAATCACTTGGAGTAAGATTCAATGGTCTAATTGAAAATGTTCTTACCTGCAACTCTCCAATAGAATTTTGAATGTAAAATATGGCTATGGCACTTGCTAATGTCACACACAAAGGCCTATGATCGTAAATCGTATGTTATGGCTCCTAGTGACAACCTAAAATCCTTATCACACTGCCTAAGATCATCAAACCACTTTAAGCAAGTTTTAATTGACAAATTAAACTTGTCTATATCACTTAACACTTGATACAACCTTCGATTCAAAATATGGCCATGTTACTTCCCAAAATCACTATGTAATGACTCATGACAGAAAAATCTACTATGCCAACCCGAAAGGGATGAATCATTTCACTTCCATATGATCAAAGCAATAAAAGCACATTCCCAAAGCTCCTAAACCATAACCAAACTTAGAAAAATAATTGTTTAAGCATTTATGTAACACCCTAAGTTTCTAGCACATCTCTTGCTACCTCCAAGTCTCATATCATACATTTCATGAAGGAACAAGAAAAATGGCATTAAAATAAGGGATTTCTTTGCATTACATAGCATATAAATTTTTTATTCGATGTCCCATGGACCATGTGTAACACCATGAATTCTAGCTCATTCTAACTCATCTCATGCCTTTACATAACTTAATATAATGAATCATGTGAGTTTTGCATGAAAAAGGCAAGGAAAATAATAATCATTTTAGCGTTGCGCTGGGTCTCAAAATTTCATTTGGTGTCACGTGGACCATGTAAGATCATCTTATGCATTCTCATATTTAATTACATCATTATAACTCATTTACATCATAAAAACATGCCTACAATTCATGGAAACAGAAATGGGGCATGGAAACATAAAGATCATTCTTGGCCAAAATTGGTCCTTTTTCTGGGCAAAATTTGGAAAATCATAACTAAATCTAGAAAAATCAAAATGATGCCATCTTAGTCATTCTAGAAATCTTAGGATGCCTACTTCACAATAAAAATACGTCTAGGTCACAATATTTATCTCCCAGGACGTTTGACATCCAAAACATTACAGAGGTCCGACTGAAATCTGTAACTGTCACAGAATTCTGCAGAAAACTTTGAAAATGTACAATTAATTCCACAAAAATCCAATCCATGAAAATGATACCAATATGGAAATCTGTAAATGTTAACTAGAAAGGACAAATATCTCTAGATCACCTCATCAAGCCCAGACTCTGGAATTCAATAGAACAGTACTTCTAGTCAGGCAATTTCACTAATACTGGACAGAAACTTCAAAAATTAATATCTCCCTCTCTAGAACTCCAAATGAGGTGCTTTTAGTTGGCACGAGTCACTGTGATTTCGTAGTTTCTGTGTATAAAATTTTGTGGCAATTGGACATCATTTAGGTCTCGTGTGACAAAAAACAATTTCGGACCAAATGAATAGTGCAGCAGACCAAATCTATAAAATTTTCCAATTTCAAAAAATCATCAAATATTCTATAGACCTCCAAAAAATATGACCTTCAGCTTCCCAGAAATATCTCAATGAGATCTAATTGCATGCCAAATTTCAGATCAAGACTAACTCATTTGGCCAAAAAGTGACGTAGGGTTCTATTATGGTCAAATATGGCTCCATATGAGGTATCAAATTTGCCAAATGGTACCTCATATGGAGCCATATTAGGTATTACCTTATTAATAAGCCATATTAGTAAACTTACTAATTATCCTTATTCTTTTCTGAGCCTCTATTACTGGTTACTCATACTTACTTCTAGGTATTACCTATGAGGTATACCTTTCTAGGCCACTCGCTAGGTGCCTTACTGCTGGTAGTCTTATCTTACATTATTTGAGGCTCCACTGGTGTTCTATTATTCAACATCTCACAAGGTAACACCTTAGGTTGAGTCAGCACCTTAAAGGCGAGTCTTGACAACCTCATTATCACTGTGTCTAACTTTCTCCATGCTGAGCTCTTTTTTAGTCTCAATTATTAGGCCCACGGACTTCTTACTAACTTTTCGTGACTATTTATTACTCATTTCCCTACTTATACTAGGGGTTCCTGCTCGCTATGGGTTGTCTTACCCCTTATCAAATCCTTTCTCAAGTTGGCCTGAATATGACCAATAAGGCGTTTACACTGCCATTCGACGTGGCTAACAGCCTCTGATTGGCTTACTATTCTAGGGATTGGATTTTTATCTTTATCTACCAACCTGAGCCTCACTGCTTCTATAACTAGCTCGTCATCAAGTTAGAGGGTTCTACCTCTCGCTTTATTCATGCATAATTAGCTATCACCTCCCGGCTGTCAGGCTCCAGGGTATAGCTTATAACTCAACCTCTGGCCTGAGGAGACTAACATTTCGGGCTCTAATACTTATCTAGACATTTGGGTGTAGTGGCTAGGGGGTGACTCTTTTTCTCACTTCCCCTTTAGACTGGTTTGTTGCAGTCGCAGTCTCATCTCATACTGGACTGCATCATTACTTGTCTTTGCGTTACGCGAGATAGCTGGGAATGGCCTGATATGACTACCCAAGAGAATTAGGCCTCACATACTTCTCTAGCAAGCCTCTCCCTATCAACAAGATCAGTCTCATTGTTCATATCTAGGGCTTGCCACTGATCCCGACGAGCTATCATATCTCATCAAGCTCTAGCCATCGGATCCCTCAACTCTGCTTAAGTTACTTTAGAGGCCACTCTTCCCGATGTCCACTAACGACTCTAAGACCATTCTACAACTTACTTAGCATGAATAAAGCCACAAACTACTTCCACACACTGACAATGTCTCATACAAAACTATACCTATCCATTCAAGCTGTCATATAGCCCTCATGCTACTTCCCCAAGCCAAATCCAATCTAAAAGAGCCTGGAACTTTGCTCTGATACCAATAAATGTAACACCATGAATTCTAGCTCATTCTAACTCATCTCATGCCTTTACATAACTTAATATCATGAATCATGTGAGTTTTGCATGAAAAATGCAAGGAAAATAATACTCATTTTAGCATAGCACTGGGTCTCAAAATTCCATTCGGTGTCACGTGAATCATGTAAGATCATCTTATGCATTCTCATATTTAATTCCATCATTATAACTCATTTACATCACAAAAACATGCCTACAGTTCATGGAAACCGAAATGGGGCATGGAAACTTAAAGATCATTCTCAGCCAGAATTGGTCCTTTTTCTGGGCAAAATTTGGAAAATCATAACTAAATCTAGAAAAATCAAAATGATGCCATCTTGGTCATTCTGGAAATCTTGGGATGTCTACTTCACCTTACAAATATGTCCAGGTCACAATATTTATCATCCAGGATGTTTGACATCCAAAACATTATAGAGGTCTGACTAAAATCTGAAACTATCACAGAATTCTGCAGAAAATATTGAAAATGTCCAATTAATTCCAAAACAATCCAATCCATGAAAATGATACCAATATGGAAAGCTATAAATGTTAACTAAAGAGGAAAAATATCTCTAGATCACTTCATGAAGCGCAGACTCTGGAATTCAATAGAACAGTACTTCTAGTCGGGCAATTTCACTGATACTGGACAGAAACTTCAAAAATTCATATCTCCTTCTCTAGAACTCTAAATGAGGTTCTTCTAGTTGGCATGAATCACTGTGATTTCCTAGTTTTTGTGAATAAACTTTCATGGCAATTGGACATCATTTGGGCCTCGTGTGACAGAAAACAATTTCGGACCAAATGAATAGTGTAGCAGACCAAATCCATAAAATTTGCCAATTTCAAAAAATCATAAAATATTCTATAGACCTCCAAAAATTATGACCTTTAGTTTTCCAAAAATATCTCAATGAGATATAATTGCATGCCAAATTTTAGATCAAGACTAGCTCATTTGGCCAAAAAGTGATATAGGGTTCCATTATGGTCAAATATGGCTCCATTTGAGGTACCAAATTTGCCAAATGGTCTTCCTTTGGTATTGGCACCTTTTAGGCAAGTCTAAAAGCACATTTGAGACTTGTGTGAGCTGCCCAAATAGTCCCAAACCTCATGCATCTCATTTTGGCCATTCAACCCACATTTATACACATATTCATCAAACTTTAAACTTGCATACTATGGCATTACATACTTAAAACATGTGCTAGTGGTCATATATCATTTTCATACATCTAAACATCACATAATAGTATCTTTACATATGTCTCAGCATTCATAGTACATATACAACATTATATACATGATAAACCATCATTATGGTTCCAAAATGGCTAAAACCAAGGCATAAGTTTGTCAATCTCCTTCCTTTAGGGTTGTTGGCTTCCATTAGCATATCCACTTAGTTCACCTAGTATGTTAGATCATTGGAGAGGAGGGGATGAGATTCAAAGAATTCCAATAGCTCATCTCCCATTCAATCATACATAATATGTGCAAAGCAAGCCTTTTAAATGCATGTATAGAGAAAATAGAAATCATAGACATTTTAAAGGAAACCTTGGCATGTGACTCAATCATACAAGACATTCAAGAGCTCACTAAGTGTTTGGATTGGCCTCACACTTCTCCTCATGGATTTTGGACTTGCCTCACCCATTCTTTGAGCACTTTGGACTCAACCATACTCTTGGGAGCCCACTTTACTTTTGGGAGACTCTTTACTTTGTTTCAACCAAGCTCAAGGGTTCTTGGATCATCCTTACCCAAGGGAAGAGTTCTTGACCTCTCCGCATTCAAGCAAAATCATACAAACATCATGGATTCATTTAAAAACATAACTTGGTATCAAGAATCATAACATATAAAGGCATGCTATCATACTTTCCAAAGCTTGAAAATACACATACAAACATTCTAAAACAAGCTAAACACACATCCATGCATGAGAGAAGGTGGAGAGAGCTACATTGTAGACAAGCACACACTTTTTCTTTAGCTTTCAAGCCTCCTCTTTCGGCCACACACCCACAACTTGGTGGAGATAGTTTCTCTTAGCCTAGATACAAATTACGGGAAACAATTAAGTTCATGAAATAATTTCTAGGGCCATGCGACTTGCTTAAACCCTAGATTGCTCTACAACCTCCATTATGGTCCATATTGGCACCTAATGAAGCAACACCCCTTAAATGATTTCTAGGCCTCATTCTTTCTTTTCAAATATGATTCTTGACTTCTTTTAAGCCTCTTGGAGTCATCACATGATCAAAACAAACGGCCTAGTACCATGTTGCTTCTTTAGGTCATAATATGGAACCTAAGACATCAAATCACTTTCTATGAGTTCTAAATTTTTTCCAAGGCCTCCCCTCACTTTAATTCATCAAATATGACTCAATAATGGCCTTAGAAAAATTTAAAACTCTCCCTAGCTAAGAGAACCCATCTAGGCCAAGGCTATGAAGCATATTAGGTTCCATGGAGCTTTCTTTGTTTTCTCAAGGGAAGAAGAATATGGGGAGCCTCTTAGGGATCTTGGGAGGTCATTTAAACTCTTACTTAGGCCTAGGAATCATCATACAAAATCAGATTTTACAAGGTGCAATTGAAACCCTAGACTTTGCATCTTGAAATCTAATAGTTTTTTGTTAATTCCCTTTGCATATTCTTAATCTCCACACCCTTTTTCCTCAGATTCTTGCTTGGTTCTGCCTAAAAATCATCTCCTCCTAGGGTTTTCTCAGGTAAGGCGAAATGATGAAGAAGGGGACCAAAAATGGCAACCATAGGAAGATAAATTACCTTGTTTTCTTGCTTTTTCTCACTTGAATCTTGTGTTCTTTGAGCTCCTCTCTTCAAATCCGAACTTTCCCCTCAATTTCTCCCTTAAAACAGATATATAAACTTCATTTTAATCATAGGAAACAAAGGAGAATGGAGGAGAAGAGGTTTGGAAGAGAAAGAGCATGAAAAACTACTAATTTCCATACCTTAAGCCTTTGATTTCTCCTCCTTTTCTTCCCCTTCTTGTGAGCCTCATCCCCTAGGGTTTTCTTTTGGTTTTAGGCAAAACTTGGTCGTGCATAATGAAGGGAGGAGAAGGGTGCATCATATATATAGGTGGGAATAAGTTACACTTTTCAAAAATTTTCATTTTGCCCTTCATATTTTGCATTTTCGTTTCTCTTTCATTTTAGCTCCTTTTTTAGAAATGTCTTTTCCATTATAAAATTTAGGTTCCCAATCAAGTAAAATGGCTTTGGAATCACTCAAATCGAAGCTAAAACCTTTCCGAACGAATCCATCAAAGTTCAGGCACACCAACGTTGGAAAATGTCCACCAGAGGGGCTTTAACTGTCTCGGGGCTTTCCATGATTTTTAGGGCCTCTAAGAACCTCATAGAACTCAAAAATTTTATTTAAAAAGCCATCCTGTGTGTTTTTCAAAAAGTACCCATATTTACGAAAATGCCACTAGCCTTTTGACAAATTTTTCGAATCACTTTGGCCTTGATTTCTGGGTAACTCAAGGCTCAAATCCTCATTTTCTAATATTTAAAATTTTATCATAATTTTAGTTGCCCCCAATTCCTTCTATTTCAGGAACCTCCTTTTGTATCTGGCCCATTTATGCTATTTACGGAGAAACCGAACATTGCGTTTCTCACGTTTACGGAAGGACCAGATGTTACACCTTGTGAGCTCATGTATCACATTCTCATATTTAATTACATAGATACAACTCAAATACATCACCAAAAGTGGCCTAGAACTCATGCAAGTGCAAGAAACACATAAAATACCATAGTGTAACCTTGGCCAGAATTTCATGTTTTCTATCATAAACTTGGAAAACTCATAACTAATTCTAGAAAAATAAAAATCATGCATTACATTCTAGAAAGCTACAGATGTCTACTTTATGATAAAAATAATTTTAGGTCATGGAACATGAAATAGAAGATGTTTGACATTTGAAAAGCACCAAAGGTCTTAGCTATCTGGGCTACTATCATAAGTTACTATCATAAACTTTGACAATTCATAACTAATTCAAGAAAATTCCAAATCATGCAAATTTGGTCAATCTGAGAAGCTACATATGTTAAACCGAAGTGAAAAATATCTCCATACCATGCCAAGTCCACTTGGTAACAAATTATGATAGAACAGCACTAGAGGTCAAATGGCATTTTGATACTAACATTAAATTTCAAAAATACATAATTCTCTGCTCAGACCTCCAAATGAGGTGATCTTGGAGGCCAAAAAATTCTTATAACCTCTAATTTATACTTATAAAATTTAAAAAGCATTGGACACCATTTGACTATCAATTGACACAGAACACAAAATTGACCATATGAACAGTACATGCACTAGAATAGCAGAAAAATCCCAACTTTGAAAATTCATAATTAATTTTATCGAACTCCCATATTTTTGCACTTGAACTTCCTAAAAATATCTTAATGAGCTCTATATGTCTGCCAAATTTCATTGGAAGATTTATCCATTTGGCTAATTTATGTCATAAGGCTCTGGTTTAGTCATTTTCATGGTCTCAACTAGCATCAAAATGTCCAATTTTGCTTCCCAAGCTTGTGTGGCCACTTGAGCACATGGGATTGCACTAAAATGATATTTTAAACTTGTCTCAAAGGTGCATAAACCCAGAATTTGGAAACTCACACTCTCACCCCATACCATACAAAAATTTCCATAATGCCAGTTTTGCCATTCTATGTCCAAAATGCATATTTCCATACCTATAACCTTAAATCTCATTTGTACATGATACATTAGTACACATGTTCATAAGGTCATGGGACATATACAACAATAGATTACAACAATTGCCACTCATATGGCCATAAAGAAGCAAAATCTATGAATCTTATTGTCAATCTCTTATCTCCCAAGTTGTTGGCTCCCATTACCTTGTCCACTTGGTCTACCTAGCATGTTAGAATATTAGAGAGGAGGGAATGTGTCGTACCTCACTATATAACTCCTCTCCTACCCTCCTACTCCAGATACCTCATATAGAACTTAAAAGAGCCACTGGAAATATGAATTGATGAAAATTTTCTTTCCTTTTTTTTTTTAGAGAACTTCCTCATACAATTTTACTATTCATTTGGTCATTCCCAAAACATTGTCCAACTTTGAAAACAAGCAGTTAATTATAGAAAAATCATATGGGGTTGGTTCAAGGCTCTAATTCAATCTCTCTAAGTCCTTTACAAGGGAAAAATACTTACTCAACAGAATACATATGAATTCGTATAAAATGTTCTTACAAAAATTGGATGATTTTTACCCCTCATTTTACATATTATTATATTTATATTGATTTGTCCTTACATAAGTGCATGTATCTTTACATTCTAGGCATGCTAGTCATATTCTCTTTACTTAAGAGTCGAGTATATATATATGGCTCTCTATTACATACCTGAGTACCTTACAATACCATACCATACCATAACTCATACATACAAGAATCCAAGATACTTAATTATATGACCAAAATGTGATACATAAAAGTAAGGTCCTCGGTTTATGCCTCCACACCATTTGCCCTTTCTTTGCTTGAGCTTGGACCTAACATAGGTTATGTTTAGTGTGAGATTATAAAATCTCAGTAGTAGTAAACCAATCTCATTCATAAGCAAGCATGTAAATGCATAGCATAAGGCTAATCAAAGTGCCACATACCACATAGTAATAAATGAAATTTTATACAAGGCCGAGCACAATCTAAGCATACATGTCTCATCTTATAGCAAAAATGACAACTTGATTTAGCATAACACTCATCATTATACAAACATCCAAGCTTAAAGAAAGAGAAAGGAAAACCACTACCTTAGCAATCTTGCTCCTAAAAAATAATTATTAAACCCTATAATCATAATGATAATTCATTACAATCAACATATAGACCCAAAATATTAAAGTAATATAGCCCTTTTTAAACTTAAGAGGACCATTGGAATTGGAAAAATCCTACTCCTTCCCTTCCAATTCACTATGGCCGAATAGTACGCATTACTTGGCCAAAATTTAGGAATTTTATTCCGTGAGTTTTGGGGGCTTTCCCATAGGTATTCCTAGCTAAAAACACCCTTTTGAATCCATTGAAAAGGATAAAAATATCAAATTCCAGCCCCCACAACACTTTTTTGTCATAACATAATCTAGCTCCATTTTAGGCCCAAAAGTGAGTTTCTTTCGTTCCAAAATTTCCATAGCCTCTTCCTTTATGTTTTAGGGATTTAAATTTGGTATACAAGACTACAAGACATTAATAAAACACCATAAAAATTTTGGGAAAATTCGGACAGCATCTCCCTAACATTTTCATTTTCCCAAAAATTACAATCTTTGTGTTTTTCAAGGTTCCAACATACAACAAAAATGGATGAGCTCATATGGCCTCCATAGCCAATATATAAACTCCATTCCTAGGCCTTCATATTCAACATATAAAATCCATTTCTAATGATCCATATCCTGTCCAAAAGTGTCTCATGGCTAGGGTTTAACAAAACTAACTTAAACCATGTTATTTTCAAGTGCAAAGTGGAGAAAACTTACTCTTTAAGCTTAATCCTTGCTTCCTTTGCTTTTCTCACACTAAAATCTCTTCTCTTCCTACTTAGAGTGACATTCCACCTTGAAGAAAAGATGAAGATGCAACTACTCTTTGGAGAAAATGGCTGCAGGATGAAGAAGATGAAGAAATTTGGTGAAGAATGGTGGTAGTCTTACTTAATTTCACTTCTTCTTCCACTTTTTCTCCCCCTCTATCTCTCTTCATGTTTTTCCCTTCTTCTCCCTTGTGTGTGGTGTGAAAATGGTGGAATGGAAGTGAAGGAGATGAATTTCAATGAAGTTAAATGATCATACCAAATTTGGACCATTGGATCAGCCTTTTCAAGATCAAATCTTAGCCTTCCATTCCTTTTTTCTTTTGATTTTCTATTTTCATAACTAAATATCTTCTTCCAAAAATTCCTTAGGCACACACTTGGATGCCTTTTCTTAGCCCTTAAGTTATGGATAGTAACTATGGTTAATTTTCTTAACTCAACCAGGGTCAACTTTTAACTCAACCATAGTTAGTTTCTAACTTAACCATGGTTAATTCTTTAAAATAACTAAAATCCTTTTCTTCTTTCCTTTTCATTTTATATTTATATTTAGGTTTCATCTTCTCTAAAACCCTAATTATATCTTCTCTTCTCTTTTGGGCCTTTAGAATCGATTATTGGGCCTTACAGCAGTCTAAAAATTAGTGTCTAGGCCCGATTAAGGTTTTACGATACAATACATACCTTTAGACTTTCTAAAATTTATAAATATTATTTCTTCTACTTTTTGGCCATACTGAGCTTCAAACATGGATCAGAGGCCCTTAACCTCAATCCTCATAAATTTCGGTGTCAATCGGACACCCGGGTCTTTAGGTATAATTTTTAATGTTCTGTATTATGATTGTGCTATAAAATTTTCATTTATTACAATTCAGTCTTCTAAACTCCTTCAAGGTTTCTTAGCATTTTATCTATTTCTATTTCTATAGTTGTTACAACTTCCTTTTTCTATTTTGCTCATGGCTACTGATCGGGCTAATCAGATCCTGGACAATGTGGCCTCATTTGATCTGTCTCATCAAAATGAGTTTAATCGTGGGTCAGGAATTTTTGATATTCTTGCCCGATTTTTTGATATTCATGCCTAAAGCCACAAATAGAGGGTGAAACTAAGGTTCCCTGAACCATCAGGCAATTTATACATTTTTCCTTACTCATAACTTTTCTTTGCATTTTAGTCCCTGACTTTTTCATACTTAACTTCAGAGGCTCTTCGGAACCCTTTTTTTGTCATCTATTTTGGCCCCAATTTTAAGGCACCTCTGGCCTTGACTCATCATTATTTGTGGTCTAGAATATTAATATAATTTTATTGGACCTCAATTTACTCTATTTTTGGGACTTCTTTTTGTATACGGTGAATTTCGTAGGTTAATGGAGAAACCGTATGTTACGTTTCTCGTGTTTCCTTATGTTTTCTTACATTTTTTAAGGATTGGATATTACAAAATGAGATTCAAAGAATCCTAATAACTCATCTCCCTTTCAACCATACATAAAAAATGAAAAACAATCTTGAAAATGTATGTTGAGCATAATGAATGACATGAACATTCAAGAAGCAATCTTGGCATGTGAGTAAGACACACAAAGCATCCATAGGCTTACCAAGTAAGTGGATTAACCTCACCAATTCATTCATGGATTTTGGACTTGCCTCACCCATTTTCTCAATGAGGTTTTGGCTTAACCTCACTCTTGAGATACATTTTGCTTTGTCTCAACCAATTCTAAGGGTTCTTGGCTCATCCTTACCATGGTTAAGAGTTCTTGGCTTCTCCACACTCAAGCAAACCCAAGCAAATATATTAAATATCATTTGAAAATATAATGCATCATTATGGTACCATGGAATAAGAGCTCTTGCTAGAACACTTTTCATAGCTTAAAATACACATACACACATTCAAAGATAAGCCAACATACATTCATGCATGAAAGAAGGAGGAGTGAGCTAACTTGGTTACAACCATACACTTTTATTCTTGAATTTGCTCTCCCTTCCTCAGCCTCATGTAACACTATAAATTCTATCTCATTTCGTACCAATCATAAGCTTCACATCATCATTCCCATGAGAGCACATGAGAAAGGGAAATAATGGGTTTATTTGTGTTACATCATACTTAAAAATTTGCAACCGGTGTTGTGTGGACTGTGTGAGCTTATACTATTCATTCTCATATTTAATTACATCATTATAACTCATTTGCATCACAAAAACATGCCTACAAACGCATGGAAACCGAAATGAAGCATGGAATATAAAGGTTCATTCTCGGCTAGATTTGCTCCATTTTCTGACCAAACTTTGGAAAATCATAACTAAATCTAGAAATATTGAAATCATGCAATCTTGGTCATTCTAGAAAGCTTGGATGTCTAATTTATACTAAAAATATGCCTAGACCATAACATCCATCATAGAGGACGTTTGACATCTAAAATGATCCAGAGGTCAGACTGCACTTGAAGCTATCACAGAATGCTGCAAAATTTTTTGGAAATGTCCAATTAATTTCACAAAAATCTAATCGATGCAAATGATACCAATCTGGAAATCTATGGATGTTAACTAGAGAGAAAAGATATCTATAGATCAGTTCATCAAGCCCAGACCTCAGAATTGAATGGAACAGTACTTCTGGTTAGGCAAAATTATTGGTACTAGTAGAAACTTCAAAAATTCATATATCCCTCTCTAGACCTCCAAATGAGGTGCTTCTAGTTGGCATGAGTCACTATGATTGTCTAGTTTCTTTGTATAAAAGTTCATGGCAATTGGACATCATTTGAGCCTTGTGTGATAGAATGCAAATTCGGACCAAATGAATAGTGCAGCATGTAACACCCTAAAATTAATTAAGGTGTTAATAATGTATTTGGACTAATTAAGAATAATTATCATGAAATAATTGGGCAAGATTTATGAATGAAAATTTATAGAGAAATAAGTTTGTAATATAGGTTTAAGATTTCATTTGGGTTAAAGCCTAAATTGGGGCCCAAAATTTAATTTGAATAAGCCATGGATAAGGATTTATAGAGGCCCAATAATTTTGGGTGTAAGCCCAACTCCTTATCATGAGGCTTGGGCCAAGAGAGATTTCCTAGCATGGCCCAATCTGATTTAGTAGAATAGGGGCCTAAGACCCAATTTATGTGAGTTGGCCCAACGCACATTATGTAGGCCCAAATTAGATTGGCTCTTGAAATTTGGCCTGACCCAACTACAACTCTGAAGCCCAACTCATGAGATTCAGCCCAACTAACACCAACCTTTGAACCCACTAGAATTTGGGCCTTAAGATCAGCATACTTCACTTAAACTCAAAGTGTTCTGCAACCCACCCCACCAAATAAAGCCCAATAAGTATAAAATTCTGAACCCACAAGGAATTGGGCCATTGGGTCAGCACATTCCACTTTTAGCTCTAAATTTTCTGTAACCCATTCATTAAACCATGGCCCAATCACTAGAGATGAGCCCAATTGGACCTTGGGCTGATGGGTTAGCCCATTTCTCATTAAAAACCCTAAAGGGTCAGCAACCTGCCTCCCCATTCAGCAGAAAACATAAGAGGCAAGGGAGAAAATTCGGAGGTTTAAGGGAGACTAGGGTTCTACCAACATGGAAGCTCTATTTTTGACTCCTAGAGGATTATTTAGCCAAGGTAAGTTATATATAACTTGACTCTCTCATCCTCCTCTTCATTTTGGTCCAATTAATTTATGGTTTTGAGCATTTTTATCTTCTTCTCAAATCTGAAACTTGGTGTTTGGTGATTCCTTGCAAGATTTTCGAAGTTAGAGGTTAGAGGGATGATTAGGTAAGCATTTCCCTTCCATTTTGTGTATTACTTTGCTGGAAAATGCCCCTAAGGATGGATTATCATAATGGGTTCTGTTATTGTGTGAGATTACAAGGAGATAATGGTGGAAAATTGAATTTTCTGGGCTTGATGATTAAAATGTGAATTTTGGCGCTTCCATGGTGGATTTTTGGAGGTGAGGCGATAGGTGTTGTTAAGTGAGTATCTCCTTCCCATTTTGATGCACTTTCTGTTAGTTTAAGACCACTATAGTTGACCTATGATATGGGCTTTGGTTTCATGTGAAATTACCTAGAAATTGGAGTCAACTATGGCAATTTCTGGTGTAGGAAAGTTGGAATCCAAAATTAAATCCCTTGGTAATTAGGTGAGTAACTTCTAGTCTGTCATTAGTAGTTCAACTCTTTGGATATTTGATTATGATTAGAAATGAAGATAATTATGCTTGTTATAGGCTTGGTGTGTATTTGGATTATTATAGTAGGTAGGGGAAGAGTAATTGGCTTCATTGAGGTAACTGGGGTTATTTTTCTAATTCCATGTACATGCTCATGTTAATCTGCTATTTGTTATACATGTTTGATTTTGAAATGCTAAATGTCTGGTTGACTACTTGATTGTTATTGTAATTGGACCTTGTGAGTCCATGGTGGAGCTGTGGTGCGGTTGCCACCCATGCATGTGCTTCGATCGAGCACTAGGTTATAATCAGACCCCGATGCACTGAGCCCTGGTTGTGCTCATTATGGAGTAGGTGCCGTGGACGGACCTCTCCCGGTGTTATTGGCTATTAACATGTTATGTATGATTGCTGGTATGGGACAGTAGTCATTGGTAGTTCAACTAGTTCATTTGCGAATTGAATTTATGATTCTAGTATTGATGACATGAAATTGCATTGGATTGATTGACTTGTACATATATATGAAAATTTCCCTTTTGTTACTGAGATTATATATCTCACCCCATTATGGGTTACTATTTTAAGGGACCGGACCTCTTAGTGGCAAGGAGAAAATTAATGGAAGATCATTAAATGGTTTGGTAGCATATAGGTTTGGGAGCTTTGACAAAATGTATTGTAACTAAATTGCTAGTTCTGTATCATTGCTGCATTACATCATGAGTTGCCAAGTATAGGGATTGTATATGTAATTTGATTATCATGGAATTGAACATTATGATTGTAATTGGCTAATAATGGATAAGTGATTTGATTTTATATGAACATTAAGCATTGACCCCATGCACTATGTGACCATAATACATTTGCTATCATTAATCTATGAACTCACTAGTTTATGGTAGCTAGAGGGTTAAGGATCCACATTTGAATTTTGAATGGGTAATGATAGATATGTTAGGTAGATTAGGTAAAAGAAAGACACTAAATCTTCACAAATTAAGTTAAAGTGTCCTATAGTGTTGCTAGAGGGGGAATTGGAGAGCATGAGATGAAATTTTGGGAGTTGTAGGAACAGAAGGGAATTGGTCACGGCCAAGATTTAATTGGCCTCGGCCAAATGGTAACAGAGAAGAATTGGCCGTGGCAACATTTAATTGGCCTCGGCCAAATGTGGCGAACCTGCCAGGGAAGAAAACTGAGAGAAATTGGCCGCAGCAAATAGTGATATTAGCCGCGGCTAAGTCTGGAAAGCAAGTTTGAGGGTGTTCCAAAGGGTATTTGGCCGTAGCAAAATGTGTGAAATTTATGGAGGTATAAGGACTTGAATTTGAGAGTAATTGGCCGCGGCAGAAGGGGATTTAGCCGTGGCGAAGGTGCTCAATTTCTCATATTTACCTAGAAACTTTAATTTCTTTTATGGTAATACTAGGGAATAATTTAGAAACACTTGTAAGAGGTTTTTATGAGTTGGAATTAATGGATGGGAGGATCAAAGGCTCCTTATTAATGATTAAATTCACTGGCACTTTTGAATAATTGTGGTTGCTTAATTAATGACCCTAATAACATTAAGGTTCAAATTTCCTAACATTTTTTGAATATAATTAGTTGTAATGACTTTCAACCCTAATTGAAATTTTATGGCTAGTAATCACATACTTAATCTTAATTATGATTATTAGAAGTTAGGGTCGTTACACAGCAAACCAGAAACCATGAAAATTACTAATTTTGAAAAATCATCAAATATTCTGTAGACCTCCAAAAATTATGATCTTTAGCTTTCCAAAAAGCTCTTAGTGAAACTTAATTGCATACCAAATCTCAGATCAAGACTAACTCATTTGGCTAAAAAGTGATACAGGGTTCCATAATAGTCAATTTTGGCTCCATATAAGGTACCAAAGTTGCCAAATGGATTTTCATTGGTCTTGGCACCTTTTGGGCAAGACTAAAAGTATATTTAAGACTTATGTGAGCTGCCCAAATGGTCCCAAACCTTATGCATCTCATTTTGGCCATTCAACCCATACTTATGCATATTTACATGAAACTTTCCAATTGCATACTTGGGCATTACATACTCAAATTGTATTCTAGAACTCATACATCATGTCCATACATTTAAACATCACATAATGTCATATTTACACATGTCTCAAGGGTCATGAACCATTTACAACATCATAAGGCATCATTATGGCTCCAAAAAGAGAAAAGCTAGGCATATGGTGGTCAATCTTCCCTCTTCATTGTTGTTGGCTCCCATTGCCATAGCTACTTGGTACACCTAGCCTATTAGAACATTGGAGAGGAGGGGATGAGATTCAAAGAATCCTAATAGCTCATCTCCCATTCAATCATACATGATATGTGCAAAGCAAGCCTTACAAATGCATGTGTGATGACCCTAGTTTCTAATCTCGATAATTAAGGTTAAACATGCTGTTAATAATTAGTGATCAAGGTTTGGGGTTGCTACAATCAATTACTTTGCAGAAATATAGGGAAATTTTAAACCTTGATACTACTAGGATCATCAACTATCAACTATAATGGAATCATGCATAAGAAGGGTTTATACCATCATTAAAGGTTTATGATTCATCCATTGATCAATTTCAACCCACAAAACCTCCCACCAATGTACTCACACTATTCCCTAACATTATCCTTACTGAAATTAAGGTCTCTAGGTCAAATATAGGAGTTTGGGGACCTGCGCCGCGACTTGGAACTTTCCCGCCGCAGCTAAGTTAGGTTCTGGAGCTCGAAAACCATATTTTTAAACTTGCGCCGCGGCCTAGAACTCTTGCGTCGCGGCCCAGTTACTCTCTGGAATTTTCCTGACTCGCCGCGGCGAGTTGGACCTGCGCCGCGGCCAACCTATGTGGCGCCGCAGCGAGTTTTGCTACTGTAACCTCCCTAATTAATTTTCTCGACTCGCGCCGCGGCGAGACTTCTTGCGTCGCGGCGAGGTTACATCCTGTCACCTCCTGGGCGATTATTTTCACTCTGCGCCACGGCGAGATTTCTCAAGCCGCAGCGTCCCTCGCCACTGTCACTCCCTAGGCCGCGGCGAAGCCTTCCTGGCCGCGGCGTAATTCCCTTCTGTCACTAGTTTCACTATATTTCGCCTCCTATACTCCATTTCTCTTCTTAGGGACACTCTAAGGTCACTTCCCCTCATTTTATATAGCTCTAATGGCATTTATCTACCTTATTTACTTAGCTATTCTTCCTTTACCAATTCAAAACTTATATGCCCATTTCCATTCTCTAATCACCCCCTATTAGCAAGTTTATAAAATAGCAACAACAGAATATACATGAATTACCAGCTACTATCCTTTAATACTCAATCAATAGGGGTTCCATACAATGGGGGTTCATACCAATATCTCAAGAGTTATATTTCCATTGACAACCATATTATAGGTCAACAAAGTTTACAGCAGATCATATCAATCCATACATCAAATACTAAGTCAAGAGGGGGTCTAACCCTTTTAGCACATACATTCTCAATAAATCAAATGTTCAAGCCTACACTTGGCAATGCAGATACATGATGATGCTATACATTAAGGAATACAAAATTAGCATCTATACTAGCTAAGTCAGCCCAAGTGTAGCCATCTCCCCATAGGTTGAAGCTTATGGATTTTCATCCACTTGCTTATCCTTATCCTTACCCGAGGAACTTTCACCTGAAATATTGATCCCATAACACGGGGTGAGATATAAATCTCAGTAACCAAAACAATTCCATCATATAATCCAGTTTAATCAACATATATGCATGAATCAAAATCCATATCAGAATCATATCAGTCATTTCAGCAAATGAAACAATTAGGCTATCATGATTATTATCCCATACTAGCAATCATATAATTAACATGTTAAAGGCCATTAACACTGGGAGAGGCCCGTCCACGGCACCTACTCCCCATTGAGCACAATCAGGGCTCAGTGCATCTGGGGTTGATCATACCCGGTGCCCGATCGTGGCACATGCACAGGTGGCAGCCGCACCACAGCTCCACCATGGACTTACAAGGTCCAATCATAATACAACAGATAGCCAACCAATTCATTCAGCATTCCAAATCATTCATATACAGCAAAATATGAAATTAAAATAGATACATGCATGGAATTACTGTAAACCCCGGTTACCTCACTTGTAGATAATTGCAACAGCCACCACAAATCCCAAATTCGGACTCAAGTATCTCCCACCAGAATTTTCAATGTGTCACCCAAAACCCTAAACAAATTCGTACAAAATTAATGCCCATAATATAAATAAGCTATGGGGATCTCAAACCTTAAAAGAAAGCATCAAAATGAGGGTTTAAACTCATCTAATATCAGCCCTAACCTCAACCTACGAATTTCATCAAGAAAATCCCCAAATAACCACATTTCAGATTTTGGGTAAAGTGAAAATCCTCTAAATGAAAAACTAATCGGACCAAATTAAAGAGAAAGATGAGGGGGTTAAGTTCTATAACTATTACCTTGGCCAAATCTTGCTCTAAGTGTGTGGAAATACAGAATCTTTGCCCCAAACCCTAGCCTCCTTCTCAACCTCCGAATTTGCCTCTTGAGTTTCAGAAAAATGAAGGTGTGGCTGAAGCATTAGGGTTTAGATGGGTTTAAGTTGGGTCAAAAGGCTGGGTCATGGGTTGCTCCAAGTCCAAATCCAATTGGGTTTCAGATTTTGCTTATTGGGCCAGTTTTTAATTGTTGGGCTGCATAATTCTGTTTGGCCAGTTTTCACACATTGGGTTGCTAAAGTTTAATGGGATTTGGGCCTAATTTGATGAGCTCAAGGGCTTGGGTCTGCACAAGAGTAATTAGGCCACTTAATTGAGCCTATACAAGATAAATCTTGGGCTTCTATCTCATTAAATTAGTTTGGGTCTACCTCTAGTTCATTGGGCCTCCATTAGCCTCTTATCATGATTTAATTAATTTGGGCCTAGATGTAAATCTCTATCCTACATAAATCCTTAACCCATATCAACAATTTATCTCCCTAGAATACCTATTCACTAACTTGCCCAATTATGCTCTATTAATTATCCTTGATTAATCTTAATCCATAATTAACACCTTAATAAATTTCGGGGTGTTACAGCATGCATGGAGAAAATGGAAATGATAGACATTTTAAAAGCAAGCTTAGCATATGAACACATCATACAAGACATTCAAGAGCTCACCAAGTGCTTGGATTAGCCTCACACTTCTCCTTATGGATTTTGGACTTAGCTCACCGATTCTTTAAGAGCTTTGGACTCAACCATACTCTTAGGAGTCCACTTTGCTTTTGGGAGACTCTTTACTTTGTCTTAACCAAGCTCAAGGGTTCTTGGCTCATCCTCACCCAAGGGAAGAGTTCTTGGCCTCTCCACACTCAAGCAAACTCAAATAAAAATCATGTACTCATTTAGAAACATAACATGGTGTCAAGAATCATAGCATATAAAGGCATGCTAGCATACTTTTCATAGCTTGAAAATACACATACACACATTCCAAAACAAGCTAAACACATATCCATGCATGATAGAAGGTAGAGAGAGCTACCTTGCACACAATTACACACTTTTCCTTTTGGATTCAAGCCTCCTCTTTCGGCCACACACTCACAAATTGGTGGAGATAGTTTCTCTTGGCCTAGATACACTTTTTAGGAGCCAATTAGGTTTATGAATCATTCTCTGAAGCCATACAACTTGTATAAGTACTAGATTGCTCTATAATTCCCATTATGGTCCATAAATATACCTAATGAAGTAACACCCCTCAAATAATTTTTAGGCCTCATGCTTTCCTTTCAAATATGATTCTTGACTTCTTTTAAGCCTCTTGGAGTCATCACACCATTAAAACAAAGGGCCTAACATCATGTTGCTTCTTTAGGTCATAATATAGAACCTAAGACACCAAATCACTTACTATGAGTTCTAAATTTTTTCCAAAGCCTCTTGTCACTTTCATTAATCAAATATTACTCAAGAATGGCCTTAGAAAAATTTAAAACTCTCCCCCACTACAAGAACCCTCTTTGGCCGAGACTGTGGGCTTCCTTGGCCTTCTTGGAGTTCTCATAGTTTTCTTGAAGGAGGAAGCTTGTAGGGAGCATCTTAGGTGTCTCAAGAACTCACTTAAACTCTTAATTAAACCTAGGAATCATCATACAAAATCAAAATTTGGAAGGTGCACATAAAACCCTAAAATTTGCATATTGATTTCTAATAGTTTTTTTGTTATTTTCTTTGCATATTCTTAATCTCCACACCTTTTTTCCTTAGATTTATGCTTGGTTTTGCCTAAAAATCATCTCCTCCTAGGGTTTTCTCAAGTGGGGCAAAATGGAAGAGGAGGGAACCAAAGTGACAACCATAGGAAGAGAAATTACCTTATTTTTTTACTTTTTCTCACTTGAATCTTGTGTTCTTTGATTTCTTCCCTTTAAATCCGAATTTTTTCCTCAATTTCTCCTTTAAAACAGATCCATATACTTCATTATAATCATAGAAAATAAAAGGAGAATGAAGGAGAAGAGGTTTGGAAGAGAAAGAGCATGAAAAATCATGGAAATCCATACCTTTCTACCTTGAATTTCTCCTCCTTTTCTTCCTCCTCTTGTGCACCTCATCTCCTAGGGTTTTCTTTTGGTTTTAGATAGAACATAGTCATGCATAATGAAGGGAGGAGAAGGGTGTGTCATATATATATAGTTGGGAATAAGTTACACTTTTTAAAAATTCCCATTTTGCCCTTCATACTTTATATTCTTGTTTCTCCTTCGTTTTAGCTCCTTTTTGAGAACCATCTTGTCCATTATAAAATTTAGGTTCCCAATTAAGAAAAATGCCTTTGGAATCACTCAAATCGGAGCTAAAACCTTCCCGAATGGATCCATCAAAGTTCAGGCACACTGACATTGGAAAACATCCACTGGAGAAGTTTTAACTGTTCCGAGGGTTTCCATTGTTTTTAGGGCCTCTGAAAACCCTAGAGAACTCAAAACTTTCATTTAAAAAGCCCTCCTATGTGAATTCTAAAAATTGCTCAAAATTATGAAAATGCCATTACGTTTCGTAAGCTTTTCGTGAGAAATTGTTTCTTCATTTTAACTCTATTTTTCTTTCAGTCTGAGCCTGAGATTCTCATTTTTAGAAGTTTAGAATGCTTCCCAAATTTTTTAGGACCTTAACTATCTCATTCCGGGGGACTTCCTTTTGTATTTGGTAAGCTTCGTTCGTTTACGGAGAAACCGTACGTTACGTTTCTCATATTTTCTCTCGTTTTCAGAAAATCAGATGTTACACCTCACACACAAAAAGGTGTGTGATTGGTTTCTCTTGGCCTAAACACAATTTTTGAAAGCCAATTATGTTCTTGGAATTAATTCTAAGATCACTAACGGGTTGTGTTGCGCGACCCTCAAAATAAAACTAGGTTGAAAAATATGTAGCTAGTGGCACAACCTAGGTCATCTCCCTTGGAAATGGAATTCAATGTTCACTTGGGTTTTCTAAGTGTATAAGAATCTAGAATTACCTAATTTTGGGGGGTTTTTGATTTAATTAAGCTATCTAAAATTAAATTGAATTAAAGTTCCTAATTGCCACTTAATTGTATGAATTATAGTTGATAATGGGCTTGTGACTAGCTTTGGATTTGTTCCTTAGTCTCCACTATCCTTATCCTAATTCAATTGTGATTATTTTGGTCTAGAAGTCCCTAATTGTGTTCACAGCAAATATATCTTGAGTTACCATGCAAGAATCAAGAGATTAACAATCTAATGTTGAATTGAAACCTCAACCCTACATCAAATCGCTAACTCTTGTCATTATGATCAATGAACACTTGAATTGAATGATTAATTGATTAATTAGCCTCTAAATTAACACCTTAGGAGATTCAATTAACTAACCAAACTCCAAGGCATCCTCAAATCAAACAATCAAGCTCATAATTTCACTTATGCATTTCATCGAACACCTTGATGGCATACATGGGAAATTAAAGGAAAATGAAAAATTTAGTACTTAATTCATGCAATTAATCAATCAATATCTCTCCTAATTAGTGTCTAACCAGCCACTAATTACAATTACACAAATTCCTAATCAAATACAACTTAACCAATTATGTACAAGAAAAAGAAAAAGTGTAGGAAAGTAGAAATTCTTAGCCAAAATTCTGTGTTCTTCTCCATGGATTCAAGCTTCTCCAAGATCCTTTTCCAAGCTAGCCACAAAGGGAATTAGAGCATCATTTGAGTGGAGATGGAATGGGAATGGAGGATGAGAGGCTACGACATGGTGTGGAGTGTGTTCTGCGAATAAGACGATGGAATGAATAGAGTGGATAAATTCCTGGGATACAACAATGGAATGTGAATTTTATTCCCTCTGCTCGAATAATGATCACATGCTGCCTCTCACGTGGGTTTCTTATTCTCCTCATTGGCCCAAGCTTTCCTTTTAATGAATCATGTGGCTTACATGTGTATATGAGTGTGGGCCCTATTGTGAATGGATGATGCATTGAAATATGATATAAAAATTATCCAAGCTTCTTGCTTTTTTCGAATCCAAAACGTGGCTATTTCTTTATATCCAGATGTAGCTTATTCTTCTTCTAGTATTCATGTGCTTCCTTTCTCAGCTAATTGCTGCTGCTAATATGGACTTCCTATGCAACTTCTACGTGCCTTCATCTCAAAAGAAAAACCCATAGCTTCATTTACACTTCCTCCTCATTCCCCATGTCACTTGCTACATCATTTGCCTTTCTTGTGTTTCCCAGCTCATTTATGTAACTTCTTCTTCTCATGCTCAGTTGTTCTTCTCCAGCCCATCTCGTGTTCTTCATTTGATCCCATAGGAGCGTGTATGTGTTTCTTCTACGTTGCTTCATCCACCCATCACATGCTTCAATTGTTTATTATTCACGTGGTTTTTTCTCAGTCTCTAGCTCATCTTCCTTCATGTGTTTTCTTTCTTTGCCACGAGTTTCCACGTAATCTTCTCTTTGTTCTTAGCTATTCGCTTCTTCTCAAGTCTCATGTGGCTGCTCTTATATGTGTTGCCTCAGCTATACATGAACAAGCTACATGAACCATGGTCACATGCATCGTTTCCACATCATTCATATTCCTAGCTCTTACACATGAGAGCTTCTCTATCCAGCCTATTGCAAACATGTGATTTCTTCTTCTTTCGAGGAGCTGCTTCATTTAATCTCTTCCTTCTTTATCAACATCGTAGCTTGTACTACTTCTTCCTTTGTTTCAGCTACTTCTTCATCCTCTTCTTTTTGAGCTTCCATATAAAACACATAGCTACATGCAGTAGCTTTTGTAACATCCAGTTCTCTAAAAATAAGAGAAAATGTGAGAAACGTAACATACGATTTCTCTGTAAATGAATGAAACTCACTGGATACAAAAGGAAGTTCCCTAAAATGATGTAGTTAAGGTCCCAAAAAATTTGGGAAGCATTCTAGACTCCTAAAAATGAGAATCTCGGGCTCAGATGGAAAGAAAAATAAAGCTAGAATGAAGAAATAATTTCTTACAAAAAGCTTACGAAACATAATGACATTTTCCTAATTTGAAGCAAATTTTGAAATTCACACATAAGGTATTTTTAAATGAAATTTTTGAGCCCTCCAGGGTTCTTAGAGGCCTTGAAAACCATGGAAAGGCCTAGGACAGCTAAAGCCCCTCCAGTGGATGTTTTCTAATGTTAGTGTGCTCGAACTTTGATGAATTCGTTCGAGAAGGTTTTAGCTCAAACTTAAATGATTCCAAAGGTATTTTACTAAATTAGGAACCCAAATTTCATAATGGAAAAGAAGATTCTCAAAAAGGAGCTAAAACGAAGGAGAAATGAAAATGCCAAGAACGAAGGGCAAAATGGGAATTTTTGAAAAGCGTAACTCCCTCCCACCTATATATATGATGTGCCCTTCTTCTCCCTTCATTATGCACGACCATATTCTGCCCAAAACTAGAGGAAAACCCTAGGGGATGAGGTGCAAAAGAGGAGGAAGAAAAGGAGGAGAAATTCAAGGTAGAAAGGTATGGATTTTCATGGTTTTTCATGCTCTTTCTCTTCCAAACCTCTTCTCCTTCATTCTCTTTTATTTCCTATGATTATGATGAAGTATATGGATCTATTTTAGGGGAGAAATTGAGGGGAAAATTCGGATTTGAAGAGAGGAGCTCAAAGAACACAAGATTCAAGTGAGAAAAAGCAAGAAAATAAGGTAATTTCTCTTCCTATGGTTGTCATCTTTGGTTCCCTCCTCCTCCATTTCGCCCAACATGAGAAAACCCTAGAAAGACTTGATTTTTAGGCAAACCCAAGGGTGAATCTAAGGAAACAGGGTGTGGAGATTAAGAATATGCAAAGGGAATTAACAAAAAACTATTAGATTTCAAAATGCAAGTTCTAGGGTTTCAATTGCACCTTGTAAAATCTGATTTTGTACGATGATTATTAGGCCTAAATAAGAGTTTAAATGAGCTCCCAAGATCCCTAAGAGACTCCTTATATGCATCCTCCATTGAGAAAACAAAGCAAACTCTAAAAAGCCCAATTTCTTCCATAGCCTCGGTCTAAAGGGGTTTGTGTAGCTAGGGAGAGTTTTAAAATTATCTAAGCCAATTTTTGAGTCATATATGATGAATGAAAATGAGGGGAGGCATTGGAAAAAAGTTAGAACTCATAGAAAGTGAGTTGGTGCTTTAGGTTCCATATTATGACCTAAAGAAGCAACATGTAGTAAGGATCTTTGTTTAAATTGTATGATGACTCCAAAAGGCTTAAAAGGAGTCAAGAATCATGTTTGAAGGGAAATAATAGAGCCTAAAATTTATTTGAGGGGTGTTTCTTTATTAGGTGCATTTATGGACCATAATGGGGTTTATAGAATAACCTAGCATCTAAGCAAGTTGTATGGCCTTAGAATTTGTTTCATGAACCTAATTGGCTTCCATAAATTGTATTTAAGCTAAGAGAAATCTTCCCCACACTTTTGTGGGTGTGTGGCCGAAGCAAGGGAGGGAATTTCAAGAGAAAAAGTGTGTGATTGTATACAAGGTCGCTCTCTCCACCTTCTCTCATGTATGAATGTGTGTTTAGCTTGTCTTGAATGTATGTATGTGTATTTTTAAGCCATGAAAAATGTTCTAGCATGACTTTAATTCTATGGTGCCGTGATGTTACAATATGCTCTTATATGATATTTTTTATGTGTGCATGGGTTTGCTTGAATGTGGTGAGGCCAAGAACCATTAGCCATGGTGAGGATGAGCCAAGAACCCTTGAAATTGGTTGAGACAAAGCAAAGAGCCTCCCAAAATCAAGATGGGCTCCCAAGAGTATGGTTGAGTCCAAGAATCTCTTAAAGAATAAGTGAGGCAAGTCCAATATCCACAAGAAATTGTGTGAGGCCAATCCACTTGTTTGGTAAGCCTTTATATGCTATGTATAACATTCTCAAATGATGAAAATGCTTCTTGAATGTTTGCACATATCAACATGACTATACATGTATTTATGAAAATTGTTTACATCCATTATGCATGATTGAATGGGAGATGATCTATTGGGATTCTTTGAATCTCATTCCCTCCTCTCCAATGATCTAATGTGCTAGGTGGATCAAGTGGACAAGGTAATGGAAGCCAACCACTTTGAAGAAGAGAGCTTGACAACCTAATGCATAGTTTTTGGTTCTTTAAGGCCATATTTGTATAAAAGCATGTAAACCCATGATGTATATGGTTTATGACCTTTTAAACATGTGTAATTATGATATTGTGCCATGTATGAATGAGAGAATTATTGGAGATTGTGCCTTAAGCCAATCATTTGTAAACATTGTGCTTCATTAAGAATAAAAGTTTTTCTGTTACAATTATTATATTTGCATGTTTCTATAATAATTATATCCTTGGATAAATTATATTAGTTATCCTAAATATCCCTAGTCGATCATCATTGTGGGAATGATTATGAATTAAGACAAGTATGATTTTGATTTATGGTTATGTGTTAATCATGTATGGAGATACAAATCAAAATCATAGGCGCCTGTTAGAAACAGGGCGCTGGATCGACCTGTCATGAGGTAGCTTCATGGATTAGGTCATAAGTGTACCTCATATATAACTGTGTCACTAATCCCTCATACCTGAGAGCATCATAGATTCCAACATGAAGGACACTGTGCTTTGGCATTGTCAAAAGTCACCTTTGACCGGGTGATCATAAAGGCTATAGTCGGGCATAGTGGACTCCATGTAGAGGATGATGAGTAGTCAAGATGGAATTTGTCCCTTTGGTTAACGGAGAGATATCTTTGGGCCCCTCAATGAGTGAGACTGAGAAATGCATGGCAATGCTTGGATGGAAGGGTTTTTCCATTTGTTCTATCAATCTGCACATAAAGATAAGGATGACATTTCCATGCCTCATACTCGATCAAGATATCATGTGATAAAAGGGATGTGACAAGGTTATACGATAGGCTGTATTGGATCACCAAACCCTATGTGATTTGGGTAGTCACTATGTCTTGCTAGAGGCCACTAGTGACTTGTAGGTGTAATAACATTGTTGGCCCACTGCCAATATCATATAGGCCTACAGGGTCGCACAGAAGAACGAATCAACTTGAATAAGAATGTCCAAATTCATTGAACCTAGAATTGTGTCTAGATTCGATGAACGTTATGCTTAATTAGGGTGAGATAATTATATATGTATATATATGATATATATATGTAATTAATTCGAAATATAAGTATATATATATTATTTGATATTTCATATATATATTTCATATATATGATATATATATATATATTTATTTATCAATGAATTAGTTAAAATTGAATTTATGAGATAAATTTGAATTTCAACTAATTTGTTTAAGATTAATTTGGATTAATTTAAATAATGTATTTACATTAACTAATTTAATCTAAATATACCTCTATAAAAGGAGAGGTAGGTTAGGGTTTAGATACACTTAAGAGTCAGCGTTCTAAAACCCTAAGCCGTCACCCTAGAGAGAGAGAACGCAGCCGTATACCAAGAAAGAGAAAGTGTACAGATGCTTAGAGAGAGCAGATCGTCTTCTCGTCGATTCGTATACGGATGTGGTGAACGAAGGTGCTAGCAAGCCTTTCAAGTTGCCAGATCATTTGTGTGGATACCGGTAGAGGGGGTTGTGCATAAACATTAGTTCCTGAGATCTGAAAGGACAAAGGGCACTACAAAGGTAATATTTTATCTCATACTCGATTTAATCAAGTCGATGGATCCATGGGAGGAAACGAATTAAAATTGTTGCCGCGTGTACAATACGTTTCTAACAAGAATATGTTATGTAGCCACTAGAACGTGAATTGAGTATATGATGGCAAATTAGCTCCATGAATGGTTTGATAGAATTATGCACATGTGTGGATGAAATGGCCAAAATGAGATGCATGGAGTTTAGGACTATTTAGGCAGCTTACACAAGTATTAATCATGCTTTTAGACTTGCCCAAAAGGTGTCAAACCCTAGGAAAAAGCCATTTGGTTACTTTGGCACCACATATGGAGCTGAAATTGACCATAATGGAATCTTATATCACTTTTTTGGCCAAATGAGCTCTTCTTGATCTGAAATTTGACATGCAATTAGAGCTTGTATTCATGTAATTAAATGTGAGAATGAGTTGTATGAGCTCATATGGTCCACGTGACATCGAATGAAGTTTTCATACACAACGCAATGCAAGAAAATGCATTATTTTAATTCCCTTTTCTTGCTTTTTCATGGAATCTATGAATGTAAAGCATGGAAATGTTGTGAAATGAGTTAGAAATATAAGGTATTATTGCTTCAGTCACTCATGTTGCTTCATTAAACCTTCCCAATCTATCACATGCTTCATTAATACAACATGCAGCTACTGGTGTGTGTTGCATGTGGTCTTGTGATTGTCTTCCACATTAGTTTGCTCTACATTGAACCATGTTCATTGTGAAGCTCATGTAGCTACCCATAGCTTGTTTTACTAATTTTGCTCCTTCCAAGCTTATTTCCACATAGAACCCCTTCCAACCTCCATTTAAACTTCAGCCTAAGATTCCTTTTGATGCTTCTCACATGTT
The DNA here is from genome assembly GCA_032878935.1 of Erythrophleum fordii. NCBI lineage: Eukaryota > Viridiplantae > Streptophyta > Magnoliopsida > Fabales > Fabaceae > Erythrophleum > Erythrophleum fordii. Next base: position 22,534,156 of record JAVQMF010000044.1, read on the forward strand.
CAAGATGGCATGAATGATGGGTGAATTGATGCTCAACATTAGATGCTACCTCTTGTGACGTGGGGATGTGGGTGTGTAAATGATGCACATACTTAACATGAGATTAAGTTGTGTGAAGTGCACACATGGATGATTTGCTAGCTATAAATCAACGTGGAGTGTACCTATGAAGCTTCTACGTGAATCCATGAATTGTGTGTATGTGTAAAGAAGCGTAGAATGTGATGAGAGCTGTCCATATGTGTGTCTTCCATGTATAAGCTACTGAATGAGTGTTGGTGGGACCCAAGAGAGGTCATGCTTATGTGTATGCTAGCCTAATCAATGTATGAAATTGAGAAAGCCCAATTGGATCTGCACATAAAGAATGGAAACAATTAAGTAGGAATAATTTACAAAATTATTTAAAAAGATATTTATGTATTCAAAATTTTGTAAATTAATTCCTAAATTGAAAATATGGCCATTAAAATCAAATTTCATTCAATAAAATTCATTAAGCCATATTTAATTATTAAAATGCCAAAATTAGGAGAATTAAAATATATAAAAATCATGCTTATCAGTCACACATCTTCCTTAAACACTAACTTGGTTTATTAACCCCTTTATGGTTCCAAGAATGCACCTAATAAAGCAACACCCATCAAATGAGTTCTAAGTTCCATTCTTTCCTCTCATATATGATTCTTGACTCCTTTTAAACCTCTTAGAGTCATCACACAATTAAAACAAAGAGCCTAACTACGTGTTGCTTCTTTAGATTATATTATGAAACCTAAGACACCAATTCATTCTCTAGGCTTCCTAAATTTTTCCTAAGGTTTCCCCTCATTTTTATTCATTATATATGACTCAAAAATGGGCTTAAAAAAATATGAAACTCTCTCTAGGTGTCTCTTCCCCTCTTGGCCAAGCCTATGCACCGTTGGGCCTCCATAGAAGTTTGCTTTATTTTCTTGATGGAGGATGCATATAGGGTGACTTCTAGTGATCTTAGGAGCTTATTTAAACATTCATTTAGGCCTTAGGTATCAATTCAGATTTTGCAAGGAACACTTGAAACCCTAGATTTGCTATCTTAAATTTCCATGGTTATTAGTTAATTCCCTTTGCATATTCTTATTCTCCACACTCCTTTTCATAAGATTACCCCTTGGTTTTACCTAAAATCGAAGCCCTCTTAAAGCTTTTCATGTTGGACAAACCAAAAAAGAAGAGGGAGGAGGAGTGGCTACCATAGGATGGAAGATTTACTTTGTTTTTCCTTGTTTTCTTGCTTGAATCTTCCTTTCTTTATCCTCTTCTCTTCAAATCTAATTTTTCCCTTTGTTCTTCCTTTAAAATAGATCCTTAAACTTCAATATAGCCATAAGAAAAAAAGGGAAATGGAGGGGAAGAGGTTTGCTAAAGAGAAAGTATGAAAAAACCAAGAAATTCCATACCTTTCTATCTTGAATGTCTCCTTCTCTTTTTCTCCCTTTGGTGCACCTTAAACCCTAGGTAGAAAAAATTGTGTCTAAATGAGTGAGGAGGTGGGGCGCCCTATATATATAGGTGGGAGGAAGAAAGACTTTTCAAAAATTCTAATTTTGCCCTTTCATTTTGGCATTTTCATTCTTATTTGTTTTAGCTCTTCTTTTAGAACTGTCTTTTCCATTATAAAATTTAAATTCTCAATTTAGTAAACTACCTTTGGAATTACTCAAATCGGAGCTATAACCTTTCTAAATAAATTCATTAAAGTTTGAGTTCACTGCCGTTGGAAAACGTCCACCGGAGGAGTTTTAACTGTCCCAGGGCTTCTTATAATTTTCAAAGCCTCTGAAAACCTCAGAGAACTCAAAAATTTCATCTAAAAAGCCCTAATGTGTAAATTCTAAAATTTTCTTAAACAATGCCCTTACGTTTCGTAAGTCTTTTGTCAAATTTTGTTTCTTTATTCTAGCTCCATTTTTCTTTTTGTTTGAGCCTAGGATTCTCATTTTTAGGAGTCTAGAATGCTACTTAAATTTTTCAGGATCTTAACTAATTCCTTTCAGGGAACTTGCTTTGAAAATACATATATTTTTATCGTTTAACAAAAATTGGATATTACAATTTGTAACACCATAATTTCTAACTTAATTCCATCACATAATCATACTCATAGGATACATTCCATAAGGGGAAGTGAGAAAATTTTGTTAAAATACTACTTTTTCTTGCGTTGCATCATATTTAAAAATTCCATTCGGTGTCACGTGGACTGTGTGAGCTCATACTATATATTCTCATATTTAATTATATGAATACAACTCATTTACATCATAAAATATGGCCCACAACTGAAGAAAACCGAAATGAAGCATAAAATATGGATGTTTATTTTCGGCCAGATTTGGCTCTTTTTTTATTAAACTTTAGAAAATCATAACTAATTCTAGAAAAATTGAAATCATGCATTCTTGGCCATTCTAGAGAGCTATGGATGTCTACTTTCATTAAAAATATGTCTAGACCATAACATCCATCACAGAGGATGTTTGACATCCGAAAAGGTGCAGAGATCAAACTACCTTCTGATGCTATCATAGATTTCTATAGCAAAATTTGAAAATATCCAATTAATTCCAAAAAAATAAAATCCATGCAAATGATACCAATATAAAAGGCTATGGATATTAACTAGAGGCAAAAAATAATTCCAAACCAGTTCAGGCAGCCTAGACCTTGGAATTCAACAGAACAGTAACTCAGGTCAGGTAAAACTCTTGATACTGGATAGAATGTTTAAAAATTCATATCTCCCTCTCTAGACCTCCAAATGAGGTGCTTCATGTTGGCACAAGTCACTGTGAATATCTAGTTTCTTTGTATAAAATTTCATGGCAATTGGACATCATTTGGGCCCTATGTGACAGATTTCATTTTCTGACCAAATGAATAGTGCATCAGACTAAAACTAGAAAATTTTCCAAATTTGGAAATTCATCAAATATTTTGTCGACCTCCAAAAATTATGTTCTTTAGCTTCCCAAAAAGCTCTCAACAACTTCTAAATGCATGCCAAATCTTAGATCAAGAAGAACTCATTTGGCTAAAAAGTGATATAGGGTTCCATTATGGTCATTTTTGGCTCCATATGAGGTGCCAAAGTAACCAAATAGCTTTCCCTAGGGTTTGGCACCTTTTGGGCAAGTCTAAAAGTATGATTAAAGCTTGTGTAAGTTTTCCAAATGGTCCCAAACTCCATGCCTCTCATTTTGGCTGTCTCATCTACACTTATGCATAATTCCATATTATCATTAAGGAAGCTACAATGTCATAACATGTCTAAATTTCATTCTAGTGGTTATATAGCATATTCTCTTATTCACACATGTCATAATATCATAATTAAATATGTTCATAATATTATACTACATGTTCAACTATTAAATACATCAATTTCCATTCTTATAGCCTTAAAGTAACAAAATTTCCACATTTCAATGTCATTGCTTCATCTCTCATGTAGTTGACTCCCATTGCCTTGCTCTTTGGATCCACCTAGCATATTAGATCATTGGAGAGGAGGGAATGAAATTCCAAGAATCCCAATAACTCATCTCCCCTTAAATCATACATAATATATGTAAAACAAGTCTTGAAAATGTATGCATGGATACCATGGAAGTCATGAACATTCAAGAAACAAGCTTGGCATGTAAACAAGTCATACAAGACATTTAAGAGTTCACTAAGTGAATGGATTGGCTCACACTTTCCCTCATGGATTTTAGACTTGCCTCACCCATTCTTTAAGAGATTCTTGGACTCAACCATACTCTTGGGAGCCCACTTTACTTTTAGGAAACTCTTTGCTTTATCTTAACCAACCTTAAGTGTTCTTGGCTCATCCTTACCATAGTTAAGAGTTCTTGGCCTCTCCACACTCAAGCAAATTCAAACAAACATCATACATTTATTTAAAAACATAATATGTCATTATGAAATCATGCCATATAAAATCATGCTGCATACTTTTCTTGACTTGAAATTCCCTCTCTTGCTTTGGCCACACACCTACAAACTTGTGAAGATGCTTTCTCTTGGCCTAGACACATTTTATGGGAGCCAATTAGGTTCATGAAACAATTTCCAAGGTCACACAACTTACTTAGACACTAGGTTATTCTATAAACGATATTATGGTCCATAAATGCACCTAATGATGCAACACCTCTCAAAAAATTTCTAAGCTCCATTCTTCTCATTCAAATATGATTCTTAACTCCTTTTAAGCCTCTTGGAGTTATCACACAATTAAAATAATGAGCCTAACTATATGTTGCTTCTTTAGGTCATAATATGGAACCTAAAGCACTAACTCACTTTCTATGAGTTTTAATTTTTTTCCAAGGCCTCCCCTCATATCCATTCATCATATTTGACACAAAAATGGGCTTGAAAAAATTGAAAACTCTCCCTAGCTACTCTATCCATGCTTGGCCAAGACATAGCCCCTTTTTGGCGTCCTTGGAATTTTCTTTGTTTTCTTGAAGGAGGAAGTTTATGGGAAGCATCTTAGGGATCTTAGGAGCTTTAAACAATTAATTAAGCCTAGGAATCATCACTCAAAATCAGAATTTAGAAGGAATACTTGAAACCCTAGAATTTGCATCCTGAAATCTAATGGTTATTTTGTTGTTTCCTTTGCATATTCTTGTTTTTCTCCTCAAATACCTAAGATTCACCCTTAGTTTGGTTGAAAATTTAACTCCCTAAGGCTGGCTATATATGAGTCGAAATACCCACAAGAGAAAGGAGGAAGAAGATCAAGTGGAAGGATTGCATAATACCTTGGTTTTTCTTGCTTGTTCTTTGCTTTCCTTGGCTTCCTCCCTTAAAATTCGAAATTTCCCTTCTATTGTTCTTTCAAAATAGTCCTAAAAAATTTAGAAAAATCATGTAGAAGAAGAGGAAAAAAGAGGAGAAGAGATTGGATAGGAGAAAGCATGAAAAATAAGTAAATTTTCATACCTTAAGCTTAGATTTTCTCCTCCTTCTCTTCTTCCCTTGGTGCACCACTCTCCTAGGGTTTTTCTTCTAATTTGGGGAAGAATAATCTGAAGGTAAATGAGAGAGAGTGCGAGGTACCACCTATATATAGGGGTAGGTTAATGACTTTTTCAAAAATTCCTATTTTTTCCTTCGTTCTTTGCATTTTTGTTTCTCCTTTGTTTTAGCTCCTCTTTGAAAATCATCTTTTCTATTACAAAATTTAGGTTCCCAATTTAATAAAATGCCTTTGGAATCACTCAAATCAAAGCTAAAACTTTAATAAATTTCCTTTGGAATCACTCAAATCGGAGCTAAAATCTTCTCGAACGAATCTGTCAAAGTTCGGGTGCACAAACATTGGAAAACGTCCACTGGAGGGGGTTTTACTGTCCCGAGGCTTCCCATGGTTTTCAAGGCCTCTGGAAACCCCAGAGAACTCAAACATTTCATTTAAAAAGCCCTTCTATGTACACTTTAAAATTTGCTCAAAATTACAAAAATACCGTTACGTTTTGTAAGGTTTCTGTCAAAATTTGTTTCTCCATTCTAGCCCCATTTTTCCTTTCATCTGAGGCTAGAATTCTCATTTTTAGGAGTCTAGAATGTTGTTCAAATTTTTTGGGACCTTAACTAATTTATTTCAGGAGACTTGCTTTGAAAATGTGCCCGTTTTTGTCGTTTAACAAAGATCGAACATTATACAATTTTTCTCCCTTTAAATAAATTTTGTCTTCGAAATTTAGATAACATACCTTATGGGAAGAGCTCTGGATGTTTCTTTCTCATTTCTTCCTCAAGCTCCCAGGTAGCTTCTTCGGGAGATAACCCCTTCTAAACTACTTTCATCAGCGATATTTTCTTATTCTGTAACTGCTTGAGTCTAATGTTTATAATCCGATCTAGTGATACTATATAGGATAACCATCTTGTAATTGCACATTCTCATATTCTATAACATGTAAGGGGTCAGGCTGGCACCTTTTAAGCTGTGAAACATGAAATACATTGTGTACTTGGCTCAAGTTTGGGGGAAGGGCTAGTCCGTAGGCCACAGGTCTTACTTTATCAAGAATTTGGAACGGACCTATGTACTTTAGATTAAGCTTTTTACTTTTAATGGACAGACCTATCCCTGTGATTGGAGACACTCTAATGAAGACATGGTCTCCAATCTCAAACTCTAAAGGTCGTCTACATATATCTGCACGACTCTTCTATCTACTCTGGACTATTAGCAGTTTCTTTTTTATGGTCTCAATTTGTTTAGAAGTCTAGTCCACTAACTTGGAGCCTATTAGGCTTTGCTCTCCTAGCTAAACCCAACACATCGAGGACCTACACTTCCTCCTATATAATGCCTCATATGGTGTCATTTGTATACTTGCATGATAGCTATTATAATAGGCAAACTCTATTAGAGGCAAGTATGTATCCCAGTTCCGTTTCATTTCTAAGACACATGCCCTCAACATGTCCTCTAAGGTTTGGATGGTTCTCTCCGTTTGACCATCTGTCTGAGGGTGATAAATTGTGCTAAATTTGAGCCTAGTACCTAGAGCATCTTGTAATAATCTCTAGAAATTCGAAGTGAATCTGGGATATCTATCTTAAACTATGCTCCTAAGCACACCATGCAATCTAACTATCTTCCTGATGTACAACTGGGCTAGCTTATCTAGGGTATAAGTGGCTTTCATGGAAGTATGATGACTTTCTTAATCTATCCACTATTACCTATATTGTATCATACCCCGATGATGTCATAGGCAAACCCATGACAAAATCTATAGTTATGCTATCCCATTTTCACTCTAAGATATCTATGGATTGAAGTAACCCAGCTAGTTTCTGATGCTTTATCTTAACTTTCTGACATACTAGACATCAAGAGACATACACTACTATGTCTGTTTTCATTCCAAGCCACTAGAAAATTTTCTTTAAATCTTGGTACATTTTATTACTGTCTAGATGAATGGTGTACTTACTCTCATGTGTCTCATCTAATATTCCCTCTCTGATTTTTGTATTTCTAGGCACATATAGCCTATCCCTATATCTCACTATATCATCCTCAGACAGATTAAACTCCTAAATGCTACCCTAGGCTATCTGAGACATAATCTTACTTATATGGTCATTTATTGGCTGAGCTTCTCTTATTTGATCTCTCAAGTCATTCTCTATTCGGGTTTTACTCAACAATAACTTTCCTAAATGCACCTTACACGAGAGACTCATATCTCTAAATTTCTCAATCAATTCTTGCTCTCAGATAATCATACAGGCCATGTGTATAGATTTTCTACTCAGGGCATCAGCTACCATATTAGCCTTACCAAAAATGGTATTTCAATGTAAAATCATAGTCTTTCAAGAATTTTAATCATCTCTACTATCTCATATTTAATTCTTTCTGTTCAAATAAATATTTAAGGCTTTTATGGTCGTGATAGATTTCTATGACTGCCCCATATAAGTAGTGTCTCTATATTTTCAGAGCAAACATCACTGCGGCTAACTCTAGGTCATGTGTGGGGTAATTTTCCTCGTGAGGTTTTAATTGTCTAGAAGTATAAGCTACCACTCAGCCTTTCTGAATAAGCACATATGCTAACCCTTTCTTAAAGGCATCACTATAAACTACAAAAGTCTCTCTAGGGTTAGGAAGTATGAAAACTGGGGCCATGGTTAACTTGTACTTCAACTCTTGAAAACTCTTCTCACATTTCTCATTCCATACAAATGACACATTCTTTCTAGTAAGCCAGGTCAGTGGCATCGCTATTTGAGAAAAGCCCTGAATAAATCTCCTATACTAGCCTGCTTAACCTAAAAAGCTCTTGATTTCTATCACTGTCCTTAGTCTCTTCCATTGTAACATTGCCTCTACTTTATGGGGATCTACTGTGACCCTTGCCTAGGAGATCACATGGCCTAGGAATTTAACTTCATGAGCCAGAAATCACATTTACTAAGTTTAACATATATCTGTCTCTCTCTTAGGGTTTCCAAGGCTAATCTTATATGCTGGTCGTGTTTTTCTCTACGTTTTGAGTAGATGAGAATGTCATCTATGAAAACAACTACAAATCTATCTAAGTATGGCTTGAACACTCTGTTCATGTAATCTATGAACACTACGGGTACATTCATCTACCCAAAAGGCATAATTAAAAATTCATAATGCTCGTATCTAGTTCTAAATGCTATTTTGGGAATATCCTCAACCTTTATTCTAAGCTGATGGTATCCCTACCTGAGGTCTATCTTAGAGAAAATTGATGCTTTTACTAATTGGTCTAAAAGGTTATCTATGTGAAGGAGAAGGTACTTATTCTTAATAGTTATCTTATTGAGGTCCCTGTAGTCTATACATAACCTAAGGCTCTCGGCTTTCTTTTTTACGAATAACACTAGAGCTCCCTACAGCAATACATTGGGTTTGACAAAACCTTTCTCTAAAAGCTCTTCTATCTTCTTTTTAAGCTTAGCTAGCTCGGTGGGAACCATCCTATATGGGACCTTAGACACTGGACCTGTCCTAAGTATAATGTCTATAAGAAATTCAAGCTCTCTCTTTAGGGGTAATCCACTAATCTCTCTAGGGCATACCTCTTGGAACTCTCTCACTACTGGAATCTCATCTATACCCTCTTCTACCTTAGCCTGAACTGAAAAGAAGACTAGGTATCCCTGATAACCATGCTTTAGAGACCTCTCAGCTTGGAAGTTGGTCATAATAGATAACTCAGTCTTTATACTAGGCACAGTCCCACACTCAGGTAAAGTAATACATTTGTGGCTACAATCTAGTGTGACATTATTAGTAGACATCCAATTCATGCCAATGATCAAATTAATATCAATAAAAGGGCATATAAATCAAATCAAGGGTGGTAAGATAATGATTAAACTTGACCACACAATTCAAGCAAGCATATGAGGTATTGGCTCGATTTCCTATGGGGTTGACACATCCAAGTTATATGGTAATGTATGCATACTCAGCCTAACCTCCTAGCATAATCATATGATATAAAAGAATGGCTAGCCCCTGAATCAAACAATACAGTTACAGAAAAAACATTTATTCTAATAGTACTTTGAATCAGACTCAGGGATTGGCTAGCCTTCTATTGTAATAAGGCAAAGACTCTACCCTGGGTCTGAGGTCTGGGAGTAAGAGCCATCTTCTTCTGCTGTACAAACTATGGAGGAGCTTGTGTGCAGCCCCTAGCCATGTGTCCTGGCCTACAACACCAAAAACATATGTTCTGCCTCGTGTAGCATGGTCTGGTGCCATGATTCCTGCCACACTAGGGACATATTATAGGTACAGAATTGCCTTTGCTGGGCTAAGTTCTTCTTCTCTTTCCTATCTTATTCCACTGGCTCCTTCCACCTCTCCTACTGGTAGTTGCAGGCTATGGTTCCTCTCTAGGTCTCTTGGGTCAAAGAGGGATGGTCTGGCACTGGAGGAAGTCTACATAGTTCTGAGATTAGCTTCCACCACTCTATATATCTCTACTAGGGTATTAAAGTTCTTAATTCTCTGTGAAACTACCCTATCTCTAATCTCAGGGAGCAAAAATTTTTCTAACTTGTTTACTCTTCAGCGTTTATCGTCCTGCCTCTGTAAATAGGAAGAGTATCTTGAGAGCTCTACAAATTTAGCCACATACTGATTCATGGACATCTCCTCTATCTATCTTAAGAGTATGAACTCTGACTCCTTCTCATCTCTAACAAAGCTAGGGAAATACTTCTCATAGAAAGCCTAGAGGAACACCTCCTATGTAATTAGAAGGTTCCTCGCCCTCAAAATAGGCTTTGTGTCCTTCCACTAATAATCTGCCTCTTTCTGTAACTGAAAGATAGCCTTTTTGGCTTTCTACTCAAACATACACTCCATCACCTTGAAGATTTTTCTCTAACTGCATAATCCAGGCCTTAGCTTTCTCTAAATTCATCTCACCATCAAAGGTGGGAGGCCCAAACTTTCTGAATAGAGTAATAATCTTTCTAGTCAAGGGCTACTCCTAAATTAGAGGTGTCTAAGCTGGTGGAATAGGGGCAACCATCTGGATATATGGCTACAAATCTAGGTGTGTCACCCCAGAATGCTCAGGACAATCTGAGTGGTGAGGTGGCTGTGGAGGAAGAGTTATGGGGCTGTGGCTATCTTTCTCAACAAGCCATTCCTGTAACTACATGATCACGGCCTGTTGCTGATTCAAGTGAGCCATAATAGCTTGTAAGGTTCAGTTACTAAATCATTGGGCTCAGCTCTATCATTTACACGAGCCTTTCCAGAGGGCGAACCTCTTCTAGTGTTCACCATAGCTCTGAAACATCATAACAAACTTTAACATCAAAGGGAACACTTTCACAACCATCATACACTCAATTCACCCACAACAAGCTCATATGCACATCTAGGCAACTCATAAATACAAGCCACAAGCCACATCAAGAGGATGAACCTTTGCTATAATATCAATAAATGTAACACCTTAACTTTCTAGCTTATCTCTTGCTAGCTCCATGTCTCATATCATACATTTCATGAAGGAACAAGAAAAATGGCATTAAAATAATGGATTTCCTTGCGTTGTGTAGTGTATAAATTTTTCATTCGATATCTCATAGAACATGTGAGCTCATATATCATATTCTCATATTTAATTATATAGATACAACTTAAATCCATCACCAAAAGTTGCCTAGAACTCATGCAAGTGAAAGAAACACATAAAATACCATAGTGTAGCTTAGGCCAAAATTTCATATTTTCTGTCTAGCATCAAAGTGTCCAATTTTGTTTCCCAAGCTTGTGTGGCCACTTAAGCATGTGGGATTTCACCAAAATGAAAATTTAAACTTGTCTCAAAGGTGCACAAATCCAGAATTCAGAAACTCACACTCTCACCCCATGCCATACATAAATTTCCATAATGCTAGTTTTGTCATTCTGTGTCCAAAATGCACATTTCCATACATATAACCTTAAATCTCATTTGTACATGATACGTTAGTATAATTACACATGTTTATAAGGTAATGGGATATATACAACAATATTACAACAATTGCCACTCATATGGCCATAAAGAAGCAAAATCTATGAAACTTTTTTGTCAATCTCTATCTCCCAAGTTATTGGCTCCCATTACCTTGTCCACTTAGTTCACCTAGCATATTAGAATATTAAAGAGGAGGAAATGAGATTCAAAGAATCATAATAACTCATTTCCCTTTCAACCATACATAAGAGATGCAAAACAAGTTTTGAAAATGCATGCATGAGCATAATGAATGACATGAACATTCAAGAAGCAATATTGGCATGTGAGTAAGTCACACAAAGCATCCATAGGCTTGCCAAGTAAGTGGATTAACCTCACCCATTCACTCATGGATTTTGGAATTGCCTCACCCATTTTCTCAAGGAGGTTTTAGTTCAACCTCACTCTTGGGAGACGTTTTGCTTTGTCTCCACCAATTCTAAGGGTTCTTGGCTCATCCTCACCATGGCTAAGAGTTCTTGGCTTCTCCACACTCAAGCAAAGCCAAGCAAATATATTAAACATCATTTGAAAACATAATGCATCATCATGGTACCATGGAATAAGAGCTCTTGGTAGAACACTTTTCATAGCTTAAAATACACATACACACATTTAAAGACAGGCCAAGCATACATTCATGCATGAGTGAAGGAGGAGTGAGCTACCTTGGTTACAATCACATACTTTTCTTCTTGAATTTGCTCTCCCTTCCTCGGCCTCACACATACAAAGGTGTGGGATTGGTTTTTCTTGGCCTAAACACAATTTATGGAAGCTAATTAGATTCATGGAATCAATTCTAAGGTCACATATCTTCCTTAAATGCTAACTTAGTCTATTAACCCCTTTATGGTTCCAAGAATGCACGTAATGAAGTAACACCCATCAAATTGAGTTATAGGCTCTATTCTTTCCTTTCATATATGATTCTTGACTCCTTTTAAACCTCTTGGCATTATCATACAATTATAACAAAGAGCCTAACTATATGTTGCTTTTTTAGGTTTTATTATGGAACCTAAGACATCAATTCATTCTTTAAGTCTCCTAAATATTTCTCAAAGTTTTCCCTCATTTTCATTTATCATATATGACTCAAAAATGAGCTTAGAAAAATTTCAAACTCTCCCTAGGTGTCTCATGCCCTCTTGGCCGAGCCTATGGACTATTTAGCCTCTATGAAAGTTTGCTTTATTTTTTTTTAATGGAGGATGCATATAAGGAGACTTCTAGCAATATTAGGAGGTCATTAAACATTTATTTAGGCTGAAGAATTAAGGTATCAATTCATATTTTGCAAGGAACACTTGAAACCCTAGGTTTGCTATCTTGAATTTCCATGGTTATTTGTTTATTCCCTTTGCATATTCTTATTCTCTACACTCCTTTTCCTAAGATTCACCCTTGGTTCTGCCAAAAATCCAAGCCCTCTTGAAGCTTCTCAGGTTGGATGAACCAAGAAAGAAGAAGGAAGAGGAGTGGCTAACATAGGATGGAAGATTTACCTTGTTTTTCCTTGTTTTCTTGCTCAAATCTTCCTTTCTTTGGCCCCTTCTCTTCAAATCCGAATTTTTTCCTTTGTTCTTCCCTTAAAATAGATCCATAAAATTCAATATAACCATAGGAAAGAAAAGGAAATGGAGGAGAAGAGGTTTGCTAAAGAGAAAGCATGAAAAAACCAAGAAATTCCATACCTTTCTATCTTGGATTTCTCTTTCTCTTCTTCTTCCTTTGGTATGCCTTAAACCCTAGCTCTCTCCTTTGGTCTAGGGCAGAAATAATTGTGTCTAAATGAGTGAGGAGGTGGGGTGCCCTATATATATAGGTGGGAGGAAGAAAGACATTTCAAAAATTTTAATTTTACCCTTTCACTTTGGCATTTTCGTTTCTAGTTTGTTTTAGCTCCTTTTTTAGAATTTTCTTTTCCATTATAAAATTTAGGATCCCAATTTAGTAAAATGCCTTTGGAATCACTCGAATTAGAGTTAAAACTTTTCCAAACAAATCTGTCAAAGTTTGGATTCACCATCATTAGAAAACGTCCATTGGAGGGGTTTTAACTGTCCTAGGGCTTCTTATGGTTTTTAGGGCCTTTGAGAACCCTAAAGAACTCAAAACTTTCATTTAAAAAGCCTTCCTGTGTGAATTCCAAAATTTTCTTAAAATTACAAAAATGCCATTGCATTTTGTAAGTCTTTTGTTAAATTTTGTTTATTTATTCTAGCTCTGTTTTTCTTTCCATTTGAGCTTGGGATTCTCATTTTTAAGAGTCTAAAATGTTACTTAAATTTTTTGGGACCTTAACTAATTCATTTCGGGGACTTGCTTTGAAAACTCATTCATTTCTATCGTTTAATGAAAACCAAATATTATAATTTACATCTATTTTACACCTTATATAATAGCTGAATTCAAAGAACTACTACTAAAATCTCTAAGTGACAAATCAAAATTTAGAATATGCCTCTTAATTTACTCTAAACACCAAGAGCAAGTGTATAAAGTACATATTTAAACTTGCCCAAACATCCAAACCTCTTATACCAATCATTCAAACCTAAATTTTATAGTGCTAAATGCTTAATGATCATATAATTCCAAGTTATTCATTAAGAATCAGTCAAATACAATCATAAGGTTCAATTTTATGATGATTCAAATTATATAATCAGTCTATATAATTGGCCATACATGATGTAATGTGGCAATTATTCAACATATTAAGCAATATTAGCATGTCTCTTATAAAACCCATTTAACCAATGCATTGAGGCCTATACACTACTAAACCATCATGGTAGGCTTCTATTAACTTCTCATCGCTACTAAGAGGTCCAGTTCCAAAAATTGTTCACACATAACTATAGTGAGATACAAAATCTTTACAACAAGAGGTAAATTATATATATATATATATATGTATAGATTAATCAACATAATACATTTTTATATAGAAAGATATACCAAGAGCATCAACATCATTAGCAAATGAATTAGTTGGACTACTAGTGACTACTATCCTATACTAGCAATCACATAAAACATATTAATGGCCAATAATAGAGGGAAAGGCTCATCCGCAGTGCCAACTCCCTATCGAGCACACTTACAGCTTGGTGCATTCATGAGTCTAATCACAACTCAGTGCTTGATCCTAGTATAATGCATGGGTTGCAACACACTCACAGCTCTATTATGGATATGCTTATGGCTCCACTGAGGACACACTTACTATTCAAATAACTATCAAGTAGCTAACTAATCATTTAGCACATAAAAACATATGTACAATAATTATAAGATTAAAATGAGTGTACACATGGAATTAAGAAGTCCGTAATTACCTTAATGAAGTTTATTACTCTTCCTTTAGCTACCCATATGTTCTAAAAGGTCCACCAAGCCTAAGAGAAGTATAGTTATCATCATCTAGCTATCATTAGCATAAGAACTTCATATGCATTGCTCAATTTCATAAAAAATCTGCTAGAAATCACTTATCCAAATTTCTAAAGAGTCCATTACACTAATTCAAAGTCAAAACACGAAAAACTTACAATGGGTAACTCCCAACATCTCCATTTTTGCACATGTAATAGTCATGCACCACAAGTCAATCCAAATGATGAAAAATTAGCACATACACTTCTCAAAAGAAGAGAAAACACTTACCTATACATTTAGGAGATCAAATAGACTAGGTTGAGCCTTAACTACTAAGAACACACCATAGGCCATTCTTAAAACTTTGATTTTTACACATATAATTAACTATATACCAAAGTCAGCTTATAACATCAAATGTGAGTAAGGTTACAAACCAAAATGAAGGTAAACACTTGCCTTATGGTTCCAACAACTCAAGCTCCAAAAATCCTATAAGGAAGCATCAAAATTCCTAATTCCTAGCATTTAAGGTTTAATGAAAAACCTCCAAATGATAAGTTCTTCGGTTCAAAATGTAGAGAAAGATGAGTAGATCAAGTTTCCCGTCACTCACCTTAGCCAAAACTCACAACTTTCTTAGTGGATTAGAGCTCTAAAGGTGAAGAACCATGCCCCTCTTCTCTCCTTTACGTTTTTCTCTTTTTCTTGATTGCCCAAATGAGTAATTTGCTAAAGGAAATAAAATAGTCAACCTACTCTTCGGGTTTTGAATGAGTTTGGTTAACCCAAGAGCCCATGGGCTTGTTTTCTAAGCGTTTTGGCTATGGTCAAGTGGGGTTGATTAAGTTTGGTCTTCATAAAGTTGAAATTGGGCCTTAACAACTTGCTCTTAGCATAATTAAATTAATTATGGGGCTTCAATTAGGTTTTGACCCAATAAAATTTTAAACATATTATTTTTCACTAAATTTGCCAAGTGATTATTATTTTTCCTAAAATATCCAAAGCAATCATTTTTCTTAAAATTCCTATTTTCCATAATTTATTTATTTTCCCAAATTAAATCCTTAATTGTCCATAATTCCACTTAATTAATTTTAAGATGTTACATTCTCCCATCTTTTTAAAAAATTTGTCCTCAAAATTAGGCATACCTTACTCAAAAGGCAGAAGATAGTCCTTTCCATACTACTTTCATGAAAAGGACATTTTTTATTACATTACTACTTCACTACAGTATCCACAATTCTCTTGATCTAGGCATACAAGATCAAATGACTAATGAATTCTAGTTTTATATACATGAATCCTTCTAATTTTGGATTTTTAATGATTAAATATGGCTTTTAGATTTTAATTAGATGAGATTTTATTTTAACAGCCATTTCTACACTCAAGGAATTTTATTTACAAAATTTTGAATTTTAATGCACAAATTTCACTAAAATATTTCCTTTGTGAATTCTTCTTTCTTAATATTTTGTTTTGTTTCATTCTACTTCATTTTATTTTATTTTTCTTATGTAGATTTTAATGGAAAAAGATTTTAAAATGAAGATGAATTGATGGCATGTGAAAGGCTCTTTGGGAGGCTCAAGTTATCAAACACAAGGCCACGAGTTTGATGTAAGAATGAAGCAAAACAAGAAGTTGCCAAGGGATTTCTCCACTCAGGGGATAGAACATACTCCTCCACGTAGCAAGTGTCAGGTCACACAGCCACAAAAATCTGCATGCAGCCCACACACTTACATGAAGTCACGTTGCCATCCACCATTTACACGTAGGAAGTCATATATGGTTCATTCTTTCCATTCACACTCCACATAAACATGAAGTAACACATAGGTTTTAGTTGGGAGAACCTAGGGCTAGAAGACATAAAAAGCAACACGAGCTAGAACAGAGCTGGAAGAAGCATGAGAAGGCACGTGTGTGTGTGAGGAAGAAGCTAAGTTTCATGCTTGAGAGGAACAAAGGAAGCAACACGAACAAATGAAGGGCTAGAATGAGTTGGAAAGAAGAAGAAGCTATGGGCAGAAGTGCATGAGAAGCAGAACAAATCTTAAGAGCACATGGACTAAAAGAGAAGTAATGTAGAACAAGTGCACAGAAGCTATAGGCTTGAGGAAGTGAAGAAGACATTGGAGCTGAATGAGATAAAGAGAAGCATGAGGGGAGCCAATGTGGAAAAATTTAAATGAAGATATGTGAGATAAAAAACACAAGAACGAAGTGAAGCTGCTGATGCAAGAGAAGTCTCGAGTTTTATGTGAGAAGAAGCAAGCGAAGAAGAGGAAGAATGAGTTGGGGAGAAGTCCAGGCCACAAACACACACACATGCAGAATAGAGAAAAAGCTTAACACATGGAAGCTACAGGTTCTGGGAGCTGCAAGCTAATGCGAATAGGGAGCACGTTATCCAAAACCATGTTAACAAGAAGAAGCTCAAAAATGTGAAAAGAATAATTAAAACAAGGGAAGAGAAGAGGTTGGATTAAAGAAAAATGTAGAACATGTTATTCTGATGAAGCAAACATGTAAGTTTTAGTGAAGATAGGCTGAACACGTGATGCAAAAAAAGAAAAGGAGAAGCTGAGCACGTAGAATATTATAAAAGAAATAAAATAGGGCCCACACTTATGTATGTAGTTATGGGTAGAATTGAAAGAGGAACACGTGAGAAGTAGAAGCAAATGGATTAAATGAAGCACATGAGAGAACACATGAGGGAGAATTAAAAAAAAAAACACACCATTCCATTCAAAAAAACACATCGAGAACCCATTGAAAAAAAAAACTCATCCATTGTCATTTACATTCACTTTGTCCAGCAACCATCCACTCCAAGCAGAACCAATCCATTTTCCTCTATTCCTCCATTCCAATGAAGCTCTAATCTCCATCTTGTGATTAGCTTGGAAGACAACCTTGGAGAAACTTGAATCTATGGATTAGAATTAGAATTTTGGCTAAGCTTCCTATTTTCTTTTATCTCTTTCTACATTGATTTTTGTTCTTGAACTTGTTTGGTTAAACTTGTAATTGACTGGAATTAATGTAGTTTATGATTAGTAGCTGGTTAGATACTAATTAGGGGAGCAATTGATGTTTTAATTGATTAATTTTAGTGCTAGATTTTCATTTTTCTACCATTTTCCATGTGTGCAATCAAGGTGTTTGATGAAATACTTGTGAGAATTAGTGTGCTTAATTGTCTAATTTAAGGATCCATGGGGGTTTAATTGGTAAATTGAATCCCCTAAGTGTTAATTCAGAGGCTACTTAATGTATTAATCATTCAATTCAAGTGTTCATTGATCCTAATGACAAGAGTTAGTGACTTGATGCATGATTGAAGTTTCAATTCAATATTAAATTGTTAATCCCTTGATTCTCGCGTGGTAACTCAAGATAATTTACATTGGACACAAATAGGGATTCTTAGACCAGAATTAATCACAATTGAATTAGGATAATGATAGTGGATACCAAGGGATGAATCTAAAGCTAGTTACAAACCCATTATCAACCATAATTTATACAATTAGGCAGTAATTAGGAATTTTAATTCAGTTTCATTTTAATTAGCTTAACTCAATCAAACCCCCCTCAGTTAGGAAATTTTTAGAGTCTTTTAATACTTAGAAAACCCAATTAAATTTGAACTCCATTTCTAAGGGAGATGACCTAGGTTGTGCCACTAACTATAAATTTAATCCAACCTAGTTTTATTTTGAGGGTTACGTGACATGACCTGTCAATGACATATAGACATGCATCTTCCACATCTTTCTTTGTCCACAACTAAAGAGATTCTGATCAAGTTCCACATGATCACCTTACAGTGAGTTCCAGGCACCTAGCCTAAATAAATTTTGATTTCTTCCCGCTTTCTTTTTTTCCCTAAATTTTAAAGTGCCATTAGTGAACTATAAAGTTTCATGTTAACTTCTTTTCCTTCTTAACTCTTAATTCATTACAAGAATAAGTCATATGTACTTAGTCTAACTTTCCTTAATAGCTGATATTAAGAGTCACAAGAGGATTCCACTTAATTAAACTTATGTTATTCATCTCTCTAACATTAACCTAGGTGGGCAAACCTTGTTTCATAACAAGGTTTTTACATCTCCTTTACTCAAAGTAACCTCACTCTTCTTTTGCCTCACTTCCTTCATTAAAAGAGCCTTATTTCTCATAAGGTCATCTACTCTAACTTATGTTCAGCTATCTTATAAAAATATCACATGCATTATATCCTTATTATTATTATTATTTCTATAAAAGGTTTAATATTTCCATTTAACATATAAAATTCTATGTTAACCTTAATCAGTACCCAAAGAGTACCTAAAGATTTTCCGTTCTTATTATCATAATTTCTAAAGTTTGGAACTAACATGGTGTCCAATCCCATGACTAGTCCTTTTAAAATCCTTAAACATCCTAGAGCCACATCTTGCACATGCCTAGAATTAAACATAATTTATCAAGTCTAAACTATGTTCTTTAATAAACCAGACCTCAAAGGTGATTGTACATTCCTTAAGGTATCGACTTAATCTCTTAAGACTTAGGGGATAAGTCTCCTTAAATTTTACAAGCCATAATTTAAGTGGATATTCCACTAGATCACATGATTATAATGACCCACGCCAAAATAGATTGTCTAAAGCATAAGTAATTCTCAATTCATGATGATGGTCCTTCTTAGACAATCCAATCATTGTTCTTAGGTGTAACTAGCATAAGAAAATCCTTAGTAGCCTTACTAGCACTTATAACTGTATCATCAAAATCCTATGCATATGATTCCAAGGATTATCATAAACAATAGGTCCAAGCATTTCATCCTAACTCTCAATTATTAAAAGAATTAATAGTCAGCTTAGCAATGTTTATACGTGTTTTGAGTCACCCAAGCTTCTTTTTGGATTTTAAACCATCATATAGTCTCAAAAGACTACTTATTCATAACTCTTTATGCATAGATAAAGTATTTTTCACACAAGTATAATCATACCTCAATTAGTATACTATCTATCCTTCCCAGGATGTACTACATCCTCCCTAACTTTCCCTCATAAGACCAAATTTTCACTCTCATACAATAGCGTGTGCTAACCATAATTAGCTCCTTCACTCTCCCAAAGATTCTTAGGTCTCAATTCATTCATAAATATAATAGGTTAAATTAATATAGTAATGAAACTCAATAAGTCCTTTCATTATAAAAACATTCCCTAATTGTCATTGAATCAAGTAGGGATTCTTAATGAAAGGTTTCTAGCATCATCTACATCCTATGATTTATCCTCCTTCAATGGTTGTTTTATTGGGGTTCCACAGTCATTGTATAACTTTCTTACATTACCAACACCACTCATCCCTTTTCCAAAGCTATTATTTTGAATTAGGGAGTTCTCCTTTAAAATTAGGAAGTTTTACCACAAGAGTAATGACTAGGCAACAACTCAAATTCCCAATGTTGTCTTTATAATCACAACCATACCATACAAGGTACATAATAATAAAAATACTAATGGTAAAGTCAAGTATTGCCTTTAATCATAGTAGGCAAGTCTCTTCTTTGACCTCGAACATGCTTGTCATTCCAGGATAGCGATATCTCAAACACTAGTACACGTAAAGGTACCAATCATTCTCTTTTTAGATGAATCCATATTATTAAGATTTCCTTTTTACCTATTGGGTGAAGAGTCTACTCAGTCTAGTTTGACATCAATTTGGTGGTTGAAACTTATCAAACATATAATGAGCAGCACAAGGCATCAAAGTGCTATAAAATCTTATCTTACACTCTTGGAGTGTATCATGCATATAAAGTGCCACTATCCATCACCCCAATGCATGTCAACATATAACATAAGTAAACTAAATCACATAAGAGAGACAACATGCATAAGCACCACGTGGTTGAACACCTTCTCCCTATCACACTAGGTTTATTTTTCCCTTATCATAATTTCCCTATTTTGTCAAAGTGCGCTAAGAGATGGACTTCAAAGCTCTCAAGGCTCTTTTCAAAGCATTATCTCCACTTAATCTCTTACTTTAAGGTTACTACTTCTCACTCCGAAATGGATTTCATGATTTCAAGGGTTCCTCCTCCCTCATCATTGTTAGTAAGAGATAGTTTACTTAACTCAATAGTTTAAATAAAATTATTTGATATGTTCTTTAATTTCTATAACCATATTCATTAGGCCAAAATATGGTAGCTAAGATTGAGAAATTATGATTTTCATTAACAAAGATCAATTAAATGGGTTAAGACCTCAATACATACAAAACCTCAGCTTTGAGGGCCTTTCGAAGCCTATATAATTCTAACTCTTTATGGATTGTACATCACTTCAAATCTTTGATCAATCATACTAATTTATTGTACACTAGTTCTAAACTCCCATTGGTAATTTCTAAATCATAAGACTTATATCTTACCCTTCCACAGGTTTTTTATAACTAGCCAAAATGGCCCTTGAAAAGCTTAAAATTTTACCTAGGTAAATAATTGCTACTCTTACTGTGATCGATTAACTACTTCAATAGGCTAGTCAACTGATCAGCCATGCTCAGCCAATTTGCTTAGTAAATGGTAGTCAATTGGTTACAAATACTATTAGTAGCTCTATTCATCATCCTCATCAATTACCTGGTCTCATTCATTCAGTTAATTGGTGCCTTACAATGAGTGATTGGTGCATCTACAGTGTAGCTAATCAACAACAAGCCTCAACTAGTTGACTACCTAAATTAGAACTAGTAACTCCATTTCAGGAAAAGAAAAGTAAAATTCTAATCCTTTTCATTGGCACTAACAATTCCAAGTCTTAAAATAAGTGTTACTGAGATAATACAAGATAGAATCTTATTGTATTTTATTATTCCTAGGGCCATACTTGTTAAGGCAATTGATTTTCCAAATGCAATTCAAAAAATAATAGTTTTAATAGTTACTATAAATCTTATATCATTATTCATCTACATTACCTTTTTGGAGGTAAAGAGTAACAACAGCATGTTCACATAATCAACTACTCTTCTGAGCTAATACTAGGCTAAATATTCATCATGATTGCCAAGTTTCTAACTATAAAATTTAAATTAACATGGTTTTTTCCTAAACCATTGCTCTAATACCAAATGTAGCAACTCCAACTTTTTTTAAGCTAATTAAGCATAATTGTACTCATAATCAATTGTATTTAAGGTCTAATTTGGTTAATTAATTAGTAATGGATGAAAATAAGAGAAAATTTGAACATTCAAATGATCAATATTCACCATTAAATTGTACAATGGGATTTTTGTTCATAGGAATTTTAAATTCTCATTAACAATTTTTTGTCTAAACTAAAATACCTTTAAGAAGCCTAAAAACTCAAATATATTGGACTAAAAGTCATTACATATTACTCGTCACTACCATGGGCAAAATTAGGAATTAATAGCTAAATTAAGAGTTTTAACACTTAGGTCATGGCTTAAACTGGTTATGCTACAGCCAACTTGGCCTTTTGAACCTCTAAAAGTTAAATTCTACACTTATGCCATGACTTAGAGAACTCGTGTTGTGGCTAAACCCAAGTTTGGATCAACTTTTTCATATAGACACGATTTGCACCACAGCAAAAAAATATTTATGTCATGACTAACTATTTACACTGTGGCTGAAATATTTGTATCACGACTAAATTAGTTTCTAGATGATTTTACGCTACAACTAGAATTTTTTATGTAGTAGCCAAGTGTTTAAATTCGTTATTGGAACACTACTGGTTCATTTTAGGCGTGACTTGAGAAAATTGAGAAGTAACTTGAAAACCTGTTGTAACTAAACACTTAAATAAGTGAACCAACAAGTTGCTACAATCTCAAGATCAATCTTAAAATCTTTTTATGGCTAGAAGGCAATGGTTTTAAGGGGTTTACATTCCTATAATCTCTATCCAAATACCTTACATAACCTAAGGATTTAAAAGCTAATTACACAAGCCAAAATACATATAATGTTAGCACAAAATTTATTTATGACAATGAAAAGATGGAATGTAAGCTCTAATGGCAACCCAAATCACTCAACATACCACCTAATGTCCTCAAACCACTAGGAGAAAGATTTAATGGTCTAATTGAACATGCTATTACCCACAACTCTCCAAGGAAACCTTAAATGTAAAATATGGCTATGGCACTTCCTAATGGATCACATAAGGGCTTATGATAGCAAATGGAATGTTATGGCTCCTAGTGACAACCTTTACACTACTTAAGATCGTCATACCACTTTGAGTAAGTTTCAATTGACAAATTAAGTTTTTCAATATCACTCAACACTTTGTATAATCCTTGGTTCAAAATATGGCCGTGCCACTTTCCAAAATCACCATATAATGACTCATGATAGAAAAATCTACTATGGCAACCCAAAAGGGATGAACCATTCCACCTTCCATATGATCAAGGCAATAAAAGCACATTTCCAAAGCTCCTAAACTACAACCAAACTCAAAACAATAATTGTTCAGGTATTGTCATCCATTTTACACCTTATATAATAGTCGAATTCAATAAGCTACTTTTAAAATTTCCAAGTGACAAATCAAAATCCAAAATACGCCTTCCAAATTACTTTTAACATCTTGAGTAAGTGTAAAGTACATATTTAAACTTGCTTAAATATCCAAACCTTTTATACTAATCATTTAAACATAAATTTTATAGTGCTAAATGCTTAATGATTACATAATGCCAAGTTATTCATTAAGAATTAGTCAAACAGAATCACGATGTTCAATTCTATGATGATTCACATTATATAATTAGTTCCTATACTTGACAATAGATGATGCAATGTAGTAATTATACGAAATATTAAGCAACACTAGCATATCTCTAATACAAACTCATTTAAACAAGGCATTAAGGTCTATACACTACTAAACCATCACGGTAAGCTTCTATTAGCTTTTTCTCACTGCTATGAGGTCTAGTCCTTGAAAATGTTAGCCTACAACTGGGGTAAAATATAAAATTTCAGTGACAAGAGGCAAATTCCATATATATGTACAAATTAATTGACATAATGCATTTTTATATAGAAAGATATATTGGGAGTATCAATATCATCAACAAATGAACTAGTGTTGATGGCTAATAATAGAGAGAAAGGTCCATCCATAGCACCAACTGCCTATTAAACACACTTAGGCTTGATACATTCATAAGTCTAATCAGAACTCAGTACTTGAATGTAGCACAATGAACGGGTGGCTGTGCACTCATAACTTCACCAAGGACATGCTTATGATCCAAACAATAATCAAGTAGCCAACTAATCATTTATCATATAAAAACATATGCATAATAATTATAAGATCAAAATGAACATATATATGGAATTAGAAAGTCCCCAGTTACCTCAATGGAGCCAATTACTCTTCCTCTAGTTGCCCAGATGTTCTAAAAGGTCTAGCAAACCTAACACAAATATAGTTATCATCATCTAGCCATCATTAGTATAAGAACTTTACATGCATTGCTTAATTTCACAAAAAATCCATTAGAAATCACTTACCCATGTTTCTAAAGAGTCCATTGCACTAATTTAAAATTAAAACACCAAGAACTCATAATAGGTCACTCCTAACATCTCCATTTTTGCACATGTAATAGCCATGCACCATAAATCAATCTAAATGATAGGAATTTAGCACATACACTTCTCAAAAGAAAAGGAAACACTTACCTATACATTGAGGAGATCAAATGGACTGGGTTGAGTCTTAACTACCAAGAACACACCATGAGCTATTCCTAAAACTTTGATTTTCACAAATAAAATTTGCCATATACTAAAGTCAATTTATAACATGAAATTTGAACAAGGTTACACTACAAAATGAAGGTAAACACTTACCCTATGGTTTCACTAACTCCAAGCTCAAAAAATTCTATAAGGAAGCATCAAAATCCCTAATTCCTAGCACTTAGGGTTTGATGAAAAACCTTTAAATGACAAGTTATTCGATTTAAAATGTAGAGAAAGATGAGCAGAGCAAGTTTCCCTTCACTCACCTTGGTCAAAACTCACGTCTTCTTGGTGAATCGAAGCTCAGAAGGTGAAGAATCATGCCCCTCTTCTCTCATATGCATTTTTCTCTTTTTCTTCTCGACCCAAATGAGTAATTTGCTGAAGGAAATAAAATAGGCAGCCTACTCTTAAGGTTTTGAATGAGTTTGGGTTGACCCAAGAGCTTATGGTCCAATTAGGCTTGTTTTCTAAGTGTTTGGGGCATAGTCAAATGGGTTTGATTGAGTTTGATCTTCATAAAGCTAAAATTGGGGCCAAACAACTTATTCCTAGCATAATTAAATTAATCATAAGGCTTCAATTAGGTTTTTAACCCAATAAAATTTTAAATCCAAAATAGCATTTTATTTTTCACTAAAATTGCCAAGTAATGATTATTTGTCCTAAAATATGCAAAATAATCATTTTTCATAAAATTCCTATTTTCTATAATTTTTCTTATTTTTCCAAGTTAAATCTTTAATTCTTCATAATTCTACTTAATTAATTTTAGGATGTTACAATATGCCTTGAGAATCCCATAGAAAATATAAAGTAGACTACTAGGAAATAATTAACTAGAGCTTGGTGCTCATAAATAAATAAAGTAATTTGAGGATATTGTTGTGTACATGTTTAAAAAGGTTTAAATTTTCCTAATTTTCCTTATGATTAAAGATAGAGTAGGCTTTGTAAACAAGTTTATTCTAGCCCTATTAGTTAAACCTATTAATTTTAGCCTAGTTATTGAACAAGGTGTTACACTTAAAACTTAAGAATTGGAAATTTTAGGTGTAGGCAACATCTCAATGTAACCCAAACTCCAAATCTCAAAATCCTCTCTTTCTTAATAGAAATGGGTTCATGACTAAGAAAACTTCACTACACATATGGCCACCATTAGGGGGAAATGATGCTAGAAAAGTGGAGCAAGAGAAAACTCATCATCAATGGATTCGACACATCTATAACTTCACTTGATAGACATATGTGAGACAAACAGAGGTAGGAGCTCTAGTGAGTAAGTCGACATCGTAGTTGGCAACATGACAGCCATACAACACAATGGCTAGATATTGGCTAGACACATGATTAAAGGAAGAAAAAGCCAAGAAGAAAAAGGAAGATGTTGTGTAAGAGAAGGAGAATGAATGATAAATGGCAAGGTAGGACATTTGGGATCTAAGAGATGAGATTGTCTTTTATGTAAGATGATGTAATAGCACCAAGAGACCTTACTAAGCATAAAAGTGGACCTAATGAAGGATATGGTGCTAAGTTTCAAGCCCAAGGATGTGATTTGCAAATTAAAACCTAAGAGTTCAAGTCAAATGCGCCTAAAGATCCATTGCAAGGCATAAAAGGCCCAATAATAAGAGCTAGGGCCAAATCAATGAAAGAAGCTTTCAATTGTTCGATTTATAAGCTTCATAACTTAAAGCCCATTTATTTAAGTCAAGAGAGGGCCCAAGAAGAGGTAAAAGGGGTGATAATGCTAACCATTCTACAAGAGGAATGCCAAGGCCCAATTGGAGTCCAATTGCAATAGATTAAGGATCCTGTGTCAACCATGTGATTTTAAATGAAGCATGAGCATCCTATGTAACTATTTAAAGGAGCTGATTGGTTTTGAGTAGGATTCTTTATGAATTTCATTTATTTATTTATTTTATTATTTTTAGGACTTGGTCAAAGATCTTGTAACACCCCAAAAATTAATTAAGGTGTTAATCATGGATTAAGATTAATTAAGAATAAATAATATGGGATGATTGGGCTAGTTAAGGAAATAGGGATTCTAAATAGATAAATTATTAATATGGGTTTGAGAATTAATTGGGATAGAAATGGCATCTAGGCCCAAATTAATGAACCATGATAAGAGGCTAATGGAGGCCCAATGAATTAGAGGCAGACCCAAACTAATTTAATGAGATAGAGGCCCAAGATTTATCTTGTATAGGCTCAATTAAGTGGCCCAATTACCCTTATGCAGACCCAAGCCCTTGAGCTTTTCAAATTAGGCCCAAATCCCATTAAACTTCAGCAACCCAATGTGTGAAAACTGGCCCAATAGAATTATGCAGCCCAACAATTAAAAACTGGCCCAATAAGCAAAATCTGAAACCCAATTGGATTTGGACTTAGAGCAACCCATGACCCAGCCTTTTGACCCAACTTAAACCCACCTAAAACCCTAATGCTTCAGCCACCTTTCCCTTCATTTGCTGAAACACAAAAATAGAAGAGAAATTCGGAGGTGAGGAGAGGAGGCTAGGGTTCTTGACATAATTCTGCATTTTCTCACATTTGGAGCAAGATTTGGCCAAGGTAATAGTTATACAACTTAATCCCCTCATCTTCCTCTTTAATTTGGCCCGATTAGTTTTTCATTTGGAGAGATTTCATTATACCCAAAATCTGAAAAGTGAGTGTTTGGAGGTTTTCTTGGTGAAATTCGTAGGTTGAGGTTGGGGTTGGTATTAGGTGAGTTTAAACCCCCATTTTGATGCATTTTCTGTTAGTTTGAGACCCCTATAGTTGACCTATGATATGGGCTTTGGTTTCATGTGAAATTACCCAGAAATTGGAATGAACTATGGAAATTTCTGGTGTGGGAAAATTGGAATCCGAAGTTAAATCCCTTGGTAATTAGGTGAGTAACTTCTAGTCTGTTAATAGTAGTTCAACTCTTTGAATATTTGATTGTGATCAGAAATGATGATAATGATGTTTGTTATAGGCTTGGTGTACATTTGGATTATTATGGTAGCTAGGGGAAGAGTAATTGGCTTCGTTGAGGTAACTGGGTTATTTTCCTAATTCCATGTATATGCTCATGTTAATCTGCTATTTGTTATACATGTTTGATTTTGAAATGTTAAATGACTGGTTGACTACTTGATTGTTATTGTGATTGGACCTTGTGAGTCCATGGTGGAGCTGTAGTGCGGCTGCCACCCGTGCATGTGCTACGATCGAGCACCGGGTATGATCAACCCCAGATGCACTGAGCCCTAGTTGTGCTCAATGGGGAGTAGGTGCCGTGGACGGGCCTCTCCCGGTGTCATTGGCCATTAACATGTTATGTATGATTGCTGGTATGGGACAGTAGTCATTGGTAGCTCAACTAGTTCATTTGCCAATTGAATTGATGATTCTGATATTGATGACATGAGATTGTCTTGGATTGATTGACTTGTACATATATATGGAAATTTCCTTTTGTTACTGAGATTGTATATCTCACCCCGTTATGGGTTAACATTTTCAGGGATCGGACCTCTTAGTGGCAAGGAGAAAATTAACGAGAGCCTGTTAATTAGTTTGGTAGCATATAGGTCTGGGAGCTTTGACAAAATGTATTGTAATTAAATTGTTAGTTTTGTATCATTGCTGCATTGCATCATGAGTTGCCAAGTATAGGGATTGTATATGTAATTCGATTATCATGGAATTGAACCTTATGACTGTAATTGGCTAATAATGGAAAGTGTATCTAATGTTAAATATCAACGGTGTATGATTGGTGTTGTTATTATTCCATAAACTTGCTGATAGGAGGTAATTAGAAGAAAGAAATAGGCATATAAGTTTTGAATTGGTAATGGAAGCATAGCTAAATAAATAAGGTAGATAAATGCCATTGGAGCCATAAAAAATGAGGGCAAGTGATCTTAGGGTGTCCCTAAGAAGAGAAGTAGAGTGTAGGGGGTGAAATATAGTGAGAACAGCTACAGAAGGGAGTCACGCCACGGCCAAGAAGGCTTCGCCGCGGCCTAGGGAGTGATAGTGGCGAGGGACGCCACGGCACGGAGTGATAATAATCGCCCAGGGGGTGATAGAACGTAACCTCGCCGCGGCTCAAGAAGTCTCGCCGCGGCACGAGTCGAGGAAATTAATTAGAGAGGTTACAGTAGCAAAACTTGCCGCGGCGCAGACAGGAAAATTCCAGAGAGCAACGTGGCCGCGGCGTAAGAGTCCCAGGTCACGGCGCAAGTTTAAAAACTTGGTTTTCGAGCTCCAGAACCTAGCTTAGCTGCGGCAGGGAAGTTCCAGGTCGCGGCGCAGGTCCCCAAACTCCTATATTTGACCTAGAAACCCTAATTTCAGTAAGGCTAATGTTAGGGAATAGCATGGGGACATTGGTGGGATGTTTTTGTGGGTTGAAATCGATCAATGAATGAATCCTAAACCTTTAATGATGGTACAAACCCTTTATGCATGTTCCCGTTATGGTTGTTAGTTGATGATCCTAGTAGTATCAAGGTTTAAATTTCTCTATATTTTCTTAATATGATTAATTGCAACGACTCCAGACCTTGATCATTATCTATTAATCATGTATTTAACTATAATTACCGATGTTAGAATTTAGGGTCGTCACAGATCTTATCTTTGAGATTAAGCTAAAATTAGTATCTTCATCTTGTTCCTTGATTTTAGGCACCATTTAAAATATTTCTAATCAAATTTTAGAGTTTAACTTCTATAAGGGTTTTAGACTTTAGAAATTTTTTCCTATAAAATGTTTCCTATTGTACTATATTTTAGAGATCATGAATGAATTTGAGTATTATTCAATACTCGGTGAGGTCTTTACTTCTTTGTGTTCTCTGAGAGTTCACATGACTTATCAAAGGATTCGTCTTCCTTTGTGGCGTCTTGAGCCTAGAGTTCTAAGAGACGGGTTCTCCTAGGGTCTTTCCTTTGACCAACATTCTTGTTTTCAAGCCGGTCTCGGGCCAAGTGTCATTTTGTTGAAGGTTCATAGGACAAGGTTCCTAGAGGGTCTTGCATCATTTGGTATCAGAGTTTTGGTTTGCTAGTACAAGGTATATCTTTGTGTTTTCCTTCCGTTGCTCTTCATACTTTCTCTCCTTCCATTTGTGTTACCTTTTTCATATTTGCCTTTTTCTTTCATCTTCTTCTTTCTTCCATTGTTGTGTGCCTCCATCCTCATCCCAAAAAAAAAAGAGTGTGATACTTCAAAAAAAAAATTCAAAAAAATATTTTCAAAGAAAAAAATTAAAAAAGGAGTGAAAAAAAAATAAAAGATTCAGATTGCAGAATTCTAAATTGCAAGTTGTGCAAATTCAAAGTTGAAAGCTAAAAGCTTAGAGTTAATTTCCCAATTGGAGTTAGTTTCCTAATTGGAGTTAATTTCCTAATTGGAGTTAGTTTCCTAATTTTCAGATTTTCTTAAAGTTGGTTTCCTAATTTCCTAAGTAATTTCCTATTCTTAAAGTTTCCTATTTTTAGATTTTCCCTTTCCTTCTCCTTCCTTCCAAGCTATCCAAACTTCCTCTTCTTCCTTGTTTTTTTTTTCCTTTCCTCCTTCCCTTTTGTTACACACCTCATTTTCTCTTCTATTTTATTCTTTGGGAATTTACATTTTAGGATTCTAGTTTTTTGATTGCCACTAGTCTGATCTTTTCTTTTGATTTGCTTATGACTTGCTTAAAACACTTGTAAGAAGCAAATTGTTGAGTGGTAAAAGGCTAGAGTATACTGTCTTGATAAAAGCCAAATTTTGAGAGTAAACATGAGTGAATTACTATTCTTGTGTGTAAACACGTAAGCTAGTGAGTTGTGAGGTCTTATATCTTTCTTTGCTTGTTTTTGTACAAACTAATGTTTTAGGATTTCTAGAGAATCTAAGCACAGTGACTTTGACATGAAAGTTTGGGTTAGAGCTATTCAAAGTACTCTTGAGAAACTTAGTGCCATATTAGATGATGTGGAGTCTTCTTCCAATAGGAGGACTTATAGGAGGCGAGCTCAGGTGGAGCTTGATGATGATGCTAAGTCCAACTTTAAGGAGTCCCATACTCGGAGAGGCAGACAATCATCATCTAATAAAGATGGTGGTATTGGAAACATCAAGATGAAAATTCCCTCATTTCCTAGGAAAAATGACCCAAACCAGTACTTAGATTGGGAAAAAAGAGTGGAGCATATGTTTGAGTGCCACTCTTACACTGAGGTGAAGAAAGTAAAACTTACTGCAGTGGAGTTTACTAACTATGCTAGCATCTAGTGGGATCAACTCTTACTCACCAGAAGACGTACCGGTGAAAGTCTAATTTATAATTTGCAAGAGATGAAAACTATCATGCGCAAATGGTTTGTCCTTAGTTACTATTATAAAAAATTGCATAAGAGGATCTAAAAGCTGAAACAAGGTTCTATGAGTATGGAATATTACTATCAAGAAATGGAGATTGCCATGATTAATGCAAATGTGGAGGAAGACCATAAAGCAACCATGGCTTGAATCATTAAGGGCTTAAATCCTGATATAGTTGCCCAAGTTGAAAGTGACATCTAGCTTGAGTTTTTGGAGGGATTCTAAAGTCCCCTTTAAGCCAAAGACTGATTTCAAGTTTGAAGAGAAAAGTAAGGTAAAACCTTTTAGGTTAAGGGTAAAATTGATTCAAAACCTTTCTTGTCTTCTAATCCTACTGCTTCTTCCTCTAAGGTTAGATGTTTTAAATGTAATGGTTTTAGTTACATTGTTTCACAATGTCCTAACAATCGAACTATGATTATTCTTGAGAATGGTGATGTGACTAGTGATAGTTGTGAGTCTGAGGAGGATGAGATGCCACCCCTGACTGATGACTCAAATTTAGAGTTAACTGAAGCTGTAAATGGTGAAGTCCTTTATGGCTAGGCATGCTCCTAACATTCAACCTAAAGAAGATCTCGAGATAGAGCAGTGTGAGCATATTTTCCATACTCGTTGTTTCATCCACAAGAAGGTATATAGTTTGATTATTGATGGTGGTAGTTCCACAAATGTAGCTAGTACTTTACTTGTGGAAAAGCTAAACTTGCCTACTTTAAGGCACCCTACCCCTTATAAATTACAATGGCTTAATGATAGTAAGGAGATAAAGGTAACAAAACAGGTGCTCATCTCTTTTTCTATTGGTAATTATCATGATGAGATTCTTTGTGATGTAGCACCCATGTATGCTGGTCACTTGTTACTTGGTAAGGCATGGTAGTTTGATAGAAAAGTAAAACATGATGGATATAAAAATTATTACTCCTTTGTTTTTAATGTTAAGACCACTGTGTTGATCCCAATTCGTCCTGTTCAAGCATATGAGGATCAGTTAAAAATTGAAAGAGAGTGTAAGAAGAGAGAGCAAGACAAAAAAGGTAAAGTGAGCATGAGTGTTGAGAATGAAAAAAAGCAAGAGAAAAGAGAGCTAAGTAGAAAGGAAAAGAAAATTAGAGAAAGTGAGTTTATTTTCAGGTAGAAGTGAGATCAAGAGAGTTCTTATTTGTGAAAATTCTTTTTTATTGTTTTATAAAGATGTTTATCTTACTATCGACGATCTTGATCACTCTTTGCCTGCTAGTGTTATATCTTTATTGCACGAATTCTGTAACTTGTTCCCAGAGGAAATACCTGATGGATTGCCCCCTTTAAGAGGCATTGAGCATCATATAGGCTTTATCCCAAGAGCATCTATTCCCAATAGACCTGCTTATCGAGCAAATCTAGACGAGACTAAGGAAATACTATGAAACCAGAGATTTGAGAGTAGAAATCGAAGTTTGGGTTTTGATGAATGAAAAAGTGAGGGATTTGGGATTTAGGTATTCACTTATGATGAAATTGATGAAAAAAAGAAGGAGTGGGTGGTGTTGGTTAAAATGCAAGACGCCCTACATTTTGCTTGGGTTTCTAATTTATTAATATTAATATTATTTTGATTTATCAATTTTAATTTTATTATATATTTATATACTTTATTGTATTTTGGTTATACAATTACTTATATTTTACATATTTATATAATTTTTATATGACTTTTATTTATTATCACATTATTTTTAATTTATTAATTTTATTATACACTACTTATCAATTTATTTTATTATTTATTATATTAATAATTAATTAATATATATTGTATTTAACTCCAAAACAAATGGTGTTATCTAGGATTTCAATTTTTTGAATTTTATTATTACATATTTAAAACTTGGCAGATTTTTATTTTTAATCACTATTATCAAATTTAAAAGTCAAATTTTTAGCTTTAAACTTTGGAATTTAAAATACTAATAGGATATAAAATACTAACACGAGGAAGAAGAGAGAATGAAGCAACAAGAAATAAGGATTTGTGTAGAAACTTTTGGACAAGGCCTTCAAATCTGGCGTACTGATGGAGGAAGACGCAAGCCTTCTTTTTGTTATTTTTTAAAAAATAAAAACGTTATAATTTAATTTCTTATTAATAAAATCTTTTAAAAATAAATTTATATTAATTTACAAGTGGATATTAGATAATCAACATTTAAAGTTGAAAATTTAGAATTCTAAAAAAAAAACATGATATAATTTTAAAATTTTGAATTTAAAGATACCATTTTATCTTTTTTTGGGGCCAAAATATAATTTAAATTACATTATATATGGTATACAATTATATATATATGTGTGTGTGTGATGGAAAAGTTTTTAAATAGTATTATTAATTACTTGATAATATTATTTATTATTAAAATTAAAATTCAAAAATTTAGATTTCAGCATTTAAGATTTAAAATTTAAAATTTTAAAAAAATAACATAATAAAAATAATTTAAATGATAAATATATTCTTTGAAATTATTTAAATTAAATTAAATAATTATAATATAATTATTTATTCACTTATTTTTTTTTTATTTTTTATTAATGATTAGATAACACCTAAAAATAGAGGGAGCAGCTGTGACTATAAATGAATCTTGACAGGAGAAGTGATCTTCACAGAAGAGATCAAGAGAGAAGATGGCTCCCTAATGTGTTTAGCCCTAAAACTGTATCTCCTCTACTGCATTTTATTTTATGACAGAGGAAAGTGACTTAAAAGAAGGTTGTTCAAAACACAATGAAGCTTGTGTTTTGTTTCTCACTCGTCGTTGTCGTCATCGCCGTCGTGGTGTCATATTTCATTATTTTTTAAAAATATATTCTTTATCCAAATTAATTTGAATTTTTTTTGGATTACGTTAATAATTTAGCTATATTTATATGTTTTGGATTGATATTTATCTTAAATTAAGATTAATTTTTGAGACAATTATAAAATTTTAATAAATCACATAATTATAATAGAATTATCTACTTGGTTCATTTTTTATTTTTTATTAATGATTTGATAACTCAAAATTTTATTTTGGATTAAATATTTGTCTTAAATAAAATTATTAAAATTATCTATTTAGTTTGCTTTTTTGTTTTTATTAATGATTGAATAATTTTAAATTAAATTAATATAGATTTTTATGAGAAAATTATTAAAATTTTAACAAGTATTATAAAAATTTATTTCACAAAATTTGTAATTATTTTTAATTAAAAATTAAATAATTATAATAAAGTCACTTTTTGTGACGACAAAAGTTGTTGCTAAAGGTTACTTTTAGACGCCACTTTTAAAAGTAGCCACTACGCCACTTTCAGCCTGCAAAAAGTTTGGCTTCAAACCTTTTTTTTGTTTCTTACAAAATAAGTTTTAAAATATTTAGTAGTGAGCTTTTGGTGTTATCACTTTCAGTGACAATTTTTGGTACCTGCTAAAAGTTCCGCTCCAAAATTTATTTATTTGGTTAAAAAAAGATGTTTTGAAAGATTTACGTAAGATAATGGTCACCAATAAAAGTTACTTTTGGTAGCAATTAATCTAGAGTTGCCACTAAAGTATTGGCAAATAAAAAATATATTTTTAACAATGACTTTTAGCAATCACTCAAAAGGTCACTGTTAAAAGTATATTTTTGACAATTACTTTTTTTAGTTGATGTTAAAACATTTTTTTTTCAAGTATTGTATGTGGCTTAGTGGATTTTGGTTCTGGAGTTCTTGGGTCTTGATAAAGCCATTTGAAAATTTTTTTTGAGAGTAAATTATTCTAAAATATTAATATTTTCCTTTGAAATTAATTTTAAAAATTGTTTTAGAAAACAATATTTTAAAAAAAATAAACAAACAAGCACGGTGTGCTATCACCAACTTCTTGGCACTCAAAATATACACCCTTCGTGCAGTTTGAAGCACTAATGTTTTATTCAATATAACTAGGCATATAGTTTACAAAGATAACATTTCATAGTATTAACTAAGAATCTCATATTTATATGATAATTCAAATATTTTTTAAAAAATTATAGAATTAGTATTTTTAAAAAAGTTAATAAAACTAAAACTTAATAGATGTGAGATTCTGATAATTTTCTAGGGATACGAGATACAAGTCAAAATCGCATTATCTTAAGCCTCCTTGTTTCTTCGATCGATGCTACTTTAAATTCAAGATTTCGGGAGGATGAAGACGATGGTATACCACATGACTTCCAAGATTCTTTGCAGTTTTGTTTTGTTTTGCAATTTCAAGTTAGCCTTTGGGTACACTTAACTGAATCGCAGATTTGACTTTTGTCTTTTTTTAAAGATTCCAAATTCGAAACTTGACAAATTCCTACATATGTTAATAAATTTTTAAGAAAAATTATGGCTCTACTGCATAACTCTTCATCCATTCCATGAAACTTATCGAGAGATTGAGGAAGAAAAAGCAGATAAAAAATTTAACAGAGAAAGAGAAAGGAAGATATCTGAGTTGCATTTTTATTCATATCCAATATTACAGTGCTTATTTCATGTTCATATATAAGCTTGTTTATCTGACATTGAACATGCTAGCTAGCTAGCTCTTGAAGACTTGACGCTCAGGTGATTCAATTATGTTGCTGTGCAATAAGGAGTTCCATCAGCTTTGTAAATGGTGCAGCCCTTCCCAGCAAGGCAACAATTACACTTTGGATCAAGGTGCTCATTCCCTGAAGATAGGCATGTCATGTATGCTGCATCTGCGTAGCAGAACTGTGGGCAAGCTTCAACACTACCCCCTTTTCCCAGATTGGTCCCAAATAGATATGCAACTGCTTCGTAATTGTTGATTAATGTCATCGATTATCACAAGCAAAGCAATATCATAATATGAAAAAACAAGGTAAGAAATAAAAGAGCAGATTAATTCACCCGAAAGAAGGAAAAAAAGAAAAAGGAAAAATAGATTAATTAAGAGAGTTTGGGGGCTCAAAGATGCATACCACACAGTAAGATCAAAAGGGTAACCCCAACCTTGTTGAAATCCATGTTTGATATTGTTGCAACGACCTTAGAGAATCTGATTAGCTCCTGTGTGTGTGTATATAATCCTCTTGGTGTTCTTCTTTGTTTTTTTTTCTTCTTTTGGTATGCTTAGGGGAAAATATGCAATAAGGTCTTGGGGAGTGAAAGCAGATAAGAAGATTCAAACAGAAAGCGTCATCACTATCTTATCTCAGTTGTCCAAAATGTCAATTTCGTGATGTATTTGAATGCTTTAAGTTGAAAATGACGCTGCTTTATTTGACTTTCACGTAAACAAAAGTTTGTGCCTAACTTTGGGTTAGCAGATAAGTATAACAAGACCTTTGTTTGATATCGAAGCAAATTATGAAAGGATTTGTGATCTTGACTTTGTCAATTTAAAAAAATATTTGAGCATGAAACACGGATTCTTTCAGATTCAAACCGTGCCCCACTGTACTTTTTAATTACCTTTGGGTACTCTAAAATAAGATAAATTGTAAGTGTGTCCACAAACTCTAATTATAAATCTTGGATATAGGAAATCAGATCTACTATTTTTGAAGTTATATGAATTGAGATCATATTATTTTGATTTACTATAAAATATATATATATATATATATATCACAGAAGGTTTGTTGTTTGTTTTCTATGTTGTAAATATTGTCACATATTATAAAATATTACATAGTATATACTGCTGAACTTGTACCTTATATATATATGTATAACCTTATCCATGTACTTGTGCAACATAGTCGGCCTTTTTCTTCTTCTTTTTTGCCCTTTTATTTAAGAGGAAAGAAATACTTATAACAACTCTATCTCCTAATCATGCTAATTAAGTATAATCATATGATTAATAATTTATACTTAACATCTAAAGTTGATAATAATTTATTAAAGGATGAAAATATGGAGAAATTTGAATATTTTTATCATTGAGAGTTATTATTTAGAAAAACAAGAAGACTTAACGTCATAGGGGATTTAACTTCTCAATTAAGACATCTACTTTATTCACAATTGAATCTACAAGCACAAAACTACTATATGATTATTCATATGTCATTATGTATCATTAACATAGTGTAAATTAGATTCTAGAGGCTAAAGCAAGAGTTTAGGGTCTTAGGTCATGACTCAGAAGAACTCCAACACAGCTGACGATTGTGTTGCACAATCTCAAATAGAACTAGGTTGGAAAAGACTTGTAGATAATGGTGCAACTTAGGTCATTTGCCAAGAAGTTTTTATCTCTAATTATTCGTGAAAGAGTATTCTAAGTATCACTAAATAAAAATTGTTTAGGGGATTTTAAATTACTAAAATTTAATTGAATTAAATGAAAAATAACAAGAGCTAAAAGATTAAGACTAAGTGAAGCAAACAACTGCAAAAGTGTGGTATATAGTCTTTAGATGGACTTCCTATAATTCAATTATCCTTACTCCCTTTTTAATGTACCAAAATTGGATTTAAACTCTTACTCATTAGTGTATTCTCTATAAGAACTCTTGAATTGCCATCCAAGACTCAATTCAATAATAATTCAAGGACTTTGCAACCACAAGGAACTTTGAATAATTAATCAATTGAGTTAGGAACAAGAATATACAAAAAACAAATCCTAAATACTTAATAAAATCTACTGAACAATCCACTTAAAATGCTAATGAACCAATTAGATTAATAAATTCCTTAATGCACAACATTTGCATAAAAACTCAAGCCACTTAATTCAACAACTATTACATCAATTGGCCTAAAAACAAGAGAAAGTTAATAGCAAATTTTGCAACCACTAGGTCTGGACTTTCCACAAACATTTGGGGATCAAAATTAACATTCAAATATAAAATTACAATCGATCCACAATTTAGATTAATCCAATAAATTCTAGCAATTAAATTCCTAAATTAATAAGCTAAACCTAGTTAAATTAATACATAAATCAATGTTAAAATTAAAAGATAAAGAAAGAGAATTTATCCAATTGGGAGAGGCAATTTGGAGCTCAAATCTGTAGCAAGGGAGGTCCAATCTTAAGCTAGCTACCAAGAGAAAATCAAGCTACCATGGAGAAGATAAATGGAAGACAAAGGAGGAGGGAAGAAGCTAAAATCATTGAGCCCCTTAAATCCAAGTCTTCTCCCTTTTTTCGTGTCTTTGGGGGTCACAACCAGCATCCTCTTCCCTGTTGTTTTTTCGTGTTCTCTCCCTCATGTTTCTTCTCTTCACACCATCCCACATTGCTCCTCCATTTTCAGTTCATTCTCTACCATTCACGTGCAGCCCGTGGCTCTTTTCAGCTCTCCAAACTCGTGGCTTCTTCTTCATTCACCTAAGCTCATCACGTGCTGCTTTCATCTTGTTTACCATGTGTTTTGTGTGTTTCATGCATGCGAACAAGAGAGGATTGTTGTAACATGGGTGAATGTGTGTGTAAGAGAGAGTGGTGCATGCATTTAACTAGAGCTGCCCCTTCCTTGAGTGTTACATGGAAAGACCCATGAGTGATATGTGTGTGCAGATTATGTGAGTCCAGGCATGCTTCTGTGTTAGTGTTACAAGTAGATGAAGGTGTGAATAAAAGTGAAAGAATGTTATGGGTGAGTGAGAGGATGGATTGCCTAGCTAATTGGAAGTGTGTTCAAGTAAGTGCAATGGAGTATATGAATGGATATGAATGAAAAAGCTAGAAAATGGAGAGCCCATGGCTAGTGTGTGTGAGCTGGATAAGTAAGTGACTTGTAAGAGATGTGCTACATGTGTGGAAAGTGCTGCTTCAAGTAAGGGAAGGAAACCTGTGAGTGATATATGTGCTAGAATATGGAGTTGCCACATGGAATGTTTGTGTTTATGTTGCTGCAACATGGAGCATGGTTCAATGTGGATAGCTTATGTGTGTGAATATATGAATGCCCATGATCTTAAGTGTACTATGAGTCTCCTTATCTACATGTCTTGTGCAGCAGCTGGAGTTGTTGAGTGTGTGAGGTTCCATGTATGATTCCAGGTGCACATCATCTTTCATTCTCCTTTTTTTTCTTCCAAAAATTCATTAAAGATATGAACCATTTATTCTTTCCCTCAAATTGCACACATGAAGCCTTCATCTCTTCTTCTTCTCTTCTTTAAATCAAATTCTCATTTAAGCATCATTTGCCCATTAAAATCTGCACAAAAGAATGGAAAATATTAAATAGAAATATCCATAAAATTATTTAAAAGAAATTCATGCATTAAAACTCAATATTTTTGCAAATTAATTCATAAAGTGCACAAATGGCTAATGAAATCAAATTCTGCCTAATTAAAGCCCTAAAGTCATATTTGATCATTAAAATGTATAAGTTTAAGAGGATTAAAATATATAAAAATGACATTTATCAAATTCCCCCACACTTAAACCTTTGCACTTTTTGGCAAAACTCAAAATTCAAGGAAAGGCTAGTGGAATGGCAAGTGAAGAGTGGAAATGAAAAAGAAATGGTATAAAAATCACAAGGTAAGTAATTATCAAAACTCTTCAACACTTTAACAATCAAAACTAACTTCACTTGTATCTAGAAATCAAGTTCCATGGCAATTTCATTTGAAAAGAATGAATTGAAATGCATAGCCTCTTATATAGGTTGGTGTTTAGTCTCAACTCTCACATATTTAGGCAATGTGTATCACTCAAATTTCACCTATCAAAACCTCACTACCATAAGCTTGTCAAGCTTCTAAATCTCCACCACCTATGCCAAATGCAATGCACAAATCAAGAGAACTTCATTTAGGGTTGTAATGGGGCTAGGAAAAGAAATGAATGGATACATAAGAAAAGACAAACAAATGGATACTTCAGAACCTCAAGAGCAATCAATGGAACTTATGATAGGGAAGAATGTGCATTCAAGGCCTTATTTCCAACAAGTATAGGTAACTGCAAACAAAATTTGGAATGCTTCTTTCTTTTGATTTTCATTCTTTTGCTTTCTTTTGAATTCATTGTTTTTCTTTTTCTTCTTTTCTTTGCATTTATTTTAAAACATATTCCTTAACTTTTAATGCCCTAAATTGATGTAAGACGCACATTCATCTATCCTAATTAGTTATAATGCTCTTTGAAATCCATAAAGTATCTTAAAATAAGGTGGGATGTATATATATTTTAATGGCTATAGGCTCAACAAGAAAAAAAAAACAAGGTCCAAAGTGGCTAAACAATGGATAAAGTACATGTAATGATTGGCATTTTGGCTCACTAGCTATAAAAGAAAGGAATGTCTTATCATTTTCATGCATGCAAATGCAAATGTTGTTTCAAAAAAGAATCAAGACAAGTTCTAGAGTGAAAGCAAAGATAAGTGAGTACACACTAAAAATGAATAAATAAGGCTCAATTTCTCACCAGCTAATAGCTATCAAATAATTCATTAAAATCAAATTCATTGCCACTTCACTTAAATCAATACACAAGATCCATCACTTATCATATCAAACTGAATCCAAGCTATAATCATCTCAACTTGCAACTTCTACTAAAAACAATGTTTTTTTTTTAAACTAAAAAGCAGCACAAAACTTCAAAAGTGAAACAAAAGAGTAAAAACCTAGAAAAATCAACTAACCAAAACAAAGTATAACTAAAAATTTTATTTGCATCCCCCCACACTTAAACACTGCATTGTCCTCAATGCTAGTACACAATCCAATCAATAGAAAGACAACACAATATAAAAAGGGAAAGGGAAAAGGTACAACCGGGGATCAAGGTGGGTTATGAAGTTGGAGCTCCTTCTTGTCATCCTTTAAAACTCCTTTATGAAAGTTCTTGAGCCTATGTCCATTAACTTTGAATTTAGCTCCCGTCTGCTCATCCAAAAGCTGAACTATACTAAAAGGGAAAACATCAGAGACTATATATGGACTTTCCCATTTAGAATAAAGCTTACCTAGCATAAGCTTTAAGCAGGATTTATAAAGGAGAACTTTTGGCCAACTAAAAACTCTTTTCTTGCAATCATCTTGTCATGGAACACCTTTGCCTTTTCTTTATAGATCCTTGCATTATCATAAGCTTCCAAGCGAATCTCTTCAAGCTCTTGGAGTTGGAATTTTCTATGAGATCGCGTTCCATTCAAATCCAAATTGCATTTCTTCACAGCCTAGTAAGATTTGTGCTCCACTTCTACTGGTAAGTGACAAACTTTCCTAAATACCAGCCGGTAGGGTGACATACCAATAGGAGTCTTATAAGTGACTATATAGGCCTAAAGTGCATCATCTAGCCTCTTGCTCCAATCTTTCTTATTCAGCTGCACTATTTTCTCTAAAATTTGCTTTACCTTTCAATTAGAAATCTCTGCCTGGCCATTTTTTTAAGGGTGATATGGACTAGCTACCTTATGCACAACACTATACTTGCTAAGCAAGCTTTACATACTCCAGTTGCAAAAATGAGTGCCCTGGTCACTGATAATGGCTTTGGGGATATCAAACCTACAGAAAATGTGAGAATGAACAAACTCTACAACCATAAAAGAATCATCAGTCCTAGTGGGTTTTGCTTCCACCCACTTCAAAACATAATCAACAGCCAATAAAATGTATGCAAATCCAAAAGAAGTAGGAAAAGGTCCCATAAAATTAATAACCCACACATCAAAGATTTCATAAAACAAAATGGGATCTTGTGGCATTTCATTTCTCCTAGATATGCTACGTGTTTGTTGACACCTAATACATCTTTTACAAAAATCAAAGGAATCACAAAACAAAGTAGGCCAATACGATCCACTATCTAGAACCTTCCTAGCTGTGTGTTTTGGACTGAAGTGATCTCCACATGCAAATGTGTGACAAAAATTCAAAATAGAATCAAATTCTATATTAGGCACACAAAGTCTAATCACTTGGTCTATACCATAATTATATAGCTCATCTCATTCCTCATCTAAGCTCATTTTCACAACTTTCTAAGGAAAGAGCAATAAAAATAATGAATAAATTTGTGCCATGTAGGGGATGAATTTTTCATTCAGTGTCTTGTGAACTATATAAACTCATTCAACTCACTATCATATTTAATTAGATAGATAAAACTCAAATCCATCACCAAAAATGGCTTAGAACTCGTGCAAGTGCAAGAAACATATAAAATTCCATAGTGTAGCCTCGGCCAGAATTGCATGTTTTCTGTCACAAACTTTGAAAAATTATAACTAATTCTAGAAACATCAAAATCATATATTCTTTATCATTCTGCAAAGCTACAGATATCTAATTTATGATAAAAATAATTATAGATCATGAAACATCAAGCAGAAGACATTTGACATTCAAAATGTACCCAAGGTCTTAGCCATCTGGGCTGCTGTCACAGGTTACTATCATAAATTTTGAAAATTCATAACTAATTCTAAAAAATTACAAATCATGAAAATTTGGTCAATCTAAGAAGCTACAGATGTTAGATTTAAGGGAAAAATATCTCCAAGCTACACCAAGATCATCTGGGAATTGAAATTTGATGGAACAATACCAGAGGTCCAGTGGCTACTGGTACTAATAGTAAATTTCAAAAATTCAAAACTCCCTACTCAGACCTCTAAATGAGATGATCTTAGTGGCCAAAAAAATACTATAACCTCTAGTTTATGATTATAAAATTTCACAAGTATTGGACATCATTTGACTATTGGATGACACATAATACAAAACTAACTATATGAACAGTACATGCACTAAAAGAGCAAAAAATCCCAACTTTGAAAATTCATAATTAATTCTGTAGAGCTCCACTTTCTTGAACTTTAGCTTCTAGGAAGCTCTCAATGAGCTCTACATGTCTACCAAAATTCATTAGAAGATTCATCCATTTGGTTAGTTTGTGCCATAGGGTTCTGGTTTGGTCATTTTTATGGTCTCAACTAGCATTAAAGTGTCTAATTTTGTTTCCCAACCTTGTGTGGCCACTTGAGCACGTGAGATTACACCAAAATGACATTTTAAACTTATCTCAAAGGTGAACAAACCCAAAATTTAGAAGCTCACACTCTACCCCATGTCATACACAATTTTCCACAATGCTAGTCTTACCTTTACTCACCCAAATTGCATTGTGACATTCACACAACATAAATTCTCATTTGTACATGATACATTAGCATTATTATATATGTCCATGAGGTCATAGGATATATAAAATAATGGGTTACAACATTTGCCACTCATATGGCCATACAGAACAAAATTCATGCACTTTGTTATCACACTTTCATCTTCCAAGAACAGTGGAGAGGAGGGGATGAGATTCAAAGAATTCCAATAGCTCAGTTCCCTTTCAATCACATATAAAGTATGCAATACAAGCCTTGAAAATGCATGCATGGGTATATTGAAATGCATGAGTATTCAAGAAACATCTTTGGCATTTGAACAAATAATATATAGCATACATAGGCTTGCCAAGTGAGTAGACTAGCCTCACCCATTCACTGATGGATTTTTGACTTGCCTCACCTAATTTTTGTAAGAGGTTTTGACTCAAATTTACTCTTGAGAGTCAACCTCACTCTTGGGAGACTCTTTACTTTGTCTCAACTAATTCTAAAGGTTTTTGGCTCATCATCATCATGGCTAGAGGGTTCTTGACTTCTCCACATTCAAGCAAACCAAGGCAAGCATATAAAATATTATTTGAATGCATAAAACATCATTATGGTACCATGGAATAAAATCTCATGCTAAAATAATTTTCATAGCTCAAAACATATATACACATATTCAAAAGCAATGTAAGCACACATTCATGCATGAGAGAAGGTAGAGAGAGCTACCTTGCTTGCATTTACATACTTTTTCCTTGAACCTTGAGTCCTCTCCCTTGATCTCACATACCCAAAAAAAGTGGAGATCATTGCTCTTGGCCTAGACACATCATGTGAAAGCTAATTATACTCTTGAATTACATTCTAAGGCCACAAATTCACTAGAAAAGTTAGGTGACTCATAAGATTCTTTTATGGTTCTATAATGTACTTAATGAAGCAACCTTAAGAGAACATCATCTTATCTTCATTCTCTCCATCTATTCATGATTCTTGACTCCATTGAAACCTCTTGGGGTCATTACACAATCAAATTAAGGAGCTTAGCTAGGTGTTGCTTCTTTAAGCCATAATATGGAACCTATAATACCATTTCACTATCGATGGCTTCTAAAATTTTTTCTAAGGCTTCCTCTCATCCTCTTCCATTATACATGACTCAACTAAGCTTGGAACAATTTAAAACTACCCCTTGGTGCTCCAAACTCTCTAGGTTGTGGATATGGACCAAGGAGACACCAAGTGAGTTTGCTTTGTTTTCTTGATGGAAGATTCACATGAGGAGTCTTCTAGGGATCTCAAGAGCTCACCCAAACATTCATTTAAGCCTAGGAACAATTACATCAAATCAAATTTTCAAAAGAGCTCATGAAACCCTAGGTTTGCTATCTTGAAAATCAATGGCTTTTACTTGAATTTCCTTCCATATTCTTACTCTCCTCCATTAAATTCATAGAATTCACCCTTTTTTCTGCCCAAAATTCAAGCCTTCTTGCAGTTACATATATGGGGCAAAATAGGTAGAAGAAGAGAGAAGGAGTAGCTACCATAGTTTGAAGATTTTACCTTGTTTCTATGGTTTTTCTTGCTTATTTCCTACTTTCCTTGGTCTCCTCTCTTCAAATCCGAATTTTCCCCTCTATTATTTCCTCAAAATAGATCGATATGCTTTAATAAAACCATGGGAAAGAAAGGGAAATGGAGGAGAAGAGGTTTACTAAAGAGAAAGCATGAAAAAACCAAGAAATTCCATACCTGGCCTTTTTCTTCCTCCTTTTCTTTCTCTCTTGGTGAGCCTCAAGGAGTTCTTTTGTAATTTAGGTAGAGGAAGTCATGCTTAAGAAGGTGAGAGAAAAAGGGAGAAGTGTG
Source organism: Erythrophleum fordii (assembly GCA_032878935.1). Taxonomy (NCBI): domain Eukaryota; kingdom Viridiplantae; phylum Streptophyta; class Magnoliopsida; order Fabales; family Fabaceae; genus Erythrophleum; species Erythrophleum fordii. The sequence continues at coordinate 22,578,859 of JAVQMF010000044.1, forward strand.
TGGGAGCTTCTAGAAACACATTTTTTCAAAAATTTCAATTTCGTCTTTCCATAATGGCAATTTTGTTTTGGCTTCGTTTTAGCTTTTTTTTTAGAACCATCTTTTCCATTATAAAATTTAGGTTCCCAATTTAATAAAATGCCTTTGAGATCACTCAATTAGGAGCTAAAACCTTACTGAATGAATCCATCAAAGTTTGAGCTCACTAACTTTGAAAAACGTATATTAGAGGGGTTTTACCAATCTCGGGGCTTCCCATGGCTTTTGGGGCCTCTAAAAACTTTGAACAACTCAAATTTCCCATTTAAAAAGCCTTCCTAGGTGTTTTCCAAAAAGTTACACTTATTTATGGAAATACCATTACGTTTCGTCACAAATTGTTTCATTATCCTAGCTCCATTTTTCTTTATATCTGAGCTTAAGATTCTCATTTTTAGGAGTCTAGAATGCTTCCCAAATTTTTTGGGACCTTAACTAAGTCATTTCAGGGGACTTGCTTTTGTATCCTGTAAATTTCATTCATTTATAGAGAAACTGTACATTATGTTTCTCACATTTTCTCTCGTTTTCAGAGCACCATATATTACATTTCTCCCCTCCTTAATTAAATTTTGTCCTCAAAATTTAGGGTATGCTTTTCTCTTACTCTTTTCTTTTCTGGCTATTACATTGCTCTTTTCTTTCCCTTGTTCCTGGCTTTATATGCTTTTCTTAGCGATTTCACTCTTTCGAGTTTTTTCTTTTAGCCAGGGAATTTTTATTACTAGCTCTTAATGAGGATTCTATTATTATAGAGTACTTGCTAGTTCTTCTAATAAAGGAAGAAATTTTGACTTTGGAGACCTATCCTGGGAGAGCTTACTAATCATATAGGGTTAGTTTTCACTCATTCGTAGGGTTAACGTTCCTTTCAGTGGATTCATTTACACATCTCTAGGCATAACTTGTTTGATATCAAATCTCCCGTATCCTCTTCCAATGGCTTTTCATAAAGTCTAATTATTTTTTTCTAATCATTATAGCTATTGGAGATTTCTGTCTACTTACTGATTTAAAATATCTTTCCACTGTCCATTTCTGTGTTCTTTCTTACTAACTCATCCTATGATTATAATTCACATTTCTTTCTATCACAGGCCTTATATCTTAATTGTTCACTGGGATTACAGCTTCTTTGAGGAGTTTTTCACTTTTAATGTTCCTAGTTTCTCTGTTTATTACTACATTTGTCTCTTTCGGTCGAAACTTTTTCTCACTCTCTTTGCTCACTTAGAAGTGGGCATTTTATAGTCCCTCATCTCTACACTGGCAGGCTAAACTTATGTTCCTCATACTAGCATCAAAGACCTACTGCTACTTACTACTGCTGAATTTGAGTGGAATGCTAGCTGTTCTTATAGTTTCGATCACTGGAGATATACTGTACCACTTACCTCATTTAGAACTGCACTTAATCCTTTTTTAAATACATGGTTTAACATGTAAGGATCTCTATATCCCTTTGTTAGGGCTAACATCTACTGGTAGTGATTTATCTGGCTTTAGCTTTAGAAAGCTACTTTCTTACTTTTCTCAAGAGATCTAGTCAGTGGCTTAACTGTCTAAGTAAAGCCTTCATATCTCTGTAGCAATGGCTTATCTAACTTAAGAGGTCTCTAGTCTCTGAGACAAAAGCTAACTAAAACTGTATTGGTCTCTATAAAAACTATCTCAAACTGTCATCTCACCAAAGAACTATCATACTATAACTAGGGACTCTCTGTAACTCTATGGGATCTACTGTAACCTTTAGGTTTACTGCGACCTCTTAGAGCCCTGCTAAGGTCTATTGCAACCCACTGTGTTATGTTAGGATCTACTATGATCTGTCTCTCGGAGACATCAAAGCCTAAGATTACTGCATCTGATAGTAAAACACATACTCACTAAGTCCATAACCATCGCTCATAATAACTGAGGCTAAACTCAGAAATACATCATACTCTTCATACTAAGTGGGTTCTGTGTCATCTAATTCTTTAGGATCCCTTCATACTGATACTTAGAAGCATCTTAATTTTCTTTCATCACTCCTCATGGGATCCTCAGATTCCCACTTTAGCTCCTTTTTACTTGGGCTTTCTCTTCTTACTCTAGTGGTGCTCAACTATCTTTTTCTCTCATATCCTATAATTTTTTACTATGCCCATGTTCTACTTTTGAGTGCCTTGGCACTAAGGCATCTCACACACTGAGTGTGGTTAACATTCCTGGCAGGAGAGAGGCTATACACTAGTCCCTGTTCATTTCATTTGCATATACTATAAGGGACTCAGGCTATGCATACTAAACTCATGCTATTTGAATTTGAACATTCTCTATTGGGAAGTCCTCTCTACATGCTTTTCTTACTATTTTAGTATTTCTAGAATCCTTTTACCTCTTTTTTCTAACTCATCTCATTCTTTAACTAACTAGAATACCTTTTGATTATCAAGACGCTTTAGTGATTGATGTCATCATTTGCTATGCACTCAAGTCACATTATTACTAGGTTGATCATACCTAATATCATATAACCATTTTTGCAAGCAAACTATAACATCAAACACTAATATATGGGTGCTTCATGATTGAGCTCAAAGCCACTATCACCTGTATATTACAAGTTTCCCAATAATCTATAGTATTTATCTCTTACTTTTCTTTATTTACCCTATTCTCGTGGGATACTCGGGAAAAATAGGATTCTTCCTCTACTTTATCCTAAGATCACTTTACATTGTCTGACTGTTCTTTACTTTGGGCACTATCATGCTAAAGGGCATCTATGCCAAGGACAAGTGTGCTTTCTCAAGTACTAAAGCATATTAATTCGATATTTATTTTCAATATAATATGTCCTTGGCTTGAACATTGTCATATATTCTTTCTCTTTTTACGTTTCTTATCCTTTCACTTCGGCGAAAGGATGCTTTGCAACTGGTTGTCTTTATCACCAGTTCGAGTTTCTTTAAACTCAAGAGCACTTACATTTTTCCTAGGTTCCTCTACTTATCCACTCTTTATAACATTGAAGGGGCCTACTTTCTCTCATACTCTTGCTTTGTTCTTAACTAGATCGTCCCTTAATAAGAAGAATTCTATTTCATGTAATTCCTAGAATTATATTCTATGGTGCTCTCAGCTTATACTCTTTCTCTGCATAATGCAAGACTCGCCTTCTTAGGCAGTCTCCAGTTCCCTTGCGCTTCCCTGAGGGTACTAAGGCACTAACTGTTTGTCTTAGCTTATTCTATGTTTGGATTAGAGCTAGGCTTTTTCTCTGTTTAGCCTCTTTAGTCTCATTCCTAGGAACACAGTATACTGATGTTAGGGTTCTACTACCAAATCTAGAACACGTATTTTTAATGTTTGGATTATACTTTATTGAAACTTTATGCTCTACTAGGTACTCTAATCACTCACGTGCCTTAACCCTAAATCATTCTCATATTAGGGAGCTTGTCTAACTAGCCATTGGACCCCTATCTATTTGCTTCTTTGGGCTCAGTCTACTCATTTAGTCATTACTAAAGCGAGGGCATCTCTTCTGTAACTAGTTTCTCAGCCCTTCCCCACTTCTCTTATCATTGTGCTTTACAATTTAGGTGGGTCTACCTAGGGAAATTTGTTGACCACTACTGAGTGGCCTCCTCGACTTAAAATGTCTTATCTTTAGGTGATGCCTATAAGGTACACCCTTCTAGGCCACTTATTATATATGCCTTATTACTAGTAGCCTTACCTTATGTAAATTTCAAGGCTACATTTACATCCTGTTATTTCATGTCTCACAGAGTAACACCCTAAGTTGGAGTTAATGCCTTAGGGGTAGGTCTCAACAACCTTATCATCCCTATGTCTAACTTTCTCTAATGCTAAGTTCTTTCTTAGTCTCAACTGTCAAGCCCACAGATTTCTTACTAATCTTTTTTCTCTTCTTATACTAGGGGTTCTCGTCCTCTATAAGTCGAGTAACCCCTTATCAATTCATTTCTCAAATTGTCCTGAATATGACCAAGAAGACATTTCATACTTCCATTCACCATGGCTAACACATCGTTCACCGTGGCTAATTATCTTTAGGTTCACCCTAGTTTCCTGTCTAAGTATTGGCTACGGCTAACTTCTTAATTGGCCATAGTGAGAAATCCTTTGGATTGCCTCGCTGCTTCCTGGAATAATTGGCCATGACTAAATAGTTAATTGACTACGACTAATGGTCTCTGGTTGGCTTACATCTTCATGAGTTGAAAACTTAATCTTTAGCTATAAAACTTAAACATCATAACCTCTACATTTAGCTCGTCATCAAAGCTAGGGGGTTTTATAACACCATAACTTTCTAGCTTATCTCATGCTACTTCCATGACTCATACATGTATTTCATGAAACATCACACAGAAGGCGTTTGACATTCAAAAAGGTCTAGAGGTCTGACTACCTACTGATACGGATCTAACTTTTTACTATAAATTTCAAGAATGTCTAATTAATTTCAAAAAAATCTAATCCATACAACTAATACCAATTTGGAAAATTATGAATGTTAGCTAGAGGAAAAAATAACTTCAGACTAGTCCAAGTACGTCCAAGCATTGAAAACTAATCAAATAGTAACCTAGGTCAGTCTGGACGCTTGATGCTAGACAGAAAATTCAAAAATTAATATCTCCCTCTCTAGGCATCCAAATGGGGTGCTTCTAGTTGGCACAAGTCATTGTGAATGTCTGGTTTCTCTCTATAAATTTTTGTGGCAATTGGACATTATTTACCCCTTGAGTGATAGAATTCATTTTCGAATCAGTATGAATAGTACCCTTGACCAAAATCAAAAAATTTTCTAACTTTGAAAATTCATCAAATATTTCATAGACCTCCAAAAATTCTACACTTTATCTTCCTAAAAAGCTTTCTACAAGTTTCAGATGCATGCCAACTCTCAGATCAAGAAGAGCTCAGTTAGACAAAAAGTGATATGGGTTTCTAATATGGTTAATTTTGATCCATATTAAAGACCAAATGTGTCCAAATGACTCTCCTTAATGTTTGGCAACTCTTGGGCATGTTTAAAAGCATGAATATGACTTGTATGAACTGTCCAAAAGGTTCCAAACCTCATGCATCTCAATTTGCCCATTCCACTTCCGTTTATACATACACTTCCATCATGCTAGTTTACCATTACATGTCCAAATTGCACATTTTCATACATATAGCCTTAGGTCTCATTTATACATGATACATTAACATAATTATACATGTTCATATCATCATAGGATATATACAACCATAGATTACAACATTTGCTACTCATATGGCCTTAAAGAAGCAAGATTTATGCACTTTGTTGTCAATCTCTTATCTTCCAAGGTGTTAGCCCCCATTACCTTGTTGTCTTAATTCACCTAACATGTTAGAACATTGGAGAAGAGGGAATGAGATTTAAAGAATCCCAATAGCTCATCTCCCATTTAATCACACATAAGGTATGCAATAAAAATCTTAAAAATATATGCATGGACATATTGACATGTGCAATCATTCAAGAGACATCTTTAACATTTGAACAAGTCATGCATAGCATACATAGGCTTGCCAAGTAAGTGACTTAGCCTCACCCATTCACTTGTGGATTTTGGACTTACTTCACCCATTTCTTTAAAAGGTTTTTGACTCAACCTTACTTTTGGGAATCAACCTTACTTTTGGGAAACTCATTACTTTGTCTCAACCAACTTTAAGGGTTTTTGGCTCATCCTTACTATGGCTAAAGGGTTCTTACCTTCTCCACATTCAAGCAAACCAAAGCAAGCGCATAAAACATCATTTGAATGCATAAAACATCATCATGGTATCATGGAATAAAAGCACATGCTAAAATACTTTTCATAGCTCAAAACATATATACACACATTTAAAGATAATGTAAGCACACATCCATGCATGAGAGAAAATGGAAAGAGCTACCTTGCTTGCATTCACACACTTTTTCCTTGAAACTTAACTTTTCTCCTTTAACCTTATACACCCAATAAGGTGGAGATAATTTCTCTAGGCCTAGACACATTATATAGAAGCTAATTATACTCTTGAATTACATTCTAAGGCCACACATTTACTAGAAAAATTAGGTGACTCATAAGGCTCTTTTATGGTTCCATAATGCACTTAATGAAACAACCTTAAGAAAACATCATCTTGGCTCCATTTTATTTATTTATTTACAATTCTTGACTCCATTTAAACCTTTTGGAGTTATCACACAATCCATTCAAAGAGCCTAACTAGGTATTGCTTCTTTAAGCCATAATATGGAACATATAAGGTCATCTTACTTTCTATGGCTTCTAAAATTTTTTCAAAGCTTCCTCTCATACTCTCCCATCACACATGATACAAAACTAAGCTTGTAAGGAATTAAAACACTCCCTAGGTGCATGAACTCTCCTTGGCCAAAGTTATGCTTCCATATGGCACTAATGGAGTTGTTTTAATTTCTTTGATGGGAGAAGCATATGGAAGGCTGTCTTGGTGTCTTAGGAACTCATATATACTCTTAGACAACTTAAATTACTACTAGGAAGCTTTATCTTAGCCTAGGTGCAACTAAATCTCTAAGTTCCATAACTTGCATTCTAAAGCTCCATTTTCAATACTAGTTGCATATTCTTAATCCTCACACTCCATAACCTTTGGTTCCATCAAGAACACATAATGAAAAACTTCCTCCTCACTTTCTCTCTCTAAACCTAAGCCTAAATGGCTTGGAAACACAAGATTTTGCAAGTGCTTCAAGTGAAGTCTTACCTTCAAATGGAGCTCTCTTTGTGTAGATTATTTTTCACTGATTGATTTCTTGAAAAGAGTTCCATTTTATCTTGGGTTAGGCCTGAATCTTTAAGTTTTTAAGAAAAGAAAATCACCATTAGAGAGCTATTAGAGAAAGGAGCAACTTTCCTAACTGGCACGGGATGAAACGAGACCGTTTACTTACCTAAACGGAAGCTTAAACTTCTTCTCTCTCTCCCTTCTTAATGTCATGCCATTACTACCCATTTGTCTGCAATTGGAAGTTTGGAGAAGGTGATGAGGTGTAATCTTACTTAAGAAACCTCTTTTACAATTTTTTAAAATAATTATTTTACCCCTACGCACCTGTTTGCTCCGTTTAGGTTCATTATAACTCTTTTTTGAGAACCATCTTTTTCATCATAAAATTTAGGTCCTCTAATTCATAAAATGCCTTGGGTTTCATCCAAATTGGATTTAAAACCTTTCCGAATGAATTGGTTAAAGTTTGGGTTAACTGACGTTGGAAAACGTCCATCGAAGGGGCTTTAGCTTTCTTGGAACTTCCCATGGTTTTCAAGGCCTTTGAGAACCTTGGAGAATTCAAAACTTTCATTTGAAAAGCCCTCCTATGAGAATTCCAAAATTTTCTCAAAATGGCAAAAATGCCCTTATGTTTCATCACTCTTTCGTTACATTTTGTTTCTTTATTCTAGCTCTATTTTTCTTTTCGTCTAAGCCTGGAATTCTCATTTTTAGGAGTTTAGAATGCTTTCAAAATTTTTTGGGACTTTAACTAAGTCATTTTGGAGGACTTACTTTTGTATCCGGTGAATTTTATACGTTAACGAAGAAACCATACGTTACGTTTTTCACGTTTTTTTTCACCTTCAGAGAACCAGATATTACATTTCTCCCCCTTAAATAAATTTTGTCCTTGAAATTTAGTTTATGCTTTCCTTTTACTCTTTTCCTTTCTAGCTAACTGCTCTTTTCTTTCCCTTCTTCCTAGCTCTATACGCTTTCTCAGCAATTTCATTCTTTAGAGTTTTTCTCTTGGCCATGGAATTTTTCATTACTAGCCCTTAATGAGAGCCCTGTTATTATAGAGTACTAGCTAGTTCTTCTCATAAGGGAAAGAAATTTCTAACTTTGGAGGCCTATCCTAGGAGAGCTTACTAATCATATCAGGTTAGTCTTAACCCGTTCACAGTGGTTAACGTTCCTTTTAGTGGACTCATTTACACATTTCAGGAGGTAACTTATTTTGTATCAAACCTCTTGTATTCTCTCCCAATAACTTCTCATAAAGTCTCATCTTCTTTTCTGATCATTACAGCTATCAGAGGTTTCTGTCTGTCTGCTTACCTATTTACATGTATTATCCACTATTCATCTATGTGTTCCTTCTTACTAGCTCATCCTATGATTACAATTCACATTTCTTTCTATCATAGGCCTCATATCTCAACTACTTATTGGGATTATAGCTCCTTTAAGGAGTTTTTATGTTTAATGATTTCTCTGTTTACTATTACATTTGTCTCTGTCGGCTGGGACTTTTTCTCACTTTCTTTACTCACTTACAGTAGCATTTTATAGTCCTTTATTTTAATGTTGATAGGCCTAACTTATGTGTCTCATACTGGCATCAAAGAGCAACTACCATTGACTATTGCTGAGCTCTAGTAGGATGCTAGCTATTCTCATAGTTTTTCTCACTTGAGGCATACTGTACTACTTACCTCATTTAAAAACTGCACTTGACCCTTTTCTGAATATATAGGCTAGCATGTGGGGATTTCTCTATCCCTTGATCAACGCTAATATTTGTTGGGTAATGATTTATCTAATTCTAACTTGAGAAAGCTATTTTCTTGCTTTACTCATCCCATGCACTATACTCATCTCTCAAGAGAGCTAGTCAGTAGTCTAACTGTCTGAGTAAAGCCTTCATATCTCTGTGGCAATGGTCTACCAAACTTAGGAGATCTCTAGTCTCTGAGATAAAAGCTAGCTGAAACTGTATTGGTCTCTAAGACTAACTACTTTATAAAAACTATCTTAGGCCGTCATATCACCAGAGAACTATCATACTGTGACTGAGGCTCTCTACAACTCTGTGGGATCTATTGTGACCCCTAGGTCTACTATGACCTCTCAAAGCCCTACTAGGGGTTACTGTGACCCGTTGTGCTATGCTAGGATCTACTGTAATTAATCTCTGGGAGATGTTAAAGCCTAAGAGCATTGTATCTGATAGTAAAACATATACTCACTAAGTTTAATAACCATCGCTCATAATAACTTAGGCTAAACTCATAAGTATATTACTCTTCATGTGAAGTGGGTTCTATGTCATCTAATTCTCTAGGATCCCATCATACTGATACTCAGGAGCATCTTAATTTTTGTTCATCACTCCTCATGGGATTCTCAGGTTCCCACTTTAGCCCCCTTTTTCTTGGGCTTTCTTTTCTTACTCTATTGACTTACTTACTTTATGTGTACTCGTTCTAACTTTCCTCTCATATCCTGTAGTATTTTAATATGCCCACGTTCTGCTTTTGAGTGCCTTGGCACTAGGGTACCTCACACGCTGAGTGTGGCTAACATTTCTAGCAGGAGAGAGGCCATACGCTAGTCCCTTCTCGTTTATTTACATATGCTATAAGGGACTCAGATCATAAATACTGAACTCGTGCTATTTGAATCTAAACATCCTTTACTGGAGATTCCTTTCTACATGTTTTTCTTACTATTATGATATTACTGGAATCCCTTTACCTTTCTTTTCTGACTTATCTCGTTCTTTAATTTACTAGAATACCTTTCAATTATCGAGACACTTTAATGATTGATGTCATTGTTTGCTATGCACTCAAGTCATATTACTACTAGGTTGGCCAGACCTAATATCATGTAACCATGTTGCAAGTAAATCATAACATCAAACACTAATACACGGGTGTCTTATGACTGAGCTCAAAGCCACTATCGCCAGTAAATTACAAATTTCCCAGTAATCTAAAGTATCCCTCTCATACTTTTCTTTATCTGCCCTATTCTCATAGGATACTCGGGAAAAATAAGATTCTTCCTCTATTTCATCTTGAGATCACTTTACATTGCCTAACTGTTTTTACTTTGGGCACTATCATGCTAGAAAGGCATCTATGCTAAGGACACTTGTGCTTGCTCAAGTACTCAAGCACATTAACTTAATATCTATTCTCAATCTAGTATGTCCTCGACTTGAACACTGTCATATCTTCTCTTTCTTTTATCTTTACTATCCTTTTACTTAGGAAAAAGGATGTTTTATTACTGGCTATCTTTGTTGCCAGTTCGGGGCTTTTATGCTCAAGAGCACCTATATTTTTCTTGGGTTCCTCTACTTGTTTACTCTCTGTAACATTAAGAGGGTCTAATTTCTCTTATACTCTTACTTTGCTAAGAAGAGTTCCATTTCATGAAATCCCAAGAATTACATTATATGGCACTTTCGGCTTACACCCTCTTTCTACACAATACAAGACTTGCCTCCTCAAGCAGTCTCTAGCTCTCTTGAACTTCCCTGAGAGTACTAAGACACTAACTATTTGTCTTGGCTCATTTCTACGTTTAGATTAAAGCTAGGTTTTCTCTCTATTCAGCCTCTTTAGCCTTATTCCCAGGAGCACAGTGTACTAATTTTAGGGTTTTACTAACCTAATCTAGGACACATACTCTCACTATATGGATTCTACCTTATTGAAAATTTCTGCTCTAGTGGGTGCTCTAATCATGCTCGTGCCTTAAACCTATATCATTCCCAAATTAGGAAGCTCATCTGACTAATTATTAGACCCCTATCTATTTACTTTTTTGTGCCCAGTATGCTTATTTAGTCATTACTAAAGTGAGGGCATATCTTCTATAGCTAGTTTCTCAGCTCTTCTTCACTTCCTTTATCACTATACTTTACAACTCAAGGGGACCTATCTAGGGAAATTTACTAACCACTACTGAGTGGTCTCCTCGATTCATGATGTCTCATCTTGCCTTTCTCGATCTAGGGAGAACTTTCATTGAGCTTCCTATCAAATTAATTTCTTTTTTTACTCATCTCACCTGGACGATGCTATTGGTCACTTCCTGTAGGCTTTAGCTCATACTTAGTCTGAGCTGCCTATCTCATTAGACCTGTAGCTTGTAATAACTTAGTACTTTCCAAGCTATCCTCATTCTCTTCTAAGCTTATATTATCAGGCTACTCATACTCATCTCTAGGTGTTACTTATGAGGTACATCTTTCTGGGGCACTCACTACTGGTAGCCTCATCTTACATAAATTTTAAGGCTACATTAACACTCTATAATTCAGTGTCTCACAAGGTAGCACCCTAGATTGGAGTTAACACCTTAAAGGCAAGTCTCAACAACCTTATTATCCTTATGTCTAATTTTCTCTTTGCTGAGCTCTTTCTCAATCTCATCTACTAGGCCTATTGATCACATGTTACTTACTAATCTTCCGTGACCATTTACTGCTCTCTTTCTTTACTTATATTAAGGGTTCCCACTCTCTATAGATCGACTGATCCCTTATCAATTCATTCCTCAAGCTAGCTTGGATATGACCAATAAGACATTCATACTGCCATTTGTCGTGGCTAACATATCATCCACTATGGCTAATTAGCCTCGGGTTCATCCTAGTCTCCTGTCTAAGTATTGATCATGGCTAACTTTTTAATTGGCTGCAGCAAGGAACTCTCTGGATTGCCTCACTGCTTCAAGAAATAATTAGCTGTGGGTAACGACCTCTGATTGGCTTGCTTCTTCATGAATTGGAATTTCATCTTTAGTTACTAACCCAAGTCTCGTTGCCTCTATATCTAGCCCGTTATCAAGCTAGAGGGTTCCACCTCTTGCTTCATTCGTGCATAGCTAGCTGTTAGGCTCTAAGGGGTGTAGCTTGTAACTTAACCTCTAGCTTGAGGGAATTAACCTTTGGGCTCTAAAACTTATCTAGACATTCAGGTGTCATGGCTAGGGGCAATTCCTTTTCTCACTTCCCCTCTAAACTAGTCCTGTGCAATCGCAGTCTCATCTCATACAACAGTGCATTACTACTTGTCTCTGCATTATGCGAGACATCTTAGAATGGTTTGAGTATGACCACCAGGAGAATTAGTCCTCACATACTCTCTCTAGCAAGCCCCTTCATATCAACAAGATCATTATTCATATCTAGGGCTTGCCACTGACCCCGGCGAGCTATTATATCTCATAGAGCTCCAGCTGTCGGATCACTTATCTTTATTCAAGCTATCTTAGAGGCCAATCATTCTTAATATTCACTATCTACTCTAAGACCATTCTATTATTTACTTGCCATAAACGTAGCCACAAACTATTTTCACACACCCCAAAATGTCTCATATAAGGCTTTACTTATCTACCCAAGCCTTTGCATAATCCTATTGCTACATCCTCAAGCCAAATCCAATCTGAGAGTACCTAGAACTTTACTTTGATACCAACAAATATAACACTATAACTTTTTAGCTTATCTCATGCTACTTCCATGACTCATACATGTATTTCATGAAGAAGCAAGGAAAAATGACTTTAAAATAATGAATTTCCTTATGTTGCGTAGTGGATAAATTTTTCTTTTGGAGTCTCGTGGGCTGTATGGATTCATATATCATATTATCATATTTAATTATATAGATAAAACTCAAATTCATCCCCAAAAGTGGCCTAGAACTTGTGCAAGGCAAGAGAATACACAAAATTCATAGTTGTAGCCTCGGTCAAAATTTCTCTTTTTCTGTCACAAATTTTAACAAATCATAACTAATTCTAGAAAAATTAAAATCATGCATTCTTTACCATTCTAGAAAGATACACATGTCTACTTTATGCTAAAAATATAGCCAGGCTATTAAACATCACACAGAAGATGTTTAGTATTCAAAAATGTCCAGAGGTCTGATTGGCTACTGCTACTGATCTAACTTTTTGTTGTAAAATTCAAAAATGTTTAATTAATTCTAAAAAAATATAATCTATGAAAATGATACCAATCTAGAAAGATACAAATATTAGTTAGAGGAAAAATATAACTTCAGACCAGTCTAGGTATGTCCAGGCATCAAAAACTAATTAAATAGTAACCTAGGTCAGTCTAGATGCTTGATACTAGACAGAAAATTTAAAAATTAATATCTCCCTCTCTAGGCATCCAAATGGGGTGTTTCTAATTAGTACAAGTCACTAGGAATGTCTAGTTTCTCTTTGTAAAATTTTGTGGCAATTGGACATTATTTACCACCTAAGTGACAGAATTCATTTTTGGATCAGAATGAACAGTACCCTTGACCAAAATTAGAAAATTTTTTAACTTTGAAAATTCATCAAATATTCCATCGACCTTTGAAAATTATGTACTTTACCTTCCCAAAAAGCTTTCAACAAGCTCTAGATGCATGCCAAATCTCAAATCAAGAAGAGCTCATTTGAACAAAAGTGGTATAGGTTTCCAATACAGTTAATTTTGATCCATATTAGAGACCAAATGTGTCCAAATGACTTTCCTTGGTGTTTGGCACCTCTTGGGTAAGTTTAAAAGCATAAATATGACTTGTATAAAGTGTCCAAATGGTCCCAAACCTCATGCATCTCAATTTGGCCATTCCACTTCTGTTTATACATACACTTCCATCATGCTAGTTTACCATTACATGTCCAAATTGCACATTTTCATACATATAGCCTTAGCTCTCATTTATACATGATACATTAACATAATTATACATGTTTATATTATCATAGGACATACACAACCATAGATTACAACATTTGCTACTCATATGGCCTTAAAGAAGCAAGATCCATGCACTTTGTTGTCAATCTCTTATCTTCTAAGGTGTTGACCCTTATTACCTTGTTCTCCTGATTCACCTAGCATGTTAGAACATTAGCGAAAAGGGAATGAGATTCAAAGAACCCAATAGCTTATCACTCATTCAATCACATATAAAGTATGCAATACAAGTCTTGAAAATGTATGCATGGACATATTGACATGTGTAATCATTTAAGAGACATCTTTAACATTTAAACAAGTCATACATAGCATACATAGGCTTGCCAAGTAAGTGAATTAGCGTCATCTATTCACTTGTGGATTTTGGACTTGCCTTATCCATTTTTTTAAGAGATTTTTTACTCAACCTTACTCTTGGGAGTTAACCTCACTTTTGGAAGACTCTTTACTTTGTCTCACCTAACTTTAAGGGTTCTTGGCTCATCCTTATCATGGCTAGAGGGTTCTTGGCTTCTCTACACTTAAGCAAACTAAAGCAAGCACATAAAACATCATTTGAATGCATAAAACATCATCATGGTACCATGGAATAAAAGCTCATACTAAAATAGCTCAAAACATATATACGCACATTCAAAGATAATGTAAGCACACGTTCATACATGGGAGAAGGTGGAGAGAGCTACCTTGTGTAACACCATAATGTACTATCTCTTCCTAGCCTCTCTCTGGGCTCAAATCCATATGATTTCCAAATAATCAATACAATCCGTGGCATTTTCATGCTATACAACGAGGTTTCACACACTTCATTTATACAACTCATACATAGCATAAAACAAGTCATAAGCCACGGGTATCGAGACAAAAACCAAAAAAAAAAAAGCATTTTCTTAAATAGACCCAAAAGTCAGATTTTGGCTCTAACTTTGGAAAATCATAACTAATTAGAGAAAAATGGGAATCTAGCAAACCATAGCTTTCTGGAAATCTCTAAGTGTTAACTTTACATTAAAAATAATTTCCAACCACAATCTCAGTGTTTGGACTATGTTTGACATCAAAAATGGGACAGAGGTCCGACTATTTCTGTTTCTGGCATAGATTACTATCATGAACTTCGAAAATCCATAATTAAATCCAAACAAATCCAATCTGGGCACACTATACTAATTTGTAAAGCTACAGACGTCTACTAGAGGAAAAAAAATAAGTCCATATCAGTTTAGTAGCCCCTACACCCCGAAAATCGATGGAACAGTGATGGAGGTCAGGTGGGCTCCCTGATGCTGATACAGAATTTCAGAAGGTTCATTCTCTCTCTACAGACCTCCGATTTAGGTGATTCAAGTTCCTATAGGTCACTGTGGTTGTCTAGTATATGTGTATAAAATTTCACCACATTTGGACTCCATTTGGTCCATAAATGCCACAGATTTCATTTCTGGCCTATGGTAACAGTACATGACCAAACATTTAAATTTTTCCAATTTCAACAATTCGCTAAATATTCTCTAGACCTCCAAATATTACCCAATTTAGCTTCCCAAGAAGCTCTCTAAAAAATCTAGAGGCATGCAAAATTTTATAGTAAGAAGAGCTC
Source organism: Erythrophleum fordii (assembly GCA_032878935.1). Taxonomy (NCBI): domain Eukaryota; kingdom Viridiplantae; phylum Streptophyta; class Magnoliopsida; order Fabales; family Fabaceae; genus Erythrophleum; species Erythrophleum fordii. The sequence continues at coordinate 22,594,095 of JAVQMF010000044.1, forward strand.
ATCCGATCATACTTTGATGGAGCTCACAAAATTATCGATTTTGGCACCCAAAATGGTACAAATGGGTCCAAATGGCCTCTCACACATTCTCACTCCACATGGACAAGTTTAAAAGCATAAAACTAATATATATAACAAGTCCAAGTGGTCCGATTCATTATACATTCCAAACTCACTATGCTACGGCCAAAAATACACTATCACATACTTTCAACAAAAGGGGCAAAACCCACATTTCCATTAATTTGGCTCTATGCATAATTTGTACATCATATATCCATACATTTACACTTGTTACAACGTTTAAATCTCAAAATAGTGGGTGCATACTCATTTGGCACCACTTTACAACAAAATAACTAAAATAAGCTATCATCTAGCTAACATGTTCCTAGGCTCCTTGGTGTGCACTTGCTTCTCCTTGAGCTCCACCTAGCATGTTAAGTTGGGGGAAAAGGGGTGAGATTCATGAAATCTCAGTAGCTCATGCACTCATTCAAGTAAGCAATCAAGGCATATAACAAGTCAAAGCATGTAATTTAGCATCCAAGCATTCTCAATCAGATAATACATGTTGTACATGCCATGGAGATCACAACAATGCCACAATAAGCTCTAGGGACTTTTGGTCTAGCCTCACCCAAATTTAGGGACTTTTGACTTGGCCTCACCCGGTTATGAGACTTTTGACCTTGTCTCACCCATCTCAAGAGACTTTCGGCACTACCTCACCCATCTCAAGGGACTTTCGGCACTGCCTCACTTGAGCAATTCTCACAATTCAACACACAAGCACATTGGTAACAATGCATCATGGCAATAACATATGGCATATCTCACACAACAAGCATATACATAAACATACAATGACTATTATATCCAAGAATGCAATAAAAAAGAGTGGAAAGAGAGCTACCTTATAAGCCAACACAAGCCTTCCCTTTTAATTTCTCTTCTCCCTTCTTAGGTTCACAATCACACCTTGATGGAGGTGCTTCACTTGAGCCTAGACATAATCAAAGAGTATAAATTACTCGCTTAAAATGTAATCTTCAGAGTAATCGTCCTAACATACAAGAACCTAGGGTTCTCTCTCTCTCTCTAGAATGCCATCAACTCTTCCTCTCTCTCAAGTTCTTAAGGTAGTGGAAACAATATTTTCAAAGAAACAAAGAGATTCAAGGGTGTTTTCCACTTTCCCTCTTCTGACCCATGCCCAAAATCCAACTAATTTCATAAACAAAACCATAGAAAGAGAGGGCAAGGAGAGGAGATCAGAATTCTAAGAAGAAATGAGAGAAATTTGTTTACCTTTCCTTTGCTCTTCCTCCTTCTCTTGGTCTCTCTCACTCTCCACGCCTCTTTTCTCTCCTTGGGTTGAAGTCTAAGGCAAATATGAGAGAAAGAATGAGTTGGGTCCTTTAAGAAGTCAAATTCCTCCCTATTTACTCTTTTCCGGACTGACCCTCGCTATGGCGAAAATTAACCTTCGCTCCAGCGAGCTCATGTTAATCACCTTCGCTATGGCGAGGTTTAACTTTCGCTATGGTGAGCACATATAAATTCCCTTCGCTCTGGCGAGGTTTAACCTTTGCTACGGCGAGATCGTATTAGTTCTAGACCTCCACTCTCGCTATGGCGCACGCTATAGTGAGCAGCCCCCTGGTTTTTGTATGGAATGCCCGCACTTGCTATAGCTAGAATCACTTTCGCTATTGCGAACAGGCACTCTCACTGTAGCGAGACCATTTTCTCGCTATTGCAAGCAGACTTAGCAAAATTTCTGAATTTCAAAAATTTTCAGCTTTCTTCTTTCTTTTCCTTTTCCTTTTTCCCGGTTGTTACACCTTGCTTGCATTCACACACTTTTTCCTTGAAACATGAGTCTTTTCCCTTGACCTCACACACCCAAGAAGGTGGAGATCATTTCTCTTAGCCTAGACACATTATATGGAAGCTAATTATACTCTTGAATTGCATTCAAAGGCCACACATTTACTAGAAAAGTTAGGTGACTCATAAGGCTCTTTTATGGTTTTATAATGCACTTAATGAAGCAAGCTTAATAAAACATCATCTTGGTTCCATTCTATCTATTCATTTATGATTCTTGACTTCATTTAAACCTCTTGGACTTATCACACAATCCAATCAAGGAGCCTAACTAGGTGTTGCTTCTTTAAGCCATAATAAGGAACATATAAGGGCATCTTACTTTCTATGGCTTCTAAAATTTTTTCAAGGCTTCCTCTCATACTCTCCCACCACACATGATATAAAACTAAACTTGGAAGGAATTAAAACACTCCCTAGGTGCATGAACTCTCCTTGGCTAAAGCTATGCTTCCATATGGCACTAATGGAGTTGTTTTAATTTCTTTGATAGGAGAAGCATATGGAAGGCTGTCTTGGTGTCTTAGGAACTCATATATACTCTTAGAATACTTAAATTACTACTAAGAAGCTTCATCTTAGCCTAGATGCAATCAAATCCCTAAATTCCATAAGTTGCATTCTAAAGCTCCCTTTTCAATTCTAGTTGCATATTCTTAATTCTCACACACTATAACCTTTGGTTCCATCAAGAACACATAAAGAAAAACTCTCCTCCTCACTTTCTCTCTCTAGACCTAAGCTTAAATGGCTTGAAAATATAAGATTTTGCAAGTGTTTCAAGTAAGTCTTACCTTAAAATGGAGCTCTCTTCGCATAGATTATTTTCCACTAATTGATTTTTTGAAAAGAGTTCCTTTTTGGCTTAGGTTAGGCCTGAATCTTCAAATTTTTAAGAAAAGAAAACCATCATGAGAGAGCCCTTAGAGAGAGGAATAACTTTCTTAACTGGCGCGAGATGAAACGGGGCCATTTACTTACCTAAACAGAAGCTTAAACTTCTTCTTTCTCCCCCTCTTAATTGCTACCCATTTTTTTGCAATTGGAAGTTTGGAGAAGGTGATGAGGTGTAATCTTACTTAAGAAGCTTCTTTTTACGATTTTTCAAAATGACCATTTTGTCCCTAAGCGTTTGTTTGCTTTGTTTAGGCTCATTTTAACTTGTTTTTAAGAACCATCTTTTCCATCATAAAATCTAGGTCCTATAATTCATAAAATGCTATTGGTTTCATCCAAATTAGATTTAAAATCTTCCCGAATGAATTAGTCAAGGTTTGGGTCAACTAATGTTGAAAAATGTCTACCGGAGGGGCTTTAGCTGTCTCAGGGCTTCCCATAGTTTTCAGAGCCTTTGAGAACCCTGGAGAACTTAAAACTTTCATTTAAAAAGCCCTCTTGTGAGAATTCCAAAATTTGCTCAAAATGACAAAAATGCCGTTATGTTTTGTCACTCTTTCATTATATTTCGTTTCTTCATTCTAGCTCTATTTTTCTTTTCGTCTGAGCCTGAGATTCTTATTTTTAGGAGTTTATAATGCTTTCCAAATTTTTGGGACCTTAACAAAGTCATTTCAAGATATTTTCTTTTGTATCCAGTGAATTTTGTATGTTAACGAAGAAACCGTACATTACGTTTTTTACATTTTCTTTCATTTTCAGAGAACTAGATATTATAGATTTCACCTCTTGCTTTATTCATGCATAACTAGCTGTCACCTTTGGGCTGTCAGGACTCTATAAAGTGTAGCTTATAACTCAAATCTCTAGCCTAAAGGAATTAACCTTTTAGGCTCTGGAATTCATCTAAACATTTGGGTGTTATGACTAAGGGGTAACTCTTTTTTTTACTTCCCCTTTGAACTGGTCTTGTGCAGTCGCAGTCTCATCTCACACTGCACTGCATCACTATTTATTTTTGCATTACGCGAGACATCTTGGAATGGTTTGAGTATGACCACAAGGAAAATTAGACCTCACATACTCTCTCTAGCAAGCCTCTTTATATCAACAAGATCATTTCTCATCATTTATATCTAGGGCTTGCTATTGACCCTAGTGAGCTATCATATCTCATAAAACTCTAGCCATCAGATCAATTACCTCTGCTCAAGCTATTTTAGAGGCTAATCATTCCTAATGTTCACTATCTACTCCAAAACCATTCTACAACTTACTTGTCATGAACATAACCATAAACTATCTTCACATACCTAAAATATCTCATACAAGGCTTTACATATCTAAACAAGCCCTTTACATAACCCTGTTGCCATCTCCTCAAGCCAAATCCACTCTGAGAGAGCTTAGAACTTTTCTCTGATACCAATTAATGTAACACCATAATTATATAGCTCATCTCATTCCTCATCTAAGCTCATTTCCAAGAATTTCACAAGTTTCTAAGGAAAGAGTAATAAAAATAATGAATAAATTTACGCCACTTAGGAGATGAATTTTTCATTCAGTGTCCTGTGTACTATATAAACTCATTCAACTCATTCTCATATTTAATTACATAGATACAACTCAAATCCATCACCAAAAGTGGCCTAGAACTCGTGCAAGTGCAAGAAACACATAAAATCCCAGAGTGTAGCCTTGGCCAAAATTGCATGCTTTCTGTCACAAACTTTAAAAAATCATAACTGATTCTAGAAAAATCAAAATCATGTATTCTTTACAATTCTGGAAAGCTGCAGATGTATAATTTATGTAAAAATAATTTCAAGTCATGGAACATCAAGCAGAAGACGTTTGACATTCGAAAAACGCACAAGGCCTTAGCTATCTCGGCTACTGTCATAGGTTACTATCATAAACTTTAAAATTCATAACTAATTCTAAATCATGCAAATTTATTCAATTTGAGAAGCTACAGATGTTATATTTAAGAGAAAAATATCTTCAGGCCATGCCAAGACCATCTAGGAACTGAATTATGATGGAATACTACTGGAGGTCTAGTGGCACTACTGGTACTAATAATAAACTTAAAAAATTCATAACTCTCTGATTAGACTCTAAATAAGGTAATCTTGGTGGCTAAAGAAAGCTTATAACCTTTAGTTTAGGCCTATAAAATTTCACAAGTATTGGAAACTATTTGAATATCGGATGACACATAATACAAAACTAACCATATGAACAGTACATGCACCCAAAGAGCAGAAAATCCCAACTTTGAAAATTCATAATTAATTTTGTGGAGCTCTGATTTTTCTGTACTTTAGTTTTCTGAAAATCTCTCAATGAGATCTATAGATATGCCAAATTTCATGGGAAGACTCATCCATTTGGTTAGTTTGTACTATAGGGTTCCGGTTTGGTCATTTTTATGGTCTCAACTAGCATCAAAGTGTCCAATTTTGCTTCCCAAGCTTGTGTAGCCACTTAAGCACATGGGATTATACCAAAATGACATTTTAAACTTGTCTCAAAGGTGCAAAAACCTAGAATTTGGAAACTCATGCTCTTACCTCATTCCATACACAATTTTCCATAATGCTAGTCTTGCCATTACATACCCAAATTGTATTGTAACATTCATACAATATAAATTCTCATTTTGTACATGATGCATTAGCATTATTATATATGTTTATGAGGTTATAGGATATATACAATAATGGATTACAACATTTGCCACTCATATGGCCATAAAGAAGTAAAATTCATACACTTTGTTGTCACACTTTCATCTTCTAAGTTGTTGGCTCCTATTACCTTGTCCTCTTGGTCCACCTAGCATGCTAAAATATTGGGGAGGAGGGGATGAGATTCAAAGATTCCCAATTGCTCACCTCCCTTTCAATCACATATAAAGTATGCAATACAAGCCTTAAAAATGCATGCATGGGCATATTAAAACATGTAAGCATTCAAGAAACATTCTTGCCATTTGGACAAATCATACATAGCATACATAGGCTTACCAAGTGAGTGGACTAGCCTCACCTATTCACTTATAGATTTTGGACTTGCCTCACTCATTTTCTCTAAGAGGTTTTGACTCAACCTTACTCTTGGGAGTTAATCTCACTCTTGGGAGACTCTTTACTTTGTCTCAACCAATTCTAAGGGTTCTTTGTAACAACCGGAAAAAGAAAAGGAAAAGAAAGAAGAAAGCTGAAAATTTTTGAAATTCAGAAATTTTGCTAAGCCTTCTTGCAAAAGTGAGAAATAGTCTCGCTATAGCGAGAGTGCCCGTTCGCAATAGCGAAAATGCTTCTAGCTATAACGAGTGCGGGCATTCCATATAAAAACCAGGGAGTCACTCACCGTAGCGTACGCCATAGCGAAAGTGGGGGTCTGGAACTAATACAAGCTCGCCGTAGCGAAGGTTAAACCTCGTCATAGTGAAGGTGACTGATACGAGCTCACCGTAGCGAAGGTTAATGTTCGCCATAGCGAGGGTCAGTCCGAAAAAGAGTAAATAGGGAGGAATTTGACTTCTTAAAGGACCCAACTCATTCTTTCTCTCATATTTGCCCTAGACTTCGACCCAAGGAGAGAAAAGAGGCGTGGAGAGTGAGAGAGACCAAGAGAAGGAGGAAGAGCAAAGGAAAGGTAAGCAAATTTCTCTCATTTCTTCTTAGAATTCTGATCTCCTCTCCTTGCCCTCTTTTTCTATGGTTTTGTTTATGAAATTAGTTAGATTTTGGGCATGGGTCAGAAGAGGGAAAGTGAAAAACACCCTTGAATCTCTTTGTTTCTTTGAAAATGTTGTTTCCACTACCATGAGAACTTGAGAGAGAGGAAGAGTTAGTGACATTCTTGAGAGATCCCTAGGTTCTTATATATTGGAAAGGTTGCTTTGAAGAACTCCTAAAAGTTGTTAAGTTATGAGAGAGTAATTTATGCTCTTTGATGTGTCTAAGCTCAAGTGAAACACCTCCATCAAGGTGTGATTGTGAACCTAAGAAGGAAGAAGAGAAATTGAAAGGAAAAGCTTGTGTTGGCTTATAAGGTAGCTCTCTTTCCACTCTTTCTTATTGCATTCTTGGATGTAATAGTCATTGTATGTTTATGTATATGCTCGTTGTGTGAGATATGCCATATGTTATTGCCATGATGCATTGTTACTAATGTGCTTGTGTGTTGGATTGTGAGAATTGCTCGGGTGAGGTAGTGCCGAAAGTCCCTTGAGATGGGTGAGGTAGAGCCGAAAGTCCCTTGAGATGGGTGAGGTAGAGCCGAAAGTCCCTTGAGATGGGTGAGACAAGGCCAAAAGTCTCATAACCGAGTGAGGCCAAGTCAAAAGTCCCTAAACTCGGGTGAGGCCATCCAAAAGTCCCTAAACTCGGGTAAGGCTAGACCAAAAGTCCCTAGAGCTTACTTGTGGCATTGTTGTGATCTCCATAGCATGTACAACATGTATTGTATGTTTGAGAATAGTTAGATGCTTATTTACATGCTTTGACTTGTTATATGCCTTGATTGCTTACTTGAATGAGTGCATGAGCTACTGACATTCCATGAATCTCACCCCTTCCCCTCCCAACTTGACATGCTAGGTGGAGCTCAAGGAGAACCAAGTGCACACCAAGGAGTCTATAAGCATGTTTAGCTAGATATTAGTTTATTTTGACTCTTTTGATGTAAAGGGGTGCCAAAATGAATATGCACCTTCTATTTTTGAGATGTACATGTTGTAACAAGCGTAAATGTAAGGGAACATGATGTATAAACTATGTAAAGAGCCAAAGTAACGTGAATGTGGGTTTTGCCCTTTTTGTGGCTTGCATGTGATAGTGTATTTGGCCCGTAACATAGTGAGTTTGAAACGTATGATGATTTGGACCACTTGGACATATTATATAGATTATTTTCATGCTTTTAAACTTGTCCATGAGTTGCTAGAACATGTGGGAGGCCATTTGGACCCATTTGAACCATTTTGGATGCCAAAACCGCCAAATTTGTGAGCTACGTCAAAGTATGACCAAATGAGCTCTTCTTGCCATGAAATTTTGCATGCCCCTAGAGTTTGTAGAGAGCTTCTTGGGAAGCTAAAGTTGGTAATATTTGGAGGTCTAGGGAACATCTGGTGAATTGTTGAAATTGGGAAAAATTTCATGGTTTAGTCATGGTGCTATATCATTAGTCCGAAAAGACATCCATGTCATTCATGGACCAAATGGAGTCCAAATGTCGTGACATTTTATATGCATAAACTAGACAACCATAGTGACCTATAAAAACTACAATCACCTCAATTAGAGGCTTGTAGAGAGAGAATGAACCATCTGAAGTTATGTATCAATATCAAGGAAGCCACCTGACCTTCATTAATGTTCCATCAGTTTTCGAGGTCTAAGGGCTACTGAACTGATCTGGACTTATTTTTCTCTTCTATTAGACATCTTTAACTTTTCAAAGTGGTGTAGTCTGCCTAGAGTGGATTTTTTTGGATTTAGTTATGAATTTCTGAAATTCATGACAGTAAGCTATGCTAGAAACAGGGACAGCCGGACCTCTGTCCCATTTTCGATGTCAAACATATTCCAAACGCTGAGAGTGTGGTTGGAAAGTATTTTTAGTGTAAATATAACACTTAGAGATTTCTAGAAAGCTATGGTTTACTGGATTCTCATTTTGCTATAATTAGTTATGATTTTCCAAAGTAGAGCCAAAAATCAGACTTTTGGACCCATGTGAGAAATTGCATTTTTCTGATTTTTGACTCCATTCCCCTGGCTTATGGCTTTTTTTATGCTATGTATGAGTTGTATAAATAGAGTGTGAATAGAGAATGTGAACGATGGGTTCACAAGACCCACGGGGCAGAAGATGAGTGTATGAAACCCCGTTTTATAGCATGAAAATGCCACGGTTGGTACTTGTTCTTTGAAAATCATATAGAACCGAGCCTATAGGGAGGCTAGATAGCATTAATATATTATGGTGTTACATTTTTGGTACCAGAGCAAAGGTTCAGGCACTTTTGCTCAATGTTAGACTCTTGAATGATGTGATTTTCTTGTGTTTGGTGTGAATGGCCATGGAAGTGGTAACATCCAGCATTCCACCTGCACCTCCCCAGGAGCCTGCTGCTCCACAGACCCAGACGCCTATCCAAAAAGTATTAAAATAGTTTAGGCAGAATAATCCACCCTCGTTTGATGGGGAGTTAGATGCGGATAAGGCGGAGGCTTGGGTTATACAGCTAAAGAAAATATTCTTGGTGATGGATTGTACCACTGAGCAGAAAGCTCAGCTAGCCACCTTCATGTTACAAAAGGAAGCTGATAGATGGTGGTGTAGCACGAAACCCCTAATGGAGACCAAGAACATACAAATAACTTAGGAAAGCTTCTTGGTCGAGTTTTATGAGAAATATGTCCCTAGTTTGGTGAGGAAGAAGAAAGAGATGGAATTTATGGGTTGAGACAGACGGATGAGATGACTGTAGATCAGTATGTGGCCAAGTTCATTGAGTTGTCTCGGTATTCCTCTTACCTCCAGAGGTATGATGATGAACCTTGGAGATGTGAGCAGTTTGAGACTGGGTTGAAGCCCTTGATTAGCGACAGAGTCACTCCACAGCGGATCAGGAAGTTCAATACTCTTGTGGAGGTCAGCAGGGTGATTGAGACTAACCTGCAAGCTATCATGCCTGCTGCGACTACAGCTAGTCAGAAGAGGGTTCCAAATTTGAAAAGGCTGAAACCAAAAGAGGGTTCTAGTTTGACACCTAGTACCAAGAGGAGAGGCAAGGGGCCATGGAATTGAAGGCCACAGCGAGGTCTGCCACCTCCTCGGGGCCAGTCATCCTTTCAGCAGTCTCCGGTGACATGCTTCAAGTGTGGGAAGCCAGGGCACATTGCTAGACACTGTCCTCAGATGGATACAGCGCCTCCTCCTAGGCCACAGACCCAGGGCCGAGTATTCGCCCTCACTCAGCAGGAAGCCAGTGCATCTCTCAGTTTGATCTGAGGTACGCTGATAGTGAATGGCTTTCCTGTAGTTGCTATGTTTAATTCGGGTGCTAGTCACTCGTTTATATCCTATGATTGTGTGAGGCAATTGGGTCTGATCATTAGTGTCTTGCCATTTGACTTGTCTGTCACTACACCCACTGGAGGCCACGTGGTTACTTCCCATACTTGCTTAAATGTCACTGTTCAATTTAACCATTGTCATACCACTATTGATTTGGTTTGTATGTCCTTCCATGATATTGATTTGATTATTGGTGTGAACTGGTTGGCCGCAAATAATGCCATATTTGATTGTGAACACCGAACCATTTCCCGACCTGCTTGTGGGACCATACCTAGGGTAGGAGTTGAGTTATCCTTTATGACTACTGCCCAGGCTGAGAGATATTTAGAGTGTGGATGTCAAGGGTTTCTAGTTTTTTTCTCTATTCAGGCTGAGGTAGAAGAAAGGATAAAGGAGATCCTAGTTGTCAGGGAATTCCTGGAGGTTTTTCCCAAAGAGTTTGACTTTGGTGGCCTACCCCTTGAGAAAGAATTAGAGTTCCCTATAGACATAGTGCCTGGGGCTGGACCAGTGTCCAAAGCTCCTTACGGGATGGCTCCTGTCGAGCTTGCTGAGTTGAAAGAGCAGATAGAGGAATTGTTAGAGAAAGGGTTTATCCGCCCTAGTGTTTCACCTGAGGGAGCTCCAGTGTTATTTGTGAAAAAGAAGGATGGTAGCTTGCATTTGTGTATAGATTACAGAGAATTGAATAAAGTTACCATCAAGAATAAATATCCTCTCCCCAGAATTAATGATTTATTAGATCAGTTGGCTGGGGCATCTGTGTTTTCCAAGATAGATCTTAGATCTGGGTACCACCAGTTGAGAGTGAGAACTGAAGACGTCTCCAAGACGGCCTTCAGAACGAGATATGGGCACTATGAGTTCCTTGTGATGCCATTGGGTTGACGAATGCGCCCGCTGTGTTCATGGATTACATGAACCGGGTATTCAGACTGTATCTAGATCAGTTTGTAATGGTCTTCATTGATGATATTTTAGTGTACTCCAGATCCTTTGAGGAGCACGAGAGGCATTTGAGATTAGTCCTAGACACCTTGAGAGAGAAAAGGTTGTATGCCAAACTTAGTAAATGTGAGTTTTAGCTGACCGAGGTGAGATTCTTAGGTCATGTGATCTCACGAGACGGGGTCGCGGTTGATCCCTATAAAGTTGAGGCTGTGTTACAGTGGGATAGACCTAGAACGATCACCGAGGTTAGGAGTTTCCTAGGTTTGGCAGGGTATTATAGACGATTTATTCAGGACTTTTCTCAGATGGCCTTACCACTGACGAGGCTAACTAGGAAAGAGACACTTTTTATGTGGGATGATAGATGTGAGAAGAGTTTCCAGGAGTTGAAACTCTGTCTGACCACTGCCTCTATATTGATTATCCCTGACCCTAATGAGCCATTTGTGGTTTATTGTGATACTTCGGGTAAAGGGTTAGGATGTGTGTTGATGCAGCAGGGTCGAGTAGTGGCATATGCCTCGAGGCAGTTGAGGCCTCATGAGGAGAATTATCCCACGCATGACTTAGAGTTAGCTGCCGTAGTGTTTGTTCTTAAAATTTAGAGACACTATCTGTATGGTGCTACCATAGAGATCTATAGTGACCACAAGAGTCTGAAATACCTGTTTGACCAGAAAGAACGCAATATCAGACAGAGGAGATGGATGGAATTCTTGAAAGACTGTGATTATATGTTGAAATATCATCCGGGCAAGGCCAATGTGGTGGCGGATGCCCTGAGTAGAAAATCCATCCATGTAGCCCATATGATGATTAGGGAGCAGGAGCTCCTAGAGAAGTTCAGAAACTTGAACCTCTCTTGTCAGGTGGTATCGGGTAACTTGTATCTGAGTGAAACTCGAGTTGAGAATATATTGAGAACCCAGATCTTAGATGCCCACAGAGAGGATGAGTTCCTGAAACGGATCAGGAATGAGATTTCCCAAGGTAAGACCTCAGATTTCAAGGTGTCTGAGGATGGTATGATAGTATACCGAGATAGAATCTGTGTGCCTAGCCAGAATGAGCTGAGAGAAAACATTTTAGAAGAGGCACATAAGAGTAAGTATACTATCCACCTAGGTGCCACCAAGATGTATCAGGATTTGAAAAGAATTTTCTGGTGGCCAGGGATGAAGAATGATGTGACAGATTATGTGGCTAGATGCTTAGTATGTCAGAGGGTAAAGATAGAACATCAAAAGCTGGCTGGGTTGTTGCAACCTCTAGATATCCCTGAGTGGCAGTGGGATAGTATAGCTATGGACTTTGTTATGGGGTTACCCAGGACATCCTCTGGACACGATGCTATTTGGGTAGTTATGGATAGACTGACGAAGTCTGCACACTTTTTAGCTATCAGGGCTACTCATACACTGGATAGATTAGCCCAGATGTACATCAGAGAGATAGTGTGACTTCATGGAGTACCCAGTAGCATAGTTTCAGATAGAGACCCCAGGTTCACATCAAACTTTCGGAGGTCATTGCAGCATGCCTTAGGGACCAGGTTGCGATTTAGTACTGCATATCACCCCCAGATATATGGTCAGACTGAAAGGACCATCCAAACATTGGAAGACATGTTGAGGGCTTGTGTGTTAGAAATGAAGGGTAACTGGGATGCATATTTACCGTTAGCAGAGTTTGCGTATAATAATAGTTACTATTCCAATATTCAGATGGCCCCTTATGAGGCTTTGTATGGGAGAAAGTGCAGATCCCCTCTGTGTTGGGTTGAGCTAGGTGAGAGGAGTATGTTAGGACATGAGATTGTGGACCAAACCATCCAACAAATAGAATTGATTAGAAAGAGACTCCTCACGGCCCAGAGTAGGCAGAAAAGCTATGCTGATAAGCGAAGGAGGCCGTTAGAGTTTGAGATTGGAGACCATGTGTTCATTCGAGTATCTCCAGTAACGGGAGTAGGTCGGTCAATGAGGGTAAGGAAGCTCAGTCCTAGGTATATTGGTCCATTTGAAATCCTTGAGAAAATTGGACCTGTGACTTACTGAATAGCCTTACCTCCTAACCTATCCCAAATCCACAGTGTTTTTCATGTCTCCCAGTTGAAAGGGTATTTACCAGACCCCTCACATGTCATAGAATATGAGTGTGTGCAATTGCAGGAAGATCTTTCCTATGCAGTGAAACCAGAAAGAATTGTGGATGCTAAGCTAAAACAGCAGAGAAGTAAGAACATTCCTCTGGTGAAAGTGATCTGGAGAGGTCTGACATCTGAGGAAGCAAGCTGGGAATTGGCGAATGAAATGAGGCAAAAATATCCATAGTTATTCCCTTGAGGTAAGTCTTTAAATTTCGAGGACAAAATTTCATTTAAGAGGGGTAGAAATGTAACAACCAGAAAAAGAAAAGGAAAAGAAAGAAGAAAGCTGAAAATTTTCGAAATTCAGAAATTTTGCTTAGTCTTCTCGCAATAGCGAGAGTGCCCGTTCGCAATAGCGAAAATGCTTCTAGCTATAGCGAGTGCGGGCATTCCTTACAAAAACCAGGGAGTCGCTCGCCGTAGCGTACGCCATAGCGAAAGTGGGGGTCTGGAACTGATACGAGCTCGCCGTAGCGAAGGTTAAACCTCGCCATAGTGAAGGGAACTGATACGTGCTCGCCGTAGCGAAAGTTAAATCTCGCCGTAGCGAAGGTGACTGATACGAGCTCGCCGTAGCGAAGGTTAATTTTCGCCATAGCGAGGGTCAGTCCAGAAAAGAGTAAAAAGCGAGAAAATTGACTTCTTAAACGACCCAACTCATTCTTTCTCTAATATTTGCCCTAGACTTCGACCCAAGGAGAGAAAAGAGGCGTGGAGAGTGAGAGAGTCCAAGAGAAGGAGGAAGAGCAAAGGAAAGGTAAGCAAGTTTCTCTCTTCTCTTCTTAGAATTCTGATCTCCTCTCTTTGCTTTCTCTTTCTATGGTTTTGTTTGTCAGATTAGTGGGGTTTTGGGCATGGGTCAAAAGAGGAAAAGAGGAAAACACCCTTGAACCTCTTTGTTTTCCTTGAAAATGTTGTTTCCACTACCTTGAGAACTTGAGAGAGAGGAAGAGTTAGTGACATTCTTGAGAGAGAAAGAAAACCCTAGGTTCTTATATGTTGGAAAGGTTGCTCTAAAGAACTCTTAAGAGTTGTTAAGTTATGAGAGAGTAATTTATGCTCTTTGATGTGTCTAGGCTCAAGTGAAGAACCTCCGTCAAGGTGTGATTGTGAACCTAAGAAGGGAGAAGAGAAATTGAAAGGAAAAGCTTATGTTGGCTTATAAAGTAGCTCTCTTTCCACTCTTTCTTATTGCATTCTTGGATGTAATAGTCATTGTATGTTTATGAATATCCTCGTTGTGTGAGATATGCCATATGTTATTGCCATGATGCATTGTTACCAATGTGCTTGTGTGTTGGATTGTGAGAATTGCTCGGGTGAGGTAGTGCCGAAAGTCCCTTGAGATGGGTGAGGTAGAGCCGAAAGTCCCTTGAGATGGGTGAGGTAGAGCCGAAAGTCCCTTGAGATGGGTGAGACAGGGCCAAAAGTCTTATAACCGAGTGAGGCCAAGTTAAAAGTCCCTAAACTTGGGTGAGGCTAGACCAAAAGTCCCTAGAGCTTACTTGTGGCATTGTTGTGATCTCCATAGCATGTACAACATGTATTGTATGTTTGAGAATGGTTAGATACTTATTTACATGCTTTGACTTGTTATACACCTTGATTTCTTACTTGAATGAGTGCATGAGCTACTGAGATTCCATGAATCTCACCCCTTCCCCTCCTAACTTGACATGCTAGGTGGAGCTCAAGGAGAACCAAGTGCACACCAAGGAGCCTAGAAGCATGTTTAGCTAGATATTAGTTTATTTTGACTCTTTTGATGTAAAGAGGTGCCAAAATGAATATGCACCTTCTATTTTTGAGATGTACCTATTGTAACAAGTGTAAATGTAAGGGAACATGATGTATAAACTATGTAAAGAGCCAAAGTAATGTGAATGTGGGTTTTGCCCTTTTTGTGGCTTGCATGTGATAGTGTATTTTGGCCCGTAGCATAGTGAGTTTGAAACGTATAATGATTTGGACCACTTGGACATGTTATATAGATTATTTTCATGCTTTTAAACTTGTCCATGAGTTGCTAGAACATGTGGGAGGCCATTTGGACCCATTTGAACCATTTTGGATGCCAAAACCGCCAAATTTGTGAGCTACATCAAAGTATGACCAGATGAGCTCTTCTTGCCATGAAAATTTGCATGCCCCTAGAGTTTGTAGAGAGCTTCTTGGGAAGCTAAAGTTGGTAATATTTGGAGGTCTAGGGAACATCTGGTGAATTGTTGAAATTGGGAAAAATTTCATGGTTTGGTCATGGTGCTATGTCATTAGTCTGAAAAGACATCCATGTCATTCATGGACCAAATGGAGTCCAAATGTTGTGAAATTTTATATGCATAAACTAGACAACCATAGTGACCTATAAAAACTAGAATCATCTCAATCGGAGGCTTGTAGAGAGAGAATGAACTATCTAAAGTTATGTAACAGTATCAAGGGAGCCACCTGACCTTCGTTACTGTTCCATCAGTTTTCGAGGTCTAAGGGCTACTGAACTGATCTGGACTTATTTTTTTTCCTCTATTAGAAATCTTTATCTTTTCAAAGTGGTGTAGTTTGCCTAGAGTGGATGTTTTTAGATTTAGTTATGAATTTCCAAAATTCATGACAGTAAGCTGCGCCAGAAACAGGGACAGCCGGACCTCTGTCCCATTTTCGATGTCAAACATAGTCCAAACGCTAAGATTGTGGTTGGGAAGTATTTTTAGTGTAAATTTAACACTTAGAGATTTCTAGAAAGCTATGTTTTGCTAGATTTCCATTTTTCTATAATTAGTTATGATTTTCCAAATTAGAGCCAAAAATCAGACTTTTGGACCCATGTGAGAAATTGCATTTTTCTGGTTTTTGACTCCATTCTTGTGGCTTATGGCTTTTTTTATGCTATGTATGAGTTGTATAAATGGAGTGTGAGTAGAGAATATGAATGATGGGTTCACAGGACCCACGGGGCAAAAGATGAGTGTATGAAACGCCATTTTATAGCATGAAAATGCCACGGTTGGTACTGGTTCTTTGGAAATCATATGGAACCGAGCCCATAGGGAGACTAGATAGCGTTAATATATTATGGTGTTACATTCTTTGCTCATTCTCACCATGGGTAGAAGGTTCTTGGCTTCTCCACACTCAAACAAACCAAGGCAAGCATATAAAATATCATTTGAATGCATCAAACATCATTATGGTACCATCGAATAAAAACTCATGCTAAAATACTTTTCATAGCTCAAAACATATACACACACATTTAAAGGCAATGTAAGCACATATTCATACATGAGAGAAGGTGGAGAGAGTTACCTTGCTTGCATTTACACACTTTTTTCTTGAACCTTGAGTCCTCTCCCTTGACCTCACGCACCCAAAAAGGTGGAGATCATTTCTCTTGGCCTAGACACATCATATGGAAGCTAATTACACTCTTAAATCACAGTCTAAGGCCACACATTCACTAGAAAAGTTAGGTGACTCATAAGGCTCTTTTATAGTTCCATAATACACTTAATGAAGCAACCTTAAGAGAACATCATCTTGGCTCCATTCTCTCCATCTATTCATGATTTTTTACTCCACATGGAGTCATCACACAATCAAATCAAGGAGTCTAGATAGGTGTTGCTTCTTTAAGCCATAATATGGAATCTATAATACCATCTCACTATCCACGATGTCACAACCGAAAATGTGACTGCATGACACCTTTAAAAAAGAAAAGATTTTGATATCAATTTTTGAAAACCGAAATCAAAATTATAAAAGTTGTAGGTAAGAGTCGCCACTAAATTTTTTTTTTAAAGGTAAAACTTTGGAAAAGTCTTTTTATTTGAAAAATAAGAAAAATAGTTTATGAACTAGAAAATGGATTCGAGAGTCGATTGTGAGCAGGGAAGGTGTTAGGCACCCCACTACACCCGTTACTAAGAATGGTTACCCTAAGTCACTTGTGCAAAATTAATATGATTTTTATTCTATTTTAATTCTCCAAAATAAATCACATGCAAAACGGAAGGAAAAACTTAAGGAAATAAAATTAAAAGTAAAAAAAATGAAAAAAACAAAATGAAATTCAAAGAGTAAAATAAAAAAGGAATAAAATTACAAGTAAAATAAGATGAAAAGAAATTAAAGAAATAAAATTAAAAGAAAATGTTTATTTACAAGGACAAACTTGATCTAGAATGAGAGTCTAGGGCCTACGTACCCTCTAAAAGGGATCAAAGTCCACGTAGTTCGAACAAAGTTTGATTATTTTTATTTTGTTTTGTTTTTTTCTCTTCTTTTTTGGGTCTTTTTCCTTGTTTTTGTTTTTGTTTTTTTTTTTGTGTTTTGTTGTTGTTTTTTGTTTTGTTGTTATTTTTTCTTTTTTTCTTTTTGGATCTTTTTTCTTGTTTTTGTTTTTTATTTTATTTTTATTTATCTTTGTTTTATTTGTGTGTGTTTTTTTTATATTTTGTTTTTTTTTATTGTTTTTGTCTTGTTTGTTTATTTGCCTTTTTTTTTTGTGTTTTGTTTTTTCAATTTTTTGTTTTGTTTGTTTTTTTTTATTTTTTTGTTTTGTTTGTTTATTTGTCTATTTTTTTTGTGTTATGTTGTGTATTTTTTTTTTTATATTTTTTTGTCTTCTTGTTTTTTTTTTTTTATTTTTTTTGTTGTTGTGCTTTTTTAAAATTATTATTTTTGTTTTATTTTTTTTTGTATTTTTGTATTTTTTTAATTTTTTTGTCATTTTATTTTTTGTTTTGATCAATTTTTGTTGATTTTTTTCTTGATCATCTTTTTTAATTTTTTATTATTTTTGATTTGTTTTAATTGTTTTTTGACAAATATTTATTCTTCTTAATCTTCTTGATTTTTTTATTTTTATTTAAGTAAAAAGATCAAATTTTGAAATGACATTTGTGTTTAGGTGCAAGAATTTTCTCCTTTTTTTTCAAAGAGATATTTTCTTTTCTCTTTTTTTTTTTTTCTTTTGACATTTTTCTTTCTTTAAATGTTTTTATGTTTTATTTTTCTTTCTTTTTTTGTTGTTGTTTTTCTTGATTAAGCCTCTTTTTATTTGCTTTTTTTTTATTTAAAAAAAGGACCAATTCTAAAAGAAAAATTTACTTTTGGATTTTAGAACACCATTTTTTCAACTTTTGCGAAAAGACCCTTTAAGAAAAGATAAATCTTTAAAACTTAATAACTTTTACTAAAAAAGAAATTTAACCCTCTTCTATTCTTTTTTTAGCTCTTTCTTTTTCTTTTTTTTTGAAAATTTTCTTTAAAGGTTCTTTTGAATGGGGCCATTGAAACCCAAAATATTAAAACATAAATTCAAGACCCAAAAGACACCAAGGAGGCTTTATTGCCACACATGGTCTTTTGGTTTGTTCTTGGTCTTTTGGTTTCTTCTTATGTGCCTGTGGGGATATAAAATCTTGCACGGTTGCTCTAATAAAATACAAATAAAATAAAATAAACAAAAGTGAAAACAAAAACAAAAACAAAAACAAAAATAAAAATAAAGAAAAATTAAAAAATAACTGATAATTTGTGAGAGTGGGTGCTCAGTGTTAAGTCTTAATATTCTGCATTACTATTAGGCATATTTACAAAATCAATATGGAAAAGAAGAAACTATACAAGTTACAACTCAATCCTGCAACATATCTTTCCTTTTTCTGACGGGATCGATAGGGCCATTCCTAGTGCATCATAATCTGTGTTCTCCATTTTTGCTCCACAACATGCCCATGTCACCAAAATGAGCAGTACAATCCACAGAAACTCAATAAAAGCAATAGGGAAGGAAACATCTCAAAAGTAGAATTTTTAGAGTTTCATTGCATTAATATTTTGAATTTAAACTAAAGCAATAAGATCCCTGGTACAAACATTCAGGATGATATAGGCAGGTAATCCAATTTTATACATCTTAAGATTCTAAGCCATAGAGCATTAATGAGGCAACCTCTGATCTAAAACACAATAGAATCGAGGCAACCTTTACATTCCATATCGAAATTTTATGATCAAACACTTAGCCATTCCACTGGACCTCACTCAAGCATTTTATCAATCATGTACTAGGCATTTTTAGGGAGTATATAGAAAATAATATTTTACACTAACCTTGACCAAAGCAGAACATAGATAGCTATAGCATTAAATATAAGATCCCATCAGGGTAAAAACTAGCAATCAGACTATGCATCTCAAGAACAGCCTTGAATTAATTGAAACAGCAATTCAAATCCCCAAAGTTAAGCTACTGAAATGGATTCATGATTTATCAACCTTAATAGAGGAAAGAAAAAAAAAAGCCATACCCTTCGAGGTTTATTCTTTCAGATTGGTCATAGAAGCTATGAGCTAATTCGAAGTTACTAGGAATTGCTCTTCCTTTCCCAAAAGTCAACGATCAGAGCCTCCTCCGAAATCCATTTTTCCAAAATCAAGCACTTGGAAAACACTCCTCTTGTTTTGTTTTCTTCCTCCCCTCTTAATTTCTCCCTCAGTGTTATTTTATTGGAGCTCTCTATTCTTAAGTTCCTCAAGCTCCAAAGGAATCCTTCAAATCTCCCTCTCGCCAAACCATCAATTTCTCCCTTTGAATAAAAAATCTTTGAATCTCTTACTCCCTTTCTCTAATCCGAAATTAATCCTCAAAAATAAGAGAAACTCCCCTCCCCCCCCCCCCTCCGCGAAAAAAAAAAACTCCCTCAAAAAACTCCTCTTATCCTCGCTTTTATAGACATTCCCGCATGGTCCCCCCTCTCCGTACCTCTCTGCTCCACTAATTCCAGTGTGAGTTCACTCCATCCCCTTCTCCTAGCCTGCTTTCAGCTGCTGAGGGTTGTACAAATAGTGGGTAGGAGTGCCTGCTGCTGGAGGACGCGAGAGCGAGAATGCCACAGAGGGAGGGGACCACACAACTATGTTTTTTTGTGTTATTTCTTTTTTCTTTTATTTCACCTTTCTTTGGTGTTCATTTTTTTTATTTCACCTTTCTTTGGTCTTAGGCATGTGGGCTTCAGACTTAGGTTAGACATTGCTGGGCTGAACGAGTAGGCCTTCACCCTTTTTCTTTGCTTTGTTTTTTAGCCCATTTTCCTTTTTAGTGTTTGGGCCTTTAGGTTTAGAGGAATTGGACTAGAGCTCTTTTTGTTTGCCTTAGTCTTTTTTATTTTTTTTGTTTTTTGTTTTGCATCATGTTTTTTTTTTTGGTATTGGGCTTTTATTTAGAGGAAAAAGAAGCAAGTTTTAGGTTAGGATTTATTTTTCTTTTGTTTGTCTTTTTTCATTTTTGGTATTGTGTTATTGTTATTTTTTTTGTGTTGGGCCATCTTGGGTTGGTAGATTTTATAGGCTTTCTTCCTTTTTTTTTTTTTTTTTTAAATTTTTTTTTTCACTTTTTGGTTTCCTAACTTATTATTATTTTTGGATTTTGATTTGATTTTTTTTTGTTTTTATTTGATCCTCAATTTTCATTATTTTTCCTTCTTTTTTTTTTCTTTTTTATCTTTCTCTCTCTCTGTCTCTTTTTTTTAATATAGCTTTAATTTTTTATTGGGAAAAGAAATAGAACTTTCTCTCTTCTTCCTTTTATTTTTTTTTGGTTTGATTAAATATCCTTGATTGTCTTATCTTTGGTTTTGATTGATTTTTTTTGGTATTTTAATTATTTTTATATTTGAATTATTTATTTATTATTATTATTCTTGAAAGTTTTCCTTTATATATTTTTTTTTGCTAATTTGATTTTGTTATTATTTCCTACAACTTGCTTGGACAAAATACGGTGTTCACAGTTACTCCTTTTTGCTTTTTTTTGGGCAAAGAAATTAAAAATATAATTTTGAATATTCTTGCATAAGAAACAAGTAAAGATAAGAACACGTATTTTGTCTAGGGTGATTTGCTTGCCTTCTAACTATAAACAATAGGAAAGAGCGATCCAAACAAAACATGGTGTTTACACATGGCTTCTAAAATTTTTTCAAGGCTTCCCTCATCCTCTTCCATCATACATGACTCAAAACTAAGCTTGGAACAATTTAAAACTACCCTTTGGTCCTCCAAACTCTCTAGGCTGTGGCTATGGACCAAGGAGACACCAAGTGAGTTTGCTTTGTTTTCTTGATGGAAGATGCACATGAGGAGCCTTCTAGGGATCTTAAGAGCTCATCCAAACATTCATTTAGGCCTAAGAACAATTACATCAAATCATATTTTTAAGAGAGCTCATGAAACCCTAAGTTTGTTATCTTCAAAATCAATGCCTTTTACTTGAATTTCCTTGCATATTCTAACTCGCCTCCCTTAAATTCATAGAATTCACCCTTGGTTCTGCCCAAATTCAAGCCCTCTTGTAGCTACATCTATGGGGCAAAATAGGGAGAAGAAGAGGGAAGGAGTAGCTACCATAGGATGAAGATTTTACCTTGTTTCCATGGCTTTTCTTTCTTGTTTCTCACTTTCCTTGGCCTCTTCTCTTCAAATCCGAATTTTTTCCTCTGTTCTTCCCTCAAAACAGATCCATATACTTCAATAAAACTATAGGAAAGAAAGGGAAATGGAGGAAAAGAGGTTTGCTAAAGAGAAAGCATGAAAAAACTAAGAAATTCCATACCTTTCTTGCCTTTTTCTTCCTCCTTTTCTTCTTTTCTTGGTGAGCCTCAAGGAGTTGCTATTTTTCTATAATTTAGGCAGAGGAAGTCATGCTTAAAAAGGTAGGAGGAAAAGGGAGAAGTGTGTGGGAGCTTCTAGAAACACACTTTTTCAAAATTTCTAATTTCATCCTTCCGTAATGGCAATTTCGTTTTAGTTTCGTTTTAGCTCCCTTTTGATAACCTTCTTTTCCATTATAAAATTTAGGTTTCCAATTTAATAGAATACCTTTGGAATCACTCAATTTGGAGCTAAAACCTTATCGAATAAATCTGTCAAAGTTTAGGCTCACTGACATTAGAAAATATACACCGGAAGGGTTTTACTAGTCTTAAGGCTTCCCATGGTTTTTGGGGCCTCTGAGAACCTTGGGAACTCAAATTTCCCATTTAAAAAGCTTCTTATGTATTTTTTCAAAATTTAAACTTATTTACAGAAATGTCATTACATTTTATCAGTTTTCGTCATAAATTGTTTCACCATCTTAGCTCTATTTTTCTTTTCATCTAAGCCTAGGATTCTCATTTTTAGGAGTCTATAATGCTTCCCAAATTTTTTGGGACCTTAACTAAGTTATTTTGGGGGGTTTCTTTTGTATTCAATGAATTTCATTCATTTATGAAGAAATCGTACATTATATTTCTCACATTTTCTCTCGTTTTCAGAGAACCGGATATTACATGGTCACTACATAGTCTCCACAAGTATGGATCATCCCAAATATAGTATCTAGCTTCACTCCTAAACTTATTCAACTGATATTTATTCAAATCAATAGGCAATTCAGAAGCAGCTAGATAATTCAATAAGTCAGCATACCATGGGTAGAAATTATGCACAACACACAAATGCTCATCAGGGAAATAATCATCAATAGGTAAGGAATCTAGCTTCGGAGCCTCAGTTTGGCTTAAGTGGTCTACCGCTAAGTTTTTTTCTTCACTTTTATCCCGGATGCCAATATCAAACTCTTGAATTAAAAGCATCCATCTAATCAATCTTGGCTTCGCATCCGGCTTCTTTAGCAAGTACTTCAAAGCTGTATGATCAGTAAAAACAATCACTTTAGTATCAAGAAAATAAGATCTAAACTTATCTAAAGCAAAAACAATAGCAAGAAATTCTTTTTTATGGTTGTATAATTTACCTGGGCCCCATCAAGAGTCTTGGACACATAAGCTATCACATAGGACTTTTTATTCATTCTCTGGCTCAAAACTGCACCTACAGCAAAATTAGAAGCATCACATAAAAGCTCAAATAGGAAGTTCCAATTAGGGGGTTGAATAATGGGTGGGGAAGTCAATCTTTTCTTAAGATCATCAAAAGTTATTTTACATGCATCATCAAAATGGAAATCAATATCTTTTTGTAACAGTTTAGATGATAGCAGAGTAATTTTACTAAAATCCTATATGAGTCTTCTATAAAAACCTGAATGACTTAGAAAAAACTAGACCTCTCGAACACATGTTGGCTATGGTAGAGAAGTGGCAACATCTATCTTAGTCTTATCAACCTTTATACCCTGTTCAGATACAACATGACCCAATACAATGCCTTTCTAAGCTATAAAATGACACTTTTCAAAATTAAGTACAAGATTCTTCTCTATGCATCTCACTAAGACTCTATCTAGACTACACAGATAGTCATCAAAAGAGTTCCCATATACAGTGAAATCATCCATAAAAATTTCTATAAAATGTTCTAAAAAATCACTAAAAATAAAAACCATGCACCGTTGGAAAGTTCCAGAGGTATTGCAAAGACCAAAAGGTATTCTCCTATGGGTAAGTGTTCTAAATGGGCACGTAAAACATTGTCTTCTCTTGATCCTCTGGGGCTATGCACATCTGGAAATAACTTGAAAAGCCATCAAGAAAATAGTAGTGAGACTTCCCAGCTAAATGTTCAAGCATCTTATCAATAAACAGGAGGGGGTAATGATCCTTTCTAGTGACTAAGTTAAGCCTCTTATAATTAATGCAAACCCTCCAGCTATTCTGTACACGGGTGAGAACTAATTTATTATTTTCATTTCGAACCACTGTGATTCTTGATTTTTTTGGAACCATCTACACAGGACTAACCCACTGACTATCAGAAATAGGATATATATATACCAGTAGACAAAATTATTAAAAACTTCCTTTTTAACCACATCCAGAATAAGTGGGTTCAATCTCCTTTGAGGTTGCCTCACTAGTTTTCTAGCAGCTGCTTGAGCTCTAAGATAGGAGCTTGCTCAACTGAAGGTATAAGTGGTTTGATTTCAATCTCTTCCATGCTAAATACCTATTCAAACAACTCACAAATAAAAGAAAAAATTTTGCCATCCTTGGGAGCATCAGTAGCATGGGAAGAATCAAAAGAGTCAGCAGTCAAGTGAATATCAGCATTATGATTGCCTAAACTATCCATATTAACATGCAAAGACTCATTCGAACCAGAAAGATTAATAAAACCAGTAAAATCAACAGAGGTTCTAGATGAAATAGAATCAATCTAATCAGCAATAGATTCTCTAAAGTCAATACCATCATACAAGCTAAAAAATTCATCAATTTCTCTACATATAGTATAAGAATGAGAAGCATCACAAGTGTGTCTCAGAGAATCATCAAGATTAGCAATATCACAAGAATCAGTTAACATGTTATCCCTAAACTCAGCATTGGCATCATCAACTAGCATATCAATCAGGCTTACACTAAAAACAGAATTACCATCACAGGGGTGTTTCATGGCATCAAATATATTAAATTGTATCACATTGCCAGCAAATTCCATTTGAAGTGTACCCTCATGCACATTTACAATTGTCTTTGCAATTTTTAAGAAAGGTCTACTTAGGATAATTAGGGCATGACTATGAGACCTATATCTATCATCCATCATGTCGAGGACATAAAAATCAGCTGGAAAAATCAAATCATTTACCTTAACTAGGACATCCTCCAAAACTCCTAAAGGATAAGCAATTCTCTTATTTGCAAGCTACATAACCACTCCAATAGGTTTCAGCTTTCCCATATGCAAAGATAAGTACACTAATTTAGGCTTAACATTTATAACAGCACTAAGATTTATCAAAGCATAAGAAAACTCAAAATTTTCAATAGTGCATGGAATTGTAAAAGTGCCTAGATCGTGGCACTTAGTGGGCATTGTTGGCTATATAAGTGCTGAAACATTCTTGCCAAAATTGACTTTCTCATTCCCTCTTAGCTACCTCTTGTTGGTACATATTTCCTTCAGAAATGGCATACTTAGGGATAGCCTTGATTGCTTCCAACAAAGGTATATTGACCTTAACCTTTTTGAAAGTTTCAAGAATTTCCTTCTCAATTTCTACTTTAGTTTGCCTCTTTCCCAAGGTAGGTCTATGTGGTAAAGGAAAAATCTTCTTTGGCTCCTCTTTTTTCTTAGGCTTATCTTATGTGACATGTGTTTTTTATGACGCTAGCTTATCCATGGTAATGGTATCTGAGGATCCCTGAACTTCCTTACCATTCCTAAGAGTGATAGCACTAACATTGCTACTATTTCTTGGGTTGACAATTCTCTGTAATGGTAATTGGCCTGAACCCTAAGATTTCACCTCACTGAGAGAGGTAGCAAACTAGCCTAACTACGTATCAACCTTTCTTTCCAAGTTTTACATACTCATCTATAACCACTGTTGTTGTTCCTGTAATTGTTATGTGAATTTTTCATTACTCTCTATAAGCTACTTCATCATGTCCTCCATATTATTTCTTTTCTTTGGTTCCTCCTGTATAGGAACTGATTACCTCATAGGTTAGGGAGGCTATACACTAGGCCTGTAACATTGTATCTATTCTACTATTGCCTTCCCCTATATCTCAAGTTGGGGTGATCCCTCTATCTTAGATTGTATATATTAGAGTAAGGATGATACTTTTGCTACCCCTATTATATTGGCCAGACTGGAAACATCCCAGCATAAGTCTCTACCCTATCCTCTAACATTAGGCACTGATTAGTAGCATGTGTGGCCAAACAACATATGTCACATAGGGATCCCACTACGGCAGTAGAGGTAGATGGCTACCTAGGTGTATAGCACTATGGATAGAAATGCATCTGAGTAGCATAGGACTATGGTGTACAAGCCTGAGATGGAATAGAGGATGGCTGTGGTTGTTGCTGAGCTAAGGCAAGATGTCTAAGCATAGATGACATCTTATCAATCTTGCTCTCAATTCTTTGATCATAGTGTAGAGCATGCAACTCACTAAATCCTCTTACTGTTTGTCTCACACTAAATTGTTGAGCATTTGGAGCCATATTGTTAATCAATTCCCAGGCTCTTGTAGGTGTCAGATCACCTAGAGCTTTACCAGAAGCAGCATCAATCATGTTTCTATCCATGTTCAATAGCCCCTTATAGAAATACTAAATAAGTAGCTAATCAGAGATTTGACGGTAAGGATAACTAGCCTGCAATCTCTTGAACCTTTTCCAATATTCATATAAGGTCTCTCCACCATTCTGTCTGATCCCATATATTTCCTTTCTTATTGATGCAGTGCAAGAAGCAAGAAATTTTTTTTCCAAGAATAGCCTCTTCAGTTGATCCTAAGAAGTGATGGCACTAAGTGGTAGATAGTACAACTAGTTTTTTACTACGCCATCCAAAGAAAAAGGAAATGCTTTGAGCTTAATTTGCTCTTCTAATACTCCTTGTGGCTTTATTTTAGAGCAAATAACATGGAATTCCTTCAAATGCTTGTGAAGACATCTCTTGTAAGTCCATGAAATTTAGGAAGTAAATGAATCAAACTAAATTTAAGCTTGAAATTTGCATCTAATTCTAAATATTGTATACAAAGATTTTGATAATGTACATTAGGAGCTATCAATTCTTTAATGGTTCTTGCATGCATGTTATCATTCAAATTTGCATTTGCATTCAAGTTAGCCTAAACATGCATATTCATGTTAACATTCACTTGATCTTGTTCAGCCATATTATCACTAGCAAATTGAAGTACACAATCAAAAGCATAAGAAGTAGAACGACTAATTCCTACACCATCACTATTTTTCTTAATCCTTACTTGGCTTCTAAAGGTTCTTTCAATTTTTGGATCCAAATCAATTAATTTCTCACTAGAGGTCCTTGTCATAAACCAATTAAGCCAGCAAAAACTAAGAAGCAATACAAAAACTAGCGAAGAAAAATCAAAACAATAAGCCTAGAACAAAGGAGAAAATAACTAAAAAATTAGAAAAATTTTCTCACACTAAAAGGTAAGAAGACTAATTCCAAATTAAACTAACAACTACCTGGCATGTATAAACACTCAAAAACAAAGACAAATCACACAAAAGAAGTTCACAAAAATAAAGAAAATAAATCCAAAAAAATTAAAAAAATCCTAGAAAATTTGAGAAAATACTAAAAAATTAGAAAAAAGTGCCTTAAACGTTGGAATTTAGCTAAAAAATGGTGCACCTAATAGCTTAGCAATTACTTTGGCTTAAAACAACCAAAAACCTTGGAAAAAAAAAGTTTGAGAATTTTCTGGGCACCTTAAACAAAAATTTCAGCAAGCAACACAATCAATTCAAGCAACCAAAATGTCCAAAATCCAAGTCCCAAACAGGTGAAAACTAAACAAAAACAAAGCCAAAACACTAGGAAACTCTCTTTAAACAATTAAGAAACCAAACTCCCTATGACACAATCGTCAAATAAAACTAGGTTGGAAAAGGCTTGTAAATAATGGTGCAACATAAGTCCTTTTCCAAGGAGTTTTTACCTCTAATTATTTGTGAAAGAGTATTCCAAGTATCACTAAATGAAAATTGTTTAGGGGATTTTGAATTACTAAAATTTAATTGAATTAAATGAAAAACAACATGAGCTAAAAGCTTAAGACTAAATGAAGCAAACAACTATGAAAGTGTGGTAATTAGCCTTTAGATGGACTCCTTAGAATTCAATTATCCTTGCTCCCTTTTTAATGTACCAAAATTGGATTTAAACTCTTGCTCATTAGTGTATTCTCTATAAGAACTCTTGAATTATCATCCAAGACTCAATTCAATAATAATTCAAGGACTTTGCAACCACAAGGAACTTTGAATAATTAATTAATTGAGTTAGGAATAAGAACACAACAACAAATCCTAAATGCTCACTAAAATATGCTGAACAATCTACTTAAAATGCTAATCAAACAATTAGATTAATAAATTCCTCAATGCATAACAATTGCACAAAAACTCTAACCACTTAATTCAACAACAATTGCATCAGTTAGCTTAAAAACAAGAGAAATTTAATAGCAAATTGTGCAGCCACTAGGTCTGGACTTTCTACAAACATTTAGGGATCAAAATTAACATTTAAATATGAAATTACAATTGATCCACAATTCAGATTAATCTAGTAAATTCCAGTAATTAAATTCCTAAATTAATAAGCTAAACCTCATCAAATTAATAAAGAAATCAATGCTGAAATTAAAAGATAAAGCAAAGAGAATTTATCCAATTGGGAGAGGCAATTTAGAGCTCAAATCTGCATCAAGGGAGGTCCAATCTTAAGCTAGCTACCAAGAGAAAATCAAACTACCATGGAGAAGATATATGGAAGACAATGGAGAAAGGAAGAAGCTAAAATCATTAAGCCTCTTGAATCCAATTCTTCTCCCCTTTTTCACGTCTCTGGAGGTCACAACCAGTGTCCTCTTTCCTGTCATTTTTTGCATTATCTCCCTCATTCTTCTTCTCTTCACACCATCCCATGTTGCTCTTTCATTTTTAGCTCATTCTCTATTATTCACATGCAACCCGTGGTTCTTTTTAGCTCTCCAAACTTGTGGCTTCTTTTTCATTCACCCAAGTTCATCATGTGCTGCTTTCAACTCATTTACCATGTGTTTTATGTGTTTCATGCATGTGAACAAGAGAGGGTTGCTATAACATATATGAATGCATGTATAAGAGAGAGTGGTGCGTGCATTTAACTAGAGCTACCACTTCCTCGAGTGTTACATGGAAAGACCCATGAGTGATATGTGCGTGCAAATTATGTGAGTCCATGCATGCTTTTGTGTTAGTGCTACGTGTAGATGAAGGTGTGAATTAAAGTGAAAGAATGCTATGAGTGAGTGAGAGGATGGATTGCCTAGCTAAATGGAAGTGTGTTCAAGTGAGTATAGTGGAGTATGTAAATGAATATGAATGAAAGAGCTAGAAAATAAAGAGCCCATGGCTAGTGTATGTAAGCTGGACAAGTGAGTGACTTGTGAGAGATGTACTACACATGTGGAGAGTGTTACTTTAAGTGAAGGAAGGAAACCTGTGAGTGATATATGTGCTGGAATATGGAGTTTCTACGCGGAATGTTTATGTTTGTGTTGCTACAACATGAAGCATGGTTCAATATGGATAGCGTGTGTGTGTGAATATATGAATGCCCATGATCTTTAGTGTACTATAAGTCTCCTTATCTACATGTCTTGTGCAACAGCTGGAGTTGTTGAGTGTGTGACGTTCCATGTATGATTCCAGGTACACATCATCCTTCATTCTCCCATTTTTTTTTATTTTCCAAAAATTTATTAAACATATGAACCATTTATTCTTTCCCTCAAATTGCACACATGAAGCCTTCATCCCTTCTTCTTCTCATCTTTAAATCAAATTCTCATTGAAGCATTATTTGCCCATTAAAATCTGTATAACAGAATGGAAAATATTAAATAGAAATATCCACAAAATTATTTAAAATAAATTCATGCATTGAAACTCAATAATTTTGTAAATTAATTCATAAAGTGCACAAATGGCTAATAAAATCAAATTCTGCCTAATTAAACCCCTAAAACCATATTTGATCATTAAAATGCCTAAGTTTAGAAGGATTAAAATATATAAAAATGGCATTTATCAAGGGCCAAATATAGCAATTAGAACCTCTAAAAGGTTCAAGTTATACTTATGCCGTGACTTGGACAGTCCTTGCCGTTCTGTAACTCTAGAATTAAAATATCGAACATACACCGCAACATAAAATACTTATGTTGTGACTTAGCTTGCTAGTATATCAAAAATACAAATTCTCCCTATCCCCAGTGTGACTTGATATTTCCATGCTATGGTAAGAAATCCCCTTAAGCCTCACTATTTCTCAAGTATTGCTATGGCGAGACTACCTAGCGCCATGGTGAGGTTACATACTGTAACTTTTCTTGGGCAAAATTTGTGACTCATATTGTGGTGCAGTGCTGTTTTATAAGACACCTCAACTAATTTTTCAACTCATGCTGTAGCGAAAGACCCTACACTATAGCACTCCTTGCTTCTATATGAACCTTAGCCATGACTTAAGTTGTTTTAGCCATGACTCATTTACCTTCTAGACCTAAACTCTTCAATCCTCATCAAAATTATTTGATAAACCCACAAATAAAGTTCTAAGGTCCTCCACTGGCTAATTTGCATGGTTTTAATGAGCTAGCAACTCTTATATACTTCAACTTACTAATTCTCATTGTTTAAGGACTTAAGGATGGTGTATATTAATTGATCATCACTACATGTCAACAAGTTAACTCATTATGATAGCAAAGGGTGCCTAAGCCACTAATGATAATATCAAAACATACATTTCCCTACCATCTAACCTTAAACCACTTTGAACAAGTTTCAATGGTCTAATTAAACATGTTCCTATCTTTAAGGCTCTAAGGGAACCTCAAATGCAAATTTTGACAATGGCACAACTTAATTTCTCCCATAAAGCATATATATAAATGTATGCACATTCCAATAGAAACTCTATAAAGTAATATTCAGACTAGTCATTCATTTTATAACATAATTATACTCTTAAGTGGATAAGTCATGGTTTATCATTAGCTACAACCTATATCAAAGCAACATTAAGTACATACATTAGATTTCATGTATTTTATAGCCTATCTTCCTAATGGTAACATCCTTGGTTACAAAACATCAAAATACGTACACTTGGCAAAAATGAATGCATGATGATGCTATATAATTTAAGTTAGATAAAATTAGCATCTATTTTAAGTCACAATGGTCCAAATGTAGAAATCTCACACAAGGCCTCAAATTAGGGATGTTTATCCACTTGCTTCCATTTTTCCTTAACCAAAGAACATCTACCTAGAATCTCTAAAAGGTGTAACATGCTTATGAGTTTTTTATATTTAATCTTAACCCTCTAACAAACTAGACATCTAGCCACAAAATCCATTATGTCCAACCACCAAAAACACTTTTTGAGGTCTTTATAAATCTTAGTGGTGCCTAAATGGACAGTATATCTACTCTTATGGGCTTAAGATAATATTGTGTTTCTTATCTCCTCATTCTTGGATTTACATACTCTATCCTGATACCATACCATACCATCATCTAATCGGTCAAAATCCTTGACCTCTCCACTCCCCAGTTACTCTTTAATCCTATCCAAATGCTCATCTAGCTCTTTAGCCTTTTTAATTCTCTTCATAAAATTGCTCTTTATCCTCAACTAGCCTAAAAAAAGGCTACTGGGGTGCATGATCATGGACAAATTCAAATCCTTGAATTCCTTAATCAACCTTTGCTCCCTAAGCATCATCATGACCATATAAATATACTTTCTATTCAAGGTATCGGCAACCACATTTGTCTTTCCTGGATGATACTTTGAGGAGAAATCAAAGTCCTTAAGGAACTCCATCCACCTCTTTTGTCTCATATTCAACTCTTTTTGGTCAAACAAATACTTCAAACTCTTATGGTCACTATACATAGCAAATTTTGCAACATAGAGATAGTGCCTCCAAATCTTAAGAGTAAAAATTACAACGGATAACTTTAGATCATGGGTAAAGTAATTCTCCTCATGAGGTTTAGGTTACCTCGAAGTATAAGCTATCACCTTACCTTGTTACCTTAGAACACAATCTAAACCTTTCTTAGATGCATCACTATAGACCTTAAAGGTCATTTTAGGGTTAGGTATTACCAGTATAGGTATAGTGGTCAACCTATTCTTAAGTTCATGAAATGTATCCTCACACTTAGCAACCCACACAAAATGTTGATCTTTCTTAGTTAACTTAGTCAATGGCATTGCTAGTTAAAAGAATCCCTTAATGAATCTCCTATAATAGCCAGCTAGACCTAAAAAACTATGATTTTTAGTCATTGCCTTGGGCCTCTCCTAATTGAGCATCGTTTCCACCTTACTAGGATATATGACTACCCCTTGTTCTGATATCACATGACCTAAGAACTTCATATCTCACAACTAAAATTCACACCTATGAAGTTTGGCCTCAAGGTCTAAAAAACTATCCTAAGATGCTTTTCATATTCCTCACTACTCTTACAATAAACAAGGATATAATCAATGAATACTACTATAAATCGATCAAGATATGGCCTAAAAATCCTATTCATGTAGTCCATAAAAATGGCAAAGGCATTAATGAACCCAAATAACATGAATAGGAACTCAAAATGGTCGTATTGAGTCCTAAAAATGATTTTAGCTAAGCTGATGGTACCTAAACCTAAGATCAATCTTTGAAAAGACTAATACTCCCTCTAAATGGTAAACCAAGTTATCAATTCTAAGTAAAAGGTATTTATTTTTAATGGCACCTAGTTCAATTGCCTATAATCAATGCAAAGCCTAAGACTATCATTTTTTTTCTTGACAAATAACACTGGTACTCCTTATAAAGACATACTCTATAATACCATATTATTTCTAACATTGATCCCCTTATTACAAGTGGGATTATACAGTTCATCAAGAAAATCCCAAGAAAATGAATTAAAATAATACATTAAATTACATTGTATAGCAAATAAATTTTTCATTTCGTGTCTCTAAGACCACATGAACTCATCAATAACATTCTCTAATTATTTTTCATTCATACGAATCATAAAATTCTCAAAAATTAGCATAAAACACGAATCATGAATCAAAAACCCTAAAATTCCCTTCAATCTTTGCAGCTGTACAGTGATAGATTTCAGGGGTAACTTTGAAAAATCATAATTAAATGTAAAATAATTAAAATCATAGAAACCATAGCTTGTTGGAAAGCTCTGGGAATTAAATTCACACTAAAAATAAGTCCCAGCCATGAAAATATCATCTAGACCACATTTGACAATAGAAAATGCAGGGAGATCAAGCTATCCAGAAATATGATATAACTTATAGATATAAATTTTGAAAATTCATAATTAATTCCAAAAAAATCCAATCCATGAAATATGTACCAATTTGGAAAGCTAAAAATATTATATAGAGGGGAAAAATAGTTCTAGACCAATCCAAGTCCATTCACACCCTAAAAAGCAATCAAACAAAAACACAGATTTTGAGGTATGCTTAGAATAGAATAACAATTTCAAAAATTCATATCTCCCTCTTTAGACATTTGATTAAGGTGCTTTTAATTGGCACATGTCACTAGGAAGGTCTAGTTTCTTCTAGTAAAATTTTATGGCAATTAGACATCATTTGCCCCATGATTGATATAGAACAAATTTTGGACTACATAAATAGTACATTAACCAAAAACCAAAAAAATTGCCACCTTTAAAAATTCGCAAAAACTTTTATAGACCTCCAAATAATACCCACTTTAGCTTTCCAAAAAAAAACTCAACAAGCTCTAGATGCATGCCAAATTTTAGACAAAGAAGAGCTCATTTGGATAGAAAGTGGCATAACTTCACAATATGGTCAATTTTGCCTCTCATAAGGTATCACTTTAGTCCAAATGGCTTTCTTTTGGATTTGGCACCTCTTGGGCAAGTTTAAAAGTATGAATATGATTTTTGGGAACTACCAAGTGGTTCCAAACACCATGCATCTCAATTTGGCTATCCAACATCCATTAATACATAGTTACATGCAAGCTATCTGATAACCATGATATTTTATATATTTTAATCCCCTAACTTAGGCATTTTAGTGTCCAAATATGGCTTTAAGGCTTTAATTAGATAAGATTTTATTTTAGTAGCCATTTATACACTTTAGAAATTAAATTGCAAAATGAATGATTTTAATGCATACTTTTCTTCTAAATAATTGTATGAATTTTTCCTACTTAGTTTTTCTTATTTTCATGTGCAGAATTTCAATGGGCTAATAATATTTGAATGAGCATTTGATTTAAAGGAAAGAAGAAGTGTTGATTATGGACAGTTTTGAGTTGAATAAAAAGAGAACCAGCTGTGCATGAAGACTTTGAACAGAGGAAGGAGGCTGCCACATGCATACACGATCCCTTCGTCCATCTTTTCTCCATCCAGCAGCTGCAGAATGAGCAAGAAACAAACTCAAAATAGAGCCATCCACGAACCAACACAGACCAAGAATGAAAGGAAGAGTTAACGTGGAATCAAGGGCTGGACTGGCTGGAACAGATGAAGACATTTGAAGCTAGTGAGCGTCTGCACGTGGTGAAGAAAAAGAAGGGCTAAAGGCGGGCTGGACAGCAACACGAACAGCTCATACACTCATGCATAAATTAACGTGGAAAGCTACGGGTTGAAGGTGATGGAAACAA
Source organism: Erythrophleum fordii (assembly GCA_032878935.1). Lineage (NCBI taxonomy): Eukaryota > Viridiplantae > Streptophyta > Magnoliopsida > Fabales > Fabaceae > Erythrophleum > Erythrophleum fordii. Next base: position 22,628,349 of record JAVQMF010000044.1, read on the forward strand.
AATACAAACGAGCAGATGATGAAGAAGAAGATACATGAAGGAACTGACGTGGAGCTATCCAGAACACATGAATGAAAGCTGCAAAATAAACGTGATTACAGAATGTGAAGAAGCTGCAGAAATAGGGGAGAAGTAACGTGACAGAAACGAAGGATGAAGCACAGCAGCCAACATGGATAAAAACACATGAAGTCTGGACATGAAAGCTTGCGTGAGCAGAGCCAACGTGAGAAGCTTGAGTTTAGGTGATGTGAACAGAAGCTTCGAGCTAAAAAAATGAAGAAAGCCATGGTCTGGTTCGAAGAAAGAGCTGAAGCTACGCTTGGACAGCGACGCACGAAGAAAGAAACACATGCAGAAGTTACGTGTTATGGCTGGGCTACGTCTGAATGCATATGGAAAATAATAATAAAATAAAATGGGGCCCACATTCACATAAGCAAAGAAGAAAAACGCATTTGGGCTAACGTGGGAATTGAGCTGGAAGATGAGGATTAATTGCGTAACTTCAGCATGCAAAATCAGAAGCTGAGGGGCACGTGATTAATCAGAAGAAGTTGAAAATAAAACCTAGAGAGACGTTACGGAATAAGCAGAACGTGAGACGGCAGAAAAAGAACGAGAGGTTCCAGCGCTGAAGGAGAAGAATTTTTCTTTCTTGATGGCTGCCTCTTTGATCGATTCTCCTTCAATTGATTCCCCCATGGCAGCTTGAATTCCTTTTTGTGGCTAGCTGAAGATTGAATTCTCCTAGATGAAGATTTGAGCTCTACATCTCCTATTGAATTTGGATAAAACTCTCTTGCCCAATCTTTTAATTTTAACATTATTTCCTTTATTAATTTGACTAGGTTTAGCTTATTGGTTTAGGAATTTAATTGCTGGAATTATCGGATTGAATTAATTCTTGGATTGAACTTGATTTGAATTTTAGAATTATTTGTGATCATCATGCGTTTGTAAAAATTCCAGAATTAGTGCTGTGCAATTGAACTCTAAATCCCTCTTGATTTAGGCTAATTGATGCAATGATTATTGGATTGGTTGGCTGGAACTTTTGTGCAATTAATTGCTTGAGGGGTTAATTAATTTAATCGGTGAATTAGCATCTTGAGTGAATTGTGCAGTAGCTTTCATAAATCAATCAAAATTAATGTATTGTGTTCTTAATTTTTTAATTCAATTAATTAGTTGTTTAAGGTTTCTTGTGGTTGCAAAATTCTTTAAACAATTGATGAATTGAATCTTGGATGGTTATTCAAGAGCCTTATGAGGAATGCACTAAAGAGCAAGAACTTAATCCAAAATTGGTAAGTCAAAAAGAGCAAGGATAATTGAACTCTAGGGAATCCAATTGAAAGCTAGTTACCACATTTACTTGACTAATCACTTGAACTTAGTTTTAGATTTCAAATTCTTGTCAATTAACTTTAGTTCAATTAAATTCTAGCATATCAAACCCCCCAAAATAAGTCTTAATTAGTAATACTTAGAACACTCTTCCATAAACAATTTAAGGCACAAACTCCTTGGGAAGATGACCTAGGTTGCACCATTATCTACAAATTTATTTTGCTACCTAGTTTTATTTGAGATTGCGCGACACGATCATCAAATTTGGCGCCGTTGCCGAGGAGTTTAGTTTCTTAATTGTTTAGAAAGATTTCTTAGTATTTTTGCCCTGTTTTTGCTCTGTTTTTATTCTGTTTTCCCCCTGTTTTGAACTGGGAATTGGACCATTTCGGTTGCTTGAATCATCTAGTCTGCTTACTGGAATTTTTGTTTGAAGCACCCAGAAAATTCTCAAATTCTGTTTTCCAAGGTTTTTGGGTGTTTTGAGCAAAAGTAATAGAAAAGCTATTAGGTGCACCATTTTTTGGCCAAATTCCAACGTTTGGAGCACTTTTTCGAATTTTTTAGTATTTTTTCGAATTTTCTAGGATTTTTCTAATTTTCTGGAATTTTTGTTTTAATTTTTCTTTGCTAATTTTTGTGTTCCTTCTTAGTTTTTGCTTGTCTAATTGGTGTATGACAAGAAGCTCTAGTGAAAAATTAATTGATTTGGATCCAGAAATTGAAAGAACCTTTAGAAGACAAGTAAGGATTAGGAAAAACAAGGATAGTGTAGGAATTAATAGCTCTATTTTGTCTGCTTTTGATTCTGTGCAAGGAATTGATTGTGCACTTCAATTTGCTAGCGATAATATGGCTGAACAAGATCAAATAAATGCTAACAGGAATATGCATGTTCAGGCTAACTTGAATGTGAATGCAAATTTGAATAATAACATACATGCTAGAACTATTAGAGAATTGACAGCTCCTAATGTGCATTATCAAAATCTTTGCATACAATATCCAGAATTAGATGCAAATTTTGAACTTAAATCTGGTTTGATTCACTTACTTCCTAAGTTTCATGGACTTGCAAGAGATGACCCTCATAAACATCTAAAAGAATTCCATGTTGTATGCTCTACAATGAAGCCACAAGGTGTCTCAGAGGAACAAATCAAGCTCAGAGCATTCCCTTTTTCCTTGGATGGTTTAGCCAAGGATTGGTTGTACTATCTACCTCCCGGTGCCATTACTTCTTGGGACCAACTGAAGAGGTTATTCTTGGAGAAATTCTTTCCTACATCTCGCACTGCATCAATAAGGAAAGAGATATGTGGGATCAGACAGAATGGTGAAGAGACTTTATATGAGTACTGGGAAAGATTCAAAAGATTGTTGGCTAGTTGCCCTCACCATCAAATCTCTGATCAGTTGCTTATACAGTACTTCTATGAGGGGCTATTGATCATGGACAGAAATATGATTGATGCTGCCTCTGGTGGAGCCTTAGGTGATCTGACACCTACGGGAGCTTGGGAGTTGATTGATAAGATGGCTCAGAATGCTCAGCAATTTGGGTCCAGATCAATGCAAACAGTAAGAGGAGTCAATGAATTGTATGCTCCAGACTATGGTCAAAGAATTGAGAGCAAACTTGAAGTAATGTCTACTGTACTCCAAAAGCTTGCTTTAGATCGGCAGCAGTCATCCTCCGCCCCTTCCCAGACTTTTACACCACAGCCCTACCCTGCTCAGACATATTCTTATCCACAGTGTTATGCATCTGGACAAACATCTACCTCTATTACTTTGGTAGGACCCCTGTGTGATATATGCTCTTTGGCCACACATACTACTGATCAGTGCCCTATGTTAGAAGACAGGTTAGAGGCTTGTGCTGGGATGTTTCCAGTTAGGCCGATGCAACAAGGGCAACAAAAATATGATCCCTATTCTAATACATACAACCCAGGATGGAGGGATCACCCCAATTTGAGATATGGGGGAGGGCAACAATCTAGTGCACAGTCTTCCCAACCTATTAGGCAGCCAGCTCCTATACAGGAGGAACCAAAGAAAGTGGATAATATGGGAGACATGATGAAGCGTATTATGGAGAGTCAAGTACAAATCACACAAATGATGCAAAACTTAGAAAGAAGGGTTGATACTCAGATAGGACAATTCGCTACTTCTCTCAATGAGATAAAAAGCCAAGGTTCAAGCCAATTACCCTCACAGACAGTTGTTAATCCAAGAAATAATAGCAATGTCAGTGCCATCACTCTTAGGAGTGGAAAAGAAGTTCAGGGATCCTCAGATACCACCACCATGGATAAGTCGGCGTCATCAAAAACACACGCCGCACCAAATGAGCCTAATAATGAAGAGGAGCCAAAGAAAATTTTGCCTTTCCCATATAGACCTACCTTGGGAAAGAGGCAAACTGAAGCAGATGCAGAAAAAGAGATTCTTGAGACTTTTAAAAAGGTTGAAGTCAATATACCCCTGTTGGAGGCAATCAAGACCATTCCTAAATATGCCAAGTTTCTCAAGGAGGTATGCACTAACAAGAGGCGTCTGAGAGGGAATGAAAAAGTCAATTTTGGCAAGAATGTTTCAGCACTCATACAGCCAACAATGCCCACTAAGTGTCAAGATCCGGGCACTTTTACAATTCCATGCACCATTGGAAATTTTGAGTTTTCTGATGCTTTAATTGATCTTGGTGCTGCTATAAATGTTATGCCTAAATCTGTTTATTCATCTTTGCAGGTGGGAGAGCTGAAACCTACCGGAGTGGTTGTGCAGCTGGCAAATAGAAGCATTGCTTATCCTTCAGGAGTGTTGGAGGATGTTCTGGTAAAGGTAAAGGATTTGATTTTTCCAGCTGATTTTTATGTCCTTAATATGGAGGATGATAGATATAGATCTAGTGGACATGCCCCACTCATTTTAGGTAGACCTTTCCTGAAAACTGCTAAAACAATTATAAATGTGCATGAGGGTACTCTTCAAATGGAGTTTGATGGCAATGTGATACAATTTAATATATTTGATGCCATGAAATACCCTTGTGATGATAACTCTGTTTTTAGTATCAACCTGATTGATATGTTAGTTGATAATGCCAGTGCTGATTTTAGGGATAGTTTGTTGATTGAATCCTGTGATATTGCTGATCTTGATGATTCTTTGAGACATAATTGTGATGACTCTCATTCTTGCACTATATGTAGAGAAATTGATGAATTTTTGAGCTTGTATGATGAGATCAACTCTACAGAATCTATTACTGATCAGATTGATTCTATTTCATCTAGAACATCTGTTGATTTTACTGGTCTTGTTGATCTTTCTGGTACTGATAATTCTTTGCATGTTGATATGAATAGTTTAGGAAATCATGATGCTGATATTCACTTGACTACTGATTCTTTTGATTCTTCCCATACTACTGATATCCCCAAGGACGGGGAAGTTGTTTCTTCTATCTGTGAGTTGTCTGAACAGGTACTTGGCATGAAAAAAATTGAACAACTCATACCTTCGGTTGAGCAAGCTCCCACTTTAGAGCTCAAACCGCTTCCAGACAATCTCAAGTACACCTACTTGGGGGAAAATGAGAAGCTTCCAGTAATTGTGGCTAGTGACATTATTCCAGAGGAAGAAGAGAAGCTTCTTGAGGTCTTAAGGAGGAGAAAACAAGCAATAGGGTGGACCTTAGCTGACATACCTGGGATTAGCCCTGATACATGCATGCACAGAATTTTGTTGGAAGATGGGACAAAACCAGTAAGGCAACCTCAAAGGCGACTGAACCCACTTATTCTGGATGTGGTTAAAAAGGAAGTTTCTAAACTTTTATCTGCTGGTATAATATATCCTATTTCTGACAGTCAGTGGGTTAGTCCTGTGCAGGTAGTTCCAAAGAAATCAGGGATCACAGTGATCCAAAATGAAAATAATGAATTGGTACCCACCCGTGTACAGAATAGTTGGAGGGTTTGCATTGACTATAGAAGGCTTAATTTAGTCACTAGAAAAGATCATTACCCCTTCCCATTTATCGATCAGATGCTTGAACGTTTAGCTCGTAAATCTCACTACTGTTTTTTAGATGGATTTTCAGGGTATTTTCAGATATGAATAGCCCAAGAGGATCAAGAGAAGACGACATTCACATGCCCATTTGGAACATATGCCTACAGACGAATGCCCTTTGGTCTTTACAATGCCCCTGGGACCTTCCAGCGGTGCATGGTTTCCATTTTTAGTGATTTCCTTGAACATTGTATAGAAATTTTTATGGATGATTTCACTATATATGGGAACTCTTTTGATGATTGCTTATGTAGTCTGGATAGAGTCCTAGCTAGATGCATAGAGAAAAACCTTGTACTTAATTTTGAAAAGTGTCATTTTATGGTTCGAAAAGGCATTGTATTGGGTCATATTATATCTGAACAGGGCATAGAGGTAGATAAAGCTAAGATAGATGTTATAACCTCTCTACCATACCCGACATGTGTTCGGGAGGTCCGATCTTTTCTAGGTCATGCAGGTTTCTATAGAAGATTCATTCAGAACTTTAGTAAAATTGCTTTGGCATTGTCTAAGTTGTTACAAAAAGATGTTGATTTCCAATTTGATGATGCATGTAAAACAGCTTTTGATGAACTTAAGAAATGCTTGACTTCCCCACCCATTATTCAACCCCCTGATTGGACCCTCCCATTTGAGCTTTTATGTGACACATCTAATTTTGCTGTAGGTGCAGTCTTGAGTCAAAGAGTGAATAAGAGGTCCCATGTGATTGCTTATGCATCCAAGACTTTGGATGTGGCCCAAACAAATTATACAACCACAGAAAAAGAGTTTCTTGCTATTGTTTTTGCTTTGGATAAATTTAGATCATATTTACTTGATACTGAAGTCATTGTTTTTACTGATCATGCAGCCTTGAAGTACTTGCTGAAGAAGCCCGATGCAAAGCCAAGATTGATCAGATGGATGCTTCTACTTCAAGAATTTGACATTGACATCCGGGATAAAAGTGGAGCTGAAAACTTGGTGGCAGACCACTTGAGCAGAATTGAAGCTTCAAAGGTAAATTCCTTACCTATTGATGATGATTTCCCTGATGAGCATTTATGTGCTGTGCATAGTTTTTATCCATGGTATGCAGACTTAGTGAATTATCTAGCTGCTTCTGAACTACCTGTTGATTTGACTAAACATCAGTTGAATAAGTTTAGGAGTGAAGCTAGGTATTATATTTGGGATGATCCATATTTATGGAGATTATGCAGTGACCAAGTGATTAGACATTGTGTGCCTGATATAGAATTTGATTCTGTTTTAAATTTTTTTCATGCACTAGCATGTGGAGGTCACTTTAGTCCAAAATGCACAGCTATAAAGGTTCTAGATAGTGGATTGTATTGGCCTACCCTATTTCGTGATGCCTTTAATTTTTGTAAAAGATGTGTTAGGTGTCAACAAACAGGTAGCATATCTAGGAAAAATGAAATGCCACAACATCCCATTTTATTCTGTGAAGTCTTTGATGTGTGGGGCATTGATTTTATGGGACCTTTTCCTACTTCTTTTGGCTTTTCATACATATTATTGGCTGTTGATTATGTTTCAAAGTGGGTGGAAGCCAAACCCACTAGGACTGATGATTCTTCTGTGGTTGTAGAGTTTGTTCGCTCTCACATTTTCTGTAGGTTTGGTATTCCCAGAGCCATTATCAGTGACCAGGGCACTCACTTTTGTAACCGGAGTATGCATAGCTTGCTTAGCAAGTATGGTGTTGTGCATAAAGTAGCTACTCCATACCACCCTCAGACAAATGGCCAGGCAGAAATTTCTAACCGGGAGGTGAAGCAAATTTTGGAGAAAACAGTGCAGCCGAATAGGAAAGATTGGAGCAAGAGGCTGGATGATGCACTTTGGGCTTACAGGACTGCCTACAAGACTCCTGTTGGCATGTCACCCTATCGGCTGGTATTTGGAAAAGCATGTCACTTACCGGTGGAAGTGGAGCACAAAGCTTATTGGGCTGTGAAGAAATGCAATTTGGATTTGAATGAAGCAGGATCTCATAGAAAATTCCAACTCTAAGAGCTTGAAGAGATCAAATTGGAAGCCTATGACAATGCAAGGCTCTATAAAGACAAGACAAAGGCATTCCATGACAAGATGATAGCAAGGAAAGAATTTGTTGTCGGCCAAAAAGTCCTACTCTATAAATCCCGTCTGAAGCTTATGCCAGGTAAACTTCGTTCTAAATGGGAAGGTCCTTATATAGTCTCTAATGTTTTCCCTTTTGGTGCAGTTGAGCTTTTGGATGAGCAAACGGGAGCTAAATTCAAAGTTAATGGACATCGGCTCAAACACTTTTATGAAGGAGTTCCACGGGATAACAAGGAGGAGCTCCAACTTCATAACCCACCCTAAACCCCGGTTGTACTCTTTCCCTTTCCCCTTTTATATTGTGTTGTCTTTATCTGTTTACTGGATTCTATGCTGGCATTGAGGACAATGCAATGTTTAAGTGTGGGGGGGATACAAATAAATTTTTAGTTTTGTTTTATTTTGGTTAGTTGATTTTTCTAGTTTCTAGGTTTTTAGTTAGTTTTGTGTTATTTTCCAAAAAAAAAAAAAACCAACCAAAAACTATGCTTTCGTGTAAGTTGCTAGCATTAAGGGGATCCTGGCTTTGATATATCTTGATTTGATAGGGAATTGACCCTGTGTTAAGAATGCAAGTTAAGTGGCAATTAGCTTTGCTTTAATGAAATTTGATGATAGTCAATTTACCCTATGAGATTTTTGAACCTATTGCTTATTCATTTCTAGTGTGTATCCCCTATCTTACTTTTACTCTAGAACTTGGCTTGAATCTTATTCAAGGCCACATTTATTCATTTGCCATGATGAAAAGGATTAAGGCATTCATTGTTATTTTGTTTTAACTAGAGCCAAAAAGCTAACCTATATGAGTTTAATCCATTTGTTTTTCCCATTTGGGCCTTATATTTTTCCTTGTTAGCCTTCTAGCCATGAAAATCAAATCAATGTTCTTCCTACCTTGATTAGGATGCTTTTGATTATTAAGAGCATTATATCTTATTAAGGTAGATAGAGGTGTAATTCGCACATCATTTATAAGCCATTTGTTTCTTCTTCTTCAAGAGTATTCCAAAAAAAAAAAAGAAAAAAAGAAAAAAAAAACAAACAAAGCAAAAGAGAAGCAGTTGAAAAAAAAAAAAAAGAAATTCATGAAAAAAAGAAAAAAGAAAAAGGGAAGTAAAGTTGTTCTCTTAGTGCATATTTTTCTGTTTGTGGTTAAAAGGGTCTTAAGATGCACTTTTACCCCATCCTTATTCTTATTTTAATGCTCTTGATGATTTTAAGCATCCGATTTGCTTTTGAATTTCCTTCATTCTTCTGTTTACCACTTGTTTCATACCTTAGCCTACATTACAACCATAATAAAGACCTTTTGATTCATTCATTGGCATTTGATTTTGGGTGGTTGAGATGTAGATGATTGCCAAGCTTATGGTAGTAAGGTTGGGTAGGATGGAATTTGAGAGTAAGCACTTCATCCTAAACACTAAAGAGGAGAGTAATAAACACAAATCCAAGTGAGGGACTTTCATTGCATTTCATTTTTGATAAAGCATATTGCCATAGTACTTGTTGCATTAATGCAAGTGACATGACTTGGAGAATTGAGCTATTGATTTGCTTTGAGCTTCCTTGTGCTAAGTGATTTATACAACTCCATTCCTCTTGATTTCTTTTCCATTAGTATTTTCTTGAATTCTTGAGCTTTGCCCAGGAGTGCAAAGGTTTAAGTGTGGGGGAATTTGATAACCATGATATTTCATATATTTTAATCCCCTAACTTAGGCATTTTAGTGTCCAAATATGGCTTTAGGGCTTTAATTAGATAAGATTTTATTTTAGTAGCCATTTATACACTTTAGAAATTAAATTGCAAAATGAATGATTTTAATGCATACTTTTCTTCTAAATAATTGTATGAATTTTTCCTACTTAGTTTTTCTTATTTTCATGTGCAGAATTTCAATGGGCTAATAATATTTGAATGAGCATTTGATTTAAAGGAAAGAAGAAGTGTTGATTATGGACAGTTTTGAGTTGAATAAAAAGAGAACCAGCTGTGCATGAAGACTTTGAACAGAGGAAGGAGGCTGCCACATGCATACACGATCCCTTCGTCCATTTTTTCTCCATCCAGCAGCTGCAGAATGAGCAAGAAACAAACTCAAAACAGAGCCATCCACGAACCAACACAGACCAAGAATGAAAGGAAGAGTTAACGTGGAATGAAGGGCTGGACTGGCTGGAACAGATGAAGACGTTTGAAGCTAGTGAGCGTCTGCACGTGGTGAAGAAAAAGAAGGGCTAAACGCGGGCTGGACAGCAACACGAACAGCTCACACACTCATGCATAAATTAACGTGGAAAGCTACAGGTTGAAGGAGATGGAAACAAAATACAAACCAGCAGATGATGAAGAAGAAGATACATGAAGGAACTGACGTGGAGCTATCCAGAACACATGAATGAAAGCTACAGAATAAACGTGATTACAGAATGTGAAGAAGCTGCAGAAACAGGGGAGAAGTAACGTGACAGAAACGAAGGATGAAGCACAGCAGCCAACATGGAGAAAAACACGTGAAGTCTGGACATGAAAGCTTGCGTGAGTAGAGCCAACGTGAGAAGCTTGAGTTTAGGTGCTGTGAACAGAAGCTTCGAGCTAAAAAAATGAAGAAAGCCATGGTCTAGTTCGAAGAAAGAGCTGAAGCTACGCTTGGACAGCAATGCACGAAGAAAGAAACACATGCAGAAGTTACATGTTATGGCTGGGCTACGTCTGAATGCATATGGAAAATAATAATAAAATAAAATGGGGCCCACATTCACATAAGCAAAGAAGAAAAATGCATTTGGGCTGACGTGGGAATTGAGCTGGAAGATGAGGATTAATTGCGTAACTTCAGCGTGCAAAATCAGAAGCTGAGGGGCACGTGATTAATCAGAAGAAGGTGAAAATAAAACTTAGAGAGACGCTACGGAAGAAGCAGAACGCGAGACGGCAGAAAAAGAACAAGAGGTTCCAGCGCTGAAGGAGAAGAATTTTTCTTTCTTGATGGCTGCCTCTTTGATCGATTCTCCTTCAATTGATTCCCCCATGGCAGCTTGAATTCCTTTTTGTGGCTAGCTGAAGATTGAATTCTCCTAGATGAAGATTTGAGCTCTACATCTCCTATTGAATTTGGATAAAACTCTCTTGCCCAATCTTTTAATTTTAGCATTATTTCCTTTATTAATTTGACTAGGTTTAGCTTTTTGGTTTAGGAATTTAATTGCTGGAATTACCGGATTGAATTAATTCTTGGATTGAACTTGATATGAATTTTGGAATTATTTGTGATCATCATGCGTTTGTAAAAATTCCAGAATTAGTGCTGTGCAATTGAACTCTAAATCCCTCTTGATTTAGGCTAATTGATGCAATGATTATTGGATTGGTTGGCTGGAACTTTTGTGCAATTAATTGCTTGAGGGGTTAATTAATTTAATCGGTGAATTAGCATCTTGAGTGAATTGTACAGTAGCTTTCATAAATCAATCAAAATTAGTGTATTGTGTTCTTAATTTTTTAATTCAATTAATTAGTTGTTTAAGGTTTCTTGTGGTTACAAAATTCTTTAAACAATTGATGAATTGAATCTTGGATGGTTATTCAAGAGCCTTATGAGGAATTCACTAAAGAGCAAGAACTTAATCCAAAATTGGTAAGTCAAAAAGAGCAAGGATAATTGAACTCTAGGGAATCCAATTGAAAGCTAGTTACCACATTTACTTGACTAATCACTTGAACTTAGTTTTAGATTTCAAATTCTTGTCAATTAACTTTAGTTCAATTAAATTCTAGCATATCAAACCCCCCAAAATAAGTCTTAATTGGTAATACTTAGAACACTCTTCCATAAACAATTTAAGGCACAAACTCCTTGGGAAGATGACCTAGGTTGCACCATTATCTACAAATTTATTTTGCTACCTAGTTTTATTTGAGATTGCGCGACACGATCATCACTATCCAAGAGCCAAACTTCATAATTCCATTAATTTAATGTGACATAAGGTCTATACCACATTCATACATCATTGTACATTTGCTCATGGTCTTACATCTCAAAAATTACATGCATAAGCTCACTTTGACATTCCATTACAAGTAAGGCTACATAATAGACAAATTACAACTTCTCAAGGTTCTTGGCTTGCCTTCCTTGCTTCTTGAATACCATCTAGACATTTTAAAATGATGGAGGGAAGGGGAGTGAGATTCCTACAATCTCAATAGCTCACACATCTATTCACACACACATTCAAGGCATACATACATCAAGTGCACAAGTAAACAAGCTACCAAGATCAAAACTGCTCATTTTAAAGATTTTTATGCCATACTTTTATAATCATGTCATCAAGAAGCTCTAGGGAACTTTTGGTTTTGTCTTACCCCATTTTTAGGACTTTTGGATTTGCCTTACCCTTGGCCTAGGAACTTTTGACTTGGCCTCACCCATCCAAGAGACTTTTGGCCTAGTCTCACCCATGCCTTGAGACTTTTGGCATCTCCTCACCCACATTAAGTAACTTTTGGCATCACCTCACCCTTATGAGCTATTCTCACAATCAATAGCTTTCAAGACAATACACTGGTACCAATACAATCTTAAGACATCAAGTGGCATGTTCTCAAATCACAAGAGCACACATAAGCACACAAAAGACATACATATGCACACAAGAATGTAAGGAGAATGAGGTGGAGAGCTACCTTTAACTTGATGCAAGCTTTACTTGGTTTGTTCCTTCCCTTTCTCCATTACACAAGAGCACCTAGGTGGAGTAGGGTTCTCTTGACCTAAGTACCATAAACAATACACAATTGTACACTTGAAGCAAGCCAAGACACTAAACTCACTCTTAAACACACTTGGTTCTATAAGTGGCATAATGGTTCCATAAATGGCCTATTAAAGCAACCTTCACAATTCAAGCTCTAGGCTCCCATCTTTTTCCATTTCTAGGCCTTTTGCCCTCATTTAAAATTCTTGGAGCCCTCACACAATCATTTACATAAGCTTAGAATTAAGTTACTTTACAAAGCACTATTATAGACACCATTGTCCCATTGATAAGCATGATTCTTATATATATTATTTTCCTTAGCTTAAGCATTTTAATGGTTAAATAAGGCTTAATGGATTTACTTAGGTGGATAATTGATTTCATTAGCCATTTGTGCACTTTAAGAATTAAACTACAAAATGAATGATTTTAATGCATACTTTTCCTTAAATAATTTTGTGAATTTTTTCTATTAAATTTTTCTTATTATTTGTGCAGACTTTAAAAGGTAATGGGATTTTTAATGGTGGAAAGAAACTTTCAAGAAGAATTTAAGGTTACAAGATCAATTAAAGGGGCAAGATTTCAAAGGGTGGAAGCCACATTTTTTGTAACTCAAAAGGGAGAACATTTGGGTAGAATTTTTAATGAAATCTTTAGGAACTAAAAATGAATAAAAAGAGAGAGGAGGAGCTTCAGATTTAGTCACACTCCCACGTAGTCTTCATGCTCATTGCCACAAGAATCCATTCTCTTCCATTACATGTAGATACACACGAGGGAAGCATCACACGAAGTCATGAGCTCCATGCATTTGCATGTTGACATACACATGAAGCCATACGTCCAGCACATCATTCTTGGGGTTGGCAAAGCTTATAGCAGCTCACATGACACATCACTCTCATGGCTCCCTTGTTCAGATGTTGAAGACATTCACGAGCTTCATACACTTACCAGCCACTTCTTCTCCTTCAGCAACACACACATCCATGGGTTCATCAAGAAAGCAAGCTGATTGGGCAGAAGAAGAAGCTGTATAAAGCACCAGCTGCAGCACGTGATAAGGGGAGCTAACGTGAGAAAAAATAGAAGAAAAGATAATGTGAAAATGATGCTAAGAATGGGATAAGAGCTGGGTTGAAGAATAAGCTACACATGCAAATTCAATTCATACAAGAGCTGGAGAAAAGCAACGAGCTGAACGTGGCTTAACAGAAGAAGAAGCTATGGGCTACGAAACACATGAAAAACTACAAATGAAGAATGAGCTAAGAGAACTAGCTGCAGGTTGGGTAGAATGAAAGGAAGAATTAACATGGAATGAAGGATGGAATGAGCTAAAAAACAAAGGAAGAAAGCCATGGTTTTGGTGAGAAGAAGAAGCAAACACGTACAAGGAAGCTAAGGGTTAGTGAGCAGAAATAAACACACATGCAGAATTGAGAATGAAGGACTGAGCACATGGAGCTGAAGTGAATCATAACACGAAGGAAAAGAAGTGAAAGTAGCTGGAGTGAACTGAAAAAAAAGTATGAGCTAGGACGAAGCCACGAGTTGGAGAGTTGAAGAGAATAGAAATTTAATACATCTGAAGGCAAGACATGGAGAAGGAAGCATGTGGAATATAATAAAATAAAATGAAGTGGGGCCCATATCATACATATAATCACATGCAAGCTTCAACAATTGGAATGGGGGGGCTAAACATATGAATGAAAAAAAAGGCACGTGAAAAGGAGGATTCCATTTTAACGCATTCACTCCGTCATTTCCATTCGAACGATCCCATCGTCCATTCTTTCATATTCCATTCATCACATCACTCATGTCTTCATCCATTCTCCATCTAGTGTCCATCCATACCACGTAGACTCATTCCATCTTCCATTCTTCCACCTCTATGAAGCTCTAAGCCTCCATCTGTGACTAACAAGGAAGAAGGACCTTAGAGAAGCTTGAATCCATGGATGAACACAGAATTTTTGGCTAAGGATTTCAATTTTCCTACACTTTTTCTCTTTCATATATTGTCTTGGTTAAGTTGTATTTGACAGAGAATTTGTGTAATTGTAATTAGTGGCTGGTTAAACACTAATTAGGAAGCCTTTTTGTTGATTAATTGGTTGAATTAAATATTGAATTTTTCAATTTCCTACAATTATCCATGTATGCAGTCAAGGTGTTTAATGAAATGCAAGTGATAGATTGAGTGTTTAATTGTTTGATTTGAGGACTCCTTGGTGTCAAGGTATTTGATGAAATGCATGTGAGAGATTGAGTGTTTAATTGTTTGATTTGAGGACTCCTTAGTGTTTAGTTGGTTAATTAAACATCTTTGAATGATGATTCAAAGGCTAATTAATCATTTAATCAATCAAATTGGGTGTTCATTGATTTTAAAGATAAGAATTAACAATTTAATGCGAGATTGAGGTCTCAATTCAATATTACTTCGTTAATCTCTTAAATCTTGAGTGGTAACCCAAGATAATTTGTTATGAACACAATTAGGGACTCTTAGGCCAGAATTAATCACAATTGGATTAAGATAAGGATAGTGGATACCAAGGGATGATTCCAAAGCTAGTCATAAGACCATCTTCCACCCATAATTCATCTAACTAGGTAGAATTTAAGAATTTTATTTTAAATTCATTTTACTTAGTTTAATTAGATCAAAACCCTCCTTTAGTTTAGAAATTTTTATAGTCTTTTAACACTTAGAAAACCTAATTAAACATTGAACTCCATTTCTAAAGGAGATGACCTAGGTTGTGCCACTAGCTACATATTTAGTTCTACCTAGTTTTATTTTAAGGGTTGCGCGACGAGCCCGTCAAAATTTGGCACTATTGCCGGAGAATTAGAGTTTTAATGTATACAATGTTGTTGATTCTGAATTGCATGATGATGTTGATGAGGAAATTGTTGTTGAATCTGATTTGATTGATTGTGGTAATTCATTAAGCAAAACTGATACTTCTTGTGATGTCCATAAACCCTTATGTACTGATGCACTTGGTATGTCTACACCTAGCTATAATTGTAGTGAAAATTTCATGTCTACACTAATTGATGAATCTATTGAGTCTAGGGTAGTAGATAAGTGTGGAGGTGACTTAGAATGTGATGATTATTCTGTTCCTAGTCTGGAATTAGTTGATAAGTCTATTGATGATGCTTCTTCTGAGTTTAAGGACAACATACTATCTAGACCATGTGACATAGCTGATTTGAATGCATCTCTTGATTGTGTTTGTGCTAGAACCACTATATGTGATAGATACTCACAGATTAATTCTTTCATTGAGACTAGCGAGTTCCTCACATATACTGATCAATGTGATTCCTCACTAGCCTGTGATGGTATGACTATTGAAATAATAGATGTAGCATGTGAAAAGGACATAGATAGTAAAATTGTTGAGCAGCTTATTGTTGTTGATGATTCAGACCCCACTTTTAAATGTTTATGTGATGAATTGCATACAGGTCCTGCGTGCTGAGATAAATGAGTTTTTGGAGTCTGATAAGTCTGTTGAATCCATGGAATCCTTTGCTTGCACTGAAATTATTGATAAGATTGATTCTACTGATCATACTAATATTGATGAGAGCATGCATAGTGATACTGCTGATATTTAAAATTCTGTTAATTCTTTTGTTGTCATTGATACTAGTGATACCTTGGATACCTTGAACTCAAAGGACTGTGAGAAGTTGAAATTAAATTTTTCTGTGGATGCATTGACTCTGACTGATGAGAGTCCAATAGATTTCATTGGTTTTGATAGATTTTTAGAGAGTCTAGAGTTTAGTGTTTTTAAATTTGATTTTCAATTCTCTTTCTTTAGTTTTAAATGTCTTAATTTTGATTTTCCTTCTTTTCTTGTTCCTAAATTTGCTGAAAATGACTTTCCTAGACTACTGATGGTTAAGGAAGTCTATGAGTCATCACTGCATGATCAATCCAAATGCTTCAAAGTAGTGAGACTTAAATTTCTTGAATTGAGGTGGAGTAAAGTTGTTTTAATCTTGGTTTTTGATACTTATGATTAGTTAGTATTTAATAAAGTTCTTTGTAGCTTAGGATTTAGTTTTTTTTTCTTTTCTGCACTACAGTTTATTTTGTAGAAAATAAGCTGCTAACCAGCTATATGGGAATCTGAGCC
The DNA here is from genome assembly GCA_032878935.1 of Erythrophleum fordii. Classification (NCBI taxonomy): domain Eukaryota; kingdom Viridiplantae; phylum Streptophyta; class Magnoliopsida; order Fabales; family Fabaceae; genus Erythrophleum; species Erythrophleum fordii. The sequence continues at coordinate 22,644,836 of JAVQMF010000044.1, forward strand.
ACCCTTGTGATCTTTGATTCAAGTTTATCTGGTTGTACACTCTCTTTCACTCTCTTTATATTGTGCTGTTTATCTGTTTACTGGATTGTGTGCTGGCATTGAAGACAATGCAACATTTAAGTGTGGGGGAGAGAGTCATTTCATTCCATTCCATCTTTTCCTTGTGTTAAAATAAAAAGTTTGAAAAATTTTTGAGAAAATTTTTGAAAAATAACGTGATTCTTTTCAGTTTTTCTATGGAATTTTCAAGTTAAAATGATTGTAGCTTAGATTCACTTAGACATGATAAGTGTTGGATTTTGTGTCTTGATTCAAATGAAGTGGTAATAAATTTGATTTCAATGAATTATTTGATAGCCATTAGTTGGTGAGAATTTGAGCCTTAATTGTTCATTTCTAGTGTGTATTCACCTATCTTTGCTTTCACTTTAAAACTTGTCTTGATTCTTTGTTAAGACCACAATTGCACTTGTATGCATGAAAGTGATAAGGCATTCATTTCTTTTGTAGCTAGATAGCCAAAAAGCCAACATACATACATTTTATCCATTGTTTAGCCACTTTGGACTTGATTTCATTCTCTTGTTTAGCCTATAGCCATTAAATATATTCCCACCTTGTTTGAAGATGCCTTAGGTAATTTCAAGGAGCATTACATCTAACTAGGATGAGAATATGTGTCTTACATCCATTTAGGCCATAGTTATTAAAAGTTGAGGAAATTGTCTTGAAAAACAAAATGCAAAGAAAGAAGAGATAGAAAAGTAAAAAGAAAGCAATGAAAAATGAAAAAAAAAAAGTAATTGAAAATCAAAAGAAAGAAGCGCTTAAATTTTCTTTGCAATTCTTATTATTAGTTGAAAATAAAAGGGCCTTGAAACACATTCTTACCTATCCTAGGTTTCCATTGATTGCTCTTGAAGTTCTAAGATATCCATTTGTTTAGTTTTTTCCCTTGTTTTTGTATCCATTCATTTCATTCCCTTCACCCCATTACAACCCTAAATAAAGTTCTATTGATTTGTGTATTGCATTTAGCATGGGTGGTAGAGACTTAGAAGCTTGACAAGGTTATGGTAGTGAACATTGATAGGTGGAACATGAGCGAAACACATCCCTTTAAACACTGGAAAGTTGAGAGTGAACACTAACTCATATGAAGGGCTATGCATTTCGATTCATTCTTTTCAAATGAAATTGCCATGGAGCTTATTTTTTGATGCAAATGAAATTAGCTTTGATTGTTGAAGTGTTAAAGAGTTGTGATTAATCCTCACCTTGTGATTTCTACATTTTCCTTTTCATTTTCATTCCACATTGGTCATTCCATTAGTCTCTTCTTGAAGTCTTGAGCTCTGCCTAGGAGTGCAAAGGTTTAAGTGTAGGAGAATTTGATAAGCATGATTTTTATATATATTATTCTCCTTAGCTTAAGCAATTTAATAGTTAAATAAGGCTTAATGGATTTACTTAGGTGGATAATTGATTTCATTAGCCATTTGTGCACTTTAGGAATTAAACTACAAAATGAATGATTTTAATGCATAATTTTCCTTAAATAATTTTGTGAAATTTTCCTATTAAATTTTTCTTATTATTTATGCAGACTTTAAAAGGCAATGGGATTTTTAAAGGTGGAAAGAAAATTTGAAGAAGAATTTAAGGTTACAAGATCAATTGAAGGGGTAAGATTTCAAAGGGTGGAAGCCACATTTTTTGTAACTCAAAAGGGAGAACATTTGGGCAAAATTTTTAATGAAATCTTTAGGAACTAAAAATGAATAAAAAGAGAGAGGAGGAGATTCAGATTTAGTCACACTCCCACATAGTCTTCATGCTTGTTGCCACAAGAATACATTCTCTTCCATTACATGTAGATACACACGAGGGAAGCATCACACAAAGTCACGAGCTCTATGCATTTGCATGTTGACATGCACATGAAGCCATACGTCCAGCACATCATTCTTGGGTTTGGTAAAGCTTATAGCAGCTCACGTGACACATCACTCTCATAGTTCCCTTGTTCAACTGTGGAAGACATTCACAAGCTTCATACACTTACCAGCCACTTCTTCTCCTTCAGCAACGCACATATCCACAGGTTCATTAAGAAAGCAAGCTGATTGGGAAGAAGAAGAAGCTTCATAAAGCACCAGCTAAAGTATGTGATAAGGGGAGCCAACGTGAGAAAAAATAAAAGAAAAGACAATGTGAAAATGATGTAAAGAATGGGATGAGAGTTTGGTTGAAGAATAAGCTACACATGTAGATTCAATTCATACAAGAGATGGAGAAAAGCAACGAATTGAATGTGGCTTAATAGAAGAAGAAGCTATAGGCTATAAAACACGTGAAGAACTACAGATGAAGAATGAGCTAAAAGAACTAGCTACAAGTTAGGCAGAATAAAAGGAAGAATTAACGTGGAATGAAGGGCTAGAACGAGCTGAAAAATGAAGGAAGAAAGCCATTATTTTGGTGAGAAGAAGAAGCAAACACGTACAAGGAAGCTAAGGGTTAGCGAGCAAAAATAAACACACATGCAGAATTGAGAATGAAGGCCTGAGCACGTGGAGCTGAAGTGAATCATAGCATGAAGGGAAAGAAGTGAAAGTAGCTAGAGTGAACAGAAGAAGAAGTATGAGCTGGGAAGAAGCCACAAGTTACAAAGTTGAAGAGAATAGAAATTTAATACATCTGAAGGCAAGACGTGGAGAAAGAAGCATGTGGAGTATAATGAAATAAAATAAAGTGGGGCCCATATCATACATATAATCACATGCAAGCTTTAGACAATTGGAATGGGGGGGTTAAGCACGTGAATGAAAAAAAAGGCACGTGAAAAGGAGGATTCCATTTTGACGCATTCACTCCATCATTTCCATTCGCACGATCCCATCATCCATTCATTCATATTCCATTCATCACATGATTCACGTCTTCATCCATTCTCCATCCAGTATCCATCCACACCATACAGACTCATTCCATCTTCCATTCTTCCACCTCCATGAAGCTCTAAGCCTTCATCTGTGACTAGCAAGGAAGAAGGACCTTAAAGAAGCTTGAATCCATGGATGAACACAGAATTTTTGGCTAAGGATTTCTATTTTCCCACACTTTTTCTCTTTCATATATTGTCTTGGTTAAGTTGTATTTGACAGAGAATTTATGTAATTATAATTAGTGGCTAGTTAGACACTAATTAGGAAGCCTTTTTGTTGATTAATTGGTTGGATTAAATACTAAATTTTTCAATTTCCTACAATTATCCATGTATGCAATCAAGGTGTTTGATGAAATGCATGTGAGAGATTGAGTATTTAATTGTTTGATTTGAGGACTCCTTGCTGTTTAGTTGGTTAATTAAACATCTTTGGATGATGATTCAGAGGCTAATTAATAATTTAATCAATCAAATTGGGTGTTCATTGATTTTAAAGACAAGAATTAACAATTTAATGCGAGATTGAGGTCTCAATTCAATATTACTTCGTTAATCTCTTAAATCTTGAGTGGTAATCTAAGATAATTTGTTATGAACACAATTAGGGACTTTTAGGCCAAAATTAATCACAATTGGATTAGGATAAGGATAGTGGATACCAAGGGATGATTCCAAAGCTAGTCACAAGACCATCCTCCACCCATAATTCATCTAACTAGGTAGAATTTAGGAAGTTTATTTTAAATTCATTTTACTTAGTTTAATTAGATCAAAACCCCCCTTAGTTTAGAAATTTTTAGAGTCTTTTAACACTTAGAAAACCTAATTAAACATTGAACTCCATTTTCAAGGGAGATGACCTAGGTTGTGCCACTAACTACATATTTAGTTCTACTTAGTTTTATTTTGAAGGTGGCACGATGAGCCTGTCACCCATCTCTCAATCCATGACTCCTAAATTTTTTCTAATGGTTTCTTATAACACCTTGATATACTAACACTATCTAGCCTCTCCCTGGGCTCGGTTCCATATGATTTCCAAAGAATCAATACCAATCCGTGGCATTTCATGCTATAAAACGAGGTTTCAAATACTTATCTTTTGCCCTGTGGGTCCTGTGAACCCATCATTCACATTTTCTACTCAAACTTAATTTATAAAACTCATACATAACATAAAACAAACCATAAGCCATGGGTATGGAGTCAAAAACTAGAAAAATGCAATTTCTCACATTCGCCCAAAAGTCCGATTTTTAGCTCTATTTGGAAAATCATAACTAATTATAGCAAAATGGGAATCTAGTAAACTATAGCTTTTAGGAAAGCTCTAAGTGTTAAATGTACACTAAAAATAATTCCCAACCATAATCTCAGCGTTTGGACCAGGTTTGACATCGAAAATGAGACAGAGGTCCGGCTATCTCTGTTTTTGGCACAGATTACTGTCATGAACTTCGAAAATCCATAATTAAATCCACAAAAATCCAATCTGGGCACACTATACCAATATGAAAAACTACGGATGTCTACTAGAGGAAACAAATAAGTACAGATCAGTTTAGTAGCTCTTACACCCCAAAAACCGATAGAACAGTGATAGAGGTCAGGTGGCTCCCTGATGCTAATACAGAACTTCAGAACGTTTATTCCCTCTATACAGACCTCAGATTTAGGTGATTCTAGTTCCTATAGGTCACTGTGGATGTCTAGTTTATGTGTATAAAATTTCACTACATTTGGACTCCATTGGTCCATGAATGACACGGAATTCATTTCTGGCGTATGGGAATAATACATGACCAAACCATCATATTTTTCCAATTTCAACAATTCACCAGATATTCTCTAGACCTTCAAATATTAACCACTTTATCTTCCCAAGAAGCTCTCTATAAACTCTAGAGGCATGCAAAATTTCATGGTAAGAAGAGCTCATCCGGTCATACTTTGACGTAGCTCACAAATTTGGCGGTTTTGGCACCCAAAAGGTCCAAAATGGGTCCAAATGGCCTCTCACATGTTCTAGCCACTCATGGGTAAGTTTAAAAGCATAAAAATAGTATATATAACATGTCCAAGTGGTCCAAATTATCATACATTCCAAACTCACTATGCTACGGGCCAAAATACACTATCTCATACATTCAACAAAAGGGGCAAAACCCACATTTCTATTGATTTGGCTCTCTACATAGTTTGTACATCATATATCCATACATTTACACTTGTTACAACATTTACATCTCAAAAATAGTGGGTGCATATTCATTTGGCACCACTTTTCAAAAAAATAACCAAAATAAAGCTAAAGTCTAGCTTAGGCTCCTTAGTGTGCACTTGTTTCTCCTTGAGCTCCACCTAGCATGTTAAGTTGGGAGGGGAAGGGATGAGATTCAGGGAATCTCAGTAGCTCATGCACTCATTCAAGTAAACAATCAAGGCATATAATAAGTCAAAGCATGTAATTTTGCATCCAAACATTCTCAATCACATAATACATGTTGTACATGCTATGGAAATCACAACAATGCCACAAGTAAGCTCTAGGGACTTTTGGTCTAGCCTCACCTGAGTTTAGGGACTTTTGGATGGCCTCACCCGAGTTTAGGAACTTTTGACTTGGCCTCACTCGATTGTGAGACTTTTGGCCTTGTCTCACCCATCTCAAGGGACTTTCAGCTCTACCTCACCCATCTCAAGGGACTTTCGGCACTACCTCACCCGAGCGATTCTCACAATCCAACACACAAGCACATTGGCATCAATGCATCAAAGCAATAGCATATGGCATATTCCACACAATAAGCATATACATAAACATACAATGACTATTACATCCAAGAATGCAACAAGAAAGAATGGGAAGAGAGCTACCTTATGAGCCAACACTAGCTTTTCCTTTCAATTCCTCTTCTCCCTTCTCGGTTTCACACTCACACCTTGATGGAGGTGCTTCACTTGAGCCTAGGCACAATCAAGAACATGGAATTACTATCTTAGAATGTAATATTCAGAGCAACCCTCCTAACATACAAGAACCTAGGGTTCTCTCTCTCTCTAGAATGCCATCAATTCTTCCTCTCTCTCAAGCTCTTAGGTAGTGGAAACAACATTTTCAAAGAAACAAAGAGATTCAACGGTGTTTTCCACTTTCCCTCTTCTGACCCATGCCCAAAATCCAACTAATCTCACAAATAAAACCATAGGAAAAGAGAGCAAAGAGAGGAGATTAGAACTCTAAGAAGAAATGAGAGGAACTTGCTTACCTTTCCTTTGCTCTTCCTCCTTCTCTTGATCTTTCTCACTCTCCACGCCTCTTTTCTCTCCTTGGGTCGAAGTCTAGGGCAAATATGAGAGAAAGAATGAGTTGGGGCGTGTTATGAAGTCATTTTTTCGCCCTTTACTCTTTTCCGGACTGACCCTCGCTATGGTAAAAATTAACCTTCGCTACAGGCGAGCTCGTGTTAATCACCTTCGCTCTGGCGAGGTTTAACTTTCGCTATGGCAAGCACGTATGAATTCCATTCGCTATGGCGAGGTTTAACCTTCGCTATGGCAAGCTCGTGTCAGTTCCAGACCTCCACTCTCGCTATGGCGCACGCTACAGCGAGCAGCCCCCTGGTTTTTGTATAGAATGCTCGCACTCGCTATAGCTAGAATCACTTTCGCTATTACGAACAGGCGCTCTCGCTGTAACGAGACCATTTCTCGCTATTGCGAGAAGACTTAGCAAAATTTCTGGATTTCGAAAATTTCCAGCTTTCTTCTTTCTTTTTCTTTTCCCTTTTCCCGGTTGTTACATTTCTACCCCTCTTAAAAGAAATTTCGTCCTCGAAATTTAAAGACTTACCTCAAGGGAATAACTCTGGATATTTTTGCCTCATTTCATCCGCCAATTCCCAGGTTGCTTCCTCAGATGTCAGACCTCTCCAGATCACTTTCACCAGAGGAATGTTCTTGCTCCTCAGCTGTTTCAGCTTAGCATCCACAATTCTCTCCGGTTTCACTACATAGGAAAGATCTTCCTGCAATTGCACATGCTCTTATTCTATGACATGTGAGGAGTCTGGTAAATACTTTTTCAACTGGGAGACATGAAAGACACTGTGGATTTAGGCTAGGTTAGGAGGTAAGGCTATTCGGTAAGCCAAGGGTCCAATTTTCTCAAGGATTTCGAATGGACCAATATACCTAGGACTGAGCTTCCTTACCCTCATTGACTGACCTACTCCCGTCATTAGAGATATTTGAATGAACACATGGTCTCCAATCTCAAACTCTAACGGCCTCCTACGCTTATCAGCATAGCTCTTCTGTCTACTCTGGGCCGTGAGGAATCTCTTTCTAATCAATTCTATTTGTCGGGTGGTCTGGTCCACAATCTCAGGTCCTATCATACTCCTCTCACCTAGCTCAACCCAACACAGAGGGGATCTGCATTTTCTCCCATACAAAGCCTCATAAAGGGCCATCGGAATACTGGAATGGTAACTGTTATTGTATGTAAACTCTACTAATGGTAAATACGCATCCCAGTTACCCCTCATTTCTAGCACACTTGCCCTCAACATGTCTTCCAATGTTTGGATGGTCCTTTCAGTCTGACCATCTGTCTGGGGGTGATATGCAGTACTAAACCGTAACCTGGTCCCTAAAGCATGCTGCAATGACCTCTAAAAGTTCAATGTGAACCTGGGGTCTCTATCCGAAACTATGCTACTGGGTACTCCATGAAGTCGCACTATCTCTCTAATATACAACTGGGCTAATCTATCCAGTGTATGAGTAGCCTTGATAGCTAAAAAGTGTGCAGACTTCATCAGTCTATCTACAACTACCCAAATAGCATCGTGTCCAGAGGATGTCTTGGGTAACCCCATAACAAAGTCCATGGCTATACTATCCCACTTCCACTCAGGGATATCTGGAGGTTGCAACAACCTAGCCTGTTTTTTATGTTCTATCTTTACCCTCTGAAACACTAGGCATCTAGCCACATATTCCGTCACATCATTCTTCATCCCTGGCCACCAGAAAATTCTTTTCAAATCTTAATACATCTTGGTGGCACCTGGGTGGATAGTATACTTACTCTTATGTGCCTCTTCTAAAATGCTTTCTCTCAACTCATTCTGACTAGGCACACAGATTCTATCTCGATATTCTATCATACCATCCTCATACACCTTGAAATATGAGGTTTTACCTTGGGTAATCTCATTTTTGATCCGTTTCAGGAACTCATCCTCTCTCTGGGCATCTAAGATCTGGGTTCTCAATATATTCTCAACTCGGGTTTCACTCAGATACAATTTTCCTGATACCACCTGACAAAAGAGGTTCAAGTTTCTGAACTTCTCTAGGAGCTCCTGCTCCCTAATCATCATAGGGGCTACATGGAGGGATTTTCTACTTAGGGCATCCGCCACCACATTGGCCTTGCCTGGATGATATTTCAACACATAATCATAGTCTTTCAAGAATTTCATCCATCTCCTCTGTCTCATATTGAGTTCTTTCTGGTCAAACAGGTATTTCAGACTCTTGTGGTCACTATAGATCTCTATGGTAGCATCGTACAGATAGTGTCTCCAAATTTTAAGAGCAAACACTATGGCAACTAACTCCAGGTCATGCGTGGGGTAATTCTCCTCATGAGGCCTCAACTACCTCGAGGCATATGCCACTACTCGACCCTGCTGCATCAACACACATCCTAACCCTTTGCCCGAAGCATCACAATAAACCACAAATGGCTCACTAGGGTCAGGGATTATCAGTACAGGGGCAGTGGTCAGACAGAGTTTCAACTCCTGGAAACTCTTCTCACATCCCTCATCCCACACAAAAGGTGTCTTTTTCCTGGTTAGCCTTGTCAGTGGTAAGGCCATTCGAGAAAAGTCCTGTATATACCATCTATAATACCCTGCCAAACCTAGGAAACTCCTAACCTCGGTGATCGTTCTAAGTCTATCTCACTGTAACATAGCCTCAACTTTATGGGGATCTACTGCAACCCCGTCTCGTAAGATCACATGACCTAAGAATCGCACCTCGGTCAGCCAAAACTCACATTTACTAAGTTTGGCATACAACCTTTTCTCTCTCAAGGTGTCTAGGACCAATCTCAAATGCCTCTCGTGCTCCTCAAAGGATTTGGAGTACACTAAAATATCATCAATGAAGACCACCACAAATTGATCTAGATACGATCTGAATACCCAGTTCATGTAATCCATGAACACAGCGGGTGCATTCGTCAACCCGAATGGCATCACAAGGAACTCATAGTGCCTATATCTCGTTCTGAAGGCCGTCTTAGAGACGTCTTCAGTCCTCACTCTCAACTGGTGGTACCCAGATCTAAGATCTATCTTAGAAAACACAAATGCCCCAGCTAACTGATTTAACAGATCATCAATTCTAGGGAGAGGATATTTATTTTTGATGGTACCTTTATTCAACTCTCTGTAATCTATACACAAACGCAAGCTACTATCCTTCTTTTTCACAAATAACACCGGAGCTCCCCAAGGTGAAACACTAGGGCGGATAAACCCTTTCTCTAACAATTCCTCTATCTGCTCTTTTAACTCAGCAAGCTCGGCGGAAGCCATCCTGTAAGGAGCTTTGGACACCGGTCCAGCCCCAGGCACTATGTCTATAGGGAACTCTAATTCTCTCTCAGGGGGTAGGCCACTAAAATCAAACTCTCTAGGAAAAACTTTCGGGAATTCCTTAACAACTGGATCTCCTCTATCCCTTCTTCTACCTCATCCTGAATAGAGAAAAAGACTAGAAACCCTTAATATCCACACTCTAAATATCTCTCAGCCTGGGCAGTAGTCATAAAGGATAACTCAGCTCCTACCCTAGGTATGGTCCCACAAGCAGGTAGGGAAATGGTTCGGTGTTCACAATCAAGTATGGCATTATTTGCGGCTAACCAATTCATACCAATAATCAAATCAATATCATGGAAGGGCATACAAACCAAATCAATAGTGGTATGACAATGGTTAAATTGAACAGTGGCATTTAAGCAAGTATGGGAAGTAATCAAGTAGCCTCCAGTGGGTATAGTGACAAACAAGTCAAATGGCAAGACACTAATGACCAGACCCAATTTCCTCACACAATCATAAGATATAAATGAGTGACTAGCACCTGAATCAAACATAGCAACTACAGGAAAGCCATTCACTATCAGTATACCTCGGATCAAACTGAGAGATGCGCTGGCTTCCTGCTGAGTAAGGGCGAACACTCGGCCCTGGGTCTATGGTCTAGGAGGAGGCGCTGTATCTGTCTGACGACAGTGTCTAGCAATGTGCCCCGGCTTCCCACACTTGAAACATGTCACCGGAGACTGCTGGAACGATGACTGGCCCCAAGGAGGTGGCACACCTCGCTGTGGCCTTCTATTCCACGGCCCCTCACCTCTCCTCTTGGTACTAGGGGTTAAACTAGAACCCTCTTTTGGTTTTGGCCTCTTCAAATCTGGAACCCTCTTCTAACTAGCTGTAGTCGCAGTAGGCATGATAGCTTGCAGGTTAGTCTCAATCACCCTGCTAACCTCCACAAGGGTATTGAACTTCCTGATTCGCTGTGGAGTGACTCTGTCACTAATCAAGGGTCTCAACCCAGTCTCAAATTGTTCACATCTCCAGGGTTCATCATCATACTTCTGGAGGTAAGAGGAATACCGAGACAACTCAATGAACTTGGCCACATACTGGTCCACAGTCATCTCATCTGTCTGTCTCAAGCCCATAAACTCTATCTTTTTCTTCTTCCTTACCAAACTAGGGACATATTTCTCATAAAACTCGACCAAGAAGGTTTCCCAAGTTATCTGTATGTTCTTGGTCTCCATCAGGCGTTTCGTGTTACACCACCATCTATCAGCTTCCTTTTCTAACATGAAAGTGGCTAGCTGGGCTTTCTGCTCGGTTGTACAATCCATCACTGAGAATATCTTCTTTAGCTGCATGACCCAAGCCTCTACCTTATCCGCGTCCAACTCCCCGTCAAATGAGGGTGGATTATTCTGCCTAAACTGTTTTAATACTTTCTAGATAGGAGTCTGGGTCTGTGGAGCAACAGGCTCCTGGGGAGGTGCAGGTGGAATACTGGATGTGGATGGCTGAGGTACGGGGGCATCTCTCCTGGCTTCTTCTTGCCTAGCCAGGGTGTTTTGTAAATGCATGATCATATCATGCTACTGCTGGGCAATATATCTCTGTTGTTCCAGCATCTCTTGGTGCTGGCCCATCATGGCCTCATACCGATCAAGTCTCTCCATGATGGCCCGCAGAGGATTCTCAGGCCCAACAGGAACCTCTGGCTCAGCTCTCTGAGCCCTGGGTGGTCTACCTCTACCCCTGCCCGTCTAGTCTCAACCATGTCTGAAAAGAAGTAGCAACCCTTAGTTCACAATATTATCACAAGCACATATGCATATAGATGCTACCACTTCAATGACCATTCACACTAAACACAAGAAAATCATATCATTCAAGAGCCTAACATCGAGCAAAAGTGCCTAAACCATTACTCTGATACCAAAAATGTAACACCTTGATATACTAACGCTATCTAGCCTCTCCCTGGGCTCGGTTCCATATGATTTTCAAAGAATCAATACCAATCCGTGGCATTTCATGCTATAAAACGAGGTTTCAAATACTCATCTTTTACCCCGTGGGTCCTGTGAACCCATAATTCACATTCTCTACTCACACTTCATTTATACAACTCATACATAGCATAAAACAAACCATAAGCCATGGGTATGGAGTCAAAAACTAGAAAAATGCAATTTCTCACATTCGCCCAAAAGTCTGATTTTTGGCTCTAATTTGGAAAATCATAACTAATTATAAAAAAATGGGAATCTAGAAAACTCTAGCTTTCTGGAAATATCTAAGTGTTTACTTTATACTAAAAATAATTTCCAACCATAATCTCAGCGTTTGGACCAGGTTTGACATCAAAAATGAGACAGAGGTCCGGCTGTCTTTGTTTCTGGCACAGATTACTGTCATGAACTTCGAAAATCCATAATGAAATCCACAAAAATCCAATCTAGGCACACTATACCAATATGAAAATCTACGGATTTCTACTAGATTATAAAAATAAGTACAGATCAGTTCAGTAGCCCCTACACCCCGAAAACTAATGGAATAGTGACAGAGGTTAGGTGGCTCCCTGATGCTGATACAGAACTTCAGAAGGTTTATTCTCTCTATACAGACCTCCGATTTAGGTGATTCTAGTTTGTATAGGTCACTGTGGTTGTCTAGTTTACGCGTATAAAATTTCACCATATTTGGACTCCATTTGGTCCATGAATGACACAAAATTCATTTCTAGCCTATGGGAACAGTACATGACCAAACCATCATATTTTCCCAATTTCAAAATTCACCAGATATTCTCTAGACCTTCAAATATTAACCACTTTATCTTCCTAAGAAGCACTCTACAAACTCTAGAGGCATGCAAAATTTCATGATAAGAAGAGCTCATCCGGTCATACTTTGACAGACCTCACAAATTTGGCAGTTTTGGCACCCAAAAGGTCCAAAATGGGTCCAAATGGCCTCTCACATATTCTAGGCACTCATGTGCAAGTTTAAAACCATAAAAATAGTCTATATAACATGTCCAAGTGGTCCAAATTATCATACATTCCAAACTCACTATGCTACGGGCCAAAATACACTATCTCACACATTCAACAAAAGGGGCAAAATCCACATTTCCATTGATTTAGCTCTTTACATAGTTTGTACATCATATATCCATACATTTACACTTGTTACAACATTTACATCTCAAAAATAGTGGGTGCATATTCATTTGGCACCACTTTTCAACAAAATAACCAAAATAAAGCTAAAGTCTAGCTAAGCATGCTCCTAGGCTCCTTGGTGTGCACTTATTTCTCCTTGAGCTCCACCTAGCATGTTAAGTTGGGAGGGGAAGGAGTGAGATTCAGGGAATCTCAGTAGCTCATGCACTCATTCAAGTAAACAATCAAGGCATATAACAAGTCAAAGCATGTAATTTTGCATCCAACCATTCTCAATCACATAATACATGTTGTACATGCTATGGAAATCACAACAATGCCACAAGTAAGCTCTAGGGACTTTTGGTCTAGCCTTACCCGAGTTTAGGGACTTTTGGATGGCCTCACCCGAGTTTAGGAACTTTTGACTTGGCCTCACTCGATTGTGAGGCTTTTGGCCTTGTCTCACCCATCTCAAGGGACTTTCAGCTCTACCTCACCCATCTCAAGGGACTTTCGGCACTACCTCACCCGAGTAATTCTCACAATCCAACACACAAGCACATTGGCATCAATGCATCAAAGCAATAGCATATGGCATATTCCACACAATAAGCATATACGTAAACATACAATGACTATTACATCTAAGAATGCAACAAGAAAGAGTGGGAAAAGAGCTAACTTATGAGCCAACAATAGCTTTTCCTTTCAATTCCTCTTCTCCCTTCTCAGTTTCACACTCACACCTTGGTGGAGGTGCTTCACTTGAGCTTAGGCACAATCAAGAACATGGAATTACTCTCTTAGAATGTAATCTTCAGAGCAACCCTCCTAACATACAAGAACCTAGGGTTCTCTCTCTCTCTAGAATGCCATCAACTCTTCCTCTCTCTCGAGCTCTTAAAGTAGTGGAAACAATATTCTCAAAGAAACAAAAAGATTCAACAGTGTTTTCCACTTTCCCTCTTTTGACCCATGCCCAAAATCCAACTAATCTCACAAATAAAACCATAGGAAAAGAGAGCAAAGAGAGGAGATTAGAACTCTAAGAATAAATGAGAGGAACTTGCTTACTTTTCCTTTGCTCTTTCTCCTTCTCTTGATCTTTCTCACTCTCCACGCCTCTTTTCTCTCCTTGGGTCGAAGTCTAGGGCAAATATGAGAGAAAGAATGAGTTGGGGCGTGTTATGAAGTCATTTTCTCGCCCTTTACTCTTTTCCGGACTGACCCTCGCTATGGCAAAAATTAACCTTCGCTACGGCCAGCTCGTGTTAATCACCTTCGCTATGGCGAGGTTTAACTTTCGCTACGACGAGCACGTATAAATTCTATTCGCTATGGCGAGGTTTAACCTTCGCTATGGCGAGCTCGTGTCAGTTCCAGACCTCCACTCTCGCTATGGCGCACGCTACGGCGAGCTCGTGTCAGTTCCAGACCTCCACTCTCGCTATGGCGCACGCTACGGCGAGCAGCCCCCTGGTTTTTGTATAGAATGCTTGCACTCGCTATAGCTAGAATCACTTTCGCTATTGCGAACAGGCGCTCTCGCTGTAGCGAGACCATTTCTCGCTATTACGAGAAGACTTAGCAAAATTTCTGGATTTCAAAAATTTTTAGCTTTCTTCTTTCTTTTCCTTTTCCCTTTTCCCGGTTGTTACATTTCTCCCATCTTCTAACATCATATGAAGTCCTAAACTAAGGATAGAACAAATTAAAACACTCCCTAGCCCCTGGAACCTTGCTTGGCCGAAACATAGGGTAATAATATGGTTCATGGAGTTTCAAAATTTTCCTTGATGGGAGAGCCACTTCGGGAGGTATCTAGGACTCTTAGGAGCTCAAGAGAGCACTCAAATAGCCAAGGGAACACTCACACAAAATTAGATTTCAAAAAACCTTAAACAAGCCTACACTTTCCTATCTTTGTTTCCTTTGGTTTTTCTTGCAATTTCTTGCCATATTTATCTTCATCATAGTTTCAAACCCTAGTTCCTCTCTTGGTTTTAGACAAAAAATCCTCCCTCTATATGGTTTTATTCTTGGCCTAAAATTGCACTAAGGGAGAGCAAGAAGAAGAAGCAACATAGAGTATAGATTACCTAGGATTCAAGCAAGCCTCTAAGTGTCTTTCTTCTTGTTTTGCTTCTCTTGAAGAAATTCAAACCACTTCCCTTAGTTTTGGACTCAAAATAGAACCAATTCATTCAAATAAACCATGGAAAGAGAGAAGGAAAAGAGAGGAACAAAATTTTAAGAGAAAGGAACATGAAATTTCATGAATTTACCTACCTTTCTTGCCTTTTTCTTCCTCCTTCTCTCCCTATTTTGTGTGCCTCAAGAAGCTGCTCTTTTTTCTATATTTTAGGTGGAAAGGGTCATGCTATATGAGAAGGGAAAAAAGGGAGAAGTGTGTGGAAGCTTTAAGAAACTTACTTTTTCAAAAATTCTAATTTTGTCCTTCTATAATAGCAATTTCGTTTTGGCTTCATTTTAGTTCCTTTTTTAGAACCATCTTTTTTATATAAAATTTAGGTTCCCAATTTAATAAAATGCTTTTGGAATCACTCAAATTAGAGCTAAAACCTTCTTGAATAAATCCGTCAAAGTTTGGGCTCATCGCCATTAGAAAAAGTACACTGGAGAGGCTTTACCAGTCCTGAGGCTTCTCATAGTTTTCGGGGCCCCTCAGAACCTCGGGCAATTCAAAGTTTCTATTTAAAAAGCTCTCCTATGTATTTCTTCCAAAGTTGCACTTATTTACGAAAATATCATTACGTTTCGTCAGTTTTTGTCATAATTTGTTTCACCATCCTAGCTCTATTTTTCTTCCCGTTTGAGCTTGGAATTATCGTTTTTGGTAGCCTAAGACTCTATCCAAATTTTTTGGAACATTATCTAGCTCATGTCAGAGGACTTGCTTTTATACTACTCTTTTTGTCATTTTACAAAAATTATGTTCATTACACACTCAGCCTAATCAATCTATTCTCAAGTGATTCTTCTATTTGACTCTTTAACTCAACAAGTTTAGTAGGCATCATTTCATATGGACCTTTAGAGATTGGACCTATACCAGGAACTAAGTTTATGGAAAATTCTAGCTCTCTCTTTGGGGTTAGACCAATCTCTTTAGGAAAAACTTCCAAAAGCTTCTTAATCACATGTATATCCTCTAAATCATCCTCAACCTCAACATACAAGGAAAAGAGCACAAGAAACCCTTAGTAACCATGCCTAAGATATCTCCCAACTTGGGTAATAGACACAAGCAAGCTCAGTTGTAGGTATGATTCAGGTATATTAGCAGGTAAGGAAATAGTCTTATGGTTGCAATCAAGTATAACATTATTAGCTGACAATCAATCCATACTAATGATTACATCAAAGTCATGTAAAGGGATACAAATCAGGTCAATGGTGGTACAATGGCCATCCAATTATATAATACCATTTTGACACAAATTAGATGTAATTACAAAATATCTAGTAAGGGTAGAAATAGGTAATTCAAATGGCAACAGGCTAATTTTACGACCCATATGTAACACCATAATTATATGAATCAACTCATGCAAATCCCATGCCTTATCTCATGCTATTTCCATGAAGCACATAAATTCCTTAAGAAAAAGTCATGGAAAAATACAATTAAATTGTATTACGTCATGGATAAATTTCTCATTCGGTGTCCTGTAGGCCATATGGACTCATCTATCTCATTCTCATATTTAAATACACAAATAAAACTCATAACAAGCTCAAGAAATGGCTTATACCTCAAGCAAAGGGATGATATACTCAAAAGCATAGTGTGTAGCCTCTGGTAGGATTTCTAATTTCTATACCTGAACTTTGAAAAATCATAACTAATTCTAAAAAAATCCAAATTAGGTATACTATACTATTCTAATAAGCTACAGATGTATACTTTATGGTAAAAATAAATCTAAACCATAACAGGGGCTGATAACTACTAGAAATTGATGGAATAGTACTAGAGGTCGACTATCATCACTAGTATTAACCTCCAAATTCAAAAATTTATATCTCCCTAATTAGAGATCCAATTGAGGTGATCTTGGTGGCCATGGAAAGATAATAATGTCTAGTTTATGTTTGTAAAGTTTCATGACCATTGGACATCATTTCTCTCATAAATGACATACCCGAAGTTTCTAACCATATGAACAGTACCTATATCCGTTCAGTAGAAAAATGACAAATTTGGAAATTCATAATTAATTCTATAGAGCTCCAAATAGTCTAGTATTTATTTTTTCAAAAAGCTATAGATAAGATCTACATATGTGCCAAATTTCATGGGCAAATTCATTCATTTAGTTAGATCTTGACATTGGGTTGCAAAGATGGCTCATTTTGTGTCATGTATGGAGTCCAAATGGTCCATTTCAAGTTCTAAGGTAACTATGACCACTTGAGCATGTGGGAATGCACCAAAATAACTCTCTAAACTTATCTCAAATATGCATAAACCCAAGTTTCTCAAACTCACTCTCTCACTCCATGCCATACATAAGATTGCCCATGCTAGCTCTTGCCATTCAATCCCCAAAACATGTTATTTCATACATTTGACATCAATTCTCATTCATACATCATACACTTGGATAATTACATATGCTCATATGATTACATAATTTTATCATGAGATTACACCACATGCCATGTGTATGGCTACAAAAGAGGAAGAACTAGGCCTTTTTCATACACTTTGATGTCAATCTCCTCCTTCTAGGCTTAGTAGCTTCCATTACTATAACATCCGATTTTCTAAAAATGAAAGAAAATGTGATAAACGTAATGTACAGTTTCTCCATTAATGAAACGAAATTCACCATATACAAAAGGATGTCCCCCGAAATAAGATAGTTAAGGTCCCAAAAAAATTAGGAAGTATTCTAGACTCCTAAAAATGAGAATCACAGGCTTAGACTGAAAGAAAAATGAAGCTAGAATGAAGAAACATTTCTTACGAAAAGCTTACGAAACGTAATGGCATTTCCATAATTTTGAGTAAATTTTGGAATTCACACAGGAGGATTTTTTAAATAAAATTTTTGAGTTCTCCGGGGCTCTCAAAGGCCCTAAAATCCATGAGAAGTCCCGGGACAGTTAAATCCCTTTCGGTGAACGTTTTCCAATGTCGATGTACCTAAACTTTGACGGGTTCATTTGGGAAGGTTTTAGCTCTGATTTGAGTGATTCCAAAGGCATTTTATTTAATTGGGAACCTAAATTTTGTAATGGAAGAGACGGTTCTAAAAAAGGAGCTAAAACAAAGGAGAAACTAAAATGCAAAGAACGACGGGCAAAATTGGAATTTTTGAAAAGTGCTTCTTCCTCCCTTATAAATAGGTGGCTCCTCACACTCTCCCTTACTTAGCTTCAGATTATTCTGCCCCAAATTAGAAGAAGAACCCTAGGAGAGTGGCACACCGAGGGAAGAAGAAAAGGGAGAGAAAATCCAAGCTTAAGGTATATTTCTATGATAGTTTTTCATGCTTTTCTTCATCCACACCTCCTTTCCTCTCTTCTCCTTTGTTTCCTTTGATTAAAATGGAGTTTATAAGTCTAATTCAAGGGAGAAATTCAAGGGAAAATTCGGATTTTAAGAGAGGAACTCAAAGAACACAAGATTCAAGTGAGAAAAAGCAAGAAAACAAGGTAATTTCTCTTCCTATGGTTGTTATCTTTGGTTCACTTCTCCACCATTTCACCCCACTTGAGAAAACCATAGGAGGAGATGATTTTTAGGCAGAACCAAGCATGAATCTAAGGAAAAAGGGTGTGCAGATTAAGAATATGCAAAGGGAATTATAAAAAAACCATTAGATTTCAAGATCCAAATTCTAGGGTTTTGTATGCACCTTCCAAAATCTGATTTCATATGATAATTTTTAGGCCTAATTAAGAGTTTAAATGAGATCCTAAAATCCCTAAGATACTCCCCACATTCTTCCTCCTTCAAGGAAACAAAAAGAATTCCAAGGAGGCCAAAAAGGGGCTATGTCTCGGGCAAGCATGGATGGAGTTGCTAGGGGAGTTTTAAATTTTTCTAAGCCCATATTTGTATCATATATGATGAATGAATATGAGGGGAGGCCTTAGAAAAAATTTAGAACTCATAGAAAGTGAATTGGTGCTTTAGGTTCCATATTATGACCAAAAGAAGCAATATATTGTTAGGCTCTTTGTTTTAATTGTGTGATGTCTCCAAGAGGCTTAAAAGGAGTCAAGAATTATATTTGAAAGAAAATAATGGAGTCTAGAATTTATTTGAGGGGTGTTGCTTCATTAGGTGCATTTATGGACCATAATGGGGTTTATAGAGCCACCTAATGTCTAAGCAAGTTTGTGGCCTTAGAATTGAGTTCATGAATCTAATTGACTCCCATAAAATGTGTCTAGGCTAAGAGGAAGCATCTCCACAAGTTTTTGGGTGTGTGGCCGAAGCAAGGGAGGGAATTTTAAAAGGAAAAGTGTGTGATTGTGTGCAAGGTAGCTCTCTCCACCTTCTCTCATACATGGATGTATGTTTAGCTTGTCTTAGAATGTGTGTATGTGTATTTTCAAGCCATGAAAAGTATGCTAGCATGATTTTATATGCCATGATTTTATGATGACATATTATGTTTTCAAATGAATGTATGATGGTTGTTTGACTTTGCTTGGCCAAGAACTCTTAACCATAGTGAGGATGAGCCAAGAACCCTTGAGATTGGTTGAGACAAAGCAAAAAGTCTCCCAAAAGCAAAGTGGGCTCCCAAGAGCATGGTTGAGTCCAAGAATCTCTTAAAGAATGGTTGAGGCAAGTCCAAAATCTATGAGGGAAAGTGTGAGGCCAATCCATCCATTTGGTGAGCTCTTGAATGTCTTGTATAACATGTTCACATGTTAAGCTTGCTTCTTGAATGTTCATGACTTCCATTATATCCATGCATGCATTTTCAAGACTTGCTTTGCATATATTATGTATGATTGAATGTGAGATGAGTTATTGGGATTCTTTAAATCTCATCCCCTCCTCTCCAACACTCTAATATGCTAGGTGGACCAAGAGAGCAAGAGAATGAAAGCCAAGCACATGAGACATGAGAGGATGACATGAAAGTGTTTGAATTTTGTTACTTTAAGGCTACAAGAATGGCATATGTTGAAATTCATGAATGTATATGTCTTATGAAGTTATGAACATGTATAAATATGTTGATGTATTATGTATAAGTGAGAGATTATGACATGTGAATACTAGAATGTAAAATACGCTTCTCATGTCAATGTAGCTTCTTGAATGTTAGTATGGAAATGTGCATATGTGAGGATGAAAAGGCCAAAATGAGATGTATGAGGTTTGGGACCATTTGGGAAGCTCATGTAATTCTTTCTAGCCTTTCTCATGCAATTCACATGCTCCATAACATGCATTGCTTGGGAGTTGTAAGAAAAAGGGATATAAACAATGGATTAAATTTGTGTTACGCTACATATGAAAATTCCATTCGATGTCACGTGGGTCGTATGAGCACATATTATACTTTCTCATATTTAATTACATCAATAAAACTCCTTTGCAGCACAAAATCATGCCCACAAATCATGGAAGCCGAAATAAAACTCAAAATAAGCAAGTCTAGTTTCGGCCAGAAATGGCCTCTTTTCTGGTCAAATTTTGAAAATTCATAACTAATTCTAGAAAAATCAAAATCATAAAATTTTGATCATTCTGGAAATCTATGGATGTCTTTTTCACACTAAAAATATGCCCAGATCATAAAATTCATCACAGAGGGCATTTGACATCTAAAATGGTCCAAAGGTCTGACTGAATTCTGGGGCTGTCACAGAATTCTGCAGAAAACTTTGAAAATGTCTAATTAGTTCTACAAAAATCCAATCCATGTAAATGATACCAATATGGAAAGATGTGGATGTTAACTAGAGAGGAAAAATATATCCAAATCGGTTCATCAAGATCAAACCTTGAAATTCAATGGAACAATACTTTTGGTCAGAAACTTCAAAATTCATATCTCCCTCTCTAGACCTCCAAATGAGGTGCTTCTAGTTGGTACAAGTCACTGGGAATGTTTAGTTTCTCTGTATAAAATTTTGTGGCAATTGAACATCATTTGCCCCATAAGTGATAGAATTTAATTTCAGACCAATGCTACAGTACCAAGGACCAAAACTAGAAAAATTCTCAATTTCAACAATTCGCCAAATATTCCACAGACCTCCAAAAATTACCAACTTTAGCTTCTCAAAAGTCTATCAATAAGCTCTAGATTCATGCCAAATTTCAGACCAAGAAGAGCTCATTTGGACAAAAAGTGACATAGCCTCATGAAATGGTCACTTTGCACCAAATGGCCTCTTCTTGAGTTTGGCACCTCTTGAGCAAATTTCAAAGCACAAATATGACTTGTAAAGACTGCCCAGGTGATCCCAAATCTCATGAATCTCATTTTGGTCTCTCAACATCTATTTGTGCATAGTTACATCAAACTATCAAAGAGCCAATTTGCATAATTCCATTACTTTAGTGTCATATAAAGTCTACATCATATTCATACATCCTTTTACACTTGTTCATGGTCTTACATCATAAAAACATTACATGCATCATTACTTTGACATTCAACCACTACTTAAAGTACATAATACACCAAAATAAAGATGTTCAATATCCTTGGCTTGCATCTCCTTGACTTGGAACACCACCTAGACAATTCAAGGATGAGGGGGAAAGGGAAGTGAGATTCCAAGAATCTCAATAGCTCACACACCCACTCACACCACATTCAAGGCATACATACATCAAAGTCATACTATATAAGCATAAAGTGTGCAATAAATTCCAAGAAAAACGAATAGAAAACAAGTTAGAAAAGTGTAGTGTTTTCTAGGGTTTTGCAAAATCTGATTTTATGTAAATGTTTCTTTGGATATTTGAATGTTTCCTTGAGCTCCTAAGACCTTTAGAAAGCCTCCCAAGTGGCTCTCCCATCAAGGAAAAATCACAAAGTCCATGAACCTTCCATATGGTGCATATTTCGGCCAAGCTAGGTTCATTAGCCTAGGGGATGTTTTAATTTGTTCTAACCTTAGTTTGGGACTTTATATGATGTTAGAAGATGGGAGAAACCATTGGAAAAAATTTAGGAGCCATAGGTTGGGAGATGGGACAATGGTGTCCATAATGGTGCCTTATGAAACAACTTAGTTTTCCAATGGTGCAATTGAATATGTGATGGCTCCAAGGACCTTAAATAAGTCCAAGAAGTCTAGAAATAACAAGAGAATGGAGCCTAGAACTTGGATTATATGAGTTGCTTCAATGGACTATATATGGAGCCAATATGCCTATTATGGAACCAAGTGTGTGTTTAAGAGTGAACCTAGTGTCTTGGGTTGCTTCAAGTGTGTAATTGTGTGATGTTTGTGATGTCTAGGTTAAGAAAACCCTACTCCACCTAAGTGCTTTTGTGAGACGAAGAAGGGAAAGAAAGTGGCAAAGTAAGCTTACATAAATTAAAAGGTAGCTCTCCACCTCATTCTCTTGCATTCTTGTGTGCATATGTATATGTTTTGTGCTTGTATATGCTCTTGTGATTTAAGAACATGCCACTTGATGTCTTGAAATTGCATTAGTACCAATGTGTCTTCTTGAATGACCATGGATGTGGAAAGAGCTCATAAGGGTGAGGTGATGCCAAAAGTCCCTTGATGAAGGTGAAGAGATGCTAAAAGTCTCATGGCATGGGTGAGACAAGGACCAAAGTCCGTTGAATGGGTGAGGTTAGGTCAAAAATCCCTAGGCCAAGAGTGAGGCAAATCCAAAAGTCTTAGAAATGGGGTGAGGCTAAACCAAAAGTCCCTAGAGCATGAAAGTGGTCTTGACATGTGAATGTGGCATGGAATGGAATTTTCATATGTAGCGCAACACAAATTTAATCCATTGTTTATATCCCTTTTTCTTACAACTCCCAAGAAATGCATGTTATGGAGCATGTGAATTACATGAGAAAGGCTAGAAAGATATGGTATTATAGCTCATGCAAGTCCTAAGTGTGATTTTAGACTTGCCCAAAAGGTGTCAAAACTAAAGGAAAGCCATTTGGCAATTTTGGTACCCTATATGGAGTTAAAATTGACCTTAATGGAACCCTATGTCACTTTTTGGCCAAATGAGTACTTCTTGATCTGAGATTTGGTATGCAAATAGGGTTCATTGAGAGATTTTTGGGAAGACCATAATTTTCAAAGGTCTACAGAATATTTGATGAATTTTCAAAGTTGGCAAAGTTTTTGAATTTGGTCTGATGTACTATTCATCTAGTTTGAAAATGAAATATGTCACATAGGGCTCAAATAATGTCTAATTGTCATGAAATTTTATACAAAGAAACGAGACATTCATAATGATTTGTGCCAACTAGAAGTACCTCATTTGGAGGTCTAGAGAGAGAGATATGAACTTTTAAAGATTCTATCTAGTATTAGGGATTCCAGACAACCTGAGTTACTATTTTATTGAATTTCGAGGTCTAGGCTACCTGAACTGGTCTAGAGTTATTTTTTCCCTCTAGCTAACATCTACAGCTTTCTAGATTGGTATCATTTTCGTGGATTAAATTTTTTTATAATTAATTGGACATTTTCAAAATTTACTGCATAAATTTATGATAGTTCCAAAACACAATTTGACCTTTGGACTATTTTGGATGTCAAACGTCCTTTGTGATAGATGTTATGGTTTGGACATATTTTTAATATGAATTAGAAATCTGTAGCTTTCCATAATGACTTAAAATGAATATTTTTTATTTTTCTAAAATTAGTTATGATTTTCCAAAGTTTAGTTAGAAAGGAGCCAAATCTGACAAAAAATAAACATCCATATTTTATGCTCCATTTTGGTTTTCTTGAGTTGTGGGCCATATTTTGATGATACAAAAGAGTTGTATTCATGTAATTAAATATGAGAATGTGATGTATGAGCTCACATGGTCCACGTGACACTAAATGAAATTTTCATACACAACGCAATGCCAGAAAATGCCTTATTTTAATTCTCTTTTCTTGCTCTTTCATGGAATCTATGAATGTAAAGCATGGGAATGATGTGAAATGAGCTAGAAATATATGATGTTACAATTACCTTGCTTAATTGATTTACCTAGCATGTTAAGACATTGGAAAGGAGGGGATAAGATTCAAAAAATCCTAATTGCTTATTTCCCTTTTAATTACACATAAAGTATGTAATACAAGTCTTGAAAATGCATGCATGAGCATATTAACATGTGTAAGAATTCAAGAAACATCCTTGGCATTTGAACAAGTCATACATAGCATACATAAGCTTGCCAAGTAAGTAGCTTAGTCTTACCCATTCACTTATGGATGTTAGACTTGCCTCACCTATTTTTTCTAAGAGGTTTTAACTCAACCTTACTCTTGGGAGTCAACCTCACTCTTGGGAGACTCTTTACTTTGTCTCAACTAATTTTAAGGGTTCTTGGCTTCTCTATACTTAAACAAACCAAGGAAATCATATAAAACATCATTTGAGTGCATAAAACATAATCATGGTACCATGCATATGAAATCATACTAGAATAATTTTCATGGCTTAAAACACACATACACGCATTCAAAGACAAGGTAAGCACACATTCATGCATGAGAGCAGGTGGAGAGAGCTACTTTTGCCACACAAGCATACTTTTTCCTTGAGCCTTAGGTCCTCTCCCTTGACCTCACACACCCAAGAAGGTGGATATCATTTCTCTTAGCCTAGACACATCATATGGAAGCTAGTTACACTCTTGAATCAAATTCTAAGGCCATAGATTCAATAGAAAAGCTAGGTGGTTCATGTATCTCTTTTATGGTTCCATAATGCACTTAATGAAGCAACCTTAAGAAAATATCATCTTGGCTCCAATCTCTCCATCTATTTATGATTCTTGACTCCATTTAAACCTCTTGGAGTCATCACACAATCAAATCAAGATAGCCAGGTGTTGCTTCTTTAAGCCATAATACGAAACATACAAGGCCATCTCACTTTTTATGGTTTCTAAATTTTTCCTAAGGCTTCCTCTCATACTCTTCCATCATACATGACTCAAAAATAAGCTTGGACCAATTTAAAACTACCCCTTGGTGCTCTAAACTCTCTAGGCCATGGCTATGGACCAAGGAGACACCAAGTGAGTTTGCTTTGTTTTCTTGATGAAAGATGCACATGAGGAGCCTTCTAGGAATCTCAAGAGCTCATCTAAACACTCATTTAGGCCTAGGAACAACTACATCAAATCAGATTTTCAAAGGAGCCCATGAAACCCTAGGTTTGCTATCTTGAAAATTAATGGCTTTTACTTGAATTCCTTTGTATATTCTTATTCTCCACCCTTAAATACCTAGAATTCACCCTTGGTTCTGCCCAAAATTCAAGCCCTCTCATAGCTACATACATGGGGTGAAATAGGGATAAGAAGGGGGAAGGAGTAGCTACCATGGGATGAAGATTTTACCTTGTTTTCTTGGCTTTTCTTGCTTGTTTCTCACTTTTCTTGGCCTGCTCTCTTCAAATCCAAATTTTCCCCTTGTTTTGCCCTTAAAATAGATTTATGAACTTCAATAAAATCATAGAAAAGAAGGGGAAATGGAGGAAAAGAAGTTTGCTAAAGAAAAAGCATGAAAAAGCTAAGAAAATCAATACTTCTTCCTTGTTTTTCTCCTTCCTTTCTCCTCCTTCTTGTGCACCTCACCCTTTTAGTTTTTTCTCTGGTTTAGGGCAAAAACAAGTGTGGCTAAATGAAGGAGGAGATTGGGTGCCTCATATATACAAAGGGTTTAAGAACCACTTTTCAAAAATTTCAATTTTGCGCTTTCATCTTGGCATTTTTTTTTAATTTGTTTTAGCTCTCTTTTGAGAACTGTGTTTTCCATTATAAAATTTAGGTTCCCAATTTAGTTAAATGCCTTTGGAATCACTCAAATTAGAGCTAAAACCTTCTTGAATGAATCTATCAAAGTTTAGGCTCATCACTGTTAAAAAACATTCATCGGAGGGGCTTTAGCTATCCTGGGACTTCCCATGGTTTTTAGGACCTCTAAGAACCCTAGAAAACTCAAAACTTTTATTTAAAAAGTCCTCTTGTGAGAATTCCAAAATTTTTTCAAAATGACGAAAATGCCCTTACTTTTCGTCATCCTTTTGTTACAATTCATTTCTTCATTCTAACTCTATTTTTCTTTTTGTCTGAGCCTAGGATTCTCATTTTTAGGAGTTTAGAATGCTACCCAAATTTTTTGAGACCTTAACTAAGTCATTTTGGGGGACTTCTTTTTGTATATGGTGAATTTCGTACATTGACAAAGAACTGTACGTTACGTTTCTAACGTTTTCTCTCATTTTCAAAGAACCAGATATTACGCCATACGCTCAACATAGTCATATAAGATGAATGAGTGGGTTGCACCTAAATCAAACAATGCATCTACAATATGGTTATGGACAAAGAGAGTACCTCAAATCAAATTAGGGAATCTACTAGCCTCTTATTGTATAAGTGTAAACACTCATCTTTATACAAGTGGTTTGATGAATAAAGCTGACTCTTGACACCATGCAAGTTCGTGTATGGGCTCAGGCTTCCCATAATTGTAGCACATAAGGCATGACCTACTCCCATAGTTCTTCCTACACTTGCCATATGTTGGTGGGGCACTTACTAAACTCTTTGGGAGTCCTATATTCTTCCTTGAAGAGACATTTCTTGGGGGTGGCCTCTTATCCTAAGAGCTGCTACCACTACTAGCCGCTTTCTTATTGCTTCCTCTAAAGGGTTCCACACTTCTATCATGCTTGCCCTCTATTATTTTCTTCCTTTTGGCCTTACTCTCCATTAAGGCCCCTTTAAACACCCTACGTTCTCCACCAACTCATCAAAATTATAGATTTAAAGGGGTGTAATCTTATCCTCTAACTCAGGTTTAAAGGCTCTCTCAAACTTATTGGCCTTCCAAGGTTCATTATCAAACTATTTAAACATGAAGAAAAACAGGAAAGCTGAATAAAATTTGCTGCATATTAGTCTATATTCATCTTACCTTGCTTAAGGAAATTAAACTTAGCCTCCTTATTGGCTCTCACTACTAGGGAAAAATATTTGCTCTCAAAAGTAGTTTGAAAGCTCTCCTAAGTTAAGGTTATCCCCTTTGATGCTAGTGGCCTAGAAGCATTATGCCACCAATGTTGTGCCATAACTTCTAGCTTGTAGATGGCCAATCTAGCCTTTTGCTCAATGGTGCATGTCAAACTTCAAAAATTTTCTTGAGCTGCATCAGCCACCTTTCATCCTTTTCAATGTCTAACTCCCCTAAGAACAATAGAGGATCAACCTTCCTAAACTTGGCCAATACAACTATGATGTCATTCTCTCCCCTTGATGCCCTACACTAAGGTTTTGACCTGCACTAACCTCATTTCCATCCAGCACCTCCTGATTCTACTTATTCATAGTCTCATGCAATTATTACATCACTTGAGTGGTAGTTGCATGGGCCTTAGCTTACTCCTGAAGCCAATTAGTCATTTCCTTCATGGTAGTCTAATAGGTCTCAGCTTGCTTTCTTATATGGTTGGCTATGTAATCATGGCCTCCTGCACTTCTTTTAACATCTCAACAATTTCATGATGTGTAGTCATAGTACCTTGCAATGTCACAAGTACAACCAGAGGCTCCCTATTAAGCTACAACCTCAAGGGCAAATCCAAGCACAACTTCATCCATGGCAGGTATATATATATAAATGACATTACTAGACCATAATGTTCCTACTTCAAACATGCATGCATCATAATTGCCAAGTTTTCTAACCACTGAATTTAGAATCTATTATAATTTATGAACCAATGCTCTAATACTAGATATAACAATCCTAACTCCTAATCATGCTAATTAAGCATAATCATATGACTAATAATTTATACTTAACATCCAAAGCAAATAATAATTTACTAACAAGTGAAAATGTAGGGAAATTTAAACATTTTTATCATTAAGAATCATTGTTTAGAAAAACAAGGAGGCTTAAGCTCATAGAGGATTTAAGTTCTCAATTAGGATATTCACTTTATCCACAATTGAATCTGCAAGCACAAAACTATTATATCATTGTTCATATGTCATTATGTATTATTAACATAGTGTAAATTATGTTATAAAGGATAAAATAAAGGTTTGTGGTCTTGGGCCATGACAAGACTTGAAAGAACTTCGCCACGACCAAAATGGCTACTGGAACCTCTAAAAGCTTTAAGTTATACTTACGTCACGGTTAATTCAATTCTATAACTTTGGAATTAAAAACCTTAACGTCCTGGTACATCTTATGGAAATGCAAGTCAAGGTTCCATGGACCAGAATGTTGTAACAACCCTAACTTATAATCATGGTAATTAAGCTTAAATACATGATTAATAATCATAAATCAAGATCTAAAGTCATTATAATTGATTATATTAGGAAAGTGGAGAAATTTGAACCTTGATACCATTAGGGTCATTAACTAAATAATCACAAGTATTTAAGTGCACAAGTGAATCTAATTATCAATGAAAAGCCTTTGATTCATTTATCCATTAATTCCAACTCACAAAAACCTCCTTCAAGTGTTTCCAAGTCATCACTTATCACTAGCACAAGCCAAACCAGGGTTTCTAGGCTAAAAGTAAGAGTTTGGGAACCTTTGCCACAACTTGAAACCTTCCCTTCACGGCTAAGTTGGCTACTAGAACTTAAAAACCAAGTTTCACATCTTGTACTATGACTCAAAATTTTTGCATCATGGTGAAGTTGCTCTCAGGTTTAACTTCTCACATTTTCAGGTGAGTTGGACCTTCGCCATGGCAAAAGTGCATTTTGGAGGTACTGTAACAATTTTCACGATCTACACCATGGTGAGCTATACTTGCATCACAACAAAACTAGCTATTGGAACCTAAAATTTTCCTCCTTCAATTCTCGTCGTAACTTGATCCTTTCATACTGTAGTGAAACTACTTTCTGTTACCCTCCCTAGGCTAGATTTTGGCCTTGTGCCACAGTGAGATGACCCATGCCATGGCAATCCTCACTTCTATCATGCTTCTAGCCACGACTCAGCTCTTCTTGGCCACAGCATGACCCTTTTCTGCATCAATACCTCCCAAAATTTCATCCTATTTGCTCTAATTCTCCCTTTAGTAGCACTCTAGAGCCATTCTACCTTAATTTGTGAAGCTCTAATCTCATTCCTCTACCTAACCTACCCAACACATTTATCATAATCAATTCAAGACTTAGGTGTGGTTCCTTATCCTTCTAACTACCATATATCAGTAAGTTTATGGATTAATGACAACAAGGATTTATAAACTGCCAACAATTACCATTCAAGTACATATTCCATTAGAGGTTCCATGCATCTCTAGTTTAAGTCACCATCTAATATATCACATGATTATATTTCCATATAGTAAACCATATCACAAGATTAATAAAGTTCCACATAAGATATTATAAGTTCATACATCAAATACCAATTTAATATAAGGCATAACTCCTCAACAAACACATTCTAAGTTATCAAAATACAAATTCCTACACTTGGCAACATGATTACGTGATGATGCTATACAAGGAGAAGTATAAGATTTAGCATCTACTCTACTAAGATAAGTCCAAGTGTGTCCTTCCCCACACATGGTTGGAACTTATGAATTTTCATCTACTTGCTTCCCTTTATTCTTATCCAAAGAGCCTTCACCTAAAAGTATTATCCCATGAAATGGGGTGAGAAGCAAATCTCAGTAACCAAAGCCAAAATCCATTCATATATTCTAATTTAATTAACATATATGTATGAATTAAGATGAGCATCAGAAATTATATCAGTCATATTAGCAAATGAAATAATTAGATTATCAGTGATTACTATCCTATACTAGTAATCACAAATCACATGTTAAAGGCTAATAACACCAGGGAGGCCCATCCACAGCACCTACGCCCTCATAAGCACAACTAAGTCCCAGTACATTTGGGGTCTGATCATCACTCAATGCCCAATCAAAGTACATGCACAGGTGGTAGTCATACCATAGCTCCATTATGGACTCACAAAGTCCAATCACAATATAATAGATAGTCAACCATTCATTATGCATTCAAAAACATAATTGTGCAGCATATATAAAATTAAAGTAGACATATGCATGGAATTTAACATAATCCCTGCTTACTTCACTTAATCGAGTCAAGTTTTGCTACCAAAAGTATATCTCCAGACTCTGAAAGTCCTATATCAAATCAAACCATATTCTTATATGATAATTACAACATAAATCAAACCCCATAAGATCCAACCATTATAAGCTACCTAGGAAATACTTACCTGACTACCAAAAGACTCTAAATTCGGATTTTGTCTTCCCTACACTAGCAGCTTCAAGATATCACCCTAAATTATGGATATTTTCACATAGAGATAGAGCCTATATTATAAGTTAGCTATTAGGGTCTCTAACTAGTAGTAAATGCATTAAAATAGGGGGAGGATGCTTACCTAATAATCCCCTTTGCCTCAAACTCAGAAAATCAACTATGAAAGCACCAACAACAAAATCTCAGACTTAGGAAGAAGATGAAAAATCCACTAAACTAGAAGCAATTATAGGGGAGAATGAGAGGGTTAAGTTCTATGTAGGTTACCTTGGCTAAATCCCCCTCTAGAAGTGCAGAATGGAGGCAAAAGATTGGTGAAAACCCTAGCCTTTTCTTAATGTGTGAAAATGCTCTTGTGGTTTGTAGAACCCTTTTTGTTTTTCAGCATTAAGGTGAGTGGCAATTGGGTTTTTAGGGTTTTAGGATGGAACTAGGTTGATTGAAGGTTTGTGTCACGCAACCTCAAAATAAACTAGGTTGAAAAAGATTTGCAATATAGGGTGCAACCTAAATCATTTCCCTCAGAAATGTATTTCAATATTTAATTGAGCTTCTAAGTATAAAAAAATCTAAATGCTACCTAATTAAAGGGGGTTTTGAATTAACTAAACTAACTAGAATTAGAATCAATTAAAATACAAAATACTATTTAAATTGCATCAATGAAAAAGTAACTAATAGACTTGTAAATAGCTTCGGATTCATTCATTGGTATCCTCTATCTTTATCCTAATTCAATTATCAATGATTTTGCTCTAAGAGTCCCTATTTGTATTCATGCAAATTATCTTGAGTTACCATATAAGATTCAAGAAATTAACAATTTAAGGTTAAATTGAGACATCAATCCCATATCAAATCATTAATTTTGTCATTAGGATCAATGAACATTAAATTTGATTAACTAATTGATCAATTAGCCTCTGAATTATCACCCTAGGATATTCAATTAATCAATTAAACTCCAAAGAATTATCAAATCAAACAATTAAGCACACAATTTCTCACATGCATTTCATCAAAAACCTTGACTACGTACATGGAAAATTGTAGGAAAATGAAAATCTAGCACTTAATTCAATCCATTAATCATTAAAATACTCTTTTATTTAACGTCTAACCAACCACTAATTACAAGCCACACAAGCAAGTACAAGAACAAAAATTGATGTAGAAAGATAAATAAATAAATAAAATAGAAAGTTTAGCCAAAATCCCTTGCTAATTCCAATAGATTCAAGTTTCAATCCATGGTTGTCATCCAAGCTAGCCACAAGATGGAGTTAGTGATTCATGGAGTGGAGAATGATGGATGAAGATGGAGATGGAAAGCTACAGCTATTAGAGGAGAATGGAGGGAGGGAATGAGATACTTGAATGATTGGTGAATGAATCATGGATAATGGATACTACCCAAGCCTCTTTCTTCTCAATCATGTGTTCTGGCCGTGCTTCATTTATACCCTCCCATGTGTGTAATATCCAGTTCTCCAAAAATATGAAAAAATGCGAGAAATGTAATGTGCGATTTTTCTGTAAATGTGTAAAACTCACTGGATACAAAAGGAAGTCCCCCAAAGAGAAGGATTTAAGATCTAATAAAATTAGAATAATATTCTAAACTTCAAATAATGATAATCCAAGGCCAGAAGTGCCTTAAAACTAAACTCAAAATAACCAGACAAAATTTAATGAAAATGCAACAAAACGTAATGGCATTTTCATAATTTTGGCAACTTTCTAGAAAACTCAAAGGAGGGAGTTTTAAATGGAAAAAAGGAGTTTCTCAAGATTTTCAGAGGCCCTAAAAACTATAGGAACCCCTAGAACAGTTAAAACCCCTCCGATTTACAATTTAGAATATTGGTAGATCCAAACTTTGGCCCTTCTGTTCGGGAAGGTTTTAGATCTAATTTGAGTGATTCTAAATAAATTTTATAAGTTAGAGAACCTAAATTTTATGATTGAAAAGATGATTGTCTAAAAGGAGTTGAAATGAGCCTAAAAAAGAAAAGCCAAGAATGAGGGACAAAATTGGAAATTTAAAATGTCTTAATGGGTCCCTAGCCTATATATATCACGCCCCATTTCTTCCTATCACCTTGGCTAACTTTCCTCTGCACCAAAATAGAACCCTAAGCCCCTTGAAGTAGTGCACCAGGTAGGAGGGAGAAGGGAAGAGAAAACCAAGCAAAAAGGTAAGAAAATCTATGGTTTTTCATGCTTCTTCCTTGTATGAGGCATGTTGGGTGTGCGAAAGTGGCTTATGGTTATGTTTATGATAGGTGTGATGTGGAATGGTCTTGAGTAGGTGGTAAACCATAGGTGAGGTTCGCCTTTAGAGTTGCTAGAATAGAGTTAAGTGATCCAATGATTGGAGCTCTATGAGTCATAGTAGCTCGTTGGGATCGGTGGTAAGCTTTATGTATTAGCAGCAAGAGATAATTGTATAGCTACTAGAGAGACTTGCCTAGAGAGGTTATAAGAGGCCTAACTTCCCAAAGTACCACACTCAGACCATTCGAGGATATCCTGCCTGATGCAGGGGTAAGCAATAAGGCAGCACAGTTTGAAGTGAAACTACTGCTGCATAGCGTAAGTGTCGAGGGAGTTATTCCCCCCAAGCTATGACACCCAGATGTCATAATGATGTGAAGAGCCTAGCAAGCTATTCCCTCAAGCCTGAAGTTTAAGTTAAAAGCTACACTCGTAGAGCCTTGACAGCCTAGAGGTGGCAGTTAGTTATGCACAAATGAAACAAGAGATGAAACCCTCTAGCTTTGATGATGGGCTATATCTAGAGATAGCGGGGCTCATATTACATAGCTAAAAAGGGAACTTCTGGTGATAGTGGAGTATATTGCAGTATTAAAGGCCTTGTTGGTCATATTTATACTAACCTAAGAAATGAATTGCTTTGGAGTCAATCGATGTCCAGAGAGTGGAGACCCTTAGTATAAACAAAGAAAAGAGCAGTAAATGGTCCATTAGTGAACACAAAGGACCAATAAGTAACAGATGAGCAGTGGGCTTAGTAATTGAGACTAAGAAAATGCCCAACATAAGTGGGGGCTTAGCCCGAGAATGTTGTAGATAGGTAGCAATTAAAGCTAGAGAATATTAGACACTTAAATAGTAAGGTTGTTAAGACCCACCTACAAGGCATTAACTCTAACCTAGGATGCTACCCTATGTAGTCGCAAACGAAAGACTAATATGATGAGTTCAAGACCCTACTGATAAGATGTTAAAATAACCTAAGGTTAATAATAGTAAGGTATACAGTGGATATATGAGAAAGGTGTACCTTATAGGTAACACCTAAAGATGAGTATGATTAGTCTAGTATCAAAAGTCCATATAAAAGAATAAGAATAGTTTAAAAGCATTAAGTTCATTGCAAGCCTATATGAGTTAATGGGATTTATTATAATCTATAGCTTTGATGATATAGGTAGTCCAGGCTAAATACGAGTTGAAGCTTAAGAAAAGCGATTAGTAAAGGCTCCCAGGTGAGATGAGATGAGCAAAAAAAGAACACAATGTAAAAAATGAAAATCACTTGACTAAAAACTCAGTGAAGGTCCTCCCAGGGATGATAAAAAGAAGATAAGATATTTTAAGTTGGGGAGACCACCCAGTAGTTGTTAATAAAAATTCCCATAGATAAACCCCTGAACTATAAAGTACAATGATAATGAGAAGCAAGGAAGAACTGAGAAGTTAGTTTATAGAAGGAATGCTTTTAGTTCATAGAAGGAATGCTTTCGCTTTAGAAATGAGTAAAGGGATAGACTGAGCATAGAAAAAGTAATCAGATAGGGGTCCAACAGTTAGCCAAACAAACTCCCTAATGTGAGACTAAGGTAAGGTTAAGGCACATGAGTAATTAGAGCACCTAATGGTGTATAGATCTGCAGTAATGTAGAATTCGGATGTTGAAATTAAATGTCTTAGAATGGTCAATAAAACCTTGAAATCTGTAAACTATGCTCCTAGAGATGAGAGTAAAGAGATTAAATAGAGAGAAAGCTTAGCTCTGATTCAAATGTAGAAATAAGTTAAGGCAAACAGTTAGTGCCTTAATACTCTTAAGGAAGCTCGAAGGAGCTAAAGACTATCTAAAAAGGTGAGTCCTTGCATTATACAGAGAAAGAGTGTAAGCCAAAAGCACCATGGAATGCAAATTCTAGGGTCATATAAAATAAAATTTTCCTTACAGAGGGATGGTCTAGTTAAGAATAAAGTAAGAGAATAAGAAGAATCAGACCTCCCCTAATGTTACAGAAAGTGAGAAAGAAAAGGAACCCAGAAAGGATGCAAATGCTCTTGAGCATAAAGAAGTAAGAAACAGCAAGAGAATAAATAAGTAAGAGAGTTTCCTTTTTCCTGAGTAAAAGTATAACAAGATTAAAAAGAGAGAAATTATATAAGGATGCTCAAGGTGAAGACATAATAGATTAAGAATAGGTATCGAGTTGATGTGGTTGAATGCTTGAGAAAGCATGATTGTCCTCATCATAGATGTCCATTTAGCATGATAATGCCTAAAACAGAGACAATCGGGTAACGTAAAGTGACTTTAGGATGAAGTAATAGATTTCATAAAGAATTAAAGGGAGAGTCCTCTTTTCCCCTAGTGTCCTATGGAATAAAGGTAAATAAAGAAAAGTAACAGGAAAATACTTTAGATTATTGGGAAACTTGTAATATGCTAGCGATAGTGGTTTGAGCTCAGTCATGATGTGCCTGTGTATTAGTATTTCATGCTATGGTTTGCTTGCAACAATGGCTACAAAATATTGGGTCTAGCTAACCCAATAGTAATATGACTTGAGTGTGTAGCAAACAATGGCATCAAATCATAAAAGTGTCTCGATAATCGAAGAGTGTCCTAATTAGTTTAATGATGAGATAAATCAAGAAAGAAAAGTGAAGGGATTCTAGTAACATTAGA
The DNA here is from genome assembly GCA_032878935.1 of Erythrophleum fordii. Taxonomy (NCBI): domain Eukaryota; kingdom Viridiplantae; phylum Streptophyta; class Magnoliopsida; order Fabales; family Fabaceae; genus Erythrophleum; species Erythrophleum fordii. The sequence goes on from JAVQMF010000044.1 coordinate 22,680,070, forward strand.
ATGATAAGAAAAGCATGCAGAAAGGAATCCTCAATAAAGAATAATAATGTAGAAGAGAACGTTTTAATAGTATAGACTGTTCAAATTTAGATGGCACAAGTTCGATATGCATAGTATGAGTCCCTTATGGCATACGTAAATAAATAAGAAGGGACCAATGTATAATCTCTATCCTACGAGAGATGTTTGGCACACTCAGTGAGTGAGATGCCCTAGTGCTAAAGACACTCAAGAGTAGAATATAGGTATAGTTAGAAATTGCAGGATATGAGGGGAAAGATAGAATGAGTATAAATAAAGTAAGGTAAGTCAATAAAGTAAAAAAAGAAAGAAAGCCTACATAAAAAAAGCTTGAAGTGGGAACTTGAGGATCCCATAAGGAGTAGTAAGAAAATTCAGAATACTCCTAAGTAGCATTAAGATGGGATCACAGAGAAATAGATGATACAGATCCTACTTCACATGAAGAGCATGATGGATATCTAAGTTGAGCCTTAGAGATTAGGAGCGATAGTTACCAGACTTAGTAAGTATGTATTTTATATTTAGATACAGCGATCTTAGGCTTTAATGCCTCTCAGAGATAGATCATAATAGATCCTAGTACAATATAGTGGGTTGTAGTAGACCCTAGTAGGGCTTTAAGAGGTCACAGTAAATCTCACAAAGTTACAAAGAGTCCATAGTTACAGCATAGTAGTTCTTTGGGGAGATGATAGCCTGAGAAAGGTTTTGTAGAGTAGTTATGTAACACCCCGAAATTAATTGAGGTGTTAATCATGGATTAAGATTAATTAAGAATAATTAATATGGGATGATTGGGCAAGTTAAGTAAATAGGGATTTTAGATAGATAGATTATTAATATGGGCTTGAGAATTAATTGAGATAGAAACTTCACCTAGGCCCAAATTAATGAAATATGACAAGAGGCTAATGGAGGCCCAATGAGTTAAGTGTAGACCCAACCTAATTTAATGTGAGAAAGGCCCAAGATCCACCTTGTATAGACTCTTATAAGTGGCCCAATAACCCTTATGCAGACCCAAACCCTTAAGCTCTTCAAACTTGGCCCAAACCCCATTAAAACTTTAGCAACCCAATGTATGAAACTGGCCCAATAGAATTCTGCAGCCCAACACTTCAAAACTGGCCCAACAAGTTAAAATCTAAAACCCAATTGGATTTGGACCTTGGAGCAGCCCATGACCCATCCCTTGACCTAACTTAAACCCACCTAAAACCCTAATGCTTCAGCCACTTTCTCATTTGCTGAAACTTGAGAAGTAAAATTCGGAGGTTGAGAAGGAGGCTAGGGTTAGGGGCAAAAATTCTACATTTTCTCACATTTAGAGCAAGATTCAGCAAGGTAATAGTTATATAACTTAATCCCCTCATCTTTCTCTTTAATTTGGTTCAATTAGTTTTTCATTTGGAGAGTTATCACCATACCCAAAATCTGAAATATGGTTGTTTGGTGTTTCTATGGTGGAAATTCGTAGGTTGAGGTTAGTGCTGGCATTAGGTGAGTTCAAACCCTCCATTTTGATGCTTTTGCTATTAATTTGAGACCCCCATAGCTGATTTATAAAATGGGTATTAATTTTGTATGAATTTGCTTAGGATTTTGGGTGAAATACTGAGATTTCTGGTAGAGGATATTTGAATCCGAATTTAGGACTTGTAGTGACTGGGTAAGTGTTATTTAGGTAGTTATTAGCATTTAAATTCCTTGGGTACTTATTGCTACTATTCATGATGAATTAGAGTGGTAATTTTCTGATGCTATGGTTATAGGAATTTTTGTACCATTGGTGGCTGTTGCGAATTACCTACAAGTGAGGTAACTGGGGTTTACATTAATTCCAAGCATGTATCTATTTTAATTTCATATTTACTGTATATGAATGATTTGAAATGCTGAATGAATTGATTGGCTATCTATTGTATTATGATTGGACCTTGTGAGTCCATGGTGGAGCTGTGGTGCGGCTGCCACTCGTGCATGTGCTATGATCGAGCACCGGGTTATGATCAAATCCCAGATGCACTGAGCCCTGGTTGTGCTCAATAGGGAGTAGGTGCCGTGGACGGGCCTCTCCCGGTGTTAATGGCCTTTAACATGCGATAATATGATTGCTAGTATGGGATAGTAATCATGATAGCCTAATTATTTCATTTACGGATATGATTGATATGATTCTGATGTTGAGTTTGATTCATGCATATATTCTTATTAAATTGGATTATATGATGGAATTGTCTTGGTTATTGAGATGTGTATCTCACCCCGTTTTATGGGATTACAATTTCAGGTGAAGGTTCCTCGAGTAAGGATAAGGGTAAGCAAGTGGATGAACATCCATAAGCTGAGGCCCAGTGTGGGGGAGCTACACTTGGTCTGAATAGAATAGGATAGATGCTAATTTTTGTTAAGTCTTGTATAGCATCATCATGTATCTGTATTGCCAAGTGTAGGCATTCATATTTTGGTTTCTGAGGATGTATGTATTGAGGGGTTAGACCTCATCTTAATTTGGTAATTGCTATATGGATTCATGATATCTGCTGTAAACTATGTTGACCTATAATATGGCTTATCCATAGAAATGTACATTGATTGAGTATTAAAGGATAGCTGCTGGTAGTTTATGTATATTCTGTTATGGCAACTTTACAAACTTTCTGATAGAAGGTAATTGAGGAAGAGAAATGGGCACATAAGTTTGAATTGGTAATGGAAGAATAGCTAGGTAAATAAGGTAGATAAATGCTACTAGAGCCATATAAAATGAGGGGAAGTGACCTTAGAGTGTCCCTAAGAAGAGAAATGGAGTGTAGGGGGTGAAATATGGGGAATATAGCTACAGGAGGTAGTCACGCCGTGGCTAAGAATGCTTCGCCGCATCCAAGAAAGTTACGCCTGATTCCCGAAAGCAACTTGGCCGCGGCGCAAAAGTTCTGAGCCGCGGCGCAAGGTTAAAAACTTAGTTTTTGAGCTCCAGGACCTAACTTAGCCATAGCGGGAAGGTCCCAGGTTGCAGCGGAGGTCCCCAAACCCCCATCTTTGACCTAGGAACCCAAATTTCGTTAAGGTTAATGTTAGGGAATAACATGAGAACATTGGTGGGAGGTTTTTGTGGGTTGAAACTGATAAATGGATGAATCACAAACCTTTAATGATGGTACAAACATTTTCCTCATGTTCTCATTTATGGTTGTTTAATTGATGACCCTAATAATATCAAGGTTCAGATTTCCCTATATTTTCGCAAAGTATTAAATCGTAGCAACCCCAAACCTTGAACATTAATTATTAATCATGTATTTAATCATAATTACTAAGATTAGAAGTTAAGGTCGTCACAAGTTAGTCTTACAGACTAGTATAGTTTCAATTAGTTTTGTCTTAGAGACTAGAGATCTCCTAAGTCTAGTAAACCATTACCACAGAGATACTCAGGCTAGACTCAAACAGAAAGATCACTGAGAAGATCTACTGATAGATAAGCATAATATATGGGATGAAGAAAGCGAGGAAGTAGCTTTTTAGAGTTAGAGACAAATGAATCACTGCCCATCAGATATTAGGCCTGACCAAGGGATAGAGAGATCCCTATATGTTAGAGCAGTAACACTCTAAAATTAATTAAGGTGTTAATCATAGATTTGGGTTAATTAAGAATAATTATTATAGAGTAATTAGGCAAGCCATAGGAAGGGGAATTTATAGGGAAATAAACTATTAATATGGATTGAAGATTTAATTGGGTTAGAAACTTCATCTAGGCCCAAATTAATTTTAGTAAGCCATAGGTAAGCATTAATGGAGGCCAAATAATTTTAGGTGTAGACCCGACTTCTTATTATGAGACTTGGGCCAAGAGAGATCACCTAGCAATGACAATGAGATAGAGACCCAAGACCTAATTTACATGAGCTCTTATAGTTGGCCCAACACACATTATGCGAACCCAAATTGGATTGGCTCTTGGAACTTGGTCTAACCCAATCAAATTTCTGCAGCCCAACTCATGAAATCTAGCTCAACAAGTATAAAATTTGAACCCATGTGGATTTGATCCTTTGGGTCAAATCATAACCCATTTAGGACCCAACTAAACCCTAAATACACTCAACCTCCTCCCTATTCTGTAGAAAAAATAAAAGAGGCAAAGCAAAATTCGGAGGTCTTGGAGAGGGGCTAAGGTTCTTGACACATTTTCACCATTTCTCACTTCTAGGCTCAAAATCAGCTAAGGTAATTGTTATATAACTTAATCCTCTCCTCTTTCTGTTCAATTTGACCCAATTAATGTTTTAGTTAGAGCATTTCACCCACAAGGCAGAAGGGAGATTGACTGCAAGACCCACCTATCGATTATAGAGCAAGATTTGATAAATAATAGTCAACAAATTGGAATTCATTTATCAACAAATTTTTTTCTTCCATTTGAACTCATTTCAATAATTCTTTTAGCTACTTTGATAGGTGCAATTGTCATGGCTCGCCAATAAGAATAGAACTAGTAACATCAAAAATATTCTCTTAAATGAAGGTATTCGTGCTTGGATGGTGGCTCAAGATTAGCCTCATGAAAACCTTATATTCCCTGAGGAGGTTCTACCACATGGAAATGCTCTTTAATGGAACTTTAGCTTTAACTAGTCGTGACTAAGAAACTACTGGTTTCACTTGGTAGGCCGAGAATGCCCGACTTATCAATTTATCCGGTAAACTACAAAATCTAAAACTTGTTATTTGGTGTTTTCATGGTCAAATTTCCTAGGTTGAGGCCAGAGGTGCTGTTAGGTAAGTATAAACTCCTCATTTTGATATTTTCTCTGCTAGTTAGAGACCCTATTAGCTGGCTTATGATATGGGCTCCATTTCTATGCAAAAATATCCATAATATAGGGTGATATTTTGAAGTTTCTTGGCTAGGAAGGTAAAATCTGAAATTGAGTCTCTTGGTATCTAGGTAAGTGTCCCTTAGGCAAGTATTGATGGATTAATTCTTTCATTATTGGGTTGTTGCCATAATTGATGAATAGGGATGGTAATGCATTGACTTAGAGTGGTAATTTTTGGATGTTGTGATTATAGGAAGATTTTGGTATTGCTATTAGCTTCCCAAATTAGCTACAAGTGAGGTAACCAGGGATTATGTAATTCCATGCAAATATCTACTTTAATTTTATATTTGCTGCACATGAAAGATTTGAAATGCTAAATGAATTAATTGACTATCTGTTGTATTGTGTTGGACCTTGTGAGTCCATGGTGGAGCTATTATAACATCATAATTTCTAGCTCAACTCATGCCTTTAAATAACTCATTTCTAGAATTCATGAAAATTCCCAAAGGAAAAAACATTAAAATAATGACTATTTTTGCATTTCATTGTGTATAAAAATTCTATTCAGTGTCATGTGGACTGTGTGAGCTCACACAACACGTTCTTATATTTAATTACATGGATACAACCTATTTACATCATAAAAAATGGCCTACGTCTCCATAAACTCGAAGGAAAGCATGAAATAAACACATATATTTTCGGCCAGCTTTTGCCCCTTTTCTATCCAAACTTTGAAAAATCATAACTAATTATAAAAAAAAATAGAAATCATGCATTCTTGGAAATTCTAGAAAGCTAGACATGTCTACTTTATGTTAAAAATATGCTCAGACCATAACATCCAACACAGAGGGCGTTTGACATTCAAAATGGTCGAAAGGTCAAGCTGTCCACTGCTGTTGTCATAGAATTCTACAGCAAACTTAAAAAATGTCCAATTAATTCCACAAAAATCCAATCCATATAAATAATACCAATATAGAAAGTTGTGGATGTTAGCTAGAGGAGAAAAATAACTTCAGACCAATTCAAGCATATCTAGACCTCCAATCAAACAGTAACAGAGGTAGGTTGGAGTTCCTAATACTGGACAGATTCTTTGAAAATTCATATCTACCTCTCTAGACATCCAAATGAGGTGCTTTCAGTTGGCACAAGTCACTGGGAATGTCTAGTTTTTCTATATAAGAGTTTGTGGCAATTAGACATCATTTGTGCCCTACATGACAGGTTTCATTTTCGGACCAAATGAACAGTGCATCAGACCAAAATTAGAAAATTTGCCAATTTTGAAAATTTATCAAATATTCTGTAGACCTCTGAAAATTATATTCTTTAGCTTCCTAAAAAGCTCTCAACAAGCTCTAATTGAATATTTCAGATCAAGAAGATCTTATTTGGCCAAAAGGTGATATAAGGTTCCATTATGGTTAATTTGGGCTCTACATAGGGTACCAAAATGTCCAAATGGCTTTCCTTGGGTTTTGGCACCTTTTGGACAAGTCTAAAAGCATAATTAGGACTTGTGTAAGCTATACAAATGATCCTAAACTCCATGCCTCTTATTTTGGCCATTTCATCCACACTTATACACACTTCCATCAAACTATCAATGAAACTAATTTACCATCACATACTCAATTCACATTCTAATGGCTACATAACATATTCTCTCATTCATACATCACATAATATCATAATTACATATGTTCAAGAGGTCATAGACCATATACATCATTAGATTATATCATTTGACACAAATATGGCCTTAACGAACCAAAAACCATGCATTATGCTGTCAACCTCTCTTCTTCAAGGTGGTTGGCTTCCATTATCTTGTTCTTTTGGTCCACCTAGCATGTTAGAACATTAGAGAGGAGAAAATAAGATTCAAAGAATCCCAATAGCTCATCTCCCATTGAATCATATATAATGAATGCAAAACAAGTCTTACAAATGCACGCATGGCATGTGGACATGTGCAAACATTCAAAAGACATTTTCATCATTTGAGAAAGTCATATATGGTATACAAAGGCTAGCCAAGCAAGTGGATTGGCCTCACCCAATTTCTTATGGATATTGGGCTTGCCTTACCTATTCTTTAAGAGATTCTTAGACTCAACCATGCTCTTGGGAGCCCATCTTACTTTTGGGAGACTCTTTACTTTGTCTTAACCAATCTTAAGGGTTCTTGGCTCATCCTTACCACGGTTAAGAGTTCTTGGCCTCACCACACTCAAGCAAACCCAAGAACACATCATAAACATCATGTGAAAGCCTATTGTAACATCATGGTACCATGGAATCAAATTTATGTTAGAATACTTTTCATGGCTTAAAATACACATACACACATTCAAAGACAAGTAAGGTAGACAATCATGCATGAGAGAAGGTGGATAGAGCTACCTTGGATACAATTACACACTTTTTCCTTTGAATCCAAGCTCCCATTTTTAGCCACACACACAAAAAAGTATGAGGATGATTTCTCTTGGCCTAAACACAATTTTTAGAAGCCAATTAGGTTTATGAAATTAATTCTAAGGCCACACAATTTGCTTAGACACTAGCTTGGCTTATAACCTCATTATGGTTCCATAATTGCACCTAATGAAGCAAAACCCCTCAAATAAATTATAGGCTCCATTCATTCCTTTCAAATATGATTCTTGACTCCTTTTAGGCCTCTTGGAGTCATCACACAATCAAAACCAGGATCCTAGCTACATGCTGCTTCTTTAGGTCATAATATGGAACATAAAGCATCAACTCACTTTCTATTGGTTTTAAACTTTTCCCAAGGCCTCCCCTCACTTTCATTCATCATATATGAATCAAGAATGAGCCTAGAAAAATTTAAAAATCTCCCTAGCTATGAAGACTTGTCTAGGCCGAGACTAAGGGCATTCTTGGCTTCCTTAGACCTTGCTTGATTTTCTCAAGGGAAGATGCATGTGGGGAGCCTCTTAGGGATCTTAAGAGTTCATTTAAACTCTTATTTAGGCCTAGGAATTATCATACAAAATCAGATTTTACAAGGTTCAATTAAAACCTTAGGTTTTGCATCTTGAAATCTAATGGTTTTTTGTTACTTCCCTTTTCATATTATTAATCTCCACACCCTTCTTCCTTAGATTTATCCTTGGTTCTGCCTAAAAATCAGATCCTCCTAGGGTTCCTTAGGTTAGGCAAAATGGAGAAGGAGGGGGAACCGACATAGCAACCATAAGAAGAGAAATTACCTAGTTTTCTTGCTTGAATCTTGCTTTCTCCAAGCTCCTTTCTTCAAATCCGAAATTTCCCCTAAGTTTCTCCCTTAAATTAGATTTCTAAACTTCATTTTAATCAAAGGAAATAAAGGAGAATGAAGGAGAAGAGGTGTGGATGGAAGAAAGCATAAAAAACAACCAAGAAACCATACCTTAAAACTTGGATTTCTTCTCTTCTTCTTCCTCCCTTGGTGTGACTAAAACCCTATTTCTCTTCTCTAAAATTGGGCAGCAAATTCTGAGTCTAAATGAAGGAGAGTGTGAGGCGCCACCTATATATAGGGGGGAGGATAATGGCTTTTTCAAAAATTTCCATTTTGCCCTTCGTTCTTTGCATTTTTATTTCTCTTTCATTTTAGCTCCTTTTTTAGAACCGTATTTTCTATTATAAAATTTAGGTTCTGAATTTAGTAAAATCTTTTTGGAATCACTCAAATCGGAGCTAAAACCTTTTCAAACAAATCCGTCAAAGTTTAGGTACATCAACATTGGAAAACGTCCATCGAAGGAGATTTAACTATCCCAGGGCTTTCCATGGTTTTCAAGGTCTCTGAGAACCTTGGAAAACTCAAAAATTTCATTTAAAAAGCGCTTCTGTGTGAATTCCAAAATTTGCTCAAAATTACGAAAATGCCATTATATTTCGTTAGTTTTCTGTCAAAATTTATTTCTTCATTCTAGCTTCGTTTTTCCTTCTGTCTGAGGCTAGGATTCTCATTTTTGGGAGTCTAAAATGTTACTCAATTTTTTTGAAACTTTAACTAATTCATTTTAGGGGACTTGCTTTGAAAATGCATCTGTTTCCATCGTTTAATGAAAATCGGACATTACAGTTGTGGTACGGCTACCACTCGTGCATGTGCTTCGATCAGGCATCGGGTTATAATCAGACTCTAGATGCATTGAGCCCCAGTTGTGCTCATTGGAGAGTGGGTGTCATGGATGGGCCTCTCTCGATGTTATTAGCCTTTAACATATGGAAATGTGATTGCTTGTGTAATATCTGGTTCTTTGAAAATAAGAGAAAACGCAAGAAACATAATGTACAGTTTCTCCATAAATGTACAAAATTCACTGGATATAAAAGCAAGTTCCCTAAAATGAATTATTTAAGATCCCAAAAAAAATTGTGTAGCATTCTAGACTCTTAAAAATGAGAATCCTAGGTTCTGACAAAAAGAAAATAGGAGCTAGAATGAAGAAATAAATTTGAACGAAAGGTTGACAAAACATAAGGACATTTTCATCATTTTAAGCAAATTTTGGAATCTTTATAGGAGGGCTTTTTAAATGAAATTTTTGAGTTCTCCAAGGTTCTCAGAGACCCTAAAAATCATAGAAAACCCCAGGATAGTTAAAACCCTTCTGTTGGACATTTTCTACCACCAGTTGACCTGAACTTTGACCAATTCATTCCGGAGGATTTTGAATCCAATTTGGATGAAACCAAAGGCATTTTACAAATTAGAGGACCTAACTTTTATGATGGAAAAGACGGTTCTTAAAAAGGACTTGCAAAATCTTATGTTTCCAAGCCATTTAAGCTTCAGTCTAGAAAGAAAAAATGAGGAGGAAAGTTTTTCTTTATATGTTCTTGATGGAATTAAAGGTTATGGAGTGTGAGGATTAAGAATATACAACTAGAATTGAAAAGAGAGTTTTAGAATGCAGGTTATGGAATTTAGGGATTTGGTTGCACCTAGGCTAAAATGAAGCTTCCTAGTAGTGATTTAAGTTGTCTAAGAGTATATATAAGTTCTTAAGACACCAAGAGAGCCTCCCACATGCTTCTCCTATCAAAGAAATTAAAACAACTCCATTGGTGCAATATGGAAGCATGGCCTCAACCAAGGAGGGTTCATGTACCTAGGGAGTGTTTTAATTCCTTCCAAACTTAGTTTTGCATTGTGTATGATGGGAGAGTATAAGAGGAAGCCATGGAAAAATTTTAGAAGCCATAATAGTGAGATGGTATCATAGGTTCCATATTATGCCTTAAAGAAGCAACATCTAGCTAGGCTCCTTGATTTGATTGTGTGATGACTCCAAGAGGTTTAAATAGAGTCAATAATCATAAATAAATGGAGAGAATGGAGCCAAGATGATGTTTTTTTAAGGTTGTTTTATTAAGTGCATTATGGAACCATAAAAGAGTTATATGAACCACCTAGCTTTTCTAGTAAATGTATGGCCTTAGAATTTGATTCAAGAGTATAATTGGCTTCCATATAATGTGTCTAGGCCAAGAGAAATGATCTCTAGCTCCTTGTGTGTGTGAGGTCAAAGGAGAGGACTCAAGGCTAAAGGAAAGTGTATGCTTGTGTGACAAAGGTAACTCTCTCCACCTTCTCTCATGCATGAATGTGTGCTTACATTATCTTTATATGTATGTTTTAAGCCATGGAAAGTATTCTAGTATGATTTCATATGCCATAGTACTATAATGATGTTTTATGTACTTAAATGATATTTTATATGTTTTCCTTCATTTACTTGAGTATGGAGAAGCCAAGAACCCTCTAGCAATGGTGAGGATGAGCCAAACTTGGTTGAGAGAAAGTAAAAGGTCTCCCAAGAGTGAAGTTGACTCCAAAGAGTAAGGTTGAGTCAAAACCTCTTAGAGAAAATGAATGAGGCAAGTCCAAAATCCATAAGAGAGTGGATAAGGCTAATCCATTTGCTTTGCAAGCTTATGTATGCTATGTATGACTTGTTCAAATGCCAAGGATGTTTCTTGAATGCTTATACATTTTAATATGCCCATACATGCATTTTCAAGGCTTGTATTGCATCAAATGATGTCCAATACTCATGAAATTTTATAGGCATAAAATGAACATGATAAGCTTTCCATGGCCATCAAGATCACCCCAATTGGACCTTTGAGTAAGGAGATAAGAATTTTAAAGTTGGAGATCGGTACCAGGGATGACAGCTGACCTCTGGTATTATTCTGTCAGTTTTTGGTGGCTAGCAGCCTCTGTTGTAGTCTAGATTTATTTTTAGCTTAAAGTAGACATCTGTAGATTTCTAGACTGGTATAGCATGCCTAATTTCTATTTTTTTAGAATTAGTTATAATTTTTCAAAATTCAGGTGCAAAATCTGGAAATCCTCTTCGAGGCTGCACACTATGTTTTTAAGTATATCATCCCTTTGCTTGAGGTATAGGCTGCTTTTTTAAATTGTTATAAGTTTTATTTGTGTGTTTAAATATGAGAATGAGATAGATGAGTCCATATGACCCACGGGACATTGAATGAAAAAGTTTATACACTACACAACGCAAAAATATTTATTATTTTAATTTTATTTTCTTGCCTCCTTTGTGAGATACATGGTTTAAGGCATGAGAATAGCATAATACAAGCTAGAAATTTATGGCGTTATATTTATTGGTATCAGAGTAAAGTATCAGGCTCTTTTAGATTGGATTTGGCTTAAGAATGTGACAACAAGTCTATGTAAGGGCTTGTATGGTTATAAAAAGCCTTGAATGAGACATCTTAGGTGTGTGGAAGTAGTTCATAGCCATGTTTATGATAAGTAAGTTGTAGAATGGTCTTGGAGTATATGGTGAACATCAGGAAAGACTGGCCTCTAAAATAGCTCAAGCCGAGCTAAGTGATCAGATAACTAGAGCTCTATAAGATATGATAGCTCGCCAGGATCAATAGCAAGCCTTAGGTATAAGCAATGAGAAATGATCTCGTTGATGTGAAGAGGCTTGCCTAAGAGAGTATGTGAGGCCTAATTCTCCCTGATGGTCATACTCAGACCATTTCGAGATATCTTGCATAATGCAAAAACAAGTAGTGATACAACATAAATGAGATGAGACTACGGCTACACAGGACTAGTTTAGAGGGGAAAAAAGAAAAAGAGTTACCCCCTAGCCACAACACCTAATTATCTAGATGAGTTTCAGAACCTGAAAGGTTAATTCCCTTAAGCTAGAAGTTGAGTTACAAGGTAGACTCCATAGAGCCCGACAGCCCAAAGGTGACAGCTAGTTATGCATGAACAAAGTAAGAGGTAGAACCCTCTAGCTTGATGACGGGCTAGATATAGAGGCAATGAGGCTTAGGTTTTGTAGCTAAAGATGAAGTTTTCAACTCATGAAGAAGTAAGCCTATCAGAGGCTATTAGCCGTGGCCAATTAATTTCTTAGCCGCAGCCAATTATTCCATGAAGCAGCAAGGCAATCTAGAGACCTCCTTATTGCGGCCAATTAAGACGTTTGCCACGACCAATACTTAGCTAGGAAACTAGGGTAATCCTGAGGCTAATTAGCCATGGTGAACTATGTGTTAGCTGCAGCAAATTGCATTATGAAAGGCCTTATTGGTCATATTTAAGCTAACTTAAGGAATGAGTTGCTATATGGTCAGTCGACCCATAGAGAGCGGGAACCCTTGGCATAAGTAGAGAAAAATAATAGTAGATAGTTATAGAAAATTAATAAGAAATTAGTGGGCCTAACAGTCGAGACTAAGAAAGAGCTCAACATTAGAGAGTGTTAGATATATGGATGATAAGGTTGTTAAGAACCACCTCTAAGGCATTGACTCCAATCTAGAATACTACCCTGTGAAACGGTGAATGACGGGCTAACATAATGAATTCAAGATCCTGACCATCTTAGCAGAATGTTAATGTAGCCTTGAAATTAACATAAGATAAGGCTATCGGTAGTGAGGAATATAGTGAGTGCCCCAAAAGGGTATACCTCATAAGTAACACCTAGAGATGAGTATAATTAGCCCAATGACAGAAGCTCAGAAGAGAATGAGGATAGTTTAGAAAGCACTAAGTTATTGTAAGCTCCAGGTCTAATGAGATAAATAGCCTAGGCTGAGTATAAGCTAAAGCCTAAGGGAAATGACCAGTAGCATCGTCCAAGTGAAAAGTGTAAAAGGAGAAATTAATTTGACTAAAGGCTCAGCGAAAGTTCTCCCTAGATCAAAAAAAAAAGAGAGGAAAGATAAGACATTCTAAGTTGGGGAGGCCACTTAGTAGTGGTTAGCAAATTCCCTTAGATAGACCCCCCTGAATTGTAGAGTATAAGGATAAGGAAAGTGAGGAAAAGCTGAGAAACTAGCCACAGAAGAGATGCCCTTGCCTTAGTAGTGATTAAATGAGTAAACTGAGCATAGAAAAATAAAAAAATAGGGGTTCAATAGTTAGTCAGACAAGCTCTCTAATATGAAAATAATATAGGGTTAAGGCACTTGAGTAATTAGAACACCCAGTAGAGCATAAGTTTTTAGTAAGGTAGAATCCAATATTAAGAATACGTGTCCTGGATTGGGTTAGTAGAACCCTAAAATCAGTATACTATGCTCCTGGGGATGAGGCTAAAGAGGCTAAATAGAGAAAAAGCCTAGTTCTGATTCAAATATAGAAATGAGTTAAGACAAATAGTTAGTGCCTTAGTACCCTCAGGGAAACTTGAGGGAGCTAAAGACCATCTAAGACGGTGAGCCTTTGTATTATGCAGACAAAGAATATAAGCCAAGAGTGCCACATAATGTAATTCCTGAGATTACATGAAATAGAATTCTTCTTACCAAAGGATAGTCTAGTTAAAGTAAAACAAGAGTATAAGGGAAAGTAGACCCCCTTGATGCTATAAAGAGTGAAAAAATAGAGAAATCCAGGAAAAATGCAGGTGCTCTTAAGTGTAAAGAAACCTGAACTGGCAACAAAGATAGCCAGTAGTAAAACATCATTTTACCCAAGTAAAAGGATAACAAAGGTAAAAGAGAGAGAAGATATGAAGATGTTCAAGCTAAGGACATAGTAGATTGAGAATAAATATTGAGTTGATGTACTTGAGTATTTGGGAAGGCACACTTGTCCTTAGCATAGATGCCCTTCTAGCATGATAGTGCCTGAAGTAAAAATAGTCAGGCAATGTAAAGTGATCTCGGGATGAAGTAAAGAAAGAGTCTTATTTTCCTCGAGCATTTTACGAGAATAGGGTAGATAAAGGAAAGTAAGAAAGGAATACTTTAGATTTTTGGGAAACTTATAGTATACAGGCGATAGTGACTTTGAGCTCAGTCAGAGATGCCTGTGTGTTAGTGCTTGATGTTATGGTTTGCTTGCAACAAATGTTACATGATATTAGGTCCAGCCAACCTAGTAGTAATGTGACTTGAGTGCGTAGCAAACAATGGTATCAATCACTAAAGTGTCCCAATAATTGAAAGGTATTCTAGTTAGTTAAAGAACGAGATAAGTAAAAAAAAAAAAGAGAGATAAAGAGATTTTGAGAATATTAGAATAATAAGAAAAGCATGCAAAAAAGAATCACCAGTAACGAATAGTAATATAGAAAATAGCGTGCTAATAGTAAGGAATATTCAGATTCAGATAGCATAAGTTTAGTATGCATAACCTGAGTTCCTTATAGTATATGCAAATGAAATGAGAAGGGACCAGTGTATAGCCTCTCTCCTGCCTAAGATGTTAACTACACTCATTGTGTAAGATGCCCTAGTGCCAAGACACTCAAAAGCCGAATGTGGACATAGTCAGAAATTATAGGATATGAGAGGAGAGATAGCCGAGTACAATAAAAGTAAGAAAAGAAAGCTCAAGTAAAAGAGGCTAAGGTGGGAACCTGAGGATCCCATGAGGAGTGATAAATAAAAATTAAATGCTCCTGAGTATCAGTATGATGGGGTCTTAGAGAATTAGATAACACAGAACCCACTTCACATAAAGAGCATGATGTACTTTTGAGTTTAGCCTCAGTTATTATAAGCAATAGTTACAGGACTTAGTGAACATGTATTTTACTATCAGATTCAGTAATCTTAAACTTTAACGTCTCCCAGAGATGGCTCATGGTATATCCTAACATGATATAGTCAATTGTAGTAGCCCCTAGCAGGGTTCTGAAAGGTCACAGTAGACCTAGGAGTCACAGTAGATCCCACAAGTTACAGAGAGCCCCCAGTTACAACATGATAATTCTCTGGTGAGATGACAACTTGAGATAGTTTTTCCATATTAGTTAGTCTTAGAGACTAGTATAGTCACAGACAGTTTGGTCTTAAAGACTAGAGACCTTCTAAGTCTGGTAGACCATTGCCACAGAGATATAAAGGCTTTACTCAGATAGTTAGACCACTGACTAGATCTCTTGAGAGATGAGCATAGGATGGGATGAGGAAAGCAAGAAAGTACCTTTCAAGAGTTAAAGTCAGATGAACCACCACCTAGTAGATATTAGCCCTGACTAAGGGATAGAGAGATCCCTACATGCTAGACTATGTATTCAAAAAGGGGTCAGGTGCACTTTTTACATGAGGTAAGTGGTATAGTATGCCTTCAGTGATCGAAACTGTGAGTATAGTTAGCATCCCACCAAAATTTAGTAGTAGTTAGTGGTAGTTACTCTTCGATATCAAAATGAAGAATATAAGTTAGGCCGACCAGTATTGAGATAAGAGACTACAAAATGCCCACTCTTAAGTGAGAAAAAAGAGTAAGGAAAAGTCCCAGCCTATAGAGATAGATGTAGTAGTAAACTGAGAAACTGGGATTATTGAAAGTGAAAACTCCCTAAAGAAGTTACAATCCTAGTAAGTAACTAAGATGTGAGGCCTATGATAGAAAGAAATATGAATTGTAATCATGGGATAAGCTAGTAAGAAAGAACACAAAGATAAATAGTGGACAGTACATTTAAATAAGTAAGTGAATAGATAAGAATCTCCAATGGCTATAATGATCAGAAAAAGATGATAAGACTTCATGAGAAGCCATTGGGAGGGGATACAGGAGATTTGCTGCGAAATAAGTTACCTCCCGAGATGTGTAAATGAGTCCATTGGAAAGAACATTAACCCCGGCGAACGGGTTAAGACTAACCCGATATGATTAGTAAGCTCTCCCAAGATAGGCCTCCAGAGTCAAAAACTTCTTTCCCTTACAAGAAGAACTAGCTAATACTCTATAATAATAGAGCCCTCATTAAGAGCTAGTAATAAAAATTCCCTGGCAAAAAGAAATTCAAAAGAGTGAAATCGCTGAGAGAAGCGTATAGAGCGAGAAAGAAGGGAAAGAAAAGAACAGTTAGCCGAAATATAAAAGAGTAAAAAGAAAGTATACCCCAAATTTTGATGATGAAATTTATTTAAGGGGAAAAAATGTAATATCTGGTTCTCTGAAAACGAAAAAAAATGTAAGAAACGTAACATACAGTTTCTCCATAAACGTACAAAATTCACCGGATACAAAAGCAAATCCCCCAAAATAAATTAGTTAAGGTCCTAAAAAAATTTTTGCAGTATTCTAGATTTCTAAAAATGAGAATCCCAGACTTTAACAAAAAGAAAAAAAGAACTAGAATGAAGAAACGAATTTGAACAAAAGGTTGACGAAACATAAGGGTATTTTTGTCATTTTGAGCAAAATTTGGAATCTTTATAGGAGGGATTTTTAAATGAAATTTTTGAGTTCTCTAGGGTTCTCAGAGGCTTTGAAAATCATAGGAAGCCCCGGGATAGTTAAAACCCCTTTAGTGGACATTTTCCACTATCGATTAACAACTTTAACCAATTTGTTTATAAGAGTTTTAAATCCAATTTGGATGAAACCAAAGGTGTTTTATGAATTAAAGGGACCAAATTTTATGATGGAAAAGATGATTCTAAAAAAAGAGTTAAAATGAGCCTAAATGGAGCAAACAGGCGCATAGGGACAAAATAGTCATCATTAAAATTATAAAGGAGGCTTCTTAAGTAAGATTACACCTCATCACTTTCTCCAAGCTTCCATCTATAAAAAATTGAGCAACCATGGCACGACATTAAGAAGGGGGAGAGAGAAGAAGTTTGAGCTTCTGTTTAGGTAAGTAAATAGCCCCTTTTCATCCCACACTAGATAGGAAAGTTATTCCTCTCTCTAAAAGCTCTCTAATAATGGTTTTCTTTTCTTGAAAAGTTGAAGATTCAAGTCTAATCCAAGCCAACAAAGAACTCTTTTCAAGAAATCAATAGGTAAAAAATAATCTATGCGAAGCGAGCTTTATTTTAAGGTAAGACTTTACTTGAAACACTAGCAAAATCTTGTGTTTCCAAGCCATTTAAGCTTCAGTCTAGAGAGAGAAAATAAGGAGAAGAGGTTTTCTTTATGTGTTCTTGATGGAACCAAAGGTTATGGAGTATGAGGATTAAGAATATACAACTAGAATTGAAAAAGTAGCTTTAGAATGCAAGTTATGGAATCTAGGGATTTGGCTGCACCTAAGCTAAGATGAAGCTTTCTAGTAGTAATTTAAATTGTATAAAAGCATATATGAGTTCCTAAGACAACAAGAAAGCCTCCCACATGCTTCTTCCATCAAAGAAATTAAAACAACTCCATTGGTGCCATATGGAAGCATGGCTTCAGCCAAGGAGGGTTCATGCACCTAGGGAGTGTTTTAATTCCTTCCAAGCTTAGTTTTACATCATGTATGATGGGATAGTATGAGAGGAAGCCTTGAAAAAATTTTAGAAGCCATAGATAGTGAGATGGTTTCATAGGTTCTATATTATGGCTTAAAGAAGCAAAAATCTAGTTAGGCTCTTTGATTTAATTATGTAATGACTCCAAGAGGTTTAAATAGAGTCAATAATTATAAATAGATGGAGAGAATGGAGCCAAGATGATTTTTTCTTAAGGTTGCTTCATTAAGTGTATTATGGAACTATAAAAAAGTTATATGAACCACCTAGCTTTTCTAGCAAAGGTATAACCTTAGAATTTGATTCAAGAGTATAATTGGCTTCCATATGATGTGTCTAGGCTAAGAGAAATGATCTCTACCTCCTTGTACGTGTGAGGTCGAAGGAAAGGACTCAAAGCTAAAGGAAAGTATATGCTTGTGTGACAAAGGTAGGTCTCTCCACCTTCTTTCATGCATAAATGTGTGCTTACATTGTCTTTGGATATGTGTATGTATGTTTTAAGCCATGAAAAGTATTCTAGTATGATTTCATATGCCATGGTACCATGATGTTATTTTATGCACTTAAATAATGTTTTATATTCTTGCCTATGTAGAGAAGCCAAAAACCCTCTAGCCATGGTGAGGATGACCCAAGAACCCTTGAACTTAGTCGAGAAAAAGTAAAAAGTCTCCCAAGAGTGAGGTTGACTCCTAAAAGTGAGGTTGAGTCAAAACCTCTTAGAGAAAATGGGTGAGGCAAGTCCAAATCATAAGAGAGTGGGTGAGGCTAATCCATTTGCTTGGCAAGCCTATGTATGCTACGTATGACTTGTTCAAATGCCAAGGATATTTCTTGAATTCTCATACATTTTAATATGCCCATGCATGAATTTTTAATACTTGTATTGCATACTTTATATGTGATTGAAAGGGAGATGTGTTATTGAGATTCTTTGAATCTCATCCCCTCCTCTCCAATGTCTTAACATATAAGGTGGAGCAATTGAGCAAGCTAATGGAAGCCACCAAGCTTAGGAGAAGGAGATTAACATCAAAGTATATGAAAATGCCTAGTTTTATTTCTTTTGTAGCCATACATATGGCATATGATGTAATCCCATGATGAAATTTTTATGTAATCATATGAACATATGTAATTACCAAAATGTTTGATGTATGTATGAGTTTTAGTGCCAAATGAGTGGTAATGTGCATTTTAGGTAGTGAATGATAAGCTCAAGCATGTGAAACCCTGTGTATGGCATGGGGTGAGAGAGTGAGTTTTTTATATCTAGGTTCATGTACCTTTGAGATAATTTTAGAGAGCCATTTTGGTACATTCCCACATGCTCAAGTGGTCATGGTTGCCTTAGAACTTGAAATGGACCATTTGGACCTCTTATATAACACAAAATAAGCCATTTTACAATCCAATGTCAAGATCTGACCAAATGAATCAATTTGTCCATGAAATTTTGCACACATATAGATCTTATCTAGATCATTTTGAAAGCCAAAGACCAGATTATTTGAAGCTCTATGGAATTAATTATGAATTTCCAAAGTTGCCATTTTTTTGCTGAACTGATATAGGTACTGTTCATATGGTCAGAAACTTGGACTATGTCATTCATAAGCCAAATGATGTCCAATGCTAATAAAATTTTATAAACATAAATTAAACATGATAATCTTTCTATGGCCACTGAGATCCTTCCAATTAAACCTCTGAGCAAGGAGATATGAATTTTTAAAGTTGGAGATCAGTACCAGGGATGACAATTGACCTCTAATATTCTTCCATGAATTTCTAGTAGCTAGCAACCGCTGTTGTGATCTAGATTTATTTTTTGATAAGACATCTATAACTTGAAAATGGTATACTATGCCTGATTTTGATTTTTCTAGAATTAGTTATGATTTTGCAAAATTCAGACATAGAATCTAGAAATCCTACCCAAGGTTGCACACTATGTTTCTAAGTATATCATCCCTTTGCTCGAGGTATAGGCCACTTCTTGAGCTTGTTATGAGTTCTATTTGTATATTTAAATATGAGCATGAGATGGATGAGTCCATATAGCCCATGGGACATTGAATGAAAAAATTTATATGCTATGCAGTGCCAAAATATTCATTATTTTAATGCCATTTTCTTGCGTCCTTTGTGAGATGCATGGTTTAAGGCATGAGAATAACATAAGAAAAGCTAGAAATTTATGGTGTTACACTAGTATAAGATGGTAATCATAGTAGCCTAATCGTTTCATTTGCTGATATGACAGATATAATTCTTATGCTCATTTTGATTCTTGCATATATGTTAATTAAATTGGATTCTATGAATGGAAATTACCTCGGTTACTGGGATTTGCATCTCACCCTATTTCATGGGCTAACTATTTTAGGTAAAGGTCTGTCGAATAAGGATAAGGGGAAGCAAGTGGATAAAAATCCATGAGCTCCAACCATGTTTGGGGGAGGCTACACTTGGGCTGATCTGAGTAGAGTATATGCAAATTTTGTTATTCTTTTATATAGCTTCATCATGTAATCATGTTGTCAAGTGTAGGAGTTTGTATTTCGACAACATAAAATGTATCTATTGAGGAGTTAGGCCTCATATTAAATGGATATTTGATGTATGAGTTTATAACATCTAACGTAGAACTTTATGGATCCTATGATATGGTTTACTTTTTGGAAATGTAATCACGTGATATATTAGATGTTGACTTAAGCTAGTGATACATGGAACCTTTAATGGTAGGTGTGTTTGAATGATAATTGTTGGTAGTTTATAAATCCTTGCTGATATTAATTCATGAAATTGTGATTATAGGATAAAAGAATGAGTCAAAATCAACACTTAACTCTTGTACGGGTAATGATAGATTAGTTGGGTGAATCAAGTAGATAAATGCCATTAAAGTCTCACTAATTGAGGGAGAATGGTCCTAGGGTGTCACTAGAGAGAGAGTTGGAATGTATGAGACAAAATTTTAGAAGTTGTAGGACCAAAAGGTGTTTTGCCATGGCCAATAGAGGCAAAGTTGCCTAGGGAAGGAAACAAAGAGGAATTGAGTACAGCAAAGAGTGATGTTAGCCATGGTGAAGAGTGATGTTAGTCGTGGAAAAATGTGAGAGGCAAGTCTGGTGGTGTTCCAGAGGGTAATTCACAGTGGCGAAAGGGGCATTTGGCCGTGGCGAAATGTGAAAAATTTGTGAGAAGTTAAGCCTGAGAGTAATTGGTCGCAGCGCGAGAGAATTTAGCCACGGCGAAGGTGCTCAATTTCTCATATTCACCTAGAAACCTTAGTTTCTCTTATGGTAATGCTAAAGAAGGATTTAGAAACACTAGTATGAGATTTTTGTGAGTTGGAATTGATGGATAGAGGAATCAAAAGCTCCTTATTGATAATTAAATTCACTTGCACATTTGACTAATTGTGGATGTTTAGTTAATGACCCTAATAACATCAAGATTCAAATTTCCCTGCATTTTTCAAATATAATTAGTTGTAATGACTTTCAACCTTGATTTATGATTATTAATCATGTATTTAACCTTAATTGCGATGATTAAAAGTTAGGGTCATTACAAGAGCCATATATTTAGAAAGGTCAGGTATAGCTTTTTATAATGGGGCAAGTGGTGGACCGTGCCTCCAGTGTTTGAAACTCTGAGTACAGTTACCATTCCACCAGAATTCAGCAAGTGGAAATTTTCTTAGGTGCACCTGGAGCATGGTGCACCTAAGGAAATGAATGATTAGGATTGAGTTTGTATAGGTGGGGTCCATGTGTAGTACAGGTGGGGTCCACGTGCAGAGTAAATCTGAGCCGTAGAGTGTACAAATGACGTGGCGCACCGGGTGTACGTAAGAATTGCTCCAGCAAGTGTCAATGATAATTACTCTTCAATGCTAGTGTAAAAGTTAAAAAGGATGCCAGTTCATTTAAGATGAGGGACTGTAAATTGCCCACTCTCAAGAGAATGATGAGAGTAAGGAAAAAGTCTTGGCGTAAAGATGCAAATATCTTAATAAATAGAGAAACTGGAAAAATTGAAAGTGGAGATTCCTTAAAGGAGTTGTAATACCGGAAGCAG
This sequence comes from Erythrophleum fordii, assembly GCA_032878935.1. Classification (NCBI taxonomy): domain Eukaryota; kingdom Viridiplantae; phylum Streptophyta; class Magnoliopsida; order Fabales; family Fabaceae; genus Erythrophleum; species Erythrophleum fordii. The sequence continues at coordinate 22,701,765 of JAVQMF010000044.1, forward strand.
TTAAGATGTTAGGCCTATAATGGACAGAAATATGAATCGTGATTATAAGATGAGCTAGTAAGAAAGAGCACGAAGAGGAATAGTGGACAGCATATTAAAATAAAGAGGTAAAGAGATGAAAATCTCTAATTGCTCTGATGAATAGAGAAAAGCTATGAGACCTTATGGGAAGCCATTGGGAGATGATACGAGAGACTTCATACTAAATGAATTACCTCTTGAGTTACATAATGAGTCCATTGAGAAGAATGTTAACCCCCACAAATGGGTTAAGATTAATCAGATGTGATTAGTAAGCTCTCCCAGGATAAGGTCAAAATCATAAGGGCATGATTTAGGGTCAAAATTTCTTTCCCTTATAAGAAAGACTAGTATGTACTCCATAATGATAGTACAGGAAAAGTAGAGCTCTCATTAAGGGCTCATAATGAAAGTTTCCAAGCAAAAAGAAACACTAAAAAGCTAGGAAGAAAGGAAAGAAAGGCCAGTTAGAGAGAATCTCAGAGAGACTAGATTAGGTTGCACCTCTAAATTTTAAAGACAAAATTTATTTAAAGAGGAAGAAATGTAATATCCAATTCTCCAAAAACATGAGAAAATGCAAGAAATGTAACATTCAGTTTCTCTGTAAATGTATAAAACTCACTGGATACAAAAGAAAGTCCCCTAAAGAGAAGGATTTGAGATCCAATAAAATTATAATAATATTCTAAACTTCAAATAATGATGATCCAAGGCTAGAGGGGCCCTAAAACCGAAGTCAGAATAACCAGATGGGATTTAACGAAAATGCAACAAAACATAATGATATTTTCGTAATTTTGGATACTTTCTAGTAAACTTAAAGGAGGAAGTTTTAAATGGAAAAAATAAGTTTTTTAGGGTTTTCAGAGGTCCTAAAAACTATAGGAACCCTTAGAATAGTTAAAATCCCTCAGTTTTACAATTTAGAATGTCAGTGAACCTGAACTTTGACCCTTTTGTTCGGAAAGGTTTTAGATCCAATTTGAGTAATTCCAAAGGCATTTTATAAGTTAGAGAATCTAAATTTTATTTTGGAAAGGACAGTTCTCAAAAAGGATTTGAAATGAGCCTAAAACAAAAAAGCTAAGAACAAATGGTAAAATTAGAAATTTAAAATGTCTTAAATGGGTCCCTGGCTATATATCACGCCCCATTTCTTCCTATCACCTTGGCTAAATTTCCTCTACACTAAAATAGAACCCTAAGCTCCTTGAAGTGGCACACCAATTGGGAGGAAGAAGGGAAGAGAAAACCAAGCAAAAAGGTAAGAAAATCCATGGTTTTTCATGCTTCTTCCTTCACCAATCTTACTCTCCTCCTTCTCCTTTTTCTTTCTATGGATTTAAAGATATATTTAGGTCTATTTTAAGGTTAGGCCAAGGGGGTAAATTTTGAATTTCAAGAGGAGAATCCAAGCAAAAGGAAGACCATCTAAGAAAAGCTAAGAAAATAAGGCAGTTTGGTTGTTTTTATGCTTCTTCTTCTTGTACATTTCACCCTATGCATGGATAGCCAAGAGGAGTTGAAATTTTAACCAAACCAAGGATGAATCTAAAGAAAATGAGTGAGGAGAATAAGAATATGCAAAGGAAATAAAGAAAGAACCATGAATTTGCAAGATAGAAAAGCTAGGGTTTTAGTTGCACCTTGGTTTGTAAGATGCGTTCTAACCATAAATTAAGATGTTTAAGAGTCCATATGAGTTTCTAAGACAGCAAGAGGGCCTCCCACATACTTCTCCCACTAAGGAAATCAAAACAACTCCATTGGTGCCATTTTAGAGCATAGCCTCGACCTAGCATTAAAGGAGCACCAAGGGAGTATTTTAATTTCTTCTAAGCTTGGTTTTGTATCATATATGATGGGAGAGGATGAGATGAAGCCTTGAAAAAATTTTAGAAGTCATGGATAGTGAGATGTAACTTTAGGTTCCATATTGTAATTTAAAGAAGGAACACCTCGCTAGGCTCCTTGAAATGAATGTTTGATGGCTCCAAAGAGTTTAAATGGAGTCAAGAGTCATAAATTAAAGGAGACAATAAAGCTCAAATTATGTTTTCCTAAGGTTGCTTCATTAGGTGCATTATGGAACCATAAATAAGCTATTGAACAATCTAGCTTTTCAAGTGAGTGTATGGCTTTAGAAATTGTTTTAAGAGTGTAATTGGCTTCCATATAATGTGTCTCAGCCAAAGAAATAAAGTTTCACATCCTTGTGAGTATGTGACCGAGGGGGAGGAAGCATTTCAAAAGAAAAAAGTGTGCATTTGTAACCAAGGTAGCTCTATCATCTTTCTCTATACATGAGTGGATGTTTATCTTATCTTTGAATGTGTGTATGTATGATTTAAGCTATGAAAGATATTTTAGTATGTATCTATATGCCATAGTACCATGATGCTTTGTTATGCACTTGATTGATGCTTTATGATTGTGTTTTGGTTTGCTTGAGTGTGGTAAAGCCAAAAGTCGCTTAACAAAGGTGAGGATAAGCCAAAAGTCTTTAAAGAGTGAGGCTTAGTCAAAAACCCTTTAAGAGAATGGGTGAGGCAAGTATAAATCCCCCAAGAGAAGTGGGTGAGGCTAAACCATCTTCTTGGCAAACCTATGTATGTTTTATATGACTTCTTGAATGCAAGAATTGTTTCATGAAAGATTATGCACTCCATGATATTCATGCATACATTTTTAGACTTGGATTTGCATTCTTTACATATGGTTGAAAAGGAGAAGAGCTATTAGGATTCCTAAAATCTCATTCCTTCCTTCCCATTTGCCTAACATGTCTAGGTGGACCAAGTGAGCCAAGGAATGAAAGCCACCAAGCATAAAGGAAGGAGATTGATACAGAATTATGCAAATTGTCTATTTTGTAGCCATATGAATGGCATATGATGTAATCCAACATTTATATGATGTATAAGCTTATGAATACTTGTAAATGCATGTATATATTGTATATGTATGAGAACTAGAGCTATGTGAATGATATTACATGATTTTGACAATGGATGTCAAGGATAAGCTCATGTATTCTTGTGTATACCTTGGGATGAAAGTGTGCATTTGTATTTATGCACTTTTGATACATGTTTAATAGACCATTTTGGTACTTTCCCATGTGCTCAAGTGGCTATGGAAGCCTTAGAAGCAAATTTAACCCTTTCGTGACCCTTTAAGAAGCATAAATAAGCCATTTTGCAATCCTATGGCACAAGCTAACCAAATGAACAAGTTTCCTCATGAAAATTGGCATGCATATAGATTTTATCTAGATCTTTTTAGGAAGATATACACAAGGTTATTTGGAGTTCTTTGGAATTAATTATGAATTTTCAAAGTTGCCAAATTTTAGCTGTTCTGATATGGTTACTGTTCATATGGTCAGTTTCTTCTCCTATGTCATTCAAGGGCCAAATGATGTCTAATACTCATGAAATTTTACTGACATAACATAGACATAATAATATTTCTATGGCCACTAAAATCACCCCAATTGGATGTCTAAGTAAGGAGATATGATTTTTTAAAATCCTGTGACAGTACTAGTAGTGCCAAGCGAGTTTGGTTATTGTTCCATTAATTTTCAGTAGCTAGACATTCCTGTTGTGGTCTAGAATTATTTTTAGCATAAAATAGACATTTTTATCTTTTTAAAATGGTATAGTTTTCTTGATTTTTATTTTTTTAGAATTTGTTATGATTTTCCAAATTTCATGATAGAAAGTTAGTACACTAACTCAAAGCTGCACATGCAGTTTTTGTGTATATGTTCTATGAGCTCAAGTTTTTGGCCACATATTGAGATGGTTTTGAGTTTTATTTCTGTATTTAAATATAAGAATAAGATAGATGAGTTTATATGATCTATAGGTGGCAGGTTGTGTCGTGCAACCCTCAAAATAAAACTATGTTAGATTAATTTCATAGTCAGTGGTACAACCTAGGTCATCTCCCTTGGAAATGAAATTTAATGTATTGGTCTTTATAAGTGTTAAAAGACTCTAAAAATTTCCTAACTAAGGGGGGTTTGATTGACTTAAATTAATTAGAATGAAATCAAATTAAAATTCCTAATTGCTTCCTAATTGTATGAATTATGGTCGATAATTGCCTTATGACTAGCTTTAGATTCATCCCTTCGTATCCACTATCCTTATCTCAATTCAATTGTAATTAATTCTAGCCTAAGAATCCCTAATAGTGTCCATTGTCAATTGATCTTGAATTACCATGTAAGAATAAAGAGACTAACAATTTAATGTTAATTGAGACCTTAATCCCGCATCAAATCGCTAACTATTGTCATCAAGATCAATGAACACTTGAATTGAATGATTAATTGATTAATTATCCTATAAATTAACACTCTAGGAGATTCAATTAACCAATTAAACCCCCATGGATCCTCAAATTAGACAATTAAGTACACCAATTCTCACAAGCATTTTCATCAAACACCTTGATTGTACACATGGAAAATGGTAGGAAAATGAAAATCTAGCATTAAATTAATCAATTAAAACATCAATTGCTCTCCTAATTAGTGTGTAACCAGCTACTAATCATAAATGACATTAATCCAGTTAATTACAAGCTTAACCAAGCAAATAAAATAACAAAAATCAATGTAGAAAGAGAGAAAAGAAAATAGGAAGCTTAGCCAAAATCCCTTGCAATTCCATGGACTCAAGCTTCAACCAAGGATCCTTCTCTAAGCTAATCACAAATGGAGATTTAATGCTTCATCGGATGGAAGGAGATGGTGGAGAATGGAGTGGAAATGGCATGGAGTGGCTACGGCGTTGTGGAGTGTGGTCTCCAAATGTGGTGTTTTTTATTCGACTCGATGGAATGTCTCCAATTGGAATATTTATTTAATGGATTCAGTGTTGCCTCCAACCTCCTCATTAAAAGTCACATGCCTAACTCCTTTTTCTTTTCTTTTATTTAAATGATTATATGCTGCTTTTATTCTTCACGTGCTCAGCCTCTTCTTTTTGTGTGTCACATTTAGCCTACGTGTTCTCTTGTGTGTGCATGACTCCTTTGCATTATTTCCATTTACTAATCACGTGTGCTGCCCTTTTACGTGTTACCTTAGCTGCACATGCACATACTACATTAACCCATGGTCACATGCATTGTTTCCACATCATTCATATCCCCATGTGCTTCTTTATTCCTCTCATTCTCAGCTTCTTCATGTCATCCCGTGGCTTTATTTGCATCATTTCCATGTGATATTTCTTCATTATAATAACATGCTCTGAACACATCAGTTCTAGCTTGCTTTTATCCTCACTAAACCATAGCTTTTGCATGTTCTCCACATGAGATTTCTTCATTTAAATCTTTCCTCATCAACCTGAAGCTTCTTCTTCTTCAAAATCTAGAGACTACATTCCCTATTTCTACTCCATGTGACTTCTGCTATTTAAAAACCTTATGCCCAGCTCGTTGCTTCATTCTCTTTTCCATCATGAGCTTTATTTAAATCTCCCTCGTGTGGGTCTCTTCATGTGTGCTTCTTCTTCTCCATGTTGCCTTTATGTCTAGTTTCATATATATGAGAAGTTGATGCTTGTGATTACATTCTCTAGCTCATTCTTCCTCCTCTTTGCTTTCTTCTCCTCTTTTGTGTTGCTTCCAAACTCCTTTCACCCTGCTAAAAATGTAGCTTCTTCTCTCTATTTTTTCTTCTCTTCCCCACGTTAACTTCTTCATGGATGGGCCAGACGTGATGCAATGTGGAGCCATGCATGAAACCTATGCCTTGCAACATTCTTTCTTAGCTCATGTTACTTCCTCTATTCCAGCTACATTTCTTCTTCATTCTCTTTCATTCATTTCTCTTTTCCATCTCATGTTTCTTCTTCTCCTTGATTCCGTGAGTACTTGAATCTTCTTCTTTCTAATAAGCTCGTGGCTACCTCTCCACATCTAGAAACAGTACTATACTTCTATTATTCCTTTCTCACATCAACTCCACAGCTTCCTCTTCCCTGTAAACCATCACTCGAGGCTCCAAACCTGAGCTGCTTCCTTGTGACATAGCGATGTGCTGCTACATGGAGTGTAACATCCGGCCTTTCCATAAATGTGAGAAACACAATGTTCGGTTTCTCCGTAAACAGCAGAAATGGGCCAAATACAAAAGGAAGTCCCTGAAACAGAAGGGATTGGGGCCAACCAAAATTATGATAAAACTTTAAATATTAGAAAATGAGGACTTGAGCCATGAGTTGCCCAGAAATCAAAGCCAGAGTGATTCAAAAAATTTGTCAAAAGGCCAGTGGCATTTTCGTAAATATAGGAACTTTTTGAAAAACACACAGAAGGGCTTTTTAAATGAAAGTTTTGAATTTTTCAGGGTTCTCAGAGGCTCTAAAAACTATGAAAAGCCCCAAGATAGCTAAAGCCCCTCTGGTGGACGTTTTCCAACATCAGTGCACCAAAACTTTGACGGATTCGTTCGGAAAGGTTTTAGCTCCAATTTGAGTGATTCCAAAGACATTTTACTTGTTTGGGAACCTAAATTTTATAATGGAAAAGACGGTTCTCAAAAAGGAGCTAAAACGAAGGAGAAACAAAAATGCAAAGTATGAAGGGCAAAATAGAAATTTTTGAAAAGTGTAACTTATTCCCACCTATATATATGATGCACCCTTCTCCTCCCTTCATTATGCACGACCATCTTCTGCCTAAAACCAGAAGAAAACCCTAGGGGATGAGGCTCACAAGAAGGGCAAGAAAAGGAGGAGAAATCAAAGGCTTAAGGTATGGAAATTAGTAGCTTTTCATGCTCTTTCTCTTCCAAACCTCTCTTCCTCCATTCTCCTTTGTTTCCTATGATTATAATGAAGTTTATAAATCTGTTTTAAGGGAGAAGTTGAGGGGAAAGTTCGGATTTGAAGAGAGGAGCTCAAAGAACATAAGATTCAAGTGAGAAAAAGCAAGAAAACAAGGTAATTTCTCTTCCTATGGTTGGCATTTTTGGTCCCCTCCTCCATCATTTCGCCCCACTTGAGGAAACCCTAGGAGGAGATGATTTTTAGGCAGAACCAAGCATGAATCTAAGGAAAAAGGGTGTGGAGATTAAAAATATGTAAAGGGAATTAATAAAAAACCATTAGATTTCAAGATGCAAGTTCTAGGGTTTCAATTGCACCTTGTAAAATCTAACTTTGTATGATGGTTCCTAGGCCTAAGTAAGAGTTTAAATGAGCTCCCAAGATCCCTAAGAGGCTCCCCATATGCTTCATCCCTTGAGAAAACAAAGAAAGCTCCATGGAACCCAATATGCTTCATAGCCTCGACCTAGATGGGTTCTCCTAGCTAGGGAGAGTTTTAAATTTTTCTAAGGCCATTCTTGAGTCACATTTGATGAATGAAAGTGAGGGGAGGCCTTGGAAAAAATTTAGAACTCATAGAAAGTGATTTGGTGCCTTAGGTTCCATATTATGACCTAAAGAAGCAACATGGTGCTAGGCCTTTTGTTTTGATGATGTGATGACTCCAAGAGGCTCAAAAGGAGTCAAGAATCATATTTGAAAAGAAAGAATGAGGCCTAGAAATCATTTGAGGGGTATTGCTTCATTAGGTGCCAATATGGACCATAATGGGGGTTATAGAGCAATCTAGTATCTAAGCAAATTGTATGATCTTAGAGATTGTTTCATGAACCTAATTGGCTCTCATATATTGTATTTAGGCCAAGAGAAACCATCTCCACCAATTTTTGGGTGTGTGGCCGAAAGAGGAGGCTTGAATCCTAAAGGAAAAGTGTGTGTTTGTATACAAGGTAGCTCTCTCCACCTTCTCTCATGCATGGATGTGTGTTTAGCTTGTTTTAGAATGTGTGTATGTGTATTTTCAAGCTTTGAAAAGTATGCTAGCATGTCTTTACATGTCATGATCCTTGATGCCATGTTATGTTTTAAATGAATCCATTATGTTTGTATGAGATTACTTGAGTGTGGAGAGGCCAAGAACTCTTCCCTTTGGTGAGGATGAGCCAAGAACCCTTGAGCTTGGTTGAGATAAAGCAAAGAGTCTTCCAAAAGCAAAGTGGGCTCCCAAGAGTATGGTTGAGTCCAAAGTGCTCAAGAAATGGGTGAGGCAATCCAAAATCCATGAGGAGAAGTGTGAGGCCAATCCAAACACTTAGTGAGCTCTTGAATGATTTGTATGAGTTGTTTACATGCCAACTTTGCTTCTAAAATGTCCATGGCTTTTATTGTCTCCATGCATGCATTGGTAAAGCTTGCTTGCACATATTATGTATGATTGAATGAGAGATGAGCTATTGGGATTCTTTGAATCTCATCCCCTCCTCTCCAATGATCTAACATACTAGGTGAACCAAGTAAAGATGCTAATGGGAGCCAACAACACTAAAGGAAGGAGATTGACAATCATGTGTTTAGCTTTTATCACTTTAAGACCATGATTATGCCATATGATATATATGATGTAGTAAATGGGCTATGACCCTTGAGACATGTGTAAATATGATATTATATGATGTTTAAATGTATGGATATGATGTGTGACCTCTAGAACCTATTTTGAGTATGTAATGCCAAAGTGTGCAATATGGAAGTTTGTTGGAAATATGCATAAGTGTGGGTTGAATGGCCAAAATAAGATGTATGATGTTTGGGAACATTTGGGCAGCTCACACAAGTCTCAAATAAGCTTTTAAACTTGCCCAAAAGGTACCAAGACCAAGCGAAATTCATTTGGCAATTTTGGTACCCAATATAGAGCCAAAATTGACCATAATAGAACCTTATATTACTTTTTAGCCAAATGAGTTAGTCTTGCTCTGAACTTTGGCATGAAATTAGGTCTCATTGAGATATTTTTGGGAAGCTAAAGAATATAAATTTTGGAGCTCTAGAGAATATTTGATGAATTTTCAAAGTTGGGATTTTCTATGGTTTCTGGTATGTGCACTGTTCATACTGGCAGATTTGATTTTTGTGTCACTTGATATCCAAATGGTGTCCAATGCTTATGAAATTTTATAAACATAAACTATAGGTCATGAGCATTCTGTGGCCACCGAGATCACCTCATTTGGAGGTCTGAGCAGAGAGTTATGCATGTTTGAAGTTAACTGTCAGTATCAGTAGCGCCCCAGGAGCTCAGTTACTGTTCCATCAGTTCGAGATATCTAAACGCATCTGTTTCATTCTGTAATTATTTTTAGTGTCACGTTAACATTTGTAGCTTTCCATAATAACTGAATTTGTGTGATTTCGATTTTTTTAGAATTAGTTATGAATTTCAGAAGTTTGTATCAGTAAACTGAATAACAGCCCAGGCAGCCAGCGACTCTGTAGCTTTTTGGATGTAAAAAGTTCTTTATGATAAATTTTGTGATGTGGGCATATTTTTTGTGTGAATTAGACATCCTAATATTTCCAGAATGACCAAGATTGCATGATTTCAAATTTCTAGATTTAGTTATGATTTTTCAAAGTTGGGCCAGAAAATGGAGCAAATCTGGCCGAAAATATGCTTGCTTATTTTGAGCTCCAATTTGGTTTCCATGAGTTATGGGCATGATTTTGTCATGCAAATGAGTTGTAATGATGTATTTAAATATGATAATATATAGTATGAGCTCACACGGTCCACGTGACACCGAATTGAATTTTTTTAGATATAGCGCAACGTGGAAAAGTCTATTATTTTATCCCCTTTCTCATATGCTCTTGCGGGATTGATGATATAAAGCCTATAAATGACATAAAATGAGCTAGAAGTTATGATGTTACATGGAGCATAGAAGCTTGTGTGAGCTTATGCGTGTGTCTTCCACGAGAGAAAAAAAGGAGCTAGAGCTTGCTTCTTCTCAAACCCATGGCTCCTATTCAAATGCTATTTTATTCTTCCATTCCAATTCCATTGCCTACCAAAAATCTACAAAAATAATAGGAAGAATATTCACAAAATTATTTGATATAAAATTGAGCATTAAAAACCAATAATTTGTAAATTAATTCCTAAAATGTAAAAATGGCCAATTAAAATCAAATTCCATTCAATTGCATTCATTAAGCCATATTTAATTATTAAAATGCCTAAGTTAGGAGAATTAATATATATATATATATAAATCATACTTATCAACGGGACATGGAATGAAAATTTTATCCATTACGTAATGCAAAAAAAATCTAATATTTTAATGCCATTTTCTTGGAAAGCCTATGTTATTTAAGGAAGTGTGACTAGAATTGAGATGAGATGAGTAGTATGAATATGGTGTTACAATGTGAGCTAGCCGTGCCTTTTTTTTTATATTCATTCCCACGTTACTAATGCATGCTTTGTGTGTGTGTAGCTACGTGTCAACCCATGCTTTCCTTGTTGATGAGAGAGAGCCCATGAGTGAGATGCTGTAATATGGATAAACATGGATGTCTAGCCCTTACTTGAAAGTTTGAGAGTTTCCTCTATATGTGCTTCTTCTATCACTCTAACGTGTTCTTCTCTAAACCTTCAAAACTGTACCAATCCACGTCAGACCTAAGCTACATTTATTCTACTATTCACATGTTCTATTGCTGAATATTGTGGGTCTCCTGCTGATCACAACCCACAGGTTCACACATGTTTTTCCTTTCATTCCATGTCAGCTCCTTCTTCTTTGAATTCATGTGTTGTTTTTTATGTGAACAAGATAGTTATGTGAATGTGAATGACCCTTGTCTCGCATTGTTTCCTCAGCTGCTATGTGTCTTTCATGTGAGCTGATTATGTGTTTCCCTTTTTTCCAACACAAGAGACTTTCCTTTTCATGTGCCTCCCTCATTCCCAGCTTCATCTTTCTATAAACCTATGTGCTACGTGTAAATGATTGTTAGTTACGTGGATAAAAGTGTGAATAAGAGTGAACCTTCCTTTTGTTTTGGTGCTGCACAAAGTGCGGGGGTTGACCAGTGCTTTCATGTGCTCGACCCATGTGCATCAACCATGCTTAAAGTGTGCTTTCATCGATGTGTGTTTCATTTCTTGCATGAGTGTATGTAATGAGGAGTGGGTTGTGCATGTGAAAGTAGTCAACATGGAGAAGCTGCCTATGTGTTTCTTTACATGTGTGAATATACGACTAAACTAGATGTGTGGCAATGCGGATAACTCATGAGCTGTTCTATGTAACACCATAATTTCTAGCTCATCTCATGCCTTTAAATAACTTAATATCATGAATCATGTAAGCTTCCAATGGAAAAGGCAATAAAATAATGAATATTTTCGCGTTGCATCGTGTATAAAAATTTCATTCAGTGTCACGTGGACCGTGTGAGCTCATACCATACATTTTCATATTTAATTACACGAATACAACTCATTTTCATCATAAAATGTGGCTCACAACTCATGGAACTCAAAGGACAGATAAAAATACACTTACACATTTTTGGACAGAAATTGGCTCATTTCTGGCATAACTTTGAAAAATCATAACTAATTCTAGAAACATCAAAATGATACATTTTTAGCCATTTTGGAAATCTCAGCATGTCTACTTTAGGCTAAAAATATATCTAGACCATAAAATCCAACACAAAGAATGTTTGACAAGTGAAATGGTTCAAAGGTTAGGCTATCATCTGATGCTATCACAGAATTCTATAGCAAACTTTAAAAATGTCTAATTAATTCCAAAAAAATAAAATCCATACAAATGATACCAATCTAGAAATATGTAGATTTTAGTTAGAGGGAAAAAAATAACTCTAGACCAGCTCAGGTACGCCCAGACCTCGAAAACTGATGGAAAAGTAACAGAGGTCGGCTGGAATTCCTGATACTGGATAGAATCTTTAAAAAAGCATATCTCCCTTTCTAGACATCCAATTGAGGTGTTTCTAGTAGGTAGGAGTCATTGTGAATTTCTAGTTTCTCTGTATAAAATTTTGTGGCAATTGGACATCATTTGAGGCCTATGTGACAAATTTCATTTTTGGACCAAATGAATAGTGCATCAAATGAAAATCAGAAAATTTGCCAACTTTGAAAATTCATCAAATATTCTGTAGACCTCCAAAAATTATAGTCTTTAGCTTTCCAAAAATCTCCACACAAGCTCTAATTACATGATAAATATTAGATCAAGAAGAGCTCATTTGGATAAAAAGTAATATAGGGTTCCATTATAGTCAATTTTGGCTCCATACAAGGTACCAAATTGACCAATTGGCTTTCCTTAAGGTTTGGAACCTTTTGGGTAAGTCTAAAAGCATAATTAGGACTTGTGTAGGCTATCCAAATGGTTCCAAACTCCATGCAACTCATTTTGGCCATTTTATGCACACATATGCATAGTTCCACTATACCATTCATGAAGTTACATTACCATAATATACTCAATTTATATTCCATCATTCACATAACATACTCTTTCATTTCTACATCCTATAATATCATAATTACATATGTTCCAAGGGCCAAAGATCATTTGCAATAATAATATACATCATTAAGCATCATTATCACTTTAAAAGGCAAAAGCTAGGCATATTGGTGTCAAGCTCTCCTCTTCAAGGTGGTTGGCTTCTATTACCTTGTCCACTTGGTCCACCTAGCATATTAGATCATAGGAGAGGAGGGGATGAGATTCAAAGGATCCCAATAGCTCATCTCCCATTCAATCACCCATAACATACGCAAAGTAAGTCTTCAAAATGCATGCATGGATATCATAGAAGTCATGAACATTCAAGAAGCAAGCTTGGCATGTGAGTAAGTCATACAAGACATTCAAAAGCTTGCTAAGTGAATGGATTGACCTCACCCTTTTCCTCATGGATTTTGGACTTGCCTCACCCATTCTTTAAGAGATTCTTGGACCCAACCATGCTCTTGGAAGCCCACTTTACTTTTGGGAGACTCTTTGCTTTATCTCAACCAATCTCAAGGGTTCTTGGCTCATCCTCACCATGGTTAAAAGTTCTTGGCCTCTCCACACTCAAGCAAACTCAACCAAACATCATAACATCATTTAGAAACATAATATGTCATTATGAAATCATGGCATATAAAATCATGCTAGCATACTTTTCATGGCTTGAAAATACACATACACACATTTTAAGATAAGCTAAGCACACATCCATGCATGGAAGAAGGTGGAGAGAGCTACCTTGCACATAATCACACACTTTTTCCTTTGAATTCTCCTTCCTTACTTCGGCCACACACACACAAAAGTGTGGGGAAGATTTCTCTTGGCCTAGACACAATTTATGGAAGCCAATTAGGTTCATGAACTCAATTCTAAGGCCATAAAATTTACTTAGATACTAGGTTGGCTTATAACCTCATTATGGTCCATAATTGCACCTAATGAAGCAACACCCCTCAAATAAATTCTAGGCTCCATTCTTTCCTTTCAAATATGATTCTTGACTCCTTTTAAGCCCCTTGGAATCATCACACAATTAAAACAAAGAGTCTAACTATATATTGCTTCTTTAGGTCATAATATGGAACATAAAGTACTAACTCACTTTCTATGGTTTCTAAATTTCTCCCAAGGCTTCCCCTCATATTCATTCATCATATATTACTCAAAAATAGGTTTAGAAAAATTTAAAACTCTCCCTAGCTACATAATCCCTTTTAGGCCGATGCTATGAAGCTTATTAGCCTTCATGGAATTTGGCTTTTTTTTTCAAGGGAAGATGCTTGTGGGGAGCCTCTTAGGGATCTTGGGAGCTCATTTAAACTCTTATTTAAGCCTAGGAACCATCATACAAAATTATATTTTACAAGGTGTAATTGAAACCTAATGAATGCTAGTTTTATATACATGAATCCTCCAAATTTTGGGCTTTAATGAGTAAATATGGCCTTTAGATTTTGATTAGATGAGATTTTATTTTAATAGCCATTTTTGCACTCAAGGAATTTTATTTGCAAAATTTTGAATTTTAATGTATAAATTTCATTGAAATATTTTCTTTGTGAATTCTTCCTTCTTAATATTTTGTTTTGCTTTATTTTGCTTCATTTTATTTTATTTTCTTGTGCAGATTTTTATGGAAAAAGAATTTAAAATGAAGATGAATTAATGTTAGCTGGCTCTCCTTTTGAAAGCAATGTATACATCAAAGGGAGGCATTCTTAGTGGAGTCCAAATCAGAGCCACATGTCTAGTTCGCTTGTTCGCATGCATAAAGCCACAACCATCCATATACATCGAGTTCATGATAATAAATGGGAAGAAGAAGCTGCAGGTTAGTAGTAAGGAAAGAAGAAGCTTAGAGACACACAATGTGATTAAAGAAGTAATGTGAGGGAGCTAAGGAAATAGAGAGTGTAGACTCGGGCATGGGAAGAATGAGCTGGCAAAAGAAGTGAGGAGCACATAAGCAAGGAGAGAAGCTACGCGAGAACCAAACTTTTACATAGAAAGAAGCTTGCACAGAGAAAACATGAAGGCTGGACAGCAACGTGAAAATAACGTAGAAGTAGAAGAGAGTGGAACCATGAGTTTGCGTGGAGTAGAATCCATGAAGAAGTTGCACATTTAAGCTTAAAAAGAAGAACATTTTGGTGAGAAGTAAAGAGCAGCAATCACGTTGAACACACAAGACTAGCAGCTCATGTAATATCACACAAGCCACCCACTCATACGATGGCAAACTCGAGCTTGTGTGGAAAGCAAAGAGGAAGAGCAACACAAGCTGCTTGTGGGAAGAAAAAGCTACATGATGAACTACGGGTTGGTGAAGGAAAATGAGAAACATGAAGAGAAGCTACACATCCAGAAACAGAGTTAACCACGAGTTCAACGTATAGCAAAAACTGAAGGAAGCTATAGACTTGTGATGAAGGCACAAGCATGGTTTTAAATTGCGGTCCGCATCATATGATGCGGCCGCAATATTGCTGTTACGGGATCGGCCGCATCCGCATTTTTTGACCGCAACGCCCGCAATCCTTCTTATACTATCCGCAACACCTGCAACCGCAATCGCAACGTAACCGCAACCGCAACCGCAATTTAAAACTATGGGCACAAGTACAGCACGAAGTTACACATGGAATGGAAGAAACACACGACAAAAATATGAAGCCACACACGTAAACTAGAAGCAACACGAAGGCTGGGTTAAAGGAGCTTGGAAGCAACACGAGCAGAATGAAGAGAAGCTATAAGTTTGGAGAGTTGGATAAGGCATGGAGGGAAGAGAAGAAGCTTTCACATGGAAATGAAGAGCAACAAATGAAAGAAGGTAGGGTCCACTTATTAAAAAAATAATAATAGAATAAAAGAAAGAATCAAGCCACATGAGGCAGAGTATGGGAGAGAGGCTGAAGCTGGGCAGAATACATCATTCATTGGGCTCCATTCATTTGTATCTTTTCATCCAAAGGCTGAGGGCCAAAGAGTGACTTGCAAGAACGTGGAGCTGACATGGAAAATGCAAAAGATGTAAGAGAGCTAAGGAAATAGAGAGTGTAGCCTCGGGCATGGAAAGAATGAGTTGGAAAAGAAGTGAGGAGCACATAAGCAAGGAGAGAAGCTACGCGAGAACTAAACTTCTACGTGGAAAGAAGCTTGTATGGAGAAAACATGAGGGCTGGACAGCAACGTGAAAATAACGTGGAAGTAGAAGAGAGTGGAACCATGAGTTTGCGTGGAGCTGAATGCATGAAGAAGCTGCACACTTGAGCTTAAAAAGAAGAACTTTTTGGTGAGAAGTAAGGAGCAGCAATCACGTTGAACACACAAGACCAGCAACTCATGTAATATCACACAAGCCACCCACTCACACAGTAGTAAACTCGAGCTTGTGTGGAAAGCAAAGAGGAAGAGCAACACAAGCTGCTTGTGGGAAGAAAAAGCTACATGATGAACTACAGGTTGGTGAAGGAAAATGAGAAACACAAAGAGAAGCTACACATAGAGAAACAGAGTAAAAGATGGGTTTAATGCATAGCAAAAATCGAGGGAAGCTACAGACTTGTGATGAAGGCACGAAGTTACACATGGAATGGAAGAAACACACGACAAAAGTATGAAGCCACACACATAAACTAGAAGCAACACGAAGGCTGGGTTAAAGGAGCTTGGAAGCAACACGGAGTAGAACGAAGAAAAGCTATGAGTTTGGAGAGTTGGATAGGGCATGGAGGGAAGAGAATAAGCTTTCACGTGGAGATGAAGAGCAATAAATGAAAGAAGGTGGGGTCCACTAATTAAAAAAATAATAATAGAATAAAAGAAAGAAGCAAGCCATATGAGGGAGAGTATGGGAGAGAGGCTGAAGCTAGGCAGAAATCATTCATCGAGCTCCATTTATTTGTATCTTTTCATCCAAAGGCTGAGGGGCAAAGAGTGACTTGCAAGCACGTGGAGCTGACATGGAAAATGCAAAAGATGTGAGGGAGCTAAGGAAATAGAGAGTGTAGCCTCGGCATGGAAAGAATGAGCTGGAAAAGAAGTGAGGAGCACATAAGCAAGGAGAGAAGTTACACGAGAACTAAACTTCTACGTGGAAAGAAGCTTGTATGGAGAAAATATGAGGGCTGGACAGCAACGTGAAAATAACATGGAAGTAGAAGAGAGTGGAACCATGAGTTTGGTGAAGCAGAATGCATGAAGAAGCTGCACACTTGAGCTTAAAAAGAATAATTTTTTAGTGAGAAGTAAGGAGCAGCAATCATGTTGAACACACAAGACCAGCAGCTCATGTAATATCACACAAGCCACCCACTCATACAGTAGCAAACTCGAGCTTGTGTAGAAAGCAAAGAGGAAGAGCAACACAAGCTGTTTATGGGAAGAAAAAGCTACATGATGATCTACGAGTTGGTGAAGGAAAATGAGAAACACGAAGAGAAACTACACATGCAGAAACAGAGTCAACCACGGGTTCAATGCATAGCAAAAATCGAGGGAAGCTACAGACTTGTGATGAAGGCACGAGTACAGCACGAAGTTACACATGGAATGGAAGAAACACACGACAAAAATATGAAGCCACACACGTAAACTAGAAGCAACATGAAGGCTGGGTTAAAGGAGCTTAGAAGCAACACGAGCCGAATGAAGAGAAGCTATAAGTTTGGAGAGTTGGATAGGGCATGGAAGGAAGCGAAGAAGCTTTCACGTGGAAATGAAGAACAACAAATGAAAGAAAGTGGGGACCACTGATTAAAAAAATAATAATAGAATAAAAGAAAGATGCAAACCATATGAGGGAGAGTATGGGAGAGGGGCTGAAGCTGGCAAAATACATCATTCATCGAGCTCCATTCATTTGTATCTTTTCATCCAAAGGCTGAGGGGCAAAGAGTGACTTGCAAGCACGTGGAGCTGACATGGAAATTGCAAAAGACGTAGCATATGATTAATAATGGAATAAGACACACATGCTTCTCATGAAGGAATTAAAAAAAACACACACTCGGGCAGGGGGAGTCCACGCCATTGATCGAATAAAAATCATGTCACAATCACACTACGGGGGTCATTCATTCAATGCCATCATACAGACTCTACACTCCGTCATTCCACATTCACTCCATCCTTCGTCCATTCCACGTCCAGCAGCCACTCCACTCCATTTTCCTCCATCTCCACCGTAAAATAAAGCTTTAATTCTCTCCCTTGTGGCTAGCTAAGAGGAGGCTCTTGGAGAAGCTTGAATCCATTGATTAGAAAGGGATTTTTGGCTAAGATTCTCATCTCTTTCTACACTTTTCTCTTTCTTGTACTTTCTTGGTTAAAATTGTATTAGATTGGAGATTTGTGTTGTTTATAATTAGTGGCTAGTTAGACATTAATTAGGAGATTGTTTTTGTTGATTAATTGATTGAATCAAGTTCTGAATTGTTCATGTTCCTCTAATTTTCTATGTATGCCAATAAGGTGTTTGATGAAATGCATGTAAGAGGTTGAGCGTTTGAATGTTTAAGTTGAGGATTCCTTGGTATTTAGTTGGTTAATGAAATATCCTAGGGTGTTAATTCATAGGCTAATTAATCAATTAATTATTCAATTCAAGTGTTTTTCGATCTTAAAGGCAAGAATTAATGATTTGGTGTTAGATTGAGGTCTCAATTCAACATTAACTTGTTAATTTCTTGAATCTTGAGTGGTAATTCAAGATCATTTGCCAATGGACACAATTAGGGACTCTTAGACCATAATTAATTACAATTGGATTAGGATAACGATAGTGGATACCAAAGGATGAATCCAAAGCTAGTCACAAGACCATCATTCACCCATAATTCATACAATTTGGTAGTATTTAGGAACTTTATTTCAATTTTATTTTAATTAGCTTAAGTCAACCAAACCCTCCTTAGTTTATTAATTTTTAAAGTCTTTTAACACTGTGAAAACTTAATTAAACATTGAATTCTATTTCTAAGAGAGATGACTTAGGTTGTGCCACTAGTTACATATTTAGTCTAACCTAGTTTTATTTTGAGGGTTGTATGACAGACCCCTCAAAATTTGGCATCGTTTTCTTGGGAATTGGATTCTCAATTATTTGAGAAAGTTTTTAAAGTGTTTTTACTCTATTTTTGTTCTATTTTTATTTGATTTTTGTTCTGTTTTGAGCTTAGATTTGGTTCATTTTGGTGTTGCACATTAACTTGTTTGCTTGCTGAAATTTTTGTTTGAAGTGCCTAAAAATTTCTCAAACTTTGTTTTCCAAGGGTTTTGGGTGTTTTGAGCAAAAATAATAGCTTGGCTATTTGGTGCACCATTTTTTGGCCAAATTCCAACGTTTAAGGCACTTTTCGAATTTTTTAGTAGCTTTTCGAATTTTTTAGAAATTTTTTAATTTTTCTAGATTTAATTTCTTTATTTTTTGTGAGTTTATTTTGTATGATTAACCTCTATTTTAGAGTGTTTTTTATTTTTAGGTAAGTCTTAGCTTCATTGAATTTTTATTTTCTTGAGTTTAAGTTAATTTTAGTTATAATTTGTTAATGATTTTTCTTATTCTGAAATTGATTGTACCTCTCCTTTTATTTGCTTTAAATGGATCTATATTATTATTCTAATCAAGGTGTTTATGATTCTTATGCAAATGATGGGATCCTTAAGCAGTTGGATGATCTTAAAACAATGCTTCAAGGCCTTCTTGAATGACAAAGACAAGAACAACAAGCCCAACAATACCAACAAGTCCAACAGCCATGCTACCAACTGCACCATCATTCTCGTAAAGTTCACCCCAGTTACATTGAACCATACCACCATCCATATGAAGTCCACCCAAATTACCACCATCATTATGAGCCATACCACAGTTACAATATGCAAGAGCCAAAATATCATCCTTACAGTTATCATAAGGGGTACATGCAACAAGAGGTCTAGAGGGAACTAAGTTTGGAAGAGAGGATGATGCAGCTAATGGAAGCTTATAATATTTGAATGCAGAAAAGTGATGCCTACAATCTTCAATTCAAACAAGAAACTGAATGGTTGCATCTTGAAAATCAACAAAGGTTTGACAACCTCATGAAGAATTTGGGAATTCAAATGAATCAACCCACTTCAAGTGCTACTGAATTAACTGAAGAGCAAATTAGAAGGGAATGTATAGAGGAGGAAGAGTCCTATTCATTAGGTAATATCCTTCTATCTTCTAATACTTTGCAATTTGTTAGAACTGAATCTAGTTTACTTGATAGCATTATGACTACTGATGCATATAATGTTGTTGATTCTAAATTATATGATGATGTTGTTAATGAGGAAATTATTGTTGAATTTCCTGATTTGATTGATTGTGGTAACTTATTGAGCAAAACTAATACTTATTGTGAGGCTAATGAACCCTTGTGTACTGATACACTTGGTATGTCTACACCTAGCTGTGACTATAGTGATGATTTCATTTTTGAGCTTGTTAATGATGAATCTCTTCAGTCTAGGGTATTAGATAAGTGTAAGGGTAATCTAGAATGTGATGATTATTCTGTTCCTAGTGTGGAATTGGTTGATAAGTCTCTTGATGATGCATCTTCTGAGTTTAGGGATAGTATACTATTTGGACCATGTGATATAGTTGATTTGGATGATTTTGTTGATTGTGTATATGCTGGATCCACTATATGTGATAGATGCTCATAGATTAATTATTTCATTGAGATTAGTGAGTTCCTTACATATATTGATCATCATGATTCCTCATTAGCATGTAATGGTATGACTGATGAAACAGTAAATGTAGCATGTGATGAGAATAGAGATAGTGAAATTGTTGAACAACTTGTTGTTGATGAATCAGACTCTAATTTTAAATGCTTATGTGATGATATGCATGCATGTCCTATATGTGTTGAGATTAATGAGTTTCTAGAGTCTGATAAGTCTGTTGAATCCAAAGAGTCCTATGTTTGCACTAAAATTATTGATAAGATTGATTCTTCTGATCATACTAGTATTGATGAGAGCATGCATAGTGATAGTACTGATATTGAACACCTTATTGATCTTTGTACTCTTGTTGATACTAGTAAGAGACTGAATTCTATTGTTGATCATTGTTTAGAATATTGTGAGCCTACTAATGTTTCTTTGGCCAAGAAAGATACTATTTTTCTTATTGAGAGTCCTAAACAGATTCCTGAAGTTGTTGAGCTAGTTCCCAACAATCAATGGACTCTCCCAGCTGAGAAAAGGCAACTGCCAGATGCCTTGAACTCAAAGGACTATGAGAAGTTGCAATTAGATTTTTTGTGGATGCAGTGACTTTTACTGATGGGAGTCTGGTTGATTTTATTAGTTTTGATAGATATTTATAGAGTCTAGAGTCTAGTGTTTTTAAATTTGATTTTAAATTTTCTTTCTTTAGTTTTAAATGTCCTAAATTTGATTTTTCTTCTTTTCTTGCTCCTAAAATTGCTAAATCTGACTTTCTTAAACTACTGATGGTTGAGGAAGTCCATGAATCAACACTACATGATCAATCAAAATGCTTTAAAGTAGTTAAACTTAAAGTTGTTCATCTAAGGAGGAATAAAGCTATTCTGATCTTGGTTTTTGACACTTATGATTAGTTGATCTTTGATAGAGTTCTTTTTAGTTTAAGATTTAGTTTTCTTTTCTTTTCTACATTACTTTTGTTTTGTTTCTGTTTTGTAGGAAATAAATTACTAACCAACTCCATAGGAATCTAAGCCACCCTTGGGATCTTCGATTCAAGTCCATCTGGTTGTATACTTTCCCTTTCACTCTTTTTATATTGTGCTGTTTATCTTTTTATTGGATTGTGTGCTGACATTGAGGACAATGCAACATTTAAGTGTAGGGGTAGAGTCATTTCATTCCATCCATCTTTTCCTTGTTTTAAAAAAAAATTTGAAAATTTTTTAGAAAAATTTTAAAAAATAGTGTGATTTTTTAAAAAAAAAAAATTCCTGTGAAAGTTGAAAATTGAGATGATTGTAGTTTGGATTCACTTAGACATGATAAGCAATGAATCTTGTGTCTTGATTTAAGTGAAGTGGCAATGAATTTGATTTCAATGAATTATTTGATAGCCATTAGCTAGTAAGAATTTGAGCCACGTCTGTTTATTTCTAGTGTGTATTCACCTTTCTCTACTTTCACTCTAGAACTTGTCTTGATTCTTTGTTAAGACCACAATTGCATTTGCATGCATGAAAGTGATAAGGCATTCCTTTCTTTTATAGCTAATAGCCAAAAAGCCAACCCTACATGCATTTTATCCATTGTTTAGCCACGTTGGACCTTGATTTCATTTTCTTGTAAAACCCATAGCCACTGAAAGTGTTTCCACCTTGTAGATGCCTTAGGGAATTTCATGGAGCATTATATCTAATTAGGATTGGTGAATGTATGCTTTGCATCCATTAAGGACATTGTTATTGAAAGAATTTGTTCTAAGAAAGAAAAAAATGGAAAGAAAAGAAAAGATAGAAAAGCAAAAAGAAAACAATGAATGAGAAGTTTGAAAAAAAAAAAAAAGGAAACATTTGAAAATCAAAAGAAAGAAGTGTTTTAAGTCATATTCATGATTATTAATTGAAAATAAGGCCTAGAAACTCCCTATCCTAGGTTTCCATTGATTGCTCTTGAAGTCTTAAGGTGTTCTATTTGTTATTTGTTTTTCCCCTTGTTTTTGTATCCATTTAATTCTTTCTTTAGCCCCATTACCACCCTAAATAAGTCCTCTTGATTTGTGCATTGCTTTTAGCATCGGTGGTGGAAATTTAAAAGCTTGACAAGCCTATGGTAGTAAACTTTGATAGGTGAAGTTTGAGCGAAACACATTACCTTAAACACTTGAGAGTTGAAAGTAAACACTAATCCATGTGAGAGGCTATGCATTTCAATTCATTCTTTTCAATGAAATTGCCATAGAATTTGATTTCTTGATGCAATTAAAGTTAGCTTGGATTGTTGAAGTGTTGATAAGTTTTGATCATTCTCAATCTTGTAACTTTCTACATTTTCCTTTTCATTTTTATTATCATTGGTCATTTAATTAGTCTTTCTTTTGATCTTGAGTTTTTTCCAGGAGTGCAAAGGTTTTAAGTGTGGGGGAATTTGATGAATGCTAGTTTTATATACATGAATCCTCCTAATTTTAGGTTTTTAATGAGTAAATATGGCTTTTAGATTTTTAATTAGATGAGATTTTATTTTAATAGTCATTTCTGCACTTAAGGAATTTTATTTACAAAATTTTGAATTTTAATGCATAAATTTCATTGAAATATTTCCTTTGTGAATTCTTCCTTCTTAATATTTTGTTTTGTTTTATTTTGCTTCATTTTATTTTATTTTCTTGTGCAGATTTTATAGAAAAAGAATTTAAAATGAAGATGAATTAATGGTAGCTGGATCTCCTTTTGGAAGCAATGTATACATCAAAGGGAAGCATTCTTGGTAGAGTCCAAATCAGAACCACACGTCTAGTTTGCTTGTTCACATGCATGAAGCCACAACCATCCACATACATCGAGTTCATGATAATGAATGGGAAGAAGAAGCTATAGGTTAGTAGTGAGAAAGCAGAAGCTTAGAGACACACAATGTGATTAAAGAAGCAATGTGAGGGAGCTAAGGAAATAGAGAGTGTAGCCTCGGGCATGGGAAGAATGAGCTGGAAAAGAAGTGAGGAGCATATAAGCAAGGAGAGAAGCTACATGAAAACTAAACTTCTACATGGAAAGAAGCTTGCATGGAGAAAACATGAGGGCTGGATAGCAACATGGAAGTAGAAGAGAGTGGAACCATGAGTTTGCATGGAGCAAAATGCATGAAGAAGCTGCACACTTGAGCTTGAAAAGAAGAACATTTTGGTGAGAAGTAAGGAGCAGCAATCACGTTGAACACACAAGACTAGCAGCTCATGTAATATCACACAAGCCACCCACTCATACAGTAGCAAACTCAAGCTTATGTGGAAAGAAAAGAGGAAGAGCAACACGAGCTGCTTGTGGGAAGAAAAATCTACGTGATGACCTATGAGTTAGTGAAGGAAAATAAGAAACATGAAGAGAAGCTATACATGCAGAAACAGAGTCAACCATGGGTTCAACGCATAGCAAAAATTGAAGGAAGCTACAGACTTGTGATGAAGGCATGAGTACAACACGAAGTTACACATGTAATGGAAGAAACACACAGCAAAAATATGAAGCCACACACATAAACTAGAAGCAACATGAAGGTTGGGTTGAAGGAGCTTGGAAGCAACATGAGTAGAACGAAGAAAAGCTATAAGTTTGGAGAGTTGGATAGGGCGTGGAGGGAAGAGAAGAAGCTTTCACATGGAAATAAAGAGCAACAAATGAAAGAAGGTGGGGTCCACTGATTAAAAAAATAATAATAGAATAAAATAAAAAAGCAAGCCACATAAGGGAGAGTATGGGAGAGAGGCTGAAGCTGGGCAGAATACATCATTCATATTCATTTGTATCTTTTCATCTAAAGACTGAGGGGTAAAGAGTGACTTGCAAGCACATGGAGCTGACATGGAAAATGCAAAAGAAGTAGCACATGATTAATAATGGAATAAGATGCATATGCTTCTTATGAGGGAATTAAAAAAAGAACACACTCAGGCAGGGGGAGTCCATGCCATTGATCGAATAAAAATCACGTCACAATCATGCTACGGGGGTCATTCATTCAATGCCATCATCCAAACGCTACACTCTATCATTCCACATTCACTCCATCCTTCATCCATTCCACGTCCAGTAGCCACTCCACTCCATTTTCCTCTATCTCCACTATAAAATAAAGCTTTAATTCTCTTTCTTGTGGCTTGCTAAGAGGAGGCTCTTGGAGAAGCTTGAATCCATTGATTAGAAAGGGATTTTTGGCTAAGATTCTCATCTCTTTTTACACTTTTCTTTTTCTTGTATTTTCTTAGTTAAGACTGTATTAGATTGGAGATTTGTGTTATTTATAATTAATGGCTAGTTAGACATTAATTAGGAGATTGTTTTTGTTGATTAATTGATTGAATCAAGTTCTAAATTGTTCATTTTCCTCTAATTTTCTATGTATGCCATCAAGGTGTTTGATGAAATGCATGTAAGAGGTTGAGTGCTTGAATGTTTAAATTGTGAATTCCTTGGTATTTAGTTAGTTAATTAAATATCCTAGGGTATTAATTCAAAGGCTAATTAATCAACTAATCATTCAATTCAAGTGTTCGTCAATCTTAAAGGCAAGGATTAATGATTTGGTGTAGGATTAAGGTCTCAATTCAACATTAACTTGTTAATTTCTTGAATCTTGAGTGGTAATTCAAGATTATTTGCCAATAGACATAATTAGGGACTCTTAGACCATAATTAATTACAATTAGATTAAGATAAGGATAGTGGATACTAAGGGACAAATCCAAAGCTAGTCACAAGTCTATCTTTCACCCATAATTCATATAATTATGTAGCAATTAGGAATTTTATTTCAATTTCAATTTACTTAGTTAATTAGATCAAAAACACCATTAATTAGATAGTTCTAGGATCTTTTAACTACTTAGAAAACCTAATTGAATATTGAACTTCATTTCTAAGGGAGATGACCTAGGTTGTGCCACTAACTACATATTTAGTCCAACCTAGTTTTTTTTTTAGGGTTGCGCAACGAGCCCGTCAAAACCCTAGAAATTTCAGCTTCAAATCTAATGGTTTTTTGTTAATTTTCTTTACATATTCTTAATCTCCATACCTTTTTTCCTTAGATTCATCTTTGGTTTTTCCTAAAAGTCAACTCCTCCTAGGATTCCTCATGTTAGGCGTAATGGAGAAGAAAGAAACCAAAGACGACAATCACAGGAAGAGAAATTACCTTGTTTTCATAGCTTTTCTCACTTAAATCTTGTCTTCTTTGAGCTCCTCTCTTCAAATTCTAATTTTTCCCTCAATTTCTCCCTTAAAACAGATTTATAAATTTCATTATAATCATAGGAAACAAAGGAGAATGGAGGAGAAGAGGTTTGGATTGAAGGAAGCATGAAAATCCATACCTTTCTACCTTGAATTTCTCCACCTTTTCTTTCTCCTCCTGTGCACCTTATCCTCTAGAGTTTTCCTCTGGTTTTGGGTAAAACTTGGTCATGCAACATGAAGGGAGAAGAAGGGCGCATCATATATAAATGAGAGGAAGTTACACTTTTCAAAAATTCCTATTTTGCCCTTTGTTCTTTGCATTTTCGTTTCTCCTTTGTTTTAGCTCCTTTTTGAGAACCGTCTTTTCCATTATAAAATTTAGGTTCCTAATTTAGTAAAATGCTTTTGAAATCACTCAAATCAGAGCTAAAACTTTTTTGAATGAATCAGTTAAAGTTCAGATCAACTGACATTAGAAAATGTCCATTGGAGGGGTTTTAACTGTCCTAGGGCTTTCAATGATTTTCAGGGCCTCTGAGAATTTCGGAGATCTCAAAACTTTCATTTAAAAATTCCTCCTATGTAAATTCCAAAATTTTCTCAAAATTACGAAAATGCCATTACGTTTCGTAAGTTTTCTATAAGAAATTGTTTCTTCATTCTAGCTTCGTTTGTCTTTCTGTCTGAGCCTAGGATTCTTAGTTTTAGGAGTCTAAAATGCTTCCCAAATTTTTTGGGACCTTAACTACATCATTTTGAGGGACTTCCTTTTGTATCTGGTGAGTTTCATTCGATGACAGAGAAACCGTACGTTACATTTCTCACGATGTCAGGGAACCGGATGTTACATTCTGCATGTGTGAATGACATGCAGCCTTGTGTATAAATGAGTGAGTTCATGAATGTATACGTGTAGCTACAGGGAGGAGCCCATACATATGAGCTGCTTGTATGCATGGATGTGATTTTGCATGTTTTTTTTTTAATTCCCTGCCATGCTTCTCTTTGTATCCATGTGAGAATGGCTAACATGAGAATGAAGCTCATGCATTTAAATATGAGAGTGGCTCCTTCCTTCTCTTGTTCCAATGTTGATTTAAGCCTTCTATTCTCTAATTTTAAGCCCCATTTAAGCTCCAATTGCCCATTAAAAATCTGTACAAATAATAAGAATTATTCAATAGGAAAAATTCACAAAATTTTTTAAAGAAATTAATGTGTTAAAACCCAATAATTTTGCAAATAAATTCCTAGAATACAAAAATGGCCAATAAAAACCACATATCATATAATTAAACCTAATAAAAAATGTTTAATTATCAAAATGTCTTAACTTAAGGAAAATAAAATATATGAAAATGGCATTGATCAAATTCCCCCATACTTAAACATTTGCACTCCTAGGCAAAACTCAAGATACAAATTGAAAATGAAATGGCAAGTGGAAAATGGAAGTGAAAAGGAAAGTGTAAGAAAAATCACAAGATAAGGATTGATTAAAACACTTCAACAATCAAAGTAACTTCACTTGCATTAAGAAAGCCAATCATGTAACATCGGTCCTTCCGTAAACGTGAGAAACGCAATGTTCGGTTTCTCCGTAAACGACAGAAATAGGCCAGATACAAAAGGAAGTCCCCGAAATAAAAGGAATTAGGGCCAACTAAAATTATGATAAAATTTTGAATATTAGAAAATGAGAATTCGAGCCTTGAGTTGCCCAGAAATCAAGGCCAGAGTGATTCAAAAAAATTGCCAAACGGCTAGTGGCATTTTCGTAAATATGGGCACTTTTTGAAAAAACACATAGGAGGGCTTTTTAAATGAAATTTTTGAGTTCTCTGAGGTTCTCAGAGGCTGTAAAAACTATGAAAAGCCCCAGGATAGCTAAAGTCCATTCGGTGGATGTTTTCCAACGTCAGTGTACCTGAACTTTGACGGATTCGTTCGGAAAGGTTTTAGCTCCAATGTGAGTGATTTCAAAGACATTTTACTTGATTGGGAACCTAAATTTTATATTGTGTGAGTGATTTCAAAGACATTTGACTTCTTTAAACGTCCCAACTTATTCTTTCTCTTCTATCTGACCTAGACTTCGACCCAAGGAGAGAAAAGAGGCGTGGAGAGTGAGAGAGACCAAGAGAAGGAGAAAGAACAAAGGAAAGGTAAGAAAGTTTCTCTCTTTTCTTCTTAGAATCTTGATCTCCTCTCTTTGCCCTCTTTTCCTATAGTTTTGCTTATGAAAATAGTGGGGTTTTAGGCATGGGTCAGAAGAGGGAAAGTGTAAAACACTCTTGAACTTCTTTGTTTTCCTTGAATATGATGATTCTACTGCCATGAGAGCTTGAGAGAGAGGAAGAGCTGGTGACATTCTAGAGAGAGAGAGAGAGAACCCTAGGTTCTTATATGTTAGAAAGGTTGCTCTGAAGAACTCCTAAGAGTTGTTAAGTTGTGAGAGAGTAATTCTATACTTTTGTTGTGTCTAGGCTCAAGAGAAGCACCTCCATCAAGGTGTGAGTGTGAAACTAAGAAGGGAGAAGAGGAATTGAAAGGAAAAGCTTGTGTTGACTCATAAGGTAGCTCTCTCTCCACTTTTTCTTGTTGCATTCTTGGATGTAATGGTCATCGTATGCTTGTGTATATGCTTATTGTGTGAGATATGCCATATGTTATTGCTATGATGCATTGGTACCAATGTGCTTGTGTGTTGGATTTGTGAGAATTGCTCGGGTGAGGTAGTGCCGAAAGTCCTTTGAGATGGGTGAGACAAGGCCAAAAGTCTCATAACCGAGTGAGGCCAAGTCAAAAGTCCCTAAACTTGGGTGAGGCCATCCAAAAGTCCCTAAACTCGAGTGAGGCTAGACTAAAAGTCCCTAGAGCTTACTTGTGGCATTGTTGTGATTTCCATGGCATGTACAACATGTATTGTATGATTGTGAATGGTTGGAAGCTTATTTACATGCTTTAACTTGTTATATGCCTTGATTGCTTCCTTCAATGAGTGCATGAGCTACTGAGATTCCATAAATCTCACCCCTTCTCCTCCCAACTTAACATACTAGGTGGCGCTCAAGGAGAATCAAGTGCACACCAAGGAGCCTAGGAGAATGTTAGATAAATTTTAGTTTGTTTTGACTCTTTTGATGCATGGTTAAGATTAGACGGGGCAGGGGTAGAGGCAAACCACCCAAAGCTCAGAGAACTGAGCCAGAGGTTCTTGTTGGGCCTGAGGATCCTCTGCGAGCCATCATGGAGAGACTTGATCTGTATGAGGCCATGATGGGCCAGCACCAAGAGATGCTTAAACAGCAGAGATACATTGCCCAGCAACAGCATGATATGATCATGCATTTACAAGACACCCTAGCCAGGCAAGAAGAAGCCAGGAGAGAAGCCCCTGTTCCTCAGCCATCCACATCCAGCATTCCACCTGCACCTTCCCAGGAGCCTGCTGCTCCACAGACCCAGACGCCTATCCAGAAAGTGTTAAAGCAGTTTAGGCAGAATAATCCACCCTCGTTTGACGGGGAGTTGGATGCAGATAAGGCGGAGGCTTGGGTTATGCAGCTAAAGAAAATATTCTCGGTGATGGATTGTACTACCGAGCAGAAAGCTTAACTAGCCACTTTCATGTTACAAAAGGAAGTTAATAGATGGTGGTGTAGCACGAAGCCCTTGATGGAGACCAAGAACATACAAATAACTTGGGAAAGCTTCTTGGTCAAGTTTTATGAGAAATATGTCCCTAGTTCAGTGAGGAAGAAGAAAGAGATGGAATTTATGGGCTTGAGACAGACGGATGAAATGACTGTGGACCAATATGTGGCCAAGCTCATTGAGTTGTCTCAGTATTCCTCTTACCTCCAGAGGTATGATGATGAACCTTGGAGATGTGAGCAGTTTGAGACTGGGTTGAAGCCCCTGATTAGTGACAGAGTCACTCCACAGCGGATCAAGAAGTTCAATACCCTTGTAGAGGTCAGCAGGGTGATTGAGACTAACTTGCAGGCTATCATGCCTGCTGTGACTACAGCTAGTCAGAAGAGGGTTCCAGATTTGAAAAGGCCGAAACTAGAAGAGGGTTCTAGTTTGACACCTAGTACCAAGAGGAGAGGCAAGGGGCCGTGGAATAGAAGGCCACAGCGAGGTATGCCACCTCCTCGGAGCCAGTCATCCTTCCAGCAGTTTCTGATGACATACTTCAAGTGTAGGAAGCCGGGGCACATTGCTAGACACTGCTCTCAGATGGATACAACGCTTCCTCCTAGGCCACAGACCCAGGGCCGAGTATTCGCCCTCACTCAGCAGGAAGCCAGTGCATCTCCCAGTTTGATCTGAGGTACGCTAATAGTGAATGGCTTTCCTGTAGTTGCTATTGTTTATATCCTATGATTGTGTGAGGCAATTGGGTCTAGTCATTAGTGTCTTTCCATTTGACTTTTCTGTCACTACACCCACTAGAGGTCACGTGGTTACTTCCCATACCTGCTTAAATGTCACTGTTCAATTTAACCATTGTCATACCACTATTGATTTGATCTGTATGCCTTTCCATGATATTGATTTGATTATTGGTATGAACTGGTTAGCCGCAAATAATGCAATACTTGATTGTGAACACCGAACCATTTCCCTACCTGCTTGTGGGACCATACCTAGGGTAGGAGCTGAGTTATCCTTTATGACTACTGCCCAGGCTGAGAGATATTTAGAGTGTGGATGTCAAGGGTTTCTAGTCTTTTTCTCTATTCAGGCAGAGGTAGAAGAAGGAATAGAGGAGATCCCAGTTGTCAGGGAATTCCTGGAGGTTTTCCCTAAAGAGTTTGACTTTAGTGGCCTACCCCCTTATTCTCGTTTTTTACTCTTTTCCAAACTGACCCTCGCTATGGCAAAAATTAACCTTCGATACGATGAGCTCGTATCAGTTACCTTTGCTATGGCAAGGTTTAACCTTCGCTACGGCGAGCACGTATCAGTTCCAGACCTCCACTTTCGCTATGGCGCGCACTACGGCAAGCAGCTCCTTAATTTTTGTATGGGATGCCTGCACTCGCTATAGCTAGAAGCATTTTCGCTATAGTGAATAGCTACTCTCACTATAGCTAGACCATTTCTCGCTATAGCGAATAGGTACATTCGCTATAGCTAGGCCTTTTCTCGCTATTGCAAGAAGACTTAGAAAAATTTCTAGATTTCAAAAATTTTCTGCTTTTCTTCTTTCTTTTCCTTTTCTTTTTCCAGTTGTTACATTTAAGTTAACATGTATAGATTTCCATAATGACCAAATATATGTGATTTAGATTTTTATAAAATTAGTTATGGATTTTAGAAGTTTATATCAGAAATCTAAACAGTAGCCCAGGCAACCAACGACCTCAATAGGCTTTTGGATGTCAAACGTTCTCCATGATGAATGTTTTGGTCTAGGCATATTTTTAGTGTGAAGTAGACATCTGAAGCTTCCTATAATGGCAAAGAACACATGATTTCGATTTTTCTAGAATTAGTTATGATTTTCCAAAGTTGTGACAGAAAAGAGGACATTCTGGCCGAAATGCAAACATGAATTTTAATGTGTTCCTTTGCTTTCCATGACTTGTTGACCAAATTTGATGATGGAAACAAGCTATATTCATGTGTTTAAGTATAAGAATATGATAGATGCATTCATATGACCCATGGGACTCAGAACGAAAAATTTTACTCGTAGAGGAATGCATTTTAATTCATAACTCCCTATGCCACTATATTGTTTCCATAGAACGAACATAAGATGAGGCATGGGAATGGCATGAATTGAGCCCTAGAAGTATGGTGTTATAAATCCCATGGCAATTTCATTTGAAAAGAATGAATTAAAGTGCATAGCCCCTCACATAGGATAAGTGTTTATTCTCAACTCTCAAGTGGTTAAGGTAATGTGTATTCCTCAAATTCCACCTATCAAAACCTCACTACCATAACCTTGTCTATTTTCTAAATCTCCACCACCTATGCTAAATGCAATGCACAAATCAAGAGGACTTTATTCAAGGTTGTAATGGGGTTAGAGAATGAAATGAATGGATATCCAAAAACAAGGAAAAACAAACCAATGGATATTTTAAAATCTCGAGAGCAATAAAAGAAACTTATGATAGGGACAAAATGTGGATTTTAAGTCCCTTATTTGCTACAAGGACAAACAAAATTCAAAATACTTCTTTCTTTGATTTTCATTCTCTTCTTTTCTTTTCATTTTTCATTCATTCATTTTTTTTCTTGCTTTTTTATATATTTTTTTCTTTTTTCTTTCTTTTGAACATCTTCTAAACTTTTACTGACCTAAATGATGTAAAGTACACATTCACCTATCCTAGTTAGATGTAATGCTCTTTGAAGTCTCTAAGGCATCTTCAAACAAGGTGGGAAACATTTTTTTTTTATGGCTATGGGTTTGACAAGAAAATGAAGCAAGGTCCAAAATGGTTAAACAATGGAAAGAATGCATGTAAAGGTTGGCCTTTTGGCTAACTAAAAGAAATGAATGCCTTATCATTTTTATGCATGTAAATGCAATTTTGGTCTCAACAAAGAATCAAGACAAGTTTTAAAGTGAAAGCAAAGATAGGTAAACACATACTAGAAATGGACAAATAAGGCTCAAATCCTCACCAGTTAATGGCTATAAAAATAATTCATTTAAATCAAATTCATTGCCACTTCACTTGAATCAAGACACAAGATCCTTTATGTATCATGTCAAAATGTATCTAAGTTATAATCATCTTAACTTCCAACTTCCATAAAAACTAAAAAAAATTCACACTATTTTGATTTTTTTTTCAAAAATTTTCATTTTTTTTAACAAAACAAAGAGAAGATGAAATGGAATGGCTCTCCCCCCACACTTAAATATTGCATTGTTCTCAGTGCCAGCACAAGATCTAATCAATAGATAGATAGCACAATATAAATAGTGGAAAGGAAAGTGTACAATCGAATAAAATGGCATGAAGATCTCAAGGGTGGCTTAGATTTCCATGTAGCTAGTTAGCAACCATTTATTACCTACAAAATAGAATAAAACAAATAGTAATATGGAAAAGAAAAGATAACTACATCCTAAGCTATAAAGGACTTGATCAAAGACCAACTAATCATATGTATTAAAAACTAAAATTAAAATAGCTTCATTTCTCCTTAGTTGAATGAGTTTAAGTCTAACCGCTTTAAAGCATTTTGATTGATCATTCAACGATGATGCATGGACTTCCTCAACCATTAGTAGTTTTGAAAAATTCAAATTCATCGTATTCATAAGCAATAAAAGAAGAAAAATCAAATTTAGTATGTTCAAAGCTAAAGAAAGAAAATTTGAAATCAAGATTATAAGTATCGAACACTAGACTCTTAAGATATCTATCAAAACCAATAAAACCAACTGGACTTTCATAAGTAAGAGTCACTGTATCAATGGAAAAATTAATTTCCAACTTTTCATAGTCTTTGAAGTTAGAATCTTTCAAGGTATCTGGCAATTGCTTCATCTCAACTGAGGGAGTCTGTTGATTGTTAGGAACTAGCTCATGAACTTCATGAACTTGCTCAGGACTCTCAATAAAAGAAATAATATCTTTTCTAACCAAAGAGACATTAGTAGACTTACAAGATTCTATACAATGATCAACAACAAAATCCAATCTCTCACTAGTATCAGCAATAGCACAAGTATCAATATGATTTTCAATATCAATACTAGTATGATCAGAAGAATTAATATCATCAACAGTTTTAGTGCAAACATAAGAATCCATGGACTTAATAGAATCATGATGATAAGAATATATGAGGAACTCACTAGTCTCAATAAAAGCATTAATCTAGGAACATCTATCACATATAGTTGATTTAGTACACACATAATCAAGAGAATCATTTAAGTCAGTTATATCACATGGTCCAGACAACATACTATCCCTAAACTCAGAAGATGCATCATCAATGGGCTTATCAACCAAACTCATACTAAGAATAGAATGATCATTACTTCCTAGGTCACCCCCACATTTATCTACTACCATAGACTCAATAGAATCATCATTAGCTAGCTAAGAAATGAAATCATCACTATGGTCATAGCTAAGAGTAGCAAAACCAAGTGCATCAATACACAAGGACTATTAGCATCAACATATGTGTCATTTTTGTTCAATGTATTACCACAATCAATCATATCAGGGGATTCAACAATAATTTCCTCATCTACATCATCATCATGCAATTCAGAATCCACATAATCATGTGCATTAGTAATCATTGTACCATCGTCTATACTAGAGTCATTTCCAACAAAATGCAAAGTATTAAAAGATGGAAGCATACTACCCAATGAATAAGACTCTTCCCCCTTTAAACATTCTCTTCTGATTTGCTCTTATTTCAATTTAATAGCACTTGAGGTAGGTTAATTCATTTAAGCTCCTGAATCCTTCATGTGGTTATCAATCATTTGTTGGTTTTGAAGATGCAACTATTTATTCTCCTGTTGGAGTTGAAAATTAAAGGCGCCCAGTTGTTGCCTCATCCTCTCTTCTCAACTTGATTTCCATTGGTGCTCTTATTGCATATGTTACTCATGATAGTTATAGGTATAATTCTCTGGCTCTTGTACATAGAATTTGTTGTATGGCTCAATGTAATTAGGGTGAACTTCATAGTGATGGTAGTAAGGTTGGTAGCATGGTTGTGCTTGTCTTCATTGCTCAAGTATGCCATGAAGCATTAATATAGCTTCATCTATCTTTCGGATAATCCTATCATTTGCACAAGAGTCATAGACACCTTGATTAGACATATAATAGGGAACCATTTAAAGCACAGAATATGAGAAGTACAATCAAGTTTAGTACAAAAGAAATTAGTAACAAACTACAACTATAGTTAACTCTAAACCAAGAAAATAAAAATCAAATGAAGCCAACAACTACCTAACAATAAAAAACACTCAAAAATAGAGGATAAACACACAAAATGAACTCACAAAAAATATAGAAATTAAATCCAGAAAAACTAAAAAAATCCTAAAAAAATTTGAGAAAATACTATAAAATTAGAAAAAGTGCCTTAAACGTTGGAATTTAGCCTAAAAATGGTGCACCCAATAGCTTTGTTATTACTTTTGCTCAAAACACCCAAAAACCTTGGAAAACAAAGTTTGCAAATTTTTTGGGCATGTCAAATAAAAATTCTAGCAAGCAGAACAATTGATGCATGTCACACCATATTATTCCCAGCATCAATTTCCTTTATCAAGGTGCATTACATAAAGTAGCAAGGAAATCCTAAGAATTTTACATTAAAATCATAACTTAATGGCGTTATGTTAGGGTGAGGATTCAAATTTTGATTTGTGAACCTCCAAAAACTTACTAACAATATTTTCTAATTATTTTCCATTCATAAAAGTCATAAAATCTTAAAATTTCACATGAATCACCGGTCAAGAATAAAAAATCACAAATTCTCATGTTTTGCCTCAAGTTCTAGGGTGGCAGATTTTGAGGCAACTTTGAAAAATCAGCCACTTCAAAAATTTATATCTCTCTCTCTAGACATCCAAATAGGGTTATTCTAGTTAGCACAAGTCTCTGGGAAGGTATAGTTTTGGCTTATAAAATTTCATGGAAATTGGACATCGTTTGCCCCATGTTTGACATAGATTCATTTTTTGACCAAAGCTACAGTATAGTGACCAAATCAAAAATTCGTCAAATATTCTATAGACCTCCAAATATCTTCACACAAAGCTCTCAATAAGAACTAGATTCATACCAAATCTCATGGGCAAACTCATTCATTTGGTTAGATCTTGACATTGAACTGCAATTTGGTCATTTTTTAGTCTTATAAAGGGTCCAAGACCACATTTGGTTCCAAGGCTCCCATGGCCACTTGAGCACGTGGGAAAGCACCAAATAGTCTATTAAAATTGTCTCAAAGGTGCCTCAACCCAAAAATTAAAAACTCGCTCTCTCATCCCAAGCCATATGCAAGAACATACAAGTTATATGTTGCCATTCGCTACCCAAAATGTATATTACTATTCATTTGGCCCCACATCTCATACATACATCAAATATTTGGGTAATTACACATGTTCAAATGATTATACAACCACTCCATCATAGTATTACTTCATTTGTCATTCATATGGCTACAAAATGAACAAAACAACACACTTTGTTGTCAATCTTTCATCTCCCCACTTGTTAACTTCCATTACCTTGTTTATTTGCTACACCTAGCATGTTAAGATATTGGAAAGGAGGGAATGAGATTCAAAGAATCCCAATAGGTCATCTCCCTTTCAATCATGCATAAAGAATACAATTCAAGTGTCAAAAATGCATGCATGGATCTTATGAGTCATGTAATCATTCATGCACCAATTTTAGAATTTCAAGAAGTCATGTAAGACACACATAGGTTTACCAAGTAAGTGGTTTAGCCTCACTCATTCTCTTATAGATTTTGGAATTACCTCACCCACTTTCTTAAGAGGTTTTAAATTTAACCTCACTCTTGGGAGACTCTTTACGTTGTCTCAACCACTTTTAGGATTCTTGGCTCATCCTCACCATGGTTAAGAGTTCTTGGCTTCACCACACTCAAGCAAACCCAAGCAAATATACTGAGCATCATTTAAAAACATAATATAATATCATGGTACCATGGCATATAGGCACATGCTAGAATACTTTTCATAGCTTAAAATACACATACACATATTCAAAGACAAGATACGCACACATTCATGCATGAGAGAAAGAAGAGAGAGCTACCTTGGTTATACAAGCACACTTTTTCTATAAATTTCCCTTCTTTCTTCTCTACCTAACCAAAAACTTCAGAAGTATTAACTTCTCTTGGCCTAAACACACCAAAAGAAACATGAATTACTCATGGGAACAAGCCTTGGCATTATACACACTTTACATGATGCTACTTTGGTCTATGGCTCCATTATGCTTCCATAAGGCACTTAATGAAGCAAATATAAGAATTCATGATCTTATCTCCCTTCTCTCCTTCAATCTATGATTCTTGACTTCATTTAGACTCTTTAGACTCATCACACAATTATTTTACGAAGCCTAACTAAGAGTTGCTTCATTATGCTACATTATGGAGCCTACACCTCCATCTCACTATCTATGGCTTATAAAATTTTTCTAAGACTTCCTCTCATGTTCTTCCACCTTATATAGTCCCATTCTAGGCTTAGAACAAATTAAAAAACTCCCTAGGTGGCCAAACATTGTGTGGCTAAGATATACATCATGAAAAGAGCCTTTAAACTTCGCTTTGTTTTCTTGGAAGGAATGGCACATATGTAACTTTCTAGGGGTCTAAGGGACTTAAACCATGTCTTACATAAGCTAGAATACCTCTAGGAAAAATCAGATTTCATCATTTATTTCAAAGCCCCAAGTTGTGCCAACTTGAATTTTAAGGCTCCTTTTTTGTTTCCACTTGCCTATTCTAAATTCCCATACTCTAAATCACTTGTTCTTCCCTTGATATGGTCAAAATTTAACTCCCTTTGGATGGGCTCTAGGTCGTACAAAATTCATATGGAGGAGAACAAGTAAGAAGTGCAAGAAAAGCCATGGAAAGGAACGAGAACCTATCTTAAATTCTTGCTCTTCCAAGTGGCTTCCTCTTGCACCTAAGCCTTCCCTCCAATCCTAACTTCTCCTTGCTGGACGAAAACCAAAATAGAATCAAAATACATTCTGAACCCATGGAAATATGGAGGAGAAGGAGGGGAATATTTATCGTGAAGACAAAAGGAAGAAAACATACACTTTCATATCTATTCAAGGCTTCTTCTTCTCTTTCGTTGTTTCTCCTTCTGCATGATGCCTTGGCTTGAGTTTTTAGTAGTTTCAAAAATGGGTAAAATGTTGGTGCAGCTTGGGGAGGGCTGGAACGTGTTTTAAGAAAGCAAAAAGTAACTTTTCATTTTTGCATTTTAGTCCCTATTTTCCACTTTCTTCATTTTTTGCTCATTTCAACTCCTTTTTCAAGTCCATATTTTCCATCATATTCCTTAGGCTCTTAATCATAAGAATTTCCTTTGGAATCACTCAAAATGGATCTGGAACTATTTTGAACCATTCGGTCAAAGTTTTAGTCAACCATTTGCCGAACTCGCTCACCGGAAGGGTTTCAATTGCTTTGAGGATTCTCATAGTTTATAAGGCCTCTGAGAACCTTGAAAACCTCAAAATTTTCATTTAAAAATCTCTCCTGTGAGTTTTCAAAATTTTTCAAAAATTACAAAAATGCCCTTACTTTCTTCGACAAATTTTTTGAGTTCCTCTGGCTCTAGTTTTCCAGTATCTTAAGCCTCAAATCCTCACTTTTTATTATTTAGAATTTGATCCTAATTTTATTTGACCTCAAATCATTCACTCTAGGGGACTTCCTTTTATATTCGGTGCGTTTTATACATTCGTGGAGAAACCGAACATTGTGTTTCTCACGTTTACAGAGGAATCGGATGTTACAATGCATAACACCAAAATGTATAAAAACCAAGTTCAAAATAGGGAAAAAAAAAACAAAGACAAAGAAAAAACACATAGAAAATATTTTCAAACAATTAAGAATCCAATTTTCCTAACAACAATGCCAAATTTGAAGGTTTGCGTTATGCAACCTCAAAATAAATTAGGTTGAAAAAGATTTGCAGTATAGGGTAAAACCTAGATCATTTTCCTTGGAAATGGATTTCAATATTTAATTCATCTTTCTAAGTGTAAAGAACTCAATAAGCTACCTAATTAAAGGGGGTTTTGAATTAATTAGACTAACTAGAATTAGAATGAATTAAAGTACAAACTACTACCTAAATTACATCAATAAAAAGTAACTAATAGACTTGTGACTAGTTTTGGGTTCATTCCTTAATATCCACTATCATTATCCTAATTCAATTATCAATGGTTCTGGTCTAAGAGTCCCTATTTGTGTTCATGCAAATTATCTTGAGTTACCATGCAAGATTCAAGAAATTAAGAATTCAAGGTAGAATTGAGACTTCAATCCTATATAAAATCATTAATTCTTGTCATTAGGATTAATGAACACTAAATTTGATTAATTAATCGATCGATTAACCTCTAAATTATCACCCTAGGATGTTCAATTAACCAATTAAACTCCAAAAAATTCTCAAATTAAACAATTAAGCACACAATTTCTCATATGCATTTCATCAAATAACTTGACTGCATACATGGAAAATTATAGGAAAATGAAAATTCAGCACTTAATTCAATCTATTAATCATTCAAATACTCTTCTAATTAATGTCTAACTAGCCATTAATTATAAACCACACTAATCTTAGTCAATTACAAGCTTAACCAAGTAAGTATAAGAACAACAATTGATGTAAAAAGATAGAAAAAAATAAAATAGAAAGTTTATCCAAAATCCCTTACTAATTCCAAAAGATTCAAGCTTCAATCCAAGGTTGTCATCTAAGCTAGCCACAAGATGGAGTTAGTGATTCATGGAGTGGAGAATGATGGATGGAGATAGAGATGGAAAGCTACGGCTATTGGAGGAGAATGGATGGAGGGAATGAGATATGTGAATGATTGGTGAATGAATCATGGATGATGGATACTGCCTAAGCCTCTTCCCTCTCAATCACGTGTTTTGGCTACGCTTCATTTATTCCCTCCCACATGAGCAAGCCATGCCATTTTTTAATATTCATTCCCACATTACTGATGCATGCTTCATGTGTGTGTAGCTACGTATCAACCCATGCTTTCCTTGCTGATGAGAGAGAGCCCATGAGTGAGATGCTGCGATATGGATGAACATGGATGTCCAGCCTCTACATGAAAGCTCGAGAGTCTCCTCTATATGTGCTTCTTCCATCACTCTAACGTGTTCTCCTCTAGACCCTCAAAACTGTGC
Organism: Erythrophleum fordii; assembly: GCA_032878935.1. Lineage (NCBI taxonomy): Eukaryota > Viridiplantae > Streptophyta > Magnoliopsida > Fabales > Fabaceae > Erythrophleum > Erythrophleum fordii. Next base: position 22,741,149 of record JAVQMF010000044.1, read on the forward strand.
CAATCCACATTAGACTCGAGCTTTATTTGTTCAACTGTTCATGTGTTCTACTGCTAAATATTATAGGTCTCCTCCTGATCACAATGAGCTCCTTCTTCTTTGAATCCACGTGCTATTCTTCATGTGAATAAGAGAGCTATATGAATGTGAATGGCCCTTGTCTTGTGTTGCTTCCTTAGCTAATGTATGCACTACAAAAAAATTGATTTTTAGTGACGACTTTTAGTGACAACTAGAAAAATGTTGCCACTAAAAGTATAATTTTAGCGGCGATAAAAAAAATTGTCACTAATTATGGTCACTAGAACAATATATAGTATTTGGAATGAACTTTTAGTGGCGACAAAAAAAAGTCACCACTAAAAATATTTAGTGATGTCCTTTAGCAGCGACATGCAGTTGAAACTAATGCTTTCACACAATATATTGTATGCCATAATTTTAGTGACAATAAACGGTTGCCACTAAAACTCTTTTAGTGGCGCTATATAAAAGTTGCCAGAAGAAACAACTTTTAGTGGCGACACTGTTCGCCACTAAATGATTGTTGAATTTGTTAAATTTTTAATTTATTTTTACAAAATTATTAATGACAAAGAATATAGTCGCCACTAAATAAAAAGTTTTAGTCACGACATGATATTGCCACAAATTTTGTAACAATGTTTTAGTGGCGACCTCATCAAGTCGCTAAAATATTTTTAGTGGCGATTGCATAACATCACCACTAAAAGTTTGATGCTAACTTGTGATATTATTTAAAATTTTTCTGTTAATCTTTTAGTGGCGACATACCATCATCACTAAAAGATCTTTTAGTGGTGACTTTCTCTTGTCGCTACTAAAAATGTTTAGTGGCAACTAAATTGAGGTCGCCACTAAAAAGCTTGGCTCAAAATTTTTAAATGTAAAAAAATTTTCTCATAAATTTTTAAAAGTGACTTTTAGTTGTCATGAAACATTTTTGGCAACGACTTTATTAGGTCACCAATAAAAGTTTTGGTGTATAAATTTTAAAATTTTTACAAAATTTGTGCCAAAATTTTTAGTGATCACTATAGGTCATCAATAAAAGGTTCTTAGTGGCAACACTTCTTTGTCGCTACTAAAACATTTGGCTCAAAATTTTTAAAATTTTGTACCATAACCTTTAGTAACGGCCTAAGCTTGTCGCCAATAAAAACTTTGATAGTATTCATATTATACACTATTTATATGTGTGTGTTTGTGCATACGTGCACGTGTGTGTGTGTGCATGCGTATATACTTCTAAAGACAATAATGTAACAAAATATTATATGTGGTTCACATATAATATAGCAAACAACAAAACTAATAAATATTATTTATAAGCATAAATTTATTTTAAACTTGATTATTTTTTATAATTTCAATCTTAATATTTTTTATTTATTATTTATAAGCTTTTTGTGTTTTATTTTTTTTATGATAGGAAAAGTTTAATATAATTTAGAAATAATAGAAGTTGAATGTTAAGTATTTTTAAATTTTAAATAAGGGTAATTTTTATTTTTCATTAAAAGAAGGACTTAAACATTAATAAAAAATTTAAATCAATTAGTAATGTTAAATATTAATAAGAAATTTAATTTTTAATCTTAGGTAATTTTTCTTAAAAATTAATAAGAAATTTTAATCAATTAATAATGGAATAGGTAAAAATAAAATAAATTTTTTAATATATAACATACATAACGAGCTTAGCTTAAAAAATTTTAAAAGTATAACATATTTATATAAAAAATATAAAAAAATAAAGAAAAGAATAAAAAATCAATAAAATAATAATAGAAAACTGTGTCTAAAGAAGGAAAATAATGAAGTCAAATTAATGAAATAATAGGAAAAAAATGCAAGAACAAAAACCTGAAGCTGTCTCTTTCAATCATGGCTTCTGGCAATAACAAGATGAGAAAAAGATGAACAACATTCTTTATATTGGGAAGAGTTTTTATTAAATGTCAAATTATCATCAAGATTTGCAGAACCTAACCAAAAGTAAACTCATTTTTTTCTTATTAACCTTCCCATCCTACTTAGTACTCTCACTTCAAACTTTGCTTTTTGATGACCTATTTTTTTAATCATTTATAGAAAAAATAAAAAAATTATAAATTAAAATTTTAATTATAAAGTGTTAAGTGATCAATGGAACCTATAGACAAAGAGAAAAAAATTATTGTATTCACCATATACACATCCCTAAGGGTTGAAATAAAGATTTCATCTGTATGATAGTTTCATATGTGTAGATCAAATCTTAACTCTTGACCCACAAATTTTTCAATGAAAAGAAGCATGATTACTAATTTCGCAAGATAACCACTTACAGATGAAAGTTCCTTATACACAATATATGGTATCATTTTATTTGCATAACATTCAATAAGGATTAATGTGCCCCGCACAATGCAACATTAAGTGGTATGGATTTTGGCTAATTTAGATCTTTTTTGTTTTGGAGGATAAATGCATAAGGCAAATTTAAAGAGAGATAAAGAGAGGAAGAGAGAGTCTGAGTGGTAATCATACAATTTCTCTTCTTCTCATTTATTTCCTAAATTTACTTAATGCATTTATCCTCTTATATTTAGTAGATGCAGTGAAATGGATAAAAGATAATTTTATTTATTATTATATATATACATGTTTAATGAAGTTAAATTGTTTATTTGTTTTCTTAATGGAGATCCTATCTCAATGGTTCTATTAAGTGAAGACATTATTGCAACACTATTGAAACCAAACTATAATCATGGTCCAAGGTTTCTTCATTATTATTCTGACTTTCTCACTACATTTGAATACAAAACAAGATACTCATACCTTTTTATTTATAGATAAGTAGCTTATAACGATTTCAACTCTACACCACACAAAACATATGAGAAGATATGTAATTTTTTCAGGAGAAAGATTTGAAGGGTATGTAGTTAAAAAAAAGGAATTACAAATAAAATGAAAAATATATATATTACATTTTTATAATTAGATTTCTCAATTAACAGATGACAAATGTATAATTTTTTAATAATAACACAACAAATGTATAATCTTTATAGATAACTATATAATTCTCCAATTAAATTATGTACTTATCAAGTTATAATTGAAATATCAATATACTTATAATATTTTACTTAAAAAAGTTGATAATAAAAATATAAAAAAATTATACTTAAATCTGGTCTAGATAAAATTTATTATTATAAAAAAATCTCTATCACTTAAGTGTCATTTGAATAAGACTCTATGAAATGTAATAACATTGATATTAACATGATGAGGCAACAACAAACTAAACCAATGCTATGAATTGAATAAAATAAAAATGTACGATAATGAATATATAGCCGATTAATCACCTTAATTGGTTACATAGGGTATCATTCAATTTTTTTAATAATGAAAATACCTCCAAATTTGGCTCAAAGTAAGTACTCTTTTTCAAGTTATCTTAAGAGCTCACAACTTATCTTCAATTTAGTTAATCTAGTAAATTTTGAAATAGCTCTATGAAGATATTTGGATATAGTAGTTCTAAATTATTAGTAGTCCCCTATTTAATTGTTAAATATAAAAAGTAATCATTTATCAAATCTAAAAATCTAAAATAAATAATTTTGTTATAGTTATTTAATTTCTAAATAGATCATTACAAATTACAATTACAAAATAAGGATTTATTTGATTTTTGGCTTTCTTCCAACCATTTATAAAATTTAGAAATTAAAATAATTATTTTCAACTATGAATTTTTCCTCTTCTCCTTTAATTTAATATCAATTTCTTTAATTTTTTTTCCTAATAATTCCTCATCCTTCTTTTTCAATTACCCTTGAAATTTTGTAATTATCCCATTTTTCTTTTTAAACGTCTAAAAAAGTCACAACCCTTCTTTCTAGCCTTTGAGCTTGATGCCCATGAAGCAAATTCCACCTCTTTTCTTCTATAATTGGTAAAGCGATATCAACAATTCTATTTTCTAAAAGAATGGCATCTTCTTCTCTCCTTGCAATTATTATACTCTTATCTCCTCCTTTGCTTTAGTCTCTATCTCTCTCTCTTCTTGTCTCTTCTCTTAGACTATAGACTAATTGTAACTCTACAATTTTTACAAAATTTTTTTCTCATGTGATTCTTGTAAATAATCAATATTAACTTAATTTAAGTAATCTCAAATAATTTAATTATCATATAAAATTTTTTATTTGTATAACATGTATTTGTAGTTTTTGTGTACTTATTCTTTATTTAGTTTTGAAAGTTATGTAATCATTAATGAAAGAAATACAATAAAAAGATCAAGACCAATCTAAAATAAATTACTGCTAACTAATATATAACTAAAAGAATATAGCTTAAGAGATAACTATATTATGTAAAAATCTTTAAATTAAATTAATATTAATATTAATTTTTATGAGGTAGGTGTTCAAAATTTTAAATTAATTTAATATTTCATACTATATTCTTATCTTTTGATTCATTAAAATTTTTATCTAATATCAATTTGTAAATTGATTTAAATTTATTTATTTTATTCTATTGATATAAAATCATAATTGTAATATTTTCATATTTTAAATAAAATTAAAAAACAAAAATAATTTTATGTATATAACATTAATTGGTATTTTCTGTTCAATCATTTTTTATTTAGTTTTGAAAGCTATGTAATGATTAATAAGAGAAATACAATAAACCCATAGTTTAAGATAATCAAAATAGATAAATTTATTTAAGATCAAGATTAATTCAAAATAAATTCAGATTAAATTACATAAAAAATAAAAAAATAAATTACTAATAACTGATATATAAATAAAGAAATATAGCTAAAGTGATAAATATATTAATTACTTGAAAATATTTAAACTAAATTAAATTAAATTAATATTAATTTTCATGAGGTAAGTATTAAAATTTTTAAATTAATTTAATATTTCATACTATATTCTTATCTTTTGATCTATTAAAATTTTGATCTAATATCCACTTGAACATTGAATAAATTGTTTTTTAGTATTCTATTCATATAAAATTATAATTGTAATATTTTTGTGTTTTATATAAAATAAAAAATGAAAATAATTTTTTTTATATAACATTAACTAGTAGTTTTTGTTTAATTATTCTTTATTTATTTTTGATAGTTATGTAATCATGAGTAAAAGAAATAAAATAAACCTATATTTTAGGCTAATAAAAATAGATAACTTTATTTAAGATAAAAAATAATGTAGAATATATTCAAATTAAATTGGATAAAGAATAAATTAAAATAAATTACTGATAATTGATATATAAATAAAAAATATAGCTTAAGTGATAACTATATTAATTATTTAAAAATCTTTAAATTAAATTAAATTGACCTTAATTTTTATGAGGTAAGTATTAACATTGTTAAATTAATTTCTTATTCCATACTATATTCTTATCTTTTGATCCATCAAATTTTTTATCTAATATCCACTTGTAAATTGATTTAAATTTATTTTTCAGTATTCTATTGACATAAAATAATAATTGTCATATTTTTGTATTTTAAATAAAATAAAAAACGAAAATAATGTTTAGTTTTTGTTTAACTATTCTTTATCTAGTTTTGAAAGTTATATAATCATTAATCAAAGAAGTAAAATAAAACCATATTTTAAGATAATAAAAATAGATAGCTTTATTTAAGAACAAAACTAATGCAAAATATATTCAAATTAAATTGGATAAAGAATAAATTAAAATAAATTACTGATAATTGATATATAAATAAGAAATATAGCTTAAGTGATAACTATATTAATTATTTAAAAATCTTTAAATTAAATTAAATTGACCTTAATATTTATGAGGTAAGTATTAACATTATTAAATTAATTTATTATTCCATACTATATTCTTATCTTTTGATCCATCAAATTTTTTATCTAATATCCACTTGTAAATTGATTTAATTTTATTTTTTTTCTATACTATTGACATAAAATAATAATTGTAATATTTTTGCATTTTAAATAAAATAAAAAATAAAAATAATTTTTAGTTTTTAGTTTTTGTTTAACTATTCTTTATCTAGTTTTGAAAGTTATATAATAATTAATCAAAGAAGTAAAATAAACCCATATTTTAAGATAATAAAAATAGATAACTTTATTTAAGAACAAAACTAATGCAGAATATATTCAAATTAAATTGAATAAAGAATAAATTAAAATAAATTACTGATAATTGATATATAAATAAAAAAATATAGCTTAAGTGATAACTATATTAATTATTTAAAAATATTTAAATTAAATTAAATCGACCTTAATTTTTATGAGGTAAGTATTAACATTGTTAAATTAATTTATTATTCCGTACTATATTTTTATCTTTTGATCCATCAAATTTTTTATCTAATATCCACTTGTAAATTGATTTAAATTGATTTTTTTTGTATTCTATTGACATAAAATAATAATTGTAATATTTTTGCATTTTAAATAAAATAAAAAATGAAAATAATTTTTAGTTTTTGTTTAACTATTCTTTATTTAGTTTTGAAAGTTATATAATCATTAATCAAAGAAGTAAAATAAACCGATATTTTAAGATAATAAAAATAGATAGCTTTATTTAAGAACAAAACTAAGGTAGAATATATTCAAATTAAATTGGATAAAGAATAAATTAAAATAAATTACTGATAATTGATATATAAATAAAAAATATAGCTTAAGTGATAACTATATTAATTATTTAAAAATCCTTAAATTAAATTAAATTGACCTTAATTATTATGAGGTAAGTATTAACATTGTTAAATTAATTTATTATTCCATACTATATTCTTATCTTTTGATCCATCAAATTTTTTATCTAATATCCACTTGTAAATTGATTTAAATTTATTTATTTTTGTATTCTATTGACATAAAATAATAATTGTAATATTTTTGTATTTTAAATAAAATAAAAAACGAAAATAATTTTTATTTTTTTAACTATCCTTTATCTAGTTTTGAAAGTTATATAATCATTAATCAAAGAAGTAAAATAAATCGATATTTTAAGATAATAAAAATAGATAGCTTTATTTAAGATAAAGACTAATTCAAAATAAATCCAAATTAAATTTGATAAAGAATAAATTAAAATAAATTACTAATGATTGATATAGAAATAAAAAAAATATAACTGAAGTGATAACTATATTAATTATTTAAAAATATTGAAATTAAATTAATATTAATATAAATATTTATGAGATAAGTATTAAAATTTTTAAATTAATTTAATATTTTATACTATATTCTTATTTTTTGATACACTAAAATTTTCTTCTAATATCTACTTGTAAATTGATTTATATTTATTTTTTAGTATTCTAGTGATATAAAATTATAATTGTAATATTTTTATATTTGAAATAAAATAAAAAACGAAAAGAAAAGAGCGCTGAAGAGGCAAAACGTAAAGTTTTATTTTCCCATTCCCTTCAGAGATGCTCGATGAAAGCGACCTGTGCCCTAGTAGGAGACCCAAGTCTTGTGATGGGGAGAAAGAGACAATAGATTAGTGAAATGCTTAATGAAAGAGACGATCTATTCTTCTTTTGAATATATTTTTGACAATAGTTTCTTCCACGACTTTAGGTACTATTAATGATAGTTTCTTCCCCTTCTTCTAATTTATAGAAATTGAGCCAAAGAGGGAGTGCGTGGCGGCACACTGTGCTTAACGCCATTTTCCTTCTTCTTGGGTCCTATCATATAGCGTCTCCCTTCACATTCATTGTCCAGTGTTAGCAAAATCCATTATCTCCTACTCCAATCTCATAAGCACTTCACTTTTTCTTTCTAGAAATTCACTGTGTTGGGAAAAATTTTCTTTGTTCTTAGATCCCCTGATGATTTCCCCCCTATAAACAGTTAGTTACTGATTACTTGATGATCCCATATGATCATTTACTGCTTCCAAAGTCTTACTTAGTGTTATCTTGCCATTGTCTAATATACTCTGTTAATTTTTTTATCATTGCATTTTAGTTGAATTTGATTGTTGATAGTGCTCTCTAAATGTGCTTACGAGTTTTTGTTTTTGCACTATCGACAGGTAATCCGTGATACCACTTTTTCATATCACTGCTGAGGTACTCGTTGAATTGTTGACTGATCACAGAGGTGATTTTGGGAATGAGTCTTGGATTTTTAGAATTTTCTATTTGATACAAATGTATTAGTTTCATTGGCCAAGGAGTGGATTTTCATCGGAGTGGATCTTGTTTTTGGGGGAGGGGGAATTTGATTAGGAATTCTTTAAGTCTAGTGAAAGATAATATAAATACACCCATTAAATTTCAAATTAAAATGTATTAAAAAGACATGGTGGTTGAGAAAAACTTTATATAAATTCAGTTTCTATTTCAATTAGAGGATAAGAAATGCTTAATGTTTTTTCTTTCAAAGAGGTCGATATATTAGATACAAGGACATTGAACTGGGTTATGAAAATTTCAATTCGGTAGAGCAGTAAAATTGATTGGGCAATTTAAGCATTTGGTTTTAGGGTATCGTGAAGGACTGGAACCTTGGTTTTAAAATTTGGATGCTTTAAGTTTAAAATCTGTTCTTATGGTTGTCTTGCTTTTGCTATTAAAGATATATGAAGAGATTTTGGCCTCTTGAATTATTTCTAGATCTAAATAACATGCTTGGTTGATTGGCACCATTGTATTATACCTGTCCAACTTTTTTCCTAATCTGTGTAAGGTACCGTTGTACCTGAGGTACATAAACGTGATCCTCCTTTTTGAACTCTCTGATTGCTTTGGTTTTCATCATGGGTTCTAATCATCACTGCTTGATATGGGTTTAATCTTTCATATGGTATGATGAACGTTAGTGATTTAATAGGCCATTTACTTGAGTGATATAAGTCGTTTGCACCTATGATGTTCCTTATCTAGGATGTCATTGCTGTTGTAAGTTTGAATTATTGCTAGGATCTTGGGCAACCATTGGCATATTATCATTAGCATTCTCTTTATTTTTGGAATCTTCATAATCACTAATAGGGATTATTTAGCATGTTGGGGTAAGGAAAAGAAGTTTATGCAGTTGTAGGTTGTGCTATGTATATAGATAAAATCAACATATTTACTTGACGGTTCAATTATATCTCTGGATGTATGAAAAACTATAGCAACATTTTCAGTATCACATGAAAATTATTCACTTCAACTAAATTATTACTTTATATATATATATAAGGATAAAGTATGGGCCAAACATAGGGAGAATGAAAAATTTGAGAGATGAAAGGGGGAGGAACTAAAAAAAATTGTGAGATTGAGAAAGACTAAATAGAGTGAAGCAAACCAAAAAAGGAGAATTATAGAAAATAAAACAAAATTAAAGTAATCAAATCCTTCTTCTTGGTGCTTGTTTTCTCTATGCTATGCTTCTCCCTTTCTAATAAAAAATAATACAGTTTTGTTAGGTTATATTGAATTCAAAATAAGTAATTAGGCTCTAAAATTCATATTTGAGTTTTCAATTAAATCTTGTTCAATATGGTGCACAATTCCATCTATTTAGCAAAACTTAGTAGTAGACTTGACGTTTGACCTTCTATTTATAAATATTTTATACTTAATTATTGATATATTATTATATTATTCATTGAACAGATAAAGAAGGGGTAGCAAAGAAGAAGTGAACCAAAGGCGATAAGAAGCCGAGGTTGTGGAGGAGTTTGGCTAGGGAGCTTTGACAAGGAAAATTAAGAAAGTGTTTTCATTTTCAGTTTAATCAACCATTGCCATCAATCACAGGTACAAATGTCGCTGCAACTTTGTGTTTCCTTTTTTTTTTTTTTCTCTTTGTTTGATTTCGCTATTTTCTTTTAGTTATGCTCTGTTGAGATACTGTTGTTACTAAGTTGGTGTAGCTTTTTATTTAAAAGGAGTTATTATTATGGTCTTTTTATTTGTTTTACTTTAATCTTTTAACTTGCAACTTATATTATATTTGTCTTGTAATAATAATAAGATTACTTATTCATACATTACATGTATGCATTTAATAATAAATAAATAATAATGATGTTCTACATTAATAATAAAATAAGTGAAACTGTTAAATTTTAATGAATAATAATAATAATACTAATAACCATGTTTATTATAAATTAAATTTATTCAAATAAAAATTAAATGAATAAGTTATAAATAATAAATAATCAATTAATATCAAATACTTAATAATAAATTATACAATAAAATTTAATTTATTAATAATAATAATATCAGGGAGAAGATTTTTATGATGAATTAAACTAATGTTAAATAAATGATAAAAATAAATAGTAAATGATAATACATATATTAAAGGTATATTAATAAATAGCATTGATAAAATAATGAAAATAAGAATAATAATAATAATAGTTATTAATAATTAGATTCATTTAATTATTATTACGAAAATAGTAATATTAAATAATAAGCATTCAATTATGTAACTAAAATTCAGTAATAATAATAAGATTACTTATTCAAAAATTAAATTATTCATTTAATAATAAATAAATAATAACAATGGAATTAATAAATAATAAAATAAATGATTAATTAAATTTTACTGTATAACAATAATGCTAATAACCATGTTTATTCTAAATTAAATTTACTCAACTAATAATTAAATGAATAAATAATAAATTAATGTCAACTACTTAGTAATAAATAATAAATTGTACAATAAAAGTTAAATTAATAATAATAATAATAATAATAATAATAATAATAATAGGAAGAATATTTTTATTGTGAATTAAACTTATTAAAATAATTTTAAATAAATGATAAAAATAAATAGTTAATAATAAAACATATATTAAAGATAGATTAATTAATCACACTGATGAAACTAATAATAATAATAATAATAATAATAATAATAATAATAATAACAATAGTGATCAATAATTATATTTATTTAATTAGTATTAAGTAACTATCAATATTAAATAATAAACATTAAATTATATAGCTAAAATTAATTAAATAATAACAACAACAACAACAACAACAACAACAAGATTACTTATTCAAAAATTAAATTTATTCATTTAATAATAAATAAATAATAACAATGGAAGTAATAAATAATAAAACAAATGATTAATGATATTTTAATGTATAATAAAAATGCTAATAACCATTTTTTTTATAAATTAAATTTACTAAATTAATAATTAAATGAATAAATGATAAATAATAATTAATATCAAATACTTAATATTAAATAATAAATTGTACAATAAAATTTGTTTTACAAATCCAAGACAATAAGATTTAATAATAATAATAAGAGCAAATTCTTTTTTTAACAATATAGGAGAACTACCAATATTGTTAGCAAAGACAATAAGCAAAGAGAAGGAAAGTTTTATGAATAATGATGGAAAACAATGGCATCCACGTATACAACTCATTTAAAAGTCTTGTAATTTGTTGAAAGTTAGAAAAGAAATGGTTTTCCAACCATAAGATGCAACAAAAATAAAGCATGTACTAAATTACTCTAAAACCAACAGAATTTGTGTTGTAAATTATATGTCATAAACTTAATCAATGAGCTATATAAAAAGAGCTTACACCAAAAGTTGTTCCTTGTTTTTATCCACAAGAGCAAAAGAAAAAACCATATTGTTGTCTGCAAATATATAAAACTACTTGTGCCTTTAATTCATTTATATGATAGGTCAAAAAACATGATTTCATATGTGCTTGGTTTGCACAATTTCTTAAATTATTTTATTAGTGTTATTAGATTTAAATAGGCTATTGATGTGCTTAATTCTTTCACTTGGTTTCAAGATCCATCATAATAATCTAACATTCATTGACTTTCATTTGCTCTTACTTTTCTTTGCTATTAATCAAGAATAGAGCTGAAATGGCATATAGACAAGGCATTGATGACTTTCTCCAATGGGCATTTAGTCAAGGTAGGGTGACTAATATGATTCGATACCCATGCAAGGGGTGTAAGAATACGGTTTGGAAGTTGAGAAGTGAAGTAAAGGCTGATTTATTCAGGAAGGGCTTTAGTGAGAGTTATAAAGTGTGGGACTCATATGGAGAAATTTGACTTGATGCCCACAATCCAATTTAGCATGCAAATGATGAAGTACATGAGGATAATGAGGAGGAAGATGACATCATTGACATGTTACACGATGCATTTGGTGACACATATTCAGAGGAGTCACCTAACTTACAAGCTAGCTAATTTTTTAAGTTGTTGGAAGATGCTCAGACCGAACTCTGTCCTGGTTGTAATAAGATGTCAAAATTATCTTTCATAGTCAAACTCCTTCACATTAAATGTCTCAATCATTACAGCAACAAATCTATGGATGCATTGCTAAATTTATTCAGGGATGTTCTACCTGAGGGGGCACTAGTACCTAACTCTTACTACGAAGCAAAAAAGGTTATTGGGGAGTTGGGATTAAATTACACCAAGATTGATGCATGTGAGAATGACTGCATCTTATACTGGCGAGAGCATGCTAATGCAAAATCATGCCCTAAGTGCAATGTGTTTAGATGGAAGTTGGATGGTCACAAAGGCAAAAAAGTGCCACACAAAGTGTTGTGTCATTTTCCATTGAAGCCTAGGCTACAACAGTTGTACATGGCTCGACATACAACTAAAGAGATGATGTGGCATATAGAGGGACGCATTGATGATGGTGTGTTACGGCATCCGTCTGACTCCATTGCCTGGAAATCATTTAATGACTAACATCCTGACTTCGCTTGTGATTGTAGAAATGTATGAATGGGTCTAGCTAGTGATAGATTCCAGCCTTATGGAAATATAAGTGGTAATCATAGTATTTGGCCAGTTGTCCTAGTTCCATACAATTTACCACCATGGTTATGTATGAAGCATCCATACTTTATGATGATGCTTCTTATTCTAGGTCCTATGTGTTTAGGTAATGATATAGATGTGTACTTGCAACCAATGATTGAAGAGTTATAGGAATTATGGAATGATGGTGTTGACACATATGATGCTTACTCACAGTCTAATTTTAAGATGCATGCAGCTATTATCTGGACAATCAATGACTTCCCAACATATGGGAACCTTTCAGGGTGGTCCACCAAGGGAAAGCCTGCATGCCCCTGTTGCCATAAAGACACACATTCTACTTCTTTACAAAATAAATTATGTTACATGGGGCATTGTCGCTTCCTTCCAGCCAATCATCTATGGTGCCGAAATAGGAGGGCATTTGATAGGAAAATTAAACATTCAGTTGCACCTTCCCCTCTAACTGGTGATGAAGTACTTACGCAACTTTAGGCACTAGGCAATATGAGTTTTAGGAAAAGCCAAATGCGAAAGCATTACCAAGCCAATGATGCTTTTAATTAGAGGAAGAAGAGTATTTTCTTCAAACTACCCAATTGGAAAACCCTTAGGCTCCAACATAATCTTGATGTTATGCATATAGAAAGAAATGTATCTAATAACATAGTGTTAACATTGGTGGGCATGGTTGGAAAGACCAAGGATACACTGAAGAGTAGATACGTCTTAGGTGATTTGGAGATTAGGCAACAGCTGCACCCAATAGAAGATGGGAACAAAATTCTGATTCCAGCAGCATGCTATACATTGTCCCTACATGAGAAGTTAAAAATTTGTAACTTTTTGGCTAATTTGAAGGTTCTTGATGCCTTTTCTTCAAATATTTCAAGATGCATCAATGTTCATGAGCAAAAAATCTTTAGGTTGAAGTGTCATGATCACCATGTGTTATTGCAAGACATATTCCCACTTGCAGTACGTGGCTTGTTGCCTAAGGAAGTATCAAAACCTATAATAGAGTTGGAAAAATTTTTTAAGAACTCGTGTTCCAAGTGCTTAAGAATGGAAGATCTTGATGTCTTGGAAACTCGAATTGCAATCATATTGTGTAAATTAGAAATGGTGTTTCCACTTGCCTTTTTTGATATTATGGTCCACTTCCCTATTCACTTGGCAAGAGAGGCTAAGCTTGGGGGACTCGTACAATATCGATGGATATATCCTATCGAGAGGTAAAGTTAACTAATTAATTGATGTCTGTTATAAATACTTACAAGATGTCTTACATTATTCATATTTATTTATGCATGTAGATATTTATGGACACTGAAAACATATGTTCGTAATAAAGGTCGTCCAGAAGGTTCAATTGTAGAAGGTTATTTAGTAGATGAATGCCTTAATTTTTGCTCTCATTACTTGAAAAATATTCCTACAAAGTTCAATAGACCTCCTAAAAATAATGATAGACATGTGGAACATGATAAGATCTCCATCTTTGATCCAAGTGGGCAAGCAAAAGGACGTTACAAATTGATATGTCTATCAGACATGGAGTTCAATCAAGCTTGTATATATGTGCTTCAGAACTGTAAAGACATTTGGCCATTTATTGAGTAAGTTTATAGGACTTGGTCACCATTTACGCTAAAAAAAAATTTCTATTATCATGTCTTAATTAACTAGGTCATATATTGTAGGAAGCACAAGATGGAGATTGAAACACAAGGTTCAGTGGTTGAGGAGTTCTTAGGATGGTTTCGTGCATAGGTTATTTCAACCTCATGTTTCCCTTGATTGTTTTATAAATTATCATATTCACACATGTTTTCATTTACAGGTTTTAGAGTTAAGTGCACGAGGTGATGCAAGTAACAAACTCATAAGTCTTGGAATTGGACCACTCAAAATGGTTTATCATTATTCCACATTTATAGTGAATGGATTTAGATTTCATACTAGAGATTGAGCCTCTAGTAGAAGAACACAAAATAGTGGAATGCTTGTATAAGGTGATGATTCAAATGAGATAAAAGAGTATTGTGGTGTCTTGGAAGATATATATAAGTTGTCGTATGTTGGGAATAAAAAGGTGTATCTCTTCAAGTATCATTAGTGGGATATAGGTCATTTAGGAAAAGGATACAAGGTTGATAAGTATGGGATCATGAGCATCAATACTCGATATTCACTAAACTCGAATGAGCCATTTGTATTAGCATCTCAAGCAGAACAAGTATTTTACATAGAAGATATTTGTGACCCAAATTGGTTAGTTGTTGTAAAGACAAATCCTCGTGACCTCTTTAATATTTGTGAGGTGATTGATAATGGCACAAGTGGGGACAATAAGGAACTACTTAGTGATGAGGCTTATCAACAATTTGAAGTTGATATAAATGTGACTACTAATGATGATGTAGGCATTGACCTAGTGGTATGCCTTTATAGAGATAATGTTCAACCAGAAACAATAAACCATTCATGTGAACGGGTTTGGCCAAGTGGGTCGAATGTAATTGATGTGGAAGCTTATTTCATTGATGATGATGATGATGAGGATGTGTCCACTAATGAAGAGGATAGGGAAGACATACTTGATGATGCTGATACAGATGACATCGATGACACTGATAATAACATAGATTAAATATATTTATGGTAGTGTGAATGTATTTAAAGTATTAAAACTCACTATATTTACATATGAATTGCCTTCTATTTTTGTCATCAATTTAGCATTTGGATTTTGACTAATGTATCTCACACTTTATTTGCAATGTTTTAGGAAATGTCGGGTGGTGGACGCAGGAGGGTAGAAGGAAGAGGTGGAAGAGGAAATGGATGCGGCAGTAGTCGATTGAGAAGCGACCATATAGCTAATGTGATGCCACCACTAGAACAAGCAATAGGAAATGCTTCTGAGTGTAGAGAGTTTACTCCACCCACACTAACACGCTCAGTGAGATAAGAAGAATATGAAGATTCTCCCCCCATGCAGCCATCACTAAATTAGAGTAGTGCAGGTATAACTACCTTTGGATTTTGTTTATTTATAGTTTACTCGCCCCTTCCACACACATACATATATATTGATGTGTAAATGTTTTTGTTGACCTATATGCTTTATTCAACTTCTTGCAATACTATTAAGAAAGGGCGAGGAAAGTATAAGTGTGTGTCTATTGATACAAAGACAAAATATGGTGGAAAGATTGCTATTAACATATCTAAGATCTTGAGCGGGCTGTTGGAGAGGGTGCTTGAGAGTTTTCCAGTTATTGTGGCTAGGTGGTTTAGACCACTGTACTATTTAGAGATGGTAATTGGCCCTTTCAACAGAAAAAATATAGCAAGGTCATGTGGTTAAAAGTTAAGGTAATATATTTGTATATAGATAACTATGAAAACTAAATGATATTTAATTTCTTAGTAAACTAAATTTTTACATATACAATTATAATTACTTATGCTTATGGTTCGAAGGTCAAATTCGAACCATGTGAGGGTCAGTCTGAGTTATCACTAAAGCACATAACTATGAGCACTTTACAGAGATTATTCAGGAATGGGAAGACTAAATTGCATGATCTAGTTAAACTATTAGATACAGATAAGGATAGGCATGCAATTCGACCAAGTGATATGCACCCCATAGACTGGGAGTGGCTACTTCAGCACTGGGCTTCTAAAGATTTTAAGGTAGTGTATACTCTTGCTATATAATATGGTTTGAATATATTATAAATATTGTTAAGAGATAGTAAAAGTTTCTATCTAATTGTAGGCAATGAGTGACAAAAATAAATTAAATAAGGGAAAACAAATGACAAAGCATACATGTGGCATGCGATCCTTTGCGGAGGTGGAGCATAGCTTGGTAAGGATGACATCTTCTTTTTTAATTTACAATTGCATATTTATATACACATTTTGTTTTCTTGATGATTATAAGATGAAATAATGTCCATAAAATACTTCAGAGGGATCCTATTACTGGAGAACCAGCAGGACCTGATGTGGTGTGGGAGGCATAGTGTACTCGCCGGACAAAAGATGGGGAGACAAAGTGGGCTGACCCCAAATCACCAGAGATTTATGTAACCTTTAAATATCTTTCAATTTTTAAACTTTGTGCAATTATAGCTTATTGCCTATAGTTTTAATTTGTTGCTTAAATTACAGGGTTGCTTACATAAGCTTGTTCTCTAGCAACAATCATTAGAAGTTGAATCCTGCATGACTAGAGATGAGATTTTATCTACTGTACTGGGTATAAGGTTGGGGTTTGTTCGTGGCAAGGGGTATGGAAAGAAACCTAAAAAAAGAGACCTATTGACCAAGTAGATGTGGACCACAAAGTGTCATTTGCAATAAAACAAGTTTGAAAAGAAATGGAACAAAAATGGGAGGAGGATCATGCCCATATGGCAGAAGAATTTGAACAAAAGTTGCAGCAAGAGTGAGCCCAGATGGCTCAATAGGTGCAAGATGAAGTTTGTGCACAGGTTGCTACCTTATTGGCTAGATTGCAGTAGCAGGTATATAACAAACTTCCCTTTCCTTTTCTAATAATGAAAAATACTTATAGTTATTTTTTCTTTTTAACAGGGACATTTACCTTCAAGCAGTAATACTTTAGGTGGATCAGCTCAATGAACTTAGATAAATGGTAGTATGTTTGGAAGGAACTACTTATTTCTTATTAGTTTGAACTTTAATTTAAGATTGGCTTTAAGTTGAAGCTTGAACTCATATGTTGTCTGGTGTTTGAATTGGTACTGATTTTGTTTTAGTCTAAGTAATTATTGAAACTAAATTTAATAACATGTTTTTTTTTCTTTTTGAAGGCTGAGTAAGCTTCTCGGAATAAAGGAGCATATTGAGTCCATGGAAGCATCTTTAAGCAGTTGAACAATTATTAACAATGAATGTAGAGATTATGACTTTAGCTTTCCAATAACTAATTTTGTATATGTACAAATTATTTATGAGTATGGACTTGGTTTTAATTAAATTTTTCTTTCATTTTGATGTGATTAGATATGGGTGTTGTAATCTTATTTCACACTGTGTTTTTTTATTCTTTTAAAGTTGTTTGATAATTATTTAAATTTTATGTTATTTTTTAGGTAAATATTCCTTAATTATGTATAAGATATTGAAAACTTTTTTTGACACCATTAGCAGTGATATCTGTTGTCACTAAAGAATTTTCGCAATATTCAAAGGCAAGTGATCATGTTGCTGAAAATAAACATTCAGTGGCGATATAAAAATCGCCACTAAGTCGCCACTAAAAAGATTTTAGTGGCGATAAGTCGCCACTAAAAAGATTTTAGTGGCAACATCGTCCCTATTAAATGAACTTTTAGTGGTATAGAGTTGCCACTAATAAATTTTAGTGGCAATAAAACTTGCCACTAATAATCATTTAGTGGCAACTCCTACATATTGCAACTAATAATAACTTTTTCGTGGCGGCAATCACTTGTCGCCACTAAAACATGAGTTTATTTTTAGTGACAACTCTTACTTTAAAAATAAAATTCATTTCTTTATTATTATTTAGTTGCGACCTTTGGCACCACTGAGTTGGTTTTAGTGGCAACCTTTGTCACCACTACATATGTTTTAGTGGCGACAAACATTGCAACTAATTATATGTTTTTGTGGCGACTTGTTTTTTGCTAATAAATACCTTTTGTTACATTTGTATTAGTCGCAATATAGTGGCGACATTATGTCGCCACTATAAGGTCATTAGTGGCAACTTTTTGACTTTTAGCAGTGAGAATTTTTTTTTGCAGTGATGTCTTCCAAGTGATCCAATTATGTGTTTCCCTTCTTTCCAAACATGAGAGACTATTCTCTTCATGTGCTTCCCTCATTCCCAACTTCATCTTCCTACAAACCCGTGTGCTACGTGTAATTGAAGTGTGTTAGCTATGTGGATGAAAGTGTGAATAAGAGTGAACCTTCCTCTTGTTCTGGTGCTGTGTGATGTGCAAGGGCTGACCCGTGCTTTCATGTGCTGGACCTGTGTGCATTAGCCATGCTTAAAGTGTGTTTGCATCCATGTGTGTTTCATTTTTTACATAAGTGTATGCAATGAGGAGTGGGTCGTGCATGTGAAAGGAGTCAACGTGGAGAAGCTGCCTACATGTTTCTTTACATGTGTGAATATACAAGTGAGCTGGATATGTGGCATTGTGGATGGCTCATGAGCTGTTTTGCATGTGTGATTGACATGCAGCCTTACATGTAAATGAGTGAGCTCGTGAATGTATACGTGTAGCTATAGGGAGGAGCCCGTGTGCATGAGCTGCTTTTATGCATTAATGTGATTGTGTATGTTTTTTTTTGTAATGCCTATCCCATGCTTATCTTTGTATCCACATGAGAATGGCTAACATAAGAATGAAGCTCGTGCATTTAAATATGAGAGTGGTTCCTTCCTTCTCTTGTTCCCATGTTGATTTAAGCCTTTCATTCTCCAATTTTTAGCCCCATTTAAGCTCCAATTGCCCATTAAAAATATGCACAAATAATAAGAATTATTCAATAGGAAAAATTCACAAAATTATTTAAAAAAATTAATGCGTTAAGACCCAATAATTTGCAAATAAATTTTTAAAATACAAAAATAGCCAATAAAAATCAAATATCATCTAATTAGATCCAATAAACCATATTTAATCATCAAATGTCTAAGTTAAAGAAAAAAAAATATATGAAAATGGCATTTATCATTGACCCATCAACCCAAGGCCCAATTAGGCTCCCTCTATTTGCTGGCTTATGGTTTAAATGCATTGTGCTACAGAACACTTATGGTTAGGCCCAAAAACTCACTTGGACTTAGATTTTAATTTGTTAGACCAACTACAAGAGTTTATGTAAATTGGCTCTACACCTAATATCATTGAGCCTCTATTAGTCTTTATCCATAACCTACTTATAGGCCTAAATTAAGTTCCAACTCAACTGAATCTTAAATCTACATTGATTATTTATTTCTCCATAAACTCTTATTCATATAGCTTGCCTAATTATTTCATAATAATTATTCCCAATTAGTCCATATCCATGATTAATACCTTAATTAATTTTGGGGTGTTACATACATGGCAAAGTTTATAGAAATGTCTCAGTATTCCTCTTATCTCTGGAAATATGATGATTAGAGCTAGAGATGTGAGAGACTTAAGAAAAGATTGAAGCCCCTTATTAGATATAGAGTAACTCTATAAAGGATTAGAATATTCAATTATCTTACAGAGATTAGCAAGGTGATAGAGAACAACCTATAGGATATCCTACCAGTTGTGGCTGGAACAAGTAAGAAAGGGGCTCTAAAATTGAAGAGACCAAGACCAGAAGATAATGTTAATGTTGCACCTAGTACAAGGAAGAAAGGCAAGGTGCAATAAACCAAGCAACCATAGAAGAGTAAGAAAGGGTAGCCCAGCAAACCATAGCCATCCACAATGACGTGCTTTAAATATGGGAAGTCAAGGCACATAGCCAAGAATTGCCCTCAGCTAGAGATGGTGCCTCCATCTAAACCACAAACCTAGGGAAGAATGTTCGCCCTCATTTATCAAAAGGCCAATGCATCCTCTAGTTTGATAAGAGGTACGATCATAGTGAATGATTTTCTTATAATTGCTATATTTGATTTGGGTGCTAGTCACTCGTTCATATCTTATAATTGTGTAAGAATATTAGGTCTGATTATTGGTACTTTATCTTATGACTTATCTATTACCACCCCTACTGGAGGCCATGTAGTTACTTCTCATGTATGTTTGAATGTTACTGTACAATTTAACCATTGTTGTACTACCTTTGATTTAATTTGTATGCCTTTCCATGACATTGATTTAGTTATTAGCATGAACTAGATGACTACTAATAATGTTGTTATTGATTGTGAACATAAAACCATGACCTTACTAACTTGTGGGACTATACCTAGTACTGGAGTTGAATTATCTTTCTTGACCATCGCCTAGGTTGAAAGATATCTAAAGTATGGATATTAAGAATTTTTAGTCTTTTTCTCTATACAAGCTAAGGCAGAGGAAAGGATAGAGGAGATCCTTGTAGTTAAGAAATTTCTGGAGGTTTCCCCTAAGAATTTTGATTTTAGTTACCTATTTCTTGAGAGAGAGATAGAATTTCCTATTGATACAATGCCTGGGGCTAGACCAGTGTCTAAAGCTCCTTATAGGATAGCTCCCATCGAACTAGTAGAGTTGAAAAAATAGATTGAGGAATTGTTAGAGAAAAGGTTTATACGCCCTAACTTGTCACCCTATAGAGCTCTTGTGTTATTTATGAAAAAGAAATATGGTAGCCTAAGATTATGTATATATTATAGAGAACTCAATAAGATTACCATTAAGAATAAATATCTTCTCTTGAGAATAAATGATTTGTTAGATCAATTAGTTAGGGCATTGGCATTTTTTAAGATAGATCTTAGATCTGGGTATCATTAGTTAAGGGTTATAGCTAAAGATGTTCTAAAAAAGGCCTTTAAACCTAGATATGGGCATTATAAATTCCTACTGATGCCATTCAAATTAATGAATGCACTGCTATGTTTATAGACTATATGAATAGGATATTCAGACTATATTTAGATAAATTTGTTGTGGTCTTTATTAATGACATTCTTGTATATTTCAGATTATTTGAGGATCATAAAAGGCATTTAAGAATAGTCCTAGAAATCCTGAGAAATAAGAGATTGTATGTCAAACTTAGTAAATGTGAGTTTTGGCTAACTGAGGTGAGATTTATAGGTCATGTGATATCACAGAAGGGGGTTGTAGTTAATCCTTATAAAGTAGAAGCTGTCTTATAGTGGGATAGGCCTAAGACTATCATTAGGGTTAGGAGTTTTCTAGGTTAGGCAGGGTATTACAAATGATTCATACAGGGCTTTTCTTAGATAGCCTTACCACAGACAAGACTAACTAGGAAAGAGACACTGTTTGTATAAGATGATAAATGTGATAGAAGTTAAAACTCAAATTGACCACTACCCCTATAATAATTATACCTAACCTTAGTAAATTATTTGTAGTTTATAGTGATGCTTCAAGAAAAAAGGTTAATGTAACATCTGGTCCCTTTGCTGTAAATGTGAGAAACGCAATATTCGATTTCTCCGTAAACGTGCAAACACGCTGGATATAAAAGGAAGTCCCCTAGAGTGAATGATTTAAGGTCAAATAAAATTAGGATAAAATCTTAAATAATAGAAAATGAGGTTTTGAGTCTTGAGTTGCTTAGAAACTAGAGTTGGAGTGGTTTAATAAAATTACTAAAAGAATAGTGGCATTTTTGTAAATATGAGTAACTTTTGAAAAACTTACAGGAGGGCTTTTTAAATAGAAAATTTGAGCTTTTCTAGGTTCTTAGAGACCCTGGAAACCACGGGAAGCCCCAAGATAGTTAAATCCCATCAGATGTGCATTTTTTAACATCAGTTGACCCGAACTTTGACTGATTCATTCGGGAAGATTTTAGCCCCAAATTGAGTGATTCTAAAGGCATTTTATAAGATTGGAATCTAAATTTTCAGATGAAGAAGATGGTTCTAAAAAAGGAGCTAAAATGAAGGTAAAACGGAAATGCCAATTACAAGGGACATAAATGTCATTTTTTTAGAACAAATTTTGTCTTGAAACTTCTTATATTAGGTGTCTAGATTTCCAGCTCCTTCTAACTAACTTTGCATCATCCAAAAATAGAGGAGAGAGTTGAGAAAGAGGGGCACAAGAAGGCCAAGAAAGAAGGGAAAAAATTCAAGGAAAAAGGTAAGCAAAATTCAAGAAATTCATGGTTTTCCTCTTCCAACTTCATTCTCCTCTCTTTGCTTCACCTTTCCATAGTTTTGGTGAGTGAAATGGTTCTATTTTAGCCATGAATCAGAGGATAAAAGTTAGAAAGTCAAAGAGGAGGTTAAAGCAAGGAGAAGAACTCTTGGAAACAAGCTTAATTCAAGGTAAATTCTTGTCTTTAGTTGCTTCTTCTTCTTCTTCTTGTCTTCTCTTCTATAATTTCGGCCAAGAATAGAACCAAGGGAGGGGAGGATTTTTTGTCCAAGAACACGAGAGGAACTTGGGTTTTGGACCATGGGAAATTAGAATACACCAAGGAATTGCAAGAAAAATCAATGAAATGCAAGAATGAAAAGTGTAGAACTCTTAAATGTAATGCTAAAATTGATTTGATTCTTGAATTTCCTTGTATGTGTGAGTGCTTAATTAAGCTCTTAAGATCTCTAGGAAGCCTCCCAAGTATCTTTTCCATCAAGGAAAAATAAAAAATCCCATGGGCTCTTCCTCCTCCCTATATCTCTACCTAAGCTAGATGAATGGGTTAAGGAGTGATTAATTTGTTCTAGCCTTAGTTTGGGACTTTACATGATGTTAGAAGGTAGGAGGAACCCTTGAGAAAAATTTAGGAGTTATAGATTAGGAGGTGAGGCAATGATTTCCATAATGTAGCCTTATGAAGCAACATGTGTCTAGGCTTTTGAAAGTGAATGTGTGATGGCTCTAGGGACCTTAAATGAGGTCAAGAGGCTTAGATATGGGAAGAGAATGGAGCTAAGAACTTGAATTATGAAAGTTGCTTCATTAGGTCATTAATGGAACCATATTGTGACAAATAGAATGAAGTGTGTTCTTAAGAGTGAGTTGGATGTCCTAGCTTGTTCCAAGAGTATAATTGAGTGTTGTTCATTGTGATTAGGCCAAGGAAATCCAACCCTACCTTATTGTGCTTGTGGAACCGAAAAGGGGAAGGAACAAGCAAAGTAAAGCTTGGATTTTCACCAAGGTAGCTCTCCACCTTATTCTTTTTGCATTCTTGTTTTTGTATAATTCATTGTGTGTTGTTGTATGTGCTTTTGCAATTTGTGAACATGCCACTTGATGCTATGATGTTGCATTAGTACTAATATGTTTTCTTGAATGTCATTGGTTTGTGAAAAATGCTCAAAAGGGTGAGACAAAGCCAAAAGTCCCTAGAGCTCATTCTTGGCTTTGATGTGAATTTGTGACATGAAAATGTGAATTTAAATGCCTTATGGTTATGTGAACTTCCATACTTGTGCCTTTGACATGTATATGCCATGAATGTGTGTTTGAATGGGTGTCTAAGCTATTGAGATTCCATGAATCTCACCCCTATCCCTCTTCTATCTTACATGATGTAGGTGGTGCCCAAGGACAAAAATGCAAGCCAATGAGCTTGAGAGACATTTCCTTAACAAATATGTAGCCTTTCTTGTTATGTGTATATTAATTTTAAGTTGTAAACAAATGAGCAAATATAATAACATGTATGAATGATATAAAAACCACTCTTGGTGCAAAATCAATGTAAATGGGAAAATTGGACACTTGATGGTATGTACTTGCTAGTGTATTCTTGGATGTGGGATGGCCAAAATTGTAACACCATAATTTCTAGCTCATTTCATACCATTTTATAAGCTTTGTATTATCAATCCCATAAGAGTATATGAAAAAGGGGATGGAAATAATAGATTTTTCGCATTGCGTTATAACTAAAAAAAATCAATTCAGTGTCACGTGAACCATGTGAGCTCATACTATACTTCCTCATATTTAATTTTATCATTACAACTCATTCGCATCACAAAAACATGCTTACAACCCATGGAAACCGAAATGGGGCATGGAAACTTAAAGATCATTCTCGGCCAGAATTGATCCTTTTTTTGGGCAACTTCGGAACATCATAACTAAATCTAGAAAAATTAAAACTATGCAATCTTAGTCATTATGGAAAGCTTGGGATGTATAATTCACACTAAAAATATGCCCATGTCACAATATTCATCACCCAGGACGTTTGACATCCAAAAAGCTACAGAGGTCCGACTGAAATCTGGAACTGTCACAGAATTCTGCAGAAAAATTTGAAAATGTCCAATTAATTCCACAAAAATCCAATCCATGCAAATCTATGGATGTTAACTAGAGAATAAAAATATCTTTAGATCAGTTCATCAAGCCCAGACTTCGGAATTCAATAGAACAGTACTTTTGGTCGGGCAATTTCACTGATACTGGACAGAAAATTCAAAAATTCATATCTCCCTCTCTAGACCTCCAAATGAGGTGCTTCCAGTTGGCACGAGTCACTGTGATTGCCTAATTTCTTTGTATAAAATTTTGTGGCAATTAGACATCATTTGGGCCTCGTGTGATAGAAAACAATTTCGGACCACATGAATAGTGCAGCGACCAAATCCATAAAATTTGCCAATTTCGAAAAATTATCAAATATTATGTAGACCTCCAAAAATTATGATCTTTATCTTTCAAGAAAGCTCTCAATGAGATATAATCACATTCCAAATTTCAAATCAAGACTAGCTCATTTGGCCAAAAAGTGACATAGGGTTCCATTATGGTCAAATGTGGCTCCATATGAGGTACCAAATTTGCCAAATGGTCTTCCCTTGGTATTGACACCTTTTGGGCAAGTCTAAAAGCACATTTAAGACTTGTGTGAGCTTCCCAAATGGTCCCAAATCTCATGCATCTCATTTTGGCCATTCAACCCACATTTATACACATATTCATCAAACTTTAAACTTGCATACTATGGCATTACATACTCAAAACATGTGCTAGTGGTCATATATCATTTCCATACATCTAAACATCACATAATAGTATCTTTACATATGTCTCAACATTCATAGTACATATACAACATCATATACATGATAAACCATCATTATGGTTCCAAAATGGCTAAAACCAAGGCATAAGTTTGTCAATCTCCTTCCTTTAGGGTTTTTGGCTCCCATTAGCATATCCACTTAGTTCACCTATCATGTTAGATCATTGGAGAGAAGGGGATGAGATTCAAAGAATCCCAATAGCTCATCTCCCATTCTATCATATATAATATGTGCAAAGCAAGTTTCACAAATGCATGTATGGAGAAGGTAGAAATCATAGACATTTTAAAAGCAACCTTGGCATGTGAATCAATCATACAAGACATTCAAGAGCTCACTAAGTGTTTGGATTGGCCTCACACTTCTCCTCATGGATTTTGGACTTGCCTTACCCATTCTTTGAGCATTTTGGACTCAACCATACTCTTGGGAGCCCACTTTGCTTTTGGGAGACTCTTTACTTTGTGTCAACCAAGCTCAAGGGTTCTTGACTCATCCTCACCCAACGGAAGAGTTCTTGGCCTCTCCACACTCATGTAAACTCATACAAACATCATGTAACCAATTGAAAACATAATATGGCATCAAGCATCATCGCATATAAAGGCATGCTAACATACTTTTCATAGCTTGAAAATACATATACACACATTCTAAGACATGCTAAACACACATCCATGTATGAGAGAAGGTGGAGAGAGCTACCTTGTATACAAACACACACTTTTCCTTTAGGATTCAAGCCTCCTCTTTTGGCCACACACCCAAAAATTGGTGGAGATGGTTTCTCTTAGCCTAAATACAATATATGGGAGCCAATTAGGTTCATGAAACAATTTATAAGATCATACAACTTGCTTAACTACTAGATTGCTCTATAACCCCAGTTATGGTCCATATTGTCACCTAATGAAGCAACACCTCTCAAATGACTTCTAGGCCTCATTATTTTCCTTCAAATATGATTCTTGACTCCTTTTAAGCCTCTTGGAGTCATCACACCATTAAAACAAAAGGCCTAGCACCATGTTGCTTCTTTAGGTCATAATATAGAACCTAAGACACCAAATCACTTTCTATAAGTTCAAAATTTTTTCCAAGGCCTCCCCTCACTATCATTCATCAAATATGACTCAATAATAGCCTTAGAAAAATTTAAAACTCTCCCTAGCTAGGAGAACCCATCTAGGCCGAGGCTATGAAGCATATTGGGTTCCATGGAGCTTTCTTTGTTTTCTCAAGGGAAGAAGCATATGGGGAGCCTCTTAGGGATCTTGTGAGCTCATTTAAACTCTTACTTAGGCCTAGGAATCATCATACAAAGTCAGATTTTACAAGGTGCAATTGAAACCTTAGAACTTGCATCTTGAAATCTAATGATTTTTTTGTTAATTCCCTTTGCATATTCTTAATCTACACACCCTTTTTCCTTAGATTCATGCTTGGTTCTGCCTAAAAATCATCTCCTCCCAGGGTTTTCTCAAGTGGGGCGAAATGGTGGAGAAGGGGACCAAAAATGACAACCATAGGAAGAGAAATTACCTTGTTTTCTTGCTTTTTCTCACTTGAATCTTGTGTTCTTTGAGCTCCTCTCTTCAAATCCGAACTTTCCCCTCAATTTCTCCCTTAAAAAAAATTAATAAACTTCATTATAATTATAGGAAATAAAGGAGAATGGAGGAGAAGAGGTTTGGAAGAGAAAGAGCATGAAAAACTACTAATTTCCATACCTTAAGCCTTGGATTTCTCCTCCTTTTCTTCCCCTTCTTGTGAGCCTCATCCCCTAGGGTTTTCTTTTGGTTTTAGGCAGAATATGGTCGTGCATAATGAAGGGAGGAGAAGGGTGCATCATATATATAAGTGGAAATAAGTTACACTTTCCAAAAATTTCCATTTTGCCCTTCATACTTTGCATTTTTGTTTCTCCTTCATTTTAGTTCCTTTTTTAGAACCGTCTTTTCCATTATAAAATTTAGGTTCCCAATTTCGTAAAATGTCTTTGGAATCACTAAAATTAGAGTTAAAACCTTCCCGAACGAATCCGTCAAAGTTTGTGCACATCGACATTGGAAAACATCCACCGGAGGGGCTTTAGCTGTCTCGGGGCTTTTCATGGTTTTTAGAGCCTCTGAGAACCCCAGAGAACTCAAAGTTTTCATTTAAAAAGCTCTCCTGTGTGTTTTTCAAAAAGTACTCATATTTACGAACATGCCACTGGCCTTTTGGCAAATTTTTCGAATCACTCTGGCCTTCATTTCTGGGTAACTCAAGGCTCAAATCCTCATTTTCTAATATTTAAAATTTTATCATAATTTCAGTTGGCCCCAATTCCTTCTATTTCAGAGACTTCCTTTTGTATCTGGCCCATTTCTGCCGTTTACGGAGAAACCAAACATTGCGTTTGTCACGTTTACAGAAGGACCAAATGTTACAAAAATGGGATGCATGATGATTTAGGCCACTTGGGTGGTTCATACTTAATGTAGTTATGCTTTTAAACTTGCCCAAGAAGTGCTAGAACATCAAGAAGACCATTTGAAGCCCATTTTGATTCATAGTTGTTCTTAAAATGACCATAATGGTGAGCTATAGCAAAATCTGTCCAAATGAGTTCTTCTTGATCTGAAATTTGGCATGCACATAGATCTTGTTGAGAAATTTTTGGGAAGCTAAAATTCATATTATTTGGAGGTCTATAGAATTTTTGACGAATTTTTGAAATTTGCTAAAAATTCAGAAAATAACAGTGGCACTGTTCATATGGTCCAAAATTTTACCTTTATCATTTATGGGGCAAATAGTGTCCAACGGTTGTGAAATTTTATAGAGGGAAACTAGACATTCCTAGTGATTTGTGCCAATAGGAATCACCTTAATTGGATGTCTAGAGAGAGAGATATGAATTTTTGAATATCTATTCTGTTCCAGGGGCATAGTCAGACCTCTATCACTGTTCCATTGATTTTTGGGATCTATATGCATTTGAAATGATTTAGTTTTCTCCTCTAGTTAACATTTGTAGCTTTTCAAATTTGTACAATTTGCTCAAATTGGATTTTTGTGGAATTAATTATGTATTTTTGAAGTTTATATAAGTAAACTGTATCAGAAACGCTAGACAGTCTAACCTTTGCCAGTTTTTGTTGTCAAACATATTCCAAATGATATTTTCATAGCTTGAATTTAATTTTATCTTAAAGTTAACACTAAGAGCTTTCTAGAAAGCAATGGTTTAGTAGATTTTGATTTTTTTAATATTTATTTATGATTTTTCAAAAATGCCTCAAAAATTTGCTACCTTGGACTCGAGATGAATAAGCCATTTTTCTGGTTTTTAGCTCTTGGTCCATGGTTTATACAAAGTTTTGAGATGTTTATGATTTGTATGAATGGAAAATAAATAGAGAATGTTGTTAGTAAGGTCACAGGGTCCATGAGACGTGAGATGAATTTTTAAACTCTGACGTAATGCAATTAAATTCATTATTTGTATTGTCTTTTCTTGGAGTTTCTTGATAACACATTGTAAACACCATATTTTGTTTGGGTCGCTTTTTCATTTTTGTTTATTGTCAAAAGGCAATTAAATCATCCTAGACAAAATACGTGTTCTTATCTTTACTTATTCATTGTGCAAAATATTAAAAATTATATTTTCAATCCTTTTGCCCAAGAAACAAGTAAAGAGGGGCAATTGTGAACACCGTATTTTGTCCGGACAAGTCTTAAAAATAATATTAAAGTTAAATTAGCAAAAATATATAAAAATTAAAATTAAATTAAAAATTGGCAAAAATAAAAAAAAAAAGAAAAGAGAAAAAATCAAGAGGTGCCTTTTAACCCAAAAAAAGAAGAAGAGAAAATTAAAATATAAAAAAAATAAAAAAGTAAAAAATAATAATAATAATAATAACAAAATAACAAAATTGTTTTAAGAAAATTAAAATAGAAAAGGAATGAAAAAAAGCCCATCTTTACAATGCTAAAAAAAAAAAAAAGAAGAAATGGGCCAAAGTAAAAAATTTGGGCTGAATTTTTACCGGGCCGGATCAACCCAACCCGAATCCACTCAACACCCTACCCGTATCCCTTTTTGGCAGCTCCCACTCTCACACGTCGCGGGACTTCAGGGAGAACCCTGAACACAGACAGGAAAGTAGAAAAAGAGGAGCAGGAGGCAGTCTGGGGGAGAGAGGCGTCCAGTGGCTTAGGGAGAGTCAGAGAAAGCAGAGTAGGGCGACCAGCTTGAGGATTTGACCTCCCTCTCTTGTCATTTTCGCCGAGGGAAAAACGGACAGAGAGATGGAGACAGGGATCGAGAAAGGGGAAGGAGAGATTAGAAGGAAAAGGTTTCAGATTTAAGGGAGGAAGAGCTTCAAGAATAAGGGGGGAGAATTTTCGAAATTAGAGAGGGGGGAGGAGACAGAGACGAGAGAGCGAGGGAGTGAGAGATAGGAGGCAGAGAAGAGGAGGTGGAAACCGAAAAATCAGAGAGGGGGAAGCCAGAAAAAGGAAAAAAAGCAGAGGACGAAGGAGGGGAGTTGACCCCCTTGTGTCGCCTGGATCGTCATAAATGAAGAGAGAAGAGGAAGGCAAAATAGACGGGGGGACAGAGAGAGGAAAAACAGAGCGAGAGAAAGGGAGATTGAGAACGAAGAGACAAAGAAGGAAAGAGCGAGAGAGAGGGAGATCGAAAATGGAGAGATGGAAGGAGAAATAAAATGGAGGGAGGAAACCGAAAAAAGAAGAAGGAGACGGGAGGCAGAGAGGATCGAGATGGGGAATAAACATAGGGGAACCAAAAAGAAAATCAAAGGAGTGAAGGTTATCCATGTCAATCTTAATGGTGGGAGCTGCGCCAGTCTAGCCTTCCCTGCTCCAAGGATCATGTCTCCTCAATACCACCCTGAAGCAACCCAGGCGCAGTAGGAGAACAACAAACCTTTTTTCTTCGTGGTCACGACTCCTGCAGGTAAGGTTCTTCATCCATTTATAGTAGTTTGAATGTGAGGTTGCTGTACTGGGTTATACACTATGAGAGGGCTGCTGATCATTATGAATTGTTGCATTCTGTGTGTTTTAAAGAGTGCCCATTAGATGCTCGACGAAATGCCTGAGAGAAACGTGAGTTAAACCTTTGTATCTGATCATTATAAGCTGTTGTTGGATCTGTTTAGATTTTTTTTCCTGCTAGGTTTTCGTGATATAATGGTGGTTTCACTCGCTGTCTCAATGCTAACTTTTACATGATATAGTTTCGGGCAGTTTATTATATTGTTGGTATGAATACTGTATTGGCATATTAGTAAGGGGGTTAGCCATTAATGTGAGTTTAGTTTGAAGTCTAAATTCTGGGGACAGACCCTATGTTCGCCTTCATTGCTGGAACTTCATCATGAAGACCCTGTTATTTGATTTTGATTACTGGGACATCATGGGGGCTTGCTGACTTTATGTGACAATGTGTGGCTAGTACACTGATTCGTGTGAAATAACTTGTCACTATAGAATTTAATGTGCATTTTGTTTTTCTGTATAACGTTCAACTTGTTAACTCATGATTCGATGAGGTGATATGTAAGGGAAACTATGTTAAGGGATTCGACTCGTCCAGGGGAGACTCTTGTTTAAGCTCTTTGTTGAAATGTTGATGTCATTAGCAGGATCTAATCCTTGTATTGAGTGTAATTTAACGTAGGAACTCTATAGAGGTGGCTTATTGTGGATATTAATTTAACTCGTGGCTTGCCATGGGATGATAAACAGGCTGACCTTATGTCTTGGTTTATGGATGCTCTATTGCTTCATGAGTGAATAATATTTCATGGAAACTACTGCACATTTTGCTTTCTCTATGCGAGGCCCATGGCTTGGGGAGCTCATACCTCAGTGATACATCAAGCAAGATGCGACAAGGGACTTCAACGGATGAGCGGGGAAGAAACTCTATTCTATTTTATTTTTATCCATGAATTATAAATGATATGTAAAATGTACTTCAAAAAAAAATCATAGAATGTACAATGGCACACATGCAATTATCATTTATTGTGGGTCTGCAAGATATATTAGTTTTATTGTATTTCATTTTATTTTATTTTATATTTTAGAGTTGCCGTGTGGGATTTTGTATCCCTTCAAACGTTTAGGGGTCATCCGGGGTTGTGTGTGACAATAAGTCTCCTCAGCCACTTAGTTGGATTGTCAAATATTTTTATATTAATTTCGAGTTTCAATAATTAATATAAAAAGGAGCAAATTTTCAAAAAAAAAGAATTTCAGAACAAAATAAAATGAATTTCTTTTAAAAGTAAGTTGTATTTTTCTTAATAAAAGGAGAGTGCAAGAATTAACAA
Organism: Erythrophleum fordii; assembly: GCA_032878935.1. NCBI lineage: Eukaryota > Viridiplantae > Streptophyta > Magnoliopsida > Fabales > Fabaceae > Erythrophleum > Erythrophleum fordii. The sequence goes on from JAVQMF010000044.1 coordinate 22,773,149, forward strand.
AAACATATAATCTTTGAAAAATCAAATAATTTATTTTTACAAATCAAACCAAAAAAAAAAGAAAAAAAAGAAGAAAAAGGAAAAGGAAAAGCAGAACAAAAAGAAAGTAACTTTTAGAAGTTAAAGAAAAGAACAAAAAAAGAGAAAGAGAAACAAAATGTTTATAAATTCTCTCTTTTAAAAGAAAGGTTTATCAAAAAATCAATTTGAAAAAAAATTATTATCCCTTTTTGAAAGTTTCTTGCTAAAAATCAAAAGTAATAAATCAAAACAAAAAAAATTAAAAAAAATAAAAGAATAAAAAATTAAAATCACTAAAAACGAATTAAAATAAAAAGATGAAAAAATAATAAATTAAAAAAAAAGGAAAAATAAAACAAAAAAAAAATAAATGAAAAAAGAGAGGAAAAATCAAAAATACAAAACCAAAGAAAAAAAAAAAAAAAGGAAGAAGATAATAAATTAACTTAAAAAAAAAAAAAGGGGGTTTCCCTACAAATAATAAAGGTTTTCGAAATTAAAATGGCAATTTTTCTTTCTTGGAAAGTTTGTCAAAGCTAAAAGAAATTGATTAAAAAAAATACAAAGACAAAAAAAAAAGAGAAAAGAAGTGAAATTGATTCTGTCTTTTACAAACAAAAATATTTCAACCAACTTCAAATTTATTATGTTTGTAAAAGTTAAAATGATTTTTACTCTTTTCTCTTTAAAAAATAATAAAAAATAAACCAAAACATAATAAAACAAAATAAAAAATAAATAAAAACAAAAACAAATAAAAAAAACCAAAAAAAAACCTAAAAAACAAAAACAAAAAAAAACAAAACCAACAAAACACAAAAATACAAAAACAAAATTAAAAAAAAAAAGAAATAACAAAAAAAATCAAACAAAAACCAAATAACAAAAACAAACAAATAAAAACAAAAACAAAACCCAACCAAAATCTATTTTTCAACTGATCGAACTACGTGGACTTTGATCCCTATTGAAGGGTACGTAGGCCCTAGGCTCTTATGCTAGGTCAAGTCCGGCCTTGTACATAAAATTTTCTGTTTAATTTTCACTTCCTTAATTTCTTTTCCTCCATTTTGTCTTTTCTAGTTTTTTTCTAGTTTTGTTTCTTTAATCTATTTCTTCTTTTCTTTTTCAATTTTATTTCCTTTATCTCTATTTCTCATTTTGCATGTGATTTGTTAGGAGAATTAAAATAGACTAAAGGACATATTGTTTTTGCACAACTGACTTAGGGTAACCGTTCGTAGTAACGGGTGTAGTGGGATGCCTAACACCTTCCCCACTCACAACTGACTCCCGAATCTATTTTCTGATTCGTAGACCATTTTTCTTATTTTCTTCAAATAAAAGGCTTTTCCAAAGTTTTGCCTTTTCAAAAATTAAAATTTTGGTGGCGACTCTACTACTCATTTTGATTTTGATTTCAGTCTTCATTTTGTTTAGAGATTGAATCAAAATTTCTTTTTAAAAATTTCCTTTTCTTTTTAAAAGCGCCACGCGGTCGCATTTTCGGGTGTGACACACATGAAAATCATCTTGAATAGAGGAATGTAATGCTAGATCTATTAAGGTATGATAGTTAGAACATATGTTGATACAACATGGTAGAGTAATGGTTTATGCCTCTGGGCAATTGAGGCCTTATGAGGAGAATTACTCCGCACACAATTTAGAGTTAGCTGTAGTGATGTTTGCCCTCAAAATATGGAGGCATTATCTATGGTGCTATAGTACAGATTTATAGTGACCACTAAGTCTAAATAACTGTTTGACCACAAAGAGTTGGATATGAGTGATAATTCAAATACTCTCTATATTTTTACTCATTAATTATGGATTTTTGTTAATGAATTAATGATGTTTTGAGCTTTAGTGAATACTATTTGGATTAGGAAATATAATATTATCTTTTGGAATTTTAGTGAATAACTTGGACATTTTAATGGTATTCTATTTCCTAGATGATAATTGTATTCCATGGGCCATTGACTTTGTTTATTTTGACTTAGGGCTTTTGATGTAAAAGGAAGCAAATTTATTCTTTCATATGTTGCATGGGCTTCCTCAAGTTCTCTTAACCAACCACTAGGCCAAGCATGTGAAGAAGCAGCTCCTTACATCCATTCCTAGTGAAGCTCTTATCCATTCCACCAAAAAGAAGCATTTCCACGTAGCAAATGAATCACACAAAGGCTACATGTTTAGAAGGTTTTACGGGTTGAAAGAAGAAGAAGCTTGTGAGCAAAAGAAGAAGCAAACTCCAGCTCCCTTGTTCTCATATGGAAGACACACACACAAGCATTCTCTCCACATACTTACACGTAGGCAGCCAGCTAAAGGTCATAAGAGAGAAGCACACTCATATAGTAACAGCCCATCATCTCAAAGCTCACACGTCTTAACTCCATAAATCTACGAAGCACTTGAACGAGCTACTAGTCCACACTCCCAAGTCATCATTCACGAAAACCATAAGTTCTAGCAGTAGCCAGCCACATTGCTTCACTCACAAGCTTCCCCTTGACAACAGAACATGATTTTGGAGGCTTGAGTTGATGGTCCCACAAGTTTATGGGAGGAAGAGGCTGTGAAGGAAAGAAGCATGAGTTAAAGGATGAATGGAGCCGCATGAAGTACACCATAGCAATACAAGTTTGAAAAGTAGTACAAGCCATGGGTTTTACGTGGAGGCTACACAATAAGCTAAACAATGGGTAGCTAATGTGGAGGGTGAGTAGATGTTACGTAGAATGAGAGCTAAGTTGAGTGAAGATGCAGCAGAAATAAAGGACAAGAGAATGAAGCAGCCTCAGATAGTAGATTTAATGGTTCATTCATGCATGCAAAGTTGACATGGAAGATGATTATTATATTTATTTTGGGGGACCCACACTTAGACACAAAAGAAGAAAGCATGGGCAAGAGAATAAGCTAACGTGGAAGGCTGTATGTGATTCATTAAAGAGCAAAACACGTGAAAGGTAAAATGAAGCACATAAAACCTTGAAGAAAAGGATTCAGGCAGCATCATTGACATGTTACACATCATCCAGAGCCATGAAGCCATCTCAGCCACACATTATCTAATCATTTTATAGAATAAAAAAATGCATAACTCGTGAATTCAGGGGGAGTCCACACCATTCATCGAATAAAAATCATGTCACATTCACGCTACACTTAATACATTCCATACGCAAAATCATGCCATCAGCATTCATTCATCCATCGGCTATTCACTCATCCCGAATACATAATCGAGTGATCAATGCCTCGTGATATTCACACGAGAATCCAGACTCCATCCTTCATCCAGCATTCATCCACTCCATTCATTCATATCTATCCAAGGGCTGAGGATCTAAGAGTACAAAGCATATGAAAAATAAAAGAAAGACATAAGGAAGGCTGGAGGAAAAGGCTATTGATTCATCCATCGTATTCATTGGAAGGGGGACAATTGATCCAATGTCATTCATTCATCGTTTCACCCTTTGTCTACTCCACGCAGAGCCTCTCATCCTCCATTCCCATTCCATCTCCACTCAAATGAAGAATTAATCCATCTGTGACTAGCTAAGAGGAAGGCTCTTGAGTTGAAGCTTGAATCTAAGGATTAGAATTAGAATTTTGGGCTAAGATTTCATTTTATTTTTCTCTCTTTCTATATCAATTTTAATTATTTTATTTGCTTGGTTAAGCTTGTAAATGATTGAGATTGATGTAGTTAATGATTGATGGCTGGTTAGACACTGATTAGGAGAGATATTGACTGATTAATTGCATGAATTAAGTACTAAATTTTGCATTTTTCTTTAATTTTACATGTATGCCATCAAGGTGTTCGATGAAATACATGAGTGAAATTATGAGCTAGATTGTTTAATTTAAGGATTCCTTGGAGTTTAGTTAGTTAATTAAATATCTTAGGGTGTTAATTTAGAGGATAATTAATCAATTAATCATTCAATTCAAGTGTTCATTGATCCTAATGACAAGAGTTAGCGATTTGATGTGGGATTGAGGTTTCAATTCAACATTAAATTGTTAATCCCTTGATTCTTCCATGGTAACTCAAGATAATTTGTATTGGACACAAATAAGGACTCTCAGACCATAATTAATCATAAATGAATTAAGATAAGGATAGTGGATACCGAGAGACAAATCCAAAGCTGGTCACAAGTCCATCATTCATTCATAATTCATACAATTAGCTAGAATTTAGGAACTTTATTTCAATTTTATTTTACTTAGTTTAAGTCAATCAAAACCCCCTAAATTAGATAGATCTAAGATACTTTAACACTTAGAAAACCCAATTGAACATTAAACTCCAATTCCAAGGGAGATGACCTAGGTTGTGCCACTAACTATAAATTTAATCCAACCTAGTTTTATTTTGAGGGTTGCATGACAGACCCATCAAAATTTGGCGCTATTGCCGGGGAATTGGATTATCAATTGTTTGAGAAAGTTTACTAAGTATTTTAACTCTATTTTAGCTTTGTTTTTGTTCAGTTTTTCCCCTATTTTAAGCTTGGATTTGGATCATTTTGGTGTTACGTGTCAATTGGTTTGCTTGCTAAATTTTTGTTTTAAGTGCCCCAAAAATTGTCAAACTTTGTTTTCCAAGGTTTCTGGGTGTTTTGAGCAAGAGTAATAGCAAAGCTATTTGCTATAGCATTTTTTGGCCAAATTTCAACGTTGAAGACAATTTTTCTAATTTTTTAGTATTTTTTCAAATTTTTTAAGAATTTTTCAATTTTTCTAGATTTAATTTCTTTATTTTTTGTGAGTTTATTTTGTGTGATTAACCTCTATTTTGGAGTGTTTTTTATTGTTAGGTAAGTCATTGCTTCTTTGGATTTTTATTTTCTTAATTTAGAATTAATTTTAGTTATAATTTGCTAGTAATTTTTCTTGTGTTGAAAGTGATTGAACTTCTCATTTTATTTGCTTTAAATGGATCCATATTATTCTAATCAAGGTGTTTATGATTTTTGTGCAAAGGATAGGATTTCCTAGAAGTTGGATGAAGCCATGTCAATGCTTCAAGGCCTTCTTGAATGACAAAGACAAGAACAATAAAGCCAACAATTCCAACCACCATGCTACCAACCACACCATTATTCCTGTGAAGTTCACCCCAGTTACATTAAACCATACCACTATCCATATGAGATTCACCCCACTTACCACCATCATTATGAGCCATACCATAACTTCCATATGCAAGAGCCAAAATATCATCCTTACAATTATCATGAAGGATACATGAAACAAGAGGTCTAGAGGGAACCAAGTTGGGAAGAGAGAATGATGCAGCAAATGGAAGCCTATAATATTCAAAACCAACAAATGCAGCAAATGGCCCAACAAGAAACTAAACGGTTGCATCTTGAAAATCAACAAAGGTTTGACAACCTCATGAAGAATTTGGGAATTCAAACGAATCAACTTACTTCAAGTGCTACTGAATTGAGTGAAGAGAAAATTAGAAAGGAATGTATAGAGGAGGAAGAGTCCTATTCACTGGGTAACATCCTTCCATCTTCTAATATGTTACAATTTGTTGGAACTGATTCTAGTATATTTAATAGCACTGTGACTACTGATGCATATGATGTTGTTGATTCTGAATTACATGATGATGTTGTTGATGAGAAGATTATTGTTGAATCTCCTAATTTGGTTGATTGTGGTAATTTATTGAGCAAAATTGATACAATTATTGATGTTCATGAGTCATTGTGTACTGATGCACTTGGTATGTCTACACCTTGCTATGATCATAGTGATGAATTCATTTATGAACCTATTAATAATAATTCTATTGAGTATAGGGTAGTAGATAAGTGTGGGGGTGACCTAGAATGTGATGATTACTCTGTTCCTAGTGTGGAATTGGTTGATAAATATGTTGATGATGCATCTTCTAAGTTTAAGGACTGTATACCATCAAGACCATGTGACATAGCTGATTTGGATGCATCTCTTGATTATGTTTATGCTAGAACCACTATATGTGATGGATTTTCCTAGATTAATTCTTTCATTGAGACTAGTGAGTGAGTCCCTCACATATTCTGATCAACATAATTCCTCACTAGCATGTAATGATGTGATTGATGAAACAGTGAATGTGGCATATGATAAGGATATAGATGATGAAATTGTTGAATAGATTAATATTGATGAATTAGACTCTAATTTGAAATGCTTATGTGATGAATTCCATACGTGTCCCGTATGTATTAAGATTAATGAGTTTCTGAAGTCTGATAAGTATGCTAAATCCATAGAGTCCTTTATTTGCATTGAAATTGTTAATGATATTGATTCTACTGATCATATTAGTACTGATGAGAGCATGCATAGTGATAGTGCTGATATTGAAAATTTTGTTGATCCTTGTGCTGTTATTGATATAGCGAGAGATTGGATTCAGTTGTTGAATTTTATGAGCCTACTGATGTCTCTTTGGTCAGGGAAGATACTGTTTCTTTTGTTGAGAGTCCTGAATAGATTCTTGAAGTTAGCGAGCTAATTAAAAGACTCTCCCAGCTAAGATAAAGCAATTGCCAGATGTCTTGAACTCAAAGGATTGTGAGAAGTTGCAATTAGATTTTTCTATTGATGCAATGACTCTTACTGATGAGAGTTTAATATATTTCATTGGCTTTAATAGATATTTAGAGAGTCTAGAGTCTAGTGTTTTTAAAATTGATTTTAAATTTTCTTTCTTTAGTTTTGAATGCCCTAAATCTAGTTTTTCTTATTTTCTTACTTCTGAACATTCTGAATATGACTTTCTGAAACTACTGATGGTTGAGGAAGTCCATGAGTCATCATTGAATGATTAATCCGAGTGCTTTAAAATAGTGAGACTTAAATTTGCTGAATTGAAAAGGAATAAAGTTGTTTTAATTGTGGTTTTTGATATGTATGATTAGTTGATCTCTAATAGAGTTCTTTGTAGTTTGGGATTTAGTTTTTCTTTTTCTTTTCCGCATCACTATTTGTTTTGTTCTATTTTGTAGGTAATAAAAGGTTGCTAACCAACTGCAAGGAAATCTGAGTCACCTTGAGATCTCCATTTTCAAGTTCATCTAGTTGTATACTTTCCTTCCACTCTCTTTGTATTGTATTGGTTATCTATTGACTGGATTTTATGCTGGCATTGAAGACAATGCAATATTTAAGTGTTGGGGGGGGGAGAGTTATTTCATTCCATTTCATCTTCCATCTTCTCCATTCCATTCCATCTTCTCTTTATTTTGTTAAAGAAAAAATTTGAAAGTTTTTAAAAATTTTAAGGAATTTTTTTGAAAAATAGCGTGATTTTTTCAATTTTTCTATGAAAGTTGCAAGTTGAGATGATTGTATCTTGGATTCACTTAGACATGATAAGTAATGGATCTTGTGTTTTGATTCAAGTAAAGTGGCAATGAATTTGATTTCGATGAATTATTTGATAGCCATTATCTGGTGAGGAATTTAAGCTATATCTATTCAATTCTAGTGTGTATTCACCTATCTATGCTTTGACTCTAAAACTTGTCTTGATTCATTGTTGAGACCACATTTACATTTGCATGCATAAAAATGATAAGGCATTACTTTCTTTTATAGCTAGATAGCCAAAAAGCCAACATTACATGCATTCTTTCCATTGTTTAGCCACTTTAGACTTAATTTCATTTTCTTGTTAGCCATAGCCATTAAAAATGTTTCCCACCTTGTTTTAAGATGCCTTAAGAATTTTAAAGAGCATTACATCTAAATTGGATAGATGAATGTATATCTTACATCAAGTTAGGCCATTTTTATTCAAACTTGAAGAATTTATTATAAAAAAAAATGAAAAGATATAAAAGAAAAAAGAAAAAGCAAAACAAAAGCAAAACAAAAAAAAAAACAAAAAAAAGAGGAAAAACAATTGAAAATCAAAAGATAGAAGTGCTTTGAGTTAGTATTGCCTATATTTATTGCAAGAGGCTACAAAGGAAAGATGTAACACCCCAAAATTAATTAAGGTGTTAATCGTGGATTTAGAGTAATTAAGAATAATTAATAGAGGATAATTGGGCAAGTTAGTGAATGAAAATTTTAGAGAGATAAATTGTTAGCATGGGTTTGAGAATTAATTGGGATAGAAATTTCATCTAGGCCCAAATTAATAGATCATGATGAGAGGCTAATGGAGGCCCAATGAGTTAGGTACAGATCCAAACCCTTGAGCTCTTCAAACTTGGCCCAAATCCCATTAAACTTCAGCAACCCAATGTATAAAACTGGCCCAATAAAATCCTACAGCCCAACACTTAAAAACTGGCCCAACAAAGCTAAAAATCTGGAGCCCATTAGGAGTTGGACTTGGAGCAACCTATGACCCATTCCTTGACCCAACTTAACTCCACTAAAACCCTAAAAACTAACCAGCCACCTCCCTCATTCTGCAAAACACACAAACACAAGGAAAATTCGGAGGTGAGGAGGAGAGGCTAGGGTTCTTAGCATAATTCCACCTTTTCTCACATTTGGAGCAAGATTTAGTTAAGGTAATAGTTATACAACTTAATCCCCTCATCTTTCTCTTTAATTTGGTCTGATTAGTTTTTCAATTGGAGTATTTTCATCATACCCAAAATCTGAAATGAGGGTGTTTGGGGATTTTCTTGGTGAAATTCGTAGGTTGATGTTGGGGCTAGTATTAGGTGAGTTTAAACCCCCCATTTTGATGCTTTCTTTGTTGGTTTGAGACCCCCATAGCTTATTCATATTATGGGTATTAATTTTGTACAAATTTGCTTAGGATTTTGGGTGGAATACTGAGATTTCTGGAAGAGGACACTTAAATCCGAATTTGGTATTTGTGGTAGTTGGGTAAGTATTCTTTAGGTAGTTAATAGCATTTAAATCCCTTAGGTACTTATTGTAACTGTTAATGATGAATTAGAGTAGTAATTATTTGATGCTATGATTATAGGGAGACTCTGTACCATTGGTGGCTGTTGCAAATCTATCTACGAGTGAGGTAACCGGGGTTTATATTAATTCCATGCATGTATCTGTTTAATTTCGTATTTGCTGTACATGAATGATTTGAAATGCTGAATGAATTGGTTGGCTATCTATTGTATGATGATTGGACCTTGTGAGTCCATGGTGGAGCTGTGGTGCAGCTGCCACCCGTGCATGTGCTACGATCGAGTACCGGGTTATGATCAAACCCCAGATGCACTGAGCCCTGGTTGTGCTCAATGGGGAGTAGGTGCCGTGGACGGGCCTCTCCCAGTGTTAATGGCCTTTAACATGCGAAAATATGATTGTTAGTATGGGATAGTAATCATGATAGCCAAATTGCTTCATTTACTGATATGATTGATATGATTCGGATGTTGATTTTAATTCATGCTTATATGCTAATTAAATTGGATTATATGGTAGAATTGCCTTGGTTACTGAGATTATTATCTCACCCCATTTTATGGGATTACAATTTTAGGTAAGGTTCCTCGAGTAAGGATAAGGGCAAGCAAGTGGATGAACATCTATAAGCTGAGGTCTAGTGTGGGGAGTTACACTTGGTCTGAGTGTAATAGAGTAGATGCTAATTTTGTTAAGTCTTGTATAGCATCATCATGTATCTATATTGCCAAGTGTAAGAATCTGTATTTTGATAATATGATGTGTACCTATTGAGGAGTAGGCCTTACTTTAAATTGGTAATTGATGTATGAGTTTATGATATCTATTGTAAACCTTATTGAACCTATGATATGACTTACCATTTGGTAATGTAACCTTGAGATATCGATATGAATCACTGATGTATGGAACCTCTAATGGAAAGTGTATCTAATGTTAAATGTCAATGGTACATGATTTGTGTTGTTATTATTCTCTACACTTGCTGATATAGGGTAATTAGAGAAAAGAAATTGACCCTTGAATCTTGAATTAGAGAGGAGAGATTAGCCAGATGAATTAGGCTAATGAAAGCTATTTGAGCCCCACAATTAAGGTAGAGGAACCCTAGGGTGAGGTTGGAGGGAGAAAAGAGAGTATGAGTCCAGATTTTCAGAGTATAGGACTAGAAGGTACTTCGCCGCGGCTAAAATATAGTTGGCCGGGCAATAGAGGTGAAGTTACCCAGGGAGAGTACCAGAGAGGAATTCACCGCGGCGAAATGTAAATTAGCCATGGCTAAATGTGAGAGGTCAAACTGGGAGTCATCCAGAGAGAAATTAGCTACAGCGAATTAAGGAATTGGCCACAGTGAACTTTTATGAAAATGTCCCCAGTATTCCAAAGAGGAATTGGCCGCAGCGGAAGGAGGAATTGGCCTTGGGCAATATTGAGAGACGAGCGAGGAAGTTCAAGGAGGCTTTTTCGCCGCGGCACTATGTAGGTTGGCCGCGGCGAAGGTCCAACTCGCTGCGGCTATTGCCGCGGCAAAACTAATGATGAAAAAAGGGGTAAAACAGAAAGGAATTGGCTGCGGCTAAGGGTAATTTGGCCGCGGCTAACATGTTGAAACACTTATATTAACTAGAACATCTTGGTTTTCCATATGTTAATTACAAAGGATGATCTAGAGTCATTAAGATGGGTTATAACTGATGAGTAATAGATCTAAGGTTTATAAATGGATGTTTAATTCCCTTATGAACATAAGTGTATGTAATCGTATGATTGATGACTCTAATCACATTAAGGTTTAAATTTTTCCACATTTTCATGACCTATAGTGATTAATCACGTGTTTAACCTTAATTATCGAGATTAAAAATTAGAGTCGTCACAAAAGAAGCATGAGTTAAAGGATGAATGGAGTTGCATGATGTACACCATAGCAATACAAGTTTGAAAAGAAGCAATACAAGCCAGGGTTTTATGTGGAAGCTACATAATAAGCTGAACAATGAGTAGCTAACGTGGAAGGTGAGTAGATGTTACCTGGAATGAGAGCTAAGTAGAGCAAAGATGCAACATAAATAGAGGAGAAGAGAACGAAGCAGCCTCGGACAATAGATTTAATGGTTCATTCATGCATGCAAAGTTGACATGGATGATGATTATTATATTTGTTTTGGGGGACCCATATTTAAACACAAAAGAAGAAAGCATTGGAAAGAGAATAAGCTAACGTGGAAGGATGTATGTGATTCATTAAAGAGCAAAACACGTGAAAGGTAAAATGAAGCACATAAAACCTTGAAGAAGAGGATTTAGGCAGCATCATTTACATGTTACACATCATCCAGAGTCATGAAGCCATCTCAGCCACACATCATCTAATCATTTTATGGCATAAAAAAAGTGCATAACTCGTGAATTCAAGGGGAGTCCATGCCAATCATTGAATAAAAATTACATCACATTCATGTTACACTCAATACATTCCATACGAAGCATCACACCATCAGCATTCATTCATCCATTGACCATTCACTCATCTAGAATACATAATCGAGGGATCCATGCATCATGATATTCATGCGAGAATTCAGACTCCATCCTTCATCTAGCATTCATCCATTCCATTCATTCATATCTAGTCATCCAGGGGTTGAGGATCTAAGAGTACAAAGCATGTGAAAAATAAAAGAAAGATGTGAGGAAGGCTGGAGGAAAAGGCTATTGATTCATCCATCGTATTCATTGGAGGGGGGACAATTGATTCAACATCATTCATTGATCGTCTCACCCTTCGTCCACTCCACGTAGAGCCTATCATCCTCCATTCCCATTCCATCTCCACTCAAATGAAGAATTAATCCATTTGTGACTAGCTAGGAGGAAGGCTCTTGAGTTGAAGCTTGAATCCAAGGATTAGAATTAGAATTTTGGGCTAAGATTTCATTTTATTTTTCTCTCTTTCTATATCAATTTTAATTATTTTATTTGCTTGGTTAAGCTTGTAAATGATTAAGATTGATGTAGTTAATGATTGATGGCTGGTTAGACACTGATTAAGAGAGATATTGACTGATTAATTGCATGAATTAAGTACTAAATTTTGCATTTTCCTTTAATTTTACATGTATGCCATCAAGGTGTTCGATGAAATGTATGAGTGAAATTATGAGCTAGATTATTTGATTTAAGGATTCCTTGGAGTTTAGTTGGGTAATTAAATATCCTAGGGTGTTAATTCAGAGGCTAATTAATCAATTAATCATTCAATTCAAGTGTTCATTGATCCTAATGACAAGAGTTAGCGATTTGATGCGAGATTGAGGTTTCAATTCAACATTAAATTGTTAATCCCTTGTTTCTTCGGTGGCAACTCAAGATAATTTTTATTGGACATAAATAGGGACTCTTAGACCAGAATTAATCATAAATGAATTAAGAGAAGGATAGTGGATACTGAGGGATGAATCCAAAGCTAGTCACAAGTCCATCATTCATTCATAATTTATACAATTAGGTAGAATTTAGGAACTTTATTTCAATTTCATTTTACTTAGTTTAAGTCAATCAAAACCCCCTAAATTATATTCTTCTAAGATCTTTTAACACTTAGAAAACCCAATTGAATATTAAACTCTAATTCCAAGGGAGATGACCTAGGTTGTGCCACTAATTATAAATTTAATCCAACCTAGTTTTATTTTGGGAGTTGTACGACAGACCTATTAATGAGATAGAGAAGATGTATGGAGTTCCTGAAAAATTATAATTATACTTTGAAATATCATCTAGGTAAGACTAATTTGGTGGCTGATGCCTTGAGTAGAAAATCCATCAATGCAACCCTTATGATGGTTAAAGAATAGGAACTTATAGAGAAATTCAAGGATATGAATATCTCTTGCCATATGATGTTAGGTAGATTGTTACTTAGAGAAACCCAAATAGAGAATGATTTAAGAGCCCAGATCCTAGATGCCTAAAGAAAGGATGAGTTTCTAAAACAAACTAGGAGTGAAATTTCCTAGTGTAAGAACTCAGAGTTTCAAGTGTTTGAGGATGGTATAATAGTATACCGAGATAGAATTTGTATGCCAAACCAAAATGAAATGAGAGATAAGATTATAAAAGAAGCACACAAAAGTAAATATACCATCCATCTAAGTGCCACTAAAATGTACCAGAATTTGAAAAGAATATTCTGGTGGTTAGGTATGAAGAATGACATAGCCAATTATGTGACTAAGTATTTAGTATGCTAGAGGGTAAAGGTAGAGTATCAGAGACCAGCTAAGTTATGGCAACCCCTAAATATCCCTGAGTGGAAATTGAATAGTATAATATAGCTATGAATTTCATTATGGGGTTACCTAGGACATCCTCTAGACATTATGCTATAAGGGTGATAATGGATAGATTAATAAAATCTGCATTCTTTTTACCTATTAAGACTACATATACGCTAGATAAATTAGCTCAATTGTACATAAGAGAGATAGTGTGATTTCATAGAGTACCCAATAGTATGAAATCCATACATAAGAGATAGTGTGATTTCATAAATTAGCCCAATTGTACATAAGAGAGATAGTGTGATTTCAGTTCAGCTTAGGCTTTAGCTTCCCCTTCTTGCAACGTTTCATCAAAACCCCAAAAAGAAACCCATACATGTACCAACTCGTTAAGCTAGAAAACAAGAACAGAACAGATTTTTCAAAATTTCAAACACCCTCAACTGTAATAGGTGATGAATAAAGACAAGAAAAGAGCATCAACAAAATGAAATGAAATTATATTACCCGACTCATGCAAGCTTATGGCAGAGACACCAACCAACAAACCAAAACATCAACAGCATTTTCACTCAGATATATTTTTCTCAGTAGCCAAACAAAACTGAAATTGAATTGAAAAAGTGGTTTTCAAGCAGACATTTAGAACTTAAATTTCCAAAAACATGAGTCAGAAGCAGAACCTAACTAACAAGGAGAGGAATTGACCTAAAAGTAGGGTGGGAGGATTTTGTACAAGTTGCAGCCCTACCTCCACCGAGAGTTTTTCTTCTCATCGCTATTTACATACGATTTCCTCCTTCCAGTACATCTGCTTCACGTGCCTTCCTCTCTCTGAAGCCCCTTCTCTTCATCTCTTCCTCTCCTTCACTCCCAAAACCAAATCCTCTCTCCCCTCTTTCACTCTTTTTTTTTCGACAGCTGAATCCCCCCTTTGCTGAATCCCTCAATTTCCTTCTGCTTCCTTTCTCTCTGTCTCTCGACCTCTTCGATTCTCTCCAGGCGTCTCGCGTCTCTCCTCTTTCTGCGTTTTTGTGTGTCTGCCTTTCTTCTCTACGTCGATCTCTCGCTTCCTCTCTCCCTCAATTTTTTCTCGGTCTCCCCTCTTTCACTCTCCATTTCATCCTCTCGCCTCTCACTGTACTCTCTTCCTGCCTCCCCCTTTTGTCTCTTTGTGTCTGTTTTTTCCTGTGGTCCCCCTGCCTTTTCAGAAGCGCCCCCTCCAAGGAAAAAGAAACGGGTAGGGTTTTTTGAAGAGCCTTTGTTTGAGCGTGGGCTTGGGTTGGGCTGAAGGAATAGGCTCCGCCCTTTTTCTTTACTTCATTCTCTTTTTTTTTTTTTAGCCCATTATCCTTTTTATGTTTGGGCCTTTGGGCTTAGAAAAATTAGACTGAAGTTACTTTTATTTGCTTTTAATTTTTTTTTTGGATCAAGTTTTATTTTTATTTTTTTATTTTTTTTTTTGGTATTGGGCTTATGGTTTGGACTCTACTACATTAGGCTCCAAAATCTTTTTTTTTTTTTGGGCTTCCCCTATTTTTTATATATATTATTTTTTCTTGAATTTTTTTTTAAAATTATTTTACTTGATCCTTTTATTTTCTCTTTTCCTAGTCCTTTTTTTTATTTTTCCTTCCATTTCTTTTTTTTTTTTCTATATTTTTTGTTAGTTTAATTTTATCATTACTTTTAGAGCTTGTTCGGACAAAATACGATGTTCACAGGGTTTGCATCTAAATTCATTGGGCCTCAATTAGTCTCTAACTATGGCCTACTTAATTTAATTTGGGTCTAGATGAAGTTTCTAACCCAATTAAATCTCAAACCCGTATTATTAATTTATTTCTCTCTAGATTGCCATTCATATGGTTTGCCTAATTATTCTCTAATAATTATTCTTAATTATGTCTAATCTATGATTAACACCTTAATTAATTTTAGGGTGTTACATTGAGGGTGTGTATATTAGAAATGAAGGGGAACTAGGATGTATATTTACTCTTAGATGAATTTTCATATAATAATAGCTACTATTCCACTATACAGACACCCCCTTATAAGGCTTTGTATGGGAGAATGTGCAGATCGCCTTTTATATTGGGTTAAGTTAAGTAAGAGGAGTCTGATAGGACCTGAGATAGTATACTAGACCACCAAGCAAATAGAGCTTACTTGAAAGAAACTCCTTGAGGCTTAAAGTAGACAAAAAAGTTACTTTCATAAGAGAAAAAGGCCATTAGAGTTTGAGACTGGAGACCATGTGTTCATTTGGGTATTTCTAGTTATTAGTCTGAGTCAATCTATTAAAGTAAGGAAGCTCAGTCATAGGTACATTGGTCTATTTGAAATCTTTGAAAGAATTAGACCTATTACTTATCATGTAGCCTTACCTCCTAACCTAACCCAAATCCATAATGTGTTTCATGTCTCTCAACTGAAAAAGTACTTACCAAATCCTTCACATGTTATAAAATATAAGCATATTTAATTGTAGGAAAACCTATCCTATGTGGTGACACCAAAAAAAATCATTGATACTAAAATCAAATAGCTAAAAAATAAGAGCATTCCTTAGGTGAAAATAGTCTAGAAGGGCCTATCTTCTGATGAGATAACTTGGGAACTCGAGGATGACATGAGAAAGTAACATCCCTAGCTATTTGGCTAAGGTACATATTCAAATTTTAAGGATAAAATTTATTTTTAGGGGGGATGAAATGTAATAATTGGTCTTTCTAGAACTAAACTAAAACTGATAAAGTGAGATAGGATCACCCTAAAACAAAGCAAATTGAGTTTAACTAAGATTAGAATGATAATTAAAATATCTAAAAATGTGGTTAAGAGCTTAAGGAGTGCCCGAAAATGGAGCCAAAATGGCTAAGCAACTTAAAGGAATAACAATGGAAAAATAGTAATTTTGAATAACTTTTTGAAAAATCAAAGAAGGGAGGGAGTCTTAAATGAAAATTTTGAGTTTCTTAGGGTTCTCAAATGTCCTAAAACCCATAAAAACCCTTAAAATGGTTAAAAACCCTGTGGTGTAAGTTTTAGGTCGTCGATTGACCGAAACTTTGACCAGATTGTTTAGGTTTATTTTGAATCTAATTAATTTGAAACTAAAGATAGTTTATGAATTAGAGGAGTTAAATTTTATTATGGATAAGATGGTTCTCAAAAGGAATTTGAAATGATCTCAAACAGAGAAACCAAAAAGTTAGGGACATAGTTGAAAATTTGGAAATTGTTATAATAAGCCTTCCTCGCTTCTTACAGTAGCATGCCACCTCCTTCTATCATTACCACCAACTCCAATCTATCTTAGAATAGGACCAGAACCATCTTGAAGTGGCACACAAAAGGAAGCAAGGGGAAGAAAACAAGGCTTAAAAAGGGTAAGATTTTGCTTTTTATTTTTTATGCTCTTTCCTTCACAAAAGTTCTTCTCCATTTTCTCCCCTCTCTTTTGATGGTTTTAAAGTTCTAAATAGTGGTGATTTGTGGCTAGTTCATTAGTGGGAAGGAAATGTAACACCATATTTATATAGTTCATCTCATATCATTTGTAGATTCATATCCATGAATTACATAGCATCCTTGAGGAAAATATACGAAAATAATGAATTAACTTGTGTTATGTCAGGTATAAATTTTTCATTCGGTATCCCATGGAAACTTACCTATCTCATTTTCATATTTAATTACATAATTAAGACTCAAAACCATCTCAAGAAGTGGCCTAGAACTCGTGCAAGTGGATGGTATACATGAAAATCAATGATGCAGCCTCAGATAGAGTTTTTAGAATTCTGACATGAACTTTGAAAAATAATACTAATTATAAAAAAAATCATAATCACCATAATTTACCATTATGGAAAGGTATAGATGTCTAATCCATGCTAAAAATAATTCCAAACCATAACCAGGACTTGTAGCCACCAGAAATTGATAGAATAGTATGAGAGGTCGCCTATCGCTACTATTACTGTCCTCCAACTTTAAAAATTCATATCTCTTTGCTCAGATGTCCAATTGGGATGATCTTAGTGGCCATGTAAATCCTATTGTGTCTAGTTTATATCTATAAAAGTTTATAAGCATTGAACACTATTTGTCCCTAGAATGACACAGCCAAAGAAATAGACTACATGAATAGTGTCTGCATCAAAGTAGCAAAAAAATGCCAACTTTGAAAAATCATAATTAATTCCACAGAGCTCCAAATAATCTAGTATTTGACTTCTCAAAAAATATCTGGATGATATCTATATGCATGCCAATTTTCATGAGCAAATTCATTCATTTGGTTAGATCTTGACATTGGGTTGCAAAATGGCTCATTTTGTGTCTCATAAGGGGTCCAAATGGTCCATTTTAGCTTCTAAGGCAACCATGGCCACTTGAGCACATGGGATAGTTCCAAAATGGTCTAATAAACTTGTATCGAAGCTGTATAAACCCAGAAATTAAAAACTCACTCTCTCACCCCAAGCCATACACAAGAATTCATACACTTTAAGTTGCCATTCATTACCCAAAATTTACATTATCATTTATTTGGCACCAAAACTCATATATGCATCAAACATTTGGGTAATTACACATGTTCAAATGATTATACAACAATTACATCATAGGCCATTCATATGGCTACAAAAAAGCAAAACTAGACACTTTGTTGTCAATCTCTCATATCCCAATTTGGTGGCTTCCATTACCTTGCTTATTTGGTCCACCTAGCATATTACGATATTGGAGAGGAGGAAATGAGATTCAAAGAATCCCAATAGCTCATCTCTCTCTCAATCATACATAAAGAATGCAATTTTAGTCTTAAAAATGCATGCATGAGCATAATGGAAAGTGTGATCATTTAAGAAGCATTCTTGGCATTTGAACAAGTCATACAAAGCATAAATAGATTTGCCAAGTAAGTGGATTAGCCTCACCCATTCTCTTCAAGGTTATTAGACTTGCATCACCCTTTTTCTTAAAGGCCTTGAACTAAGCCTTACTATTAGGAGACTCTAAACTATCTCAACTATTCTTAATGGTTCTTGGCTCATCCTCACCATGGCTAGTGGGTTCTTGGCTTCACCACACTCAAGAAAACCAAAGCAAACATACTAATCATCATTTAAAAATATAATATGACATTATAGTACCATGGTATTGAGACACATGCTAAAACATTTCTCATGGGTCAAAAACATACATACACACATTCAAGACAAGGCAAACATCCATTCATGCATAAGAGGAAAAAGAGAGAACTACCTTTGACACAAATGCACAATTTAGCCTTTGAAAATATTTCTCTTCCCTTGACCAAACATCCATAAATGTAATATCCAGTTTTTTGAAAACAAGAGAAAATGCGAGAAATGTAACATATGGTTTCTTTGTAAATGAACGAAATTTACCAGATACAAAAAAAATTCCCCCAAAATGACTTAGTTAAGGTCATAAAAATTTGGAAAGAATTCTAGACTCCTAAAAATGAGAATCCCAAGCTCAGACGGAAAGAAAAATGGAGCTAAGACGGTGAAACAAATTGTGACGGAAATTGACAAAACATAATGGCATTTCTGTAAGTAAGTGCAACAATTGTAAAAACACATAGGGGGTTTTTAAATGGGAAATTTGATTTGCCCAAGGTTCTCAAAGGCCCAAAAAATCATGGGAAGCCCCAAGACTAGTAACCCCTCTAATATACGTTTTTCAATGTTGGTGAGCTTGAACTTTGACGGATTTGTTTAGTAAGGTTTTAGCTCCAAATTGAGTGATTCCAAAGGCATTTTATTAAATTGAGAACCTTAATTTTATAATGAAAAAAGATGGTTCTAAAAAAAGAGTTAAAACGAAGCCAAAACGAAATTGCCATTATGGAAGGATGAAATTGGGATTTTTGAAACAGTGTGTTTCTAGAAGCTCCCACATACTTCTCCCTTTTTCTCCCACCTTCTTAAGCATGACTTCCTCTGCCTAAATTACAGAAAAATAGTAGCTCCTTGAGGCTCACCAAGAAAGGAAGAAAATGGGGAAGAAAAAGGTAAGAAAGGTATGGAATTTCTTAATTTTTTTATGCTTTCTCTTTAGCAAACCACTTCTCCTCTATTTCCCTTTCTTTCCTATGGTTTTATTAAAGTATATGGATCTTTTTTGGGAGAATAATAGAGGGGAAAATTTGGATTTGAAGAGAGGAGGCCAAGGAAAGTGAGAAACAAGCAAGAAAAGCCATGGAAACAGGGTAAAATCTTCATCCTATGGTAGCTATTCCTCCCCCCTTCTTCTCCCTATTTCACCCCATATATATAGCTACAAGAGGGCTTGAATTTTAAGGATAACTGAAGGTAAATTCTAGGAATTTAAGAGAGGAGAGTAAGAATATGCAAAGAAATCCAAGTAAAAGTCATTGATTTTCAAGATAACAAACCTAAGGTTTCATGAGCTCCCTTGAAAATATGATTTGATACAATTGTTCCTAGGCCTAAATGAAAATTTGGATGAGCTCTTTAGATCCCTATAAGGCTCCTCATATGCATCTTTCATCAAGAAAAGGAAATAAACTCACTTGGTGTTCATATAGTGCATAGTTTCAGCCTAGGCTAGATGAAGCACCAAGGGGTAGTTTTAATTTGTTCCAAACTTATTTTTGCATCATGTATGATTGGAGAGTATGAAAAAAAGCCTTGGAAAAATTTTGGGAACCATAGAAAGTGAGATGGCCTTATATGTTCCATATTATCACTTAAAGAAGCAACACCTAACTAGACTCCTTGAATTGATTGTGTGATGACTCCAAGAGGTTTAAATGGAGTCAAGAATCATAAATAGATGGAGAGAATGGAGCCAAGATGATGTTCTCTTAAGGTTACTTCATTAAGTGCATTATGGAACCATAAAAGAGCCTTATGAGTCACCTAGCTTTTCTAGTGAGTATATGGCCTTAGAATTTAATTCAAGAGTATAATTGGCTTCCATATGATGTGTCTAGGCCAAGAGAAATGATCTCTACCTCCTTGGGTGTGTGAGGTCAAGAGAGAGGACTCAAGGCTCGAGGAAAAAGTGTGTGAATGCAAGCAAGGTAGCTCTTTTCACCTTCTCTCATGCATGAATGTGTGCTTACATTATCTTTGAATGTTTGTATATATGTTTTGAGCTATGAAAAGTATTTTAGCATGACATTTTTTTTCATCGTGCCATGATAATGTTTTATGCATTCAAATGATGTTTTATATGCTTACCTTGGTTTGCATGAGTGTGGAGAAGCCAAGAACCTTCTAACCATGGTGAGGGTAAGCTAAGAATCCTAGAACTTAGTTGAGACAAAGTGAAAAGTCTCCTAAGAGTGAGATTGAGTCCCAAGAGTGAGGTTGAGTCAAAATCTCTTAGAGAAAATAGGTGAGGCAAGTCCAAATCTATAAGTGAATAGATGAGACTAGTCCACTTATTTGGCAAGCCTATGTATGCTATGTATGACTTATTCAAATGCTAAGAATATTTCTTAAATGCTCACACATCTCAATATACCCATGCATGCATTTTCAAGACTTACTTGTATTGCATATGTTATGTGTGATTGAAAGGGAGATGAGCTATTGGGATTCTTTGAATCTCATCCCCTCCTCTCCAATGTTCTAACATGCTAGGTAGACTAAGAGGACAAGGTAATGAGAGCCAACAACTTGGAAGATGAAAGTGTGACAACAAAGTGCATGAATTTTGCTTCTTTATGGCCATATGAGTGGCAAATGTTGTAATCCATTATTGTATATATCCTATGACCTCATGAACATGCGTAATTATAGTAATGTATTATGTACAAATGAGAATTTATGTTGTGTGAATGTTACAATGCAATTTGGGTATGTAATGGCAAGACTAGCATTGTGGAAAATTGTGTATGGCATGGGGTGAGAGTGTGAGTTTTCAAATTCTAGGTTTGTACACCTTTGATACAAGTTTAAAATGTCATTTTGGTATAATCCCATATGTTCAAGTGGCCACACAAGCTTGGGAAACAAAATTGGATACTTTGATACTAGTTGAGATCATAAAAATGACCAAATCGGAACCCTATGGCACAAACTGACCAAATGGATGAATCTTCCCATGAAATTTGGCAGACATGTAGATATCATTGAGAGATTTTTGGGAAGTTAAAGTGAAAAAAAATTAAAGCTCTACAGAATTAATTATGAATTTTCAAAGTTGGACTTTTCTTGTTGTTCTGATGCATGTACTATTTATATAGTCAGTTTTGTATTATGTGTCATTCAATGGCCAATGGTGTCCAATAATTTTGAAAACTTATAAGTATAAACTAGAGGTTATAATATTTTCATGTCCATCAAGATCACCTCATTTAGAGGTTTGAGCAGAGAGTTACAAATTTTTCAAGTTTACTATCAGTACCAGTAACGCCCCTAGACCTCTAGTATTGTTCCATCATAATTCAGTTCCCAAATGGTCTTGGTGTGGTCTGGAGATATTTTTCCCTTATATTTAACATCTTTATCTTCTCATATTGACCATTTACATGATTTGGAGCTTTCTAGAATTAGTTATGAATTTTCAAAGTTTATGATAGTAAACTGTGATAGTAGCCTAGATAGCTGAGACCTTAGGTACTTTTTAAATGTCTAACATCTTCTACTTGATGCTTGATGGCTAGAAACTATTTTTATCATAAATTATACATTTTTAGCTTTCCAAAATGGTAAATAATGCATGATTTCAATTTTTCTAGAATTAGTTATGATTTTCCAAAATTTGTAATAAAAAGCATGCAATTCTGGCCAAGGCTACACTATGGAGTTTTTTGTGTTTCTTTCACTTGCACGAGTTCTAGGCCTCTTCCTTGGATGGTTTTGAGTTTCATTAGTGTAATTAAATATGAAAATGAGTTGAATGAGTTTACATAGTCAACGGGACACTGAACGAAAAATTCATCCCCTACGTGGTGTAAATTTATTCATTGTTTTTATTGCTCTTCCCTTGGAAACTTGTGAAATTCTTGGAAATGAGCTTAGATAAGAAATGAGATGAGCTATATAATTATGGTGTTACATACTAAACACATGAAATAAGGCCCAATTATACTCTTGGAACATTTACTAAAACCCCTCATACACTAGAACAACTTGGTTGCTCAATTATGGTTCCATAAAGCACCTAATAAAGCAACCTTAGAAATTTATGATCTTGGCTCTATTATATACCTTAATCTATGACTCTTCACTCCATTTAGTCTCCTTGGAGTCATCACACATTTATTTTAAGGAGCCTAGCTAGGTCTTGCTTCATTCTGTTATAATATGGAACCTATAGCTCCATCTCATTTTTTATGACTTCTAAAAATTTTCCAAGACTTCCTCTCATACTCTCCTATCATATATGATACAAAAATAAGCTTGGAAGAAATTAAAACACTCCTTTGGTGCTTCATTTCTCCTTGGCTGAACCTATGCTCACCTTGGCACCAATGGAGGTTGTCTTGCTTTCCTTGATGGGAGATGCATGTGGGAAGGTCTCTAAGGATCTTAGGAGCTTATATAAACACTTACTTTGGCTAAGAAACTCTTAGACAAAATCAAAATTTAGGTGGCACACACAAATCCCGAGCTTTTCTATCTTACAATTTCATTATTCTTACTTTATTCTCTTTGCATATTCTTAATTCCTACACTTAATTCCTACGATTCATCTTTGGTTCTACCCAAAATCACTCTCCCCTTGGTTTTCCACATGGGGGACTAAATACACATAAGAAGAACAAGAAAAGGGAAGCATGGAAACTATGAATTTAACCTTGAATTCAAGCCTTTCTTGAATGCTTTTCCCTTTGCTTGAACTCTCCTCTCCAAATTTGAAAATTCCCCTTTTATTCTAGGCTTAAAGTAGAACCAATTCATGTGCCAAAGCTATAGGAAGAAAGAGGAGAAGAAGAGAAATCAAATTGCTAAAAGGAAGAGCTTGAATTTCTACACTTTTCTTACCTTTCTCATTGATTTTTCCCCTTCATTTTCCTCCATGCTTGGATGCCCTTTTAGGCTAGTCTTCCATCTATTCTTGGGAAGAAACAAGGTCGGTCATATAAGGGAGAGAAGAGGGTCATGCATTTAAAGGTGTTTGTTGAACCTTCTTTTTCAAAAATTCCAATTTTGTCTTTTGTTCTTGGCATTTTTGTTTCTAATTCATTTTAGATCCCTTTTGAAAACTGTCTTTTCCATCATAAAATTTAGGTTCTCAATCTTATAAAATACCTTTGGAATAACTCAATTTGAAGCTAAAACCTACCTGAACAAATCAGTTAAAGTTCAGGCTCACTGCTATTGAAAAACATATGCCGGAGGGGCTTTAACTATCCCGGGGCTTTCCATGGTTTTTAGGGCCTCTGGGAACCCTGGAGAACTCAAATTTTCTATTTAAAAAGCCTTCTTATGAGTATTCTAATTTTTCAAAATTACAAAAATGTCATTATATTTTGTTGCATTTTCATTAAAATTTGTCTAGCTATTCTAGCTCTGGTTTAAGGGCACCTCTGGCCTTGACTCATCATTATTTGAGGTTTAGAATATTATTCTAATCTTATTAGGCCCCAAATCACTCTATTTGGGAGACTTTCTTTTATATCCAGTAAATTTCATGCGTTTATGGAGAAACCGTACATTATGTTTCTTGTGTCTTCTCTCATTTTCAAAGAACCAGATATTACAGGAAGAGTTTGGAGAAAACTTTGGAAGCTTGAGAAACACCATTTAACAAGGAAGCAGACAAGGTAAGTTTCATCTTGAATAACTTGCTTTGTTTGTTCTTCCATAGAGTTCTCCATTTCGGCTAGAACTAGGGTACCATTTGGTGAGTTTGATTTTAGTCCAAACTTGATAAAAAATAGGGCTTTGAAGCATGAAGAATCATATGAAACAAATAGAACTTAAAAAGGAGCATTTGGTAGCAAGTTATGGAAATTAGGGTTTTGATTACACCTACGGATTTATGAAGCCTTCTAATGATAATTTAGCTTATGTAAAAGTATAATTGAGATCATAAGAGACCTAGGAAGCTTCATGAGTTCCTTTTTCCAAAGAGAAAATTAACAAAACTCTATAGGTGGCAATCTTAGTTCATGTCTTGACCAAGGAGTGTATGTGGTATCTAGGAAGAATTTTCTTTGATTCTAAAGATAGAATGGTCTAGATATGAATTATAAACACCAAAGGAACCATTGGTTTGAATCTAGAAACCATATTTTAAAAGTTGAAAGTTTGGGGTTCCATTATGTGTAAAGAAGCAACTTAGTGTTAGGCACCTTGAATTGAGTTTGTAATGACTCTAATTAATTTAAATGGAGTCATATGACTTGGATTGAGTGAGAAATTGGAGCCAAGATGATACATTGTATGAGTTGCTTCATTATGCTATAATATAGAGCCATATGGAAGCCTATGACTAGAACTAGCTTATACAAAGCCTGTGTAAGGCTAGAAATAGTTCTATTGATGTGTTTATGTCTTGTTTAATGTGTCTAAAGCATTAGGTTGTGCCAAAAGTCCCTTGACTTGGGAGAGGTAAAGTCAAAAGTCCATAAGTAAAGGTAAGACAAGGCTAAAAGTCTTATGAAATGAGTGAGACTAAGTCAAAAGTCCCTAAAATGGGTGAGAACTAATCTAAAAGTCCCAAATAATTAGATGAGCCTAGACCAAAAGTCTCTAGAACTTAATTTTGACTCTTATAGATCCATTTGATTTCATAAATATGATTATGTTTAGTGCTTGGTTGCTAATGATGTGTGCTTGCCTTCTTTGACATGATAACATGCCATGTAAGTGTACTTGAAGGATGATTGAGCTATTAAAATTCATTGAATCTCACTCTTCCCAATATTATCTTTAACCATGTCTAAGAAAATCTCAAGAGGTCAAGGATGGGAGCCAACAAGTATAAATTATTTATCTTTGATAATGGTTTTAGTTTTCATTATTATATTGTCAATCACAATTTGTAATTGATATTTTTAAAATGTAAAAGCTTTAACATATGTAAAAGTACAAGATTATATTGTAAATGACAATTATAGTTATGGAAATACAAGAACATGTGATTTGGGTATGTGTATGGCATGGAAAGTGTATGTATAAGGCCAAGTGAGGGAGTGATTTTGAGTTCCATGATATTTAAGGCCTAATGAGATAGCCATATGTGCTATAATTTATGTGTTTGATGTGTACAAATGGTCACTTGCATCATATAATCTCGTTTTGGACAATTTGGTGCCACTTTGATGCCATTTTAAGCCATAAACTGCCCTTAAACTAAAGACTAACCAAATGAACGAGTTTTGACATGAGATTTGGCAGGCATTTAGATCTCATTTAGAACTTTTTATAAAACTAAAGAACACAAATTTTGAGGCTTTGTGGGATTTATTATGAGTTTCCAAAGTTGATTAAAAAATGCAGATTTGCTTATGAACTATTCATATAATCAGTTTCAGTTTTTTGTGTATTTGTGGGCCAAGTAAAATCCAATTCTCATGAAATCTTACAGACTTTTATTTAGCATTATAAGCTTTCCATATCCACTGAGATTACCTTACTTGGAGTTGTATAACTAAAGATATACATGCTTAAAGTTTCAAGTTTGCATATGTATGAAATTCTAATAGTGTTATTGTTCCATTAGATTTTTGTGGCCTAAAAGAATTTTTTTGGCTTAGAATTTTTATAGCATGTAGTTTATGTTATGAGCTTTCTAGAAAATCCTACATTTTCATGATTTGGAATTCTCTAACTCAAGATATGAATTTTTGAATTTAGTGACAGCAATATGCTTCAATGCAAAATTATTGAGATGTGATAGATTGATGTCCATGACCTAGAATTCGAAATTCTTGCCTCTTTTTTGTGATGTTTCTAGTTAAGCAGATATATTAAGAATAATTTTGAGATTTGTATGTTGAATTAGTGTATTTAAGCTAAATTGAAGAAATTGCACTTTTAATGTCAGTATTTTCCGCTGCCAAAAGTATTGAAAATAAGTGATGTTGTAACCATATTGTGATGCAAAATAGGTTCTATATTATTATGGTATGACATTAGGGGTTTTAGAGGGTGAGCATTCATATTATGCCATTAGAATTAACAAAAAGGCTAAAGAATGGCATATGGCTTACTTAGGATTTAAGTAGACTGTAAGAAGATTCACGGCCTTCAGAGAGTTAATCAAACTGTTTAATATCATAATTGAATGAGATATGAATCATGGATATGCTAGAGACTTAGAATTCCTAAAGAAATAGACAAAACTCCATGGAACCTTATTCTTGTGCATGGTTTGGCCATATGAGGATTTAGGTATCTATGGAGTTCTTTTGATGATTCCAAGGTTATAGGAGGTCTAGATATTAATTATAAACATTAAAAGAACTATTAGTTTGAATTTAGAAGACTAATTTTGAAATGTGAAAATTTAGGAATCAATTATGCTTAAAAAAGAAACTTGGTGCTAAGCTCTTTAAATTATGCATATGATAGTTCTAATAAGTTCCATTAAGATCATATGACCTATATTAAATGAGATTTTGGAGCCAAGAAGTGAAATGATAAGAGTTGCTTTTTAAGGTACAAAAGCATGGCCATAAGCATAAATAGAACTCTAAATTGTATATATAAGGCTAGAATGAGTTTAAGTAAGGTTTCATTGATTGTTTTATGCTCTATTTGATGTGTCTAGGCTAATAAAGTGAGAGTATATCCAAGGATAACCATAGGGCCATGGGACCTGTAATGTCCAATTTTTGTTAAACGACAAAAATAGGTGTGTTTTCAAAGCAAGTCCCCCAAAATGAATTAGTTAAGGTCCCAAAAAATTTAAGTAACATTCTAGCCTCCTAACAATGAGAATTCTAGGCTCAGATGGAAAGAAAAATAGAGCTAGAATGAAGAAATGAAATTTAACGAAAAACTTATGAAATGTAATGGCATTTTTGTAATTTTGAGTAAATTTTGGAATTCACACAGGAGGGCTTTTTAAATGAAAGCTTTAAGTTCTCTAGGGCTCTCAGAGGCCCTGAAAACCATGGGAAGCCCTGGGATAGTTAAAACCTCTCTGGTGGACACTTTCTAACGTCGATGTACTCGAACTTAGATAGATTCGTTCGGGAAGGTTTTAGCTCTGATTTGAGTAATTTCAAAGGTATTTTATTAAATTGGGAACCTAAATTTTATAATGGAAAAGATAGTTGTAAAAAGGAGTTAAAATGAATTAAAAACGAAAATGCCAAAAACAAAGGGTAAAATGGAAATTTTTAAAAAGTCTTTCTTCCTCTACTTATATATATAGGGTGCCCCACTCTCCCATTCACTTAGCCTCATATTTTTCTGCCCTAAACCAGAGAAGAAACCCTAGGAGAGTGGCACACAAGAGGAAGAAGAAGAGGAGGAGAAACCAAGGCTTGAAGGTATGGAATTTTGATAGTTTTTCATGCTTTCTTCTTTCTAAATCTCTTCTCCTCCATTCTCCTTTGTTTCCTATGATTATAATGAAGTTTATAAATCTATTTTAAGGGAGAAATTAAGGGAAAAATTCGGATTTGAAGAGAGAAGGCCAAAGAAGACAAGATTCAACTGAGAAAACAAGAAAAAATAAGGTAATTTCTTCTTCCATGGTTGCTACCCCTTACTCCTCTTCTCCCTATGGTTTGCCCCACTCAAGAAGTCATAGAAGGGCTTGGTTTTTAGGCAAAACCAAGGGTGATTCTTAGGAAAAAAGGTGTGGAGATTAAGAATATGCAAAAAGAATTAACAAATAACTATGGAAATTCAAGATGCAAATTCTAGTGTTTCATATGTTCCTTGAAAAATATGATTTGATACCATAATTTCTATGCCTAAATAAGAGTTTAAATGAGCTCCTAAGATCCCTAGAAGTCTCCCCATGTGCTTCCTCAATCAAGAAAAAAAGCAAAGCCCATGGATGCCATAATGCTTCCTAGGTTCGGCTAAGAGGGGTTTGTATACCTAGGGAGGGTTTTAAATTTTTCTAAGCCCATCTTTTAGTCATATATGATGAGTGAAGATGAAGGGAGACCTTGAGAAAAATTTAGAAACCATAGAAAGTGAGTTGGCCTTATATGTTCCATAATATGACCTAAAAAAGCAAGATGTAGTTAGGCTCATTATTTTAATTGTGTGATGACTCCAAGAGGCTTAAAAGGAGTCAAGAGTCATATATGAAAGGAAATAATAGAGCCTATAACTTATTTGATAGGTGTTGCTTTATTAGGTGCATTCTTGGAACCATAAAGGGGTTTATAGGTAAAGTTAGTGCATGTGGAAGTTGTGTAGCCTTAGAATTAATTCCATGATCTTAATTGGCTTCCATAAATTGTGTTTAGGCCAAGAGAAATCATTCCCACACCTTTATGTGTGTGAGGCCGAAGAAGGGACAGGAAATTCAAGAGAAAAAGTGTGTGGTTGCTTCCAAGGTATCTCAATCCTCATTCTCTAATGCATAAATGTATACTTGACTTATCTTTGAATATGTGTATGTGTATTTTAAGCCATGAAAAGTATTCTAGCATGATTTCATATGCCATGGTACCATGATGATGTATTATGTTTTCAAATGATGTTTGTAATGCTTGCTTTGGTTTGCTTAAGTGTGGTGTAGCCAAGAATCCTTAGCCATGATGAGGATCAGCCAAGAACCTTTAAAGTTTGGTTGAGACAAAGTGAAGAGTCTTCCAAAAGTGAGGTTAACTCCCAAGAGCAAGGTTAAGTCTAGGAACCTCTTAAAGAATGGGTGAGGGAAGTCTAAAATCCACAAGTAAATGGGTAAGGCTAATCCACTTGCTTGGCAAGCTTTTATATGCTATGTATGAATGTTTGTACATGTTAATATTCCCATGCATGCATTTGTAAGATTGATTTTGCATCTTTTATGTGTGATTGAAAGGGAGATGAGCTATTGGGATTCTTTGAATCTCATTTCCTTCTCTCCAATGTTCTAACATGCTAGGTGGACAAAGAGAACAAGGAAATGGAAGCCAACCTCTTGAAAGATGAGAGCATGCCATCAAAGTGCATGGAATTTACTTTTCTAAGACCATTTAAGTGGTAATTGTTGTAACCTACCATTGTATATGATCTATGACCTCTTGAGTATATGTAATTATGTTAATATGTTATGTTTAAATGAGAGATTATGTTATGTGATCATTAGAATGTAAATGGAGCATGTTATGGCAAACTAGCTTCTTCAATGGTTTTGTGCAATTGTGTACCAATGGAAGTGGAATGGCCAAATTGAGTTGCATGAGGTTTGGAACCACTTAGGTAGTTCATAAAAGTAATATTCATGCTTTTAAACTTACCCAATAGGTGCCAAACATCAAGGGAAGTCATTTGGACACTTTGGTACCCTATATGGAGCAAAAATTAACCATATTGGAAACATATACTACTTTTTATCCAAATGTGCTTTTCTTGATTTGAGATTTGGCATACATTTAGAGTGTGTTGAGAGCTTTTTGGAAAGCTAAAGTGTAGAATTTTTGGAGGTCTATGGAATATTTAATGAATTTTTAAATTCGAGGAAACATTCTGATTTTGGTTTATGGTACTGTTCACATTGGTTTGAAAATGAAATGTATCATTCAGGGGGCAAATGATGTCTAATTGCCACAAAATTATATAAGGGGAAACTAGACATTCTCAGTGACTTATAACAACTAGAAGCATCCCATTTGGATGTCTAAAGAGGGAGATATGAATTTTTAAAGATTCTGCCCTGCATTAGGTGCCCAAACTGACCTCAAGTACTATTTGATTGCTTAAGATCTGGATGTGTATAGACTGATCTAAGGTTATTTTTTCCTTCTAGCTAACATTTGTAGATTTCTAGATTAGTATCAGTTGCATGGATTGGAGTTTTATGAAATTAATTGGATATTTTTGAAATTTATAGCAGAAAGCTATGACAGTACCAGTAGCCAGCTAAACATCTGCATAATTTTGAATATCAAACATCTTTTGTATTGTGTTTCATGGTCTAGAAATATTTTTAACATAAAGTAGGCATGTGTAGATTTTCATAATGGCAAAGAATGCATGATTTTGATTTTAATAGAATTAGTTATGATTTTTCAAAGTTTGTGATAAAAGTGAGAAAATTCTGGCCGATAATGCATATATGAATTTAATGTATCCCCTTGCTATACACGAGCTCTAGGGAAATTTTGGTGATGGAAAAGAGTTGTATCTATGTAATTAAATATGAGAATATGATGTATGAGCACACATAGTCCATGAGACACCGAATAAGAAATTTATACACAACGCAATGCTAAAATATTCCTTATTTTTATGCTATTTTCTTACTCTTCCATGAGTTACATGATGTGAGGCATAGATATAGCATGAAATAAGTTAAGAAATTATGGTGTTACATTTATTGGTATCAGAGCAAAGGTTCAAGCTCTTGATGTGGGTTGTGGCTTATGCTTATGAGTTGTCTAAATGTATATGAGCTTATTTATGGATGAATTGAGTGTGTGATGGTGTGAAAGTGTTCCCTTTTCATGTTAAAGCTTGTTATGATGTTTCAGAGCTATGGTGAACATAAGGAGAGGTTGGTCCTCTAGAGAGGCTCATGAAAATGATAGAGCCGAGCCTAGTGATCAAGTTGCTGGAGCTCTACAGTCTATTATGGCTCGCCTGGATTAGCAGCAGGTCGTGATTATACAATTATAGGAACAACTTGTTGAGAGAGACAGCCATATCCCTACAACTCCTCCTCCATAGCCACCTCACCACTTAGATCATCCTAAGCATTTAGAGGTGAGTCATTAAGATCTACAGCTACACATATAGATGGTTGCCCTTATTCCATCAGCTCAGATGCCTCTAGCCCAGGAACAGCCTTCTATCAGTCAGGTTATCATGTAGTTCAAGAAATTTGGGCCTCCTACATTTGACGATGAGATGAACACAGAAAAAGCTGAGGCCTAGATTATACATCTACAGAAAATCTTTCGGGTGATGGAGTGCACATCTGAGCAGAAACGCCACGATGGCGATTTTCCAACTTGAAAAAGAAGCAGCTTACTGGTGCAAGGGAACTGAGCCTATCTTGGAGGTGAGGAACCTTCTAATTACATGGAAGGCATTCCTTCAGGCCTTTTATGAGAGGTACTTCCCCAATTCAATCAAGGATGAGAAGGAGTCAGAATTCATAATCCTGAAATAGATAGTGGGGATGTTCGTGGACCAGTACGTGGCCAGATGTGTAGTGCTCTCCTAATATTCCTCTCATTTACAAAGATATAATGATAAGCGGTGGAGAGCAGATTGGCTAGAGAAAGGTTTACTCTCTAAGATTAGAGATAGGGTAATGCCACAGAGAATTAGGCACTTTAACACCCTTGTTGAGATATGCAGATTAACAGAGGCGAACTTCAGGATGATGCAGCCTACCTTCAATGCCAGACCACCCCTCATTATGCCTAAGAGACCTAGAGAGGGATCATAGGCTGCAGTTACTAGCCACAAAGGTGGTAGAGTCTAGTGGAGTGAGAGGTCTATCGCGTAACCTTGAAAATAAAACTAGGTTGCACTAAATATGTAGCTACTGGCACAACCTAGGTCATCACCCTTGGAATTGGAGTTCAATATTTAATTGGGTTTTCTAAGTGCTAAAGATCCTAGAACTATCTAAATTAAGGGGGGGTTTTGATCTAATTGAACTAACTAGATATAAAATTGAATTAAAATGACCAACTACCTAATTGGATGAATTATGAGTGAATGATGGTCTTGTGATTAGCTTTGGATTCGTTCCTTAGTATCTACTATCCTTATCTTAATCTAATTGTGATTAATTCTGGCCTAAGAATCCCTATTTGTATCCATTAGCAAGGGATCTTGAATTACCACTCAAGATTCAAGAAACTAGTAACTTAATGTTAATTGAAGCCTCAACTGCTATTAAATTAATAATTCTTGTGATCAAGATCTATGAACAATTGAATTGAATGATTAATTGATCAATTAGCCTCTGAATTAACACCCTAGGAGATTCAATTAACCAATTAAACTCCAACGGATCCTTAAATTAGACAACTAAACACTAAATCTCTCACATGTATTTCATCAAACACCTTGACTGCATACATGGATAATTGTAGGAAATTAAAAAATCGAGCACTAATTCAATCAAATAATCAGTCAAACAATATCCTAATTAGTATCTAACTAACCACTAATTATAATTACATAAATTCCTAATCAAATATAACTTAACCAAGCTTGTACAAGAAAGAGAAAAAGTGTAACAAATTAAAGAAATCTTAGCCAAAATTCTGAGTTCTTCTCCTTGGATTCAAGCTTCCACCAAGAACTTCTTCCTTGCTAGTCATAGATGGAGATTAAAGCTCTATTAAATGGAGATGGAATGGGAATGGAGGATGAGAAATGGCGTGGAGTGGCTCTGGATGTGGAATGGGCGAAGGGTGAGACGAAGGGAATGCGTATGTGAATGATGGAGTGAATGACATGATTTTTTTTTTTTTTTTGCGAATGGAATGGAATGAGTGTATAAAAATGAATGGACGATGGGTGATGAATGGAATGTAGTGTCTGGATGATTGATTTTGCCTCTACCCCAGTCCAGCCCTTCATTACGTGCCTTGTTTATTTTTCACGTGCTATTCAATTTCCAGCCAAATCCACTTGTTCTCCTGATGAATTTTCTCATGTGCTCAACTCCTCCTTTTTCTTTTATTTTTATTGAATTATTTCCTTATGCTTTCCATGTGTAGCTCTTTTCTAATCAGCCTACAGCTTCTTCCACATGGTTTGGATGAATGTATGGATGCATAACGTGCTGCCTGAGCTCTTTAATGATGTGTTACACCCATATACTCCTCACACGAGCTACCTTATATGTTCAGTCCCTTATTTCCACATAAAATATATAGCTTGTATTGCTTCTTCATTTAGCTTATGTTTTTTTCTCCAGCCAAGTACCCAGCTCTTGCTTCATTTTATTTAATCCTTCATCCATAACTACTTTGCATGCATGAATAACCATTAAATTCACTGCTCGAGGCTACTTCATCATTCTTCCTCCATTTCAAAACCATAGCTTCTTGCTTCATCCACGCTCTGTTAATCTCCAGCTCAAAGCTTCTGTTGGAGCGAGCTTCTTCATATGGTTTCTCCTCCATTCTTCACATGGCCATGGCTTCTTATTTCAGCTAAGTTGCTTGCTTTTTTTTTTTTTGCTACAGCCATGTTAGTAATCACGTCAGTTTCATTCCTCTGTTCAACCACGTGCTACTTCCTTAACTTTTCTCCCATGCCTAAGGCTACATTCTCTATTTCCTCATCTCCCTTTACATGAGTTCCTTCTTCTTTACATATTTACATTTTGTGCTGCTACCCATGCTCTATACCTGTGGCACTTCTTCTATCATTCTAAACTAGTGGCTTCTTCCCTTTGATTCATCCCGTCTTGCTCTTCCTTACTTCCATGAAAAAGAATCATCCACATTCTACCCACCTCGTGGATACCTTCACTTCAAATGCTATCCTTGTTGCTGTCTACATGGGCCATACATACATGTAGTTGACTTGAGCTGCCCTTTCCTTGAGTGTTACGTAGAGATGAAAGTGTTTGTGTGAATGTGCTTGTCCTCCTTTTTTTGTTCAAGTCTCCAAAACCAAGGCCTTGTCTCACATAATAACCTTTCTCTTCTTCAAACCAATTTATCATTCAAAGTTCCAATTGCCTAACAAAATCTACACAAAAGAATGAAAAGTGTTAAGTAGAAATACCCACAAAATTATTTAAAAGGAATTCATGTATTAATCTTAATAATTTTGCAAATTAACTTATAAAGTGTATAAAATGGCTAATGAAATTAAATTCTACCTAATTAAACTCCTAAAGCCATATTTGGACACTAAAATGCCTAAGATAAGGAGAATAAAATGTATACAAATCATGCTTATCAAATTTCCCCACACTTAAACCATTGCACTCTTGGGCAAAGCTCAAAATTTAAAGAAAAGCAAGTGGAATGGCAAGTGGAAAATGAAAATGGGAAAGGGAAAGTAAAAATCACAAGTTAGAGAGTGATCCTAACTCTTCAACAATCCAAACTAACTTCACTTGCATCAAGAAATAAGTTCCATGGCGATTTCATTTGAAAAGAATGAATTGAAATGCATAACCCCTCATATGGATTGGTGTTTACTCTCAACTCTCAAGTGTTTAAGGTAATATGTTTTGCTCAAACTTCACCTATCTGAGTTCACTACTATAGGCTTGTCAAGCTTCTAAATCTCCACCACCCATGCTAAATGCAATACACAAATCAATAGGACTTTATTTAGGGTTGTAATGGGGCTAAGGGAGTGAAATGAATGGATAACAAGAAAACACAAAAAAATTGATACCTTGGAACCTTAAGAGCAATCAATGGAAATGTAGGATAGGGAAGAATGTCTTTCAAGGCCTTATTTCCAACTAGTGTAAGCAACTATAAACTCAATTCAAAAGGCTTTTTTCTTTTGATTTTCAATTACTTTTTTTTTTCATTTTTCATTTCTTTCCTTTTACTTTTCTATCACTCTCTTTTTTTTCAAAACATATTCTTCTACTTTGAATAACAATGGCCTAAATGGATGCAAAGTATACATCCTCTCATCTTAAACAAGTGTAATGCTCCTTGAAATCTCTAAGGCATCTTAAAACAAGGTGGGAATATATTTAATGGCTATAGGCTAAACAAGAAAATGAAATCAAGTCCAAAGTGGCTAAACAATGGATAAAGTGCATCTTTGGGGTGGCTTTTTGGCTATCTAGTTACAAAAGAAATGAATGCCTTATCACTTTCATGCATGCAAATACAACTATGGTCTCAACAAAGAATCAAGACAAGTTCTAGAGTGAAAGTAGAGATAGGTGAATACACATTAGAATTGAACAATTAAGGCTCAAATCCTCACCAGCTAATGGCCATCAAATAATTCATTGAAATCAAATTCATTGCCACTTCACTTGAATCAAAACACAAGATTCATTATTTATCATGTCTAAGTGAAACCAAGCTATAATAATCTCGACTTACAAATTCCATAAAAAAATTGAAAAGAATCACGCTACTTTTCAAAAAAAATTTCAAATTTTTTTAATTTTTTTAATTTTTTTTCAAAACAATGGAAAGATAGATGGAATCAAATGACTCTCTCCCCACACTTAAATGTTGCATTGTCCTCAATATCAGCACACAATCTAGTAAAAAGATAAACAACACAATATAAAAAGTAGAAAGGGAAAGTATACAACTGGATGAACTTGAATCGAAGATTCCAATGGTGAGCTCAAGGTTGGCTTAGATTCCTATGTAGCTGGTTAGCAACCATTTATTACCTACAAAACAGAAACAAAATAAACTGTAATGTAAAAAAGAAAAGAAAACTAAATCTTAAGCTACAAAGAACTCTATCAGAGACTAACTAATCATACGTATCAAAAACAAAAATTAAAACAACTTTATTCCTTCTTAATTGGATAAATTTAAGTTTAACCACTTTATAGCATTTTGATTGATCATTCAACGTGGATTCATGGACTTCCTCAACCATCAATAGTTTTGGAAAGTCATATTCAGCATTTTTAGGAACAATAAAAGAAGAAAAATCAAATTTAGGAAATTTGAAACAAAAGAAAGAAAATTTGAAATCAAATGTAAACTTTAAACTCCCTAGAAATTTATCAAAACTAATGAAATCTACTAGACTCCCATCAGTAAGAGTCATTGAATCCACAAAAGAATTTAATTTCAACTTCTCACAATCCTTTTAGTTCAAGTTGTCTGACAGTTGCTTCTCCTCAACTAGGAGAGTCTGTGGCTTGCTGGGAATTAGCTCAACAACTTCAGGAATCTGTTCAAGACACTCAACAGGAAAAATAGCATCTTCCCTGACCAAAGAGACATCAGTAGGCTTACAAGATCCTAAATAATGATCAACAATAGAATCTAGTCTCTCACTAGTATCAATAATAGCATAAGGATCAACAGAATTTTCAATATCAACACTATCTTTATGCATGTTCTCATTAATACCAGTATGATCAGTAGAATCAGTCTTATTAATAGGTTCAGTGTAAACAAAGGACCCTATGGATGTAATAGACTTATCAGACCTCAAAAACTCATTAATCTCAACAAATATAGGACATTTATGCAATTCATCACATAAGCATTTCAAAATAGAGTCTGATTCATCAACAACAAGTTGTTTAACAATTTCATTATCTATATTATCATCACATGCTACATTCACTGCTTCATCAGCCATATCATCACAGGCTAGTGAGGAATCATGATGATCAGTATATGTGAGGAACTCACTAGTCTCTATGAAAGAATTAATCTGTGAGCATCTATCACATATAGTGGATCCAGCACACACACAATCAATAGAATCATCCAAATCAACTATATCACATTGTCCTGATGGTATGCTGTCCCTAAACTCAAAAGATGCATTAACAACAAGCTTATCAACCAATCCTAGACTAGGAATAGCATGATCATCACATTCTAAGTCACCTCCACACTTTTCTACTACCATAGACTCAATAGATTCATCAATTGGTTCAAAAATGAATTCATCACTATAATTATAGCTAGGTGTAGACATACCAAGTGTATTTGTACACAAGGATTCATGAACATCACAAGAAGTATTAGTTTTGCTCAATGCATTACCACAATCAACCATATCAGGAGATTCAACAACAATTTCTTCATCATGCAATTCAGAATCAACAACATTATATGCATCAGTAGTCATAGTGCTATCAAGCAAACTAGATTCAATTCTAACAAAATGCAAAGTATTAGAAGATGGAAGGATATTACCGAATGAATAGGATTTTTCCTCCTCTATGCATTCCCTTCTAATTTTCTCTTCAGTCAATTCAGTAGCACTTGAAGTCGGTTGATTCATTTGAATTCCCAAATCCTTCATAATGTTGTCAAGCCTTTGTTGACTTTCAAGATGCCACCGTTCATGTTCTTGTTAGGATTGAAGATGGTAGGCATTGTTGTTGGGAATCATGGGAGGCACACAACGGAATTTAAAATTTTTTATTTTGATTCCCACCAAGGATCCGTCAAAATCGCTTAAACAGAATAGGTTCAGAGAATTACCTTTTCTGTCAATTGAGTTTGCTGTTTACTCTTCATTTGGATCACAGGAACTTATCGTAGATCAGCTCCCTCTACTGGTATCCACACGAACGGGGTTTAGCAACTCGAACAGTGTGCTAGCACCTGTCCATACAACGTCCCCATACAGATCCGTACAACATCTGTACAACGTCTGCATAGCTCCGTATAACGTTCGTACACTATCCCTCTCTCTAAGGTTTTTCGAGGCAGCTTTAAAATAACTTTTCTGATATGGAAACCCTATTTATAGACTAAGGTTTCAGATATATTTAATAAATTAATTAAATATATCATTAAATATATCTATAGTTTAAATTCAAAACTATCCTATAGTTTAAATTTAAACTAACAATATCTAAAGCTTAATTTAAATTTAAATTATCTAATTAGTTTAAATTTAAATCTATCTAATAGAATCAAATTTAAACTAATTCATATATATATATACATATATATAATATCAAATATAATATATATATATATATATTTCAAATTTAATTATTTATATATATAAATAATTCTTCCATCCTAGATTTAAAAATTAAATTTATTGAATCTAGACACATTTTCTAATTCAATGAATGTGGACATTTTAGCTCGAGTTGGCCCGTTCTTCTGTGCGACCCTGCAAGGCCATATGATGTTGGCAGTGGGCCAACTGCACTGTTTGACCCACAAGTCACAAGTGGCCTTTAGTAAGACATCGTGACTACTCAAATCATATGGGATCAGTGATCCGATAAAACCTATCTTACAACCTTATCATATCCCTTTTGTCATACGACATCTAGATCGAGTATGAGGCATGGAAATATCATCCTCAACTTGCTCGATCGTAACTTTCTCTATCTCTGAGCAGACTGATATAAGATGAAACCCTTTCCATCTAAGCATAGCCATGCATTTCTCAGTTACACTCATCGAGGGGCCCAGAGATATCTCTCTAGTAATCAGAGGAACAAATTCCATCTTGACCACTCATCTTCCTTTACATGGATTTCACTATACCCGATCGTAGCCTTTATAATCACCCAATTAAATGTGACATTAGACTATGCCAAAGTACAGTGTCCTTCATGTAGGATTCTATGGTGATCTTAGGTCCAAGGGATCAATGACACGGTTATATATGAGATAAACTTATGACCTAATCCTTGTAGCATATCTCATGACGAGTCTATCCAGGGTCCTGTTCTCTAACACACGCCTATGATTTTGATTCATATCATCATACATGATTAACACTTAATCAATGAAAATCATACTAGTCTTCATTCATCGTTGTTCCCACAAGGATGATTGATTAGGGACATTTTAGATAATCCAAAAAATGATTTATCCATGGATATTATTACATATAAACATGCAAATAATATAATAATATAATAAAAGAAAACTCTTATTTCATAATAAAAAAATGTTCGCAATATAATGATTGGCCTAGGGCTCAATCTCTAACAATTGTTTTGTTGAATTCGAAGATCCAAGGCTTCCATTAGCTGCATCATCCTCTCTTCCCAACTCAGTTCCCTCTGGGGCTCTTGTTGCATGTATCCCTCATGATAATTGTAAGGATGATATTCTGGCTCTTGCATATGGCTCATAATGATGGTGGTAATTTGGGTGTACTTCATATGGATGGTGGTATGGTTGGTAGCTAGTATGAACTTCACAGGAATGATGGTGTGGTTGGTAGCATGGCTGTTGGATTTGTTGATATTGTTGGGCTTGTTGTTCTTGTCTTTGTCTTTCAAGCAGGCCTTGAAACATTGTCTGAAGATCATCCAACTGCCTAAGGATCTCATCATTTGCATAAGAATCATAAACAGCTTAATTAGAATAATGATATGGATCCATTTAAAGCAAATAAAATGAGAAGTTTAATTGAACTCAGCACAAGACAAATCATTACAAATTATAAACAAAATTAATCCTAAATAAATAAATAAAAATCAAATGAAGTTAAGAACTTCCTAATAATAAAAAACACTCTAAAACAAAGGTTAATCACACAAAATAAACTCAGAAAAAATAAAGAAAATAAATCCAGAAAAATTGAAAAATACCTAAAAATTTTGAAAAAATACTAAAAAAATTGGAAAAAGTGCCTCAAACATTGGAATTTGGCCAAAAAATGGTGCACCTAATAGTTATACTATTACTTTTCCTCAAAACACCCCAAAACCTTGGAAAACAAAATCTGAGAATTTTCTGGGCACTTTAAACAAAAATTCCAACAAGCGGCAAAATCAAATCAAGCAATCGAAATGATCCAAATTCAAGTTCAAAACAGAACAAAAACTAAGCTAAAACAAAGCTAAAATAGAACAAAAAACACTTAGAAAACTTTCTCAAACAATTGAGCCTCCAATTCCCCAGCAACGGCGCCAAATTTTGAGAGGTCTATCGCGCAACCCTCAAAATAAAATTAGGTTGAACTAAATATGTAGCTAGTGGCACAACCTAGGTCATCTCTCTTGGAATTGGAGTTCAATATTTAAGTAGGTTTTCTAAGTGCTAAAGATCCTAGAACTATCTAAATTAAGGGGGGTTTTGATCTAATTGAACTAACTAGAGTTAAAATGACTAACTACCTAATTAGATGAATTATGAGTGAATGATGGTCTTGTAACTAGCTTTGGATTCGTCCCTTGGTATCTATTATCCTTATCCTAATCAAATTGTGATTAATTCTGGCCTAAGAATCCCTATTTGTGTCCATTGGCAAGGGATCTTGAATTACCACTCAAGATTTAAGAAATTAGCAACTTAATGTTAATTGAAACCTCAACTCCCATTAAATTACTAATTCTTGTGATTAAGATCTATGAACAATTGAATTGAATGATTAATTGATCAATTAGCCTCTGAATTAACACTCTAGGAGATTCAATAAACCAATTAAACTTCAATGGATCCTCAAATTAGACGACTAAACATTCAATCTCTCACATGCATTTCATCAAACACCTTGACTGAATACATGGATAATTGTAGGAAATTGAAAAATCTAGCGCTAATTTAATCAAATAATCAGTCAAACAATATCCTAATTAGTGTCTAACCAGCCACTAATTATAATTACATAAATTTCTAATCAAATGCAACTTAACCAAGCTTGT
Organism: Erythrophleum fordii; assembly: GCA_032878935.1. NCBI lineage: Eukaryota > Viridiplantae > Streptophyta > Magnoliopsida > Fabales > Fabaceae > Erythrophleum > Erythrophleum fordii. Next base: position 22,813,759 of record JAVQMF010000044.1, read on the forward strand.
ACAAGAAAGACAAAAAGTGTAGGAAATTAAAGAAATCTTAGCCAAAATTCTGAGTTCTTCTCTTTGGATTCAAGCTTCCTCCAAGCACTTCTTCCTTGCTAGTCACAAATGGAGATTAGAGCTTCATTGAAAGGAGATGGAATGGTAATGGAGGATGAGAAATGGCGTGGAGTGGCTCTGGATGTAGAATGGGCAAAGGGTGAGACGAAGGGAATGCGTATGTGAATGACGTGATTTTTTTTTGCAAATGGAATGGAATGAGTGTATAAAAATGAATGGACGATGGGTGATGAATGGAATGTAGCGTCTGGATGATTGATTTTGCCTCTGCCCCAGTTCAGCCCTTCATCAAGTGCCTTGTTTATTTTTCACGTGCTATTCATTTCCCAGCCAAATTCACGTGTTCTCCTGATGAATTTTCTCATGTGCTCAGCTCCTCCTTTTTCTTTTATTTTTATTAAATTATTTCCTTGTGCTTTCCATGTGTAGCTCTTTTCTAATTAGCCCACAGCTTCTTCCACATGGTTTGGATGAATGTATGGATGCATAACGTGCTGCCCGAGCTCTTTAATGATGTATTACACCCATATATGCCTCACACGAGCTACCTAATGTGTTCAGTCCCTTATTTCCACATAAAATATGTAGCTTGTACTGCTTCTTCATTTAGCTCATGTTTTCTTCTACAACCAAGCACCTAGCTCTTACTTTATTTCATTTAATCCTTCATCCATGACAACTTTGCATGCATGAATAACCATTAAACTTGCTGCTCGAGGCTGCTTCATCATTCTTCCTCCATTTCAAAACAATAGCTTCTTGCTTCATCCATGCCCTGTTCTCAGCTCTTAAGACTCTCTATATTTTTCTCGTTAATCTCTAGCTTAAAGCTTCTGTTGGAGTAAGCTTCTTCATATGGTTTCTCCTCCATTCTTCACGTGGCCATGGCTTCTTATTTCAGCTAAGTTGCTTGCTTTTTTTTTTACTCTAGCCATGTTAGCAATCACATCAGCTTCATTCCTCTGTTCAACCACATGCTGCTTCCTTCACTTTTCTCCCATGCTTGAGGCTACATTCTCTATTTCCTCAGCTCCCTCTACACGAGTTCCTTCTTCTTCACACGTTCACGTTTTGTGCTGCTGCCCATGCTCTGTACCCATGAAACGTCTTCCATCATTCTAAACTTGTGGCTTCTTCCCCTTGATTCATTCCGTCTTGCTCTTCCTCACTTCCACGACAAAGAATCATCCACGTTCTACCAAGCCCGTGGATACCTTCACTTTAAACGCTGTCCTTATTGCTGTCTATAGGGCCATGCATGCATGTAGTTGACTTGAGCTACCCTTTCCTTGAGTGTTACGTGGAGATGAAAGTGTTTGTGTGAATGTGCTCATCCTCCTTTTTCTATTCAAGTCTCCAAAACTAAGGCCTTGTCTCACACAATAACCCTTCTCTTCTTCAAACCAATTTATCATTCAAAGCTTCAATTGCCCAACAAAATCTACACAAAAGAATGGAAAGTGTTAAGTATAAATACCCACAAAAATATTTAAAAGGAATTCATGCATTAAAACTCAATAATTTTGCAAATTAACTCATAAAGTGTATAAAATGGATAATGAAATTAAGTTCTACCTAATTAAACTCCTAAAGCCATATTTGGACACTAAAATGGCTAAGATAAGGAGAATAAAATGTATAAAAATCATGCTTATCATGGAGTCAAAGGGCTAAGAAATAGATGATTCAATCTAGTAGAGGTAGCTTTACACCTATCATATGTCCCTAGTGCAGCAAGAATCACGGGACCAGACCATGTTACGTTAGGCAGAGTGTATGTTTCTAGTGTGGTAGGCCAGGACACAGGGCTAGGGACTACACCCAGGCTCCTCCATAGTTCATGCAGCAGAGGGAGATGGCTCCTACTCCCAGACCTTAGACTCAGGGCAGAGTCTTTGCCTTATCATAAGAGGAGGCTAGCCAATTCCCAAGTCTGATTCAAGGTACTATTAGAATAAATGATTTTTTTATAACTACATTATTTGATTTGGGTGCTAGCCATTCTTTCATATCATATGACTGTGCTCAGAGGTTGGGTGTGAGTATGCATACACTACCATATGACTTGCATGTATCTACCCCCACAAGAAACCAAGCCATTACCTCCCGTGCTTATTTGAATTGTAGGGTCCAATTTAATCACTGCCTTACCACCCTTGATTTGATTTGTATGCTCCTTGTTGATATTGATTTGATTATTGGTATAAACTGGATGTTTGTAAATAATGCCACACTAGATTATAGCCATAGATGTATTACGTTACTTGAGTGTGGGACTGTACCTAGTATGAGGACTGAGTTATCTGTTATGACCACCTCCTAGGCTGAGAGGTCTCTAGGGCATGATTGTCAGGGATACCTAATTTTCTTTTTAATTCAAGCTGGGATAGAAGAGGGTATAAATGAGATTCTAGTAGTCAAAGAGTTCCTAGAGGTATTCCCTGAAGAGATTAGCAAACTACTCCCCAAAGAGAGGTCGAGTTTCCAATAGACATTATACCTGGGGCAGGACCAGTGTCTAAGGCCATGTGTAGGATGGCTCCTACCGAGTAAGCTGAGCTTAAGAAATAGATAGAAGAGCTCTTAGAGAAGGGTTTTATCAGATCTAGTGTTTAGCCGTGGGGAGTTCCAGTCTTATTTGTAAAGAAGAAAGACAGAAGCCTTAGGCGATGCAAAGATTACAGGGAACTCAATAAGATAACCATTAAGAATAAGTACCCTTTCCCTCACATAGATGACCTTTTAGACTAGTTAGTAGGAGCGTCTTCTCTAAGATAGACCTCAGATTAGGATACCATCAGCTCAAGATAAAGGCTGAGGATATTCCCAAAACAACTTTTAGAACTAGATATGGGCACTACAAGTTTTTAGTTATGCCCTTCGGATTGACAAATGCACCCATAGTATTCATAGATTATATAAACAGAGTGTTCAGGCCATACTTAGACAGATTTGTAGTTGTCTTCATAGATGACATTCTTATCTGCTCAAAAAGTAGAGAGGAACATGAACAGAACTTGAGATTAGCCTTGGAAACTTTGAGAGAGAAATAACTCTATGCTAAACTTAGTAAATGTGAGTTTTAGCTCACTAAAGTTCAATTTCTATGTCACGTGATCTCCCTGGGAGGGGTCATCATAGATCCCCATAAGGGAGAGGCTGTATTACAGTGGGAGAAACCTAAGACAGTGACAGAGATTAGGAGCTTTCTAGTTTTAGTAGGGTATTATAGGGGGTTCATTCAGGGCTTTTCTCAGATAGTGATGCCACTAACTCGACTCACTAGAAAGAATGTACCATATGTGTGGAATGACAAATGTGAGGGTAGTTTTCAGGAGTTGAAGCACAAGTTAACCACGGCCTCAGTTCTAGTACTCCTTGACCCTAGAGAGACTTTTGTAGTCTATAGTGATGCCTTTAAGAAAGAGTTAGGATATGTGCTTATGCAGAAAGGCTGAGTGGTAGCTTATGCTTTTAGACAGCTAAAACTCTACAAAGAAAATTACCCCACACATGACCTAGAGTTAGCCACAGTAGTGTTTGCTTTGAAAATATGGAGACGCTATGTATATGGGGTAACTATAGAAATTTTTAGCGACAAAAAAATCCTTAAATACTTATTTGAATAGAAAGAGTTGAATATGACACAGTGAAGATGGTCAAAATTTTTGAAAGACTAGGATTTCACATTGAAATACCATCCCAGTAAGGCTAATGTAGTAGCTAATGCCCTGAGTAGAAAATCCATACACATGGCCTATATGATGATATGAGAATAGGAGTGGATTGAGAGATTCAGAGATACGAGTATCTCATATGAGGTGCATTCAGGGAAGTTATTGATGAGTGAAACCTGAATAGAAAATGACCTGAGGGAGCAAATAAGAGAAGCCTAGTAGACAAATGACCATATAAATAAGATTAGAGCCTAGATAGCCCAGGGTAGCATACAAGAGTTCAATCTATCTGAGGATGACATGTAAAGTATAGGGATAGGCTGTATATGCCTAGAAATAAAGAAATTAGAAAGAAAATATTAGATGAGGCACATAAGAGCAAGTATACTATTCATCCAGGTAGTAATAAAATGTATCAGGACTTAAAGAAAATATTTTGGTGGCCTAGAATGAAAATAGATATAGCAGAGTATGTCTCTCGATGTCTAGTATGTCAGAGAGTCAAGATAGAATACCAGAAACCAACTGGGTTACTTCAGCCCTTAGATATCCCAGAGTGAAAATGGGATAGCATGACTATGGATTTTGTCATGGGTTTGCCCAGGACATCATTGGGGCATGATGCCATATGGGTAATAGTGGATAGATTAACAAAGTCAGTACACTTTCTAGCCATGAAAGTAACTTATACCCTAGATAAGTTAGCCCAGCTGTACATTAGGGAGATAATTAGATTACATGGCATGCCTAAGAGCATAGTATCAGATAGAGATCCTAGATTCACTTTGAATTTCTGGAGATCATTACAGGATGCTTTAAGTACTAGACGTAGATTTAGCATAGCCTATCACCCTTAGACAGATGGATAGATGGAAAGAGCCATCTAAACCTTAGAGGACATGCTGAGGCATGTGTCTTAGAGATGAAAGGAAACTAGGATACATACTTGCCTCTAGGGCAATTTGCTTATAATAACAACTATCATGCAAGTATACAGATGGCATCGTATGAGGCATTGTATAGGAGTAAGTGTAGATCTCTGATATATTAGGTTGTGCTAGGAGAGCAGACCCTGATAGGCCCAGAGTTAGTGGACCAAACTTCTAGACAGATTGAGATCATTAGAAAGAAACTGTTGATGGCCCAGAGTAGACAGAAAAGTTACACAGATAAACATAAATGCCCATTAGAGTTTGAGATTTGAGACCATATCTTCATTAGAGTGTCTCCTATCATAGGGATAGGTCAATCTATTAAAAATAAAAAGCTCAGTCCAAAATACATAAGTCCTTTCAAGATTCTTGATAAAGTAGGACCTGTGGCTTATAGACTAGCCCTTCCCCAAATTTGAGCCAAATACACAATGTATTCCATGTTTCACAGCTCAAAAAGTATTAGCCCAACCCCTCACATGTCATAGAATATGAAAATGTGTAATTACAGGATGATTTATCATACATAGTATCACCAGATCGAATCATGGACGTTAGACTCAAGCAGTTATGGAATAAGATAATACTGCTAGTGAAAGTGGTTTGGAAGGGGTTATCTCCCAAAGAAGCCGCATGGGAGCTAGAGGATGATATGAGAAAGAAATATCCAAAACTCTTCCCGTAAGGTACATTATCTAAATTTTGAGGACGAAATTTTTAAAAGAGGGCAGAATTGTAATGATCAATTTTCGTTAAACAATGAAATCGAGTGTGTTTTCAAAGAAAGCCCTTGAAATAAATTATTTAAGGTCCCAAAAAATTTGAGTAACATTCTAGGCTCCTAAAAATGAAAATTCTAGGCTCAAATGGAGAGAAAAATGGAGCTAGAATGAAGAAACAAAATTAGACAAAAAACTTATGAAACATAATGGCATTTTTGTAATTTTGAGTAAATTTTAGAATTCACATAAGAGGGCTTTTTAAATGAAAATTTTGAGTTCTTCAGGGTTCTTAGAGGCCCTGAAAACCATAAGAAGCTCGGGACAGTTAAAACCCCTCTGGTAGATGTTTTCCAACGTCGGTGAACCCTAACTTTGACGGATTCATTCGAGAAGGTTTTAGGTCTGATTTGAGTGATTCCAAAGTTATTTTATTAAATTGGGAACTAAATTTTATTATAAAAAAGACAGTTCTAAAAAAGGAGTAAAAAATGAAGGGCAAATGGGAATTTTTGAAAAGTCTCCCTTCCTCCACTTATATATATAGGGCACCCCACTCTCCCATTCACCTTGCCTCATATTTTTCTGCCTTAAACCTGAGAAGAAACCCTAGGAGAGTGGCACATAAGAGGAAGGAGAAAAGGAAGAGAAACCAAGGCTTAAAGGTATGGAATTTTGGTAGTTTTTCATGCTTTCTTCTTTCCAAACCTCTTTTCCTCCATTCTCTTTTGTTTCATATGATTATAATAAAGTTTATAAATCTATTTTAAGGGAGGAATTGAGGGGAAAATTCGGATTTGAAGAGAGGAGGCCAAAGAAGACAAGATTCAAGTGAGAAAATAAGGAAAAACAAGGTAATTTCTTCTTCCATGGTTGCTATCCCTTGTTTTTCTTCTCCTCATAGTTTGCCCCACTCAAGAAGTCATAGGAGGGCTTAGCTTTTAGCTAGAACCAAGGATGATTCTTATGAAAAATGGTGTGGAGATTAAGAATATTAAAAGAGAATTAACAAATAACCATGGAAATTGAAGATGCAAATTCTAGGGTTTCATATATTCCTTGAAAAATCTGGCTTGATACCTTAATTTCTATGCTTAAATGAGAGTTTAAATGAGCTCCTAAGATCCTTAGAATTCTCCCCATATGCATCCTCCATCAAGAAAACAAAGCAAAGTCCATGGATGCCATAATGCTTCCTAGGTTTAGCCAAGAGGGGTTTGTATACCTAAGGAGAGTTTTAAATTTTTCTAAACCCATTTTTGAGTCATATATGATGAGTAAAGATGAGGGGAGGCCTTGGAAAAAATTTATAAGCCATAGAAAGTGAGTTGGCCTTATATGTTCCATAATATGACCTAAAGAAGTAACATATAGTTAGGCACTTTATTTTAATTGTGTGATGACTCCAAGAGGCTTAAAAGAAGTCAAGAATCATATATGAAAGGAAAGAATAGAGCCTAGAATTTATTTGATGGGTGTTGCTTCATTAAGTGCATTCTTAGAACCATAAAGGGGTTTATAGGTTGTGTGGCCTTAGAATTAATTTCATGATCCTAATTGGCTTCCATAAATTATGTTTGGGCTAAGAGAAATCATTCCCATACCTTTGTGTGTGTGAGACCAAAGAAGGGAGAGGAAATTCAAGAGAAAAAGTATGTGGTTACTTCCAAGGTAGCTCATTTTTCCTTCACTCATACATGAATGTATGGTTGACTTGTCTTTAAATGTGTGTATGTGTGTTTTAAGCCATGAAAAGTATTCTAGCATGATTGCATATGCCATGGTACCAGGATGATATATTATGTTTTCAAATAATGTTTATGATGCTTGCTTTAGTTTACTTGAGTGTGGTGAAGCCAAGAACCCTTAGCCATGGTGAGGATGAGCCAAGAACCCTTAAAGTTTGGTTAAGATAAAGTGAAAGGTCTCCCAAAAGTGAGGTTGACTCCCAAGAGCAAGGTTAAGTCCAAGAACCTCTTAAAAAATGGGTGAGACAAGTGTAAAATCCACAAGTGATTGGGTGAGCCTAATCCACTTGCTTGGTAAGCCTTTGTATGCTATGTATGACTTGCTCAAATGCTGAAAATTCTTTTGAATGTTTGTATATGTTAATATGCCCATGCATGCAATTGTAAGATTAGTTTTGTATCTTTTATGTGTGATTGAAAGGGTGATGAGCTATTGGATTCTTTGAATCTCATTCCTTCGTCTCGAATATTCTAACATGCTAGGTTGACAAAAAGAACAAGGAAATGGAAGCCAACCTCTTGAAAGATGAGAGCATGTCATCAAAGTGCATCGAATTTGCTTTTTAAAGACCATTTAAGTGGCAATTGTTGTAACCTACCATTGTATATGATCTATGACTTCTTGAGTATATGTAATTATGTTAATATGTTACATATAAACGAGAGATTATGTTATGTGATCATTTGAATGTAAATGAAGTATGTTATGGCAAACTAGCTTCTTGAATAGTTTTGTGCAATTGTGTACCAATGAAAGTGGAATGGCCAAATTGAGTTGCATGAGGTTTGGAACTACTTAGGTAGTTCATACAAGTCATATTCATGCTTTTAGACTTGCCCAAGAGGTGCCAAACATCAAGGGAAGTCATTTGGACACTTTGGTACCCTATATGGAGCAAAAATTGATCATATTGAAAACCTATATTACTACTTACCCAAATGAGCTCTTCTTGATCTAAGATTTGGCTTGCATTTAGATCTTGTTGAGAGCTTTTTGGGATGCTAATGTTCATATTTTTTGATGGTCTATGGAATATTTAATGAATTTTCAAAGTTGGGAAAAATTTTGATTTTGTTTTATGATACTGTTCACACTGGTCTGAAAATGATATCTATCACTTAGGGGGCTAATGATATCCAATTACCACAAAATTTTATAGAGAGAGACTAGATATTCCTAGTGACTTGTGACAATTAGAATCACCCCATTTGGATGTTCAAAGAGGGAGATATGAATTTTTAAATATTCTTCCCAGCATCAGGTACCCAAACTAACCTCAAGTATTGCTTGATTCATTTTTTAGATCTGGATGAGTCTGGACTGATATGGAATTATTTTTTTCCTCTAGCTAACATCTGTAGCTTTCTAGATTGATATCATTTACATGGATTGGAGTTTTATACATTTTTTAAATTTTTAGCAGAAAGTTGTGATAGTATCAATAGCCAACTAGACCTTTGCACCTTTTTGAATGTCAAACATCTTCTATGTTATGTTTTATGGTCAAGAAATATTTTTAACATAATATAGGCGTGTGTAGATTTCTAGAATGGCAAAGAATGCATGATTTTTATTTTTTTAGAATTAGTTATGATTTTCCAAATTTTGTGATAGAAGTGAGAAAATTCTGGCCGATAATGCATATATAAATTTTATGTATCCCCTTGCCATACACGAGCTCTAGGACAATTTTGGTGATGGAAAAGAGTTGTATCTATGAAATTAAATATAAGAATGTGATGTATAAGCTCACATGGTCCACGAGACACTGAATGAGAAATTTATACATGACGCAACGTTAAAATATTCGTTATTTTTATGCTATTTTCTTACTCTTCCATGAGTTACATGATGTGAGGCATAGATATAGCATGAAATGAGTTAAGAAATTATGGTGTTACATTTCTTGGTATCAGAGCAAAGGTTCAGGCTCTTGATGTGGGTAGTGGCTTGTGCTTATGAGTTGCCTAAATGTATATGAGCTTGTTTATGGATGAATTGAGTGTGTGATGGTGTGAAAGTGTTCCTTTTTCATGTTAAAGCTTGTTATGATGTTTCAGAGCTATGGTGAACATGAGGAGAGGTTGGTCCTCTTGAGAGGCTCATGCAAATGATAGATCCAAGCATAGTGATCTAGTTGCTAGAGCCCTACAGTCTATTATGGCTCGCCTGGATCAGCAGCAAGCCGTGATTCTGTAATTGTAGGAACAGGTTGTTGAGAGAGATAGCCAGGGCCTCACACCTCCTCTTCCATAGCCACCTTACCACTCAGATCATCCCAAGCATTCAGGGGTGAGTCATTAAGATCTGCAGCTATACATACAAATGGTTGCCCTTGTTCCACCAGCTCAGATGCCTCTAGCCCAGGAACATCCTTCTATCAGTCAAGTTATCATGCAGTTCAAGAAATTCAGGCCTCCTACATTTGATGGTGAGATGAACATAGAAAAAGCTGAGGCCTGGATTATGTAGGTAGAGAAAATATTCTAGGTGATGTAGTGCACATCTGAGCAAAAAAGCCACTATTGTGATTTTCCAGCTAGAAAAAGAAGCAGCTTACTGGTGCAGGGACACTAAGCCTATCTTGGAGGCAAGGAACCTTCTAATTACATGGAAGGCGTTCCTCTAGACCTTTTATGAGAAGTACATCCCCAGTTCAATCAAGGATGAGAAGGAGTCAGAATTCATACTCTTGAAATAGATAGTGGGGATGTTCGTGGACCAGTACGTGGCTAGATTTGTAGAGCTCTCCTGATATTCCTCTTATTTAGAAAGATATGATGATAAGCGGTGGAGAGTAGATAGGCTAGAGAAAGGTTTGCTCCCTGAGATTAGAGATAGAGTAGTGCCACAGAGAATTAGACACTTTAACATCATTATTGAGATATGCAGAGTAACGGAGGTGAACCTTAAGACGATGCAACCTACCTTCGTGCCAGACCACCCCTCCCTAAGTCTAAGAGACCTAAAGAGGGATCATAGGCTACAGTTACTAGCCAGAGAGGTGGCAGAGGCTAGTGGAGTTGAAGGTGGCAAGAAATAGAGGACTTAGTTTAGCAGAGGTAGCTTTACACCTATCATATATCTCCAGTACGGTAAGAATCATGGGACCAAACCATGTTACATGGGGTAGAGTGTATGCTTCTGGTGTGGTAGGCCAAGACACATGGGTAGGGCTACTTCTAGGCTCCTCCATAGTTCATACAACAAAGGGAGATGGCTCTTGTTTCCAGACCTTAGACCCAGGGTAGAGTCTTTGCCCTGTCATAGCAGGAGGCTAACCAGTCCTCGAGTCTGATTCAAGGTACTATTAGAATAAATGATTTTTTTTTGTAACTGCATTATTTGATTAGGTACTAGCCATTCTTTCCTATCATATGACTGTGCTAGGAGGTTGGGTCTGAGTATGCGTACACTGCCATATGACTTACATGTATCTACCCCTCAAGAAATTAGTAATTATCTCCCATGCTTATTTGAATTGTGTGGTCCAGTTTAATCATTGCCTTAACACCTTTGATTTAATTTGTATGCCCCTTGTTGATATTGATTTGATCATTAGTATGAACTAGATGTTTGCACTAGCCGGAGAGGTGGCAGAGGCCAGTGGAGTTGAAGGTGGCAAGAAATAGAGGACTTAGTTTAGCAGAGGTAGCTTTACACCTATCATATATCTCTAGTACAGTAAAAATCATGGGACCAAACCATGTTACATGGGGCAGAGTGTATGCTTCTGGTGTGGTAGGCCAAGACACATGGGTAGGGCTACTTCTAGGCTCCTCCATAGTTCATACAACAAAGGAAGATGGCTCTTATTTCCAGACCTTAGACCCAGGGTAGAGTCTTTGCCCTGTCATAGCAGGAGGCTAACCAGTCCTCGAGTCTGATTCAAGGTACTATTAGAATAAATGATTTTTTTTTGTAACTGCATTATTTGATTAGGTACTAGCCATTCTTTCATATCATATGACTGTGCTAGGAGGTTGGGTCTGAGTATGCGTACACTGCCATATGACTTACATGTATCTACCCCTCAGGAAATTAGCAATTATCTCCCATGCTTATTTGAATTGTGTGGTCCAGTTTAATCATTGCCGTAACACCTTTGATTTAATTTGTATGCCCCTTGTTGATATTGATTTGATCATTAGTATGAACTAGATGTTTGCAAATAATCCACACTAGATTCTAGCCACAGATGTATTACTTTACCTGAGTGTGAGACCGTACCTGGTATTAGGACTGAGTTATTTGTTATGACCACCTCCCAGGCTGAGAGGGCTCTAGGGATGGTTATCTGGGATACCTAGATTTCTTTTTAATTCAGGCTGGGATAAAAGAGGGTATAAATAAGATTCCAGTAGTGAGAGAGTTCCCAGAGGTATTCCCTAAAGAGATTAGTAAACTACCCCCAGAGAGAGTTAAGTTTCCGATAGACATTGTACCTGGGGCATGTTCAGTGTCTAAGGCCCCATATAGGATAGCTCCCACCGAGCTAGCTGAGCTTAAGTAGCAAATAGAAGAGCTCTTAGAGAAGGGTTTTATTAGACCTAGTGTTTTGCCATGGGGAGCCCCAGTCTTATTTGTAAAGAAGAAAAATAGAAGCCTTAGGCTATGTATAGATTACAGGTAACTCCATAAGATAACCATTAAGAATAAGTACTCTCTCCCTCACATAGATGACCTCTTAGACCAGTTAATAGGGGCATCAGTCTTTTTTAAGATAGACCTCTGGTCAGGATACCATCAGCTTAGAATAAAGGCTGAGGATATTCCTAAAATAGCTTTTAGAACTAGATATGGGCACTACTAGTTTTTAGTTATGCCCTTAAGGTTGGCGAATGCACCTACAGTATTCATGGATTATATGAACAGAGTGTTCAGGCCATCTTAGATAGATTTGTAGTTGTCTTCATAGATGACATTCTTATTTACTCATAAAGTAGAGAGGAACATGAGCAGTACTTGAGATTAGCCTTGGAAACCTTGAGAGAGAGATAGCTCTATGCTAAAATCAGTAAATGTGAGTTCTGGCTCACTAAAGTTCAATTTCTAGGTCATGTGATCTCCCAGGTAGGGGTCGCAGTAGATTCCCATAAGGTAGAGGCAGTATTACAGTGGGAGAAACCTAGGACAGTGACAGAGATCAGGAGCTTTCTAGGTTTAGCAGGGTATTATAAGAGGTTCATCCAGGGTTTTCTTATATAGCGATGCCATTGACCCAACTTACTAGAAAGAATGTACCATTTGTGTGAAATGAAAAATGTAAGGGTAGTTTTCAGGAGTTAAAGCACAAGTTAACCATAACCCTAGTTCTAGTACTCCCTAACCTTTGAGAGACTTTTGTAGTCTATAATTATACCTCTAAGAAAGGGATAAGATGTGTGCTTATGTAGAAAAGCTGAGTGGTAGCTTATGCTTCTAAACAGGTAAAACTCTACGAAGAAAATTACCCCACATACGACCTAGAGTTAGCCACATAAGTGTTTGCTTTGAAAATATGGAGAGGCTATTTATATGGGGTAGCTATAAAAATTTTCAGTGACCATAAGTGCCTTAAATACTTATTTGAATAGAAAGAGTTGAATATGAGACAATGGAGATGGTTAAAATTTTTGAAAGACTATGATTTCACACTGAAATACCATCCCAGTAAGGCTAATGTGGTAGTCAATGCCTTGAGTAGAAAATCCATACACATGGCCTGTATGATGATCCGAGAACAGGAATTGATTGAGAGATTCAGAGATACGAGTATCTTATATGAGGTGCATTTAGGGAAGCTATTAATGAGTGAAACCTGAATCGAAAATGACCTAAAGGAGCAAATAAGAGAAGCCCAGTAGACAGATGACCATGTAAATAAGATTCGAGCCTAGATAGCCCAGGGTAGCATATAGGAGTTCAATCTATCTGAGGATGACATAGTAAGGTACAAGGATAGGCTGTATGTGACTAGACATATAGAAATCAGAGAGAAAATATTAGATGAGGCACATAAGAGCAAGTATACTATTCATCTAGGCAGTAATAAAATGTATTAGGACTTAAAGAAAATGTTTTGGTGGCCTAGAATGAAAACAGATATAGCAGAGTATGTCTCTCAATTTCTAGTATGTTAGAGAGTCAAGATAGAACACCAGAAACCAGTTAGGTTACTTCATCCCTTAAATATCCTAGAGTGAAAATGGGATAGCATAATTATGGATTTTGTCATGGGTTTATCTAGGACATCATCGAGGTATGATACAATATAGGTAATAGTGGATAGATTAACAAAGTCAACACACTTTCTAGCTACGAAAGCCACTTATACCCTAGATAAGTTAGCCTAACTGTACATCAAGGAGATAGTTAGATTACATGGTGTGCCTACGAGCATAGTATCAGATAGAGATCCCAGATTCAGTTTGAATTTATGGAGATCATTACAAGATGCTCTAGGTACTAGACTTAGATTTAGCACAACCTATCACCTTCAGACAGATGGACAGATTGAGAGAACCATCTAAACCCTAGAGGACATGCTGAGTGCATGTGTCTTAGAGATGAAAGGAAACTAGGATACATACTAGCCTCTAGTGGAATTTGTTTGTAATAATAGCTATCATGGAAGTATATAGATGGCACCATATGAGGCATTGTATGGGAGGAAGTATAGGTCTCCGATGTGTTAGGTTGAGCTAGGAGAGTAGAGCCTGATAGGCCCAGAGTTAGTGGACCAAACTTCTAGATAGATTGAGACCATTAGAAAGAAACTACTGATGGCCTAGAGTAGATAAAAAAGTTATGCAGATAAACGTAGACGGGCGTTAGAGTTTGAGATTTGAGACCATGTCTTCATTAGAGTGTCTCCAGTCACAGGGATAGGTCGATCCATTAAAAGTAAAAAGCTCAGTCTAAATTACATAGGTCCTTTCCAGATTCTTAATAAAGTAGGACCTGTGTTTACAGACTAGCCTTTCCCCTAAATTTGAGCCAAATACACAATGTATTTCATGTTTCATAGCTCAAAAAGTATTAGCCTGACCCCTCATATGTCATAGAATATGAAAATGTGTAGTTACAGGATGACTTATCATACATAGTATCAACCGATCGGATCATAGACGTTAGACTTAAGTAGTTACAGAATAAGATGATACCGCTAGTGAAAGTGCTTTAGAAGGGGTTATCTCCCAAATAAGCTACATGGGAGCTAGAGGATGATATGAGAAAGAAGCATCCATAACTCTTCCCATAAGGTATGTTATCTAAATTTCAAGGACAAAATTTTTAAAAGGGGCAGAATTGTAATGTATGGCTTTTGTTAGATGATAAAAACAAGCACAATTTCAAAGTTAGTCCCTTGAAATAAATTAGTTAAGGTCTCAAAAAATTTGAGTAACATTCTAGACTCTTAAAAATGAGAATTCTAGGCTCAAACTAAAAGAAAAATGAAGCTAGAATGAAGAAACAAAATTTGATAGAAAACTTACGAAACGTAATGGTATTTTTGTAATATTGAGCAAATTTTGGAATTCAAGGAGGAGGGTTTTTTAAATAAAATTTTTGAGTTTTTCGGGGTTCTTAGAGGCCCCGAAAACCTTGGTGGACGTTTTCCAATGTTGATGTACCTGAAATTTGATGGATTCGTTCGAGAAGGTTTTAGCTTCGATTGGAATGATTCTAAAGGTATTTTATTAAATTGGGAATCTAAATTTTATTATGTAAGAGAAATTTCTGAAAAAGGAGATAAAACAAATTAGAAAAGAAAATGCCCAAAATGAAGGGTAAAATGGAAATTTTTGAAAAGTCTTCCTTTCTCCACTTATATATATAGGGCGCCCCACTCTCCCATTCACTTAGCCTCATATTTTTCTACCCTAAACCAGAGAAGAAACCCTAGGAGAGTGGCGCACAAGAGGAAGAAGAAGAGGAGGAGAAACCAAGGCTTGAAGGTATGGAATTTTGGTAGCTTTTCATGTTTTCTTCTTTCTAAACCTCTGCTCCTCTATTCTTCTTTGTTTCCTATGATTATAATGAAGTTTAAAAATCTATTTTAAGGGAGAAATTAAGGGAAAAATTTGGATTTGAAGAGAGGAGGCCAAAGAAGACAAGATTCAAGTGAGAAAATGTAACATTCGATTCTCTGAAAATGAGAGAAAATGTGAAAAACATAATGTACGGTTTCTTCGTTAACGAACGAAACTCACCAAATACAAAAGGAAGTCCCCCGAAATGATGTAGTTAAGGTCTTAAAAAATTTGGAAAGCATTCTAGACTCCTAAAAATGAGAATCCCAGGCTCAAACGGAAAGAAAAATGGAGCTAGAATGAAGGAACAATTTCTTACGAAAAGCTTACGAAATGTAATGGCATTTTTGTAATTTTGAGAAAATTTTGGAATTCACATAGAAGAGCTTTTTAAATGAAATTTTTTAAGTTTTCCAAGGTTCTTAGAGGCTTTGAAAACCATATGAAGGCCCGGGACAACTAAAGCCCCTCTGGTGGACGTTTTCCAATGTCAGTGTGCCCGAACTTTGATGGATTTGTTCGGGAAGGTTTTAGCTCCGATTTGGGTGATTCCAAAGAAATTTTACTAAATTGGGAACCTAAATTTTATAATGGAAAAGAAGATTCCCAAAAAGGAGCTAAAACGAAGGAGAAACAAAAATGCCAAGAACGAAGGGCAAAATGGAAATTTTTGAAAAAGTGTTTCTTCCTCCCTTATGAATAGGTGGCACCTCACACTCTCCCTCATTTAGCTTCAGATTATTCTTCCCAAAATCAGAGGAAAACCCTAAGGGATGAGGCACACAAGAGGAGGAAGAAAAGGAGGAGAAATTCAAGGTAGAAAGGTATGGATTTTCATAGTTTTTCGTGCTTTCTTCATTCCAAACCTCTCCTCCTCCATTCTCCTCTATTTCGTATGATTAAAATGAAGTTTATAAATCTATTTTAAGGGAGAAATTGAGGGAAAAATTTGGATTTGAAGAGAGGAGCTCAAAGAAGACAAGATTCAAGTGAGAAAAGCCATGAAAATAAGTTAATTCTCTTCCTATGGTTGTCATCTTTGGTTCCCTTCTTCTCCATTTCGCCTAACATGAAGAATCCTAGGAGGAGTTAATTTTTAGGTAGAACTAAAGATGAATCTAAGGAAAAAGGGTGTGGAGATTAAGAATATGCAAAGGGAATTAACAAAAAACCATTAGATTTCAAGATGCAATTTCTAGGGTTTCAATTGTACCTTGTAAAATCTGATTTTGTATGATGATTCCTAGGTCTAAATAGGAGTTTAAATGAGCTCCCAAGATCCCTAGAAGTCTCCCTATGTGCTTCCTCCATCAAGAAAACAAACCAAAATCCAAGAAGGCCAAATTGCTCTATAGCCTCGGCATAAAGGGGTATGAGTAGCTAGAGAGAGTTTTAAATTTTTCTAAGACCATTTTTGAGTCATATATGATGAATGAATATGAGAGGAATCCTTGGGAAAAATTTAGAAACCATAGAAAATGAAATGGTGCTTTATGTTCTATAATATGACTTAAAGAAGCAACATGTAGTTAGGCTCTTTATTTTAATTATGTGATGACTCCAAGAGGCTTAAAAGGAGTCAAGAATTATATTTAAAAGGAAAGAATGGAGCCTAGAAATTAATTAAAGGGTGTTGCTTCATTAGGTACATTTATGGACTACAATGAGGTTATAAGCCAATTTAGTGTTTAAGCAAATTTCATGGCCTTAGAGTTGAGTTCATGAACCTAATTGGCTTCCTTAAATTGTGTCTAGGCCAAGAGAAATCATTCCCACACTCTTGTGTGTGTGTGTGGCTGAAAAGGGGAGCATTCTTTTAAAGGGAAAAGTGTGTGATTGTGTGCAAGGTAGCTCTCTCCACCATCTCTCATGCGTGGATGTGTGCTTAGCTTGTCTTGAATGCATGTATGTGTATTTTTAAGCAATGAAAAGTGTTATAGCATGACTTTAATTCCATGGTGCCATGATGTTACAATATGCTCTTATATGATGTTTTTTATGTGTGCTTGGGTTTGCTTGAGTGTGGTGAGGCCAAGAACCCTTAGCCATGGTGAGGATGAGTCAAAAACCCTTGAGATTGGTTGAGACAAAGCAAAAAGTCTTCCAAAAGCAAGATGGGCTCCCAAGAGTATGGTTAACTCCAAGAATCTCTTAAAGAATAGGTGAGGTAAGTCTAATATCCATAAGAAATTGGGTAAGGCCAATCCACTTGTTTGGCAAGCATTTGTATGCTATGTATGACTTTTTTAAATGATGAAAATGTTTCTTGAATGCTTGCACATGTATATATGACCATACATGCATTTATAAGACTTGTTTACATCCATTATGTATGATTGAATGGAAGATGAGCTATTGGGATTCTTTGAACCTCATTCCCTCCTTTCAAATGTTCTGACATGCTAGGTGGACCAAGAGAGCAACGAGAGCCAACCACTTGAGAGATGAGAGTATGACATTAAAATGTATAAAATTTACTTCTTTAAGGCTATCAAGGTGGCAAATGTTGTCATCTATGGTTGTATATGACCTATGACCTCTTGAACATGTGTAATCATGTTAATAAGTGATATATGAATGCGAGTTAAAGTTTTATATATGAATATGTACATTTTGTTTAGGTATTGGCAAGTTTTCATTATGGAAGTATGTGTATAATTACATGTGGTATAGACAAAATGAGAGGCATTGTAATACCATAATTTCTAACTTATCTCATGCTTTTAAATAGCTTAACATCATGAATCATATAAGCTTTCAATGAAAAAGGTAATAAAATAATGAATATTTTCGTGTTGTGTCGTGTATAAAATTTCCATTCGGTGTCACGTGGACCGTGTGAGTTCATACCATATATTCTCATGTTTAATTACATGAATACAATTCATTTGCATCATAAAAATGTGGCCCACAACTAAAGAAAACCGAAATAAAGCATAAAATATGAATGTTTATTTTCGGCCAGATTTGGCTCTTTTCTGACCAAATTTTGGAAGATCATAACTAATTTTAGAAAAATAGAAATCATGCATTCTTAGTCATTTAGGAAATCTATGGATGTCTACTTAATAGTAAAAATATGTTCAGGCCATAACATCCATCATAGAGGATGTTTAACATCTGAAAAAGGCCAGAGGTCAAATTGTTTCCTAGTGCTGTCACAGATTTCTGTAGCAAATTTCAAAAATGTCTAATTAATTCTACAAAAATCCAATCCATACAAATGATACTAATAGGGAAATATGTGGATGTTAGCCAGAGGGGAAAAATAATTGCAGACCAGCTCAGGCACGACTAGACCTCGAACACCGATGGAACAGTAACAGAAGTCGGCTAAAATCCCTGATACTAGATAGAATCTTCCAAAATTTATATCTCCCTCTCCAGGCATCCAAATGATGTGCTTCAAGTTGATACAAGTCACTACAAATTCTAGTTTCTTTGTATAAAATTCCATAGCAATTGGGCATCATTTGAGCCCTGTGTGGTAGATTTCATTTTCAGACCAAATGAATAGTGCAGCAGACCAAAACTAGAAAATTTGCTAACTTTGAAAATTTACCAAATATTTTGTAGAACTCTAAAAATTATGTTCTTTAGCTTTCCAAAAAGATATCAACAAGCTCTAATATCATGCCAAATATCAAATCAAGAAGAGCTCATTTCGCCAAAAAGTGAGATAGGGTTCCATTATGGTCAATTTTGGCTCCATATAAGGTACCAAAATGTCCAAATGGCTTTCCTTTGATTTTGGCACCTTTTGGGAAAGTCTAAAAGCATAATTAAGACTTGTTTGAGCTGCCCAAATGGTCCTAAACTCCATGCCTCTCATTTTGGCCATGCTACATGCAATTATACACACACATCAAGCTTTTAAGAAGCATTTCCTTGCATTACATACCCAAATTACATCCTAGGGTTTACATATCATATCAATTCATTTATACATCACATATTATCATAATTACATATGTCTAAGAGGTCACAAACCATATACATCAATGGGTTACATCATTTGACATATCTATGGTCTTAAAGAACTAAAACTTTGCATTTTGTTGTCAAACTCTTTCCTTCAAGGTGGTTGGCTTCCATCACTTGTCCACTTGGTCCACCTAGCATATTAGATCATTGGAGATAAGAGAATGAGATTCAAAGAATCCCAATAGCTCATCTTGCATTCAATCACACACAACATATGCAAAGCAAGTCTTGAAAATGCATGCATGGGTAAAATACAAATCATGAGCATTCAAAAAGCAAGCTTAGCATGTAAATAAGTCATACAAGGCATTCAAGAGCTTGCCAAGTGGGCAGATTGGCCTCATACTTTTCCTCAAAGATTTTGGACTTCCCTCACCCATTCTTTTAGAGATTCTTGGACTCAACCATTCTCTTGGGAGCCCACTTTGCTTTTGGGAGACTCTTTCCTTTGTCTTAACTAATCTCAAGGGTTCTTGGCTCATCCTCACCATGGTTAAGAGTTCTTGGCCTTTCCACACCCAAGCAAACTCATACAACCATCATAACATCATTTTAAAATATAATATGTCATCATGAAATCATGGCATATAAAATCATGCTAGCAAATTTTTCATGGCTTGAAAATACACATACACACATTCTATGACAAGCTAAACACACATCCATGCATGAGAAAAGATGAAGAGAGCTATCTTGTAGATAATCACACACTTTTCCTTTTGAAATTCCCTCCCTTGCTTTGGCCACACACACACAAACTTGTGGTGATGCTTTCTCTTGGCCTAGACATAATTTATGGAAGCCAATTAGGTTCATGAAACAATTTCTAAGGTCACACAACTTGCTTAGACACTAGGTTGTTCTATAAACCCCTTTATGGTCCACAAATGCACCTAATGAAGCAACACCCCTCAAATAGATTCTAGACTCCATTCTTTCCTTTCAAATATGATTCTTGATTCCTTTTAAGTCTCTTGGAGTCATCACACAATTAAAACAAAGAGCCTAACAACATGTTGCTTCTTTAGGTCATAATATGGAACCTAAAGTATCAACTCACTTTCTATGAGTTCCAAATTTTTTCCAAGGCCTCTTCTCATTTTGATTCATCATATAGGACTTAATAATGGCCTTAGAAAAATTTAAAACTCTCCCTAGCTACCCCAACCTTGTTTAGGCGAGACTATGGAGCTTATTGAGCTTCATGGAACTTGCTTGGTTTTCTTAAATGAGGGAGCATGTGGGGAGCATCTTAGGAATCTTAAGAGTTCATTTAAACTCTTAATTAGATCTAGGAATCATCATACAAAATTAGATTTTACAAGATGCAATTGAAACCCTAGAATTTTCATCTTGAAATCTAATTGTTATTTGTTAATTTCCTTTGTATATTCTTAATCTCCACACTATTTTTCCTTAGATTCATCCTTGGTTTGGCCTAAAAATCAGATCCTCCTATGGTTCCTAGGGTTAGGCAAAATGGAGAAGGAGGGAGGATGAAGAGAGCAATCATAGGAAGAGAAATTACCTAGTTTCCTTGCTTATTCTTGCTTGAATTTTGCTTTCTCCAAGCTCCTCTCTTCAAATCCGAAAATTCCTTGAATTTCTCCCTTGAATCAGATTTATAAAGTCCATTTTAATCAAAGGAAACAAAGGAGAATGAAGAAGAGGTTGTGTGGATGGAGAAAAGCATGAAAAACTACCATGGAAACATACCTTTAAGCTTGATTTCTTCCTCCTTCTTCTTCCTCTCTTGTGTGCCCAAAACCCTAGCTCTCTCCTCTAAAATTAGGCAGAAATTTCTCATTCCCAATGAGAGAGAAAGTGGGGCACCACCTATATATAGGGGTAGGAAAGTAGCTTTTTTAAAAATTCTAATTTTACCCTTCGTTCTTTGCATTTTTGTTTCTTCTTTGTTTTAGCTCCTTTTTGAGATCTGTCTTCTCCATTATAAAATTTAAGTTCCCAATTAAATAAAATGCCTTTGAAATCACTCAAATCGAAGCCAAAACTTTCCCAAACAAATCTATCAAAGTTTGGGCACATCGATATTGGAAAACATCCACCGGAGGGGATTTAATTGTCTTGGGGCTTCCCATGGTTTTCAGAACCTCCAGAGAACTCAAAAATTTCATTTAAAAAGCCCTCCTTTGTGAATTCCAAAATTTGCTCAAAATTATGAAAATGCCATTACTTTTCGTAAGGTTTCTATCAAAATTTATTTCTTCATTCTAGCTCTATTTTTCCTTCCATTTGAGGCTAGGATTCTCATTTTTATGAGTCTAAAATGTCACTCAAATTTTTTGGGACCTTAACTCACTCATTTCAAGGGACTTGCTTTGAAAATGCATATGTGTCCGTCATTTAACGAAAATAGGACATTATAGGCATGGAGTTTAGGACCATTTGCAGCTCACACAAGTCTTAATTATCCTTTTAGACTTGCCCAAAAGGTGCCAAAACCTAAGGAAAATCATTTGGTCATTTTGGTATCCCATATGGAGCTAAAATTAACCATAATGGAACCCTATGTTGCTTTTTTACTCAAATGAGCTCTTCTTAATCTAAGATTTAGCATGCAATTAGAACTCATTGAGAGATTTTTGGGACGCTAAAGACCATAGTTTTTGGAGGTCTATAGAATTGGAAATTCTCTGATTTTGGTTTGATGCACTATTTATTTGGTCCGAAAATGAAATTTATCACACAAGGCTCAAATGATGTCCAATTGTCATGAAATTTTATACAGAGAAACTAGACATTCATAGTAACTCATTCCAACTTGAAACACCTCATTTGGATGTCTAGAGAGGGAGATATGAATTTTTAAAAATTCTATCCAGTATAAAAAATTCCAGCCGACCTTTGTTACTACTCCATCAGTTTTCAAGGTTTGGGCATGCCTGAGCTGGTCTGGAATTATTTTTCCCTCTATCCAACATCCATAGCTTTCCAAATTGGCATCATTTGCATGGATTGGATTTTTGTGGAATTAATTGGATATTTTTTAAATTTGCTGCAAAATTCTGTGATAGCATCAGATGATAGTCTGACCTTTAGACCATTTCGCACGTCAAATGTCTTCTCTATGACAGATGTTATGGTCTAGACATATTTTTAGTATGAAGTAGACATCCGTAGCTTTCCATAATGACTAATAATGCATGATTTTGATTTTTCTAGAAGTAGTTATAATTTTTTAAATTTTGCTCAAAAAAGAGTCAAATCTGGTCGAAAATAAACATCCATATTTTATGCTTCATTTTGGTTTTCTCAAGTTGTGGGCCACATTTTATGATGCAAATGAGTAGTATTCATGTAATTAAATATGAGAATGTATGGTATGAGTTTACACGGTCCACGTGAAATTGAATGGAATTTTTAAACACGACGCAACATGAAAATATTCATTATTTTATTGTCTTTTTCATTGGAAGCTTACATGATTCATGATATTGAGCCATTTAAAGGAATGGGACGAGCTAGAAATTATGGTGTTATAAAAAATAAGGAAAAACATGGTAATTTCTTCTTCCATGGTTGCTACCCCTTGCTCCTCTTCTTCATATGGTTTGCCCCACTCAGAGAAGTCATAGAAGGGCTTGGTTTTTAAGTAGAACCAAGGGTGATTCTTAGGAAAAAGGATGTGGAGATTAAGAATATGCAAAGAGAATTAACAAATAACCATGGAAATTCAAGATGCAAATTCTAGGGTTTCATATGTTCCTTGAAAAATCTGATTTGATACCTTAATTTTTATGCCTAAATGAGAGTTTATATGAGCTCCTAAGATCCCTAGAATTCTCCCCATGTGCTTCCTCTATCAGAAAAACAAAGTAAAGTCCATGGATGCCATAATGTTTCCTAGGTTCAGCCAAAAGGGGTTTGTATACTGAAGGAGAGTTTTAAATTTTTCTAAGCCCATTTTTGAGTCATACATGATAAGTCAAGATGAAGGGAGGCCTTGGGAAAATTTAGATACCATAGAAAGTGAGTTGGCCTTATATGTTCCATAATATGACCTAAAAAAGCCATATGTAGTTAGGCTTTTTATTTTAATTGTATGATGACTCCAAGAGGCTTAAAAGGAGTCAAGAATCATATATAAAAGGAAAGAATGGAGCGTAGAATTTTATTTGATGGGTGTTGCTTCATTAGGTGCATTCTTGGAACCATAAAGGGGTTTATAGGTCAAGTTAGTGTGTGTGGAAGTTGTGTGGCCTTAGAAATAATTCTATGAACCTAATTGGTTTCCATAAATTATGTTTAGGCCAAGAGAAATCATTCCTACACCTTTGTGTGTGAGGCTGAAGAAGGGAGAGGAAATTCAAGAGAAAACTTGTGTGGTTACTTCGAAGGTAGCTTACTCCTCCTTCTCTCATGCATGAATGTATGCTTGACTTGTCTTTGAATGTGTGTATTTGTGTTTTAAGCCATGAAAAGTATTCTAGCATGATTTTATATGCCATGGTACCATGATGATGTATTATGTTTTCAAATGATGTTTATGATGCTTGCTTTGGTTTGCTTGAGTATGGTGAAGCCTAGAACCCTTAGCCATGGTGATGATGAGCTAAGAACCCTTAAAGTTTTGTTGAGACAAAGTGAAGAGTCTCCCAAAAGTGAGGTTGACTCCTAAGAGTAAGATTGAGTCTAAGAACCTCTTAAAGAATGGGTGAGGCAAGTCTAAAATCCATAAGTAAATGGGTGAGGCTAATCCACTTGCTTGGCAAGCCTTTGTATGTTATGTATAACTTGCTCAAATGTTGAAAATGCTATAAACATGTTAATATGTCCATGCATGCATTTGTAAGATTGGTTTTGCATCTTTTATGTGTGATTGAAAGAGAGATGAGCTATTGGGATTCTTTGAATCTTATTCCCTCCTCTTTAATGTTCTAACATGCTAGGTGGACAAAGAGAACAAGGAAATGGAAGCCAACTTCTTGAAAGATGAGAGCATGCCATCAAAGTGTATGGAATTTTCTTCTTTAACACCATTTAAGTGGCAATCATTGTAACCTACCATTGTATATGATCTATGACCTCTTGAGTATATGTAATTATGTTAATATGTTACGTATAAATAAGAGATTATATTATGTGATCATTTGAATGTAAATGGAGTATGTTATGGCAAACTAGCTTCTTGAATGGTTTTGTGCAATTGTGTACCAATAAAAGTGGAATGGCCAAATTGAGTTGCATGAGATTTGGAACTACTTAGGTAGTTCATACAAGTCATATTCATGCTTTTAAACTTGCCCAAGAGGTTCCAAACATCAAGGGAAGTTATTTGGACACTTTGGTACCCTATATGGAGGAAATATTGACATATTGGAAATCTATACCACTTTTTGTCCAAATGAGCTCTTCTTGATTTGAGGCTTGGCATGCATTTAGAGCTTGTTGATAGCTTTTTAGAAAACTAAAGTGCAGAACTTTTGGACCTCTATGGAATATTTAATGAATTTTCAAAGTTGGGAAAAATTTTGATTTTGGTTCATGGTATTGTTCACACTGGTCCAAAAATGAAATCTGTCACTTAGGGGGAAAATGATGTCCAATTTTCATGAAATTTTATAGGGAAAAACTAGACATTCCTAATGACTTGTACCAACTAGAAGCACCCAATTTAGATGCCTAAAAGGGGAGATATGAATTTTTAAAAATTCAGCCCAGTATCAGGCACCCAAATTGACCTCAAGTAATGTTTGATTAGTTTTTGAGGTCTAACTATGCCTAGACTGGTCTAAAGTTATTTTTTCCCCCTATCTAACATATGTAGCTTTCCAAATTAGTATTATTTATATAGATTGGAGTTTTGTGCAATTAATTAGATATTTTTGTAGTTTGTAGCAAAAAGCTATGATAGTACCAGTAGCCAGCCAGACCTCTGCACTTTTTTGAATGTCAAACATCTTATGTGTTGTGTTTCATGGTCTGGAAATATTTTTAACATAAAGTAGGTGTGTGTGGCTTTCTAGAATGGCAAATAATTCCTAATTTCAATTTTTCTAGAATTAGTTATGATTTTTCAAATTTTGTGATAGAAGTGAGAAAATTTTGGCTGAAAATGCATATATGAATTTTATGTATCCCCTTGCCATACACGAGCTCTAGGGAAATTTTGGTGATGGAAAAAAGTTGTATCTATGTAATTAAATATGAGAATGTGATGTATGAGCTCACATGGTCCATGAGACATCGAATGAGAAATTAATACGCAACACAACATTAAATATTCATTATTTTTATGCTATTTTTTTACTCTTCCATGAGTTACATGATGTAAGGCATAGATATAGCATAAAATGAGTTAAGGAAGTATGGTGTTACAGAACCAAGAGAATAGACCAAGGGGAGTTATGGAAATTTGTGTGACAAGGTAGCTTTTCCTTTATTCTTATGTATATATACTTGCTTACTTGAGTGTCTTGGATTGCTTATTTGTATTGTTTGCAAATTATGTATTGTTGATTGCTTGATGATTATATGTAATTACATGGTATTTAATAATATATGATTGCATTTGAGATTAGTTTGGCTTTTAAATGGGTAAGACTATGCCAAAGGTTCATTGACATAGGTGAAGTGAGGCCAAAAGTCCTTAAATATAGGTGAGATAAGCCAAAAGTCTCAATTATGGGTGAGACTAAGTCAAAATTCCCTAAAAAGGGGTGAGATTAACCAAAAGTTCTTAGATATTGGGTGAGGATAAACCAAAAATGCCTAAAGCATGAGATTGCTCTTGATGGAGCCATAGAATCCCTAATGCATGAATATGGTTTGTACATTTATATGACATGTATAAATGCATCTTGGACTTTAAGTGAGCTATATATGTATCCTTAAATATTGGATTAGCTATTAAAATTCTTTGAATCTCACTTTTCCTATATTTCTACTAATCATGACTAGGTAGTATTCAAGGAAGCAAGAATGAGGATCAAAATGACTTAGAAGAGCTACTTTGACATTCATGGTTATGTTAAGGCATATTTTTGTATTTATGATTATGTAGTTGTATTTTATAAAGTATGATCATGAAAATATGTCTAAAATTACTAGATTATGATATAGAGACACATTATGGATTGAAATATGTGATATCTTATAAAATGGTACTTTGAGTTTCATACTATGTATATGTATGATGGCAAGTGGAGAGGTCATTTTGAATTGTATGGGTTTTGAGACATGTTGAACCATCCATATAGGTTGTATTTGCCATTTAAAATGTGTTCAAATGGAAACATGGCATAATATGGCTCAAATTGAATCATCAAAAACCAAATTTTGCACTTTTTGAGCTATAAAATGTCTATGAACAGATGACAAATCAAATGAACGAATTTTGAGATGAAATTTGACAAGTAATTAGAGCACATCTAAGGCTTTCCAATAGCAAAAGAACACAAATTTTGAAATTTTATAGTAATAAATTTTTGAACTTAGCTATTTTCTGGTTTATTGATCATATAGTTCTATTTATATTTTCATGGTTTTAGGGAACCAAATGAACTTGTTTTAACTTGAAATTTTTATAGTAGATAAATCTCATTATAAGGTTTTTGTAGCCAATGACTTTGTGCAAATCAGATCTATATAGCTCAAGTTATGGATCTTCAAAGTTTAGCTCCTAATATGTGTTAAAGTGGTGAGTATGTATAATTGATGTAACCCATGGATTTTTGGCTTCTTTTTGAGATGTCCCAAGCATAACAAACTTGTTTGGCATGAATTTGGAGAAATTTGTGATGAAAATATTTATTTGTGCACAAGTAAATTATTTGAGGCTTTTAATGACATTGGATTCTGTTGTCGAAGGTGTAAATTATAATAATTGATGTTATATGAGAAGTATGGCTTGGGATTCCACTGTAATACATGGGATTCCTCTATAATTTATAATGATATGAAACTTTTGGCTTAGTCTTACGCATAATTAAGGAATTTTTGGTCCAACCTGTAATGTCCAGTTTTCGTTAAACGACGGAAACAGGCACGTTTTCAAAGCAAGTCCCCCGAGATGAACTAGTTAAGGTCCTAAAAAAATTGAGTAACATTCTAGCCTCCTAAAAATGAGAATTTTAGCCTTAGACGAAAGGAAAAATAGAGCTAGAATGAAGAAAAAAATTTTGATGGAAACCTTACGAAACGTAATGGCATTTTTGTAATTTTGTGTAATTTTTGGAATTCACACAGGAGGGCTTTTTAAACTAAAGTTTTGAGTTCTTTGGGGTTCTCAGAGGCCCTGAAGCCCCGGGATAGTTAAATCCCCTCCGGTGGACATTTTCCAATGTCGATGTGCCCGAACTTTTATGGATCCGTTCAGAAAGGTTTTAGCTCCGATTTGAGTGATTTCAAAGACATTTTTCTTAATTGGGAACCTAAATTTTATAATGAAAAAGAAAATTCTCAAAAAGGAGCTAAAATAAAGGAGAAACGAAAATGCAAAGTATGAAGGGAAAAATAGAAATTTTTGAAAACGTCACTTTGCCCTAGCTATATATAGGTGGCGCCTCACACTCTCCTTCATTTCACTTCAGATTTTCCAGCCCTAAATCAGAAGCAAAGCCCTTGGAGAGTGGCGCACAAAGAGAAGGGAAGAAGAAGGAAAAATTCAAGTATTTAGGTATGGAATTTTCCTCGTTTTTCATGCTTTCTCTCCACCAATCTCTTCTCCTCTTTTTCCCTCTTCTTCTTCATGATTTTTCTGAAGTTTTGAGGGATTTTTTGAAGGGAGAACAGAGGGGAAATTTTGAAATTCAAGTGAGGAGGCCAAGGAAAGCAAGAACAAGCCAACGAAACCAAGGAAAACAAGGTATTAAGCCATTCTTCCACCTAGTCTTCTTCCTCCCTTCCTTCAAGCATATTTCGACCTAGCTATAGACAGCCATAAGGAGTTATATTTTCAACTAAACCAAGGATAATTCTTAGGTATTTGATGGAGAGGAATAAGAATATGTAAAGAAAACTATGAAATAGGCATTAGGCTTCAAGATGCAAAACCTAGGGTTTCTAGTGCACCTTTCAAATTCTGAATTTAAATGATGCTTCCTAGGTTTAATTTAGAGTATGAATGAGTTCTTGAGACACCCAAGATACTCATCACAAGCTTCCTCCTTCAAGAAAACAAAGAAACTTCCATGGAGGCCAAGGAAGCCTATGTCTTGGCCTAGGCTTGATTGTGTAGGAAGGAGAGTTTTAAAATTTTTTAAGGCCATTCTTGAGTCATATTTGATGAATGAAAATGAAGGGAGGCCTTGGAAAAATTTTAGAACTCATGGAAAGTGATTTGGTGCCTTAGGTTCCATATTATGACCTAAAGAAAAAACATGGTGCTAGGCCTTTTGTTTTAATGGTGTGATGACTCCAAGAGGCTTAAAAGGAGTCAAGAATCATATTTTACAGGAAAGAATGAGGCTTAGAAGTCAATTGAGGGGTGTTGCTTCATTAGGTGCCAATATGGACCATAATGGGGGTTAAAAAGCCACTTAGTGTTTAAGCAAGTTGCATGGCCTTAGAAATTATTTCATGAACCTAATTGGCTCCCATATATTGTATTTAGGCCAAGAGAAACCATCTCCACCAATTTGTGGGTGTGTGGCCGAAAGAAAAGGCTTGAATCCTAAAGGAAAAGTGTGTGGTTGTATACAAGGTAGCTCTCTCCACCTTCTCTCATGCATGGATGTGTGTTTAGCTTGTTTTAGAATGTGTGTATGTGTATTTTCAAGCTTTGAAAAGTATGCTAGTATGCCTTGATATGTCGATGCTTGATGCAATGTTATATTTTCAAATGCTTACATGATAATTGTGTGAGTTTGCTTGAGTGTGGAGAGGCCAAGAACTCTTCCCTTGGGTGACGATGAGCCAAGAACCCTTGAGCTTGGTTGAGACAAAGTAAAGAGTCTCCCAAAAGCAAAGTGGTCTCTCAAGAGTATGGTTGAGTCCAAAGCTCTTAAAGAATGGGTGAGGCAAGTCCAAAATTCTTGAGGAGAATTGTGAGGCCAATCTAAGCACTTGGTGAGCTCTTGGATATCTTGTATGATTGATTCACATGCCAAGATTGTTTTTAAATTATGCATGTCTTCCATTTTTACCATGCATGCATTTGAAAAGCTTGCTTTGCATATATTATGTATGATTGAATGGGAGATGAGCTATTGGGATTCTTTGAATCTCATCCCCTCCTCTCCAATGATCTCACATGCTAGGTGGACTAAGTGGATATGCCAATGAGAGCCAACAACCTTGAAGAGGAAAGATTGACAAGCTTATGCTTGGTTTTGTCCATTTTGGAATCATAATGATGGTTTATGGTGTATATGATGTTGTAAATATATTATGAACTTGAGACATGTATAAATATGCTATTATATAATTTTTATCACTATAGATATGATGTATGAGCTCTAGAATACAATTTGGGTTTTGAATGTCTAAATATGCATTATGGAAGTTTGATGGAAATATGCATAAGTGTGGGTTGAATAGCCAAAATGAAATGCATGAGGTTTGGGACTATTTGGACAGCTCACACAAGTCTCAAATAAGCTTTTAAACTTGCCCAAAAGATGCCAAGACCAAGGGAAATCCATTTGGCAACTTTGATACCCAATATAGAGCCAAAATTGACTATAATGGAACCCTACATCACTTTTTGGACAATGAGTTAGTCTTGATTTCAAATTTGGCATGCAATTAGGTCTCATTGATATATTTTTGGAAATATAAAGAAAATTATTTTTGGAGGTTTAGAGAATATTTGATGAATTTTCAAAGTTGGGATTTTCTATTGTTTCTGGTATGTGCACTGTTCACACTGGTAGATTTGGATTTTGTGTCACCCAATGGTCAAATGGTGTCCAATGCTTGTGAAATTTTATATAAATAAACTAGAGGTCATAATCTTTCTGTGGCCATAGAGATCACCTCATTTGGAGGTCTGAGCAAAGAGGTATGAATTTTTGAAGTTAGTTGTCAGTAGTAGTGGTGCCCCAGGAGTTTAGTCACTGTTCCATAGGATTCCAATGGCTAAACGTATCTGTTTCATTCTAGAATTATTTTTAGTATCAATTTAACATTTTTAGCTTTCGAAAATGACTAAATGTGTGTGATTTCTATTTTTATAGAATTAGTTATGAAGTTTAGAAATTTGTATTAGTAATCTAAATAGCAGCCCAGGCAGCCATCGACCTCAGTAGCTTTTCAGATGTCAAATGTCCTCCATGATGCGTGTTATAATCAGGGAATATTTTTAGTGTGAAGTATACATCCTAAGATTTCCAAAATGACAAATATTGCATTATGTTGATTTTTTTAGATTTAGTTATGATTTTTCAAAATTTGCCCAGAAAAGAGGCCAATTCTGGTTGAAAATGAATTCCCATTTTCCATGCATCATTTCGGTTTCCATGGGTTGTAGACATGTTTTTGGGACATAAATAAGTTATAATAATGTAATTAAATATGAGAATGTATAGCATGAGCTCACACGGTCCACGTGACGCTGAAATGAATTTTTAGATGCGATGCAACGCGAAAATAATCATTATTTCTTTGGCTTTTCTATATAAAACCAATATGATTCATGATATTATGCCATTTAAAAGTGAGATAAGCTAGAATTTTATGGTGTTACATAACCTCACCCATTCAAGAACCAAACCAGTTCCAAATGTAATAAAATGCTATGCAATTGCATATAATCAGCAAACAATCAATATTACACATAATTTGCATACAATACATACCAACAATGCAAGATACCCAAACAACCAAGTATACATATACAAGAATGTAGGAAAAGCTATCTTGATCCAAGAATTCCAATTAATTCTGTTTTGGTTCTTTCCCTTCTTCCAAAGCTCTACACCCACACTTGAATAAGATCTCACTTGCTTGGCCTAGACATATCAAATCAAGAATACAATTGACGTTAGAACCTTGCTTGTACTCATTTAAGCCTTATACAAGTTAACTAGAACCTTAGGCTCACATATGGTTTAATTAAATGGCATTATGAAGAAATTCTTATAAATCAATATCTTGGCTTGAAGACCTCACCTAATATGAGTTATATGACTCTATCAGAACTCATTAGAGCCATCATGAACTTAATTTAAGGAGCATATCACTAAGTTATTTCTTTAAAAATAATTGAATCTTAAATTTTCATCTTTCAAAATAAGGCTTCTAAATTCAAACCAAGGATTTCTTTAGTGTTTATAATTCATATCTAGACCATTTATGTAATGTCTAGTTTTCGTTAAATGATGGAAACGGGCACGCTTTCAAAGTAAGTCCCCTGAGATGAGTGATTCAAGGCCAAATAAAATTTGGATAAAAAGATAAATAATAAAAAATGAGGATTTGAGCCTTGAGTAGCCCAGAAACTGGGGTCAGAGTGATTCGAAAAATATGCCGAAAGGCCAGTGGCATTTTCGTAAATAAGTGCAATTTTGGAAAAACACCTAGGAGGGCTTTTTAAATGGAAATTTTGAGTTGCTCAGGGTTCTCAGAGGCCCCAAAAACAATAGGAAGCCCCGGGACTGGTAAAGACGCTCTGGTGTAAGTTTTTCAACATCGATTGACCCAAATTTTGACCGATTCGTTCGGAAGGGTTTTAACTCCAATTTGAGTGATTCCAAAGCCATTTTTCTTAATTGGGAATCTAAATGCTATAATGGAAAACACAGTCTAAAAAAGGAGAAACAAAAAGGCAAAGTATGAAGGGCAAAATGAGAATTTTTTGAAAAAGTTAGTTTACCCTAGCTATATATAGGTGGCACCTCACACTCTCCTTCATTCACTTCAGAATTTCCAGCCCCAAATAAGAAGCAAATCACTTGGAGAGTGGCACACAAAGAGAAGGGAAGAAGGAGGAAAGATTCAAGACTTCAGGTATGGAATTTTGCTTGTTTTTCATGCTTTCTCTCCACCACTTTCTTCTCCTCTTTTTCCCTCTTCTTCTCCATGATTTCTCTGAAGTTTTGAGGGCTGTTTTGAAAGGAGAACAGAGGGGAAAGTTCGAATTTCAAGTAAGGAGGCCAAGGAAAGCAAGAACAAGCAAGGAAATCCAAGGAAAACAAGGTATTTTGCAATTCTTCCACTTGGTCTTCTTCCTCCCTTCCTTGAGCATTTCGACCTACACTTGGAAAGATCTAAGGATTCAGATTTTTGACCAAACCAAAGATGATTCTTAGGTATTTGATGGAGAGGAATAAGAATATGCAAAGAAAACTAAGAAAAAGGCATTAGAAAGCAAGATGCAAAACCTAGGGTTTCAAGTGCACCTTTCAATTTCTGAATTTGTAGGACGCTTCCTAGGTCTAAGTTAGAGTATAAATGAGTTTTTGAGACACCAAAGATACTCCCCACAAGCTTCCCCCTTCAAGAAAACCAAGCTAACTCCATGAAGGCCATTAAGCTCCAAAGCCTCAGCCTAAGGAGTTTCTCATAGCTAGGGAAAGTTTTAAATTTTTCTAAGGCCATTCTTGAGTCATAATTGATGAATGGAAATGAGGGGAGGCCTTGGAAAAAATTTAGAACTCATGGAAATTGATTTGGTGTTTTAGGTTCCATAATATGACCTAAAGAAACAACATGGTGCTAGGCCTTTTGTTTTGATGATGTAATGACTCCAAGAGGTTTTAAAGGAGTCAAGAATCATATTTAGAAAGAAAGAATGAGGCCTAGAAATCATTTGAGGGGTGTTGCTTCATTAGATGCCAATACAGACCATAATGGAACCTATAGAACAATCTAGTGTTTCTTTAAGTTGTGTAGCCTTAGAGTGTGGTTCATAAACTTAATTGGCTCCCATAATTTGTGTCTAGGCCAAGAGACACTATTTCCACCAACTTGTGGGTGTGTGGCTAAAAGAGGAGACTTGAAAGCTAAGGAAAAAGTGCGTACTTATATATAAGGTAGCTTTCTCCACCTTCTCTCATGCATAGATGTGTGTTTAGCTTGTTTTAGAATGTGTGTATGTGTATTTTCAAGCTTTGAAAAGTATGCTAGTATGCCTTTATATGCCATGATGCTTGGTGCCATGTTATGTTTTTAAATGAATCCATAATGTTTGTATGAGTTTAGAAAGGCCAAGAACTCTTCCCTTAGGTGAGGATGAGCTAAGAACCCTTGAGCTTGGTTAAGACAAAGTAAAGAGTCTCCGAAAAGCAAAGTGGCCTCCCAAGAGTATGGTTGAGTCCAAAGTGCTCAAAGAATGGGTGAGGCAAGTCCAAAATCCATTAGGAGAAGTGTGAGGCCAATCCAAACACTTAGTGAGCTCTTGAATGTCTTGTATGATTGATTCACATGCCAAGGTTGCTTTTAAAATATCTATGATTTCTATCTTCTCTATGCATACATTTATGAAACTTGCCTTGCACATATTATGTATGATTGAATGGGAGATGAGCTATTGGGATTCTTTGAATCTCATTCCCTCCTCTCCAATGATCTAACATGCTAGGTGGACTAAGTAATTATGGTGAAGGGACCCAACAACAATGAAGAGCAAAGATTGACAAGCTTATGTCTTGTTTTGTCTATTTTGGAACCATAATGATGGTTCATAATGTATATGAGGTTGTATATATACTATAAACGTTGAGACATATGTAAAGATACTATTATGTGATGTTTAGATGTATGGAAATGATGTATGACTACTAGCACATGTTTTAAGTATGAAATGCCATGGTATGAGAATGTAAAGTTTGGTGATTATGTGTATAAGTGTGGGTTGAATGGGCAAAATGAGATGCATGAAGTTTGGGACCATTTGGGCAGCTCTCACAAGTCTTAAATAAGCTTTTAAACTTGCCCAAAGGGTGCGAAGACCAAGGGAAATCTATTTGGCAATTTTGGTACCCAATATGGGGCCAAAATTGACCACAATGGAACCCTATGCCACTTTTTGTCCAAATGAGCTAGCCTTGCCTTGAAATTTGGCATAAAATTAGGTATGATTAGGAGCCTTTTTGGAAGCTAAAGGTCATAATTTTTGATGACCTAGGGAATATTTGATGAATTTTCAAAGTTGGAATTTTTCATGGATTCTGGTATGGGTACTGTTCATACTGGCAGTTTTGAATTCTGTGTCACCCGATGGCCAAATGATGTCCCATGCTTATGAAAGTTTATATTCATAAATTAGAGGTCATAAAATTTCTGTGGCCACTAAGATCACCTCATTTGGAGGTCTGAGCAGAGAGTTATTCATGTTTGAAGTTAACTGTAGGTATCAATAGCACCCCAGGAGCTCAGTTACTGTTCGATCAGTTCCAGAGGTCTAAACGTATATTTTTCATTCTGGAATTATTTTTAGTGTCCAGCTAAAATTTGTAGCTTTTCGGAACTATTTTTATAGAATTAGTTATGAATTTTTGAATTTGGTATCAGTAAACTGAACACCAGCCCAGGCAGTCAGTAACCTCGGTAGGTGTTTGGATGTCAAAAGTCCTGTGTGATGAATTTTGTGACCTGGACATATTTTTAGTGTGAAATAAACATCCTAAGGTTTCTAGAATGACTAGGATTTCATGATTTATAATTTTCTAGATTTAGTTATGATTTTCCAAATTTGGGTCAGAAAATGGAGTAAATCTGGTCGAAAATATGCTTGTTTATTTTGAGCTCCATTTCGCTTTCCATGAATTGTAGGCATGTTTTTGTGATGCAAATGAGTTAAAATAATGAAATTAAATATGAGGAAGTATAGTATAAGCTCACACGATCCACGTGACACCAAATTGAATTTTTTAGATATAGCGCAACGCGAAAAAGTCTATTATTTTTATCCTCTTTCTCATATACTCTT
The DNA here is from genome assembly GCA_032878935.1 of Erythrophleum fordii. Taxonomy (NCBI): domain Eukaryota; kingdom Viridiplantae; phylum Streptophyta; class Magnoliopsida; order Fabales; family Fabaceae; genus Erythrophleum; species Erythrophleum fordii. The sequence continues at coordinate 22,848,727 of JAVQMF010000044.1, forward strand.
ATGGGATTGATGATATAAAGCTTATAAATGACATAAAATGAGCTAGAAGTTATGGTGTTACATTTATTGGTATCAGAGCAAAGGTTCAGGCTCTCATTGTGGGTTATGGCTTATGTTTATGAGTTGCCTACATGCATATGAGCTTGGTTTGGATGAATTGAGTGTGTATGATGGTGGAAGTGTTCCCTAGCTTATGTTACAGTTTGTTATGATGTTTTAGTACGATGGTGAATACTAGGAGAGGTCGGCCCCCTAGCCAGGCTCATGCTGATGAAGCCGGGCCTAGTGATCCAGTTGCTGGAGCCCTTTAGTCTATCATGGCTCGCCTGGATCAGCAACAGGCTGTCATTATGCAGCTTCAGGAACGGCTTGCTGAGAGAGATAGGCAGGGCCCTACACCTACTCCTCCTCAGCCACCTCCACACTTAGATTGTCCCGAGCATTTAGGGGTGACTCACCCAGATGCACAGCCACAGACGCAGATGGTTGCCTCGATTCCACGAGCTCAGACGCCTCCTGTACAGCAACCCTCGACCAGAAAGGTGATTACACAGTTCAGAAAATTCGAGCCTCCTACCTTTGATGGTGAGATGAATGCAGATAAAGCTAAATCTTGCATTATGGCATTAGAGCAAATATTTGAGGTGATGGAGTGCACGTCTGAGCAGAAAAGCCAAGATGGCTGCATTCCAGTGACAGAAGGAAGCAATTTACTGGTGGAAGGGCACTGAGCCTATCTTGAGAGTAAGGAATGCCCCGATCACCTGGGAGGCATTCCTTGAGATGTTCCGCGAGAAATATTTCCCCGATTCTATCAGAGATGAGAAAGAATCAGAATTTATTCTATTTAAGCAGACTCTAGGGATGTCCGTGGACCAATATGTGGCAAAGTTTGTTGAGCTCTCCAGATATTCCTCTTACCTGCAGAGACATGATGATGAAAGATGGAGGGCAGATAGATTAGAAAAGGGCTTGCTCCCTGAGATTAGAGATAGGGTGGTGCCACAGAGGATCAGGCACTTCAACACCCTTGTAGAGGTATGCAGAGTCACAGAGATGAACCTCAGGAGATTGCAGCCTATCTCCAGTGCTAGACCACCTCTTCCCCTCCCTGAGCCCAAGAGACCAAGAAAGGGTTCCCAGCCTGCAGTGACTAGCTAGAGAGGTGGAAAAGGTCAGTGGAATCGAAAGGGTAAGAGACGAAGGACTCAGTCTAGTAAAGGTAGTACTCCACCCATTACTTGTCCTCAGTGTGGCAGAAATCATGGTACCAAACTGTGTTATGCGGGGCAGAATGTGTGCTTCAGATGTGGCAGGCCGGGGCACATAGCCAGAGATTGCGCTCAGGCTCCTCCACAGGCCCCTTTGCAAATCGCACAACCGAGGGAGATGGCTCCTCCTCCCAGACCACAAACCCAGGGTAGAGTCTTCGCCCTATCCCAGCAGGAGGCTAGTAGGTCTCCGAGTCTTATTCAAGGTACTATTAAAATAAATGATTTTTCTATAACTGCTTTATTTGATTCGAGTGCTAGCCACTCTTTCATATCATATGACTGTGCTTGGAGGTTGGGTCTGAGTATGCATACATTGCCATATGAGTTGCATGTATCCAACCCCACAGGAAACCGAGCCATTATCTCCCATGCTTGCTTGAATTGTGTGATTCAGTTTAATCATTGCCTGACCACTCTTGATTTGATTTGTATGCCCCTAATTGATATTGATGTGATTATTGCCATGAACTGTGTGACGACCCTAAATTCTAATACCGGTGATTATAGCTAAATACACAATTAATAAGTAATGATCAAGGGTTGGAGTCATTGCAATTAATTATATTAAGAAAATATAGAAGAAATTTAAACCTTGATACTACTAGGATCATCAACTAACAACCATAATGGAAACATGCATAAAAGGGTTCGTACCATCATTAAAGGTATAAGATTCATCCATTAATCAATTTCAACCCACAAAACATCCCACCAATGTCCTCATGCTACTCCCTAACATTAGCCTTACTGAAATTAAGGTTTCTAGGTCAAATATAGAAGTTTGGGGACCTGCGCCGCGACCTGGAACTTTTCCGCCACGGCTAAGCTAGGTTCTGGAGCTTAAAAACCAAGTTTTTAAACTTGCGTCGTGGCCTGGAACTCTTGCGCCGCGGCCAAGTTACTCTCTGGAATTTTCCTGACTTTCGCCGCGGCCAACCTATGTTGCGCCGCGGCGAGTTTTGCTACTGTAACCTCCCTAATTAATTTCCTCGACTCGCGTCACAGCGAGACTTCTTGCGCCGCGACGAGGTTACGTTCTGTCACTCCCTGGGCGATTATTTTCACTTCGCGCCGTGGCGAGATTTCTCAAGCCGCGGCATCCCTTGCCACTGTCACTCCTTAGGCCGCGGCGAAGCCTTCTTGGCCGCGGCGTGACTCCCTTCTGTAGCTATTTTCCCTATATTTCGCCCCCTACACTCCATTTCTCTTCTTAGGGACACCCTAAGGTCACTTCCCCTCATTTTATATAGCTCTAATGGCATTTATCTATCTTATTTACTTAGCTATGCTTCCATTACCAACTCAAATCTTATATACCCATTTATTTCCTCCAATTATCTTCTATCAGCAAGTTTATAAAGTAACAACAATAGATTATACATGAACTACCATCAGCCATCCATAAATACTCAATCAATGGGGGTTCCATACATTAGGGGTTCATATCAATATCTCAAGAGTCACATTTCCATTAATAAGCAATATTATAGGTCAGCATCAATTACAACAGAAATCATGAGTCCATACAACAATTTCTAAATTAGGATGAGGTCTAACCCCTCATTACATACATCCTCAATAAATCAAATGTGCAAGCCTACACTTGGCAATATAGATACATGATGATGCTATACATTAAGGAATACAAAATTAGCATCTATACTAGCTAAGTCAGCCTAAGTGTAGCCATCTCCCCATAGGTGGGAACTCATGGATTCTCATCCACCTGCTTACCCTTATCCTTACCCGATGAACTTTTACCTGAAATATTAATCCCATAAAACGGGGTGAGATACACATCTCAATAACCAAGACAATTCCATCATATGATCCAGTTTAATCAACATATATGCATGAATCAAAATCCATATCAGAATCATATCAGTCATTTCAGCAAATAAAACAATTAGGCTATCATGATTACCATCCCATACTAGCAATCATATATTTAGCATGTTAAAGGCCATTAACACTGGGAGAGGCCCGTCCACGGCACCTACTCCCCATTGAGCACAACCAGGGCTCAGTGCATCTGGGGTTTGATCATAATCTGGTGCCCGATCGTGGCACATGCACGGGTGGCAGCCGCACCACAGCTCCACCATGGACTCACAAGGTCCAATCATAATACGACAGATAGCCAACCAATTCATTCAACATTTCAAATCATTCATATATAGCAAATATGAAATTAAATTAGATACATGCATGGAATTAATGTAAACCTTGGTTACCTCACTTGCAGACAATTGCAACAGCCACCACAATTCCCAAGTTCGGATTTAAGTATCTCCCACCAGAATTCTCAATGTTTCACCCAAAATCCAAAGCAAATTCGTACCAAATTAATACCCATAATATAAATAAGCTATAGGGGTCTCAAACCATCAAGAAAGCATCAAAATGAGGGGTTTAAACTCACCTAATGTCAGCCCTAGCCTCAACCTACGAATTTCATCAAGAAAACCCCAAATAACCACATTTCAGATTTTGGGTAAATGTGAAAATCCTCCAAATGAAAAACTAATTGGACCAAATTAAAGAGAAAGATGAGGGGGTTAAGTTCTATAACTATTACCTTGGCCAAATCTTGCTCTAAGTGTGTAAAAATGCAGAGTTTTTGCCCCAAACCCTAGCCTCCTTCTCCACCTCCGAATTTCACTTTTGAGTTTCAGCAAATGGGATAAGTGGCTGAAGTATTAGGGTTTTAGATGGGTTTAAGTTGGGTCAAAAATGGGTTATGGGTTGCTCCAAGGTCCAAGTTCAAATGGGCTTCAGACTTTAGCTTATTGGGCCAGTTTTCACTTGTTGGGCTGCAGAATTATTTTGGGCCAGTTTAATACATTGGGTTTCTGAAGTATAATAGGTTTTGGGCCTAATTTGAAGAGCTCAAGGGCTTGGGTCTGCACAAGGGTAATTGGGCCACTTAATTGAGCCTACACAAGATAAATCTTGGACCTCTACCTCATTAAATTAGTTTGGGTCTACCTCTAATTCATTGGGCCTCCATTAGCCTCTTATCATGATTCATTAATTTGGGCTTAGGTGAAGTTTCAATCCCAAATAAATTCTTAACCCAGATTAACAATTTATCTCTCTAGAATACCTATTCACTAACTTGCCCAATTATCCTCTATTAATTATTCTTAATTAACCTTAATCCATGATTAACACCTTAATTAATTTTGGGGTGTTACAAACTGGATGTTTGTAAATAACGCCACACTAGATTGTAGCCACAGGTGTATTACTTTACCTGAGTGTGGGACTGTGCCTAGTACTAGGGTTGAGTTATCCGTCATGACCACCTCCCAGACTGTGAGATCTTTAGAGTATGGTTGTCAGGGGTATCTGGTCTTCTTTTCAGTACAGGCCGAGGTAGAAGAGGGTATAGAGGAGATTCCCGTAGTGAGGGAGTTCCCAAAGGTATTTCCCAAGGAAATTAGTGGACTACCCCCAGAGAGAGAGGTAGAGTTTCCCATAGACATTGTACCTGGGGCAGGTCCATTCTCTAAGGCCCCGTATAGGATGGCTCCCACCGAGCTAGTAGAGCTTAAGAAACAGATAAAAGAGCTTTTAGAGAAGGGCTTCATTAGACCCAGCGTCTCACCGTGGAGAGCTCCAGTCCTATTTGTAAAGAAGAAAGACGAGAGCCTTAGGCTATGTATAGATTATCGGGAGCTCAATAAGATCACTATTAAGAATAAGTACCCTCTCCCTCACATAGATGACCTCCTGGATCAGTAAGTAGGAGCGTCAGTGTTTTCAAAAATAGACCTCAGGTCAGGATACCATCAGCTTAGAATAAAGGCTGAGGATATTCCCAAGACAGCTTTTAGAACTAGATACAGGCACTACGAGTTTCTAGTTATGCCCTTTGGGTTGACGAATGCACCCACAGTCTTTATGGATTACATGAACAGAGTTTTCAAGCCATACTTAGATAGATTTGTAGTAGTCTTCATAGATGACATCCTTATCTACTCAAAAAGTAGAGAAGAACATGAGCAGTACCTGAGATTAGCCTTGGAGACCCTGAGAGAGAGAGACAGGTGTACGCTAAACTTAGTAAATGTGAGTTCTGGCTCACTGAGGTTCAGTTTCTAGGTCATGTCATCTCCCAGGCAGGGGTCGCAGTAGATCCCCATAAGGTAGAGGCAGTATTACAGTGAGAGAGACCTAGGACAATGACAGAGATTAGAAGCTTCCTAGGTTTAGCAGGTTATTATAGGAGGTTCATTCAGGGCTTTTCTCAGATAGCGATGCCACTGACCCGGCTTACAAGAAAGAATGTGCCCTTTGTGTGGAATGAGAAATGTGAGAGTAGTTTCCAAGAGCTAAAGCACAAGCTAACCACAGCCCCAGTTTTAATACTCCCTGACCCTAAAGAAACTTTTGTAGTATACAGTGATGCCTCAAAGAAAGGTTTAGGATGTGTGCTTATGCAGAAAGGCCGAGTGGTAGCTTATGCTTCTAGATAGTTGAAACCTCATGAGGAAAACTACCCCACACATGACTTAGAGTTAGCCGCAGTGGTATTTGCTATGAAAATATGGAGACACTACTTATATGGAGCAACTATAGAAATTTACAGTGACCACAGGAGCCTCAAATATTTATTTGAACAGAAAGAATTGAACATGAGGCAACGGAGATGGTTAGAATTTTTGAAAGATTATGATTTCACATTGAAGTACCATCCCGGTAAGGCTAATGTGGTAGCTGATGCCCTAAGTAGAACACATGGCCTGTATGATGATCCAAGAGCAGGAATTGATTGAGAGATTCAGAGACATGAGTCTCTCCTGCGAGGTGTGTTCAGGAAAATTTTTAATGAGTGAGACCCTAATAGAAAATGACTTGAGGGATTAAATAAGAGAGGCCCAGCAAACAGATGATCATGTAAATAAGATTAGAGCCCAGATAGCTCAGGGTAGTATTTAGGAGTTCAATCTGTCTGAGGATGACATAGTAAGATATAGGGATAGGCTATATGTGCCTAGAAACATAGAAATTAAAGAAAAGATATTAGATGAGGCACATAAGAGTAAGTACACCATTCATCCGAGCAGTAATAAAATGTACCAGGATTTGAAGAAAATGTTCTGGTGGCCCGGAATGAAAACCGACATAGCAAAATATGTCTCCCGATGTCTAGTATGCCAAAGAGTAAAAATAGAACATTAGAAACCAGCTGGGTTGCTTCAGCCCTTAGATATCCCGGAGTGGAAATGGAATAGCATAGCTATGGATTTTGTCATGGGTTTACCCAGGACATCATCGAGGCATGATGCAATATGGGTAATAGTGGATAGGTTAACAAAGTCAGTGCACTTCTTACCTATGAAAGCCACTTTTACTCTAGATAAGTTAGCCCAGCTGTACATAAGGGAGATAGTTAGACTGCATGGTGTGCCTAGGAGTATAGTGTCAGATAGAGATCCCAGGTTCACATCGAATTTCTAGAGATTATTACAATATGCTCTAGGCACCAAACTTAGATTTAGCACAGCCTACCACCCTCAGACAGATGGATAGACAGAGAGAACCATCCAAACCCTAGAGGACATGTTGAGGGCGTGTGTATTAGAAATGAAAGGGAACTGGGATACATACTTACCTCTAGCGGAGTTTGCCTATAATAACAGTTATCATGCAAGTATATAGATGGCACCGTATGAGGTATTGTATGGGAGGAAGTGTAGATCCCCAGTGTGTTAGGTTGAGCTAGGAGGGCAGAGCCTTATAGGCCCAGAGTTAGTGGACCAGACCTCTAAACAAATAGAGACCATCAGAAAGAAACTTCTGACGGCCCAGAGTAGACAGAAAAGTTACGCAGATAAACGTAGGCAGCCGTTAGAGTTTGAAATTGGAGACCATGTCTTCATTAGAGTGTCTCCAGTCACAGGGATAGGTCGGTCCATCAAAAGCAAAAAGCTTAGTCCAAAGTATATAGGTCCTTTCCAGATTCTTGATAAAGTAGGACCTGTGGCATACAGACTAGCCCTTCCTCGGAACTTAAGCCAAGTCCATAATGTCTTCCATGTTTCCCAGTTGAAAAAGTACCAGCTTGACCCCTCACATGTCATAGAATATGAGAATGTGCAGTTACAAGATGATCTATCATACATAGTATCACCAGATCGGATCGTGGACATTAGACATAAGCAGTTACGGAATAAGACGATACTGCTGGTGAAAGTGGTTTGGAAAGGGTTATCTCCCGAGGAAGCCACTTGGGAACTAGAGGATGATATGAGGAAGAAATATCCAGAACTCTTCCCATAAGGTATGTTATCTAAATTTCGAGGACAAAATTTTTAAAAGGGGGAGAGAATTGTAATGTCCAGTTTTCGTTAAACGATGGAAACGGGCATGCTTTCAAAGTAAGTCCCCTGAGATGAGTGATTCAAGGCCAAATAAAATTTGGATAAAATATTAAATAATAAAAAATGAGGATTTGAGCCTTGAGTTGCCCAGAAACTGGGGTCGAAGAGATTTGAAAAATTTGCCAAAAGGCTAGTGGCATTTTCGTAAATAAGTATAATTTTGGAAAAGCACCTAGGAGGGCTTTTTAAATGGAAATTTTGAGTTGCCTAGGGTTCTCAGAGGCCCCAAAAACCATGGGAAGCCCCGAGACTGATAAAGACCCTCCGGTGTAAGTTTTCCAACGTCGATTGACCTGAACTTTGACCGATTCGTTCGGAAGGGTTTTAGCTCTGATTTGAGTGATTCCAAAGCAATTTTTCTTAATTGGGAATCTAAATATTATAATGGAAAAGACGGTCTCAAAAAGGAGCTAAAACAAAGGAGAAACAAAAAGGTAAAGTATGAAGGGCAAAATGGGAATTTTTTGAAAAAGTCACTTTACCCTAGCTATATATAGGTGGCACCTCACACTCTCCTTCATTCACTTCAGAATTTCCAGCCCCAAATCAGAAGCAAATCCCTTGGAGAGTGGCACACAAAGAGAAGGGAAGAAGGAGGAAAGATTCAAGACTTTAGGTATGGAATTTGGCTTGTTTTTCATGCTTTCGCTCCACCACTTTCTTCTCCTCTTTTTTCCTCTTCTTCTCCATGATTTCTCTGAAGTTTTGAGGGCTGTTTTGAAGGGAGAACAGAGGGAAAAGTTCGAATTTCAAGTAAGGAGGCCAAGGAAAGCAAGAACAAGCAAGGAAATCCAAGGAAAACAAGGTATTTTGCAATTCTTCCACTTGGTCTTCTTCCTCCCTTCCTTGAGCATTTCGACCTACACTTGGAAAGATCTAAGGATTCAGATTTTTGACCAAACCAAAGATGATTCTTAGGTATTTGGTGGAGAGGAATAAGAATATGCAAAGAAAACTAAGAAAAAGGCATTAGAAAGCAAGATGCAAAACCTAGGGTTTCAAGTGCACCTTTCAATTTCTGAATTTGTAGGATGCTTCCTAGGTCTAAGTTAGAGTATAAATGAGTTTTTGAGACACCAAAGATGCTCCCCACAAGCTTCCCCCTTCAAGAAAACCAAGCAAACTCCATGAAGGCCATTAAGCTCTATAGCCTCGGCCTAAAGAGTTTCTCATAGCTAGGGAGAGTTTTAAATTTTTCTAAGGCCATTTTTGAGTCATAATTGATGAATGAAAATGAGGGGAGGCCTTGGAAAAAATTTAGAACTCATGGAAAGTGATTTGGTGTCTTAGGTTCCATAATATGACCTAAAGAAGCAACATAGTGCTAGGCCTTTTGTTTTGATGATGTAATGACTCCAAGAGGTTTAAAAGGAGTCAAGAATCATTTTTGGAAAGAAAGAATGAGGCCTAGAAGTCATTTGAGGAGTGTTGCTTCATTAGATGCCAATAGGGACCATAATGGAACCTATAGAGCAATCTAGTGTTTCATTAAGTTGTGTAGCCTTAGAGTGTGGTTCATAAACTTAATTGGCTCCCATAATTTGTGTCTAGGCCAAGAGACACTATTTCCACCAACTTGTGGGTGTGTGGCTAAAAGAGGAGGCTTGAAAGCTAAGGAAAAGGTGTGTGCTTATATATATGGTAGCTCTCTCCACCTTCTCTCATGCATGGATGTGTGTTTAGTTTGTTTTAGAATGTGTGTATGTGTATTTTCAAGCTTTGAAAAGTATGCTAGCATGCCTTTATATGCTATGATACTTGGTGCCATGTTATGTTTTTAAATGAATCTATGATGTTTGTATGAGTTTACTTGAGTGTGGAAAGGCCAAGAACTCTTCCCTTGGGTGAGGATGAGCCAAGAACCCTTGAGCTTGGTTGAGACAAAGTAAAGAGTCTCCGAAAAGCAAAGTGGCCTCCCAAGAGTATGGTTGAGTCCAAAGTGCTCAAAGAATAGGTGAGGCAAGTCCAAAATCTATTAGGAGAAGTGTGAGGCCAATCCAAACACTTAGTGAGCTCTTGACTGTCTTGTATGATTGATTCACATGCCAAGGTTACTTTTAAAATGTCTATGATTTCTATCTCCTCCATGCATGCATTTATGAAACTTTCCTTACACATATTATGTATGATTGAATGGGAAATGAGCTATTGGGATTCTTTGAATCTCAGTCCCTCCTCTCCAATGATCTAACATGCTAGGTGAACCAAGTAATTATGGTGAAGGGAGCCAACAACCATAAAGAGCAAAGATTGACAAGCTTATGTCTTGTTTTGTCTATTTTGGAAGCATAATGATGGTTTATAATGTATATGAGGTTGTATATATACTATAAACGTTGAGACATATGTAAAGATACTATTATGTGATGTTTAGATGTATGGAAATGGTGTATGACTACTAGCACATATTTTAAGTATGAAATGCCATGGTATGAGAATGTAAAGTTTGGTGATTATGTGTATAAGTGTGGGTTGAATGGCCAAAATGAGATGCATGAAGTTTGGGCCCATTTGGGCAGCTCACACAAGTCTTAAATAAGCTTTTAAACTTGCCCAAAGGGTGCCAAGACCAAGGGAAATCCATTTGGCATTTTTGGTACCCCATATGGGGCCAAAATTGATCATAATGGAACCCTATGCCACTTTTTGTCCAAATGAGCTAGTCTTGCCCTGAAATTTGGCATACAACTAGGTCTCATTAAGATATTTTTTGGAAGCTAAAGATCATAATTTTCGGAGATCTAGGGAATATTTGATGAATTTTCAAAGTTGGGATTTTTCATGGATTCTGGTATGGGTACTGTTCATACTGGCAGTTTTGAATTCTGTGTCACCCGATGGCCAAATGTTGTCCCATGCTTATGAAATTTTATATTCATAAATTAGAGGTCATAAGCTTTCTGTGGTCACCGAGATCGCCTCATTTGTAGGTCTGAGCAGAGAGTTATGCATGTTTGAAGTTAACTGTCAGTATCAGTAGTGCCCCAGGAGCTCAGTTACTGTTCCATCAGTTCCAGAGGTCTAAACGTATCTTTTTCATTCTGGAATTATTTTTATTGTCAAGTAAACATTTGTATATTTCTATAATGACTGAGGTTGTATGATTTCAATTTTTATAGAATTAGTTATGAATTTTTGATTTGGTATTAGTAAACTGAAAACTAGCCGAGGCAGTCAGCAACCTCGGTAGGTGTTTGGATGTCAAACGTCCTGTGTGATGAATTTTGTGACCTTTACATATTTTTAATATGAGTTATACATCCTAAGCTTTCTATAATGACCAATATTTCATGATTTCTAATTTTCTAGATTTAGTTATGATTTTCCAAATTTGGGTCAGAAAATGGAGTAAATCTGGCCGAAAATATGCTTGTTTATTTTGATCTCCATTTCGGTTTCCATGAATTGTAGGCATGTTTTTGTGATGCAAATGAGTTGAAATAATGAAATTAAATATGAGGAAGTGTATTATAAGCTCACACGGTCCACGTGACACTAAATTGAATTTTTTAGATATAGCGCAACGTGAAAAAGTCTATTATTTTTATCCTCTTTCTCATATACTCTTGTGGGATTGACGATATAAAGCTTATAAATGACATAAAATGAGCTAGAAGTTATGGTGTTACATTTATAACTTTGGAATCAATGAAAACTCTCACTAAGCGCTTGAACTCTACTTTGTCAAACCATGTACAATGATGGGATGTCATGGAGTTTTGTGATTCTTTTTAGGATCTTTGGCACCCATAGATATTTCCTAGCTTCTTTCTAGTTCGATTATGATTTCATATGGCTTAAAATATCCTTTTAAAGTTTTTAACTTCCTAAGATGCAATCAAAACCCTAGGTATCATATCTTGAAATTTATAGCATTACAATGGATTTCCTTTGTTCCATATTAATCTTCATACTCCTAAACTTCTATTCCCATCATGTTTTGGTCAAGAATCAATTTCTCCTGGGATTCTCACATGTTGGCCAAACCTAGGGGAGGGGAATTCAAGGAAGAAGCATATTTTCTAATTTATATTATATACCAAATGATAGGGCTTCTAATGGAGGTTACTATGATGTATTTGTTTTCCCTTAAAGAGCTTCTTTCTCTATAGGTATAGCCATAAAAATCTACCTTTTAAAAAACTAAATCCATAAAAAGAGAGAAGAGAAAGAGTAGGAAAGAGCTTACAATAACATCATAGGCAAATTCTACACATTTGCTTACCTTAGGTAGCCTTTTCTCTCCTTGCTTTCTTAGATGTTTTGCATGCCTCTAGGTCTAGTTGGAGCTACTCAAGGTCAACTAAAAATGAGGGAGAAATGATGAGGGTGGCTATCTATAAAGAGGCATTAAGGTTTTATAATTTTTTCAAATCATAGGATATTACATTTCACCTCCCCTAAAAATAAATTTCAAATCATAGGATATTACATTTCACCTCCGTTAAAAATAAATTTTGTCCTTAAAATTTAGAAGGTGCCTTAATTATGGATGTTGTTTCTCATGTCATCCATTATATCATAGGTTACCTTATAAGAAAATGGACTTTTCCATACCACCATTACCAAAGAAACTTTCTTATTTTCTCAACTATTTGATTATATATCAAGTAGTTCTCTGGCATTACAAACAAAGGAGGATTATCCTACAATTGTAATTCTCATATTCTATAACAAGTGAGGGGTTAACAATTAATCATAGGAGCCTTGAAATATAACATAGTTTCGGGCTAGGTTAAGAGAGAAGATAAGGCAATACTATAAACAACTGGTCCAATTCTCTCAACTATTTCAAATGGACCCATATCACTAGAACTGTGCTCTTTCTCATTTTGATAGATTGTCCCACTCTACTAATTGAACATACTAGAATAAATACAAAATTTCAAATCTCAGACTATACTTTAACGACCCTATTCTTTTATTTGCATAACATTTTTCTCTATTCAAGGCCGTAAAGAGTTTCTCTCCAATTGACTTTATTTGTTCAGTGGTCTGGTCTATTCATCTTAGGGCCTATCAATCTCCTCTCGCTTAACTTAACCAATACAAGGAAATCCATATTTCTTGTAATGTCCAGTTTTCGTCTACCGACAGAAATGGGCACGTTTTCAAAGCAAGCCCCCTTAAATGAATTAGTTAAGGTTCCAAAAAATTTAAGGAACATTCTAGACTCCAAAAAAAGAGAATTTTAGCCTTAGATGGAAGGAAAAATGGAGCTAGAATGAAGAAATAAATTTTTATGAAAATCTTACGAAACGTAATGGCATTTTCGTAATTTTGAGCAATTTTTGAAATTCACACAGGGGGCTTTTTAAATGAAAGTTTTGAGTTCTTCGGGGTTCTCAGAGGCCCTAAAAACCATGGAAAGCCTTGGGACAGTGTATAAGAATGATATGAGATGAGTTAGAATTTATGGTATTACATTTCTCCTATACAAAGTTTTATATAGGATCATTTAAATATTGGAGTGGTAACCATCATTTATACAAACATAGTTATAGGAAACTTTACATTCTAGTTCCCTTCCATTTTTAGCACACATTCCTTTTAACATACCTTTTAAGGTTTGGAAGGTCCTTTTTGTCTAACCATTTATCTGAAGATGATAATCAGTGGTAGTACTTAGTTGTAATGAATCTCTACTGGGGATCTCTATCAATTACAACATTATTTAGTATCCCATGAGATCTCACTAATTTTTTTTGCATATGCAATCAAGCGATTTATTTAGTGCATACATAGCCCAGATCGATAAAAATACACAGACCTTGTTAACATATTACCTATTACCCATATATATCATATCTAACAATGCCCTAGGTAACCCCGTAATAGAATCCATATTTATGTTCACCTTTTTTTGCACTCAAGGATATCTAGGAATTTTAATGACTGATAAACATGATATTTTATATATTTTAATCCCCTAACTTAGGCATTTTAGTGTCCAAATATGGTTTTAGGAATTTAATTAAATGGAATTTGATTTTAATTTGCCATTTTTACATTTGAGGAATTAATTTGCAAATTATTGATTCTTAATGTTTAAATTTATCTTAAATAATTTTTGGATATTTCCACTTAATACTTTTCATTCTTTTTGTGCAGATTTTCAATGGGCAAATGATGTTTGAATAAGAATTTGAATTGAAGAAGGGAAAGGAATGATTAAAGAAGCATGAGCTTGAGCTAAAGAGAAACCTAAGGGTTGGACGAAGAAGAGAAATAGAGGAAGGAGCTTGCCACGGTTTTGGTGCTTTGAGAAGGAGGAAGAAAGTTCACGAAACGCAAAAGAAGCATGGCTGGACAGAGGAAGCAACGTGAAACCAATGTGAAAAACATGCAGAAACACGACGTGGAAAAGCTGGAGTAAAACGTGAAAAGAATGAAGCTCAGGCAACACTTATACGGAGAAGCTCCAAATACATGCAGAAGAAATATACATGGACAGCAACGTGAAGGCAGAAATAACGTGGAGTACGAAGAGGAAGTGCAGCTGGCCAAAGCAGATCTAAAGCCACGAAGAAGCTACAGAAGTTACGTGGAAAAGCTTGCATGAAATGAAATATTATAATAATGTAAATTGAAGTAGGTCCCACGTTTATGCACACAAAAGGAGCTTCAGACAATTGAATAAGAAGGGAAAGCACGTGAATCATACAAAATTCACGTGAGAGAGAAAAGGAAAACAACTTCAGGCAATTGGCAAATAAGAGAGCACGTGAAAAATAAGCAAGACACGTGAGGAGTAAAATCATGCCATCAGCACACACATTCCAGTCCGTCTTATTCCATTCTGGCGCCTTCATCACATCTACACATTCGCCCATTCTCCCCATCACGTCGTCCAGCACCCCACGCCTTCACGCCTCCATTCACAGAACCATCTCCATTCCATCTCCATCTCCATACCACCACGATGAAGCTTTGATTCAACCTTGAGGCTAGCTTGGAAGCAACCTTGGAGAAGCTTGAATCCAAGATTTAAAATCAGAATTCTGGCTAAGCATTTCACTTTATTTTTCTCTCTTTCTATATCAATTTTTATTATTTTATATGCTTGGTTGAGTATGTAAGTGATTGAAATTGATGTAGCTCATGATTGATGGCTGGTTAGACATTGATTTGGAGAGATATTGGCTGATAAATTGTATGAATTAAGTACTGGATTTTCATTTTCCTACAATTTTCCAAGTGTGTAATCAAGGTGTTTGATAAAATGCTTGTGAGAATTAATGTGCTTAATTGTTGATGTAAGAATTCCTAGGAGTTTGGTTGGTTAATTAAACATCCTAAGATGTTAATTCAGTAGCTAATCAATCAATTAATCATTTAATTTAAATGTTCATCGATCCTAAAGGCAAGAATTAATGATTTGGTGTAGGGTTGAGGTCTCTATTCAACATTAACTTGTTAATTTCTTGAATCTTGAATGGTTATTCAAGATCATTTGCTAATGAACATAATTAGGAACTCTTAGGCTAGAATTAATCATAATTGGATTAGGATAAGGATAGTGGATACCAAGGGATGATTCCTAAGCTAGTCACAAGATCATCATTCACAATTAATCCAATTAGGTAGCAATTAGAAATTTTAATTTGATTTCATTTTAGGTTAGTTTAAATCAATCAAACCCCCCTTAGTTTAGAAATTTGTAAAGTCTTTTAACACTTAGAAACTTAATTAAGCATTGAATTCCATTTCCTAGGGAGATGACCTAGGTTGTGCCCTATATTGCATTTAATATCCAACCTAGTTTTATTTTGAGGGTTGCACGACAAGCCCGTCAAAATTTGGCGCCGTTGCCGGGGATTTGGAGTCTCAATTGTTTGAGAAAGTTTTCTAAGTGTTTTTGTTCTGTTTTAGCTCTGTTTTAATTTGATTTTTGTTCTGTTTCGAGCTTGGATTTGGTTCATTTCGGTGTTACGCGTTAAGTGTCCTGCTTGCTGGAATTTTCGTTCAAAGCACCCAGAAAATTCTCAAACTCTATTTTTCAAGGTTTTTTGGTATTTTGAGCAAAAGTAATAGCATAGCTATTGGGTATACCATTTTTTGGCCAAATTCCAACGTTTAAGGCAGTTTTTCGAATTTTTTAGTATTTTTTAGAATTTTTTTTTTAGGAATTTTTCAATTTTTCTGGATTTAATTTCTTTATTTTTTGTGAGTTTATTTTGTGTCATTATCCTCTGTTTTAAAGTGTTTTTTATTTTTAGGAATTTCTTAGCTTCATTGAATTTTTATTTTCTTGAGTTCGAGTTAATTTTAGTTATAGTTTGTTTGTGATTTATTTTGTGCTGAAATTAATTGTGCTTCTCATTTTTCCTTGCTTTTAAATGGATTCATATTATTCTAATCAAGGTGTCTATGATTCTTGTAGAGAGCATAGGATTTCTCAGAAGTTGGATAATGCCATGTCAATGCTTCAAGGTCTTCTTGAAAGACAAAGACAAGAGCAACAAGCCCAACAATATCAATAAGCACAACAATACCAACAAGTCCAACAACCATGCTACCAACCACACCATCATCCCTATGAAGTTCACTCCAGCTACCAACCATACCATAACCCATATGAGATTCACCCAAATTACCACCATCATCATGAGCCATATCATAACTTCCATATGCAAGAGCCATACCCTGATTACCATAGACAAGAGCCACAATATCATCCTTACAATTACCATGAGGGGTACATGCAACAAGAGCCCCAAAGGGAATCGAGTTCAGAAGAGGGGATGAAGCAGCTAATGGAAGCTCTTAGAATTCAAAACCAACAAATATGGCAAATGATCTAACAAGGAGCTGAATGGTTGAAACAACGAGATCAGCAAATGGCAGATAACCTCATGAAGGATTCAGGAATTCAAAGGAATCAACCGACTTTAAGTGCTAATGAATCAATTGACGAGCAAATTAGAAGGGAATGTATAGAGGAGGAAGAGTCTTCTTCATTGGGTAATATCCTTCCATCTTCTAATACTTTGCAATTTGTTGGAACTGAATCTAATTTGCATGATAGCACTTTGATTCCTGATGCATATAATGTCATTGATTCTGAATTGCATGATGATATTGTTGATGAGGAAATAATTGTTGAATCTCGTGGTATGGTTGGTTTTGGTAGTTCATTGAATAAAATTGACACATTTTGTGATATTCATGAATCCTTGTGTACTGATGCACTTGGAATGTCTACTCCTAGCTGTGACCTTAGTGATAATTCTATTTCTGAGCCTGTTAATGATGAGTCTCTTGAGTCTAGGGTAGTAGATAAGTGTGGGGGTGACCTAGAATGTAATGATTATTCTGTTCCTAGTGTGGGATTAGTTGATAAGTCTATTGATGATGCACCTTCTGAATTTAAAGACAACATGCCATTTGGATCATGTGACATAGCTGATTTAAATGCATCTCTTGACTGTGTGTGTGTTGAATCTACTATATGTGATGAATGCTCCCAAATTAATGCTTCCATTGAGACTAGTGAGCCTCTCATATATTCTGATCATTATGATTCCTCACTAGCTTGTGATGGTATGATTGCTAAAATAGTGAATGTAGCATGTGATAATGATATAGATATTGAATTTGTTAGACAGCTTGTTGATGAATCAGACTTAACTCTTAAATGCTTATGTGATGATATGTATACACGTCCTATATGTATTGAGATTAATGAGTTTCTAGAGTCTGATGAGTCTGCTGAACCCATGAAATCCTTTGCTTACACAGAAACTATTGATAAGACTAATTCTTCTGATCATACTAGTATTGATGAGAGTATACATAATGATAGTGCTGATATTGAACATCCTATTGATTCTTGTGCTGTTGTTGATACTAGAGAGAGACTTGATTTTGTTGTTGATAATTGTGTAGAATTTTGTGAGCCTACTGATGTCTCTTTGGTCAGGGAAGATGCTGTCTCCATTGTTGAGAGTCCTAAACAAATTCCTGCAGTTGGTGAAGTAGTTCCCAACAAGCCACAGACTCTCCAAGCTGAGACAAAGCAATTGTCAAACACCTTAAACTTAAAAGACTGTGAGAAGTTGCAATTTAATTTTCTTGTTGATGCAGTGACTCTTACTGATGGGAGTCCAGTAGATTTTATGGTTTTGATAGATTTTTAGGAAGTTCAAAGTTTAAATTTGATTTTAAATTTTCTTTCTTTAGTTTTAAATATCCTAATTTTGATTTTTCTTCTTTTCTTGGTCCTAAATTTGCTGAAAATGACTTTCTGAAACTTCTGATGGTTGAGAAAGTCCATGAGTCATCACTGAATGATCAATCAAAATGTTTTAAAGTGGTTAGACTCAAATTTGTTCAGTTAAGAAGGAATAAAGTAGTTTTAATTTTGGTTTTTGATACGTATGATTAGTTTGTCTTTAATAGAGTTCTTTTTAGTTCAGGATGTAGTTTTCTTTTTCTTTTCTACATTACAGTTTGTTTTTTTTCTATTTTGTAGGAAATAAATTGCTAACTAGCTACATGGGAATCTTAGCCTACCATTGAGATCTCCATATTCAAGTCCATCCGGTGGTACACTCTCCTTTCTACTCTTTATCTTGTGTTGTTTATTTTACTGGACTGTGTGCTGACATTGAGGACAATGCAATATTTAAGTGTGGGGGGGGGGGGGGAGAGTCATTCCATCCATCTTTTCCTTGTTTAAAAAAAAAATTTTTGAGAAAATTTTTTTTTTAGAAAATTTTTTTAAAAATAGCGTGATTTTTTTTTTTTTCAGTTTTTCTGTGAAATTTGCAAGTTAAGATGATTATAGCTTAGATTCACTTAGACATGATAAGTGATGGATCTTGTGTCTTGATTCAAGTGAAGTAGCAATGAGTTTGATTTCAATGAATTATTTGATAGCCATTAGCTGGTGAGAATTTGAGCCTTAATTGTTCAATTCTAGTGTGATTCACCTATCTTTGTTCACTCTAGAACTTGTCCTGATTCTCTATTGAGACCACATTTGCATTTGCATGCATGAAAATGATAAGGCATTCATTTCTTTTCTAGCTAGTTAGCCAAAAAGCCAACCATACCTACATTGTATCCATTGTTTTAGCCACTTTGGACTTGTTTTCATTTTCTTGTTAGCTCATAGCCATTTAAAATGCATTCCCACCTTGTTTTAAGATGCCTTAAGGACTTTAAAGAGCATTACACTTGTTTAGGATGAGTGAATGTGTGCTTTACATCAAGTTAGGCCATTGATAATAAGAGTTGAGGAATATGTTCTGAAAAAAAAAAATTTTGCAATTGCAAAGAAAAGATAGAAAAACAAAAAGAAAGCAAAAGAAAGGCAAAGAAAAAAAAAAAGAAAAGGGAGCCATGGAAAATCAAAAGAAAGAAGTATTTCAAGTTGAGTTTATAGTTGCCTATTACTAGTCAGAAATAAGGCCTTGAATTACACATGTTCTTCCCTATCCTAGGTATTCATTTTATTGCTCTTGAAATTCTAAGGTATCTATTTGTTTTTCCCTTGTTCGTGTTATCCATTCATTTCATTCCCTAGCCCCATTACAACCCTTAATAAAGTCCTTTGATTCGTGCATTGCATTTGGCATAGGTGGTGGAGATTTAGAAGCTAGACAAGCCTATGGTAGTGAATCTTGATAGGTGGAACTTGAGTGATCCACATTGCCTAAAACACTTGAAAGATGAGAGTAAACACTAACCATGTGAAAGGCTATGCATTTCAATTCATTCTTTTCAAATGAAATTGCCATGGAACTTAATTCTTGATGCAATTGAAGTTTGCTTGGATTGTTCAAGTGTTGAAAAGTTGTGATTAGTCTCTAACTTGTGATTTTTACACTTTCTTTTCCATTTTCATTTTCCACTTGCCATTCTACCAGCTGGATGCTTCACTTCATTTTTTATCTTGGATTTTAAGCTTTGCCCAGGAGTGCAAAGGTTTAAGTGTGGGAGAATTTGATAAACATGATATTTTATATATTTTAATCCCGTAACTTAGGCATTTTAATGTCCAAATATGGTTTTAGGAATTTAATTAAGTGGAATTTGATTTTAATTTGCCATTTTTACATTTGAGGAATTAATTTGCAAATTATTGATTCTTAATGTTTAAATTTATCTTAAATAATTTTTGGATATTTCCACTTAATACTTTCCATTCTTTTTGTGCAGATTTTCAATGGGCAAATGATGTTTGAATAAGAATTTGAATTGAAGAAGGGAAAGGAATGATTAAAGAAGCATGAGCTTGAGCTAAAGAGAAACCTAAGGGTTGGACGAAGAAGAGAAACAGAGCAGAAACAGAGGAAGGAGCTTGCCACGGTTCTGGTGCTTTGAAAAGGAGGAAGAAAGTTCATGAAACGCAAAAGAAGCATGGCTGGACAGAGGAAGCAACGTGAAACCAATGTGAAGAACATGCAGAAACACGACGTGGAAAAGCTGTAGTAAAACGTGAAAAGAATGAAGCTCAGGCAACACTTATACGGAGAAGCTCCAAATACATGCAGAAGAAATATACATGGACAGCAACATGAAGGCAGAAATAACGTGGAGTACGAAGAGGAAGTGCAGCTAGCCGAAGCAGATCTAAAGCCACGAAGAAGCTACAGAAGTTACGTGGAAAAGCTTGCATGAAATGAAATATTATAATAATGTAAATTGAAGTGGGTCCCACGTTTATGCATACAAAAGGAGCTTCAGACAATTGAATAAGAAGGGAAAGCACGTGAATCATACAAAATTCACGTGAGAGAGAAAAGGAAAACAACTTCAGGCAATTGGCAAATAAGAGAGCACGTGAAAAATAAGCAAGACACGTGAGGAGTAAAATCACGCCATCAGCACACACATTCCAGTCTCTCTTATTCCATTCTGGCGCCTTCATCACATCCACACATTCGCCCATTCTCCCCATCACGTCGTCAAGCACCCCACGCCTTTACGCCTCCATTCACAGAACCATCTCCATACCACCACGATGAAGCTTTGATTCAACCTTGAGGCTAGCTTGGAAGCAACCTTGGAGAAGCTTGAATCCAAGATTTGAAATCAGAATTCTGGCTAAGCATTTCATTTTATTTTTCTCTCTTTCTATATCAATTTTTATTATTTTATATGCTTGGTTGAGTATGTAAGTGATTGAAATTGATGTAGTTCATGATTGATGGCTGGTTAGACATTGATTAGAAGAGATATTGGCGGATAAATTGTATGAATTAAGTACTGGATTTTCATTTTCCTACAATTTTCCAAGTGTGTAATCAAGGTGTTTGATAAAATGCTTGTGAGAGTTAGTGTGCTTAATTGTTGATTTAAGGATTTCTAGGAGTTTGTTTGGTTAATTAAACATCCTAGGATGTTAATTCAGTAGCTAATCAATCAATTAATCATTCAATTTAAATGTTCATCGATCCTAAAGGCAAGAATTAATGATTTGGTGTAGGGTTGAGTTCTCGATTCAACATTAACTTGTTAATTTCTTGAATCTTGAATGGTTATTCAAGATCATTTGCTAATAAACATAATTAGGAACTCTTAGGCTAGAATTAATCATAATTGGATTAGGATAAGGATAGTGGATACCAAGGGACGATTCCTAAGCTAGTCACAAGATCATCATTCACAATTAATCCAATTAGGTAGCAATTAGAAATTTTAATTTGATTTCATTTTAGGTTAGTTTAAATCAATCAAACCCCCCTTAGTTTAGAAATTTGTAAAGTCTTTTAACACTTAGAAACTTAATTAAGCATTGGATTCCATTTGCTAGGGAGATGACCTAGGTTGTGCCCTATATTGCATTTAATATCCAACCTAGTTTTATTTTGAGGGTTGCACGACAAGCCCGTCAATGACTCAACCCATCCTTGATGCTCAATTACAATTTTCTAACACATCAATTATTTAGCCATATACTTGCTCAATTTCTTTTCATTTCTAGTTACCAATTAATCTTTAAAATTATGCCACATTTTGGTGACCTTTGGATGCATTATATAATTATTATTATGTGTCTCCTCTAAGAATCTTTTCTCTCAATTCTACTACATTTAGCATATGACTTCTCATTGTATATCACCATACTATCCTCAGATGCTCTGAATATTAAGGTTCTACCCTAGGAAATTTCATTCTAAACATGACCTAAAAGTCATCCTCTCTATAGGCATCATACACCTGTGCTCTCAAATCATTTTCTACTTTAGTTTCATTCAATACAATTTCCCTAGTAGCATATAATAGGACATATTCATATTCCTAGATTTCTCTATAAGTTCTTGTTCCCAGATCATTATACAGGTTATTTATATATGGACTTTCTACTTAAAGTATCAACCACCATACTGGCCTTACCTGGATAGTATTTCAATGCACAATCATAATTTTTTCATAATCTCATCCATTTTTTTGCCTTATATTTAATTCTCTTTGATCAAATAGGTGTTCTAGACTCTTGTGGTAATTATACATCTCTACTATAACAACATACCAGTAATGTGTCACATTCTAAATTTTTTGTAACTGGTAACGTAACTAAACTAGTTAACGAAGAACATTAAGGAAAGCATTAAGGAACTAACCAAAGTTCATTAGGAACTAAGGGATTAAATTAGGACTAGAAAGGAAGACATATGTTAGGAAGTCTTATTGAGACATTAGTTTGATAATTTATTTAGCAAGGAAACATATAATCACGGGTCAAGACAAGGTTGTGACCATTAGTATCATAATGTCTCATTACCTTCTCATGCATGGGAATATAAGTATGTACATTCGATCATGTGATAGCCATCCATTTAGCCATGTATATTAAGGACTAATACCTAAATAAACACTTGAATTAGTCTAAGTACCATCAGCAACTTGTACGACCAAGAATGTGGTGTAGGAATAGGCAAGCAATCAAAGGATAATAAAGACAAAACCTTGCCACGTTGACATTCCATTAACTTATCACCTAGATGATTATGTTCGATCATGGTAGTGCACCTTCATTCAGCCATGAGAATTGCTATGAATTGCACCTAATTTAATGACTTAAATAACCAAAGAAGAGGACACCTAGATTGGGACGGTGGTGTGGGCCATGGAGGGAAGAAATTTTAGTAAGCAAGGTACACACACCTAATGCTTCACTATTCAATATATATATATATATAATTGACATTCGGTTAATGGCAAATTGTATCTAGCCATTGGAGTTAACTACTACCTATATATAATGCTTAGATGGGAATGAAACACCCACACATTGCCACCTTGCATAGCACCAAATAGGAAGCAAGAGAAATGTATTGTTAATTACTTTAAGTGCATCCATGGTAGGCTAGGAAGCATGAGCTATCCATTGTAATACTCTTTATCCATTTTAACTCTACTTAGGCTGAGAATAGAAGTGGGAGAAGGGAGCAAAGGTTCGGTTAAACTATGGAGCTACAAGACAAGGAGAGACTATGAATTTAGAAGGGGATTGCAAGGAGACTCATTGAAAGTAAGTATAGGAAAACTCCTAACTTCCTCAATCATTCCACTTCAACTGGCTAAATTCCTAAACTAGGAGGTTTTGTTATGGTTAAATAGCCATAGAAGCTTGAGGAAAGACCATTATAAAAGCTTGGGAGGAAGCTATGGATAATTAAAGGTAAGGAACTGAATTTTACTCCCTTGAATTCAAATGAGACCAAGAGGATAAAATGAAAGGAGTACATGTTTATAAGTATGTTAGCCGTGAGTCCTGCCATAAGAATGCCTTCAATTTAATTAGAAAAATAGCATAGCAAGGACTGAACTCTAAGGCTGTGAACTTCACCTAAGTAATTCAAATGGTAGTTAATTAATGAGACAGAAAGAAAATGAAAATGTAATTACCTATAAATTAGGAACTCAAATTCCCATCTAATAGATGAAAATTAGGACTTACCATAAGGGAAGATAGTAGTTGGTTTTAATTTAAATGTTGATCATTAATAGCTCTTAGTCGTGATAATAAATCACTAAAATTTTAGGGGAACAATCAGAACAGTAAGGGCTAAAGAATAACTTGACTGAATAGCAATAACAAAACAGGTAGTTAACACTATATTTCTTCTATTTTCATTTGTAATTGCACTGAATGATTCTTGAATTTCCTATGTTGTGTATGGTTGCATGTATGTCTACTAAAGTGACTCTTATGAGTATTAGATCATTGTTGTTGGTCAATGACCAAAGTACATTAGCCTAACAAATAAATGTATGCTACTGTATGGAAATTGAATCCTCCTACACAGAAATTGTGCATCGAATGTATTTTGGATAACATTTAGTGTTATTTATGTGTATACTCCTTGAATACATTGTTAACGACTGAGATTTTATCTCATAACAAAGCCAACTATTTTTCTAGGTATTAACTATACTACAGACAGAAACAAACAAGGAGAAAATAAACAATTTGAATAGTAGAATTCGTACTATTCTATAGTTAGCCTTAAAAAGTCCTCAAAATAATGTTAAATGTTAAAGCATGACTGTAGTTATCAGAAGGTAAAGTTGTTTGTAATCCTCTATCGTGTATTTGTAGGATAATTGTACATGAATAATTTCTTCTGCAATCTGGCAACAATATGAAATAGAAGTGTTACTTTGCATTGGGAAAGTAACTTTAATTACTATTTTTGCGTGAAACTGATTATCAATATCATGGTATTAATTCTGAATTAATGGTTTATGCTTATCTGACATTAGGGAGACCATTTTAAAGTTTATGTATAAATTCCTTGAGTTGATTGAAAAATGACAAACTATATTCAGCTGATAAGTCATAATTGTATGCACTTTTTGTAACACCATAATTACTAAGCTCATCTTATGTCATTTCTAAGCTCCCTTTCCTTGGTATGGCATGTTCATTCAAGAAAAAGCAAGAAAATATTCAATTAAATTGCATTACGTTGTGTGTAAATTTTTTATTCTGTGTCCCATGGACCATATGAAGTCGTCCATCTCATTATCATATTTAAATACATAAATACAACTCATAACCATCTTAAGAAGTGGCCAAGAACTTGAGCTAATGGAGTATATACATGAAAATAATGTGTGTAGCCTTGGGTTGATTTTTTAGTTTTCTGTCATGAACTTTGAAAAATCATAACTAATTCTAAAAAAATTGAAATCAAGCACATTATATATTTCTAGAAAGCTACAAATGTCTACTTTATGCTAAAAATAATTCAGACCACAACAAGGATGTCTAACTACTTGAAATTGATGGAACAATAACCAAGGTTGCCTATCACTATTGGTACTGTCCATGAATTTCAAAAATTCATATCTCCTTGTTCAGATGTCCAATTGGAGTGATCTTAATGGCCATAGAAATACTATCATGTCTAGTTTATTCTCATGCAATTGGATGAGCATTGGACACCATTTGGACCTCAAATGACATAACATAAGAAATTGACCATATGAATAGTGTTTATACCAGTTTAGCAGAAAAATGGAAACTTTGAAAAATCATGATTAATTCCACAAAGCTCCAAATAATCTTATCTTTAGCTTTCCAAAAAGCTCTGATGAGGCTAAATTTCATGAGAAAATTTCATTTATTTGGTCAAATCTTGACATTGGGTTGCAAATATGCTCTTTTTTGTGTCATATAAGGGTTTCAAAGGGTCCATTTTAGCTTCTAAGGCAACCATGGCCACTTAAGCATGTGGGAAAGCACAAAAATGGTCTACTAAACATGTCTCAAAGGTGAACAGACCTAGATTTCACAAATTCACTCACCCACCCAAGATATACAGAAAAGCACATATACTAGTTCTTGCCATTTAATACCCAAAATGTGCTATATCATACATGTGACATTAAATCTCATACATATATCATATATTTACATATTTATATGTGTTCATGAAGTAATATAACATATACCATAAGGGGTTACATCATATGCCACTTATATGTCTACAAAATGGCAAATTTCCATACTTTGTTGTCAACCTTCTTCCTTTAGGCTTGGTGGCTTCCATTCCTTAGCTCACTTGGTCCACTTAGACATGTTTGAACTAGGCCTTACTCTTGGGAGACTCTTGGCTTTGTCTTAACCATCCTTAAGGGTTCTTGGCTTCACCACACTTAAGCAAACCAAAGTAAAGTCATAAAGTATCATTTGAATGCATAAAACAACATCATGGTACCATGGCATATGAGTTCATGGTAGAACACTTTTTTGTGGCTTAACATATGCATACACACATTTAAAGATAAGATAGACATCCACTTATGCATGATAGAAAGAAGAGAGAGCTACCTTTGCTTTAACAACACACTTTTTCTCTTGAATTTGGTTGCTCTTCCTCAGCCAAACACACAAAAGAAGGTGGGACTTATTTCTCTTGGCCTAGACACATCATATGGAAGCCAATTATACTCTTGAACCAAATCTTAAAACTACATATTCATTATAAAAGCTAGGTAGTTTATATGATTCTTTTATGGTTCCATAATGAACTTAATGAAGCAACCTTAAGAAAACATTATCTTGGCTCCACTCTTTCCATTCATTTATGATTCTTGACTCCTTTCAAGTCTTTTAGAGTCATCATGCAATTAATTCAAAGAGCCTAGCTAGGTGTTGCTTCTTTAAGCCATAATATGGAACCTATAACTACATCTCATGATCCATGACTTCTAAAATTTTTCCAAGGCTTCCTCTCATCCTCTTCCATCATATATGACTTAAAAACTAGTTTAGAATAAATTAAAGCTACCTCTTAGTACCCTTTCTAGCCTACGCCAAAACCACATACCAAGAGAGCATTATATGAGTTTGCTTTGTTTTCTTAATGGAAGATGCATGTGGAAAGATTCTTAGGGATCTCAAGAGCTCATCCAAATACTCATTTAAGCCTAGGAATTCTTGTATCAAAACAGAATTTTAAAGGAGCACTTGAAACCCTAACTTTTCTATCTTGAAATCTAATAGTTCTTTTATTATTTCCTTTGCATATTCTTGTTCTCCTCCTTCATTTTCCTAAGATTCATCCATGGTTTGACTAGAAATCCAACTCCTTTTGGCTGGTCTTATAAAGGGCAAGACATGCAAGGGGAAGAACGAGAAACATCAAGCTTGAAGATGGCAAAAATACCTTGATTTCTTGGTTCCCTTTATTTGCTTTTCACCTTGCTTGGCTTCTTCTCCTTGAATTTGCAAATCTCCCCTCTGTTCTATCCTTAAAATAGATCCAAAAACTTCAACAAAACCATAGGAAAGATGGAGGAGAAGGAGTTTGCTAAAGAGAAAGTATTATAATCCATGAAAAACCATACCTTTTCCTTGTTTTTTCTTCTTCCTTTCTTCTCTCCCTTGCACCCCTTGTAACACCATATATTTATAGCCCATTTCACATCATTCCCATGCTTTACATTCATAGATTCCATGAAAGAGCAAGAAAAGGGAATTAAAATAAGGCATTTTCTTTCGTTACGTCGTGTATAAAAATTTCATTCGGTGTCACATGGACCATGTGAGCTCATACATCACATTCTCATATTTAATTATATGAATATAACTCATTTTCATATCAAAAGTGGCCTACATCTCAAGAAACTCGAAGGGAAACTTAAAATAGGTATATTAAATTTCGGCCAGAATTTGTCCCTTTTCTGTCCAAATTTTGGAAAATCATAACTAATTATAGAAAAATTGAAATCAGGCATTGTTGACCATTCTAAAAAGCTACGTATGTCTACTTCATAGTAAAAATATTTTTAGAACATAACATCCATCACAGAGGAAGTTTGATATCCGAAAAGAACCAGAGGTCACACTACCTACTGGTGTTATCACAGATTTCTACAGCAAACTTCAAAATTGTCCAATTAATTCCAAAAACATCCAATCCATGCAAATGTACCAATTTGGAAATATGTGGATGTTAGCTAGAGGGAAAAAATAACTCCAAACGAGTTTAGGTAGCCAGACCTCGGAATTCAATGGAACAGTAATAGAGGTCGGTTGGAATCCCTGATACTGGACAAAATCTTTAAAAATTTATATCTCCCTCTCTAGACATCCAAATTAGGTACTTCTAGTTGGTGCAAGTATCTAGGAATGTCTAGTTTCTATGTATAAAATTTTTGTGGCAACTGGATATCATTTAAGCCCTATGTGGCAGATTTCATTTTCGGACTAGTATGAATAATGATATGACCAAAACTAGAAAATTTTCCAACTTTGAAAATTCATCAAATATTCTCTAGACCTCTAAAAATTTTGTTCTTTAGCTTCTCATAAAGCTCTAAACAATTTCTAATTTCATACCAAATTTTAGATCAAGAAGACCTCATTTGGTCAAAAAGTGATATAGGGTTCTAAATTGGTCAATTTTGGCTCCATAAGGGATACCAAAATGTCCAAATGGCTTTCCTTAAGGTTTGGCACCTCTTGGGCAAGTCTAAAAGCATAATTAGGACTTGTATAATCTGCCTAAATGGTCCCAACTATCATGCATCTCATTTTAGCCATCTCATCCACACTTATACACAATTGCATAATACCATTAATGAAGCTAGTTTGCCATCATATACTCAATTCACATTCTAATGGCTACATGACATATTCTCTCATTCATACATGACATATTATCATAATTACATATCCAAAAATGGAATGATCTCAAAGAAGAGAGATGGAAGTGAATGTGCTCCAATCTTATGTCAGGACCAGGAATGGTATCAGAGCCTACACATTCGTAAGATAATCGGATCAGATCTGCTAGTAAAAGAGAGTAAGAATATATATTCATCACCATGTATACTATTTCCTTTACAAATGATATACAAGAACCCATTCATCTTTCTTCCTCCCTTTCCATGCCTAGATCTATACCCTCTTCCTGTATATCTCATGCTTCTAATAGGATAGATAACCTTGTAGAAATTACTCATATTCTAAAAGAATCTAGACTAGGAGAATCTATCATACCTCTTCTTAATCCTTACCAATTCTATCATCAAAATAAATCATTTACCCAATCTACCAGAAGACTCCTTTCTCCTCGAAATCCTCCAGTAAAAGAAATAGTCTAAGGTACCAAACTGGATCAGTATGGGCTTCAGTCAACCCAAGCTAGATATTTTCACCTCCATCTTGGAGCCATCAGATTAGTCCTTACCTTACATGGTAGAAAAGGGATTACAGCTACAGCCTATGTCTCCTTTCTTGATACATCTTATACCTCTTTCCAAAATGCTTTGATTGGAGCCGCCCTTGTCACTTTGAATGGTGGAAGCGTGATCTTGATAATAGTTTCGAATTTTAATATAAAGCTATCAAATCCTACTCGTCCCACTAGACTAAAGGTGCAAGTCCAGATCATTAGTGCTGAACAAGTTTCAGATGCTATTCCAACTACTCTTCATCACTAGATAATCTACCGTCTGCAGAACCACTCAGTTGATCTTCACTTTTAGAATACCACTGATGATGTTCTTTATATGGTTTCTGACAGACTAGACAATACAACTATTATTCAGATCTCTAAGTAGATTCTTTGAGAAGATCTGCTTCAACTAATGTCTCTTGAATGGGTTACTAACTACGAAAAATAGTTCCATGGTGGACAGAAGACTTTCTATACATTTGCTCCTCTTGTTTTAGAGAAACTTTCTGATGGAACTATCAAATCAACCTTCAAGAGACCTGGATCTGAGGAAGCTACCACTTCAAGCCCAAGGTTGATGAATCATTCCATGATGATCACTCCTGTGGTCACCCAGGAATAAAAGAAAGGTCTAATTCCCATTCACTAGTTTCATTCTGATGGGTCTTATGCTTATGTTGGAAAAATTAATGGACACTTCTTTTAGGATTGTGATCTATCTATATGCGACCCTGATTGTGAACATGAAGATCTTGAAAATTGGGAAGGACCAGAAGATAATGCATGGAGGCCTCGTGATTCTTGTGCTTCTCCCTGGACTAAACAATTACGCAAACCATCCTGGAAATTTGGGCACTGCTTTTACCACAAGCCGAATAACAATTTAGATGATGATGACCACCCACCAAAGCCTAGATGGGTTGGTATCAAAACTCCTCAGCCCAAGCTAAAATGTTTTTATGATCTGCTTAAGGAACTAGGTCATGATGATCTTCTTCCTTCTCCATCTCTAGAACCCGAACCAATCATTCCTGAACAGGCATAACCCCAGCCTATTCCATGTATGATGTTTTCTTTTGCACTAAAAAATTATGACTCTAAATTTCCTGCTATGGAACAAAGAACTAACCCTAAGACCAATGTTACCTACAAGCCGTATTTTGTTCCTACCGAAGTTTCACCTAATGGTGCCATGAGACCTATCTCACATGCTAAAGAAGTTCTTAACTGGTATACTCATAATGCTATGGCTCAAAACAAAGTTCTTCAACAAATTGACTCTCGCCTTGAGACTCTCTCTAGTCAAACAGCTTATACTAATTCTAGACTTGATGGATTGTCATCCCATGTCCAAGAATTATATGATTGCCTTCAAAGGCAGGTTACCTCTCTGGATGCAGAACTTAAAGGATTTATTGCCCATGGATATATAGGACCAGCTTTTACATAGAAGGAACAAGAGCTTCGCCACGTAAAAACTCAGATTAATCAAATTGAAAAAGATTTAGCTAGAAATCAATCTCATACTATTATGAATCCTATCCTTCTCCTTTTGTGTCTTCCTATAATCCATATCCATCACCCACATACTCACCTTACCCATAAGAAGCTTATTAGTCTAAATTTTTTAAGATGAACTATGAAGTCTTCAGGAAGAAAGAAGACTATCTTAGTCCAGCACAGATTCAACAGCTTCAAGCCAGACAACCCTCAGCTCAAACTCAGCCTCCACCACCTAGACATGTCTGTCCTCCTCAAAGACCACCTCATTACCCTTCACACTAAGAAGCATCACCTTCTTGGACAAAACCTGCAGAACAACCACCTGTAAAACCTTTACAGATTCATACTCCACCTTCCTTACCAAAGTATACTACGCCTACTCCTCATCCTGATCCTACTCAGAAAAACAAACAACCTCAAACAGAATCAACTGAACCATTTGGAACAATCTCTTTATTGTCTTCCATAAACCCTTATCCTTCTGATTTTGATTCCGACCAATCCCAGATTATTGGTCTTGAACTCAAATGGACTCCAGAATAGATGATCAAATTCCTCACAGGAACCAGCACTCAGGACCCCAGAGCTTCATCTTCTTCAACCCAACCACCATTGGATATAATAATGCAAGACTCACAGGACCCCTATGACCCTATTGCTCTAAAGGAGTTTGAAGAATGGTTCACCTTCTGTTTCAAAAAGTCACCAAAGGATCTTGACGACTCTACCGACTCTGAGGACGACACCAATTTGTCTTGATCCCATGAGCCAATCAATAAAGGATAAGCCTTATCCTGAAGTTTATCTTGCCAGCTTATGCTTTATTGTATAATTATGTGTATTTGCTAATCCATATGCGTCCCACTTTGTAAAAGCCACTTTTCAAAAAGAATGTCAGCTAGTATGTTTATCTTTTGCAAAAGTAGTTTGTCTTGTTGCTCCTGACTTTCACTATAAAAAGGGTCTCTAAGTCTGAAGAAGGTAGAACTTTGAGAAGCCTCTCTTCCCCCTTGTAAACAAATTTTAAAATAAACTTCAGTTCTCTAATGTCTTTGTTCTAAGTTTCTTTATGTTTTGAAATCTTTTATCAGTAGATCTCTTATGATTATCTTGTCCATACACTAGTATGCTCTACACTTGCCTCTCTTGAGGAACTTGTGTATTAGAAAGTGTTGCGACTGCCATATTATCTGGATAACAGTAATTACCTTGTCTATGAGTTCTTTGTTGAAAAGAGTTTCTAAAAAGATCAACAGAATCCTTGGTCCTAAGAGGCCAGTGCATGAAAGCCCAAAAGAGAAAGAATGGATGTTAGTGCAAGCATACTTGGAAAAGGATTCTGGTGATTCTAATTTGAACACTCGACTTGAATATTTTTCAGTAAGACGACAAGGCATTGAACCTATCCCCAAATGTTTAAGGGATAAGTGTTTACACTCTCATAATTATTATTTTCCAGATTGTATTAGTTAGCTAGCTCCAAAGGAAAGGAAGGCACTAGATAAAGTTTGTCCTCCTCTCACTCTAGAGTATGTTTAGGAGTATTGGAGTTGTCTAAGATCTCCTGAGATAGGTCAAATTTTGGAAATTGAGGTTCTCTAGGGATGAATTCTCCAAGGTATGGTCCCAATGAAGTACAGAAGATGAATGGATTAGGCTTATAATTATTAATTTCACATAAAAATAATTTTAAAGCCTTTAGGGCACCAGATGATTGTTTTGGCCAATCCACAAATGTATTCCATTCATACACATGATTATGAGTGAAGAGCAAGTTTTGTCTATTGACCTAGTAAGGACGGTGGAGGATGAAAATACTAGACACCTGTTTGTCAGGTATTTGCCAAAGGTTATGGTGTTAGATGAGACGGTCAAGTTCAAAGCGCCACCATAGTAATGGAGAGAACCATTATAGAAGGGTCCACAGATTGGAGTCCCTATTTTCACTGGTGGTGAGATGTTGGAAAATCATGAGTGTTGGAAAAGCTATGGCACCAAAATAAAGGGTAGTGAGTGCCCAAAGATACCAGAGGGCATCATCAGTCACATGGTCTGTGATTTGAAATAGGAGAAGAAAGGGGGTTTGAACAAGGTTGAAGGTAGGAGGAATAACATTATAAGGAAAGTCTTTTAGGTAATGGTGAAGGTAATAAAACAGAGATTTTTGGGCAAGGTTTTGAACTTCTGCGGAAGTTGTTACCGTGGCTCCCTAGGAGGGAAATCCTTTTTCAGTTGGGGCTGTGGATAATGAATGGTACATCTAGGAATTGAATGAGCCATATGGATGAGAGGAACAAGTTTAGCTAGAGTGATGAGATTAAAGGCTTTTAGTGTTCAGGAAAGGAAATTAGCTAGGATATTGTAGCATCCTTTGATGTGTTCAACTATGAATTTATAGCGGGATATTGTAGCGTCCTTTGATGTGTTCAACTAAAATCTTAGGGAAGGAGGAGTTATCCATCTGTACAGTGAAATCATGTGAACATAAGTGGAAACTAAACTTCTTTATCCCTCTTTTAACAGCAAGAATCTCTCTATAGATTGCATGATAATGTTTTTTAGAGTTTTTTAATTGTCCACTAGCATGGCCGCAATAATACTTCTTTTCATCAATCTCTTCAAGTAGGACAGCACCCTAAAATTCTTCACTAGCATCTGTCTAGAGAATCCTTCTAACTTTATCAGGAATCATTAAAGGTAAAGGCACTTGAGAGACTCTTTTGAGGTGTTGCACTGCTGTAGTCTGAGCAGGTCCCCAAGGAGGGGGATCTTTTCTGAGGAGCTTGGACAACTGATTTGTATGATTAGATACTTTTGGAATAAAGTCTCTGATGAAATTGATTACACTGAGAAATTGTTGACTTTCTTTTACAGAGAGATCTTTATCTGAAAAAGTGAGTAACTCTTGGGCTATGTGTGGACCTAGCTAGTAATGTCCATCAGAGATATGTATTTCGAGGAATTCTATTTGGGCCTGGCCCAATTGACTCTTTTTGGAGGAAATCATTATCCCATGTTTTTGTACAAGGTGCAAAAACTGTTGGCAAAGCTGTTTGTGGTCTGCTTCAGTTTTTGAAAAGAGTAGGATATCATCAATGTATATCAGGACACTATGGATAATGGGCTCAAAGATTTTCGTCATGGCCTTTTGAAATAGAGACGAGGCAACCTTTAATCCAAATGGCATAACAGTCCATTGGTATTAAGCATTAGGTATACAAAAGGCTATTTTGTACCTCTCAGCTGGATCAATTCCAAGTTGCCAGAAGCTTGCCTTAAGATCAAATTTAGAGAAAAGTCTAGCGTCTTTAAGCAGACTGAGTTGAGAACTAATCTTTGGTAATGGAAACTTATCATCTTATAAAAACATGTTGAGAGGCTTATAATCAATGATTAGTTGCTTTTTGCCACGTCTTTGCTCTGCTCGTTTATCCACATAGAATGCTTGGCACGCCCAATCAGATTTGGTTGGTTCAATAAGTCCTTGCTATAGAAGGGCTGTACATTCTTGTCAGGCAAGTTGTAAGTCATCAGGATTCATGCCAGGATGAGTAGCTTTTGTAGGATTGATATCTTTATTTCTTTTGAAAGGAAGCTGGATGAAGAAGTTTGTATTCTTCCAGAGAGGAGAAAGATGAGAAAATTGATCATGGGACTTTGGACAGTAAGGTAAAAATTGATCATGAATATCTTCATAACCAGTTGGGATAGTAGAAAGCTCAAACACTTTTGAAATTGTAGTGTAAAGCTTAAATTACTATTTAAATTGGATCCCGTGAGGAAGGATTTGAAGCTTTTCTGCCTGACAGTAAATGTCCATTCCAATCAAGATATCTTTGTTTGGGAGACTACTGCCAAGTACTTTAGTCCAGACTATACAATTAGGAAAGATCCTAATACTAATTCTTTTCTTGGTAATAAGATCAACCTTAAAGATTTTTCCATCAGCTGCACTAAAGTACTCAAAATGAGTTGTCCATGCATGTGGAGGAAGAACTGCAGGATTCATGAGACTTTTCGAAGCACCAATATCCATATAAGCTATGATAGGAATTGGCTTATGATACTTGCTCTGAAGAATTTGCATTTGAATATAAGGCATTAGCGGTTCTTTTTGCTCAGTGAGATTATAGGGCTGGACAGAGTAGCTGGGGTGAATATAATGGTCAGAATAATCTGAGTAATCAAAATTAGAGAAATCTGAATCTGACAAGTGAAATCCAGGAAGGGCAAAAATAGTATTTGCATCAGCATCTTCTTGTTCTGAGAAATATTCTTCAATGTCATCATCAGCAGATAGAGGAATGCTAGCTTGGACTTGTTGGAGGAGCTTAACATCTTTCTTTATTTTATTAGGACATTTTTTTGCAAAATGTCCCTTTTTGTCATGGATGTAACAATGGTCTCATTTGCCATGCTGAGTGAACCATTGTCTAAAAAATCGAATTGGTTATTTAGGTTACCGTTTCTTGTAATACATGTGAGACTTGAAAGGCTTGGAATAAGAATGCTTGTAATGAGATTTCTTCGTTGTTGGGCAAGAGCACTTTGACTTGTCTTTGCATTTAATTTGGAGATAAGGTTTTTTACAAACCTTTTGCAAAGTAAGCTTGCCATCTATCATGGAATCAAACATTTTATACTGCTCACATAGTTTCTCAAGAGTAGCTAAAGTTAATTGGTAAATCTCCCTAAGAGAGATGTCAATCATATCTCTTCTGAGGGATTGTATGGCTCTTAAAAGTTCTGGCTGTAACTCTTCCGGCAAAGAGGTAATGAAGGTATGTCTGAGATTGACATCATTGAAACTATTGAGAAGATAGTGCCTTTCTACCATTCTTTTGTAATGAAAGTCAAGGTCTTTTTTCTTTAAGGAGAAACATTTCATCTAGAAATATTCTTGTCGTTTTTGCTCATCAACAAGATGGAAATCACCAAGGAATTCTTTATGAATGAGACCAAGGAGGTCATTAGCACTGCCAGCTGTGGTATAGAATCTGTGTCTATACTCCCCTAGGCTTTGGAACCATTCTTGAAGAGTACCAGTGAGTTTGCTAGTGAATTCAGTGAGAGTGACCTAGAGATTAGCATTTGGTTAAGTCATTTGAAGATCAATCCATGCTGAGAATTCATGCAACTTGTCTCTCCACTTAATTAGAGGAATATCATCAAAAGTAAACCATGGTCCAGTGGTTGGACGAGTTTGAGGTTGTGGAGGATCTGGAAAAGTTATATGATATGATTGTTCAGCATAGTCGGCATCATCATGTTTGATGTGTGACTCATTATATTTGTCAACACGAGTAGGATTCACCATATAGGAAATTAGGTGTTGAATAGGTTCATCTGTGGGTTACATCATTTGACATACATATGGCCTTAAAGAACTAAAACTAGGCATTATGTTGTCAAGCTATATTCTTCAAGATGGTTGGCTTCCATTACCTTGTCCACTTGATCCACCTAGCATGTTAGAACATTGGAGAGGAGGGAATAAGATTCATAGAATCTGAATAGCTCATCTCCCATTCAATCATACATAATGGATGCATAAAAGTCTCATAAATGCATGCATGGCATGTGGACATATGCAATCATTCAAGGAAGATTCTTAGCATTTGAAAAAGTCACACATAGCATACAAAGGATTTCCAAGCAAGTGGATTGGCCTCACCTAATTTCTTGTGGATATTGGACTTGCCTCACCCATTCTTTAAAAGATTCTTGGACCCAACTATGCTCTTGGGAGCCCACTTTGCTTTTAGGAGACTCTTTACTTTGTCTCAACCAATCT
Organism: Erythrophleum fordii; assembly: GCA_032878935.1. Taxonomy (NCBI): domain Eukaryota; kingdom Viridiplantae; phylum Streptophyta; class Magnoliopsida; order Fabales; family Fabaceae; genus Erythrophleum; species Erythrophleum fordii. Next base: position 22,884,833 of record JAVQMF010000044.1, read on the forward strand.
CAAGGGTTCTTGGCTCATCCTCACCATAGCTAAGGGTTCTTGGCCTCACCACACTCATGCAAACCCAAGCACACATCATAACATCATTTAGAATCATAATATGTCATTATGAAATCATGGCATATAAAATCATGCTATCATACTTTTCATGACTTGAAAATACACATACACACATTCTAAGACAAGCTAAGCATATATCCATGTATGAGAGAAGGTGGAGAGAGCTGCCTTGTACACAATTACATATTTTTTCTCTTGAAATTCCCTTCTTTGCTTCAGCCACACACACACAAAAGTGTGGGGAATATTTCTCTTGACCTAGACATAATTTATGGAAGCAAATTAGGTTCATGAAACAAATTCTAAGGCCACACAACTTGCTTAGATACTAAGTTATTCTATAAACCCCATTATGGTTCCATAATTGTACCTAATGAAGCAACAGCCCTCAAATAAATTCTAGGCTCCATTATTTTCTTTCAAATATGATTCTTGACTCCTTTTAAGCCTCTTGGAGTCATCACACAATTAAAACAAAGAGCCTAACTACATGTTGCTTCTTTAGGTCATAATATGGAACCTAAAGCGCCAATTGTAATGTCCCGTTTTCATTAAACGATGGAAATGGGCACGTTTTCAAAGCAAGTCCCCTGAGATGAGTGATTCAAGGCCAAATAAAATTTGGATAAAATTTTAAATAATAGAAAATGAGGATTTGAGCCTTGAGTTGCCTAGAAACCGGGGTCAGAGTGATTCGAAAAATTTGCCGAAAGGCCAATGGCATTTTCGTAAATAAGTGTAATTTTGGAAAAGCACCTAGGAGGGCTTTTTAAATGGAAATTTTGAGTTGCCTAAGGTTCTCAGAGGCCCCAAAACCCATGGGAAGCCCCGGGATCAGTAAAGCCCCTCCGGTGTACTCTTTCCGATGTCGGTTGACCCGAACCTTGACCAATTCGTTCGGGACGGTTTTAGCTCCGATTTGAGTGATTCCAAAGGCATTTTATTAAATTGGGAACCTCTTTGTTATGATGGAAAAGATGGTTCTCAAAAAGGAGCTAAAACGAAGGAGAAACGAAAATGCTAAGAACAAAGGGCAAAATTGGCATTAAAGTGTTAAAGGAAGCTTCTTTCTTCTTCTTTATATGCCACGTTCTGCCTCCCCCTCTCTAAACCGACTTGCTTCTGTCCATTTTCAGAGGAGAACTCCAGCTCCATAGGTGCACAAGAGGAGGAGGATTTTGGAGGAAGAAATTCAAGAAAAAAGGTAAGAAACTTTAAGACATTCCATATCCTTCCTTCTTGAACCTTGCTCCTCTCCTCTCAAGATTTCTTTCTATGGTTTTAATGAAGAGTTTGGTGCTGTTTTTAGGGCAGAACAGAGAGGGGAATTTCGAAAATTGAGGGAGTAAGCCAACCAAGTGGAAGAACAAGCCAAAGGAAGCAAGAAAACAAGGTAAAACTTCCATTCTTTGGTAGTTTCTCTCTCCCCCTTCCTCTTGCAGGAATTTGACCACCATGAGCCCAATTCTTAGGGGCTATTTTCTGTCCAATTTATGGAGGGATTAGGGGCTTTAGATGGCAAGGATTAAGAATGAACCAATAGAATCAAGAAAGGAGCATTAGGAAACAAAATGGAATCATTAGGGATCCAAATGCTCCCTTGCAAATCTGATTTTATATAAATGTTCTTAGGCTTAAATGAATGTTTAAATGTGCTCCTAAGATCCCTAAGAGGTCCCCCATATGTCTCTTCCTCCATAAAATGAACAAAACCCCATGGAAAGTCATGAACCTAAAAGTTGGAAAAGTGTAGAGCACTTAAGGGGATTGTAAAAATTGATTTAATCTATAAGTTCCCTTGGTTGTTTAAGTGTTTCCTTGACCTCCTACAACTCTTAAAAACCTCCCTAAATGGTTCCCCCATCAAGGAAAAATCAAGAAGCCATGAAATCCCATTTATGCTCTAACTTTCGGCCAAGTAGGGATGGCATAGTTAGGGAGAGTTTTAAATTGTTTCAAGCCCATTTTTGAGTCATACATGATGAATGAATGTGAGGGGAAACCTTGGGAAAAATTTAGGAAGCTTAGAGAATGAGTTGGTGCTTTAGGTTCCATATTGTGACCTAAGGAAGCAATATAATGTTAGGCCCTTTGTTTTAATTATGTGATGACTCCAAGAGGCTTAAAAGGAGTCAAGAATCATATTTGAAAAGAAAGAATGAGGCCTAGAAATCATTTGAGGGGTGTTGCTTCATTAGGTGCTTTTATGGACCATAATGGGGATTATAGAGCAATCTAGTATTTAAGCAAGTTGTATGGCTTTAGAGAATGTTTCATGAACCTAATTGACTCCCAAAAATTATATTTAGGCCAAGAGAAACCATCTCCACCAAATTGTGGGTATGTGGCCAAAAGAGGAGGTTTAAAAGCTAAGGAAAAAGTGTGTACTTGCATACAAGGTAGCTCTTTCCACCTTCTCTCATGCATGGATGTGTGTTTAGCTTGTTTTAGAATGTGTGTATGTGTAGTTTCAAGCTTTGAAAAGTATGCTAGCATGCCTTTATATGCCATGATGCTTGATGCCATGTTATGTTTTTAAATGAACCCATGATGTTTGTATGAGTTTGCTTGAGTGTGGAGAGGCCAAGAACTCTTCCCTTGGGTGAGGATGAGCCAAGAACCCTTGAGCTTGGTTGAGACAAAGTAAAGAGTCTCCCAAAAGCAAAGTGGGCTCCCAAGAGTATGGTTGAGTCCAAAGTGCTCAAAGAATGGGTGAGGCAAGTCCAAAATCCATGAGGAGAAGTGTGAGGCCAATCCAAACACTTAGTGAGCTCTTGAATGTCTTGTATGATTGATTCACATGCCAAGTTTGCTTTTAAAATGCCTATGACTTATATTTCCTCCATGCATGCATTTGAGAAGCTTGCTTTGCACATATTATGTATGATTGAATGGGGGATGAGCTATTGGGATTCTTTGAATCTCACTCCCTCCTCTCTAATGCTCTAACATGCTAGGTGGACCAAGGAGTTATGGTGAAGGGAGCCAACAACCATGAAAGAAAGAGATTGACAAGCCTAGGCCTAGCTTTCATTCTTTTTGAACCTATAATGAGGTTTCACAAAGTATATGATGTTGTAAATGTACCATGACCCTTGAGGCATGTATAAATAGACCATTTTATGATGTTTATATGTATGAATATAATGTATGACCTCTAACATATGTTTTGAGTATCTAATGCCAAAGTATGAGAATTGAAAGTTTGATGGATATGTGTATAAGTGGGGGTTGAATGGCCAAAATGAGATGCATGAGGTTTGGGACCATTTGGGCAGCTCACACAAGTCTCAAATGTACTTTTAGACTTGCCCAAAAGGTGCCACAACCAAGGGAAGGCCATTTGGCAAATTTGGTACCTCATATGGAGCCAAATTTGACCATAATGGAACCCTATGTCACTTTTTGGCCAAATGAGTTAGTCTTGTCCTGAAATTTGGCATACGATTAGGTCTCATTAATAGCTTTCTGGGAAGCTAAAGATCATAATTTTTGGAGGTCTGGAGAATATTTGATGAATTTTCAAAGTTGGGATTTTCTATGGTTTCTGGTATGTGCACTGTTCATACTGGCAGATTTGATTTCTGTGTCATCCGATAACCAAATGGTGTCCAATACTTATGAAATTTTATATTCATAAACTAGAGGTCATAAGCTTTCTGTGACCACCAAGATCACCTCATTTGGAGGTCTGAGCAGAGAGTTATACATTTTTGAAGTTTACTATCAGTATCAGTAGCGCCTAGGAGCTCAATCACTGTTCCATCAGTTCCAGATGCCTAAAAGTATCTGTTTCATTCTGGAATTATTTTTAGTGTCAAGTTAACATTTGTAGCTTTCCCGAATTACTGAGTGTGTGTGATTTCGAGTTTTGTAGAATTAGTTACAAATTTCAGAAATTTACATCAGTAACCTGAATCATAGCCCAGGCAGCCAGCGAGTCTGTAGCTTTTTGGATGTCTAACGTCCTGTGTAATAAATTATGTGACTTGGACGTATTTTTAGTGTGAATTAGACATCCTAAGATTTCCACAGTGACAAAGATTGTATGCTTTCGAATTTTCTAGATTTAGTTATGATTTTCCAAATTTGGGTCAGAAAATGGAGCAAATCTGGCCGAAAATATGCTTACTTATTTTGAGCTCCATTTCGGTTTCCATGAATTGTAAGCATGTTTTTGTGATGCAAATGAGTTGTAATAATGTATTTAAATATGAGGAAGTATAGTATAAGCTCACACGGTCCACGTGACACCGAATTGAATTTTTAGATATAGCGCAACGCGAAAAAAGTCGATTATTTCTATCCCCTTTTTCATGTGCCCTCATGGAAATCATGATGTGAAGCTTATAAATGGCAGGTAATAGAGCTAGAAGTTATGGTGTTACACCAACTCACTTTCTATGAATTCTAAATTTTTTCCAAGGCTTCCCCTCATATTCATTCATCATAAATGACTCAAAAATAGGCTTAGAAAAATTTTAAACTCTCCCTAGCTATGCTATCCTTGCTTGGCTGAGGCTATGGAGGAAATGGAGCTCCTTGGAGTTTGCTTTGTTTTCTAAATGGAAGAAGCATATGGGGAGCCTCTTAGGGATCTTAGGAGCTCATTTAAACTCTTATTTAGGCCTAGAAATTAGCATACAAAATCATATTTTACAAAGTGCAATTGAAACCCTAGAACTTGTATCTTGAAATCTAATGATTTTTTGTTGATTCCCTTTGCATATTCTTAATCTCCACACCCTTTTTCCTTAGAATCGCCCTTGGTTCTGCCTAAAAATCAAGTCCTCCTAGGGTTTTCTCATGTTAGGCGAAATGGAGGAGGAGGTAACCAAAGATGACAACCATAGGAAGGGAAATTACCTTGTTTTCTTGCTTTTTCTCACTTGAATCTTGCTTTCTCCAAGCTCTTCTCTTCAAATCCGAAATTTCACCTAAGTTTCTCCCTTAAATTAGATTTTTAAACTTCATTTTAATCACAGGAAACAAAGAAGAATGGAGGAGAAGAGGTTTCGAATGAAGAAAGCATGAAAAACCTAGAGTTTTTCTCTGGTTTTAGACAGAACATGGTCGTGCATAATGAAGGGAGAAGAAGGGTGCAACATATATATAGGTGGGAGGAAGTTACACTTTTCAAAAATTCCTATTTTGTCCTTCATTCTTGGCATTTTCATTTCTCCTTTGTTTTAGCTCCTTTTTTAGAACCGTCTTTTCCATTATGAAATTTAGGTTCCTAATTTAAAGAAATACCTTTGGAATCACTCAAATCAGAGTTAAAACCTTTTCAAACAAATCCATCAAAGTTCGCGTATATAGGTGGGAGGAAGTTATACTTTTCAAAAATTTTTATTTTGCCCTTCATTCTTGGCATTTTCGTTTCTCCTTAGTTTTAGCTCCTTTTTGAGAACCATCTTTTCTATTATGAAATTTAGGTTCCTAATTTAATGAAATGCCTTTGGAATCATTCAAATTAGAGCTAAAACCTTCCTAAATAAATCCGTCAAAGTTCGCGCACACCGACATTGAAAAATGTCCACCGGAGGGGGGTTAGCTGTCCCAGGGCTTTCCATAGTTTTTAGGGCTTATGAGAACCCTAATGAAGTCAAAATTTTCATTTGAAAAGCCCTCCCATGTAAATTCTAAAATTTACTCAAAATTACGAAAATGTCATTTCATTTCGTAAGAAATTGTTTCTTCATTCTACCTCTATTTTTGTTTCCATCTGAGCCAGGGATTCTCATTTTTAGGAGTCTAGAATGCTTCCCAAATTTTACGGGACCTTAACTACATCATTTCGAGGGACTTCCTTTTGTATCTGGTGAGTTTCGTTTGTTGACGGAGAAACCGTGTGTTACGTTTCTCACGTTTTCTCTTGTTTTTAGAGAATCGGATGTTACACCCCTCACTCTCTTAGTTCTTTCTCTGGTTTAGGGTAGAAATAAATTGTGCTAAGTGAAGGAGAGAGTGGGGCGTCGTCCTATATATAGGTAGGTTTAAGAAGTTATTTCCAAAAATTCAAATTTTGTCCTTTAATCTTGGTATTTTTGTATCTTGTTCATTTTAGCTCCTTCTTGAGAATTGCCTTCTCCATCATAAAATTTAGGTCTTCAATCTTATAAAATATCTTTGGAATCATTCAAATTAGAGCTAAAACCTTCCCGAATGACAGGGTCAAAATTCGGGTCAACTAACATTGGAAAACATACACCGAAGGGGTTTTAACTGTCCTGAGGTATCCTATGGCTTTTTGGGCCTCTGAGAACCCCGAAAAACTTAAATTTTCTATTTGAAAATCCCTCCTATGAGAATTCCAAAATTTGCCCAAAATTACGAAAATGCCATTACTTTTTGTAACTATTTTGTAAATTTTCGTCTGGCCATTTTAGCCTATATTTCATAGTACCTCTGCCCTTTTAAATTCATTATTTTATGTCTAGATTATTATTTTAAGTTTTTTGGACCTCAACCAATTCATTTAAGAGGACTTGCTTTGAAAATACATCTATTTCTGTCGTTTTAACAAAAACCGGACATTACACTTTCTAGGTGTTTGACGTATGCCACTCATAACCATGATTTTTATATGTTTTAATTCTCCTAACTTAAGCATTTTAATGAGCAAATATGGCTTTAAGAGTTTAATTAGATAAGATTTTGTTTTAGTAGCCATTTCTATATTTTAGGAGTTAATTTGCAAAATTGTGGAATTTTAATACATAAATCTTTTTAAATGAATTTTGTGAATATTTCTATTTCATCCTTTCCACTCCTTTTTGTGCAGATTTTCAATGAAAATTGGAGCTTGAATGGAAATTGAATTGAAGAAGAAATGAAGGCTTCATGTGTACAATTTGATAAGGAAAATTTACAAGAGAAAAAGCATGCAAAGCCAATAAGGAGTATAAGAAGCTTTGAGTTGAAAAGAGAAGCCAGAGAGGAAGCTAAAGGATGAGAAGGACATGCATAAAAGGAGAAGCCGCTGCTTGAGAGAAAACGGAAGCTCGAGTTGAAGGAGCTTGGAAGCACTCTCGAGTTGAGCAACATGAAGCAAACTCCAGTTCATTTGTTTCTGGCATGGAAAACACGTGAAGTTTGGGCAAAAAGAAAAGAAGAAGCTGCACGAGTTGCAAGAAGAAGAAGCCATGTTCTGGTTTGAAAGAGGAAGAGAGCTACGGGTTCACAAAGAAAGAATGCACATGATACAGTATCTGCATGAAGCACTTATGGGTTGCATGAGTTGAATATGACTGAAACAGAGGAAAAGGAAGGCCTGACGTGATAGCTTGAACAGAGGATGATACATACATGAGATTTTGGCTCAGGCTGGAAGCTCCAGAACAAGGATAAGCAACCACGAGTTCAATGCATAAAAAAAAAATTCGAGGAAGCTATAGACTTGTGATAAAGGCAGCACGAAGTTACACATGGAATGGAATAAATACACAGCACAAATATTCCACCAGCAATGAGCTGAAAATGAAGGAGGCTTGGGTGCAGAACTCTCATGTCTTGTAAGTAGCTATAGGAAATGAAGACATGGCAATGCACGAAGCTGAACAAAGGAAGAGAAACATGAAGAGAAGCTATGGGCTGGACCTCTCAATGTGACAGCAATAAACAATTAGCTACAAGGCATGGGTTAGCATGACTTTAACATGGAAGAACCATGCATGGGCAGAACCAAATGAAGCTATGTGTTGAGATAAGATGAAGCACTAGTAACAACACACTCTCTCAGGTTGTGGAGGATATACATGAGCAGAACAACAGCTGAAGAATGAGCTTGACATGAAAGTAAACGAAGTAGAAGAAGCTTATGTGGAGAACGTGATTGAAGCAGAGTTACGTGAAGAAGCTCACATGAGGAAAACACAAAGCAAGCAAGCTCGAGCTGCTGGTTAAAAGAGGATGGAGCTGAAGGAGCTTGGTTTTGACATAGCTGCATGAAGAAGCTACGTGGTGAAGGAGAAGGAAATGAGCTAAATGAAGGGAGAAGGAGGCAACCTCTATTTCGTGAGCTAGAAGAGAAGCAATAAAGTTGATGTGGGAAGCTTGAGCTGATTTTAAATAAGCATGTGAGGTGATAGGAAATTACACTTAATCAACGGCATCCCATCATGATACAATCCAAACGTAGACCCTTTAACTATTCGATTTCATCTTCATTCATTCATATCCAGTCATCCAAGGGCTGAGGTTAAGAGTGCAAAGCACGTGAATCATTAATAATAAAAAAAAGCAAATGGGAAGCATGAAAGGGAGAAAACGCGAGCTAAGGGGCACGTAAGAAAAGAAAAAAAGGGTTGACGATTCCATTGGAAAAGACGTGACTTCAGCGTGGAGGAACACGAGCTGGGGGCTGAGAGGAGAAACATGATGTAAGAAAAATGAGAGCTCCAGAAGCTGAAGGAGGAAGTATTTCTCGTTGAATCATCCATGGATACAACAGATTTTTTCAATTTTCCTCTGATTAAAATCTCCATGGTAGCTTGAATTCCCTTTCGTGGCTAGCTGAAGATAGGATTCTTTTAGATGAAGATTTGAGCTCCACATCTCCTCACCAATTTGGATAAAAACTTCTTTGCTCAATCTTTTAATTTCAGCATTATTTCCTTTATTAATTTGACTAAGTTTAGCTTATTGGTTTAGGAATTTAATTGCTAGAAATTACTAGATTGAATTGATTTTTAGATTGAGTGTAATTTGATATTTGAATCTTAATTGTGATCATTATATGTATGTAAAAATTCCAGAATTGGTGCTGTGCAATTTACTTTTAATTTCCTCTTGATTTTAGGTCAATTGATGCAATGGTTATTAGATTAAGTGACTGGAATTTTTATGTAATTAATTGTTTGAGGAATTAATTGATCTAATTAGTTAATTAACATCTCAAATGAATTGTGTAGCAAATTTTATTGATCAATTAGGATTGGCTTTAGTGTGTTCTTGTTCTTAATTCAATTGATTAATTTTTTAAGATTTCTTGTCGTTGCAAATTCCTTGAATAGTTGATGAATTGAATCTTGGATGGTTATTCAAGAGCTTTTATGAGGAATACACTAATGAGCAAGAAATTAAATCCAAATTTGGTATACTAAAAGAGGAGCAAGGATGATTGAATTCTAGGGAGTCCAATACAAGGCTAGCTACCACATTTTCTTCACTATTCACTTTAATTTAGTCTTAAGTTTTTAATTCTTGTCAATTAAATTTTAGTTCAATTAAATCCTAGCATTTAAAAAAAACCCCTAAACAAGTTCCAATTAGTAATACTTAGAATTTCTTCATAAACAAATTGAGGCACAAACTCCTTGGGAAATGACCTAGGTTGCACCATTATCTACAGAATTTATTTTGCTACCTAGTTTCTATTTGAGATTGCACTACACAATAGTGGCCTAACTGAGTATCAACCCTCCTTTCTAAATTTTGCAAGCTCGCCTGAAACTATTGTTGTTAGTGCAACAATTGTGCGAGTTGCGCATTACTCTCCATAATATGTTTCATCATATCTTCCACATTATTCCCTTTCTTTGGTTCCTCTTGTATAGGAACTGGCTACCTTATAGGTTGGGAAGACTGTGCACTAGGTCCTGCAACATTATATCTATTTTACTATTGACCTCCCCCATATCTCAGATTGGGGTGATCCTTCCATCCTAGATTGTATGTATTAGAATAAGGATCATATTTTTGCTGCCCTTGTTGCATTGGATGACTGGAAACATCCCAACACAAGTCTTTACCTTGTCCTCTAACATAAGGCACTGATCAGTAGCATGTGTGGCCAAACAACATATATCACATAGGGGTCCTCAGATACCACTACCATGGATAAGCTAGCGTCATAAAAAACACACGTTGCGCCAAATGAGCCTAACAGAAGAGAAGCCAAAGAAAATTTTGCCTTTCCCACATAGACCTACCTTGGGAAAGAGGCAAACTGAAGCAAAAATTGAAAAAGAAATTCTTGAGACTTTTAAAAAGGTTAAGGTTAATATACCCTTGTTGGATGCAATTAAGACTATCCCTAAATACGCCAAGTTTCTCAAGGAAATATGTACTAACAAGAAGCGTCTAAGAGGGAATGAAAAAGTCAATTTTGGCAAGAATGTTTCAGCACTTATATAGCGAACAATGCCCACTAAGTGTCAACATCCACACACTTTTACAATTCCATGCACCATTCGAAATTGAGTTTTCTGATGCTTTGATTGATCTTGGTGCTGCTATAAATGTTATGCCTAAATCTATTTATTCATCTTTGTATATAGGAGAGCTGAAACCTACCGGAGTGGTTGTATAGCTGGCAAACAGGAGCATTGCTTATCTTTCAGAAGTGTAGATGTTTTGGTTAAGGTAAAGGATTTGATTTTTCCAGCTGATTTTTATGTCCTTAACATGGAGGATGATAGATATAGATCTAGTGGATATGCCCCACTCATTTTAGGTAGACCTTTCCTAAAAACTGCCAAGACAATTATAAATATGCATGAGGGTACTCTTCAAATGGAGTTTGCTGGCAATGTGATACAATTCAATATATTTGATGCCATAAAATAGCCCTGTGAAGATAACTCTGTTTTAGTATCAGTCTAATTGATATGCTAGTTGATAGTGCTAGTGCTGATTTTAGGGATAATTTATTGACTGATTCCTGTGATATTGCTAACTTGGATGATTCTCTTGATTGTATTTGTTTTGGAACTACTATATGTCATAAATGTACCTAGATTAGTGCTTTTACTGAGAATAGTGAGTTCCTTTCATGTATTGATTATCATGGTTCTGAGACCTCTTCTTTTTGTGCTAATTTCAATGTTGGTCAGCCTGTGACTGATTTGGATGATTATACTAGTCTAGGTCAATTTTCTTGTTCTAGAGATGATGTGCATGCTATTGTTTTCCCTGTTTGTTCTGATGTTACTGGATTTACTGATTCTCAGGATATGTTGCGTGTTGATGTCATTTTTGGACATGTTAATTGTGCTAGTTCATCTATGTCCACTCTCCCTTTGCCTATTGATAGTGGTATTAGATGCTGTGTGACTAGTTCATCTAATAGTGATATTGATGTTGCTACTGCTATTGGTTCTCTTGTTGGTATTCCTTCTGCTAATATTCCCAAAGATGGGGAAGTTGTTTTCTCTGTCTATGAGTTGTCTAAACAGGTATTTGGCATGGAAAAGATTGAAATCAAATAGCTCATACCTTCAGTTAAGCAAGCTCCTACCTTAGAACTCAAACTGCTGCCAGAAAATCTCAAGTACACCTATTTGGAGGAAGATGAGAAGCTTCCAGTGATTGTAGCCAGTGACATTATTCTAGAGGAAGAAGATAAGCTTCTAGAGGTCTTAAGGAGGAGAAAACAAGCAATAGGTGGACCTTAGCTGACATACCTGGCATAGCCCTGATACATGCATGCATAAAATTTTATTGGAAGATGGGGCAAAACTAGTAAGGCAACCTCAAAGGCGACTAAACCCACTTATTCTGGATGTGGTTAAAAAGGAAGTTTCTAAACTTTTATCTGTCAATATTATATATCCTATTTTTGACAGTCAGTGGGCTAGTCCTGTGCAGGTGGTTCCAAAGAAATTAGGGATCATAGTTGTCCGAAATGAGAATAATGAATTGGTGCCCACCCGTGGACAAAATAGTTGGAGGGTTTGCATTGACTATAGGAGGCTTAATTTAGTCACTATAAAAGATCATTACTCCTTCCCTTTTATTGATCAGATGCTTGAGCGTTTAGCTGGTAAATCTCACTACTATTTTTTGGATGGATTTTTAGGATATTTCCATATATGCATAGCCCCGGAGGATCAAGAGAAGATGACATTCACATGCCCATTTGGAATATATGCCTATAGATGAATGCCCTTTGGTCTTTGCAATGCCCTTGGAACTTTCCAGCGGTGCATGGTTTCCATTTTTAGTGATTTCCTTGAACACTGTATAGAAATTTTTATGGATGATTTCACTATATATGGGAACTCTTTTGATGATTGCTTATGTAGTCTGGATAGAGTCCTAGCTAGATGCATAGAGAAGAACCTTGTACTTAATTTTGAAAAGTGTCATTTTATGGTTCAAAAAGGCATTGTATTGGGTCATATTATATCTGAACAGGGCATAGAGGTTGATAAAGTTAAGATAGATGTTATCACTTCTCTACCATACTCGACATGTGTTCAGGAGGTTCAATCTTTTCTAAGTCATGCAGGTTTCTATAGAAGACTTATTCAGAATTTTAGTAAAATTACTTTGCCATTGTCTAAGCTGTTACAAAAAGATGTTGATTTCTAGTTTGATTATGCATGTAAAACAACTTTTGATGATCTTAAGAAACGCTTGACTTCCCCATCCATTATTAAACCCCCTGATTCTAACCTTCCATTGGAGCTTTTATGTGACGCATCTAATTTTGCTGTAGGTGCAGTCTTGAGCTAGAGAGTGAATAAGAGGTCCCATGTGATTGCTTATGCATCCAAGACTCTGGATAGGGCCTAAGCAAATTATACAACTATAGAAAAAGAGTTTCTTGCTATTGTTTTTGCTCTGGATAAATTTAGATCTTATTTGCTTGATACTAAAGTCATTGTTTTTACTGATCATGTAGCCTTGAAGTATTTGCTGAAGAAGCCTGATGCAAAGCCAAGATTGATTAGATGGATGTTTCTACTTCAGGAATTTGACATTGACATTCAGGATAAAAGTGGAGCTGAAAACTTGGTAGCAGATTACTAGAGCAAACTTGAAGCTCTGAAGGTAAATTCCCTACCTATTGATGATGATTTCCCTTATGAGCATTTGTGTGCTATGCATAGTTTTTAACCTTGGAATGTTGATTTAGTAAACTATCTAGCTGCTTCTGAACTACCTGTTGATTTGAATAAACATCAGTTGAATAAGTTTAGGAGTGAAGCTAGGTATTATATTTGGGATGATCCATATTTGTGAAGACTATGCAGTGACCAAGTGATTAGACATTGTGTGCCTGATATAGAATTTGATTCTGTTTTAAATTTTTGTCACACACTTGCATGTGCAGGTCACTTTAGTCCAAAACATACAGCTAGGAAGGTTCTAGATAGTGGATTGTATTGGCTTACTCTATTTCATGATGCCTTTGATTTTTGTAAAAGATGTGTCAAGTGTTAACAAACAGGTAGCATATCTAGGAGAAATAAAATGCCACAACATCCCATTTTGTTTTGTGAAGTTTTTTATGTGTGGGGCATTGATTTTATGGGACCTTTTCCCACTTCTTTTAGTTTTTCCTACATCTTATTGGCTATTGATTATGTTTCAAAGTGGGTGGAAGCCAAACCCATTAGGACCAATGATTCTTCTATGGTTGTAGAGTTTGTTCACTCTCACATTTTCTGCAGGTTTTGTAACACCATGAATTCTAGCTCATTCTAACTCATCTCATGCCTTTACATAACTTAATATCATGAATCATGTGAGTTTTGCATGAAAAATGCAAGGACTTAATATCATGAATTTTAACACCATGAATTCTAGCTCATTTCATACCATTTATAAGCTTTGTATTGTCAATCCCACAAGAGCATATGAAAAAGGGGATGAAAATAATAGACTTTTTCGCATTGCGCTATACTTAAAAATTTGCAATCAGTGTCACGTAGACCGTGTGAGCTCATGTTATACATTCTCATATTTAATTCCATCATTATAACTCATTTACATCACAAAAACATGCCTACAATTCATAGAAATTAAAATGGAGCTCAAAATAAGCAAGCATATTTTTAGCCAGATTTGCTCCATTTTCTGATCCAACTTTGAAAAATCATAACTAAATCCAAAACATTCAAAATCATGTAATCTTTGTCATTATAGAAATACTAGGATGTCTAATTCACACTGAAAATATGCCCAAGTCACAAAATTCACCACAAAAAATGTTTGACATCCAAAAAGATACAGAGGTTGCTGGCTGCCTGGGCTGCTGTTTAGATTACTGATATAAATTTCTCAAATTCATAACTAATTCTATAAAAATTGAAATTACACAAATTTAGTCATTATGAAAATCTACAAATGTTAACTTGATATTAAAATAATTCCAGAATGGAAAAAATATGTTTAGCCATTGGGAACTTATGGAATAGTAATTGAACTCTTGGGGTGCCACTAGTACTAATAGTTAACTTCAAAAATGCATAACTCTTTGCTCAGACTCCAAATGGGGTGATCCTGGTGGGTACAAAAAGCTTGAGACCTCTAGTTTATGCATATAAAATTTCACAAGCATTGGACACCATTTGGCCATCGGGTAACACAAAACACAAAACTACCCGTATGAACAGTATCGATACCAAAATCCATGAAAAATCCCAACTTTAAAAATTCATCAAATATTTCCTAGATCTATGAAAATTATGATTTTTAGCTTCCCAAAAAGTTCTCAATAAGACCTAATTTTATGCCAAATTTCAGATCAAGCCTAGCTCATTTGGCCAAAAAGTGATATAGGGTTCCATTATGGTCAATTTTGGCTCCATATTAGGTACCAAAATTGCCAAATGAATTTCCCTTAGTCTTGGCACCTTTTGGGCAGTTTAAAAGTTTATTTGAGACTTGTGTGAGCTGTCCAAATGATCCCAAATCTCATACATCTCATTTTGGCCATTCAACCCATACTTATGCATATTTTCATTAAACTTTAAACTTTTAAACTTTCATACTATGGCATTACAAACTCAAAACATGGGCTAGTGGTCATATATGAGAATCATACATCTCAACATCACATATTAGTATATTTATATTTGTCTTAACGTTTATAGTACATATACAACATCATACACATAATGAACTATCATTATGGTTCCAAAAGAAGCAAAATAACACATAAGCTTGTCAATTGTCCCTCCTCATGGTTGTTGGCTCCCTTCACCATAATTGCTTGGTCCACCTAGCATGTTAGATCATTGGAGAGGAGGGGATGAGATTCAAAGAATATCAATAGCTCATCTCCTATTCAATCATACATAATATGTACAAAGCAAGTCTTTTAAATGCATGTATGGAGAAAATAGAAATCATGGACAATTTTAACACAAGCTTGGCATGTAAGCACATCATATAAAGCATTCAAAATTTCACCAAGTGCTTGGATTAGCCTCACACTTATCCTCATGGATTTTGGATTTGCCTCACCCATTCTTTAAGAGCTTGGGACTTAACCATACTCTTGGGAGCCCACTTCACTTTTAAGAGACTCTTTACTTTGTCTCAACCAAGCTTAAGGGTTCTTGGCTCATCCTCACCAAAAGGAAGAGTTCTTGGCCTTTCCATACTCAAGCAAACTCATACAAATATCATGTAATCATTTAAAAACATAACATGGCATCAAGTATCATGGCATATAAAGGCATGTTAGCATACTTTTCAAAGCTTGAAAATACACATACACACATTTTAAAACAAGCTAAACACACATCCATGCATGAGAGAAGGTGGAAAGAGCTACCTTGCACATAATTACACACTTTTTCCTTTGGACTCAAGCCTCCTCTTTTGGCCACACAGCCACAAATTGGTGGAGATGGTTTCTCTTGGCCTAGATACAATTTATAGGAGCCAATTAGGTTCATGAAACAATCTCTAAGACCATACAATTTGTTTAGATGCTAGATTGCTCTATAAGCTCCATTATAGTCCATAAATGCACCTAATGAAGCAACACCCCTCAAATACTTTCTAGGCCTCATTCTTTCCTTTCAAATATGAGTCTTGACTCCTTTTAAGCCTCTTGGAGTTATCACATCATCAAAACAAAAGGCCTAGTACCATGTTGCTTCTTTAGGTCATAATATGGAACCTAAGACACCAAATCACTTTCTATGAGTTTTAAATTTTTTCCAAAGCCTCTCCTCACTTTCATTCATCAAATATGACTCAAGAATGGCCTTAGAAAAATTTAAAACTCTCCCCTGCACTTAGAACTCTTCTTGGCCGAGACATGCCTAGGTTTAGGGCTTCTTGGAGTTGTCTTTGTTTTCTTGAAGGAGGAAGCTTGTGGGGAGCATCTTAGGTGCCTCAAGAACCCATTTAAACTCTTACTTAGACCTAGAAAGCATCATATAAATTCAGAAATTAGAAGGTGTACTTAAAACCTTAGGTTTTGCATCTTGATTTCAATGCCTATTTCTTGGTTTTCTTTGCATATTCTTATTCCTCTCCATCAAATACCTAAGAATCACCTTTGGTTTGGCTGAGAATGTAACTCCTTAGGGCTATCTAGGTCTAGGTCGAAATGTTCAAAGGAAGGGAGGAAGAAGACCAAGTGGAAGAATTACAAAATACCTTGTTTTCCTTGAATTTCCTTGCTTGTTCTTGCTTTCCTTAGCCTCCTTACTTGAATTTCGAAATTTCCCCTCTGTTCTCCCTTCAAAACAGCCCTCAAAACTTTAGAAAAATCATGGAGAATAAAAGGGGAAAAGAGGAGAAGAAAGTGGTGGAGAAAAAGCATGAAAACATATATAAAAACCTACCTTTACCTTGGAATTTCTTCTCCTTCTCCTTCTCTCTTGGTGCGCCCAAAACCCTAGCTCTCCCTTATGAAATTATGCAAAAATTTTTTATTCCAAATGGGGAGGAAAGTGGGGCGCCACCTATATATAGGGAGGAGAAAGTGACTTTTTCTAAAATTCCCATTTTGCCCTTCATACTTTGCATTTTCGTTTCTCCTTCTTTTTAACTCCTTTTTGAGAACCATCCTTTCCATTATAAAATTTAGGTTCCCAATTAAGAAAAATGGCTTTGGAATCACTCAAATCAGAGCTAAAACCTTTTCGAATAAATCCATCAAAGTTCGGGCACACTGATATTGGAAAACATCTACTGGAGGGGATTTAACTGTCATAGGGCTTCCCATTGTTTTCCAGGCTTTTGAGAACCTAAGAGAACTCTAAAATTTGATTTAAAAATCCTGCATGAATTCCAAAAATTTCCTAAAATTACGAAAATGCCATTACGTTTCGTAAGGTTTTCGTCAAAATGTGTTTCTTCATTCTAACTCTATTTTTCCTTCTGTCTAAGGCTACAATTCTCATTTTTAGGAGGCTAGAATGTTACTCAAAATTTTCAAGACCTTAACTAATTCATTTCAGGGGACTTGCTTTGAAAACATGTCTATTTTTGTCGTTTAACAAAAATTGGACATTACATGAATCATGTGAGTTTTACATGAAAAAGGCAAGGAAAATAATGCTCATTTTAGCGTTGTGATGGGTCTCAATTCCATTCGGTGTCACGTAGATCATGTGAGATCATACTATGCATTCTTATGTTTAATGTACTTATAACTTGAATGCATCACAAAAACATGCCTATAACTCCTAAAAACTGAAATGGGGCATGAAAATTGGAGATTCATTTTCAGCTAGAATTGGCCTCTTTTCTAGGCAAACTTTAGAAAATCATAACTAAATCTAGAAAAATAAAAAATATGTTCAAGAAAGCTTAGGATTTCTACTTCACACTAAAATATGCCCAGACCATAACATTCCTCATGTAGGACGTTTGACATCCGAAAAGCTACTGAGGTCGCTAGCTGCTTGGGCTGCTGTTCAGATTACTGATATAAAATTCTAAAATTCATAACTAATTCTATAAAAATTGAAATCACACACATTTAGTCATTATGAAAAGCTACAAATGTTAACCAGATGATAAAAATAATTCCAGAATAAAAAAGATACATTTAGCCATTGGAATCCTATAGAACAATAACTGAACTCTTGGGGCACCACTACTATTGATAACCAAATTCAAAAATGCATAACGCTTTACTCAGACCTCAAAATGAGGTGATCTCAGTGGCCACAGAAATCTTATGACCTATAGTTTATGTCTATAAAATTTTACAAGCATTGGACACTATTTGGCTATCGAGTGACACAAAAATCAAATATGCCAGTATGAACAGTGCACATACTAGAAACCACAGAAAATCCCAATTTTGAAAACTCATCAAATATTCTCTAAACCTCAAAAAATTATGTTCTTTAGCTTCCCAAAAATCTCTCAATGAGACCTAATTTCATGTTAAATTTCAGAGCAAGACTAACTTATTTGGCTAAAAAGTGATATAGGGTTCCATTATGGTCAATTTTGGTTCCATATTGGGTACCAAAGTTGCCAAATGGATTTTCCTTAGTCTTGGCACCTTTTGGGCAAGTTTAAAAGCTTATTTGAGACTTGTGTGAGCTGCTTAAATAGTCCCAAACCTCATGCATTTCATTTTGGCCATTCAACCCACACTTATGCATATTTCTATCAAATTTCCACATTGCACACTTTGGCATTTCATACTCAAATTGTATTATAAAGCTCATACATCATATTCATAGTGATAAACATTACATAATAGTATATTTATACAAGTCTCAAGGTTCATTGTACATATACAACATCATAGACATTAAGATACATAAATATGATTTCAAAATGGCTAAAACTAAGGCATAAGTTTGTCAATCTTCTTCCTTTAGTGATGTTGGCTCCCATTAGTATATCCACTTGGTTCACCTAGCATGTTAGATCATTGGAGAGTAGGGGATGAAATTCAAAGAATCCCAATGGCTCATCTCCCATTCAATCATACATAATATGTGCAAGCAAGCTTTACAAATGCATCCATGGAAAAAATGGAAGTCATGGACATTTTAAAAGCAACCTTAGCATGCAAATCACTCATACAAGACATTCAAGAGTTGACCAAGTGTTTAGATTAGCCTCACACTTCTCTTCATGGTTTTAGACTTACCTCACCCATTCTTTAAGCACTTTGGACTCAACCATACTCTTGGGAGCCCACTTTGCTTTTGGGAGACTCTTTACTTTTTCTCAACTAAGCTCAAGGGTTCTTGGCTCATCCTCACCAAGGGAAGAGTTCTTGGCCTCTCCACACTTAAGCAAACTCATACAACATCATGTAATCATTTAAGAACATAACATGGCATCAAGGATCATGGCATATAAAGGCATGCTAGCATACTTTTCAAATCTTGAAAACACACATACACACATTTTAAAACAAGCTAAACACACATCCATGCATGAGAGAAGGTGGAGAGAGCTACCTTGCACACAATTACACACTTTTTCCTTTGGACTCAAGCCTCCTCTTTCGGCCACACACCCACAAATTAATGGAGATGGTTTCTCTTGGCCTAGATACAATTTATGGGAGCCAATTAGGTTCATGAAAGAATCTCTAAGACCATGCAATTTGCTTAGATGCTAAATTGCTCTATAAGTTCCACTATGGTCTATAAATGCACCTAATGAAGAAACACCCCTCAAATACTTTCTAGGCTTCATTATTTCCTTTCAAATATGATTCTTGACTCCTTTTAAGCCTCTTGGATTCATCACATCATTAAAATAAAAGGCCTAGCACCATGTTGCTTCTTTAAGTCATAATATGGAACCTAAGACACCAAATCACTTTCTATGAGTTCTAAATTTTTTCCAAGGCCTCCCCTCACTTTCATTCATCAAATATGACTCAAGAATATCCTTAGAAAAATTTAAAACTCTCCCTAGCACCATGGAACATACTTGGCCGAGACTATGGTATTATTTAGGCTTTTTGGAGTTCTCTTGGTTTTCTTGAAGGGAGAAGCTTATGGGGAGCATCTTTGGTGTCTCAAGAACTCATTTATACTCTAAATTAGACCTAGGAAGTATCACATAAATTCAGAATTTGAAAGGTGCACTAGAAACCCTAGGTTTTGCATCTTAAATCCTAATGCCTATTTCATGGTTTCCTTTGCATATTCTTATTCCTTTCCATCAAATACCTAAGAATCATCTTTGGTTGGGCTTGAAAATCAGATCTTCCTATGGTTTTTAGGCTAGGTCGAAATGGAGAAGAAGGAGACATCAACATAGCTATCATAGAAAGCATTTTTACCTTGTTTCCTTGGTTAGTTTGGCTTGAATCTTGCTTTCTCCAAACTCTTCTCTTCAAATCCGAAAATTCCCCTCTGTTCTTTCTTCAAAACAGCCCTCAAAACTTCAGAAAATTCATGGAGAAGAAGAGGGAAAAAGAGGAGAAGAGATTGGTGGAGAGAAAGCATGAAAAACAAGCAAAATTTCATACCTAAAGTCTTGAATTTTTCCTCCTTCTTCTCTTCTCTTTGTGCGCCACTACCCAAGGGTTGTACTTCTGATTTGGGGCTGGAAATTATGAAGTGAAATGAGGGAGAGTGTGAGGTGCCACCTATATATAGCTAGGGCAAAATGACTTTTTCAAAAAATTCCTATTTTGCCCTTCATACTTTGCATTTTCTTTTCTCCTTTGTTTTAGCTCCTTTTTGAGAACCATATTTTCTATTATAAAATTTAGGTTCCCAATTAATAAAAATAGCTTTGGAATCACTCAAATCAGAGCTAAAACCTTTCCGAACGAATCCCTCAAATTTCAGACACACTGACATTGGAAAACATCCACCCGAAGGGATTTAACTGTCCCGGAGCTTCCCATGGTTTTCAGGGCCTCTAAGAACCGTGGAGAACTCAAAACTTTCATTTAAAAAGCCCTCCTATGTGAATTCCAAAATTTGCTCAAAATTATGACAATACCATTACGTTTTGTAAGCTTTTCGTAAGAAATTATTTCTTCATTCTAACTCCATTTTTCCTTCCGTTTGAGCCTGAGATTCTCATTTTTAGGAGTCTAGAATGCTTTCCATATTTTTTGAGACCTTAACTATCTCATTCTGGGAGACTTCCTTTTGTATTCGGTGAGTTTTGTTCGTTTATGGAGAAATCGTACGTTACGTTTCTCACATTTTCTCTCATTTTCAGAAAATCAGATGTTACATTTCTCCCCCCTTAAATAAATTTTGTCCTCAAAAATTAGGGTACACTTCCTCTTACTCTTTTCTTTTCTGGCCAACTATTTTGTTCTTTCCCTTTTTCTTGGCTCTATACGCTTTTTCAACGATTTCATTCTTTCAAATTTTCTCTTGGCTAAGGAACTTTTATTACTAGTTCTTAATAAGGGTTCTATTGCTATAAAATACTAGCTAATTCTCTCTCTCATAAGAGAAAGAAATTTCAGATTCTGGAGGCCTATCTTAGGAGAGCTTACTAATCATAACGGGTTAATGTTAACTCATTCGCAGGATTAATGCTTCTTTTAGTGGACTCATTTACACATCTAGGGAGGTAACTCATTTTGTATTATGTCTCCCATATCCTCTCTCAATGGCTTTTCATGAAATCTCATCATCTTTTCTAATTATTAGAGCCATCGGAGGTTTCTGTCTGTTTGCTTATTTGCATGTTTTGTCCACTGTTTCTCTCTGTGTTCTTTCTTACTAGCTCATCCCATGATTACAATTCACATATATTTCTGTCATAGGCCTCATATCGCAATTGCTTACTGGGATTACAACTCCTTTGAGGAGTTTCTACTTTTAATGATCCCAGTTTCTCTGTTACTACAACTGTATCTATCTTTGTAGGCCGAGACTTTTTCTCGCTTTCTCTACTCACTTGTTGTGGCATTTTATAGTCCCTTATTTCAACACTGATAGGCCTAACTTGTATGTCTCATATTGGCATTGAAAAGCTACTACCACTGACTACTACTAAGCTCTGATGGGATGCTAGCTAATCTCACAGTTTTACTCACTGGAGACATACTGTACCACTTGCCTTATATACAAACTTCATCTGACTCCTTTCTGAATACATAAGCTAGCATGCAGCGATCTCTCTATCCCTTGATCAAGACTACTGCCTACTAGATAGTGGTTCATCTAACTCTAACTCTGGAAAGCTTATTTTTTTGCTTTCCTCATCCCATATACTATGCTCATCTCTAAGAGTGTTAGTCAGTGGTCTAACTATCTGAGTAAAGCCTGCATATCTCTATGGCAATAGTCTACTAGACTCAGGAGATCTCTAGTCTCTAAGACAAAGGCTAGCTGAAACTGTACTGGTCTCTGAGACTAACTGCTCTGAAAAACTATCTCAGTCTGTCATCTCTACTAGAGGCCTATCATGCTGTGGCTAGGGCTCTCTGTAACTCTGTGGGATCTACTGTGACCCCTACTAGGGTCTACTGCGACCTTTCAAAGCCCTACTAGGGTCTACTGCAACCTGATATGCTATGCTGGGATCTACTGCAATTCATCTCTAGAAGATGTCAAAGCCTAAGATTACTGTATCTGATAGTAAAATACATGCTCACTAAGTCCAGTTTCCATCGCTCATAATAGCTGAGGCTAAACTTAGAAGTACATTATGCTTTTCATGTGAAGTGGGTTCTGTGTCATCTCATTCTCTAGGATCCCGTCATACTAATACTAAGGAGCATTTTAATTTTCATTCATCACTCCTCATAGGATCCTCAGATTCCCACTTTAGCCGCTTTTTCATTTGGGCTTTCTTTTCTTAATCTATTGACTTACTTACTTACATATACTAATTTTAGCTTTCCTCTCATATCCTGCAATTCTCACTATGCCCACGTTCTATTTTTTAAGTGCCTTGGCACTAGGGCATCTCACACACTGAGTGTAGTAAACATCTCTAGCAAGAGAGAGGCTATACACTGGTCCCTATTCATTTTATTTACATATACTATAAGGGACTCAGGCTATGCATATTGAATTTAAACATTTTCTACTAAGGATTCCTTTCTGCATGCTTTCCTTACTATTATGATATTATTGAAATCCTTTTACCTTTTTTCTCTGACTCGTCTCATTCTTTAACTGACTAAGATACTTTTCGATTACCGGGACACTTTAGTGATTGATGTCATCATTTGCTACGCACTTAAGTCACATTACTATTAGGTTGATCAAGCCTAATATCATGTGACCATTGTTACAAGAAAACCATAACATCAAACACGAATACCCAAACGCCTCATGACTGAGCTCAAGGCCATTATCACCTGTATATTACAAGTTTCCTAATAATCTAAAGTACCTCTCTCTTACCTTTTTCTATCAGCCCTATTCTCGTAGAGTGCTCGAGGAAAGTAGGATTCTTCATCTACTACATCTCGAGATCTCTCTGTATTGCTTGGCTATTTTTCTTTGGGTGTTATCATGCTAGAAGGGTGTCTATGCCAAGGACAAGTGTGATTTTTTTTTTTGTACTCAAGCACCTTAACTGAACATCTATTCTCAATCTAATATGTCCTTGGCTTGAACATTGTCATATCTTCTCTTTCTACCTTTCTTATCCTCTTACTTAAGTGAAAGGATATTTTACTACTGGCTTTTTCTATTGCAAATTCAGGTTTCTTTACACTCAAGAGCACTTGCATTTTCCTGGGGTTCCTCCACTTATTTATTCTCTGTAACATCAAAGGGCTTTATTTTTTGTTCATACTCTTACTCTGCTCTTAACTAGACCATCCCTTCATAAGAAGGATTTTATTTCATATAATCCCAGGAATTTCATTTTATGGCACTCTTAGCTTACCTTCTTTCTCTAGGCTTACATTCTTTCTCTACATAATACGAGGCTCACCTTCTTAGGCAGTCTCTAGCTCTCTCTCGAGCTTCCCTGAGGGTACTAAGGCACTACTTTTCTGTCTTAGTTTATTTCTACATTCGAATCAGAGCTAGGCTTTCTCTCTGTTTAACCTCTTTACTCTCATTCCCAAGAGCACAACATACTATTTCTAGGGTTCTACTAACCCAATCCAGGACACATGTTCTTAATGTCCGAACTCTATCTTACAGAAAGCTTATGCTCTACTGGGTGCTCTAATCACTCACGTGCCTTAACCCTATATCATTCTCATATTAGGGAGCTTGTCTAACTAATTTTTAGACCCCTGTCTATTTACCTTTCTGGGTTTAGCTTACTCATTTAATCATGACTAAAGCGAGGGTATCTTTTTTGTAGCTAATTTGTCAACTCTTCTTCCCTTCCTTTATCACTATGCTCTACAATCAAGGGGTCTATCTAGGGGAGTTACTAATCACTACTAGGTGGTTTCCTTGACATGAGGATGTCTCATCTTTCCTTTTTTGCTCTAGGGAGAAATTTCACTTAGCTTTTTATTTACATGTCTCACCTAAAACGATGCTACTGGTCATCTTCACCAAGCTTTAGCTTATGCTCGGCTTGGCTAGCCATCTTATCGGACCCGTAGCTTACTAATTATCCTTATTCTTTTCCGAGCTTCTATTAGTGGGCTACTCATACTTACCTTTAGATGTTACCTATGAGGTGCACCTTTCTAGCCCACTCGCTGTGTGCCTTACTACTGGTAGTCTTATCTTATGTCATTTTGAGGCTACACTAGTATTCTAGCATTCATTGTCCCACTAGGTTGCACTCTAGGTTGGAGTCAACGCCTCATAGGCGGCTCTCAACAACCTCATTATCTGTGTGTCTAACTTTTCTATGTTGAGCTCTTTTTCAATCTCAACTACTAGGCCCATGGACTTCTTACTAACCTTTCATGACTATTCACTATTCTTTTCTTTATTTATACTAAGGGTTCTCACTCTCTATGGGTTGTTTGGCCCCTTATCAACTTTTTTTTTTAAGTTGGCCTGAATATGACCAACAAGGCATTCATGGTGCCCTTCGCCGCGGCTAACATATCCTTCACCACGGTTAATTAGCCTCACTGTTTCCATGGAATAATTGTCCACGGCTAAGCAACTAATTAGTCATGACTAACAACCTCTGATTGGCTTATTTTTCAAAGATTGGATTTTCATCTTTAGCTACTAACCCGAGTCTCATTACCTTTATAACCGACCCGTCATCAAGCTAGAGGGTTCTACCTCTTGCTTCATTTGTACATAGTTAGTTGTTACCTCTGGGTTATCAAGGCTCTAGGGTGTAGCTTGTAACTTAACCTCTGGCTTGAGGGAATTAACCTTTTGGGCTCTAAAACTCACCTAGACATTTAGGGTGTTATGGCTAAGGGGTGACTCTTTTTCACATCCCCCTCTAAACTGGTCCTGTACAGTCACAATCTCATCTTACATTGTGCTGCATCATTACTTGTCTTTGCGTTAAGCAGGACATCTCGAAATGGCCTAAGTATAACTACCCGAGAGAATTAGGCCTCACATACTCTCTCTAGCAAGCCTCTTCCTATCAATGAGATCATTCTCATCGTTCATATCTAGGGCTTGCCACTGATCCCGGCGAGCTATCATATCTCATGAAGCTCTAATTGTCGGATCCCTCAACTCTGCTCAAGCTATTCTAGAGGCTACTATTTCCCGATGTCCACTAGCTACTCTAAGACCATCCCATAACTTACTCATTATGAACCCATAGAAATTGATTTGGTGCCATAGGCCATATTATGACCTAAAGAAGCAACATGGTGCTAGGCCTTTTGTTTTAATGGTGTGATGACTCTAAGAGGCTTAAAAGGAGTCAAGAATCATATTTGAAAGAAAAGAATGAGGTATAGAAATCATTTGAGGGGTGTTGCTTCATTAGGTGCAATTGTAGACCATAATGGAGCCTATAGAGCAATCAAGTGTTTCATCAAGTTATGTAGCCTTAGAATGTGTTTCATGAACCTAATTGGCTCTTATAAATTGTATCTAAGCCAAGAGAAAGTATCTCCACTAATTTGTAGGTGTGTGACCAAAAAAGGAGGCTTGAAATCTAAGGAAAAAGTACATAATTGTGTGTAAGGTAGCTCTCTCCACCTTTTCTCATGCATGGATGTGTATTTTGCTTGTTTTAGAATGTGTGTATATGTATTTTCAAGCTATGAAAAGTATGCTAGCATACCTTTATATGTTATGATCCTTGATGCCATGTTATGTTCTTAAACGATTTCATAATGGTTGTATGAGTTTGCTTAAGTGTAGAGAGGCCAAGAACTTTTCCCTTTGGTGAGGATGAGCCAAGAACCCTTGAGCTTGGTTGAGATAAAGTAAAGAGTCTCTCAAAAGCAAAGTGGGCTCCCAAGAGTATGGTTGAGTCCAAAGCTCTCAAAGAATGGGTGAGGCAAGTCCAAAATCCATGAGGAGAAGTGTGAGGCCAATCCAAATACTTGGTGAGCTCTTGGATGTCTTGTATGATGTGTTCACCAAACTTGCTTTTAAAATGTCTATGTTTTCCATTTCCCTACATGCATGCATTTGTAAAGCTTACTTTGCACATATTATGTATGATTGAATGGGAGATGAGCTATTGGGATTCTTTGAATCTCATCCCCTCCTTTCTAATGATTTCACATGCTAGGTGAACTAAGTGGATATGCCAATGGGAGCCAACAACACTAGAGAAAGGAGAGTGACAACCATATGCATAGTTTTACTCTTTTTGGAACCATCATGATGCTTTATATTGTATATGATATTGTATATGTATGGTGAACCTTGAGACATGTATAAATATGATATTATATGATGTTTAAATATATGAATATGATGTATGACCTTTAGCCTACTTTTTGAGCATGAGATGCTAAATTATGCAATGTGAAAGTATGATGGATGTGTGCATAAGTGTGGGTTGAATGGCCAAAATGAGATGCATGAGGTTTAGGACCATTTGTGCCGCTCACACAAGTCTCAAATAAGCTTTTAAACTTTCCCAAAAGGTGCCAAGATCAAGGGAAGTCCATTTGGCAACTTTGGTACCCAATATGGAACCAAAATTGACCATAATTGAACCCTATGTCACTTTTTAGCCAAATGAGTTAGTCTTGCTCTGAAATTTGGCATGCAATTAGGTCCCATTGAGGGCTTTTTGGGAAGCTAAAGAACATACTTTTTGGAGATCTAAAGATTATTTGATGAATTTTCAAAGTTGGGATTTTCTATTGTTTCTGGTATGGGCACTGTTCACACTAGCAGGTTTGTGTTTGTATACAAGGTAGCTCTCTCCACCTTCTCTCGTGCATGGATGTGTGTTTAGCTTGTTTTAAAATGTATGTATATATATTTTCAAGCTTTGAAATGTATGCTAGCATGCCTTTATATACCATGGTGCTTGATGCCATGTTATGCTTTCAAATGATTACATGATGTTTGTGTGAGTTTGCTTGAGTGTGGAGAGGCCAAGAACTCTTTTCTTGGGTGAGAATGAGCCAAGAACCCTTGAGCTTGGTTGAGACAAAGTAAAGAGTCTCTTTAGCCTCATCCCCAGGAGCACAATATGCTGTTTCTAGGTTTTTGCTAACTCAATCCAGAACACATACTCTCAATGTTTGGATTCTACCTCATTGAAGCTCATGCTCTACTGGGTGCTCTAATCACTCACGTGCTTTAACCCCATATCATTCTCATATTAAGGAGCTCGTTTGACAAATTTTTAGGCCCCTATCTATTTACCTTTCTAGGTTCAGGTTACTCATCTAATTATGACTAAAAAGAGGGCATCTTTTCTATAGCTAGTTTCTCAGCTCTTCCTCGCTTCCTTTATTACGATACTTTACGACTCAAAGGGGTCTCTCTAGGGGAAATTACTATCCACTACCAGGTGGTTTTCCTGACATGAGGATGTCTTATCTTTCTTTTTCTTGATCCAGGGAGAACTTTCACTAAGCCTTTCATTCATATATCTCAGCTGGAACGATGCTACTGGTCATCTTCCTTAGGCTTTAGCTTATGCTTAGCCTGGTTAGCCATCTCATCGGACCTGTAGCTTACTAACCATCCTCATTCTTTTTTGAGCCTCTATTATTAGTTACTCATACTTACTTTTAGGTATTACCTATGAGGTACACCTTTCTAGGCTACTCGCTAGGAGCCTCACTGTTGGTAGTCTTATCTTATGTTATTTTGAGGGTACACTAGCGTTCTATTATTCAGTGTCTCACAGGGTAACACCTTAGGTTAGAATCGGCACCTTAAAGGCCGATCTCAACAACCTTATTATCTCTGTGTCTAACTTTCTCTATGTTGAGCTCTTTTCTCAGTCTCATTTACTAGGCCCATGGATTTCTTACTAACTTTCCGTGACTGTTCATTACTCCTTTTTTCTACTCATACTAGGGGTTCTCGTTCTCTGTAGGTTGCCTAACCCCTTATCAACTCCTTTCTCAAGTTGGCCTGAATATGAACAACAAGGTGTTTACACTGCCATTCACTGTGGCTAACACATCATTCATTGTGACTAATTAGTCTCAGGTTCACCCTAATTGATTTGGTGCCTACATTTTTATATTGGGAACTTGTATCATAGGATAAAATGCCTAAATTTCAAACCTTGAGACACTAAAGATGCTCCTTATAAGCTTCTCCTTCAAGAAAACCAAGAGAACTCTAAGAAGCCCAAATAATGGCATAGTCTCAGCCAAGCTTCTCCATTCATATTTGATGAATGAAAGTGAGGGGAGGCCTTGGAAAAAATTTAGAACTCATAGAAAGTGATTTGGTGTCTTAGGTTCCATATTATGACCAAAAGAAGAAACATGGTGCTAAGCCTTTTGTTTTGATGATGTGATGACTCCAAAAGGCTTAAAAGGAGTCAAGAATCATATTTGAAAGGAAAGAATGAGGCCTAGAAAGTATTTGAGGGGTATTGCTTCATTAGGTGCATTTATGAACCATAATGGAGCTTATAGAGCAATCTAGCATCTAAGCAAATTGTATGGTCTTAGAGATTGTTTCATGAACCTAGTTGGCTCCCATAAATTGTATTTAGGCCAAGAGAAACCATCTCCACCAATTTGTGGGTGTGTGGCCAAAAGAGGAGGCTTGAGTCCAAAGGAAAAGGTGTGTAATTGTGTGCAAGGTAGCTCTCTCTACCTTCTCTCATGCATGGATGTGTGTTTAGCTTGTTTTAGAATGTGTGTATGTGTATTTTCAAGCTATAAAAAGTATGTTAGCATGCCTTTATATGCCATGATGCTTGATGCCATGTTATGTTTTCAAATGATTACATGATATTTGTGTGAGTTTGCTTGAGTGTGGAGAGGCCAAGAACTCTTCCCTTGGGTGAGGATAAGCCAAGAACCCTTGAGTTTGGTTGAGACAAATTAAAGAGTCTCCCAAAAGCAAAGTGGGCATTCTCATGTTTATTTACATCATTACAACTCATTTACATCCCAAAAACATGCCTACAATCCATGGAAACCGAAATGGGGTATGAAAAATGGGAGTTTATTTTCGGCCAGGATTGGCCTCTTTTCTGGGCTAACTTTGTAAAATCATAATTAAATCTAAAAAAATAGAAACAATGCAATCTTGGTCATTTTGAAAAGTTTAGGACGTCCACTTCACACTAAAAATATGCCCATACCATAACATGCATCATGGAGGACGTTAGACATTCAAAAGAATATCATGGAAAGTTAGTAAGAAATCTATGGGCCTAGTAAATGAGACTGAGATGCTAGCATGCCTTTACATATTATGCTTCTTGATGCCATGTAATGTTTTCAAATGTTTACATGATGTTTGTATGAGTTTGCTTGAGTATGAAGAGGCAACCTGGGAGGTGGAGAATGAGATGAGACAGAAATATCTAGAACTATTTTCCTAAGGTATGTATTTAAATTTTGAGGACGAAATTTATTTTAAGGGGGGTGGAAAATGTAACGAACGTAATTTTCGTAAAACGACAAAATGAGCCATATAAAAGTAAGTCCTTTGAAATGACCTAGATAATATCCCAAAAAATTTGGGTTGAGTCCTAAACTCATAAAAAATAATAATTCTAGACTCGAATGAAAAGAAAAGCAGAATTAGGATGGAGAAATAATTTGCGACAAAAACTGACGAAACGTAATAGCATTTTCGTAAATAAGTGTAACTTTTGGAAAACCATATAGAAGGGCTTTTTAGATGAAATTTTTGAGTCACCCAAGGTTCTCAGAGGCCCCAAAAATCATGGAAAGCCCCGGGACAGCTAAAGCCCCTCTGGTGGACGTTTTCCAACGTCGATGTGCTCGAACTTTGACGGACTCATTCGGGAAGGTTTTTGCTCTAATTTGAGTGATTCCAAAAATATTTTACTGAATTGGGAACCTAAATTTTATAATAGAAAAGGCGATTCTCAAAAAGGAGCTAAAATGAAGGAAGGAACAAGGGTTTTAGGCCATGGGGAGATGGAATATGGCAAGAAATTCCAAAAAAAACAATAGAAAACAAGTTAGAAAAGTGTAGTGTTTTCTAAGGTTTTGCAAAATATGATTTTATGTAAATGTTTCCTTGGCTATTTGAATGTTTCCTTGAGCTCCTAAGACCTTCAGAAAGCCTCCCAAGTGGCTCTCCGATCAAGGAAAAATCACAAAGTCCATGAACCTCCATTATGGTGCATATTTCAGCCAAGCTAGGTTCATTAGGCTAGGGGATGTTTTAATTTGTTCTAGCCTTGGTTTGGGACTTTATATGATGTTAGAAGATAGGAGAAACCATTGGGAAAAATTTAGGAGCCATAGGTTGGGAGATGGGACAATGGTGTCCATAATGGTGCCTTACGAAGCAACTTGGTTTTCCAAAGGTGCAATTGAATATGTGATGGCTCCAACGACCTTAAATGAGTCCAAGAAGTCTAGAAATAACAAGAGAATGGAGCCTAGAACTTGGATGATATGAGTTGCTTCAATGGACCATTTATGGAACCAATATGCCCATTATGGAACCAAGTGTGTTTAAGAGTGAACCTAGTGTCTTGGGTAGCTTCAAGTGTGTAATTGTGTGATGTTTGTGATGTCTAGGTCAAGAGAACCCTACCCCACCTAAGTGCTCTTATGAGACCAAGAAGGGAAAGGAAGTGGCAAAGTAAGCTTACATAAATTAAAAGGTAGCTCTCCACCTCATTCTCTTGCATTCTTGTGTGCATATGTATATGTTGTGTGCTTGTATATGCTCTTATGATTTGAGAACATGCCACTTGATGTCTTGAAATTGCATTGGTACCAATGTGTCTTCTTGAATGACTATGGTTGTGGAAAGAGCTCATAAGGGTGAGGTGATGCCAAAAGTCCCTTGATGAAGGTGAGGAGATGCCAAAAGTCTCATGGCATGGGTGAGACAAGGCCAAAAGTCCCTTGAATGGGTGAGGCTAGGTCAAAAGTCCCTAGGCCAAGAGTGAGTCAAATCCAAAAGTCCTAGAAATGGGGTGAGGCTAAACCAAAAGTCCCTAGAGTATGAAAATAGTCTTGACATGTTGTTGATGTGGCATGAAATGAGATTTATTGCACACTTTATGCTTGCATATTCATATATTTGATGTGTGTATGCCTTGAATGTGGTGTGACTAGGTGTGTGAACTATTGAGATTCTTGGAATCTCACCCCCTTTCCCTCTCATGCTTAAAATGTCTAGGTGGTGCCCAAAGCCAATGGAATGCAAGCCAAGAATACTAAATGGCTACACTTTGTGTAATTTGTAATGTAAATTGTAATGGAGTGTCAAGAAGCATTTTACATATTATTTTTGGTTGTGTAAAACCTTGAACATGTGTAACATGATGTATAGACTATATGTATAGTGTATGTGGTGTTAATTCAATGAAGTTATGTAAATGGACCCTTGAATGGCATGTGTGGTTAGTGTATAAATGAATGTTGAGAGACCAAAATAAGATGCATGGGGTTTAGGACCACTTGGGCAGTCTTTACAAGTGATAATTGTGCTTTAAAACTTACTGATAAGCATGATTTTTATACATTTTATTCCTCCTAACTTAGTCATTTTAATAATCAAATATGGCTTTAGGGGTTTAATTAGATGGAATTTCATTTTAGTAGCCATCCTCTGTACTTTATGAATTAATTGGCAAAATAATTGATTTTAAATGCATAAATCATTTT